>OZ020309.1:29992022-34812351 GCA_963971305.1 Arcuatula senhousia
GAAAAATTTACCCAGCTGGGGATTTTGGGAATGGATTATGCTAGCATAGAGCTAGCAAATCCCAAAAGCTCGGTCCAAACTTTGCCGTAGGGGCTAAGCATAGGCAGTACCAAGACGAAGGGTTATATGGCCAGGGGGACCCTACTTTGACCATGGATTGTGGAACAATGAAAAATTTACCCAGCTGGGGATTTTGGGAATGGATTATGCTAGCATAGAGCTAGCAAATCCCAAAAGCTCGGTCCAAACTTTGCCGTAGGGGCTAAGCATAGGCAGTACCAAGACGAAGGGTTATATGGCCAGGGGGACCCTACTTTGACCATGGATTGTGGAACAATGAAAAATTTACCCAGCTGGGGATTTTGGGAATGGATTATGCTAGCATAGAGCTAGCAAATCCCAAAAGCTCGGTCCAAACTTTGCCGTAGGGGCTAAGCATAGGCAGTACCAAGACGAAGGGTTATATGGCCAGGGGGACCCTACTTTGACCATGGATTGTGGAACAATGAAAAATTTACCCAGCTGGGGATTTTGGGAATGGATTATGCTAGCATAGAGCTAGCAAATCCCAAAAGCTCGGTCCAAACTTTGCCGTAGGGGCTAAGCATAGGCAGTACCAAGACGAAGGGTTATATGGCCAGGGGGACCCTACTTTGACCATGGATTGTGGAACAATGAAAAATTTACCCAGCTGGGGATTTTGGGAATGGATTATGCTAGCATAGAGCTAGCAAATCCCAAAAGCTCGGTCCAAACTTTGCCGTAGGGGCTAAGCATAGGCAGTACCAAGACGAAGGGTTATATGGCCAGGGGGACCCTACTTTGACCATGGATTGTGGAACAATGAAAAATTTACCCAGCTGGGGATTTTGGGAATGGATTATGCTAGCATAGAGCTAGCAAATCCCAAAAGCTCGGTCCAAACTTTGCCGTAGGGGCTAAGCATAGGCAGTACCAAGACGAAGGGTTATATGGCCAGGGGGACCCTACTTTGACCATGGATTGTGGAACAATGAAAAATTTACCCCTGCTTGGTAAATTTTTACTTTTTTCTTGATTGTTGGTCAAAGTTGGGAACCTCGTCCTTCTGCCCCTACATCTTGGTACCCCTATGGAATGAGCCCTACGGCAAAGTTTGGACCAAGCTTTAAGGATATGCTAGTACTATCATAGCACTATTCAGTCCTTTAATCCCTATTTGGGTAAATTTTTACTTGTTTCTTGATTGTTGGTCAAAGTTGGGTACCCTCGACCGTCTGCCCCTACATTTTGGTACCACTATTGAATGAGCCCTACGGCAAAGTTTTGACCGACCTTTTAGGATTTGCTAGTACTATCCTAGCACTATCCAGTCCTTTAATCCCTTGCTGGGTAAATTTTTACTTTTTTCTTGATTGTTGGTCAAATTTGGATACCCTCGTCCGTCTGCCCCTACATCTTGGTACCCCTATGGAATGTTCCCTACGGCAAAGTTTGGACCGAGCTCTGGGGATCTGCTAGTAATATCCTAGCACTATTCAGTCCTTTAATCCCTAGCTGGGTAAATTTTTACTTCATTCTTGATTGTTGGTCAAAGTTGGGTACCCTCGACCGTCTGACCCAACATCTTAGTACCCCTATGGAATGAGCCCTACGGCAAAGTTTGGACCGAGCTTTTAGTATATGCTAGTATTATCCTAGCACTATCCAGTCTTTTAATCCCTAGCTGGGTAATTTTTTACTTTTTTCTTGATTGTTGGTCAAAGTTGGGTACCCTCGACCGTCTGCCCCTACATCTTGGTACCCATATGGAATAAGACCTACGGCAAAGTTTGGACCGGGCGTTTGGGATATGCTAGTACTATCCTAGCACTATCTAGACCTTTAATCCCATGCTGGGTAAATTTTTACTTTTTTCTTGATAGTTGGTCAAACTTGGGTACCATCGTCCATCTGCCCTACATATTGGTACACCTATATATGGAATAAGCCCTACGGCAAAGTTTTGACCGAGCTTTTGGGATTTGCTAGTAGTATCCTACCACTATCTAGTCTTTTAATCCCTTGCTGGGTAAATTTTTACTTGTTTCTGGATTGTTGGTCAAAGTTGGGTACCCTCGACCGTCTGCCCCTAGATTTTGGTACCCCTATGGAATGTTCTCTACGGCAAAGTTCGGACCGAGCTTTTGGGATATGCTTGTACTATCCCAGCACTATCTAGCCCTTTAATCCCATGCTGGATAAATTTTTACTTTTTTCTTGATAGCTGGTCAAACTTGGGTACCCTCGTCCGTCTGCCCCTACATTTTGGTACCCCTATGGAATGAGCCCTGCGGCAAAATTTGGGGAGAACTTTAAGGATATGCTAGTACTATCATAGCACTATTCAGTCCTTTAATCCCTCTCTGGGTAAATTTTTACTTTTTTCTTGATTGTTGGTCAAAGTTGGGTACCCTCGTCCGTCTGCCCCTACATCTTAGTACCACTATGGAATGAGCCCTACTGCAAAGTTTGGACCGACCTTTTAGGATTTGCTAGTACTATCCTAGCACTATCGAGTCCTTTAATCCCTTGCTGGGTAAATATTTACTTTTTGCTTGATTGTTGGTCAAATTTGGGTATCCTCGTCCGTCTGCCCATACATCTTGGTACCCCTATGGAAAGTTCCCTATGGCAAAGTTTGGATCGAGCTCTGGGAATATGCTAGTACTATCCTAGCACTATTCAGTCCTTTAATCCTTAGCTGGGTAAATTTTTACTTCATTCTTTATTGTTGGTCAAAGTTGGGTACCCTCGACCGTCTGACCCAACATCTTAGTACCTCTATGGAATGAGCCCTACGGCAAAGTTTGGACCGAGCTTTAAGGATATGCTAGTACTATCCAAGCAATATTCAGTCCTTCAATCCCTATCTGGGTAAGTTTTTATTTTTTTCTGGATTATCGGTCAAAGTTGGGTACCCTCGTCCGTCAGCCCCTACATCTTAGTACCCCTATGGAATGAGCCCTACGGCAAAGCTTGGACCGAGCTTTTGGGATATGCTAGTAATATCCTAGCACTATCTAGCCCTTTAATCCCCTGCTGGGTAAATTTTTACTTTTTTCTTTATAGTTGGTCAAACTTGGGTACCCTCGTCCGTCTGCCCCTACATTTTGGTACAACTATGGAATGAGCCCTACGGCAAAGTTTGGAGAGAACTTTAAGGATATGCTAGTACTATCCTAGCACTATCCAGTCCTTTAATCCTTAGCTGGGTAAATTTTTACTTTTTTCTTGATTGTTGGTCAAAGCTGGGTACCCTCCTCCGTCTGCCCCTACATCTTAGTACCACTATGGAATGAGCCCTACGGCAAAGTTTGGACCGACCTTTAAGTATTTGCTAGTACTATCCTGGCACTATCTAGTCCTTTAATCCCTTGCTGGGTAAATTTTTACTTTTTGCTTGATTGTTGGTCAAATTTGGGTACCCTCGTCCGTCTGCCCCTACATCTTGGTACCCCTATGGAATGTTCCCTACGGCAAAGTTTGGACCGAGCTCTGGGGATATGCTTGTACTATCCTAGCACTATTCAGTCCTTTAATCCCTAGCTGGGTAAATTTTTACTTCATTCTTGATTGTTGGTCAAAGTTGGGTACCCTCGACCGTCTGACCCAACATCTTAGTACCCCTATGGAACGCGCCCTACGGCTAAGTTTGGACCGAGCTTTTAAGATATGCTAGTATTATCCTAGCACTATCCAATCCTTTAATCCCTGGCTGGGTAAATTTTTACTTTTTTGTTGATTGTTGGTCAAAGTTGGGAACCTCGTCCTTCTGCCCCTACATCTTGGTACCCCTATGGAATGTTCCCTACGGCAAAGTTTGGACCGAGTTTTTGGGGTATGCTAGTATTATCCTAGCACTATCCAGTCATTTAATCCCTAGCTGGGTAAAATTTTACTTTTTTCTTGATTGTTGGTCAAAGTTGGGTACCCTCGACCGTCTGCCCCTTCATCTTGGTACCCATATGGAATAAGCCCTACGGCAAAGTTTGGACCGAGCTTTTAAGATATGCTAGTACTATCCTAGCACAATCTAGCCCTTTAATCCCCTGCTGGGTAAATTTTTACTTTTTTCTTGATAGTTGGTCAAACTTGGGTACCCTCGTCCGTCTGCCCCTACATTTTGGTACCACTATGGAATGAGCCCTACGACAAAGTTTGGACCGAGTTTTTAAGATATGCTAGTATTATACTAGCACTATCCTGTCCTTTCATCCCTAGCTGGGTAAATTTTTACTTTTTTCTTGATTGTCGGTCAAAGTTGGGAACCCTCGACCGTCTGCCCCTACATCTTGGTACCCCTATGGAATGAGCCCTACGGCAAAGTTTGGACCGAGCTTTTGGGATATGCTAGTACTATCCTAGCACTATCCAGCCGTTTAATCCCCTGCTGGGTAATTCTTTACTTTTTTCTTGATTGTTGGTCAAAGTTGGGAACCTCGTCCTTCTGCCTCTACATCTTGGTACCCCTATGGAATGAGCCCTACGGCAAAGTTTGGAACGAACTTTAAGGATATGCTACTACTATCCAAGCACTATTCAGTCCTTTAATTCCTATCTGGGTAATTTTTTACTGTTTTCTTGATTATCGGTCAAAGTTTGGTACCTTTGTCCGTCAGCCCCTACATCTTAGTACCCCTATGGAATGAGCCCTACGGCAAAGTTTTGAACGAACTTTTGGGATATGCTAGTACTATACTAGCACTTTCTAGCCCTTTAATCCCCTGCTGGGTAAATTTTTACTTGTTTCTTGATTGTTGGTCAAAGTTTGGTACCCTCAACCGTCTGCCCCTAGATTTTGGTACCAATATGGAATGTTCTTTACGGCAAAGTTCGGACCGAGCTTTTGGGATATGCTTGTACTATCCCAGCACTATCTAGCCCTTTAATCCCATGCTGGGTAAATTTTTACTTTTTTCTTGATAGCTGGTCAAACTTGGGTACCCTTGTCCGTCTGCCCCTACATTTTGGTACCCTTATGGAATGAGCCCTGTGGCAAAGTTTGGAGAGAGTTTTAAGGATATGCTAGTATTATCATAGCACTATTCAGTCCTTTAATCCCTATCTGGGTAGATTTTTACTTTTTTCTTGATTGTTGGTCAAAGTTGGGTACCCTCGTCCGTCTGCCCCTACATCTTAGTACCCCTATGGAATGAGCCCTACGGCAAAGTTTGGACCGACCTTTTAGGATTTGCTAGTACTATCCTAGCACTATCCAGTCCTTTAATCCCTTGCTGGGTAAATTTTTAGTTTTTTCTTGATTGTTGGTCAAATTTGGGTACCCTCGTCCGTCTGCCCCTACATCTTGGTACCCTATGGAATGACCCCTATGGCAAAGTTTGGACCGAGCTCTAGGGATATGCTAGTACTATCCTAGCACTATCCAGTCCTTTAATCCCTAGCTGGGTAATTTTTTACTTCATTCTTGATTGTTGGTCAAAGCTGGGTACCCTCCTCCGTCTGCCCCTACATCTTAGTACCACTATGGAATGAGCCCTACGGCAAAGTTTGGACCGACCTTTAAGTATTTGCTAGTACTATCCTGGCACTATCTAGTCCTTTAATCCCTTGCTGGGTAAATTTTCACTCCTTTCTTGATTGTTGGTCATAGTTGGGTACCCTCGTCCGTCTGCCCCTACATTTTGGTACCCCTATGGAATGAGCCCTACGGCAAAGTTTGGACCGAGCTTTTGGGATATGCTAGTACTATCCTAGCACTATCCAGTTCTTTAATCCCTAGCTGGGTAAATTTTTACTTTTTTCTTGATTTTTGGTCAAAGTTTGGTTCCCTCGACCGTCTGCCCCTACATCTTGGTACCCCTATGGAATGAGCCCTACGGCAAAGTTTGGACCGAGCTTTTAAGATATGCCAGTACTATCCTAGCACTATCCAGTTCTTTAATCACTAGCTGGGTAAATTTTGACTTTTTTCTTCATTGTTGGTAAAAGTTCGGTACCCTCGTCCTTCTGACCCTACAATTTGGTACTTCCTGTTATTTATACTCTTCAAAAAAAGTTACGCATAGATAGAAAATTTCCCGTAAGTTTAATGCAAATCGAAACAATTTCAAAACATTATTGCCGAGCTGTTCTGCAACTGATTTTCACAAAATAAAATCCAGTAAAAGAAAAGCAAAATAAAGATTGTTTGATTAATTTTGACCAAAATCCTAACTTCAATGGTTTTTAAATGATTGTGAGTAGAACACGACTAATGTTTTTCACGAAACATTTTGCATTGATTTAAACGGGAAATTGAATCGTAAAATGTACACTTGAGTTCTTCTTGCAATATCTTAAAAAGCAGCGATGTTACGATTTTACTCAAAATTAAACAAACAATCTCTATTTTGTTTTCTTTTTACTGGATTTTATTTCGTGAAAATCGGTTGCAGAACAGCTCGGCAATAATGTTTTGAAATTGTTTCGATTTGCATTAAACGTACGGGGATTTTTCTATCTATGCGTAACTTTTTTTGACGAGTATATCATTTGGTTAGCTACTACTGGTTATTTTTCTGCATTGTTTCAATGTGTGTTAACTACAGTAGTAAACCACACCCAGCAAAACAATCACTTTTACCTTCAAAGAGAAATAATTCTATAATAAATTGACCCAATTACATTTTTAACAATAATTAATAAAGTTGAAAATTAAGAAAAAAATCCAAAAAGCACAGTTCTTAATTCCTACGTGGCTTTTTGGGTCTTCTTCAGACATTTCAGGGTAGATAGATCTTGGCATGCTGACCACTTTTACCTGTTTGCGGGAATTTCGATATGTGAGGCCGTTTTTGTGTTATTTGCAAAAAAATGCAATTTACCTACCCCTATGGTCTATTTTTAGCCACGACGATTATATTTTTCCTTAAAAAAGTCAAAATTCCGCATCATACACTAAAAAAAACCACGCCATGCTGGACTTTTAGTGTCAGAACAGTTAAAGTTTGAAAAAGTTAACAGACGGACGGACGACAAAGATTAATGCTCGCATGACCCTTCGGTTCAGGTGAGCAAAAATGTGTATAGGAAAATTGTACGATATTGCGATTTTTTGGTTTTTAGATATTACCATTTTCGCGCGTTTTCTTATTGTTCGCTAGCTTATTGTTCGCTAGCTTGATTTTTGTTATTGTTCGCTGGCTTATTGTTCGCTAGCTTGAGTTTAGTGTATGATAGATAGATAATAAGACCAGCAGTAGTTCGACATAGTAGTCAGTGCGAAATGATAATAGGTCTTGTTGCTGCCATCAGCATTTAGTTCGAAAATATTGATTCAATTACCACTGCACTTGTTGGTAGCAGAGATTCTTAAAGAGAAACCCGTCTAAACTTAATCCTGAATAAACCAAAACATGTCTAAATTGAACCCTGAATAAACCAAAACCTGTCTAAATTGAACCCTGAATAAACCAAAAACCTGTCTAAATTGAACCCTGAATAAACCAAAAACCTATCTAAATTAAACCCTGAATAAACCAAAAACTTGTCTAAATTGAACCCTGAATAAACCAAAAACCTGTCTAAATTGAACCCTGAATAAACCAAAAACCTGTCTAAATTGAACCCTGAATAAACCAAAAACTTGTCTAAATTGAACCCTGAATAAACCAAAACCCTGTCTAAATTGAACCCTGAATAAACCAAAAACTTGTCTAAATTGAACCCTGAATAAACCAAAACCCTGTCTAAATTGAACCCTGAATAAACCAAAAACCTGTCTTAACTGAACATTGAATAATCAAAAACCTGTCTAAACTGAACCCTGAATAAACCAAAAACCTGTCTAATCTGAAACCTGAACAAACTGAAAACCTGTCTAATATGAAACCTGAACAAACTGAAAACCTGTCTAATCTGACTCCTGAATAAACCCAAAACCTGTCCAAACCAAACCCTGAATAAACCAAAAACTTGTCTAAACTAAACCCTGAATAAACCAAAAACCTATCTAAACCAAACTGGCCTTCAACTCCCTCAAGCTCTTTACACTTCTATACATCAATGCATGATCAACCTGTATATAGCAAACACCCGAGTAAACCGGCTTCCTTCTTCAGTATTAGAAATGTTTGGTTTAAGCAGGTTTCACTGTACAAGTATTTGATGGCAACCATGCATCAATAAGAAACGCATCGATCGATATATTGCCCAATTAAATGTTGATGGCAGCAAAAAAGGAATTTTCCTGACTCGCACCTGATTCCTAATGTGATGTACTAGAAATGTTAATAAAACGGAACACAGCACAAGTATCATAGAACAGACCAATCTAAAAACACTGTTAAGATTTATGTCTGTGAAATAACCATTTTTCATTGCTAACGTAATACTTCGGAGCGTTAATACTACCGAGAGCCATTACTTCTTTATAACTCTATAGCCTTTTTATATACTGACGTTTGTCAAGTGTTGGATTTCCGAGAAACTTTCATTAAATAGGCTTAAAGCATCAACTAATAAATTATTTACGAACATTACCGGGTTTTATGAAAGAACAAGTTGACACTTTTGGAAACCAAACAATAAATTATACTCTCAGCCGAATCCCAAAATAGAACTGGTAATGATTGTAATTGGGATAGAGTTGATTACAGTTGTAAATTTCTTAGAAGCAAATAAATATGAGGAAAAATGCTGAATTTATCCACCTGGAAATGAATGCTAAATTCACACACATACAATGATGAAATTATGCCATAAAAGTTAAAAAAATTTTAGAAAATATTTTCCTCAATGTTATATGAGAAAAGAGGGACCTTAAAGAAGGTACAGTGTGTATATAAGTACAATAAACTTGGTCCTACATACATGTAGAAGATCATGAACGGTGGAATGAGTGTACGCGACACAGCCCATATAAACAAGCGGCAATGGTAGTATTTATAAGTGTATTAGATACATGTATTTTTACTTGACTTGTGATGAGCAAGAAAGACTACGATCAAGGGGGCTCTCCTTTTTGTCATGTTTTTCATTATTCAATCAAACGAAAAATTCGTTATGAGGGTTGATTAAATCCTCGGTTCTGGAAAGGGAAAAGTCTGGATTAAAGATCTTCGAAGATTGTCTATAGGCCAAACATTAAGCCTGTGTATACTTTTTTTCTGAAATCGACTGCTGTGCTTTTTATGATGTTGGTAATGTTGGTGATGGTTTGCAATCATGCCCTTTGATAAAATGGCTAATCGAATCAATTTAAACTTTTAAATAGTAGGTTCATTGCAAGAAAGTAAACAACACATTACAAGCAAAGCAACCAAGATTTCATATGATCTAACATGACTGACCACCCACAAACGAAAAAAATAATGAGTTAATACCAAGAATCCCTAGAAAAATTGTTTACGAAGAAAATAGACGACGGCCAGGAGAGTTCAAAGGCTTGCATCCTTTACGGTAAAAAAAGGCATTTTGCAAATCTCAGGAAAAAATACAAAAGCTCCAACACAGAAACAATGTCAATGACACAGTTAAAATGACATCTCATTTCTATTATAAAACTGTTGACCTTCGCTAGTTATAGTTATCTGTTTGCTCAGAAGCACACCGAGGCCTATCAATGTTTGTCTCCCTGAAACAACAGTGAGGATCAATACAATCTATATCAACACCACAGGGCATTTCTGATAGATAGCATCCAAAACAGATATTGATCCTAGGATTGTTGGAAAAGTGGGAATAAATAAACGAGATTCAGCTATTCTAGAAACTTTGAAATTTGAAGTAAACAAATGAAAATTTGAAAAATATAAGTTGTTTCATAAAATTTTCAGATGAAAATTACTATTAAACTACAATATCTTTATCGTAAAATACTAATTTCCCTGCGGAAACGCTGCTGCATTTATTGTCAATATCATCTGTCTATCAAAGAGGAAACTTTCCCGATCATATTCATTAATTATTTATTAAATTAAAGAAATATGAGTTTTGATGATTAGTTCCTATATACTTAGAATAGAAACACAAAAGATAAGATCAATTGGTGGGTGACCTTTTTGGTGGAAATGGTGGATGGTAATATGATGCTCTGTTGGGCGACTATAAGATGCTCTGGTGGGTAATTATAAGATTCTCATGTGGGCAATTATAAGATGCTGTATAATATGATACAGGTTAAACCTGAAAAGCTCCCGCAGCTTAAGTAACTTTCTTGTATATGGTTCCTCATGATTCAATTAAAGCAAGAACTAATTATCTTTCAATAACAGCAAGAAACGCACGATTTTGCATGATTTTAAATGCAAACAGAACAAGGAAGTGAATTTGTGCGGACCTCGCAGAGGACACCCTACTTTCATTTTCGAATTCAAAGCCGGCTAAAGAGAAATGAAAAAAAAAACAAATTTGTTTACTGGAGACAAAGTAAATGTAATGACTGCAGGAAATGAAATTTGTCTTCTGAAACATACAAGTTATTGTTTGGTTGACAATGCACCGCTTTTTAGGGGGGTCTTGTTTCGCGAAAATTAGAATGACAGGTTCCCGCCCATTTCACATGTCATTTTGTTATGATGGGCGCGACCTCTAGTGATAAGAATGGGCGCCAAAATATGTCGGTAGTGCTATTTTTTTTTAAATTCTTTATATTTAAAACATTTCATAGCTGGAAATACTTGAAAAAAAATATTTTAATACAATAACTATGTTTATTATTTTTTAAAATTGAAAATTACAAAAAAGGAATTTAATTTTGCATTCCGTGTTATTGGGTGCGGATTTCTGACTAGCTTATACGTCTTCCGGTTTGATGCATCATACTCAGTCAATTTAGCTCCCGCCGAGCGGGAGCTTATAAATGTGTTTTAAAGCAATTTAAACTACTTATGGTGTAAATATCATTGCAAGTTATTAAACACTATATTTTATATTGAACCAACCAAGGAATTGAACGATTCAGCATGATTAATAACAAAAGAAGCAAAGGAATACCCATTGGAATGTCCTAAAAGGTTAATTAAGACACGATCAGTGGACAAGAAAGACAACTCAAAAAAAGGGAAAAGAGAACGCACATCATAATAAACAAGAATATATTATCAAAAAGACATAATGTCCTATCTCGCAACATTTGGAACAGACGAACGGAGGGAAGAACAACCCAAAAACTAAATGCCTCTACTTTTGTAGATGGGACATAAACATACACGCAATACATCTTAGCTGCAATCCGCAACGAAAGTCAAGTCAAAACTAGTAAGAATACATGTGCTCTGGAAGGGTAAGTAGTTCCTGTTTGTTATAACACATCCATCGTGTTGCATACGGTCAACTTACACGTAGTTAGATCAACCCTGGTAAAGAACGACACCATAAAGAATCTTTGGCATCTTAAATAACAAACTAATTAACATCTGTACTAATCTGAGAGGCGAATGATGTCTTCCGTAAAATTTGATACTGAGTTTCGGCAACCGATGAGCAACATTCAATTTTAGTACTTAAACTCCACAAACTGGAGCGGACAGAATTCGCTATATAGAATGAAGACGTTAAAGATAAAATTGAACTCATAAAGTTTATCATAGAGCTTCTATAAGTCGTCCGTGTGTGTCAGATTCGAGATGAATTAAATGACGGATATGAATTTTATGCTTAAAAAATTGAGCTTCAAAATTTTGCCAATTTGAAAGAGAAAAGGAAAATAAATCCAATATATTTAAACGATGAAGTTTTACTCATTATAATGCCTACCAGTATTGGCTTTGACGGTATTTCATTTCATTTTTATTTCGAACAATTTAATCATCGCTAGATAAAATTGTCTCGTGGTAACAATAACCAATGTACGTATGACCGGTTGTCAATTAATGCATTTCTATCGATATTGCATAAATATTTGATGCCATTATTGAACTAAATGCTGACCTACTAAAGCTTTGCATTGATTACAGGATAAATGTCAATGTCAACACTGTTCTTTTAATTATCTCCCCTTTCAATATATTTTTGTTCTTGCTTTTATTATCTCCCTTGTCAATTAATCTCCCCTGTTTTTAAAATATCAGCTGTTTGATTTGTGACAACGAGCTACTTAAAACAGATTGATTTGATCAAAGACTATACGTTACAAAGAGAAAACATTAACCTTTTGACATTTTGCTTTTAATGCATATTTTATAAAGTCTTAAAGATTGAATTGAGAATTTAAAGCGTGATCTTATGCATAACAAAATCAAATAAGGAAAGATTGCCAATAAATTATAAGATTATGCCAATAATATCTATACCTTAAGATGGTAGGTATTCTGTCGAGACTTTTGTACAGCTTTATTTTTTTAAAATTATTTTTAACTACTGTTGAAGTATATCTTCTCATTTGGTTTCACTGTTTCGTAGCTATAATTGATGATTTGATTTCGAACGCTAAAATATTACGTTTAAATGCTTACTTAAAATTGTAGTTTTCATTTTGGATTTGAAATAGGGAGTGGTCAGGAATTCTGTTTCCCCAAACTCAAAGAAATCAATAATTTCATCTGCTTGAAAAACAAGTTTAACGCACAAGAAGCCCAAATAATAAGCCGAAGAGGACAGGAGTAATAAATATTCCAAGACGACATACATGCATAAGTACACCTTTAGATAGATTTAAATGATGCTACCTCAAACTGGAACATTTTGCTGTTAGATTTTATTTTGTGTGAATTAAGGTATGGGAAGTCCAATGGAAACTCAATATTGTCATCTTTGTTAGTCAGATATGTAGAGATATAGGAAACTTTACAAACCGATAATCGCAGTTATAAATTTTGTTCTCGGTCAATGTTCAATTGAATAATATTTTCTTTTGTCCTATTGAATCGGAATGGATGATTTCTCATGTAACTTCCAAGTACTCGGTACTATTATTGGTACTATGATTATAACTGTTCTTAGCAAAGAAACGGGGGTATGGATCGAGGTATCCTCAATTCTGTATTATTTATTTTTTTTGTCTCGATCCGTTCTCTATTCGTTTAATTATTTGGGCGACTTTTCACATAATGCTTTTTATTTTAAGGGTCATTATTCTTAATTCTTCAGGTTTTGTCATAATGTTTTAAGTCTCAAGATATAAGAGGAACATTTCTAAACTGTAAGGAAAAGAACAGACCTTGATTTTTATATATTTGTATTAGAGGAAATGAGCACTGTCAGCAGAACGATCATAGAAAATTCTTGTTGGTTTTGATGAGACACAGGGTAAAATTATAGGTTATATAGCTATTTTCCACTCAGGAAACATATTTTCCTTTGGTAATTTTTTATTGATAGTGGTCCCAGAGATTGTTGTAGACATTACACGTTGGTCAAATAAAGTAATAAGGGGAGAAATATACGATGTCGTTACAACATAAAAACAATAAGATAGGTTGGGACTAATTAACATTTAAAAAGAGTCATTGACATGGTAATTTAGATTGAAGGGGGAGGGAGCCTTGGTTTAAAAAAAAAAATATTTTGAATTTGATGTTTTATGGAGAAAAAAATTTTGGCAGTAGGGCTTAAGAAAAAATATTCTGAAGTAAGATTTCTGGTATATAAAATACACCTTTTTTAAAATGCTTATATTGAAAAAAATATTCTGTCGTAACGCCTTTTAAAAGATATTTTTTTTTGGTCCTCGCTTCGCACGGAAAATGTTTTTTTGGGGCAGAACACACCAAGCATCACCCAACCTTTCAAGTCAAATGGTCACTCTCATAGGAAAAGTTAAAAAACAAAGGCTATTACAAAGTGGTTCATCAAGACAGAAAAAAGGACATTTCAGTGCATTTTAACATAATCAATATAACCAAGATTAAAAAGCAGTAAAGTCAGTAATACGATGATAAAATGGTAATAATGATTATCTATAGTTTTCTTCTGATCTAAATACATGACATCTTAAAGGATTTATGGTCAGGTATCCAAAGAGTTTCGAGCCTACCCGTGCACATAATCTTAATATGTCTTCATCATCCAACTCATCACAGTTCCAAGTCATTCATAAAATAACTTTATATATCCTAGATGTCGGGTTTCTTGCTTATATATAGTTTTTCAATGTAATTATTTAAGAATTGAATGTTTGTATTTTGATGTTACATCGGCGTGTAAAACCGTTCACCGTAGCATTTTGAATGAAGCGCGCTAGCGCTTCATGTTAAAAATGTGCGACCGGTCAATGGTGTTGGGAATATGGTATATATGATTGTATGTGCCGACAGCTAAGGTACGAGAAATGCGGTTATTAGGGACGAACCAACCGTGTATATGACTTGTTCCCGGAAAGTCTAGGTTTGCTCCTTGGAGAAACCAGTGCGGTCGTAGGACCAGTAGATAGCAGATTGGCGGGATTGATAAAGCAGAAGAACTAAGTCACAGGAGTGTAATTCATAAATATCGTGTGGATATATTCTGATTTGTGAGTATATATTCACTTATTCATACATAGGATTATTGTATATTTACGCCTAATCCTACAATGGCGCTGCGAGCACCGAACTAAGCTGGGAAATAGCTTTTGAAGTGCTCGGTAACGTGAAGGTCACGTGATCACTGAAAATTGTTAATTTTCGACTTTTTGAGACTTTATACACTGAAACATTTGTGTAATTACACGTAGATAAATTGTGTTTAACGATTCATGCATAGATTTCTGTGATTTTTCACGTTTTGACGATTTTAACGCAATTACGTTTTATGGTCGTGGCTTTCCCATAGAGAAACGGGAAAAGTAGAGGCTCCAAGCGATTTTCGTAAAAAGTCGTGGCTACATTGACGAGTTTTCATGTAACAATATACACTTACAATATTGTGAAATAGCCACTCTGAAGCACTTTTTACGTGTATATTGACATAGAAAAGCACACATAGCACATTGTACTCATGATTACTCACACTGCTACACACAAGTATTGTTTTAGTTGTGCATATCATTGTGTTGGTCACGTATCACTGTAGTCATTGCACATAGTAAACGGTAGTCATCACTTGCATTCAATTGTGTACCATTATTTGATTTGATTATTTGCTAATCTGTTTTTGCCGGTTTTTACCGCGAGTATTTTGTAGAATGGCTGAGTCGGTAAAAATTAAGATCAATAGTTGCCCTGTGGACTATTTGAGGGCGCTGCCTGGTGTGGGACGCATCATTGCTGAGCGTATCATTGGTTTACATGAGGAGTATGGGGACTTGCAGCCTGACGATTTGTTGGAGATCCCGAGATTGAGGGTGACTCCGAGGTTGCTGAGCCTTATTGACTTTGCTCCAGCCAGTGATAGTGTTGAAGTGTGTGTGCCCGAAAGCCAGTATGAAATGGAGGTCCCCGACTATGGTGAGGTAAAAACAGAGGACCGGGACGATGTTTCAGACGAATTCCTGTTGCAGCCAGCAGATGATGGTACAGAAGACGATGACGAGGATGCTTGTGATACAAGTGTGGAACTTAAGAAACCAGGAGACTACACATTAAATATGGGTGATCACCAGTATTATAGCAAAGACGATGATCACAATGTAGCAGAAGTTAAACGTGAGTTATCACGTGACAATTATAACAACCAGCAAAGCAGAGATAAAAAGATGGAGCGGGACATACCCATTAAAGTAAATCCTACTACACATGGTTACATACATGTACGTGAAAATTCACGTTCTGGTGTAGTAAATCAACAACAAGATGTTCATAGTCAACCAGCACATGTTACAAGGTCTGTTAATCGTGATTATTCACGTGTTCAGAGACCAACAATGACAACAACTGTATCGACCGACCAGAGAAGCTCAACGACGAGGCCAATACCAAAACCGAGAAAGGTGAAATCAACATCACCGATTTCTAGTATCGAAAGCAATGTATCCAGGAATCGAACACCATCACCAGTTCAACGAGTTGGGTTTTACCCGGTTGCTCGTAGTACTGATTATAGACCAAATCAAGAATATGGTCAAGCTCGACAAGGCCATATTGACATGCCAAAAGGATTGAAATATGATGGGACTACAAGTTGGCGAACTTTTTATACCAAATTTCAGAGGTATGCAGACAGATTATCGTGGACAACCACGGAACGAAAAGACCAACTTTGCTGGTGCTTGCAAGGCAAAGCAGGAGACTATTATACAAACCTGATAGACCGTGATGAGTTTATAGATTATTTCCAGTTAATCCGTAAATTGGAGAAACGTTTTAATTACCAGGAACTACCAGAAACACTGCAAATCCAATTTATGAGTGCAAGGCAAAACCAGCTGGAAAAACTGGAAGATTGGGCTGATAGGGTAGTATCGCTTGCTTGTAAAGCGTATCGAGATTTGCCCGAGAACTACATGTATAATCAGGCCATTTGGAAATTTTGCCAAGGTTGTACCGACAAGGAAGCTGGACAGAGTGCAGCCACTGCCAGACCGAGTTCAGTCGAGGCTGCCATGGATCACATTAAATGGTTCCAGCACACACATCAAGCCATTTATGGTAGGCCAACATATAGACGTGAACTATCACGTGACGAACCTGATTATGATTATGATTTTGACATAACAGCTCAGGCTGTTGGTAAACAGGAAGTTGACGAAAACAAGTTGGTTTCTCAGCAACTGAGTACATTGATTGACAAGATTTCGGTCATGGAGTCAAATCACAAAAAGGACTTAGATGAGTTGCGATCAGAAATGAAACGACAATCAAACCAGCAAAACAACCAAAAGAGAGATGACAAACCAATATTTAAGAAAAGATCGGGACCCATCCCGCCTGAAATATTGGCTAAAATGGAGTGTTACCACTGCCACAAGAAGGGACATTTACAGAGAAATTGTCCGGACAAGAAGGGTAACACAAGGCAAGATGAGACCAATCAGTTAAACCTGAAGGGGTCAGGTTAAGGGGCGGGACCCCGACCCTTTCTGTGCAAAACCGCCTCACAACGAACAATAAGGACGTTTCGGGGGCAACCCCCGTGTGCAATAGAAATACACAAACTTTATGTAATGCTAATACACAGACCCATGATGAACTTGAATTATCAAGTAACACTGAAAGTATGTTTATGTCTGAACAAAATAGCATAGCGGATACAATGTCTATTGAAGAAAATGACATGGCCCTAGGTTTGAGTTTGAAGGAACCAGGAAAACTTGTTTGCAGACTAGGAAATGCATCTTTGTTGAGACTTGGAATTAAAATCCAAGGAAAACCTGTTACTTGTATTGTAGACTCAGCAGCAGAGGCAACCATCCTTTCCGATAGAATTTATCAGGCTTTGGACAATAAGCCACCAGTCAAGAGACGTAGCACGATGAATGGTGCTGGTCGTGATATGAAAATGGAAGGATTTGTTGCAGGACCGTTCTACTTACAAGTGGGTTCGACCACGTACAAGACAGACATTTATGTCGCTCCAATAGACGATGAGATGCTTTTAGGCCTAGATTTTATTATGGCGACTAGTTCAAACCTTGATTTTAAGACCAGAATTCTAGTAGTGAACGATGAACCACTTTCACTGACCTATGGACCAGCGAACAGCGTACCCAGGATTGCTCGTGTAACTATACAGGAACACGTGTCTTTGCCACCGAATTCAGTAGTACAAGTCAAATGTCATAGACCAGGAGATTGGAATAATTACATTATTGAACAATCTGTAGATTCCAGCATTCTTATGCCACGAGGTTATTATTCATCGGGTATTGAACCCGTAGTTAGTTTATTGAACATCACAGATCAACCGATAAAATTAAAAAAAGGACAATGCATAGGTGAAGCATCAGAGGCAGAAGATATAGAGCCGAACGGGGATTCCCCGTGTATATCAAAAGTTGAGACAACGACCGATAAAGAAACAACGGAACTACCAGAACACCTGAAGAACCTATATGATAGCTGCCGTACAAAACTAACTGAAGACCAAGAACAACAATTGTACGAGTTATTACTCGAGTTTTCAGATGTTTTCGCAAAAGACGAGTTCGATCTTGGAAATTTCTGGAAAATTGAGCATGAGATTGATACCGGTGACGCAAGACCGATTAAACAGCGAATGAGAAGGACACCCAAGTGCTTTGAACAGGAGGAGAAGGGTCACCTTGACAAATTGGAAAAAGCTGGTATCATTGAAGAATCCAACTCTGAATGGGCCTCAGCGCCAGTCTTAATTCGAAAGCGTGACGGTAGTATTCGTTGGTGCGTGGACTACCGCAAGGTCAATGCTGTGACGAAGAAAGATGTCTATCCCTTGCCACTGATTGACGAATGTTTGGACACACTGGCAGGAAATCAATGGTTTTCGAAGTTAGACGCTAATAGCGCGTATTACCAGATCAAGATCAAGGAGTCTGATCGACCCAAAACTGCCTTCATCACGAAATATGGACTGTTCCAGTTTGTCCGTATGAGTTTCGGACTGTGCAATGCCCCAGGAACTTACGCGAGAGTGATGAACTTGGTACTCCGTGGTCTGACATGGAACATTGTATTGGCGTTCCTAGATGATATTCTGGTAATGGGAAAATCATTTGAAGAACACATAGCTAACTTGCGCACAGTTTTTGAACGTTTTAGAGCTCATGGTTTAAAACTAAAACCTAGAAAATGTGATCTTTGTAAGGAGGAAGTAGAATTTCTAGGCAGAAAGGTCAACAAGACGGGAATTTCCATGGGTGATGAGTACATTGAGGCTGTACGAAAGTGGCCGACACCCGCTTCGCCAAAGGAAGTTGAACAATTCCTGGGATTTGCCAATTATCACAGGAATTTCATCAGTCATTATGCTGACATTGCATATCCGTTACAGAAGCTCACGGGTAAAAACCCGTTCAAGTGGGAAGAAACTGAAGAGACCGCTTTTCAAGCGTTAACGACTGCTTTGACAAGTGCACCTGTGTTAGCTTTGCCGAATGCCCATGATCCGTTTATATTAGACACGGATGCATCGAACTTTGCCATTGGTGCGGAATTAATTCAAGTACAGGATGGTGTTGAAAGAACAATTGCGTACTCCAGTTTCTCGCTAGCACATGAACAACTGAACTATTGCACTACCAGGAAGGAACTATTTGCCGTCGTGAGATTCACGAGACATTTCAGACATTACCTTCTTGGCAGAGAATTTACGGTTCGAACAGACCATAGCAGCTTGACATGGTTATTGAATTTCAAGGAACCGCAGGGACAGTTAGCGAGATGGCTGGAGGAGCTAAGCCAATACAACATGAAGATACAGCACCGGCCTGGAAAGCTACATGTCAATGCAGACGGACTTTCGCGAATTCAGTTGTGCGAAGGTTGTACGACTCAGAGGAGGGAAGTAGGAGAAGTGTTACGATCAACTTTGCCGTGCCAGTCGTGTAAATACTGCACCAGACAACATCAGCATTGGTTAGGATTTCAGGAAGCGGTAGACGACGTTATACCGTTAGCTTCAACATCGAAATCATATACTACACCAATCCATCAGCAGGATGTATTTACTCAGACTGAGACAGAGAACATCACCCCGTGTGAGCTGCGGGGACAAAGCGTGAGTAGTCACGTTTCTGCGTGTGTAAGGACTAGAGGAAAATCTACAGTACAGGATGCGACAAACACAACGGAGACGATAGATCTCAACCCGAACAAGACAAACACCGAAAACGACATATTTCATAGTTCCATTGAAATTGTGAAGACTCCATTGGGATTGTCAGTTTACACACCGGCATCAGAATCGGTCACTGTGAATGTCATGACGGAGTCAGGGCTTGAAGCTGCCACATATACCCCGGAACAACTCTGTGAATTTCAATCTAAAGACCCGGACTTAGAACTGATATTGATCTGGCTTAGAGAGAAAGCCGAGCCGTCCGAAGCGACTGTATTCCGCTGTAGCCAGAGAGCGAAGAAGTACTGGCTGAACAGAGAGATGTTTTTTCTCGATGGTGATGGAATTTTGAAGAATCTTGCCACGAAGGATGGTGGGAGGGAACGACTTGTAATTCCGAAAAGTCTAAAGGTGGAGATAATGTCATTGAGCCATGACATTCCTTTAGCGGGTCACCAGGGAATTGTCAGGACGATGAAGAAGATCAAGGAAAAATACCATTGGTATGGTATGACCCAGGACATTCGTACGTTTGTAGAAACGTGTAACGTTTGCAATCTGCACAAGAAGGGCAACAGAAAAGCTAAGTGCCCGATGACCAACTATCATGCAGGAGAGCCGATGGAGAGAGTTCATCTGGATTTTCTTGGCCCTCTACCGGAAACGACAAAGGGGAATGCGCACATATTGGTGATTGTGGACCAATTTTCGAAGTGGTTGGAATGCATTCCGTTACCAAGTCAGACCGCAGAAGAAACAGCAAGAGCTGCAGTTAACGAGTTCTTTTCTCGCTTTGGTTTCCCATTCCAGATATTCACGGACCAAGGACGTAACTTTGAAAGTAAATTGTTCAAGTCAATGTGTGAACTTTTGCAAATCCATAAAGCTAGAACGACACCGTACAGACCGTCCTCGAATGGCCAAGCAGAACGTTGCAACCGTACCTTGATGGATGCTGTTCGTTGCTTTGTGTCTAGACAGCAGAATAACTGGGATGAGTTTTTGCCGCAGTTGGCAGGAGCGATAAGATCGTCAATTAATCGTAGTACCGGTTTCACACCGAACAAGTTGATGTTAGGTCGAGAAGTGAATCAACCAGCTGACTTGTTGTACAAGCTTCCTGATAACAACAAAGATGAGACCTTAGATGATTATGTGCGAAATTTCAAGAATGCTATGTTGACAGCACATGAGATAGCAAGAGACACTCTGAAGACGACTCAAATGATCATGAAAAAAGACTATGATGTTCGTATACTGGAGAAACAGTATAAAACAGGTGACTTGGTATATGTCCTTGACACAGCCAAGGTCAAGGGTAGAGCTAAAAAGCTGGACCCACCCTGGAAAGGTCCAGGAATTATTTGTGAAAAACTGTCAGCTTATGTCTATAAAATAAAACTTGAAAAGTCAATTGTCATTATGAATCATGATAGATTGAAACTTTGTAAAGACCGCGTAGTACCACCTTGGTTAAAGCGGTGTCAGCACCGTATTCGTGAGGGTGAGAATATCGCCATTCCGGTCAATCGCGAACTGTTTTGCCTATGTAGACGACCAGACGATGGCCAGTTCATGATTCAGTGTGACGACTGTGATGAATGGTACCATGGATCCTGTATTGATATGACACAAGAGCAAGCTGACATGCTGGTGAAGTTTGTGTGTCCAAGGTGCCAGGATCCCGGAACAGCGGGAACGTTTGTTAAGCAAGTTGTTTAGATGTGAAATGTTTTCCCCGCGCGGGACGGGGGCCAAGTTGTAAAAATTATGGACTGTATATTGTGCATGAACATTGTGATATGATAATTAGCTGTATAATTTGATTAAAGACTTGTGATTTATGTATGGAAATGTTTTATCCCGGGAAATGGATGATCTGCGGGATTCTATAAGGAATGGATTCTGTGATATTCCCAAGCAAGTCAGGATATGGCTTCCCCTTTTGAAACCGGGGGGAGTGTTGGGAATATGGTATATATGATTGTATGTGCCGACAGCTAAGGTACGAGAAATGCGGTTATTAGGGACGAACCAACCGTGTATATGACTTGTTCCCGGAAAGTCTAGGTTTGCTCCTTGGAGAAACCAGTGCGGTCGTAGGACCAGTAGATAGCAGATTGGCGGGATTGGTAAAGCAGAAGAACTAAGTCACAGGAGTGTAATTCATAAATATCGTGTGGATATATTCTGATTTGTGAGTATATATTCACTTATTCATACATAGGATTATTGTATATTTACGCCTAATCCTACAATGGTTTTACAACCCTATGAAACATCAAAATACAAACATTCAATTATTATAATTACATTTTAATGTTTTTTTAATTTGTTTCTGATTTTTCATTTTGTTTTGTGGTGTTTGTTCGTGTATTTTATTTTTGTGCATTAATATCCTAATGCGAATTGATGTTGTGAGAATTTACCTGGATAAGAACAAATTTTAGCTGTGCGTATAGTAAGGTCACGTGATTCACGCGACATTAAGACGATTCAAGGTGTCATTTAACCAATAGAATAGCTTTATTTTAATTATATGCACGGTAAATGTAATTATTATTGCATGCAATTGAAGGGCCCGAATTTTATGTTTACAACGAACTCGTGGAACTTCAAAACACAGGTTTGGCGTAATCGACATTTAGCTATAAATCATAAATACTTTAACTCGAACCGGTGCTAGGGCTGGTATATTTTTTTGTTTGTTTGCAGAAAGATGAAAGTGTTTCATCTTCTTTGGAGTGTTTTGTTGCTTTAAAATTAAGAACAATGGTAAAAGCGCTGTTCTTTTGCTTTGTTGCATTTGCATTTTAGCTCACCTGGACCGAAAGGTCCAGTTGTCATGAGCTATTGCAATCACTTGGCGTCCGTCGTCGTCGTCTGTCCTCTGATTTTTCAAAATCTTCTCCTCTGAAAATACTGAACAGAATTTAATGAAACTTGGTATGATTGATCCTTAGGATGTCCTGTTCAAGAGTTGTGTTTCAATTATTGATCCGTCAAAAAAACATGGCCGCCGTGGCTAAAAATAGACCAGGGGGTCAGACTACTGTTTTTGGCTGGTAAATCAAAAAGTATAAGAGATAGATGAAATCTGATGCCACCCTAATGCTTCAGCATCAAAAGTTCTACAAAAGCTTCATTTGGTCGAAGTTTATCAGATGATCCCTTAAAGGGCTTACGGCCCCTTAAAGTTGAAAAATAGCGTTTTTTCATGTTTTTGGCTTATAGAATGAAAACTATTGCAGGTAGAGGAAAGCTGTTGCTTGCTTAAATGTTCAGATCATTTAGCTCTACAAAAGTATTCATAGGGACAAGGTTGTCAGATGACCCCTTATAGGGGTTACAACCCCTTAAAGGCGAAAAATAATGTTTTGGCCTGAAGAATGAAAACTTTTGCAGATAGAGAAAAGCTGTTGCTTGCCTAAATGTTCAGCTCATTTAGCTCTACAAAAGTCTTCATAGGGTCGAAGATTTCAGATAACCCCTTATAGGGATTACAGTCCCTTTAAGGCGAAAAAGAGTGTTTTTGGCCTATGGAATGAAAACTATTACAGATTGAGAAAAGCTGTTGCTTGCTTTAATGTTCAGCTCATTTAACTCTACAAAAAGTCGTCATAGGGTTGAAGTTGTCAGATGACCCTTTATAGGTGTTACTAAATTTAATTTTTGTAACATGTTTTCAAGTTTTTGGCTAATATAATGAAAACTATAGCAGATAAAGAAAAGTGGTTGCTTGCTTAAATGTTCAGCTCATTAAGCTCTTAACAAAAGTCCCTATAGAGTCAAAGTGTTCAGATGGCCCTTAGAATAACATTTTGCACATTTTTGGCCTACAGAATGAAAACTATTGCTGAAAGAAAAAAGATGTTGCTTGCTTAAATGTTCAGCTTATTTAGCTATACAAAGTGACATCAAGACCAGGTGAGCGATTCAGGTTCCTGGGAGCCTCTTGTTAATTGCTTATGATAAACTCCGCTCACTGACAGATGAAAAGGTAAACTGGCAAAACACAGATTTTTCTCTCTTCCGTTTGATACATTATTATGTACACCGGTAAAGCCGTGGAATTTAGAGGCTCTATAATTATGAAGTTTTTGAATCAGTGGATACATTGTGAGATCAACAATTAGATTAATCGGACCAAGTATGTTTTGATTGCAGTCATTGACATTTAAAACATAGCCAAAGGAGTACACCAGTGAAACAAAATAAACGCCCATCGTCTCGTTGTATCAAGAGGATCAAGAGGACAGTCCAAAGCTATTAGCCACTTGGTGACCATGAGCCATTTGATATAGGTCACAGTCACCTAATATATGTTGTTAAGATGCTTCAAAAGTATACCGATGTTATATGTGCTGTAACAATTTCAAGATATCTCAAAATAAAAATGCTTGTCAGCACTGATTTGTAGTCATGAGATAGAATAATAGATTTTCACAGATTTTTCCCGCCTAATTGATTGATTGTGTCAGACGCTGGTCTGTAGTAATTGGGAAACTCTACGATATCCTTACATCAGTTGACACATGGTTAGAAACAACAATTAGATAAATCGCCACGACTTTATTTTTATACAAGTCACTGACACGGGAAAGAGCTTGAGGGACATGAAAACATCTATGTATAGTGGCCAGGTGATTTAGAATGATTGACGCTGGACTTTATTTGGGATAAATCAATTAATTCCAACCAATCCACCCCTTTTCCACAATCTAACTGGGATCTCCTTATGTCTATTTTTTCTATACCACAAACGCACAGGCTCGGTATTTGTTCAGTTGTTTTGAGTATATTTATGTTGTCTGATTCTCTATGCTGCTCTCATTCGTTATTACTTATTACTTATTTTGTCTATGCCTTTTCGGACTTTTAACATTCCCATTGGTACCTCATCTCTGCTTCTTTCTAGCAGATTGCGTTTTACTCTATACCCAAAAGCCAAACACAAATATGTCTTTCTAGCATGCCTAAAACTTCCCTCTGTGCACAGGGCTTGATCTCGGCATTTAGGGTCGAGAGTCAAATTGCGACCATGCAGCTAGAAAAAAATCACTAATTTTTCCACCGATTTATTCGCTGGTCGCACTTTGACCCTCGACCCCAAATGCCGGAAGCCAACCCCTGTGCTCTGTGCTCAAAGCACATGTTACATCATTTCTATAAATACTTACCTGCATCGTACTTAGGATGTCTCTGACAAAAAATGTCTCTTTTGCCAAGCTGCCTTCCGACAATATATCTTTAACTACTACAGCACCAATAAGATCATGTCTGGAAAACCGATCAAAGTCGTAGACATTTAATTGTAGAATTCTGTCTTGTAGGTCATTATATTGCACACAGAATGAAAAAGTCTCATTAAATTCGGGATTTAATGTTTTTCTATGCACTTTTGTTTGACATTTATTCTTGCGGTCCGGAAGTAAATATATTTTGACATATGGATCAGAAGTTCCGGAGAAGTCACGCGCTGGTAGATCTTCTGCTTTGTGAATGTTAACTATAAGTTCTTCTTGCTCGTGAATGTAGTTTAAACTAAAGTATAGTTTACCACAAAGTCTATGTTCGCTTCTTATGCTGTCGACTGAAGACTGTTTATACAATTCTGGTTTTAGTTTTCCCAATTTAGGCTGTTCCTTCTGTTTTACACTTTGAATTTGAAATTCTATGTCTACGTTCGACAACTGCCTTTGAAATGATAGATGGCGCTGTGAGTATGTTGGCAAAGTTGACTGTCTCTGAGTTGTTTTGAACAGTCTGGTTCGTTTGAAGAAATCAAGTTTGTTCTGAGATGACTGCTTGGCTAGATCTGGTGTACTTTGACTTATTTTCAAATTGCTGCTGTGAATAGAGTTTGGCGAGTCGTCGGTATCCAGAGACAGTTCAGAAGCCAAATACTTTTTCCGACGTCGGCAGTACATCCATGATAGGTATATTGCAATGACAAGAAAAAGAGCAAAGACTCCCGAAAGAACGGTAAACAGATACCCAAGGGACAGTCCTGTAAAAAAAAAGAAACTAGAGAAAATCTTTGATTTGCAGCTCAAAAATTGATAACCCAACTCCCTTAAAAACTGTGAGACCAATTTTAAAAACAGAATATACGCAATTACATTATCTTACAAAGAATGTATAATGGACTGGTTTAGAAGCTTCGGATTATTTTACTTATTGCTGAGGTGTAACGGGTAACCTTAAGCCACCGTTACACTGGACCATCTTTTTAAGCGGAGTTATTAAGGTTCAAGGTTAAACTCAATAGTTGATTTTTGACCTATTTTTCTAGCCCGATTTGTACAACTTACACTATACTATGATATAAAAAAATAAAGTATAGCAGCGATTCGCCGATCATTTTCTATTTCATGCTACAAGATTACTTTTGTTGTTTTTTTTTCTATTCATTTTTAGTAGTTAAGGCTCCACATAGACTGAAAAAGACGTAAAATATTTTCCAAAAGTGTAAAGATGATCCTTAAATGCTATATTCAAGTATTATAACAATTGACTCTGAATACATGTATCATTGTACATTCAGATAAAAAAATTGCTCAAATAACTTAAAAGGGACGTAAACCCCTTTAACAGCTAGCATTTCGCATGTCTGTTTGTACGTGGCCGTGATTGTGTCTCCTATCCTTATGGGCTTTAAAATTTCATTTCTTTTTTCTATATATTAATTCTTATTTCTAAAATAATACTATTATTTAAAAACAATTCTTTCTATTAATTAAAAAACATGATGTGTTGAACTATTTTCACAAGACAGAAATTTTAATAAACATTTTAAAATCATTTTATTCAACTAAAAAGTTATGGAAGACGACAAACAAGAAACGTAGAAAGCAACTAAACTAACAATGGATGTGCTCGTTCTAGACGAAGTGTTCTTTAGTGTTTTAGAATCGTAATGAAACTAGACTGGGGTTGTTAAAACGTGTCACTGGCCATGGGACGCAACTAATATTCACTTCAGCTTGTCGCAAGTGAAACATCAGTCAAACACATGGAGGTTGTAGAAAGCATAATAAACAGACGGATAAGTTTTCATCCCTCCAAGTCTTTACCCAGCGGAATTTCCATGCACGCAATAGGCCGATAATTTACCAAAAACAAGCCTTTATGATCAAACATAGTAATAAAGTTTAATTATTTTCAGTGTGAGCTTCATTAAGCAAATGACTTCACATTTGTTCTTGTGTGAGTCTTTCATTTTTTGTCTATGTTTTGCCTTACTGTCTTTTGTCATGATGTATGTATTAATGGTACTTGTTTTTTTTTTCTGTTTAATGAACGTGAAGTTCGAAAGCCTAGACACTTAGATGTTGAAAAATGCATGTACATCAAAGCTATGAATTTATCAGTTTAAATTTCAAAATTGTCTTAACCAACCCCAAGGTTCTTCGAATTCCTACCCCAGATATAGGCTGATCTTAATTATAGTTTGGTTCCCAGTTCGACATTCTTTGTTTTATTTTTCTATACTAATCTCTTATGAACTTAAAATTCAAAAGCCTAGACACTTTTGTGTTGAATGATACATCAATGCTATGTATTTATCTGTTTAAATTTCAAAATTGTCAAAACCCTTAGGCTCTTTCTACCCCAGATATAAGCTGACCTTAGTCATAATTTGGTTCCCAGTTCGACACTCTTGGTTTTATTGTTCTATGCTCTTCATACTTATCAAATGTTTGGCAGTAGAGCGCCTGTGATAAGTCTTGAATCGACGAATTTTATCGTCTGGTTCATTCAATAATCATGTCGTTTTATAACAGTATTTTCTTTTTTTTTTTGTATGAAGCCTTTTAGTCTAAAGGGACTTCAAGCACAACGGTCACTTGACGAAACATCTATTACAAAAGTGTATTTTTGGAACAATATCACAGATCCATAGACGAAAATTTTACTTTGATAAAACTCCAATACCAACATTAACACATTTACAACTTTTCCACGACTATACATATAACACCGAGATCCCTATAGGGAGGCTCTTGTTATATGATTCCATCATCAAAACTGCTAACATCCTTTCATTGATTTTGTCGTTTGATTATAATGTAGAACATTTGTCAACCTTTACTGATATCAGCGGCCATGCAGCAAATTGTATCGAAAAAATAGAAAGAATGTGACAAGAAATTATATGTAATCAAGATTATCTCTTATGTAACAGAGGAAGAAATGAAAGTGATGTTTTTCGGAAAATGTCTTTATCATTTTGATTTGAACATATTGGCATGAAAATGATTCGAAAGCAAGACGCAACCTATGTACTTCGCCTCCTTTAAGAAAGGAAACGTCGAATTAGCACAAATACGCAACATAAGAAGGTTCTTAAGTTTGAGAATATCTTAGGGGTCGAATTTTTATTTTGAAAATCGAAATTAACAATAAGATACTATACTTTTACACACTTTTCCAATTTTCATCGAAAAATATTAAGAAATAAAGATATAAGAGCAGCAATCTTTTAATCTGATCGATGGCCGAAATTGGAGTGTATCGTGTTTTAACACTATAATATACTTAAACTTTCTGTCTATCAATGCAACCTTGTTGTAAAAAACAAGCAATCTCTCCAGTGGTACAAACTATTAAGTTAACTTATGTGTCATCATTGATATACTCTCTCTAAAAACCCAAAGGCCCCTTTCTTGTCAAAGGTTAAAAACCCCTCGGAGGAAAAATCTCATTGTTTGTTTTAAGGTATTCTATGAACTATTTTGTTGCCTACGTGATATTCCAAAAACCGTCGAGGAGATTTGATATAATGTAAAATGCATGTATGATGTTAAAAATATTTGCTAAAGAGCTTTAATACAAAAGTACAATATCATGAAAACAATGCTTAACAAAATCTGCTGCTCATTCCGTTTGTCTGTGAATAAAAGACAAATCAGAGACGATCTATCAAAGTAAATTAGAATAATACACCAATATATATGAACATATACCATTTCTAAACCGTCAGCAATTCAGACTTTGAAGATGTTAAATTACAACAAAACGAATATCTTAAAATTGTAGTTTTTAACCTTTCAAAAACTTAAGAGCTAAGTTTCTTATTTAATCTTCAAATTTTACTTATTGTTTTTATATTAAGCATTATGTGTTTGTCTAGAAAGAACATTCTCCATTAAAAATTGCTTCTTAAGATGTATCATCCTCACAATGTCAGGGCTCCTGTGTCCATATCTGTCCGTGGGACCCATTGTGAGGATGAAGATGTATTTTATCGCCCATTTCTGTGTCTTTAGTTTTTTTACTAGACATGTATCATTTATTTATTTCGTTTTATGTTTGACCTGATTTTTCACAGCGAAAATCAGGATAATCATAATATATAACCGGCTATCGTTAACACTGACAAACTAACGACAGTCAAATTTAACTGTTTCAGATTTCTGACAATTTTGAAACCTGACAACAAACCATAGTGGTGCACCATGTTCAGAAAAATGTCGCGTTCCTCTCAAGATTAAACAACCCTGCTGCAGATTTCGATAAGAGTAATACCCGATTGATCCCAATGCAGGAGGCTCAATTGTCCGATCCCTCTTTTTCCATTGACAGTTAAAACTCTCATCCCCTACTGAACTTGTGTCTCCATTTCCTCCATTTCATCATCGTTTCATGTTAATTGTTTTACCCATTCATGTTCATCTACTTGATATAGCCAAATTCGTGCTGTTTGGGAGTAAAGCAATAACTTTTCATGTTACAAAATGTTTGAAAACTCTACAGTAAACCACCTAATACATTTCTATTCTTGTAAAAAAATAAAACACTTTACAGTTTGACATAAAATGCTAAATCAAAGAGAGCCCAAATAGATTATAAGGTGATAATGCTTCGGCTTAATAGCAAAAACAGACAATAAACCATAAACAAATTAAGTTAAAAAAACATTTGTTAGTGTTAGACCGGAGATTGGGCTATCATTATTCAAAACATCATAACAGTTATCATATCTAATACTTTTTCTCCAATAACTCGTCATCAAAAACTGTCAACATCTGCCTATCAATATTACATTTAATACGATTAGCATTTATCATCAGAAGTATGTGTTAATATACAATTACTTATATTGATATCAAATATTGTACTATCAATGTTTTTCCATTAACTACTTTAGTTGTTTTTTTTAGAATTGTGTTTTTGTCTGATGATTCATTGATTTGCTGGTGGGATGTCGAAATACCAGTAGATATTTGAATGAGTGTCATAAACTTTCATATCGCATTGGTTCTACAGAAATTTCCTACTCTTCAAGCTTAAACCGGTCAGTTACCAACACACTAAATTATAACCCGTCTTTAAACTGTAACCAAAAAATTCAAGAGTTGAATTTGAAATCATTTTGGTTTCACATCGCGCTGATAAAAAGAAACTGCTATGGTCCGTTCTTAGTATTGGCAATTTGAATGCAATGGTAATTTGAACATTCTTGTCATGGCTTCAAAATTCCCCCTTTCGTATCATTTTATAGGTCGGCAGCTGGAACCAATAGCAGTTAAATACTTGCAATTGAAAACAGCCGATATCCCTTCGTTTAAACCAATGGTCTCTAGATGCTGATATGTAATATGTGAAATGAGCTCCGGACATTAAGTTTTTAAAGCAAAAAAAATATTTTGAGTCATATGCCAATTAAAAGCATCCAAAATATCAGGATTTTAGTGTACCCGGCTATTTGTACATGTACTATTGCTACGAGTATTAGGGGACCAATTAACTACACGCTATATTGTGCATTTTTCGAGCGGAAATATAATGTTTCTACACAATAGCTGCATAATACAAAATAACTTAATGCATAACGTACAAAAATGACGTATATTTTAGAACACTCTAAAGGGCATGCATGTTGATCCAGTATAGTCAAGCAGTTGGCAGGAGATTCGTCTATATCTAGACTAGATCTGCACCCTAGACGCATGTGCAGGAGTATTGAAAATGTCAAAGAACATAGGAATATGTACAATTTCAAACACTAATGTCAGGAGATAAGTAGATTGAAGTAGATTACCACTTTGGTTTTCCAAACTTAATGTTGGTCGGAAAAGTAATTTCAAAGTCGTTTGCTAAAATCAATGCTACATTACTCCACAAATTGACACCCAGGGGTATTATTGAAAGTCTAATAATAAACCATAAATGCTGAACTGCAGTAGAGCGAAATATTGGAAGCATTGAAGGATTAAAATTTCCTGCACGATGAACCAAAACAGTGTCAGTAGTACAGCAAATTATGCAATTTTGCAATAAAATGAGAGAAAGTGTGTACAATATACAGTGTAGTTCGACTGATTCAGTTAGTGGAGATTAACATAATTTCTGAAAACTCAAGGATTATACGGCAGTCAGCTTTATGAGTGTAGAAATCCGGAGTACCAAAGGAAAATGGTGTCATCAGGCAAATAATTATTGAAACGAAAACGGGACTTCAAGGAAAATGAGCACCCGGCAATCGTCCCTCGAAAGCAGACCACATGCGCTTAGGTCTAGGAGTTTATTTTTTAAATTTATTGTGTCTTTATAAAAAATTCTTATCTTCGCTATATTTCTATTTCCATGTGGGAAAAGTAATACAGCAAGGGTAATATTTTTTTTTATAAACGCACACGCACAATGCATTTAAAATCAAATCCTGAATCCAAACGCCTGTGGAACAGAAAGGTTAAAAAGACAAAAAAAAAAGTTCCCTATTCCAACAAAAACAATGTTAACATTTAACTTTCCATCCTAGCTCGTTTTATATGGAAACAGTCTTATTCAGTAACGGAAGATAATACAGTTTCATGAAATTTAAGTATTGGAAAAATTTATAGTTGAAGCAATGCAACTCCACTTGCAAAGGCATTCATTTTGAGAAAAAAAATCATACATTATTCAATTGTCAAATACATATAATAATGTGACTGAAAATAATACCGAAAAGCACATATGTTGCATTGTCAAGAACTGTTCATTATCTTCTATAACATCTATTTAACCATTCATTAAGACGTCATGGTGACACTGGAAAAGACAAGCGTTTGAAAGGGGTGATAAATACGGCTCCTTGCATCTGTAGTTTCAGCACCTATTCTAAGGGGGGGGGGGAATCGTTTTTTTTTTCTTTAATAAATATGTCAGCAGGTATCTATGTCAGCTTTCCATATTAACCTTTTATCTAATATGCATATTATTCAATTACATATGCAACAGTAAGCGCCACAAGGTGACCCAAGGTCTTATGCACTGCCATACTATATGTCCAGGATTAAGTACGACTATCATATTTAAGTGAAAGCTTTTGGACTAATGGATTTAGATCCTATAAATTTTATTGTTCCATGAAATAGTTATCTATGGAACGCCATAGCTGCCTTATGATGATGTGTTTCATTATGTGATGATACTTCTTCATTATGTGATGATACTTTGTCATTATGTGATGGTACTTTGTCATTATGTGATGATACTTCTTCATTATGTGGTGATACTTTGTCATTATGTGATGATACTTCGTCATTATGTGGTGATACTTTGTCATTATGTGATGATACTTTGTCATTATGTGATGGTACTTCTTCATTATGTGATGATACTTCTTCATTATGTGATGATACTTTGTCATTATGTGATGGTACTTTGTCATTATGTGATGGTACTTTGTCATTATGTGATGATACTTCTTCATTATGTGGTGATACTTTGGCATTATGTGATGATACTTTGTCTTTATGAGATCAAAGTTTATTATTATGAACAGCGCTAAAAAATATTCTTTTCTTATGACAAATATTTTGTTCGACACGTAGTTTTTCTGTGTATCCCCCCCAAACAAAATAGTTTCCTGATGGTTTATTCTCGAATTTCAAATCCATAACCGATACATAATTTATTAAATATTTAAACTTTGTAAACAACATTTTTCTTCTTTAACGGCTTGCTCCACAAGTGGTAAGCTTAGTCTGTATATTTGCGTGTGGTAAGATTTTTATTGTCTCCCTTACTATTTTTGATTATTTAATATTCCGATATTGTATCAAGCGGATTTACGAAACTTTACATATTATATTTAGAAACATATTTTGATAATGACTTATTAGAGTTATAGATTGATAATTTAGACATTTAAAGTTATTTTGCTATTTTAATCACGCAAATACACCTTTATATTTTCATATAAAGTTTTGAGCTTGGCTCAATGTCGTTCTATTGTAATGCAATACACATCCAATTGGAATGCGATCGCACCTGTTCCGTGTAACGAAAGAGCTAATAAAACAAACAAATTTACTATATTTTTCTGTGATATTGTTATACTATATTTATTGATTGTTACTTCTATATTTGATACTTGATTTGTTGTAAATTTCAGAGCCATGTAATATTTGGTAATAAAACGATTGAACCCTACGCAGAGTTTCTTTACCCCCAGAAACAGCCCCTGCAACATTAATATTTAATAAAATATATATTGGTTATTGATTTGAAATTCGAGAGAGCGACCTTTTGGAAACGATTTTTTTTGGGGGGGGGGATACACAGAAAAACTACCTGTTGAACAAAAAAAGAAATGACTATTTTTTTCAGCGCTGTTCATAATAATAAACTTTGATCTCATAAAGACAAAGTATCATCACATAATGACAAAGTATCATCACATAATGAAGAAGTATCATCACATAATGACAAAGTATCATCACATAATGAAGAAGTACCATCACATAATGACAAAGTATCATCACATAATGAAGAAGTACCATCACATAATGTCAAAGTATCATCACATAATGACAAAGTACCATCACATAATGACAAAGTACCATCACATAATGACAAAGTACCATCATATAATGACAAAGTATCATCACATAATGAAACTCATCATCATAAGGCAGCTATGGCGTTCCATAGTTATCGTCGTAATTTTGTCTATTGGTTTTAAACAAAAATGATTAACAATTGAAGTATTAAAGTCACAATCGCGGAATTATCTACCGACTGTTGGGCTCTTAAATCAATATTGAGACATGATTGTACAGCATTAACCATCCAAACAAAGGGGTCAGGAAGTAGATGTACAATGCACCTATTAAGCTGAGCTGTGCACACTATATAACAACCAAGCGGAAAGTTTAAATGCAAACATGCATAGATTATGAGCATTCCAAGTAGGGATCAAAACCTGGAATTATACATAAGTCTGAAGTGAGAATTGTGCAGATATCTTTCGCTTTCCAAAAACCTGGCAAAACAGCATAAACAGTTGTAAATACATACAATCAACTAAGTGCCAATTGTCAACGAAAAGAAAGACATTGTTTCGCTTAAGTGCCGGATTTCCTATATTTTTAAGTCAGCTAGGTCAAAATAGTTAAACAAGTGATCTCCCTCCCTCCCCTCGACTCCTCGTAAGTTCGAGTACAGTAAGCAAATCAGCCATAAGATTGGGTGGTTCTTATCAAGAATTTTGTTGCATTTGATAACTAAGTAACTCATAGTGTACTTGACAGCTATATTATATTCTATGTCATTTTGCAATCATAAAACTTTACAAAACATGGAAATTCCCAGTTTTGATTAATGAAATTAAAAAAATGGAATGCCATACGCCGTTTTTTTCATCGCATACGAACATAAATCGAGTGCAGATTGCTTAATTACTATGACGATGCCATAATTCATAGTTCCCTGGTCACCCATTTGTAAAATATCGCCTCCTCAATTTGAAATGAAAGAAATCTGTGACAATAAATTGCAGTCGAAATTGAAATGCCAAGACGAACATTTCAGTCGGAATTGAAATGCCAAGTCGATCATTTCGTTTTTTTTTTAAATCATTACGAAGTTAATAATAGCCCCAAAGTGAAGTACCTGTATTAGAGTTTTCCTTATATATAAATAAAAATCATATATATAAAGATATATAATATAGAAATATATACATATTACAAAGACCTGAATATTTGTCGACAACAATCCAACTAGATTTAGTACTTTGTTGGTTTTTTTGTTTTGTTTTGTTTGATTTCACGTCTATCTCAGCCTATTTTTAAATGCTTCTTTTCACCAACAATTCTTTGACATTGTGGCAACAAAGTGGGTAATCGAAAATGTCTTTATTTGTATCAAAGATAAGATTAATGTTGTAAACGGAAGAACATTGGGTGCAATCACAACAGTTTGAAAGAGAAAATAAACGATAATTGAACTAAGAAATAAAGAAACTATTCGTAACAATTAATTCGTGTTCCTAGTTTTTCGCAATCAGAAATGATTCCCTCAGCAAAAAATATTTGCTATCTAAAGCAGTTAGAAGATTTGTTTACGGTAAAAGCATTGCTAAATACAAAAATATGCGTGCTTAATTACAAGGTTGGAAAATAGCTTAAACTATTACTTAATTCAAGACACCAACCTTATCTAAATAATTCTAAAAAGCATTATTTGAGGATTCAGATGATAAATGTTGTACCATGCTTTCAAAGTTATGAAATTCTATATATATCATTTCAAGATTTATAATTCTGTGTAAACTTTCATTCAAAGAAAAATAGAAAAAGTTATAAGCAGCTGCTAGTGTATATTAAATTTTTGTCTGATTTGTTTTACAATTAGTTGTAACATTAAAGGCATAGGAGGCACACATTTTTTATAAGAAAACAAGGAAGCCCTAAAACGATAAAGTGCCAATCTTTGATTTGCTTTTTCACATATTCGTGATTATTTTTTAGAATTCATATTATAATAAACCTACCTGAACCTCTTGGATAATTACTAGCCGTGTTAATCCTCATTGTTCATATTGTCCCAATACACACACACACAAATCTGTCCCAACGTCAAATAGATTGACCAAATAAATAAATTACCCCCTCCTCATCAGCATTAAACCCTATAGTATAAACTTAAAGCTTATTATAAACTGTAGTAATTCTAGCTACTCGATTGACACGACTATGGATGGGTTCTGTGCTGCAAGTCCTATCGATTGTTAACATATAACTCTATTGTCCCGTACGTAATCAAGAATAGAAGAGAAAAAAAATCATTTCTTCCTTATTAACGCGTATAAATATATATATTTGAAAACTATCATTCACACTGGCTTTAACAATTATAGATAGATATATTGAATATTTTTTGGTATCTGACAGCAAATTATCACTGCATGGATGATTAGGGTTTCAATTAAATGTTGATTTTCGAAGTTTGAACCAAGCAACAACAGTCTCATCAGCCCCCCTAAAATTGAGCTACTTTTATAAATTTCAGTGCATTTGACTTTCGTAAATGTAAAATAATGAGATGTGGAATTAAGTGTACCCGACACCAAAATATGTTTTATTCTTAGGACAATGGCTTAAGCTTAAAACAATATTTAAGGTCGTCTCTCAATTTAGATTTCAATGAAATGGTTGTTGTTAGAGAAAAAAAATATCTGTATAGATATAACTATACTTTTTCTACAGTGATTTAAATTAACCGTCAATATGGATTTTTTCAAGATAGTCTAGACAGGACCTTTTTTTTCTTTTCAACAATGATAAAACGAGGGAAATATAAGTGGGGGATAGTGCACCGATAGAAAGACAACTACTTTTACTCTGTTTGGTACAAATCCATGGTAAAAATATATTAATCAATAGATTTAAAAATTTGCTTTTTCAAGCCTGTCCACCTGTCCATTCAATTTCTCTCGATACCATTCCAAAATTGACAAGGACAGAATTATTATTAGCAATTGTTTAACTTTTTATTGACTAATATATTTGTACCATGGATTTATACCAAACACACGCCAGACAGTCGGTTAATCGAGGAAAAAGTCTGTTGATTTACCTGTATATGCAGTTAAATGGGAAATGAGTCTGTTGATGGAGTCGGTAATAGGTCTGTTGAGAGTAAAATTGAAATTTAATTCACAAATTCTCTGGAAAACGTCCATTTTTTACATGAAATAAGTATCCAATCGAAAAACAAAAAGTGTAGGACAAAATGATATTCACTTCAGCATAATTTCCAATTATTCCACTGACAGAAAGCCATCACAGTTTGTAACAAAACGAATAGGCGCAGAGACAGTAGCAGCAGTTTTAAGGACTAAAAAAACATGTTTTCACCAAAAATCGATTAGTCTCTTAGAAAAAAATCACAGATTTGGTACCAAAATGTGCAGTTAGTTATTAGCTAAATTATTGGTTATTAAAATTTTAACATATAAATATTTTAGATATAGTTAATCGTTCTTTTATTAAAAATTTGACGGTTAAAGTCTGTTGATGAGTTGGTTAATGTCTTTTTTGTCAGTTGATGCGTCAATTAACCAGTATAAAACGGTAATATAATGGTATACTGAGCGTTAAGAATGTGATGAAATGATGATACTTCAAACTTTAGATACGTCTAATGTCTTTACAAGGCAAAGAAGTCAAGTCATATTTTCAATTGGGTGTTAAAAAGGAAGAAATGAGTAGAATCATCTGAAAATGACAGGAAAGTCTACGATTTGTTTCATTTTCGATTACACTTTGTGTCTGTATGTCAGTCCGTCACAAAGTTTATGGAAGCAACTGATCTGTAACTTTTGAGCATAATTTAGAAATAGTTTGTGAGTAGTATACATGTATCCTGTTGACGTGCATACAATATTTTTTTATCCCGATTTGTGGAGGTAAATTGTACTGAGTAACTTGCTAACAAAACACCTAATCGTCATGTATTCGTCATATTGTTGTTGTATCTTCTTTGAAACTGCATGTCCACCATTTTCGTAGTTAAGGGGGATGTACCTTTTAAATAGTGATATTTTTGCCAATGAACCCGCTATTATTTTAGATAAAGTTGAATTGGTCATAAAGAGCTAATTTACAACATTTTACCTATCTTGCTTTTCCACAGGTTTTTACTCTTAAATAAAGTGTAATGCTAACCTATTAATAAATCAGAAAAAAAAACTTTTCCTGCAAAATTTATAACTCCTATTATCTTTAAAACGATTTGGGGAAGCTAAATTTTTTGTTTCGCCTGCGACTTTAGTCGCTAAAGGCAAGACAACTTCTTTCTGTCGTCGGCGGCGGTGTAAATTTATTGTAAAGCTTTTGCGGAAAATTAATTCCTAGACAAGTATTATAGCTTGGTATCTGATATTAGGTACAGTATACAGACAGTTGGGGGTTATGGTCTACGCAACTAACTCCATGCCGTTTGCCATTTTCATGGTTCAACGACTCTGTCAACTTCGAGGTTTTTCGGGCCAAAATACCTCTTTGCCAGGCTTTTGAGAAACTAAATTAAGTGAAAAGTATAGTAGCTAGGCATTTAATATTTTTAGACAGTTAGGGATGTTGTCTACGCAACTAATTCCATTTGAAACTAACCCCATTTTCGTAGTACAGCGGATCTGCAGACTTTTTGGAACCATAAAACTCTTTGTAAGACGTTTGGAAAATGTATCAAGTGAAAAGTTTAATAGCTATGCATCTGCAATCTGCTATATTGACACTCCCGGGTTATGGTATATGCAACTGAAACCATGTCTTATGTTTCCTGGTTGCGAAAATCAAGATAACTCTTAGATAATTAATTTAATGGGACCAAAAATGATTGAAAATGAAATAAGTGAAAAACATCTAGGTATATGTTATCTGTATTCACATACTTGGGGTTATGGTGTACGCAACTGACACCATGTCATGTGACCATGACAGTGACCATACGACTCTGACACCATGTCAAATGACCACGACACCATTGCCAGTTGATGTTTGTGTGTTTCTTATTTGTTCATGCGTGTTTTGTTTTGTGTTGACCGGTTTTGCATTCGCTTTTTTGGACGTTTGGCTTCAGAATGCGCCATTGGTGCCTCTTTGCTTTTTTTATATATATAATATAATAGCTAGTTATCCAATATTTGGAGGCAGACCATTTTTAGTCTACACAACTACAACCATGTAATGTGACTTTGACCCCATTTTCATAATTGAATGTCTTTTGTGAAATTGTGTCATTTTTTCACATTGCTTCGTATGTAAATCAACTCCAGATGTTGCACTGAGTCTTTGTGGTGGGTTAAAGTCATTTTATCACCTCTCACATGACCTTGACCTTAACTATCTTTATCTAAAGCTAGACGCTAGTCCTAAATTAGTTCTTCGAAGGCGTCAAAAGGCGAGGCTTACTTTTAATGGCTACGTTTGTTTTAAGCGTATACAAATTTAAATAACGTGTTATTTTCAATCTGACCAGTGAACATTCCTTACCGGAGCAGTCGGGTAGAAAATGTGGGTTTTTTTTTCAGGCATAAAAACCCTCAAATGTTATACTTTCCATCTCACAACTATATATATACGTATTAAGCAATGGAAGAATATCTTAAATACATAATTATTATACTTTTATATATACAGAATATACAGAACAATAATTAAAAATAACTTAACAGCATATAGAGTATACTTAGTTCTAAATGGAAAAAACAACAACAATAAACTCAATATTTCGCGGAAAAACATTATTACCGTGTAACAGTGTGCATCTATGAGAGGATATTTTTAAAGTTCACAATCTGACCAGTGAACATTCCTTACCGGAGAAGTCGGGTAGAAAATGTTTTTTTTCAGGCATAAAAACCCTCAAATGTTATACTTTCCATCTCACAACTATATATATATATTAAGCAATGGAAGAATATCTTAAATACATAATAATTATACTTTTATTTGAAAATATAATTTTAATGTTAGATAGAACAAATTTGATTGACGAGAACAAACACACGCAATAGCACGAACAAACCAGAAATACAAAACACACGAAAAACTGAACAGCAACTGACAACCTGAACTCAGGTCAAAACGAGAGCTGACCGGGAAGAGTAAGTTGTTCATCCCTGTTGCAAAGTACAAGTCTCAATGCTAGTTACAATTCAGCGTGTAAAATCCAGTATAGGAGTACGAAATGACCCTATGACAAACAATGCACTTATCTGAGAGAATGAAATCACACTATGAGCCGATCATGTCTTTCATAAGAACTTCTTAAGAAAAGATAACAAACATAAAATTATGTAAAAAATTACGAATTATCGAAATTTATTGACAATAAGTTGTATTCATATATTCTTTTGATGAATATTCTCCTTTATAATGTTTTTGACCACACCATATATAGCGAATGCTGACTAATTGATTAATATATTTACTATCAACAGACCGATCAACAGATTGAGTTTTCATTAACCGACTCATCAACAGACTGTGTTTTAACTAAACATGATTTATAGCACAAAAACTTAAAATTGAGCACAATGGTTTTGCATATAAATAAAATAGAACACATCCGATGTACTGCATCTGCTGGTGCAACAAGAAAAACGTTATTTTGATATTTATTAGGATTTTGCATGGTTTTGTTTACATTTTTGAATGCTAAAATGTTAATGAAATATATACTGAGTAAAACGCCTTTTCATTTTATAGCTTATTGAATTGGTGTTAATACAAACTTTTAACATTTTTAATTAAAGTATTCTTTTTCATTTTGTTAGACATAAATGGTTTTGCTAATTGATTTACCATATTAGTGAAAATATGTGTTATTTAATAACCTTACGAGGTTTTTCTCGATACTTCCATATCAACATACTCGAATCGACTCCATCAACAGACTCATTTCCCATTTAACTGCATATACAGGTAAATCAACAGACTTTTTCCTCGATTAACCGACTGTCTGGCGTGAAACAGAGTAAAATTGAATAAAACTATCACACCGGGGATAATCCTGACTTGGTAAAGTAGTATAACATGTATAAGTCATATTTAAGATACAATTGGTTATACCTGTAGTATTAAAGTAGGTTTATTTCAAGTAATAAAGTTGATTTATTTCAATTTAACCAATTTAAATAGAAGACAGTTAGTTAGATGTAGTTATTGGTATACTCTATAAAGCAGTGCGAATTCGGCTACGATGATGGACATGAAAACGGGTGATAATCATGTTATGATTAAGATGAAGAAGGATGGGAACACAATGGTCAATTAGGAAAACGATCGAGCTAAGACAGCTAATGAAAACAATTGAGAAAAATATATATATTATACTTTTAAGTAAAAGAACTGTCTTTCCCTTTACTGTTTAGTTTTATCAATTCGGTTCTAAATAGGACCTTTGTAACTTTGACAGTGTGGCTATAAAGTACTCTTGAAAGTTTATAGACAGTTTTCTTACGCTGTAAGATTAGGTTCTTTGGTGTATTTCTAAACACAAAATTGTATTCATATTGGAATAGACTAAAGAGTCAATCTCATGTCCCAACTTGGTAATCTTATTATGCTTATATGTTTATGCATTGCATTTCCTGTATCTGATGCAATAAAAGACACTTATGCATTTTCATGTACAGATAAGATAAAATTTCTTAGAAAAGAACATAATGAACAGTAAGTCTAATCGTAGGTGCAGCTATAAGCAGAATCTCTGATTGAATTGTATTGCCACTTAAGCATGTACTCAGTACGACACGATTTGATGCAAAAGGATAGGCGAGGTTTGGTCTAGCAACATATATCGATAATTCTTAAGTGAAGAGTTAATATCGTCGTATCCACTTAACTAACGTGGCACCTACACGGAAACATTAATGTGATAGAAACATGATTTTTACTGTTCGAACCCGGAAGGCAGTTGATTCAAATGTTGCATATTATGCACATACCTAATAATATAAAGAATCAATTTTCTAATATAGACAAACTTGGCATTACAAACAAACATTAAGTTGTTTTAATCATCAACATGTGGATTTGAAAGTAAAAAAATAATTAATGCGTTGAAAATTTTAATATATCAATTTTAGAAATTTCAAGGGAAACAAGGCAAATTAAAATTTTAAAATTATTAAAGATAGAAAGATGTTGATATTTCACAGTAATGAGTTTTCTCGATTTTAATAGCGTTCACTCATAGAAGACATGTGCCATCAAAAGAATGAGCATTCAAGATATCGTCTCGCGCATCTCACTTTGATATTTTAGACATCGTTTCACATCTCATTCGTCATCTTAAGAAACGAACATTTATATAAGGAGTTGCTTAAAAAATATATTTTTAACGAATTTGACAAAAACTTTCGCATTCTGCAGTAATGTGAAGCCTTTCTCTCAAACATTCAAACATAAAAAAAAACGTAATTCGATTACTATTGATAGGAAATCTTGTTCTGTGGAACGGGAAACATAAAGATAATGTTGCAGTTTCTGATAGACTAAACTTGCAACAACTGCATATTTTTGTTAAGCATTGTTAAAGGACGAAAATTGTTAAATATTTCGAGACGGAACTTTCAATGTATGTCTTCAAATATAATCACCTCAACCGGAATCTGAAGAGGAGTGTTATGAATGCACATGAACTTTCATTGAAAGTCTAAACCTGTCTTAATCCAGATACCATATACATGCAGTGTATGGGTTCTGTTGACATCATTCACAGTATCACAATACACTTGTCATGTCATAGAAACGTGTAATATGAATAGACCTTCTTTAGTGGACGTGGGTGTTGTTTTTTGCTGTTTCATCTAAGAGAAGGTAGAAACAAACAGAATGGCTCCGTCTATCGTCAAGTAGAAGCAAACGGCACTAAAGGGTCATTTAAATTAAAATCGCAAAGCAAAAAATGAAAGAATTAAGTAAACAGTCTAAAAGAATAAAAGGTTTATGGTGTATGATTTTTGACAAAGAAAATGACAGAAGGAAAAAACGGTAGACGACAGACTAGGATTAGAATTCAATTAACAATTTTTTCTCCAATTGTCCATTTCAGTCCACGTGACCCGAAGGGTCAGTAGGGTCATGTGAGCTATTGTCATCACTTAATAGCGTCCATCGTCCAAATGCAAGCAAACTTGGTACAGTTGTTCGTCTTTGTTAAAATTCATGCAGAAGTACATTTTTAGACTGTCTTCAGTTTGTCACCGTTATCACGATAGCCGGTTATTCCTTTGATTATTTTTAATGGAGGACAACTAAAAATCGCCTAACTGCCTAAACCTGTTGGGTTTATTTCATTAAGGATCCTTTTTTAAGGAAAAAAACTGTTTTGCTTGTCATGGTTTCATCCGAATATATTTGATATCACATTTTCACCAATCAGTTCGTTAAAAGTCGACTAGCATTTTAGAAAACTGAAATAAATGGTATATTTGCCTAAAGATTTTCTAACTATGAGACCTTTATACGCTATACATTTTGGTGTTGCGTTTGGCAACGACAATTGCGTCTTTCATGAGTTTGTTCTGTTTTTATCTGTGAACCCCAACAGAGATTAATCGGTAAAAATAATTTTTGCCTTGATCAAATTTTACTGTGTAGTTTTTTTCATGTTTTTTTCCATAACGATCTGATGGATATTTTTGAAGTTCAACTTCCTCTGTCCCGACTCCCATTGGACTATATTTTATTACATAACATCATAACTTTCAAACTTGTACCATGGCAACATAATGAAATACCCATGTTTACATAATAAATTGCATAGATATTTCATTACAAAATTATTTATTATTTCAATTTCACTGCAGAATAATATAGACGACAGTGGTGCATCTACAGCAATTAAAAAGGCTTATAATTAATTCATCAGGTCTAATAATGGTCTCAGATTTCCTGAAAGCATTTCTGATTTTCTACAGATTGCAATTTTACAACAATGAACGATTACAGTCAATAGAGCTAACAATGTGTTGCATTTAAAAGTTAAATGAGAGTAAATTTCTAAAACCTGTCTGGGTTACAACGTTGACACAGATTTACTACATTGACTTTTTATTTGTCTATGCTCTTCATATTCATATAGTGTTTGGCAGTTTCAATCCTTGTGTCGATCGCTTCTGATTAGACGAAATGTATGTCAGACGTAGCAAACTTTATAGTCTGGAACTTTTTTTGTAATTTTCATCGTTTCAATTTATATACTAGTAGTACACTTTATTGAACAGGGGAAAATGTAAATTTCAAATGTTCGACTCTATGACAGAAAAGTGTTAGTACTCTGGCTAGCTATTTAGCAAATAATTTCGCATAAATATCAATCAAGCTGCGAAATTTTGTTTCATGTGATTTTAGAAACAGCCTTGTTCCTTTGCTTTGTTTTAATTCAATATTTATGATGTTTTTTTTGTCCTGCATATATCATGTATATACTCCATATCCATTCTTCTTTATGAAAATTGTTTATGATATTAAAGGTTTCATCCGTTTTATGCAATTTGTTCTATATACGTCTATACTGTCTATTCTAAAAACATAAAGACAACAAGAAAAAAAAGTAGTGTAGAGGAAATCTCTTAAAAAATCTTAATGTATCTGAGAGCCAACTAAGAAGCATTTGTCGACTGATATATATGATGTAAAGAAAAAAAAAGCAATTATCTCAATTTTAAATCTTACACAACACAGTTAAATGATTTGGGGATGTATTTTCATACAAGACCAATACTTGATCGCTTTTGAATGTTAAAAAATGACACAAATTCATTAATTCTGACAGATAATTGCATGAAATTTAACGGTGGATTTTTAATGATGACTCCTCTGAGAAAAACATAACCAACAGAACCAACCAGGCTGCTGATCTTACAAGGTGCCAATATCTTGAAGCTATGTTTTAACTGCAAAGGTGCGCACTTTCGTTATAATTGCAGGGGCATATAGGATTCGGCTTTCCGTTGGTTCGTCTGTATATGTCCGTCCATCCGTCTTTTGGTCCGTCCAGAACGGGTTTTCTTCCTGGGCGTAAATTTTGTATGTCTTGATAACATTTCATAAAAGTTTTACTCATTAAAGTTCATGAACTAATTTTCCGACTCTCTCTTGACGCCATTTGCTAGGATGGTCTCAAGAACCGATGCTAGTCCTTCGGAAGGGACGAAAAAAGGTTGTCCCGTGTATGGGAGAGCAATACCCCATGCACGTTAAAAACCCCTTTGTAGAGTTCGATAAGAGTAGGCTCAATGGGGGCCGCTACAAAGGCCACACTCGCAATCTGCTAGCTGGAGAGGGATTAATATAAATAAGCATTAAGCTTGTTTCCCAATCCAGGGTAAATAAATATGTTTAAACTAAAGTTCAAGAGGGCGGTCAAGCTCCGAAACCCAGCGGCTAACGACTACACTGCTACACGACGTTTGTCTTTGGTAAAGAGGCGAGGAACGACCCGAATGGATAAACCTGTGAGGAGTTTGGAGGGCGGTATGAGCATAAGTTTTGGTTGACAATAGTAATAGTCAAAGGTCCAAATCACAATTTTAGCCAGGCAAGGACCTCAATCCATGTTCTTTTTAAGACATCAATCCATGTTCTTGTTTGAAGCCATCAATCTATGCTTTTGTTTGAAACCATCAATATATTTTCTTGTTTGAAGCCATCAATCTTTGTTCTTGTTTGAAGCCATGTTTGTTTTATAAAGTTTTGATTACTGAACGATAACAGCTCAATGCTTTTCTTATTTTGTGGTTCCAATATAATACATTGTCACTCCTTCATAAGGATTTGTACTGACACAAAAGGATTGTTCAAACATGTATATCTTTCTATATTCTGCTTTGATTGTTATGCAAGTCACGACTCATAAACAATACATGTTTACAATAAATTACGTTGTTATATTTTATTTGCCAGATAATTGGTACTTTGGCTTTATGATAAAAGCTAGAATATGTCTATCATTCATTGTCTGTCGTCTATATATTTGGAAAGGTTCATTAGAAGCCCACATATCAAAGTTCAATAAGCTAATGTTCCACGAAATCAAATAACGTGTACTACTTGTTCTACTTGAAATTCTTCGCGAAGGATAAGGTTTCATAGCAAATCACACAAGTAAAAACGTTCATGTAAAAATCTAAAATGTATTGCCATCCGTTTACGATTGTTAAAAGAATAAAGATATTTCAAACAGATTCATCTATTTAATTTTATGGACATGCTATTGTTCATTCTTGCCATCGCTGTATTACTAGCCGTCGGAGCGCATACAATTGCACATAATATGGGTACATCAATGGTGCTAAATGTTATCTTGGGTCCCATTATAAATTGTGTAGTCTAACTCTTTTGTATCATTCAAAACGAACACTAGAGAATTAACAACTTAACCATCATTTCCAATTGAAATTCAGAATCCTTAAAAATGTTAAAGTCAAAGTTGAGTCAAGGTTGTGAGAAATTATAGGTGTCGATGACAGGTTTTTTTTCAAAAGGAGTCATTTTTAATATAACTCTAAGTGAGTTAGTTCGCGTTTTTTTGCCCTAGCAACACAATATAGGTTAATGTGAAGGCGAGTTATAAAATGAACATGAAATGATGATAATGTGAAATATGGGGATGGGTTGGGAAGCAAAGGAACAGCAAATTCTGAAGACCACTGAAAAAAGGGAAAGCTAGATAGGTGTTGAAAATATTTCCCATCTGTGCAATACTGAACGCTAAGGCTTTGAACTGTATTATAGACCTAACAGTCCTCGCAGAAGAGGGCCAACATATTAAGCGACATACAGTATACGCGTTGGTCGATCTATGGAAAACTAGTCAATTTTGCGGGCCTTTTCACCATCCGGGCCCTGAACGAGACAGCAATTGTCTCTTGTTTGTTTGTCTCTTGATAACTCGATCAAAAAGATAATTGAAAAGATATATTCTGTGTCCCTTCAAACGTCACTTGAGACTATCAATCACGATCATTTTACGTTGATATGTGGGACAAAACGGAATCACAATCATTTCTATAAAATTTATATCCGACAAAATTATGTCAAAGATGTCCCATTAGAGTAAAGGTCTAGACGCTTGTGATTTATTAGATTATAGAACTTAATGATCATATAATTCAATTTATTTGATCATTTGTGTTGCTTGCAAATAGGAATAAAGTGGAATATATCAGCTCATTAGTCTTAAAAATTGCAACATTGCAAAACAATGGACCGGTTTGTATTGGACAACAGAATTACAATGATGCTGTTATTTCAAAAAATATATATATCAACTGCTTGTATGATTAAAATATCTCATCATTTAAACTGGGTCAATCAAGTATATAATTTTAGTACATAATCATCAATGGTCCTTCCACATCCTGACCGCTTCCTGTTTATCAATGCCGGATAATTTGAGCAGTGTCCTTGCTTTGCTTAACCTTAAATCATCGCGTGATTCAAGAATTGTAAAACATATGACATTTGATATTATCATTCGAAATGCTGTACAGATCTGTAATGAAATCCATAGGACACTTCCGGTACAACATCGACATATCCTTCCATTCGCGCCATTATTCATTAATCCCTTGTTGTCGTCTGCCGAGTCCAACCAAATGCAAAATTCTAAGGTTCTGATTTCTCCTAAGACAGTACGTAACATCTTAATCCGGATTAAGTATATGATTGATTTTGGTGTGGAAAAAATGTCAATAAGTTATATTGTATAAGTTCAGCAATAGTTTTTTCTCAAGTGTTTAGGGAGCAACCATTTGAATTTTATGTGGGGGGGGGGGCTATTGATTTTTTCTTCGTCCTGCCTTTTTATTTTCGGAAAAAGCTGAGCCTGGATTATTTTAGCGCGCTTGCGTGCGCTATTTTTTTTTAAAGCTGGTCAAAGCTGTTATGAAATTTTCAGCCAAAACTACCATCCTTCCTTTTTTTTCAATTTAAAGGACTGTCCTTGCCTTTTAATTTCTGGATTTTTTTTTATTTCAAATTTCGCCATGAAAATCAAATGGTCGGTCCCTTAAACAAAAAGTTAAATAAGTTCAGTTATTTTGTTGCAATGTCCGAAAGTTTTTTTTTTTCTAACCATGACTCACTTACTGGTTCCTGATCAGATTTCTCACTAACATGCATGTCAGAAATGTCAACTGGGGAGTGAAAAAGCTTATGAAAAAATCTCTACTTGGACGTTAGAATTGTCAAACTTAAAGTTAGAAACGCTTAAATGAGAAAAGTTTATAAGAAATGTCAACTTGAATGCGAGAGAGAAATGTTGATGGGAAAACGTCAACCTTGGAAGGAGAAATGTTGCCACGAGAAATGTTAACCTGGAAGGCAGGAGAGTTGAGGAGAAATGTCAACTTGCAAGTAATGATCAGTTGGTGGGAGATGTCAATTTGAAAGTGGGAAGCATCAAGAAACTTGAAATGGAGAAACTTGCTGTACAACTACGAAAGACCGTAAGTGTGATTAGTTGTTTAACATTTCTCGATTGGAACTACGAAAATCATAGTTCCAAGTTAAGATTTCTCACTTCCAAGTTGACATTTCTCTCTTCCAAGTTGGCATTTCTTAGTTCCAAGTTGACATTTCTAAGTTTCAACTTAAAAGTTAGAAATGTCAAGTTGGAAATGATAAATATCAACTTGGAAATAAGAAATGTCAACTTGGAAGAGAGAAATGTCAACTTGGAACTAAGAAATGTCAACTTGGAAGTGAGTAATGTCATGATATTTGTAGTTCCAATCGAGAAATGCTAAAGAAAGAAGCAGATGTACCAATGGGGTATCCGAATGTCCAAGTCCGAAAGGGCAGAGACAAAACCAGTAAACACCAACAAGAACGGGATAAAAGCAGACAACATTTAAAACATGGAAACACAAAATAACTGAATATCAATCAACAACGCGAACTCCAGTCGAAACAAGAGTGAACTCATGTGCTCCGGAAGAGTAAGCAGTTCCTGCTTGCTATAGCACACCCGTCGCGGTTCCAACAGTCAATTCAGCGTGTCAAATCCGGTAAAGGAAGACAAAAAAATTAAAAATCTATGACAAACCAACATCTGCACTCATCTGAAAGATAGAAATCCCATATTTTTCTATGAGTGCATGATGTCTTCCGTAAAATTTCTTGAGTGAAGACAGCAACCAAGGAGCAACATAACCCTGTGTGAGCAATTTTTGCGTCAGACGTGACGCTCTGCTAAGGAAATCGATGTAAGTCCCGCACGCTCTGGCGTAACGAATCAATATAGATACGTAAACTCCATAAGCTGGAGAAGACGGATTGTTAATACATAAGAAGGGAAAGTTGACGATTGGAAAGTTGAAGTCATCACGTTTGTCATAGAGCCTTGTTGAAAGTCTTCCTTGAGAGTCTATTTCGAGATGTAGATCTAAATATGAAGCAGACTTCCTAGAATCCGTTGTGTCCTTTATCTCAAGCTCCTTGGGATTTATGAGATGGAGAAAGTCACCAAATCGAGAATTGTTTAGTGAAAGGACATGACATCAATATAACGGAACGTGAGGTTGAAAGAGAGAGCTAGTCTACGATCTTTTTTGTCTAGAAGAGATTGTAAGAAGTCTGCTTCACATGAATGAAGAAGCAAATCAGCAAGCAAAGGTGAACAATTAGTGCCCATTGGAATCCCTAATGTTTGCTGAAAGACACGTTCATCAAACTGAACAAATATGTTGTCAATGAGAAAGTTGAGCATGTCAATTATTTGGTCTTCTGTAAATTTGTTCTTTTTCTTAGACTCATTGATGACGAAGTAAGTCTTGGTAAGAAGAACTAATGGACTACCGATCTAAAAATTGCACTAACTGTTAATCGTAGTTATTCTCTTTCTTCACAATACTTCACACCAAAATATAAAAGCGTACTTATAGCCAAACAGAACCCTAATGTAGGACAACAAATATTTGCTTTTCCCTGAGATAATAACGTTAGTGTTTTTTGCTAAATTAATTAGTATGTAACCCAATCTATAAGGTTGTGCAAACAAAAATTACAGTTAAGTATTTACAAAGACACCGTTATTACCAGTTTGACCCATAAACGTCGCCTGTGTTTGTATTTATATAAGCCAGAATCGTCCTGAGGCTTGATCTCAGTTTAGAATCAAATTAGAGAAGAGATTCATGGAAAATTTATATCTACGTTTTATTTTAATGGTTGATCTATCCAAGACTTTGGATTCAGGTTCCGGTTTACTGTAATAAAGGTGTCTTAAGACATAGACATGTCATAGTCCATTCAAAGGGACATTTTCTACGAAAAATAAAAAAAAATGTACTTTAATACTAAAAATAGGCATACAGAGTGAGACAATTTGTCTTGTCAATTTTTAAACATAGGAACAACAAAAATACATTTGGGTACACTATTAATTTAAAAATGGAAAACAATTATCACTAAATAATATTTGTAAAGCTTTACAATAATTCATATTCATGAGTTCTAATCCCGCCTTAGCATGCGCTTATAAACTTTGCTGGGTCATACATGTACTAAGCACACCCGGGTTAACCCGTGATTGTGAAGTCGGTGGTTATCGTGAACTCGGTAAGGCAAAATGTAAACAAACGAAAATTGACCAATGGGAAAAGAGAAATTTTGACTAAAATGTAGTCGTTAACGCGGTTAATGTTATCGTTCAAAACGGTTTGTTCCTTTTTACTGTTATCGTGAACTACGAATTTCTATAATGTAATATGTACCCAAAGCTTCTTTCTCTTATCAAATAGTGTTAGTTCAGATGTTTGAAACCTTTGTTAGTGTAACAAGTTAACTTTTTGGTGTTCGTAATTAAGAGTATCTCATTAAGGAAAGAAACCAAAGAGGGTAAATACAATGAAATATAGGTAATAACAAAATTAACGGACTATAATAATATTTATAGTAAGGTTATCAACCATATGCAGTTTACCACTCTTTAATTAATTACAGCCGGTGTTTGGGAAACTTGGGGTATATACATGCGTCCGATTATTTATTTCTGACCTTGTTGAAGTACTTTATAAAGATTAATATTACTTTTTTTATTTACTTTTCCATAACAACTGAGTTTAATTGTTTTGGTCGTGGTCCAAAATCTTGGAACTATATATAAACGGTATGGCAAATTGCAAGAATTCGGGTTTAATTTATAAGCCAAAATAGTTAACAAAATTCTTAGACGGACAGACACACGGACACGAATAGATAACATTAACATAATAAACCCACCGCTTAATCAATATTGGCACCTATATAGTACAAATGTACGACCAATTATCTTTGTTTATAAAAAAAATAAACCATGTCAAGACAAAATGACCGTCTTTTTCTAATACAGGAAGTAGATCGAGAGCGACAAAATCAATTCCAACGCTATGGGACTGCATACTTAAGCTGCATACCAAATACCAAAAGGCTGCGATAAGTAGTTGTTAAGATTATTGTTACAATTTTTTTTCCTGTCATTCCATAAACCGGATTTTTTACTTCGTGTAATCCACCAAAAAGAGGGACATTTGCGACCATTAGTCATATCATTGACCTTTATAATTAATTACCAATCTTATGGCAGTCGTTATGTACAGAGTATTTAACATGAAAGAGGGCTTCACTTGGTTCCGAACCCGTGCAGTGCACGGGAGGTGAATAGGCCCACAAAGGCACTAAGCTTGTCGCCAGAAGTCCACTAAAGTGCGCTCAGAAACGCCTGACATTGGATCCGTTCGCTTAGCCCATAAAACGACTGGGGTATGTGCTTAAAGTGGTTGAATGGGGCAGCTCTGTCATAATGAATACCGGAGTCATCATGCTATAATTTTAAAAAACTGACCGCAAACCATAGTGGGTCAAGGTGAGTGGATAGGGCCCAGAAATTTCGAAAGGGGAGGGCGCGCAATTAAAAAAAGTCTTTAGGACTTCTTATTTAATACAGCTCCTAACCAACGTTTCCTGTCAAACGGGGGGGGGGGGGGGGGCGCCCGGCAGGCCGGTCCTTAACCTTTCTTTGATTAGTTGCGCTTCATGCACGTAAATGATCCCTTTGAGGATCGCCAAGTAGTTCATCACATATAGGTTAAATTTTCCGCCCCTACCCACCTCGTCCTTTTTCCTGTGGTCTTCAAAATTTACAGTTATTTTGTTGCCCAGCCCAACTCCTTTTTTTTTCTCGCTCAGTGTGTGTAGGCTCAACCAGGATTTAGTATTGAGTTTTCGACAGATACGATTTGCCTATGTGAACCTGGTTAAGGGTTGGCTATATCCCACACTGTTAAGTGTTCCAACTAGTATATGACCTCATTTCAGGTAAAGGTTCTTCATTGTCAGTCACCATAGGTAAATAGGTAAAAGTTCCAGATAATGCGATTTTGTTTTTAGGGGGAGAGTTTCATTATTTTCTGGGTAAATTGGCCTATGGTGCATTAAGGGTACATTAGCCTGTCTTGTGAGTTCTCGTTTATGGTCGTACATTAGCCATTTTTGCATTGCATACATGAGGCTGTACTATGGATGCTGTGTCTTGAGTCACAATTCAATTCGTTGTTTCAATTAGTGCTTGTCTTGATTATGATTGAAATAATGTTGACTGGACATAAAACAAATATCAAACAAACAATCCTTGGCTACGTGAGAAATAAAACATTTTACAGGCACACATGACCAAATATTTTTATTGAAAGCCTTATTCTTTATAAAAAAAAAGATTTATCATGGTTTTTTTTTTTTCGGAAATGGTCGGTCACTTCTAAATACTGTGCAAAAGTATGCTGTTAAAATCGTATAAAAATACTTTAAGTGTGTAGGTCTGGCAACGCAATAATGAAAAACTATAAGTGTTTCGGTAAAACTAGTTTTAGTTTGTCGTCTAAATAATTGATTCAGAAACACGTTTTTAAATTCTTTTTTTTTTGTCACAACAATTTGTATATTGTATGAATATGCACACTCCGTTTATTCTTTTATTGGGTGTTAACAACTATTAAGGAAATACCTTTTTATATAATTTTTTTAATGATCATAGAGCAAATGCTTCATAAATTGTTACTGTGCAAATCCGGGAATCCCGTTCCAAAACGTTCATTGTAAACCTTTTGTCATAAAAACTTATGCAACTGTTTTAAAATTAGAAGTTACCGTTGAAGGCATATGTAACCATGTTATGTTGACGATAACTTAAACCGAGTTAAACGATAACAAAATTGATTCTTAACCGCGTTAACGACTACATTTTAGTCAAAATTTCTCTTTTCCCATTGGTCAATTCTCGTTTGTTTACATTTTGCCTAACCGAGTTCACGATAACCACCGACTTCACGATTACGGGTTAACCCGGGTGAAGCATATAAATGCCGTCACGATGGTAGACAAAAAATCAATCAGCATGGTCGATTAATTATTAGCGAAATGAACCAAATTTACTAATTTAGTACGTATCGGGTTGTGGAGCAAAAAGATTTCTTTGATAAAATGTACTAATTTTTTAAAAAAGAAAAAGAAGATACAATTATCAAGGAGAAATAAAGATTAACAACCGAAATATTGGGCCAAAATAACACAAATGTAAAATAAAGAAGACAATAGAACTATATATATATTCGTGTATGTTAAATAAGATATGGTAAAAAAAGAATACATAAAAAAAGATCAAACCTGTCTATAGCGAACGATGCTATGAATGCAACTAAAATTATTTGACACTTGATAAGTTTAAAATTATACCAGTTGAATGAATTATAAATATTCCATAGAAATATAGGTTTTTACCAGAGATCTGAGTTTTTTACAATAAAATGAAAATTTATTCCAATTCATAATCCCATATGATATAAATAGCATTATACCAAATATATATAAAAAAAGTATTATGTAAATAAAATTAAAAAAAAAATTATTCACAAAAATGTGAAATGTTGAATTTTGCAACCGATATCACACTAAAGCTAAAATCATTATTTTAAGGCTTTATTTTTATGCACACGTGTATTTAATTTTGCTTTTTTTTTTTCTTTTAAAATGTTTTTTCATAATAAATTCGTAATAAATAAATATAATGTATCTTAATTGCTAAAAATATAAATAACTTTTTTCGATAGCCATACCATATTTGTAGTATCCGCAACATGAGACTATTAATTTGAAAAAAAAACACAACAACTTAAAATAAATAAAATATGTTTTAACACAACATAAAAGTAATATAAACTTACTTCCATGCTTAGAAAATGACCTTAATGCAATATCATAAAAAAATATTTTGCAACATGAAAATAGAGTTACTTAACAACTGCTCCCGGAAACCGCTAAAATTTAAAACCAACAGGTCACCGGTATTTTTTTTACCCCAAGATCAAGCATAGAAGAAAATACAGGAAGAAATATGATTGGTTGATACTTCAATACTCGGTTGTGAGTTGTGGCGTGCTCCTGTAATCCAGCTACTTGGAGACCAGAGTTGGTGGACGGTGTGAGGGCAGGAGTCCTGCTTTCAGGTGATCTATGTTGAGCGGGCGTCCGCACTAAGATCGGCATCAATATGGGCACACCGAGGGAGCTCAGTGTGACCAGGTTGTCTAAGGAGAGACGTATCGGCCCAGGGCGGAAACGCAGCAGGCAAAAGTCTCCGTGTCGATCAGTAGTGGGATCGCGCCTGTGAATAGACATCTGTTGGTAGCCTGTCCAATATAACTGGACCCGATTCTTTTTTGCTCGTTTTTTTTCAATATTTATGTGAAAACATGCGGGGAAAAGAATTACAAGTCAGTTTTAAGCCTTAAATATGCTTTTCTTCTCTATTTTCATTTCAATGTATCAATCTTGTAATTAAAGAAACTATAATCAATTTAATCATTTAAAGACAGATTCAGATTTGACATATAAAAAACATTAATAATTTGTATTAACTAAATTGATTAATAAAGGAAAAAACACTCTTCTTTGGTTGCCTTAATATCCATGCACTGTCTGTATTTTTGGCTGGGTTGTCACAATCAAGGGAGATAATTGAACGATGCAATATCTTTACACACCCATGTTTTATAGAAACTGATTTTTGACTATAGGGGTATCAAAATTAAATAAAAATGAAAAGAACGGGATTTGTTCAGTTTGTTTATTAGTTTTTGATACATTTGCATTCATTATATACAGAAATTTCTTGGTTAAACGTAACCATATGTTGAAAATAAGTACTATAATTGCCACGTGTAGCATATACATGAATAGTCCTTAAAACCGGTTATCTTCTTCATGTATTCTTTTTTTAAACGAGAAAATACGAAGAATGTTCTTTTAAATTATTAGAAAGAGATTTCATAGAGAAACACTATAAGGCAAAACAATAAATAGGAGAAATTTGCATAAAGTTATCGGTTGGGAGTGGTGGCGTGCTCCTGTAATCCAGCTACTTGGAGACCAGAGTTGGTGGACGGTGTGAGGGCAGGAGTCCTGCTTTCAGGTGATCTATGTTGAGCGGGCGTCCGCACTAAGATCGGCATCAATATGGGCACACCGAGGGAGCTCAGTGTGACCAGGTTGTCTAAGGAGAGACGTATCGGCCCAGGGCGGAAACGTAGCAGGCAAAAGTCTCCGTGTCGATCAGTAGTGGGATCGCGCCTGTGAATAGACATCTGTTGGTAGCCTGTCCAATATAACTGGACCCGATTCTTTTTTGCTCGTTTTTTTTCAATATTTATGTGAAAACATGCGGGGAAAAGAATTACAAGTCAGTTTTAAGCCTTAAATATGCTTTTCTTCTCTATTTTCATTTCAATGTATCAATCTTGTAATTAAAGAAACTATAATCAATTTAATCATTTAAAGACAGATTCAGATTTGACATATAAAAAACATTAATAATTTGTATTAACTAAATTGATTAATAAAGGAAAAAACACTCTTCTTTGGTTGCCTTAATATCCATGCACTGTCTGTATTTTTGGCTGGGTTGTCACAATCAAGGGAGATAATTGAACGATGCAATATCTTTACACACCCATGTTTTATAGAAACTGATTTTTGACTATAGGGGTATCAAAATTAAATAAAAATGAAAAGAACGGGATTTGTTCAGTTTGTTTATTAGTTTTTGATACATTTGCATTCATTATATACAGAAATTTCTTGGTTAAACGTAACCATATGTTGAAAATAAGTACTATAATTGCCACGTGTAGCATATACATGAATAGTCCTTAAAACCGGTTATCTTCTTCATGTATTCTTTTTTTAAACGAGAAAATACGAAGAATGTTCTTTTAAATTATTAGAAAGAGATTTCATAGAGAAACACTATAAGGCAAAACAATAAATAGGAGAAATTTGCATAAAGTTATCGGTTGGGAGTGGTGGCGTGCTCCTGTAATCCAGCTACTTGGAGACCAGAGTTGGTGGACGGTGTGAGGGCAGGAGTCCTGCTTTCAGGTGATCTATGTTGAGCGGGCGTCCGCACTAAGATCGGCATCAATATGGGCACACCGAGGGAGCTCAGTGTGACCAGGTTGTCTAAGGAGAGACGTATCGGCCCAGGGCGGAAACGTAGCAGGCAAAAGTCTCCGTGTCGATCAGTAGTGGGATCGCGCCTGTGAATAGACATCTGTTGGTAGCCTGTCCAATATAACTGGACCCGATTCTTTTTTGCTCGTTTTTTTTCAATATTTATGTGAAAACATGCGGGGAAAAGAATTACAAGTCAGTTTTAAGCCTTAAATATGCTTTTCTTCTCTATTTTCATTTCAATGTATCAATCTTGTAATTAAAGAAACTATAATCAATTTAATCATTTAAAGACAGATTCAGATTTGACATATAAAAAACATTAATAATTTGTATTAACTAAATTGATTAATAAAGGAAAAAACACTCTTCTTTGGTTGCCTTAATATCCATGCACTGTCTGTATTTTTGGCTGGGTTGTCACAATCAAGGGAGATAATTGAACGATGCAATATCTTTACACACCCATGTTTTATAGAAACTGATTTTTGACTATAGGGGTATCAAAATTAAATAAAAATGAAAAGAACGGGATTTGTTCAGTTTGTTTATTAGTTTTTGATACATTTGCATTCATTATATACAGAAATTTCTTGGTTAAACGTAACCATATGTTGAAAATAAGTACTATAATTGCCACGTGTAGCATATACATGAATAGTCCTTAAAACCGGTTATCTTCTTCATGTATTCTTTTTTTAAACGAGAAAATACGAAGAATGTTCTTTTAAATTATTAGAAAGAGATTTCATAGAGAAACACTATAAGGCAAAACAATAAATAGGAGAAATTTGCATAAAGTTATCGGTTGGGAGTGGTGGCGTGCTCCTGTAATCCAGCTACTTGGAGACCAGAGTTGGTGGACGGTGTGAGGGCAGGAGTCCTGCTTTCAGGTGATCTATGTTGAGCGGGCGTCCGCACTAAGATCGGCATCAATATGGGCACACCGAGGGAGCTCAGTGTGACCAGGTTGTCTAAGGAGAGACGTATCGGCCCAGGGCGGAAACGCAGCAGGCAAAAGTCTCCGTGTCGATCAGTAGTGGGATCGCGCCTGTGAATAGACATCTGTTGGTAGCCTGTCCAATATAACTGGACCCGATTCTTTTTTGCTCGTTTTTTTTCAATATTTATGTGAAAACATGCGGGGAAAAGAATTACAAGTCAGTTTTAAGCCTTAAATATGCTTTTCTTCTCTATTTTCATTTCAATGTATCAATCTTGTAATTAAAGAAACTATAATCAATTTAATCATTTAAAGACAGATTCAGATTTGACATATAAAAAACATTAATAATTTGTATTAACTAAATTGATTAATAAAGGAAAAAACACTCTTCTTTGGTTGCCTTAATATCCATGCACTGTCTGTATTTTTGGCTGGGTTGTCACAATCAAGGGAGATAATTGAACGATGCAATATCTTTACACACCCATGTTTTATAGAAACTGATTTTTGACTATAGGGGTATCAAAATTAAATAAAAATGAAAAGAACGGGATTTGTTCAGTTTGTTTATTAGTTTTTGATACATTTGCATTCATTATATACAGAAATTTCTTGGTTAAACGTAACCATATGTTGAAAATAAGTACTATAATTGCCACGTGTAGCATATACATGAATAGTCCTTAAAACCGGTTATCTTCTTCATGTATTCTTTTTTTAAACGAGAAAATACGAAGAATGTTCTTTTAAATTATTAGAAAGAGATTTCATAGAGAAACACTATAAGGCAAAACAATAAATAGGAGAAATTTGCATAAAGTTATCGGTTGGGAGTGGTGGCGTGCTCCTGTAATCCAGCTACTTGGAGACCAGAGTTGGTGGACGGTGTGAGGGCAGGAGTCCTGCTTTCAGGTGATCTATGTTGAGCGGGCGTCCGCACTAAGATCGGCATCAATATGGGCACACCGAGGGAGCTCAGTGTGACCAGGTTGTCTAAGGAGAGACGTATCGGCCCAGGGCGGAAACGTAGCAGGCAAAAGTCTCCGTGTCGATCAGTAGTGGGATCGCGCCTGTGAATAGACATCTGTTGGTAGCCTGTCCAATATAACTGGACCCGATTCTTTTTTGCTCGTTTTTTTTCAATATTTATGTGAAAACATGCGGGGAAAAGAATTACAAGTCAGTTTTAAGCCTTAAATATGCTTTTCTTCTCTATTTTCATTTCAATGTATCAATCTTGTAATTAAAGAAACTATAATCAATTTAATCATTTAAAGACAGATTCAGATTTGACATATAAAAAACATTAATAATTTGTATTAACTAAATTGATTAATAAAGGAAAAAACACTCTTCTTTGGTTGCTTTAATATCCATGCACTGTCTGTATTTTTGGCTGGGTTGTCACAATCAAGGGAGATAATTGAACGATGCAATATCTTTACACACCCATGTTTTATAGAAACTGATTTTTGACTATAGGGGTATCAAAATTAAATAAAAATGAAAAGAACGGGATTTGTTCAGTTTGTTTATTAGTTTTTGATACATTTGCATTCATTATATACAGAAATTTCTTGGTTAAACGTAACCATATGTTGAAAATAAGTACTATAATTGCCACGTGTAGCATATACATGAATAGTCCTTAAAACCGGTTATCTTCTTCATGTATTCTTTTTTTAAACGAGAAAATACGAAGAATGTTCTTTTAAATTATTAGAAAGAGATTTCATAGAGAAACACTATAAGGCAAAACAATAAATAGGAGAAATTTGCATAAAGTTATCGGTTGGGAGTGGTGGCGTGCTCCTGTAATCCAGCTACTTGGAGACCAGAGTTGGTGGACGGTGTGAGGGCAGGAGTCCTGCTTTCAGGTGATCTATGTTGAGCGGGCGTCCGCACTAAGATCGGCATCAATATGGGCACACCGAGGGAGCTCAGTGTGACCAGGTTGTCTAAGGAGAGACGTATCGGCCCAGGGCGGAAACGTAGCAGGCAAAAGTCTCCGTGTCGATCAGTAGTGGGATCGCGCCTGTGAATAGACATCTGTTGGTAGCCTGTCCAATATAACTGGACCCGATTCTTTTTTGCTCGTTTTTTTTCAATATTTATGTGAAAACATGCGGGGAAAAGAATTACAAGTCAGTTTTAAGCCTTAAATATGCTTTTCTTCTCTATTTTCATTTCAATGTATCAATCTTGTAATTAAAGAAACTATAATCAATTTAATCATTTAAAGACAGATTCAGATTTGACATATAAAAAACATTAATAATTTGTATTAACTAAATTGATTAATAAAGGAAAAAACACTCTTCTTTGGTTGCCTTAATATCCATGCACTGTCTGTATTTTTGGCTGGGTTGTCACAATCAAGGGAGATAATTGAACGATGCAATATCTTTACACACCCATGTTTTATAGAAACTGATTTTTGACTATAGGGGTATCAAAATTAAATAAAAATGAAAAGAACGGGATTTGTTCAGTTTGTTTATTAGTTTTTGATACATTTGCATTCATTATATACAGAAATTTCTTGGTTAAACGTAACCATATGTTGAAAATAAGTACTATAATTGCCACGTGTAGCATATACATGAATAGTCCTTAAAACCGGTTATCTTCTTCATGTATTCTTTTTTTAAACGAGAAAATACGAAGAATGTTCTTTTAAATTATTAGAAAGAGATTTCATAGAGAAACACTATAAGGCAAAACAATAAATAGGAGAAATTTGCATAAAGTTATCGGTTGGGAGTGGTGGCGTGCTCCTGTAATCCAGCTACTTGGAGACCAGAGTTGGTGGACGGTGTGAGGGCAGGAGTCCTGCTTTCAGGTGATCTATGTTGAGCGGGCGTCCGCACTAAGATCGGCATCAATATGGGCACACCGAGGGAGCTCAGTGTGACCAGGTTGTCTAAGGAGAGACGTATCGGCCCAGGGCGGAAACGTAGCAGGCAAAAGTCTCCGTGTCGATCAGTAGTGGGATCGCGCCTGTGAATAGACATCTGTTGGTAGCCTGTCCAATATAACTGGACCCGATTCTTTTTTGCTCGTTTTTTTTCAATATTTATGTGAAAACATGCGGGGAAAAGAATTACAAGTCAGTTTTAAGCCTTAAATATGCTTTTCTTCTCTATTTTCATTTCAATGTATCAATCTTGTAATTAAAGAAACTATAATCAATTTAATCATTTAAAGACAGATTCAGATTTGACATATAAAAAACATTAATAATTTGTATTAACTAAATTGATTAATAAAGGAAAAAACACTCTTCTTTGGTTGCTTTAATATCCATGCACTGTCTGTATTTTTGGCTGGGTTGTCACAATCAAGGGAGATAATTGAACGATGCAATATCTTTACACACCCATGTTTTATAGAAACTGATTTTTGACTATAGGGGTATCAAAATTAAATAAAAATGAAAAGAACGGGATTTGTTCAGTTTGTTTATTAGTTTTTGATACATTTGCATTCATTATATACAGAAATTTCTTGGTTAAACGTAACCATATGTTGAAAATAAGTACTATAATTGCCACGTGTAGCATATACATGAATAGTCCTTAAAACCGGTTATCTTCTTCATGTATTCTTTTTTTAAACGAGAAAATACGAAGAATGTTCTTTTAAATTATTAGAAAGAGATTTCATAGAGAAAAACTATAAGGCAAAACAATAAATAGGAGAAATTTGCATAAAGTTATCGGTTGGGAGTGGTGGCGTGCTCCTGTAATCCAGCTACTTGGAGACCAGAGTTGGTGGACGGTGTGAGGGCAGGAGTCCTGCTTTCAGGTGATCTATGTTAGGTGATCTATGTTGAGCGGGCGTCCGCACTAAGATCGGCATCAATATGGGCACACCGAGGGAGCTCAGTGTGACCAGGTTGTCTAAGGAGAGACGTATCGGCCCAGGGCGGAAACGTAGCAGGCAAAAGTCTCCGTGTCGATCAGTAGTGGGATCGCGCCTGTGAATAGACATCTGTTGGTAGCCTGTCCAATATAACTGGACCCGATTCTTTTTTGCTCGTTTTTGTTCAATATTTATGTGAAAACATGCGGGGAAAAGAATTACAAGTCAGTTTTAAGCCTTAAATATGCTTTTCTTCTCTATTTTCATTTCAATGTATCAATCTTGTAATTAAAGAAACTATAATCAATTTAATCATTTAAAGACAGATTCAGATTTGACATATAAAAAACATTAATAATTTGTATTAACTAAATTGATTAATAAAGGAAAAAACACTCTTCTTTGGTTGCTTTAATATCCATGCACTGTCTGTATTTTTGGCTGGGTTGTCACAATCAAGGGAGATAATTGAACGATGCAATATCTTTACACACCCATGTTTTATAGAAACTGATTTTTGACTATAGGGGTATCAAAATTAAATAAAAATGAAAAGAACGGGATTTGTTCAGTTTGTTTATTAGTTTTTGATACATTTGCATTCATTATATACAGAAATTTCTTGGTTAAACGTAACCATATGTTGAAAATAAGTACTATAATTGCCACGTGTAGCATATACATGAATAGTCCTTAAAACCGGTTATCTTCTTCATGTATTCTTTTTTTAAACGAGAAAATACGAAGAATGTTCTTTTAAATTATTAGAAAGAGATTTCATAGAGAAAAACTATAAGGCAAAACAATAAATAGGAGAAATTTGCATAAAGTTATCGGTTGGGAGTGGTGGCGTGCTCCTGTAATCCAGCTACTTGGTGGGTTTGGTCGTTGGATATACCTTTTGTTAGGATGTAAACAAAAGTGTCTCCGATAAATTTCGAATATTTGGTGAGTTTATCGCCATGAATTGACTTTATGTGATTTTCCGTTTAATATTTATGAGTATTTGATCTATTTTGCTTTCATTGTTTGTGTAATTAACTGTTCCAAACCCCCGTTTCCCTGTTTTTTAACACGGGAAAAGGGGGGAGCTTCGGTGCACCTGACTTTATTTCTAAGATCTGACTAATAACCATGGCATACGCTAGAACCAGCGCACCACATACATCTTCTACGAGGGGTAATTTTTGGAACGGGGACCGAAACCGTTTTTCTGGTGGATTTTCTAAAGGTAACAATAAGGATTCGTCTAATACGAATAAGTCAAAGCAGAATTATGTGATTGAAAGCAAATCGTACTCTAGAGAGTGTACTGTCAGAATTGAAGGAATAGACAATTTTATTTGTAAGGAAACATTAGTAATTGCTGATGTTGAGTATGTTACTGGATTGAATACTGTTTTAGCGGTGGTGAAAAATGATGGCCCGACTTACGATGTGACTGTTGATTCAAAGGAAAATGCTTATAAGCTTTCTAATGGTGTTAAAATAGGGGAAATCAACTATAAAGTCAGTCTATTACATTCGGACATAACTATTGTATCTATTATGCACTTACCGTCTTACGTCAAAGATGAGGATATTCGAAGCAAAATTACAGCTAAAGGCGTTGAAATTGTATCCCCGATTTTCCGTCGGACAGTTCCAGGAACTCAAGTTGCGGATGGAACGCGTTTCATGAGATGTCGATTTCCGCCTAATGTAACGTCTCTGCCGTGGACTATGTCGTTTGATGTAGGATCTGGAACTAAATATTTTCGAGTTAAACATAATCAGCAAGAAAAAGATTGTTATGAATGTTTATCGCCGGATCATCTTAAGAAGGATTGTCCTCATACTGCGTGTCATGGATGTGGCGAGATCGGACATTTTTTTAGATCATGTAGTGCAGAAAGGTGCTCATTTTGTAAAAAGCTTCCGCTCAAATGTGTATGTTCAGGCGAAATACAAAGGGATCAAAATTTTCAAACAACTGAAAATTGCAAGGAATGTGGCAAGTTCTTCTGTACATGTCGATGCTCAATTTGTAAGAAAACATTTTGTACGTGTCCGTGTTATATTTGCGAAAAGTTTCCATGTAACTGTAATCCGTACTCGTGTCAATATTGTCACCAAGAACCGTGTGAGTGTCCTTGTGCGGATTGCTCGGAATATCCGTGTACTTGTATTTGCTCTCTTTGTAAAATACCGTGTGTGGAATGTGTTTGTTTTACAAAGAGTCCGATGGCCAAGAATGACGAGGATGTAGATGATGGTCAACATAGTGATCAAAAGCTTAGTGATGGTGAGGACCAAACTGAAATAATAGAGGGAGATATAAATAATGCCGGAAACTTAGATGGTGATGTTCAGAATTCTGGTGAACAATCTGAGGAAGGTGTGAAGGAGATGTCAGATGTCAATTCTGGTAAAGGAAATGGTGAGGAAGGAAGCATGGTAGATGATCAAAGGTCGGAGGATACAGTCAAGGAGCATAATGGTGTCATGCAGGATGACAGAAATGGTGGAAAAGGCATGGTGGACGAAGAAGATGAGACCGGAAAGAAACAGACTGGGGACAGCTGTGGTAAAAGAAATGGTGGAAAAGTGATTGTGGTAGATGTGGAAGTGCATGATACAGCTAATGGTAAAAAGGAAGAAAGTAGAAAAAGAAAACTTAACAATAAAAAACAATCTGATGAAAATGAAAATAATGCCAATGAATCAATAGAGAATGTAGTTTTGTCAGATACTGACTTAGGTGAAATAATGAAACCGAAAAGAAATAAAGAATGTTCCTCCAATGACATGGGCGAAGGCCTTTCTATTGATATGTCAGAGGAGGAGGGTTCTGTTATTGAGGAAACTATTAGCACGATTGATGCTGACAAAGAAGTCAACATTGAAGGTGCAATAGAGAATGATCAGTCACTTATTAGTTTTGATAAGGTTGATAAGGAAGTTAATAATCAGTCTGATGATTTGTTTTCTGACTTAGCTATAAGTGAGAAAGAGAGGAAAAAGAGGGAGAAAAAAGAGAAAAAGAAAATGAGACGAAGGTCAAAACTTCAGGTCAAGCCAAATTTGAACAATAAAACAGTGAGAGATTTTGATTTGTCAGGTGAAGCAAATGTTAATAATGGATAGATATTTGAACTTTTGTACATTATTTTTTACAATGGTTGTTATTTGCAGCTTTAATTGTAATGGTTTACGCAATGTTGTTAAATTGAAGAACTTAATAAGCATTATCGATGAAAAACATTATGGTATTGTTTTATTACAAGAGACTTTTTGGGATGATGATTTTGTCAGAGATATGAAACATATGTATGATGGAGATATATATTTTAGTAATGGTAATGATTGTAGACAAGGTGTTGCTGTACTTGTCAGTAAATTTTATAAAGATAAAGTTAGATTTGTATTTAAGGATAATTATGGTAGATTTTTACATGTATCATATGAAGAAAATGATACAGTTTTTAATGTCATTTCATTATATGCACCAAATTTAGACAATATTAGATCAGAGTTTTTTGATTTTGTAAAAAGGTACCTGTCTAATTTTGATAACTTAGTTATTGGTGGTGATTTTAATACATCCTTATCTGATTTAGATAGAGGCAGCAAGACAAATCATTATAAAAATCCACCTTATAGAAAATTGATTGAATTAATGAATGAAAATGATGTTTATGATGTTTGGAGAGCAAGAAATGAAACCAGTAGGGTTTTTTCATGGAAAAGAATTTGTGAAGGTTTTTTGCAACAGAGTAGAATTGATTATTTTTTGATTAGCAAATCATTATCCAATTTTATTCAAAATGTGTATTATAATCATACTTGTTTTAGTGACCATTCTTTTGTTGTAATTATTTTGAATTCTTCAAATGTAGAAAAAGGCCCAGGACTGTGGGTGTTAAATAACACTTTGTTGTATAATGATGATTTTGTAAATAGAATTAGAGAGATAATTAATCAAGAAAAGGAGAATGAACTGTATTTAAGAGATGTTTTAATTTGGTGGGATAATCTCAAATATAAGATTAAGAGATTTTCCAGAGTGTATTCTTGTGATTTAGCAAAAGAGAAAAAGAAAGAGTATTTTAAGTTACAAAATCAAATCAATCGCATATGTGAACAGGTTTCAAATGGTGTTAATGTAGATTTAGCTAAATTAGAGAGTTTGCAGCTAGAATTATCAAATTATGAGAACGAAAAATGTAAATGAGCTATACTCAGATCAAAAGCAGTTTGGGCTGTAGAATCTGATAAAAACACCAAATATTTTTTGAATTTGGAAAAGTATAAGCAAGAAAGCAATAGTGTCAAGGAGTTAATTGATGATGATGGCAATGTGGTTACTGACACTGAAAGTATTTTAGAGCTGCAGTATAAATTTTATAAAAAATTGTATTCTTGTGTAGAAACTGATGTTGGTAAAATGAATGATTTTTTGAACTCTGTTAATATTACCTTAAGTGATGAAGATATTGTTAAATGTGATGAAGATATATGTGAAGATGAATTATGTAAAGCTATTTCTGAGCTTTCAAAAAACAAAAGTCCAGGTTCTGATGGACTTACAGTTGAGTTTTATTGTAAGTTTTATAATGAACTAAGAGATGTCTTGTTGTATTTATTTAATGTAATTGAAAAAGAAGGTGTGATGTCCAGATCAATGAAATCTGGTGTAATAAGTTTAGTGTATAAGAAAAAAGGTGAAAGAAACAATCTTAAGAATTATAGACCTATTTCATTGTTACAAGTAGACTATAAGATTCTTGCAAGAATAATGTCTAATAGACTGAAAGTTGTACTACCAAATATTATTTCTGTAGATCAAACTTGTTGTATTGTTGGTAGAGATATTTCTAATAATATTGCTAATGTTAGAGATGTTATTGAATTGGTAGAACAAGACCACTTAGAAGGGTATATTTTGAAGATTGACCAAGAGAAAGCATTTGATAGGGTCAGTCATGAATATCTTATAGAAGTTTTGAAGAAATTTAAATTTGGAGAGAAATTTGTGAATTGGATTAGAATATTTTATAATGGAATTAACAGTGCTGTTAAATGTAATGGTTTTTTAACTAAATACTTTTTAGTGGAAAATGGTATTAGACAGGGCTGCCCAATTAGTGCATTGCTTTATGTTTTAGCTGCTGAGCCTTTACATAGTAGAATTGTACAAAATGTAAATATCAAAGGTGTAAAAATTCCTAATTGTGAAAAGGAAGCTATCATTTTTCAACATGCTGATGATACAACATTGACATTGTCAAATAAAGAATCAATATATGAAGTTTTTGATGAATTTGAATTGTATAGTAAAGCAACTGGTGATAAAATCAATAAGCAAAAATCTGAGATTATGTGTATAGGTACAGGTTTTTTAACTGATGTAGTAAAAGAACATATAGGCCTACAGGTATGTGAAGGCTTTTTACAATTATTGGGTGTTTTTATTGGCAGAGATAGAAAAATGTGTGAAGAATTAAATTGGAAAAATAAGATATTAAAGGTTAAAAATCTTTTGAATATATGGCTACAAAGAAAGCTAACTATTCAAGGTAGAGTTTCTGTCATTAACTCTTTAATGTTATCAAGATTTTGGTATGCGTTATTTGTTATACCTTTACCTCAATGGGCAGTTACTGAAATAAAAGAAATGTGTGTGAAATTTATTTGGAATTATGGTTCCCATTTAGTAAAATATGGTACAATTGTTAATGAGAAAAATGTTGGAGGTTTACAAGTTGTTGATATTAAGAGCAAATTGTATGCATTTAGATTAAAATTTTTATGTAGAATTATTGATGATGAGTATGAAGTCTTATGGAAATATACATTTAAATATTTTGTTACAAAGCTGTATAATATGAATCTGACTTTGAATGTGTTATATACTGTAATGCCTAATTGTGAACTCAAAGAATTACCTGTTGTTTATCAAGAAATGTTTCATGCTTTGAAATATGTTAAAAGTAAATTAGAGTTTCCATTGTCTGTTGAAAATACTTACGATCAGCCATTGTTCTGCAATCCAAATATTGTTATCAATGATAAAACTTTTATTTGGCATGACTTTGTAATCGCTGGTATTGTTTGTTTGAAAGATATATGTTATGAAGTAAGAACTGGGTTTTTGCCTGTCAATGCAATTATTGAAATGATAATGTCTGTAAATGAAAATGCAAATGTGAGATATATTACTGAAAGATATAATTTATTGCTACAAGCTTTACCTGCTGAGTGGAAAAATATTGTGAATTCGGAAGTACATTATAGTACACATAGAAGAAATGTAGAAGTATTTATTGAACACAAAAATATTTATGTTGACTTGAAGTTATGTAATAGCAAAAAGTTATATGATATTGTTGTAAAGGACATTGTGGAAAGGCCTACTGGAACTGAATTCTGGTCAGAACATTTTAGTATAGAATTAAGTGACTTTCATAAGGTGTGGAATATTGTTAATATGTACTGGAAGCCATCAAACATGATAGAACTTGATTATAAGATCGTTCATAATTGTATATTTACGAATGTTAAGTTAAAGAAGATGCGATTAACTGATAAAGACATATGTGATGTTTGTGACAATGAACCAGAAGACATTTTGCATATATTTTTGAACTGTTGTGAACTAGAAGACTTTCATACGTATTTGTCAAATGTCATTAATATCTTGTTCCAAAACTGTGATTCAGATAAAATTAGTTTAGTGTCAAGTGAAGAACTGTTAACCTTAGGTTTAAGATGGAAGATGAAAGGGGTAAACTATATGTTTGTCAATTTTGTAATGTCAACTGCAAGATTTTGTATATTAAGGAGAAGAAATTTAGTTAAAAATGGTAGTAGAAATATTGATCTTATTAGATTGTTTAAATTTACGTTAAAACATTATGTATCCTACTTTTATACATATCTTTGTCAAATACATGAGAAGAGCCAAATATTTCAGAAGAACTTTATTGATGAAAATCCTATTGTAGAAGAAACTGATAATACATTGGTCTTTAAATTATAAATGACACTGTCTTGAAGAATTAATTGAAAAAATGTGATGATGTGATACTGTCATGTGATACTGTGATGTTATACTGTGATTGATTGAATATGTTATATTTTATTTGTAAATATTGAGATATTATTTTAATAAAGAAAAAAAAAAAATCCAGCTACTTGGAGACCAGAGTTGGTGGACGGTGTGAGGGCAGGAGTCCTGCTTTCAGGTGATCTATGTTGAGCGGGCGTCCGCACTAAGATCGGCATCAATATGGGCACACCGAGGGAGCTCAGTGTGACCAGGTTGTCTAAGGAGAGACGTATCGGCCCAGGGCGGAAACGCAGCAGGCAAAAGTCTCCGTGTCGATCAGTAGTGGGATCGCGCCTGTGAATAGACATCTGTTGGTAGCCTGTCCAATATAACTGGACCCGATTCTTTTTTGCTCGTTTTTTTTCAATATTTATGTGAAAACATGCGGGGAAAAGAATTACAAGTCAGTTTTAAGCCTTAAATATGCTTTTCTTCTCTATTTTCATTTCAATGTATCAATCTTGTAATTAAAGAAACTATAATCAATTTAATCATTTAAAGACAGATTCAGATTTGACATATAAAAAACATTAATAATTTGTATTAACTAAATTGATTAATAAAGGAAAAAACACTCTTCTTTGGTTGCTTTAATATCCATGCACTGTCTGTATTTTTGGCTGGGTTGTCACAATCAAGGGAGATAATTGAACGATGCAATATCTTTACACACCCATGTTTTATAGAAACTGATTTTTGACTATAGGGGTATCAAAATTAAATAAAAATGAAAAGAACGGGATTTGTTCAGTTTGTTTATTAGTTTTTGATACATTTGCATTCATTATATACAGAAATTTCTTGGTTAAACGTAACCATATGTTGAAAATAAGTACTATAATTGCCACGTGTAGCATATACATGAATAGTCCTTAAAACCGGTTATCTTCTTCATGTATTCTTTTTTTAAACGAGAAAATACGAAGAATGTTCTTTTAAATTATTAGAAAGAGATTTCATAGAGAAAAACTATAAGGCAAAACAATAAATAGGAGAAATTTGCATAAAGTTATCGGTTGGGAGTGGTGGCGTGCTCCTGTAATCCAGCTACTTGGAGACCAGAGTTGGTGGACGGTGTGAGGGCAGGAGTCCTGCTTTCAGGTGATCTATGTTGAGCGGGCGTCCGCACTAAGATCGGCATCAATATGGGCACACCGAGGGAGCTCAGTGTGACCAGGTTGTCTAAGGAGAGACGTATCGGCCCAGGGCGGAAACGCAGCAGGCAAAAGTCTCCGTGTCGATCAGTAGTGGGATCGCGCCTGTGAATAGACATCTGTTGGTAGCCTGTCCAATATAACTGGACCCGATTCTTTTTTGCTCGTTTTTTTTCAATATTTATGTGAAAACATGCGGGGAAAAGAATTACAAGTCAGTTTTAAGCCTTAAATATGCTTTTCTTCTCTATTTTCATTTCAATGTATCAATCTTGTAATTAAAGAAACTATAATCAATTTAATCATTTAAAGACAGATTCAGATTTGACATATAAAAAACATTAATAATTTGTATTAACTAAATTGATTAATAAAGGAAAACACACTCTTCTTTGGTTGCTTTAATATCCATGCACTGTCTGTATTTTTGGCTGGGTTGTCACAATCAAGGGAGATAATTGAACGATGCAATATCTTTACACACCCATGTTTTATAGAAACTGATTTTTGACTATAGGGGTATCAAAATTAAATAAAAATGAAAAGAACGGGATTTGTTCAGTTTGTTTATTAGTTTTTGATACATTTGCATTCATTATATACAGAAATTTCTTGGTTAAACGTAACCATATGTTGAAAATAAGTACTATAATTGCCACGTGTAGCATATACATGAATAGTCCTTAAAACCGGTTATCTTCTTCATGTATTCTTTTTTTAAACGAGAAAATACGAAGAATGTTCTTTTAAATTATTAGAAAGAGATTTCATAGAGAAAAACTATAAGGCAAAACAATAAATAGGAGAAATTTGCATAAAGTTATCGGTTGGGAGTGGTGGCGTGCTCCTGTAATCCAGCTACTTGGAGACCAGAGTTGGTGGACGGTGTGAGGGCAGGAGTCCTGCTTTCAGGTGATCTATGTTGAGCGGGCGTACGCACTAAGATCGGCATCAATATGGGCACACCGAGGGAGCTCAGTGTGACCAGGTTGTCTAAGGAGAGACGTATCGGCCCAGGGCGGAAACGCAGCAGGCAAAAGTCTCCGTGTCGATCAGTAGTGGGATCGCGCCTGTGAATAGACATCTGTTGGTAGCCTGTCCAATATAACTGGACCCGATTCTTTTTTGCTCGTTTTTTTTCAATATTTATGTGAAAACATGCGGGGAAAAGAATTACAAGTCAGTTTTAAGCCTTAAATATGCTTTTCTTCTCTATTTTCATTTCAATGTATCAATCTTGTAATTAAAGAAACTATAATCAATTTAATCATTTAAAGACAGATTCAGATTTGACATATAAAAAACATTAATAATTTGTATTAACTAAATTGATTAATAAAGGAAAAAACACTCTTCTTTGGTTGCTTTAATATCCATGCACTGTCTGTATTTTTGGCTGGGTTGTCACAATCAAGGGAGATAATTGAACGATGCAATATCTTTACACACCCATGTTTTATAGAAACTGATTTTTGACTATAGGGGTATCAAAATTAAATAAAAATGAAAAGAACGGGATTTGTTCAGTTTGTTTATTAGTTTTTGATACATTTGCATTCATTATATACAGAAATTTCTTGGTTAAACGTAACCATATGTTGAAAATAAGTACTATAATTGCCACGTGTAGCATATACATGAATAGTCCTTAAAACCGGTTATCTTCTTCATGTATTCTTTTTTTAAACGAGAAAATACGAAGAATGTTCTTTTAAATTATTAGAAAGAGATTTCATAGAGAAACACTATAAGGCAAAACAATAAATAGGAGAAATTTGCATAAAGTTATCGGTTGGGAGTGGTGGCGTGCTCCTGTAATCCAGCTACTTGGAGACCAGAGTTGGTGGACGGTGTGAGGGCAGGAGTCCTGCTTTCAGGTGATCTGTGTTGAGCGGGCGTCCGCACTAAGATCGGCATCAATATGGGCACACCGAGGGAGCTCAGTGTGACCAGGTTGTCTAAGGAGAGACGTATCGGCCCAGGGCGGAAACGTAGCAGGCAAAAGTCTCCGTGTCGATCAGTAGTGGGATCGCGCCTGTGAATAGACATCTGTTGGTAGCCTGTCCAATATAACTGGACCCGATTCTTTTTTGCTCGTTTTTTTTCAATATTTATGTGAAAACATGCGGGGAAAAGAATTACAAGTCAGTTTTAAGCCTTAAATATGCTTTTCTTCTCTATTTTCATTTCAATGTATCAATCTTGTAATTAAAGAAACTATAATCAATTTAATCATTTAAAGACAGATTCAGATTTGACATATAAAAAACATTAATAATTTGTATTAACTAAATTGATTAATAAAGGAAAAAACACTCTTCTTTGGTTGCTTTAATATCCATGCACTGTCTGTATTTTTGGCTGGGTTGTCACAATCAAGGGAGATAATTGAACGATGCAATATCTTTACACACCCATGTTTTATAGAAACTGATTTTTGACTATAGGGGTATCAAAATTAAATAAAAATGAAAAGAACGGGATTTGTTCAGTTTGTTTATTAGTTTTTGATACATTTGCATTCATTATATACAGAAATTTCTTGGTTAAACGTAACCATATGTTGAAAATAAGTACTATAATTGCCACGTGTAGCATATACATGAATAGTCCTTAAAACCGGTTATCTTCTTCATGTATTCTTTTTTTAAACGAGAAAATACGAAGAATGTTCTTTTAAATTATTAGAAAGAGATTTCATAGAGAAAAACTATAAGGCAAAACAATAAATAGGAGAAATTTGCATAAAGTTATCGGTTGGGAGTGGTGGCGTGCTCCTGTAATCCAGCTACTTGGAGACCAGAGTTGGTGGACGGTGTGAGGGCAGGAGTCCTGCTTTCAGGTGATCTATGTTGAGCGGGCGTACGCACTAAGATCGGCATCAATATGGGCACACCGAGGGAGCTCAGTGTGACCAGGTTGTCTAAGGAGAGACGTATCGGCCCAGGGCGGAAACGCAGCAGGCAAAAGTCTCCGTGTCGATCAGTAGTGGGATCGCGCCTGTGAATAGACATCTGTTGGTAGCCTGTCCAATATAACTGGACCCGATTCTTTTTTGCTCGTTTTTTTTCAATATTTATGTGAAAACATGCGGGGAAAAGAATTACAAGTCAGTTTTAAGCCTTAAATATGCTTTTCTTCTCTATTTTCATTTCAATGTATCAATCTTGTAATTAAAGAAACTATAATCAATTTAATCATTTAAAGACAGATTCAGATTTGACATATAAAAAACATTAATAATTTGTATTAACTAAATTGATTAATAAAGGAAAAAACACTCTTCTTTGGTTGCTTTAATATCCATGCACTGTCTGTATTTTTGGCTGGGTTGTCACAATCAAGGGAGATAATTGAACGATGCAATATCTTTACACACCCATGTTTTATAGAAACTGATTTTTGACTATAGGGGTATCAAAATTAAATAAAAATGAAAAGAACGGGATTTGTTCAGTTTGTTTATTAGTTTTTGATACATTTGCATTCATTATATACAGAAATTTCTTGGTTAAACGTAACCATATGTTGAAAATAAGTACTATAATTGCCACGTGTAGCATATACATGAATAGTCCTTAAAACCGGTTATCTTCTTCATGTATTCTTTTTTTAAACGAGAAAATACGAAGAATGTTCTTTTAAATTATTAGAAAGAGATTTCATAGAGAAAAACTATAAGGCAAAACAATAAATAGGAGAAATTTGCATAAAGTTATCGGTTGGGAGTGGTGGCGTGCTCCTGTAATCCAGCTACTTGGAGACCAGAGTTGGTGGACGGTGTGAGGGCAGGAGTCCTGCTTTCAGGTGATCTATGTTGAGCGGGCGTCCACACTAAGATCGGCATCAATATTGGCACACCGAGGGAGCTCAGTGTGACCAGGTTGTCTAAGGAGAGACGTATCGGCCCAGGGCGGAAACGCAGCAGGCAAAAGTCTCCGTGTCGATCAGTAGTGGGATCGCGCCTGTGAATAGACATCTGTTGGTAGCCTGTCCAATATAACTGGACCCGATTCTTTTTTGCTCGTTTTTTTTCAATATTTATGTGAAAACATGCGGGGAAAAGAATTACAAGTCAGTTTTAAGCCTTAAATATGCTTTTCTTCTCTATTTTCATTTCAATGTATCAATCTTGTAATTAAAGAAACTATAATCAATTTAATCATTTAAAGACAGATTCAGATTTGACATATAAAAAACATTAATAATTTGTATTAACTAAATTGATTAATAAAGGAAAAAACACTCTTCTTTGGTTGCTTTAATATCCATGCACTGTCTGTATTTTTGGCTGGGTTGTCACAATCAAGGGAGATAATTGAACGATGCAATATCTTTACACACCCATGTTTTATAGAAACTGATTTTTGACTATAGGGGTATCAAAATTAAATAAAAATGAAAAGAACGGGATTTGTTCAGTTTGTTTATTAGTTTTTGATACATTTGCATTCATTATATACAGAAATTTCTTGGTTAAACGTAACCATATGTTGAAAATAAGTACTATAATTGCCACGTGTAGCATATACATGAATAGTCCTTAAAACCGGTTATCTTCTTCATGTATTCTTTTTTTAAACGAGAAAATACGAAGAATGTTCTTTTAAATTATTAGAAAGAGATTTCATAGAGAAAAACTATAAGGCAAAACAATAAATAGGAGAAATTTGCATAAAGTTATCGGTTGGGAGTGGTGGCGTGCTCCTGTAATCCAGCTACTTGGAGACCAGAGTTGGTGGACGGTGTGAGGGCAGGAGTCCTGCTTTCAGGTGATCTATGTTGAGCGGGCGTCCGCACTAAGATCGGCATCAATATGGGCACACCGAGGGAGCTCAGTGTGACCAGGTTGTCTAAGGAGAGACGTATCGGCCCAGGGCGGAAACGCAGCAGGCAAAAGTCTCCGTGTCGATCAGTAGTGGGATCGCGCCTGTGAATAGACATCTGTTGGTAGCCTGTCCAATATAACTGGACCCGATTCTTTTTTGCTCGTTTTTTTTCAATATTTATGTGAAAACATGCGGGGAAAAGAATTACAAGTCAGTTTTAAGCCTTAAATATGCTTTTCTTCTCTATTTTCATTTCAATGTATCAATCTTGTAATTAAAGAAACTATAATCAATTTAATCATTTAAAGACAGATTCAGATTTGACATATAAAAAACATTAATAATTTGTATTAACTAAATTGATTAATAAAGGAAAAAACACTCTTCTTTGGTTGCCTTAATATCCATGCACTGTCTGTATTTTTGGCTGGGTTGTCACAATCAAGGGAGATAATTGAACGATGCAATATCTTTACACACCCATGTTTTATAGAAACTGATTTTTGACTATAGGGGTATCAAAATTAAATAAAAATGAAAAGAACGGGATTTGTTCAGTTTGTTTATTAGTTTTTGATACATTTGCATTCATTATATACAGAAATTTCTTGGTTAAACGTAACCATATGTTGAAAATAAGTACTATAATTGCCACGTGTAGCATATACATGAATAGTCCTTAAAACCGGTTATCTTCTTCATGTATTCATTTTTTAAACGAGAAAATACGAAGAATGTTCTTTTAAATTATTAGAAAGAGATTTCATAGAGAAAAACTATAAGGCAAAACAATAAATAGGAGAAATTTGCATAAAGTTATCGGTTGGGAGTGGTGGCGTGCTCCTGTAATCCAGCTACTTGGAGACCAGAGTTGGTGGACGGTGTGAGGGCAGGAGTCCTGCTTTCAGGTGATCTATGTTGAGCGGGCGTCCACACTAAGATCGGCATCAATATTGGCACACCGAGGGAGCTCAGTGTGACCAGGTTGTCTAAGGAGAGACGTATCGGCCCAGGGCGGAAACGCAGCAGGCAAAAGTCTCCGTGTCGATCAGTAGTGGGATCGCGCCTGTGAATAGACATCTGTTGGTAGCCTGTCCAATATAACTGGACCCGATTCTTTTTTGCTCGTTTTTTTTTCAATATTTATGTGAAAACATGCGGGGAAAAGAATTACAAGTCAGTTTTAAGCCTTAAATATGCTTTTCTTCTCTATTTTCATTTCAATGTATCAATCTTGTAATTAAAGAAACTATAATCAATTTAATCATTTAAAGACAGATTCAGATTTGACATATAAAAAACATTAATAATTTGTATTAACTAAATTGATTAATAAAGGAAAAAACACTCTTCTTTGGTTGCTTTAATATCCATGCACTGTCTGTATTTTTGGCTGGGTTGTCACAATCAAGGGAGATAATTGAACGATGCAATATCTTTACACACCCATGTTTTATAGAAACTGATTTTTGACTATAGGGGTATCAAAATTAAATAAAAATGAAAAGAACGGGATTTGTTCAGTTTGTTTATTAGTTTTTGATACATTTGCATTCATTATATACAGAAATTTCTTGGTTAAACGTAACCATATGTTGAAAATAAGTACTATAATTGCCACGTGTAGCATATACATGAATAGTCCTTAAAACCGGTTATCTTCTTCATGTATTCTTTTTTTAAACGAGAAAATACGAAGAATGTTCTTTTAAATTATTAGAAAGAGATTTCATAGAGAAAAACTATAAGGCAAAACAATAAATAGGAGAAATTTGCATAAAGTTATCGGTTGGGAGTGGTGGCGTGCTCCTGTAATCCAGCTACTTGGAGACCAGAGTTGGTGGACGGTGTGAGGGCAGGAGTCCTGCTTTCAGGTGATCTATGTTGAGCGGGCGTCCGCACTAAGATCGGCATCAATATGGGCACACCGAGGGAGCTCAGTGTGACCAGGTTGTCTAAGGAGAGACGTATCGGCCCAGGGCGGAAACGCAGCAGGCAAAAGTCTCCGTGTCGATCAGTAGTGGGATCGCGCCTGTGAATAGACATCTGTTGGTAGCCTGTCCAATATAACTGGACCCGATTCTTTTTTGCTCGTTTTTTTTCAATATTTATGTGAAAACATGCGGGGAAAAGAATTACAAGTCAGTTTTAAGCCTTAAATATGCTTTTCTTCTCTATTTTCATTTCAATGTATCAATCTTGTAATTAAAGAAACTATAATCAATTTAATCATTTAAAGACAGATTCAGATTTGACATATAAAAAACATTAATAATTTGTATTAACTAAATTGATTAATAAAGGAAAAAACACTCTTCTTTGGTTGCTTTAATATCCATGCACTGTCTGTATTTTTGGCTGGGTTGTCACAATCAAGGGAGATAATTGAACGATGCAATATCTTTACACACCCATGTTTTATAGAAACTGATTTTTGACTATAGGGGTATCAAAATTAAATAAAAATGAAAAGAACGGGATTTGTTCAGTTTGTTTATTAGTTTTTGATACATTTGCATTCATTATATACAGAAATTTCTTGGTTAAACGTAACCATATGTTGAAAATAAGTACTATAATTGCCACGTGTAGCATATACATGAATAGTCCTTAAAACCGGTTATCTTCTTCATGTATTCTTTTTTTAAACGAGAAAATACGAAGAATGTTCTTTTAAATTATTAGAAAGAGATTTCATAGAGAAAAACTATAAGGCAAAACAATAAATAGGAGAAATTTGCATAAAGTTATCGGTTGGGAGTGGTGGCGTGCTCCTGTAATCCAGCTACTTGGAGACCAGAGTTGGTGGACGGTGTGAGGGCAGGAGTCCTGCTTTCAGGTGATCTATGTTGAGCGGGCGTCCGCACTAAGATCGGCATCAATATGGGCACACCGAGGGAGCTCAGTGTGACCAGGTTGTCTAAGGAGAGACGTATCGGCCCAGGGCGGAAACGTAGCAGGCAAAAGTCTCCGTGTCGATCAGTAGTGGGATCGCGCCTGTGAATAGACATCTGTTGGTAGCCTGTCCAATATAACTGGATCCGATTCTTTTTTGCTCGTTTTTTTTCAATATTTATGTGAAAACATGCGGGGAAAAGAATTACAAGTCAGTTTTAAGCCTTAAATATGCTTTTCTTCTCTATTTTCATTTCAATGTATCAATCTTGTAATTAAAGAAACTATAATCAATTTAATCATTTAAAGACAGATTCAGATTTGACATATAAAAAACATTAATAATTTGTATTAACTAAATTGATTAATAAAGGAAAAAACACTCTTCTTTGGTTGCCTTAATATCCATGCACTGTCTGTATTTTTGGCTGGGTTGTCACAATCAAGGGAGATAATTGAACGATGCAATATCTTTACACACCCATGTTTTATAGAAACTGATTTTTGACTATAGGGGTATCAAAATTAAATAAAAATGAAAAGAACGGGATTTGTTCAGTTTGTTTATTAGTTTTTGATACATTTGCATTCATTATATACAGAAATTTCTTGGTTAAACGTAACCATATGTTGAAAATAAGTACTATAATTGCCACGTGTAGCATATACATGAATAGTCCTTAAAACCGGTTATCTTCTTCATGTATTCATTTTTTAAACGAGAAAATACGAAGAATGTTCTTTTAAATTATTAGAAAGAGATTTCATAGAGAAAAACTATAAGGCAAAACAATAAATAGGAGAAATTTGCATAAAGTTATCGGTTGGGAGTGGTGGCGTGCTCCTGTAATCCAGCTACTTGGAGACCAGAGTTGGTGGACGGTGTGAGGGCAGGAGTCCTGCTTTCAGGTGATCTATGTTGAGCGGGCGTCCACACTAAGATCGGCATCAATATTGGCACACCGAGGGAGCTCAGTGTGACCAGGTTGTCTAAGGAGAGACGTATCGGCCCAGGGCGGAAACGCAGCAGGCAAAAGTCTCCGTGTCGATCAGTAGTGGGATCGCGCCTGTGAATAGACATCTGTTGGTAGCCTGTCCAATATAACTGGACCCGATTCTTTTTTGCTCGTTTTTTTTTCAATATTTATGTGAAAACATGCGGGGAAAAGAATTACAAGTCAGTTTTAAGCCTTAAATATGCTTTTCTTCTCTATTTTCATTTCAATGTATCAATCTTGTAATTAAAGAAACTATAATCAATTTAATCATTTAAAGACAGATTCAGATTTGACATATAAAAAACATTAATAATTTGTATTAACTAAATTGATTAATAAAGGAAAAAACACTCTTCTTTGGTTGCCTTAATATCCATGCACTGTCTGTATTTTTGGCTGGGTTGTCACAATCAAGGGAGATAATTGAACGATGCAATATCTTTACACACCCATGTTTTATAGAAACTGATTTTTGACTATAGGGGTATCAAAATTAAATAAAAATGAAAAGAACGGGATTTGTTCAGTTTGTTTATTAGTTTTTGATACATTTGCATTCATTATATACAGAAATTTCTTGGTTAAACGTAACCATATGTTGAAAATAAGTACTATAATTGCCACGTGTAGCATATACATGAATAGTCCTTAAAACCGGTTATCTTCTTCATGTATTCTTTTTTTAAACGAGAAAATACGAAGAATGTTCTTTTAAATTATTAGAAAGAGATTTCATAGAGAAAAACTATAAGGCAAAACAATAAATAGGAGAAATTTGCATAAAGTTATCGGTTGGGAGTGGTGGCGTGCTCCTGTAATCCAGCTACTTGGAGACCAGAGTTGGTGGACGGTGTGAGGGCAGGAGTCCTGCTTTCAGGTGATCTATGTTGAGCGGGCGTCCGCACTAAGATCGGCATCAATATGGGCACACCGAGGGAGCTCAGTGTGACCAGGTTGTCTAAGGAGAGACGTATCGGCCCAGGGCGGAAACGCAGCAGGCAAAAGTCTCCGTGTCGATCAGTAGTGGGATCGCGCCTGTGAATAGACATCTGTTGGTAGCCTGTCCAATATAACTGGACCCGATTCTTTTTTGCTCGTTTTTTTTCAATATTTATGTGAAAACATGCGGGGAAAAGAATTACAAGTCAGTTTTAAGCCTTAAATATGCTTTTCTTCTCTATTTTCATTTCAATGTATCAATCTTGTAATTAAAGAAACTATAATCAATTTAATCATTTAAAGACAGATTCAGATTTGACATATAAAAAACATTAATAATTTGTATTAACTAAATTGATTAATAAAGGAAAAAACACTCTTCTTTGGTTGCCTTAATATCCATGCACTGTCTGTATTTTTGGCTGGGTTGTCACAATCAAGGGAGATAATTGAACGATGCAATATCTTTACACACCCATGTTTTATAGAAACTGATTTTTGACTATAGGGGTATCAAAATTAAATAAAAATGAAAAGAACGGGATTTGTTCAGTTTGTTTATTAGTTTTTGATACATTTGCATTCATTATATACAGAAATTTCTTGGTTAAACGTAACCATATGTTGAAAATAAGTACTATAATTGCCACGTGTAGCATATACATGAATAGTCCTTAAAACCGGTTATCTTCTTCATGTATTCTTTTTTTAAACGAGAAAATACGAAGAATGTTCTTTTAAATTATTAGAAAGAGATTTCATAGAGAAAAACTATAAGGCAAAACAATAAATAGGAGAAATTTGCATAAAGTTATCGGTTGGGAGTGGTGGCGTGCTCCTGTAATCCAGCTACTTGGAGACCAGAGTTGGTGGACGGTGTGAGGGCAGGAGTCCTGCTTTCAGGTGATCTATGTTGAGCGGGCGTCCACACTAAGATCGGCATCAATATTGGCACACCGAGGGAGCTCAGTGTGACCAGGTTGTCTAAGGAGAGACGTATCGGCCCAGGGCGGAAACGCAGCAGGCAAAAGTCTCCGTGTCGATCAGTAGTGGGATCGCGCCTGTGAATAGACATCTGTTGGTAGCCTGTCCAATATAACTGGACCCGATTCTTTTTTGCTCGTTTTTTTTTCAATATTTATGTGAAAACATGCGGGGAAAAGAATTACAAGTCAGTTTTAAGCCTTAAATATGCTTTTCTTCTCTATTTTCATTTCAATGTATCAATCTTGTAATTAAAGAAACTATAATCAATTTAATCATTTAAAGACAGATTCAGATTTGACATATAAAAAACATTAATAATTTGTATTAACTAAATTGATTAATAAAGGAAAAAACACTCTTCTTTGGTTGCCTTAATATCCATGCACTGTCTGTATTTTTGGCTGGGTTGTCACAATCAAGGGAGATAATTGAACGATGCAATATCTTTACACACCCATGTTTTATAGAAACTGATTTTTGACTATAGGGGTATCAAAATTAAATAAAAATGAAAAGAACGGGATTTGTTCAGTTTGTTTATTAGTTTTTGATACATTTGCATTCATTATATACAGAAATTTCTTGGTTAAACGTAACCATATGTTGAAAATAAGTACTATAATTGCCACGTGTAGCATATACATGAATAGTCCTTAAAACCGGTTATCTTCTTCATGTATTCTTTTTTTAAACGAGAAAATACGAAGAATGTTCTTTTAAATTATTAGAAAGAGATTTCATAGAGAAAAACTATAAGGCAAAACAATAAATAGGAGAAATTTGCATAAAGTTATCGGTTGGGAGTGGTGGCGTGCTCCTGTAATCCAGCTACTTGGAGACCAGAGTTGGTGGACGGTGTGAGGGCAGGAGTCCTGCTTTCAGGTGATCTATGTTGAGCGGGCGTCCGCACTAAGATCGGCATCAATATGGGCACACCGAGGGAGCTCAGTGTGACCAGGTTGTCTAAGGAGAGACGTATCGGCCCAGGGCGGAAACGCAGCAGGCAAAAGTCTCCGTGTCGATCAGTAGTGGGATCGCGCCTGTGAATAGACATCTGTTGGTAGCCTGTCCAATATAACTGGACCCGATTCTTTTTTGCTCGTTTTTTTTCAATATTTATGTGAAAACATGCGGGGAAAAGAATTACAAGTCAGTTTTAAGCCTTAAATATGCTTTTCTTCTCTATTTTCATTTCAATGTATCAATCTTGTAATTAAAGAAACTATAATCAATTTAATCATTTAAAGACAGATTCAGATTTGACATATAAAAAACATTAATAATTTGTATTAACTAAATTGATTAATAAAGGAAAAAACACTCTTCTTTGGTTGCCTTAATATCCATGCACTGTCTGTATTTTTGGCTGGGTTGTCACAATCAAGGGAGATAATTGAACGATGCAATATCTTTACACACCCATGTTTTATAGAAACTGATTTTTGACTATAGGGGTATCAAAATTAAATAAAAATGAAAAGAACGGGATTTGTTCAGTTTGTTTATTAGTTTTTGATACATTTGCATTCATTATATACAGAAATTTCTTGGTTAAACGTAACCATATGTTGAAAATAAGTACTATAATTGCCACGTGTAGCATATACATGAATAGTCCTTAAAACCGGTTATCTTCTTCATGTATTCTTTTTTTAAACGAGAAAATACGAAGAATGTTCTTTTAAATTATTAGAAAGAGATTTCATAGAGAAAAACTATAAGGCAAAACAATAAATAGGAGAAATTTGCATAAAGTTATCGGTTGGGAGTGGTGGCGTGCTCCTGTAATCCAGCTACTTGGAGACCAGAGTTGGTGGACGGTGTGAGGGCAGGAGTCCTGCTTTCAGGTGATCTATGTTGAGCGGGCGTCCGCACTAAGATCGGCATCAATATGGGCACACCGAGGGAGCTCAGTGTGACCAGGTTGTCTAAGGAGAGACGTATCGGCCCAGGGCGGAAACGTAGCAGGCAAAAGTCTCCGTGTCGATCAGTAGTGGGATCGCGCCTGTGAATAGACATCTGTTGGTAGCCTGTCCAATATAACTGGACCCGATTCTTTTTTGCTCGTTTTTTTTCAATATTTATGTGAAAACATGCGGGGAAAAGAATTACAAGTCAGTTTTAAGCCTTAAATATGCTTTTCTTCTCTATTTTCATTTCAATGTATCAATCTTGTAATTAAAGAAACTATAATCAATTTAATCATTTAAAGACAGATTCAGATTTGACATATAAAAAACATTAATAATTTGTATTAACTAAATTGATTAATAAAGGAAAAAACACTCTTCTTTGGTTGCTTTAATATCCATGCACTGTCTGTATTTTTGGCTGGGTTGTCACAATCAAGGGAGATAATTGAACGATGCAATATCTTTACACACCCATGTTTTATAGAAACTGATTTTTGACTATAGGGGTATCAAAATTAAATAAAAATGAAAAGAACGGGATTTGTTCAGTTTGTTTATTAGTTTTTGATACATTTGCATTCATTATATACAGAAATTTCTTGGTTAAACGTAACCATATGTTGAAAATAAGTACTATAATTGCCACGTGTAGCATATACATGAATAGTCCTTAAAACCGGTTATCTTCTTCATGTATTCTTTTTTTAAACGAGAAAATACGAAGAATGTTCTTTTAAATTATTAGAAAGAGATTTCATAGAGAAAAACTATAAGGCAAAACAATAAATAGGAGAAATTTGCATAAAGTTATCGGTTGGGAGTGGTGGCGTGCTCCTGTAATCCAGCTACTTGGAGACCAGAGTTGGTGGACGGTGTGAGGGCAGGAGTCCTGCTTTCAGGTGATCTATGTTGAGCGGGCGTCCGCACTAAGATCGGCATCAATATGGGCACACCGAGGGAGCTCAGTGTGACCAGGTTGTCTAAGGAGAGACGTATCGGCCCAGGGCGGAAACGTAGCAGGCAAAAGTCTCCGTGTCGATCAGTAGTGGGATCGCGCCTGTGAATAGACATCTGTTGGTAGCCTGTCCAATATAACTGGACCCGATTCTTTTTTGCTCGTTTTTTTTCAATATTTATGTGAAAACATGCGGGGAAAAGAATTACAAGTCAGTTTTAAGCCTTAAATATGCTTTTCTTCTCTATTTTCATTTCAATGTATCAATCTTGTAATTAAAGAAACTATAATCAATTTAATCATTTAAAGACAGATTCAGATTTGACATATAAAAAACATTAATAATTTGTATTAACTAAATTGATTAATAAAGGAAAAAACACTCTTCTTTGGTTGCCTTAATATCCATGCACTGTCTGTATTTTTGGCTGGGTTGTCACAATCAAGGGAGATAATTGAACGATGCAATATCTTTACACACCCATGTTTTATAGAAACTGATTTTTGACTATAGGGGTATCAAAATTAAATAAAAATGAAAAGAACGGGATTTGTTCAGTTTGTTTATTAGTTTTTGATACATTTGCATTCATTATATACAGAAATTTCTTGGTTAAACGTAACCATATGTTGAAAATAAGTACTATAATTGCCACGTGTAGCATATACATGAATAGTCCTTAAAACCGGTTATCTTCTTCATGTATTCTTTTTTTAAACGAGAAAATACGAAGAATGTTCTTTTAAATTATTAGAAAGAGATTTCATAGAGAAAAACTATAAGGCAAAACAATAAATAGGAGAAATTTGCATAAAGTTATCGGTTGGGAGTGGTGGCGTGCTCCTGTAATCCAGCTACTTGGAGACCAGAGTTGGTGGACGGTGTGAGGGCAGGAGTCCTGCTTTCAGGTGATCTATGTTGAGCGGGCGTCCGCACTAAGATCGGCATCAATATGGGCACACCGAGGGAGCTCAGTGTGACCAGGTTGTCTAAGGAGAGACGTATCGGCCCAGGGCGGAAACGTAGCAGGCAAAAGTCTCCGTGTCGATCAGTAGTGGGATCGCGCCTGTGAATAGACATCTGTTGGTAGCCTGTCCAATATAACTGGACCCGATTCTTTTTTGCTCGTTTTTTTTCAATATTTATGTGAAAACATGCGGGGAAAAGAATTACAAGTCAGTTTTAAGCCTTAAATATGCTTTTCTTCTCTATTTTCATTTCAATGTATCAATCTTGTAATTAAAGAAACTATAATCAATTTAATCATTTAAAGACAGATTCAGATTTGACATATAAAAAACATTAATAATTTGTATTAACTAAATTGATTAATAAAGGAAAAAACACTCTTCTTTGGTTGCCTTAATATCCATGCACTGTCTGTATTTTTGGCTGGGTTGTCACAATCAAGGGAGATAATTGAACGATGCAATATCTTTACACACCCATGTTTTATAGAAACTGATTTTTGACTATAGGGGTATCAAAATTAAATAAAAATGAAAAGAACGGGATTTGTTCAGTTTGTTTATTAGTTTTTGATACATTTGCATTCATTATATACAGAAATTTCTTGGTTAAACGTAACCATATGTTGAAAATAAGTACTATAATTGCCACGTGTAGCATATACATGAATAGTCCTTAAAACCGGTTATCTTCTTCATGTATTCTTTTTTTAAACGAGAAAATACGAAGAATGTTCTTTTAAATTATTAGAAAGAGATTTCATAGAGAAAAACTATAAGGCAAAACAATAAATAGGAGAAATTTGCATAAAGTTATCGGTTGGGAGTGGTGGCGTGCTCCTGTAATCCAGCTACTTGGAGACCAGAGTTGGTGGACGGTGTGAGGGCAGGAGTCCTGCTTTCAGGTGATCTATGTTGAGCGGGCGTCCGCACTAAGATCGGCATCAATATGGGCACACCGAGGGAGCTCAGTGTGACCAGGTTGTCTAAGGAGAGACGTATCGGCCCAGGGCGGAAACGTAGCAGGCAAAAGTCTCCGTGTCGATCAGTAGTGGGATCGCGCCTGTGAATAGACATCTGTTGGTAGCCTGTCCAATATAACTGGACCCGATTCTTTTTTGCTCGTTTTTTTTCAATATTTATGTGAAAACATGCGGGGAAAAGAATTACAAGTCAGTTTTAAGCCTTAAATATGCTTTTCTTCTCTATTTTCATTTCAATGTATCAATCTTGTAATTAAAGAAACTATAATCAATTTAATCATTTAAAGACAGATTCAGATTTGACATATAAAAAACATTAATAATTTGTATTAACTAAATTGATTAATAAAGGAAAAAACACTCTTCTTTGGTTGCTTTAATATCCATGCACTGTCTGTATTTTTGGCTGGGTTGTCACAATCAAGGGAGATAATTGAACGATGCAATATCTTTACACACCCATGTTTTATAGAAACTGATTTTTGACTATAGGGGTATCAAAATTAAATAAAAATGAAAAGAACGGGATTTGTTCAGTTTGTTTATTAGTTTTTGATACATTTGCATTCATTATATACAGAAATTTCTTGGTTAAACGTAACCATATGTTGAAAATAAGTACTATAATTGCCACGTGTAGCATATACATGAATAGTCCTTAAAACCGGTTATCTTCTTCATGTATTCTTTTTTTAAACGAGAAAATACGAAGAATGTTCTTTTAAATTATTAGAAAGAGATTTCATAGAGAAAAACTATAAGGCAAAACAATAAATAGGAGAAATTTGCATAAAGTTATCGGTTGGGAGTGGTGGCGTGCTCCTGTAATCCAGCTACTTGGAGACCAGAGTTGGTGGACGGTGTGAGGGCAGGAGTCCTGCTTTCAGGTGATCTATGTTGAGCGGGCGTCCGCACTAAGATCGGCATCAATATGGGCACACCGAGGGAGCTCAGTGTGACCAGGTTGTCTAAGGAGAGACGTATCGGCCCAGGGCGGAAACGTAGCAGGCAAAAGTCTCCGTGTCGATCAGTAGTGGGATCGCGCCTGTGAATAGACATCTGTTGGTAGCCTGTCCAATATAACTGGACCCGATTCTTTTTTGCTCGTTTTTTTTCAATATTTATGTGAAAACATGCGGGGAAAAGAATTACAAGTCAGTTTTAAGCCTTAAATATGCTTTTCTTCTCTATTTTCATTTCAATGTATCAATCTTGTAATTAAAGAAACTATAATCAATTTAATCATTTAAAGACAGATTCAGATTTGACATATAAAAAACATTAATAATTTGTATTAACTAAATTGATTAATAAAGGAAAAAACACTCTTCTTTGGTTGCCTTAATATCCATGCACTGTCTGTATTTTTGGCTGGGTTGTCACAATCAAGGGAGATAATTGAACGATGCAATATCTTTACACACCCATGTTTTATAGAAACTGATTTTTGACTATAGGGGTATCAAAATTAAATAAAAATGAAAAGAACGGGATTTGTTCAGTTTGTTTATTAGTTTTTGATACATTTGCATTCATTATATACAGAAATTTCTTGGTTAAACGTAACCATATGTTGAAAATAAGTACTATAATTGCCACGTGTAGCATATACATGAATAGTCCTTAAAACCGGTTATCTTCTTCATGTATTCTTTTTTTAAACGAGAAAATACGAAGAATGTTCTTTTAAATTATTAGAAAGAGATTTCATAGAGAAAAACTATAAGGCAAAACAATAAATAGGAGAAATTTGCATAAAGTTATCGGTTGGGAGTGGTGGCGTGCTCCTGTAATCCAGCTACTTGGAGACCAGAGTTGGTGGACGGTGTGAGGGCAGGAGTCCTGCTTTCAGGTGATCTATGTTGAGCGGGCGTCCGCACTAAGATCGGCATCAATATGGGCACACCGAGGGAGCTCAGTGTGACCAGGTTGTCTAAGGAGAGACGTATCGGCCCAGGGCGGAAACGTAGCAGGCAAAAGTCTCCGTGTCGATCAGTAGTGGGATCGCGCCTGTGAATAGACATCTGTTGGTAGCCTGTCCAATATAACTGGACCCGATTCTTTTTTGCTCGTTTTTTTTCAATATTTATGTGAAAACATGCGGGGAAAAGAATTACAAGTCAGTTTTAAGCCTTAAATATGCTTTTCTTCTCTATTTTCATTTCAATGTATCAATCTTGTAATTAAAGAAACTATAATCAATTTAATCATTTAAAGACAGATTCAGATTTGACATATAAAAAACATTAATAATTTGTATTAACTAAATTGATTAATAAAGGAAAAAACACTCTTCTTTGGTTGCTTTAATATCCATGCACTGTCTGTATTTTTGGCTGGGTTGTCACAATCAAGGGAGATAATTGAACGATGCAATATCTTTACACACCCATGTTTTATAGAAACTGATTTTTGACTATAGGGGTATCAAAATTAAATAAAAATGAAAAGAACGGGATTTGTTCAGTTTGTTTATTAGTTTTTGATACATTTGCATTCATTATATACAGAAATTTCTTGGTTAAACGTAACCATATGTTGAAAATAAGTACTATAATTGCCACGTGTAGCATATACATGAATAGTCCTTAAAACCGGTTATCTTCTTCATGTATTCTTTTTTTAAACGAGAAAATACGAAGAATGTTCTTTTAAATTATTAGAAAGAGATTTCATAGAGAAAAACTATAAGGCAAAACAATAAATAGGAGAAATTTGCATAAAGTTATCGGTTGGGAGTGGTGGCGTGCTCCTGTAATCCAGCTACTTGGAGACCAGAGTTGGTGGACGGTGTGAGGGCAGGAGTCCTGCTTTCAGGTGATCTATGTTGAGCGGGCGTCCGCACTAAGATCGGCATCAATATGGGCACACCGAGGGAGCTCAGTGTGACCAGGTTGTCTAAGGAGAGACGTATCGGCCCAGGGCGGAAACGTAGCAGGCAAAAGTCTCCGTGTCGATCAGTAGTGGGATCGCGCCTGTGAATAGACATCTGTTGGTAGCCTGTCCAATATAACTGGACCCGATTCTTTTTTGCTCGTTTTTTTTTCAATATTTATGTGAAAACATGCGGGGAAAAGAATTACAAGTCAGTTTTAAGCCTTAAATATGCTTTTCTTCTCTATTTTCATTTCAATGTATCAATCTTGTAATTAAAGAAACTATAATCAATTTAATCATTTAAAGACAGATTCAGATTTGACATATAAAAAACATTAATAATTTGTATTAACTAAATTGATTAATAAAGGAAAAAACACTCTTCTTTGGTTGCCTTAATATCCATGCACTGTCTGTATTTTTGGCTGGGTTGTCACAATCAAGGGAGATAATTGAACGATGCAATATCTTTACACACCCATGTTTTATAGAAACTGATTTTTGACTATAGGGGTATCAAAATTAAATAAAAATGAAAAGAACGGGATTTGTTCAGTTTGTTTATTAGTTTTTGATACATTTGCATTCATTATATACAGAAATTTCTTGGTTAAACGTAACCATATGTTGAAAATAAGTACTATAATTGCCACGTGTAGCATATACATGAATAGTCCTTAAAACCGGTTATCTTCTTCATGTATTCTTTTTTTAAACGAGAAAATACGAAGAATGTTCTTTTAAATTATTAGAAAGAGATTTCATAGAGAAAAACTATAAGGCAAAACAATAAATAGGAGAAATTTGCATAAAGTTATCGGTTGGGAGTGGTGGCGTGCTCCTGTAATCCAGCTACTTGGAGACCAGAGTTGGTGGACGGTGTGAGGGCAGGAGTCCTGCTTTCAGGTGATCTATGTTGAGCGGGCGTCCGCACTAAGATCGGCATCAATATGGGCACACCGAGGGAGCTCAGTGTGACCAGGTTGTCTAAGGAGAGACGTATCGGCCCAGGGCGGAAACGTAGCAGGCAAAAGTCTCCGTGTCGATCAGTAGTGGGATCGCGCCTGTGAATAGACATCTGTTGGTAGCCTGTCCAATATAACTGGACCCGATTCTTTTTTGCTCGTTTTTTTTTCAATATTTATGTGAAAACATGCGGGGAAAAGAATTACAAGTCAGTTTTAAGCCTTAAATATGCTTTTCTTCTCTATTTTCATTTCAATGTATCAATCTTGTAATTAAAGAAACTATAATCAATTTAATCATTTAAAGACAGATTCAGATTTGACATATAAAAAACATTAATAATTTGTATTAACTAAATTGATTAATAAAGGAAAAAACACTCTTCTTTGGTTGCTTTAATATCCATGCACTGTCTGTATTTTTGGCTGGGTTGTCACAATCAAGGGAGATAATTGAACGATGCAATATCTTTACACACCCATGTTTTATAGAAACTGATTTTTGACTATAGGGGTATCAAAATTAAATAAAAATGAAAAGAACGGGATTTGTTCAGTTTGTTTATTAGTTTTTGATACATTTGCATTCATTATATACAGAAATTTCTTGGTTAAACGTAACCATATGTTGAGAATAAGTACTATAATTGCCACGTGTAGCATATACATGAATAGTCCTTAAAACCGGTTATCTTCTTCATGTATTCTTTTTTTAAACGAGAAAATACGAAGAATGTTCTTTTAAATTATTAGAAAGAGATTTCATAGAGAAAAACTATAAGGCAAAACAATAAATAGGAGAAATTTGCATAAAGTTATCGGTTGGGAGTGGTGGCGTGCTCCTGTAATCCAGCTACTTGGAGACCAGAGTTGGTGGACGGTGTGAGGGCAGGAGTCCTGCTTTCAGGTGATCTATGTTGAGCGGGCGTCCACACTAAGATCGGCATCAATATGGGCACACCGAGGGAGCTCAGTGTGACCAGGTTGTCTAAGGAGAGACGTATCGGCCCAGGGCGGAAACGCAGCAGGCAAAAGTCTCCGTGTCGATCAGTAGTGGGATCGCGCCTGTGAATAGACATCTGTTGGTAGCCTGTCCAATATAACTGGACCCGATTCTTTTTTGCTCGTTTTTTTTCAATATTTATGTGAAAACATGCGGGGAAAAGAATTACAAGTCAGTTTTAAGCCTTAAATATGCTTTTCTTCTCTATTTTCATTTCAATGTATCAATCTTGTAATTAAAGAAACTATAATCAATTTAATCATTTAAAGACAGATTCAGATTTGACATATAAAAAACATTAATAATTTGTATTAACTAAATTGATTAATAAAGGAAAAAACACTCTTCTTTGGTTGCTTTAATATCCATGCACTGTCTGTATTTTTGGCTGGGTTGTCACAATCAAGGGAGATAATTGAACGATGCAATATCTTTACACACCCATGTTTTATAGAAACTGATTTTTGACTATAGGGGTATCAAAATTAAATAAAAATGAAAAGAACGGGATTTGTTCAGTTTGTTTATTAGTTTTTGATACATTTGCATTCATTATATACAGAAATTTCTTGGTTAAACGTAACCATATGTTGAAAATAAGTACTATAATTGCCACGTGTAGCATATACATGAATAGTCCTTAAAACCGGTTATCTTCTTCATGTATTCTTTTTTTAAACGAGAAAATACGAAGAATGTTCTTTTAAATTATTAGAAAGAGATTTCATAGAGAAAAACTATAAGGCAAAACAATAAATAGGAGAAATTTGCATAAAGTTATCGGTTGGGAGTGGTGGCGTGCTCCTGTAATCCAGCTACTTGGAGACCAGAGTTGGTGGACGGTGTGAGGGCAGGAGTCCTGCTTTCAGGTGATCTATGTTGAGCGGGCGTCCGCTCTAAGATCGGCATCAATATGGGCACACCGAGGGAGCTCAGTGTGACCAGGTTGTCTAAGGAGAGACGTATCGGCCCAGGGCGGAAACGTAGCAGGCAAAAGTCTCCGTGTCGATCAGTAGTGGGATCGCGCCTGTGAATAGACATCTGTTGGTAGCCTGTCCAATATAACTGGACCCGATTCTTTTTTGCTCGTTTTTTTTCAATATTTATGTGAAAACATGCGGGGAAAAGAATTACAAGTCAGTTTTAAGCCTTAAATATGCTTTTCTTCTCTATTTTCATTTCAATGTATCAATCTTGTAATTAAAGAAACTATAATCAATTTAATCATTTAAAGACAGATTCAGATTTGACATATAAAAAACATTAATAATTTGTATTAACTAAATTGATTAATAAAGGAAAAAACACTCTTCTTTGGTTGCTTTAATATCCATGCACTGTCTGTATTTTTGGCTGGGTTGTCACAATCAAGGGAGATAATTGAACGATGCAATATCTTTACACACCCATGTTTTATAGAAACTGATTTTTGACTATAGGGGTATCAAAATTAAATAAAAATGAAAAGAACGGGATTTGTTCAGTTTGTTTATTAGTTTTTGATACATTTGCATTCATTATATACAGAAATTTCTTGGTTAAACGTAACCATATGTTGAAAATAAGTACTATAATTGCCACGTGTAGCATATACATGAATAGTCCTTAAAACCGGTTATCTTCTTCATGTATTCTTTTTTTAAACGAGAAAATACGAAGAATGTTCTTTTAAATTATTAGAAAGAGATTTCATAGAGAAAAACTATAAGGCAAAACAATAAATAGGAGAAATTTGCATAAAGTTATCGGTTGGGAGTGGTGGCGTGCTCCTGTAATCCAGCTACTTGGAGACCAGAGTTGGTGGACGGTGTGAGGGCAGGAGTCCTGCTTTCAGGTGATCTATGTTGAGCGGGCGTCCGCTCTAAGATCGGCATCAATATGGGCACACCGAGGGAGCTCAGTGTGACCAGGTTGTCTAAGGAGAGACGTATCGGCCCAGGGCGGAAACGCAGCAGGCAAAAGTCTCCGTGTCGATCAGTAGTGGGATCGCGCCTGTGAATAGACATCTGTTGGTAGCCTGTCCAATATAACTGGACCCGATTCTTTTTTGCTCGTTTTTTTTCAATATTTATGTGAAAACATGCGGGGAAGAGAATTACAACGCAGTTTTAAGCATTAAATATGCTTTTCTTCTCTATTTTCATTTCAAGGTATCAATCTTGTAATTAAAGAAACTATAATCAATTTAATCATTTAAAGACAGATTCAGATTTGAGATATAAAAAACCCTTAATAATTTGTATTAACTAAATTGATTAATAAAGGAAAAAACACTCTTCTTTGGTTGCTTTAATATCCATGCACTGTCTGTATTTTTTGGCTGGGTTGTCACAATCAAGGGAGATAATTGAACGATGCAATATCTTTACACACCCATGTTTTATAGAAACTGATTTTTGACTATAGGGGTATCAAAATTAAATAAAAATGAAAAGAACGGGATTTGTTCAGTTTGTTTATTAGTTTTTGATACATTTGCATTCATTATATACAGAAATTTCTTGGTTAAACGTAACCATATGTTGAAAATAAGTACTATAATTGCCACGTGTAGCATATACATGAATAGTCCTTAAAACCGGTTATCTTCTTCATGTATTCTTTTTTTAAACGAGAAAATACGAAGAATGTTCTTTTAAATTATTAGAAAGAGATTTCATAGAGAAAAACTATAAGGCAAAACAATAAATAGGAGAAATTTACATAAAGTTATCGGTTGGGAGTGGTGGCGTGCTCCTGTAATCCAGCTACTTGGAGACCAGAGTTGGTGGACGGTGTGAGGGCAGGAGTCCTGCTTTCAGGTGATCTATGTTGAGCGGGCGTCCGCTCTAAGATCGGCATCAATATGGGCACACCGAGGGAGCTCAGTGTGACCAGGTTGTCTAAGGAGAGACGTATCGGCCCAGGGCGGAAACGCAGCAGGCAAAAGTCTCCGTGTCGATCAGTAGTGGGATCGCGCCTGTGAATAGACATCTGTTGGTAGCCTGTCCAATATAACTGGACCCGATTCTTTTTTGCTCGTTTTTTTTTCAATATTTATGTGAAAACATGCGGGGAAGAGAATTACAACGCAGTTTTAAGCATTAAATATGCTTTTCTTCTCTATTTTCATTTCAAGGTATCAATCTTGTAATTAAAGAAACTATAATCAATTTAATCATTTAAAGACAGATTCAGATTTGACATATAAAAAACATTAATAATTTGTATTAACTAAATTGATTAATAAAGGAAAAAACACTCTTCTTTGGTTGCTTTAATATCCATGCACTGTCTGTATTTTTGGCTGGGTTGTCACAATCAAGGGAGATAATTGAACGATGCAATATCTTTACACACCCATGTTTTATAGAAACTGATTTTTGACTATAGGGGTATCAAAATTAAATAAAAATGAAAAGAACGGGATTTGTTCAGTTTGTTTATTAGTTTTTGATACATTTGCATTCATTATATACAGAAATTTCTTTGTTAAACGTGACCATATGTTGAAAATAAGTACAATAATTGCCACGTGTAGCATATACATGAATAGTCCTTATAACCGGTTATCTTCATGTATCATATTATCAAACGAGAAAATACAACGAGTGATCTTTTAAGTTATTAAAAAGAGATTTCATAGAGAAAAACTATAAGGCAAAACAATAAATAGGAGAAATTTACATAAAGTTATCGGTTGGGAGTGGTGGCGTGCTCCTGTAATCCAGCTACTTGGAGACCAGAGTTGGTGGACGGTGTGAGGGCAGGAGTCCTGCTTTCAGGTGATCTATGTTGAGCGGGCGTCCGCACTAAGATCGGCATCAATATGGGCACACCGAGGGAGCTCAGTGTGACCAGGTTGTCTAAGGAGAGACGTATCGGCCCAGGGCGGAAACGCAGCAGGCAAAAGTCTCCGTGTCGATCAGTAGTGGGATCGCGCCTGTGAATAGACATCTGTTGGTAGCCTGTCCAATATAACTGGACCCGATTCTTTTTTGCTCGTTTTTTTTCAATATTTATGTGAAAACATGCGGGGAAGAGAATTACAACGCAGTTTTAAGCATTAAATATGCTTTTCTTCTCTATTTTCATTTCAAGGTATCAATCTTGTAATTAAAGAAACTATAATCAATTTAATCATTTAAAGACATATTCAGATTTGACCTATAAAAAACCCTTAATAATTTGTATTAACTAAATTGATTAATAAACTAGGAAAAAAAACACTCTTCTTTGGTTGCCTTAATATCCATGCGCTGTCTGTATTTTTTGGCTGGGTTGTCACAATCAAGGGAGATAATTGAACGATGCAATATCTTTACACACCCATGTTTTATAGAAACTGATTTTTGACTATAGGGGTATCAAAATTAAATAAAAATGAAAAGAACGGGATTTGTTCAGTTTGTTTATTAGTTTTTGATACATTTGCATTCATTATATACAGAAATTTCTTTGTTAAACGTGACCATATGTTGAAAATAAGTACAATAATTGCCACGTGTAGCATATACATGAATAGTCCTTATAACCGGTTATCTTCATGTATCATATTATCAAACGAGAAAATACAACGAGTGATCTTTTAAGTTATTAAAAAGAGATTTCATAGAGAAAAACTATAAGGCAAAACAATAAATAGGAGAAATTTACATAAAGTTATCGGTTGGGAGTGGTGGCGTGCTCCTGTAATCCAGCTACTTGGAGACCAGAGTTGGTGGACGGTGTGAGGGCAGGAGTCCTGCTTTCAGGTGATCTATGTTGAGCGGGCGTCCGCACTAAGATCGGCATCAATATGGGCACACCGAGGGAGCTCAGTGTGACCAGGTTGTCTAAGGAGAGACGTATCGGCCCAGGGCGGAAACGCAGCAGGCAAAAGTCTCCGTGTCGATCAGTAGTGGGATCGCGCCTGTGAATAGACATCTGTTGGTAGCCTGTCCAATATAACTGGACCCGATTCTTTTTTGCTCGTTTTTTTTTCAATATTTATGTGAAAACATGCGGGGAAGAGAATTACAACGCAGTTTTAAGCATTAAATATGCTTTTCTTCTCTATTTTCATTTCAAGGTATCAATCTTGTAATTAAAGAAACTATAATCAATTTAATCATTTAAAGACATATTCAGATTTGACCTATAAAAAACCCTTAATAATTTGTATTAACTAAATTGATTAATAAACTAGGAAAAAAAACACTCTTCTTTGGTTGCCTTAATATCCATGCGCTGTCTGTATTTTTTGGCTGGGTTGTCACAATCAAGGGAGATAATTGAACGATGCAATATCTTTACACACCCATGTTTTATAGAAACTGATTTTTGACTATAGGGGTATCAAAATTAAATAAAAATGAAAAGAACGGGATTTGTTCAGTTTGTTTATTAGTTTTTGATACATTTGCATTCATTATATACAGAAATTTCTTTGTTAAACGTGACCATATGTTGAAAATAAGTACAATAATTGCCACGTGTAGCATATACATGAATAGTCCTTATAACCGGTTATCTTCATGTATCATATTATCAAACGAGAAAATACAACGAGTGATCTTTTAAGTTATTAAAAAGAGATTTCATAGAGAAAAACTATAAGGCAAAACAATAAATAGGAGAAATTTACATAAAGTTATCGGTTGGGAGTGGTGGCGTGCTCCTGTAATCCAGCTACTTGGAGACCAGAGTTGGTGGACGGTGTGAGGGCAGGAGTCCTGCTTTCAGGTGATCTATGTTGAGCGGGCGTCCGCACTAAGATCGGCATCAATATGGGCACACCGAGGGAGCTCAGTGTGACCAGGTTGTCTAAGGAGAGACGTATCGGCCCAGGGCGGAAACGCAGCAGGCAAAAGTCTCCGTGTCGATCAGTAGTGGGATCTTCCCGCTCTCTGGATCCTCGATTCCCTCACCTGGATCCCCGCTTCCCTCTCCGGACTATTCCGGAGTCGAGTTGGATCCCACCTTCCCGCTCCGGACTATTCCGGAGTCGAGTTGGATCCCGCCTTCCCGCTCCGGACTATTCCGGAGCGCTAGCAGGATCCAGATTTTCGACTCCGGAATAGTCCGGAGTTACCATATAAGGACTCCGGAATAGTCCGGACTACCATATAAGGACTCCGGAATAGTCCGGACTACCATATAAGGAGTCCGGACTATTCCGGAGTCCGGAATATTCCGGAGTACCATATAAGGTAGTCCGGAATATTCCGGAGTAAAGTCACTAAGTGATTTTTAAATGGCTTTAGGTTAAATAAAACATTGAATTATTTTTTCAAACTTTTAATCTTGTCCTATTTTTAAATGTATTATATATAAGTTGTTTAATAAGTCCTTTTTTCTGTTTAGTTCTTTTATCAAGAGATTCAGACATGTTACTCTCAGGGAGATTTTTAACTTTTCAGACAACCTCTCAGGGAGATTTTTATCGACATACCGGAGTGTCATTTAAAACCGCAAAATGATTGCAAATTTTAATTAATACCAGGATTTTTTAAGCATTTTTGCTGTTATGCATGTCTTTTATTTAGACTGACATTGACAGCAGATTATAAATTTCTTAATTTTAGTAAAAATTCCACTTTATTTTTCAGCAGTATCATTCATCTTTGATTTTTTCACTGTCGCATTTTTGTATATAAAAATGCTTGTGAAATTGTATTTGATAACTAAGGTGAATATAATAAAATAAAAGTACAAAAATAATATTTTTACTGGTAAAATGTTTCAAAATTGTTCCATTAATCCAAATGTTATATATTTCTTTGCATAAGTTAAAGTAAAAAACTAAAATATATTGGAAAAATATCCAATAATCAAATTTACCTTTTTTTTAAAGGGACATAACTCAACTTCAATTTGACAATTAACACTGAAAGCTTAATTAGCTTGGGGTGACAGGTGAAATCACTTATTAATAAATCAACAAGTAATTAATTGCATATGATCTTTCTAACACTGCCCAAGGAAAATCAAAATGACGATAGTCGTGACTTTTCTACAGACAATTTATTTTTTTAATAGAAAATCGGTAACCGGGAGATTTTAGGCGGGAGATAGAGTCTTTAAACCGGGAGTCTCCCGGTGAAAAAAACGGGAGAGTTAACATGTCTGAGAGATTTAAAGCTCTATCGACTGTTCATCACAAAGTGTCATGTTTCAATTATGAAAAGAAGTTTTTAAATATGTTTAAACTAAGTCATGTAAGTAGACCAAAATTGTGAGTGGTTCATAAATTGTTCGCAATTCACTTTTTATAGGTTGATACGAAATGTCTCCAATAGCACCAGAGGTTTATAGGGTTAGGGTGATGTGGAATTTTTATATTTACATAATTTAATTTGTAAAATTACAACACTATTCGGATAAAAGTTATCACAACTTACATTATCCTTTCCACATATTACAGTATACATATTTTTAGTATTTACATACGTCTGCTATTTTATGAATACATAAAGATCAATATCTTAGAGGAGACAGTCGAATACAATGTATTATATCTTTATTGATGAAATTACACCCGTAAGGGTCAAATCAACATACATTCAAAACAATACAACATATCATACAATATAGCGTAACATAAAACATAATTAGACAGCAAATTAAAAAAAACACAAACAAACAAACACACACACATGTTATGAACCTGCCTGACAAGGATCTGAAGCCCTGAGTTCTATAGACTGTTTAATATGACAAACAAGTTCGGGGTTAGGGTTTAAAATGATCAGCAGTTTATTTAATGTATCGGGACATTCAAATGTAGACAGTTTATCATTTAAAACTTTTAAAAAATCTGAGCGAATGGCTGAATTTATTTCACATTCAAAAAAGAAATGTTGCTCATCATCCAAACTTTTACACTTTTTGCAGAGTCTTTGCTCTCACTATAAAACTTTGAAATAAATGGAGAAAAGGAAAACGGAAAAGAAAAGAGGGAAAAGGGGGGAGTATGTGATCAAATTAAGTAAATCTCTTCGTCTGTTTAATATACTGCTGCACTGCTAAAAAAAATTAAGTTGCTTTCTTCGTTAAATATTTCGCTACTAAAAAGCAAAATTTCAATATCGATAGTATCTATAAAATTTAATTTTCTTATCAATTCTGCACGATGGGACATTCTAGAAAGAAATGAATAGAATCTTCTAAGATGTGTCCACATCGACAACTCGAATCATTGGTCAAATTAACTCTAAACATATATTTACATGTGGATAAAACTGATAAAATAGTAATAATCTCTGTATTATTTCATTTTTACACCACCTATATTTATATAATATTATATTTACACAATTTATAAAGCGCTTTTACACTGCTGAGCGCTTAACGGAACATGCAACATTAAAACTAAAATAAAGATTCAATAATGACAATTTAAGGAAAACACCCATTTAAATAGTGAATAATTAAATAAACATCCTTTGTTATCGCTGAAACAGTGCCCGTCTCGCACCACTGTGGTGTACCGGTCGGAATTTTCGAGACTAAGTTCATTTTGTTTACTTGATGGGACTATAGGCTATATAGCCTCTGTAGCGACTATTAGAAAGATTCGCTGTATGCCATGGGTCGTCCAGTCCATGACACACCACCGCTAGTGTTGACTGCCCTAAAGTTTCCTTTGTTATCGCCGGGGCAGTGCCCGTCTTCCACCAATAGGAGGTTTTTTTTCTCTCTTTTTTGAGCACTTAGATTTTTTGAAGTTTTATGAAGCATTAAACAACAAAAACATAACATTAGGGTGTAGTTAACAAAATGCAAATTAATTATGACGTCGCGCACGATATTGGTACCACTTTCCGTAACGTCGTCAAATTGACGTTGAACAAACAAATGTGATTGTGCTTATATAAATGTCCCCATAAATCTGTTTTGCTTCTTCCGATAATATATGATATTTTTAGGTATGACTTTTTTCCATTCAAATCGTTTTAGAATATTTATCAGAATTCAGTTTTATTTTATATTTTGCTTCTCGTGTCATGTTTGTCATTTTCTTGTTTTATCATATAATACTAGTAATAACGTATTTATTTATAAGTTTTCTTTGTTTATACTTTGCATATATTTAACTTTTTTTTATATAAACACACACCAGTATGTCCACATCAAAGGGGAATGAGCCTTCCCACAAATAAAGATAAAAGGATGAAAAAAAAATAATAAAATAAACCAAACGCAGACAGTTTGTTAAATGTGTATGATAACGTCGTTTTGAATATTGAAAAACGTCAAAAATGAGCAAGCGTGACATTCAAGTGCGAAATCGTTAAAATCCGATGGTTTTGATAATTTTTATCATAAAATACCGAAGCTAGGTCTACAACAAGTTGACCAAATGAACATTTTTAAAATTGTTTCAAAGTTTTAATCCAGAACTGTAAAACAAAAGATACATTGTCTCAAATATTGAAGCAAACGTAAAAATAGTAGTATTTTGTCTTGTCTTTCGGACGTGTGACATTTGTGTGAGAAATTGAAAAAATGTAAATGCGTTTAAATTTGAAGTAGTATATTTTCAAATCTTAAGATACATCTACTTGAATAAATGCACATTCGAAAAATATAAGCAAAAATTTGTTTTATTCCTTCGTCTTTTTATTGGAGTTATGATAATTTTGACAAAAAAGATTTCCGACGCCAAAAACGGCCATTTTTACGTCGTGTGACATTTGACTTGCTTGTACTAAAACTGAGATCTTTACAAGAAGGAGCCCTTTAGATGATTTTTAATTTCTTATCTGAAAAGGGTGAGTGAGTGAGTGAGTTGGTGTTTTACGCCCGTGCAACGCTATATAGGTTATTTACAGGCGATGAACATGAAAAGGATGATAAAATGAACATGAAATGATGATGATAAATGAAACATGGGAATGGGATGGGACTCAAAGGACTGGTAAATTTTGAAGAACCACAGGAAAAGGGGAGAGGTGGGTAGGGGCGGAAAATTTAGCCTATGTGGTGCACTACTTGGCGGTCCACAAAGGGGTTTTTTACCTGCATGAAGCGTGGCATTCTCAACACACGTTGGCCCACTATGGTCGGCGGTCAGGGTTTCCGTATTATAGACCTGACAACCCCCGCGGACGAGGGCCACCCTATTCAGCCACCTAGGGTACACACTTGGTCGCTCTGTGGGCTGAGCACTGACCCGACGTCAGAATCCCAAGATCCTTAGTCGCCTCTTACGACAAGCTAGGCTCTGCTGCGGGCCTATTCGCCACCCGGGCCCCGCACGGGACTATCTGAAAACGAATACGCTTGCAGAAAAACATATCTTAAAGGCGAAAATAATAACATTCGACTTCACCTGATAAAGTTATATAGTTCATAGACTAAAAAACTTGAAAACGTCGTTTTTTGTTTTTGTAACATTTTCGTATTACTTTGTTTTCCGCGCTGGTTGAAGGAAATTCACACATGAAAAGTCCAAAAATGGTCTAAGTATCTAGAAAAATGTCTAAATGTTTTGTACGTTTGAGATCAGAACTATTGTCGTTGGTTTAGTATGTTATTTAAATAAAATCGCTAGTCGAAAAATAATTTGGTGGGTCAATTTTCGCAGCGTCTACATACTTTTTTCAAATGGAAAATAGCGATCATAACAAAATTGCGCTTTATTTTGATTTTTTTTCAACCAAAAATATTTTAAGTTGGTCCACAAGTCTCGGTTTATAAAATATGACATGAATAACTCATTTTTTTTAAAAATTACACCCAAAAATGCAAAGATGTTTGGTTGATTATGTTACGCGTCTACAGCACGAAAATGACGTCTTTTCAATTTTCCCAAAACGCTCCTGTTTATCTGCGTAAAAGAATGAGGAAACGACTTATCAAAATCTATTCTACAGATTTAATTTGATATAATTTTCTTATTTGTTATGTTTTCGGCAATTTTTACAAAGTGATGTTCTTTCAACTTGGGTGACGTTTTGAACGATAGTATGAACATCGTGCGCGACGTCTATATTCATTGCAAGAATTATTAAAAAGTTACAATCATATGTTAACATAAACATAATACAAAATTTCTTTACACTTACTTATTTTATCATTAATATTATGATTTAAATTACCATTTTACTTTAATTAACTTTTCTTCTCTCGTTTACATTCAAATAACAAACTTTTTAGCTCGTGTGGCTAATCAGTTAACTCCTGTCGAGTTACATACAGGTACATGTATATTGGATAATATACATGAGACACAATTGACATCCTGTCTCGAGCTCGCGCGCTGTGGTCACTCCCTGCGGGACACCTTCCATGGTCCATTGATAGATTTAGTTCCACAGGACTTGGCAAAGAAGATTTCCATAAACTATTTATTTTTCAAATGATATTGATATTTATGATATGATTAAAAAAAATATATATTGTTAATAAGTATATCATGTTTATTAGAAATGATTAAAAAATCTTTGTTTATAAATTCTATTTATTTCATAAAACTTCAGATAAAATTTACTATATTAAGAAATTTTATTCTGCAAAGCTCCGATACAGACTCTGGCACTGGGTAATGATTAATTTGAAAAAAAAAGAAAAAAATATTTAAATATATTAATTAATTAAAAAAAAATATTTCTTTAAAACCAGCTGAGAAAATTAAAACCAGTTTTATTATCTCAAGTAGAATATATAATTTTACGGATTTTTATGAATTATAATAACAGAATTATCATACATTTCAAGTAATGAGCAATTTAAACACTTCATTATCTAATTTTATTCTTTTATAATCTCAAATTTGGGAAAAGGCGGATAAATATTTCATATTCGCAAGTGAAGAATTTGCAAATTATGCATGTCTGCTCTGAGGAAGATTCTGTTTTCAGATAAGAAACCATTTCATCTCGGAATTAATAAGAATTATTCCCTGATTTTATTAAATTATGTTCAATCGATCTACTCTTACTAGTGAACTGCTTTTCAAGGACTGAACGGAGAAAGCACGAAATTATATTGCAAACAAGAAAGTTTATACGAAATAATTTGCAATAAATATACTAAGCATAGACCATTAAAATCCGTACAAGACCAGGGACGGATCCAGAAATTTTCAAACGGGGGTTCCACATGCATACAGTTCTTTGTGGACAAAAGTGGGGAGTGGAGGTCCCAGATAACTTTTCCAAAAATCTACATGAAAATTCTTTTAGAGGAAAAGGGGACACTTGACAACTTATAAGAGAAATACAAAGCAAAAAAATATGATAGGATAGTATTAAGGATGGTCTTAAGCCAATTTAATTGTATCTCATCTTTTGGTTGCGTTTTAATACTGCCAAGTCCACGGTCTAGGTATTTATTACAAATTAGAAGAATTAAAAAAAACGTGGTTAGAGACAGGCGGACGAACGAAAAAATCTGAACTATATATAACTATATATCCCTTTACTTTCGTCGATAGTACACAAAGGTTGCGGAGTCAGACAAAAAATTGCATATAATAAAAACTTGTCTTCTTATGATGTTTCTTTTTTATTTGCATCTAGAATTTTTTCATATTGAAACATTGTGTGTGGGAGGAGGACTTGTCTTCCTGTGTACTTGAATACTTACATGTACAAAGCCAGAAGGGGTCGCGCCGGCTAAAATTTCTTTTTTTTCAATAAATTGTTTACATGTACTGAATTTTATATATTTGATATACATGTATGCAATTCTACATAATTGTGCTAAAATTATTGACTGTTCAAACCTTTGCACTTGCACTATGAAAAGTTTTGAGCTCCAAATATATCTCACTAAGTTCTATTAAATATTTATAAGCCCTGCTAAATCTACAAATTTTCAAACCGTGTGGGCTTTCAATAGTTCTTTATCATAGTGATTTGTTGACGGACGTATGAACGAACGTTTAAAAATTTTAAAAATTGTTAAACGTCCACATCTTCTCTGCGGAGTTTACAAATTAATAAGTTTTATTATTCGAGTTATGTGTTTTATTTTGTCACTTGTATTTTTCGGACCATAAAGTTCATACATTGCATTAGTCATCGGTGATCGTATCTTAACAAGAACGGAATTCCTGGGTCCCCCGCCAAGTTGGCAAAAATTCGAAGTCAGCTTGTAAAGCAGGAAATAGGTAAGCGACGGATCTGGAAACGCATCCCACCGTATGAGTCCCTCACCTGAAGCCGCATACCAAAGATTGAAAGCCTATGATTAGTAGTAGCCGAAATCCGTTACGAAACAAGTGTGACGGACGGACGGACGAATGTACGTCTGGTATTCCTATGTCCCCGCTTTGCGTTGCGTTGGGGGATAAAGGAGAAGAAGAACTGAACCTTTTACGCTTTTCATTCTTTTGATAAATGACGGTATTTTATTAGGATGACGTTTTTAGATTCTAAAAACTGGGTTCTTAAAAAATGTTTTTTATTTGTTACAGAATGTTGCAGATTAATTTAATGTGTTAAATATTTAAAGAGTAAGGTGCTAAGTTTGAACATTGAAATTTTATATTTATACTGTTACAGTGATACTTGTATTAACCTTTATTTTACTGTATCCGTACATGTATGTTATGTCAAATCTGAGCTGGTTGTAGGATATAAACAACAAGTTTCATGTAAATGGGAAAATCATAAACATTAAGGTTATTTTTTATACACGAGACGATGTGTTAAAAACGCCAAAAGGTTATTTCCGTAAATTTTGCAGAGTTACTAAATAAATACTACTGGATTTAGAAATGAAGCACTGGCATGTAAAAAGTTACGAACTTTAAAAAATCTATAAAAAACAGTCTTTTAAAATGACATTGAAAACTCGGTTATTGTAGACCGTCAATTATATACATAAGACATTATACAATATAAACCTTAGGGTGTCTGCAGAGGGCTGTCCGGTGTCCTCAGGTAGTCCGAACAATAAACAATTGGGTTTTACAACCCTCGGGTGACACTTCGCAAATACATAAATGCATTTTTAAAACAAAGAAAATAAGAATGAAACAAACATTTCATTCGACCTCTTATGCATGTCTGTAGACATATCTTTCGATAGCTTTGTTAAACAGGCCCCTGAAGTGTAATAAAGGGAAAGTTCACAAAAATACAATTTGTCATATGATTTCTACTGCATTATTTAGCCATCCTATATATCATTTAAACTTTTATTTTATTTTTAATATAATAAGTTGGATAAAAACGGAATTTTAAAAAAAAAGTCTTTTTTTGTCATTTTAGATTACAATAAATATCTGAATAACTCAGTTTCCTTTTCACAGTGAAAAATTGCCAATAAATAATAATTTTGTATCACATCTATTTAGGCATTTTCAATAAGTAATAGATTTTATTTAATTCTACAAAAATGTGTTATTCTATAATTAATTATTTATGATTTTTTGATAAAAAGAAAAACAATTTAACATGATAAGTCATGTAAGTTATATAAAATTAGTTTAATTATGTTGTGTTGGTTTCAATATTGCATATATAAATCGCATTATTGGTTTAAATGCTAGTAGATCTAGTGCATACAGTGTAAAATGCTGTTTCTGAATGTTTGTATATTAGGTATTGACACCTGCAGGTATTGATCATTAGAATTTCCTGTTTATTTCACACCTAGAGCCAGAGGAAATTTCCAACTGCTTTGTTGAAGATTTAATGCCCAACAAGCCTTCCTGGTTTGTCCACATTTAATTAGCTGTATAACCAATTAAGTTAAATAAACAAAAAAGACAATAGGTGCACTGACCATAAAAATCTAAAGTCTATTCTATTTAAATAGGTACATAATTTATAAAAAAATAATTTTTATGCAATTTTTTGTTCAGAAAAAAAATAAGGCGATATTAATGTTCTTTTTTTTAATATTTTGAGTTGTGTTTTTTGCAATTAAAACAATAGACCTTAATCATTTTTGTGTTAAAATATATAAAAAAAATAAAGTAAAAAAAAGGAAACTGTTTTTATACTCGAACATCAGATGATAATATAACCAATGATGGTTGTGATATGGCTCAATGTGCGGCCTCAATGTGAGTCTTTCACAATACAGCTGCTGTACATTTCTGTAAATATTTTCAAAATGAAGAAAAAAAAATCAACTAAGCTTTATATGCACAGTTATTATAGATATAGATGCATCAAAAAATGATCGAAGATTTCTTAGAAATTTCCTTGCCCCATGTGGAATAGGGTTTATGTGGCAGTTCTGCATGGTATAATGAAAGCCGTGGTCATCAGGCTATAATTCGGAAAACCTTACTGCATACCATAGCGGTGCTTTAAGGTGGGAAAATTTCATGTTTCTTGCATGTTAAAAAATTCTGCTGCCTGCTGGACTTGATAAGAATTTGACTGTAGTATCTCCTTACAAGAGGCAAAATTATCCGGTCCTACTCATCTCTACCTTTTCTTCAAGTGACAGTCGAAACTCATATCCACCTTGTGTCCCCATTCCATCAACTTCATCATCATTTCATGTTCATTTTATCACTAACCACTTACATGTATAATAATGTTAATTCAAGTATACATATATTAAATGAGTGAAATTTAAGTTCAAAGGCAGAGGTAAAAAGTGTGTCTTTATATATCTTTATTTCTCAATAAACCATAGGCAATGGTACAGAGATTAATACATAAAGTTATTACAATAATATATGCAATATACAAAGGTACATACATAAATAAACATAAATGGAGGTACAGAAAGAAGCACAATTAAAAAAACATACAATGTCAATATTTGTTTAATAAAGAGAAAAAAAAAGAAAAAGGGAAAAGAGCATTGGAAAGGCTACCCTGGAGAATCTATCTTTTTCAGTATAGTTCTAATAAATTTGCAGAGTTTGTTTAAAGTTGGGGTATGTTTGCTATTCAACAATTGGTTAAATTTAATGATATTTGGCCTATTTCTATACTTCAAGTCTAGAAATTGCTTGCGTTCAGCGGTTAATGAATTACAAATAAAAAGGTAGTGAAATTCATCGCCGATTTCATTTCCTACGCATAAATTACATTTTCTGTTTTCACGCGGAGTGTTACGCCACCTTCCAGATTCTATAGGAAGATTGTGGTTGACTGTTCGGAAACGACAAAGGGTTATCGCATTTTTATCATCTAAAAGATTAAAGTAGTTCTCAAATTCTATTTTATCTTTAAATATCCTATAATTGATGGCTTTTGGTGAGTTTTGAATAATTGATACCCAATTTTGATGAAATTGATCAGTTAAGCTTTGCTTGACAGAAGCGTTGAGCCATGTAGTACTATAGAATTGTTGGAAATCCCAAATAAATGGTAGTCCACATGTGGTTAAAGTAGATTTTACATGTTTTAGCCAATCAATTTGGTTATCTTGTTTAAGACACAAATCATACAAAATACGCGGCAGTTTTGATTCTTTTCCGGAAATGAGTCTACCCCAATAATTGATAATTCTTAATTTTATATTGATATCTAATGGATATCTTCCTAGTTCCCCGTACACCATATAATCCGGTGTGGATTTTTTGGCGTGCATAAGCATTTTACAAAACTTTAAGTGTACTCGTTCGATGATCGTGTTATTACCTATACCCCATACTTCACATCCATACAGTAAGATCGGCTGGATTACTTTGTCAAAGAGCTCTAATTGGCATTCTATGGATAAATTGTGTGTTCTACCTTTACGAATAATATCGTACATGGCTATCTTAGCTTTATCTGCATTATATTTTTTAGCTTTAGCAAAGTTTCCAGTTTTCGAGAATAATACCCCAAGATATACGAATTCGTTTACGATTTCTAAATCATCATTATTATATGTAAAATGCAAGTTTCTCGGATTTCGGCCTCTCGAGAATACTACAATTTTACTTTTATCCACATTGACCTTAAGTTTCCATCTGTCACAATATTCATGTAACAGGTTAAGTTGGTTTTGCAAATCGTCTCGTGATTCTGACAATAACACTGTATCATCAGCATAAAGAATCAAAAATAATTTTACATATAAATTGAGCTCGATACTTATGTCGCTAGTGATACTTTGAATACCGGTTACATTATTTGCTGACATAAAATCTTCCAAGTCATTAACGTATAAGGAAAACAATAGGGGAGATAGGTTTTCTCCTTGACGTACACCTACATTGCATGGAAAATAATCCGAGTATGTTTCACCATTAAATATTCGAGATTTAATATTACTATACATATTTACAATTACTGCATACATCTTGCCATTGATCTGAGTTTCAAGTAGTTTACCCCATAATCCCGGTCGCCATACCGTGTCAAATGCTTTTGCAAAATCAATAAAGCCGCAAAACAGTTTCGTTTTCTTATGTTTTAAAAGTTCAAATAATAAGTGTAATGTCATAATGCTATCAATGATAGAGTACCCTTTTCGGAAGCCGGATTGGTTTTCATTCAACAGTAAAAATTCGTCCATAAATGCACCCAATCTTGTGTTCAAAATAGATGTAAAAAGTTTACCCATGCAACTCAAAATGGTTATGGGTCTGTAATTTTTCGGATCTGAGATACTGCCTTTATTCTTATAAAAAGGAAGAATATTTCCTACAAGCCAAATACTAGGGACTTTGCCTGAATCAAATATCATATTAAAAAGTTTTAAATATATTGGTAATAATATATGTGATGTATGTTTAATGTATTCATTTGCGACATAGTCGTCACCACATGCTTTGTTATTTTTCAAATCTTTAATACATTTTAGTATTTCTAATTCAGAAATCTCACAATTTATATTCATATTAATGGTATCATTAGTACCTGCGACATTCTCGTATTCCGTGTTTTCGATACCGTCGCCGCTGTTTAGATCTTTAAAGAAATCAAACAAATTTTCTATGGCCGCGCCTGACTTTCGCCGGTCTTGTCTCGTATTAATAATATTCCAGTATTCTTTACTGTTTTGTGTTCGCAGTGATCGTAATTTCTTTTTCATATTTCGTCGATGCGATAGCAGCGCTTTGCTAGTTTCACGCTTATATTCCTTCTCCGTTTGTCGAAGAATATTTCTATTTTCGTCAGATTTACGTAATCTAAATCGAGACTTTGCTACTCTGTAAGATTTTCGTTTTCTGCGACATTCAGAATTAAACCACGGCTTGTTATTTTTCAAAGACTGTTTACCGTTATTCAGACTTCGCTCATACGTTCCGAAGACCTGTTCTGCTGGATTAACGATCAAAGCGTTTGTTTTCTCGATCAGTGCGTCAATTTTATCTTGTGATAAATTTTCGATATTGACTTCGTCTAACTCACCTATCAGTTGCTCAACCTTATGAATATCAATATTTTCAAGGTAAGATTCTACTTTATCCGTATCCCATTTTTTTATTTTCTTCTTATCATTTAAATTATTTTGTACAAACATAGGGGGATTAGGTTTCCTTGGTACTTTTACACATAGCTCAATAGGGTTATGTACATCTGAATACAGAGAACAAAAACAATATGCGACATATGCAAGTCCTTATCATCTACCCCTTAAAATGAGATTTACAAATGTTTGAATTGGACTACCGGTATTTTAAAATCTGGTTCAGGATTCTAATTAGATGTCTCATAGTCATAAGAAAACTTAAAAAGTAACGCCCATGAGCCTAACGATTATCATTTTAGTCAGTGTTATTTAACTTATATGAAAAGATCTTAAACTTTATTCATTTTTTTTTCAGAATAATATTTCATAAAAACATACTTAAAATAAAACCTTTCTCTTTTCTTTCAGAAATTATATCCTTGATTTTTTTGGGGTACAATATTCAACGAATTCTATGGTATACTATATGCCAAACTTTTATTACTTATATGTTTTAAAATACATGTGAAAAATCAGACTATAGTATTAAGAAATAAACTATAATTGCTAAAACAACAAAACACCTTATGTTTGTATATGCCCCTAATTAAAGGTGGGCAAACCAGGATGACACCCCTCCGACGCTAGAGTTGAAAAGTTTGCTGACTACGTGCTGTCTTATTACATTGATTACAATGCAATGTATCCACCGTCTGTTTGGGCTGAGACTCCATCAATTGTATGCTGCCGGTCGCAAGCCCGGAAAAAAGCAGGAGGGAAGTCATTTTTTTCTTTGTCTTCTTACCTGTGCTTACCGGTTGTTAGCAATATTTTCATTGGCGCAGTTTCTACCTAGGGTAGTCCAAAGAAAGTGGCGCAATTAGAGTACTGGCGCAATTTGATTGTGGCGCAGCTAGATTCGTTTTTGGCGCAAATCGAGTTCGCCCACATCTAGTCAGCTGCGATTAATTACATAAATGTTTAATTAACTATTATATAGATACTTGCTGGGAGACAAGGTTCATCATATTTAGATATAAAATATATTAAGTTTAAGGATATTGGGGTCACCGTGCATTGAAGTTTTGTTAAATAAATATCTTCCTCTTACATTGCTGAGCGTAGGACAATTTAGAAGGTAGTGGAATTTGTCCCCGATATCTTGATTTTGACATAATACCATAGACCTGTAAATTAAATAACATGAATAAATTTAATATACAGGTCTATGATAATATGCAGGTTCTATTTTCTGTTGTAATGTTGAGCCATCTACCAGTCTCTAAAAGTATTGGTTTTGGTAAATCGTACGGAATTTACAAAGAATTTTTTATTACCTTTTTTGGAAAATTGGTATTTTTATTCAATCTACATTCAGTTTCATTCAATCATTTTTTCATCTATATTTCCTTTTTTATTAATCTATGTGAAAGCTTATTCTATTTTGCATTTTCTGGTGTAAAGATTATATGTTATGCAAGTTGTGCTTGTATGACGTTACGTCATTTTCTCTGTAATGGCGGAATTAAAAAAAAATGATGGGGATAATCATTAGTTATCTATTTATCTTCAATTTGTCATATTTTATATTTGAATGTTTTTATAATGCCTTTAAGGATGCTAAAGTTTTAAATTCCTGTGTTTTATGTATAGTTATTATAAGTCTTGCGTTGACTTGAAATCATTTTCATTATCAATATTGTGATATTTATATATTAGATATAGTGACTGAGATAGTTTTAATTTTCTCAGACTGACAAAATAATAAAATTTATTCAATAATTATTACTTTATAATATTGTGGGTTACAGGGAATTCCCCCTCGCCGACATAGGCAGGTCCGGATAATTCCGGAGTCGAAACCATTGCAATTAAAACATTCTAATAAAAACATTTTTATTACCTCTTCGGAAAAACTGATATTTATTAAGTTTATATTTTGTTAAAACGGTAAAATTAAATACATTCGTTTTTATCTATAACTAAGTTCCTTTTTATTTATCGGTTAATATTTCTGATTCATAATTTTCCTGCATTTTGTTCAAAAGTTATGTTACTTTTTGTCGTATTTTATTTCAGAACGTTTTCTCAATAAGATGCTAGAGTTTTAGGTTCCTCTGTTTTATGTAAAATTTATATGATTAGTCTCGTGTTTGCTGGAATTCAATTTGTCACCATCATGTTTTTTATTGCAATACATTCGACTCCGGAATTTTCCGGACCTGCCCGTATTGGCAAGGGGGAATTCCCTGTAACCCACAAGCATATAATAAAAAAAAATAACAATATTATGATGACAAAATGAATTGACTTATCATATTTCAGAACGTTTTCTCAATAAGGTGCTAGAGTTTAAGGTTCCCCTGTTCATGGAAGTATTAAATTGACAATTTAATACTTTTAAAGCAAAGTAAATGTTAGGAGCTACGGAAATTTGGAAGATAACTATAATTTATTAATTTAAACCATTTATGACAAATAGCTGATATTTATTTTTTCCGTGTTTTTTTCTTCATTTTATCATTTGTATCTAAATCGTATCGTTTGCTAAATTAGGTGCTTTCTTCGAAGTCCACGTTTCACATTTTACTTTCGTTTTCTCAAAGAATTGGGTGCTTTCTCCGAGGTCCGCATCCAACAATACTACTTTCGTTTTCTACGAATATGAAAAAGCACACTTTTTGCCTTTTACAAATGCCGTAGTAAATGCGTTTTTAATATCCTCCACTACACCCCCCAAAAAAAAAACAACAACAAAAAATAAACCAAAAATAAAAAAGCAATAAGGCGCAAAAACTTTATAATATCAATGGTCGTGATTTTACGAAGATTTTTTCTTTTTTTAACACAATGTTGTTTTAGTTTTCTTCTAGGTGGTCTGAACCAGAGACACTGATTTGAGTTATAAAACTATCACACATTACTCTGAAATTTACGAAAATTACATCGATTATTTAAGGGCTTTTATAAATTAAGCGGACTCAAAGCTCAGAGAGCCGATCGACATGGGCAATTAGGGTATCAAAACCAATATTAAAGTCTTAAGAATGTACACCAGATAGATTGAAGCAAATCACATCACCTTGTGGGTCTAGAAATGCAAAAACCGATTGCAAATGACAACAGAAGCTGACAATCAATGAACAATAAACTGCTGTAGACGGACTTAAAGCTCAAAGAGCCGCTCGACATGGGAAACTAGGGTATCAAAACCAATAATAAGGTCTTAGGAATGTAAACCAGCTAGATTAAAGTAAACCACAGCACCCTGTGGGTCTAGAAATGCTGAAAACATATAACAAAGGACAACAGAATCTGAAAATCAATGAACAATAAACTGCTGTAGACGGACTCAAAGCTCAGGGAACCACTCGAAATGGGCAACTAGGTATCAAAACCAATTATAAGGTCTTAGGAATGTAAACCAGCTAGATTAAAGTAAACTAGAGCACCCTGTGGGTCTAGAAATGCTGAAAACTGATTGCAAAGGACACCAGAATATGAAGATCAATGAACAATAAACTGCTGTAGACGGACTCAGAGCTCAGAGAGCCGCTCGACATGGGCAACTAGGGTATCAAAACCAATAACAAAGTCTTAAGAATGTACACCAGATAGATTGAACCAAATCACAGCACCTTGTGGGTCTAGAAATGCAAAAACCGATTGCAAAGGACGACACAAGCTGAAAATCAATGAACAATAAACTGCTGTAGACGGACTCAAAGCTCAGGGAGCCGCTCGACATGGGCGAGTAGGGCACCAAAACCAATAATAAGGTCTTAGGAATGTAAACTAGCTAGAATAAGGTAAATCACAGCACCTTGTGGGTCTAGAAATGCTGAAAACCGATTGCAAAGGACAGCAGAAGCTGAAAATCAATGAACAATAAACTGCTGTACACAGACTGAAAGCTCAGGGAGCCGCTCGACATGGGCAACTAGGGTATCAAAACCAAAAATAAGGTCTTAGGAATGTAAACCGGCTAGAATAAAGTAAACCACAGCACCTTGTGGGTCTGTAAGTGCTGAAGACCGATTGCAAAGGACAACAGAAGCTGGAAATCAATGAACAATAAACTGCTGTAGACGGACTCAAAGCTCAGGGAGCAGCTCGACATGGGCAACTAGGGTATCAAAGCCAATAATAAGGTCTAAGGAATGTAAACCAGCTAGATTTAAAGTAAACCACAGCACCCTGTGGGTCTAAAAATGCTGAAAACCTATTACAAAGGACAACAGAATCTGAAAATCAATGAACAATAAACTGCTGTAGACGGACTCAAAACTCAGGGAACCACTCGACATGAGCAACTAGGGTATCAAAATCAATATTAAGGTCTTAGGAATGTAAACCAGCTAGATTAAAGTAAACCAGAGCACGCTGTGGGTCTAGAAATGCTGAAAACTGATTGCACAGGACACCAGAATATGAAAATCAATGAACAATAAACTGATGTAGACGGACTCAAAGCCGTCAGAGAGCCGCTCAACATTGGCAACTAGGGTATCAAAACCAAAAACAAAATCTTAAGAATGTACACCAGATAGATTGAAGCAAATCACAGCACCTTGTGGGTCTATAAATGCAAAAACCGATTTCAAAGGACAACAGAAGCTGAAAATCAATGAACAATAAACTGCTGTAGACGGACTCAAAGCTCAAAGAGCCACTCGACATGGGCAACTAGGGTATCAAAACCAATAATAAGGTCTTAGGAATGTAAACCAGCTAGAATAAAGTAAACCACAGCACCTTGTGGGTCTAGAATAGCAAAAAATCGATTGCAAAGGACAACAGAAGCTGAAAATCAATGAACAATAAACTGCTGTAGACGGACTCAAAGCTCAAAGAGCCGCTCGACATGGGCAACTAGTGTATCAAAACCAATAATAAGGTCTTGGGAATGTAAACCAGCTAGATTAAAGTAAACCACAGCATCCTGTGGGTCTAGAAATGCTGAAAACCGATTTCAAAGGACACCTGAAACTGAAAATCAATGAACAATAAACTGCTGTAGACGGACTCAAAGCTCAGGGAGCCGCTCGACATGGGCAACTAGGGTATCAAAATCAATATTAAGGTCTTAGGAATGTAAACCAGCTAGATTAAAGTAAACCAGAGCACCCTGTGGGTCTAGAAATGCTGAAAACTGATTGCACAGGACACCAGAATATGAAAATCAATGAACAATAAACTGATGTAGACGGACTCAAAGCCGTCAGAGAGCCGCTCAACATTGGCAACTAGGGTATCAAAACCAAAAACAAAATCTTAAGAATGTACACCAGATAGATTGAAGCAAATCACAGCACCTTGTGGGTCTATAAATGCAAAAACCGATTTCAAAGGACAACAGAAGCTGAAAATCAATGAACAATAAACTGCTGTAGACGGACTCAAAGCTCAAAGAGCCACTCGACATGGGCAACTAGGGTATCAAAACCAATAATAAGGTCTTAGGAATGTAAACCAGCTAGAATAAAGTAAACCACAGCACCTTGTGGGTCTAGAATAGCAAAAAATCGATTGCAAAGGACAACAGAAGCTGAAAATCAATGAACAATAAACTGCTGTAGACGGACTCAAAGCTCAAAGAGCCGCTCGACATGGGCAACTAGTGTATCAAAACCAATAATAAGGTCTTGGGAATGTAAACCAGCTAGATTAAAGTAAACCACAGCATCCTGTGGGTCTAGAAATGCTGAAAACCGATTTCAAAGGACACCTGAAACTGAAAATCAATGAACAATAAACTGCTGTAGACGGACTCAAAGCTCAGGGAGCCGCTCGACATGGGCAACTAGGGTATCAAAACCAATAATAAGGTCAGAGGAATGTAAACCAGCTAGATTAAAGTAAACCACAGCACCTTGTGGGTCTATAAATGCAAAAAAAAAAACGATTGCAAAGGACACCAGAATTTAAAAATCAATGAACAATAAACTGCTGTAGACGGACTCAAAGCTCAAAGAGCCGCTCGACATGGGCAACTAGTGTATCAAAACCAATAATAAGGTCTTAGGAATGTAAACCAGTTAGAATAAAGTAAATCACAGCACCTTGTGAGTCTAGAAATGCAAAAAACCGATTACAAAGGAAAACAGAAGCTGAAAATCAATGAACAATAAACTGCTGTAGACGTACTCAATGCTCAGGAAGCAGCTCGACATGGGCAACTAGGGTATCAAAACCAATAATAAGGTCTTAGGAATGTAAACCAGCTAGATTAAAGTAAACCACAGCACCCTGTTGGTTTAAAAATGCTGAAAACCTATTACAAAAGACACCAGAATATGAAAATCAATGAACAATAAACTGCTGTAGACGGACTCAAAGCTCAAAGAGCCGCTCGACATGGGCAACTAGGGTATCAAAACCAATAATAAGGTCTTAGGAATGTAAACCAGCTACAATAAAGTAAACCACAGCACCTTGTGGGTCTAGAAATGCTGAAAACCTATTACAAAGGACACCAGAATATGAAAATCAATGAACAATAAACTGCTGTAGACGGACTCAAAGCTCAAAGAGCCGCTCGACATGGGCAACTAGGGTATCAAAACCAATAATAAGGTCTTAGGAATGTAAACCAGCTAGATTAAAGTAAACCACAGCATCCTGTGGGTCTAGAAATGCTGAAAACCGATTTCAAAGGACACCTGAAACTGAAAATCAATGAACAATAAACTGCTGTAGACGGACTCAAAGCTCAGGGAGCCGCTCGACATGGGCAACTAGGGTATCAAAATCAATATTAAGGTCTTAGGAATGTAAACCAGCTAGATTAAAGTAAACCAGAGCACCCTGTGGGTCTAGAAATGCTGAAAACTGATTGCACAGGACACCAGAATATGAAAATCAATGAACAATAAACTGATGTAGACGGACTCAAAGCCGTCAGAGAGCCGCTCAACATTGGCAACTAGGGTATCAAAACCAAAAACAAAATCTTAAGAATGTACACCAGATAGATTGAAGCAAATCACAGCACCTTGTGGGTCTATAAATGCAAAAACCGATTTCAAAGGACAACAGAAGCTGAAAATCAATGAACAATAAACTGCTGTAGACGGACTCAAAGCTCAAAGAGCCACTCGACATGGGCAACTAGGGTATCAAAACCAATAATAAGGTCTTAGGAATGTAAACCAGCTAGAATAAAGTAAACCACAGCACCTTGTGGGTCTAGAATAGCAAAAAATCGATTGCAAAGGACAACAGAAGCTGAAAATCAATGAACAATAAACTGCTGTAGACGGACTCAAAGCTCAAAGAGCCGCTCGACATGGGCAACTAGTGTATCAAAACCAATAATAAGGTCTTGGGAATGTAAACCAGCTAGATTAAAGTAAACCACAGCATCCTGTGGGTCTAGAAATGCTGAAAACCGATTTCAAAGGACACCTGAAACTGAAAATCAATGAACAATAAACTGCTGTAGACGGACTCAAAGCTCAGGGAGCCGCTCGACATGGGCAACTAGGGTATCAAAACCAATAATAAGGTCAGAGGAATGTAAACCAGCTAGATTAAAGTAAACCACAGCACCTTGTGGGTCTATAAATGCAAAAAAAAAAACGATTGCAAAGGACACCAGAATTTAAAAATCAATGAACAATAAACTGCTGTAGACGGACTCAAAGCTCAAAGAGCCGCTCGACATGGGCAACTAGTGTATCAAAACCAATAATAAGGTCTTAGGAATGTAAACCAGCTAGAATAAAGTAAATCACAGCACCTTGTGAGTCTAGAAATGCAAAAAACCGATTACAAAGGAAAACAGAAGCTGAAAATCAATGAACAATAAACTGCTGTAGACGTACTCAATGCTCAGGAAGCAGCTCGACATGGGCAACTAGGGTATCAAAACCAATAATAAGGTCTTAGGAATGTAAACCAGCTAGATTAAAGTAAACCACAGCACCCTGTTGGTTTAAAAATGCTGAAAACCTATTACAAAAGACACCAGAATATGAAAATCAATGAACAATAAACTGCTGTAGACGGACTCAAAGCTCAAAGAGCCGCTCGACATGGGCAACTAGGGTATCAAAACCAATAATAAGGTCTTAGGAATGTAAACCAGCTACAATAAAGTAAACCACAGCACCTTGTGGGTCTAGAAATGCTGAAAACCTATTACAAAGGACACCAGAATATGAAAATCAATGAACAATAAACTGCTGTAGACGGACTCAAAGCTCAGAGAGCCGCTCAGCATGTGCAACTAGGGTATCAAAACCAAAAACAAAGTCTAAAGAATGTACACCAGCTAGATTAAAGCAAATCACAGCACCTTGTGGGTCTGGAATGGCAAAAACCGATTGCAAAGGACAACAGAAGCTAAAAATCAATGAACAATAAACTGCTGTAGACGGAATCAAAGCTCAGGGAGCCGCTCGACATGGGAAACTAGGGTATCAAAACCAAAAATAAGGTCTTAGGAATGTAAACCAGCTACAACAAAGTAAACCACAGCACCTTGTGGGTCTAGAAATGCAAAAACCCGATTGCAAAGGACACCAGAAGCTGAAAATTAATGAACAATGAACAATAAACTGCTGTAGACGGACTTAAAGCTCAAAGAGCCGCTCGACATGGGCAACTAGGCTATCAAAACCAATAATAAGGTTTTAGGTATGTTAACCAGCTAGAATAAAGTAAACCACAGCACATTGTGGGTCTAGAAATGCAAAAAACCGATTGCAAAGGACAACAGAAGCTAAAAATCAATGAACAATAAACTGCTGTAGACGGACTCAACGCTCAAAGACCCGCTCGAGATTGGCAACTAGGGTATCAAAACCAATAATAAGGTCTTAGGAATGTCAACCAGGTAGAATAAAGTAAACCACAGCACCTTGTGGGTCTAGAAATGCAAAAAACGATTACAAAGGACAACAGAAGCTGAAAATCAATGAACATTAAACTGCTGTAGACGGACTCAAAGCTCAGGGAGCCGCTCGACATGGGCAACTAGGTTATCAAAACCAATAATAAGGTCTTAGAAATGTAAACCAGCTAGATTAAAGTAAACCACAGCACCCTGTGGGTCTAGAAATACTGAAAACTGATTGCAAAGGACACCAGAATATGAAAATCAATGAACAATAAACTGCTGTAGACGGACTTAAAGCTCAAAGAGCCGCTCGACATGGGCAACTAGGCTATCAAAACCATTTATAAGGTCTTAGGAATGTAAACCAGCTAGATTAAAGTAAACCACAGCACCCTGTGGGTCTAGAAATGCTGAAAACCTATTACAAAGGACACAAGGATATGAAAATCAATGAACAATAAACTGCTGTAGACGGACTCAAAGCTCAGGGAGCCACTCGACATGGGCAAGTAAGGTATCAAAACCAATAATAAGGTCTTAGGAATGTAAACCAGCTAGAATAAAGTAAATCACAGCACCTTGTGGGTCTAGAAATGCAAAAAACTGATTGCAAAGGACAACAGAAGCTGAAAATCAATGAACAATAAACTGCTGTAGACGGACTCAAAGCTCAAAGAGCCGTTCGACATGGGCAACTAGGGTATCAAAACCAATAACAAAGTCTAAAGAATATACACCAGCTAGATTAAAGCAAATCACAGCACCTTGTGGGTCTAGAAATGCAAAAACCGATTGCAAAGGACAACAGAAGCTGAAAATCAATGAACAATAAACTGCTGTAGACGGACTCAAAGCTCAGGGAGCAGCTTGACATGGGCAACTAGGGTATCAAAACCAATAATAAGGTCTTTGGAATGTAAACCAGCTAGATTAAAATAAACCACAGCACCCTGTTGGTTTAAAAATGCTGAAAACCTATTACAAAGGACACCAGAATATGAAAATCAATGAACAATAAACTGCTGTAGACGGACTCGAAGCTCAAAGAGCCGCTCGACATGGGCAACTAGGGTATCAAAACCAATAATAAGGTCTTAGGAATGTAAACCAGCTACAATAAAGTAAACCACAGCACCTTGTGGGTCTAGAAATGCTGAAAACCTATTACAAAGGACACCAGAATATGAAAATCAATGAACAATAAACTGCTGTAGACGGACTCAAAGCTCAAAAAGCCGCTCGACATGGGCAACTAGGGTATCAAAACCTATAATAAGGTCTTTCGAATGTAAACCAGCTAGATTTAAGTAAACCACAGCACCTTGTGGGTCTAGGAATGCAAAAAACCGATTGCAAAGGACAACAGAAGCTGAAAATCAATGAACAATAAACTGCTGTAGACGGACTCAAAGCTCAAAGAGCCGCTCGACATGGGCAACTAGGGTATCAAAACCAATAATAAGGTCTAAGGAATGTAAACCAGCTAGATTAAAGTAAACCACAGCACCCTGTGGGTCTAAAAATGCTGAAAACCTATTACAAAGGAAACCAGAATATGAAAATCAATGAACAATAAACTGCTGTAGACGGACTCAAAGCTCAGGGAACCACTCGACATGGGCAACTAGGGCATCAAAACCAATATTGAGGTATTAGGAATGTAAACCAGCTAGATTAAAGTAAACCAGAGCACCCTGTGGGTCTAGAAATACTGAAAACTGATTGCAAAGGACACCAGAATATGAAAATCAATGAATAATACACTGCTGTAGACGGACTAAAAGCTCAGAGAGCCGCTCAGCATGTGCAACTAGGGTATCAAAACCAAAAACAAAGTCTAAAGAATGTACACCAGCTAGATTAAAGCAAATCACAGGACTTTGTGGGTCTGGAATGGGAAAAACCGATTGCAAAGGACAACAGAACCTAAAAATCAATGAACAATAAACTGCTGTAGACGGACTCAAAGCTCAAAGAGCCGCTCGACATGGGCAACTAGGGTATCAAAACCAATAATAAGGTCTTAGGAATGTAAACCAGCTACAATAAAGTAAACCACAGCACCTTGTGGGTCTAGAAATACTGAAAACTGATTGCAAAGGACACCAGAATATGAAAATCAATGAACAATAAACTGCTGTAGACGGACTTAAAGCTCAAAGAGCCGCTCGACATGGGCAACTAGGCTATCAAAACCAATAATAAGGTCTTAGGAATGTAAACCAGCTAGAATAAAGTAAACCACAGCACATTGTGGGTCTAGAAATGCAAAAAACCGATTGCAAAGGACAAGAGAAGCTAAAAATCAATGAACAATAAACTGCTGTAGACGGACTCAACGCTCAAAGACCCGCTCGAGATGGGCAACTAGGGTATTAAAACCAATAATAAGGTCTTAGGAATGTCAACAAGGTAGAATAAAGTAAACCACAGCACCTTGTGGGTCTAGAAATGCAAAAAACGATTACAAAGGACAACAGAAGCTGAAAATCAATGAACAATAAACTGCTGTAGACGGACTCAAAGCTCAGGGAGCCGCTCGACATGGGCAACTAGGTTATCAAAACCAATGATAAGGTCTTAGAAATGTAAACCAGCTAGATTAAAGTAAACCACAGCACCCTGTGGGTCTAGAAATGCTGAAAACCTATTACAAAGGACACCAGGATATGAAAATCAATGAACAATAAACTGCTGTAGACGGACTCAAAGCTCAGGGAGCCACTCGACATGGGCAAGTAAGGTTTCAAAACCAATGATAAGGTCTTAGGAATGTAAACCAGCTAGAATAAAGTAAATCACAGCACCTTGTGGGTCTAGAAATGCAAAAAACCGATTGCAAAGGACAACAGAAGCTTAAAATCAATGAACAATAAACTGCTGTAGACGGACTCAAAGCTCAAAGAGCCGTTCGACATGGGCAACTAGGGTATCAAAACCAATAACAAAGTCTAAAGAATGTACACCAGCTAGATTAAAGCAAATCACAGCACCTTGTGGGTCTAGAAATGCAAAAACCGATTGCAAAGGACAACAGAAGCTGAAAATCAATGAACAATAAACTGCTGTAGACGGACTCAAAGCTAAGGGAGCAGCTCGACATGGGCAACTAGGGTATCAAAACCAATAATAAGGTCTTTGGAATGTAAACCAGCTAGATTAAAGTAAACCACAGCACCCTGTTGGTTTAAAAATACTGAAAACCTATTACAAAGGACACCAGAATATGAAAATCAATGAACAATAAACTGCTGTAGACGGACCTAAAGCACAAAGAGCCGCTCGACTTGGGCAACTAGGCTATCAAAACCAATAATAAGGTCTTAGGAATGTAAACCAGCTAGAATAAAGTAAACCACAGCACATTGTGGGTCTATAAATGCAAAAAACCGATTGCAAAGGACAACAGAAGCTAAAAATCAATGAACAATAAACTGATGTAGACGGACTCAACGCTCAAAGACCCGCTCGAGATGGGCAACTAGGGTATCAAAACCAATAATAAGGTCTTAGGAATGTCAACCAGGTAGAATAAAGTAAACCACAGCACCTTGTGGGTCTAGAAATGCAAAAAACGATTACAAAGGACAACAGAAGCTGAAAATCAATGAACAATAAACTGCTGTAGACGGACTCATAGCTCAAAGAGCCGCTCGACATTGGCAACTAGGGTATCAAAACCTACAATAAGGTCTTAGGAATGTAAACCAGCTAGAATAAAGTAAACCACAGCACCTTGTGGGTCTAGAAATGCAAAAAACCGATTGCAAAGGACAACAGAAGCTGAAAATCAATGAACAATAAACTGCTGTAGACGGACTCAAAGCTTAGGGAGCCGCTCAACATGGGCAAGTAGGATATCAAAACCAAAAATGAGGTCTTAGGAATGTAAACCAGCTAGATTAAAGTAAACCACAGCACCCTGTTGGTTTAAAAATGCTGAAAACCTATCACAAAGGACACCAGAATATGAAAATCAATGAACAATAAACTGCTGTAGATGGACCCAAAGCTCAGGGAGCAGCTCGACATGGGCAACTAAGGTATCAAAACCAATAATAAGGTCTTAGGATTGTAAACCAGCTAGATTAAAATAATCCACAGCATCCTGTGGGTCTAGAAATGCTGAAAACCTATTACAAAGGACACAAGAATATGAAAATCAATGAACAATAAACTGCTGTAGACGGACTCAAAGCTCAGGGAGCATTTCGACATGGGCAACTAGGGTATCAAAACCTATAATAAGGTCTTAGGAATGTAAACCAGCTAGATTAAAGTAAACCACAGCACCCTGAGGGTCTAGAAATACTGAAAACTGATTGCAAAGGACACCAGAATATGAAAATCAATGAACAATAAACTGCTGTAGACGGACTAAAAGCTCAGAGAGCTGCTCAGCATGTGCAACTAGGGTATCAAAACCAAAAACAAAGTCTAAAGAATGTACACCAGCTAGATTGAAGCAAATCACAGCACCTTGTGGGTCTGGAATGGCAAAAACCGATTGCAAAGGACAACAGAAGCTAAAAATCAATGAACAATAAACTGCTGTAGACGGACTCAAAGCTCAAAGAGCCGCTCGACATGGGCAACTAGGGTATCAAAACCAATAATAAGGTCTTAGGAATGTAAACCAGCTAGAATAAAGTAAACCACAGCACATTGTGGGTCTAGAAATGCAAAAAACCGATTACAAAGGACAACAGAAGCTAAAAATCAATGAACAATAAACTGCTGTAGACGGACTCAACGCTCAAAGACCATCTCGAGATGGGCAACTAGGGTATCAAAACCAATAATAAGGTCTTAGGAATGTCAACCAGGTAGAATAAAGTAAACCACAGCACCTTGTGGGTCTAGAAATGCAAAAAACGATTACAAAGGACAACAGAAGCTGAAAATCAATGAACAATAAACTGCTGTAGACGGACTCAAAGCTCAGGGAGCCGCTCGACATGGGCAACTAGGTTATCAAAACCAATAATAAGGTCTTAGAAATATAAACCAGCTAGATTAAAGTAAACCACAGCACCCTGTGGGTCTAGAAATGCTGAAAACCTATTACAAAGGACACAAGGATATGAAAATCAATGAACAATAAACTGCTGTAGACGGACTCAAAGCTCAGGGAGCCACTTGACATGGGCAAGTAAGGTATCAAAACCAATAATAAGGTCTTAGGATTGTAAACCAGCTAGAATAAAGTAAATCACAGCACCTTGTGGGTCTAGAAATGCAAAAAACCGATTGCAAAGGACAACAGAAGCTGAAAATCAATGAACAATAAACTGCTGTAGACGGACTCAAAGCTCAAAGAGCCGTTCGACATGGGCAACTAGGGTATCAAAACCAATAACAAAGTCTAAAGAATGTACACCAGCTAGATTAAAGCAAATCACAGCACCTTGTGGGTCTAGAAATGCAAAAACCGATTGCAAAGGACAACAGAAGCTGAAAATCAATGAACAATAAACTGCTGTAGACGGACTCAAAGCTCAGGGAGCAGCTCGACATGGGCAACTAGGGTATCAAAACCAATGATAAGGTCTTTGAATGTAAACCAGCTAGATTAAAGTAAACCACAGCACCCTGTGGGTCTAGAAATGCTGAAAACCTATTACAAAGGACACCAGGATATGAAAATCAATGAACAATAAACTGCTGTAGACGGACTCAAAGCTCAGGGAGCCACTCGACATGGGCAAGTAAGGTATCAAAACCAATGATAAGGTCTTAGGAATGTAAACCAGCTAGAATAAAGTAAATCACAGCACCTTGTGGGTCTAGAAATGCAAAAAACCGATTGCAAAGGACAACAGAAGCTTAAAATCAATGATCAATAAACTGCTGTAGACGGACTCAAAGCTCAAAGAGCCGTTCGACATGGGCAACTAGGGTATCAAAACCAATAACAAAGTCTAAAAAATGTACACCAGCTAGATTAAAGCAAATCACAGCACCTTGTGGGTCTAGAAATGCAAAAACCGATTGCAAAGGACAACAGAAGCTGAAAATCAATGAACAATAAACTGCTGTAGACGGACTCAAAGCTAAGGGAGCAGCTCGACATGGGCAACTAGGGTACCAAAACCAATAATAAGGTCTTTGGAATGTAAACCAGCTAGATTAAAGTAAACCACAGCACCCTGTTGGTTTAAAAATGCTGAAAACCTATTACAAAGGACACCAGAATATGAAAATCAATGAACAATAAACTGCTGTAGACGGACTCAAAGCTCAAAGAGCCGCTCGACATGGGCAACTAGGGTATCAAAACCAATAATAAGGTCTTAGGAATGTAAACCAGCTACAATAAAGTAAACCACAGCACCTTGTGGGTCTAGAAATGCAAAAACCCGATTGCAAAGGACAACAGAAGCTGAAAAATAATGAACAATAAACTGCTGTAGACGGACCTAAAGCACAAAAAGCCGCTCGACTTGGGCAACTAGGCTATCAAAACCAATAATAAGGTCTTAGGAATGTAAACCAGCTAGAATAAAGTAAACCACAGCACATTGTGGGTCTATAAATGCAAAAAACCGATTGCAAAGGACAACAGAAGCTAAAAATCAATTAACAATAAACTGCTGTAGACGGACTTAACGCTCAAAGACCCGCTCGAGATTTGCAACTAGGGTATCAAAACCAATAATAAGGTCTTAGGAATGTCAACCAGGTAGAATAAAGTAAACCATAGCACCTTGTGGGTCTAGAAATGCAAAAAACGATTACAAAGGACAACAGAAGCTGAAAATCAATGAACAATAAACTGCTGTAGACGGACTCAAAGCTCAGGGAGCCGCTCGACATGGGCAACTAGGTTATCAAAACCAATAATAAGGTCTTAGAAATGCAAACCAGCTAGATTAAAGTAAACCACAGCACCCTGTGGGTCTAGAAATGCTGAAAACCTATTACAAAGGACACCAGGATATGAAAATCAATGAACAATAAACTGCTGTAGACGGACTCAAAGCTCAGGAGCCACTCGACATGGGCAAGTAAGGTATCAAAACCAATAATAAGGCCTTAGGAATGTTAACCAGCTAGAATAAAGTAAATCACAGCACCTTGTGGGTCTAGAAATGCAAAAAACCGATTGCAAAGGACAACAGAAGCTTAAAATCAATGAACAAAAAACTGCTGTAGACGGACTCAAAGCTCAAAGAGCCCTTCGACATGGGCAACTAGGGTATCAAAACCAATAACAAAGTCTAAAGAATGTACACCAGCAAGATTAAAGCAAAGCACAGCACCTTGTGGGTCTAGAAATGCAAAAACCGATTGCAAAGGACAACAGAAGCTGAAAATCAATGAACAATAAACTGCTGTAGACGGACTCAAAGCTCAAAGAGCCACTCGACATGGGCAACTAGGGTATCAAAACCAATAATAAGGTCTAAGGAATGTAAACCAGCTAGATTAAAGTAAACCACAGCACCCTGAGGGTCTAAAAAATGTAAAAAAAAAACGATTGCAAAGGACAACAGAAGCTGAAAATCAATGAACAATAAACTGCTGTAGACGGACTCAAAGCTCAAAGAGCCGCTCGACATTGGCAACTAGGGTATCAAAACCTACAATAAGGTCTTAGGAAAGTAAACCAGCTAGAATAAAGTAAACCACAGCACCTTGTGGGTCTAGAAATGCAAAAAAAAACGATTGCAAAGGACAACAGAAGCTGAAAATCAATGAACAATAAACTGCTGTAGACGGACTCAAAGCTTAGGGAGCCGCTCGACATGGGCAAGTAGGATATCAAAACCAAAAATGAGGTCTTAGGAATGTAAACCAGCTAGATTAAAGTAAACCACAGCACCCTGTTGGTTTAAAAAATGCTGAAAACCTATCACAAAGGACACCAGAATATGAAAATCAATGAACAATAAACTGCTGTAGACGGACCCAAAGCTCAGGGAGCAGCTCGACATGGGCAACTAGGGTATCAAAACCAATAATAAGGTCTTAGGATTGTAAACCAGCTAGATTAAAATAATCCACAGCATCCTGTGGGTCTAGAAATGCTGAAAACCTATTACAAAGGACACAAGAATATGAAAATCAATGAACAATAAACTGCTGTAGACGGACTCAAAGCTCAGGGAGCATTTCGACATGGGCAACTAGGGTATCAAAACCTATAATAAGGTCTTAGGAATGTAAACCAGCTAGATTAAAGTAAACCACAGCACCCTGAGGGTCTAGAAATACTGAAAACTGATTGCAAAGGACACCAGAATATGAAAATCAATGAACAATAAACTGCTGTAGACGGACTAAAAGCTCAGAGAGCCGCTCAGCATGTGCAACTAGGGTATCAAAACCAAAAACAAAGTCTAAAGAATGTACACCAGCTAGATTGAAGCAAATCACAGCACCTTGTGGGTCTGGAATGGCAAAAACCGATTGTAAAGGACAACAGAAGCTAAAAATCAATGAACAATAAACTGCTGTAGACGGACTCAAAGCTCAAAGAGCCGCTCGACATGGGCAACTAGGGTATCAAAACCAATAATAAGGTCTTAGGAATGTAAACCAGCTAGAATAAAGTAAACCACAGCACATTGTGGGTCTAGAAATGCAAAAAACCGATTACAAAGGACAACAGAAGCTAAAAATCAATGAACAATAAACTGCTGTAGACGGACTCAACGCTCAAAGACCATCTCGAGATGGGCAACTAGGGTATCAAAACCAATAATAAGGTCTTAGGAATGTCAACCAGGTAGAATAAAGTAAACCACAGCACCTTGTGGGTCTAGAAATGCAAAAAACGATTACAAAGGACAACAGAAGCTGAAAATCAATGAACAATAAACTGCTGTAGAAGGACTCAAAGCTCAGGGAGCCGCTCGACATGGGCAACTAGGTTATCAAAACCAATAATAAGGTCTTAGAAATATAAACCAGCTAGATTAAAGTAAACCACAGCACCCTGTGGGTCTAGAAATGCTGAAAACCTATTACAAAGGACACAAGGATATGAAAATCAATGAACAATAAACTGCTGTACACGGACTCAAAGCTCAGGGAGCCACTTGACATGGGCAAGTAAGGTATCAAAACCAATAATAAGGTCTTAGGATTGTAAACCAGCTAGAATAAAGTAAATCACAGCACCTTGTGGGTCTAGAAATGCAAAAAACCGATTGCAAAGGACAACAGAAGCTGAAAATCAATGAACAATAAACTGCTGTAGACGGACTCAAAGCTCAAAGAGCCGTTCGACATGGGCAACTAGGGTATCAAAACCAATAACAAAGTCTAAAGAATGTACACCAGCTAGATTAAAGCAAATCACAGCACCTTGTGGGTCTAGAAATGCAAAAACCGATTACAAAGGACAACAGAAGCTGAAAATCAATGAACAATAAACTGCTGTAGACGGACTCAAAGCTCAGGGAGCAGCTCGACATGGGCAACTAGGGTATCAAAACCAATAATAAGGTCTTTGAATGTAAACCAGCTAGATTAAAGTAAACCACAGCACCCTGTGGGTCTAGAAATGCTGAAAACCTATTACAAAGGACACCAGGATATGAAAATCAATGAACAATAAACTGCTGTAGACGGACTCAAAGCTCAGGGAGCCACTCGACATGGGCAAGTAAGGTATCAAAACCAATGATAAGGTCTTAGGAATGTAAACCAGCTAGAATAAAGTAAATCACAGCACCTTGTGGGTCTAGAAATGCAAAAAACCGATTGCAAAGGACAACAGAAGCTTAAAATCAATGAACAATAAACTGCTGTAGACGGACTCAAAGCTCAAAGAGCCGTTCGACATGGGCAACTAGGGTATCAAAACCAATAACAAAGTCCAAAAAATGTACACCAGCTAGATTAAAGCAAATCACAGCACCTTGTGGGTCTAGAAATGCAAAAACCGATTGCAAAGGACAACAGAAGCTGAAAATCAATGAACAATAAACTGCTGTAGACGGACTCAAAGCTAAGGGAGCAGCTCGACATGGGCAACTAGGGTACCAAAACCAATAATAAGGTCTTTGGAATGTAAACCAGCTAGATTAAAGTAAACCACAGCACCCTGTTGGTTTAAAAATGCTGAAAACCTATTACAAAGGACACCAGAATATGAAAATCAATGAACAATAAACTGCTGTAGACGGACTCAAAGCTCAAAGAGCCGCTCGACATGGGCAACTAGGGTATCAAAACCAATAATAAGGTCTTAGGAATGTAAACCAGCTACAATAAAGTAAACCACAGCACCTTGTGGGTCTAGAAATGCAAAAACCCGATTGCAAAGGACAACAGAAGCTGAAAAATAATGAACAATAAACTGCTGTAGACGGACCTAAAGCACAAAAAGCCGCTCGACTTGGGCAACTAGGCTATCAAAAACAATAATAAGGTCTTAGGAATGTAAACCAGCTAGAATAAAGTAAACCACAGCACATTGTGGGTCTATAAATGCAAAAAACCGATTGCAAAGGACAACAGAAGCTAAAAATCAATTAACAATAAACTGCTGTAGACGGACTTAACGCTCAAAGACCCGCTCGAGATGGGCAACTAGGGTATCAAAACCAATAATAAGGTCTTAGGAATGTCAACCAGGTAGAATAAAGTAAACCACAGCACCTTGTGGGTCTAGAAATGCAAAAAACGATTACAAAGGACAACAGAAGCTGAAAATCAATGAACAATAAACTGCTGTAGACGGACTCAAAGCTCAGGGAGCCGCTCGACATGGGCAACTAGGTTATCAAAACCAATAATAAGGTCTTAGAAATGCAAACCAGCTAGATTAAAGTAAACCACAGCACCCTGTGGGTCTAGAAATGCTGAAAACCTATTACAAAGGACACCAGGATATGAAAATCAATGAACAATAAACTGCTGTAGACGGACTCAAAGCTCAGGAGCCACTCGACATGGGCAAGTAAGGTATCAAAACCAATAATAAGGCCTTAGGAATGTTAACCAGCTAGAATAAAGTAAATCACAGCACCTTGTGGGTCTAGAAATGCAAAAAACCGATTGCAAAGGACAACAGAAGCTTAAAATCAATGAACAAAAAACTGCTGTAGACGGACTCAAAGCTCAAAGAGCCCTTCGACATGGGCAACTAGGGTATCAAAACCAATAACAAAGTCTAAAGAATGTACACCAGCAAGATTAAAGCAAAGCACAGCACCTTGTGGGTCTAGAAATGCAAAAACCGATTGCAAAGGACAACAGAAGCTGAAAATCAATGAACAATAAACTGCTGTAGACGGACTCAAAGCTCAAAGAGCCGCTCGACATGGGCAACTAGGGTATCAAAACCAATAATAAGGTCTAAGGAATGTAAACCAGCTAGATTAAAGTAAACCACAGCACCCTGAGGGTCTAAAAAATGTAAAAAAAAAACGATTGCAAAGGACAACAGAAGCTGAAAATCAATGAACAATAAACTGCTGTAGACGGACTCAAAGCTCAAAGAGCCGCTCGACATTGGCAACTAGGGTATCAAAACCTACAATAAGGTCTTAGGAAAGTAAACCAGCTAGAATAAAGTAAACCACAGCACCTTGTGGGTCTAGAAATGCAAAAAAACCGATTGCAAAGGACAACAGAAGCTGAAAATCAATGAACAATAAACTGCTGTAGACGGACTCAAAGCTTAGGGAGCCGCTCGACATGGGCAAGTAGGATATCAAAACCAAAAATGAGGTCTTAGGAATGTAAACCAGCTAGGTTAAAGTAAACCACAGCACCCTGAGGGTCTAGAAATGCTGAAAACCTATTACAAAGGACACCAGAATATGAAAATCAATGAACAATAAACTGCTGTAGACGGACCCAAAGCTCAGGGAGCAGCTCGACATGGGCAACTAGGGTATCAAAACCTATAATAAGGTCTTAGGAATGTAAACCAGCTAGATTAAAGTAAACCACAGCACCCTGAGGGTCTAGAAATACTGAAAACTGATTGCAAAGGACACCAGAATATGAAAATCAATGAACAATAAACTGCTGTAGACGGACTAAAAGCTCAGAGAGCCGCTCAGCATGTGCAACTAGGGTATCAAAACCAAAAACAAAGTCTAAAGAATGTACACCAGCTAGATTGAAGCAAATCACAGCACCTTGTGGGTCTGGAATGACAAAAACCGATTGCAAAGGACAACAGAAGCTAAAAATCAATGAACAATAAACTGCTGTAGACGGACTCAAAGCTCAAAGAGCCGCTCGACATGGGCAACTAGGGTATCAAAACCAATAATAAGGTCTTAGGAATGTAAACCAGCTAGAATAAAGTAAATCACAGCACCTTGTGGGTCTAGAAATGCAAAAAACCGATTGCAAAGGACAACAGAAGCTTAAAATCAATGAACAATAAACTGCTGTAGACGGACTCAAAGCTCAAAGAGCCGTTCGACATGGGCAACTAGGGTATCAAAACCAATAACAAAGTCCAAAAAATGTACACCAGCTAGATTAAAGCAAATCACAGCACCTTGTGGGTCTAGAAATGCAAAAACCGATTGCAAAGGACAACAGAAGCTGAAAATCAATGAACAATAAACTGCTGTAGACGGACTCAAAGCTAAGGGAGCAGCTCGACATGGGCAACTAGGGTACCAAAACCAATAATAAGGTCTTTGGAATGTAAACCAGCTAGATTAAAGTAAACCACAGCACCCTGTTGGTTTAAAAATGCTGAAAACCTATTACAAAGGACACCAGAATATGAAAATCAATGAACAATAAACTGCTGTAGACGGACTCAAAGCTCAAAGAGCCGCTCGACATGGGCAACTAGGGTATCAAAACCAATAATAAGGTCTTAGGAATGTAAACCAGCTACAATAAAGTAAACCACAGCACCTTGTGGGTCTAGAAATGCAAAAACCCGATTGCAAAGGACAACAGAAGCTGAAAAATAATGAACAATAAACTGCTGTAGACGGACCTAAAGCACAAAAAGCCGCTCGACTTGGGCAACTAGGCTATCAAAAACAATAATAAGGTCTTAGGAATGTAAACCAGCTAGAATAAAGTAAACCACAGCACATTGTGGGTCTATAAATGCAAAAAACCGATTGCAAAGGACAACAGAAGCTAAAAATCAATTAACAATAAACTGCTGTAGACGGACTTAACGCTCAAAGACCCGCTCGAGATGGGCAACTAGGGTATCAAAACCAATAATAAGGTCTTAGGAATGTCAACCAGGTAGAATAAAGTAAACCACAGCACCTTGTGGGTCTAGAAATGCAAAAAACGATTACAAAGGACAACAGAAGCTGAAAATCAATGAACAATAAACTGCTGTAGACGGACTCAAAGCTCAGGGAGCCGCTCGACATGGGCAACTAGGTTATCAAAACCAATAATAAGGTCTTAGAAATGCAAACCAGCTAGATTAAAGTAAACCACAGCACCCTGTGGGTCTAGAAATGCTGAAAACCTATTACAAAGGACACCAGGATATGAAAATCAATGAACAATAAACTGCTGTAGACGGACTCAAAGCTCAGGAGCCACTCGACATGGGCAAGTAAGGTATCAAAACCAATAATAAGGCCTTAGGAATGTTAACCAGCTAGAATAAAGTAAATCACAGCACCTTGTGGGTCTAGAAATGCAAAAAACCGATTGCAAAGGACAACAGAAGCTTAAAATCAATGAACAAAAAACTGCTGTAGACGGACTCAAAGCTCAAAGAGCCCTTCGACATGGGCAACTAGGGTATCAAAACCAATAACAAAGTCTAAAGAATGTACACCAGCAAGATTAAAGCAAAGCACAGCACCTTGTGGGTCTAGAAATGCAAAAACCGATTGCAAAGGACAACAGAAGCTGAAAATCAATGAACAATAAACTGCTGTAGACGGACTCAAAGCTCAAAGAGCCGCTCGACATGGGCAACTAGGGTATCAAAACCAATAATAAGGTCTAAGGAATGTAAACCAGCTAGATTAAAGTAAACCACAGCACCCTGAGGGTCTAAAAAATGTAAAAAAAAAACGATTGCAAAGGACAACAGAAGCTGAAAATCAATGAACAATAAACTGCTGTAGACGGACTCAAAGCTCAAAGAGCCGCTCGACATTGGCAACTAGGGTATCAAAACCTACAATAAGGTCTTAGGAAAGTAAACCAGCTAGAATAAAGTAAACCACAGCACCTTGTGGGTCTAGAAATGCAAAAAAACCGATTGCAAAGGACAACAGAAGCTGAAAATCAATGAACAATAAACTGCTGTAGACGGACTCAAAGCTTAGGGAGCCGCTCGACATGGGCAAGTAGGATATCAAAACCAAAAATGAGGTCTTAGGAATGTAAACCAGCTAGGTTAAAGTAAACCACAGCACCCTGAGGGTCTAGAAATGCTGAAAACCTATTACAAAGGACACCAGAATATGAAAATCAATGAACAATAAACTGCTGTAGACGGACCCAAAGCTCAGGGAGCAGCTCGACATGGGCAACTAGGGTATCAAAACCTATAATAAGGTCTTAGGAATGTAAACCAGCTAGATTAAAGTAAACCACAGCACCCTGAGGGTCTAGAAATACTGAAAACTGATTGCAAAGGACACCAGAATATGAAAATCAATGAACAATAAACTGCTGTAGACGGACTAAAAGCTCAGAGAGCCGCTCAGCATGTGCAACTAGGGTATCAAAACCAAAAACAAAGTCTAAAGAATGTACACCAGCTAGATTGAAGCAAATCACAGCACCTTGTGGGTCTGGAATGACAAAAACCGATTGCAAAGGACAACAGAAGCTAAAAATCAATGAACAATAAACTGCTGTAGACGGACTCAAAGCTCAAAGAGCCGCTCGACATGGGCAACTAGGGTATCAAAACCAATAATAAGGTCTTAGGAATGTAAACCAGCTAGAATAAAGTAAACCACAGCACATTGTGGGTCTAGAAATGCAAAAAACCGATTACAAAGGACAACAGAAGCTAAAAATCAATGAACAATAAACTGCTGTAGACGGACTCAACGCTCAAAGACCATCTCGAGATGGGCAACTAGGGTATCAAAACCAATAATAAGGTCTTAGGAATGTCAACCAGGTAGAATAAAGTAAACCACAGCACCTTGTGGGTCTAGAAATGCAAAAAACGATTACAAAGGACAACAGAAGCTGAAAATCAATGAACAATAAACTGCTGTAGACGGACTCAAAGCTCAGGGAGCCGCTCGACATGGGCAACTAGGTTATCAAAACCAATAATAAGGTCTTAGAAATATAAACCAGCTAGATTAAAGTAAACCACAGCACCCTGTGGGTCTAGAAATGCTGAAAAGCTATTACAAAGGACACAAGGATATGAAAATCAATGAACAATAAACTGCTGTAGACGGACTCAAAGCTCAGGGAGCCACTTGACATGGGCAAGTAAGGTATCAAAACCAATAATAAGGTCTTAGGATTGTAAACCAGCTAGAATAAAGTAAATCACAGCACCTTGTGGGTCTAGAAATGCAAAAAACCGATTGCAAAGGACAACAGAAGCTGAAAATCAATGAACAATAAACTGCTGTAGACGGACTCAAAGCTCAAAGAGCCGTTCGACATGGGCAACTAGGGTATCAAAACACATAACAAAGTCTAAAGAATGTACACCATCTAGATTAAAGCAAATCACAGCACCTTGTGGGTCTAGAAATGCAAAAACCGATTGCAAAGGACAACAGAAGCTGAAAATCAATGAACAATAAACTGCTGTAGACGGACTCAAAGCTCAGGGAGCAGCTCGACATGGGCAACTAGGGTATCAAAACCAATAATAAGGTCTTTGAATGTAAACCAGCTAGATTAAAGTAAACCACAGCACCCTGTTGGTCAAAAAATGCTGAAAACCTATTACAAAGGACACCAGAATATGAAAATCAATGAACAAAAAACTGCTGTAGACGGACTCAAAGCTCAGGGAGCAGCTCGAAATGGGCAACTAGGGTATCAAAACCAATAATAAGGTCTTAGGATTGTAAACCAGCTAGATTAAAATAATCCACAGCATCCTGTGGGTCTAGAAATGCAAAAAAACGATTGCAAATGACAACAGAAGCTGAAAATCAATGAACAATAAACTGCTGTAAACGGACTCAAAGCTCAGGAAGCCGCTCGACATGGGCAAGTAGGATATCAAAACCAAAAATGAGGTCTTAGGAATGTAAACCAGCTAGATTAAAGTAAACCACAGCACCCTGTTGGTCTAGAAATGCTGAAAACCTATTACAAAGGACACCAGAATATGAAAATCAATAAACAATAAACTGCTGTAGACGGACTCAAAGCTTAGGGAGCATTTCGACATGGGCAACTAGGGTATCAAAACCTATAATTAGGTCTTAGGAATGTAAACCAGCTAGGTTAAAGTAAACCACAGCACCCTGAGGGTCTAGAAATGCTGAAAACCTATTACAAAGGACACCAGAATATGAAAATCAATGAACAATAAACTGCTGTAGACGGACTCAAAGCTCAAAAAGCCGCTCAACATTGGCAACTAGGGTATCAAAACCTATAATAAGGTCTTTGGAATGTAAACCAGCTAGATTTAAGTAAACCACAGCACCCTGAGGGTCTAAAAATGCTGAAAGCCTATTACAAAGGACACCAGAATATGAAAATCAATGAACAATAAACTGCTGTAGACGGACTCAAAGCTCAAAGAGCCGCTTGACATGGGCAACTAGGGTATCAAAACCTATAATAAGGTCTTAGGAATGTAAACCAGCTAGAATAAAGTAAACCACAGCACCTTGTGGGTCTAGGAATGCAAAAAACCGATTGCAAAGGACAACAGAAGCTGAAAATCAATGAACAATAAACTGCTGTAGACGGACTCAAAGCTCAAAGAGCCGCTTGACATGGGCAACTAGGGTATCAAAACCAATAAAAAGGTATAAGGAATGTAAACCAGCTAGATTAAAGTAAACCAAAGCACCCTGTGGGTCTAAAAATGCTGAAAACCTATTACAAAGGAAACCAGAAAATGAAAATCAATGAACAATAAACTGCTGTAGACGGACTCAAAGCTCAGGGAACCACTCGACATGAGCAACTAGGGTATCAAAACCAATATTGAGGTATTAGGAATGTAAACCAGCTAGATTAAAGTAAACCAGAGCACCCTTTGGGTCTAGAAATACTGAAAACTGATTGCAAAGGACACCAGAATATGAAAATCAGTGAACAATAAACTGCTGTAGACGGACTAAAAGCTCAGAGAGCCGCTCAGCATGTGCAACTAGGGTATCAAAACCAAAAACAAAGTCTAAAGAATGTACACCAGCTAGATTAAAGCAAATCACAGCACCTTGTGGGTCTGGAATGGGAAAAACCGATTGCAAAGGACAACACAAGCTAAAAATCAATGAACAATAAACTGCTGTAGACGGACTCAAAGCTCAAAGAGCCGCTTGACATGGGCAAGTAGGGTTTCAAAACCAATAATAAGGTCTTAGGAATGTAAACCAGCTAGAATAAAGTAAATCACAGCACCTTGTGAGTCTAGAAATGCAAAAAACCGATTACAAAGGATAACAGAAGCTGAAAATTAATGAACAGTAAACTGCTGTAGACGTACTCAATGCTCAGGAAGCAGCTCGACATGGGCAACTAGGGTATCAAAACCAATAATAAGGTCTTAGGAATGTAAACCAGCTAGATAAAAGTAAACCACAGCACCCTTTGGGTCTAAAAATGCTGAAAACCTATTACAAAGGAAACCAGAATATGAAAATCAATGAACAATAAACTGCTGTAGACGGACTAAAAGCTCAGAGAGCCGCTCAGCATGTGCAACTAGGGTATCAAAACCAAAAACAAAGTCTAAAGAATGTACACCAGCTAGATTAAAGCAAATCACAGCACCTTGTGGGTCTAGAAATGCAAAAACCGATTACAAAGGACAACAGAAGCTAAAAATCAATGAACAATAAACTGCTGTAGACGGACTCAAAGCTCAGGAAGCAGCTCGACATGGGCAACTAGGGTATCAAAACCAATAATTAGGTCTTAGGAATGTAAACCAGCTAAATCAAAGTAAACCATAGCACCCTGTGGGTCTAAAAATGCTGAAAACCTATTACAAAGGAAACCAGAATATGAAAATCAATGAACAATAAACTGCTGTAGACGGACTCAAAGCTCAGGGAACCACTCGACATGGGCAACTAGGGTATCAAAACCAATATTGAGGTATTAGGAATGTAAACCAGCTAGATTAAAGTAAACCAGAGCACCCTGTTGGTCTAGAAATACTGAAAACTGATTGCAAAGGACACCAGAATATGAAAATCAATGAACAATAAACTGCTGTAGACGGACTCAAAGCTCAGAGAGCCGCTCAGCATGTGCAACTAGGGTATCAAAACCAAAAACAAAGTCTAAAGAATGTACACCAGCTAGATTAAAGCAAATCACAGCACCTTGTGGGTCTGGAATGGCAAAAACCGATTGCAAAGGACAACAGAAGCTAAACATCAATGAACAATAAACTGCTGTAGACGGAATCAAAGCTCAAAGAGCCGCTCGACATGGGAAACTAGGGTATCAAAACCAATAATAAGGTCTTAGGAATGTAAACCAGCTACAATAAAGTAAACCACAGCACCTTGTGGGTCTAGAAATGCAAAAACCCGAATGCAAAGGACACCAGAAGCTGAAAATTAATGAACAATAAACTGCTGTAGACGGACTTAAAGCTCAAAGAGCCGCTCGACATGGGCAACTAGGCTATCAAAACCAATAATAAGGTTTTAGGAATGTTAACCAGCTAGAATAAAGTAAACCACAGCACATTGTGGGTCTAGAAATGCAAAAAACCGATTGCAAAGGACAACAGGCTGAAGCTAAAAATCAATGAACAATAAACTGCTGTAGACGGACTCAACGCTCAAAGACCCGCTCGAGATTGGCAACTAGGGTATCAAAACCAATAATAAGGTCTTAGGAATGTCAACCAGGTAGAATAAAGTAAACCACAGCACCTTGTGGGTCTAAAAATGCAAAAAACGATTACAAAGGACAACAGAAGCTGAAAATCAATGAACAATAAACTGCTGTAGACGGACTCAAAGCTCAGGGAGCCGCTCGACATGGGCAAATAGGTTATCAAAACCAATAATAAGGTCTTAGAAATGTAAACCAGCTAGATTAAAGTAAACCACAGCACCCTGTGGGTCTAGAAATACTGAAAACTGATTGCAAAGGACACCAGAATATGAAAATCAATGAACAATAAACTGCTGTAGACGGACTTAAAGCTCAAAGAGCCGCTCGACATGGGCAACTAGGCTATCAAAACCAATAATAAGGTCTTAGGAATGTAAACCAGCTAAATTAAAGTAAACCACAGCACCCTGTGGGTCTAGAAATGCTGAAAACCTATTACAAAGGACACAAGGATATGAAAATCAATGAACAATAAACTGCTGTAGACGGACTCAAAGCTCAGGGAGCCACTCGACATGGGCAAGTAAGGTATCAAAACCAATAATAAGGTCTTAGGAATGTAAACCAGCTAGAATAAAGTAAATCACAGCACCTTGTGGGTCTAGAAATGCAAAAAAACGATTGCAAAGGACAACAGAAGCTGAAAATAAATGAACAATAAACTGCTGTAGACGGACTCAAAGCTCAAAGAGCCGTTCCACATGGGCAACTAGGGTATCAAAACCAATAACAAAGTCTAAAGAATGTACACCAGCTAGATTAAAGCAAATCACAGCACCTTGTGGGTCTAGAAATGCAAAAACCGATTGCAAAGGACAACAGAAGCTGAAAATCAATGAACAATAAACTGCTGTAGACGGACTCAAAGCTCAGGGAGCAGCTCGACATGGGCAACTAGGGTATCAAAACCAATAATAAGGTCTTTGGAATGTAAACCTGCTAGATTAAAGTAAACCAGAGCACCCTGTGAGTCTAGAAATACTGAAAACCTATTACAAAGGACACCAGAATATGAAAATCAATGAACAATAAACTGCTGTAGACGGACTCAAAGCTCAAAAAGCCGCTCGACATGGGCAACTAGGGTATCAAAACCTATAATAAGGTCTTTGGAATGTAAACCAGCTAGATTAAAGTAAACCACAGCACCCTGAGGGTCTAAAAATGCTGAAAACCTATTACAAAGGACACCAGAATATGAAAATCAATGAACAATAAACTGCTGTAGACGGACTCAAAGCTCAGGGAACCACTCGACATGGGCAACTAGGGTATCAAAACCAATATTGAGGTATTAGGAATGTAAACCAGCTAGATTAAAGTAAACCAGAGCACCCTGTGGGTCTAGAAATACTGAAAACTGATTGCAAAGGACACCAGAATACGAAAATCAATGAACAATACACTGCTGTAGACGGACTAAAAGCTCAGAGAGCCGCTCAGCATGTGCAACTAGGGTATCAAAACCAAAAACAAAGTCTAAAGAATGTACACCAGCTAGATTAAAGCAAATCACAGCACCTTGTGGGTCTAGAAATGCAAAAAACCGATTGCAAAGGACAACAGAAGCTAAAAATCAATGAACAATAAACTGCTGTAGACGGACTCAAAGCTCAAAGAGCCGTTCCACATGGGCAACTAGGGTATCAAAACCAATAACAAAGTCTAAAGAATGTACACCAGCTAGATTAAAGCAAATCACAGCACCTTGTGGGTCTAGAAATGCAAAAACCGATTGCAAAGGACAACAGAAGCTGAAAATCAATGAACAATAAACTGCTGTAGACGGACTCAAAGCTCAGGGAGCAGCTCGACATGGGCAACTAGGGTATCAAAACCAATAATAAGGTCTTTGGAATGTAAACCTGCTAGATTAAAGTAAACCAGAGCACCCTGTGAGTCTAGAAATACTGAAAACCTATTACAAAGGACACCAGAATATGAAAATCAATGAACAATAAACTGCTGTAGACGGACTCAAAGCTCAAAAAGCCGCTCGACATGGGCAACTAGGGTATCAAAACCTATAATAAGGTCTTTGGAATGTAAACCAGCTAGATTAAAGTAAACCACAGCACCCTGAGGGTCTAAAAATGCTGAAAACCTATTACAAAGGACACCAGAATATGAAAATCAATGAACAATAAACTGCTGTAGACGGACTCAAAGCTCAGGGAACCACTCGACATGGGCAACTAGGGTATCAAAACCAATATTGAGGTATTAGGAATGTAAACCAGCTAGATTAAAGTAAACCAGAGCACCCTGTGGGTCTAGAAATACTGAAAACTGATTGCAAAGGACACCAGAATACGAAAATCAATGAACAATACACTGCTGTAGACGGACTAAAAGCTCAGAGAGCCGCTCAGCATGTGCAACTAGGGTATCAAAACCAAAAACAAAGTCTAAAGAATGTACACCAGCTAGATTAAAGCAAATCACAGCACCTTGTGGGTCTGGAATGGAAAAAACCGATTGCAAAGGACAACAGAAGCTAAAAATCAATGAACAATAAACTGCTGTAGACGGACTCAAAGTTCAAAGAGCCGCTCGACATGGGCAACTAGGGTATCAAAACCAATAATAAGGTCTTAGGAATGTAAACCAGCTACAATAAAGTAAACCACAGCACCTTGTGGGTCTAGAAATACTGAAAACTGATTGCAAAGGACACCAGAATATGAAAATCAATGAACAATAAACTGCTGTAGACGGACTTAAAGCTCAAATAGCCGCTCGACATGGGCAACTAGGCTATCAAAACCAATAATAAGGTCTTAAGAGTGTAAACCAGCTAGAATAAAGTAAACCACAGCACATTGTGGGTCTAGAAATGCAAAAAACCGATTGCAAAGGACAACAGAAGCTAAAAATCAATGAACAATAAACTGCTGTAGACGGACTCAACGCTCAAAGACCCGCTCGAGATGGGCAACTAGGGTATCAAAACCAATAATAAGGTCTTAGGAATGTCACCCAGGTAGAATAAAGTAAACCACAGCACCTTGTGGGTCTAGAAATGCAAAAAACGATTACAAAGGACAACAGAAGCTGAAAATCAATGAACAATAAACTGCTGTAGACGGACTCAAAGCTCAGGGAGCCGCTCGACATGGGCAACTAGGTTATCAAAACCAATAATAAGGTCTTAGAAATGTAAATTAGCTAGATTAAAATAAACCACAGCACCCTGTGGGTCTAGAAATGCTGAAAACCTATTACAAAGGACACCAGGATATGAAAATCAATGAACAATAAACTGCTGTAGACGGACTCAAAGCTCAGGGAGCCACTCGACATGGGCAAGTAAGGTATCAAAACCAATAATAAGGTCTTAGGAATGTAAACCAGCTAGAATAAAGTAAATCACAGCACCTTGTGGGTCTAGAAATCCAAAAAACCGATTGCAAAGGACAACAGAAGCTTTAAATCAATGAACAATAAACTGCTGTAGACGGACTCAAAGCTCAAAGAGCCGTTCGACATGGGCAACTAGGGTATCTAAACCAATAACAAAGTCTAAAGAATGTACACCAGCTAGATTAAAGCAAATCACAGCACCTTGTGGGTCTAGAAATGCAAAAACCGATTGCAAAGGACAACAGAAGCTGAAAATCAATGAACAATAAACTGCTGTAGACGGACTCAAAGCTCAGGGAGCAGCTTGACATGGGCAACTAGGGTATCAAAACCAATAATAAGGTCTTTGGAATGTAAACCAGCTAGATTAAAGTAAACCACAACACCCTGTTGGTTTAAAAATGCTGAAAACCTATTACAAAGGACACCAGAATATGAAAATCAATGAACAATAAACTGCTGTAGACGGACTCAAAGCTCAAAGAGCCGCTCGACATGGGCAACTAGGGTAACAAAACCAATAATAAGGTCTTAGGAATGTAAACCAGCTACAATAAAGTAAACCACAGCACCTTGTGGGTCTAGAAATGCTGAAAACCTATTACAAAGGACACCAGAATATGAAAATCAATGAACAATAAACTGCTGTAGACGGACTCAAAGCTCAAAAAGCCGCTCGACATGGGCAACTAGGGTATCAAAACCTATAATAAGGTCTTTCGAATGTAAACCAGCTAGATTTAAGTAAACCACAGCACCCTGAGGGTCTAAAAATGCTGAAAACCTATTACAAAGGACACCAGAATATGAAAATCAATGAACAATAAACTGCTGTAGACGGACTCAAAGCTCAAAGAGCCGCTTGACATGGGCAACTAGGGTATCAAAACCTATAATAAGGTCTTAGGAATGTAAACCAGCTAGAATAAAGTAAACCACAGCACCTTGTGGGTCTAGGAATGCAAAAAAACCGATTGCAAAGGACAACAGAAGCTGAAAATCAATGAACAATAAACTGCTGTAGACGGACTCAAAGCTCAGGGAACCACTCGACATGGGCAACTAGGGTATCAAAACCAATATTGAGGTATTAGGAATGTAAACCAGCTAGATTAAAGTAAACCAGAGCACCCTGTTGGTCTAGAAATACTGAAAACTGATTGCAAAGGACACCAGAATATGAAAATCAATGAACAATAAACTGCTGTAGACGGACTCAAAGCTCAGAGAGCCGCTCAGCATGTGCAACTAGGGTATCAAAACCAAAAACAAAGTCTAAAGAATGTACACCAGCTAGATTAAAGCAAATCACAGCACCTTGTGGGTCTGGAATGGCAAAAACCGATTGCAAAGGACAACAGAAGCTAAACATCAATGAACAATAAACTGCTGTAGACGGAATCAAAGCTCAAAGAGCCGCTCGACATGGGAAACTAGGGTATCAAAACCAATAATAAGGTCTTAGGAATGTAAACCAGCTACAATAAAGTAAACCACAGCACCTTGTGGGTCTAGAAATGCAAAAACCCGATTGCAAAGGACACCAGAAGCTGAAAATTAATGAACAATAAACTGCTGTAGACGGACTTAAAGCTCAAAGAGCCGCTCGACATGGGCAACTAGGCTATCAAAACCAATAATAAGGTTTTAGGAATGTTAACCAGCTAGAATAAAGTAAACCACAGCACATTGTGGGTCTAGAAATGCAAAAAACCGATTGCAAAGGACAACAGAAGCTAAAAATCAATGAACAATAAACTGCTGTAGACGGACTCAACGCTCAAAGACCCGCTCGAGATTGGCAACTAGGGTATCAAAACCAATAATAAGGTCTTAGGAATGTCAACCAGGTAGAATAAAGTAAACCACAGCACCTTGTGGGTCTAGAAATGCAAAAAACGATTACAAAGGACAACAGAAGCTGAAAATCAATGAACAATAAACTGCTGTAGACGGACTCAAAGCTCAGGGAGCCACTCGACATGGGCAAATAGGTTATCAAAACCAATAATAAGGTCTTAGAAATGTAAACCAGCTAGATTAAAGTAAACCACAGCACCCTGTGGGTCTAGAAATACTGAAAACTGATTGCAAAGGACACCAGAATATGAAAATCAATGAACAATAAACTGCTGTAGACGGACTTAAAGCTCAAAGAGCCGCTCGACATGGGCAACTAGGCTATCAAAACCAATAATAAGGTCTTAGGAATGTAAACCAGCTAAATTAAAGTAAACCACAGCACCCTGTGGGTCTAGAAATGCTGAAAACCTATTACAAAGGACACAAGGATATGAAAATCAATGAACAATAAACTGCTGTAGACGGACTCAAAGCTCAGGGAGCCACTCGACATGGGCAAGTAAGGTATCAAAACCAATAATAAGGTCTTAGGAATGTAAACCAGCTAGAATAAAGTAAATCACAGCACCTTGTGGGTCTAGAAATGCAAAAAAACGATTGCAAAGGACAACAGAAGCTGAAAATCAATGAACAATAAACTGCTGTAGACGGACTCAAAGCTCAAAGAGCCGTTCGACATGGGCAACTAGGGTATCAAAACCAATAACAAAGTCTAAAGAATGTACACCAGCTAGATTAAAGCAAATCACAGCACCTTGTGGGTCTAGAAATGCAAAAACCGATTGCAAAGGACAACAGAAGCTGAAAATCAATGAACAATAAACTGCTGTAGACGGACTCAAAGCTCAGGGAGCAGCTCGACATGGGCAACTAGGGTATCAAAACCAATAATAAGGTCTTTGGAATGTAAACCAGCTAGATTAAAGTAAACCAGAGCACCCTGTGGGTCTAGAAATACTGAAAACCTATTACAAAGGACACCAGAATATGAAAATCAATGAACAATAAACTGCTGTAGACGGACTCAAAGCTCAAAAAGCCGCTCAACATGGGCAACTAGGGTATCACAACCTATAATAAGGTCTTTGAAATGTAAACCAGCTAGATTTAAGTAAACCACAGCACCCTGAGGGTCTAAAAATGCTGAAAACCTATTACAAAGGACACCAGAATATGAAAATCAATGAACAATAAACTGCTGTAGACGGACTCAAAGCTCAAAGAGCCGCTTGACATGGGCAACTAGGGTATCAAAACCTATAATAAGGTCTTAGGAATGTAAACCAGCTAGAATAAAGTAAACCACAGCACCTTGTGGGTCTAGGAATGCAAAAAACCGATTGCAAAGAACAACAGAAGCTTTAAATCAATGAACAATAAACTGCTGTAGACGGACTCAAAGCTCAAAGAGCCGCTCGACATGGGCAACTAGGGTATCAAAACCAATAATAAGGTCTAAGGAATGTAAACCAGCTAGATTAAAGTAAACCACAGCACCCTGTGGGTCGAAAAATGCTAAAAACCTATTACAAAGGAAACCAGAATATGAAAATCAATGATCAATAAACTGCTGTAGACGGACTCAAAGCTCAGGGAACCACTCGACATGGGCAACTAGGGTATCAAAACCAATATTGAATTGAGGTATTAGGAATGTAAACCAGCTAGATTAAAGTAAACCAGAGCACCCTGTGGGTCTAGAAATACTGAAAACTGATTGCAAAGGACACCAGAATATGAAAATCAATGAACAATACACTGCTGTAGACGGACTAAAAGCTCAGAGAGCCGCTCAGCATGTGCAACTAGGGTATCAAAACCAAAAACAAAGTCTAAAGAATGTACACCAGCTAGATTAAAGCAAATCACAGCACCTTGTGGGTCTGGAATGGAAAAAACCGATTGCAAAGGACAACAGAAGCTAAAAATCAATGAACAATAAACTGCTGTAGACGGACTCAAAGCTCAAAGAGCCGCTCGACATGGGCAACTAGGGTATCAAAACCAATAATAAGGTCTTAGGAATGTAAACCAGCTACAATAAAGTAAACCACAGCACCTTGTGGGTCTAGAAATACTGAAAACTGATTGCAAAGGACACCAGAATATGAAAATCAATGAACAATAAACTGCTGTAGACGGACTTAAAGCTCAAATAGCCGCTCGACATGGGCAACTAGGCTATCAAAACCAATAATAAGGTCTTAAGAGTGTAAACCAGCTACAATAAAGTAAACCACAGCACATTGTGGGTCTAGAAATGCAAAAAACCGATTGCAAAGGACAACAGAAGCTAAAAATCAATGAACAATAAACTGCTGTAGACGGACTCAACGCTCAAAGACCCGCTCGAGATGGGCAACTAGGGTATCAAAACCAATAATAAGGTCTTAGGAATGTCACCCAGGTAGAATAAAGTAAACCACAGCACCTTGTGGGTCTAGAAATGCAAAAAACGATTACAAAGGACAACAGAAGCTGAAAATCAATGAACAATAAACTGCTGTAGACGGACTCAAAGCTCAGGGAGCCGCTCGACATGGGCAACTAGGTTATCAAAACCAATAATAAGGTCTTAGAAATGTAAATTAGCTAGATTAAAGTAAACCACAGCACCCTGTGGGTCTAGAAATGCTGAAAACCTATTACAAAGGACACCAGGATATGAAAATCAATGAACAATAAACTGCTGTAGACGGACTCAAAGCTCAGGGAGCCACTCGACATGGGCAAGTAAGGTATCAAAACCAATAATAAGGTCTTAGGAATGTAAACCAGCTAGAATAAAGTAAATCACAGCACCTTGTGGGTCTAGAAATCCAAAAAAACGATTGCAAAGGACAACAGAAGCTTTAAATCAATGAACAATAAACTGCTGTAGACGGACTCAAAGCTCAAAGGGCCGTTCGACATGGGCAACTAGGGTATCTAAACCAATAACAAAGTCTAAAGAATGTACACCAGCTAGATTAAAGCAAATCACAGCACCTTGTGGGTCTAGAAATGCAAAAACCGATTGCAAAGGACAACAGAAGCTAAAAATCAATGAACAATAAACTGCTGTAGACGGACTCAAAGCTCAAAGAGCCGCTCGACATGGGCAACTAGGGTATCAAAACCAATAATAAGGTCTTAGGAATGTAAACCAGCTACAATAAAGTAAACAACAGCACCTTGTGGGTCTAGAAATACTGAAAACTGATTGCAAAGGACACCAGAATATGAAAATCAATGAACAATAAACTGCTGTAGACGGACTTAAAGCTCAAATAGCCGCTCGACATGGGCAACTAGGCTATCAAAACCAATAATAAGGTCTTAAGAGTGTAAACCAGCTAGAATAAAGTAAACCACAGCACATTGTGGGTCTAGAAATGCAAAAAACCGATTGCAAAGGACAACAGAAGCTAAAAATCAATGAACAATAAACTGCTGTAGACGGACTCAACGCTCAAAGACCCGCTCGAGATGGGCAACTAGGGTATCAAAACCAATAATAAGGTCTTAGGAATGTCACCCAGGTAGAATAAAGTAAACCACAGCACCTTGTGGGTCTAGAAATGCAAAAAACGATTACAAAGGACAACAGAAGCTGAAAATCAATGAACAATAAACTGCTGTAGACGGACTCAAAGCTCAGGGAGCCGCTCGACATGGGCAACTAGGTTATCAAAACCAATAATAAGGTCTTAGAAATGTAAATTAGCTAGATTAAAGTAAACCACAGCACCCTCTGGGTCTAGAAATGCTGAAAACCTATTACAAAGGACACCAGGATATGAAAATCAATGAACAATAAACTGCTGTAGACGGACTCAAAGCTCAGGGAGCCACTCGACATGGGCAAGTAAGGTATCAAAACCAATAATAAGGTCTTAGGAATGTAAACCAGCTAGAATAAAGTAAATCACAGCACCTTGTGGGTCTAGAAATCCAAAAAAACGATTGCAAAGGACAACAGAAGCTTTAAATCAATGAACAATAAACTGCTGTAGACGGACTCAAAGCTCAAAGAGCCGTTCGACATGGGCAACTAGGGTATCTAAACCAATAACAAAGTCTAAAGAATGTACACCAGCTAGATTAAAGCAAATCACAGCACCTTGTGGGTCTAGAAATGCAAAAACCGATTGCAAAGGACAACAGAAGCTGAAAATCAATGAACAATAAACTGCTGTAGACGGACTCAAAGCTCAGGGAGCAGCTTGACATGGGCAACTAGGGTATCAAAACCAATAATAAGGTCTTTGGAATGTAAACCAGCTAGATTAAAGTTAACCACAGCACCCTGTTGGTTTAAAAATGCTGAAAACCTATTACAAAGGACACCAGAATATGAAAATCAATGAACAATAAACTGCTGTAGACGGACTCAAAGCTCAAAGAGCCGCTCGACATGGGCAACTAGGGTATCAAAACCAATAATAAGGTCTTAGGAATGTAAACCAGCTACAATAAAGTAAACCACAGCACCTTGTGGGTCTAGAAATGCTGAAAACCTATTACAAAGGACACCAGAATATGAAAATCAATGAACAATAAACTGCTGTAGACGGACTCAAAGCTCAAAAAGCCGCTCGACATGGGCAACTAGGGTATCAAAACCTATAATAAGGTCTTTCGAATGTAAACCAGCTAGATTTAAGTAAACGACAGCACCCTGAGGGTCTAAAAATGCTGAAAACCTATTACAAAGGACACCAGAATATGAAAATCAATGAACAATAAACTGCTGTAGACAGACTCAAAGCTCAAAGAGCCGCTTGACATGGGCAACTAGGGTATCAAAACCTATAATAAGGTCTTAGGAATGTAAACCAGCTAGAATAAAGTAAACCACAGCACCTTGTGGGTCTAGGAATGCAAAAAAACCGATTGCAAAGGACAACAGAAGCTGAAAATCAATGAACAATAAACTGCTGTAGACGGACTCAAAGCTCAAAGAGCCGCTCAACATGGGCAACTAGGGTATCAAAACCAATAATAAGGTCTAAGGAATGTAAACCAGCTAGATTAAAGTAAACCACAGCACCCTGTGGGTCTAAAAATGCTGAAAACCTATTACAAAGGAAACCAGAATATGAAAATCAATGAACAATAAACTGCTGTAGACGGACTCAAAGCTCAGGGAACCACTCGAAATGGGCAACTAGGGTATCAAAACCAATATTGAGGTATTAGGAATGTAAACCAGCTAGATTAAAGTAAACCAGAGCACCCTGTGGGTCTAGAAATACTGAAAACTGATTGCAAAGGACACCAGAATATGAAAATAGATGAACAATACACTGCTGTAGACGGACTAAAAGCTCAGAGAGCCGCTCAGCATGTGCAACTAGGGTATCAAAACCAAAAACAAAGTCTAAAGAATGTACACCAGCTAGATTAAAGCAAATCACAGCACTTTGTGGGTCTGGAATGGGAAAAACCGATTGCAAAGGACAACAGAAGCTAAAAATCAATGAACAATAAACTGATGTAGACGGACTCAAAGCTCAAAGAGCCGCTCGACATGGGCAACTAGGGTATCAAAACCAATAATAAGGTCTTAGAAATGTAAACCAGCTACAATAAAGTAAACCACAGCACCTTGTGGGTCTAGAAATACTGAAAACTGATTGCAAAGGACACCAGAATATGAAAATCAATGAACAATAAACTGCTGTAGACGGACTTAAAGCTCAAACAGCCGCTCGACATGGGCAACTAGGCTATCAAAACCAATAATAAGGTCTTAGGAATGTAAACCAGCTAGAATAAAGTAAATCACAGCACATTGTGGGTCTAGAAATGCAAAAAACCGATTGCAAAGGACAAGAGAAGCTAAAAATCAATGAACAATAAACTGCTGTAGACGGACTCAACGCTCAAAGAGCCGCTCGACATGGGCAACTAGGGTATTAAAACCAATAATAAGGTCTTAGGAATGTCAACCAGGTAGAATAAAGTAAACCATAGCAGCTGAAAATCAATGAACAATAAACTGCTGTAGACGGATTCAAAGCTCAGGGAGCCGCTCGACATGGGCAACTAGGTTATCAAAACCAATGATAAGGTCTTAGAAATGTAAACCAGCTAGATTAAAGTAAACCACAGCACCCTGTGGGTCTAGAAATGCTGAAAACCTATTACAAAGGACACCAAGATATGAAAATCAATGAACAATAAACTGCTGTAGACGGACTCAAAGCTCAGGGAGCCACTCGACATGGGCAAGTAAGGTATCAAAACCAATGATAAGGTCTTAGGAATGTAAACCAGCTAGAATAAAGTAAATCACAGCACCTTGTGGGTCTAGAAATGCAAAAAACCGATTGCAAAGGACAACAGAAGCTTAAAATCAATGAACAATAAACTGCTGTAGACGGACTCAAAGCTCAAAGAGCCGTTCGACATGGGCAACTAGGGTATCAAAACCAATAACAAAGTCTAAAGAATTTACACCAGCTAGATTAAAGCAAATCACAGCACCTTGTGGGTCTAGAAATGCAAAAACCGATTGCAAAGGACAACAGAAGCTGAAAATCAATGAACAATAAACTGCTTTAGACGGACTCAAAGCTAAGGGAGCAGCTCGACATGGGCAACTAGGGTATCAAAACCAATAATAAGGTCTTTGGAATGTAAACCAGCTAGATTAAAGTTAACCACAGCACCCTGTTGGTTTAAAAATGCTGAAAACCTATTACAAAGGACACCAGAATATGAAAATCAATGAACAATAAACTGCTGTAGACGGACTCAAAGCTCAAAGAGCCGCTCGACATGGGCAGCTAGGGTATCAAAACCAATAATAAGGTCTTAGGAATGTAAACCAGCTAGAATAAAGTAAACCACAGCACCTTGTGGGTCTAGGAATGCAAAAAACCGATTGGAAAGGACAACAGAAGCTGAAAATCAATGAACAATAAACTGCTGTAGACGGACTTAAAGCTCAAAGAGCCGCTCGACATGGGCAACTAGGGTATCAAAACCTATAATAAGGTCTAAGGAATGTAAACCAGCTAGATTAAAGTAAACCACAGCACCCTGAGGGTCTAGAAATGCAAAAAACCGATTGCAAAGGACAACAGAAGCTGAAAATCAATGAACAATAAACTGCTGTAGACGGACTCAAAGCTCAAAGAGCCGCTTGACATGGGCAAGTAAGGTATCAAAACCTATGATAAGGTCTTAGGAATGTAAACCAGCTAGAATAAAGTAAACCACAGAACCTTGTGGGTCTAGGAATGCAAAAAACCGATTGCAAAGGACAACAGAAGCGAAAAATCAATGAACAATAAACTGCTGCAGACGGACTCAAAGCTCAAAGAGCCATTCGACATGGGCAACTAGGGTATCAAAACCAATAATAAGGTCTTAGGAATGTAAACCAGCTAGAATAAAGGAACCACAGCATCTGTGGGTCTAGAAATGCAAAAAACCGATTGCAAAGGACAACAGAAGCTGAAAATCAATGAACAATAAACTGCTGTAGACGGACTCAAAGCTCAAAGAGCCGCTCGACATGGGCAACTAAGGTATCAAAACCAATAATAAAGTCTAAGGAATGTAAACCAGGTAGATTAAAGTAAACCACAGCACCCTGAGGGTCTAGAAATTCTGAAAACCTATTACAAAGGACACCAGAATATGAAAATCAATGAACAATAAACTGCTGTAGACGGACTCAAAGCTCAGGGAGCAGCTCGACATGGGCAACTAGGGTATCAAAACCAATAATAGGTATTTGAAATGTAAACCAGCTAGATTAAAGTCAACCACAACACCCTGTTGGTCTAAAAATGCTGAAAACCTATTACAAAGGACACCAGAATATGAAAATCAATGAACAATAAACTGCTGTAGACGGACTCGAAGCTCATGGAGCAGCTCGACATGGGCAACTAGGGTATCAAAACCAAAAATAAGGTCTTAGGAATGTAAACCAGCTGGATTAAATTAATCCACAGCATCCTGTGGGTCTAGAAATGCTGAAAACCGATTTCAAAAACCCCAGAATCTGAAAATCAATGAACAATAAACTGCTGTAGACGGACTCAAAGCTCAGGGAGCCGCTCGACATGGGCAACTAAGGTATCAAAACCAATGATAAGGTCTTAGGAATGTAAACCAGGTAGATTAAAGTAAACCACATCACCCTGAGGGTCTAGAAATGCTGAAAACCTATTACAAAGGACACCAGAATATGAAAATCAATGAACAATAAACTGCTGTAGACGGACTCAAAGCTCAGGGAGCAGCTCGACATGGGCAACTAGGGTATCAAAACCAATAATAGGTATTTGAAATGTAAACCAGCTAGATTAAAGTCAACCACAACACCCTGTTGGTCTAAAAATGCTGAAAACCTATTACAAAGGACACCAGAATATGAAAATCAATGAACAATAAACTGCTGTAGACGGACTCAAAGCTCAAAGAGCCGCTCGACATGGGCAACTAGGGTATCAAAACCTATAATAAGGTTTTTGGAATGTAAACCAGCTAGATTAAAGTAAACCACAGCACCCTGAGGGTCTAGAAATGCAAAAAAAACGATTGCAAGGGACAACAGAAGCTGAAAATCAATGAACAATAAACTGCTGTAGACGGACTCAAAGCTCAAAGAGCCGCTCGACATGGGCAACTAGGGTATCAAAACCAAAAATAAGGTCTTTGGAATGTAAACCAGCTAGATTAAAGTAAACCACAGCACCCTGTTGGTCTAAAAAAGCTGAAAACCTATTACAAAGGACACCAGAATATGAAAATCAATGAACAATAAACTGCTGTAGACGGACTCAAAGCTCAGGGAGCAGCTCGACATGGGCAACTAGGGTATCAAAACCAATAATAGGTATTTGAAATGTAAACGAGCTAGATTAAAGTCAACCACAGCACCCTGAGGGTCTAGAAATGCTGAAAACCTATTACAAAGGACACCAGAATATGAAAATCAATGAACAATAAACTGCTGTAGACGGACTCAAAGCTCAAAGAGCCGCTCGACATGGGCAACTAGGGTATCAAAACCTATAATAAGGTCTTTGGAATGTAAACCAGCTAGATTAAAGTAAACCACAGCACCCTGAGGGTCTAGAAATGCAAAAAAACGATTGCAAAGGACAACAGAAGCTGAAAATCAATGAACAATAAACTGCTGTAGACGGACTCAAAGCTCAAAGAGCCGCTCGACATGGGCAACTAGGGTATCAAAACCTATGATAAGGTCTTAGGAATGTAAACCAGCTAGAATAAAGTAAACCACAGAACCTTGTGGGTCTAGGAATGCAAAAAACCGATTGCAAAGGACAACAGAAGCGAAAAATCAATGAACAATAAACTGCTGTAGACGGACTCACAGCTCAAAGAGCCATTCGACATGGGCAACTAGGGTATCAAAACCAATAATAAGGTATTAGGAATGTAAACCAGCTAGAATAAAGTAAACCACAGCATCTGTGGGTCTAGAAATGCAAAAAACCGATTGCAAAGGACAACAGAAGCTGAAAATCAATGAACAATAAACTGCTGTAGACGGACTCAAAGCTCAAAGAGCCGCTCGACATGGGCAACTAGGGTATCAAAACCAATAATAAGGTATTTGGACTGTAAACCATCTAGATTAAAGTCAACCATAACATCCTGTTGGTCTAGAAATGCTGAAAACATATTACAAAGGACACCAGAATATGAAAATCAATGAACAATAAACTGCTGTAGACGGACTCAAAGCTCAGGGAGCGGCTCGACATGGGCAACTAGGGTATCAAAACCAATAATAAGGTCTTTGGAATGTAAACCAGCTAGATTAAAGTAAACCACAGCACCCTGTTGGTCTAAAAATGCTGAAAACCTATTACAAAGGACACCAGAATATGAAAATCAATGAACAATAAACTGCTGTAGACGGACTCAAAGCTCAGGGAGCAGCTCGACATGGGCAACTAGGTTATCAAAACCAATAATAAGGTCTTAGAAATGTAAATTAGCTAGATTAAAGTAAACCACAGCACCCTGTGGGTCTAGAAATGCTGAAAACCTATTACAAAGGACACCAGGATATGAAAATCAATGAACAATAAACTGCTGTAGACGGACTCAAAGCTCAGGGAGCCACTCGACATGGGCAAGTAAGGTATCAAAACCAATAATAAGGTCTTAGGAATGTAAACCAGCTAGAATAAAGTAAATCACAGCACCTTGTGGGTCTAGAAATCCAAAAAAACGATTGCAAAGGACAACAGAAGCTTTAAATCAATGAACAATAAACTGCTGTAGACGGACTCAAAGCTCAAAGAGCCGTTCGACATGGGCAACTAGGGTATCTAAACCAATAACAAAGTCTAAAGAATGTACACCAGCTAGATTAAAGCAAATCACAGCACCTTGTGGGTCTAGAAATGCAAAAACCGATTGCAAAGGACAACAGAAGCTGAAAATCAATGAACAATAAACTGCTGTAGACGGACTCAAAGCTCATGGAGCAGCTTGACATGGGCAACTAGGGTATCAAAACCAATAATAAGGTCTTTGGAATGTAAACCAGCTAGATTAAAGTTAACCACAGCACCCTGTTGGTTTAAAAATGCTGAAAACCTATTACAAAGGACACCAGAATATGAAAATCAATGAACAATAAACTGCTGTAGACGGACTCAAAGCTCAAAGAGCCGCTCGACATGGGCAACTAGGGTATCAAAACCAATAATAAGGTCTTAGGAATGTAAACCAGCTACAATAAAGTAAACCACAGCACCTTGTGGGTCTAGAAATGCTGAAAACCTATTACAAAGGACACCAGAATATGAAAATCAATGAACAATAAACTGCTGTAGACGGACTCAAAGCTCAAAAAGCCGCTCGACATGGGCAACTAGGGTATCAAAACCTATAATAAGGTCTTTCGAATGTAAACCAGCTAGATTTAAGTAAACGACAGCACCCTGAGGGTCTAAAAATGCTGAAAACCTATTACAAAGGACACCAGAATATGAAAATCAATGAACAATAAACTGCTGTAGACAGACTCAAAGCTCAAAGAGCCGCTTGACATGGGCAACTAGGGTATCAAAACCTATAATAAGGTCTTAGGAATGTAAACCAGCTAGAATAAAGTAAACCACAGCACCTTGTGGGTCTAGGAATGCAAAAAAACCGATTGCAAAGGACAACAGAAGCTGAAAATCAATGAACAATAAACTGCTGTAGACGGACTCAAAGCTCAAAGAGCCGCTCAACATGGGCAACTAGGGTATCAAAACCAATAATAAGGTCTAAGGAATGTAAACCAGCTAGATTAAAGTAAACCACAGCACCCTGTGGGTCTAAAAATGCTGAAAACCTATTACAAAGGAAACCAGAATATGAAAATCAATGAACAATAAACTGCTGTAGACGGACTCAAAGCTCAGGGAACCACTCGAAATGGGCAACTAGGGTATCAAAACCAATATTGAGGTATTAGGAATGTAAACCAGCTAGATTAAAGTAAACCAGAGCACCCTGTGGGTCTAGAAATACTGAAAACTGATTGCAAAGGACACCAGAATATGAAAATAGATGAACAATACACTGCTGTAGACGGACTAAAAGCTCAGAGAGCCGCTCAGCATGTGCAACTAGGGTATCAAAACCAAAAACAAAGTCTAAAGAATGTACACCAGCTAGATTAAAGCAAATCACAGCACTTTGTGGGTCTGGAATGGGAAAAACCGATTGCAAAGGACAACAGAAGCTAAAAATCAATGAACAATAAACTGATGTAGACGGACTCAAAGCTCAAAGAGCCGCTCGACATGGGCAACTAGGGTATCAAAACCAATAATAAGGTCTTAGAAATGTAAACCAGCTACAATAAAGTAAACCACAGCACCTTGTGGGTCTAGAAATACTGAAAACTGATTGCAAAGGACACCAGAATATGAAAATCAATGAACAATAAACTGCTGTAGACGGACTTAAAGCTCAAACAGCCGCTCGACATGGGCAACTAGGCTATCAAAACCAATAATAAGGTCTTAGGAATGTAAACCAGCTAGAATAAAGTAAATCACAGCACATTGTGGGTCTAGAAATGCAAAAAACCGATTGCAAAGGACAAGAGAAGCTAAAAATCAATGAACAATAAACTGCTGTAGACGGACTCAACGCTCAAAGAGCCGCTCGACATGGGCAACTAGGGTATTAAAACCAATAATAAGGTCTTAGGAATGTCAACCAGGTAGAATAAAGTAAACCATAGCAGCTGAAAATCAATGAACAATAAACTGCTGTAGACGGATTCAAAGCTCAGGGAGCCGCTCGACATGGGCAACTAGGTTATCAAAACCAATGATAAGGTCTTAGAAATGTAAACCAGCTAGATTAAAGTAAACCACAGCACCCTGTGGGTCTAGAAATGCTGAAAACCTATTACAAAGGACACCAAGATATGAAAATCAATGAACAATAAACTGCTGTAGACGGACTCAAAGCTCAGGGAGCCACTCGACATGGGCAAGTAAGGTATCAAAACCAATGATAAGGTCTTAGGAATGTAAACCAGCTAGAATAAAGTAAATCACAGCACCTTGTGGGTCTAGAAATGCAAAAAACCGATTGCAAAGGACAACAGAAGCTTAAAATCAATGAACAATAAACTGCTGTAGACGGACTCAAAGCTCAAAGAGCCGTTCGACATGGGCAACTAGGGTATCAAAACCAATAACAAAGTCTAAAGAATTTACACCAGCTAGATTAAAGCAAATCACAGCACCTTGTGGGTCTAGAAATGCAAAAACCGATTGCAAAGGACAACAGAAGCTGAAAATCAATGAACAATAAACTGCTTTAGACGGACTCAAAGCTAAGGGAGCAGCTCGACATGGGCAACTAGGGTATCAAAACCAATAATAAGGTCTTTGGAATGTAAACCAGCTAGATTAAAGTTAACCACAGCACCCTGTTGGTTTAAAAATGCTGAAAACCTATTACAAAGGACACCAGAATATGAAAATCAATGAACAATAAACTGCTGTAGACGGACTCAAAGCTCAAAGAGCCGCTCGACATGGGCAGCTAGGGTATCAAAACCAATAATAAGGTCTTAGGAATGTAAACCAGCTAGAATAAAGTAAACCACAGCACCTTGTGGGTCTAGGAATGCAAAAAACCGATTGGAAAGGACAACAGAAGCTGAAAATCAATGAACAATAAACTGCTGTAGACGGACTTAAAGCTCAAAGAGCCGCTCGACATGGGCAACTAGGGTATCAAAACCTATAATAAGGTCTAAGGAATGTAAACCAGCTAGATTAAAGTAAACCACAGCACCCTGAGGGTCTAGAAATGCAAAAAACCGATTGCAAAGGACAACAGAAGCTGAAAATCAATGAACAATAAACTGCTGTAGACGGACTCAAAGCTCAAAGAGCCGCTTGACATGGGCAAGTAAGGTATCAAAACCTATGATAAGGTCTTAGGAATGTAAACCAGCTAGAATAAAGTAAACCACAGAACCTTGTGGGTCTAGGAATGCAAAAAACCGATTGCAAAGGACAACAGAAGCGAAAAATCAATGAACAATAAACTGCTGCAGACGGACTCAAAGCTCAAAGAGCCATTCGACATGGGCAACTAGGGTATCAAAACCAATAATAAGGTCTTAGGAATGTAAACCAGCTAGAATAAAGGAACCACAGCATCTGTGGGTCTAGAAATGCAAAAAACCGATTGCAAAGGACAACAGAAGCTGAAAATCAATGAACAATAAACTGCTGTAGACGGACTCAAAGCTCAAAGAGCCGCTCGACATGGGCAACTAAGGTATCAAAACCAATAATAAAGTCTAAGGAATGTAAACCAGGTAGATTAAAGTAAACCACAGCACCCTGAGGGTCTAGAAATTCTGAAAACCTATTACAAAGGACACCAGAATATGAAAATCAATGAACAATAAACTGCTGTAGACGGACTCAAAGCTCAGGGAGCAGCTCGACATGGGCAACTAGGGTATCAAAACCAATAATAGGTATTTGAAATGTAAACCAGCTAGATTAAAGTCAACCACAACACCCTGTTGGTCTAAAAATGCTGAAAACCTATTACAAAGGACACCAGAATATGAAAATCAATGAACAATAAACTGCTGTAGACGGACTCGAAGCTCATGGAGCAGCTCGACATGGGCAACTAGGGTATCAAAACCAAAAATAAGGTCTTAGGAATGTAAACCAGCTGGATTAAATTAATCCACAGCATCCTGTGGGTCTAGAAATGCTGAAAACCGATTTCAAAAACCCCAGAATCTGAAAATCAATGAACAATAAACTGCTGTAGACGGACTCAAAGCTCAGGGAGCCGCTCGACATGGGCAACTAAGGTATCAAAACCAATGATAAGGTCTTAGGAATGTAAACCAGGTAGATTAAAGTAAACCACATCACCCTGAGGGTCTAGAAATGCTGAAAACCTATTACAAAGGACACCAGAATATGAAAATCAATGAACAATAAACTGCTGTAGACGGACTCAAAGCTCAGGGAGCAGCTCGACATGGGCAACTAGGGTATCAAAACCAATAATAGGTATTTGAAATGTAAACCAGCTAGATTAAAGTCAACCACAACACCCTGTTGGTCTAAAAATGCTGAAAACCTATTACAAAGGACACCAGAATATGAAAATCAATGAACAATAAACTGCTGTAGACGGACTCAAAGCTCAAAGAGCCGCTCGACATGGGCAACTAGGGTATCAAAACCTATAATAAGGTTTTTGGAATGTAAACCAGCTAGATTAAAGTAAACCACAGCACCCTGAGGGTCTAGAAATGCAAAAAAAACGATTGCAAGGGACAACAGAAGCTGAAAATCAATGAACAATAAACTGCTGTAGACGGACTCAAAGCTCAAAGAGCCGCTCGACATGGGCAACTAGGGTATCAAAACCAAAAATAAGGTCTTTGGAATGTAAACCAGCTAGATTAAAGTAAACCACAGCACCCTGTTGGTCTAAAAAAGCTGAAAACCTATTACAAAGGACACCAGAATATGAAAATCAATGAACAATAAACTGCTGTAGACGGACTCAAAGCTCAGGGAGCAGCTCGACATGGGCAACTAGGGTATCAAAACCAATAATAGGTATTTGAAATGTAAACGAGCTAGATTAAAGTCAACCACAGCACCCTGAGGGTCTAGAAATGCTGAAAACCTATTACAAAGGACACCAGAATATGAAAATCAATGAACAATAAACTGCTGTAGACGGACTCAAAGCTCAAAGAGCCGCTCGACATGGGCAACTAGGGTATCAAAACCTATAATAAGGTCTTTGGAATGTAAACCAGCTAGATTAAAGTAAACCACAGCACCCTGAGGGTCTAGAAATGCAAAAAAACGATTGCAAAGGACAACAGAAGCTGAAAATCAATGAACAATAAACTGCTGTAGACGGACTCAAAGCTCAAAGAGCCGCTCGACATGGGCAACTAGGGTATCAAAACCTATGATAAGGTCTTAGGAATGTAAACCAGCTAGAATAAAGTAAACCACAGAACCTTGTGGGTCTAGGAATGCAAAAAACCGATTGCAAAGGACAACAGAAGCGAAAAATCAATGAACAATAAACTGCTGTAGACGGACTCACAGCTCAAAGAGCCATTCGACATGGGCAACTAGGGTATCAAAACCAATAATAAGGTATTAGGAATGTAAACCAGCTAGAATAAAGTAAACCACAGCATCTGTGGGTCTAGAAATGCAAAAAACCGATTGCAAAGGACAACAGAAGCTGAAAATCAATGAACAATAAACTGCTGTAGACGGACTCAAAGCTCAAAGAGCCGCTCGACATGGGCAACTAGGGTATCAAAACCAATAATAAGGTATTTGGACTGTAAACCATCTAGATTAAAGTCAACCATAACATCCTGTTGGTCTAGAAATGCTGAAAACATATTACAAAGGACACCAGAATATGAAAATCAATGAACAATAAACTGCTGTAGACGGACTCAAAGCTCAGGGAGCGGCTCGACATGGGCAACTAGGGTATCAAAACCAATAATAAGGTCTTTGGAATGTAAACCAGCTAGATTAAAGTAAACCACAGCACCCTGTTGGTCTAAAAATGCTGAAAACCTATTACAAAGGACACCAGAATATGAAAATCAATGAACAATAAACTGCTGTAGACGGACTCAAAGCTCAGGGAGCAGCTCGACATGGGCAACTAGGGTATCAAAACCAATAATAAGGTCTTAGGAATGTAAACCAGCTAGATTAAAGTAAACCACAGCACCTTGTGGGTCTAGAAATGCAAAAAACGATTACAAAGGAGAACAGAAGCTGAAAATCAATGAACAATAAACTGCTGTAGACGGACTCGAAGCTCAAAGAGCCGCTCGACATGGGCAACAAAGGTATCAAAACTTATAATAAGGTCTAAGGAATGTAAACCAGGTAGATTAAAGTAAACCACATCACACTGTTGGTCTAGAAATGCTGAAAACCTATTACAAAGGACACCAGAATATGAAAATCAATGAACAATAAACTGCTGTAGACGGACTCAAAGCCCAGGGAGCAGCTCGACATGGGCAACTAGGGTATCAAAACCAATAATAAGGTCTTTGGAATGTAAACCAGCTAGATTAAAGTAAACCACAGCATCTGTGGGTCTAGAAATGCAAAACACCGATTGCAAAGGACAACAGAAGCTGAAAATCAATGAACAATAAACTGCTGTAGACGGACTCAAAGCTCAGGGAGCAGTTCGACATGGGCAACTAGGGTATCAAAACCAATGATAAGGTATTTGGAATGTAAACCCGCTAGATTAAAGTCAACCACAACACCCTGTTGGTCTAAAAATGCTGAAAACCTATTACAAAGGACACCAGAATATGAAAATCAATGAACAATAAACTGCTGTAGACGGACTCAAAGCTCAGGGAGCAGCTCGACATGGGCAACTAGGGTATCAAAACCAATAATAAGGTCTTAGGAATGTAAACCAGCTAGATTCAGATAATCCACAGCATCATGTGGGTCTAGAAATGCAAAAAAACGATTGCAAAGGACAACAGAATATGAAAATCAATGAACAATAAACTGCTGTAGACGGACTCAAAGCTCAGGGAGCAGCTCGACATGGGCAACTAGGGTATCAAAACCAATAATAGGTATTTGAAATGTAGACCAGCTAGATTAAAGTCAACCACAACACCCTGTTGGTCTAAAAATGCTGAAAACCTATTACAAAGGACACCAGAATATGAAAATCAATGAACAATAAACTGCTGTAGACGGACTCAAAGCTCAGGGAGCAGCTCGACATGGGCAACTAGGGTATCAAAACCAATAATAGGTATTTGAAATGTAGACCAGCTAGATTAAAGTCAACCACAACACCCTGTTGGTCTAAAAATGCTGAAATTAAACCTATTACAAAGGACACCAGAATATGAAAATCAATGAACAATAAACTGCTGTAGACGGACTCAAAGCTCAAAGAGTCATTCGACATGGGCAACTAGGGTATCAAAACCTATAATAAGGTCTTTGGAATGTAAACCAGCTAGATTAAAGTAAACCACAGCACCCTGAGGGTCTAGAAATGCAAAAAAACGATTGCAAAGGACAACAGAAGCTGAAAATCAATGAACAATAAACTGCTGTAGACGGACTCAAAGCTCAAAGAGCCGCTCGACATGGGCAACTAGGGTATCAAAACCTATAATAAGGTCTTAGGAATGTAAACCAGCTAGAATAAAGTAAACCACAGAACCTTGTGGGTCTAGGAATGCAAAAAACCGATTGCAAAGGACAACAGAAGCGAAAAATCAATGAACAATAAACTGCTGTAGACGGACTCAAAGCTCAAAGAGCCATTCGACATGGGCAACTAGGGTATCAAAACCAATGATAAGGTATTAGGAATGTAAACCAGCTAGAATAAAGTAAACCACAGCATCTGTGGGTCTAGAAATGCAAAAAACCGATTGCAAAGGACAGCAGAAGCTGAAAATCAATGAACAATAAACTGCTGTAGACGGACTCAAAGCTCAGGGAGCAGTTCGACATGGGCAACTAGGGTATCAAAACCAATAATAAGGTATTTGGACTGTAAACCATCTAGATTAAAGTCAACCATAACACCCTGTTGGTCTAGAAATGCTGAAAACCTATTACAAAGGACACCAGAATATGAAAATCAATGAACAATAAACTGCTGTAGACGGACTCAAAGCTCAGGGAGCAGCTCGACATGGGCAACTAGGGTATCAAAACCAATAATAAGGTCTTAGGAATGTAAACCAGCTAGATTAAAGTAAACCACAGCACCTTGTGGGTCTAGAAATGCAAAAAAACGATTACAAAGGAGAACAGAAGCTGAAAATCAATGAACAATAAACTGCTGTAGACGGACTCGAAGCTCAAAGAGCCGCTCGACATGGGCAACTAAGGTATCAAAACGTATAATAAGGTCTAAGGAATGTAATCCAGGTAGATTAAAGTAAACCACATCACCCTGAGGGTCTAGAAATGCTGAAAACCTATTACAAAGGACACCAGAATATGAAAATCAATGAACAATAAACTGCTGTAGACGGACTCAAAGCCCAGGGAGCAGCTCGACATGGGCAACTAGGGTATCAAAACCAATAATAAGGTCTTTGGAATGTAAACCAGCTAGATTAAAGTAAACCACAGCACCCTGTTGGTCTAAAAATGCTGAAAACCTATTACAAAGGACACCAGAATATGAAAATCAATGAACAATACACTGCTGTAGACGGACTCAAAGCTCAAAGAGCCAATCGACATGGGCAACTAGGGTATCAAAACCAATAATAAGGTCTTAGGAATGTAAACCAGCTAGAATAAAATAAACCACAGCATCTGTGGGTCTAGAAATGCAAAACACCGATTGCAAAGGACAACAGAAGCTGAAAATCAATGAACAATAAACTGTTGTAGACGGTCTAAAAGCTCAGGGAGCAGCTCGACATGGGCAACTAGGGTATCAAAACCAATAATAAGGTCTTAGGAATGTAAACCAGCTAGATTCAGGTAATCCACAGCATCCTGTGGGTCTAGAAATGCAAAAAACCGATTGCAAAGGACAACAGAAGCTGAAAATCAATGAACAATAAACTGCTGTAGACGGACTTAAAGCTCAGGGAGCCGCTCGACATGGGCAAGTAGGATATCAAAACCAATAATGAGGTCTTAGGAATGTAAACCAGCTAGATTAAAGTAAACCACAGCACCCTGTATGTCTAAAAATGCTGAAATTAAACCTATTACAAAGGACAACAGAATATGAAAATCAATGAACAATAAACTGCTGTAGACGGACTCAAAGCTCAGGGAGCAGCTCGACATGGGCAACTAGGGTATCAAAACCAATAATAGGTATTTGAAATGTAGACCAGCTAGATTAAAGTCAACCACAACACCCTGTTGGTCTAAAAATGCTGAAATTAAACCTATTACAAAGGACACCAGAATATGAAAATCAATGAACAATAAACTGCTGTAGACGGACTCAAAGCTCAAAGAGCCATTCGACATGGGCAACTAGGGTCTCAAAACCTATAATAAGGTCTTTGGAATGTAAACCAGCTAGATTAAAGTAAACCACAGCACCCTGAGGGTCTAGAAATGCAAAAAAACGATTGCAAAGGACAACAGAAGCTGAAAATCAATGAACAATAAACTGCTGTAGACGGACTCAAAGGTCATGGAGGAGCTCGACATGGGCAACTAGGGTATCAAAACCAATAATAAGGTCTAAGGAATGTAAACCAGCTAGATTAAAATAATCCACAGCATCCTGTGGGTCTAGAAATGCTGAAAACCGATTTCAAAGGACACCAGAATCTGAAAATCAATGAACAATAAACTGCTGTAGACGGACTCAAAGCTCTGGGAGCCGCTCGACATGGGCAACTAAGGTATCAAAACCAATAATAAGGTCTTAGGAATGTAAACCAGCTAGAATAAAGTAAACCACAGCACCTTGTGGGTCTAGAAATGCAAAAAAACCGATTGCAAAGGACAACAGAAGCTGAAAATCAATGAACAATAAACTGCTGTAGACGGACTCAAAGCTCAAAGAGCCGCTCGACATGGGCAACTAGGGTATCAAAACCAATAATGAGGTCTTAGGAATGTAAACCAGCTACAATAAAGTAAACCACAGCACCTAGTGGGTCTAGAAATGCAAAAAACCGATTGCAAAGGACAACAGAAGCTGAAAATCAATGAACAATAAACTGCTGTAGACGGACTCAAAGCTCAGGGAGCAGCTCGACATGGGCAACTAGGATATCAAAACCAATAATAAGGTCTTAGGAATGTAAACCAGCTAGATTAAGATAATCCACAGCATCCTGTGGGTCTAGAAATGCTGAAAACCGATTTCAAAAACCCAAGAATATGAAAATCAATGAACAATAAACTGCTGTAGACGGACTCAAATCTCAGGGAGCCGCTCGACATGGGCAACTAAGGTATCAAAACCAACGATAATGTCTTAGGAATGTAAACCAGCTAGAATAAAGTAAACCACAGCACCTTGTGGGTCTAGAAATGCAAAAAACCGATTGCAAAGGACAAGAGAAGCTAAAAATCAATGAACAATAAACTGCTGTAGACGGACTCAAAGCTCAGGGAGCCGCTCGACAAGGGCAACTAGGGCATCAAAACCAATAATAAGGTCTTAGGAATGTTAACCATCTAGAATAAAGTAAATCACAGCACCTTGTGGGTCTAGAAATGCAAAAAACCGATTGCAAAGGACAACAGAAGCTTAAAATCAATGAACAATAAACTGCTGTAGACGGACTCAAAGCTCAAAGAGCCGCTCGACATGGGCAACTAGGGTATCAAAACCAATAATAAGGTCTAAGGAATGTAAACCAGCTAGATTAAAGTAAACCACAGCACCCTGAGGGTTTAGAAATGCTGAAAACCTATTACAAAGGACACCAGAATATGAAAATCAATGAACAATAAACTGCTGTAGACGGACTCAAAGCTCAAAGAGCCGCTCGACATGGGCAACTAGGGTATCAAAACCAATAATGAGGTCTTAGGAATGTAAACCAGCTAGAATAAAGTAAACCACAGCACCTTGAGGGTCTAGAAATGCAAAAAACCGATTGCAAAGGACAACAGAAGCTGAAAATCAATGAACAATAAACTGCTGTAGACGGACTCAAAGCTCAGGGAGCAGCTCGACAAGGGCAACTAGGGTAGCAAAACCAATAATAAGGTTTTAGGAATGTAAGCCAGCTAGATTAAAGTAAACCACAGCACCCTGTTGGTATAAAAATGCTGAAAACCTATTACAAAAGACACCAGAATATGAAAATCAATGAACAATAAACTGCTGTAGACGGACTCAAAGCTCATGGATGAGCTCGACATGGGCAACTAGGGTATCAAAACCAATAATAAGGTCTAAGGAATGTAAGCCAGCTAGATTAAAATAATCCACAGCATCCTGTGGGTCTAGAAATGCTGAAAACCGATTTCAAAGGACACCAGAATCTGAAAATCAATGAACAATAAACTGCTGTAGACGGACTCAAAGCTCTGGGAGCCGCTCGACATGGGCAACTAAGGTATCAAAACCAATAATAAGGTCTTAGGAATGTAAACCAGCTAGAATAAAGTAAACCACAGCACCTTGTGGGTCTAGAAATGCAAAAAAATCGATTGCAAAGGACAACAGAAGCTGAAAATCAATGAACAATAAACTGCTGTAGACGGACTCAAAGCTCAAAGAGCCGCTCGACATGGGCAACTAGGGTATCAAAACCAATAATGAGGTCTTAGGAATGTTAACCAGCTAGAATAAAGTAAATCACAGCACCTTGTGGGTCTAGAAATGCAAAAAACCGATTGCAAAGGACAACAGAAGCTTAAAATCAATGAACAATAAACTGCTGTAGACGGACTCAAAGCTCAGGGAGCAGCTCGACATGGGCAACTAGGGTATCAAAACCAATAATAAGGTCTAAGGAATGTAAACCAGCTAGATTAAAGTAAACCACAGCACCCTGAGGGTTTAGAAATGCTGAAAACCTATTACAAAGGACACCAGAATATGAAAATCAATGAACAATAAACTGCTGTAGACGGACTCAAAGCTCAAAGAGCCGCTCGACATGGGCAACTAGGGTAGCAAAACCAATAATAAGGTTTTAGGAATGTAAGCCAGCTAGATTAAATTAAACCACAGCACCCTGTTGGTATAAAAATGCTGAAAACCTATTACAAAAGACACCAGAATATGAAAATCAATGAACAATAAACTGCTGTAGACGGACTCAAAGCTCATGGAGTAGCTCGACATGGGCAACTAGGGTATCAAAACCAATAATAAGGTCTAAGGAATGTAAACCAGCTAGATTAAAATAATCCACAGCATCCTGTGGGTCTAGAAATGCTGAAAACCGATTTCAAAGGACACCAGAATCTGAAAATCAATGAACAATAAACTGCTGTAGACGGACTCAAAGCTCAGGGAGCCGCTCGACATGGGCAACTAAGGTATCAAAACCAATAATAAGGTCTTAGGAATGTAAACCAGCTAGAATAAAGTAAACCACAGCACCTTGTGGGTCTAGAAATGCAAAAAACCGATTGCAAAGGACAACAGAAGCTGAAAATCAATGAACAATAAACTGCTGTAGACGGACTCAAAGCTCAGGGAGCCGCTCGACATGGGCAACTAAGGTAGCAAAACCAATAATAAGGTTTTAGGAATGTAATCCAGCTAGATTAAAGTAAACCACAGCACCCTGTTGGTATAAAAATGCTGAAAACCTATTACAAAAGACACCAGAATATGAAAATCAATGAACAATAAACTGCTGTAGACGGACTCAAAGCTCATGGAGTAGCTCGACATGGGCAACTAGGGTATCAAAACCAATAATAAGGTCTAAGGAATGTAAACCAGCTAGATTAAAATAATCCACAGCATCCTGTGGGTCTAGAAATGCTGAAAACCGATTTCAAAGGACACCAGAATCTGAAAATCAATGAACAATAAACTGCTGTAGACGGACTCAAAGCTCAGGGAGCCGCTCGACATGGGCAACTAAGGTTTCAAAACCAATAATAAGGTCTTAGGAATGTAAACCAGCTAGAATAAAGTAAACCACAGCACCTTGTGGGTCTAGAAATGCAAAAAACCGATTGCAAAGGACAACAGAAGCTGAAAATCAATGAACAATAAACTGCTGTAGACGGACTCAAAGCTCAGGGAGCCGCTCGAAATGGGCAACTAGGTTATCAAAACCAATAATAAGGTCTTAGAAATGTAAACCACCTATATTAATGTAAATATTCTAAAACTCCGGAAAATTCCGGATTATCATAATCTGACATTAGAAAGTTTATTTTTATGAAGAAATAACGCACGAAACAAAGACAGTTATTTTTTAATTGGATAGAAATCGTTTTTTCGCGTTTAAAAATGCATCATTTGTAAAAATATGTTTAGTATTTACGGAGAAAACAAATTTTGAAAAGTTTATATTTACCCCGGTCAGAGGGAATTTAAGATTGAGAAAACGGTATAATATATAACCGCCTAATTCGATGTCTGAATCATGCTCGGTCATTGTGTTTTCGATATTGGTTCAAAGCCATAACCATAAGCTTCTCAAAAATCGTTTACTTTTTTATCTACGCTAAGGAACAAGTGGACAATTTTAATTTGAAAAAGGACTTCTGGTCAAATATTCAAAAACTCCGGATAATTCCGGAGCTTCATAATCTGACTTTATAAAAAAATAGTTTTCTAAAAAGATAGCACACGAAAGAAAGACACATTCTTGATAATTTATCAAATATTGTTTGTCTGCGTTTAAACATGCATACTGTGTGAAAATGCATTGAAAATTAACTGAAAATTTATTTTTTTTAAATTTACTGAAAATTCGGTGAGAGGGAATCAAAGATTGAAAAAAAGGTATAAAATTTAACTGCCAAATATGATATGTGCGTCGTGCTCTGTCATTTTGTTTTTGTTATTGGCGAAAAGCCAAAAGTATAAGCTTTTCAAATATGGCTTACTTTTTAATCTACGCCAACGAACAAGTTGACAATTCGAATTTGAAAATGGACTTCCGGTCAAATATTCAAAAACTCCGGATAATTCCGGAGTTTCATAATCTGACTTTATAAAAAATAGTTTTCTACAAAGATAGCGCACGAAAGAAAGACACATTCTTGGTAATTTATTAAATATTGTTTGTCTGCGTTTAAACATGCATAATGTGTGAAAATGCATTGAAAATTAACTGAAAAAAACAATTAAAAAAAATTACTGAAAATCCGGTGAGAGGGAATCAAAGATTGAAAAAAAGGTATAAAATTTAACTGCCAAATATGATGTGTGGGTCGTGCTCGGTCTTTTTGTTTTTGTTATTGGTGAAAAGCCAAAAGAATAAGCTTTTCAAATATGAGTTTCTTTTTAATCTACGCCAACGAATAAGTTGACAATTCGAATTTGAAAATGGACTTCCGGTCAAATTTTCAAAAACTCCGGAAAATTCCGGAGTACCATAATCTGACTTTAGAAAATATGTTTTAATGACAAAATAACGCACGAAACAAAGATTAGTTAGTATTTATTCGATAAAAAATGGTTTTCCGCGTTAAAAAATGCATCATTTATGAAAATATATTGAGTATTAAGAGAAAAAACACATTTTGAAAATTTATCAATAATCCGGTCAGAGGGAATTTAAGATTGAAAATCAGATGCAAATATATTTTTTAATGTAAAATAGTGTGGGTCAAAGTCGGTCATTGCCGGTCGGTGTCGCAAATAACGTCCTTGAAATAAGCTTTTTGAAAATGTTTTTACTTTTATTTTAGCTTCTATAATAAAAAAAGTTATGATATTTTGAAAATATATCGAATATGTGGGTCAGCGGGAACGGTAGTATGAGATCAGGTCCAAAATTTTACCAGCCTCAAATTTTGTGTGGACGATACTAATCAGAGTGGGTCAATTATCAAGAAAAAGATATAAGTAACGGCTCTTCAAAAGTGTTTTTGGTTTCTTGATGGTGTATAGAACAACAAAATGCCGACCTTTTAACATTTTGAGTCGGGTGTGGGTCGGAGGGAATCAGGTGTGGGTCAGAGGGAACCGGGATTCTGTGGGTCAGCGGGAGGATCTATAGGGATCGCGCCTGTGAATAGACATCTGTTGGTAGCCTGTCCAATATAACTGGACCCGATTCTTTTTTGCTCGTTTTTTTTCAATATTTATGTGAAAACATGCGGGGAAGAGAATTACAACGCAGTTTTAAGCATTAAATATGCTTTTCTTCTCTATTTTCATTTCAAGGTATCAATCTTGTAATTAAAGAAACTATAATCAATTTAATCATTTAAAGACATATTCAGATTTGACCTATAAAAAACCCTTAATAATTTGTATTAACTAAATTGATTAATAAACTAGGAAAAAAAACACTCTTCTTTGGTTGCCTTAATATCCATGCGCTGTCTGTATTTTTTGGCTGGGTTGTCACAATCAAGGGAGATAATTGAACGATGCAATATCTTTACACACCCATGTTTTATAGAAACTGATTTTTGACTATAGGGGTATCAAAATTAAATAAAAATGAAAAGAACGGGATTTGTTCAGTTTGTTTATTAGTTTTTGATACATTTGCATTCATTATATACAGAAATTTCTTTGTTAAACGTGACCATATGTTGAAAATAAGTACAATAATTGCCACGTGTAGCATATACATGAATAGTCCTTATAACCGGTTATCTTCATGTATCATATTATCAAACGAGAAAATACAACGAGTGATCTTTTAAGTTATTAAAAAGAGATTTCATAGAGAAAAACTATAAGGCAAAACAATAAATAGGAGAAATTTACATAAAGTTATCGGTTGGGAGTGGTGGCGTGCTCCTGTAATCCAGCTACTTGGAGACCAGAGTTGGTGGACGGTGTGAGGGCAGGAGTCCTGCTTTCAGGTGATCTATGTTGAGCGGGCGTCCGCACTAAGATCGGCATCAATATGGGCACACCGAGGGAGCTCAGTGTGACCAGGTTGTCTAAGGAGAGACGTATCGGCCCAGGGCGGAAACGCAGCAGGCAAAAGTCTCCGTGTCGATCAGTAGTGGGATCGCGCCTGTGAATAGACATCTGTTGGTAGCCTGTCCAATATAACTGGACCCGATTCTTTTTTGCTCGTTTTTTTTTCAATATTTATGTGAAAACATGCGGGGAAGAGAATTACAACGCAGTTTTAAGCATTAAATATGCTTTTCTTCTCTATTTTCATTTCAAGGTATCAATCTTGTAATTAAAGAAACTATAATCAATTTAATCATTTAAAGACATATTCAGATTTGACCTATAAAAAACCCTTAATAATTTGTATTAACTAAATTGATTAATAAACTAGGAAAAAAAACACTCTTCTTTGGTTGCCTTAATATCCATGCGCTGTCTGTATTTTTTGGCTGGGTTGTCACAATCAAGGGAGATAATTGAACGATGCAATATCTTTACACACCCATGTTTTATAGAAACTGATTTTTGACTATAGGGGTATCAAAATTAAATAAAAATGAAAAGAACGGGATTTGTTCAGTTTGTTTATTAGTTTTTGATACATTTGCATTCATTATATACAGAAATTTCTTTGTTAAACGTGACCATATGTTGAAAATAAGTACAATAATTGCCACGTGTAGCATATACATGAATAGTCCTTATAACCGGTTATCTTCATGTATCATATTATCAAACGAGAAAATACAACGAGTGATCTTTTAAGTTATTAAAAAGAGATTTCATAGAGAAAAACTATAAGGCAAAACAATAAATAGGAGAAATTTACATAAAGTTATCGGTTGGGAGTGGTGGCGTGCTCCTGTAATCCAGCTACTTGGAGACCAGAGTTGGTGGACGGTGTGAGGGCAGGAGTCCTGCTTTCAGGTGATCTATGTTGAGCGGGCGTCCGCACTAAGATCGGCATCAATATGGGCACACCGAGGGAGCTCAGTGTGACCAGGTTGTCTAAGGAGAGACGTATCGGCCCAGGGCGGAAACGCAGCAGGCAAAAGTCTCCGTGTCGATCAGTAGTGGGATCGCGCCTGTGAATAGACATCTGTTGGTAGCCTGTCCAATATAACTGGACCCGATTCTTTTTTGCTCGTTTTTTTTTCAATATTTATGTGAAAACATGCGGGGAAGAGAATTACAACGCAGTTTTAAGCATTAAATATGCTTTTCTTCTCTATTTTCATTTCAAGGTATCAATCTTGTAATTAAAGAAACTATAATCAATTTAATCATTTAAAGACATATTCAGATTTGACCTATAAAAAACCCTTAATAATTTGTATTAACTAAATTGATTAATAAACTAGGAAAAAAAACACTCTTCTTTGGTTGCCTTAATATCCATGCGCTGTCTGTATTTTTTGGCTGGGTTGTCACAATCAAGGGAGATAATTGAACGATGCAATATCTTTACACACCCATGTTTTATAGAAACTGATTTTTGACTATAGGGGTATCAAAATTAAATAAAAATGAAAAGAACGGGATTTGTTCAGTTTGTTTATTAGTTTTTGATACATTTGCATTCATTATATACAGAAATTTCTTTGTTAAACGTGACCATATGTTGAAAATAAGTACAATAATTGCCACGTGTAGCATATACATGAATAGTCCTTATAACCGGTTATCTTCATGTATCATATTATCAAACGAGAAAATACAACGAGTGATCTTTTAAGTTATTAAAAAGAGATTTCATAGAGAAAAACTATAAGGCAAAACAATAAATAGGAGAAATTTACATAAAGTTATCGGTTGGGAGTGGTGGCGTGCTCCTGTAATCCAGCTACTTGGAGACCAGAGTTGGTGGACGGTGTGAGGGCAGGAGTCCTGCTTTCAGGTGATCTATGTTGAGCGGGCGTCCGCACTAAGATCGGCATCAATATGGGCACACCGAGGGAGCTCAGTGTGACCAGGTTGTCTAAGGAGAGACGTATCGGCCCAGGGCGGAAACGCAGCAGGCAAAAGTCTCCGTGTCGATCAGTAGTGGGATCGCGCCTGTGAATAGACATCTGTTGGTAGCCTGTCCAATATAACTGGACCCGATTCTTTTTTGCTCGTTTTTTTTTCAATATTTATGTGAAAACATGCGGGGAAGAGAATTACAACGCAGTTTTAAGCATTAAATATGCTTTTCTTCTCTATTTTCATTTCAAGGTATCAATCTTGTAATTAAAGAAACTATAATCAATTTAATCATTTAAAGACATATTCAGATTTGACCTATAAAAAACCCTTAATAATTTGTATTAACTAAATTGATTAATAAACTAGGAAAAAAAACACTCTTCTTTGGTTGCCTTAATATCCATGCGCTGTCTGTATTTTTTGGCTGGGTTGTCACAATCAAGGGAGATAATTGAACGATGCAATATCTTTACACACCCATGTTTTATAGAAACTGATTTTTGACTATAGGGGTATCAAAATTAAATAAAAATGAAAAGAACGGGATTTGTTCAGTTTGTTTATTAGTTTTTGATACATTTGCATTCATTATATACAGAAATTTCTTTGTTAAACGTGACCATATGTTGAAAATAAGTACAATAATTGCCACGTGTAGCATATACATGAATAGTCCTTATAACCGGTTATCTTCATGTATCATATTATCAAACGAGAAAATACAACGAGTGATCTTTTAAGTTATTAAAAAGAGATTTCATAGAGAAAAACTATAAGGCAAAACAATAAATAGGAGAAATTTACATAAAGTTATCGGTTGGGAGTGGTGGCGTGCTCCTGTAATCCAGCTACTTGGAGACCAGAGTTGGTGGACGGTGTGAGGGCAGGAGTCCTGCTTTCAGGTGATCTATGTTGAGCGGGCGTCCGCACTAAGATCGGCATCAATATGGGCACACCGAGGGAGCTCAGTGTGACCAGGTTGTCTAAGGAGAGACGTATCGGCCCAGGGCGGAAACGCAGCAGGCAAAAGTCTCCGTGTCGATCAGTAGTGGGATCGCGCCTGTGAATAGACATCTGTTGGTAGCCTGTCCAATATAACTGGACCCGATTCTTTTTTGCTCGTTTTTTTTTCAATATTTATGTGAAAACATGCGGGGAAGAGAATTACAACGCAGTTTTAAGCATTAAATATGCTTTTCTTCTCTATTTTCATTTCAAGGTATCAATCTTGTAATTAAAGAAACTATAATCAATTTAATCATTTAAAGACATATTCAGATTTGACCTATAAAAAACCCTTAATAATTTGTATTAACTAAATTGATTAATAAACTAGGAAAAAAAACACTCTTCTTTGGTTGCCTTAATATCCATGCGCTGTCTGTATTTTTTGGCTGGGTTGTCACAATCAAGGGAGATAATTGAACGATGCAATATCTTTACACACCCATGTTTTATAGAAACTGATTTTTGACTATAGGGGTATCAAAATTAAATAAAAATGAAAAGAACGGGATTTGTTCAGTTTGTTTATTAGTTTTTGATACATTTGCATTCATTATATACAGAAATTTCTTTGTTAAACGTGACCATATGTTGAAAATAAGTACAATAATTGCCACGTGTAGCATATACATGAATACTGTAAACCGGGAAATTTTCGCGCCGTCTTTATTTCGCGGTATGACAACTGAATTGTAGTTCGCGCATTTTTAAATTCGCGCTGAAATGTTATTGTCTATAGACTACAACAGAGGACAAGTTTATTCGCGCTGTTTAATTTTCGCGCTAGCAACATCACCGCGAAAATCGCGAAAATAAAACTGCCGCGAAAATTTCCCGGTTTACAGTAGTCCTTATAACCGGTTATCTTCATGTATCATATTATCAAACGAGAAATACAACGAGTGATCTTTTAAGTTATTAAAAAGAGATTTCATAGAGAAAAACTATAAGGCAAAACAATAAATAGGAGAAATTTACATAAAGTTATCGGTTGGGAGTGGTGGCGTGCTCCTGTAATCCAGCTACTTGGAGACCAGAGTTGGTGGACGGTGTGAGGGCAGGAGTCCTGCTTTCAGGTGATCTATGTTGAGCGGGCGTCCGCACTAAGATCGGCATCAATATGGGCACACCGAGGGAGCTCAGTGTGACCAGGTTGTCTAAGGAGAGACGTATCGGCCCAGGGCGGAAACGCAGCAGGCAAAAGTCTCCGTGTCGATCAGTAGTGGGATCGCGCCTGTGAATAGACATCTGTTGGTAGCCTGTCCAATATAACTGGACCCGATTCTTTTTTGCTCGTTTTTTTTTTTTCAATATTTATGTGAAAACATGCGGGGAAGAGAATTACAACGCAGTTTTAAGCATTAAATATGCTTTTCTTCTCTATTTTCATTTCAAGGTATCAATCTTGTAATTAAAGAAACTATAATCAATTTAATCATTTAAAGACATATTCAGATTTGACCTATAAAAAACCCTTAATAATTTGTATTAACTAAATTGATTAATAAACTAGGAAAAAAAACACTCTTCTTTGGTTGCCTTAATATCCATGCGCTGTCTGTATTTTTTGGCTGGGTTGTCACAATCAAGGGAGATAATTGAACGATGCAATATCTTTACACACCCATGTTTTATAGAAACTGATTTTTGACTATAGGGGTATCAAAATTAAATAAAAATGAAAAGAACGGGATTTGTTCAGTTTGTTTATTAGTTTTTGATACATTTGCATTCATTATATACAGAAATTTCTTTGTTAAACGTGACCATATGTTGAAAATAAGTACAATAATTGCCACGTGTAGCATATACATGAATAGTCCTTATAACCGGTTATCTTCATGTATCATATTATCAAACGAGAAAATACAACAAGTGATCTTTTAAGTTATTAAAAAGAGATTTCATAGAGAAAAACTATAAGGCAAAACAATAAATAGGAGAAATTTACATAAAGTTATCGGTTGGGAGTGGTGGCGTGCTCCTGTAATCCAGCTACTTGGAGACCAGAGTTGGTGGACGGTGTGAGGGCAGGAGTCCTGCTTTCAGGTGATCTATGTTGAGCGGGCGTCCGCACTAAGATCGGCATCAATATGGGCACACCGAGGGAGCTCAGTGTGACCAGGTTGTCTAAGGAGAGACGTATCGGCCCAGGGCGGAAATGCAGCAGGCAAAAGTCTCCGTGTCGATCAGTAGTGGGATCGCGCCTGTGAATAGACATCTGTTGGTAGCCTGTCCAATATAACTGGACCCGATTCTTTTTTGCTCGTTTTTTTTTTCAATATTTATGTGAAAACATGCGGGGAAGAGAATTACAACGCAGTTTTAAGCATTAAATATGCTTTTCTTCTCTATTTTCATTTCAAGGTATCAATCTTGTAATTAAAGAAACTATAATCAATTTAATCATTTAAAGACATATTCAGATTTGACCTATAAAAAACCCTTAATAATTTGTATTAACTAAATTGATTAATAAACTAGGAAAAAAAACACTCTTCTTTGGTTGCCTTAATATCCATGCGCTGTCTGTATTTTTTGGCTGGGTTGTCACAATCAAGGGAGATAATTGAACGATGCAATATCTTTACACACCCATGTTTTATAGAAACTGATTTTTGACTATAGGGGTATCAAAATTAAATAAAAATGAAAAGAACGGGATTTGTTCAGTTTGTTTATTAGTTTTTGATACATTTGCATTCATTATATACAGAAATTTCTTTGTTAAACGTGACCATATGTTGAAAATAAGTACAATAATTGCCACGTGTAGCATATACATGAATAGTCCTTATAACCGGTTATCTTCATGTATCATATTATCAAACGAGAAAATACAACGAGTGATCTTTTAAGTTATTAAAAAGAGATTTCATAGAGAAAAACTATAAGGCAAAACAATAAATAGGAGAAATTTACATAAAGTTATCGGTTGGGAGTGGTGGCGTGCTCCTGTAATCCAGCTACTTGGAGACCAGAGTTGGTGGACGGTGTAAGGGCAGGAGTCCTGCTTTCAGGTGATCTATGTTGAGCGGGCGTCCGCACTAAGATCGGCATCAATATGGGCACACCGAGGGAGCTCAGTGTGACCAGGTTGTCTGGTTGTCTCAGGAGAGACGTATCGGCCCAGGGCGGAAACGCAGCAGGCAAAAGTCTCCGTGTCGATCAGTAGTGGGATCGCGCCTGTGAATAGACATCTGTTGGTAGCCTGTCCAATATAACTGGACCCGATTCTTTTTTGCTCGTTTTTTTTCAATATTTATGTGAAAACATGCGGGGAAGAGAATTACAACGCAGTTTTAAGCATTAAATATGCTTTTCTTCTCTATTTTCATTTCAAGGTATCAATCTTGTAATTAAAGAAACTATAATCAATTTAATCATTTAAAGACATATTCAGATTTGACCTATAAAAAACCCTTAATAATTTGTATTAACTAAATTGATTAATAAACTAGGAAAAAAAACACTCTTCTTTGGTTGCCTTAATATCCATGCGCTGTCTGTATTTTTTGGCTGGGTTGTCACAATCAAGGGAGATAATTGAACGATGCAATATCTTTACACACCCATGTTTTATAGAAACTGATTTTTGACTATAGGGGTATCAAAATTAAATAAAAATGAAAAGAACGGGATTTGTTCAGTTTGTTTATTAGTTTTTGATACATTTGCATTCATTATATACAGAAATTTCTTTGTTAAACGTGACCATATGTTGAAAATAAGTACAATAATTGCCACGTGTAGCATATACATGAATAGTCCTTATAACCGGTTATCTTCATATATCATATATTTAAGAATTAATATAGTCTTTTTAAATATGCTTAATATGACAAAGCACACTACCTATATCGCATACCCTATATCGCACCCCCTATATCGCACCTCTTACCCTATATCGCACCCCCTATATCACACCCCTTACCCTATATCGCATACCCTATATCGCACCCCTATACAAAATATCAATATTTTATTCTATATGATATAATGAACATTACATGGCAAAATCTGCATCACATGCTGTATTAACCCTCGACCTATATCATACCTCGGGCCGTTGGCCCTCGGTATGATATAAGTGTCTCGGGTAAATACAGCATATGATACAGATTTTGCCATGTATTATTCAGTATGTATCATATTATCAAACGAGAAAATACAACAAGTGATCTTTTAAGTTATTAAAAAGAGATTTCATAGAGAAAAACTATAAGGCAAAACAATAAATAGGAGAAATTTACATAAAGTTATCGGTTGGGAGTGGTGGCGTGCTCCTGTAATCCAGCTACTTGGAGACCAGAGTTGGTGGACGGTGTGAGGGCAGGAGTCCTGCTTTCAGGTGATCTATGTTGAGCGGGCGTCCGCACTAAGATCGGCATCAATATGGGCACACCGAGGGAGCTCAGTGTGACCAGGTTGTCTAAGGAGAGACGTATCGGCCCAGGGCGGAAATGCAGCAGGCAAAAGTCTCCGTGTCGATCAGTAGTGGGATCGCGCCTGTGAATAGACATCTGTTGGTAGCCTGTCCAATATAACTGGACCCGATTCTTTTTTGCTCGTTTTTTTTTCAATATTTATGTGAAAACATGCGGGGAAGAGAATTACAACGCAGTTTTAAGCATTAAATATGCTTTTCTTCTCTATTTTCATTTCAAGGTATCAATCTTGTAATTAAAGAAACTATAATCAATTTAATCATTTAAAGACATATTCAGATTTGACCTATAAAAAACCCTTAATAATTTGTATTAACTAAATTGATTAATAAACTAGGAAAAAAAACACTCTTCTTTGGTTGCCTTAATATCCATGCGCTGTCTGTATTTTTTGGCTGGGTTGTCACAATCAAGGGAGATAATTGAACGATGCAATATCTTTACACACCCATGTTTTATAGAAACTGATTTTTGACTATAGGGGTATCAAAATTAAATAAAAATGAAAAGAACGGGATTTGTTCAGTTTGTTTATTAGTTTTTGATACATTTGCATTCATTATATACAGAAATTTCTTTGTTAAACGTGACCATATGTTGAAAATAAGTACAATAATTGCCACGTGTAGCATATACATGAATAGTCCTTATAACCGGTTATCTTCATGTATCATATTATCAAACGAGAAAATACAACGAGTGATCTTTTAAGTTATTAAAAAGAGATTTCATAGAGAAAAACTATAAGGCAAAACAATAAATAGGAGAAATTTACATAAAGTTATCGGTTGGGAGTGGTGGCGTGCTCCTGTAATCCAGCTACTTGGAGACCAGAGTTGGTGGACGGTGTGAGGGCAGGAGTCCTGCTTTCAGGTGATCTATGTTGAGCGGGCGTCCGCACTAAGATCGGCATCAATATGGGCACACCGAGGGAGCTCAGTGTGACCAGGTTGTCTAAGGAGAGACGTATCGGCCCAGGGCGGAAACGCAGCAGGCAAAAGTCTCCGTGTCGATCAGTAGTGGGATCGCGCCTGTGAATAGACATCTGTTGGTAGCCTGTCCAATATAACTGGACCCGATTCTTTTTTGCTCGTTTTTTTTTCAATATTTATGTGAAAACATGCGGGGAAGAGAATTACAACGCAGTTTTAAGCATTAAATATGCTTTTCTTCTCTATTTTCATTTCAAGGTATCAATCTTGTAATTAAAGAAACTATAATCAATTTAATCATTTAAAGACATATTCAGATTTGACCTATAAAAAACCCTTAATAATTTGTATTAACTAAATTGATTAATAAACTAGGAAAAAAAACACTCTTCTTTGGTTGCCTTAATATCCATGCGCTGTCTGTATTTTTTGGCTGGGTTGTCACAATCAAGGGAGATAATTGAACGATGCAATATCTTTACACACCCATGTTTTATAGAAACTGATTTTTGACTATAGGGGTATCAAAATTAAATAAAAATGAAAAGAACGGGATTTGTTCAGTTTGTTTATTAGTTTTTGATACATTTGCATTCATTATATACAGAAATTTCTTTGTTAAACGTGACCATATGTTGAAAATAAGTACAATAATTGCCACGTGTAGCATATACATGAATAGTCCTTATAACCGGTTATCTTCATGTATCATATTATCAAACGAGAAAATACAACGAGTGATCTTTTAAGTTAATAAAAAGAGATTTCATAGAGAAAAACTATAAGGCAAAACAATAAATAGGAGAAATTTACATAAAGTTATCGGTTGGGAGTGGTGGCGTGCTCCTGTAATCCAGCTACTTGGAGACCAGAGTTGGTGGACGGTGTGAGGGCAGGAGTCCTGCTTTCAGGTGATCTATGTTGAGCGGGCGTCCGCACTAAGATCGGCATCAATATGGGCACACCGAGGGAGCTCAGTGTGACCAGGTTGTCTAAGGAGAGACGTATCGGCCCAGGGCGGAAACGCAGCAGGCAAAAGTCTCCGTGTCGATCAGTAGTGGGATCGCGCCTGTGAATAGACATCTGTTGGTAGCCTGTCCAATATAACTGGACCCGATTCTTTTTTGCTCGTTTTTTTTTCCAATATTTATGTGAAAACATGCGGGGAAGAGAATTACAACGCAGTTTTAAGCATTAAATATGCTTTTCTTCTCTATTTTCATTTCAAGGTATCAATCTTGTAATTAAAGAAACTATAATCAATTTAATCATTTAAAGACATATTCAGATTTGACCTATAAAAAACCCTTAATAATTTGTATTAACTAAATTGATTAATAAACTAGGAAAAAAAACACTCTTCTTTGGTTGCCTTAATATCCATGCGCTGTCTGTATTTTTTGGCTGGGTTGTCACAATCAAGGGAGATAATTGAACGATGCAATATCTTTACACACCCATGTTTTATAGAAACTGATTTTTGACTATAGGGGTATCAAAATTAAATAAAAATGAAAAGAACGGGATTTGTTCAGTTTGTTTATTAGTTTTTGATACATTTGCATTCATTATATACAGAAAGGACAAGGTACAGTAAGGGCCATATTTGGCCCCCCTATTTAAAGAAAATCAAATCCAAAGTTAATGATTTAAATATCATTAAGGTTTCAAGTAAGATGATTAAACTTTTTGACAATGGTAAACATTTTCCATCATCTACTCTAATTTCAATTTTATAGAGGCTTAAAGTAGTCCAAAAGTATCAAAATCGTCGAAATATGTAATTTTTTATGCTTATTTTGTTATTTTTAATGACCAGCGACAACGTAGACCATGAATTTCTCAACTGATTTATAACCTTTTTATAGTGCAAATTAAAGTTCATAAACAAAAACTGTGGTCTAAGTAGTCGCTGGCATCTAAAAATTGAAAATATTACCCAAATATTGTCCATTTTCCGCGAATTTGAAAGAAATCGTACATATTCACCATGTTTTGACAAGCAATTTCAAATAATAAACATGAAAATTTCTGATAAATTTAGTTGTTTTATCTTCTTCATTCATTTGACTTAATAAATAAGAAAAGGACTTTTCTCTAGATCAGTTTTCTATTTTTCAGTTTTAGAGGGGGCCAAATACGGGCCTTACCGTACCTTGTCCTTTCTTTGTTAAACGTGACCATATGTTGAAAATAAGTACAATAATTGCCACGTGTAGCATATACATGAATAGTCCTTATAACCGGTTATCTTCATGTATCATATTATCAAACGAGAAAATACAACGAGTGATCTTTTAAGTTATTAAAAAGAGATTTCATAGAGAAAAACTATAAGGCAAAACAATAAATAGGAGAAATTTACATAAAGTTATCGGTTGGGAGTGGTGGCGTGCTCCTGTAATCCAGCTACTTGGAGACCAGAGTTGGTGGACGGTGTGAGGGCAGGAGTCCTGCTTTCAGGTGATCTATGTTGAGCGGGCGTCCGCACTAAGATCGGCATCAATATGGGCACACCGAGGGAGCTCAGTGTGACCAGGTTGTCTAAGGAGAGACGTATCGGCCCAGGGCGGAAACGCAGCAGGCAAAAGTCTCCGTGTCGATCAGTAGTGGGATCGCGCCTGTGAATAGACATCTGTTGGTAGCCTGTCCAATATAACTGGACCCGATTCTTTTTTGCTCGTTTTTTTTTCAATATTTATGTGAAAACATGCGGGGAAGAGAATTACAACGCAGTTTTAAGCATTAAATATGCTTTTCTTCTCTATTTTCATTTCAAGGTATCAATCTTGTAATTAAAGAAACTATAATCAATTTAATCATTTAAAGACATATTCAGATTTGACCTATAAAAAACCCTTAATAATTTGTATTAACTAAATTGATTAATAAACTAGGAAAAAAAACACTCTTCTTTGGTTGCCTTAATATCCATGCGCTGTCTGTATTTTTTGGCTGGGTTGTCACAATCAAGGGAGATAATTGAACGATGCAATATCTTTACACACCCATGTTTTATAGAAACTGATTTTTGACTATAGGGGTATCAAAATTAAATAAAAATGAAAAGAACGGGATTTGTTCAGTTTGTTTATTAGTTTTTGATACATTTGCATTCATTATATACAGAAATTTCTTTGTTAAACGTGACCATATGTTGAAAATAAGTACAATAATTGCCACGTGTAGCATATACATGAATAGTCCTTATAACCGGTTATCTTCATGTATCATATTATCAAACGAGAAAATACAACGAGTGATCTTTTAAGTTATTAAAAAGAGATTTCATAGAGAAAAACTATAAGGCAAAACAATAAATAGGAGAAATTTACATAAAGTTATCGGTTGGGAGTGGTGGCGTGCTCCTGTAATCCAGCTACTTGGAGACCAGAGTTGGTGGACGGTGTGAGGGCAGGAGTCCTGCTTTCAGGTGATCTATGTTGAGCGGGCGTCCGCACTAAGATCGGCATCAATATGGGCACACCGAGGGAGCTCAGTGTGACCAGGTTGTCTAAGGAGAGACGTATCGGCCCAGGGCGGAAACGCAGCAGGCAAAAGTCTCCGTGTCGATCAGTAGTGGGATCGCGCCTGTGAATAGACATCTGTTGGTAGCCTGTCCAATATAACTGGACCCGATTCTTTTTTGCTCGTTTTTTTTTTCAATATTTATGTGAAAACATGCGGGGAAGAGAATTACAACGCAGTTTTAAGCATTAAATATGCTTTTCTTCTCTATTTTCATTTCAAGGTATCAATCTTGTAATTAAAGAAACTATAATCAATTTAATCATTTAAAGACATATTCAGATTTGACCTATAAAAAACCCTTAATAATTTGTATTAACTAAATTGATTAATAAACTAGGAAAAAAAAACACTCTTCTTTGGTTGCCTTAATATCCATGCGCTGTCTGTATTTTTTGGCTGGGTTGTCACAATCAAGGGAGATAATTGAACGATGCAATATCTTTACACACCCATGTTTTATAGAAACTGATTTTTGACTATAGGGGTATCAAAATTAAATAAAAATGAAAAGAACGGGATTTGTTCAGTTTGTTTATTAGTTTTTGATACATTTGCATTCATTATATACAGAAATTTCTTTGTTAAACGTGACCATATGTTGAAAATAAGTACAATAATTGCCACGTGTAGCATATACATGAATAGTCCTTATAACCGGTTATCTTCATGTATCATATTATCAAACGAGAAAATACAACGAGTGATCTTTTAAGTTATTAAAAAGAGATTTCATAGAGAAAAACTATAAGGCAAAACAATAAATAGGAGAAATTTACATAAAGTTATCGGTTGGGAGTGGTGGCGTGCTCCTGTAATCCAGCTACTTGGAGACCAGAGTTGGTGGACGGTGTGAGGGCAGGAGTCCTGCTTTCAGGTGATCTATGTTGAGCGGGCGTCCGCACTAAGATCGGCATCAATATGGGCACACCGAGGGAGCTCAGTGTGACCAGGTTGTCTAAGGAGAGACGTATCGGCCCAGGGCGGAAACGCAGCAGGCAAAAGTCTCCGTGTCGATCAGTAGTGGGATCGCGCCTGTGAATAGACATCTGTTGGTAGCCTGTCCAATATAACTGGACCCGATTCTTTTTTGCTCGTTTTTTTTTCAATATTTATGTGAAAACATGCGGGGAAGAGAATTACAACGCAGTTTTAAGCATTAAATATGCTTTTCTTCTCTATTTTCATTTCAAGGTATCAATCTTGTAATTAAAGAAACTATAATCAATTTAATCATTTAAAGACATATTCAGATTTGACCTATAAAAAACCCTTAATAATTTGTATTAACTAAATTGATTAATAAACTAGGAAAAAAAACACTCTTCTTTGGTTGCCTTAATATCCATGCGCTGTCTGTATTTTTTGGCTGGGTTGTCACAATCAAGGGAGATAATTGAACGATGCAATATCTTTACACACCCATGTTTTATAGAAACTGATTTTTGACTATAGGGGTATCAAAATTAAATAAAAATGAAAAGAACGGGATTTGTTCAGTTTGTTTATTAGTTTTTGATACATTTGCATTCATTATATACAGAAATTTCTTTGTTAAACGTGACCATATGTTGAAAATAAGTACAATAATTGCCACGTGTAGCATATACATGAATAGTCCTTATAACCGGTTATCTTCATGTATCATATTATCAAACGAGAAAATACAACGAGTGATCTTTTAAGTTATTAAAAAGAGATTTCATAGAGAAAAACTATAAGGCAAAACAATAAATAGGAGAAATTTACATAAAGTTATCGGTTGGGAGTGGTGGCGTGCTCCTGTAATCCAGCTACTTGGAGACCAGAGTTGGTGGACGGTGTGAGGGCAGGAGTCCTGCTTTCAGGTGATCTATGTTGAGCGGGCGTCCGCACTAAGATCGGCATCAATATGGGCACACCGAGGGAGCTCAGTGTGACCAGGTTGTCTAAGGAGAGACGTATCGGCCCAGGGCGGAAACGCAGCAGGCAAAAGTCTCCGTGTCGATCAGTAGTGGGATCGCGCCTGTGAATAGACATCTGTTGGTAGCCTGTCCAATATAACTGGACCCGATTCTTTTTTGCTCGTTTTTTTTCAATATTTATGTGAAAACATGCGGGGAAGAGAATTACAACGCAGTTTTAAGCATTAAATATGCTTTTCTTCTCTATTTTCATTTCAAGGTATCAATCTTGTAATTAAAGAAACTATAATCAATTTAATCATTTAAAGACATATTCAGATTTGACCTATAAAAAACCCTTAATAATTTGTATTAACTAAATTGATTAATAAACTAGGAAAAAAAACACTCTTCTTTGGTTGCCTTAATATCCATGCGCTGTCTGTATTTTTTGGCTGGGTTGTCACAATCAAGGGAGATAATTGAACGATGCAATATCTTTACACACCCATGTTTTATAGAAACTGATTTTTGACTATAGGGGTATCAAAATTAAATAAAAATGAAAAGAACGGGATTTGTTCAGTTTGTTTATTAGTTTTTGATACATTTGCATTCATTATATACAGAAATTTCTTTGTTAAACGTGACCATATGTTGAAAATAAGTACAATAATTGCCACGTGTAGCATATACATGAATAGTCCTTATAACCGGTTATCTTCATGTATCATATTATCAAACGAGAAAATACAACGAGTGATCTTTTAAGTTATTAAAAAGAGATTTCATAGAGAAAAACTATAAGGCAAAACAATAAATAGGAGAAATTTACATAAAGTTATCGGTTGGGAGTGGTGGCGTGCTCCTGTAATCCAGCTACTTGGAGACCAGAGTTGGTGGACGGTGTGAGGGCAGGAGTCCTGCTTTCAGGTGATCTATGTTGAGCGGGCGTCCGCACTAAGATCGGCATCAATATGGGCACACCGAGGGAGCTCAGTGTGACCAGGTTGTCTAAGGAGAGACGTATCGGCCCAGGGCGGAAACGCAGCAGGCAAAAGTCTCCGTGTCGATCAGTAGTGGGATCGCGCCTGTGAATAGACATCTGTTGGTAGCCTGTCCAATATAACTGGACCCGATTCTTTTTTGCTCGTTTTTTTTTCAATATTTATGTGAAAACATGCGGGGAAAAGAATTACAACGCAGTTTTAAGCATTAAATATGCTTTTCTTCTCTATTTTCATTTCAAGGTATCAATCTTGTAATTAAAGAAACTATAATCAATTTAATCATTTAAAGACATATTCAGATTTGACCTATAAAAAACCCTTAATAATTTGTATTAACTAAATTGATTAATAAACTAGGAAAAAAAACACTCTTCTTTGGTTGCCTTAATATCCATGCGCTGTCTGTATTTTTTGGCTGGGTTGTCACAATCAAGGGAGATAATTGAACGATGCAATATCTTTACACACCCATGTTTTATAGAAACTGATTTTTGACTATAGGGGTATCAAAATTAAATAAAAATGAAAAGAACGGGATTTGTTCAGTTTGTTTATTAGTTTTTGATACATTTGCATTCATTATATACAGAAATTTCTTTGTTAAACGTGACCATATGTTGAAAATAAGTACAATAATTGCCACGTGTAGCATATACATGAATAGTCCTTATAACCGGTTATCTTCATGTATCATATTATCAAACGAGAAAATACAACGAGTGATCTTTTAAGTTATTAAAAAGAGATTTCATAGAGAAAAACTATAAGGCAAAACAATAAATAGGAGAAATTTACATAAAGTTATCGGTTGGGAGTGGTGGCGTGCTCCTGTAATCCAGCTACTTGGAGACCAGAGTTGGTGGACGGTGTGAGGGCAGGAGTCCTGCTTTCAGGTGATCTATGTTGAGCGGGCGTCCGCACTAAGATCGGCATCAATATGGGCACACCGAGGGAGCTCAGTGTGACCAGGTTGTCTAAGGAGAGACGTATCGGCCCAGGGCGGAAACGCAGCAGGCAAAAGTCTCCGTGTCGATCAGTAGTGGGATCGCGCCTGTGAATAGACATCTGTTGGTAGCCTGTCCAATATAACTGGACCCGATTCTTTTTTGCTCGTTTTTTTTTCAATATTTATGTGAAAACATGCGGGGAAAAGAATTACAACGCAGTTTTAAGCATTAAATATGCTTTTCTTCTCTATTTTCATTTCAAGGTATCAATCTTGTAATTAAAGAAACTATAATCAATTTAATCATTTAAAGACATATTCAGATTTGACCTATAAAAAACCCTTAATAATTTGTATTAACTAAATTGATTAATAAACTAGGAAAAAAAACACTCTTCTTTGGTTGCCTTAATATCCATGCGCTGTCTGTATTTTTTGGCTGGGTTGTCACAATCAAGGGAGATAATTGAACGATGCAATATCTTTACACACCCATGTTTTATAGAAACTGATTTTTGACTATAGGGGTATCAAAATTAAATAAAAATGAAAAGAACGGGATTTGTTCAGTTTGTTTATTAGTTTTTGATACATTTGCATTCATTATATACAGAAATTTCTTTGTTAAACGTGACCATATGTTGAAAATAAGTACAATAATTGCCACGTGTAGCATATACATGAATAGTCCTTATAACCGGTTATCTTCATGTATCATATTATCAAACGAGAAAATACAACGAGTGATCTTTTAAGTTATTAAAAAGAGATTTCATAGAGAAAAACTATAAGGCAAAACAATAAATAGGAGAAATTTACATAAAGTTATCGGTTGGGAGTGGTGGCGTGCTCCTGTAATCCAGCTACTTGGAGACCAGAGTTGGTGGACGGTGTGAGGGCAGGAGTCCTGCTTTCAGGTGATCTATGTTGAGCGGGCGTCCGCACTAAGATCGGCATCAATATGGGCACACCGAGGGAGCTCAGTGTGACCAGGTTGTCTAAGGAGAGACGTATCGGCCCAGGGCGGAAACGCAGCAGGCAAAAGTCTCCGTGTCGATCAGTAGTGGGATCGCGCCTGTGAATAGACATCTGTTGGTAGCCTGTCCAATATAACTGGACCCGATTCTTTTTTGCTCGTTTTTTTTTCAATATTTATGTGAAAACATGCGGGGAAGAGAATTACAACGCAGTTTTAAGCATTAAATATGCTTTTCTTCTCTATTTTCATTTCAAGGTATCAATCTTGTAATTAAAGAAACTATAATCAATTTAATCATTTAAAGACATATTCAGATTTGACCTATAAAAAACCCTTAATAATTTGTATTAACTAAATTGATTAATAAACTAGGAAAAAAAACACTCTTCTTTGGTTGCCTTAATATCCATGCGCTGTCTGTATTTTTTGGCTGGGTTGTCACAATCAAGGGAGATAATTGAACGATGCAATATCTTTACACACCCATGTTTTATAGAAACTGATTTTTGACTATAGGGGTATCAAAATTAAATAAAAATGAAAAGAACGGGATTTGTTCAGTTTGTTTATTAGTTTTTGATACATTTGCATTCATTATATACAGAAATTTCTTTGTTAAACGTGACCATATGTTGAAAATAAGTACAATAATTGCCACGTGTAGCATATACATGAATAGTCCTTATAACCGGTTATCTTCATGTATCATATTATCAAACGAGAAAATACAACGAGTGATCTTTTAAGTTATTAAAAAGAGATTTCATAGAGAAAAACTATAAGGCAAAACAATAAATAGGAGAAATTTACATAAAGTTATCGGTTGGGAGTGGTGGCGTGCTCCTGTAATCCAGCCACTTGGAGACCAGAGTTGGTGGACGGTGTGAGGGCAGGAGTCCTGCTTTCAGGTGATCTATGTTGAGCGGGCGTCCGCACTAAGATCGGCATCAATATGGGCACACCGAGGGAGCTCAGTGTGACCAGGTTGTCTAAGGAGAGACGTATCGGCCCAGGGCGGAAATGCAGCAGGCAAAAGTCTCCGTGTCGATCAGTAGTGGGATCGCGCCTGTGAATAGACATCTGTTGGTAGCCTGTCCAATATAACTGGACCCGATTCTTTTTTGCTCGTTTTTTTTTCAATATTTATGTGAAAACATGCGGGGAAGAGAATTACAACGCAGTTTTAAGCATTAAATATGCTTTTCTTCTCTATTTTCATTTCAAGGTATCAATCTTGTAATTAAAGAAACTATAATCAATTTAATCATTTAAAGACATATTCAGATTTGACCTATAAAAAACCCTTAATAATTTGTATTAACTAAATTGATTAATAAACTAGGAAAAAAAACACTCTTCTTTGGTTGCCTTAATATCCATGCGCTGTCTGTATTTTTTGGCTGGGTTGTCACAATCAAGGGAGATAATTGAACGATGCAATATCTTTACACACCCATGTTTTATAGAAACTGATTTTTGACTATAGGGGTATCAAAATTAAATAAAAATGAAAAGAACGGGATTTGTTCAGTTTGTTTATTAGTTTTTGATACATTTGCATTCATTATATACAGAAATTTCTTTGTTAAACGTGACCATATGTTGAAAATAAGTACAATAATTGCCACGTGTAGCATATACATGAATAGTCCTTATAACCGGTTATCTTCATGTATCATATTATCAAACGAGAAAATACAACGAGTGATCTTTTAAGTTATTAAAAAGAGATTTCATAGAGAAAAACTATAAGGCAAAACAATAAATAGGAGAAATTTACATAAAGTTATCGGTTGGGAGTGGTGGCGTGCTACTGTAATCCAGCTACTTGGAGACCAGAGTTGGTGGACGGTGTGAGGGCAGGAGTCCTGCTTTCAGGTGATCTATGTTGAGCGGGCGTCCGCACTAAGATCGGCATCAATATGGGCACACCGAGGGAGCTCAGTGTGACCAGGTTGTCTAAGGAGAGACGTATCGGCCCAGGGCGGAAATGCAGCAGGCAAAAGTCTCCGTGTCGATCAGTAGTGGGATCGCGCCTGTGAATAGACATCTGTTGGTAGCCTGTCCAATATAACTGGACCCGATTCTTTTTTGCTCGTTTTTTTTTCAATATTTATGTGAAAACATGCGGGGAAGAGAATTACAACGCAGTTTTAAGCATTAAATATGCTTTTCTTCTCTATTTTCATTTCAAGGTATCAATCTTGTAATTAAAGAAACTATAATCAATTTAATCATTTAAAGACATATTCAGATTTGACCTATAAAAAACCCTTAATAATTTGTATTAACTAAATTGATTAATAAACTAGGAAAAAAAAACACTCTTCTTTGGTTGCCTTAATATCCATGCGCTGTCTGTATTTTTTGGCTGGGTTGTCACAATCAAGGGAGATAATTGAACGATGCAATATCTTTACACACCCATGTTTTATAGAAACTGATTTTTGACTATAGGGGTATCAAAATTAAATAAAAATGAAAAGAACGGGATTTGTTCAGTTTGTTTATTAGTTTTTGATACATTTGCATTCATTATATACAGAAATTTCTTTGTTAAACGTGACCATATGTTGAAAATAAGTACAATAATTCGGCCAGCAGGCAAAAGACGTCACCGTGACGTCTTTTTTTGGTTGAATTTTGGTCGCGACGTCATTCAACCAAATATCGACATAAAAAGGACGTCTTTTTACAGACGTGAAAAAGACGTCATAAAAAGACGTTTTTATGACGTCTTTTTCTGGTTTCGTCGCAACTACAACATAAATGTAACGTCTTTGGACGTCTTTAATATGTCTGTTTTTAGACCAAAATCGGAACATACTACATGATTACAATTAACTCAATTCGTCGTTTTTTTAAACACTGTTAAAGTGAAAATCGATAATATAATATGTAATTAAAAATACCTATACTAGTATATATATACACATAATTTCATAATTGTGCAACTAATAAGCACGACGTGAAAAAAGGGGGGATTATTCCTCCTAATATCCATGATATTAAACCTTATTAAAATCTACTACCTATTAACAACAATATAACAATAGTAGTTTGTGTTACTTTTAATTTTGATTTACATGTATTATGTGTAAATAAAAGAATTATCTAATATATCATGATTATCGTCATTCTAACGCGTTTTTCGAAAGATAGGCATGCGCACAACAAATTACTACCAGAGTTTGAAAATTTGTATGACTGTGTGATGATATCGACTGGCGGCAAGGATTCATAAACAATTTTCGGTAAGAAACTATTATTTAAAAAAAAATATATGTCATAATAAGTGGACAAATTAAATCTATGTTTGATTTTTAGATTATTGATAGTATAAAATGAAGTAGAAAGTAGGAAATTTTATGTATCAGTTGACAAAACATCTTTGCAAAACGTAAAGAAAATGAACATGTACGCATCATGTGTTTGTATAGTTCACAGTGGTAAAGCTACAGCAATCTCAGAATACATTGATAAAATTATGTTGATTGTATTTGTAACACTACATTGTTTTAAACATATGAGTTTGTGAGACAAAATAGAGACACACTATTCTATTCCTGCATTCCGCCACACAACCAAACTAATTAAGATAAAAATGTCTATTCTTAGAACATTTTATCTTTATCAGTTATCTCAGGGCAGTTTGATTGCACACTAATTTTACAAGTATTTATTATGTTGTAGATAAGAAGGTACAACTTTCATACATTTACCAAATGTTTTTTATACAGCTTGTTTTTTTTTCAGATAGACATCTTACATCTGAGTTGTGGATGCCACTAGCTTGTTAATTGGAATTGAAAACATGAAAAAGGTACAGTATATATACGTTTATTAATTTTGCATATTCATAAAAATAACTTTTGACTATAGATGATAAATGTGTGATAAAAATTAATAATTGTATGTTAGAAAAGATCGACTATAAATTATCAAAATAAAGGATAATCTTTTCCCATTGTTATATTAGTTAATTCTGAGTACTATTACATGTAAAGAGTTCTTTTTTAGCTTCAGCATCAACTGTGCTTGTTCATATCAAAAGAAATTATTCTGCTTAATTGTTAAATCCCTGACATTGTTTTTATTGCAGGATCAGGAAAAATTGAAGAACATAACAAACAAACAACATGGATGGAATGTGAATTGAGAACTGAAATGGGATCAAAATTACAAGAACATTAATTGGATTTTATATTTGACTACTTGTGAATCAGTGTTACAGAACAAAAAATGGACTACTGACTGCATTTTAAATTCCTATCTGTGTGTAGAATTTTCTCATATAAAAATGTATAATTGTTATTGTTTTATTTTCCTTTTTTTTCAATTTTAAAATTACATTTTGAAATGTTGAATCATATAAGATAATTCACCACTCAAAAAAAATTTCAAAAACAATTTTACTTCTCGATGTAATACAAACTTATTAAAAAAAATTGTAAAAACATTTAAAAAACAAAACAAAACACACATGAAAAAAGGACATTGTACAGAATAAAAAAGACGTTTAATAGACGTCTCAAAAAAGACGTTGAAAAGACGTCTAAAAAGGTACGTTGAAAAGACGTCACAAAAAAAAACGTTGAAAAGACGTCACAAAAAAGACGTTGAAAAGACGTCTCAAAAAGACGTTGAAAAGACGTCTCATAAAGACGTCTTTCCTTATATCAAATTCAACCAGAAAAAGACGTCTTCCTGACGTCTCAAAAAGACGTCTTTTCAACGTAAAAACGACCAATTTTGCCTGCTGGGTTGCCACGTGTAGCATATACATGAATAGTCCTTATAACCGGTTATCTTCATGTATCATATTATCAAACGAGAAAATACAACGAGTGATCTTTTAAGTTATTAAAAAGAGATTTCATAGAGAAAAACTATAAGGCAAAACAATAAATAGGAGAAATTTACATAAAGTTATCGGTTGGGAGTGGTGGCGTGCTACTGTAATCCAGCCACTTGGAGACCAGAGTTGGTGGACGGTGTGAGGGCAGGAGTCCTGCTTTCAGGTGATCTATGTTGAGCGGGCGTCCGCACTAAGATCGGCATCAATATGGGCACACCGAGGGAGCTCAGTGTGACCAGGTTGTCTAAGGAGAGACGTATCGGCCCAGGGCGGAAATGCAGCAGGCAAAAGTCTCCGTGTCGATCAGTAGTGGGATCGCGCCTGTGAATAGACATCTGTTGGTAGCCTGTCCAATATAACTGGACCCGATTCTTTTTTGCTCGTTTTTTTTTCAATATTTATGTGAAAACATGCGGGGAAGAGAATTACAACGCAGTTTTAAGCATTAAATATGCTTTTCTTCTCTATTTTCATTTCAAGGTATCAATCTTGTAATTAAAGAAACTATAATCAATTTAATCATTTAAAGACATATTCAGATTTGACCTATAAAAAACCCTTAATAATTTGTATTAACTAAATTGATTAATAAACTAGGAAAAAAAACACTCTTCTTTGGTTGCCTTAATATCCATGCGCTGTCTGTATTTTTTGGCTGGGTTGTCACAATCAAGGGAGATAATTGAACGATGCAATATCTTTACACACCCATGTTTTATAGAAACTGATTTTTGACTATAGGGGTATCAAAATTAAATAAAAATGAAAAGAACGGGATTTGTTCAGTTTGTTTATTAGTTTTTGATACATTTGCATTCATTATATACAGAAATTTCTTTGTTAAACGTGACCATATGTTGAAAATAAGTACAATAATTGCCACGTGTAGCATATACATGAATAGTCCTTATAACCGGTTATCTTCATGTATCATATTATCAAACGAGAAAATACAACGAGTGATCTTTTAAGTTATTAAAAAGAGATTTCATAGAGAAAAACTATAAGGCAAAACAATAAATAGGAGAAATTTACATAAAGTTATCGGTTGGGAGTGGTGGCGTGCTACTGTAATCCAGCTACTTGGAGACCAGAGTTGGTGGACGGTGTGAGGGCAGGAGTCCTGCTTTCAGGTGATCTATGTTGAGCGGGCGTCCGCACTAAGATCGGCATCAATATGGGCACACCGAGGGAGCTCAGTGTGACCAGGTTGTCTAAGGAGAGACGTATCGGCCCAGGGCGGAAATGCAGCAGGCAAAAGTCTCCGTGTCGATCAGTAGTGGGATCGCGCCTGTGAATAGACATCTGTTGGTAGCCTGTCCAATATAACTGGACCCGATTCTTTTTTGCTCGTTTTTTTTTCAATATTTATGTGAAAACATGCGGGGAAGAGAATTACAACGCAGTTTTAAGCATTAAATATGCTTTTCTTCTCTATTTTCATTTCAAGGTATCAATCTTGTAATTAAAGAAACTATAATCAATTTAATCATTTAAAGACATATTCAGATTTGACCTATAAAAAACCCTTAATAATTTGTATTAACTAAATTGATTAATAAACTAGGAAAAAAAAACACTCTTCTTTGGTTGCCTTAATATCCATGCGCTGTCTGTATTTTTTGGCTGGGTTGTCACAATCAAGGGAGATAATTGAACGATGCAATATCTTTACACACCCATGTTTTATAGAAACTGATTTTTGACTATAGGGGTATCAAAATTAAATAAAAATGAAAAGAACGGGATTTGTTCAGTTTGTTTATTAGTTTTTGATACATTTGCATTCATTATATACAGAAATTTCTTTGTTAAACGTGACCATATGTTGAAAATAAGTACAATAATTCGGCCAGCAGGCAAAAGACGTCACCGTGACGTCTTTTTTTGGTTGAATTTTGGTCGCGACGTCATTCAACCAAATATCGACATAAAAAGGACGTCTTTTTACAGACGTGAAAAAGACGTCATAAAAAGACGTTTTTATGACGTCTTTTTCTGGTTTCGTCGCAACTACAACATAAATGTAACGTCTTTGGACGTCTTTAATATGTCTGTTTTTAGACCAAAATCGGAACATACTAGTTAAAGTGAAAATCGATAATATAATATGTAATTAAAAATACCTATACTAGTATATATATACACATAATTTCATAATTGTGCAACTAATAAGCACGACGTGAAAAAAGGGGGGATTATTCCTCCTAATATCCATGATATTAAACCTTATTAAAATCTACTACCTATTAACAACAATATAACAATAGTAGTTTGTGTTACTTTTAATTTTGATTTACATGTATTATGTGTAAATAAAAGAATTATCTAATATATCATGATTATCGTCATTCTAACGCGTTTTTCGAAAGATAGGCATGCGCACAACAAATTACTACCAGAGTTTGAAAATTTGTATGACTGTGTGATGATATCGACTGGCGGCAAGGATTCATAAACAATTTTCGGTAAGAAACTATTATTTAAAAAAAAATATATGTCATAATAAGTGGACAAATTAAATCTATGTTTGATTTTTAGATTATTGATAGTATAAAATGAAGTAGAAAGTAGGAAATTTTATGTATCAGTTGACAAAACATCTTTGCAAAACGTAAAGAAAATGAACATGTACGCATCATGTGTTTGTATAGTTCACAGTGGTAAAGCTACAGCAATCTCAGAATACATTGATAAAATTATGTTGATTGTATTTGTAACACTACATTGTTTTAAACATATGAGTTTGTGAGACAAAATAGAGACACACTATTCTATTCCTGCATTCCGCCACACAACCAAACTAATTAAGATAAAAATGTCTATTCTTAGAACATTTTATCTTTATCAGTTATCTCAGGGCAGTTTGATTGCACACTAATTTTACAAGTATTTATTATGTTGTAGATAAGAAGGTACAACTTTCATACATTTACCAAATGTTTTTTATACAGCTTGTTTTTTTTTCAGATAGACATCTTACATCTGAGTTGTGGATGCCACTAGCTTGTTAATTGGAATTGAAAACATGAAAAAGGTACAGTATATATACGTTTATTAATTTTGCATATTCATAAAAATAACTTTTGACTATAGATGATAAATGTGTGATAAAAATTAATAATTGTATGTTAGAAAAGATCGACTATAAATTATCAAAATAAAGGATAATCTTTTCCCATTGTTATATTAGTTAATTCTGAGTACTATTACATGTAAAGAGTTCTTTTTTAGCTTCAGCATCAACTGTGCTTGTTCATATCAAAAGAAATTATTCTGCTTAATTGTTAAATCCCTGACATTGTTTTTATTGCAGGATCAGGAAAAATTGAAGAACATAACAAACAAACAACATGGATGGAATGTGAATTGAGAACTGAAATGGGATCAAAATTACAAGAACATTAATTGGATTTTATATTTGACTACTTGTGAATCAGTGTTACAGAACAAAAAATGGACTACTGACTGCATTTTAAATTCCTATCTGTGTGTAGAATTTTCTCATATAAAAATGTATAATTGTTATTGTTTTATTTTCCTTTTTTTTCAATTTTAAAATTACATTTTGAAATGTTGAATCATATAAGATAATTCACCACTCAAAAAAAATTTCAAAAACAATTTTACTTCTCGATGTAATACAAACTTATTAAAAAAAATTGTAAAAACATTTAAAAAACAAAACAAAACACACATGAAAAAAGGACATTGTACAGAATAAAAAAGACGTTTAATAGACGTCTCAAAAAAGACGTTGAAAAGACGTCTAAAAAGGTACGTTGAAAAGACGTCACAAAAAAAACGTTGAAAAGACGTCACAAAAAAGACGTTGAAAAGACGTCTCAAAAAGACGTTGAAAAGACGTCTCATAAAGACGTCTTTCCTTATATCAAATTCAACCAGAAAAAGACGTCTTCCTGACGTCTCAAAAAGACGTCTTTTCAACGTAAAAACGACCAATTTTGCCTGCTGGGAATTGCCACGTGTAGCATATACATGAATAGTCCTTATAACCGGTTATCTTCATGTATCATATTATCAAACGAGAAAATACAACGAGTGATCTTTTAAGTTATTAAAAAGAGATTTCATAGAGAAAAACTATAAGGCAAAACAATAAATAGGAGAAATTTACATAAAGTTATCGGTTGGGAGTGGTGGCGTGCTCCTGTAATCCAGCCACTTGGAGACCAGAGTTGGTGGACGGTGTGAGGGCAGGAGTCCTGCTTTCAGGTGATCTATGTTGAGCGGGCGTCCGCACTAAGATCGGCATCAATATGGGCACACCGAGGGAGCTCAGTGTGACCAGGTTGTCTAAGGAGAGACGTATCGGCCCAGGGCGGAAACGCAGCAGGCAAAAGTCTCCGTGTCGATCAGTAGTGGGATCGCGCCTGTGAATAGACATCTGTTGGTAGCCTGTCCAATATAACTGGACCCGATTCTTTTTTGCTCGTTTTTTTTCAATATTTATGTGAAAACATGCGGGGAAGAGAATTACAACGCAGTTTTAAGCATTAAATATGCTTTTCTTCTCTATTTTCATTTCAAGGTATCAATCTTGTAATTAAAGAAACTATAATCAATTTAATCATTTAAAGACATATTCAGATTTGACCTATAAAAAACCCTTAATAATTTGTATTAACTAAATTGATTAATAAACTAGGAAAAAAAAACACTCTTCTTTGGTTGCCTTAATATCCATGCGCTGTCTGTATTTTTTGGCTGGGTTGTCACAATCAAGGGAGATAATTGAACGATGCAATATCTTTACACACCCATGTTTTATAGAAACTGATTTTTGACTATAGGGGTATCAAAATTAAATAAAAATGAAAAGAACGGGATTTGTTCAGTTTGTTTATTAGTTTTTGATACATTTGCATTCATTATATACAGAAATTTCTTTGTTAAACGTGACCATATGTTGAAAATAAGTACAATAATTGCCACGTGTAGCATATACATGAATAGTCCTTATAACCGGTTATCTTCATGTATCATATTATCAAACGAGAAAATACAACGAGTGATCTTTTAAGTTATTAAAAAGAGATTTCATAGAGAAAAACTATAAGGCAAAACAATAAATAGGAGAAATTTACATAAAGTTATCGGTTGGGAGTGGTGGCGTGCTCCTGTAATCCAGCCACTTGGAGACCAGAGTTGGTGGACGGTGTGAGGGCAGGAGTCCTGCTTTCAGGTGATCTATGTTGAGCGGGCGTCCGCACTAAGATCGGCATCAATATGGGCACACCGAGGGAGCTCAGTGTGACCAGGTTGTCTAAGGAGAGACGTATCGGCCCAGGGCGGAAACGCAGCAGGCAAAAGTCTCCGTGTCGATCAGTAGTGGGATCGCGCCTGTGAATAGACATCTGTTGGTAGCCTGTCCAATATAACTGGACCCGATTCTTTTTTGCTCGTTTTTTTTTTTCAATATTTATGTGAAAACATGCGGGGAAGAGAATTACAACGCAGTTTTAAGCATTAAATATGCTTTTCTTCTCTATTTTCATTTCAAGGTATCAATCTTGTAATTAAAGAAACTATAATCAATTTAATCATTTAAAGACAGATTCAGATTTGACATATAAAAAACCCTTAATAATTTGTATTAACTAAATTGATTAATAAAGGAAAAAAACACTCTTCTTTGGTTGCCTTAATATCCATGCACTGTCTGTATTTTTTGGCTGGGTTGTCACAATCAAGGGAGATAAATTTTGCATTGTACATTTATCAAAATCATTTCAATATGTGGATCGTGTCTTTCTGGCACATATTCCATATTCTTTCGTATTTAAGATAATTGTCATAGACGACCCCCTGGACTCACTATTCAAATACAAACGACGACACAACAAGCATGATATTTGAGCGTCATAAAACCATATAATATCACTATTATGTCTTCACAGCCATGTTGCGTTGTGTGCTAGTACCGGTCCTTAAGATCGCAATGGAAGAGGGTGGTTTGGCGCGCCATAAAACCTTTAATCCACCATTTCATTTGAAATGCCTGTACCAAGTCAGGACCATTGCAACCTATAACTATTCCGTTGTGTCTTCAATGTTTTGTGTTTTCTCTTGGACGTTGAGAGTGATCCTCCAAGTTCGTTTTTTTTTATTACCTTTATATTCAAATGCCTACACCAAGTCAGCACATTACTGCGGTACGTATTTCCCTATAGTTTTATTTCCTAGACAAAGGAAATCTAAACTAGTTTTTTTGGTTCCTGTCTCCCCTTATTAAAAATTTTGAACAAAGCAACAACAACAAAATACAATGTACACAGTAAAAACAATCGGTTCGATAAAAGTAAAATTCACAACCTTAGTGCCGTAAAGACAAGAAGATCAAACAAGACACAGAGGATTGTTTTTGGAACACATGTAAAAAAAAAGAAACATGTAACAAAAACTAGAAACATACAGTTTGGTACGGCACACAGCATCCAACTCTTTCTTTGTGATCTAAAAGGGTTAGAAGTAAAACAAGAAACCTCATACTAGTATTTATTATAAATTTCAAATGACCATTCATCTATTTACAACAAAAAAGGGTTTTGTTTTCGGTTTGTTCGTTTCTGTGTTGATTTTTTTCAAGAAGTCTTCTACTCTCCTTTCAATGTCATCATTTTCTTCTTTCTGAAACGAAAAAAGAAAAGTATAGAAAAAACTTTTATAGACAGTGATAATGTTGGCCTACTTATCCGAATCAATTTTTTTTCATGGCCAGAGCAGGTAAAAATATCTAAATGACTATAATAGACAACCATTTTTTCTAAAATTATCGGCTAGAAGAATCTATAACACTGAGCTTACCATGGTATTTGAAAAAAATATTAAAAACATAAATAAACAACTAAAGCGTGACGGCATGGGCACCTTTTATTTTCAGTATATGCCGCTGCTATAAGATAAATGTATGAATCCGCCACTGAGTGCTATTCAATTAATGAGATGTACCTGCTAAAGCCAAACTCAATAAAGGTAAACCTGAGAAGAATCGATGGTAATTAACACACACACACACACAAACACACACATACACGCACAGCGGGGGATCCATAGTGGGGTTGAACCCTTTTATTCTTCGAAATTTATATAATTTTCGTGCACATTTTTGGCAAACTTGTTCTTATTAAACCCACTCTTTTCGTTTTCAGACAATATAAGCAGACCCGTTTTCGAAAACTGGGTCACTGCATATAGAAACACGAACATGCAGCCAACCTTATACCAATTTTAATTGGTTGGTGGGTATAATATAAAATAAAAAATGGAGACCTACTTGAAGCTTCTTGATAATGTTTGAGCTACTACTATGCCCAAGCAATGGTATGCTTCTTGAAACACCAATGAGCCGAGCAGAAGACTGTCTCTTTGTGCCCGTATCCGCCGGTGCATCAGAACTTTTAGGACGTGATTCTAATTTTGTTTTGGATGTTTCTTGTTCCGTTTTCGATTTCGATAACTTTTCTTTGACGGTCATTATTGGGCAAGAAAAGGGCGGACCTTTTAAAGATGACTTTCGAGTATTCAAATGAGAGTAATGTTTACTGCTGAGAGAATTTTCATTGGAGGAATATCTCCACGGCATAACTGGAGCAGTTTGTCGGCGGGATAGTCCATTTTGCTTCCGTTCAAACTCTTGGCTTCTATGCGGGCCTCCCGCAGTAAAATTCGACACTTTTAATATTTCTTCTCTGCTGTCCGTATGCTCATAACGACTGCAGTTTGATCTGAAATCGTATGCAGACTTTCTATTCCGAAGATTGCCGAGTCCCGGATAAGAATACCCCGCTATGTTGGAATCGATACTTTGCTTTTTGCTAATATCTTTCATAGACTTTGAATGAGGTGCAAGATTGAAAGAGACTTTATGTTCACCGGCCCGGAATTTCTCTTTGGTTCCACGTTGATTTTGCCGTCGGGTGATGTCTGATTCGTTTATCTCCAATTCCTTCTTTATTTGGTTAATCAGTCTTTCAGAAACTCTCATCAGATTTGCGTCGTCTTGTTTTCGGTGTGAAGCTGACTCTAATGATGTTTGACTTGACGATGTTAGTCCAAAGTAAGTTGTGTTATAATAATATGACGTTTTGTAGTCCGATTCGTTACTGTCGTAGTCGAAATACTTTTCATCATCATCGCTACGTTCTCCGACCATCGGCACACGAATGAGTTTGGGTGTGCCATCTGAATGGTATCGAAATCCTGAAGGTGGTAACTTCAAATCACTGACCTTTTGATTTTGAAGTGATCTGTTCTTTGTAAAAGAGTATCTAGCTTCTAAATTATGAACAAGTTGTCTCTGTTGTCGCTCATTTTCTTCTTTGGCTTTAAAGGATTTCTTGTCTAGTTCATCGTAAGTTTGTAACAATTTTGAAAGTTCTATTGCGTTTTGTGGACATTCCACTAATTTTGAACTGTAGTATACCGGTCCAAGCTTTTGTTTAGCGTCCAATAAAGTTTTCGAAAGTGCAAATCTACTGGATGATGCTCCTTTTAAATTATTCTCACTTACAGGACTAGGTAAAACGATGCTCATAGCTTTTCATTCTCTTGCTCATAATTATCAAATCATCGAATGTCTAAGATCGTGGAAGTCGCCATTGCAGTTCACTGTGACGTCGATTGGACATTAAACGCGCGACTTTTATCGACGTCGGTTCCCGTATTTCAAAAAGACTACATCTAACTATAGCTAGTAAAATTGGCATAACAGTCTGCATTCAGTATGAAGCTATACCAGTAAGTCTATTTGGATAACTAGATATGTGCGATCTGTCAGGGAAGACAACTTGAACTTCGATATTACAAGGAACCAAACCCAGATTTGCGTCCCACATGATATCGTTCTATTTCAATAATCATAAAATTTAAGATCAAGTGTAAGTAACGTATTGAATTTGTTTAGGTTTTTTATGTGTGTGTACTATATAGATTACATAATGCAAATACTCTGCTAGTGCAAAAGCCGGACAGACAGTCCGAAATCCTAATTTAAACCTTCTGAGTCTGCTGTAAAAACTTCGGGAATTTCTGTGTTGTGATTCCTGTCACTTCTGCGCATCATCTCTTATTCCCATGTTTACCCAATGGAAAATGAACACAAAATCTCCCTTGCAAAATCTTTCAGTAATTTTTTTTGGACAGAAAGAATTGATTTCTTTTTTAAAATATAAATTCGCCGATAAAATGTTTTATTTCGTCCGTGGTATTTCATATATGTCAACCATGCACCGTCACATTCGCCATGTTTATCCGTTCTCGATAAGTTGGTAACATTGCATGCAGCTCTAAGCAAAACCGATTTCCAATATTTTGATGTTAGATGATGGTAAATCAAATGGCAAAAAAGGTCCGTGTGCTCGTTTCTGAGATAAATGACGTCAAACTTTGGCGAGGAATAAGACTCCTCTTTCATTTAATACCTTTGTGACGGGTTTGGCCAACTTAAAGCCATGAAGTGTTATAAAAAAATATTCTAGAAATTTTATACAGTTGGTTTTCGAGATCTATATAATTAGAAAATGTCATAAAAAGTAGGGATCGGTGTGCACAAAAATTCTTCAGAACTTAAAGGTAAAGTCTAGACGAGTTCTGAAAAAAGACTAGGAGTGAAATTCTGAAACATGTAGAGTGGCCATCCTTTAAGTGGTACCATGATAAAAAAAAATCGGTTAAATAGAATTATCTCAAAATTTGCCAAAAGCAGTATCTAAGTGCATGTCTATGAAAAATAAAATAAAAAGAATAGGTAACCGAGCTAATTTTTGTTGAAAATTGTTTGAAAACGGTTATGATTTTATATAGATTATGTAGGAGGAAATAGTTTGGTTTTTTTTTTTTAATTTTCAAATTTTACGAGATTGATTTTTGTTATATTTTGTCAAAACATTTTGATAAGACCTTTGAAATTAATTCATAAAATCGTGGAGTCGTCGTCCATTTTCTGAAAATAAATTGAAAAAAAAACTGAATTTTCCCTACACATTTTAAACAATTGCCCCCCCTTGAAAAAAATCAGGGGAAATGAGGATTTATTTCAAACTTATTTTTCCTCATAATTTATCAAGTAACAATCTCCAAACAGTTAAATAGCGATATCGATGCCTTTGCTTAAATTTGGTATAGCCCATTTGAGTTTTATATATAAATCTGCGGAAAATGGCTTGTAAATTTTTGTCTATTTGAGCTATTTTCTCATGTTGTGACTTTTTTAAGGCATTGCCATACCAACTCGGGAGAAAAAAAAATCAGAATTTTTCATAATAAATAAAAATATTTTTCATAAACTTTTATAGTGAAATGGAACAGAGTCTAAATGGAAAACGTTTTTGTTTGACAAGATAAAATCTTGTTTCTTGTTGTCAGAGTTCGTATACTATAAAAGAAAGTATGTTTGTCTTTCCAAAATTTTTTTTTCAAGAGAAAAAAATAAAAAGACAAGTTTTTTTGTTGATTAATATATCTCAAATAGTCTATAAAACGCTCAGTATTATACCACTGTACTACCTTAACTCCCACACTGGCACAAATTGCATTTTCAACAAGATGCCTCGTCTTAGATATAATTAAAGCTGGAGTCTACAATGAAAGTTTATTTAGAAAAGAATAGAGGATTTGTAATCATGCCTATAAACGTCCGAGTGGGTCCGGCAAGGTAAAATGCGCCCGAAAGTACATATAAAGCGTTCGGCAGAAAAAAATAACGTAAGTTAACAATTTTATTGCTTCTAAAATAAACTAAACTTGCATGAATATTTATTTGTAATTCTTATAATTATACATCATTAACTACAATTACAGATAGCATACTTTTAAATGATAAAAAGTTTGAGAATACAAAGTAATAAAAAGCTACGCCGAGCGCAGCATGATACGACCGCATCCAGTTGAGCCCTGTAAGTTGGAGGCCCAATATGGATAGTCTAGCTATTGCTTTGGTCACATGCAGCCTATAGTTGACTTACAAAGCTTTTTGACACATGGTTCCCGAGGTGGACTTAAAAATGCATATTTGCATATTTTTTTTCTAATATGGTAAGGACCACAAACCCCAAATGCAATAAGAGGCCTCCTTTAGTGGATATAATCATTTTAAAACATATTCATTACAATTGGCTGGCCCACTATTTTCATTATTTTTTTTAAAAACTATTTGCCCTGACAAACTCTTAAACATGTCTTTTTTGTCCCTTTGGCCCCTAATTCCCCGAAAACATTAAGATGTATTGCAAATCTGATTGAAATAGCAGGCAGGGAATCAAATGAAAAAAAGATTTTGAAAATCAGACCACAAATGAAAAAGTTGATCTTTTGTGTGTGGCCTGTTTTTGACCCCTGTAGCAATGCAACGATGCAATATAATACATCAAAACCTTTGACACATTTTGTTGACAGATTTTAATGAGCAATTCAACAGAAAAAGAATTTTCAAAATCAAATGAAAAATAAACATTCGAAAACAGTTTTGTCAATATACCCATTTTAGCCCCTTTTCTATAATGGTTAGGGGCCACAAACCTCAAATGCGAAAAAACCTTCCTTTCGTCATATCTAAAATTCATAACAATTGGCTCCACTACAGTCTACAGCTAAATTTCTTGTGTAAAACTATTTGCCTCAACAAACTTTTAAAAAATGGCATGTTTTGCCCCTTCGACCCCCCTTATTTCTCGAAAAAGATATATTGCAAATCTGATTGAAAAAAACAGGCAGGAATTTTCACAAGGATTCCAAAGAAAAAAAATGAAAATCGGACAACAAATAAACAAGTTGATTTGGGGAGCGTGGCCCGTCTTTGGCCCCCTGTAGCAAGGTAACGGTGCAATATATATCAAAACCATTGACACATTTAGTTGACTATCGCACGGAAACCAAATTTCTACAGACGACGACGACATCGCCATAACATTATACGATCGCAAATATTTTGATTTAAAATAAAGATTTAACTATACGTGATTTCATGAGTGGAAAATTAACAACACTGATCGAACTGAAAGTCGAGAGAATTTTACAAAGCACCAGATATGCTTTCGTAAATTCCCTTGAGGTTCTTTTGCTTTATTTATTCGTTCTTAATTTTTACATATATAGTGTTTGCCATTTTCAATCTTTTGGTCAGAGCGTCTCTGATGAAAATGTTCATACTTGTTCTATGCCGGAAAAATGCATTCCAAGTTACATCAATGATTAACATGCTCAAATGCTGACAAATCAACATTTAGATTTTTTAATCACCGGATCACAACCAACCAGAGAGTAAAGATCCATGACAAAAGATTGGGATCAAATGTTTTTTGGCATAATCATACCAAGTTTCACTCGCCTAAGACAATCATCACAGCACGTGAATTCTGGATGCCTGTCAATTTCTTTTTTTGGCAGACCCCACAAGGCCATTGATGATCAGAAAACGGAATCTGCCTTTGAACTCGAATTTTTAAAAGTCGCTCGTTTTGCCGGGGAGATAGTGTCCCATATACTTTTCCGAACCTTATTAATTCTTTTCTATACTATTCAATTATTTCTCAAAAGAAACATCTGACGCTTTTTTCCTTTTTTTTATTTAAGCACCAACACAGATACTTTAAGTGCTTTTGTGTGTTAACTCAGTCATCATTTAATGGGGGGGTAGGAGGGGTTATGATCCCGAAGTTCCGGCAAATAAAACAAGAAATCCCGGATCCCCGCGAAAATGAATGTGTGATTCCCGCATCCCGAAAAATGAAAATGACTAAATCCCGTTCCCGTTAAGGGTTTTCCCGAATTCCCGTTGAAATAAATGGGCTTTCCCGCTGTCCCGCAAAAGGTCCTACCAACCCTCTTTAATGTATGCTTTTTAGTACTACGCGGACGCCTTAATTATAGTTTCCTGTGGACGATTCTTATATTCTGCCGGACGCTTTTATATAATTATACTGCCGGGTGCATATTACCTTGCTGTTTATCGGTAGGACTGGTCGGGAAAGCCGTCACATTGGCCGTTGGACCCCCCCCCCCCTTTTTTCCCTGTGAAGATTTTATAATTTTCGTGAAGATTTATGGCAAAATTGACTTGACTCCCTTTTTTTTGTCTTCGGTACATGAGGTATGGAACCTCCTATTTAAAAAAAATGTCTGTGCCCTGTTAGGGAATTCTGTCTCATGACTGTTGATTTAGTGACGAGTTTTATGTGACGTCAGATAGTCAAAATGGCGAGTACGATTTTGCACACGACACTTTCAGGGCTAGATTGTCCAGGCAACTTTTTCCATTTCACACAATTTGTATCACATTTTAAGACCAGAAATGGGTGATGTTAAAGCCGTTTGTGTGTTTGGTAATAGCGAACAAGTCAAAGGTGTAATAAACTTTGCTCAAAAGGTAATGACAATGTGATTTGAATCGCAAATTTACAAAAAGGAACATATCGGTGACACGGTCATGCCGGTGTATATGTACTCGTTGAGCTTGTTTTACACTTAAAAGGCATAAAAGCCATAAAATGTACAACGGATTGATATCTATAAATATCCTTATTTGCTACAAGTGACATATTGATTTTACCATACTTGTTCAAAAAAAAATGCAGTTGAGACCTACCTTGTTTATCAATGACACACATCACAGGCACTTGTTTCTATCCATACCCGTAGCCAGGGGCTCTTTATTTTATGCATACTCACCCCCATTATTGATAAAAACAAGTGCCTGTGCAATAACATGAAGCACTGCTGCTTGAAATTTTGTAACCTCAATTAATTCGATTGTTTAAGCCAGTGCTATATTGGTTAAACCAGTAGTGAGTAGATGAAGGGGAAAGAACTTTTTTCGGGACATTGGGATTGATCATTTTTTTGGCTACAATAATCATGATAATGCAGCTCCTTTGACATTTTTGGTTTGGCGGAGCTACATGTACAATGCGGTCCCAATTGCTCCTAATGCCGTAAGCAAATCACATCAGGCACAATAAGAGGTGAATTTGGTATTAAAAGAGTGCTTTTAGCATTTTAATGACAAATACATTTAAAATTTTCGGACATTTTCCGCTATTGACAATGATTGAAAAGATTTTCGTGAAAATATCTTTTTTTTGAAGTCTCTTAATCCTGAACTTTATTATGAAGTTCAGGATCAGAATTTTGAAAAGGTGGTTTTATCTAACCAATTAATAGTTAACTATCATGGCTTTTTACCAAACCTTTTTATTGACCCAATATTATCAAGAGTGGAAACATGTTGAAGCTTTGTTGGAATTGGATTAAGAAATTCGATTTGCTCCATTACGAGAAATTTGACTGCATTGTAACTCTGCCAAATCAAAGATGTCAAAGGATCTACATTATTGTAGCCAATAATTTTTAAGCTTGGGAATTCAGGATTTGCAAACTTAAAGTTCAGTATTTCAGGAAAAGGTTGTGATTGGAAGTCGGGATTTCAGTTATTAAAGGTCAGGATTTCTGGATTTTTAAATGTTGAGATTCAGGATCGATGAGTGAGAACTTGTAAAATCTTTCAGTTTCAACAATTTACATCATTTTGTTTGATGGTTAACTTGATATGCAAGAAGTACACCATATGTTGTGCATCAACCATTATTTTTTTAACCAAGGCACAAAGAAATGTTACAGTGTATATCATTTCATAATTTTGAAATCTTTTAGGGTCCTGATGCTCCAGTTGTTGTAACAGGGGAGATAAGTGGATTGGCCCCTGGTGAACATGGATTTCACGTGCATGAGTTTGGTGACAACACAAGTGGTATGATATAAGCATTTTTTTTGCACTTTGTTTTTGGAAATTTCGATCTTTGATGAAGACAATTTACAAAAGACACCAATGTTCAATTTACTTGAATGTATCATGGTAAAAAAATTATATACTTCCATGACTTCATCATGTTCATGTACTTAGCAACAGACATGACAGAAGTAAAAGAAAAGCAGGCCATTATTTTCAAGCATTGGCAATAACATGGCTCAAAATTATAAACTTGTGATAAAGATTTCGAAAAGTCAAAGTCTAAGATTGGACAATTCAAAATACATGTTTCAAAAAGAATTCAACCAGTATAAATGGTATAAACAGGGAAAATACTTCTTTCCTGTGTTCTGATAAAATGTCAGGATAAATTTTTCATTTTGAGTTTTAAAAAAAAATAACTAATTAGAAGTTGAAAAAAAGATATTTTTTTTCAAAATTTGCTTAGATTGATATGATGGCCCCAAACATACTGTGCCAAAATCTCAGGTTAATCATTATTCAAGCATGTATTCTATTAAAAGATATTTGACATCAAGTTTTTATAGGTAAAGTTGTTGTTTAGTATATTACATGTAAGTACATAGGTTTATTTACATGTTTATAATCAATGCATTACAGGTTGCACGAGTGCTGGTCCTCATTTTAATCCCTTTGGAAAGGACCATGGTGCACCTTGCGACGAGGTTAGACATGTTGGTGACTTGGGAAATGTAACAGCAGGTGCAGATGGAAAAGCCAATGTTAATATTACAGATAAATTGATCTCCCTTGTTGGACCCCAATCCATCATTGGTAGAACAATTGTGGTATGTATTGTTGTACAGGTAATTAAGAACTCATATAACTGGAATATATATTATACTCGATTTCAAATTTCAGAAACCTCTTACTTCTCTTAAGACACCTACAACATGTTATTGTCAAACCTGTTGGTGTCATTTAGATTTAAGTGAAAAAGCAACCACTATTCTGAAATAGAGTATAACATGTTATTTTATAACCATTGTTCATGTTTTCACTTGTAGAATAAATAAAGATAAAGAAAAACTGTTGCTTGATTTAAACTTTAGCTAATTGAACTATCTTTGAATAGTCTAAGTCACCATTATAGGAGTTATGGTCCCTTATTATTAGGACCCTGCATCAAAGATGTGGATTCCCCATAGTTTGCACACCTTCGAATGTTTTGATTCAAATGCTACTGATGAGAGGTTACTCCTTGAAATATTGATATATAGCATATCCAAATTAACCGTTTATACCCGCGTTTTGGTATTTGTAATTTTTCATCCATCTACAATTCTTTGAGCACTAAAACTCAAAAACTATTGACAATAAAGTTCTGAAATTTTGTACAGTTGTTTTTCTGTATGTACTGGTGTACATGTTTAACTTTCTTTTAAATCCTGTCACATTCCTATGCAAAGTTTTGAAAATACTGATGTTTTGCTAAAAGGACATGGCCTTTTTCACAATTGTTTGCTTTGTAGATTAAAAACTGTAAAAGAAAATGAAAATCTTTTATTTTGCGTTAATCATAGGCGTGATCTTCCACCAATTCCAATTGTTCAACTTTTCAAAGTAACTGCCTTGGCAATTTTAAAAATTGCTTAGCCAATTGGTAGAACAGATGAAACCGATTGATAAGAAAAATCAGCAGTGCAGTGCTAAAGTATATTATATCTTACCAACTGTTCTGTTTCAGAGATGTAATAATATTTTCAATGTGACTTGGTCATTTCAAAAACAAATAGCCAATAACCATAGACCTGTTTAATATACAGGTCTATGCCAATAACAAAATGTAAAAGAATTCCAAAATGTGCAAATTTAATCTTTATAAAGTCTGAATACCTTAAGGCACATTGTTAATTTATAAAAATAAATATAAATCATAATAGGTGCATGAAAATTATGCAAGGTATTTTATTTTTAAAGGATTATTTGGGTACTTGAATAAAATAAAGGGAAACAATTTTTGTCAACTCAATAAATGTGATAGTCAATATAAAACTCAAGATTATTGTCTCCCTTGAACATTTTAAAGCATTAAAAATGCCTTAAAAATAATAATGCCATGAAAAATTTTCATGAACTTATGAGGATTAATATATTTTGATTTAAATTACCAAGGTGCCCTTTGGTACTCAGACTTAATAAAGATTAAATTTGCACATTTTGGAATTCTTCTATATTTTGTTATTGGCTATTTGTTTTTGAAATGACCAAGTCACATTGAAATTATTATTGCATCACTGAAACAGAACAGTTGGTAAGATAATCTATTTTTCTGCACTGTACTGCTTATATATCTTGTCAATTGGTTTCATCTGGTTCAACCAATTGGCTAAGCAATTTTTTAAATTGCCAAGCCAGTTACTTTGAAAAGTTGAACAGTTGGAAATGGTGAACGATCACGCCTATGATTAATGCACAATAATTGCTAAATTGTTCAGCTAAGTAAGTTCTATAAAAGTCTCCATGTAATGAAGTTGTATGATTATCTTATTATAGGAAAATTTTCCCTCGGATGCCCCCAAATAAACAAATACACCTTATAATTCTATTACTCATTGGTGTCTGGTGAGTGATTGAGGCTCCTTGGAGGCAGGAGCATCATGTTTAGAACTCTTTTTTTCAAACTACAGCTGAACTTAATGTTAAAGCAAGCATCAGATTTATTCAATTAGTTTGTTTTTGTTTTAGGTTCATGCAGATGTTGATGATTTAGGAAAAGGTGGACATGAACTTAGCAAGACAACAGGAAATGCAGGAGGTCGCTTGGCTTGCGGTGTCATCGGCATTTGCAAATAACATTCCTATACTCGCATGTAATTTTATATTGTATTTCCTGTCTGATTTCAACTGTAATTTTGATGAAAAGAAATAATGTTTATAATTTAGAAGTATAATTAGTAAGCACACATCTTGCTCCTCTTGTATGCAAAAAAAAACCTCCTAAACTTGACCATTCTTAACTTTCTTGACGCAGACCATCTACTTGTCATATACTTCAATCTAAAATATGGTAAAAGTATCTTTTTATATTTATTTTTGAAAAGCAATACAACTGTCTTTATTCCTGTCCTCTTTCTGTGTTGTTAAGCAAATTTTTTTTTGAGAAGCAAGATTGTTGTTTGAAATAATCAGAGTTTTTAGTATACAAATCCATGCATTGCATGTTATGGCTGTAATAGGTATAATTTTGAAGTTTGATTATTTAATGTGGGTGATTTGCAAAGACTGTTTTGATACAAAAGAAGAATATTTCTCAATTTCTTGTTGTTAATTATGCCATACCCTCTTCATATACATTCACATAGAATTTTGAGATTATTTCTTTATTTCTTAAGTGTTTCAAAAAAGATTTATCAAATCAGGAATTTTACATCTGTGATAGACATTCCTGTATGTCACCTTTGTCTTAAAATGTTTGGTAAAATAGGAAGTAGATGAGTTACAGATATGGAATCCCTTTACAACATATTGCACATGATGCTACACAGCAAATTTCAATAAACTGCAACATGTATATGAAACACAAGGCAACCTAAACGGGATTGGTTATTCTCGAACAAAAGTATTGTTTGAATAAAAGTAATAACAAAATTACTGAACTTGGAGAATCAATCTCAATGTCCAAAAGAAAAGACTAAACAAGGCAGACATAACAGAAAAAATGAAGGCCACAATGGTCCTGACTTTGTACAGGCATTTCAAAAGAAATGATGGGCTAAACCAGGTTTTATGGCACGGCAACCCCCCCTCCCAAATTGTGATCTTGGTGTCCGGTAGTAGCACAATACACAACAAAGTCCTCAAACCAAATTAATTGGAACAGTCATTAACACTGGAATTAGAACTATTTTAAAATATCATAAACAAGTTTCTGGTTCACTTTACATTACATGTATTTGTAAGGATGGTCTCAGTCTTGAGTCCAGGAATACTTCAGAAGGAACAAAACATTTTGATACACATTTGGTCCATTTGCATATCTTACAAATTCTTGAATGATTGTCCCTGTTTGATTAGCAGTTATTTGGTAGTCTTGCCTGCATAGCAGAGTAATTCATACATGCAGATGTAACTTAATTTGCAGTGATGCATGGCATTAAGTATGAGGACCTCCCATCCCTCAAGAAGTGCAAGTCATAAGTTGATGATACTTGGTGTGCATATGCTTCGGTAGTAGCTAACGTCTTTTGACCTGGACTATGCTTTTGTTGTTTCACTAAGTACATATATCAATGTTTTACAAGCAGCTCCATATCAATAAACTTTTATTTGATGAAACTTGGTATGATTATGCCTCAATAGAAGCTTAACACAGTTTTTACCTTGATATTCCGGTTGAGCGACTTTGACAATGTTCAAGTTTATCACCTCCATCTCCGAAGTACCACTAGTCCATAGGTTGATAAACTTGTTATTTGAATGCCCCAGTAGAAGCTTTGTATGTGTTTTTTTTCATCAATCAATCTTGATTCCAATGGACAATCATTGTGTACCTTTACTTGCTGATCTGTTTCTTGGTTCACTTACATCTGGACAAAAAAGTTCATAACCTAGCACTCATTTAACTCGCACTTTCCGTTATATTGATATATTGATGATTTCCTGTCACTGAGCATTTCTTGATTTGGTGACTTTCTCCTCTCAAATATCCCCATGCCTGAGGTGAAGAACGTACTGAATTCTAGAATAGTGACAAATACAAAAACAATAAATTAAAAAGCACAAAAATAACAGAGAAAAGCATATTGGGAGTACATGTATATTGAAAAACTCAAATTTAATATACCAATAAACGAACCAGACGCTACTTCCCAAAATCAATGCAAACCAAGGAAAGTTGTTCAATATATCAAATCAGTACGTACTGACAAGCCAGGAATTGCAGCACTCAAAAAAGAAGGCAATATTATAACAGACACAACAGAAAAAGCCAATCTATTGAATGAACAGTTCTAATCAGTGTTCACGCCTATTACATCTGAACCCATTCCTGACAAAGGCACCAGCTCGCATCCTTAAATTAGCAGTCTCCACATCACAACACCTTGTATTTTAACAACATCAATCCCCACAAAGCCACAGGCCCAGAAAATATAAGTGGCCGCCTACTCAAAGAAATGAAATCATGTATAGCATTCAATTTATGTTTTCTTTTTCAAAAATCCTCAGACAACACCGGAATCACACCAAATGACTGGAAACATGCTAAAGTCTCTGCAGCATTTAAACAGGGTGATATATACATACCAATAAACTACAGGCCCATCTCATTGACTTGCATCTGCTGTAAGCTAATGGAGCATATCGTAACATCTCATATCATGAACCATCTGGATGGAACACATATCTTATATGACCTCCAGCCCGGAGCTCTCGCTCATGTGAAACACAGCTCTTATCTTTCATTCAAGAACTTCACTCTTCAAATAACTCAAACCCCCAAACTGACATTTTCATTATGGACTTTGTCAAAGCCTCTCACAAAGTCTACACCACCATCTTCTTAAATTTACAAATTAAACTTCTTTGGTATCACTGGCAGCACTTTTAATTGGACCTCTGCATTTCCTGAAAACCGTACACAGACAGTTGTCCTGGAAGGTAAAACACCATACACAGTTTCAGTCACTTTTAGTGTAAAACAAGGTACTGTATTAGGCCCGGTCTTATTTCTTGTTTATATAAATGACCTTCCAGATTACCTATCACATAGCAAACTGTGCTTATTTGCTGACGACAGTATCATCTATATGCAAGTAAAAACCCAGAGTAATTGCCTTATCTTGATGTAGCTGCTAAATGGGAATCCGATTGGTTGGTGGAACGGGGGGGGGGTGGCTACTTCCTATGTCATCAGTGGTATGAGTGTGCCGCAATATAGGGTCTTCTTAACATGGTTAAAAATTCAGACCAGCTATTACCAACAGGGTTACAAATGCAAGACTTGAAGTCAATAAATTTCATCAGTTAAATAAAATGCACATTAAATTTTAACCTTAGAATGCTTCTAAAAATGAAAGTTCCGGATCTATTTCACCTCAAAAAGTTATCCGCATTGTGAATTTCCTCTGAACGGCTGTATAAACAGTAAAATATATACACAAAACATTTTGATAGTTCCGTTGGAATTTACGTATCACAGCTGCTTGTTGGGCTTTTATCGATTGCCTTTGTATAGAGCGTAACGTGTAACATAAAAATTGCCAACACAAGGTTACTAGTAATTGTTTGTACCCTAACTTGGAAATTTTATGAAAGACGCCATGCGCTCATGGACAAATATGATATTTCTATCTCTTAGATGAATGCAGATGTTGGTTTGTCATAGGGTTTTGTCCAAAATGTCCTTCATCGGTTTCAGTGGTGGATATGAAAAAAAGGTGAATTGAACATTAGCAACGCGACGGAAGTACAATAGCAAGCAGGATCTGTATACTCTTCCGGAGCATCTGAGTTCATGAGCTCACATTGTCGATAGCTTTTCAGTTATTTTTGTGTTTTACTTGTCTGTTTCATCGTGTTCTCATTCGTGTTGACTGGTTTTGTCTCGGTCCTTTCGGACTTTTGATATTCGAATGCCCCAATGGCATGGCTCTTAGCTTCTTAGCTTCTCCCTATCTTTTAATCATGACCTAGATTTTCTAGTCGAGTGATTTTGACTATTATCCATTCATTACAATAGCAATTGTTAAAGTTATATGTTTTGCATCAGAGCTGGACTGATAAAACAGTTACATTCTCATCTTTTTGTGGTATTTTGTTAAGAAATGTTGTTGTACAATATAGTTTATATTTAAGAAAATACGGAATCTATATTTCCGATGGTGCCAGCAGGCAAGTTTGTTTGTTGTGGTCATTTACAAATGATTTTCAGTGGAACTCTATCATAACACTCGTTTTTAGTATTCAATGGGAAAACCAGATCATTTATATTAACAAATAGCCAAAACCTTTATAAAATATCATGTTGGGTAAGATTTTTTTATATTTGGTGGAATGCATTGATTTTTACTTTATACAAGTTCATTTAGTTAGTTTTTTTGCTATAAAACAAGATTTTATAAACATTTATACCATTTCTTCAATCTTGTAAAAACATGTAATATATATATCAACATGGCCATGCTGTTATATGGAACCGTAGTTGTTCTAAGATTCTTTTGTGGTACATAAACTCATTTTAGTATAAAAGTATGTTAATTTAAAACTAAAAATCATTTAAAAAGGAAAAAAATACAAATGTTACAGATGAATGTGTTAATGTCGATTATTTCTGTTTTAGCGGAGCGAAACACCTATCTTGATGAATGTTAAAGTTTTATGCAATGATTAAAATTCTATTCTCAAGAAATGCAAGTCAAAGGGTGTTATAACCTTTAAAAGCTTTGAGTGTTTTAAGCCCCCCTCCGAAGACGAAGTTTCGGGGCATTTAGCCTTACTCGTGTCTGTCTATACAAACATTTCATCGACAAGCAAGACCGTACACAAGTTGCATTTCTTTAGCGATGTTCATACTTGCCCTACTCTTTTCTTTTAGCTCACCTTTTTGTTCCACATAAATCACTCTTTAAGTATCTTTAAGTGTATGGAACGCCAAATTAACATATATTCAATTAATTGTACCTATCTTCAAATAATTGAAGATATCTTCAATCATTTGAAGATATCTTCAAATAAATTGAAGATATCTTCAATTCAATTGTACCTATCTTCAAATAATTTAAGATATCTTCATATCAATTGAACCTATCTTCAAATGAATTCTACCTAGGTGCAATTTAATTGCACCTAGGTATAATTCAATTGTACCTATCTTCAATTGAATTGAAGATATCTTTAATTCACTTGAAGATAGGTCTAATTCCAACATCTCCATAATTCATTTGGAGATATCTTCAATTAATTTGAAGATATCTTCAATTCAATTACACCTATCTTCAATTGAATTATACCTATCTTCAATTCAATTATAGATATAGAGACCATTGAATTGAAGATAGGTTTAATTCAATTGAAGATAGGTTCAATTCGATTGAAGATAGGTTCAATTCAATTGAAGATAGGTTAAATTGAATTGAAGATAGGTACAATTGAATTTAAGATAGGTACAATTGAATTGAAGATATCTTTAATAAAGAAAAACTTTAGCAAAATTCAGGACTAGTAATCATATACTTAGAATAGAAACAGGAAGACATGAAAGAGTACTAGAAAATGGTAAATTTAAGGTTCTGCCAAGGGATGAGAGAATCTGCAAATATTGCAATAATATCTCAATTGAAAGCGAAGTACATTTTTTGCTTGAATGCAATGCATATGAGCATAAAAGAAAACCTTTTATAGAAAAACTACTAAAACAGCATGTAAATTTAAAAAAATTAAACAACTCACAATTATTTTCTTGGTTTATGATCAATGAAGATCTTGAATTCATTAATGATTTATGTAATCTGATAGAAGATCTTTATTATATAAGACAAAATACTATAAATAATTGATATAGATTGTACAAGTAACATAATTAATATGTAGATGTAATATTAGATAGAGTTACTCCCCTTACCCCACCTGGCTCTCTCTCTCTATTAATAATTGTGCCTATTTGTGTTCCAATCATTCTTAATCATTGTTCTGTACTTGTATGACTTATATGTTTGTAGACTGATTTATATGCCCAATGATGGGCCCTATGATTAGGAAATAAAGATATTTATTTATTATTATTTATTTAATTGTGCTGAATTGTACCTAGGTACAATTGAATTGAAGATAGGTATAATTGAATTGAAGATATCTATAATTGAATTGAAGATAGGTATAATTCAATTTAAGATAGGTATAATTCAATTGAACATATCTTCAATTATTTGAAGATAGGTACAATTAATTGAATATATGTTAATTTGGCGTTCCATATAAGTGGTCCTTAAAATTTATGTCACAGCCAGCATCTGAAGCTTGTATCATGCTAAGCATCTCTCGGTGATATAGTTGATGATGCACTTGTGGACAATTTTTCTTTTCCCGTTAAACTCAGTCGAACGCAGAGTGTTGTGTACCTGGCATTTGACCTATTCGAGAAAAAGTGACCCCAAAATCGATGTATGCAAAATGTTCATGAAATCCTCTCAATACATTTTTAAAAGGTGTTTTTAAGTTATACTATGGAATCCAATTTTCTGCTATGTTACCATCTGACCGGGATAATAGAACAACAAAAGAGTTATTCCTTTGCTTTGTTTTATGTCCGTATTTGTTTTTGGAGTTTGCGTCATGCATATCTACTCCTTCAATTCATTATACAATGAGATTTAATGTTCGTATAAATTAGAATTATTTCATGAAATTTTCTAAAGGCTTCACGGGCCAATTTCACAAGGACATATAGCCTTGTAACTCATATAAACAATATGTATAACCATGATGATGCCTCTTTGTCGTTGGAGCATGTAATCTTCCTATTACAAGGGATAAAAGACTTGCATTTTCAAAGCCTGCATATGTTTCTTTGATGCATCTTTCAATTTTGGTCCATTTATCTATTTGCGATCGGTATTCGGCGAAATAAGAATACTATAAAAGTCTGTAGCCAACTTGAATTTTATTATGATAATATTTACATCAGTACCTCACATTTACTGTATATGTACATGTATGCAAGTTTTTTTTTACAATCATTTAAACGTATAAAAAAAATAGTAAACTAGTAATGCATTGAACACAATATACAACATAAAACAAAAACAAAGGATTCTTGATTACATTGTTATCAAAGAAACATTTGTATTTTTGAAACAAAAATTCAAGTGACTCTAGACGCTTCTGCAAAGCATGAATACCTATTTGGAAAACACATAGTTACTGGTGATTGCCCTTACGAACTTGTTCACTTTCTAATGATACCATGTGTCAACCATGTATTCGAGTTAAATGCCAAATTCTTTGAACAGGTCTATCTTCAAATGTGGTCAAATGCTGTGAAAAATTTAATGTACTTCATTCATCTATTTCAATACATGTCTGGTTCTTCAATTTTGATAAAAAAAAATCTGTCAAAGTCAAAAATGGCCGGATTTCGTTAAACAGGAAGTAGGTGAGCGACAGACCTGAAATCGAATCCCACGTAATGGGGACCCAGCCCCGATGCTGTATACCAAATATCAAGTGGCTGCGATCAGTAGCAGCTGAGAAAACTGTTACGAAAATATTTCCCCACCCGCACGCCCGACATTCACCATTTTATAACCCGGATATTTCACTCCGTGAAATTCGGCCAAAAATTATTCGAATGCATCTCGAAATTAAATAGGAGTAAACTCATTACATTTACTTTTCATTTCTACAAACCTTGTTTATGTATCGACCTGTATTCCGTTGAAAATCAGAATTGCGGTCTTCCGTATTCTATAAACAGGAATCATATAAGAAAGGGCTTGACATATTTTAACACCATAGAAAACTAGAGGAAGAAAGGTTCATAAAAATAACAAGAAAATTAGTTATTTTGCAAAATCTTATTCCAATCCCTTTTTAAAATGGGAATCCAGTGCAACAGAAAATTATACAAACTCTTGATTACATTAACAGTTGTCTAGATGCGTGAACAATGTTTTATACAACGACCTAACAGGGACACATCCCAATGATTTTTTGCTCTATTTTACTAACTAAAAATCTGTCAAAGTCAAAAATGGCCGGATTCGTAAAACAGGAAGTGGGTGAGCGGCAAACCTGAAATTGAATCACACGATAAAGGACCCCGTGGTAATGAAGTACACCAAATATCAAGGGGTTGTGCTTAATAGTTGCTTAGAAAAATGTGATATAATTTTTCGGCCTATAGGTCTTGAGGTACCTCGTCTGGAGACAGAAAATTTTTACCACCAAGTATATGAACCAACTACGATATTGCTTCTAAATATCCAAATAAACTTATTGAAAAATAGACCAGCGACCTTAAAATCACATTTAATCCGGATAAAAAACAACCAGTATTAACTGTAATGAAATTGTAGACATGAAGTCAAGATGACAGACCCATAAAGTAAACATAACATAATCATGTATGTACATACTAGATATCACTTTCAAGTAATTCATCTTCCACATTCATGTTATAAAAAAGCCATGGTGACAGCTGTGTGGGCAATAACCCCAAGTGTGTATACCAAATATTAGGTGCGTAAGCATTATTCTTTGCAAGCGAGCCATTTTCCAAAGTCTTGCGATGGAGTTTACGCGTCCTACCCACCCACAATAAAAAAGACAAATTCACAAAGTAGCATTTGTGTTAAACATAAACACAAGTGTCCGTGTATCAAAATCAGATTCCTAGTTTTATGACACTATTAAAGTACAAAATGTAACTCATTTCCCCCAAAAGTCTCATAAAGAAGTGCAAGCCAGTTCATAGTCCTTGAAGCGTGAATATATGGAGCCAGAATCGCACAGTATGGTGACCATTTAACCCCCTTGTTCGTATACCAAGTAGCAGATGCCTAGGTATTATAATTTTCCAGTAGATTCATTTTCCACAATTGCAAAAGTCTCACAAAAAGTTGAAGCCTCCGCATGAAAGTAGAACCCAAGTCTTGCCTTCCGCGACTATTCGTTGCAGGCCAGACAAACTAGCTTCTAAGTACCGGTATTGCAGACGTGTTCTAGATGGGAAAATACACAATCCTACAAAACGAGTCAAGCAGTTTCAGTCGAGTTGCAGCCATAAAGTCCTAGAACTTCTATAAAACTTGTCAAGTGCAAATGGCATGGTGAAAAATTGCACAATTTTGACAAACTCCATTTTAGCGGTCTCAAAGGAGGAATACCTACGGTCATTTGTGTTCCTGTTACCTATAGTAAACTCCTTTAGTCATGGAGAACGTTTATATTTGTGAACCAAAATGGCGGTGTTTATAAACTACATGTAGTAACAAGCAATCCAACAAAATTTTCAATAAATGTTTACTTTCTGGTAATTCCAGTCTCAATGCTCAAGTACATCATATCTGGTTCAGACAATATGAAGCTGAATAAATCATATATTGGTATCCAATCCGGCTTTATAATTCTGAACAAGAAGGAAGAAGGAGACCTTGTATAAAGTCGGCAAAGTTACATAACCCTCCTCAACACAAACAACTATTTCAACATTTCATTAGCAGGTATTCTGTACGATTACGAAGCTGAACACTCATTGGGTGCTTTGAATATTCTAGTAGAAAAAGGGGGAGGCTGATTCAAGAATCCCCAAAAAAGTCATAACTTTGCATTTGTCATTGGAACATGGTTAAAGTATTGAAACTTTTCACGTTTCTTTACTTTTAAGTTGCCCAAAAGGCTCTCGGGGCATTTTTGAACACTACAAGTGCTAAAATTTGTATATAGACATCCTCAAATTTACCTACCAGTAGCCAGTTAAGTAGTTCTTTTGTTTCCTTCGTGGAGATTACGTTTTTTGAGGCCAACTAATTATAAGGCCTAAATTTCAAATGTAAGGTTCATGTCTAAATCTGTCCCAATTTTAGGTCACCCCAATGCACCAATCCACCGTTTCAAAATTGATCATCTTCAATACTACATAATATCTTTATCCTTTTTAGTTTACTGTGTTTAAGACTTGTTTCAAATGCAAAAGCCATTTAATCTTTGCAAACCTTAATAAATGCAGTTCCTTACATTCTGGAACTTTTCAAGGAAATATAAACATGTTATCCTCAAACAAATTCTGAAGCTTTCATAAAATAAACTTAAATATATTATGCTTGGTGTAGATGTGTTTTCCTAGTGATAAACATGTATTATTCTTTCCTCATCTTTACAATGTCATGCCATGATGTACATGTACTAGCATATAAAGTTTCATGAAGATTTCACATGTCTTTTAGAAATGCACTAAATCCAAATTATAAACACAAGTGTGATAGGATATGACAATAGTATAAATTTGATTTCTATAGGAGAGGGCATTCAGATAAAAAGAGCCCCCCCAACCCCTTATACATGTAAGGGCTGTTCCAGAATTAAAAGTGTGGGGGGGGGGTCGGGAGGAACTTCTATTACATATATGGCAGGTGGTGGGTGTTTTAGAAATATTATGTGGAAGAAACAATGATGACAAGAACAAGAATTGAATTCCAGGGTCCCCCGCCGGTGAAGCAAAAATTATCAAACACATCTGATTTTTAAACTTGACCAAGGTATTAGTGGTTTAATTCATGAAAATCGGTCAACAGCTGTAAGGACGAGAGCGCTTACAAGGTCTGTTTTACCAAAAAAACACAGAGTCGTTTTTATGGTCAAAGTCCCATAACTCCTACAAAAATTATTGAAAAAATTTTGATTTTTTAACTTGACCAAGGATTTAGTGATATAAACATTTGGTGTAAATTTCATGAAAATCCAACAAAATTTGTAGCCTTGAGAGCGCTTACAAAAAGTGTGACGGACAAACGGAAGGATGGATGGATGGAAAGACGCCCGGCATTTCTATGTCCCTGCTCCGCATTGCGGCGGGGGACAAAAATTATTTATTTTTTTATGGGCGGTGGGGTAAAGAAACAAGAGGCTCCCAGGAGCCTGAATCGCTCACCTGGTCTTAATGTCAACCCTTTGAAGACTTTTGTATAGCTAAATGAGCTGAATGTTTAAGCAATAAAAAGCTTTTCTCTATCTGCAATAGTTTTCATTCCAAAGCAAAAAACACTATTTTTCACCTTTAAAGGGCCATAACCCCTTAAAGGGGTCATCTGACAACTTCGACCCTAAAAAGACTTTTGTAGAGCTAATTAAGCTGAACATTTAAGCAAGCAACATCTTTTCTTTATCTGCAAAAGTTTTCTTTCTTTAGGCCAAAAACACTTTTTTTTGCCTTTAAGGGGCTGTAACCACTATAAGGGGTCATCTGGCAACTTTGACCCTATGGAAACTTTTGTAGAGCTAAATGAGCTGAACATTTAAGCAAGCAACAACTTTTCTCTATCTGCTATAGTTTTCATTCTATAGGCTAAAAACACTATTTTTGCCTTTAAGGGGCCGTAATCCCTATAAGGGGTCATCTGACAACTTCGACCCTATGGAGCCTATTGTAGAGCTAAATGAGCTGAACATTTAAGCAAGCAACAGCTTTTCTTTATCTGCAATAGTTTTCATTCTATAGGCCAAAAACACTATTTTTTGCCTTTAAGGGGCCGTAACCCCTATAAGGGGTCATCTGACAACTTCGACCCTATGGAGGCTTGTGTAGAGCTAAATGAGCTGAACATTTAAGCAAGCAACAGCTTTTCTCTATCTGCAATAGTTTTCATTCTATAGGCCAAAAACACTATTTTTGCCTTTAAGGGGCCGTAATCCCTATAAGGGGTCATCTGACAACTTCGACCCTATGGAGGCTATTGTAGAGCTAAAGGAGCTGAACATTTAAGCAAGCTACAGCTTTTCTCTATCTGCAATAGTTTTCATTCTACAGGCCAAAAACTCTGTTTTTTGCCTTTAAGGGGCCATAACCCCTATAAGGGGTCATCTGACAACTTTGACCTTATGGAGACTTTTGTAGAGCTAAATGAGCTGAACATTTAAGCAAGCAACAGCTTCTCTCTATCTGCAATAGTTTTCATTCCATAGGCCAAAAACATTAAAAAATGCTATTTTTCACCTTTAAGGGGCCGTAACTCCCATAAGGGGTCATCTGACACCTTCGACTCAATGGAAACTTTAGTAGAGCTTTTGATTCTGAAGCAGTAGCGTGGCATCAGATTTCATCTATCTCTTATACTTTTTGATTTACAAGCCAAAAACAGTAGTCTGACCCCCCTGGTCTATTTTTAGCAACGGCGGCCATGTTTTTTGACGGATCAAAATACTGAACACAATTTTTGTGCAGGACACCCTAAGGATCAATCATATCAAGTTTGAAGAAATTCTGTTCAGCAGTTTCAGAGAAGAAGATTTTTTTAAAATTGTTAACGGACGACGACGACGACGACGACGACGACGACGCAGACGACGACGGACGCCAAGTGATGGTAATAGCTCACATGGACCTTCGGTCCAGGTGAGCTAAAAAGTGCCTCCCAACACCCCAAATTTAATTCTGGAACAGCCCTAAATGAAATACAGGAGAGATCTTCTAGCATTGCAAGTCCGCAGAAATTTCAATTAATCAATGAATTTCAAATACCTTAGGTTTTATAAAATTTTATTGTAGCTTATTTTCAAAAGAAAATGGCTACAGACTTTGGCCACACATACACACACTCTCATCTATACCAAATAAAATATATAAAACTACACACATAAACATCAACACTGCCCCTAATCATCAATTTCATGAAATGTTTAATGAACATGTCAATTTTACCCAAGGTTCACCATTGCTATTTTTTAAATGGCTGATATTTATAACTGCTTTTCAGTTCATATTAAGTGTTCACTGAATGTAGAATTGAGTGATTGCAGCACTTAGTCATAAGAGGCATTTTATTCCTTTTCACATTTAACCAGAAGACTAACTTACTGGGGAGTTTAACGTCATGACTTTACTTTTATATAGGTCCGCAGTGACCCAGAAGACTTAATTCTACAGAAACCTTTTTATAGGCGCATTCTTGTTCAGTGTTAGATTCAGAGGGGGGGCGAATCCCCCTTTTAATTGAGAAATTTAAATTTTTTCTGTATAAAATTGACCAAGCAACTTCAAATTTTCATCAAAATCTGACATTATTAGCAATTACACCCCCCCCTTTCACGGATCTCTGTTCTTGTTCAAGGCCTGAAGACATTTTGTTGTTTATAAAAGGGGCTTAGTGTACTGCAAGGTCTGATGATATTTTGTTGTTATATAAAGACTTGTACATTTCTGTAGTCTGTAACTGAAAGGCTAAGTCTCCCTCCACAACTTGACAGAATATGATAAGTCTCCAAACTTCATTTTGGAGATTTTAAATGAAACCTAAGACCTTTTACAATAAAAGCATGTGGTATATGTAAATCTATCTTTGCTGCTATTCCTTTTTTCATATATATATATATATATATATTCACCAGTAGCTTTTTCAGTAAATCTGAAAAGCAGATACAATATCAGCCCTTTATATTTAGCGAAATGATGAACCTTAAAAAAAATTCTCTTTTTTCACAATACCAGGGTACTAGTTTATAAATTCCCATTAACTAAAAATAATTTCTTGCAATAGTACTATACTAGTAGAATTGAACTGATCCTTACAGATAGAAAATTAACAAAAATGAATAAGGAGTGCTAATACATATTTTCAATGAAAACCATCTATTTCATATATCTTAAGCAATGAAATTTGGAGATTTACCTGAAAAAAAAATCATGAAATTATTCCCATTAAAACCACACAACAAACACACATACACACTAAAATACACATTATTGCATAAACACATGTTTACCAAACAATCTTTCATACATGAACACACTTGTAAGATGTAGGAGTTGTTATTTTAAAGAAAAAATGTGAAAAAATCATTCAACAGTACAATAAATGGATGAACAAGTGTAAAAAAATAAAATGTACAAATACATCAATGATCACATTATAGGCTAGGCAAATAAACCAATAAAACAGAAAACAATGGAATATGAAATAGTGCTACAGGGCTACTTTAGCCAAAAAATCGCTTCCAAACATACATGACATAAATCTTGCATCCTGTAATGGTTTTAAAATTTACTTTTATTTCTTTTTCTTTTTTTAAAAGATAGTTGCCCAAAAAGCTACATGTAGTCTCAAAGCAGAGCAACTTGAAATACTTTATACCATCTAAAAAAATTGTGTTTATTAAGTGAATTTGAGTGGTTTATTTTGATACAGAAAAATTGAAAGAAGGTTGTAGCAAAAAAATGATTGTTTTACCTGAAAACACAATTGATTTGAACATCAATTTAAAAAACAAAAAGTAGACTTGCGACATTTGAAAGAAAGCAGAAATAACAGGAATTTCTTTACAATATCATATGATACAATGACATAAAAAATTTGCTTTTCAAATTTGTAATATAAATTTGAGAAAAAAAATCTTTCAAGTATCTTTTACCATAAGGGATAACTTTTACACAAGGACATTGTGAAACCTTTCAAGGATGCAAAGGGTTTTTTGTACTTTAACAAGCATTTTGCTTGACATAAAAAAATGCAAACAATGACAGAAAGCTCTTTCCTTTCCATACAAAATGAATGACATAAATAATCTAACATCTATTCTATTTCTCCTTCTTCTAGCACTTCTGTATCAACTTTTTTTGTTTCAACACTAGATTCCACAGGTTCACTATTGCCATTTGGCACACTAGCCTCACTAGAATCAGGTCCATTAGTTTGTCCTTCACTAGTAGAATCAGCCACAGGGGGTGGCTCCTCGACTGGAGCAGTAATAGCTGCCTCAGGAGCAAGCACAGGGGGTGCATCAGATGCATCAGTAGGTGCCTCCCCTGGCACTTCAACATTGTCAGTTACTTCTGGCTCTGCACCCGCTTCATTTGCATTACTCCAACGTGATTTACGTCCATTGCGATCTCTGTCACGGTCCCTATCACTTCTATCTCGATCATGATCACGACTTCTGCCCCTGTCCTGATCTCGATCACGATCCCGGTCTCTGTCACGTTTGTCATTACGATCCCTGTCACGATCACGACCCCTTCGATCATCATCACGTCTGTCATCTCTACGATCCCTTCTGTCATAATCCCCACCTCTCCGGTCCCTATCATCTCGTCCCCCTCTATCATATTTATTCCTACTTCCTCCAAATTCCGTAGGTAGAGCATTTTCATCACGTTCTTGATTATCTCCACGATCATCATCTCTACTTCTGCTCCTATTGAAATCTCTATCCCCTCTACCACGACCTTCTCTGTCATACTTGTTTCTGCCTCCGAATTCTGTTGGCAGAGCATTCTCGTCCCGTTCTTCATCTTGCTGACCACCTCCATAATCATCATCTCGGCTCCTTCTGTCAAAGTCTCTTCCACCTCTACCTCTTCCCCTGCCTCTACCACGCCCTCTATCTCTTGGATTATCCCATGGGTTATCTTCTCTTATTTTCTTGGTGCTTCCGAAGGAAAGTGGCAAGCCATTATTGTCTCCCATTTCTGGTGGTTCTTCAGCCACCCACTCTTCTTGATCATCATCATCACGACTTCTGCGTCTATCAAATCCTTCATCCCTATCTCTACCTCTGCGCTTTCCACCAAATTCAGTGGGCAAGGCATTTTCATCTCGAGGAGGTTCTTCCTCCTTATCCATATCTTCTTGATCATTTCCCTCTTCACCAGGCGGACCATCAAACGGTGGTCTCCAATTTCCTCTTGGGGGTCCACCTCTAAAACCACCCCTACCACCTCGGAATGGATTATTTTCAAATCGTGGAGGTCTAGGTCCAAAACCTCTGGGACCAAACCCTCTACCACCTCTCATGTTATCAAAGTCCATGAGTGGCCTTGGACCTCTAGGTCCCCCTCTTCCTCTCCCTCTGTCAAAGCCACCGCGACCTCTGCCTCTAAAACCGCCACGCCCTCCAAAATCACCTTGATCTTCAAACTGTTCCTGTCGTTTTGCCTTATTGCTACCAAAACCCATTGGAAGATCAAACTGCATCAACATCTCCTTATCTTCTGGGTCCAACTCCATTTCAGGATCTTCTTCCTTCTTCTCATTTTCCTCTTTCATTTCAGGAGGACCATCCCCTCTAGCTCCCTGTCCCATCTCAACTTGAGGTGGAGGTCCTCTATTCTGCTGCCATTTGTTTTGAAAAGGAGAATTCAGCTCAGGTCTATCAGGTCTCAACATGGGACGCTGTTCTAAGCCTGGACCAGGTCTAAGAAAAGACCTTGGTCCAAGACCAGGAGGTAAATTAGGTGGCTGCTGGTGCATCTGTATTGGGGGTCTCTGACCAAGATTTGGAGGCTGCATTCTTAACTGTTGTGGAGGAAACTGTGCAAACTGGGGGAAGCCAGGCTGAGGTTGGAATCCAGGTCTGAACATGGTGACTGGCTGTTGGGAGACCATTGTTGGACCAGCTGAGCTTGCCAATAGTCCTGGTGGTAGATTTTGACCAACTTGTAATCCTGGAGCATTAGACACAGTAGGACCAACCTAAAGATAGAAGAAAATATAACCATTATTGAACATTGTCGTCACTAAATTATTATTAAGTGTTTTTAGTATTCATTGTTAACATGTTCAAGTCTTTAAATCAGGAATATTGTCTTCTTCTTAGAATATTATGCCTCTTTAAAAAGTTTTTTAAAATTTCAAATAAGCATGAAACAAATTGTCCTTTTATTGTGTGCGTGGTTTTTTTTTCTTTGGTTATGTGTAATTTTTAAGATGATTTTCTCAATAACATACATCCTTTATTGAATATCAAACTAAACCAATGGTTAACCCTTAATTAGGACAGCTTGGCAAACAAAAATGTGCCTTTGTACTTTTGTAAGCAGGTAATAAATATCAGATTTTTTTATTGAGGGCAGTATTGTAAGTAAGGCATAAATATCTGATTTTTTATTGATAGCAGTTTTGTCATACATTCTACATGTAAATGTATAACTTCAATAGTCTGCATGAATGTATTTTTTTTTAACAAAAACAGTTGTAAATGATATTTTGAGAACCACCAGGAAAAATAGTCCACAGTAAATTCAAAAGAAGCTATGGACAAATAATCATAAATTAATATCTTTTAGAGGGACCACAAGGCTGCAAGGAAGCTTTTGAAATGTTTGCAGGCCAATTTTAATATTTTCCCCCCTCTTAAAGTTGCATGAATGAAGGGTTGAAAGAAATTAACCTATGTTAATATGTCTTGCAGGCTTACCTGTCTGAGACCAACTCCTCCACCAGGTAGAGGGATCATCCCAGGAGGTGGTTGTCCAGTAATAGGAGGAGCCATTCCAGGAGGTAAACCCATGGTCTGCTGCATCTGGCCTGCCATTTGTGGAGGCATCTGACCAGGCATGGAACCTGGTGGCATGCTTCCTGGTACCACCATGTGTGGCATTCCCATAGGAGGCATTCCTTGTGGTGGCATCATTCCTGAAATAGACAGAAGCCCTGAAAGATTAATTCAACATGTTCTATTCTATGAGCACCTATGATATCTAACAAATAGAAGCAAAGAACCATGAACCATGTCGTTGATGAAAAAAATATGTTATGCTTATTTCTTTTTTCAAGTTTTTCTTTAAATATCAGCCAATGGTAGAAATATTCAGAATCCTTGTCAGACAAAATCAATCATTAATATTTTCTAGTTTTTGGCTGTTTGTGGTACTGAGATGATCACCTCACTCTTTCAACAATGTTATGTTTTATCTTACTACCAGACCTTAAGATTGCAATGGAAGAGGGAGCTTTGGTGCCAAAAAACCTGGTTTTACCCACATTATCTTTTGAAATGTCAGTACCAAGTCAAGGCATTTGTAATATCTCCAATTTCTCCAGCATTTCTTTGCATTGTTTTGATATTTCTTCTTGAGACATACAAGATTGATCCCAGTTTGGTAGTTTTGTTATCACCTTTATTTTTTTATTTCATAAAAATATTTTGTTATACAGATTTAATTAGTATATTGACATTTACAGGTTTGCAGGTCAATTTTAGAGAGCTTTATCAGACAGTAATAGTTAGATTTTTTCATCAATATGCATGGATTGTGTACACCAGTATAGTAACATACCGGGAGGCATTCCAGGAGGTAGTTGTCCTGGGGGCATCCCAGGCATCTGTGGGGGAGCCCCTGGCATGTTGTTGGGCATCTGTCCTGGGACAGGCTTAGGTTCCTCTGTCACCTCAGGCTTCTCTCCACCTATCTGTTTACCTGAAGATAAAACACATTCCAATTGAACCAATTTTGATATATACTTCTTTGTAAGAAAATTTCTTTTACTAGCATCATTTTTAACTTATAACTAAATGCAATAATGCTTCTTTATCTTCCTTAAGTTAAGCAATGTTTTGAATTCCTTTATTTACTTCTAACAGTGAATTTTAGAAATTATATACACTGGATTGCAAGCAAACCAAGATACAGTAGTTTATATTTTTAAATCAGAATAGAAAAAGCAAATCACTGCAAAATCTGGGGCTCCCGCAGGGTACCCCCCTCAGGTCGCAAGGTCGCTTTTAAAAGGGGCCTGAGGTCGCAAGGTCGCTTTTAAAAGGCATATTTTGGCAGAGGTCGCAGGTCGTTTTTTGGCATAGGTCGATTTTATGAAGTGTAGGTCAGAAGTCCCCCTTAAAAAGCCATTCAGGTCGCAGGTCGTTTTTAACCCTGCGGGAGCCACAAATCCAGTACCAAACACATGTAACACAAGCTATATACTTTTGATTCACCTTTAATACTGAAAACTTTAGTCGAACAGAAACTATACCTTTAAGATTATCTGGTAGTGAGTCTTCATCAATGATTCCTCCCTCTTTAAGAGCATTGATATTATCTGGTATCTTAGTCCATGGTATGTAGGTCACACCCTGTTCTACATCCCAGCGATCCTTGAATTCTGATTCCTTCACACCAATACCTGGGGCCCAAGCAACCTGAAGATATTGAAACAACATAATTCTATGACAGTCAAAAATCATTCTCATCAGAAAACAAGTTCACTTTGCATTTATATGATAATTGTGTTTAGTTATTCATGGGAGTTCATGGTGTTGTGGTCTTTTTGCCAACTGATTTTGTCCTTACCTTTCTAGGCTCTTGACATTTATAACCATATTGGATGGTACCTCTTTACTTCCAAAAATTGTCTTGTAAAAAATGAAATTCTTTTTCTTTTGTCCATCTATGTCAATCTTTTTTATGGTGGTTAACACAAATTTATAGATTCTTCAAATTATTGATTCTTAATTGTACATATTGCAACTAATAACAAATCTGCAATCATAGGGAAAGATCCATCAATCATTTTAAATTTTAACTTGTTTTACATAAGACTACTGTGGTTTCATTATGTGGTTTTCGTGGATGGCATTGACCCACTAAATTGGATACCCCATGAAATGGGAATTAAACATTGATCTGTATGCTGCAGACATCAGAAACAAATTTAAGAATCCAGAAACTTATCTTTTTTTATCAAACCATGAAAATTGATACCAACGGAAATAAGTGAATCCGCAGTATTTTAACTTATATGATGCATATAATTAATTCTTTTCATCTTCCAGCATTTTTTTCCCCAGTATTGAATTTCTCATGAAGGTAATTTTTAAGGTCAAATTTTACAGCTATCAATGTTTGTGAAAAGAGCCACTGAAACATTGTGGTGCAGCTTTACTATTTGTTGTTGTAAATAATCTTGTACCTACCCTTAGTTCACTACCCAAGAACTTGTATCCCTTCAGTCTGTCGCAGGCTTTGTATGCATCTTTCCTTCTGGTCATACAAACAAATGCACACCCTCTTGGTGGGATCATCTTAAAGTAAACAATGTTAAAGTAAAGTATAAACCTTGGACATTCATTGGATGACAAGTTACCAGTTATTGCAAAATGTAATACATATTATAACTTATCATGCCACTTTAAATTCTTTTTTTAGGTAAAATTAGTTAAACTTGGCTTATTGAAAAACACCAATAGGACACAAAACCTAATAATTGATTTAAAGCAATGTGACAGGTGTGTTATTAAAAGCATTAGACAGTAGCTGCTAATTCCTTAAAACACCTGAGTTTACTCTCATTTTGAACATAGTTTTTGTTAATGATTGCTGTTTGGGTGTTTTGTGCGAGTGTTGAGCTTTATTTCATGTTGTATTTTGTGTCAACAGATTTTGTCTTTCTTTCAAGAGGTACCACATTCATTCTATGTGGGTGTGAGACCACATGAAAAAATTATCATTGGCAGTAGACTTTCTGTTATAAGCTTTTTTATCTTTAATTCTGTCATCGATGCCATTGGCTCAATGTACATTTTTGTAGAGTTTCTTGAACTGAACAAATGAGCAAGCAACAGCTTTTCTCTTTCTGCAATATTATTTCCTCGCAAATGATGTCTTTAGCAAGTTTAATTTTTCCATCAACTTCTAATATACAGTTCACTAAAAGCATCAGATCAATTTGATAGTATCAAAGATCCTTCCTAAAGCCTTACGTTTATAGATTCAACTTTTCCATATTTCTCTATTTCTTCTCTTAATTCCTCTTCAGAGGTAGTCTTTGGAACTTTTCCAATGAACAGTGTGGTAGAACATACTGAAAAAGAATTCATAAAGAATTTACAAATTCTTAATTTGTACACTTGCATGTATGTTAAACTCAGATCAACGTCCTGACTTTAACATGAATTAGAAATAAAATCTATTGTGACAAATAGAATAAATACCCATTTGAAGATTGGACATCAATCTGAGTCCAACATAAATACATCTTATCAAATAAATATTAATCTAAACAATTTAAAGGCAGACATTTATGAATATGTAAACAACACAAGGTCAATTCAACTGGACAGATGATAAGATCTTCAGATCTATTTACAATAGCCCTTGCTCAACTAAATAGTCTTATCATCTTTTAATTCATAAGTTTAACTCTACAAGTTTTCAATGTCATAACACCTACCACTGATGTGTTGTTCTTTCAGCGATGGTAGTCCCTTCTTTCTCCTTTCCCTATCTTTCTCTCTCTGCTTTTCCCTGTCCCTATCTCTTGATCTACAAAGTAAAGATGGTACATTTCTTAAAGAATATTTGAAAGAGGGCTTGTTATTAATTCTATATATATTCAAAAGTGGCATCTTATTTATCAAGTATATGATTTTCATGTTCTTACATATGAAACTCCAACGCTTTTTAGTTAACCTGCTGATATTTAAGGGAAACATTTGTCAAAGTAAAAAATGTCAGATTTTGTTAAACAAGAAGTAGGTAAGCGACAGACCTGAAATCGAATCCCATGTTATGGGACCCCAACTGGATGCTGTTACCAAATATCAAGTGGCAGTGAAAACTGTAACGCAAATTTCTTTCCCGCCAGCCCCCGCATGGCATTCACCATTTCATAACCTGAATTTTTCTCTCTGTAAAATCTGGCCAAAAATCCCTAGATTAAAAACTTTGCTATTCTTCAACAATTTTGTTTCTCTTTTTCTATATTTGACCAATATCAAATATAGATCTACTGTTAAAACACTACTGCCTCTGGGTAGTACAATATTTCTGTACTTTACCTCGATCTCCTGTGTCTGTCCCTGGACCTTGATCTCCTACGACGATCTCTGTCTCTAGACCTTGACCTGGAACGACGTCTCCTCTTTGGTGTTCTAAAAAAATAAGATGGTTGATTCTAAATATAGATTTATAACAGTAACTTATCTTTAAAGAGTTCTTAATGCAAACACTTATGTGCAAAAATACACAAAATAACAGTTTTTATGGGTTTCTATGAGCAAAAACAAATTTAGCCTGCTTCATTATAAAGTTTTATGGGAATTTATTCATTCACACAAGTACAGATGTTCATTTGTGAAAACCTAAATGCACCTTTGGGAACATGGAGTGCAAGTTGAAACGGGCATCATCTACTAGCACCCAAGTTTGCTTTTGCTAATATGTGAGTTTGTTTTGATAGTTGCAGTTTAGGTAAGGTCAAATTTCCTAGTATTGGTATTGTCCTTGCTGTTTTTGGACTGTGAGATTTGAATGTCGGTTTGGTTCTGTATTGCATTGTTCTTATCTAATATCAGCGAACCTTGACCTGGATCTGTCTCTAGACTGCTTGGACCTCCTACTGCTATGTTTCCTATCACGACTGGACTCCCTGTCCCGGTCCCTGGACCTGTCATCAGTGTCCTGGGACCTATCATCCTCCTCTTGGTACCCCTGTACTGCTGGTGGTCCATGATCCTGCATCATCTGGAAGGGTGGTTGTTGTGGCTCTGGTGGCATCCCCATCATAGGTGGCTGAGGGGGCTGCAAAATAGAGGATATAACATAAGTTTCAAAATACTGAAATAAACAAGCGAGTCTTTGTTATCATATTACATGTATTAAGTTACCAACTCAAGGGTACCTGCAAGTAAATAAAGATATATCTGGAATAATTTCTAAAACAGAACGGAAGGTATTAGAAATTTTTAAAAATTCATATTGTATTTCCATTGAGTAACTATGTGATTTCAAAGGCATCAAACAACATACCTAATGGAATGTTAATTTTGCACAAGCTACCAAGCTCTTAAACTATGTTATTAGTATAAGGCCTGAACATTGTGCTAAACAATAATTTTTTTTATATATCTATCATCATATTGAGAATTTTTATTCCTATGGAGGATGTTTTGTATTACCTAAAGCAACCATCTGATTTTAAACATCAAACAATTTACCTATAAGTAAAGTTAATCTTGCCAAGTTTCCAGGCTCTTAGATTTTGTAGTAATTCCAAGACCAGAATATTATGCTTACATATGAAGCAAAATCTTCTATTTATCAAGAACTGAAGAAATGCCATACACATAATATGTGCTATTATCTATACCAGTATTCACTACAGTGCTTTCTTTATATTAAACTGATAGTGAAGTGCTATCAAACTATGTACTCATATAGATATCAATTTTGCACAAGCTACCAAGCTCTTATACTATTAAGTTAGTGGAAGGCCCAAACTTTGCACTTAAAAGAAAAGGTCGAAAAAAGATATTTTATTTTTAAATGATGTATGAATATGATTATCACCTTATCAAGATAAAGAAGTATGTCTTTATGGAGGATGTTTTGTATTACCTAAAGCAACCATCTGATATTAAACATCAAACAATTTACCTATGAGTAAAATTAATCTTGCACAAGTTTCCAGGCTCTTAGATTGTGAAAGAATTCCAAGACCAGAATATTATGCTTACATAATAGAGTAAGGAAACAAAATCTTTTATTTATCAAGGACTAAAGAGGGATATTTTGTATTACCTAAAGCAACCATCTGATATTAAACATCAAGCAATTTACCTATAAGTAAAGTTAATCTTGCACAAGTTTCCAGGCTCTTAGATTGTGAAAGAATTCCAAGACCAGAATATTATGGTTACATAATAGAGTAAGGAAACAAAATCTTTTATTTATCAAGGACTAAAGAGGGATATTTTGTATTACCTAAAGCAACCATCTTGATATTAAACATCAAACAATTAACCTATAAGTAAAGTTAATCTTGCACACGTTTCCAGGCTCTTAGATTGTGAAGTAATTCCAAGACCAGAATATTATGCTTATATAATCATTAAACTAAATCTTTTATTTATCAAGGACTAAAGAGGGATATTTTGTATTACCTAAAGCAACCATCTGATATTAAACATCAAACAATTAACCTATAAGTAAAGTTAATCTTGCACAAGTTTCCAGGCTCTTAGATTGTGAAGTAATTCCAAGACCAGAATATTATGCTTATATAATCATTAAACTAAATCTTTTATTTATCAAGGACTAAAGAAATGCTGAACCATTTAACCAATTTATGCTGCTTAAGATATATAATATATTTGTACACTCAAGTGCTGCTTTACAACTGATAGTGAAGTGCAAGTCTTGTAAAAACCTGTCAGCATGAACTTACACTTCTGTGTGTGCTTTGTTTAATGTGAAACCAAAATTTACAGTGTCATGATTAAAAATTTAAAAATCTATTTTATAGACTGAAGAACATTAGGAAGAAGTGTTATTCATTCAAGTAAACATTTGACAAAACAAGTCAAACGATATACTAAAACAAATATTAATTTTGCACAAGCTACCAAGCTCTTATACTATGAATTTAGTGCAAGGCCTGAACTTTGTGCTGAAACAGGAAGGTTGGAAAAACAATATTCTTTTCTAAAAATGATGTATGATTATGATCAATTCTGTTCTAATGGGGAAAATTTTATATTACCTTAAGCAACCATCTGATACTAAACATCAAACAATTTACATTTAAGTAAAGTTTATCTTGCACAAGTTTCCAGGCTCTTAGATTGTGGAGTAATTCCAAGACCAGAATATTATGCTTACAGGACAGGGTCATGAAACTAAATCTTCTTTTTATCAACGACTAAAATAGTACCATTTCTAACACTTAATCAATATAAATTTATATTCACTAGACCAGAAGATTATGCTTACACATGAAACAAAATCTTCTTTTTATCAAGGACTCAAGAAATACCATTTATCTGAATCAATATTAAGTTATATTCACTAGAATACTGCTTTAGAACTGATAGTGAAGTGAAAGCCATGTAAAACTCTATCTGAGTGAGTTTACAGTTTAATATTAAACTCAAAATTTTCAGTTGCATGTTAAAACATTTTTAAACCTAATTTGACAGACTGAAGAACATTAGGAAGAAGTGTTATTCATTGAAGGTAACATTTGACAAAACGAGTCAAACAATATACTAAAACAAATATTAATTTGGCACAAGCTACCAAGCTCTTATACTATGAAGTTAGTGCAAGGCCTGAACTTTGTGCTGAAACAGGGAGGTTGGATAAAATATATTCTTTTCATAAAGAGATGTATGATTATATTCATAACCTTATAAAGAATTAAAGTTTGTTTTTGACTGCAAAAACGATGTTTCCCCCCATTTCTCCCCAAAAGTTTTAAGTTCAAAAGGCCATAACTCTCACAAAAATTTGAGGATAACAATTTCCTGGTTATATACAGTGTTCTCCCCAGAAATTTTGGATAGCATCACATTTTGCGTAAACAAGATTCAGCTGAAGGAAAACGAATCGCGTCGATCGACATCTGGCTCATGTTTTATTTATAGTTTAATTTTAAATGTATCAAACCCCCCCTTTTAATATAAAACATGATTCAGAAATACTTTTTAAAGTAATATAGGAGGGGGGAGTTGTATGCATGACTGGAAAATAACAGTCAAGACATTGCAGACCTGTCAAGTGTCACGCAACTCGCGCAAGACTCACGCATCTAGTCGGCAATTTGGCGGCAAATTTCTTTGATCTTTTATTTTTTCTTTGATCTTTCAATTTTTTGTTGAATCTCACGCATGCAGCTCCTAAAAACTGACAGCCCTGACATTGAAAAATATGACTATGTTTAATGCTCTTTGGTGGGAAAAGATAATTAGTCTAGTTATAAGAATTATGTATGTTGTATGTGATGACTCACAACCCTAAATTAAAATGGGAGAGAAAGGGACAGAAAGTTGCCTGAAATAGTAATAATAAAAACTTTTATTGATATCATGATTATATTTCATTCCTAATCTGCTTTAAATAAATATCTTTGCTGACATGTACCATCTAAAAAAATATATGGTACATGTAATTTGTACACAGTAGCCACTGCCTTTAAGTTATCTCCCTTTTGCCCAAAAGTTGTCTTTCTTTGTTTATGAAATCAAATGTGTGAAATCAATGTTTTGGGCTAAATAATCGTAAATAAGGATGTTTAAGGATTCAAATATTCATTCTTGTAGGTAAAAAATCATTCTTTTATCTTGATCAGTCTTTTAGTTTTTGTTTTCATTTCTTTTTCATGTAAGTTCAACAACCCACGTGTATCAACTATCAAACACATGGCTTGTGTTTGTTTTTTATTTTGGTCAATTTTGATTGGTTGTCCAACCAAAATAAAACACTTGGCTGCAAGTGAAATCACCTGTAATCAAATCTAATTAGTTAAAAATCGATATCTTTCAATTAATTGACAACAGACCAATCATTTATTTGATAATTGGCTTGGGGTTGTAAAGGTGTCAATTACTCAATGGTCCTGAATGGCTTCATTGTAAATATTGTAAGCAATTTTATAGTGTCTCGGTACAGACTGATAGCATCTCGGTAAAATCTGATAGCGTCTCGGTCCCGAGATGCTATAAGGGCCTGGGGAGAACACTGTATATACACAACTGCATATGGTGTCCTTCCCATATACCAAGTTTCATTGAATTCAGTTCAGTAGTTTCAGAGGAGATGCACTGACAAATAGAAGGATGGACAGGAAAAAAACAATATGTCTCCCCACAAAAGTGAAGGGGGGGCATAATTATGTTCTAATGGGGGATATATTGTATTACCCAAAGCAACCATCTGATATTAAACATCAAACAATTTACCTATAAGTAAAGTTTATCTTGCACAAGTTTCCAGGCTCTTAGATTGTGGAGTAATTCCAAGACCAGAATATTATGCTCACATAATAGAGTAATGAAACAAAATCTTTTATTTATCAAGGACTAAAGAGGGATATTTTGTATTACCTAAAGCAACCATCTGATATTAAACATCAAACAATTTACCTATAAGTCAAGTTAATCTTGCACAAGTTTCCAGGCTCTTAGATTGTGAAGTTATTCCAAGACCAGAATATTATGCCTACATGACAGGGTCATGAACCTAAATTTTCTTTTTATCAAGGACTAAGAAATACCATATCTAACACTTAATCAATATAAATTTATATTCACTAGAAGTAATTCCAAGACCAGAATATTATGCTTACACATGAAACAAAATCTTTTTATCAAGGACTAAAGAAATACCATTTCTCTTAATCAATATTAACTTATAGTCACTAGAATACTGCTTTAGAACTGATAGTTTAGTGCAAGCCATTTAAAACTCTATCTGTGCGAGTTAAACTCAAAATTTTCAGTTGCATGTTAAAACATTTTTAAGCCTGATTTTACAGAATGAAGAACATTAGGAAGAAGTGTTATTCATTCAAGTAAACATTTGACAAAACAAGTCAAACGATATACTAAAACAAATATTAATTTTGCACAAGCTACCAAGCTCTTATACTATGAAGTTAGTGCAAGGCCTGAACTTTGTGCTAAAACAGGGAGGATGGAAAAAAGATTATAAGAATCTAACACCGGTGTCAAGGCAAGATAAGGAAACCTCCGACACCCCGAGGGTAAGATTTCAAGTCTGCAACGAGGCTCTGCCGAGTTGCAGATGTAAAGAAATCTAACCCAAGGGTGTCGGATATTTTTCTCACTAAACCCGTAAATTGTACAACGTGAATTTGTTTACAAAACATAGCGTATGAATATGTGACGTTGGAATATGACTGTTGCACAATTGGTGTGTATATTATTACGCATATAATAAAGACAATGAAAGCTTGAAACTTTGGCAAAGTGTAAAATTCACATAAATTAACATTCAATCACAGTTCTTTACCGACCGGTTTCATCTATCGGAGATAATCATGGCTGAACTGGTAAGTGACAACAAAACGTTATGATTTAGTCTTAGTAACGTAACGTCATAATATATCTATCTCACATGGGGTGGTGTGAGACAGAAAAATCTCACACCACTAAAAATAGGAACTGTCCTGTCCAAAAAGTGAGAAATTCTTTTAATAAAGTGATGTTAAGATGGTAATTCAAAACTGATTTCATTAGCAAATTCATTTCTAAAAAGTGAACAAACAGGGTAAAATTTAGCAAAATTATTTCAATACAAAACAGCATTAAATGTAACTTTTAAATTAAGAAAGTCAGCAGTGCTTGTTATTTCTAAAAGTTGGTTTTTATATTGTTAGGGCTGTACCATTTAAACTGACCTGGGACATGAGGGATGCAGTTTTTTTTATATTGGTGGGGGGTCTTGAACAAAGTACAACCCCCTTTCCCATGTAAATTTTAGTAGAACAGCCTTTTGTGCAGTAGAAAACAATAACAATATCTATTATGATATTCTAATATTACAATACATGGTGCAATGAACACAACACAACAAACCAAAAGGTTCATGGTACAAAGATTTCTTATACAATTATACTGTCTTGTGGTTTTAACTCTGACACTGCCTTTAGTGTCAAGGAATTGTGTTTCTCATCTAGAAGTTATTGTTGCACAGTCTACATGGAAAGCAATACAAATGTATCTCATGAAATTAAAATTACAACAAAGTTCCAGACATTAAGTTTTGCTACACCAGACGTGCAGTTTCGTCTATTCAACATGTTCAAGACTCATCAGAGGTGCTCTACCCAAAATATTTGGGTTGAAAAACACTATATAAGAGGACAGAACAATGAAACCAAAAATACTGAAATGGGGAATCAAATCATATCTAAGATCACCAACACTGGACACTGTTGTAGGGATTGTAAATCTTCAAGAAGTGATGTTACTGTTCAGTACCAACATTATCTCCTTAAAGACTAGATTAATATTGCACAAGCTACCAAGCTCTTAGAATAATGTGAAAAACTAAGACCTGAAAATTGTGCACAATACTAAATACTTCACACATGTTTTTGGTTTGTTAAAACAAGTTAGTCAGCTTAAATTTAAATTCTTTCCTTTTTAAATCCCTTCTTTTTCATCCTTTCAACAGAAATGTTTAAAAGTAATTTGTTAAAGGCATATTGTCTACGGCAAACTATTTTTTTTTACCCCCAAATTTTTTGGTGTCAATTAGACCGAAATGCAATAAAATGAATATTGAAAAACAAATTTGCCACAAATTTTGCCTCAAAAGTAGTTTATTTTGATCAAAATAGCTCGACAATATTGATTGATATTTTATTTACCTGCATTTCGTCACATTGACACAGGTTTTAACGCGGACACTAATCGGAATCTCGGGTTTTGTCCCCGTATACATTGATATGTTGAAAAAATACCAATATTTTTCGTGTTTACCTTTTTAAATCACATTCAAAACTTAATACAGGCAATAATTGTCAGTTTTATTCATTAAGTAGCTCTAATATTCGGTTGCCGTTTTAATTTTCTTCTGAGCTAAAACTTGGAGAAACAGATTATGCACCACGTGCAAGAACTATTGAAGTTTTCAATCAAAGAAAGTATAGTGGGCATGCTTACAGCTCATCTACATCTCATGAATATGAATTTTTGTAAAGCTTTACAAATATTATATATTTTTCAATTTTTGAAGTTATAAGGTAACCTAGAGGTATTTTGATCGTTTGTATCTTTCTAAATAAACAAAACGAATAGTCTGACGACAATTTTTTGGTTTTACAAAAAATAATTTTTCGTAGACAATATGCCTTTAAGCAAATACTTTAACAGCAATGTATTTTATTCTCTTTAGAAATATTTTTGGTAATAATATCTTAGACTCTTTTGTGAACTGAGTACCTATTTCATGTTTTATCAAGCAAATGTTATTTTTATAAAACAAGCTGTGGAAAAATACAAGTAAAACATGTACAGATTACCCTACTCTTCTTCCTAGCATTGGTAAAAAATTTCTCATGCAAAGGTTTGAAAATCAGTGGCTCCGTATACATGTAGGTACACAGCCATGAGGGTAACAGAATTAAGCAAGACATTCAAAGGAAGTTCATAGTTCAAACCAAGACTGGCTAAGAATATACCAGCAATCTACTGAGGGGGTTGCAGGGGGTTCATTTGGAGAAAATATCAAACTCCAAGTTGATCTCCCTAAATTTTCTTGAATGTCCTATGTAAATGCACCCCTTCCAAAAAAAAGTTAAGGGTCTGTATATTTGTTTTTCTTTTTGCAAGATAAATTTGGAGAAACAAAACTGTTTTTCTTATAATTTAAAATAAATGGTTGTCTTGTATTCTGGGAAATCAAATAATGTCTTTAGCACAAAGACACCTTCATACATATTGTAAACCCTCAAGAAAAGATGGCCCTACATAGTACCAAAATATCTTCTTAAAGACTTTATTAATATTGCACAAGCTACCAAGCTCTTAGAATAGTGTGAAAACTAAGACCTGAAAATTGTGCTAAGTACAAGTTGTATTTTAGCTATCTTTGTTACTATATAATACCCTTTTGCCGATAATTACTTATTTTTTAAAGGTCTTCCAATTGTAAGATAAAAGTTCTTTGATTTGATTATTGTTTCACTGAAACTATAGAAGCAATATTTTTTAAGTTAAAAAGTAGCTTTTTTATGTTCAAGCAAATATAAGACTTATCAAACAAAAAATTTAACCATGCAAAGCGTAAATGAAACCAGCTTCTAATAACATAATGGCTTCCATATAAGCAAACACTATTAAACTGCATACATCAAAAAATATTTTTTTAAAGAAAACTTAAGTAAAAATGCATATTTTTTAATGGTCTGATAAAAATTTCCTGCTTTTCTTAAAAATCCATTGGGCAAATAAAACCTGAAATAGGGCTAAAATTTGCCATAAACAAATTATTGAAACATTCAACATACCCGTAGCCAGGGGGGTTCGAGGGGTTCGGACGAATTTTTTTTAAAAATATAGGTAAAAACAAGCTGAAATTTGGTTAAGCACTATTAAAAAAAGGAATATTTTGAAAATCGAACCCTAAATCGAACCCCCTTACAAAAATTCTGGCTACGGGTATGTTCAACCAATACAAAGTTGTGTTTTTGTTTTTTTAAATGGGGGGGTTTGTTGCCTAATTGGAAGTCATTGTCTAAAAACAACTAATGGTCAATAAAATTAATAAAAGACAAGAAAACTATGGAAGTACTTACCCCTAAGCCAAAGTGACTTGGCTCACGGACAGAGGTACGATAGTCCATGTCACCCTATAGAATGACAAAGAAAGTCATTTTTAAGGACTGACTTGTGTAAAAATATGTAACAAAATACTTGATTTAGCTACCTATTCTACAGTGACAGAATTATGCATGATATCGATATGATTAACTTTTAAGAAGTCAAGAAGTCTTTAATTCATTTTTACTTTAACTACCAGAAATATCTTGTTTTGATGAAGACAATTAATATGCAAAAATATTTGAAACCTACAAAACTATGCAGCTCACAAACAAGACAAAAATAAAAGCTGGTTTAAAAGCTTTTAAAAAATATTACAGAACCAAGAAGAGTGAAGCTTTAAAAAGGTCAAATCAAAGGCAGATTCAAGATGAGGTTAAGACACAAGACAGAACATTGGGGTTATAAGAAAACTTAATTCTTGGAATAGATCACCTGACCTTTCATGTGATATTGTTTTATTTGTATGAGGAGCCTTGCAGAATAACCACAAGATCAAAATGTTCCATCATGAGTATAAACACTTGTTTCTCAAGAAATTCCCCGAGAAATTCCATATTTCAGTGCACATGGTTTGAGAGAACTGCACAACATTCTGAAGTGTCTGTGTTTTAGTACAAGAAGTCTAATTTATCAATCTAAGGAAATTGCAAAATAGAAGTTGCACGTCAAAAATGTCAAACAGATTCTTTGATGAATGCATGAGTTTAGAAGGAGTGGCTGGTCGATCTCTTTAAATGCCAGCGACTTATTCCATTTTTTTGTATGAGAAACCCCAGAAGTCATTGAATCTAAGAATTTATATAACAAGATATCACAAAAGTTTTGAGAAAGTATTCTTGGAATTAAATTTTGGTTTTCCCTGTAAAAATGATGTATACCCAGTTTCCCATAAAATTCACAAGTTAGAAGGCTTTTAACTTGCACAAAATTTAAAGAATCTTAATCTCATGGTTATATGCACAACTACATATGGCATACTACATAAGTTTTTTTTTAATTTGGTTCAGTAGTTTGAGAGGGAAACAATGAATTATGTGGATATTCTGAAAAGTTCAAAAGGCAAAAACTCACATATTTTAAAATGCACAACTACATATGGTGTAAGTTTCATAGAAGTCCATTGAGTTCTAGCAGAAAACTTGGATGAACAGACAAGAAACTTTTTCCCCAAATCAAAGTGGAAAGAAACATCATTCATCATAAACACGTCGGAGTAGCAGATTAATTTCTGTTTCATTTCTTAAAATATGAAATTCATTGAGTTGTGTTTGTTTTTTTTTCTTCTGACAAATAAAGTGTTTAAATTAACTCATAATTCATGATAATGCATTTTACCATGTTTAAATAGAACAAATCGATTTATCCTAAACTATATATTCTATTTCAACATTAAATGTAACCCAGTCAATATGATTAAGTGCTGACAATAAAGATAAACAAGATCTTGGTATCAATTTGAACAAATGGAAAGGAGACCACAGAATGTGATGGAAGACTGCTGAAAATGAAATGCATTTTAATATTAGAACAAACATTTGACAAATGGTGCTAAAGGCTGATTTTGTTATTGAAGTTTTCCAGACTTATGAAAAAATGTATAACATATATTTAACAAAAGTTTTTATTTAACTACAAAAATTTCACTATTCAACTGCAAAATCTCTACAGAAATGATATCAAAAGCAGCCTTTAGAAAAATTCATAAATTGACAATAAATTTCAGAAAACTGATTCTCTTTTTATTAAAGGAGTTAAGATTAAATCAACAGATTTGACATGTTAAATGTCGAAAGAGGAAAAGGTCAATGAAATTAGCTAGAGAGAACCTAAAATGACTATCAAGCCTTTAAGCATAACAACTCAGATGGACATTACAGTGGTTCTCAACTGTTCCTTTGTTACTGGTCAATAGGTTAATAACCAATTAGATATTCATCTGAGTTGGTATGCTTCCTGACCTTACAGCTATTATAGGTTCTAAATGGCTAAGTAACTTCATTGACTTTCTAGAACAGCTATTCTCTTTACACAACAGCTAACCAGACCTGTTGGTGACATTACAATAGAAAAGAGAACCAGTTTTCTAACATGAAGTGTAATATCTTAACAGCATTACATGTATATTTTAGAATTAATTTCAATAAATTCTAAGCTTAATTTCGAACTGTAAACTCATTTTTTGATGGTGCATATTGATTAATCCTCAAAGCAGATTATGTTAAATGTGCACCATGAAAAAATGAATCTACGGTTCAATAAATTATTATTTTTAGATAATATATAGAAATAGATTTATAAATAAATTTGTCATTAAATTTTGTAAAATTACATTTTCAATGTCATTGAATGAAAGACTTTTAGAATCTGGTTTATGAGTTTAGCAAATTAATATTTAAATATGTTAATAAAAAAGAATGTGAACTTTGTACAACTGCAAAGTCTATATTACTTTGTTGCATTTAGTTTATACTAGTTTGACAATAGCTCCTTAACCTTTAAGATAATGGGGATATTTAAAATGATCATAAAATCCAATAACATTCTTTTTTTAAGATTATGAGTTAAATCATCCCAACTTTCCTTCAAAGCAAAAGCAATTAATAATTTTTTAAATTTAAATATGAAGGTACATTTTCAAATAAATAAATTTAAGAGTATTCTAGTGTCATTTGCGTTGTTCAGAAATTTAGACCATTTTCCAATGAACCAAAAAAACATGCAACAAATTCGATTGGTTTATAGAGCTTTTAATATACGCCCACTAAAAATATAACTGGTTGATAATTGATGGGAATGTCAAATCCAGATTTAACCGGAATACAACCTATAGAATTTTGACTTTGCAGTTGCACGGACTCCGCGTGCTTTTTGATTGATAGGTGAAAATATTAATGCGCTAGATTGATTAACTGATTTTAAAATATGTTTGACTAAAAATTTAATTTCATTTTTTTTTACGTGGAATGTATTTTAAAATTTATTTATAAGAATTAACTGTAATAAATTTTTGGTTTATAGAATCATAAGCTGAATTTTTCGTGGTGCACATTTAACATAATCCGCGAAGATTATTCAATGTGCACCACGAAAAATTAAGTTTATGGATCAATAAAACAAAAATTAATTACAGTTAATTCTTAATAAGACTTTTTTTAAATTCTTTTACATATTGAATCCTTAAGACAATAATGAATTGTTAAATTATCATCTGGACATTCTAATAATTTAAGAAAAGTTGAGGCAATTCACCAAAATCATCAAAATTATGGTGAACTTAGGAAAGTTATTTGTCACATAAATACAAACTTTGAAAAATCCTAATTTTTTGGCACCTCAGAAAAACATAGCTTAGTTATAACTTATACAGTATATATGTAGAAATTTATGAAAAGTTGTCTGCAAGGACAAGTATTTGAAAAGTTGTCTCCAAGGACATTTAACAAGTTGTCTGCAAGGACATTTGAAAAGTTGTCTGCAAAGACAAGTTTTTGAAAAGTTGTCTGCAAGGATCTGAATTTAAAGATAGAAAGAACACATAGATATCTATTAATGACAATACAAGAAGTTTTCCAAATAAAATAAATTTCATTTATTTTTTTTATTCACACTTCAAGCATTTATTTTGCTGCTGATATTTAAATCAAGTATTTCAAAACATGTTTCAAATAAGGCAGCAATTCTATTGTATTGAAAGAAGTCTTATACATATATATTTAAGTTATCAAAAATCTGATTTAAAGTTCTTGATGTCAATATTACTACTGCAATTTTTTTAAGAGGAAAAAATATTAAAAGTTCACAAAATTATCATTCAAGATTTTTTTTAAGTAGCTTTTAAATTTGTAATAATTTTAAGCAGGAAACTTGTTTATACTTTTATATAATGCTTGCTCAATAAAAACACATCTTGAAATCACTTTAAATATACATGTAATGCAGAATAATGAATAGATATCAAACTATGAAAATGTCCTGAGATTTAAAAAGATCTTTTGAATTTCTGTTTCATACTGATATCAGCAATGAAAATGTAAAGATGCATCTTTTAATCTCAGTACATTCATATTTTGATATACACATTTAATTTAGACTATTTGAAAAATAAATGTAAAATATATTTAAATAGTTTTTAAAACATGTATTACACATATTAAAATTGCTATCAAACTTCACAATTATATTTCAATTAGTCTCTAAACAAATGCATAAATATTTTGTTCAGTCATTTCAAAATAAAATTCTTTTTTTTTTTAATTTCCATGAATTTAAAACATTTATTGTAGATTTGGCTAAACAATGATAGACTGAAATATACTGAACAAAAAAATCATGTGAGAAATCATGGCATTCATATATCCTCTTGATAATTTTTTAAATACATTTCTTTAAATGGTCAGAAAACAATTTATTGAAAATTTAGAAAAATTCAGTTATCATTGAGAGTACAAATTACAAACAAAATGCCATATTTTCTTGAATAAATCCATCCCATTCAATTCTAAAAATTTCCCCTATTGGAATGAACCAATATTCCCACCAAACACGCCTTAAATACTTATATTTTCAAATATCCCTCTTTTTATTACACAACCAATTTTTTGGAAATTTTCTTAACAATCATTGTATCCCATATTGTGTAAATCTCAAATTTTAAACAAAGAAAAATTAAATACTGACCCCCTTCCCCTTTTCTTTAATTGCCCCCATATTTCAAACATTACCTGTGAACCACCAGCGATCTGCTGATCAAACTCAGCCTGTTGTTGCAGGAGTTTCTGCATATTCATTTGTTGTTCGTTTTTCTGTATAGTTTGGGACATCTGTTGGATCTGATGCATTAGGTTGGGGTCCAACACATTCTGTTGTCTATAAAAAGTTAAATCAGAATAGTACCTTGCCACTTAAAATTAAAACTAATAGCCCCTGTTTCTTTATTGTCAGCACTTTTGTTCATATTGACTGAGTTCATTCTATACCAATTTCTAATCTTTTTAAACATTGAGACCAGAAATGATTTATTTGATTGATAAGTTTCACTGCAAGACAGAAAAAAGTTTCTCAATTCAGGTTTTTTTTAAAGATTGCCTTCATTTTTTTCATCAATTAAGAAAAAAATTCTATTTGAACTAAACATAAATCATTTCTGGTCAACATATAAAATATATAGTAATTTATTGTCTTTGTGAATATCTTCAATGGTAATAAAATTTATACATGTTGTGTTTAAATTGTATTAAATAATGACTATAAGGACTTGATCATTTTTTGGGGGGTTATCAAATGGGTCAGTGGTGTGTGAGAAAATGGCAAGTTGACTGCTCACTTCCCCATATATTTCACAGTTTGTGAAATAAGTTCAGAGAAGCTTTTATTTTTAAATTTATGCAGGCTTGAGCGTTTTGGGGATGCAAGAGTGACAAAACATTGACTTCTGAACAAGTGATTAGCTCACCCATGAAATGGGAAATGGAAGACAAGAAGGACCAAAGAAAATATGCACAAAGACAAGAAATCATATCAACATCCAAAATCAAAACAAACCCATCTTTTAACTGTTTTCCTAAAGCTATTTCTTTCTGTTCAGACAGCATACAGAGATGAATCTTCCCGTCACAATTTGTGACTTAATTATCTGGACGTCACAATTCGTGACTTTCTGGAGCCGTCACAATTCGTGACATTGACCTTAACCAGTCACCATTTGTGACTTTCTTATTAACATGCTAATAAAACAGAACAAACCAAATAAATACTTTTAACTTCATGACCAAAGTTACTTTCTCAGTTCTTAAGTTTTTCATTTCCCCCCACTTTTTAATATACTATCAAAATCACCGACATTTTAATTTTTAGGTTTCCTTTTTTCAAAACAATATTTTTCTTCGTTGGTATACTATAAAATATGCAGCTTGTTGTATTGATTGGATTGTTCTGCTTTTGTTACTGATCATAAACAGAAATAGTGAAACCTTTTGACACAGGAGTTGGGATAGGCATTATTTACATGTATTATTCGGCATTTCTCCATGTACAATACTCCAAGGGAATAAAGATGTTGCACTGAGTAATCTGAATACGAAAGACCATGTTGAATGATGGGTAGGGGATTTGAACCACAATCAGTTGCATTTCAAAGTATAAGATAATCACACTGATTTGCACAACATTTAGGTACATCGATTAGGTAAGGTTGGTACTTCATGGACACATTCTGTATAGATTAACACTTCTTTCTAATTGTGATTTTGCAGCTGCAAGCTATCGCATAAACTATTTCACTTCATTTCATCAGTACTTTTGGCCTTCAACACATGGTTAATAGTTAGATTTCTAGCCAATATTAAGACAAGTTTCGGTCTATAGTTCAACTTGAGTAACTTTTTATACATGAAACATTTTTGGAAACTGGAAAATGTAACTCCTCGGTTTCTACAACTTGATAACGGTTAGGCCTTTATAAGCCAATAATTTATTTTCAAAGATCTTTATCTTCTTCAGGCTTTCAGGAATAAGAATTTAGCTTTTACAGCTCAACTGGGTCAGACAAATCAACTTGGAGGATAATGAGTACAGATAACAGATCTGGGGTAGCTTAGGGTAAATTCTGCTTACTGTATATTTTCAATATTACAGTATGTCTTGCATCATATAATCTTTGATCTCTCTTATACATGTATATAACTTCTCATAAATTGGGTCACATAATTTCTTTCTAGTGTTTGGACCTAACATGTCTATAATCTTGTAGACTGAGATTCCAAGGGACAGAATATCATAACTTTATGTACGTACCCATGGCCTTGGTCTTCATCATCACTTTCTCCATAATCAAAGTCCAATAATTTCTACAATAGACAGATTTTTGTTATGTCAAAATTGCATGCCATAATGGAAGAATCTTTTATAAATGACTGTGTTATTTCTGAATGATTTTCTATCCTTTTCAAATGTTCTTTTTTGTCTATTACTCAGAATCACATCATCAAACAGAAATCTTTTTTGAAGTCTTGTATATTCTTATAGCACCTTTTTCATATGCTGTTTTCATGTAGAGTTTTTTGTATCTTATCATTTAACCTTTCACCTTTTAGATAGAAACTTGGCACCTCCTACGGCCAAAGATAGTCAGATGCAATAAAAAATTATTTTCCTAGCAACAATGAGCAAATTCAAGTTGATGCAAAATAGTTTTTTAATAAACAAAACTAAAAAAAGCTTTAAACAAATTGTTTCCCCTGTAACCTTATTGAATCCCGATTCTTGAGGTTTCTTGTTGAGAAGTTGACTAGTCAATGTTTGTATATGAGACAGCAGGTTACTATCTATCACAGGCTGTTGTCCTCCTGTGGACTGCTGCATCAGCTGAGTCTGTTGGATCAATTGCTGTTGTAGCAGCTGTAGTTGCTGTAACTGTTGCTGTTGGGCACTCAGACTTGTGCTCCCCTGGAAAATAGAAACAATGGACTTTTATATCAAGCTTTACAAGAATGTACAATGTAAGTTAGATATTCGTTTATTAGAAAAAATCATTTTTAAAGTATTAATGTGAATAAGTATTTGTGTAATGTTCCAAGTTTCATCAGTTTGCCAAGTATTGGTGGATATGTAACAATACCAGAATAGATTTACCATATTTTGGGCCAAGAATTTGAGCCATGCAAAAATTTCAAGTAAAAACTTTTTTTTCAAATATATCCTTATGGAGTGCACATTTTCATTATTGAGGTAATCACCTTGCAAAGTTGAGTGACATTTTACACAGAAGTTGTGTGCTGGAATGACAGTTGAGTTGTAAGTAGATCGGGGGGGGGGGGGGGGGGGGTGTGTTCTGTTTGTGGTGCAAATAAAAATTGTATTTGTAAGTTAACAAGACAAAAGTTGATGCCACGTGGCTATGAATACAAACCATCTGTGTTTGTTGCAGTAGATGATTAACAGTGGCTAGCATGTCTATCTGTGTGGACTGGGCATTGGCAGTATCCAGGATATTCTGGGCCGTCTCTTCCATGGAAGGTTCAGACATTGATGAGGTATTCAATTGACTACTACCAGCTGAGGCAGAAGCTTTTGATGAAGCACCTGTTTTGTTGACTATGTATTCTGCAGCTTTTTGCACTGGAAATAGGAGACAGCATAATTTAACAAATAATTCATAAATTTTTCTATTAATGACTATTTGTGATGCAGAAGATTTTCACTCTTAAGTTTGATGCTCTTAATGTATTCCATAAATATAAGACAGGACAATAACTTAACAAACCTTCCCTGAACTTAAAAAAAAAAATATCTGATAGAATCAACCATAACATTAATAATGTCAAGTTTATTTGTTCTCTTTCTTTTTCATACATGTATGTAATACAAGAGGCTCCCAGGAGCCTGAATCGCTCACCTGGTTTTGAGTCAACCCTTTGCATGTAAAGACTTTTCTAGAGCTAAATGAGCTGAACATTTAAGCAAGTAACAGCTTTTCTCTATCTACTATAGTTTCATTCTGTAGCCATAGACCCAAATCATGAAAAAAACGTTATTTTAGAGGCCATCACCCCTATAAGGGGTTATCTGACAACTTTGACCCTATGAAAACTTTTGTAGAGCTAAATGAACTGAACATTTAAGCAAGCAACATCTTTTCTCTATCTGCTATAGCTTTCATTCTATAGGCCAAAAACATGAAAAAGCGTTATTTTAGGGGCCATTACCCCTATAAGGGGTCATCTGACAACTTCAATCCTTGAAGACTTTTGAAGAGCCAAATGAACTGAACATTTAAGGAAGCAACAGCTTCTCTCTACCTGCTATAGTTTTCATTCACTAAGCCAAAAACATGAAACTAGAGGCTCCCAGGAGCCTGAATCGCTCACCTTGTATTCGATGATACTAATATGCTGGATATTTATTAAAGGACTGCTACTCTGTGGAATTATCAATTTTAATGTTCTAAGGGAAACAACTCCTATCAAGAAAGGTCTTACAACTTTGACCCCATTACATAATTTTTAGATCTTTATGTGCTTAACCATATGCAATTTAAATTTTTCAAATATCTTGTATTGTTTTCAAGATATAAGCCTTAAAAGAGCAAAATTTGAATAAAAAACAAGAAAAAGGGCAATAACTCCTACAACCATTGTAAGATCTTCTTCAAAACTTCAGGGCAGGTAGATCTTTATGTGCTGATCATTATTATCCAAATAGAATTTTAATATCTATTACCATTTTTGAGTTATTTGCAAAAAACTACAATTTACCTTATGTTCTATTTTTAGCCATGGCGGCCATGTTTTTTGTCGAATCAAAATTTCGAACGATAATTTTGTAGACCACATACTATTGAACAACCCTACCAAGTTTCATTTCATTTGACTAAGCAGTTTCAGAGAAGAAGATTTTTGAAAAGTTGAACAAAAAACTGTGAAAATGGTCAATTTTTACAATCCAAGGGGTATAACTCCTAAAGGAATGATCCTACAACTTTGACTCTGTTACAACTTTTGTAGATCTTGATGTGCTTAGTCATATGCAATTTAAATTTTTGAAATATCTTGTATAGTTTTCAAGATATAGGGCTAAATAAGTAAAATTTTTGAAAAAAATCCAGAAAAAGGGCAATAACTCCTACATCGGTTGTTGGATCTACTTGAAAATTTCTGGGCAGGTAGATCTTGAGGTGCTGATCACTTTAACCCTATGCCAGAATTTTGATATCTGTTACCGTTTTTGAGTAATTTGCAAAAAACTGCAATTTACCCCTATGTTCTATTTTTAGCCATGGCGGCCATGTTTTTTGTCGAATCAAAATTTCGAACGATAATTTTGTAGAGGATATACTACAGAACAACCCTACCAAGTTTCATTACATTTGGCCAAGCGGTTTCAGAGAAGAAGATTTTTGAAAAGTTGGACGACGGACGACGGACGACGGACGCCAAGTGATTGCAAAAGCTCACATTGCCTTCGGCAAGGTGAGCTAAAAACGTTATTTTAGGGGCCGTAACCCCTATAAGGGGCCATCTGACAACTTTTACCCTATGGAGACTTTTGTAGAGCTTAATGAGCTGATCATTTAAGCAAGCAACAGCTTCTCTCTATCTGCTATAGTTTTCATTCCATAGGCCAAAAATATGTAAAAACGTTATTTTAAGGGCTGTAACCCCTATAAGGAGTCATCTGACAACTTCGACCCTATGGAGACTTTTGTAGAGCTAAATGAGCTGAACATTTAAGCAAGCAACAACTTTTCTCTATCTGTAATAGTTTTCATTCTATAGGCCAAAAACATGAAAAAATGCTATTTTTCACTTTTAAGGGGCTATAACTCCTATAAGCGGTCATCTGACAACTTCAACCCAATGGAGACTTTTGTAGAGCTTTTGATGCTGAAGCAGTACCGTGGCATCAGATTTCATCTATCTCTTATACTTTTTGATTTACAAGCCAAAAACAGTAGTCTGACCCCCCTGGTCTATTTTTAGTAACGGCGGCCATGTTGTTTGGACGGCGGTCACCATTTGTGCAATCTTGGTAGAGGACATCCCATAGATGAAGTGTGCAAAGTTTCAAAGCAATCCCTTCAGCCGTTTCGGAGGAGAAGATTTTCAAAGAAAAGTTAACGACGACGACGACGGACGCCAAGTGATAAAAAAGTGTACATTAATAATGGCAAAACATGCATGCTGCACCGGTAAATTAAATATTTCTTTTTGTTCATTCATGTCGTCACTAAAATGATTCACTATTACAGTATTACGGATTTGAATGTAGGCCTCAGTCAAGAACCAATTTTTGCACATAAATAATAAATCATTCCAAATTATTGTACAAATGTATTAAAAGTGCTTAAGTTTACCATTGGCTGCTAATTCTGGATTATTGGGATCAGCTGTTAGATCTATTAAGGGCTGAATAACTTCACTCATAAATACACTGTTCTTCTGCCATAGGTTCAACACCCTAATGATTTTACTCTGAAATAAAAAATCATCAACGAATAATTATGAATAAATAATATATTAACACCTCATTCATTAATGTCACATTTCATCCTTCAAATCAACAACCAATACACATGCTTTATCAATCCTGTTTTGGGTTTATTGGGTCTCTATCTAATATGCTTTCATGAACATAAAATGTAACAAACATGTATTTGTAATTTTTCAAGTTACAATTACAAATGTACCTATCAACTTCTAAGAAAAATTTTGGAGCAGTACAAATGCATTCAAACTTATATCTGTATATAACAAAAGTTAAAATTAATCACATTTTCTATTGACTGTTTCATTATTATTTTTGAACATTAGTTTCAATGTTATATTTCATACATTTATTAGGATATTTATATACCTTCTCATCTGGAGGACATTTCAACAGGTTTTGGAATGTGGTCAGGATGTTCTTGGTAAATCTGGGGGCAAAGACATCCTTTTCGGCTCCAAACTGATGACGGGACTGGCGAACGATTGAGTCGATGACATACAACCCAGGAACTTTAAATTCAGGCTTGCATTTCTGGACAAACTTTTCCACACTCTGTACAACATGTTTGTAGAACTTGATTGCTTTAATAGCACATTTGGTTACATTAGCCATTTTTGCCCTCGATATTGGAGGCCTGGTCTCGTAGAGCGATGACAGCTGGAAAAAAATTAAACATTATCACATTACTAGTCATAAACAAAGGAAAAAACATTTTCATCCTTTGATTTTTTTTATATCATTGAAAGCCTATATGCTTCAGGAATAACGAGTGTTGAATGAACAATACCATCACGACCATGTGAATTGGTTTTAACTAGTCTGACACAAAGAAAAAAAAAAGTCAGACCTGCCAAAAAGCATTCTTTCAATATCATATATGAAGAATCATAATACAAGTAAAACGGTTATCTGACAATTTCAACCTAATGCAAACTTTAGTACAAATTGTCTGGATTCTGTAGAGCATAAGGCCAAAAGAAAATATAAGTCTGTTTCCTGCTTCCCTACCTACCCTATTTTTTGGGCCCAACCCTGAAGTTTTTATTGGCATTTTGGAACAAGCACCGTTAAAGTTGGGATTGCTTCCTCATTGACTCAAGGTAAAATAATTTTGTAAAAAAAAAAATTTTCCTACCTTCCTACCCTAATTTTCAAGAGTAGGATTTGGTCTAAGATTCATTAGTCCAGGGATCATTTTAGGAGGAGCCATGTGTCAAATCCCCCATCATTTTTTAAAAATGGCCCATCAAAATTATTAAGTAGCCCATTGATTTCAGAATAAATTCATGAGTTTAATTCAAAATTGATGAAAACACCAGGTTTCTTTCCTTGTAATGCACATGGTCGATATCCTCGGTGCTGGATTTGGCTTCCTTGTTCGAACGTTTTGGTTTTGAGTACTTTTCGTTTTCAACTGTTTGGGATTTTGACCTTCCAATGTTTTGGTTTAAATGCTACTGATGAGAGGTTACTCCTTGAAATATCGATATATAGCATATCCAAATTAACCGTTTATACCCGCGTTTTGGTATTTGTAATTTTGAAACCACTGGGCGATAACCGCTGCTGGTGGACCAGAGGTCCCCGAGGGTAATCACAAGCCTGGTAGTCAGACTTGTCTGACACGAATTACCATAAAATTTCTAACATATTGTCGCTGAAATTTCCGATAGTTAAATTCAAAATTGATGAAAACACCAGGTTTCTTTCCTTGTAATGCACATGGTCGATATCCTCGGTGCTGGATTTGGCTTCCTTGTTCGAACGTTTTGGTTTTGAGTACTTTTCGTTTTCAACTGTTTGGGATTTTGACCTTCCAATGTTTTGGTTTAAATGCTACTGATGAGAGGTTACTCCTTGAAATATCGATATATAGCATATCCAAATTAACCGTTTATACCCGCGTTTTGGTATTTGTAATTTTGAAACCACTGGGCGATAACCGCTGCTGGTGGACCAGAGGTCCCCGAGGGTAATCACAAGCCTGGTAGTCAGACTTGTCTGACACGAATTACCATAAAATTTCTAACATATTGTCGCTGAAATTTCCGATAGTTAAATTCAAAATTGATGAAAACACCAGGTTTCTTTCCTTGTAATGCACATGGTCGATATCCTCGGTGCTGGATTTGGCTTCCTTGTTCGAACGTTTTGGTTTTGAGTACTTTTCGTTTTCAACTGTTTGGGATTTTGACCTTCCAATGTTTTGGTTTAAATGCTACTGATGAGAGGTTACTCCTTGAAATATCGATATATAGCATATCCAAATTAACCGTTTATACCCGCGTTTTGGTATTTGTAATTTTGAAACCACTGGGCGATAACCGCTGCTGGTGGACCAGAGGTCCCCGAGGGTAATCACAAGCCTGGTAGTCAGACTTGTCTGACACGAATTACCATAAAATTTCTAACATATTGTCGCTGAAATTTCCGATAGTTAAATTCAAAATTGATGACAACACCAGGTTTCTTTCCTTGTAATGCACATGGTCGATATCCTCGGTGCTGGATTTGGCTTCCTTGTTCGAACGTTTTGGTTTTGAGTACTTTTCGTTTTCAACTGTTTGGGATTTTGACCTTCCAATGTTTTGGTTTAAATGCTACTGATGAGAGGTTACTCCTTGAAATATCGATATATAGCATATCCAAATTAACCGTTTATACCCGCGTTTTGGTATTTGTAATTTTGAAACCACTGGGCGATAACCGCTGCTGGTGGACCAGAGGTCCCCGAGGGTAATCACAAGCCTGGTAGTCAGACTTGTCTGACACGAATTACCATAAAATTTCTAACATATTGTCGCTGAAATTTCCGATAGTTTAATTCAAAATTGATGAAAACACCAGGTTTCTTTCCTTGTAATGCACATGGTCGATATCCTCGGTGCTGGATTTGGCTTCCTTGTTCGAACGTTTTGGTTTTGAGTACTTTTCGTTTTCAACTGTTTGGGATTTTGACCTTCCAATGTTTTGGTTTAAATGCTACTGATGAGAGGTTACTCCTTGAAATATCGATATATAGCATATCCAAATTAACCGTTTATACCCGCGTTTTGGTATTTGTAATTTAGAGAGAAAATAAAAAGAAAAGGTGCACATGGCCCGTGGTCCATATTAAAAATGGGTCATTGACCCATCCAGCTCATTATTCAGAATGATCCCTGATTACATTGTTCATATATGATCCATAGCTTGTGACACTTATTTTATTTTATGCCCCTAGAGCCTTTTACCAGCCATGGCTGTAGGGCTGATGGCCTATTTGAACGACTGTGATTACAGTTGGCAGTTTTGAAATAGGGTATGTGATTTGGTGCTTTAGGCCATAGCAACCCAGAATAATTTCATAAATATGGAACAATGTTTTAGAGGATAATTTCAATCAATTTCAAATGGATAAATGTCCAGATATATTGTAAAATTAAAGAGAAACAAGAACAGATTCAAGGTCCCCCGCCCCATGGGAAGTAGATGAGCAACAGATTTGAAAATGCATCCCACCATATGAAACCTAGTGATGTTCCAATTCATCGATTAATCCGAAAATCTAACCAAATGGGCTGCCAATGCTACTAATCAATTATAAAATCAAAAATCTGTCAAAGTAAAAAATGGCCAGATTTCGTTAAACAGGAAGTAGGTGAGCGACAGACCTGAAATCGTATCCTACGTTATATATGGGACCCCACCCTGATGTTGCATACCAAATATTAAATTGCTGTGATTAGTAGTTGCTGAGAAAACTGTTACGAAAATTTTTTCCCGCCCGCAGCCCAATCGACATTCACCATTTTATGACCTGGATTTTTCGCTCCGTGAAATCTGGCCAATAATCGATTGATCGAAACGTAATAGATTTTATTGAATTTATGCAAATATTGCCGAGAATTACATTAATTTGGATAGTAAATTCTATCAATTTCATGAAAAATTAAGTCCGATTTTATGATCGATAAATAATCGATTGTGATCTTTTGATCATTTCTGATAATCGATTATGAAATATTTCCGATTCCCCAACAGGCCAACACTAATGGGACCAGTGCCTAAAGCTGCATACCAAATATTGAAAGCGTATGTTTAATAGTTGCCGAGAAAACTGTTACGAAAAAGTGTGGCCAACGGTCAGACACTGGCATAATTTTTCTATGGCCCAGTCGCTTTGCAGTGGGGGCCAATTATGATATTTCCACTTATTCGCTGATCTTGAATTTTATACACTCCTTAGGAGCAATAATGGTAGAAATGTCAGTATTTTAGTTGTTCTATGAGCTGAATTTTCCTTCAATGTCCGGTTTAGTACACTTGTTTTCCTGAACTTTAAGCGTCTTTTTAATGCTTTTTTCTTAACAAATTTCAAATGTCATAAAGTGCTCATGTGACCCTCAAAAAAGCTAGTTGGTTTATATTTTCGATTATATTTTGTTTCAATTCATATCGCAATTGTATAGAAAAAATTAATTTCGCTTGTAAAATATTCATAGATAAGTTTTAACTTAGAAGAGCGTCACAGGTTAAACCTGTCTCATATTCAGAGTTCAAGATTAGAATTAATTTACGTTAATTACTAAGGAAGTTTATGTGATAATTGATTACATTGCTAATCAATTTGAGTGTACTCTGTTCATTGTCGAGTTATGATTGGGAATCATGACTTAAACACAGGTAATACCCCCTTCACATATACCAGATTTCCTTGGGAGTTGTTACGATTTTCAAAATGTATAGTTTTACAAGTTATTGCGAGATTTTCTTCCAACCTTTTACGATCTAATTTCGAGTTGTCACACTATTTCATCAGTTGTGCGGAAATTTTACAAACCCCCGTCCAGCGACGATACAAATTTTATTTTCAACGTGTTTCCGAGCATGTTACGGTGTCTTACAACGTCTTTACGAGTGAATTGCGATATTGAAAAGGATATCGTAACTAACTCACAAACCACTCGTAAAGAAACTTCTTTGCGAGTTCTTCCCGAGTAAGTTACCAGTAAAGGCGAGTCATATATGATCACTACGAGTTCTTTACGAGTTAAATTATGACATTGTTGTTTTTTCAACTCGTAAAAGTCTTCCGTGGATTTTTGACCTCGTAAAACTTTCACGAGTTCCTACGATTTCACACGAGCTAGAACAACCTGTTTACGAGTAACAAAGAGTGCTTTACGAGTCTTTGCGATCGAATACGCGTTGAAAACTCGTAAGGAAATCTCCTAAATGTGAAGGGGGTACGTATAACAGAGTGAGGGTTACATTAGCTGAACATGGGTCAAAGCATTTCTGTTGGCATGTGTTTTTGATTTGTATGATCACACAGTCACACTTTTCAACTTTTACAGAAGGATAGGTTACTTTAAAGTACAACCTAATATGTTTGGATTTTGTGGTAGGGTTATCTTTGTATCATTGCATGTAATGATGTTGATGGCGAATTTTTAGTGAACAGGGATTTTGACACGAGCATGACAAAAATATTGACGTCATAGTAATTTACTGCGCAGAATAATGCTTCACCTCATTGTTAAATGCACGAACAGCCTCCATTCTTATTACAGATGTGTTTCTTTGGCAACTAAAACTTGTTGTTTCTTCAATTTATGTCAATATTTGATGTTGAAACTAGCGTGCATTTTCCGACATGGCGGACACCACGCAGCTTTGTGCCGAATAATTACGATAGGGTATTTTTGATTGGTTAAAACTTTTCTTTTGTCCAATCAATGACATCGTTTTACCAAGCGATCACAGGAAGTAACGATTACATGACATCCCGGACCATAACATTGCCGGACCATGACAAAGTCGGACCATAACAAAATCGGACTTCACAAAGTCGGACCATGACAAAATCGGACCATGACAAAATCGGACTACAGCTGATGAATGGTTTAATGTATGATTTCCTGGTAATGATTTTCAGGTTTATTTTGTGTATTTAATTTGAATCTTCTTTCTCAAGTTTCTTTTTCAGTTTTTTTGGGGGGGTAAAAAGACAAAAATAGAAATAAGTTGTATTATTTTATTTTATTTATGATAATCACAATAACAACAGAGTATATACATAACAAACAAATTTCAAACAATACATTAAATTATAAGACATTATATTATATATATATATGCGGAGGCCAAAACAAATATGTCTTTTCCTGTTTCGTGCGTACGTAGGAGTAGTTGAAATAAGTGTTGAAGAACAATAATTAAGAAAGTTACTTAGACTTAGCCAAATGAACAAAAAGTAATTAGTTCAGCTTTGAGTTTATTTCTCTCCAAAGAAGAATTATATTTTAAGGATAGTGTAAAATGAAGCAGGAAACAGACATATGATTTAAGTTACATTTAATAAATTATGACATACATATTTTTATACATAAAACAAACAAAACAAAACACAAAAATACTGATTGACATGCATAGTAATTGTCTTTTAAACAAAGAATGTCTCTAGTCACTGGGAGGACCATATATTCCGGCACATTCCCTGAGCAGCTGAGAAGTCGTAATGTGCTCGTCTTCGTAGCTGTCCCATAGGGCATGAAGACGACCCTCTAGGTCTCTGGAGCGGCTGCGCTGGTCTCTAAGAACTTGTTGCTCGGAGACAAGTCTGTAGGTCAGCTCTACTAGTTCCGACTCGTGCTGAAGGGCAGGGACCAACACATAAAACGTAACGTTTGCTTTGCCAATGTCAGAGTTGATGCGGGTGTGCCAACCTAAAAAAGATAATAAAAATAGATATACAGCTATTTAGAACATACAACAAATTAAGATAAAAAGCTATATATATATATATAGGTAAAGAACTGTGATTGAATGTTAATTTATGTGAATTTTACACCAGAACTATAATAAACCGTTAATTCATTGGATTTTTCAACTTTTATTTTCATTTTTATAAGTAATTTCGACTTAAAGATAATTGAACAAATAATGGAAAAGTTAACAGCACAAGACAAAAACTATACCATAGTTATTAACTGAAATGACATATTCATTTTATTGATATATACCTTCAACATCGTTGTTGGTCCTGATAGAGGTCTGAAAGATGGTCCAGTTGCGCGGCTGCCATATGCTGTTAGCTATCCAGGTTGACTCCATGTAAGTGACAAGTTGGCGTAGTTCTGGTGAGGTTGCTCTAGTTGCCAAAGTGTCGAAGGCAGACGGGATCTGCGATGCTGGCAGAAACGGCAAGGCCATAAGAGATCTAATGTACCTATAAAAGAGAAATAGAAAATTGAAATACATAAATTATTGTGGATTTTTAAATTGCTGCTTGTTTAAGAAGGTTGTGTTAATTATTATGCTTATTTTACAGTTTTAATTCAAAACATTAATTTAAATTACATTACATTACATAAATCATATAAAAAACCTTTAATTTAAATACATTAATTAAGTGTTGAAAATATAACGAATTAGTCTTTACCTATACTCTGAACCCCGACTGGTGTAAGTTGTCTTCAGCCCCAAATCTGCCACCTTTCGGAATACAGCTTGGCCAAAGTGGAAGGCGCAACCTTTAATAGTGGTACCCGGAAACTCATTGCCTACAGCCTTCCATGCACCTTAAAAAGACATAAAATATATATTTATTTTAACATTCTATAAATCTTTAAAAATATTTCATTATAAATGGTCATAGGTTATTTAAATAAATTGACATTTCAAATATTTCATTAAAATTGCCTTATAGTAATAAATTGATTGACAATCAAAAATAATTACTTGATTGGGTTAACATAATAATATTTATTGATTGGATTAACGTATTTAATATTAATTGATTGGATAACTACTTAATTGAATTAATAATCAAATCTTCTGATGATATTATATTTGAAGTTATATATACCTTTCTCGAAATCAGCAACAAATGCCTCTACACAAGCTGGGCGACCAAGGACCTGCTTCAGCTTCTGGAACACCTACAATTAAAAAAAATATATATATATATATATTAAAACAAATTAATTAATTTTCTAATGATATTTAATGACTAAACATGTTTTTTACCTTGATAACAGTTATTAAACAAAATCGTAAATCCAACTTTTTTAGATTTTGCTCAAAAATGTTTGATCAAAATTATGTTTTTATAATATATACATAGTTGCATTGTCATAAGCTTGTGTTGTTCCACAAAAAAACACACTAATAATGAAAGACCTTTGATCTTTAGCGTAAAAGTGTAATTAGTTTAATCAATGGTGATTTTACAAAAAGACTGTTAATTTCCTCATGATTTAAACTAATTACTTTAATGATGTTTTCAAAGGTATATATATTATTATTTTTAATTATAATTATTCAGAGTAACTCCTTTTTTCTGCCTTTATCAACATTTTTATTGTTTCTTTAAATTATAATTTTTACTTCTGGCAAGTAGTGGTCCGGTTTTGTTCATTTGATATATATTAACAAAATATTGTAGTCCGACTTTGTTATGGTCCGACTATGTAATAGTCCGACAATGTAATAGTCCGAGTTTGTTTTGGTCCGAGTCATCCAGTAACGGAAGTAACATGTGAAAAAAAAGAACACTCAGAAAGATTATTCTAATTTAATCCCCTTTCTTGTCCATGTTTATACCATGTAAAAAATGGTTTCCTTGTCAATAAAGAAATTGTCAATGTAAAAAATAATAAGTATAGTTTTCCAATTGCTTATTTCATGTGAAAATTAGAGCAAAATAAGGAAATAAAATCCATATCCATACACCCTCTCTGTTTTGACTTTGTTTTGTTTGTTCATTTTCATTTAGCTAGTTCATTTTGAAGTCACTTCACCCTTTCATTAGCATGACAAGCTTCAAATAAAAGTACTTTGCACACTAAAAAACTTCTGATATCATAATTTAGAGAAGGAAAAGTGGCAGTTGACATATCTGTTAAAAATTAGACAGATACATGTATACACTTAAAACACAAATATGGACACAATATATTGCTAATTATTCAGTAAATTAGCTTCAGGAAGACGTTGGATAACCTTCCTGAATTCTGCAGGTGCCAACATACAAAAGTACAAAATAATGTCTGCACATATTCTCATTGCTTTGGGCTGTTCCAAATTGAACATAATTCTGCTTGCACATTTATTCTTGTAAATCACAACATTGAATTAAGCTGAATATTTATGCAAAGTCTATATTTGTTCTGTAAGTAATCTAAATGTATTGAGGTTTCCAAAATAATTGAATGATTTATTGGAATGCATAATTTCAAATCTGAATATACAAATGTTATACATGTATATGTTTGGTTGTAATTTTTATGATTACTAGATTTGAATGTATATTACTGTGTATCTGAATATTTTTTTCTTTTTTCTTTCAGGATTATCATCTGCAATGATTTGAACTATTTGGGATAAAATGTTGAAGGCATTTGAAGGTAAAATTACCTTAAGTAGATTTGCATGCTTATTATTTAACCTTTCAACTAATTATAAAATTAGACAAGTTCTTTTTAAGAACATATATAAGATGGTTGGAATTAAGGTCATGGACAGATCTACATGATCTAGTAACTATATTCTGTTTCTAATTTGTGAATGTTACATTAATTTTCATGCCAATTATTACTAAAAAATATTACAAATGTATAACTCTTATGGAGTCATATGAGATCTAATGTGTAGGGCATATTCATGAAATTTAATCTCACTGGCTTGTAACTGATAAAAAAGTAAGATTTTTAGAACTACAAATAATACACTGCAAAACACAAAAGATTGTATTTTTTTTTCTCATATTATTCAGGTTGAAAAAATTGATAAAGTTTGGAGAATCATGAGCAGTTTATGAACATGAAAACAGTGACATGTCGATGGAGGAGACAGTTTCTTATTTTTCTGTCGATAGCCTGCCTTTTATACATCATTTTTGCTCTTTTTATCTGGTCGAAATTTCCAAAAGAGAATTTGAAAAACTCTTTGGGTTTAAAATTAACTGATTCATTTGGTGATGGGAACCCCTCATTTAAAATCGACCAAATTCATCCTGGCAAATTTGAAGCTGATCAAATCCAAGAATTGGATTTTCAGAAAGAACCTCAAAACAATGAATCTTTAATTGTTAGATCAAATAGTAAAATAAGCTATGATGTCCATGTGTTTTATTACCCATGGTACGGAGATCCAAACAATGATGGAGAATATATTCATTGGAATCATCCCTATTTACCACACTGGAATAAAGATGAGGCAAAGAAATATGAAACAGGAACCCATGTACCACCAGATGATATAGGATCCAATTTTTATCCAGAACTAGGCCCTTATAGCTCTCGTGATAAAGATGTCATCCACAAACATATGGAGCAAATGCAAGTTTCTGGAATAGGTAGGATGTTTTCTTTACACTAATAGATGTAATATGCCTTGAACACGATGCACAGGGTAAAACCCGACTCAAACAGTACTTAGACAATCATTTTTGTTCCCTTCCATATCAGTAGCATTCAAGTTCTAGAAAACCTCATCATAACTGATGTCAACATGGTCAAGAGAGACTTTGACAATTTTTCATGAATTTTCACCTGAAGTCAGGATCAAACGACATACATGTACCATACTGTATGTATTAATTGGAGTGTGTCTTAAAATTTGCAACATCAAAAGAAAATAAAAACTTAAAGAATATTTCATGGAAAGTATTTGATAACACAGAAATTAGATATTTAAAATCAGTCATCACTTTTTTTATTTTAGGTGTATGTGTTGTGTCATGGTACCCACCTACCCAGGCTGATGACCAGGGAAAAAATCCTGATTCTCTAATGCCAGTACTGTTAGACATAGCTGCAATCTACAGAATAAAAGTAAGAAAACAATATAAAACACAGACCTGTCAAAGAAGAGATTGGAAGAGATTGTATATTTGTTTTAATATAATTAGGACTTATTAGAGAATTGTTTTGATAAAAGGGTAATAAAGTATGAAATTAGTAGATTAGTTTTTATTATAATTTCCAGCCTTGAGCTATGTTCTTATAACCTGTGTTGTAAGAAAATATATTACTCATTTTTAGTCATAATTTTTAGCTCACCTCACAAAAAAAAGAGGGGATTTATGTGATACCCCAAGCATCGGCTTCCTACTTTATAATATAGAAGAAAGGTTAGAGTCAATTCCCCATACAGACAAGTGCCACGTCAACCATATTGGTATGATAGGTGCTTCTAGTGAAGAAGCTAAGCACATTTCATGCTGTATTTTCCACATAAGTCTACTTAAAATTTTCAAATGTTTAAGTCCATTATTGCTTATTGACAATACTGCTTAGCAAGGTGAGCTTCACCTATGTTTTAAAAGTTCAGTTTTAAGGAAATGCAAAACTAATTAAGTTAAAAAAGTCAGCAAAAATGCATTATGTCAATTTGTGTAAGACATAGCACATTGAGGTTATCTTTCTTGTTGAATAGTTTAAGTGAACACATACATGTATCTATTTAATTAATGAAAATTTGAAAAGAAAACACTATATTATAGCTGTGCTTAAAAGAGACAAAAATTTACATTTATAAACTGAGAGACTAAATCTAACCGGTAGTTGTTTTAATGTACACCTTCCCCTGTGTTCAAAATTCCCCTGTGGAAATTAAAGATTCTCCCTGCAGTGTTAGCACCTTATTGCCGACTTTTTTGTTATTTTTGAACTTAGTTACTGTATACTTATATATAGATATCTAAAAACTTTCCTGGTTTAAAAAAATATCAAACTTTCATATGCTGGTTTATGCACAGTGAATTTGTTCATGTTTTTAACTGGTTTATGTCCTAATTATAGCTGAAATATCGCAGACGGGACAAGCAGATAACAATCAATCAATGTTTCTTATTTTTACAGATTGCCATTCATGTGGAACCCTATAAAGACAGAACACCAGAAACGTGGAGACAACACATCAAATACATCCTAGAAAAATATGGGGACCATGAAGCGTTTTATAAGTATTACGACAAAAAGAAGAAGAAAAAACTACCTTTATACTACATTTACGATTCATACAATATTTCACCAGATAGGTGGGCGAGCATTTTTCAGCCCAATGGGGCAATCACTGTAAGAAACACAGAGTTGGACGGTATATTCATAGGTCTTTTCGTAGAACGGCAGCACAAGGCTGATCTTATCAAAGCAGGTTTTGATGGATTCTATACATACTTTGCCACAGATAGATTCACCTACGGCAGTACCTGGGGCCATTGGAGGGAAATTATGAAATTTGCAAAAGAGAGGAACAAGTTATTCATTCCAAGTATCGGACCAGGGTATATCGATACCAGAATTCGACCTTGGAATTCTAAAAATACAAGGAGTCGAGAAAATGGAACATATTACATGAGCTCGGCAAAATTTGCTTGTGATGTTTATCCTGATATATTGTCTATAACTTCATTTAATGAATGGCATGAGGGTACACAGATAGAACCAGCTGTTGAAAAGAAAGCTGGGGACAATTTGTATTATCTCAATTATGGATCACAGGGACCTGATTATTACTTGCATTTAACTAGAAAAATTGTTGATAAATTTTTAGAAATGAAGAAGACTCATTTAAATTAAAATACATGTTGTGTTAAAATCAATTGTAGCAATAAATTGTTGATAGTTTTTTGTTAGAAATTAAGATATTCATTTTATTGAAATTGAGGTGTACTACTTTTAAAATTGTTTAATGAGCATAATCATACAATATGCTTCAGTATTTAATTTCATCGAAAAAATGAATGATTTTAGTACTTGCAGTACATCTTTAAAGGAATAATCTTTATAATCTGTATACATTTTGTAGTATTTTTGTTTTTATACTGATGAAGGACATACAAATGTCTGAAATATATATCTTTTAGCATCATTGGTTGAATTTTTAAAAATCTTATTAGTAGCTGTATTTAAATTTTGATTATCTTTCCTAATGTCATTTATTATGATTCAAAATTTGTGTGGTGTTTCAACTATTTTGTGTTATTGAAGAAATGTACCTTCATTTTAGAAAGTTAATACATTACATAAAGGTACATCATGTACATTGAATTGCTTCAAATTGTTAATGTAAATCAGAAAATAGTGTATTTTTTCTTAGGTACAAAAAACATGTACATATCAAGGATCGAAGAATTGATATTAAACTTTATATGAAAATGGCATTCCATTAGATTTAATTTTTCTTCTTCTGAATCAAAATTTCATAAAAAATCCAGACAAAGCACTAATATCATTTACTTTTAAGGACGAATGCTAGTCATTTTTTTGGTCAGATTTTCAGAATTTTGTAGATTTTACAATTAAAATAGCAATAATTTTTGCCCAGTAAGCTCTAATTTTCTTTTTAAAAAAAAAGGTAATCATGGTCATTGAGAGCTCATTTACAATTTTTAATGAATTTATTGTTATTTTTTTATAGGTTATTACACTAAAACAACTCAAATGCTAAACCAATGAAAAAGTCAGAAAACCTTTTCCCACCAAATTTTGAGCACTTATAAACTCAAAAACATGTTAGCAGCCTATGAATTTTTTAAGCTTATGTTGTACCTTTACCTGTGGTGTATGCATCAGATATATACCAGTAAATCAAGATACCTTTTTTTTCTTCAAAAAACTTAATCTTTATACGATATACATTGTAGAAAACTGTGATTGTCTGTCTGCAGTTTCACGTTTGTTGTTGTGGAAATGTTTACATATTGCAAAAAAACACAGCTATCAAGTACAATAAAAATTAAAAAGTCAAGTTCATTTTTGTCCAAATTCTTAAAGGATCACAATTGTTCATTTTCATTTCAAGTCACACATCAAAATGTTATATTGGATTTTTAAACACCTATATTCCTAGTTTTCTATATTCATTTATTTTGATTTTTTGGCAAATAATGTTCATTTTTGGTCAATTTCCATTTAAATGGCAGATTATCAAAATGGATTAAAAATTTAAAAATAAGATTTGCCAGCCAGCCCCATATTTTTAATTGTAAATGTATTAATTTTCACTGTTGTTGTTTTTCTTTTTTTTTTGTGTGTGTGCATTCTATCATAATGTCTATTTTGCGGGTATTTACACTGTTTCATTTATTATACATGTACTTTGATTTACAAATAATAATTGAATATTGGTGTATATAATTTTTGGCAGATTGGCATACTGATTTAATACTACATTTGTATTGTAGAAGTAGTGATATTTTTAAAATTTTTGAAGGAAAAAAATGTGTGTAAATCTAAATAAAACATATAATGTCTCGGAGATGATATGATTAAATTATGCCATAGGAAAAGATGGAATAGATTTCTTTATTCCATAAATGTTTATAAATGTTGGTATTTAACAATCAAAGTATTAAAATTTTTATTGTGGTATGGAAAATCATATGAAATATGTATTTTCATGTTATTTTATTTATTTATCAGTAGCTCATGTATACTTCTGTTGCATTTAATTTAATAAATAAAGAATTTTATTTCTGTAAACATAGATTTTTATGAGAAGTTTATATACTAAGAAAGACTTCCTTTGTCACTTTTGTCTTTCTGTGTGATAATTATAAGTTGCAAATGATGAGTTGTTATTAAATTTTAATTTTTGTTGCCTTTGGGGATGTGGTACCTTATTTCTAGCTCACCAAAATGGTCATGTGAGCTCTTGTCATTTATAGGTGTCTGTTGTCTGTCCATTAACTTTTCTTGAAAGATCTTCTACACTAAAAACACTCAAAGGATTCCTTTTAAACTTTGTACACTTGGTCTTTAAAAAAAAAGATGTCCACTACCAAGTTTGTGAAATTTATGCACACCTACTACATTATTGTAAAATGCCGACCAACATGGCCACCATTGCTGAAATTAAAGCAGGGGGTCTGACTAAAGTTTTTGGCTTATAGCTCAGAGAGTGTAAGAGATAGAAAAAATATAACCTTGCTCCTTCAACATCAAGTGCTCTACAAAACTCTCCATTGAGTAGTTGTGCACAGGAAATTTTGATCCTCAAATTTTTGTTGGAGTTGTGGCCCTTTGATCTTAAAACTTTTGGGGGAAATGGGGGAAGACATTGTTTTTGTAGGCAAAAACAAACTTTAATTTCTTTAATGTTACTCACCAGGCACATGTGGAGCATTTTTCATACTTGGTAGGAAGCTTTAGCTTTAGAGGTCAGGAGAGCCATCTAGTTCAGAAAAAGAGCCTATTCTGAATAAGGTCTAAAATGGGTGTATTGATAAAAAATAGCTGTAGATTTTTTTTTTATACCCTGCTGCACGTGACAATGTATAATTCGATGCACTATAGATTTTTTTCATTGGAGTCCATTGTCTTGAAAAACAAGACCGTAACTACCATTGAGTCAAGTGAGGCAATTGCCTGACTAAAAATTTTGACAATTTAAAAAAATAATTGATAAAAATAATTGAATTGGGATTGCTTTTGAAAGTTTGGGCTTCTCCCAATACCCATTTTGCATTATGAAAACGAGAAGTTTATTTTCCTTCTTGGTAAATGCTTATTTTCATCCTCCGAGACAACATATGTGGGCATTATGTTTTACTCATGTCCGTCCGTCCGTCACGACGAATTTCTTGTCTCCCCCCAATGATAGTTTCCAAATGATAACGTAAAAACGCCCCCCAAAGGGTATTTTTTAAATGCACATTTATTACAGAATGCATAGTAAGGTCTTAGGGTGAACGGAACTTGGTATATACTATATAGGTTCCTCAGTTGAAATATATAGTAACCCTGTCATTTATTTCAAAGTCCCAGATGAATGTCAAGCACTAATAAGGAATTTTCACAGTAAAGAACCAAAGCCCATAGGTTATAAAAAAATGGTATGCAGGTTTATTAGCAATAGTGAACAACATTTTAATTCCCACTATTTGATCTTCATTTTTGGGGGTAAACTGATGGAAACATTAAATGGTACTCTTTAAAGGAAAGTTTATGTTCTATGAGCACCATTATCATGATGCATCTGAAGAACTGTAGGATTTATGTGAATGAAACTTGGTATGAAGGTTCCATTGTAAAATGGTACGATTTCTTCGCCCCCATCTTTGATTTCCAAGCAAATGTAAGGTGAAAGTTTTAAAGGCATATCCATATTCCAAGAACTATTGGACGTTAGAAAGAAGACTTGGTTGTGAAATGGTTAACAAAATCTGTATCAAAGAAATTCGACTACCTTGAAATAATGGTTGAATGACTTTTATTTCACGATGCATTTAATGCCCATGCAGTTTGTCGGGCACCTCATGGCCATGGGGACATATTTTTAGCTCACCTGGCCAAAGGCCATGTAAGCTATTGCCATCACTTGGCGTCCGTCGTCCGTCGTCGTCGTCGTTAACTTTTCTTCAAACTTCTTCTCTTCTGAAACGGCTGTACAGATTCAAACCAAATTTGGTCTGGTGGTACTTTAGGGTATCCCCCACAGAACTGATGTGGGGATTTTTGATTTGTTGTAAAACATGGCCGATGTTTGCTAAAAATAGACCAGGGGGGTCAGACTACTGTTTTTGGCTTGTAAATCAAAAAGTATAAGAGATAGATGAAATCTGATGCAACCCTACTGTTTCAGCATCAAAAGTTCTACAAAAGTCTCCATTTGGTCCAAGTTGTCAGATGACCCCTTATAGGGGTTACAGCCCCTTAAAGGTGAAAAATAGCGTTTTTAGCTCACCTGACCCGAAGGGTCAGGTGAGCTATTGGCGTCACTTGGCGTCCGTCGTCCGTCCGTAAACTTTTTCAAACGTTGACTCCTCTGACACCATAAGTCCAATTGAAACCAAACTTGGTGTAGTTGATCTTTAGGGTATGGCCTACAAATCTATTGTTCGGATTTTTGATTTTTAAAAAAACATGGCCGCCGTGGCTAAAAATAGAACATAGGGGTAAAATGCAGTTTTTTGCAAATAACTCAAAAACGGCTACAGATATCAAAATTCTGGCAGAGGGTAAAAGTGATCAGCACCTCAAGATCTACCTACCCTGAAATTTTGAAGAAAATCCAACAACCCATGTAGGAGTTATTGCCCTTTTTAGCTCACCTGACCCGAAGGGTCATGTGAGCTATTGTCATCACTTGGCGTCCGTCCGTCGTCCGTCCGTCGTCCGTCGTCCGTCGTCCGTAAACTTTTTAAAACGTTAACTCCTCTGACACCATAAGTCCAATTGCAACCAAACTTGGTATGGTTGTTCATTAGCATTCGGTGCTTAGAACTGATGTGGGGATTTTTGATTCGTCGTAAAACATGGCCGCCATGGCTAAAAATAGAACATAGGGGTAAAATGCAGTTTTTTGCAAATAACTCAAAAACGGCTACAGATATCAAAATTCTGGCATAGGGTAAAAGTGATCAGCACCTCAAGATCTACCTACCCTGAAATTTTGAAGAAAATCCAAATACCCATGTAGGAGTTATTGCCCTTTTTGTGGATTTTTTGCAAATTTTGCACCTGTTTAGCTCAATATCTTAAAAACTATACTAGATATTTGAGAAATTTAAATTGCATATTGTTAAGCACATCAAGATCTACAAAATATGTAACAGGGTCAACGTTGTAGGACCTTTCCTTTTAGGAGTTATTGCCCTTAGAACGTCAAAATTTAGCATTTTAACAGCACTGCTCATTACATTGAAAACGTTAACTCCTCTGACACTTTAAGTCCAAATGGAACCCAACTTATTATAGTTGTTTATTAGCATTAGCTGTATAGAACCGATGTGGGGATTTTTGATTGGTTGTAAAACATGGCCGCTGTGGCTAAAAATAGAACATAGAGGTAAATGGCAGTTTTTTGCAAATAACTCTAAAACGGTGACAGATTTCAAAATTTTGATTGGGAACAAAAGTGATCTGCACCTCAAGATCTACCAGCTCTGAAATTTTGAAGAAAATCCAACAACCCATGTAGGAGTTATTGCCCTTTTTGTGGATTTTTTGCAAATTTTGCACCTGTTTAGCTCAATATCTTGAAAACTATACAAGATATTTGAGAAATTTAAATTGCATATTGTTAAGCGCATCAAGATCTACAAAATTTGTAACAGGGTCAACGTTGTAGGACCTTTCCTTTGAGGAGTTATTGCCCTTGGAACGTCAAAATTGAGCATTTTAACTGCATTTCCTTATATTAAAAATGTTAACTCCTCTGACACTTTAAGTCCAAATGGAACCAAACTTGGTATTATTGTTTATTATTATTAGGTGTATAGAACTGTTGTGGGGATTTTTGATTGGTTGTAAAATATGGCTGCTGTGGCTAAAAATAGAACATTAGGTTAAACTGCATTTTTTTGCAAATAACTCAAAAAGGGTGACAGATTTTTAGATTTTGATTGAGAACAAAAGTGATCAGCACCTTTAGATCCACCATATTGTCAGATGACCCCCTTATTAATCTTATGACCCTTTCAACGTTAAATCGATTTTGCCTTATAACCTTTACTTCAGGCACATATGTCAGGTGAGCGATTCAGGCTCCTGGGAGCCTCTTGTTGTGGATTTTTTTGCAAATTTTGCACCGGTTTAGCTCAATATCTTTAAAACTATACAAGATATTTGAGAAATTTAAATTTCATATTGTTAAGCACATCAAGATCTACAAAATATGTAATAGGGTCAACGTTGTAGAACCTTTCCTTTTAGGAGTTATTGCCCTTAGAACGTCAAAATTGAGCATTTTAACAGCATTTCCTCATTACATTGAAAACGTTAACTCCTCTGACACTTCAAGTCCAATTGGAACCAAACTTGGTATAGTTGTTTATTAGCATTAGGTGTATAGAACTGATGTGGGAATTTTTGATTGGTCGTAAAACATGGCCGCTGTGGCTAAAAATAGAACATAGGGGTAAATGGCAGTTTTTTGCAAATAACTCAAAAACGGTGACAGATTTTTCAATTTTGATTGGGAACAAAAATGATCAGCACCTGAAGATCTACCAGCTCTGAAATTTTAAAGAAAATCCAACAACCCATGTAGGAGTTATTGCTCTTTTTGTGAATTTTTGGCAAATTTTGCACCTGTTTAGCTCAATATCTTGAGAACTATACAAGATATTTGAGAAATTTAAATTGCATATTGTTAAGCACATCAAGATCTACAAAATATGTAAAAGGGTCAACGTTGTAGGACCTTTCCTTTTAGGAGTTATTGCCCTTAGAACGTCAAAATTGAGCTTTTAAAAAGCATTTCCTCATTACATTGAAAATGTCAACTCCTCTGACACTATAAGTCAAATTGGAACCAAACTTAGTATTGTTGTTTATTAGCATTAGGTGTATAGAACTGATGTGGGGATTTTTGATTGGTTGTAAAACATGGCCGCTGTGGCTAAAATTAGAACATTGGGTTAAACTGCATTTTTTTGCTAATAACTCAAAAAGGGTGACAGATTTTTGAATTTTAATTGAGATAAAAGTGATCAGCACCTTAAGATCCACCATATTGTCAGATGACCCCCTTATTAAACTTATAACCCTTTCAATGTCAAATAGATTTTGCCTAATAGCCTTTACTTCAGGCACATATGTCAGGTGAGCGATTCAGGCTCCTGGGAGCCTCTTGTTTCATGTTTTTGCCCTATAGTATGAAAACTATTGCAGATAGAGAAAAGCTGTTGCTTGCTTAAATGTTCAGCTCATTTAGCTCTACAAAAGTCTCCATAGGGTCGAAGTTGTCAGATGACCCCTTATAGAGGTTACGGCCCCTGAAATAATGTTTTTTCTTGTTTTTGGCCTATGGAATGAAAACTATTGCAGATAGAGAGAAGATGTTGCTTGCTTAAATGTTGAGCTAATTAAGCTGTACAAAAGTCTCCATATGGTCGAAGTTGTCAGATGACCCCTTATAGGGGTTACAGCCCCTAAAATAACCTTTTTCATGTTTTTGGCCTATATTACTCTATTTTATTGACCGGGTTGGTCACGGGTCAATTATTTCGGGATTCTTCGTTTAAATCTTGCCTAAAACACTGAGAAATTTAAGCTCCGCCCAACCTTGTGAATAAAATAGAGTAATAGAATGAAAATTATAGCAGATAGAGAAAAGCTGTTGCTTGCTTAAATGTTCAGCGCATAAAGCTCTACAAAAGTCTCCATAGGGTCGAAGTTGTCAGATGACCCCTTATAGGGGTTACGGCCCCTAAAATAACGGCTTTTCCTGTTTTTGGCCTGTAGAATGAAAACTATAGTAGATAAAGAAAAACTGTTGCTTGCTGAAATGTTCAGCTCATTTAGCTCTACAAAATGTAGGGTTGACATCAAGACCAGGTGAGCGATTTAGGCTCCTGGGAGCCTCTTGTTTAGCTTTCCCGACGAAATAAGGGAGTCTTATGTTATATGTCAACGTCGGCATCCACTTACAGAAGAATGGATAAAGTCAATCCCAGATAACTGACATATTGGAATGGTAGGTGTACGTAGTGATGTTAAGCACAATTGGTGATCAGATGCTGTCCCACGGAAGAATGGTTGAAGTCCATTCTCGTTTACAGACAAATACCACATCAACCATTTTGGGATGTTCAGTGCACAATTGGTGATTCTAAGCATAATGCATGCTTCGAATGCTGGCTGTAATCTACTTTTTTCGCATGGATTACCACTAACAGAAGAATGGATCAAGCCCATTCCCACTATTGACATGTGTCACATCAACCGTATTGGAATTGCAGGTGCACCGCTAAACCCAATGTATGCTTCAACTGCTGCATGGTTTGATCTATACTTTTCACATTCATGACCTCTTAAAGCAGAATGGTCAATCTATCATTAGAGGTCGCGTCTATCAAGTGCCCACTCCAGCCATATTGCTATGGTAGGTGCACCTAGTGATGTTAAGCACAATCGACATGCTTTAAGATGCTGGCTATGACGTATATATTTTTTTGTATGGATGACCACTTATAGGAGAAAAGTTTGAGTTGATCCATTCTCACCAGCTGACAAATGCCTCATCAACTAAACTGGTATGGTAGGTTCAACTAGGGATGTTAAGCACAATGCATGCTTCATAGGCTGGCTGTAAGGTATAATTTAATTCTGGATGGATGTCAACTTAAAATTTTGAAGCTTAAGTGAAGTCCCGCTTACCGATAATACTGCATAAAGAGGCGAGCTATGCATCTAAAAGTTACCTATGTTTTTGTATGTTGGTTCTGTCTCTGCATTTTAAGTCGACCATAGCTTGGATTATTGACACAGATCCTCCTATCCTTTCTATAGACATGATGGAAGTTTTACTATAAGTTGATTGCAATGATCTATTCAGATGGTATCTTATGATTTTATCGAGGTTTTCGCTGTTCTCTGAATATCTACTTTTAACATCTCTCAATGACCACGTAAGGACTCATTGAAGACGATTGGAAGGAAAAGCACATGAAATGGGTACTATCAATGGCATGCTTATCACTAGAGACTTTGACAAAAAGGGGCCAGGAAAATAATTAATATGAATGTATACATGGTATATTAATTCTAATTCATATTGGCAATAAATCAGGACACGAGTCCTTGTTAAAGTAATCATATATACCAGTAAGTTATCGGTAAACAAAAAATTGTCATATGAAAAACAAGGAAATACATAATAAAGTCAATAATCAGTATGACAAGTCTTTTTCTGGTTTAGATCAACATGACGTTTAATGCGAAATGAAAGGTTACTTAGGTCTTTCTTACTAACAAAAGGGTGTCACAGTTAATAATATGTAGCTTTTGTATCGACAAATAATATAAACAATGAACAATTTTAAGTGTAAAATTACATTTTTTCACAATTAGGCTGACATTGTTTGAATAAAACAAGGTTTAAAAATCTTAATTCATTTTTTATATACATGTATTTTTTTTTACTTCGATAATGTGTGCTGTCACACAAGGATTTCTACAATCTAATACTTTTTAATATTCCCTTAATTACGAATATGCTTAAGGTGTGAGACAAAGCTGTCCGTATGGACGTATTGTATTTAAGCGGTTGATGCCTACACTTTTTAACATCACATTAAATATGATACATTGATGTTTAAGATCTGATTTTTTTTTATTTTTCTTTAATTTAGAAATAAATATATTTTGGAATAAAGTAAAATCATTACTAACAATCTTTTGCTATTTTATAACCCCCTTCTTAAAGCGCAGAAAATCTTTTTCATGTAAATGTTAATATACATTTTGGACCTTGTATGATTTCTGTGAATTCCCATGTTTTACAACATCGACTATAAAACGTCAAAACTCTACATGGGAAGATTATAGAAAACATATATGTTTAAGATCATTCATCAGGAGAAAGAAATAAAGCGAAATAATTGAAGCGTATTAAGTACGAAGTTCAATCAGCTAACTTATTTGTCATTTGTTTAAACAAATTTGTCAATTAGATGTTGAAGTGAAATCTGCACAACTTAACAATAAATCAAAGAACACAAATGGAAAGATATTCTATTATCAGCAGCTTAATTCTTTGGTTATTAGGATTTTCATGGGGACAAGTAACTTCGCCCGGGCGATGTCCAAATCTACCAACTCCACAAACGTTTGATGTACAGTCGGTAAGTACTTTTGAAAAAAAATTCAGAAGTTAGTTAAAATTTTGTTTTCTTCAAGTGCGATGTATATGATTTTTAATAACAATAAACTCATAAACACAAAAAAAAACTTTGTATAAAACAAAATCTAACAATGCTCTTTCTTTTGATTCTATATTTCATTTGGTATAGAAATTTAGAGCATATTAAATATTCATTATTCAACATTATTTTCAAAGTTTTTTCTTAAGGTATTAGATATCAAATTTTATTTCTCGTTTAATATACGACATTTTTCCTGTCTATTTGAAGTTTTTGATATTTTTCAGTTTCTAGGACCATGGTTCGTGGTAGAACGATTTCCAGAGTTCAGTCAAATCGACACTGCTTGTCCCGTTTCAGTGTTCAATCTCAACATGAACTTTACTATCAGGATAGAAAATACAATATATGATATTGGGTAAGTACAAAAAAAGCTGTTACAGTAATAAAAATAAAATAAAATGTACTTATAAAGTGTTGAAAACCAAGCGCCCATTATTCAAAATCAAATAGTCACTTTAACCACAAGAAATAGAGAATTAAGGAGATTTCGCGGTAAGACAGAGTAATCATGTTTGTTTTTTTATTTAGTTAAATCAAAGGACCTACGGAATCGTGGAGTACAAAAAGATAAAGTTTCATAGCTTTTGTCAACCAGAACAAAAGTTATTGTGGAAACAAATAAAAAAGTCGCTTTTTGGCCCCTTGTGGGCCCTCATTTCTAAACGAAATGACATCAAAAGGGAAGGTGCACATCTTCAATATATCTATATTCACTTTGTAAAATTTCAGCAAGATTTAGTGTTTGATTTTGGGGATCAGATTACACAAGATATGCATCCCATAGCGCGACGGACGGGCGGACGGACATACGGACGGAGTGACCCGACTACTATACCTACTTTGGCCTTTGGCGACGCAGGTAAAAACAGTGCTTGGATTATCCAATTATTTTGTAACCTTTTAGCCAACTAAACAGACATAAAATATATATTCCATCTTACTTTTCTATTCACCTTTGAACACATTTATATTGAGTGACTTTTATCACAGGCGTTTGGGTCAAGGATATTTTTTCTTAGTGTGTGTATATAAAAACATCTGACCCTCGCTATATTACTATTTCCACGATCGAATATATAGACGAGATATAAATTTTTATGTACACGTTATTTATAATAAAATAAAAGAAATCCTGGACCAAAGCACCTTGGACTTTTATAGGGGCTACTCTATAGCTTTATTGCTCATCTCACAAAGATTAGGGTCTTTTGAAATGCTCCGAGTGGTAGCTTCGGTTTCTGCGTCCGGTTACTTTAGGAATGGTGAAAGTTTATCCCAATTTATTGACGGATTCCACATTAACCATGCTTCCGATGCTGGCTGTTATCTACCTTTTCTACATGGTAATAACAGTTTGAGTCCGTTCCCTCTCGCTGACAAATGCCACATAGTTTGGTTTTGTTTGTGCCATTTCGGATGCTAAAAGCAGGATGCATGTTTCGAATGCTGTCGTTGACTTTTTTCTGCATGGATGACTACTAACAGAGAAACGATAAAGTCCGTTCTTCTTTACAAATAACGACAAAAGACAAAATTACACTGTGCCAAAGCGAGTATAAAAACTGTTATTTTGGTTATGCTTTATGTGTTTATGCATATTTCGAGGAGTGGCCTCCCCTCAGCATGCAGCGCTTATTTAAAAAAAAAATATAAAGATAGAAAACCAAACGAACAGTATTAGGATTACCCGGACAACCTTAAAGTTTTGAAAGGAAAGTCAGCTCATGGGCACAAAAAAATCGACCATGTGGTGCATTTGATGTTATTTTTTTAGCAAAAGGTTTGATATCTAAGGCAACTTAATCTTATTTGTTTATACATCTCTGTAGCCCTTTCAAAACAAAGCAAGAGAACTTTTTCAAAGAATTTTAGACTGTACGAAATTGGACTTAAATTTAAGGCTTTGATGTATTCTGAACAAGCAATTTGAACTCAATTCGATGCTTAACTCACAAAAGACATTAGAATCGTTAGTTTTTAACACTGTTTTTTGCACTTTCTCATGACATTACAATGACATCATTCTGTAACGGTTTTATATATAACACAATGCTTTACATTTCCTTATATGTATATAACATGACCCCTGTTGAACATGAAAAAAGACAAAAAATGTTATGAAATTTACATATTGTAACATCCTTTTATTAGACATCAAACAAGTCTTTTAAAGACAAGTTGATGAAAAGATTTGATAGTATGTCTAGTGATAATAAATGATACACCTTACTAAGCCTATGCTTCCAAATGTTTTTGTTTGTTAGTTTGCTTTCGAATTAAGCTTAAAATTAAAGTGATAAAGTTAAATAGCAAAACAACCGAATTGGGAAGACCAATCTCAAACTCCCAAGAAGAAAAGACAAACAAGGCATAGCCACGCCGGAGAGCGCAATGGTCCTGACTTGGGACACACATTAAAAAGAAATTGCTCGTTAAACTATGTTTAATGGCGACAAATCTCCCTCTTTCATTGTGATCTTAGGATCCGGTAGTAACACCAAACACAACATGAATGTGAGACATAATAAGGCCGACATTAAGGTGACAATCTCAACATCATGAAACAGTCAAACTCTAATTAAAACAACCACGAACCATTTCGTCAGCGTCTGACCTAATTTTGAATTTTCCTACATGGGTTGATATAATATCGAAAGAAAAACTTTTTCTGATAACCTTGGTCCAAAAATGTACAAACCCTAGCATATCGAATAAGTTTTGAAATAAACATACCATATGCCGGTGAGGTATAGAAGTATGTAGGAAAATTAATAATTTGAAAATTAAAATCGTCTATTCTGTTGTATATTTTTGTACTGGGGTGACCACCCGTGACAAATTCAAGATGCATTTCCCAGATTGGCGTGAAGCTATTAGTTTCTTTAATCTCCAAATACCTACCTACCTATCCTCTTCGCTCCCAGTGGAGCATAAGGTCAATACAAGATTGCGCCAATCGTTCCTGTTCTTTGCCTTGGCCTTAGCCTCTCCCCAAGTCATGTGCAGATCTTTTAGTTCAGCTTCCACTGTACGTCGCCATGTTGTTTTCGGCCTTCCGCGAGGTCTTTTCCCTTGGGGTGTCCATCTTAATGCTTCTTTGGTTAAGCATTTCCCCTCCATGCTGAGAATATGACCTTCTTTGAGTGATCTCGTCAACTATACATTTGGAATCTGTCATTTTCAATAAATTTGAATTTGATATGGTGTTTGGCCAGAATATTTTGCAGATTTGACGTAAGCACTTATAATGGAAACTTGATAGAGATCTCATATCTGCTTTGGTCACCATCCAGCATTCACTTCCATATAGCAATACTGATTTAACATTGCTGTTGTAGAGTTTGAATTTGGTCTTTTTGATTTATTGATTTGATCTCCATATAGGTCGTAACTTGTGGAACGCTGTTCTCCCAATCTCCAAATATGGAGAATAAATTAAAGGAATCCAACAAGCAAACGAAGCGTTGTTGACAGAGATGACATCATCAATATGATGTATTGTCTTCTAAACTTAAAGTTTACTTAATTGAGATTGTATAAAAATAGCAATGATTATCAAAACAAAAAAACATTATTTATAATTTGATATTCCCAATTTGGATTCATTTATTTTTTGTGGTTGGATGATAAAGGATCAGTTCGTGGATTCTTAAATTTGTGGTTCTGAAGGATGTAGATCAACGATTAATTTCCATTTCGTGGGATTTGAAATTTCGTGGATCAAGGGCACCCACAAAAACCACGAAAATAAATACCACACGAATAATAAGAAAACCACAATATTATTATTATTTTTTTTTTTTTTTGTGAAAATATATAGATATATAGTTATTATATGTGTATTCAGTTAAATGGTGGTCCTTCCATACGATCAATCCGTAACTCCTCCATAACCACTCCATAAACTTTTAATTTTCAAATTGTAAGATCTGATAGATTTTTGTTTAAGAAGACATCAAGTAAATGATTTTATAGTTTCCTATCGGTATAATTCGTATTTGATTTGTGGTTTTCTGTTTCAGAAACTTTAGTTACGGTAGATCTGATCATACAGCTACAGTCATCAATCCACTAGATCCAGCGAAATGGCTCGTACAGGACCCAACACGTAAATATACAACCATCAAACATTTGTTGTTTTAATAGCAAATTGTCAAACAGAAACAAGCACTGTTTCTCGCAGAATGATGCTCAATGTAACTGTTTTTCGCTGCAAGTTTTGAAGCTAAGTGAATTCGATAAGGGACCAACCATTTAATTTCGGGGGGGGGGGCTTGTTTTTTTCCCTAAAAAAATAAAGTTAAATGGTCGGTCCCTTTGTATTATGTACATACATGCATATTCCAAATCTATCTAAATATTAAATAATAATAAAAAAAGAGCAATATTTTTATGCAATCTGCGGCGTTGATATTCAAATCAGGTATTGTTTTACTTTGTCCAGTGACAATCTGGCTATTTAAATGTAAATGTTCGAAAGAGTGATTCTTGGATCGTTTTAGAATCAACACCCATATCTAATTTGGTAGCTTTCATAGTAACCCTGGCAAACTTCATGTGAACTTTAAATAGCACCGATCGCCCATATCTTTACTGGGTAACTGTTAGATTTCCTTAGCATATCTTTACCGGATATCTTAAAGATTTTTATAGCAGCTTCCACATCTTTACTGTGTAACTTTAACATTGTATGTTTAATAATTTCAGAGCAGTACCCTTATCCCTACTGGGTAATAGATACTGATTATAGAAGGTTTGCAGTGGTTTGGAGTTGTGTTGATTTGTTTAATGGCAGTCATTTACGTAAGTTTCTGTAAAAAATAACGCGGTGGTTTTATTACCCTTTCGTAGAAATCTTGTTTGATGGGGCACATAGGAATCACTCTGTCTGTCTGTCTGTCCATCTGTTTTGAGGGGCTGTTCATATATGTCGCAAGAACAACTCCTAAATCACTTGTTTTAATTTGATGAAAACATTACGAGCAAGAAAATCAAAAACCATAACATTTCTCTCTGGCATTTTGGGGTAAAAATGCTTGAAATTGATTTTTCCTTATACAGCCCAAATTAAGCAGCCCGGGTATATGTAATTACCTTATAATAAGTTTTAGACAATCAAAAGTCACTATATATGATTTTGCACTTCAGCTTAGTTACTTAGTAAGTTTTTGCTTTACTCCCAAGCAGCACGATTTCGGCTATATCCGGGAGATGAACATGAAAGTGGTGAAACAATGAACATGAAATGATGATGATGTGGAGGAAATGAGGACACAAGGCCAATCGGGTAGGAGAGTTTTGACTGCCACTGGAAAAAGGAGTGATGGGTAGGGACGGGAAATTTAGCCTCCTGCATGGCGATCCTACGGGCCCTACTCTTGCCGAGACCTGCAGCAGGGTTCTTTAACGTGCGAGGAACGTGACATTTTTCCCAACACGGTGCACCACTATGTTTTGCGGTCAGGTTTTTCGCATTATCGCCTGACGACCCCGCATCTCTCGATGTCAGGGCTGCCCCATTCAACCACCTGGGGCACACATCTCAATCGCTTTGTCGCCTGACCCGATGTCAGGTTTCTGAGCGCTCTTTAGTGGACTTTTATCGACAAGCTTAGCGCTGCTGCGGGCCTATTTGCCACCCGGAACCCGCACGGGCTTCAGCTTAGTACATTTATCGTTTGGTTTGTTATTTTTTGTTAACACTGAATTGAAAATATAAATAAACAAAGTTTAACAAAAGACCATAAATAAAAAATTTATAAACAGAATTTACGTAAAACTTTAAGAATGTGACCAACCCTAACTATTCTTTATAGTTAAATGATTGCCAAGGTAATCGATGGATGACATGACACGGCAACATTGTAAACAACTTCATGAAAACACGTTGTTCTGGTTCAGGACATGTATCATATGTATTGTACTGGTCTAAGTTGATTAATGACTTAATTTTAGGGTTGTGATGGATGATTATCATGTTTAGTTTATGTAATTCTTGTTTCTATTTTTTGTCCAAATTACGTTTTGCATTTGTTGATTTATGCCTAAGTTCCGTCTTAGTTTTGAAACTCCCTTATGAAAAAAACAACCGAATAGGGATGATCAATCTCAAAATGTCCAAGGAATTCCAACAACATTAGGTAGTTACAAACCATAGAAATGGAAAATCACAATGGTTCTGACTTGAAAAGCAGTCCAACAGAATTCCAGAATGATCAATGCTTGATTTTGATAATATTCTATAATCCATTTCGATCATAGGTTCGGCTATTTTATAGTATTGAAAAGTACTCTCGTGCGTACTTGTATGTGCTGTGATAGCATTATACATGTAGATACGTGTAAATTTAAACAATACGTGCGTATTTCATTTTTCAGAGATGATACAGATCCTAAGCAGAACGAGACAAGGCCTTCCACAATATATTCGATTCCTAATCTACCGATATCTACAAGCTTTTGGTATTGACACTGGTTATTTACAGTCACCAGATCAGTTCATATGCATACAGAACGAGATGTCTAGACAACAGGCTGCCACACAAGCCACCGCGCAGGCAGCGGCGTCTCAGGCGGCTTTTCAAGCTATGCAAGCCTCAGCAACGACAGGAAACCAGTTTGGATTTGGAAGTGCTCAGCAAGGGTTTGGAATGACACCTTTCGGTTTTGGCACATTCCCAAACGTACAGACTGGCTTTGGAACGACTGCACAACAAGGTTTTGGGATGACACCGCAAAGTTTTGGTTTCGCAACAACAAACCAACAGGCAATGGGACAACAAGGTTTTCCGATGACTCAGCAGGGATTTGGATTCGGAACAGATACTAGTAGTCAACAGGCAACTACCCAACAAGGCTTTGTGCCTGGTCTGCAAAACTTTATGCCCGGTCAACAAGGTTTTACGCCTGGTCAACAAGGCTTTGGGCAGCAAGGATTTACAATGCCGCAGCTAGAATTTGGGGCAACACAGCAAACACAACAGACAACCCAAACAACGGGACAGTCATCGACATCATTTTAATTGAACACCAAATAAAAAGAGATCATAAACATGGTATGATATGTGAGGGCACAAAACCCGCGTCGATAGTATAAATACTTTAGCTTACTGTTCGTATATTGTAAAAGCCATTTGTTTCATGAAATCATTTAGTTACATCCATCTAGTGCTTAGCATTTCACTTGTTTCTTTTCCATTTTATGATTAAAGATGAAAAGCAAGAATCAATCTTTGTTTTGTTATGTACAGCAAGATTGATATGTATGACTTTATACATGTTAATGCATATGCTTTGTTGTAACTGTTTTCAAAGTTACTCCTCATACCTCTTCAGTAATACCAACTGTTCCAAAATTGCAATCTGCAACCAGTTATATTCATGATATTTGGACAACAAGTGACGTTTTCATAATGCAAGTGTTCTGCAAATTGAAAAAATTCAAAATATATCTTTAAATGTGTCAAAGCATTCTATAGTTGTTTTGGGACAGGAAGGATTTCTTTAAGTACAATTCTAGTACCAGTATTATGTTTACATATACTAGTTCATAAAACAACAAAAAGTAGAAGTAGGCTGCAATATTGGCTTCCATCTTAAACATTCATTCATTCCCTTCCTGGGTGCTTTTTTTGTCTGTAAGTAAAAAAGCTCGTTTAAAATTTAAAAAGAATAAAACAACAGGGTGTTTACAGAAATCTAGTTATGATGGGTATCCATTCTCCGAGGAGTAGCTTATCGGTTTCATGTATTAAAACAAAAAATACAAAAAGCATTTACCAAAAGAGCATTACTCTTAAAAAACAGTTGATATATATATCTATATTATACATAGCACTGCATAACGAACTCTTCTCCTATTGTTGCAGCTGTATTTACCTTTTAATTCCATAGCATCTTTAAAATTGTTTGGTAGTGGATTTTTTCTTGTTTCTGGTAAAAACAAATCAAGTATTCCAGCTACAAATCCAACCATACCAACAACAATAAAAGGCAAAGCAATACCAAACCTGGTGTCGAAATAGACTCCCTGAAACAAACAATCAAAGTACTGAAAGTACTGAAAGCCAGGAAAATCTAAAAAAAATTGAGATTGTTTATGTGAAGTATAAAAGTAGAGTAGTAATTAGCGGTTGGAAAAGGAACCGCTATATCGCGAGCGTGTATTGATGTGTGAATTGATATGTGACGAGGCAACACGGTCATCAGAGGCTTTTGATTGGTCAGTTACTGAAAGACTATAGTACCTATAGCCGTGGGTTATCCCGGCTAAAAATGAATTTATACGCATGGTGAACCAAACTCCTTTCCCTAGTCTGCCTATTTTTCAAATGCCAAATGCATGTAACCGTGTTTTAGAACGGCCGTCCTTGGACAAGGATAAAAACCTTAAAGGGAAAGTTCACAAAAAAATGAAAATTTGTCATATGATTTCTAATGCATTATCTAATTATGCTATATCATTTAAACTTGTATATTCAATTTAATAAGCTGACAAAAATGGAATTTTATTTTATATCTTTTGGTTTCTGTCATTTTAAATTACACAAAACATCTGAATACCACAAAGTCTCCTTTTGACAGTGACCCACCATTTGCCTAATTATTGAATTGCCAATATATAATATTTTTATGTGCATCTATGTTATGACATTTTAAATAAGTGATAGAAAATCCTTATTTAAATTAACAAAATTGAGATATTCTTTAATTAGTAATAATGATTTTTTTGTATAAAAATCAATTTAAATAAGTCATTTTTAATTATCTAGTCATGTTGTGTTGTGATAATCTTGCATATAAATCACATTATTGTTTTTAATGCTAGAATGAAAATAAAATGATGTAGTACATAAAACTTTGTTTCTGAATGTTTGTATATTAGGTTTTGACACCTGTAGGTATTGATAATTATTTCACCCCAAGTCAGCTGTGACTAATTACATTTATGATTACCTAACCATTACACAGGTACCTGCTGAGAGACAATGACAATAAATTCACATTAATTAACACTTTCAGCAAACCCAGTGGGGGATTAGAAAAAGAATGACCTGTAATTTACATAATTATATCACAATTATTTTCAATGAAAAATGATGGCTTACATTTAAATACACAACTTCTTTTTGAATAGTAAATAAAAATAATATTTTTTTGAATTATAGAATTTTAATTTTAATTAATTAAAATAAAGTTCAATTTATAAGAAAAAGATATTAGAATAATAAAACGTTTTTTGAAAAGATTTTATATAGAAAGTAATTTGAAAATATAAAAATGATCTTGTTGACTTTTGATTATTTTAATTATTTTGTTGGTTATTGGACGTACCACATGATCACTTAAACGTTTGAACTAATATGATTTTTTGCTACTCAATAGAAATTCTGATTAACTGAAGTAGTCCCCTAATGTAGAGTAGGGGACTATTTCAAATAAATAATCTCCAATATCTTTGTTATAAGTTAAGATATGAGAGAAAAAAATTGCACACTGTTATAAAACATTGTTCTGAACAATTTAAGACCATATGTCAAAAATCGTGAACTTACCCTTTAAAAACACAGATACATTTCTGAATCAAGTTCTTTTACATGACAAAATCTACTTTAAGCACATTTGATTTTCAATATTTGAAAATGCTTAGATATAAAAAACCAACATTATAAAAACTTACAATACAAGTGAATTTCTTACCTTTTAATGATAAAATATAACAGACTTCATCCATATTAAATAGCTTTTAGACAACAATCTTAGACAGATCTTAAGTATGAGAGTATTCTTATTCTCAACTCTATGAACTCATTGCGTTAGCTATATTACGGAGTTGAGAATTTTATTAGACTTCATTTTTTTTAATGTTTTGAGGGACCGGGGCCAGGGACAATGAAAGCTTTGTCCAAAAATTACCGAGTGTAAATTCTAGCTGCTGAGAAAAGTTTTGCCGACGATGTCAACGACACAAGACGATGAATAGTGAATCTTATATATTAACTTACGAGTTTTCCTATATACGGTGACACCAACCCTCCAATTTTTCCAACAGCATTACATATAGCTAGAATTGATGTCCTCATAACCGTAGGAAATAGCTCAGCCGTTATGAGATAGACAATAAAAAAGCCTAAAGTTGCACCAAACTTCCCAATCATTGCAAGAGCTATCGTGCACCAATCTAGACCTGCACAAAAAAAAAAACAACAATACGGTCTCTGCTTTTACATACTTTACTTTCCCTTGTGCATAGTACAAAAGTGAATTATAATTACGGTATAATAATGGATGGATCAAACATTTACATGTATTTGTTAGAATTTTAGTGTGTTGAAATTTGAATATATAGCAAACCACATTTGTATCGAGCATACTAATAACTCGTCAGCAGCATTGAAATAAAAATGACCAGAAGGAAGAAAAATTCAGTCTACCTATTAAAAAAAAATCTATGTTCAAAAAGTTGTGCCGTTCGTAAGTTTTTTTCCACTCAAATATAAGCACCTATTCCATGTTTGTTTTCGAATATCATTTGTTGAAAAACAAAAATTAAAATTTGGCTAGATAAAATTTTGTGGAAATGTCAACTCACTATCTCCACCAAAGTAACTTGTAAAGAATGTAGACAGACAGCTTATACTTCCAAGTAACATGGAAAAACAGAAGAACTTCTTCCTTGCGAATCTATCAGACCAATAACTTGTTGTGATGGCTGCTAGTTCTGCTAAAGACGCTATGGCAAAGTTCGTGTAGACGTTCCCGCCAAAATCCCCAATGTTAAGCCCTATGGCGTAGTAAGTAAGAACTATTGAAATCCTATAATAAACATCTACACATTTAATTAAACAAGAATTTGTCCATGATTTCCAAAAGACAAGATACACCACAACATTCCAAAAGTAACTTTATCCTGAAGGTAAGCATGGTATGTGACAGTCGGACAAACGGACCCGAACACTACATGCGGCAAAAATGTATGTTTCTATGTAACAATAAATTTTAAAATAAATGGTTTGATTCTAGTGTAAACTGGATTTGACCTCCAAAAAAGTAATCATATAGACTGTCCAAGAATTTAGTTGCAGCCACCAGGAACTACTGACCGTTCCGGAGCACCTTGTTCACTCCTTGTTTGACGCCATTTCGCTTCGCTGTTTGCTCTGAAGCTTTGTTTTTGTTGTATTGTCTAGTGTCTTTTGGTTGGAGTATACTCTGGAATATGATATACTCACTTTGTACAGTCTTTAAACAAAAGGTATACAATTCAACTTTTTCTTTTATTAATAAGCTTATGGATTCGCTAGACTAGGCAGAATCAAGGTACATACCAACTAATTGAAAGTATTAAGAATCTTTTAACCATTACTCTTGAACTAAACACTTTTTTCACTGTAACTAAGTAGGAGTAATCGGGGTTTTGTGAAACAATAAGCTCATCCTCAAAATTGTCGAGTTTACAGTTGTTGACGGTCGCTATTTTATTCAGAATAGTTTTAGCTTCCTCTACTTTTCCACAAGTGAGTAACCACCTAGGTGATTCTGGAATGAAGCTAAAATATGTATATAAATACATATAAGAAATGTGTCGATAGAATTCAGCGTATAAAAACTTTTGTGATGCTTTTCAGATTCATTTTATATTGGTTTGACTAAGCGACTGGTAAATTTTGAATTTGATAAACTTAAAAAACTTTCCTACTTTGATTTAGAACATTTATTTTTGATAATATTTTTCGATCTTTTACAAGTATCATACTTACAATAAAAATAGAAGAATACAGGGGGCAACTGGCAGAGAAATAGCTAAAAACAGGTGGTTTACATCTCGTATGAAATAAGCCTCTAACAAAAGTAGATACTCGCCAATGCAAAAGGCAAAGTACATTATAAACGAAACAAGAACACGTTTTGATGGTCCCACCAACTCCGTACCTAGAAAGAAATATAATTCAATAAATGAACTAGAATCTGAGATTTCTTCTACGTCTCGTTGGTATGTTGTCTTGGATTTTTTTCTAGTTTTTGATTTTAACTTTTGTTTGTTTGTTTGTTTTGTTTTGTGTGTTGTTCAAGATTATCAATAAGGGAAAGTTTGAGGCAACAAAGCTGGTTTGACAAAGCGTGTCCATGATGTTGTTCATGATGTTATGTGTGTTGATTGTTCTATGTCTAGAAAGGGGTCGTTCTTTTTAAAATAATTTTAGAATTGGTTTTGAATCGTACGTATTATAGTTATAGTAAAACCGCTGGTCACACTGCCGCTGGTTTATGTACAAATGTATATAAGTCGCTCTATTAATTCGTTTTAAAAGGAACATATCTATAGCGCAATCAGTTTAATTGTTTGGTATACGATTTTGTTTTCTAAATTTCAAGTCAATGGCACCCTTTCGTCCAATTGTTTTATTATTTTTACAGGTATATAAATGATATATATTACACACACCTAGAACGATCGTTGTCATGTAAGTTCCCGTACTACCAATTGCGTTGAACGTTTGGCAAACGGCTGCTAGATAAACATTTGGCATCCACGGAGTCAGGAAATTCGATATGAAAAGGATGAATACTGTTCCAATTAAAGTTTTCCTTCTTCCAATGCTACAATATAAAGGCATACAATGAAAATATACTGTGAAACAGTTAATATGCTCTTACAACTTTATATAATACACCATTTTTTTCCCTTGTTCCACACTTGATATCCTCTTTAATTACATCTGGTTTTGTTTTTCATACGTTTCAATGCATTTGGTAAAAAACAAGAGGCTCCCAGGAGCCTGAATCGCTCACCTGGTCTTGATGTTGACCCTATAAAGACTTTTCTAGAGCTAAATGAGCTGAACGTTTAAGCAAGTAATAGCTTTTCTTTATCTACTATAGTTTTCATTCTGTAGCCGTAGGCCCAATTCATGAAAAAAAAACAAAACATTATTTTAAGGGCCTTACCCCCTATAAGGGGTCATTTGACAACTTTGACCCTATGAAGACTTTTGTAGAGCAAAATGAACTGAACATTTAAGCGAGCAACAGCTACTCTCTATCTGCTATAGTTTTCATTCTATAGGCCAAAAACATGAAAGAGCGTTATTTTAGGGGCCGTAACCCCTATAAAGGGACATCTGACAACTTCGACCCTATGGAGACTTTTGTAGAGCTAAATGAACTGAACATTTAAGCAAGCAACAGCTTCTTTCTATCTGCTATAGTTTTCATTCTATAGGCCAAAAACATGAAAGAGCGTTATTTTAGGGGCCGTAACCCCTATAAGGAGACATCTGACAACTTCGACCCTATGGAGACTTTTGTAGAGCTAAATGAACTGAACATTTAAGCAAGCAATAGCTTCTCTCTATCTGCTATAGTTTTCATTTCATAGGCCAAAAACATGAAAAAACGTTATTTTAGGGGCTGTAACTCCTAAAAGTGGTCATCTGACAACTTCGACCCTATGGAGACTTTAGTAGAGCTAAATGAGCTGAACATTTAAGCAAGCAACAACTTTTCTCTATCTGTAATAGTTTTCATTCTATAATCCAAAAACATGAAAAATGCTATTTTTCACCTTTAAGGGGCCATAACTCCTATAAGGGGTCATCTGACAACTTCGACTCAATGGAGACTTTTGATGCTGAAGCAGTAGCGTGGCATCAGATTTCATCTATCGCTTATACTTTTTGATTTACAAGCCAAAAACAGTAGTCTGACCCCCTGGTCTATTTTTAGTAACGGTGGCCATGTTGTTTGGACGGCGGTCACCATTTGTGCAATCTTGGTAAAGGACATCCTATAGATGCAGTGTGCAAAGTTTCAAAGCAATCCCTTTAGTCGTTTCGTCGGAAAAGATTTTCAAAGAAAAGTTAACGACGACGACGACGGACGACGACAGACGACGACGACGACGACGGACGCCAAGTGATGGCAATAGCTCACATGGACCTTGGGTTCGGTCCAGGTGAGCTAAAAATTGGTTTGGGAACTATGGTGGCTAGATGCGGTTATTTCGCGTTTTTCGCTGCATCTAAAACGAGAAACGATAAAAGCACGACATTGAGAAAACACATAAACGCAAAAAGAGACAGCAAAAACAAATAAAAAATAAAATTTGTTCTCGACTTCTCGTTTCGATTTCGCGCTTTTGCGTTTTCAAACCGCGAAAATGAGATCATTCGGCTATCATAGGGAATCGATCAGATATTTATTCAAAAGTTTTAAGACATTTTTATATGTATACTAGTTTCTTTTTATGGGGAGGATGGTTGATTGATTGTAATGGTTAGCATCATTTAATTTTGGTTTATTGATAAAATTTACTTACGTGTCCGGTATGGTACCAAACAATAAGAAATTGCCGAGAAAATAAGCAAATATTATATGGCTTCTTCCAAATTTGTCGTTACACACTAAATCAAACTGAAAAAGCAGAAATTGCATTTAAACTATTGGGAATGGAAATATTGCATTGCACATGCATCTACATACAAGATATAAAGTAACTGTCTCTTAAACGTTTTTTTTTCGGTATCGCATAAATTCAGCAGTAGATTATTTTTGTTGTACTAAGACCACGACTGACAAGATTGCTTCACGTAGCCAATGTCCCCCGCCGCCGCATTAAAGTTGAAAATTTTCTAAAATTTGAATAATTGAAATTGCATTGGGATATGATCAACTACATATCGTGACAAACAATCCTACAAAGTTTCATCAAAATCTGTTGAGCGGTCTCAGAGGAGTTGTGCTCACAAAGTGTTCCTATGACCTAAAATAAACAAAGTCCATAAAGTCCCATAACTCCTATAGAATTTGTCGAATCAAAATGGCGGTGCTTTATGATCAACTACATATCGTGACAAACAATCCTACAAAATTTCATTAAAATCCATTGAGCGGTCTCAGAGGAATTGTGCTCACAAGTGTTCCTATGACCTAAAATGAACAAAGTCGATAAAGTCTCATAACTCCTATAAAATTTGTTGAATCGCAATGGCGGTGCGATATGATCAACTACGTATCATGACAAACAATCCTACAAAATTTCATCCAAATCCGTTGGGCGGTTTCAGAGGAGTTGCGCTGACAAAAGTGTGACGGACGGACGGACGGACGGACGGACGAAGACCATTACTAGGCCCCTCCGTCGCGTTGCGGCGGGGACAATTAAGACAATACTTTGTTTCGCAACAATGTTGCGTTTCCTGTATGTTTTTAGCTGGTACCTCATTGGGTATTTATTGTATTAATTTGATCATTACAATAAAGTCGAATTTCAATCCGTTAATTACCACGGAACTAGTAATTGTTTCAGAATTGCTCGTTGGAACAAGACGGGGTTGCATGTACCATCTTATCGATTAGGGAAAAAAATACTAAAATTCAATTAAACAACTGCATGTTACATTATTATTATGTTATCTAAGCACTTGTTTAATTGACCATGTCTTTTTCAAAGTACCAAGTTGTAGTCTCTTAATTCGTATTCTTTGATTTAGCTATGAAGCTGCAAACTAAAATCATTTTGGTGAATGTAATATCACATTCAACGACCAAGCCCAATGTAAAGCTGCAGCGTTACCAAGAAATACCTTTGATATAAGTGTAGACTGAAAAACAGAGTCGTCATACACCCAGCTTGTACAAGCTTCCTCGATGCCATTTTTGATAAGCGTGCACTGTGTTGCATTCACCGCTTCACTGTGGTTGTCAAATTTTGGAACTAGACAAGAACTGGGTAGAATGCCCATTGAATGTCATATCAAAATATTAACTATTATGTATTTAGCACGCTTTTTCACTACAAATCTAAACCCTCTATTAAGTGAATCTTTCCAACTAACTAAAATACTGGATGAAAAGGGAACGTATACCTGGTATACATACGTAAAAGACATACTTTTTGAAACAAATATTGATTTAGAAAGACTGGAGACTTGTACGGAATTAAAACAACTGAAAAACATTAAAAAATATGTAAAAACTCAAATAAACTCATTCTATGAAAATATTGTAAAAAACAAAATGAATAGTATTGATGATAAAAGTAAACTAAATTTCTATAAAAAGTTGAATCCAGCCTTAAAAATAAAACCATATCTCTCAATTTCAAACTTTGAATTCAGGAAACTGATTACAAAATTAAGAATCAGTGATCACAAACTATTAATTGAAAAAGGAAGGCACTTTAAAATTCCTAGAGAAGAAAGATTATGTCAAAAATGTCAGGTATTGGACGATGAGAATCATTTTTTACTTAGATGTACTTACAATGCAAACTTAAGAGTAACTTATTTTAACTTTTTATCTTTAGAACACATATCATTCAATAATCTGAATGATGAAGAAAAAGTAACTTATTTGTTAAACCCCTCAACACCATTGCAAGTAAATAAACTAGGATCCTTTATAAAAAAGTCTTTTGAACTGAGGACAGGGGACCCTTAATTTTTTCTTTACTTGTAACTATGTATTAATGTGTGTTTTAGTTAGTTTTATATCTGTGTATGTTTATGTGTCACAAACTGTATAAAAGTTTAATGACAATAAAGATTCGTATTCGTATTCGTTAATGTATGAGCTGGGAACATCATACGCGTCATCAGCGTTTTCTGGAATACGGCATCTGTCGAGATAAATTAGATAACTTTATTTTTTTTCAACTTAGACATTTTTCAGATTTTGTGTAAATTATGCCGATACTATTGTATGCAATATCGACCCTCGATCATGCTCGCTGTCGGTCGATTTGCATTTCTCGGGTCGCCGTTTTTTGCTGGGGTTGGTATAGATTTTTGGGTCGACAATTCTTCGCTGGTGGTCGATAGCTCGTTGTATAGATCAAGAAAAAGGCTATATAGTTATAGAATAATGTGACAACACGTAAATGGTAATAGCAAAAACAGTCGCAAGTGGAGTAAAGCTAACATATTTTTTTAAGTTGAAGAGACAGATGCAGGTCTGTAATAGAAAATAATGAGGCGGCAATTTAGATAAACCACGATGGACAACCGCCAGCAACCTTCAACGAGGCCATGGCCAGTAGGCGCTGCTCGCTGTTCTACACACAGAATGTCAGATGCGGTTTTTTTTCTTTGAACTTAAGAATATAAATTCTCACCTATGAAGATGATTTCCAAGAGAAAAGCTGAAAATATAAGTGGTCGGGGCGTCCAACATTATTGGTAACGCCAAAAGCGCCAGGACAAGTTTCTGGTATTTTCCAAATTCTCCTATAGACTGAATTGCCTTATCGTACTCCATAGCGCATCAATATATGATATGCTAATCCGAAACAGTTTATATCGGATACATGCTGGGCAAATTATGTGTAAGGAAACGTAAAATTTAAATCTTATCGTGCGTTTTTTAATTGAGTGTTTGTTCATAAATTATAAATAATAATTGGTGCACGTAGTTGAACAATATTTCGTGTTTCTCATTGCATACCACTTGGTGCTATTTTCCTTTGGAATTAACACGCGCATCATTAAAAATTTACAGCCTGCAAGGTTTCCTCCTTGCCAGCAGCATTTGATATGTATCAAAAAATGGATCAAAGACAGGAATGGCCGGATTTCGTTGAAAAGGAACTACCGGTAGATGAGCGACAGACCTGAAATCAAATCCCACACCTCATGTTGATGCTGCATATCAAATATCAAAAGGTCGTGATAAATAGTTGATGAGAAAACTGTTACAAAAATTTTCGACCTTTGACCATTCATGTCAAAAACTAACCCAGTAAACAGGAAGTAGATGAGCGACAGGCCTTAAATCAAATACCACGTTATGGGACTCCACTCTGATGCTGTATACCAAATATCAAGTGGCTGAGAAAACTGTTACGATAATTTCTTCTCCGTCCGCCCGCCGCCCGACATTCACCATTCTATAACCTGAAATTTTCATTCCGTGAAATCCGGACAAAAATGTCATGTGAGAAAACATAAAATGCTTACCTATTAATATTCTGTTGTGCAAAAGATAGCAAAAGGCTGTCGAACAATACCATCATATTAGAGATTTTAGAAGATTATTGCTGGATTGAGCTTCTCATTTTGAACTACTAGTTCGATCGGAGTGCTTCTCTTAGTTTTGTTAAAATGCTGTTAGCTGACAATTAAACTCCTTGCCATATGGAAAACGTTAATTGCAATAAAGGAACATAAATGTAAAGAATATTTACTGCTATTATTAAGATTGTAAGCAAAGTGAAAAAAAAGTTGAACAATTACATAATTTTATCACAAGTCTATGATCAATTTTTAGGTTCCACAATACTTTTCCCTTTAAAAATTAGTTGGCAACTTAATGAGCTTTATTAAAACTGTAGGAATTATACTAGTATTATATGGCAAATATTCTTTTGTATCTGTTGGTAGACAGAAGAAGAAGAAGAATATTTTATTATCCATAAGAATGGGCCCACGGCAGGCATGGGACAAATTACATTGCAATGTAATGCATTGAATTACCATTACTTTGAGAAATCTTGCATTGAATTACCATTACCATTACAAGGATTTTGGAAAGAAATGCATTGAATTACCATTACATTGGCTAAGAAATGCATTGAATTACCATTACATTTTTAGCTCACCTGGCCAAAGGCCACGTGAGCTATTGCCATCACTTGGCGTCCGTCGTCGTCGTCGTTAAGTTTTCTTCAAACTTCTTCTCCTCTGAAACGGCTGCACAGATTCAAACCAAATTTGGTCTGAGGGTACTTTAGGGTATCCCCCACAGAACTGATAAGGGGATTTTTGATTCGTCGAAAAACATGGCCGCCGTTGCTAAAAATAGACCAGGGGGGTCAGACTACTGTTTTTGGCTTGTAAATCAAAAGGTATAAGAGATAGATGAAATCTGATGCCACCCTACTGCTTCAGCATCAAAAAATCTACAAAAGTTTCCATTTGGTCCAAGTTGTCAGATGACCCCTTATAGGGGTTACAGCCCCTTAAAGGTGAAAAAAAGCGTTTTTTCATGTTTTTGCCCTATAGTATGAAAACTATTGCAGATAGAGAAAAGCTGTTGCTTGCTTAAACGTTCAGCTCATTTAGCTCTACAAAAGTCTCCATAGGGTCGAAGTTGTCAGATGACCCCTTATAGGGGCTACGGCCCCTAAAATAATGTTTTTTCATGTTTTTGGCTTATAGAATGAAAACTATAGCAGATAGAGAAAAGCTGTTGCTTACTTAAATGTTCAGTTTATTTAGCTCTACAAAAGTCTCAATAGGATCGAAGTTGTCAGATGACCCTTAATAGGGGTTACGGCCCCTAAAGTTACCTTTTTCATGTTTTTGGCCTATAGAATGAAAACTGTAGCAGATAGAGAAAAGCTGTTGCTTGCTTAAATGTTTAGTTTATTTAGCTTCACAAAAGTCTCAATAGGATCGAAGTTGTCAGATGACCCTTAATAGGGGTTACCGCCCCTGAAATAACCTTTTTCATGTTTTTGGCCTGTAGAATGAAAACTATAGCAGATAGAGAAAAGCTGTTGCTTGCTTAAATGTTCCGTTTATTTAGCTCTACATAAGTCTCAATAGGATCGAAGTTGTCAGATGACCCCTTATAGGGATTACGGCCCCTAAAATAACGGCTTTTCATGTTTTTGGCCTATAGAATGAAAACTTTATAAAGAAAAACTGTTGCTTGCTTAAATGTTCAGCTCATTTAGCTCTACAAAATATAGGGTTGACATCAAGACCAGGTGAGCGATTTAGGCTCCTGGGAGCCTCTTGTTTTTAAATCTGTTAACTTGTCTGCAACATCCATAATACCTAGGTTAATAGAAGAAAATGAGATGTGGAATAAGTGTACGCGACACAACCTACATTATAAACGTATACATTGTATTTTAAATATCCACAATGGAAAACAGCCAGCAGCCTTCAATGTGACCAGCGGTCGCTGCTCGCTGTTTTTCAATTGGCCCCTGGATTGAAAATAAAATACATATGATTCAAGCCCAATCCCAAAGTGCATTGAAAGACCCTCTTCTTGACAAAAAACAAATAACAAAAATTCGACTAAATACAAACATAAGCTTTGATAAAGATTCCTGGCTTAGGACAGGCACATTAAAATGTGGCGGGGTTAAACTAGTTTTTTGGCGCCAACCTTCCCCCTAATGATAATCAATAACAAAGCACAAACTAACACACAGTAAAAATCAAATCGATAGAAGTTCAATTCAACAAGAGAGTATCTGAGACAAAAGGACAACAGGTAATTAACGGAACATAAAGATACTCTCTTGAGAACACTCGAAGTTACTGACAGCTAGCCAAGAAGCATCCATCGACTGATGTAAAAAAATCAAGTATGTCGATTTTAAATCCGACACAACACGTCAAACATTTGATTTGATGATGCATCATCACACAAAACCGACACACTTGACCGCTGTAATGCTCAAAAATGACATAAGTATAAAAAGGCAATTAACATTTTAAAGTAAGTATCAAATTATCAATATTTTTACCAAAGAAGACTAAATTCAAAGATTTTACTAAAATATCCATTTCATAACCTTTATTTAATAAAGTTTTAAGCCAATTTTGCATTCCCAACGGATTGTTTTTGAATTTATTTGCTCTATAAACAACATTACCGTAGAAATTTGGATGGGATATTCCCTTTACAATCAAAAGTCGTCGTGTGCAGTTAAATTTTCCAATAAGGTATAGATATTTATGATAAAACTTAGTAAACGACTTCACTAATTTGTGGTAACGATATCCTTGTTTTAGTAATTTTTTTGTAATACACTGGTTTTTATCCTTAAAATCAGGCACACCACTGCAGTTCCGAGCATATCTTACCAACTGTGAAATATATACTCCGTAAGACGGAGCAAGCGGTACATCTCCCTCTAGAAAAGGAAAATTCACAATGGGAAATGAAAAGTCATCCCGTTTATCATATATTTTAGTGTGTAATTTTCCATCGATTATACTTAAATCTAGATCTAAAAATGGGCATCTATCACCAGTAAGGTTAGATTTATTCAAAGTTAATTCCTTGGGATAAATTTCCGTAATAAAATTAGAAAATGTCGGATTGTTTAGTGAAAGAATGTCGTCTAAATATCTGTATGTATAATTAAAAGTTTCAATGAGATGTTGTCTGTTGGGGTCTTTTTGAAGTTTTGCCATAAATTGGGATTCATAACAATACAAAAAAAGGTCAGCAATAAGTGGGGCACAATTAGTTCCCATAGGGATACCAATGACTTGGCGATAAATTGTTCTCCCAAAACGAATATAAATGTTGTCCAAAAGATAATTTAGAGCAGTTATCATTTCTGCATCAGTCCAATTGACGTAACCTTTATGAGTCTCGTTGCTAAAAAACGATTTATTAAATAATTTAGAAACTTTAGAGCAGATATAGTCACTTTTAGATTTATCGAAACACCATTTAACCAGATATTCAAATTGTTTTTTAATAAGACAGTGAGGAAGGTTAGTGTACAAAGTAGAAAAATCGTAGCTATCAACTGTATTGTAAGTACCTTCAAAAGCGCGAAGTTTGTCTAAAACATCGAGCGAATTTTTCACACTCCAAAAATGATTTATACCACTGTTTTCAAATACCTTTTCGCAGTATCGAATAATAAATTCTTTCATAGTAGTCAAAGCAAGTGATAAGACTTTAGAAATATTAGTGAGAGAACACTTACTTGAAGGAGATATGAAACGGGATTTATAAGGAGTTTTGTGTAGTTTAGGGATCCAGTACATTGTAGGTAGTTTATTGTATGTAGGAGCGGCTCGTAGTGATGTGGTATTTAAAATATGGTCCTCAATAATACTAAATTCTGTAGATTGTACGCGAATAAAAGTGTTGGAGCTTTTAATTTCTTGCATCAACACTTCAAGGTAATATTTTCGTCATACAATAACGACATTATTGGCAGCTTTGTCTGCAGGAACGAAAACGTATTGTGAACCAAGTGAACGCATTTTTGTCTTAATTCTTTTTAGATATGTATTTGGCCGAAATTCTACAAAGGAGTTTTGAAAATGATTTATTCTGAGTTTAACAATTGACATGAAGTTATTTATAAAATTGTCAAGAGATTTAGTATCTGCTTCTTCTCTCTTGATCCAAGATTTACAGAAAGAGAGAAGTGCAGTTTTGATACAATCAAAGCAAGAATTCCAATTGATCTTTGAGTGGGGTCTAAATTTTGGGCCCTTTTTCAGAAAATTTATTACCTCTGGGTCCTTGACGATGGTAAGGTCACCGGTAACAACATGGTTTCAACTTTGTTTCAAAAGATTTCCGATAAAAACTTAAAAGTCAAAACTTTATAAACTTATGTACGCTGATACATTGTATGTCTTAGAACAGAAACAAAACAGAAAAGTGAAAAAGTTGCTATTTAAAGCAAGAATTTTGTTTGTTTCAAACTAAACTAAACTGAAAACCTCCTTTGCAATGTCTATTTTTATATACATTGTGCCATGACCAAAACTAATGTATAGAAAAATAAGAGTTAACAAATTTATGGTCATAACTCATATATTGAAGAAGATTAGATCATGAATAGGCATAGTTTGTTGAAAAGCCAGCTTGTGATCTGTACATAATTAGATTGTTAATCAAAGCAGTTGTAAAGTTGATTTTAAAGCATTTTAAAAATAATTTAAAAGATTTTATCATTTTTGTCAAGGAAGATAACATAGAATAACTGCATGAGGAATATGTCATTTTTGTAATTTGAAATCTATTTGCCAATTCAACTCTCTTGGTTCTTGGTCAACTTTTTTCTGTTAAAGATAAACTATAAACATGATAAATAAAAATAAATAATTCAATTAATATTGGTTACATGAAACCATTTAATTTGGCAGAAGAGTTGTTTTGACACTCTGATTAAGTTGTTTTTACAACAGTGTCAAAAGAATATATTTAATTATTTAGTGTTTGAATGGCTTCACTTAAATTTTTTAAGAACAATATGTTTTATGATTTCATAATGTCATAAACCTGCTATAAGATGTTAAAAATTTTACTGTCCCTTCTCCATTTTCACATTAAATAATAGTAATGCAATGTAATTCATTTGTAATTCTTGAATTACATACATATTGGAAAAAGAAATGCATTGAATTACCATTACATGTAATGCAAAAAATGGTGCATTACACATTACATTGATTTACTTGAAAAAATGTAATGCATTGCAATGCATTACCATTACACATTTGCATTACCCCATGCCTGGCCGTCGAGGGGGGGGGGGGCATATTACAGTGCATATAACCTGAAACTTCATGCATGTGTGCCACTTATGACAGTCACTCAAATGAAGCAGCTATGGATGACACTACTTAACAATTTCAACTAAATTATTCATTTTAAAGCTTTAAATGTTGGCACATTTATATCAAATGAAAGAACCTTAGTGAGCACGCTCACATAACCCACACCTACTGCTATTGGATTATAAAAATTAACCTCGAGCTAAATTTTTTTGTGAATTAAATGTTTGTGATAGCATACACCACTTCATATGCTATCATTCTTGCTTACCAAGTTTCATTATATTTTTCAGGAGTTGCCTTCACAAACTGTAATCAGGATTTTCTAAAGGCAATAACTCCCATAAAAATTTGCGGACAAAAATTTCCTGGTAATATGCACAACTACATATTATGTCCATAGGCAGATCCAGGGGGGCCCGCCCCCCCCCCCTTTTGATGGAAAAATTTGGTTGAATATAAAGGAAATTATTGAGCCTGACCAAAGCGGGCCCCCTCTTAGGCCAGTCAGTGGGCCCCCTCTTTTCGGAATCTCTGGATCCGCCTCTGATGTCTTTCTTGCATACAAAGTTTCTTAAAATTCTGTTCAGTAGTTTAAGATGAGTTGCATATACAAATTCTTATCACAGACCGACAGACAGACCAGTCAAAAACATTATACCCTATGCAACTTTGATGTGTGGGGAATAACTAATGTTCATTAAGTTTTTTTTTTCACCATGACAAACAGGTCTTAGGATTGAGGAAAAAGAGCTGTGTCTCCAAGTCTGTAACGCAGCTGTTCAAACTTGAATACAATAGGTGTTTCAAAGTTTGATATTTTCAATATACAGTCAAACCTGTATGTAAAGGGACGACAAAATCATGTCCTTTATAAGCTGGTGCCCTTTATAATATGGAGTAGGCATTGCCTAAATGCGAGCATAGCTAAAAGGGACTACGATTTGTTTATATAATGATGATCATAATTAATGCAATCAAATGGGGCATTTTACTCTTTGAAGACTTGTTTGTGATCTTATTCATGTAGGGGCATTTTTGTCTTAAAAGTCTTGTTTGTTTTTGTACCCTTGTCTTACCAAAAAGTGTGAATGAGTGGACAGAAATTATTTTTGTGTTGGATCTACTCCGGGCATCTACTCAAGTTGGATATTCAGAATCAGAAGCAGACGAACATTGTAGTGCACGACCTTTTGTTCATTTTGATTGCACAAAATTCATAAGTTTATTTGGTAAACAAGTTTTTCCATTTCTAACAATCTTTTTCATATATAATTTTTATTCATATTTTGTTCTAAATGTCGACATTCAGGGCTATCGCTATCATTTAATTTCCAATATTTCCATTTGCTTATTTTGGGGCGAGATGGTATGGGGCGACTAAGCTTCGAGACACGTTAGTTTCGTACGTGCATATAACCAAGACGAAACGAGCAGCTTATGTGTATTTATTATTTTAAGAATATTATTTTCTTGTCAAAAGCGCAATTTATTATTTTTTTAAGCATTATTTCTTTTCTTATAAATTATTTTAACATTCACTCCGGCCCTGTAAAAATAATAACCCTTTCCGGACCATAAAAAATCTAAATCAGCATTAGCAAATTTCTCGCGGAAACAAATACCGTAGAGCTCTCCGCTCGAGCGGGCACTTCGTGTCCGCTTGCGAGCTATGCTCGCTATAAAGGTTCATCTTAGTTGTATTTGTTCATAAAAGGGATATTTTAGGTGCCTTTTATAGGCAGTGATTTGCTGTATATACAGGTGCCTTTTAAGGCAGGTTTGACTGTACATGTACATGTATTTATGATGAATGAATGATCCACATGTTAAAATAGTTTGACAATTCTACAGAATCCTAGCTATAAAGAAGAAAAGTGTGTCACCTAAGATATAAATAACCAACAACACTACATTATGCATGACCCAGACAATATACACAATGCAATAAATTATGAATAAGGTAAACTGGTGAATGTGTTATATTTGAAAAATAAAATGACTAAATTGGAATCATCTCATTGTGTACCTTAATCAAGATTTCACAATATTGGGTATACAACAAAATTAAAACTTTTAACAATATTGACTGAACTACAATTAAAGGAATATTGAGAAAAAAGGCAAGGTACAAAATAATGTCCAAACAAGGCTAACACTACCTCCATTCAACTATTTGAAAGCAGGAAGTAAGTTTATGCTTGTATTTGCCTGCAAAAAAGGTGTCTCCTCTCCACCTTGTTTCCCCAAAATTTCTAAGTTCAAAAGTCAGATTCTTCCACAAAACCTGGTGTGTGTGTGTTAGGGTTTAACTCCCTTTTTGATTCACCTGGGCCATATCGGGCAGTCAGCTTGAATGGTGGAGGAAACCAGAGTACAGGGAGGAGGAAACCACTGACCTTGGGCAGGTAACTCGCAAACCTAATCGCATACAGGTGGGAAAGTCCCTTTCTCGAAAATTACTAACAGGACTAGGTGATCACCTAGTGATCAATAGTGTGGTATTTAAACCAGCACCTTAGACCACTCGGCCACCCAGAATTTCCTGGTGATATGCACAGCTACATATCAAGTTTCATAAAATATGGTTTAGTACTTTAGAGGAGATGATCAGAAACCATATTAAATGAGGATTTTCTGAAATTTTTATAGTTCAAAGGGCCATAACTCTAACAAAAATTTTAGGATAAAAATTACTGGTAATATGCACAATTACTTTAATATACAAAATTTCCATAAAAATGCCATACAGTAGTTTCAGAAGAATTGCGCTGACAAGATGATAAAGAGTATTTTCAACCAATTTCATAGTTCATAGGACCATAACTCCCACAATAATTTGAGGATCAAAATCCCCTGATGTACTTCCTACATACCAAATTTTGATGAATTCTGTTCAGTGGTTTTAGAGGAGTGAATATGTCTCCCCATGAAAGTGGGGGGGGGGGGAGACATTATAACTGACTGCTTAGGATAAAAGAGGCACAGGAAAACTTATCGGCTTATGCTGTGTGTCTTTTAAATCAATCTTTCAGTACGTAGAACTGAGAAATTTTGTTTTCTTTTTTTTTCTTTTTTAACCCTTAAAGCAGTCTTAGTTGGCTCAGAAAACAGGAAGTAAATTGCCGGCTGACATGAAAAGGAGAAGCAAGCTACAACTGATTTTGCTTAAGTAAATAAATCCAATACGCAGTAGCCAAGGATCTATAACGAAAAATTTACCTTTTTCATCCTTAAGGTTTGGAAAGAAGAAACACACTACTCTTAAAGTTTAACTTAAAAATTTATGAAGGAAAGGACAGACAAACAGACAGAGAAAATGATTTCAATACAGCCTTCTTTTTTACAAGTTGGATAAAAATACATAAAGCATAAAAGGACATCAACTTCCAGTTCAATATGTGTTTATTTTGTTGATACATAGTACTTTAAATCTTTAATATTTAGACCAAGATGGCAAACCCAAATTATGAAAGCACTTTTAAAAATCTTAGAAATTCTAGACTAAAGTTTAGTTTAATTTTCTAATGGTTCCTTTTGTAATGTTTCAGACATGAACAGTTTTCCGAGACTTTGGGACGAGAACTCTCCAATCTGTTGACAATAGTTATTTATCTGCTCTGCCAATAACAAGCTGTCAAGCCTTGGTGGTGCAGGTATTGGTTTAAACATCTTGTTGATGTCGTCATCTGGTAATGGCTTTTCCCCTCTTGACTCTCTTAGTGTGTTTTCTTGTTGCTAAAAATAGACAAACTTCTTGGTTAAGTCTTTTAATGTTTTAAATTTATATTTAAGTGTTATCTTTAAATTCAAATCTATTTTTCTTAAAACTTGCTCATTTCTTAACTTAATTCTGTACTCATTTCGGTACAAATAATACTGCAGAGAAAAATCTATATTACAACAGATCATCAAAAGTCAGGCAGAAAATATGCCCTCAAAACAAGTATTTTTTGAGCTTAGAAAATAAGTTGAAAATTTATGAGTTAGACTTACCCCTACTAACATGACTAAGGGGGTTAATCATGCTGGCATGGCTAATGATTTGGGTTAGCACTGTAGCAAGTAACATGTGAATTAACTTATCCCCTTCAACCATGCTGGCATGACTAACGCCCTTAGTACAGGTTAATCAGCTCAACAGTCTGGAAATTATTTTTTTTCCAAATTCAGATTCAAATTATAGCTTGTTCAAAAGACATTAGTTAGTACTTGCTTTGCTTATTTCTGCTTGACTTCGGCTATATCAAGGAGATGAACATGAAATGTGAAAAAAAATGGGGACACAAGGCCAATCGGTGATGAGAGTTTTGACTGCCATTTGATGAAGAAAGCTATTTAGAGAACATTTAGTGAAAAGCTTAGTACTACTGGGAGCCTACGTCCAAAAGATATGATAATCCACTGTACATGTAATATGATTAAGGCCCTGCCTTTTAGCGAGCATCGAAAATCTATATACCTTTAAAAAATAAATCCATGTGCTCGACCGGCTAAGTTTAACGTAAAGAGGAAACTTTAAAAAAAGTAATTAAATGGTAGCAAAGTCTGACCCCCACCCAACCTAAATCATATGCACTTGAGAAAGTTGTTGTTAAAATATATGGGATCAATAACTACTTATTAAAAATTCAATTATTTGTGCAAATAATAAATCCTGTAACATTCTGGGACGACATTAAGCGGGGACGAAATTATCCATTTTATGGATTACGTGACGTCACTTCCTTGTCAGAGTATTTCGCGCTTCTTCAGCAGACCAAAACAACATTCCGATTCTGTCAGGTTTTTGTGAGATTTTCTGAGTATCAGTGTTTTATTTGAAGCATTGGTAACAGAGGGTACATTAAGAAACCTGGCGGAAAAAACGGTAAAGTAAAAATGTCGTGCGGGTGATTGAGGAAAGTGAGTGAAACCCCACAGGATGGGACTCTTCTTTCATTTTCAGGTAAGAACCTTTTATTTATTATTATGAGTAGGTTTTATTCAGTAAATTTATGTATTTCTTTATCTTATTTTATCTTACTTAGAATTTAACAAAGCTTGGTCAGGATCATGCATTTGGTATGACTAGTCAATGTGACGATGTTGCCAAAAGCTAGCTCGGTAATTTCCGTAAAATCGTTTTTCAGCGGAAAAGACCGAATGGTGTTTAAATAAAAATCTGTGTGTAAAAATAAACAAGTGGATGAATGAGGGTTTTATCATTGTTTTCGAATTTCAATTTTTATATTTTTGCATAACAGATTATGATGTATTTTTTATAAGCCCAGAGGGTTGATTGTTTTACTTGCTCCGTGCCTATTATTTTATTCATTCGGTAAAAGTAAACCTGATCCGGTTTTCTTGTCAGTATATTTCTGGAACATCTCAAAACATGCATAATGCCGTAGGGCTCGCATCTGCGATGCTCGCTATAATATGTCCTTAGGTTTACAAATACTGAACTATAAGTTGATGCGAGGGTATAATTTTATAATGTTTTAGTGTATTTATACCCTAAGGCATATGTGTTTAAAGTTTTAAAATAATATCATACTTCCTCTATGGAATGAAACTTAAACCTAAAGGTAAATCTGATTGAATTCATGAACCAAATATCCCCTGGGGCATAAAATATAGTTAAACTTAATCATGTTAGTATTCAATTTAAGAGAATTTAAGAGAAAACAAAATAGTAATGCTGAGGAACAATAAACTGTGTATTAATTTATTGTCGTGGATACTCATTTTCATGGTTTGATAAAAATTGATAAATTTGTGGATTCTTAAATTCAAAGTTCTGAACTTTGCAATATACCCATGGAATATACAGATCAATGTTAGATTTCCTTTTCGTGGGGAATCATATTTGGTCTGTAAACGCCACCCATGAAAACCACGAAAATTGATACCCCATGAAACCATAGTACATGTATATAAAAAAGTTACCCTCTTCAACTGGAACTGTTGTTTCTGTAATTGTTGTTTATAGTATTGCCTCTGGTAGTTAAGGAAACGATTTGCATCCATAGCAACATCATCAACACATTCCATCAACTGTCTCAAGTTCTTTTCTAACATGGAACTGAAATTGTATAAATGTGGAATGATAGAATAGTTTCTATTTCATAATTTACACAATAAGATTAAAAACAAAAACTGTGGTCTTCCATGCTTTATTATCCCCATTTTAAAATCAAAGTGAAGTAAATCGGTTACGGACAAAATTGTTACAGGTGACATTTAAACATGTTGATGTATATTTTTTCCCCAATTTTGCCTTCCTAATTAAATATATTGCATAAATAATATAGGTAAAAAAAGATTTCAGTTTTTAATCATCTGCAATATTTATGGGTCATTTGCATGATTCTGAGCAGTGACAAATAATCAACATTAACAGATGCTAATAATTTTAATATTGAGTTTTTTATGTTATGTCTTGCATTTTTACCACATCTTGTTATTATCATGATAACATTAATATCTATTTTGCCATTTCTATTTATATGTTGTGTCAATTTTTTCCATGAAGACTGTTTTGGAATGAAATATTGTATCCTTGTGAAACTGTTACCTGGTAGCCAGATCTAAATAATTAAAACTATCTTCAGATGGTGTCTTCTCTTCAATCTCACACAGAAGTGCATTGGTAAGATGGGAGTTCTTGACATAGATTGGGATTTCCTCGAACATTTTCTCGAAGCTAATGTTACTCTCTTTGATGGCGTCAGGAGTATAGTCACCGTTCCTGTAGAAGTCCATCATGTCTTTTGTCAGTCTGTATGCTTTTAATGCTAGGTATCCCTGTGTTGTACGAAGGGGGTCTGTAAGAGAATTATATACATTTACTTTCAATTCAAAATGAAAGTACAGAAAGGTAAAGGGCTTCTTATAAAGTAGTTCCACTTCCTTACCATAAATTTTTCATGCAAAACTAACTACAGTAATCCTATGAGAATTAATTTATAGTGATTTTGACTAGTAAAGGGAGGTAATTATTACATGTATATTGAATTGACAATGTTTTTGACTATTGAGAAGTGGGTTTCTGGAGAAAATCTTTTTTTTTTCAGTTACATGTATGTCAGTACATTGTAAATTGAAATCATCATGATCATGTATGCTACTCTAAAGGTGGAAATGTCATGGCGTGATATTTTAGCATTTTAGAGGCTTACCTTTTGCATGGGGGAATAATTCATGGCTTTTTTGATAATTTATATATTATACTTAAAGAATAAACTATTTGATGGGGTAAAGTTGGGGATATTTTGTAACAGGGAAGCATTGATTTGGAATTTTTTATAATATTGGTATTATACATATCTTTTTACATTGATAAATTGCTACTTGTCTTATCATCTGAGAATAGAATACTGTAAACCAACTTATTTTTGCGAGCGATTTATATTCGCGGATTTCGCGAGGAATAGAAATTCAAAAAAAAAATTGTCGCGAATTAACTCATTTTCATAGTAATTTAACTGTTTTTCTACGACAAAATGCGAAAATAAATAGCCACGAAATAGCCATATAACACGAAAGCGTGAAAAATTATAGTCGTGAAAATAAGTTGGTTTACAGTAGATAACTGTAAACCAATTCATTTTTGTGCCTTCTTTTTTTTTGCGTTTCTGTGTCAAAGGGCAATTTAGCTGCTTTTTATTTTTGTGAGTCTTTGTTAAAACAATAATATTATTATGAAAATGAGTTAATTCGCGACAATTCATTTTCACAATTTTTTTTACCTGGTGAAAATCACTCGCATAAACATGATAAAGCTAAATTCTAATAAATGCACTAGAATTTTTATGTTACATTAATTCTTGTGGTATTACCATAAATGAGGACAACAGATTCTTCTATATTATCTTGATAGTTAAACTGAGAGTCTAGCAGTGGTCTGTTGATAAAGGAACCAAAATATGTACTCTGATACCATCCGACGTGTAAATGATCGATGTTAACATGACGAAGATTTCTCATCATTTCCATCTGGTATTGAACTGAAACAATAAATTAACTTGATAAATACATTTATGATTAATACCATTATAGATGTACATGTAGCTGAAATTATAAAATATAACATTTAGATCCATTACATTGGATTTGATATAAAATTATTTAGACCAATGAATTTTGCGAAAAAAAATAATGTAGTGCAAGTTAATTTATGAAAACCAGACTACATTCATTATCGGTTTTTGGACTTTTTTACTAGTTTTATGTGCACTTAAAAATGTTTATTAATTAGATCCTGCTGATACATGTATATCCACAGATTTTCAATCATTAATAATAGTATTAATAGTCTGCTGTTCTTGTATACTGCTTTTCACAACAGTTTAGTAATAAATAAAAGTAACAACAAAACTACCAAATTGGGATGACCAATCTCATATATCCAAGAATAAAAGACAAAACAAGACAAATAAATACCATAGATATTGAAGAAAGGCATTTCAAAAGAAATTGGTTGAACCAGATTTTATGGCTCCAAATCTCCCCTCTTCCTTTGGATGTCTCAAAGCAGTTCACAAACTATTACCTTTGGTTATTGGGTTGTAAAAACTGTAATTATCTCAGCTCTTAACGGAGTGTTCATTAAATTTATTACATGTTTAAGCTATTAAAGTGAACAAGTAAAGAAACCTAAATCCAACTGTTTAGGCCAAAAAAAAAGTAGGTGAGTTTACTGTCACCCGACCCTACCTAATTTTTAACCCCTACCCTTAAATTTTTTTGAGCATTTTCCATTAAGCACTGTTAAAGTCACAAAGCTGCCCCCATAGACTCAAGATAAAAAAAATATAAAAAAATAATTTCCTACCTACCGACCATAATTTTTTTCAGCATGTGACAGTAAACACACATACTTTTTTGTTTGGCCTTATTCAATCAATACCTTCATTGAATTCTTCTTCATCACTGTGTCTGGGGAAAGGGAAACAATTTGTGATTTCTAACTTGTTGTCTACTACTAATCCTAACAATACACCCTGAACTAAGTCTGTACCACCGGCTGTTTCTTCCTGACAATGCTTAACTATCTTTAATACAACCTGAAAAAGATTCATCACATATAATTATATTGTATATTATCCATATCATGCATATGGGAATGTGAAAAAAAAGAATGTGTTAAAGTTTACATGTATATTTAAATCTTATAATGATGTGACTTTTAACACTGTCTGATTATGTTGATTGCTCTTGGACCAACCACAAACACTTAGACAGAGGTCAAAATAAGGCAATGGTTTATAGGCAGAGCCTTATAGGGTCATATAGCTATCTGATTTTCGCGGGTTTTTTTCCGTCTAGACAGGGTAAATCAGTCAGTCAATATTGCTACCAGAGGATCTATTACAGAACATTAATCGTGTATTGTATTTTGAATGTTATATGGATTAACTAAAACAACAGGTACATATTTATACCCCAACATAAATGTGATATAAATGTGCCCTATATATCGTGTATCAATACTCGTTGACGTTTACTTATGCATTGTTGACCTTTGACCTCTGATCAAGTGGGCGGAGCTAAATTACAGATCTTAACAAATGAGGAAACAAACAAAACTGATGTGCTATGTTTCAAGTTATGAAACAAAGATCATTCTTTATTTTTAGTGCTTAGATTTCTCTCTGCCTTTTAACGCTTTAGCGCTTTGATTTGATCTACATGTGGCGCTTGTGTACCCTCCACCTTAGTATTTCCAATCAAATGGCATTGAAGTCACACATTTATGGAATCCAAAAAGTTGTCTATTCGATGAATTTGTCAGAATATTGATTCATTAGTGGCGTTTCATACAGGATATAAACATAATACGCTCCCGAAGGGAGCGATAATGGTAGAAATGTCAATATTCTAGTTGTACTATGGGCTCAATTTTCCTTCAACGTCCGGTAAATCACGCGCGGTTTCCCGGACTTTCTGCGTCTTTTTAACGTTTTTTTTTCTATGAAAATTCCTGACGTCATTAAGCGCACAAAGGACCCACAAGAAAAGCTACTTTGTTTTTATTTTCGAATAAGAATTTGTTTCAATTAATTGCCCAATAAACATTTGAAAACTTATTTTAGCTTGTAAAATATTTAAGGATACGTTCAAACTTCGGGAGCGTCACAGGTTTAACCTGCATCATATTAATAGTAAGTGTTTACAGGACGAAACATGATTATTTAACACTATATTATGACAACGACTGATTATCGTTTGACATTTGAACTAGTTTTAATCATCCTAGAAACAAGAGTCTTACCAAACTATGTCCTCCCTTGTGAAAGTGGATAGACAGATAGAGGGGAATATATTTTTTTTTTTCAATGAACACAACAGCCCCTGTGCATATTTGTATATTGTATTTGTTTTCAATGTGTTTACAGTGTAATGAGTATTAACCCATTTAACCAAAAAGGAGTACATTAACAATATTATTTGAAATATATTATAAAACGCATACTAGGCCATCTATTTGAACATATTGGACCGGCGAACTCATGTGTTTTCTGGAAGCCATCTTGGTCAGAAAGACAATCTGATTCATCAGAATGTTTGTCAACTTTTAGGGGAAATCTCAAAACAGAAGTATTGCTAATATAGCGCTGACTTCAGCTACGTATTTTGGAAAGTGATTTTACAAATTTATAATCAAAAAGAAATTATAACTTTATAATGATAATGACAACCATGATGATGAAAAGAAAAAACACCCATACCGCAAATTGTAAGCCTGAATATTATTCAAATTATTTAGGTATATGAAATTAGTACTTTTGAAAATTTTGCATATTTTTGAAGTTAGACCAGGAATTTTATATAACACTCCTTTTATAATTTACATGGCAAGACAACGGATGTAAGAATTGTATGAGATTTTTATCCATGCCAGATTTCCGAAGTTATCTAGTTTGATATACATAATACATCATAAATAAACTTTTAGCATATATTTATATAAAAAATAATACTTTATTGAATAAAGCACATCAAATTTGTCGAACATAGACATGATAGAGGCTGAGACAATAAATAATTTAGATACAATTTTCTCAGATAGAGGCGAAAATTCCAAGCATAGGTGTTTTCAAATAATTTAACTTAAATCGGAAAGAGGCGACAATTTGCAAAGAATACATTTATGCCATTTATACAAAATGTGTAAATCAAAAATTCTTTAAAAAAGGAACTACCAACCATCATGACCATAGACCTGTATATATATTCTAATAGGTATATGTTGTCACTCGCGTGATCCAATAAAGAATAAATAAGAAATAAACAAATGAGACAAATAATTAAATAAAATTCTATTTAATTTGAAATCTTTAAAATTATTAGACTGATCTATCATTAAGATAACTATTATAATATTTGTAAAATAAAAAAATTCAAAATATAATTCTCTGTAAAAAAAATATCCATTTTCATTCAAAATACTTTTCATTTATTATTTTATCTTATTTATTATTATCATTAATTTGTTGTTGTATAAAAAAAACTCTCACTCTGTTTATTGTCGTATTAGTCATTTACAGGTCAATGCATTATGCATGCGATGGGGAGGGGGCATTTTTCTGCCACTAATAAACTAACTGTATAATGCCGTCTATCTAATTGCAACTTGACACCTGTTTGACAAATTGGCTCGTCAATAAACCCAACCCTTTTCACAGCAGGATACTCGGGCACAGGAAGCTGGTTTATTTCATTTTAATGTTGACATGGATTTTATCGCACGTGCTTTTGATTGGCTCCCGACCTGGTTTAATCTTGAGTTTCTTCTAAATGTGTATAATATTTATGCACTTTTTGTTTCGTTGTGTGTGGTGAAGAGTTCGTCGGTAAGTACTTCAATATTATATTTTTCTTGATTTGTTTAATGAAAGATGGGTCTGTCTATAGAAATTGAGAAATTGATTTGACCATCATCATGATCATGACCACGTGGATTTTACATACCGACACTCATTTTTCAAGTTGTATCTAACAATTGAGCTAAAAAGCAAAAAAGTAAAAAAAAAATGTTATATAACATTCAAATGGTTGAAGATGAAAAATCGGTATGCCTCAAGCTAGGTTGTGTAACTAAACAAAAGTTTTTCTCAGATTCTGCTAAGGTGCAGTGAAATTATGTAAAAACACACAAGTCTACAATGATAATTATGATTTAAATCAAGAAAAGAAAAGAACCTGGGTCCGTATTGATTTAGCATGTTAAGCCACTATAAATGCACTTTGGTTTATTTCTTTAACTAAGGAAATCCTTAGAAAAATATTTCCAGAAGACCATGATTTTTTTTTTTTTGTAAAATTGCACAAATTCAAATAATTTATTAACATCAGCGCGTTCCTCAGCTTCAGTGTTAAGGATGATTGCTGGTCAGCATTTGAGATTTCTGTCAGATTTTCGGAATCCTCTGGTTTTTACCATTAAAATGGTGATAATTTTTTTGCCCACTAACCCCCTAATTTCTTTTAAAATTATTATTTATTAGAGCATAAAGTGCTAACTAACAAAGTTTAATAAATTTCTTGTTATTTTTTCATAGGTTTTTGCACTTAAACAAGTCTAATGTAAAACCTATGAAAAAGTCAAAGAAATCCATTTCCCGCCAAATTTTGAATGCTTATTATCTCAAAAACGAATTCAGCAACCCATGAATTTTTTAAGCTTATTTTGTACCTTCAGCAATGGTCTTTCCATCAAATATATAAATTTATATACCTTGTTATTTTTAAACTGACCAGCGAACAAGTGTTGAACTATATTCATATTTACATAGACCCATATACGGATCTATGATATTTATCAAAAGTGAAAACATTAGAAAGATACGTTAATAATTATTTGATATGAAAAACTAATAAGAAATGGTCTGTATATATAAAAGTGTGACTTTGGTCGACTTGTCTTTTGAAGCCATTTTTTCCCAAGTCTTATTTCATACTCTTTGCTATTTGTAACAGTATATTTCACAAATTCTTTTTATATATATACAACTCCACGATTGTTAGTCAATTTATGCATTTTTACAACTCAGATCTGTTCTACAATGACATGTTTATTAGTTATAGGCAACACCTTTACTATTTTTTGTCTTGAGCACTTCATAGCAAAATTCAGGATCAAAAGAGTAAAATGAAAACATAATCGACAAATCTTACATAGAAGTAAACAACATTAATAAACGAAGGCTAAACCAATCTTAAAAATGATCTTATCTCTATATAATCTGAGATATTTAAAATAGTTTTAATTTTCTCAATTATAATATAGAGCCATTTCAAGTGCTGCGAATGCTGAGAAAAATATAACTAATCCAATGGCTTCACTTTCTTATATGAAAAGGTGACATAACATTTCAATTTTGCTCCCTCAAGACTAATATGACCACTTTTTACATGTTGTAGCCCCACCAGGATACTCAGGCTATAGATCTGATCAAGATACGTATCACACTGCTAACAATATTTTATTTAAAATTGTTAAAAATAATCATTTCTATCGATTCGTAAAATTGATGTCCAAAGCAAAATTTTGTAGAAAAAAAGTAATTTATGGTAGCTAGATGCTTTCTACAATTATTTTATCATTTATCAATTCACCTATTTTTAACTTGGACCTGTGTATTATATGGATTGGCAACTTGATAATCGTCATATAATAAAAATGACAACAAAGTTCCAGACAATAAATGTGTTAAAATGTCACTGGTTTATGAATGAGTCATGTGAGTTGGTTTATTTTTCTGACTACTTTTTTGTCTTTCTATGAAGTTCAATCAAAATATTAACAAAGAATTAAAATGTGATCTTTGTACCCACCCACTATATTCGGGAACATGAAGTGGACGAGTACAAAGATATTATTCAAATGGGATTGGAAGTGCGGTCTGTGTGAAATTTTTATTTTATCTGAGATAATTAAACTTAAGTTATAATTTTCTCAGATTTTATTTGGCACAGAGACAGAGAACTTTTTAATTATGTGGCAATTTTAAGTGATTTTTTAAATTGCTTTTTTTTTATCAAATCTCTGTCTTCAATCGAATATAATTTTCAAAGTTAATAAAAATGTAAAGTTTGCAATTACATGAAACATTCTTTTCAAACATAACCACCAATAATTACGAAAAGTAGTCAGGACCATATTTACCAATGTCAACCCCACATTTTGAGATTTTCCCTATTTCAGAATAAATTTGTAAACTTCCGGTTGCTGAAGCGGGCAAGGCAAGCACCTGCAGAAGAACCATGTCAAGATGAGCAACGTGTAGCTGACCATTGTAGAAGACCATTTAATTTTGAGGTAGAATAAATCCTTAAAATAACGACCTGTAACTTTTGAAAAAAAAAATAATGCTGTTTTCAGTGGAACCAAAATATTGCCTTTTACAGTAGCTATTTTCTTCATAGACAAATTGCAGTAATGTTGTGCAATGATGCTTTACAGCTTGAATTAAAAATCAAAGCGCTAAAGCGTTTAAAGGCAAGCGAAATATATAAGAACTATAATAGATTTATTCTCTGTTAAAGTATATTGTTCAAAATGTTTGTGAATTATCAATTTTGGTGAGCGAAGAAGAATTTAAAAGTTAATGAACACAATTGCACACACAAGACAGGTATCGTGTAAAAACGGTATCGATTGAAACACCCCTTCGATTAAAATGCACTCGTCCCAATGATGTGTATTTTATACTGATTTTATGAATGGTAGAATCTGAATCCATGCATTGACCAATCAAATGAGAGAAATATTTATACGAACCAATCAAGTAATACATGTAGATGAATACATAATGTATATTCTATCGCCTTTAACTAAAAAGTTTGTCATGTAAGATGCAAAGGAATAAATAAAACTTGTGCCGGTCATATAAAATGCCAATAAAAATTGAGATTTATAGAAGTGTATATCATGTTAACAAATATTGAAAAGTAATATAGAAAATAAAGCATTTTATTCCAGACTGGATGCAGGAAAATCACTCCGTCTAGACAGAAAAAAAACGCGAAAATCATCACTACTCTATAGACTCCATAAGGCTTCGCTGGCACTTGCCTAAAAAATTATATGATGCATCTGTACAACAGATGTTGCATGACACATGTCATATGATACATGTACAATGCAATATGCTTCAACTAGTCAACTGTTTGTTCTGTTCACATGACTACTTCAGTACATGAATTAATTCAATGCCTTTTAGGAATAATTGTCAATTATACATGAATTATCATGCTACTTTACCAGTCTGCGAGTCATTCTGGTTTAATTTGCTGCCCATAGACTTATGTAAAAGTGACTGGGATTAATAAAATAATACTATCTCTATTAAAGATAAATACTTCAATTGATTAAAAAATATTCTTACATCATGTACATACGTGCAGAAATATTTCCAGAATAGAAGATCATTATTAGACAGCAAATCAATATTTATTTTGATCTATTGCTCTTTGATGCATCAGTAGTCGTCATCACTCATGTTGAGAAAAAATTGTATTAAAAGAACATTCTTGAAACTGACTTATTGCTCTTCTCTGTCAATAGTCATTGAGCAATACAAAAAAAAAACACAAGGAAAATACTACCTCCTCTTCTAAATTTCTTGGATTACACAGGGATTGAAACTAACTTTTTGATCATGGTTGCCACCTGGGCTTCAAGTTTAAAAAATCTAGGATAAAAGTAAGGCTTGCAACATGTACATGTAAGAGAACAATAATATTAAATAAGTACTTGTACATCGTGTATATATATATTCTTATTATATGATGAAATATTTCTTAACAATAGTATACTTGATTTTGTTTTTACCTGTTTTAAACTGGGATTGGGAAGGCAGGGGGCCATGGGTCATTTGCACATCAAAATTGAAAATGGTCCCCTTTCATCTCAAAAATTTACATAGAATATTAAGAAATGGCCCCTTGAAATTTTGAATTTCCATGAAAAAAGTGGTAAATGGCCCTTTGCAAAAAATTCCTTCCCAATCCCTGCCTGTATAAAAAATAATATAAATAAAAAACCCAACTGCAGTAAAAGCATCATTTACTTAAATTATGGTCACCAAATGGACTACAGCAAATTTGGTCGCACAGCAAATTGTCACGTAGCCATGGGCGACTGCGTGCCTGTTAGTGACAATTCCTGTTAAATTATAAAATTGACATTTATACATTGTTTATTGGTGATTTTTCTTTCCAAAACAACTGAATTAATCCTTAAACATTGCTGCACATTCCCAAAATCAGGTGCCATTCAGTCAATTTTGTAAAAATTGAAATCACATGGATGTAAAAAGCATGTGAACTAGGTCAAGGAAAAAAACAAAGTAATAAAATTAAATATCATTGAACATGTTGAAATATATAAATGTATTCTAAAGATGTAATCTTATGTCATACATGTATTCTGGTTATTTCTGGAAAAGTAAAAGAAAGGATATTCAATCCTCAAGTTTCAAACAATTTTATTACACAATTTCTAATTTCTATGCATTTTACATGTACACAAGTTGATTTACAGAGTGAGTACCAAAAGTGAAACAATTGTTTTTGTCTCAATTGCGACGAATAGTTGCGGAAACGAGACATATGTATTACTTTCCAGCGACATCGGCGTATAATAGCTAGGTATCTGATATTTGGTATACAGACAGTTCAGGTCTACACAACTGTCACCATGCCTTGTGACCCTGACCCAATTTTTACGCTCCAGCGACTCTTTGAACTTTAATAGATCTTTTTTCAGGCGGAAAACTTCTTTGTAAGACTTTTGTGGAAAATGAATTTCTTGAAAAGTATAATAGCTAGGCACATGATATTTGCTATACAGACAGTTGAGGTTATGGTCTACGCAACTGTCACCATGCCATGTGTAATTGACCCCATTTTCATGCTTCAGTGACTCTGTGAACTTTTGTCCTTTTTGAGCTGTAAACTTCTTTATAAGACTTTTATTTGTGAAAAATGAAGTATAATAGCTAGACATCTAATAGTTAAGATATTGATGAATGAAATTATGGTTTTTGTGTCTGTCACAATGTCATCTAACCTTGACCTCATTTTATCACTAAATGACTGTTAATATTGTTTTTTTTGTGTTCAGTCTTTTATGTTAAGTCTGTTTCTCAGTGACTATGATATCTATAATCATTTAATCAGTGTTTTTGTTTGCTTGATTTTACCTCCGAATACAGGCTGTTTCCCCTAGTAAATTTCTTTCAAAATCATGCAAAATTCCCAAAATCATCAATTTACCCCCCTATTTTGGGTTCCCAAATACCTATTTTTTGTGATTTTTCTTCCCAAAACATACAGGAGGGGGCTGCTTTGAAAGAGGGCAACAAAAACACTGATTTAATGGATATGGTGAGCTGCAAAGTTAGAAAGGGTGTCCGTGTGCCAACAGTGATGAAAATCATCTTTTTAAAGCCGTTGACACCGGAAAATCCAGCATGGGGTTGAGCTGGAATCGAACCCATACTCTGTCATCTATGGCAACTTCGCCTGCACTGTGTCCAGCGCCCTAGACCACTAGACCACCTAGGCTAGATTAAAATCTAGCTTTCGGTTGTACGCAACACCATTTATCATATATAATCATTTAAGTTGGTCCACAGGAAAATGTCAAGAATTAATGAATGAATACTTGAATTACTAGGTATAATGGTATTCCGATGGTGCCAGCAGGCAAGACATACTTTAGTGTCAACTCTTGTTTAATAAAACCTTTAAAAACTAATTTCTAAAAATACCTATGGAATAATATCCTAAAAGTAATTAAAAAAAACTTTTAAGGTTTTAAACAATGAATCGATTTATAGTTTCCATTTTATATAAAACAGTTAATTATTATGATAATTTACTATACCACTATAATTGGTATAAATTTGTATGACCAGCGGCACAGATTATTGTACAAACTGTACTGGAATCACCATGATCACTGCCATAATATAAATATCAGCTAAAATACTAATGTCATGGTTATATATTTAAAACTGTAAAAAAACACATAAATCTGATATGAATAATCTATTTCAACATGCATGTAAAATCGTTCAGTTTTTGTCTCGCCTGCGACTTTAGTCGCTGAAGGCGAGACATAGGTATTACTTTCCGGCGGCGGCGACGGCGACGGCGACGGCGTAAACTTTTTTGTAAGACTTTTGTGGAAAATGAATTACAAGAAAAGTATAATAGCTAGGCATCTGATATTTGGTATACAGACAGTTCAGGTTATGGTCTACGCAACTGGCACCATGCCGTTTGGCCCTGACCCAAATTTCATGGTTCAGTGACTCTGTGAACTTAGATGTTTTTTCGGGTAAAAAAACCCCTTTGTAAGACTTTTGTGGAAAATGAATTACAAGAAAAGTATAATAGCTAGGCATCTGATATTTGGTATACAGACAGTTCAGGTTATGGTCTACGCAACTGGCACCATGCCGTTTGACCCTGACCCAAATTTCATGGTTCAGTGACTCTGTGAACTTAGATGTTTTTTCGGGCCAAAAAACCCCTTTGTAAGACTTTTGTGGAAAATGAATTACAAGAAAAGTATAATAGCTAGGCATCTGATATTTGGTATACAGACAGTTCAGGTTATGGTCTACGCAACTGGCACCATGCCGTTTGACCCTGACCCAAATTTCATGGTTCAGTGACTCTGCGAACTTAGATGTTTTTTCAGGCCAAAAAAACCCTTTGTAAGACTTTTGTGGAAAATGAATTACAAGAAAAGTATAATAGCTAGGCATCTGATATTTGGTATACGGACAGTCGGGGTTATGGTCTACACAACTGGCACCATGCCATTTGACCTTGACCCCAATTTCATGGTTCATTGACTCTGTTAACTTTGATGTTTTTTCAGGCTAAAAAACCCCTTTGTAAGACTTTAGTGGAAAATGAATAAAGTGAAAAGTATAATAGCTAGGCATTTGATATCTGGTGTACAGACACTTTGGGTTATGGTCTATGCAACTGGCGCCATGCCATTTGACCTTGACTTCATTTTTATGGTTCAGTGACTCTGTGGACTTGGATGATTTTGGGGGCCAAAAAACCTCTATGTAGGACTTTTGTGGAAAATGAATTAAGTGAAAAGTATAATAGCTAGGCATCTGATATATGGTATACAGACACCTGGAGTTATGGTCTATGCAACTGACACAATGTCCTGTGACCTTGACACAATTTCCATGGTTCAGTGACTCTGTGGACTTAGATGATTTTTTTGACAATTAAAATTTTTGTCGAAAATAAATTAAGTTAAAAGTATAATAGCTAGGCATCTGATATTTGACATACAGACATTTGGGGTTTCGGTCTAAACAACTGACACCATGTGGTGTGACCCTGACCCCATTTTCATGGTTCAATGACTTAGTGAATGTTGTTTTTTTTCATAGTTTCTCAATAACTATGGTATCTATAACAAACTTCAAACATTTTTGTGATGGATAGGAATTCTGTCATCTGTCTGTCACATGACCTTGACCTTAATGAGTTCTGTGATGGTGCCGACAGGCGAGACACACTTTAGTGTCAACTCTTGTTTAAACATTTCTTTTGTATTTTGTAGGAAAAAGCATTTAACTTTCCATTTGGTCCTGTCTATTTTGGCCTATGTGATAGCTGCAGAGAAGAAGAATACAGAGAAGCCAGACGCAAGATGTCTTCGAGTAAAACAGTAGAGAATTACGTAGCTGAGATTGTCTCCAAGATCAAAGATGCTGATTATCCCTACATTGGTGGTCTGTATGATACCCTTCAGAAGATGAAATCAAGCACCAAGCAGAAACATGAAGACAACTACTGGAAGGTCATCCAATGCCTTGGAGAGACCGGCACTGATGTGATGATTAGGTCTCTTGTGCTCTGTGAACAATCGTCTTGTAAATGTCACATTATCCGAAACTTGAATGTCCTGATGCTGATTTTGGTGGAAATGCAATCGTCCGTAGCAGTGATCAAGCATGTCAACATGTACAAAGAAAAAGTTGTTCCTATCATGTTCAAAGCCATTCGCCAGAAAGAAATCCCTGAGCTGACACGGAAAGGATTTGCTGCTTTGTACAGGTGTCTTATCGTTGGCAAGTTTGCAATGGTGGAACTGTTGATGTCCAACAACATATTTAGAGACATTCAAGAATATGTGAAAAGTAAGATGCAGTTTTACAATGTACAGACTATGGAAGGTGTGGAGTATTGTACGAACATTTTACACGCTATGTCTGTGATTGGAGGTACCAACACTCAGAGACGCGTCAAGTCTAGTCAAGCCTTGAAGATGTTGTTGACCTATGCTAAAGTCTTCAAAGAGAACAACAAGTCACCGACCTACTCTTTTGCCATGTGGAACGCTCAGAGGGATGAGTTGTTTGAAGCATTGAATGAACTCTTAGAGGTATTATTTGGAGAAACAAAAGAGAACGAGAAAGATTCCTGGCATCCAAAAGACTTATTGAATGAAGACCTAGGGTGTGAGCCTAGCTACTTTTGTTCTTGTCCCAGCTGTCGTAAACCCTGTTCAGAGAAAGACAAGTACCTGTACTGTGGTGCCTGTAAGCTTGCAAGGTACTGCAGTGAGAAGTGTCAAAAGGAACATTGGAAGAATGGTCATAAGTCTGCCTGTCTGAATACAACAATTCCAGATGCTGATTTTGGTCCATTTTAAATGTCGGAGGAATTGATTTATTTAGACTCCACAAGTTACGTTATATTCTGTCTAAACAAGATTCCAGATGAAGATTTTTAAGCTGAGGATTTTGTAACTCTTTTTTCACAATGAGACACGACAGTTTTAATTATTTTTTAATTACATGTAAAGACAATCAAAGGTCTCAGTAAATATACAATATATATATATTTTAAGATTAAGTTTCCATTGTTACTGTGGATACGTTTACATGTTGTTTCCCATTAATAGTAAAGCCAAAAGTATTGTTAATTTTCAAGCATTTTCAATTTTGTTTGTTAATTGAAATATTTTCGAGTGAAAAAGAATATCATAGTAATGGAGAGGTACATGTAAAATTAGTGCTCAAGTTTTTATTTCTAGTGCTTGTTGATTAAGGGAAGTTAACATGTTTACATTGCTCACCTTCACTGTGTTCAAATTGTGGGAATGTGGCAATGCTCATTTGGGTAAGATGATTCACTAGATTGTTATACCCCCGCTTCGAAGAAGAGGGGGGTTTACTGTTTTACCCTTGTCCGTCTGTATGCATGGCTTAGTTTGGGGAGCAGGGGTATCACTAGTGAGCACATTAGCTCACCGATTTCCTTGTTATATATTTTTTGTTTTGATTATCATGACCAATTTATAATTAGTACATTGCAATGACAGTAAATTTATGTTATAAGTGTTTACTTTATTCTCATATTGAAGTACAGTACACTTTGTCATGTTTGTTTACATTGTATATTTTAAATGTATATTGTACATGTATGAACAATTGTATATAAAGAATAGTGAAATGTTTCTTTAATTATAATTTAGAATCTTAATAAGTTTGAATTCTATGTTTTAATTTTTAGTACTGGGTAAATTTATGTGAAATTAAATGGCAGTTCTAAATCACATGAAACATATGACGTGGAATATAGATTAGAAATGAAAAACTGTTAATATGATAATAGGTGCAACCTAAAATGGGACGCAGCTTTAGAAAAAAGTTGTCGAAAATGTCATAATGACATTGATCAATAAATAATAATTACAAATATCGAATTATTTGTGCAAATTACAAAATATTTGTAACATTCTAAAACATTATCAAAATATAATAGGATGACGTTGACGGGACGAAATAACCTTCTTTTGGTGTTACGTTATCAATGACGTCATTTCCCGGTCAGAGTATTTCGCGCTCCAGCAGAAGTAAACAAAGCAACCTTTTTTCTGCCAGAAGTTTGGGTGATTTTCTGTAGACCAATATATCTTTTTAGAAGTATTGGGTGGAGAAAATTGATATAAAAACCTGGCAGAAAATGACGACTTGTTTCAATCAGGATTTTGGAAAAAAAAACCACTGGAACATGCACATGCACAGGATTGATTAAAAAATCTCCATGATCAGCTAAGCCTAAGGTAAGACCATCTTTTTTTTTTTATTAAGTATTGCTTTTATTGTTATTGTTTAAAACACCCGCTTAAACATTGCCATAAATTGGTTGAATTATTAGTAAACAATCACTTATCACGATTGTTCCTAACGCACCTGTTTACAATGACCATTCTCGCGAGAACTTGGCGTGATCATTTCATCTCTTTGACAACGAGAGTTTCCTTGAAAAATATATTTAGAGAGTTTAGTTTTGACTTTCCATCCGTAGTCTCATGTATATTTTAAAAAGAAATTAAACTGTGGTTATTAGATCTGTCAGTTTTAAAATTGATTAAAAGAAAAGCATCGAATTTCTGGCCCCATAGATTCGTGCCTAGTGCGCTTGCGCGCACTCGGTACATCCGTTTTGGAAGAAAAACCAAACCATTAACTTTTGGAAGTTTCTACATATGTGGGACTGCGTCCCATATGAGTTCAAGAATCTTCTTCTAAATTTTCATAATTTTGTATGATTGTCAGGCATTGTTATACATGTAGTTTCCTGTGTTTGATCTAAGGGAAGATAGATCTTATATTGTCTTACATTTGGTGTTGCTTTTTTACATTCTTATTTTATGACTTTCAATACAACATTTATTTGAGTCACATTGTTACAGTTAAATTTTTGGTTCTAAGAAGAAATCATACTTTTTGTTGAAGAATTATTATAAGTTTCACTTATTTACAAGTTTAACTTATTTATCAGTTTTTGGCAGATAAGATTTTAGCAACCTTCAAAAGAGCTAAAAAAATGAGTTACTTAGACTAGGTTTCTTGTTTACATTGTATGTTGGTACAGTATGAAGGTAAAGGAGCATAATTATACTTTATGTTAGTCAGTCACTTCATTGTTCACCAATGTTCATACATTGAGAGATCTTGAAAATTATAGTTCATTTTTGAAATGTGTTCAATTGCTTTTACAAAAGGGCATTAGTTGCAAGTTTTATTTCAAACTATTATCATTTGTTGTAGTTATTTTATGCTTTTATGATAATGTCAATGGTGGTGCTTATATGTTCATGAATACATGTATATGTAACTTCAGTTCAGTCCAGTGAAGTTGGTTTGAAGGGTAGTGTTTCTTCATTTTGGCCTAAATACAATAAAACGACTTTCAAAATTATTTTATGATATTAAACAGATTCACCATGATGTAAAATATACAAAGACTTTTTAATATTGGTTGTTTTATATATAAGACAATTTTATATGTATCATGTATCAAACTTTTCATCAAGTTCATAGAAAGAATTCTAAAAATCAAGCTTAAAAATAATAATAATAACTTTATTCAAAACCAGAACAGCTTATAGAATTAATACAATAATTTGTTTAATAATAGGTGTTTACGCCAACATCTAGTAATATATTAATATTTCTTATCATAAAAAATACCTTGATTTTATTACATTAGATATTGGATGTTGAAGAATTCTGGATTTTATATTTTATGAAAAAATCTCATACTCTTTAGTCTCTTTCACAGGTCTGAAATTAAGTGTACATGAATTTTCCATACATATTGTACATTTTAGTTATAAATGAAAGTTCTTATTATGTGTTCACAATGGTTGTCACTTTTTTTATACACATGTGTTCAAAAGTGGGTTTATTGATACATAAATGTATTATGCCAAAATATATCTTGTTGACTAATAAAGTTTTCAGTTACAGATTTAATTTTATTTGAACCAATGGTAATTTCAAGGTAGTAGATACTTGAGGAGTTTTTATCCCCCCTTCCCAAAAAAAAACCCAACAACAAAAAACAGAGAAAAAATCCACATCAATACAGCAGGTGTTCATAGTTACAAGAAATTTGTATATATGTATACACATCCAATATAGAGCTTTGTCCTATGTGTTTTTCTGTCTATCATATTTGAGATTTTGCATTTTAAAAAGTACCCCTCTATGAACAGTCCCTTAAAGCGTTCATGATGAACCCTTGCTCAAAACTTGTTATTTTTGCAGTTTTCAAAATCCTAAAGTAGACCAAAACAAAGTGCCAGACATATGTTTATGAAGAGAAAATAATGAAACTATTTAATGTTGCACTAGTGTTCCAAATGAAAACTTCCAGAATTTATTTTTGCTATGCCAGGTGTGTAATTCCTTTGGTCAAACTCATTATATGAGCTTCGACCAAAAGATTGACAATGCAAAATGTCCAAGATCATTTTATATAGAACAAATAAAGAGTTTTAACACAAAAAAAATAGATGAAAATTTTGTAACTTTTGTTGACTTGAATCATGGACACAAGTAAAAAGGATTTGATACCAGATTGATGTCCACAAAACTCTATAAATACTAGTAATCATTTAAAAAGCCTTCAGATTTCTTGAATCCTGTGAACATTTATTCCCCACACAGGAAAAGAGAGGAGGGTATATTTTGACTGGTACATCAGTCAATAACTCCTCTGGATCTATTGAACAGAATTTAATGAAACTTTTTATGCAAGAAGTAAACCATATGTAGTTGTGCATATTACGAAGAAACTTTAGCATCGAAGTTATGGCCCTTTTGACTTTGAAATTTGCTGAAAATCTTGATTCATCATCTTATGGGCACACCTCCTGAGAAACTACAAAAATGTACCTAAAGGAATTTTATGGAATCTATAAGTACATTGTATGTACTTATGCATGTAACCATGAATTTTTTACTGCAAAATTTTGTGGAAGTAATGGTCCTTTTAACTCAAAATTTGATATTTGCCCCAAATTCTGAGGATGCAACTCCTCTGAAACTACAAAGTAATAAACAGAATTTAACGAATCTTTGTATGCAAGAAGTACACTATATGTTGTTGTGCATATTATTACGAACTTTTCCCACTATTCCCTTTTCCTTCATTCCACATCTTGAATTATTGCTTATTGTCTAAAAAACACAGTTCAGAAAACTGATGGCGATCAACTTTCTGTACTTAGAAATTGTGTAAGTGGGAATGGACCTAAATAATGTACTCGAAAAACATTATGAATGTAAGTGGGAATGGACCTAAATAATGTACTCGAAAACATTATGAATGTAAGTGGGAATGGACCTAAATAATGTACTCGAAAAACATTATGATTTACCACAAAAGACAAATTTCATACAAACAACTTTAATTAACAATTAGTACAAATTTCATACAAACAACTTTGATTAACAATTAGTACAAATTTCATACAAACAACTTTGATTAACAATTAGTATAAAAATCAAAATCTAAAACAATTTAAGACTTTTTGGGAGCCTTTCTGTCTTTGTTACCATCATCAGCTTTCTTGATCATCTGAAAATTGAGAAAAACACACTGTACAAATATATGTGTACCATGTTAAATTTAAGAGTACAATACAATACACATGTATCATGATTTATTCAACTGTTTTTGAGTAAAAAATGTTAGGAATAGCTTTTTTTAAATTTTCATCTGCTTTTTAGCTATTGCCATCACTTGGCGTCCGTCGTCGTCGTCGTCGTTAACTTTTCTTCAAACTTCTTCTCCTCTGAAACGGCTGCACAGATTCAAACCAAATTTGGTTTGGTAGCACTTTAGGGTATCCCCCACAGAAATAATGTGGGGATTTTTGATTCGTCGAAAAACATGGCCGCCGTTGCTAAAAATAGACCATGGGGTCAGACTACTGTTTTTGGCTTGTAAATCAAAAAGTATAAGAGATAGATGAAATCTGATGCCACCCTACTGATTCAGCATCAAAAGTTCTACAAAAGTCGCCATTTGGTCCAAGTTGTCAGATGACCCCTTATAGGGGTAACAGCCCCTTAAAGGTGAAAAATAGCGTTTTTTCATGTTTTTGCCCTAAAGTATGAAAACTATTGCAGATAGAGAAAAGCTGTTGCTTGCTTAAATGATCAGCTCATTTAGCTCTACAAAAGTCTCCATAGGGTCGACGTTGTCAGATGACCCCTTATAGGGGTTACAGCCCCTGAAGTAATGTTTTTTCATGTTTTTGGCCTATGGAATGAAAACTATTGCAGATAGAGAGAAGCTGTTGCTTGCTTTAATGTTCAGCTAATTTAGCTGTACAAAAGTCTCCATAGGGTCAAAGTTGTCAGATGACCCCTTACAGGGGTTACGACCCCTAAAATGATGTTTTTGGCCTATAGAAAGAAAACTATAGCAGATAGAGAAAAGCTGTTGCTTGGTTAAATGTTCAGTTCATTTAGCTCTACAGAAGTCTCAATAGGATCGAAGTTGTCAGATGACCCTTAATAGGGGTTACGGCCCATAAAATAACCTTTTTTCATGTTTTTGGCCTATAGAATGAAAACTATAGCAGATAGAGAAAAGCTGTTGCTTGCTTAAATGTTCAGTTTATTTAGCTCTACAAAAGTCTAAATAGGATCGAAGTTGTCAGATGACCCTTAATAGGGGTTACGGCCCCTAAAATAACCTTTTTCATGTTTTTGGCCTTTACAGAATGAAAACTATAGCAGATAGAGAAAAGATGTTGCTTGTGTAAATGTTCAGCGCATAAAGCTCTACAAAAGTCTCCATAGGGTCAAAGTTGTCAGATGACCCCTTATAGGGGTTACGGCCCCTAAATTAACAGTTTTTTGTGTTTTTGGCCTATAGAATGAAAACTATAGTAGATAAAGAAAAACTGTTGCTTGTTCAGCTCATTTAGCTCTACAAAATATAGGGTTGACATCAAGACCAGGTGAGCGATTTAGGCTCCTGGGAGCCTCTTGTTATATACTAGTATGATGCATCTTTGGATGTTTACATTTTGGTTTGGGGTCAAATTATAAACCCTAAACGCTAAAACTTTTACAAACTGCTGAAATATGATTTTTACACCATAATACTAAGTAGTGAGTACAGTACCTGCTCAACATGTCATTCTGTCAGAAACCTGGCCAACCTGCTCAATGATCTCTTTCATTTCCTTATCTGAAAAGTAGAGTATGTCGTATTCATCAACATATTAAAATAGCTAAATTCTTTAATTTTTGTTTTCCAAATTATAGTGTTATGTTAAAAAACTTAAAAATACATATAAGAAGACATGTATCTAACACTAGTATACATGCCCATATTTGGTGTGTACAATTTTTTTCATCCTACAAATTTGATATTATGGTCTCCAATTTCAAATAACTTTCATAATGTCTGTAAACCCATGTAATATTATAAGTAAAATAATTTATTGGATATAGATGGAGACTGGTTAAGCTTTGGTGTTGCATGATTGTGTCTCCCTAGCTTCGGACTATTTTTTTCTTCAGTCGAACTTTTTCTTTCTCTATTCAGTTGGGCTACTACTATCTTCTATGTGCATGCCTATTGGAATCTAAGACAGCTTACCAATGAACTCTTTAAGGCCATCTAATTCAGCTCTGACTTTAGCATCAACTAAGGTTGCAATAATGATCTTCTCTGGGTAACACCTGATGCTTTCCAATTGTTGCTTAAACATTTCTCTGAATCCTCCGAATTCTTGCTCCAGCTTCAGATATTCCTGTATCCTTTCCTGTGTTTTCTGGATCATCTCATCAAGTTTCAGTGACATCCTTCTAAGGGGCATCTCAATACACGAATTCCTGCTTCTGCTTTCTGTAAAAGGACCAAGACTTTGGCATTGTTTCCCGTGTTTGACACAATGACAATGACTTTTTTATTTTTTTAGCCTAACAAACAAAAGTTCGACAACAATCCAAGCAAACAATTTACATATGCTGCACTTCGCCTATAAAAGACATGTCAATCAATCAATCAATGAAGACACTTTATTACAAGTATTTGAACACATCATAAAAGCTATATAGCCAAAATGAAATCACAAAAACATTGAATGAATTTTAGAAGAAAATACATGGAATTTTACAATCTTATATTGTTCAAATTATGCCTAGACTATAACATGGGTATATATATTGGTGGGTATGTGAGAAAATGAAGAGTGTTGTTTTTTTAACCAAAAAGCAACCTAACTTCTTAGGTTAAGAAGATGTTTCTTTAAGGCATTATATTCAATATTGTTCCAAAATTGTTTAAAATTTGAAGTGGGTAAGGCTTTATTGACCATGAAACAATCTTGTATACTTTTAGCGTTATTTCTATTTTTTTTTCAAAATCACAAACCTTCCATATAAGGCTCCAACTGACTGGCTGAATTCATTTCATTTAAGGCCTTAGATCTCAAAGCTGATAACCCTAGTAGATAAGAATGGAAATCAATAATGAAAATAACTACATGCAAAAATTAGACGAGTTCCTGTATACGTTCCTCTTTAAGATTAGTTGGTAAACATCCAACTATGTTTTTTTTCAACTAAATTCAAAATAATAATGCAAGATATTTCCAAGTACATTTTCAAATTATCCATATCGCCCCCCCCCCCCCATTTCGGACTTCCCCATTGTTACCTCTGCTTCTTTCATGCATAATTTCATTAAATTAAATGTAAACCCAAGTATACTTACTTTTCTGGTATTTTCCGTTGATTTTGTTTCTTTCATAGTTAATTTTAGCAATAGTGAAGCATAGGAATACAATTAGAGCCCCAATCAATCCAAACTGAAAAAGACATTGGTTTATAGCAAATAAAAAGAAGTGTGTTAAAAAGAAGTTCAGGGAAAAGTATACAATGATAGCATTTAAACTAGTTTCATGCTTATTTCAAATCCCACTTCTTAACAACCTATAAAATACAAGAATTTAAGAAATCCAGTACCTTCACACTATCACAGATACCATGTCATGGTGAAATATCACACCCGAAAAATATATCTTCAACTCCTTATTGGAAAAAGAAGAGTATTTTTTTTACAAACACTAAAATGGTTTCAATGCTTACGGTATTTCTTTATAGGTAGTGTGTCCTTTCTAAATGCTTTTTACTAGTATCCCATTTCTCTCTATTTTCATTATTTTTTATTAATCTAATAAGAAACCCACCTCTGGTATATATCTATCAATGGCACTCTTTCTTGGGAAAATGCAGGAACTTTCAAAATTTGGACTAAAACGTGAAAAGAAAGAAAAAGATTTAAAAGATTTAGCGAAACCAAACAAATGCATTCGGGTCCTATGTTTTATTTGCGTGTGTAGTTATCTTAAAACCATGTTTTTATTTCTAAACAATTCTGAAAACCAAACAATGTACATACGGACTTATACTTGCGAACAATATATTATAAAGGCAATGATTAAAAGCAAAGACTTTTTAGTATACACTAAACAATTCATAGCAAAACAGACATATTTGGGCTGTGTTTACTAAGCTATAATTATAGAAAAATCCTATTTTCCCCCAAAAGAACAATATATAAAAATTTAGCCTCTAATGTGGGCCTATAAAAACAATTACTAAAAAATATCCAGCTTTATATTTATTAAAACAAGGTTAACAATAACTTTTGACCACGCAAACTTAACTTACTTGTAAAAGATTTCCTCATTGATTACCACAAACTGGACAATGAAGACGAGTAGAGTTGCAAAAAGCCGCATTGTTAAATTAATATGTGTGTTTGAATAACGTTGCCATCTCATGCATCTTGTACATATCATAAAATTTCTCTTTGGCAACGTCGCCCGGCAGCGCCACCTGACAATACGACGTCGTCCAATCGATAACAAATCTTAATTTGCATAATGCACGGACACCAATGCGAAATCCCGAATTCCGGTAACCTTTAAAACTTTTTGTTCAAAGTCAATGCTTCATAAAGCGTTTTGACAATGCGTTTGTCAAGGTATTTGTCACATTTACATGTATATATGTTCATGTTTTGCTTTTTGGCATGTGTTGGCAAAAAAGTTACAGATAAACTGAAAAACCATTATTTTTACCACACGCATGTATGTACTTCACATCCGATTTTACATCGATCTCCTGAAGACAGAGAATCAAAGGCATGGAGGGCGTAATACATCCCATTTTGGACCAAAAAGAAGTCCTGATATCAGTAAACCCTTGGTCAAAAAAGGTATATTTGTAAGTTTTGTCTTCAGTATGTTTCATCTGTCTCTTAACGTTCATCCTCCCTAAAGGTAGCCAATACAAAATTTTGTTTTATTCAAATTTCATTTGGCACATCTTTCACACGGAGGCTGTGCCAGAAGCAAAGGTGTACCAAAGGGGTAATCAGTATCATAAAACCGTAAAGACAAAGACAAAACCGGCAGACAAAAATCATCACAACAAAACAAACCACATAACAACATAAAACACAAAAACACATAACAACAAAACCGCATTCAGCAACGCGAACTCAAGTCGAAACGAGAGTGAACTCAGGTGCTCCGGAAGAGTAAGCAGTTCCTGCTTGCTATAGCACACCCGTCACGTTGCCAAAGATCGATTAAGTGTTGGTCAAATCCGGAAAGGATGACATTACAAAACTCTATGTCAAACCAACATCTGTGCTCATCTGAGAGATAGAAATCCCGTATTTGTTTACAAGCACATGATGTCGTCCAACTTGTAAGTGTTGGTCAAATCCGGAAAGGATGACATTACAAAACTCTATGTCAAACCAACATCTGTGCTCATCTGAGAGATAGAAATCCCGTATTTGTTTACAAGCACATGATGTCGTCCAACTTGTAAGCAAGTAAACTTGATAAAAATTATGAGAGATATTCACTAATAACATAAACATGAACTGTGTAAAGCTCTTTATTCAACCGATAGATATTTAAAAAAGAAAAACAAAAAAAAAAAACAAAAAAAAAAAACCATGCGATTGCGTACATTTATAAAAAGACATATATTATCGAACACACACATTATAGAAATAGTGCTGTGACTAAATAAATTATACAGACAAAAAACCAAAAAACCCCCAGAGAAATCATAAGAAAAATAAAATGAAATGAAAAAGAAAAGAAAACATGCAGACAATACAAAAAAAAAAAAAAAAAAAAAAAAAAAAAAAAAAAAAAAAAAAAAAAAAAAAAAAAACAAAAACAAAAAAACGAAAAAGAAAAACAAAGCACAGGGGCAAGCGTTCAGCAATGAAAAGGCGTGGTTTGCTAAGATCTACATGCACGAGCTGCAGGAACATTTTAAACATAGTTCAACTTCATGCAGATATGCAATATTTTAAGCTGCCAAAGGTTAACATACATTCAGCATGGTTTGGTAGGGAGTTCCAAAGTGTGGTTGTTATTGTCAATACGTAAGTATATATGGTTAGCAGGAAAAAAAATTGGGGGGGGGGGGGTATAATCTAAAGTACATATATATTGCTATGTAGGTATTTTCGCTATTATGATCCATAATTGAAAATGGATATTATGAGACGCCGAGTGTAGCAAGAAAATTTGACTTTGGTTCATGTACTGAAAGATTTTACAAGGTCCGACATTAAAAATCCCGTCATCCAGACCTTAAACAACTGAAATCCCGGCGTACGTCTCATCAAAACTTTTCCCCGGAATTTCGAACTTTAATTTGACCTATCCCGAAATTCAAGGTCAATCCCGGCATTTCTAAGATCAGTGGCTGATCCAGAAATTCTGAAAAGAGGGGGCCCACTGACTGGCGTTAAGAGGGGTCCCGCTTTGGTCACGCTTCAATAATTTCTTATTTCTTATATATTCAACTATTTTTTTTTCGCCTAAAGGAGGGGACGGGGATCTACCAATAGAAGGGGCGAATCCCGTAGTCCCCCCCTGGACCCGCCTATGAAAATAGTCCGCCTCCCCCCAAAAAGCTGATCAAATTTGGCGGGTTCTTTTCGGAACAATGAGTCATCGGGTTTTATCTTAACATTTTCGTTGAATTATTAAAGCAGACCCAATTAAAGTTTCAGATAAGATAAATAGTGATTGACAAATGTTATATAATTTTGTCAATCTTTTCTTTAATCATTATTTATCTATAATTTACTCGGAAACAATCTATCAGATTATGACATATTTTGAAAGTTATAAACAAATTCTCCCAATATTTAAAGAACTTCCGGTTTGGTTTCTTGGAGACGAAAACAACATGGCGGACTCCAAGATGGTAACAAATTTGAATTCTTATTTTATTGAAAACAAATAGATTCCTTAAAAGATCTTGTTTTTATGTTGAAGAAATACATACTTGAATATTTCTTGCTCCAGATTCCGCAAAACTCGTGTCAAACGGTCCTGTATATCAGCAAAAGTTTAGTTAAAATGCACTTTATATGATTTTCATGTTTTGACTTTTCTAAAATAAAAAATGCATCGTGAAAGATGCTACAAAGTGTTCAGCATCCTGTAAACAACATTTGTCCTGATACATGCCAAAAAATTTCTATTTCAAATCCTTTAGTCCAAGAGTAATAATATGAGAAAGACATTGCCTTAAAAGCTCGAGTAGATAATTCCATTGAAAATTTCGAATAATGCCTGGGACGAGATAATTTGGGACAATGTGTTACTATTTCCCGCAATTTTTCAGCACGCGCAGACATTTTCGAAAACTACCGAAAATCGAATGTCCGGACAACCGGAAACAGAATGATTTTTCTTCCATAGTATTTTGAGTCTCGTGCAATTTGGCATACTTTCTACATTAGAGAGCTCGCTACGCTCGCATATAAGAGATGAACGGTTTTAGTAAAATGAAACAAGTGCATGCATGGTCATGCCATGGAGAAGGGGTTTCCTTTTCTTCTGAGCAATGTTCCCCCTGTCATCCACATCATGCCCTCTTTAAATATTTGGAAAGCTGTTAAACAACTGTGACAATGAAAGTCAAATCCCCAAGATATTCTTGATCATCTATCTCCTGTCTTCAATCCTCTAATGACAGTTATTTTCTCAAGCGGTTCCTTTTCACGCTTTACTAATTAACACGGTAATAACTCTCTGTACTTTAGTTACGCATGCATCAATATTTAGTATTTGCCGGATCCGGTGGTGGTAGGGATTGGTCCTACCATGTATGAATTAAGCCTCTTGTTAGTATGAACTATTGTCAGTTTATATTTGAGGTCCTCGATATGCTCTGTCTCTTGTTGTGTGAGAATGTTGGATAGTGTTACTGTCCTAATGCCACAGTTTCTGAAGCATTTGCTGTCTTGCTGTCTCATATAGTTCACACTCCAGAAGAAAGTGGCTAGGGGTTTCATTTTGTCCACAATTGCATTTTGGGTCGTCTGCTTGTACTGTCTTGTGCTGGTATTCTTTTAGTTTGGTGTATCCCGTTTGTAGTTGGGTGAATATGCTGTAGAATGCTTTGGATGGGTAGTCAAAAGTGATTTTCCTTTTTACTGTTGGTGTTTTACCATAAAATGTTCTTCCCTTGTCTAGTTTCCCATTTTTTTTGCCGTTATTGTTCTATACTTTTTCTGACTGCCTGTTTTATGTCTTGAGTTGTGATGATATTGTCTTCAGGGCTCAGTTCTTTTGCTTCAGCTGCTGCCTTTTTTGCTCGACAATCTGCTTGGTTGTTTCCTTCTATGTTTGCATGTCCAGGCGTCCACATTATGTTTGTTGTAATACTCCTTTTTGTTTAAAGTTTTCTACTAATTCTTGTATATCTCTTATGAGGTCTTGATAGTGTTTTGATGCCCATTTCAGTGTTAATATTCCTACTGCTGACTGACTGTCCGACAGGATTTTTATTTCTGATGTTATTCTGTATAGTCCCTCTGTAATGCAGTATTGAAGTACCACCAGGATTGCCGCTAACTCTGCAAGTAAAATTGAGCCTCGTTTTGCTACTGGTTTGTGTAATTTCACTGGTGGTCCTTGATCGGCTTGATGTTAACAAAATTTAACTCGATTTAACTGTTTACACAGTCATCAGTTTGATAATATGACAAGAACAGCTTTGCCTGTGAAATTGTAATCTACTTACCTTGAAATTGCTTCTTTACTCTGACATTATACATTTTGTATGACACTAATCACCTGCTTTTGAAGTAGAGAAGTTCTGATTTGAAATGGTCTTCATTTGATCCTTATTATCATAACACTAGACATCAAATCTTTTCAATGACAATTTTTAACATTTTAGCATGTATAAAAAAGTAACTGTCTCAATATGGTAAAATAAAACCCTTTTCTTAACCTTGCAAATTTTTACCCAAATAGTACCATTACAAAATATAGAATTCAAATTTATGTTACAGTGTTTGCTTAAATTTAATTGAATTTTATTATTATAACCAGTAAATTTTTGATTTCTTAAACAGTCCACAGAAGGGGGACAAGGAGACGACCCAAAAATGGAAACAATGAACACAGAACAACCTTCAAAGACAACAAATGAAGCAATAGTCATCAAAGACTCAGAATTAGAGATGGATCCATACAATGAAGAGGAGGTAAAACATACAAATATGGACATATGAGTACAGAGATTTAACTTTAAAACTTACTAAGCAGATTTGCTGTAATATTTTGCAGTAAAATAACATGTGTTAGTTATTATGACTGTTTTACAAAACAATACCAAATTATACACATTTGTTATCCTAGACCATGGTTTCCAAGAAATCACATATGTATGTTATTACAAGGGAAGATTGTAAGGGCAGACAACTCTTGATATTATGGTTTAATAATCATGATAATAAATGGTTGTGATTTTTCTGTAATTACTTAAATAAGTTAGGCCCCATACTGTTGTAGAAGCTATATTTCTCATGTATGTTACACATAAAATGAACAAATGATAAACAAAATAGTTACAATCTACAAATGTATTGATGTTTGAATTTTGCAGCAATTGTTATATTATAATGAATGTATTCATATAGATCTGTTTTCTAACTCTAAGTAATAAAAAAATCATCATGTACATGATGTAATAAATGAAAATAAGAAGTTGGAATACGAACAAGCATGTTACAGTCATTGCCTTTTAATTTTTAGAGGAAAATTGTTTTTTCTTCCTTTAACACACGTACAATGGATTTAAGAACTAATTTGCTTTTTCAGAATGTTTACATGAAAATCAACATTGAATACAAAACTTTATTTTCAGACTGAATTACGTTTTTTACATTCCAAACCAACATGTTTTATTGTGATTGGGAAACCAGGAGCAGGCAAGACAAGTCTTGTACGGAGATTGGCAATGGAATGGAAATGTGAACTCATTAATCGTAAGTTTTATATCCATACTCTGTCATTTGATTTATTTTAAATTATTAAGTCTCCCAAACGAAGTTTGGAGACTTATTGTTTTTGTTGCGTTTCTTATTATTATTATTATTTTTTTTTTTATTATTATTTTTCTTCTTCTTCTTTCTCGCGCCGCCAACTTAGTCCAGGGCCCTTTTGTACTTTATACTTGACCGATTTAGTTCAAATTTGGCACAGTGGTAGAACCCTATGAGATGTGGGTCCTCCCTGAAATTCAAGTATGGGGACCCCCCAGGGGCTGTGCCACGCCCCCCCCCCAAATACCCCCAAAAATGATATTTTTTTAATATGTCGAAAATAGTTCAAATAACTACTTTATAACCATATGTATTATTAATCCTTATGTTAAGACGAATCATTTGGTACCATAGGGGGGTCCCAGGGGGTCATGCCCCGCCCCCTCAAATTACAAAATCCTTTATATCTTTAAAATTATTGCGATCCCCACCCTATAACCATATATATTATTATTCCTTATGATAAGACGAATCATTTGGTACTATAGGGGGGTCCCAGGGGGTCATGCCCCACCCCCCTCAAATTACAAAATCCTTAATATCTTGAAAATCATTGAGATCCCCACCCTATAACCATATATATTATTACTCCTTATGATTAGACAAATCATTTGGTACCATAGGGGGGGGGGTCCAATGGGGTCATGCCCTGCCCCCTCAAATTACAAAATCCTTAATATCTTGAAAATCATTGAGATCCCCACCCTATAACCATATATATTATTATTCCTTATGATAAGACGAATTATTTGGTAACATAGGGGGGGTCCCAGGGGGGTCATGCCCCGCCCCCCCTGAAATTATAAAATCCTTAATATCTTGAAAATCATTGACATCCCAACCCTATAACCATATATATTATTACTCTTTATGATTAGACGAATCATTTGGTACCATAGGGGGGTCCCATGGGGTCATGCCCCGCCCCCCTCAAATTACAAAATCCTTAATATCTTTAAAGCCATTGAGATCCCCACCCTATGAGATGTGGGTCCTCCCTGAAATTCAAGTATGGGGACCCCCCAGGGGCTGTGCCACACCCCCCCCAAATACCCCCCAAAATGATATTTTTTTAATATGTCAAAAATAGTTCAAATAACTACTTTATAACCATATGTATTATTAATCCTTATGTTAAGACAAATCATTTGGTACCATAGGGGGGTCCCAGGGGGTCATGCCCCGCCCCCTCAAATTACAAAATCCTTTATATCTTTAAAATTATTGCGATCCCCACCCTATAACCATATATATTATTATTCCTTATGATAAGACGAATCATTTGGTACTATAGGGGGGTCCCAGGGGGTCATGCCCCACCCCCCTCAAATTACAAAATCCTTAATATCTTGAAAATCATTGAGATCCCCACCCTATAACCATATATATTATTACTCCTTATGATTAGACAAATCATTTGGTACCATAGGGGGGGGGGGGTCCAATGGGGTCATGCCCTGCCCCCTCAAATTACAAAATCCTTAATATCTTGAAAATCATTGAGATCCCCACCCTATAACCATATATATTATTATTCCTTATGATAAGACGAATTATTTGGTAACATAGGGGGGGTCCCAGGGGGGTCATGCCCCGCCCCCCTTGAAATTATAAAATCCTTAATATCTTGAAAATCATTGACATCCCAACCCTATAACCATATATATTATTACTCTTTATGATTAGACGAATCATTTGGTACCATAGGGGGGTCCCATGGGGTCATGCCATGCCCCCCTCAAATTACAAAATCCTTAATATCTTTAAAGCCATTGAGATCCCCACCCTATAACCATATATTTTATTACTACTTATTTTAAGAGAAAGCGTTTGTAACCATAGGGGAGTCTGAGATTATTACATGGGAGTCAATTGGGAAACTTCGTTTGGGAGACTTAGTAACAGTTTCACTGTTACACTTATTACTTGTTTTGTAATGAAATTCTTATGAACTTCGAGGATCATACAAAAAAGGCAGACATACAGGAAAAATTGAATATTGCAATGGTCCTGACTTGGTACAGGCATTTCAAATTTGAAAAAAAAAACCATTAGGTTAGACTAGGTTTTATGACAACAAACCTCCCTCTTTTATTAGGTTTTTGACAAGGTCATGATTCAAAATATATTTCAATGTTTTTTTTTATGAAATCTTATTGGTTTTTTCCTGTAAGTTATTAGGTGTATTCGGGTTTTTACACTCCAAAAGTCAAAGTTATTCTTTTTTTTAATTTGTCTAATTTCTCTTTTTTAGCTACTGATGTGATTCTGAGAGCTATAGAAATGGAAACAGAAAGTGGTAAAAAGTGCCAGGAAATTTTGAACAGAGGAGAGGCTGTGTCAGAAGACATGGTGTTGAAAATGATTGAGGAAAAAGTTAACTCTCCCGAAGTAGCACATCACGGTAATTTTTATAAAGTCGTAACAACAGCTTAGATATTTAAAACAAGATATGACACAAAATTCTGCAATAGATCAGGAATTATAAGTCTGAAAAAAAAGCTTTTAATTAAGAGAGAAAAAAGGAATTTATGGCCTATTTTTTGGGCAAATATATCATTCAGTACATTTATAGTTTGCATAAAAGTCATATTGTAATACAACACCTGTTTTTTTTCACTCTGGAACGTTTATTGGAAACCATTGAACCAATTTTCAAGATGGGGTTTCTCATTTCTGTATCAATTTATCTTTATTCAATGTTATTATTCGATATTTATTTTAGGTTACGTACTTGATGACTTCCCTTCGCTGTCAGAAGAGAACATGAGTATTAGAGACCAGCTGGAACTTATAAAGAACTGGAAACTGAAGCCTGATTTTATTATAAATGTTAAGGTTAGTTTAAAAAGAGTAATTTATACATGCATATAATAAATGATTAGAAAATGCAATTGAATCCTAAAGAGTTCATACGCAACAATACAAAACAAAACGACATGTACAACATAATAAACCAATCTTAATGATTAATGGAATTCTTTGCTATTCATTCTAATTTATATTGTTTAAAAACTAAATAAATATTTTTTTTCATAGATGGTCTAAAAAGGTGCAATTAAATCTCATATTGCACTTGTGATTATATTATTGAAATCATTTGACATCATTAACCTGTCATCTATGTTATATCATGACATGGACGCTTTTAAACGTTGTACATGTTTTATTTGTACTTGTAGATGCCAGATAAAGATTTAGAAGTAAGAAGAACTGGCCAGAAAGTAGATCCTGTTACTGGTATGATCTACACCAAGGATATCTATGCTCCAGAAAAGCCTCCAAAACAGGTGAAGTGATTTTTTTTCATGCTTGTACTCCCTCATACCTTAAGAAATTTCTCTTTGACAAAAACCATTTGTTTTCAAATCAGTGAGTGGGTGAGTGAGTGAGTTTGTGTTTTATGCCCTTGCAATGCTATATAGGTTAATTAAATGCAATGAAAATTAAAGGATGATAAATTGAACATGAAATGATTATGGGAGATTAAATAGGGGGATGGGGTGGGAACTAGAAAACTGTACCAAATGAGCTTTTGAAACAAGCATCTGCTACAAGAAGATTAAAAAAAGCATCTTATTTAGGAATGAGAGAATGAACAAGGGTACTCAAAATGTAATTTCAATGTTTAATTGATTTTCCTAAAACACAAAAATTGGAAGCTTATCCTTTAGAATTACTATTTGAGAAAGAAAGACTCAATTTTTATGAATGTAATTTATCTTATTTGTTATCCCCTGTGCAAAGACATAGAAATGACAGGCTTCTGTTAGTGCATTTGTCTTTCCTTTACACTTTTTCAAACACTGTTGTTCCTATAATACTTAATGGATTTTATTATAATTTATAAATTAAGTTTTTGACATAAAAACAAATTCAGTACCCGTTTTTGATTTTTATTGGAGTTATGGCCCTTTGACCATGAAAAATAAGATTTTTGGTTTTGGATATCTAACTAACTACAATTAATTTTTTTCATTGATTTTTTTTTGCAGGCTGATAAAGATGAGGAAGAAGGTGAAGAAGAGGAGGAGGAGGCAGAGGAAGAGGAAGCAGCATTAGAGGTTAGTTATTGTAGAAGTAGGTAGTTTTGGTGGAGAGTTATATAAGGGTATTGCAGTAAAATTTGATGAAATGTATTTTATCGTTGATAAATTGAGAGAATAGATTTATATTTGTTTACTATATAATATTCAAGAATTAGCAACACCCCCCCCCTGCAAAAAACAAAAAACAAAAAACAAAACAAACAAAGATCTTTTGTGTATTCATCTGTAAAACAACATGAAGTTTCTGATGGTGCAATTGATCATTTTAACTGATAAAGTTGAAAAGTAATAAGATGTGAATTGAAAACAAATGACACAGCTTTCATATAAGCAATAGTAAACAATCACTATTGTTATCTATTGTAAGCTCTATTGTTAACTTGCATAGCAGACTTCTTTTGATTTAGATATCATGACTTTATTTTGATACTTTTAATTGAGAATCTGATGACATGATTATTTTAGGAAGAAGAAATGATGGAAGAGTTACCACCAGAAATATTAGAAAGACTTGTACGAAGACCTGAAGATCTCCCAAATAAAGTTACTGAAAATATACGCAAATATAAAACTAATATGCTCAGATTATTGGAGGTGAGATTCATTTCATTGTGGATTGTTCCATCATAATGTAATGAATTGGGAGATATGAAACAATATTGCAAGCAACAGTATTTATTTATGTGTATATTAAAAAGAATCAGTCTATTTGTTTAAGTACATAATTTTATAAGAAATATTGACTGATGGTTTGGATTTGAGAAAAATTCAATATGCTTGAAAAATTGCATAAAGATAAATGCTGGTTTGAATTTTTTTTATGTGATCAGGTAAAGAAATCTGTATTTTTAAATTTCTTGTTTTGTATTTATAAATTTTAGAGTTTTTTTTTATATGGATACCTTATCAATCTAATTGTTTAAGAATACAAACTACTTTTTGATAAGAAGAAAATTCAGGTTTTCTGTAATATAAAACTTGAATAAGAAATTTTTACGTTTTACAGGATTACATGGCTGATCATGATCAACAATATTTGATAGAAATGGATGGAAATCAAATGCAAAATGTTTTGTTCAAGGTAAGATGTTAAAATAGAAGTATCAGCTTTTAGCTTTTTTAAAAGTAGCATTTTCCAGATGAATAATTATTATTTTTGGGGAAGATCCATAACTCTTTGAAATTTTGAAGATGACCAATTTTAAACTGCACCTGACGCAAGGTACATCCACAGAACTTGTGGAGAACTGACATCAAAATTTAACTACCACCCAATTGATGATTAAATTTCCAAATGCAAGTTTAACCACTTGGTTATAGGAGAAAGCAGCTTCTCTCCTTGAAAAAGTGTAACCCTAAGGTTAACTTGCAATTTAGAGGAAGATAACTGCTGGGTCACACATTACCTTCTTCCTTTGTACTAAATCAAATATTAAAAACAGAAAAAAAATCAAAAGTATAAGATGTCACACAGGACTGATACATAGTAAATAAATTTACCATGAACTTACTTCAGTATAGTGATGTTCCGATTAATTGATTAATCGAAAAATCTAATCAAAATGGGCTTCCGATGCTACTAATCGATTATAAAATCAATAATCAATTAATCGCAAAATATTCAATTGTAGTGATTTTACACAAAAACGGCAAATAATACATTGATTTTTGGGGTAAATTAATAATTTTCATGAAAAATAGTGTACAATTATATAATCGATTAATAATCGATTATGATCTTCTGATTATTTCCGATGATCGATTATGAAATATTTCCGATTGCCTAACACTACTTCAGTATAAGTGGATGTTGTTTTTTTGTGTGTTGAAATTTTGTATTTTTGTTGTAATAAATCAATGATTTTATTTTTGTGGTTTCTAAAATCTTATTTATACTTTATTATCACTAAATATTTCGTGTGTTCTAATTTTGGCTTCCCTGAGTTGGTCACAAATAGCGAAAATTAGATCAACAGAACAAAAAAAAAACATATATATGAGAATATATTTTTGACCGTTTCTATTCCACAGCAACTGATGACAAGATTAAGTTGTTTTGTCCTGAGGCCCGCAGCAGTCCCAATGAGGTTGATAGACCCTGATGAAGAAGATGTCCCAGAGGATATTGAGGCTGATGAGTTGATGAGGATGCTCGGCCCCAAGAGGATGGTAGCTCCAAGATTCAGGTGGCGTCGCAGCAAGTGGATGAAAAACTGCCCTGTTGCTCTACATGAGGGAAATATTTTGCCTGGCAAACCAGAATTTGCTGTCAGGTTAGTCCTTTACATGTTAAATGAAATGGTGGTTTTAATAGAAATGTTTTGTAGAATTTTCAATTCATAAAAATTACAAGTATCTTTTCATATAACTGAATACAGAATTACAGAATTTTTGAAATTTATAGAAATGCAAGGCAGTTATGAAGGATTTTCAAAGCAAAACAACAACAAAAAGCAAACAAAATTTTTAGAGGAGTTGGTCTATAAGCATCATGACAAATTTTCAAATATGTAAAAGAATTAAATTTACTCTCAAATAAAAAAAAAACCAAGAAAACCCTAGCCTGCTACAATACATATTTTTCTAACAACTGTAAAGTAATGTTTTTAATCGTACAAAGTATTAACATTTTGATTGTTTTCTATTTCAGCTTCTTAGATAAGATCTACTGTCTTTCAAGTGTTGATGCTATTACCAAATTCATCAAGAATCCTAGGCCCTACCTTCTTCCTCCACAGCCACGCCCTCCATGCAAATTAAGTGTGATAGGTCCGCCTCTTTCAGGAAAGACAACTCTCTGTCATTCACTGGCAGCCAAATATGGTGCTAAGGTTTGTTATGGTTAAAAGCTTTACAAGACAATTGTAAATTATTCTAATATTGTTCTATGAACTATAAGTAAAAAGTTTTTTCTCCAATTGTAGGAAGAAGAGTATTCTCTGTCAATGAAAATTGTAAAAATAAATGAGAAATAACAGGATGAACTTTTAAGATTAAATAATGTTTTAGAAACTATCAGTGTCAAAATAAGTTAAATTATTGCTTTGCTCCCAAAATGCTTTCAGTATTTTGAAGAAATATTCATTGTATTCTGCCAAAAAAAGTGTGAAGGTTAGATTTAGTTTCAGATATGCTATAAGTTTATAAATACACGGTATATATATGCATTAAAATTTCAAGAAATTTCATTATATCAGTCTTTAGTCTTAACGGTTAACTTTTTGAAGCACAAGCCTGAAAATTGTTATTTTTAAAATTTTTCTTTACATATAATTGGCTTGTAAATCCATATTTTAAAGAAATTTTACTGGTCCGAAAGCTATTTCACTGGCCAGGGCTGTCGGACTTGTGGCTAAATTCGAAGAATGTTATATTATGCAGGTATTGGATATGGATGCCATTATTCAACCTCATTTGGATGAAGAGAAAAAGAGGTTTTTAGAGAAAACCAAAGAAGACTCAACAGAATCAGCCATCGCTGCCATCAAGATGAAAATCAAAGAACAGATGGAAGCAGAACAGGCAGCCAGAGAGGCTGAAGGTGAGATCATGTGACCTTGAACTTTGACCTGATTTTTTTTTCACTAAATAGTCATTGTTTGATGTTGAAGGGGTTTGTATTTAAAATACTGAAGAACTGAACTTGTTCTCTCAAGCTGTCTTCGAAATTGTTCCTTTTCAATACTTTTGAAAAATTATAAGTGCATTGAAAAGTGTTTACATGTATATGTAAATAACAAAATTCCCCTTTTGAATATAAGGCTAAAGAATCTGTGGCGGATCCAGAATTATTCAAAAGGACAATTTAAAAAAAAAATCTGTTGGGACCTCTTGTTTCCTACAGTTCTCTCCAAATTTTCCTGTCAAACCGGAAGGCGCATGCCTGGCACGACCATTTTTAATCTGACTTTGAGAATGATATGTTGACATGCTTTTGTCTTTTTTACCATTACCAGGAAAAAGAGTTGTTAAACCAAATGTAATTGGTAGGTTGTCATGAACCATAGAGTTATTATATAGCATTCATAGTATAAAATGTTCATCAAAATATAAGGAAGGGGATTTTTTTAAAGCAAATATACATTTTTGCCATTTTAATAGGGAAAAACTAACATAATGGTATTGAGGCTTTGATAATTTGGGAAATAAGAACTAACTCTCATTATTTAGAATGAAGCTATTTATAAAGCTTAGGGTTGGTTGTTTGGCACTTTTTGTCAATTTCCTATCACCTATATGTTCATACAAAAGCCATGATAAAATGTTGAAGGATTTCCATCTATCATCATTTGGGTTCAAATTTCGACTTAAATAGTTTTTTTAACAGTCCTGACTAACAACACAAAACAAAAAGAAAGCAAATAGCAGGATAAAATGTATTCAAAATTTGCTCTTAGCAATTTTATTAAAAAAACATGATACCTTATGACCAACCAAAAATTGACTCATAGTTACTAAGTGATATTTTTGACTTCCGTAGAAGATGCCAGGATATTGGCTGAAATGGAAAGGGAAAATGGTATGACCCAGACAGAGTTCCATAGTTTTGTTCATGTTTCACAATTTTACAAGTTTTATAGAAGAAATATTTTCAATTAAGTTTTATCACCAAGTTTTAAATTTTTTCTTTAATTCAGATAAATGTTTTTGTATTTGATATCTTTTTTTAATCAGCAACCTAGTAAAGTTTTCTTCTGTATTAAAATGTTAAAAGAATTTGCACTTTGGCTCATTTATAAGTAAATAAAAGAATTGTTTAGTAAGTAAACCATATTTAAATAAATATAAAAAATCACAATCAAATGTAAAAAAAATAATAAAACCGTTAAACCTTTTATTGTGATTTATTTATTTGATTACCTGCTAAACAATTCTTTTGTTTTCCGCTATAAGTTGTTTTTTTTCCAAATGTTCCTGAGCTTAGTTGGTTTATTTGTCATAGTTACTGTTAACCTATTGAATTTAGTTTTAAATTGACAATCACCACTAGGCAATGTTAACAAAATTAGGAATCTCCGTTTTATGTGTAAAACATTTATGTTGACCCAAAGTCTGTTAGGAAATCTTACAAAATATGTTATTATTTTATCACCCTTTAGAGGCATTAACACATGACATGTAATGAATTTAAAAGGAGATTTATGAGTAGGTATATATTCATTTAGCACTGGAGCAAAGAGTATGCAAAAAGTAGGACAAAAAGTTCAATATTTTATCTCATTAATTTTATTGAAAAAATGACAAACCAATTAGTGACTCATAGTGGCTAAGTGGTATTTTTGACTTTCATAGAAATGGCTGAAATGGAAAGAGACAATGGTATGACCAAGACTTAGTACCATATTTTTCGTTAATGTTTCATAAATTTATAGAAGAAAACTTTTGTGGATTTTTTTTCGTCATAAACTTTTTAAAGTTATTTCAAAGTTTTTTAAAATTGATTTTGCAACCTAGAAAAACTCAAGTTTTCTTTTATAAGTGTTGTTATTTTTCAAATTTTCCTGAGCTCAGTTGGTTTATTTTTCTGTAACTCATTTTATTTTGAAAAAATTCCTCAGCTTTAAACATGAAAGGAAATTGGCCTGGGCTTATTAATTGTGATGGTTATACATAAAATAAACCCCTAGATTTATATGTTGAAATATGATGTTTCTGATGTTTACGTTTTACATGTTTGTCTTGTGTTTTATTGTGTACAGAATTAGCAAAACTAGAGGAGGAGGAAGCAGCAGAAGCTGAGGAGGAAATACCTGAAGGTAGCCATGGCAACCATTTGCATGCTAAATATAGCAACACTATATCACTTCTATTTATAGATTTTAGCACCCTAGAAATAGCACAGTTAGATATAAATAGAACATAGTACCTGTTATTTCCCTAAAGAGGATGTTTTATCTGTGTAGTTGGTAAAATTATTTGTCATGAAAGAAGTATTTTAAAATTATGTTAGCTGTTTTAGTTTTTCTAAGGTCTTTAATTTTTAAAGGTTAGATATTAACTTCTAAACATTTTGATTTTTTAATATGACCTTTATTTATATGAAAAAGAATTTTATCCACTACACAGTAACAAAAATAAACATGTTTTCATAATAACTGGAGATTGGAGAGAAAAAATGGCAGATCTGTTTATTTTTTAAAATTTTTTTTGGGGAAGTATTTGGATAATTATTTTGACAGACAGGTCTGTTGTTTTTTTGTAATTGAACTTGGATTTTTTTCTTCAATTTTTATATTTTTCTTTGCACAGAATATGTTAAGAAAAAATATTATTTTATGAAGTTTTATATGATTAAGTTATTAGATAGTAGAGTTTCTTGATTTTTTCATGCTTCATATATTTTAAAGTTGGCAAAATGACTCAAAGATTTGAAATCAAAGTTTCATGGTTTAGTAAGAGATTTTAAAATCTTATTTTATTTGATTTTTATTATGTTATTTTTTCAACGATTTTACATATAAGATTGTTAGTAAAGTCCATATTCCGTGTAGATTGTAGAAGTATTAAATTATTGTTGTTCTAGGATGTACGTAGTTTAGATTGTAGTAATGTTTGATTATTTGTTATGTATTCAGATGAGGAGGAGAAAAAAGATTCAGATGATGGTAAGAGTGCTTACCTCCCCTTGGCTTTGATTGGCCAGTTACCTCCCCTCACATGCAATATATAAAACCAACCCACGCAATATATACAACTTGCAATGCACTGTTTTCCTTCTTTTTGATGTGAACTGAACTTTTTTTCAGGAAACGGGCATTTCTATATCAACTCTGCATGCACCTTTTGACATATATTTACAGGGCACTTTGCATGATATATTTTTTCATACATACCGCTATCATCAAGATTATGTACTTCAAAAAGATATTTTTTTCTTATCCTATCTCTTTGCATGTATATATTTTTAATTTTGGCATTATTATTTCCTTTTATTAACCTAACCTCCTTTTATACAATGCAGCCTTATAGTTTTACATTGAATAATCAAACTTTAGTACAGCAATTGAAATTGATATTTTATTTTTGTTAAAATCTATGAATGCTTAGATTAAATAATTCTGATAATTAGTTCCCTTTTGTTCAATATGATATCCGTTGAATTTCATGATTTTTCAGAAATTTAAATTCTTTAGATGTCAAGAACTGGAAACTAATTCCTTAATTACTAAAGATATTATTTGTAAACCATCTATCATACACACCCTAATAATCGCTCATTTTTACCAAGTTTTGAATTTTCATTTTCACTTTCAAATTTTTCTCACTTAATATTTACAATAGAGGGTACCACAACAGAGGGAGAGGCTAAGAAGGAATCCGAGGATACTGAGGTTGCTGAGGAGGATAAGCCTGAAGAGGAAGGTGAAGGGAACATTTTATATAGCCAGCTACCTCATACAAATATACCTTTACTAACACAGAGATTGTTTTCGTACATTGATTTTTTTTCTAGCTCTTGTTTATTGAAAACAGATATAGAAGCCAGTACTATATGCAAATTCTATATTAACCATAATTAGAAATGCTTAACTCGATTTCTAGTTAGCTGCTGTACTATATTTCAGAAAAAAAAGAATGAGCTGACTTGAAGCTATACAATATATACAAACATTTTGATTGCTAGATATATGTTTTGTAAATGCTGCTGTATATTCTTTTGATAAGAAAGTGCAATTCTATTTAACACAATTGTAAAAAAGGGGTGTTTAATTTACATCTATGAACATTTTTTCATCATTTTTTCTTAATGGGGAATTTTTTACCATTTTTGTCTCGCCTGCGACGAATAGTGGCGGAAGGCGAGACATAGGTATTACTTTCCGGTGGCGACGGCGGCGGCGTTGTAAACTTTTTTGTAAGTCTTTTGTGGACGATGAATTGCTGGAAAAGTATATTAGCTAGGCATCTGATATTTGGTATACAGACAGTTCAGGTTATGGTCTACACAACTGTCACCATGCCATGTGACCCTGACCCCATTTTCATGCTCCAGTGACTCTGTGAACTTACGTCTTTTTTCAGGCCGTAAACTTTTTTGTAAGACTTTTGTGGACGATGAATTGCTGGAAAAGTATATTAGCTAGGCATCTGATATTTGATATACAGACAGTTCAGGTTATGGTCTACACAACTGTCACCATGCCATGTGACCCTGACCCCATTTTCACACTCCAGTGACTCTGTGAACTTAGGTCTTTTTTCAGGCCGTAAACATTTTTGTAAGACTTTTGTGGACGATGAATTGCTGGAAAAGTATATTAGCTAGGCATCTGATATTGGGTGAACAGACAGTTTAGGTTATGGTCTACGCAACTGTTACCATGCCATGTGACCATCGCCCCATTTTCACGCTTTAGTGACTGTGAACTTAGGTCTTTTTTCAGGCCAAAAAACTTTTTTGTAAGACTTTTGTGGACGATGAATTGCTGTAAAGTTATAATAGCTAGGCATCTGATATTGGGTGAACAGACAGTTGCGGTTATGGACAACGCAACTGTCACCATGCCATGTGACCATGACCTCATTTTTACGCTCCAGTGACTCTGTGAACTTAGGTCTTTTTTTCAGACAGAAAACTTTTTGTAATACTTGTGTGGACAATGGATTGCTTGAATAGTATAATAACTAGGCATCTGTTTTTAGGTATACAGACACTTTTTGTGTTTATATCAAGAAATGAAAGCTTAGGTAGTTGATTTTAGTGATGGTGCCGGCAGGCGAGACATACTTTTAGTGGCCACACTTGTTAAAATGTCACCCTTCCACACACGCGCATGCCTTCCAAAATTATCACTACCGGTATGTTTTATGTTGCCAAATAAATGCATCCTTTCTTTTGCCATTTGAAAATACAAATGAAAGTGTTAGAAAATAAAGAACTCAATTTGTTTGTTGTTTAGGATTTTTTTTGCCTCCCAAATGTTGTCATTCTATGAATCTGAAGAATATTAATACATCTTCTTACATATTACTTATTTCACAGGATATATCAATATATATTAGAATTATATACAAATATTCACCGCTTGATTAAAAACAGTTTCACATGCTTAAAAAGAATTTTTTCATTCAATTTTGAATCTTTTTCTAGGCTGTTTTGAATTTAGCATTTTCTGTGTGCAAAAAGTATGCTGATGTTTATGTTGTTTATATTTTTCATGGTTTTTTTCGGCTCTTAATGTATTCAGCTGTTTATTTCAATATGTATTAATTTTAAATTCTTATATATTGACAGTTTTCTGAATGAGCTATAAATTAAACCAACTTTTAAGATATCAAGTTGATGAATATTATATTAGATGCCAAATTATATTTTTAGTATTTGTAAAACTTTTATTTCTTGAATAGCTTTCTTTGATTTAGGTTCAATAAATGCTTTTATATATGGGACAATCTTTTCATGATTTTAGTGAGATGCCAAAAACTCAGTTATGTTTTATTATACATTGTAGATTTTTAGGACAATGCATTACATGTATTGATTATACATTTATATAAGAAATAACATTTCATATTCTTGATTATTTTCAGGTGTTGTTACTGAAGGAGGTGAAACAGCAGAAGAGGATAAAAAACCAGAAGAGGAGAAGTCCTCAGATGAGAAAACCACAGAATCAGAATCTGAAAAGCCCCCTGAAGAGAAACCAGAGGCTCCCAAAATGCCCGAGGTAGATGGCACACACCCTGAGGTCATTGCCATGGTAGAGGAGGCACTGAAAGAGGCTGAGAAACAACCTGTAACCTTGACCCCTGAAGTTTATATTGAAATTCTTGAAAAGGCCATTAAAGATGCTGAGAAAGAAATGAGAGAAAAGAATGGAGAAGGACCTCTGTATGTTTAGATTTAGATAAATGTCTCTTGAACAATTTAAATCACATAAATTTTTTTCCATACAAAATAACTCAACACATTCTGGTTTTTTCCTCTTCTGCAAGTCGTTGAACATTCAAACATCAAAAAGGACTATCTCTTATGTTTGTACAAATTAATTAAATTAAAAATTTGTAGCATTAACAGGAAACTGAGGAAAGTAAGCATGACAAGACATCTTTTTACCAATTGAATACATGTTCAAGAACACTGAAAATAGATGTTTATATTAATAAATGTGGATAGACTGTGTTTTTGAATATTTGTGACTTGTAAAGAATTACATGTTGTACAATTTTCAATTTGGACATTTGAAATTTTTATTCTTGCATATACAGTGTACATGTAGTTGTACTCAGTATGATAAGATTTTAAACTTTTTTATTTATTTCAACAGAAATGGAGGTTGGATATTGGACAACTTTCCCAGAACACGAGACCAGTGGTCTATGGCTATCGAGAAGAATGTGATGCCTGATGACGTCATCTGCCTGAAAGACACGGACAGTGGTGAATTCCTCCTCAGACGTTATTATTCCCTCAATAAAGAGGAGATTGACGCTAAAATTAAAATCAGGAAAGAGGCAGAGGAGAAAAAGAGAAAACAGGAGGAGGAAGAGAGGAGGTGAGAGGGAAAAAAATGAGGAGAATTAATTCAATTAAAATTTTGTTCTTTAAAGCATTTTACTATCAACATGCTTGTGATTTTAAAAAAGCGACATTCTGAATATTCAACTGTTTCAGAAACAAAATAATTTGAACAACATGACATATACATGTAATTATTTTAAGAAACATTACATTATATTTGTTTTATACTTTACTGAAAGTAGAATTTTTTTTTCCAATTTAGAATTAGAATTCTTTGCATTTTAATTATGAATAAGTTATTATTTTTTTTGCTATGCTGTGACAGTTGCTCATCTGTATTTGAATATTAATTAAAATGTAATGTTTTCTGCTTATCAACTTTAGTTCCCTCGTGCCAAATGATAGGTATACTATCAGTTTATTAATTTTAACATTCAATGTTATTTTTCTCCTTTTTTATTTGATAAGTTTATCATGTTTTTGTTTTGAAATATTTATTTACTTTTATAATGTTTGTTCTATTGCATTGATATAATTGATTTTACACCCCCTCCTCCCAAGAAAATTCTCCTACATAATCACGTAACTGAAAATATGTGTACTTTTTTTCCCAAGCATGTCATGTTTTATTCAAAACCAATGTAAAAATGTTTATCGAGGTCCTACTTATATTATAATCCAACCTTAAAATCCATTGAATATTTTTAAAACCCTTTTAAGGTGGTGTACTGTAATTATCATCAAAATTCCAGAGCATGCTTTAATATTGTTTTATAAAAAACAGTGACATAATGAAAACAAAAACAAAACAAAATCAATAGTTATCTGTTTATCATATCACCTTGCTTTTGATATTGATAATAAAAATATTTTGAGATTGCAATATTTGTTACTTTAAACATTTTCACTAAATGTGAAAAAAACTCATAAATATAGAAACAATTATTATACATTCTGTTATATTATTTTATAGAAGAAGACTGGAAGAAGAAAGAAAGGCAGAAGAAGAGGCAAAGAAGAAAGCAGCAGAGGAAGAGAGGTTGAGGAAGTTAGAGGAGGCTGGGGAGGAGGGTGAAGGTGGAGAGGAAGATGGTAAGGGGAGATAACTACCTGAAACATGAAAGTGACCATTCCCCATTCCCATCCTTTACAACCAATGTTTGTTAAATTGGTGTAAAAACCCTTAAACCCACAATCACCAAGGTAATACAAAATTGGATTCTTTTCAATTTTGTTAAAACTCTTGTAAAGTAAAAAAAAAAAAAAGAATAATTTAGGGGAAAAATTCATTCTCCCATTTTTGGTATATTTTTATTAAACAAAAAGGAATTTTAGAATTTTCAAGTAACTGGAGGGAAATATGTTGGAATAGGTAAAGCATTTGTTGTTCAGCACTATTCAGGGTTTTGAAATATCCTTCCCATCATTTATTTGCATAAAAATATGTATACATATCCTATTTTCTTGAGGTTTTACACTAAATTGAGGAGTTTTTACACCCCAAAATAGCAAACAACTTTATACATGTGAAACCTCTGAAATCACCTGCTTCCTTTCTTTTTCTGAATATCAAAGAAGAAAAAATTAATTTGCTTTTCAGATTTAGATAGAAATTAAACAATTTTGTTTTCCTTTTAATCAGATGAGAATGAATCTGTCGGTAAGACATCTCACACTCTGCTTGAAAATATATCACACCATTTAAAACCATTACAGATTCACTTCATTATGATATTTAATAATGTATGCAGCGCATTGTACTATTTTTATTATTATATTATTATTGCTTAAATTATATCTGCATGATATTTATTTCTCGTCTTTATAAGTTAAGAAAAAAAGCATGTTCAAAAGCTTAGTTGATTCAGCATTTAAGTGGCATTTTACTTTGTAAATTTTGAAATTATCATGTTGGACTTTATTTACTTAAATTCAATTACAGTCCAAAATTATACACAAAAGTTGATTCAATTGACATTGTCTACATATGAAGCTTTTTAAATGCTGCTCTTAACTATCATATTCAGAAAACTTAGGCTTAATGAATAAGACTAAACCTGCAAGCCCCTCCTTAGTTTCTGCAATAGATTCAATGATATCTGGATTTAGCTGAAATTTCTCATTGAGAATATGAATTAATGAGGATAGATTATAATTTTTTTTTTAATTTTATATATTTTTTTTATAGTATTTTAACCATTTTCATATTTACTTTTACATAATATTTTCATATTTTTAGTTTTTGCTTTTTCTGAGTAAAAATAAACTTTTCAAAACATTAATTATACTTTAATGCCTGAATATCAGCATTTTATTTATTATTTTTATTTGTATATTTATAAGCTTGCTCAATGCTGCTTTCAATAATCCTTTAATGCTTAAATTGCCTAATAAAAAACTTTAATTGAATGCATGAAATAATGTCCAACAACTGGAAGCATTATGTATTTTGCTTATCATTCCATTATGCAAAAAATTTCAATTATTAATATTCTATACATTATTGAACACAAATAAAATCAGTGTGTGATTCGTAATAACGTTACTAGTAAAGAAACTTTTTGTGTCTCCTTGAAACTCAATTCACCCCTTTCATTTTCCCTAAATGAAGGTTAATTTCACTTGTTCTTAATTCATCTGTTTGTTTACTTGAATGGTTTTATCACAGTTTGGTTATAAGGTAGATTCGAAAAGCATGTTTTTGTAAAACATTTTTCATCTTTCAATTACATTTATTCTTTGAAAATTGATACAGAATACATTGTACTAAAGTTGGTGTAAAAAGAATCCACAGTGTCAATGAGAAATCTCTGGCTAAATGTACATCACATTTTTCCAATAAATAGATTCAATAACTTATATATTTTTGAAACCACTCAAATCAATACCCACTAAAAGGGATATCTTCCTACATGTACAGCTTATCTACCATATAACTGGTAATTTTTGCAATAATTTGATTTTTTCATTTATATTGCACGTTTGACATTCGACTGCAAAAAAAGGAGTATTTTTATCTGTATATAATGATGTTAAACTGCAAAAATTTAAATTGGCAAAAATAAAATCATGTCATTTTCATTCCAATCTGCAAAAAATTCGCATCGCAAAAATTACCAATCACACTTTCCAATGAAGTCTAATCCTGAAGGTTACAAAAACATGCTTTTGGATCCAATGATTTGTTTGTTGCATGACCTTAATCCACGTTTAATGTTTACTGCATGTTTGTTCAGCAAGTAAAAGTGATGCACCAGCACAATTGGATGAGGGGGAGGATGTTGAAAAAGAGGAGGAGGAGGAAAAAGAGGCAGAGCCTGAAGTTAAAGGTCTGATTTACATGAAGAAAAATAGCCACACTATATTACGTCCTCAATCTTAATAAGAAATCCTGTTTTTGATGTACTATTTTGAACATACTGATTTGGCCCCCTCAATAATTAATGTTGAACTCGTATGTGTCATATAACAAGTATTTTTTTGAAGCCAAAATTTTATGTATAAAATTTTATGTATTTTGGAAAAAAAATTGAGTATAAAACTACACAGTCAATTCTTAGTGTTTGTACAGTTGCAGCTCAATTTTCATCCTTAAATGTTGGATATGCCATAATGGAATATATACAGTCACACAATTCATGTGCAAAACATTTAATGCTTTGGTTAAGGACATTGGCATATGGGATAAACTTTCATTGTTTGCATGCTGTTTTATTGTTTATTACTGCATGGAAGCATGGGTTATAACTTGCATGCATAACATTACATAAAACAATATAAACTGTTTCAGGTATTCTATATTATATTTTTTTTTTCACTGCCCAAACCTACAACCTTTTGTCCCCTGATCCAAGCTCACTGTCGTGGTCCGAAAAATGACTTTGCCTTCCACTCCTTGATCTGTTTGTGAAAATCCTATTCTCACGAGGTTGGTGATATCTGTTCAGAAACAGTTGAACCCATGATTTTTATATTGCATTACTTTCTCAAATTTGTAGAAGAAGAGGAGACCAAAACAGAAACAGAAGAAACCAAACCAGAGACAGCTGAAGGTAGGGGACACATAAAAAAATATCTTCATGTATTTATGGCCATATTTTAAGGAGTGCTAAATCTGGGTTATAAAATGGTGAATATTAGGCGGGAAGGCGACTGTGTTGCTGTAGAAATTTTTTTTAACAGTTTTGTCAGCAACTTCTTATCACAGCCACTTGATATTTGGAATGCAGCATCAAGGTTGGCTCTCATAAAGTCGAATTCGATTTCAGATCTGTCGCTCTACACCTACTTCCTGTTTAACAAAATTCTGCCATTTTTTACTTTGATATATTTTTTTTGTAAGAATACATGTATAACCTTGAAAATGAATGGGGGTGACAATTTTGATTGTAAGAAATTAAAATTATTGTACCCTATAAAGTTAGATTTAACCTTGCTAAGGAGCTCTGCTATACAGAAAAAGGCCAACAAAAAACCCATTGATTAAAACCTGCGGAATAGAACATACAGTGATTTCAAAATATATTCTGAATGCAAAATATCATCATCAGCAGCATTGAAACCAAAGCTTGTGTTTGCAAATCATGCTCAAATGTATCAGTTAAAGTCTATCCATTTATATTACTGTAAATCAGGATATTTTGGCAGTTTTAGATCAAAATGGGCATGTTTAATTTTGGTGTGTTATATTTTGGCGTTTAAAAATACTTTAAAACTTTATAGCATAATATACAACATGAAAAAATTTATGTTGATTAAATATTATATATTGACAATAATTATTCTACCTGTAAAAGTTAATTAGCCAAAGTAAAGCCAAAATAAAACTACATCCAAAATATCCCAATAATAGGTATTTAAAAATAGTTAATTCATAAAATTGAATGTTGTTTCTCCCATTTTTTCAGAAGAGGCAGCTAAAGAAGCAACTCCAGAGGATGAAAATGTATGTATTAGGAATAGACAGATATAAGATCATCACCCCATATACAACATATTTAAGGCATTTATTTGAATGCCATCCAATATTTATACAACAAGGCCATCCAATATTCAAACAAAGTTTATTCTCATCTTTGTCTCAGAGAGATAAAATGTAATTTTCTTTAGCTTTGAAGACTGAGCTTGCGTTCGACATTCAAACCCAGGGAATCTCAGTTAGGAAAAATGTCGCTAACATGGGGCAGAACGAGAACAACCTGGGTAATGACGTAGTAATATAATAATATCTAACCAAGGATGGTTTGAATGTACTTTTATTTGTTACAAAGATCATTGACCCATACAGAACAGAGGTCACCTGCATTCTGTTTTATATTTCAACCCGTGAAAAAATAATCTTCCCAGGCTGCCTAGGGAGGGAATGTCGAACGCGCCCTGAATAAGATTTTATATTACTGTAAACCAATAAAATTTTGCATTACTCAATGTCAGACTGAGAGGGCACTTTCGCAGCTATTTTTTTTTTCGCGAACCTTCAAACAAACAATAATGTGACTATGAAAATGAATTGATTCATGTCAAATTATTTTCAAGGTTTTTTGTCTCGCCTGCGAAGCAGAGCGGGACATAGGTGTTACTTTACCGGCGGCGGCGGCGGCGACGGCGGCGGCGTTAACTTTTTGGAAAAGTTTTATGAGCACCTCCATATCTCAAGAACTATAGGTCCTGAGTTGATGAAACTTGGTATGCATATGCCCCAGTAGTAGCTTAGCACAATTGCATCCCCATCTTTTGACCTTGACCTTGATTTTCCGGTTGATTGACTTTGACATTTTTCAATACATATAATAGCAATGAAAAAGTTTTGCGAGCACCTCCATATCTCAAGAACTATAGGTCCTAGGTTGATGAAACTTTGTATGCATATGCCCCAGTAGTAGCTTAGCTCAGTTGCATCCCCATCTTTTGACCTTGACCTTGATTTTCCGGTTGAGTGACTTTGACAATTTTCAATACATATAATAGCAATGGAAAAGTTTTGCGAGCACCTCCATATCTCAAGAACTATAGGTCCTAGGTTGATGAAACTTTGTATGCATATGCCCCAGTAGTAGCTTACCATATTTGCATCCCCATCTTTTGACCTTGACCTTGATTTTCCGGTTGAGTGACTTTGACAATTTTCAATACATATAATAGCAATGGAAAAGTTTTGCGAGCACCTCCATATCTCAAGAACTATAGGTCTTAGGTTGATGAAACTTGGTATACATATGCCCCAGTAGTAGCTTAGCACAGTTGCATCCCCATCTTTTGACCTTGACCTTGATTTTCCGGTTGAGTGACTTTGATTATTTTTATTGCATATATTTGCAATGTGTAAGTTCTATATACATCTTTTGATCTCAGAAACTTATAATCCATGTAAATTCAAAATATAGTGGAAGTAAGAAAGAATAGTTGTTTCTGATGGTGCCGGCAGGCGAGACATACTTTAGTGTTAACTCTTGTTGTTCCTTGTGAAATCTACAAATATAAATCGCTCGCTAAAATTAGTTGGTTTACAGCACATTACATATACCCTGCCCCCTTTTCTGAAAAAAAAAAATTCTGAATAAATTTCTTTGTTCTTTTGTCAAAATAATGACAATTTATTTACAAATTTAGTGTAGGTTATATATTTGAACTATGTACATAATTTGCTTACCTTGGTCCAGAATAAGAAGAAAAAACCACAACGTAGAAAATATTCTCTGAAGGTATAAAAGAACAAGTTATTTCCATTATTGCTCAATTCAACTTTGTTTCATGTTGTTTTAAAATATTTTTTTTTCAAAAATAAATTTTATTTTTGGTTGATTTTTGGCTGGATTTCATGGAATGAAACATCCATGTTTGAAATTGGTTAATGTTGGGCAAGTGGCAGACAGGCGTTCAGGCGAGGAAAAAATTTATAACTATTTTCTCAGCAACTACTAATCACAGTCCCTTGATATTTGGTATACAGAATCAGCATGGGGTCCCATAACGAGGGTTGGATTTCAGGTCTGTCGCTCATCTACTTACTGTTAAATGGAATCCAGCCATTTTTTACTTTGACAGATTTTTGTTTTTTTTATATTCCATTTTATTATACTGTGATATCATATGTATCTGACCCAAGTATTTTGACTTTTCATTTATTATAATATGCATGCCAGGTATATAATAGTAAGAGAACAGAGTCCTCTTGATGTCTCAGCTTGTTTCACTTTCACTAAATTGAAGCTTACTGTAAAGTTGTCGAAACATTTTTCAGAAAACTAAAAGATAACTATAAATTCCTTAGTAGACTACTAACAACTACTTTATATTCTTTTCCTTCCAATTGTACACCAATAATCTAATTTAAGAAAAAAATGATTTAAAAATGTAAATTCAATTCAAGATCATATGCATCTCCAAACCTTTTAAAGGACCTTTTCTTAACTCATTTGGTAATGTTAATTTTTTATGACAAAATTAAACTTTCGATTCAGAAAATGTCTAAGCCTGCTACTCCAGCCACACCATCTGATCCTAAGGTAAAATGATTGCCTCCCATGTCCCAATGTTTTTACAATTACTTCGAGGATTAACAAAATCTTGTGGTCTGAATGCACATTTGAATGATTGTTGAGATACCCTTGTCACTATTACTTAATTCCTGTTAAATTTAAACCATGGTGCAGAAGGCAGTAAATTTTAGCAACAGGAAAAGGATGCCCCAAAATTTCAAAAATTGTGTTTTATTGACCATAGTTACGATATTTAAGAATATTTTTCAATGTAGGTATGAAAAAAGTTTTGTGGCCACCAGCCAAGTACAGGCATTTATAGCAATCCTTACTTAAATGTACAGGCATTTATAGCAATCCTTACTTAAATGTACAGGCATTTATAGCAATCCTTACTTAAATGTACAGGCATTTATAACAATCCTTACTTAAATGTACAGGCATTTATAGCAATCCTTACTTAAATGTACAGGCATTTATAGCAATCCTTACTTAAATGTACAGGCATTTATAGCAATCCTTACTTAAATGTACAGGCATTTATAGCAATCCTTACTTAAATGTACAGGCATTTATAGCAATCCTTACTTAAATCATGCTTCTGCACCATGGAAATGTAATTGATATGAAGAAGACAAACCAATTAACCACTCAATCACAAGTCCAACAATTCCACAATGTTATCACATCTAACCTTATGCATGTCATTTTGAGAAAATTAAAGACTTTCAAAAACAATTCAATTAAAAGGATATTAATATAGTATAGGGAGATGACTTGTTTCCATTGTAGTAAGAAATTGTATTTTAATAACTGTTAGTTTTATTTTTGGATGATTTCTTTATTGATTTGTTATTATTGTTACATACAGAATGTAGGACTAATATATCTTGAATTGTTTATGTTTAAACCAACTGAAAACCAAAAAAACCAAAACCAGTATAAAGATGACCACAAAATGAAAAAGGCCTGTGTTAGGTTGATAAGTAATAATAATTCCTTGATTCGGTCTTTCTTGTTTCAAAACAGTTTTATCACCAGTATACAAATATCATAAAGAAAAATACTCATTTTCATTCTTAATTGATCATAACAGAAAGTACCAGAAGGTCCAGAGCTTGACGATTTCAAAGAGAAGCGTAAGGAGTTTGATCGTGACATTGGTAACATCCTTGCCACCATCTCTGGAGGCAGTTCTATTGATCCTGTACAGATCGAAATGGAAGAAAAAGAGGTGGAAAAAATAGTGGAGGAAACATCTGAAAATATTGAAAGTAAGTATTGGAGAGGTTTTGGCTTTCTTGAAACTCTTGCTCTTGTTTGTTGAAAAAAATTCAAGTACATAAATTCTTCAGCAGTAAGAATATTGAAAACAAAAAAATGTAGTAACTGTTAAATCAAGTGTGAGTGATCAAAAGATATGTAATTCATTTACTCTCAGTCTTTCAACTTCGCTATATAATCAAGACAGATTCGCAGACATAAAAAATACACCCTTTGAAAAATTTGGCTTTAATGAAATAATAAAGAGGACAGAAACAATTGCACATGATATAACATTTACAAAAACTTATGCTGTATAAAAGCAATACTGAAATGCTTATTTATATTCACAGAGCAATTCAAGTCCCAGTCCTGGGAGTTATCAGGAGCTGATATGGATGAGGAGGAAGAAGACATGCAAAATGATGCTGACATTGCTGGAGAGGAGGAAGGAGAGGGAGAGGAAGAGGCAGAGGAGGTTAGTATGGGATTCTGAAAGTTAAAGGGTGAACCTGGAGGACATGCAATATGATGCTGATAATGCTGAAAAGGAGGAAGAGGAAGCAAAAGACGTTAATGTTTAAGAGCAAGACAATGCTCCTGTAAAGTTGAAATATTATTTTCACTTGCCTTTATGGAATTTGATAGTTTGGGCTGTATTGCAATTACTTTGTTTGTTTTTGTCTGTTTTTAAGGCAAGAGTCCACTGATTTGAAAAATTATTAGGAGGAATTTTTGGTCAAAATACTTTATTATTTGGCCATAATAAAATAATTCTAAGATTCTTCAAAATATAGGGTGGGGGGCAAATTTTATTTTTTAATTTTTTATCCATTTTGGTCAAATATTCTGGCATTTTAAAAGAAAATGATAAAAATTTGCCAAAAAATCAAATAAAATTTTTTGAGGAGCTGAAAAAATCAGGGCGGCAGGGGATTAGAATCTAGGATATTTTTTATAATGCTATTAGAATTTTGGGTATTCTTAAATAATTTCTGTTTTAGGAGGATGAGGCCAGTAGAGGGCGTGGAAAGAAGAAACCCCTTGGCGAGACCAACTGGTTCTGCCCGGTAGCTTTAAAGGAGAACTTTGTCTTGTACCCAGGAAACCCAGAAGTAGCTGCTAGATACAGGGAAAAGACTTATTACTTCTCTACGAATGAAGCCAGAGAAAAGTTTATAGCTTCCCCTGAGGAGTTCTTACCAAAGAACCAACCACCAAAGGTATTGTTATCATTTTCAACATTTTATTTTACTTTTATAGTTACATAACTATTTAGACAGAAGAATGGAGGGGAAACTATAGATGCATATAAAAAACAATTTTTCTGAGTAATATAAAAGCTGGTAAATTCACAATATAAAATAAACACTCTCTTTTTTCCTGCCTAAAGCATTGTCTATGATGTTGAAAACCATTGTGCTAGCATGAAAATAGTCAAACTGAAATGTTGTTGAAAAGCGATGAACTGAAACCATTTTGCATAACTTTTCAGGCTCCACCACTAAGATTGTTGATGCTTGGTCCTAAAGGTGCTGGTAAATCTCTCCATAGTAGGAACCTTGCCAGGAAGATGGGTATATTCCACATATCCTTCCGAGACAGGTTACAGGAACTCATTATACATAAGACCAAGAAGAGGATAGGACCTGAGTATGAACAGGATAATCTACCAGACCCAGAGGAGGAAGAGTTAGTATTAGTTGAGTTTATGTTTATATGAATCTAGAATTGTATTGAATGTTTAGGTCAATAATTTAAAATATAAGTAATAAAACCTACATCATGTCATTCAATTCTACTCTCATTTGTTAACAAAAATATAGACCTATATCTAGTGTGATCATCCATTGAAGAAATCCAGTTAGCTCTCATTTTAAGTAATTGACAACTTGAAATGCACTACATTATTTTGGCAAGGAGGCACTACGACTTAAGGCAAAAAAGCCACCATGACATCAGCTTTAGTTTGTAAGATTTTCTTATTTGATTTAAACCTTTGGTTTTCATTTGATTAATAAAATTTGTTTACCCTATTACATGCAATCATTGACTTATCTCCCCCTTTTCAGGGAAGAAGATGAAGCAGGAGTTACTGGCCCTGATGGACAACCGGTTCCAGTAGACAGTCAAACAGGGGAGAGTGAGAGCAAGGAAAATCAGGGAGAGGAGGAGGAGATAGAGTTTACAGAAGAGGAAGAGGCCATTAAAAACAACCTGGAGAATGAGGAACCTTTACCTGCTGAAGTCTTAGATAATATACTGCAACCATTCTGGCAGAAAGAACCATTCAAGTAGGTTTGAAAAGCCATCTGGGATACAGTTAACATAATAATTTTTGCAGTGTACTAATTTTTCGCTATATTTGTGATCAATGAAAATCTGTGAAAAACAGTACACACAAATTATATGCATTAACAAAATGTAATTCAAAGTTCGATAATTGAAAATCATGAAATCTAATACCTGCAAAATAGACATTTGGGTTGAATGCACGAAAATTAGCATCTGCAAAAATTATTACATTTACAGAACATTTTTACTATGATTCTACAGTGATAGCAGATTTATGACATTTCTTACAGCTTTTAAGTGAATTTGTAATTTGAACCAAAATTATGGGTTTTTGAGTGTCATTTTATTGTTGAGATGTCACATATGGTCTAAGACTTTACCATTTATTTTTGTATAGGTATTTAAATTGATCATTATTTTACACCTCATAAATGTTATAAATACCATGCAACAAGGTATTTTAAACAATGTTTTCTTTAAATATCAGAATTAAAAGTAATTGTTGATTATTATAATGTTTTTCCTTTAATATTTGAATTTTAATGTGTTTATTTCTTTATATTCTCAAATGAAATATTTATTTTGAGAAAATATTTATAGATTTTCAAAGTTTGAAATGAGGCAATACTTGTTCTCTATGCCTGACATTTTCAATACCTAACACATGTTTCATAAAGCATTCACATATATTTTTTCAGATCAACAGGTTTCATCCTTGAGGGATTCCCTCGTACCAGTGAAGAAGCTAAATACCTGGCAGAGATGGGACTGTTCCCCGACGTGGCCTGTGTTATCAATGTAGAGGTTGAAGATGTCATAAATAGGTTACTGCCACCCAAGATGGTCAAATGGACAATCAGGAGGGATAAGAAGCTGGCCATTAAACAGAAGAAGAAGGAAAAAGCAAAAAAGAAAAGGGTATGCAGGCGAATATTTGTTAAACTTAAGTTTAGAATTAAGCACTTTATTTGCAAGCATATTAATATTACATATCTTGAATGAAGCACAATCCCATTATTACAGAGTGTTAAAAAGCTGAAATGAACACTTTTAATTTCTATTATAATACTATCGCTGGTGTCATTAAAAAGGTTAACAAAAATTGGCATGTATATCACAATGATGAAACTGGTATGGTTAAAATCATACATGTGACGGATCCGTGATGAAAAAGCTGGAGATTTTGATTTTTTTTTGGCTGGAGATTGATAAAAAAAAGCGGGAGATATTCAACGCTCATTAAAATTGCATTTCAATGTCAATTGAGGATGATGATGATGATGGGTATTTATAGTCGCGACTAGGGGAAAGCCCCTCTGCGTCGACTATTTAACAGTAAGACTGTTAAAGACTCGCTATGTGCCATGGGTCGTCCAGCCCATGACACACCACCGCCAGTGTTAGCTGCTCCAGAGTATCCTTTGTTATCGCTGGAGCAGGGCCTGTCTTCCACCACGGTGAGGTACTGGTCGGAATTCTGGAAGACTTACAGGAGTCCTGAGTCAATTGAGGACACTGGTGTGTGCCAAATATACATGGCTTCTCTGATTAATCTCTAACTGCTTATACAATCATCAGGTCAATTATGGCAATAAACCTTTAATTAAGACCTTTACCTGTTAAATTAACGTCTGTCTAATTGACAAACCCCTAAAACACCGGAAATGTTTTATGACTGAACAATTAAAATGTCTATAAAGCTAAAATCTTGTCATGTTTCGAAAAAGCGTGAGATTAAACAAAAAGTCGGGAGAACGGGAGATAGATCAAAAAGGCGGGAGATTTCATCTCCTGGCGGGAGAATCACATGTATGGTTAAAATAAACAGTGAGATTTGATATCTTTAAATATTCAATGATGGTAAGCATTTCCTTTAAATAAGGATATTCCAATAAAGTTATAGTCATAAAAAAAACACCCAGATTGAAATGATTTCCTTTTATACAATTTTTGTCCAGATTTCACGGAGTGAAAAATCCGGGTTATAAAATGGTGTATGTCAGGCTGGCTGGCGGCGAGCAGGCGCTGTGCGGGCGGGGAAAATTTTTTCGTACCAGTTTTCTCAGCATTTACTAATCACAGCCACTTGCTTTTTGGTATACAGCATCAGGGTGGGGTCCAACAACGTGGGATTCGATTTCAGGTCTGTTGCTCACCTACTTCCTGTTTAACGAAATCAGGCCACTTTTGACTTTGACAGATTTTTGAGATTTTCAAGATATTTATAATTTTTTTAACAACAGGAAGAGGCAATTCAGAAAAGACGAGAAGAACTACTTGCAGAACAAGAAGAAAGGAAAAAAGAAAGACAGGTAGGTGAAACAAAGTGTTTAAAAGATATGACAATGGAAAAACAAATTATCAAAGTTCTTATCCTCAGACTGCAAATTGGATACTGTGTCTGATACATGTAATCTTCATTTAGTTAATGATTTTCTTCAGTCTAGAAAATGAGCAATTGCTAGGTTATTTAGATTAGCAATGATTGATTTCCCTCTTCCTTAAAATGTGCATGAATTTTCTTGATATTTTTACATTTACCTAAATAAAGTGAATTTTTAACCAAGATTGGGAGGAAATCAAACTATTCTATGGTATTTTTAAGGTAAATGGGGTGTCTATGACTGAGCATCTTTTTTGCACATCTTTTATACATTTATAAGATTTATAATGCTTGTTATTTTAATTGATTTCTATAGGGATAGGTTAACATCAAAATTGATAATTACAACAAAATATAAATAAAGTAGACCTTCTATGCAAATTTCAATATTTTCTTGTACCTTTTAAGGGGAAATAATTTGTATAGAAATAGTAGGGAAAAACATTTTTCAATATTTTCAAAAAAATGTTATGGTGAACTTTATTTTTTATCTAGTATATTTAAAAATCCATACAAAACAAAGATTTTCACAAATTTTAAGAAAAATCTATCGAGTAGAATTTTTAGGTTAAAGAAATTTAAATTTTATCTATTGAAAGTTGGTTTTACAAAAAAATTATGGTGAACTTTTAATTTTATTATTGAGATTAAAAGTACTAGTCTAGGGCTAACTGTGGCCAAAATTTAAGAAAATTCTATATGGATAACTTTTTAGACTCCCCATCTACCTTAATAGACAAACAATGAATTGATACACGTATATCCTTTTCAAATATAAGTAAAAATTTCTTTATCTACACAGGCTGAAAAAGAAGCAGCCAGAGCTGATGCTGAGTCAGATGAAGAATTAGAGGAAGAGGGTGAAGAAGAAGAGGAAGAGGACACCATTGAGGCACAGCTGGCTGAGGAGTTTGAAGAGGAGGAGGAAGAGGAAGAAGAAGAGGAAGAGGCAGAGGATGAGGCTCAAGACAGGATGAAAAATGACCTTAGTGAGGTGTACGATAATGATAAAAACAGGCTGGAAAATGTACAGGTATGAAATATAATTGCTTATATAAATAAGTAATAAAAAAGGCTGGAAAATGTACCAGGAGGCAGATTAATACATCCCTAATGAACACAGAAAATGTATACAGAAAATGTAATTCTCTCTTGTTCAATGTCATAACTGTTACTTTGAAGTTTTTTTATTTAAAAAAATCAGAAGAGAATAGAAAAATTATAATGTTTATAAGTAAAAGAGTTGCCTCCAAGGTATAAGAAATTAAAATTCTGATTCAGGTTGACCACCGTAAAGAATATAAATTGTGAGAAAGACATTTATAAAAAAGGAGATTTTGAAATAAGTTGACTTTATTTTCAAATTTGTAATTATTGGCATGACATATTTTCAATTGATCCCTCTTTTTCAGACAACATTCCTAGAGGTGCTAATTGATACAGTAGAAGTAGACGGTAGCAGAAAGCCACACATCATATCCTACGTCCTGTCTAAGAAACTGAAGAAGTATATTCAGGCCAGACACAGTATGTTTGAGAGGATTTACCCCGTCAGTGAGGCACTGGCCAGGAGGATGTTACAGACTGGGTACAAACAGCCCAGTAGATTTGGTAGATGGTGTCCCGTGGGGGTTAGTGTTATCTATTTGTAATAAAAATTATTTAGAACATGTGTAAGATAACTTTTTTTGAAAAATTATTTAATTATCTTTTGAAACTCTTAAAAAGATACTAAATACTTTCACAAAATAGCAGATTACTAATTTTTTTGCACAAGGTGAAAGGAGTTTTCTGTTTGTTGTTTTGAGTTCAAGATATTTCATGGAATATTAATTATTGTATAAATCTTGATACTCATGCTCTGAATATTTTAATAAAACACTATTAACACACCATTTTAGGAATGTTGTTAATGATTTTTAAAAGTTATTTTCACTGGTTTAAATATAGTGAAAAGGGAAAATCTATGTTTCAATTGTGCTTTTTCTTGCAGTGTAAAGATGGTAACTGTATCCAGCCCATGCAGGGTATCGGATACCCCACCTACCCCTGTATCTACCGCCAGCATGTGTACTACCTATCCTCACTACAGGCTAGGGAGGAGTTCATACAGGACCCCATGGCCTACCTTACACAGATCACACCCAAACCAGTGGTCCCCATCAGAATGGCTGTTATTGGTCCTCCAAAATGTGGAAAGACTACATGTAAGTGTTGTCAAGATTAATTAATGATTCTGTTGGTCTCCATAATATGTTTAAGAGCAACATGTTCATCTGATCTGAAAATCTGATTTTTTTAGGTTTAAGTTTGTTTAAAATGTCAAAAAAGGTTTCATATTTGTTTACATGTTTGACAATTTCAGAGTTTCATTAATAGGCAATGCATCACATCGTCTATTGATAAACTTTTGATTCATTCATTTACTATATTAAAAACTAATAAAATGAAAACTTCTTAATGCAAAGATGACCATTAAAAACATTCCTTTTGTTTACTTTTAACACTATAAGGAATTTTCCATTTTATTTTTTATTCCTATGATTTAAAGATGTAATCATTTTTAAAATGCCATACTTTTTTTACAGTGGCCAACAGATTTGTGGAGGAGTATGGGTTGGTCCGGTTATCTATAGGAGAAGCTATGAGAAGAGTACTGTTAGAACAGCCTAAATCAGATCTGGCTAAACAGATCACCAAACACATCACTAAAGGTCTGACTGTGCCTGATGAGCTGGCGGTCCAAGCTTTAGATGTCTGTCTGTTGGATATGAGATGTCAGACAAGAGGGTGAGTAGATAGCTTGGCCCTTTATGCCCTGGTGTTTGGGCATTAGGCAAATGTGTTACTTGTCTGTCTGTCTGTCTGTCTGTATGTCTGTCTGTAATGAATACTTTAGATGTACCATTAGATTGATTCATTACAAACTTGTGTCTATCCGTAATGAATCAGCATAGTAGATGTAATACTTAATGATATAGATCATATAACTTGATCAAGGTATAAAAAAAGATAGAAAGAAAGAAAAAAAAGTTATAGCTTCCCGTGTAAAGACAGTTAAAGACAATTTATAGATATGACCAGTGTTCAATATTTGCCTCATCACAAAAGCATTGTTGATAATAAGTATTGCATATTTGCATAATTTAACTATAGCTCTTCAAAATATCTTAAAAAGCAACCACTTCTATTCTGATGAAATTTCTAATGCTGTATTTCAGGTATATTTTGGATGGCTACCCTAGTACAATGAAGCAAGTAGAGCTGATGACAGAGCGATGTATCATACCAGTCAGAATGATAGAGTTAGACATTGATAGTAAGGAGGTCATGGTCCGTGGTCTGAGAGATAGAATGTCACCATCAAGGTATATCAAAAACTTCCTTGAATGTTTTGTGTTAGAAAATAGAGAAAACTGTACATTGTTAGAAACCCAGGATGACCTGACCAACTATGGGTTTCTGACAAGGAAACTATATAATTTACCCCAAAAAGTACAATTAAATAGATTTTCACAATAGCTTTTCAACAATTACTTATCATAGCCTCTTGATATTAAGTATACAGCATGTGCTTGGGGTTTCATAACATTGGAGTTAACTTTATGTCTGATGCTCACCTACTCCCTTTGTAGAAAATACAACCATTCTGTGTCTTTTTGTTAAATGAATTTAACAATGTATGATATTTATTTATTATTCATTTCATTTCAGAACACTTCCACTTCATGACAGTTCACAAATCTTAGCAATCAAAATGGCTGCCTACAATAAAGAGATTGCCCCAGTCAGAGACTTTTACAAACAAGAACATATGAACTTTATGAAGGTCGACGGTCAAAGGTCAAAATGGTGGGTGTGGAACAGAGCACTTGATATTGCCCATGAAAGTGTAAAGAAAATACAGACATATCTTCAGAGAGTATCTGATGGTAAGCTTTAAATAGTAAATAATGAGATTATAAAAAAAAATTATACTAGCATACACAGCATTATCTTGTCTGTACACAATATGTATGTAGTGAATGTATGAAATTTGATCATACATTCCTGTCTCAAGCTACGATTTTCCATAATTTTCTTAGTTTTGGTTCAATGATTTAAAAATGGGCTAATATGCATTGTATAGATATTGTTAAATTTCAAAACAAGAATTAAAGTTTACATTGCTGTTTTCTATCCTTAAATCATTAGATGCCTTTTAACAAGAATCAAATGCTTAGACTTTACCTAAAACTACATGTATTACAATTTTAGGAAATTTAACTAGTTCTTGTATAAAAGGAAAAACTTCTATATGTCAACAATGTTTTCAAATGTATTTCAAACTACAAAAATGAAGTATGTAATGTTACAGAGAGGGCTACTAAATAAAACATTACCCTTCAAAACTGAGTCAAAATTATATATATCTTCCTTGCATAAAGTTATATTATTTTAAATTTATTTCCCAGGAAAGTCAGCCTCTATCAGTGACATGTGTATTACTCCTAATGAGTTCCTCCAGCGTGTGGGTGACTATGGTCAGTATTGTCCTGTCAGTCTAGCATTAAGAGGAGAACTTGTGGACTGCTCTACAACAGTGTCATTGGAGTATGCTGCTGAGTTTAGAGGTAATTTATTTCATTTAATGATAGTTTAAATGAAAAAAATGTGACCATGTCATCAAAGTAGGATTAAAGTTATTACATTAGCAGTTTCTATTTGAAGCAAATGATACAATGCATAAAGTCACTGATAAGTCTTGAATAGACAAAATGCACATCAGGTGTAGAAAAAATTATTGTCTGGAATTTTGCTGTCATTTTAATTTGCAATAGATTTTGAAATCTGTCAAGTCAAATTGAAAATACGTTTTAAATTATTAGTTGGTGTTGTCCTTATTAAAACATTTTAAAAAAAATATTGATAGCTCACTATTACAAGACTGCTGGAGCAGAAGAATTGGCTCAGTTTTTGGCAGATCCCGAAAAATATGTACCTCCCCTGGCTCCAAGGAAACTACCCCCTCCAGAACTCCTGCCCAAGAGGTACCGCCCAGAGGATGTGAAGGCCTCACAGGTGATAGAGCTGAAGGGATACTGTCCTGTGACATTCCTGGATGGAAAGTGCAGGTATGAAGGGTTTTAGAAATTAAGGATGTGAAATAAAGGCTTTCATAGGAAAAAATGGCAATATACTTATAACCATTTCTGTAATTGTAAGGATGACACAGAAATCACAGAAACAATTAAAACTATTTCTTAAAACATTTAGACATGTTAGAATGACACAGGTTGGAAGAAAAAAGATGATTAAGAAAAAACTTTGTTTTATTTCATGTATTTTTCCTTGGCTTTATACATGCTGTATTTAGAAATTAAGTAATGACATTCTTTTGTAAAAAGATTAAGATTCACAAGTGTCTTGCTCATTTTAATATGTGCTCCTCCAACTGCTTTTGATAACCCTTTTAATGACAATATCAGGTGAAAAGTAACCATTTTGAGGACTTAGCCTTTTGTAATAAACTCATCTGGTTATTTTTAGATATGAAGCAATAGTACCTGGTAAACAAGACTTTATTGGAGAATACAAAGGAAAATATTTCTATATGGAATCAGAAGAAAAATTATTAAAGTTCTTAAAGTAAGTACCACAGTTTACTGTCAACTTCTACTTTTAAAAGCATAATCCAATATGCAAATGGTTATGATAATAATTGAATTTACTTTACAAGGTCGAGAAAGGTTATTGTCGTCTGGCCTGCGACTTTAGTCGCTGAAGGCGAGACATAGGTATTACTTTCCTAGACAGCAACAGCGTAAACTTTTTTGTAAGACTTTTTTGGAAAATGAATTACAAGAAAAGTATAATAGCCAGGCATCTGATATATAGGATGCAGACAGTTGGGGTTATGGTCTATGCAACTGGCCCCATGCTGTTTGACCCTGACCCCATTTTCATGGTTCAGTGACTCTGTGAAATTAGATATATTTTGGGCAAAAAAAACCTTTGTAATACTTTTGTGGAAAATGAATTTAGTGAAAAGTATCTAGGCTAGGCATCTGATATCTGGTATACAGACACTTAGGGTTATGTTCTATGCAACTGGTGCTATGCCATTTGACCCTGACCCCATTTTTATGGTTCACTTACATGATTTTTGGGGCCAAAAGACCTCTTTGTATGACTTTTATGGAAAATGAATTGAGTGAAAAGTAAAATAGATAGGCATCTGATATCTGGTATACAGACACCTAGAGTTATGGTCAATGCAACTGACACCATATCCTTGACACAATTTTCATGGTTCAGCCACTCTATGGACTTGATGATTTTTGGGAAAATTAAAAGTTTTGTGGAGAATATATATATAGATAAAGTGAAAGATGTAATTGCTAGGCATTTGATATTTGGTATAGAGACTCTTGGGGTTGTGGTCTACACAACTGACACCATGGTGTGTGACCCAGACCATATTTTTCACAGTTCAGTGACTTTGCAAACATAGATGATTTTTGGGTGGAAAATGAGTTAGGTGAAAAGTATAATATTATAGCTAGGCATCTGATATTTGGTATTCAGACCCTTTGGATTATGGTTTATACAACTAATATCACTATGTAATGTGACCTTGACCCATTTTAATGGTTAATTTAATGACTTTGTGAATGTCTTTTTTCATTGATTCTCAATAACTTTGGTATCTAGAACACTTCAGACATTCCATTGAGTCTTTGTGATGGTTAAATGGAATTCTGTCATCTGTCACATGACCTTGACCTTAACTTTTCTGAAGGCCAAGCTAGACCTTCAATGATTTCTGTGATGTTGCCGACAGAGAGACATACTTAAGTGTCAACTCTTGTTGAAATTCGTTTATTCTGAATTCCAAAGATGTATATTCGATGTTTTTTGGTAAGCATAAGCTATCTAGTTTGATTGAGTCCTTCATGTTTAGTTTAAAAATTGAAATAAACAAATTATCATATAGTTTTTTTTACATTTGAAAGTCTGTAATTATTTCTATACAATAGAATAGCATTAATTTTGCAATCTGCAAGTTAAATCCTTTTATGAAAATTGTTCTTTGTTAAATTGTATGCTGTCTTCTCATACCAGATTACCAGAGCAATACTCAAATCTGACACTGCCACACAAACTACCGCCTGCAAAGGATCCACTTCCTGTAACTGGGTTACCGATGTTGGGATACATGGAACAGACGGCAGCAACAAATATGGTCAAGGCGTTAACGGCTGTTGGAAACTTCAAACCAAAATATCCTTTCCTAACACCTTCAAGATCAGCACAGCTTTATGTGGCATATCATTTGAAAGGTAAGTTTCATTTAGTTAAAAATTAGTCTTTAAAAAAATAAAAGAGAATAATGTTTAATATTTTATAGCTCAATTAATTAAAAAATTATTGTCTTAACAGTTTTTTAAAAGGTTTTCATTATGACAGTAAAAGTTTTTAATTGTAAATGGTAAAATGATAGCAATTCACTTGTATATAAGGCTTTCACTTGAAATGATGTCCATTCATTGTTGATTTAGTGGAAAAAACTGATAACATTTCAATAAAATTTTGATGCATTTCTTCTTTATTTCAGCGTTTAATCCCAAAAGTTCAGACTATGTGAGGAAGAAGTACAAACAAAAATTACAGAAATTTGAAGAGACATGTAGACTTATTCAGTATCTAGGGGACAATATGACGGTGCGATATAGAGACCCTAATGAACGGCCAGGAGATTTCGATAACAAATTGGAAACATTCTTTGCATTGAAAGGAATTGAACCAACTACCACATGGCTGGTCTAAGGGAGATAATTCTATGTTCAGTGAAGGAAAAGTGATCATTTCAATCCCTAAATTTACAAATTAAAAAAATAAGTGGACCTTTGGACAATATATAGTACTAGCAGAATATAATATGTCCCAGAAGTATCATAGAAATAAGGAATACCAACACTTTTTGAGATACATGTACCTAATTCTTGAAAAATAGTTTATTTTCGTTTGCATTTTTGAAATCTAATTGTTACCCTTTTATTGAAGGAGCTATTATTATACGTTGTGAAGATAAAATGCATAAAATATAAGTTCTTTGAAATATATTTTGTTTTACAATGACATAGACCTGTACATAAGAATAGATTTGAAAGTTACTGAAATCTCACTATATCAAACATCTAATATACAGGTCTATGCCAACGATTATGTTATTGTGTATACCTCCATTCTATTGCCTTGTTAACTTTTAAATATTCAGCATTCTATTAGAAGTGCCTGGCAAAACTAAATAATGAGCTGAACGTATTTATTTTACTCTTTGTTTTTTGTTCTGTGATACTTGTAACTCTTGTGTGTATTCAGAAACCATTCCAAAGTATATGTAAAATATTCCTGACAAATATTAGATTTTATGTTTCACCAACTTGAAGTATAATGTTAATTGCCAGCATATTATTTTATTATTTCAAAATGTTAAAATTTTAAAAATGCTTTCTGAATGTACACATATTTTATTTATATTCATTCCATGAAAACTGTGATATGTTGTATTCATGAATATTTTTACATGTTTTAAAGTGTCGATCTTAAAAATATGACATGTTGGTACTTTCTATTATTATATGATCATTATTAACATCCGTCCAATTTGTTAATAAAAGTCATATTTACACATTGTTTGTCTTGTTTATTTCACCATGGGAAGCAGATAGAACCTATAAAATACCTTACTTTCATAACTTCACATACAGTGTTGAAGCAGGTGGGTTGGTTACTCACTTCCTAAAGAAGTTATGGAGTTTTTACTCACCTGGCTGAAGGCCATGTGAGCAATTGCAATCATTGGTGTCCATCGTCTGTTGTCCAACTTTTCAAAAACTTCTGTTAAACTGCTTGGCCAATGTAACCATGGAACTTAGCAGGGTTGTTCTATGGTTAATAAAATAACTGTATTCAGTTCTCCTCAGTTGATGTGTAAACTTCCTTTCTCTTTTATTGCCCATGAAGAAGGACATGAGATCCGAAAATTTCGGCACCTTTTCTTTTCTTTATTGTTATAATTTTTACCTTTTATTGTGATTTATGCATTTCCTTTTAAATGTGATTTTACCTTCAAAACAATTCTTTTATTTGCTCTTTCACAAGCCACAGTAAAACATCTTTTATCATCTTGTTCTATGGTATGTTCCGTCATTCAGATTTTTATGTGATGAAAAACATAGCAGCCATGGCAAAAAAATAGGACATAGGGATAAACTGCAGCTTTTTGGAAATAACTCAAAAATGGTTACAGATACCAAAATTCTGGTAAGAGCTTAAATGATAAGCACCTTGAGATCTACCAGCCATGCAATCTTAAAGAGGATCCAATGAATAATGTAAGAGTTATTGCCCTTTTTCTTGTTAGCTCACCTGGCTGAAGGCCATCACTATACATCCGTTGTTGTCCATCGTCTGTAAATAATTTCATAAGTCTTAAGGAATGATATAGGACATGTTGGTTACAAACGCTCATCATTTTAAATTGATCTGATAAAAAACATGGCCAACAGTGCTAAAACTAGAACAGGTGGGTAAAGCAGCAGTTTTTGCAAATAACTTAAAAATGGTAACAGATATCAAAACTTTGGCAGAGAATAAAAGTAATCAGCACATCAAGATCTACCTACCCTGAAATTTTGTAGAAATTCCAACAAACCATGTTCGAGTTATTGCCCCTTTTCTTGATTTTTTCTGCATTTTGCACTTATTTTGTCTTATATCTCAATAACTGTATTAGATATTAAAGTTATTGCAATTGCATATTTTTCAACAAAAAAAGCTCTACAAAATTGTTCATAGAGTCGAAATTGTCAGGTGACCCTTATAGGGGTTATGGCCCCTTAAATGCAAATAAAAAAAATAAAGGTTTTAGCCTTATAGATTATGAACGATAAAAGATAATGAAAAGATTTTGCTTGCTTAAATGTTCAGCTAATTGAGATCTTCAAAATTGTTCATTAGGTTGAAATTGTCAGATGACCCTTTATAAGGGTTATGGCCCCTTAAACGCCAAAAATAGTGGTCATAGCTTTACAGTATGTGAACGATAGTAGATAGGGAAAATGTTTTGCTTACTTAAATGTTCAGCTGATTGAGCTCTTCCAAATTGTCCATGAGGTTGAAATTGTCAGATGACCCTTTATAAGGGGTATGGCCCCTTAAAGCCCCAAAATGAAGGTTTTGGCCTTGTAGATTGTGAACCATAAAAGATAAGGAAAAGGTCATGCTTGCTTAAATGTTCAGCTAATTGAACTCTACAAAATTGTCCATTAGGCCAAAATTGTCAGATGACCATCTTAAGGATGGTCACTCCTGAGCACCGTTTCATAAAGCAATCGTTGCTTAACGTGCACGTAAGCTCATTTAATTTGCATGGGATAACGTGCACGTTAATTACCTATCGCTTTATGAAACAGCGCCCAGAACTTTTTTATATCAAAGATTTTATGATATGTGGTGGAAATGATAGATAATTGTTTACTTAATCAAATAGCAAAAAGAAAATGATAGGTCCGTGTGCTCATTTTCGAGATAAATGACGTCAAAAATTTGGCGGGAAATCAGACTCCTCTAGATTTTACATAACTTTAACATTGTGACGTTTTTGCCTTAAAAAACCATGAAGTTGTATCAAGAAATTTTATACAGTTGGTTTTTAATAAGGTCTATATAATCAGAAAATATCATAAAAAGTAGGGGTCAGTGTGCAAAAAAATTCTTCAATATTTAAAGGCAAAGTCTAGAGGAGTTCCGAAATCAGACTGAAATCCTGAAACATGAACAGTGACCATCCTTAAATGCCAAAAATAGGGGATTGTACGTGAAGGATTGTGTACCGTAGAAGATTGTGCCACGCATTTGCTTGCTTTAACGCTCTTCTTTATAGAGCTTTCCAATGGTTACATGTCATGACGGAATGTTGGCAATGTTAAATAAGCCAAGTGAGCGATTTAGTCATATATCTTAAAAACTTACCAGATAGGTGCAAAATTTAGATTGCATTTATTGTTGAACACATCTAGATCTACAAAATATGATAGGATTTCACAGTTTTCAGTTGTCCATGCTTTGAAGGCCTACCAACCCTTTGTATTTTCAGCTCATTAGTATTATTGAATACCAGGCTCCTGGGAAGATCTTGTCAGATTTAGGAAATGCCCAAGTTCACCATCTTTTATCCTTAAAATATTCTGCCTGTAAATCCCCTATTTTCTCCATCTCTTTATTATTTAACCAGAGTCTGTGTAATATTTTCTTTGAAATGCCTTCACCAAGTTAGCATTGTGAAATATTTCTCTGCTGTCTACAGGTTCTTTCAGGATTTTTTACTCTTAACCCCTGAAAATGTTACAAGTTTTTGCCAAGGCTACAAAAGAAGAGGAACATAAAGTGTCCATCCCATATCAGGATGTAGTTACTTTTTAACGAAGGAACTATGATATTTTTATAAAAACTATATACACTACATATATATACAGAGAATTACTGAACAAACAGACTGTATGTAACTAATCAACTTTATGAGGGTCGGTAGGACCTTTTGCGGGACAGCGGGAAAGCCCATTTATTTCAACGGGAATTCGGGAAAACCCTTAACGGGAACGGGATTTAGCCATTTTCATTTTTCGGGATGCATCACACATTTATTTTCGCGGGAATCCGGGATTTCTTGTTTTATTTGCCGGGACTTCGGGATCATACCCCCTCCTACCCCCCCAACTTTATGGTTGATTGGTCAAATAAAAAGGGAAATTGTGTATGTTACAGGGAATGTGTAATTATTGGGGATTATCATATGCGGGGACCTGATATGGAAAACCCTGTGTCATAAACTTTTTATCATACATTTTCAGCAAACAAAATAAAGATATAAATATACTGTGACGTCAAATTTCAAAGTGAGGCTCTAGACCTTGATACCCACTTTTGTGCACGCGAGGTCTTGATATGGCCATATTTGCCCTAGGCTGGCATTTCCGGCCTCAACTGCAATACTTTCCGAAGATTTGGACGTGCGCGGGAAAATCAGGGGCGGTAACACAAGTCTATATTTGCCCACTTTTGTGCACGCGAGGGCTTGATATGGCAAAAAAAGTCCCTTTTCAAGATATGGCTTGTAAATTTACGGCTGTTACACACGCGTACAAGTTTGAAGGTATCAAAGCTAAATGTATGATAAAAACAATAACCATAATAATTCAGTCTTGGAAAAAAAACATAATGGTTTCATATGCTTAAATAAGTTGATAAAACAGGTTGTAATAATTTTCAAGGTTTTGCAGCGTACTTATCCATATATCTTAATTGGGATCAGGATCAATGAGGGCGTTATATATTGCATTAACGACTAGGTGATGGAAGTTTGAGCAAGGATTGGGAAGTGGTGGATGTCTTTGATATTAGACCTACATGTGTGCTGTTAACGTTGATAATGTAGGTTCTAGTATCAACAAGTACAACAAGTAAATCTGTGAGCTAATGCTCACTAGTGTTACCCCCGCTCCCCAAACTAAGCCATGCATACAAGCTTGAATACTCTGCAAACAGGAAGTAGTTGACCTAGGAACATAAAATCACTAAACACCATATGGAACTATAGGATAAAGCTATATCAGACCTCTATCTCATGTAGTTGCTTGGGAAACTGTGACGGAAATTTTGCATTTATGTCCATTATGTGTAAAAACCTAAGTAATCCGTATACAGGAAGTAGTCTACCTACGACCATAAAATCGGTATACACCATATGGTCCTATATGATAAAGCTGTATACAAAATATCAGACCTCTATCTCATGTAGTTGCTTGGGAAAATGTGACGGAAATTTTGCATTTATGTCCATTATGTGTAAAACCTAAGTATTCAGTAAACAGGAAGTAGATTTCCTAGGAGCATAAAATGGGTATACACCATATGGTACTATAGGATAAAGCTATATACAAAATATCAGACCTCTATCTCATGTAGTTGCTTGGGAAAATGTGACGGAAATTTTGCACTTATGTCCATTATGTGTAAAAACCTAAGTATTCGGTAAACAGGAAGTAAACTACCTAGGAGCATAAAATCGGTATACGCCATATGGTACTATAGGATAAAGCTATATACAAAATATCAAAACTTTATCTCATGTAGTTGCTTAGAAAACTGCGACGGAAGTTTTGTTACGGACGGACGAACGGACGAACGGACAAGGGTAAAACAGTATACCCCCCCTCTTCTTCGAAGCGGGGGTATAATAAAACATAACATAATCCTATGAGGCATTTTATTCAAGATTTTTCACCGTTTGTTGTTATAAGCCAATATAATGCAGCAACTCTCTTCTATGTTCACAACAATCCAAATCGACTCTCCCCTACGTTCAAGACAAATCGAATCGACTCTCCCCTACGGATGTACGGCACGTACCTTGTTGTTGAAAAAAAATAACGAATAAAATTGTATTATGACTTTGTAAAGGGTTAAACGAAGTATCTCTTCTAGATATCAATCCTGTGCATGTACCGAGTGCATGCGTTGTCATATAATGTATTTATTGTGGAGAAAATCAGATTTTAAGATGCGATGTCGCCAAATTTACACTGACCGTCCGGAAAAGTTCGAGGTGTTTGGTATGAAATGGAAAGTTCTGGGAGGCAATTTTAGCGTGTACACATTCTTAAATAATTCTAACCCAGACCAAATTGTAGCACCGCTACAAGAAAACAGCGGAACTAATTTTCAGCTAAAATCATGCTAGAATTGCACTGTGAATTTGACAGCGTAAATTAGCAGCTAGACAAAGTCCACTTATCTACCACTATATTTTAGCGGAATAATCAGTTCCACTAAACTTCCGCTAAATATGCCACTGATACCTACTGTTATTGACAGTGTAAAATTAGCATCCAATTCTAAATACCACTAAAATTCACTAATCAATTTAGCGGTTTCTAGTGATTCGCCTCTATTTCCACTAATTTTCCACTACATACATGACATAAAGATAAAATAATTTGTGAGAAATCAGCGGAAAATAAGCGGTACTTAATTCCTACTAGGAAAACTCTGTTAGAAAGTTTAAACAAATATGCACTGCTAAAATACGCTACAAAAACTCAATACATTTATAGGCCTAGCTAAAGTACGCTAAATAAACTTATAAGGTAGATTTTTTAATTTTAAATAAGAAATCAGTGGACAATGAGCGGTACTTAATTCCTACTAGGAAAACTCTGTTAGAGAGTTTTAACAAATATGAACTGCTAAAATACGCTACAAAAACTGAATATATTTAAAGGCCTATCTAAAGCGCCCTTAATAAAGTTACAGAAATATTAACTGCATGCTTTACCACAAAAGAATAAAAATATTGTTTATGAACCTGTAAGTTACTGAAAGTATGCTAAAGTTACAAATAATAGAATATATACGAAAAAAGCAAGATAAAATATGAATAAATGCTAAAATCATATATATTCGCTACTCGAGATTGACTTTGTTACATGGTTTTAGAACAAAAACATCATTCTTTTAATTAAAAAAATAATTTGTTATAAAAATAGTATTTAATTGTTTTATTTCCTGTTCTCCAATATTAATTCCATTCTAATAATACATGTACATGTTAATTATAGCTACATTAAATTATCAGATAAGTTTATCAGATAAACAGCATGAAGTCCATCTGGATGTGGTCAAGGAATCTGTAATACTCGTAATGAATTAATTATTGTCTAGCCAATCAAATGTTTCAACGGTCATGACGGTGTTTGAAAATTATAACATATAGGCCTTTGTCCCAGGTCTTTGTGAAGGCAAGTAACAGAATGTTACAGATTTTCTCTCTGGTTTTTAAAATGAATAGATGTGGATACTTGAAAATCGAATGCAGCATATTCAACGTTGAAAGAATGAAATGTCTCGAAATATCTTATTAGTAACTTTAGCAAAAATGTGTGTTTATATATTAAAGTGTAGATTCAACGGATACTTGAAAATCGAATGCAGCACATTCAATATGTTCAAAATATGAAATGTCTCGAAAATCTTATTAGTCACTTTAGCAAAAATGTGTTTTAAAGTGTAGATTCAACGGGACAAAATTGGAATTGAAAAGTATTGTGAAAAAACATTCAACTTGACATGGAAAATATACATAGCTATACTTTGTGATATTTGAATAAAACAGCATGTATCAGCAATATTTTCAATATTGAAATTGTGCACTGGATCTGTAATTTTTCATAGTTTGCCTGGACTTGCGACAGTTTCGATGTACAGTTCAATAAAAGATATTAAATCTTCCACTGAATATTTTTTGGAGTACTACTAAAAGCCTGCTAAAATACCACTGATTTTTGCTAGAAGTACCACTAAAAACTGCTAAAACACTACTGATTTTTGCTAGGAGTACCACTAAAAACTGCTAAAATACCACTGATTTTTGCTAAATAAACCACTACACAACTGCTAGAAATACCACTGGATCTTACTAAAATGACCACTGTTTAATGCAAATATACCACTAGAACCATGCTGCATATTTCTCAATACCACCATTTACAGCATTTAATCTATCCACTACAATCTGCTATTTTTTCCACTAATTAGTGCTAGTAACTAATTTGCATAATACGCTAGATTCATACTAATACAATCCACTACATTCTGCTGTCAAACTAATTTAAATAATTGAAACGCTAAAAACATGCTAGAAATTCCACTAATTATATACTGTCAGTAAATGTTAGCTTCGATTGGCTAAGAAATATGCAAATGAGACACACGACAGTAGTAATCTAGCAAGGGTCTTACTATACATGTAGTGGAGATTTAGTGGTACTGATTATTGCTAATATTCCTGCTGAATTCATGCTAGACTACTACTACAAGGTTTAGATGTTTTCCACTAAAAATATGCTAAAACTCAACTACGATACTACTACAAAAGGGTCTGGGAATGTTCCGTGCAATATTTATTTGTAACATTTGATCAATGGAAATTAATAGATGATTTTATCGTTTACATACATGGTGTGCTCCGATCTAGGTCAAATATCGACTCTCCCCTATGTTCAAAGCGACTCTCCCCTACGTTTTAGCGATACTTGTTGCAATTAAAATCTACCTTGGTCCAACTTCAGTTATTGGAAGAACTACTATAACAAAGATTGTTTCAATCCATTTGGAAGAATGTTAGGTATTTAATCTACTTAAATTATCTTTATTTATACTGCAATCGGTCTATTTGAGCAGTCAAATTACAGTGACCGTATATCGAAGATTCCGCCACACAAGCCCCTTTATAAGGGATACCTTATTATATTATTTTTTTATGGAACTTGATAATTTGTAAATCACAAAATTAGCAGTACAACCTCTATACAAACACAGTGTTTTTTTGTTTTTGTTTTTTTATTTTTTTGTTGGGGGGGTTGCATTCTAGGACACATCAGCTACATTAAAGAATTAAATCAAAACTCTAATAAATATGTATAAATAAAAGAAACCTTTCGTATGAGTGGGGAAATGAATATTGGTATTAGTGAGCACAGATCGAAAGCGGGTTATTCGCTCTAGCAGAGATCTCTACGAATTTGTTCCTAATGCTGTTAAAGAATTTTCATGGTCCGGAATGACGATTAAAACCACATAAATCACCAATTATTTAATATATAATTTTAAAAAGGATAGTATGTGAAAATTTTCATGCAACTCGGATTGAGAAGTCAGGACAGAAGCAAGGAATTAGAATACAGATATCCGTGGTCCTTGATTTGGCTTTCCTGTTCGAACATTTTGGTATTGATTACTAGTACTTGTACAAATGCATTTTCATAGTTTTGGTTATTGATCTTCCAATGTTTTGACGTGAATGCTGTTGATGAGAGGTTACTCCTTGAAATTTTGAAATCGGCAAAATTAAATTAACCGTTTATTCCCGTATAAATAAATTCAAGAAAAGTATTTGTTAGGTGAAATTAAAATTATAAACTTAAAAAATGGGTGGGAAATAATTGGATGTTCTATCATGTAATTAAATATGCCCAATTTATGTAGGCAACTACTATCAAATCCGTATAAACCGGTAAACAACATATATAGAGAGAGCTAGTTGAGTTTGCAGTTGCACGGACTCCACATGCTTTTTGATTGACAGGTGTAAATATTAATGCGTTGAATTGAATACCCGAATTTAAAATACTTTTGATAAAAATATGTAATCTTAATATTTTTAATGCCGAATGTATTTGATAAATGTATTACATTTTATTCCAAGAAAAACAATTATTTTTATTTTTTTTTATTTCTAGCATAATGATATTAAGCTGCATTCTTACATGTAAGGCGCATATTAGTTAAAAAAACGGTAGCATTCAATTCTTAATTTTAAATTTATGCTTCAGTATAAATATATTATTTTTATTCTATTTTTTTTCAAATTTCATTACATTAATTTACTTTAGACCATAAACATTTGTGTCATAGTACATAAACCATTCCATGTTATACAGTGTGCCCCTTACCTGGCGACACAGGTGTTATGACCATATTAGGAGAGGGGCCCGAGGTAGGATCATTTTTCGATTTTTTTATTTGTGTTTTTTTAAATAAAGAATACTCCAAAGAAAATACAAAATATTGCAGTAAAAACACAATAATAGTACACTGACTCGACATAAAATTGTATTTATACGAATTCGGCTCGAAACAAGAAAACGCTCGGGAGACCCTCGCGTTTTCCTGTTTCTAAGCCTCATCCGTATAAAAATTTTATGTCGAGTCAGTGTACTATTATTGTATATTTCTATCCCAACATATTGATACTGCCATAATACCAAAGGGAACAAGAAAATTCCAACACGATGAATGAAAGCTCAAGTCACACTTGCACCACCATTAAAGCAATTTATAGCAAAAAGTTGAATAAGCAAAGAAAGATTACTACCAATTACATGTAATTTTTGTGAATTAACAGCGCATACAATATAAAGACGGTATGTTATAAGATCTTTACTTAATTTAATTCAAACGATACAACACTTTATTCTACCAGGACAAGTGTTGCAGACTATGAATAGATAAATATAAAAGCAATAAAAGATAAAACAAAAACATAAGTTGATAATTATTCATAGAGTATTTGAGTTAAATTATAGCCTTTAGTTCATATTGTATTGTTTATTTTCATGTAATCACCAGTTCTACACACGCTACACTTTGTCACAGAATCACTAATTCATACCTTTGATCACAATTAATAAGTACCCTATATAAACTCCCTATCCTATATAGGGAGTTTACCCTTTATCTCAACCAATTATAAATTATAACAAGAGGCTCCCAGGAGCCTGAATCGCTCACCTGACATATGTGCCTGAAGTAAAGGTTATAAGGCAAAATCTATTTAACGTTGAAAAGGTTATAAGATTAATAAGGGGTCATCTGACAATATGGTGGATCTAAAGGTGCTGATCACTTTTGTTCTCAATCAAAATCTAAAAATCTGTCACCCTTTTTGAGTTATTTGCAAAAAAATGCAGTTTAACCTAATGTTCTATTTTTAGCCACAGCGGCCATGTTTTACAACCAATCAAAAATCCCCACACCAGTTCTATACACCTAATGCTAATAAACAACTATACCAAGTTTGGTTCTATTTGGACTTAAAGTGTCAGAGGAGTTAACGTTTTCAATGTAATGAGGAAATGCTGTTAAAATGCTAAATTTTGATGTTCTAAGGGCAATAACTCCTAAAAGGAAAGGTCCTACAACGTTGACCCTGTTACATATTTTGTAGATCTTGATGTGCTTAACAATATGCAATTTAAATTTCTCAAATATCTAGTATAGTTTTCAAGATATTGAGCTAAACAGGTGCAAAATTTGCAAAAAATCCACAAAAAGGGCAATAACTCCTACATGGGTCGTTGGATTTTCTTCAAAATTTCAGGGTAGGTAGATCTTGAGGTGCTGATCACTTTTAACCAGCCAGAATTTTGATATCTGTAGCCGTATTTGAGTTATTTGCAAAAAACTGCATTTTACCCCTATGTTCTATTTTTAACCATGGTGGCCATGTTTTACGACGAATCAAAAATCCCCACTTCAGTTCTAAGCACCGAATGCTAATGAACAACCATACCAAGTTTGGTTGCAATTGGACTTATGGTGTCAGAGGAGTTAACGTTTGAAAAAGTTTACGGACGGACGACGGACGGACGACGGACGCCAAGTGACGCCAATAGCTCACATGACCCTTCGGGTCAGGTAAGCTAAAAACAATTGTTTATAGAAAAAAAAATATACACATATTTTTTTTACATCTTGTATCAAATTTGATTAAATAAGCATAAATATATATATATGCATATACAATCTGCTACATGTATTAACCATATAAGCTTTTTTGGTCCTTTACCCTTCAGGTGATAAATAAAACACTTAAATAAAATATCAAATTATGATATCATCATTACAAAAGTAAAATGTTAAACAATTGTGTTACTTTTACCAGGACGGAAACAATGCACAAATATCTGCCAAAAATAAAAACCTTTAGCTTGTTGTGTACACCAAAAACACAAACCTATTGTTTAACTGGTTGTATCAGCTTGGTAAGCAATAAGTTCATCATTAGCAATTGTCTGAATGTTCAAGTCCAAATCTTTCCACTTTTTCATTTTGATTGCCAGATTTTTTTCAGAATCAATAATCTTTACAGATTTCTGAGCCAAAACTAAGAAATCAGTATCATCTTGACAATTAATTTGTCCCCAAAAATGTCCACATTTCCCAAATGCTTCCGCAATAAAGTTTATTTTTTCAAATTTAGGTTTATGACTTTCTTCTCTTTTAACTTGGTTTAAAATGGACTTGTCTATAACAACATGTTGTGATTCATTCATAATTCTAAGCGTTTTCTCATTTGCTATAAACTCCCCACACTTTCTACAAACGACTTGGAACTCTGAATCTGTCTTGGACTCATTTGCTTTCATTTTCTTGTCACGTTTAGCATTTTCTGCTAAGTAAATTATATTTTCCTTTTCCTCAACCAGAGACTGTAACTCTCGGATATTCTTCCCTTCAACAGAATTAATGGCCTCTTGCATTAGTTTTATCCGCTCCTTGTTCTTCATTTCTTTCAATTGATCTTTCTCAATAACATATGAATAGAAGTTTCCCCCAGTTTTCCTTACTCTTCCTATAAAAGAAAACACAATAGAAACGGCATTTGGCTTTAAAGAGGATGTATTCAGTAGACCGTTATCGTATTTCATGACGCTTTGGAGAAGTTAAAACAAATTTCTCACAAAATAAAAAGTCCAAAAGTAATTTATTTCGTCAAATCAATTTACTACTATACACTCTGACGAATAGCACGTTTTTATTAATCTAAATTTGCGAATTCCTTACATGCTGTTTTTTTTCTTACCCATGTTACTTTCAAATAAGATATTCACTACTAGGAGATAATTATTATATGTTTACTCTTTTTTTTTCGTTTTAAAGATAAACTTAAATGCTTTCAACATGCATTAACTTACAAAAATACCCACCTTTCATCTGATAGTAAGCTGTGACGCTAGTGTTGAATCTGTATTTGATAGTCAAACTACACTCGGGAATGTCTATGCCTTCAATTAAAACTGTTGTTGCGACAACACATTTGTGTTTACCAAGTTTGATTTCCCTTAAAAGGTTTTGCTGTTGTATTTTTGACAAACCTGGATCAAAAGCAAAAACAATTGAGCACAATTAAGTATGGTTTCACACGGATTTAAAGAACTATAGTGAAACAAGTATATGATGACAATATTTTCTTGCCTTTCTGCAAAGAATGTAAATTATTTATTTCAATGTTGATTAAGGGTGTGTAACAACCGTTATTGTAATAAAAACCGTTATTGTAATAAATTTTGTTACATGAATTAAAAGTGGATTTTTTTTATTTTACGTGAAGGAATTAACTGTAACTAAGATATTATCACCAAAAATAATTGAATATTTTAACTGATTATGAAAAAAATTATCATTTAAAAACAGTTAATTACAATAACAGTTGTTATCACAATAACGGTTGGCATGCTCAACTGTTATTGTAATAAACTTTTTTATATCGTAAAATTTAATTTTTTGAAATAATTTTACTTCTTAGTTGAAGTAAAAATATATTTCATGATTGCTTAATACCGATATCAGTTGTTATTATTACTATTATAACCGAAGGAATGACTTCGATTTTTTTTATCACAATAACGGTTGATAACCTAAATCTTTATTGTTAGAACAACCGTTATGGTAATAAACTTTTCAATCAACCTAATTTCGTCTTTAAATCATCCAAAAAGAGTACTAGTCGCGGAAAATTGGTATTGCAGTCATTGTCAACAGTTTTTTCTTTTATTTTCGAACTAATTTCAGAAATTAAATTTATTTTTTACAATTTTGGCTAAGTGTCCAATACATTCTGAAAATATGAATATATTGTCTGGAATGGATATATATGATCGATTAGCACTAATAATATACTAATTTATTCATATTTAAGTCATTTTGAGTCACTTCTAAACATAATTCATCTTTGAAGTTTTTATTACAATAACGGTTAACGACCGAAATCCTTATTATTACAACAACCGTTATGGTAATAAACTTTTTCAATCAACCTCATTTCGTCTTAAAATCATCCAAAATGAGTACTAGTCGCGGAAAATCGGCATTTCAGTCTTTTTAAACAGTTTTCCTTTATTTTCAAACTGACTTAAGAAATTAAGATTTTTTCTTACAATTTTGGCTAAGTGTCCGATATATTCTGAAAATAAGTTAATATTATCTGAGATGGATTAAGATGATCTACTAGTACATGAAAATACTAATTGATTCATATATAAGTTATTTTGAGTCACTTCTAAACAATATTAATCTTTGAAGTTTTTATTACAATAACGGTTGACGACCGAAATCCTTATTGTTACATCAACCGTTATGGTACTAAACTTTTGCAATCAATCTTATTTCGTTTTTTAATCATCCTAAATGACTAATAGTCGCGGAAAATCGGCATTTCAGTCTTTTTTAAAAGTTATTCCATATTTTCGAACTAATTTCAGAAATTCAGATTTTTTCTTACAATTTTGGCTAAGTGTCCGATATATTCTGAAAATATGAATATATTATCAGAGATGGATATAGATGATCTACTAGTACTTGAAAATACTAATTGATTCATATTTAAGTCATTTTAAATCACTTCTAAATAATATTCATCTTTAAAGCTTTTATTACAATGACGGTTGACGACCGAAAACCTTATTGTTACATCAACCGTTAGGGTAATAAACTTTTTCAATCAATCTTATTTCGTCTTTAAAACATCCCAAATGACTCATAGTCACGGAAAATCGGCATTTCAGTCATTTTAAACAGTTTTTCATTATTTTCGAACTAATTCAAGAAATTAATATTTTTTCTTACAATTTTGGCTAAATATGAATATTTTATCAGAGATGGATATAGACGATCTACTAGTACTTGAATATACTTATTGGTACATATTTAGTCATTCTGAGTCACTTCTTAACAAAATTCATCTTCGAAGTTTGTATTACAATAAGGGTTGACGACCGAAATCCGTATTGTTACAACAACCGTTATGGTAATAAACTTTTGCAATCAATCTTATTTCGTTTATAAATCATCAAAAAATACTAATAGTCGCGGAAAATCGGTATTTCAGTCATTTTGAACAGTTATTTTCTATATTTTCGAACTAATTTAAGAAATTATGATTTTTTCATACAATTTTGGCTAAGTGTCCGATACATTCTGAAAATAAGAATATTTTATCAGAGATGGATATAGACGATCTACTAGTACCTAAAAAAACGAATTGATTCATATGTAAGTCATTTTGAGTCACTTCTAAACAACATTCATCTTTGAAGTTTTTATTACAAGAACGGTTGACGACCGAAAAACGTTATTGTTACAACAATTGTTGTTATAATAAGGATTTCGGTCGTCAACCGTTATTGTAATAAAAACTTCAAATATGAATTACGTTTAGAAGTGACTCAAAATGACTTAAATATGAATAAATTAGATTATTCAAGAACTAATAGATCATCTATATCCATTCCAGACAATATTTTCATATTTTCAGCATGAATCGGACACTTAGTCGAAATTGTAAGAAAAAATCTTATTTCTAAAATTAGTTTGAAAACAAAGAAAAAAAACCGAAAGAAAATGACTGAACTACCAATTTTCCGTGACTATTGGTCATTTTGGATTATTTAAAGACGAAATTAGGTCGATTGAAAAAAAAATTATTACCATAAAGGCTGTTGTTACAATAAGGATTTCGGTCGTCAACCGTTCTTGTAATAAAATCTTCAAAGATGAATTTTGTTTAGAAGTGACTCAAAATGACTTAAATATGAATCAATTAGTATTTTCAAGTACTAGCATATCATCTATATCCATTTCAGACAATATATTCATATTTCAGAATGTATCAGACACTTAGCCGAAATTGTAAGAAAAAATATTTATTTATGAAATTTGTTCGAAAATATAGAAAATAACTGTTTAAAATGACTGAAATACCAATTTTCCGCGACTAGTTCTCATTTTGCATGATTTAAAGACGAAATTAAGTTGATTGAAAAAGTTTATTACCATAACGGTTGTTCTAACAATAAGGATTTCGGTCGTCAACCATTATTGTAATAAAAATATCAGAGTCATTCCTTGGGTTTAATAGTAATAATAACAACTGATATCGGTATTTAGCAATCATAAAATATATTTTGACTTCAACTGAAAAGTAAAATTAATTCAAAAATTTTAAATTTCACTATTTTAAAAAGTTTATTACAATAACGGTTGAGCATGCCAACTGTAATTGTGATAACAACTGTTATTGTAATAAACTGTTTTTAAATGTTAATTATTTTCATAATTAGTTAAAATATTTAATTTTTTTATGATAATATCTTAGTAACAATTAATTCCTTCGCATAAAATAAAACAATCCACTTTTAATTCATATAACAAATTTTATTACAATAACAGTTGTTATTACAATAACGGTTGTCATAAGGGTGTATTCTTCTGAGGTTTCAGTCTCATTGAAATCTCGTTTGTGAATAATTGCTCAACCTTGCCTTATAACTGAAAACGTTTAGTGGATAGATATCAAATGATGATCCATCTAAATTATGTCAAAAAATTATGAAGATACGATTAGTGGTTTTTGAGATATGCAACATTTTGATTTTTGACCAAATATGACCATTGATCCAAACCTGAAATTTAGCCAATTTCAGGGTAGGGGTAGTAAATTTCATTTTTCCAACAAAATATGCATGCAATTCATATAATTTTTTCTCTAAATTCAAAAAGATATATTTGTCCTATTATTTTAAACAAAAATGGAGAGTTTTGCGAATTTGTTATGATAGAAAAATTTGAAAAATCTTGATTTTTACTGGTTTTACGGTGTCTTGAAAATGACATAAAAAGGCACATTTTCGGGATATAAATGACAACAAAGTTCCAGACAATGAATTTTGCTACGCCTGACGCGCGTTTCGTCTATTCAAGACTCACCAGAGGTGCTCTACCAAAAAATATTGAAAAAGCCAAACACTATATGATTATGAAGAGCATAGAACAGTAAAACCAAAAATACAAAATTGGGGAACCAAATTAATACTAAGATGATCAACCTATGTCTGGGGTAGGAAGAGCCTTAGGCTTTAGACAATTTTGAAATTTAAACGGATAATTTAAAGCTTTGATGTATTCTCCAACACAAAAGTGTTGATGCCAGAGCGGGCTGACCTCGGGGAATTAAAACTCCACCAGCAGTGCTAACCTTCACGTGTGTTCGAAATACAAATGACAACAAAGTTCCAGACAATGAATTTTGCTATGCCTGACGCGCGTTTCGTCTATTCAAGACTCATCAGAGGCGCTCTACCAAAAATATTGAAAAAGCCAAACACTATTTGATTATGAAGAGCATAGAACAGTAAAACAAAAAATACCAAATTGGGGAACCAAATTAATACTACGATGATTAACCTATGCCTGGGGTAGGGCTTAACCTTCTTATATCATCACGGACATATGCCTTTTATAAGTTAAATTTGTTCAGAATCCTGGCATCTATCAATATGGAAACTTCGAGAGAAAACTTGATTTTGAAACTGATATTTTAAAGAAAATCACCTCAAAACTAGCCAAAAATGATGATATTTTGGGAAAATTGTCAAAATAGGCCATTTTTAATTGGCTGTAGCGAACTAAAATGCACACGGACATATTGTTTTCACGGTAAATTTGATTTTCTCAGGGTCTTAGCATTTAAAAAATGTAGGTTTGGGAAAAAACTTGATTTAGGATAATTTTGACCCCTCAGAAGAATACATCCTTAAACTTTGTCTCTTAGATCTATAATTTTTGCACTTATACCTTATGTAACATATAAACAAGTTAATTTTAGAGTTTATAATTCCCAGTTTGGTCAATCTGTTGTTCTGTAAACAAGTAAATCGTGAGTCAGGCCTTGCATACAATGTAATTCACATCAGAAACAAAGATAAACTAAATTCTTCAATATAAGAATCTTACCTCCGTCCTCGGTAGCAACTTGAGAACCAGTAAAATGAACACTGTCAAGGTGCTTTAAAGTCGAAAAGTTTCTAAGGTATTTTGCCAAAGCCTTAGCAAAGGTTCGCTTCTGAACATATATAAGGATCCTCGAGTCTTCTTGTTTATTAAAGTATTCATCTTCTAGCAAGTTGATCATTGATAATACATTTGGATTGAGCTGTATTTTGGACCTATCAGCTGACTTTATTTCATCAATAACATCTTTAAAAAATGAGCTTATCTTAAAAGATGCTTACAATACATTTAGAAAGACAAATACATCTAGCATTTTTATGGTTAAAAAAATCTCTTTAAATGAATATTGTCCAACTGTAGCTGTGTTGTCTCTCCTTAAATCAGATCAGTTTTGAAAATAAATAGCAAAATGATCTGTATTTTTCACTATATATAATGTAAGAGGCCTTTCATTCCAGACTACAACAAAGCATAACATTATTAAAAGTGAGCATTCACTTTTCAAAGACTTAGTATCACAAATACTGTATATTTACCCTTTAGGATATCAACTTGCTGCAGTTCCTCTTCTGTGTTTCCTGTTTCCAAAAGAGATAATTCCTTTGGAGTATCTTCTTCTAATAAATCTATCACGGCATCAATTTCTAGCATACTATACATTTCCAGACACAACATATATATCTAAAAAGATGTTGGTTTTGAAAACACATTATACAAAGTGTGTAAATTTATATATCATCAGTTCATCTTTCCATCATGTTGAAATACTGAAACATTTTTTTTTTATTAATGGCTACTGAAAAGATATTTATTACTAAACGCTTTCAAAACAAATTCAATGCTTGAAAAAGGCAAAAAAAAAATCACAGTTTTCTATTGCATACTAATCGTTCAAGTTAATTATCTATCCTACTTTTAAATGTCGTAGACAGGTCAGAATAAGTCTTGGAACAGTTTTGTCCTTCTTCAATAACTTTTCAGTCTTTAGTGTTGTCTCAGAAATCCATAGTTCATAAACTTGTTCCAGCTTGTCTCCTGGTGGGTTTGAGAGTGAATCAAAGAGATTGTCAGATTCAGCTTCATGTAGATTGCAGAATGCTCTAACTGAGGAGAGAAAATGTCAAACGTGAAGTAAAATGACTAAATCCTATATTTTACACTTTTGGTCCAGGGTGGATCTGGTAATTTTTCTTCCAAAACCATCAATGACAAAAGTAAGGTTCGAGGTTCTTGCCAAAAATCTGCATCAAATAACAAAGCTCAGACCCCCTCTTGACCAGCCGCTGTGATTAAATCATAATTGATTAAGCTGATCATTAATTACATCTAACTTAATGTTAAATCTAAAACAAATTAATGTTTTACCTTTGTGGCATTTCAAAATATTTTCAACCTGTCCGATGACATTCATCAATATTTTGAAAACTAAATCTTGAGGTCTTGGTACAAATAACTTCACCTCTACAATATAAATGTTGAATTTTAATCCTTTCTATGAGTTTTGCTTAGCCTCTGTCCTCAATACATCGTTATTATTAAAAGGTTCACAGCTACAAAGGTATCAATTGCTTAAAAATATATTCTATCAATAATTCAAATTGCTGCCTTTAAATATGATCTTAACATGGTTAAATAGATCAGTTTTGAATTGTAATACTTTTTATCATTAAACCAGCAGCTCACCAGCAGAGTGTCATACAAAACAAAACAACAAACATAATACACAATCTTATCTATGAAAAAAGAGACAATTTGTCGAAAAAAAACAACAGTCATACTTCCTTCGATGGTATTAATGTATGGATCAAGCTCCTCTTTGTTCTCTCGCACTGTTGATAAGTGAACTGTGCCATAACTGGCCATCATTGTCACAAGAGCTCTCTCAGCTTTGTCTTCATTGCTAGACTTATTATCTCCTGGTGATGCAGTCAAACCAATGATCTTAGGAAACAAGTTTTGAAACCCATGAGTATAAGGAAAAAATGTTGATTGAATAACAAAAATCATGCAGTTATCCTTTTGCTCAAGTCGAATACTTTTTGCCAATAGAAATCTTTTTTTAAGATCAAAGTAATGGTGTGGAAAAGATTTGCATTACAAACGTATAAAATATCTTTTTTGTGTATATTGTAATTATAAATAACAAACCTATAACTGCCCTTAGTTTTGATGTAATAAAACTCATATTACATTTAAGAGGTGAGGTACATCGCAAGTGTGTATAACTTTCGATCAACATGTATCTTAAGGGTACCACAAATATTTTTGATACTTAATCCATTATAGTTAGTCTATTTTAATTGCTAGCATTAAGTACATTACTACCTGGGGAAGTGACTTCGAGTCCTTTTCGAATTTTTCTCTTCGATAAGCCTCCATAATATCATTATAAGGAGTATTTCCAATAATGTGATGGCATTCATCGAAAACCAGCAAAGTGAAATCAGAAACTTCTGCTGGCTCTTTTAGAGATGAGCTTAAACGATTAACTAGAGATTGTGTGGTCATGAAAAATACTACTCCAGCTTGAAATATCTTTTTTCCATTTTCACTTGTATAGCCTTCTTTTCCTGCCAATTTTATAAGACCTCCGTTCTCCTATCATGTAATAAAAAGAGATTAAAATACACACAATCGAGAAAGTAAAACATAAGGTTTTATCCGTTTAAATTTCAAAATTGTTTAAACCCTAAGGTTTTTCCTACCCCAGACATAGGTTGACCATCTTAGTAATAATTTTGTTCCCCAGGTTGGTATTTTTGGTTTTACTGTTCTATGCTCTTCATAATCATAAAGTGTTTGGCATTTTTAATATTTTGGTAGAGCGCCTCTGATGAGTCTTGAATAGACGAAACGCGCGTCAGCCGTAGCAAACTTTGTTGTCATTTGTATTTCTAGAATGTTCGACAAGGTATTTTTTTCAAAATTTTAAGATAGCTCTCTTGTGTTTCCATTTGATAATTTCACTAATAAATCAAAGTTTATATTTAGATATGTTAGAGTGAATGTGTGTCATTAGGAATTTCATGAAATTACTGAAAATTTGTATAATTCCTAAAGGGCTTGGTAATTACGTGAAAAAAATGATTTTCGTCGGTTATTACATGAAATTACAGAAAATTTTAAGGAATTTTACACACATTTACTGAAAACAAAGTAGGGGTTTCCAAAGGACACAGAGAATTCCAAAGGTTGGCAAATGGAATTTCCCATTTTTGAAGTTGTACAAGAGGTAAATATGTATAAGTGAGATTTATGAAAAAAAATAGTTGGACTGAACCAAGCGATAGACAAAGCTGGCAAAGGATTTACAAAAATAAAGTTAATCATATATGAAATAGAAATTTCACAAATTTATGCTATTTAGTACCAGAAGGTTGCCGTTTTGTCGAGTCAGAATTGAGCTATTTCATGAAAAAAGAATGCCCATGGGTTCCAATATACGACAATAGACCTATTTTTATTTGTGTTTAACGAAAAAAATATTACTTTTCCGTATCTATGCCCCACGAAAATATGTCAGGGGCATTCAGATTTACTAGTGTCTGTACGTCTGTCCGTTCGTACGATTTTTGTCAAGCCTTCTTTAGGGAAACCGTAGATTAGAATGATTTTAAATTTGGCAGGGTGGTTTCGTATGACATATGTATGTCCTAGTGTAAGCAGCGTTCAGACCCAATGAACTTTTATTTTCTGTTTGGAACTTGGTCGATATGAAAAATTTCCGTCACAATTTTCTCGAAACCATACATGAGAATGATTAAAAACTTGTTACAAATGTAGGATGTTTGAATATAATGTCCTAAGCGAATTTTAGACCTAATTCCTGTGTAGGACCTAGTAGAGGCATCCATGTCCCAAAGAAATATTCCTTTTTTTATTTTTTTTTAAATGTTTGTCCAATTGTTTCTCAGAAACCATACATGAGAATGATCTCCGTGACCAACTCTTAGACCAAGGTTTTATCCGTCTAAATTTCAAAATTGTCTAAACCCTAAGGTTCTTCCTACCCCAGACATAGGTTGAATATCTTAGTAATAATTTGGTTCCCCAGTTTGGTATTTTTGGTTATACTGTTCTATGCTCTTCATATTCATACAGTGTTTGGCATTTTCAATATTTTTGGTAGAGCGCCTCTGATGAGTCTTGAATAGACGAAACGCGCGTCAGCCGTAGCAAAATTTACTGTCTGGAACTTTGTTGTCATTTGTATTTTAAAGAAACTATACATATAATAAGTTATATAAATTTCATTTAGCGTAAAGGCTAATACAGGGGAAAATGTGGTTTATCACTACACAACTATGTTACCTTCAAAGTCTGAAAGTCTTCAAATTTGTTGGCTTTGTCATACTGTTGGTCTAACAATGGGTTCGTTGTTGTCATGAAAATAACTTTAGCTTAAATGAAACAAGAAATAACTACATAAAAACTACATATGAATGTGAGTACTTATTATTTACTAATCTTGGAAAAGTAAATTTAAATAATTATGTTTTAACAACATACCATAGTTTATATGAAATCTTATACTAGTAATAACAAAACAAAAGCATTTTGATCACCCCTTCTTTGATTGTTAAGATACTGTTGTTAAAGCATTACCATTTTCAGTATTCTTCAGGTGACTAGCGATGATTTGAAAAGCCACAATTGTTTTTCCTGCATTTGGAGGAGCACATATAATTGTACTCTTTCCTTGGAGTGCTTTTTCTGACAGTTCATCCTGGTATTTTCGAACTTCTCTTTTGAAAGGTACATTCTGATCCAATTGATCTGAAATATAACAGATAAAAGAATTTGAATGTTTTTTCTTAATTTTATCATAGTCTGAAAAAAACTACCATTGTAACCTAAGAACATGTATCATCCAAATAAGATGAAACATTGAAAACATATATCGTACGCAAAATAAGCTACTTCAAACATAAGATAATATGTAAACTAACGCGCTGAACCCCATTAAAGATAATCATTAAACACGCAAAACATTCTTGACACGTGCATCTTAAAGAAGATTTCATTGCATTTTTGGCTGTTAAAATAATTTATAATTTTTCAAGAACTTCTTCTTTGGATCGGTAAAAGCTGAGTCTGAAAAATAAATATCCTGCAAATAAAAAAGTTTAAACAAACATTTTCAATTAGCCCAATAGGCTAGTGATGAAGGTATTTTACATTTAGTTAAATTTGTTGTAGTTTCATTGGGTCTTGAACATAGTAAATATATAGGTAAATGGCATCAACATTTTTAAAGATTGGTTTCATGAGGATCTGTTGTTGCTCCAAATTATCTCTGGCAGTGACTGGAGAAATCCTGATGGGTTTAAAAGGAGCTTCTGACACAACATTTTATCGTCCTCACTTTAATAAGTCTAATTGCAGAGTGCTTTGAAAAGAAAAGAAAGAAGAAATGGGAACAGCGTGCCATCCAATTTTACTTTACCTGTATTAATTGTCCCCGGTATTGAATGTGTGTTGTCTTCAATCCTACCTGATTTTTCTGATCCTTTCCCTTCCGTTGATTGTAAATCGTTTTCTTTTTCCATTGTTGTTGAATGGTCTTGGAGTTTTTTCAATGTTTCTTCATCCACCATATTTTCTTTCCTTGGTGGTTCTTCACTGGTATATTGAGAATAGGTTGAATGTCCAGATTGGTATCCATTGTCCGATGTAGAACCTGTTGTACATCCACTTCCCGTTGAATCGAGTCTATCATTTCCTGAATCTCTGTTAATAAGATAAAACTAACAATTTGTAAATGAAACGTAATTCAAATTGTAAAAGAAAATTTTTAATCGAACAGTTTTTAAAACTTTTAAAACTTTTATTGTTTCTTTTGTTTTGTTTTGTTAAAAGAAAAATTTTAAAATAAAGATGTTTTAAGATTATTATAAGAGTAAAACTTAAATTGATATTAACTTCATAGATGTTAAAGCATATATCAAAAGACATTTTTTTAAGAACATTTTAGTGTTAAAGGACTTTTAAGGAAGACCGAGGTAGATGTATTTTTAAAGAATAAAATGATACTGTATTTTAAAGTCCTCATATGAATATACATATACGTATATATGTTAGTGGCAATAAGCAAAATCAGGCATTAAGCCTATTTCCTAGGCAATAAGCTAATGACTAGTCAATAACTTATGGCCAATTTTTAGGCATTAGGCTTATTTCCTGAAATTATAATGGCCAAATTCTATTTATATCCTAGGAAAAAACAAAATAAAGGAAAATCTGAAAGATAATTAAAAAGCTTTACTTTTAATGGTGTTTTATTTTTTTTAGCATTATTTAGAAAACTTTGATATAAGAGAACACAAATTGGTCTCTAACCAAGGTAGCTAAACCATTGAGTTTAGAGAGTTTAGAGAAAATATTTATGAACACCTTTTAAGATCTTAACATGTATCTTTATTATATACTGCTTTTAGGGCATCTGACCAAAGATCATGTGAGGAATTATAATCAGGAGAGGTTTTGCGCGCTTTAAAACCTGATTTAACCCACCATTTCTTTTGAAATGCCTGTACCAAGTCAGGACCATTGCAATCTTCATTTTTTTCCGAAATGTCTTCCTTGTATTGTCCTGTCTTATGGACATTTTGAGATGGATTTTCCAAGTTTAGTAATTTTGCTATTACCTTTATTTGCGTCTGTCTTCCGTCTGTTCAAATTAAACCAAGATTAATCCAAAAATATAATACCTCATTTGGGACGGACGAACAGACTATTCGAACACTACATGCCCTCAACTTTGATAGATGGAGCATAGAAACATCTGTTCGCTAATCAAGTGCTACAAAGTTATTTTCTCATTAAAATCTGAGTATAAAAGTGATTTAAGAAATATGGTAAATTAACTGTACATGTACACTTCATTGGGTAACCCCAATAAGCTATTTATAATTCAGCAGTAAACTAACTTATTCAAGTCTAAATTTTTCTCATCATTAAAGATTTTTCCATGGTCTCCGACGATCACATTCTTTCCAGTAACATGGGTAATGTTGTATATGTGTTGTGCTTCTTTCACTTCCTGGTAATGCTGAGGCGGATTATTTTGATTTGCCGATTGGTGACCTCGAGATGTATAGTCTTGGTCTATATTTTGGGTGTCTAGTGTTAAACCGGTCCTGTATGATTTATTGACACTTGGTTTCTGTGATGGTTGAGATACACTGACATCAAGTGACTTAATTCTTTCCTGATTCCTATATGTAATGTTTGAGCTTTGGACAGACTCTATTTAAAAACGAAAAACATTTATATAAACATGTCTTTATGTATAATGAAAAAAATAATATATACATCTTAAACCTCTCATAATATGCCCCTGATTTTCGATTTAGTAAAAAGCTACCCTGTTCCCTTTGTGGACATAATTGAAAAAAAGGATGACTAGAACTAAATTGATTAAAAAACTTAATAAAAAATATTAAACCAAGATTAATCCAAAAATATAATACCTCAAAAATAATTTAAAAAAATGTTTAATACCAAGATGTCCGTCCTCATATTTAAATTTCTTTGATGGGATAACATTGTCTTGGCTCCCTGCTTTTACTGCCACAGAACCTTAAAGATAAAACAAAATTAATATTCACCCTTTTATTAGCTAGTAAATAGACAACTATTAAAATGTCCCAAGTTTGTGAGACAAAATAGAGATAGTGAGGTGTTCATCCCAATAAAACAAACAACAAAAATCTAATTAAACCATCACGAATCATTCCGTCCGATAAAATTTGAAGTTTTCTAACAGTTCATGACATCGAAAAAAAAACTTTTGTAGCGACCACATGAGACATGTTATCTTTCAACCAATGTTTGAAACTGCCATTCAATAAGCACGCGAAGTTCCTGCAACTGAAAAGTTGTTTATATAGTCAGTATTTTTTTATCATTTTAGTAGCTATTGTTGCACTTGCTGAAATGCATCTATTAATTACCTGATTGTCTTTTCGATGCTTTCTTTTGTTGATCTGCGAAACTGTCTGGAAAACATTCTAAAATATTATTTCATATAACAATAAACATTATTTGTCAATTTGCTTACCTTCTCAAAAAAGATATTGGAAACTTATGTTTTGTCTTTTCTCTTGGACATTGAGATTGCTCCTCCAAGTTCAATAATTTTGTTATTACCTTTATTCCTTTACTTAAAATAAAGGTAATAACAAAAGTGAGTGATTGAGCTATTAATATACCCTAAAGGAATGGCGACATGTGAAAATCACCCTGTCTGTTAGTCCGTCTTTTTTAATATGGTTGGTGAATTTTAATAAAATTTTACATGAAGGAATCACGTTTTATGAAAATGGGTATGAAAAATCAAGGTATTTCAGTTTTTGTTGTTGCAGTATCGAGTTCTATGGCACGCCATATTTATATTTATTCCTCTTTAAAGATATCTCATAAAATTTATAAGATATCTCGTATACTTTATAAGATATCTTATTAAATATATAAGATATCTCATATAAATGGTAGTTTATAAGATATCTTATAAAACATATGAGATATCTTATAAAACATATAAGATATCTTATAAAACATATAAGATATCTCATAAAGTTTATAAGATATCTTATAAAGATTATTAGATATCTCATCTAAAATAATTTATAAGATATCTTATAAAACTTATAAGATATCTTATAAAACTAATAAGATATCTTATAAAGTTTATAAGATATCTCATAAAGTTTATTAGATATCTTATATATTTTATGAGATATCTTATAAGTTATTTTTTATAAGATATCTCATAAAGTTTACGAGATATCTTATAAACTTTATAAGATATCTTATAACTTTTATTAGATATCTTATAAATTATTTTATATAAGATATCTCATAATCTTTATAAGATATCTAATAAACTTTATGAGATATCTTATATGTTTTATAAGATATCTTATATGTTTTATGAGATATCTTATATGTTTTATAAGATATCTCATATGTTTTATAAGATATCTTATAAACTCCCATTTATATGAGATATCTTATATATTTAATAAGATGTCTTATAAAGTATATGAGATATCTTATAAACTTTATAAGATATCTTATATTTTTATAAGGCCTCTTTAAAGATATCTCATAAAATTTATAAGATATCTCATATACTTTATAAGATATCTCATAAAGTTTATAAGATATCTGATAAACTTTATAAGATATCTTATAAACTTTATAAGATATCTTATAAAAAATAATTTATAAGATATCTCATATACTTTATAAGATATCATATAAACATTATGAGATATCTTATAAACTTTATCAGATATCTTATAAACATTGTGTTTAGTAGATATCTCATTTTCTTTTAAAGATATCTTATATAGTAAATAAGATATCTTATAAAATTTATAAGATATCTCATAAAGTTTATAAGATATCTTATAAAGTATATGAGATATCTTATAAATTATTTTTTATAAGATATCTCATAAAGTTTATAAGATATCTTATAAACTTTATGAGATATCTTATAAAGTATATGAGATATCTTATAAAGTTTATGAGATATCTATAAAGAGGAATAAATGTAAAAACGGCTTGCCATAGAGTTCAATATAAGCTGGGGATATTGTTTGTGAGCTTGGCGTAGCAAAATTTATTGTCTGGATCTTTGTTGTCATTTTTTTTCTTGAAAACAATTTTCCTCATTACATTTCAGGTGATAAGTAAACATTTTTACATAATCGGTGAACAAATAACAAATTTTACTTCTTTAATAAATAAAGTATTAAAACAATTATGAAGACATCGACTTTGAAAAAAAAAAGCGTAAAAGAGGAAATCAAACATCATTATACCAAAAAGACAAAGAAAAAGACGGTAGACAAAAAAATCATCCCAACGAAACATACCACATACAAAAAACACACAAAACAACTAAACCACATTTAGCAACTTGAACGCAAGTTGAAACGACGGTGAACTCAGGTGCTCCGAAAGAGTAATGCTATTGCACACCCAGTCCGTCACTTTGGTAACGATCGATTTAGTGTTGGTCAAATTAGGAAAGGATTACCAAACTCTATGTCAAACCAACATCTGTGCTCATCTGAGAGATAGAAATCCCGTTTTGTCAACAAGCACATTTGATGTCTTCCGTAAATTTCTTGAGTGATGACAAGAACCTGCCTCAGTGGGAACAACGTACCCCTATGTTTAACATTTGTTTGTCAGTCGTGTAGCTCTATCACGGAAGTTGTTATATCCCCACAAGCTCTGAAATAACGAATCAATTGTGATATGTATATGTTCCAGACCGTATGCGTATTCAGACCGTACGCGTACGGTCCGGACCGTACGAGTATATTTTCAAAATACCTGTACGGTCGGACCGTACGCGTACGGTCTGACTTGCCTTTTCTAGATCAATATTCAATAAAATATATTGATCCTGTAAAAATGCATTAATTTCATCATTTATGTTTCAGCAATTCGTCTGTCAGTTTCCCCACATATTTACCTACTTTTTAGCAAAAAAGTTCCATAGAGCTCTTGCTTTTTAAATAATGTGCAGCCAAGTTTACTTTCTACAGATATAAGTTATATGTATTGTCGTCATCCTCAAACTTTTCTTTACTGAATATAATTTTAGAATGATTTTTTAATCATCATCACAAAGACTGACATTCTTGTGGACCCTATATACAGGTGAAATCCAACAACAAAACCGAGAATAAAACCTAACAAATTCTACCAAATGGATATTAAACACCATATTGTACCCAATTCCATCACCTACCGCCTCTCTATATTTTACCTATTCACAAATTCTGACTTTTGTTTAATTTTGGGTATTTTTTACGGTTTTTTTGTCTAAATTGCCGTTTAATTGTGGGCTGTGTCGCGTACACTTATTCCACATCTCTTTATTTCCTAATACTATATGAATAAATGCAAATTTAGAGAATACCTATATGGTCTGAATACTTGTATGGTCCAGCTCGTTTTAGACCTTACGGGTATACTTGCACGGTCGGACCGTACGCGTACGGTCGGACCGTATAGGTATACTCGTACGGTCCGGACCGTACGCGTACGGTCTGAATACCTGTACGGTCTGGAACATATACACTCAATGTGCAGGAGCTGACGGCATGTTGCTACACAGAAAAGGAAAGTTGACTATTGGAAAGATGAAGTCATCACTATTGTCATAGAGTTTTGTACAAAGCTTCTGTACAAAGGTTGTTGGGAAAGTATAATTGTTTTTTTAAATATTATATTAACGGACTTCAGAACCTTTGACTACATTTTAAATGGGTGTCCGTTAATGTAGCTATAAAATAATAACACCTTTTTTTTACAATACGTTTTGGACGTATGATGATGTTTTATGCTAATGTAATTATACTTAATTTAATATTCATTTTACACTTGAATTATCAATCATATAAGAACTGTCATACCTTTTATTTCGTATTTGTCTTTAATTTTGTCGGCTGCATAAGATTTACCATCTTCCTTTAAAGCCTTCAAAAGTTCTTGATATTTCCAGTATTTGTTTAGCTGATCAGCAATCCATCCTAATAAGAGCTTTTTATTTTCCTCTTTCAGTGAGCATCTTTTCTTCGATACATCGTCTAGTTGTTTGTAAGGTATACCAATTGCAATGAAAAACTTTCTTCGACCTTCACCAGTCAAAGAGAAACTTAATTTCTCAATGATTTTATCTATATCTGATAAAAACGATATTCAACAATATTATTAAAGTATGAAATAAAACATCCAAGTAAAAGATTATGAAATAATCATCAACTCTACATTAAGAATCAGTTCAAAAATTACAATGAAAATTTTAACAAATGTTCGGACGTAAAAACAAAATTCTGCAAGATTCACAAAAGTGGCTATTCTTGCATTTCAAGTGATCGATCGACACACCTTTTATTTTAATCTAAGGATATCTGTATGAATTGATTTTTTTTTCGAAACAAGTGAAGGAAAATGTCATTAGACAACTTAAAGATTTCATATTTATTCAGTCTAAGAATATCTGTTGACTAAAATGATATTCATTGCTTTATTATCAACTTTTTTTTCACAATACTAGCATTTTGGATAAAACGATGTTAGAACAGAAAGCAGTTTAACTAAAAGATGAAGATCGTTCAAATATAAATGTATGTCATACTTCTCCAACCTGCAAGAATTAAAAATTGTTTTCATGGCGTCTTCCGAGAAAAGATTAAGGGGACGTTTGATAAACTAGAGGCTCCCAGGAGCCTGAATCGCTCACCTGATCTCTTTTGCTAAAGCCTCTTACCTAGTGTGCAACATGGTCTACATGTACTTGGTAAGTAACATTAAAGAAACTAGTTAGGATAGAAAAACGCTTTTAAGATCAGGAATACAAAGTTACAAGGCTTTCCATTTGAAAAAAAAACAAACAAACAAACCAAACAAGTCAAAATTGATTGAAATCAGTTAAAAGGGGGATAACTCTTAAAAGGATGATCTGACAATTTTGACACTGAAATCATTTTTGTAGCTCTCAATAAGCTGAACAATTTTGCAATGCTAACTTTTCCTCTTGCACATACAGTTGTCAAGATAAAGTCCAAAAATTGTGAAAATGGTCAATTTTGACGATTAAGGGGAAATAACTCCTATAAGGAGTCATCCCACAACTTCGACTCAATGGAGAGGTTTGTAGAGCTTTTGATGCTGAAGAAGGAAGGTTGCTTCAGATTTTCTCTATCTCTTATACTTTTTGAGCTATAAGCTAAAAACTATGGTCTGATCCCCCTGTTCTATTTTTAGTAACGGTGGCCATGTTGGTTAATTTCACAGTAGAGGGCATCCTAAAGATCAAGTGTACAAAGTTTCAAAGCAATCCCATCAGTGGTTTCAGAGAAGAAGATGTTTGAAGAAAAGTAAACGGACGGACGGACGGACGTACGGATGGACGACTGACGGACGGACAACGGACGCTTAACGATGACAATAGCTCACATGACCTGTGAGCTAAAAAATGAAACCAGAACGTGCTTATGGACATGAGTAAAACTTAATTCCGAACGACAGGTCATCACTGAGGCAAAAAAAAATAATTACCATTGTGTTCTATAATATCATCATCTATACGACAATACCCAGAATGTCGTAGCGCCTTGCTTATCCATTGTTTTATTTCAGGTATGTTGCGGTCCTTTAATGATGCTGGACTATCCCTCCATTCGTGTAGACACTTCAGTATGATATCCACACAATACCTGTGGTCATATTCCGCATGGTCGATATGGGTGCTCGTTAATCCCAAACTTATCAAAAAGGAGTCAAAAGGAACCCCGATATTTTCACTCACGAAGGTTAGAAACGAGTCACTTAAAATATCTGAAATATTTGATAAAATGTCAAATAAAGAAATATCATTATATACAGAAAATGTTTAATACTGAGTATAAATAGTAAAATTGACTTGGCATCCTGTGCCCATTTCCGATGCTAAGTTTAGTTTTAGTGGTGGTCTAGATGTTATCCTATATCATTCAATACAAACGTATAATGATAACACAAGCCATGTGTCGTGAGAACAAGAGTTAAGTTTACTATTGTTTTGTTGGCTTTTCGAAATATAGTTTGACCTTGTTCTTGCCACTTGTTTTTGCTTATCCACCATAAACGGTAATACCTATACTATTAAAGATTAAGAATTATTAAAAAAAAATTTGACAATAACATACAAAATAACAATATATAGACTGGTGTATTGTTATATATTGTCCCGGCATATTGTTCTTAAATTCATTACTAGTATTATCATTTCATTCATCGGTCTTAATTGAAATGACTTACTTTGTAATGGCGATGAACAGTCATCTGTCGCCATTTTGTCTCATTTTCTGAAAAGTTTTATTAATGGAAACGAAAGTAGATTTATAAAGTGGATTTCCTATATTAGAAAACAATTCTACTATCTGTGTCGTCTATTTATATAACATACAGTTCATTTTACAATCTTATCAACCTTAAATGATTTTAAGTTTAAATACTAAAGATAACTCTTTTCGATTTATTAACCCATATGATTCGGGATATTTATTCCAATGTAAATTTTTATAAAAGAATTGAAGGCAAAGGATTTCAAGTTCCAATGTTATAAAGGACTCGAGGGTCTAAATTTGAATTATAGATTTTTCTGTAATTTGGCACACTTATAGTCCTTTGTGTATTGATAAAAAATATGCAATAAAAAATTGGGGTCACCGTTCATTTAAGACCGCTATTAAGATTATCAATCCCATCTATTTTATATAGATTATATAGGAAAAATGATAATTTAAAGCTTAAAAATGACATAGAAAAAATCTAAACGACAGAATTTCTTCAAATTTGCACAGAATATGTGTTTTAATGCATTCTTCAAATTGAATCAATAAAAAGGGGGAGTCACCGTGTAAATAGATTAATAAAATTGAAAAAAAACTGTCACCATTTTGGCAATTTTTCACACAAAATATAAAGAAAATGAGGATTTCAATGTAAAACACGATATACAGAAAGAACTGAAAAATATAATTTCTTCAAATTTGCACAGATGTGTTATTAAATGTAATCAGTGACTATACTACAGACATTGGAGGGCTTTACCGATACAATATACCGCTTCGCAAAAAAAAAGATGCGCAAATTTATACCAGCGAACCTCCTTAATTGGTCAACTCACACCCAACCAAATGTTAAGAAAAACGAAGGAAAACATTTGTGTAACTGCAGACGATTCTCAACAAGATATGTCAGAATATATCTATGCCCTTCATGGGTTCTTGGTTAGTAATAAACATTCTTATTGCCTCTTATTTTTCTTATCAATGGGTACTTCTAATTTGACGTTTTGCAATTCGATAACGGATCCTTTGGATGCCCAATTGGTACCTCTGCCGTTTCAATTTATTATTTAGTTACGCTTAATTCTCGGCTTTATTAGTTTGTAAGAGACCCTTTTTTCCGTGCCATCCCAATTTTTTCCAGATAGATAGTAAAATAAAAAAAAATATCATTATTTTTTGCATACACTTAAGAAGATGAAAGAGGCAAGGTCATTTAATCTTACATTCAGATATATTGATGATGTCCTTTCTGTCAATAACACTTCATTTGGTAGATGTATTCCTTCAATATATCCTCCAGAATTGAAGATTAAAGAAACCACCGAATCATATTGCTTCACGTCTTTGTTGGATTTGCACCTCGAATTTGACCCAGGTGGTCATCTCAGTACAAAAATTTAAGATAAAAGAGACGATTTTAATTTTCAAATTATTAATTTTCCTAATCTATAGAGCAATATACCTACTTCCCCTGCATACGGTGTTTATATTTCAAAACTTATTCGATATGCCAGAGCTCGCACACATTTCACAGATTTTTTTGACCAGACACCGATTTCTTCGTGACCGAATTTTGGAGCAGGGCTATAAGAAAATACGTCTCGTACGATCCCTTAAGAATTCTTTCTTCGTTATCAGTCACTAGTAGAAAAGTTCAAAATTGAGTTAAAAGATATGTAATGGTGGTTAATTGTTTTAATTAGTTTTTGACTGGTCTGCTGTACTGAGATGATCACCTCAATATCCCTATTGTGTCTCACAACTATGTTGTGATCTATGGTCATTACCGGACCCTAAGCTAGCAATGGAAGAGGAAGGTTTGGCGCCACAACCTGGTTTAACCCATCATTTCGTTTGAAATGCCTGTACCAAGTCAGGACCATTGCGATCCACCAATTCTCCGATATGACTGATTCATTTTTGTCATTTTCTCTGGACTATGAGATTGATCATTCAAGTTAGGTAGTTTTGTTATATATTACCTTTATTTGATATTTTGACAAAAAAGGGGTGAGTTCATATAAATATACATACCTTATTTATGCCATAATTCTCCTGTGGTGCATTTATAAAAAGTTCAAATATGGCATTGATAAAGACTACAAAATGTAATAAAAAAATGATAATTACATTTTCAAACGTTAAATGTCTTTTCTTTACATTTATAATTTTCTAATAACTTTTCCATCATTTTATTACTTGACACATTTGGCAACAAGTATTAAAACTCATTAGATTGACAGAAAATGATTTTAACTTTTCCTGTGGGTCAATGCATAATGGATAAATGTTCACATAATACAATGTAAATGATAAAAAAAATATATTTCATTACTCGAGACATTATACAAATGAAAAATTGATACAACTAAAATATTGGAAATATATTTAATATAATTTCTGGATTCTCTTATTATTGTTGGAATAAATTATATCAAAGACATTTCAATTGGGTTTTAGTTTCATAATTAGAAACAAGAAGTGAACAAAATATAATGACTTCCTTTGATTCTTATTTCGTGCATGACCGTCATCCACAAAAACCACCAAATTTAACGATCCACGATAAATAATGAATACCACAGTATAAATTTATGTGCATGGATCTGTATCTGTGTTAGTAGTTGATAAAAAATAAAATATGCACTGACAAAGCTATATCTCTAAACTTTATTAGTAGTGTAAATAATGCATTAAAATAGAAAATACACTCAATGAAATTTTGCTTTGTACATTTATCAAAATCAAACCAAAATGTGGATCGTGTCTTTCTGGCACATATTCCATATTCTTTCGTTTTTAATATTATGTAAACTTGGGGGTATGTTTTGCGACAAAACTAAACAATTAAGACATCATAATCCATTACAATTTAATGGAAAAATCTATGTCACAATCATACAATACCTTTGAAAACTGGAATTGTGAAGGACTAGGTGTCCGATCAAATATGTACTAAGATAAACAAACTAGAATGGCGGTCTACCATGGAAGACGTACGAGTAGCCTGCGTCTAAGAATATTCAGTTAACAGGAAGCAGATGACTTATGGCCATAAAATCGCTTTACACCATATAGAACCATAGGAGGAAGCTACTTAGCAAATATCAAGAGGTTGTGACATGTAGTTGGCCATAAAACTGCGACGGATATTTTTGTGACGAAGGACAAAGACGCATGACGATGCAAGACGACGGATTGTGCCAAAGTAACCCCTATATGTAGCTTCTGCAACAAAATTGCAGGCGTCATAAAAAATGACAAAATGACAAAGTACTAAGATATAATGTTATAATGTTTATATAAAGATATGTTTTGCAAGAATATACAATACAGTTGGCTTGCAATAAAATATGAACTATCAAACACATAAACATGTAATCCAACAAATTCTATTCATATAAATAAAATAAAATTTAAATCATATGCATCACAAACATAAAACTTCAATTAAATTTAAACTTGTAAAATAACATTAACGTAAAACAACACTCTTTTTCCATTTAACATAAATTCAAGCTAAGATTGGCTTCAGATTTTATATTAAATATTAGATGAAAATATGATTAAAGATTCAGCCTTAATTTTACCATTGCCAACCAAGGGTTACGATCCCCACGTGGCGTTCAATAAGTCACAGTTTTATGCACAAAAGAGGAAGCATATTACAATTATAGCTTTTAAAATTAATGTAAGTTGGTTGTTGTATTATTTATAGATTATAACTTTATTAAACAATCTTTTTATTAACTAGTCTTCTTTTGTATGTTAATGCACTACAACATAAACACAAGATTATGCTTTTAAATGCTTTATAGTGATATTATGTTCTATTTCACATTTTCACACCCTTAAAGTTTGAACTTGCAAGTTAATAAATTTATGACAAAATTGATTATAAATGACAATTACAAAATTGAATTGAATAAATATATTATGCATTGGTGAAATATTACGTATCTCTTACAACTTTTATAATTATTAGCGATGTTTAGTAAAATACAATCTCACCTTTCATTAAAGAGCTCAATGCTATGTCCTCACTTTTACTTTTTTCCATAGTTGTGAACCTTCCTTCAGTTGTACTGGTTTCAAGAGAGGTAGATGGTGGCCCTGTACTTGGGTCGGATAGTGTCGTCGTTGCTTCTGTCGTCGGTACAGTGGACCTGGTAGGGTCCATGAAATTGAAGCCACAATGCATTTCATCGGATCCATCCATACAGTCGGAAAATCCATCACAAGGGACTGCCATTGTACACATGGTGTCAGCACATCTGTAGTAACCTTCTGGGCATAGGCTAGAATCCACACCTTAAAAAAGAGAACAAAACACATCATTTCGTTATGCAATTGTTTGAAATCTTGGAATATATCTTTTTTTTGTTTTACTTTTCGGCCCTCTGAAAGTTTTATACAGATTAATAAAGGTAATAAAAAATATTACCGAACTTAAAAGATCGATCTCAAATGTTCGAAAAAAAAAGAAAAAGAAGATATACAAGAGAACTTTAAGATCACAATGGTACACGCACTCTAAAAGACATGATGGGTTAAACAAGGATTTCTGGCCCCAAACCCCCCTCTTCCATTAAACTCTTGTTTGATGAACGAAGAATTTTTAACAGGCTAGGAGACAAAATGTTTCAGGTGATTCACAATTAAAGCTATTCATTAAAATAATTCAAGTCTTTCACATAACATCTTCCTGTTATTCACTGTTATATAATGTTGAAAAAAAAAGATTTCAGAGCAGGTAATTACTTGCAATTCGTGTATGATATCCATTATACTTACAATAATAGTGATAATCAAACCCTGGGCAGTAAGTTGGCCAGGAATTACAAAGAACAACGACTGGGATGCAAGCATCAAAAAGATCGGAATGGCAGCAAAACGTTTCTAGCTTAAATAAAAGATTTTAAAAAGAAAAGTAAAATATTTTAAAAAAAATAGTATTATGCTATTATATATTATGATAAGACAACAAAAATTTTAAAAGAAGATACAAAGCAGTCCCACCAGTGGTCTATTCATTTATTTTCACGATTTTAACTTGTCTTAGATAAAAAAGATTTTTCAAATGCTTCAATCTTAAAATTATATAAAAAAAAACATGCAACTTTTTCGAGTGCATAAAAATCCATAGTCCATCAATTCGTGCATGTTGAAGAATAAAAAAGCCAAACTGATCTTTACTTACAGTAGTGAATTGAAATGTTGATATTTCTGTAGATGATGCTGTTGTTGCAGTTGTTGACTCCTTAAATTAAAAGATAAATAAAAATGAATAGGCCATTAATAACAATATATACAAACAAGTACATAAAAACAGATAACATCATCTTCACCACAGGTCGGCTACGATGTCCATAGTAAATATATTTATGACTAAAAAACATCAAATGAATAGTTTTGCATTTCATTTTGTTGCCATTTACACAGGTGTTTAATTGCATGTTAAACTGATTGAAACAAAAGCACATGATGACAGCTAGCAATTTAATATTAAATATGAGGTTTTAAAAACAAAAGTTTATTTCGTATTCATCGTCATTATTGTCTGTAAACTTCAGCGTTCTCACAATAACTTCAGTTCTAGTTATCCAATTACTTTACCAAATACAATTTTTTTACGTTTAAGTTCCTTACTATATAAGAATGAATGTGAGCGATTTTGTTTTAAAAAGTATACCTAGATAAAAAAAAATTAAAAAATCGAAAACAGAAATATAAAGCAGCCCCAGACATGTCTTCATATACGGTCTTTTCAAGGTGTCCCAAATTGATTCTTGATGAAAATTGATATAACAATTGCTCAAAAGTCAATCTTTGAGTTTTCACAAGAATACCTCTCAAAAATTTATAGAAACTCAATAGGTCAACAATGTGTGACAAAAAGCAGCCAAAATAATCTTTTTAACTTACATAAGTGGTCTCTGTACATGTTATAGTTGCAGTTGGTGATTGCTTAAACATCTATAAATATAAAAAGGTACATTCAATAAAACGAATAACAGTTGTTTCTCCAGAGGCATGCTAAGTTGGTTTACATTCGATATTGGTGTTATTTAAAAAATCAATATTTTGCAATTCGGCTATCTTATTCCCTACAAATGCCAAAATTAAAAACGGTTTTATTTTTCCTTCACATAAGTTACAATATAAGCACTTATAGGAAAAGAAATACATAATAAAAAGCTTCGCCGAGTGCAGCATGATACGACCGCAACATGTTGAACCCTGTACGTTTTAGGCCTAATATGGATAGTCTATTGCTCTGGACACATGCAGCCCATGGTGGACTGACAAAAGTTTTTGACACATGCTTCTCTGATGGACTTTCGACCCAGGGGGTAAAAATATATATTTTAAATGTTGTATTCTACTCTTGAAAAGAATAATGTTTGGGGAAAACATTAAAAATCAAACCAGAATTTTTTTTTTTAATTATGATTACAGCCCCAAAAATTTATTGTTAAATTAAGAATCGCTACCTGACAAGAACAAAAAAGCCCCATTTGGCCCCTAATTACGTAATAGGGGGAAAAAGGGGGGTCGCAAAAATTATTTCTTAATTTTGTATCCGCTATTTGACATCTACATCTACATCTCTACGGCAATCCATCAAAACACTGATGACTATTATGCCGGCGCAGCGTGAACAGAAGGAAAAATTATGAATAAATAAGTTACAAACAAAAGAAAAACTACTAATGAAAAATAAATGAATAATAAATAAATTTTGAACATATATACACTATTTACAGATCCAGGGAGGTGCTTAGAATTGAAGTCCTTGGACCTGTGATTTGCAAGAACAAACATGCAAAATTTTTTTTCAAAATCATACCAGAAATAAAAAAGTTACAATTTTGGCCCCTTTTGGTCCCTTATAACGTAACAGTAAAAAAGGGGGACACAAAAATATATCTGCTACTTGACAAGAATAAATTTGCAAAAAAATTATCAATCTCGGACAAGAATTAAAAAATATTCGATGTCGGTCCCTTTTGGCCCCTTATTACGTAACAGGTGAAAAGGGGGTGGGGGTCGCAAAAATAAATTCTCAAATTTGGATTCGCTACTTGACAAAAATAAACTTGCAAAAATTTTTTTTAAAAACAAACCAGAAATAAAAAAGTTTTGATTACGGCCCTTTTTGGCCCCTAATTACAAAACAAGTGAAAAAAGGGATGGTCGCAAAAATTAATTCTCAAATTGGGTTTCGCTACCTGACAAGAATAAACTTGCAAAAAAAATTTCAAAATCGGACCACAAATAAAAAAGTTTAGATTTTGGCTCCATTTGGCCCCTTATTACGTAATAGGGGGAAAAAGGGGGGGGGTTGCAAAAATTAATTCTTAATTTTGTATCCGCTATTTGACAAGAACAAACATGCAAAAAGAATTTTCAAAATCGGACCACAAATTAAAAAGTTTTTATTTTGGCCCCTTTTGGCCCCTAATTACACAAAGGAGAAAAAGGGGGCACAAAAATTCATCAGGTTCATTCTTTTGATGTAAGAAACATCCTTGACAAATTTCACAGCAATAGGCCAACAAGGACCAAAGTTATGGTGGAAACAAGTAAAATATTTGAATTTTTGCCCCTTTTGGGCCCCTAATTTCGAAACAAAAAAAGGGGGACCCCCAAAATCAATCCCATTCATCCTTGTATGGTAAGGAACATCACTGTCAAATTTCATAGCAATCAGATAACTATAACTAAAGTTATTGTGGAAACAAACAAAAAAGTAGTATTTTTTGTCCTTTTTGGCCCCTAATTTCTAAATGAAATATGGGGGGACCCCCAAAATCAATCCCATTTATCCTTTTATGGTAAGGAACATCATTGTAAAGTTTCATAGCAATCGGATAACTGGAACTAAAGTTATTGTGGAAACACTAAAAAGTTAACAGACACCGACGACGACGAGAGGTATTTAAAAGGTAAGACCACGGTCTTATTTTTGAAAATTCATGTTTGCTTCTGTCCCCGGCAAAAATTTACCTCTAAAATTTTCAAAATGGTGGACGTAGAAATCAACGCTTGAAATGAAATTGATATGAACAGAAAGGTAAAACGCATGAAAACAGCCTTGAGACATTGCTGGAAACTTTTATTTATTTCGTTTTCGACAAAGGAAAAAGTGTGTTCAACATTATACGCGTTATTATGCTAAGATCAGATAGGGCTTGTTTGTTTATTAATTTTCTCAATATATGATCATATATTTCGGAAATTAAAAGGGTTTTTTAATTATTTGTATGACCGTGGACCCCTCTATGCATACGTTTCATGATCTTATCTGACTGATATCATCCATTCGACCATTGACCTAATTATCTCTTCATAGCATGCAATGGTCTTATTGAAAAGTTTTCATCTATAAGACCATAGACGCCTCTACCACTCATAACATATGCTATGATCTTTTCTTGCAGATTTCATTCAACCCCTTTCTCCTCTTCAATACTAGCCATAGTCTTATTTAACTGTTTTCACCCATTAGACCACAGACCTTTCTATTACTTCATAACATTCCATGGTCTTATCCACTGCTTTCATCCATAAGACCATATACCCCTCTTTCCTCTTGTAGCATGTCATGGCCCTGTTTGACTGTTATCACCCATAAGAACATGGTCTCCTATATCCTCTTATAACATGTCATGGTCTTAATTGCCTGTTATCATCTATAAGACTTTCTCCATTACATGTACATGCCATGGTCTTGTCCAACTTTTACAATTACATGTATAAGACCACATGAACCCCTCTATCCTCTTATAACATATCACGATCTTATAAGACTGTTAGCAGCCATAAGACATTTAAGACTATGAACCCCTCTATCATGTCTATTCATTTATATCATGCCATGGTCTTATATGACTGTAATCAACCATAAGACCGTGGACCTTTTCATCACTCCATAACATACCATGGTCTTATTTAACTGTATTCATCCATAAGACCATGGACCCCTTTAGCCTCTTATAACATGTCATGGTCCTATTTGACTGTTATCAGCCATTGGCCATACACTCCTTTATATCTTCATTACATGCCATGGTCTGATTTTACAACCATAAGACCATGGACCCCTCTAGCCTCTTAATAACATGTCATGGTCTTATTTGACTTTTATCATTGATAAGACCATTGACCTTTCTATCCTCCTATCACATGCCATGGTCTTTTTTACTGTTATCACCTTAAGACCATGGACCCCTCTTTCCTTTCATAACATGTCATGGTTGTATTTGACTGTTATCAACCATAAGACCATGGGCCTTTTCATCCTCTTTTTACATGTCATTATTCCATTTGACTGTTAAGAACCATAAGACCATGGACCCCTTTATCATCTTAAGACGTGCCATGGTCTTACTTAACTGTTATTATCCATAAAACCATGGACCTCTTTATTTCTCTATAAAATGCTATGGCCTTACCAAACTTTCTATCAATAAGACCATGAATCCCTCTATCCTCTTGTAACATTTCATGGTCTTAATTTACTGTTATTATCCATAAGACCATGGACTTATATATTTCTCTATGACATGCTATGGCCTTATCAAACTGTTTCTATCAATAAGACCATGGATCCCTCTATCCTCTTGTAACATGTCATGGTCTTATTTGACTGTTATTATCCATAAGACCATGGACCTCTTTATTTCTCTATAACATGCTATGGCCTTATCAAACTGTTTCCATCAATAAGACCATGGATCCCTACATGTATATCCTCTTGTAACATACATGTATCATGGTTGTATTTGTCTGTTATTATCCATAAGACCATGGACCTCTTTATTTCTCTATAACATGCTATGGCCTTACCAAACTGTTTCCATCAATAAGACCATGGATCCCTCTATCCTCTTATAACATATCATGGTCTTATTTGACTGTTATCAGCCATAAGACCATGGACCCCTCTATCCTCTTATAACATGCCATGGTCTTATTTGACTGTTATTATAATGAGACCATGGACCTTTTAATTTCTCTATAAAATGCTATGGCCTTATCAAACTGTTTCTAATATGGAGTAGGCATTGCCTAAATGCGAGCATAGCTAAAAGGGACTACGTTTTGTTTATACAATGTATTTGGGGCGAGATGGTATGGGGCGATTAAGCTTCGAGATACGTTAGTTTCGTATGCGCATACTACCAAGACGAAACGAGCAGTTAATGTGTATTTATTATTTTAAGAATATTATTTTCTTGTAAAAAGCACAATTTATTATTTTTTCAAGCATCATTTCTTTTCTTATAAATTATTTTAACATTCACTCCGGTCCTGTAAAAATAATAACCCTTTCCGGACCATGAAAAATCTAAATCAGCATTAGCAAATTTCTCGCGGAAACAAATACCGTAGAGCTCTCCGCTCGAGCGGGCACTTTGTGCCCGCTTGCGAGCTATGCTCGCTATCAATAAGACCATGGATCCCTCTATCCTCTTATAACATATCATGATCTTATTTGACTGTTATCAGCCATAAGACCATGGACCCCTCTATCCTCTTATAACATGTCATGGTCTTATTTGACTGTTATCAGCCATAAGACCATGGACCCCTCTATCCTCTTATAACATGTCATGGTCTTATTTGACTGTTATTAACCATAAGACCATGGACCATTTCATCCTCTTTTTACATGTCATTATCCTATTTGACTGTTAAGAACCATAAGACCATGGACCCCTTTATCATCTTAAGACATGCCATGGTCTTATTTGACTGTTATTATCCATAAGACCATGGATCCCTCTATCCTCTTGTAACATGTCATGGTCTTATTTGACTGTTATCAGCCATAAGACTATGGACCCCTCTATCCTCTTATAACATGTCATGGTCTTATTTGACTGTTATTATCCATGAGGCCATGGACCTCTTTATTTCTCTATAAAATGCTATGGCTTTTTCAAACTGTTTCTATCAATAAGACCATGGATTCCTCTATCCTCTTATAACATGTCATGGTCTTATATGACTGTTATTAACCATAAGACCATGGACCATTTCATCCTCTTTTTACATGTCATTATCCTATTTGACTGTTAAGAACCATAAGACCATGGACCCCTTTATCATCTTAAGACATGCATGTGGTCTTATTTGACTGTAATTATCCATAAGACCATGGACCTCTTTATTTCTCTATAAAATGCTATGGCCTTATCAAACTGTTTCAATCAATAAGACCATGGATCCCTCTATCCTCTTTAAACATACCATGGTCTTATTTAATTTCATCCATAAGATCCATAAAATGCCATGGTTTTATCTGACTGTTATCATGTTATCATCTATAAGACCATGGACCTTTCTATCACTCAATAACATGCCATGGTCTTATATAACTGTTTTCAATCATAAGACCATGAACCCCTCTATCCTCCTATCACATGTCATGGTCCTATTCGACTTTTATCAACCATAAGACCATAGACTCCTATATCCTCTTATAACATGTCATGGTCTTACTTGACTGTTATCAGCCATAAGACCATACACCCCTTTATTTCTTTATAACATGCCATGGTCTTTCCAAACTGTTTCCATCCATAAGACCATGGACCCCTCAATCTTCTTTAAACATACCATGGTCTTATTTAATTTCATCCATAAGATCCCTCTATATGCTCAAAACATGCGATGGTCTTATATGATCGTTATCATCAGTTTAACCATGCATCTCTCCATAACATACCATGGTCTTGTAACCATCAAACCATTGACCTCTCTATCCTCTTATAACACCTCATTGTCTTATCTGACTGTTATCACCTGTAATACCATGGAATTCTTTATCTATCCCTTACATTGTATTTTTATACCCCCAGCAAACAAAGTTTGGGGGGGTATATAAGAAACACCCTGTCTGTCTGTCTGTCCGTACGTCTGTCTGTCCACATAACTTGTAAGTGCTTCTCCTCCTAAACCGCTTTAAGGATTTTGCTGAAACTTACAATGAAGGAATACATCATATGTAGTTGTGCATGAAGAATTTTCATTGCACTCTGACATCATTCAGGGGATATAATTGGACTTAGACTTTTTAAATACATTATTCAATGGGAGACCCCGTAAGCGCAAATGCTTCTAAACCGCTTGATGGATTCTGATGAAACTTTACATGAAGGAAGTATATCGTATGTAGATGTGCATGAAGAATTTTCATCGCACTCTGACATCATTCAGGGGAGATAATTGGACTTAGACTTTTTAAATACATTATTCAATGGGAGACCCCGTAAGCGCAACTCCTCCTAAACACCTGGATGGATTTTGATGAAACTTTACATGAAGGAAGACATCATCTGTAGGTGTGCATGAAGAATTTGTATTGCTCTTCGTTATTATTGAGGGGAGATAACTGGACTTGAGATTTGAGTCCAGTATGAAGCGGGGGGTATCCTTTTGTGAGCTCGCTCACAGTATTACTTGTTTTATTTGGTCGTTATTATTCATAAGAGCATGAAACTCTTCATTTGTACATATGTCTGGTTATTTACAATATAAATTCTTGTCATATTTGACTGTATATAGATCCTAAAAACCACATTTTTTCTTTTTTCTCTCCATATCTTGTTTTAAATTTCTTGTTTCAAATTCTAAAATATGTCTTTTTCAAATAGTCTATGAAAGACTCATGATACGAAAATTATAAATACTCTTACCATGCTTACCAAATGTTCTAGCGTCAAATGAAAGTAGCTTATAAAGTGCAGAAAGAGGCATTGAACAGGATGACTTGCCAATGTTAAGGATTTAAGCATTTTAGACAGTTATAGGACAATGGAAAAAAGCTCCTGTTTCCTTTTTTTTTTTATTTTAGTCCTTTACAAGTTTCCATTTGTACTGACAATGTCTTCCAATTTCATAGGAAACTGTTTAGAAATTAAAAAAAACCACACAAATTAAGATAGTTATTCAAATTTGTTTTTTTTTAATATACATGTAATTTCTATTTTATAGATTTTCATTTTTTTTTACTTTAACAGGTACTGTCTCTGTTTAAAACACAAAGTCAACCATTAAAAGACCTGGACCAAGTGGAAGAAGAGAAGTTGACATTTAATGACATCATTATACCAATACTCATGCACGTGGTAGATCTAATTTAAGAAAGAGACTAACTGCAATCACAGACAAGTAAGATTAAAGCTGCCATTGACAAAGTCATTACATGGGAGCAACAATTCCTTCACAGCATTACACTATTTTACATTACATTACATTATATTCCTGAGTAAAAAGAGAGGGGGCAAATGAGTGGCCCAGTGGTCTAAGATACTGGTTGATCACTAGCGGAACACCTCTCAGTTGGTGTTCGAGTCATGCTTGTACTTTACAAAATACAACACTTCCCGACCTGTATGTGACTAGGTTTGTCATTTACCTACCAAAGGTCGGTGGTTTCCTCCAACATTCAAACTAACCACCTTATCATGCTTATATGGCCCAGGCGGGTTGAAAAGTGTGTTTTACCCTTAAACACACACATACATGTACACTTTAAAGAGACTTTTCACCCAATACAACCTTCAATGGTACTTTTGGCCTTGCCTAAGAGATTTGTTCTGCTCAGCATTGACAACAAGACCAATTACAGTATTTTATCTTGATTATATATATATGTTGTTCACAGTTGCATTTTTGTTAATGTTGCAGTATAGTTACATGGAATCCCAGAGAAGACACATGATAGTTTACACTTTTTGTTGAAATTCTGCATGTCAATTTTTAGAAATATTCACCCAAATGATTCATAAATAACATTACTGAAGTGCCAAACAAAAGTTTGTAAAGTGGTGTTGCTGAAATCTAGACATCAAAGTCGGGGAACTTATATTGCCATCATTATGCAATGTATATGTTCTTAAAACTTGTTGTATTTTTAGACTTGATTGTGAACCTCATGATACATTTTTTCTTTAATATTCCATTCTCATTTATGATTACAAAAAATATGTCATGTCCAATTCTATAGTACACTTGTACAATATATCAACATGTATATAAGTTGCAACTTAACATGTATACGACATACACATCTTATATAAAATGAAAAAAAGTGAATAATAGTATGAGCATTTAGACCTCAAAACGAAACACTATTAAACTTATCATGCTTATTGTCCATTTATTCTTTGTATCATTTCAGCTCATAAATGTTACAGCAGACATCAGATTGACTACAATAACATACTCTTGTTAAGAAGATGACATTGACCTTTTAGTTGTAGATTGGCAGCCATTGCTTTCAATATTGGTGAATAATCCTTTTCATTTTATTGGTCAAGTGAGTGATTCAGGCTCCTCTGAGCCTTTTGTCAAAGCAACTACATGACTTAAAGATCTGATATTTTGCATAAACATGTAGCTTTAATTTTTATACTACAACATATTGTAGTGTGTATAGATTTTATGCTCATCATCAACTTCACTAAGGTTTTACACTCAGTAGACATAAAAAAGGTCAAAATTTTTATCACAGTTTACTATGCAACTAAAGAGAAAGGTCTGATATTGTCTTATAGTACCATATGGTGGGTAACGATTTTAGGCTCTCAATAGTTGAGTTTTTTTTTCTAAGAAATAGTTTTGGAGCAGGGTATCACTAGTGAGCATAAGCTTCAAATTGTTTTTTTTTCTATTTTCCATTTTATCCTTGTTGCATTACTTAATAATAATCAATTTAAATTTTTGTTGTTTTTACAGAATGTGAAAGAGATATCAGTGTGCCATAAAGATGATCAAGTCAGTCATGAAACTTTCTCATGGAAGATATGGAATGCTTAAATGATGGTTTCAAAAGATGGCATAGAGATGTTACATTGCTTATTGTTAATATATGATGTGTTATATATACATATATAATGTTATAATTGACTTTAAACAAAGTTTTATATCTAATCAATTAGCTGTTGTAATTTTGCCTAAAATTACAAATATATGACAAATTAGCTATTACGACAAAAAAAAAATAATGGCAAAAAATTCCCACCCCCTTGATTTTCAACCTATGGTTAACCCTAGCTGTCTACATCCAGTTAAGAAAATATTTATTTAAATTACAGGAACTGTAATGAGCTTTGATAGTTTAATGTAAAACACTGAGAAATCAGAGATAGTGGATCAAAACCACTTCAAAGCAGCATAGTTCTTGTTTTGAATGTTAACAAAAAAAGTTTTTGACCATATCTTGTGCAGTTGATAAATTCAAACAATACAGAATAACTTGAACATGTATAAAATAGATGGATATGCATAAAACAAATCACATTATAAAAATTGAAAAAAAAACATTTAAAAGTCACAATGAGGCCTCCAACAGTGGAGCAAACACTCTTGCTCATTGCATTAGTTAAAGGATAATAATTCTTTGCAAGCTGCAAATACACTTAATAAATTAGTACCACTGTCATGCCATGTTAATATTGCTATATTTGTAATTATAAACTGTTTATGGACATTTTTTTGCTTATTCTTTGTGCTATAACCATTTAATGTAAATGTGTTAATGCAAATAAATATTGTCTATTGTCTATTGTCTATTGTCTTAAGCACTCTAAAGAAAGTGATATATTTTTATACCCCATCTACGAAAGTAGAGAGGCATATAGTGTCTGTTTGAATGTCCCAAATCAGGTTTACCTTCAGTTAATTTACCATGGAGTTTGTATGGTATTGTCATGAAACTTACTGTATACATGTGCACATCAGAATATGAACAACCACCTTAAAATTATACTACTTCATCAACTTTATGGTTGATTAAACACATAAAAAGGGGATGTTATACCTTACTTTCAGGTTCATCTTACTTCATCATAAAGGAGGGGTATAGTATTATGAAACTGAATACACATATACATGTACATGGGGATATCAGCAAACAAAAATCATTCTAAAATAGTAACTGTCTAACCACATTCAAGGTTGATTGACATGAGAAAAATTTATGTCTTTTGTACATATTCTTTGTGTAATACATTGAATGTCACAAACATTTTATTTCACTAAATACATGTATATGACAGTTGAAAAATAATAAGTGTTGATAATAAAGATAATCTTAAACTGTTTGAGGGTTTGTGTAAAAAGAAAGAACAAAAATGGTGTTTTTCATGCTTTTGCTCAATAGAATGAAAACCATTGCAGAAAGAGAAAAGGTGTTGCTTGCAAAAATGTTCAGCTCATTAAGCTCTACAAAAGTCTCCATTGGGTCGAAGTTGTCAGATGCCCTCTTACAGGGGTTATGGCCCTTTTTAAGGTAAAAAAAAATAGCGTTTTTTCATGTTTTTGCCCTATAGAATGAAAACTACTAGTATTGCAGATAGAGAAAAGATGTTGCTTGCTAAAATGTTCAGCTCATTAAGCTCTACTAAAGTCTCCATTGGGTCAAAGTTGTCGGATGACCCCTAATAGGGGTTATGGACCTTTTAAGGTCAAAAATAGCATTTTTTCATGTTTTTGCCCTAATGAATGAAAACTATTACAGATAGAGAAAATGTAGGGCTTGCTTTAATGTTCGGCTCATTTAGCCTTAGGAACGTCTCTGTTGTGTCTTAGTTGGGAGTTGACCCCTTAAAGAAGAGACCATTATGGCTTAAGGATCAGGTGAGCGATTCAGGCTCCTGGTAGCCTCTTGTTTCATGTTTATTGCCATACACCAGTATAATATACAGCTTACGAAATTGAGAAAACTATGTAGATAGAGAAAAGCTTTTGCTTTCAAAAATCTTCAGCACTTTGAGCTCTACACAAGTCTCCATAGGGGTTATGGCTCTTTAAAGAAAAAATGCATCTTAACATGTTTTGACCTATAGATTGTCAGATGACCCATTAAAGCAATAATGGCATCTCTATGACAAAAAATAAATGCTTTGCGTTATAGATTGAAATAAAGAAAACATTTGCTTGTATAAAGTGTTTAGCTCAGTGAGCTCTTCATGAGTCTCCAATAGATCAGAGTTGTCGGATGCCCCTAATGAACGGGAGTAATAGCCCCTTATTGTCAATATTAGTTGTTTTTTGGTCCTATAGATTGAAAAATGTAAAAGAAAGGCACGAACTTGTGTTTGCATGAATGTTCAGCTAATGAGCTAAACTTAAATATCCACATGCATTCCCTTAGAAACCCTATAGACATCTCAATACAGTTGACCATTACATGTATTGAAGTTGAGGAAACCATTAGATAATATATCAAATACTTTTCTCCAAATCGCAATTAACGGATGAGGGAGGTTTGGAGCCAGAAAACTCAGTTTACTAGTGTACTCCACCATTTCTTTTGAGATGCTTGTACCAAGTTAGCACCATTGCAATAATCCCCTTTTTTTTGGCGTGTATGTCTTTGCTTTGTTGTCTTCTTATGCAACTTGTGCAAATTTGATAACTTGTTTTATGCGGTAATTGGTCGAAACGTTTTTTTTTTATTATTATTATTATTTGACATTAATTTACTCATTGTAAGTACTAAAGTATTTTCCGTGTCATCCTACAACAACAAAAAAGACTAAAGTATATATCTAATACCGATAAATATGGTGTTTTAGAACTTGAAAAATGTACACACAATATGATGAGGAACACCCACTTTGAAATGAGTTTAGCTTCATATTAAAAGATAAACACTAGTATGCCATTCATATCAAGATTTAGAAGAACATGTATCGGCAACAAACACTATCCAAAGGATTTTCGTGCGACTTCTAATTTGGTTCTACAAGTCAGTCGAAATATGTCACCCAGCAAGCTTTCATTAACCACGAGTGTATATGAGAATTTGTCCAATATTTTTTTTAGGGACTGTTTGTAAATGCACCAGCAAAAGCACCATATATACAGCCACAACACTATCCAAGAAGAAAATTATTGACAATTATCACACGCTCATTTCCTCATTTGGCCTTTCTGTTGGTGGCGGGTATACAAATGATGCCTTCCATCCCTGTATTGGATTCCTAAATTACATAGAAATCCATACAAACAGTACGTGCTGCAGTTCGGGGTCACCCAAATGTACAACTGAATCTCTTTAAGCCCTGTAGACTTCAATACTGACGGTATCAAGAAATATTTCGATTGCTGTTATTCTAGAAGTAGCGTCTATCAAATGTGAATTCTAAAAAAAATGAAAGAACTGATGGAGATTCTAACTCCAAATCAGCCTAATCTTGTAACAACACCAGGACGTTCTATTTATCCATACTTTTTACTTCTCTATTCAAATCATGATTGGCACAACTGATTCAATGTGGCTTTTACGAAGATACAAAGATATAGAAGTCGATTACACAAAGATTTACTTTGCTATCAATGAGTCTAAGAAAAAAGAATAAATATACAGAGGACCAAATAATCGACATGCGTAACGTTCTTATACACATGTTATCATGTTATAGACAGCATATTTGGTCAGTTTGCTGTACATGTACTTGTTTTCAGAAAACAATCAGGATTGCTCAATGGACACTAATTGTGCACAATCATTTGCTTGCTGATTTGTTTCTTCATTCACATCAAGCAAACTTCTTACACTTATAATCACTTCTTCACAAAACAAGATCATAGACTCTTTTAACCTAACTTTCCCGTAGTTATATTGATGATGATCTTTCACTAAGTATTCCCAATTTGGTGATTTCTCCGTTTCATTTATCCCCATTAACTTTAGAATAGGGACACATCAGATTTTAAGAAGTCTGCTGCATATTCAGATCTATATTTGGAAAATTAACAGACACACAGGAAAGACTTTAAAAAAAGCTATATGACAAACGTGATGACTTCAACTTTCCAAATCGTCAACTTTCCCTTCTTGTGTAGCAAAATTCCAGTCCTTGTGGGATTTACAACGATTTTCTCGGAAGAGCGTCACGTCTGACACAAATTTCTAACATAGGGTTATCTTGTTGTTTCCCAGTTGTTGTCTTCACTTAAGAAATCATGCGCTTATAGACAAATACTAAGATGAGTGCAGATGTTTATTTGTCATTAGGTACGGTTTTGTCCTCCATTACCGCATTTTACACGTTGAATTGGTCATATGCAACACGACAAGTACACATGCAACTGTATAAGCAGAAACTGCTTACTTTTCCGGAGCACCTGAGTACACTCTTGCTACGACTTGAGTTCGCATTGTTGATTGCTGTTCAGTTGTTTTTGTGTTTTTATTTGTTTTTATGTAGTCTGTTTCTTTGTGCTGTTTTCTTTCGTGTTTACTGGTTTTGTCTTTGCCCATTGGGACTTTTGATATTTCGATGCCCCATTAGTATCTCTTTGCTTCTTTAAATGATTTGATATTCATTGTGGGTTTTGTTTGAGATTATAAACTTTAAACTTTTATAGATGGGGAGATAGAGGTTACTAGCTCCATTAACACCATCCTTTTTCAAATGTGACTGACAAAATGAACCTTTGTTATATCATGTTTTTACTTGTCTAATTTCATGTTACAGTACTGTTCTATATCCTGAAAATGTCGTTTTGGTTGATAATTCTGTGAGTTTGTTTATAAGAATGCTACTAGATGCTTTCCTCTGTAGATCTTAAAATTGCTGTTCATGTACATTTCATCATCATCGAAACTTTTTTTAGTTTCTCATGTCACCATATTTGTTTATTGCTCATTTTACCATATTTGCTAGCTTCTCTTTCTGTTAGTATAGCCGTAACAAAATTATTGAATGAGGCATATCAATACCACCTTGACCGGGGGGGGGGGGCGTTCAAAAAATGTAGTTTATAGAGGGAGACATCAAAATCGCCATGGTCTAGACTTCGAATATCGTATACTAGTATGTATATCTGGTTTACACGTGTGTAACATAACAAAACGACTAATTGTATAAACCTACTTTTATTGATGCAATAATTTCACATGAGGACTTATATAGCAGTGGTATTACCCATGTTTATCACTATGAAGCGTAAAGTTTGATTTGTTTTTTTTCAACCTACCGTCGACGGGCCAAGCGGACCATAATCGCACAAATTTCGACAAACCTATGATGGAAAAAAGGCGGTATTGTTTCGCCCTTTTCGAATGAAAGCTTCATTAATATACATTGAATATAATGATTGACTTATTACATGTATTAACTTTAAGAAACTTTAAGAAATGCATTACTTTATCATTTCATTCTTTTTTATCTTATGATTTATTAGAAAATTATGAATTCATCTGTAAAATATATTTGTAGTATTAAATCCATGCAAGGAATCCAGTTTGAGGTAGAAAATTTTTTAAATGAAACCAAGAGGATCCCACGAGACTGAACTTACTTTTTGTCTAGTAAAGTAAAAAATGTCGTGAAAAAAAAAAACTCAAAAAGAGTGAAACAACTAGACAGACACTAAGTTGCAAATGGAAATCGGGAGCTCACAGGACCCAAAATATCAATCAAATTTTAAAGCTATGTTTATGGACGGACCATTTAACTTGTAGGGGGGGGGGGCTTTGTTTTTTTGCTTTGGTCAGAATTTTTTTTGGCGAAAGCGTCGCGACAGAATATTTTTGATTATTTTTTATCATTATTTCTTATGGCAGAAATCCTTCTTCAGAATTTTTTTCTTACCCTATGCTGCCCAAATATTTCAAGGTTTTCATCAAAAATAATTTTCAGAATATTTGTTTAGGAAAAAACCAAACCCCCTCTCCCTTCAAGTTATATGGCCAGTTCGTTTTGAGAAGCATATCTATATTGTGTCACAAGCATTTGGGAAATCTGTTGTAGATAACCATATCTACATTGTGTCACAAACGTTATGGAAACTTATAAATAGTTTTCTAATAAGCACTTGTAGATATGAAATGGGTACCCGTAGGTATTATGCACAGATGGAAGAACGGATATGGACGATTACGAGCTGTGGAATAAGTGTACAAGACACAACCAACAATTTTAAACATCACGATGCAAAACAGACAGCAGTCTTCAACATGACCAGAGGTGGCAGATCCCCGAAGACTAATAAGACAATACATAAGATTCAAAACCAATCCTTAAATAATCCCACTTCTGGATATAGTACAATAAACAGATATATGACAGGGACCAACAAAAGCTATAACGAGAATTCCTGGCTTAGGACACGCACATATGAAATGTGGCGGGTCTAAACTAGTTTTTTGTGCTCAACCTTTCCCCTATTGGTAATCTTGTACAAAACACAAATTTGAATAACACACTCTAAAACTCAAATTGATAAAATTTCAATTCACCAAGAGAGAACCTGAAACAAGAACAATATACGAGAATAACGAGACGTAGAGGAACTCTCTTGGGAACACTCACAGTTACTGACAGGCAGCCAAGAATCATATATCAACTGAGTATAAAAATCAAACATATCGATTCTTAATCCGGCAAAACACTTCAAACAATTGATGATATCCACAGCTGTCCCCTTTTTAAGCAGGAATATACCAGTACCCCTGTAATCATTTTGATGCATAAAACAATGTATTATTTATCTATACTGCATTTTTACTATGTCTATCTTCTTCAAATAGCAAAATACTGTATATAGTCCAGTCGATTTGTGAAAAAAATGCTCAAAAGATGGTAAAAGCATGAAATTTAGCATAGTGGTAGAACAAAGCATACTAAACAATATTAGCTATGGACCCAATTCAAAAAGTCAAAATGGCGACCATTTTCAAGATGGCCGCCAGATGGAATATAGAATTAGGAAATAAATCAAATAAAAATTCATTAAAAATTATGTTAAGACGATAAAAGCACCAAATCATGTATAATAGCAGTGCAAACTATGTTGAACAATATATTAGAAGATGGTCTGCCTTAAATTCAAAATGGCTGCCATTTTAATGATAGCCGCCTCAAAATAGCATATATACCTACGAAATCATATCATCTTTTATTTAAGGTAAATTATGACCCAAATAGGTCCAAACAAGAATGTATATGTGCTAAATCAAATTAAATAAGATGCATGAACATAATCCTGATTCCGTTTGAAGGTATCAGGCGGGGAGTGTACAGGAATATACTGCAGATCTAATCATATCGATATTATTGTGGTAAAATTTTCTTTGGATGTTAACGTTGTTTAATATTGTATGGCAGAATTATTTATATATTAACATTGGAACTATCAACTCAATACGGTGTTTTTAAAGCCTACCTTTTGAAGAATTATATAAGCATTTTGTCCTGTGTCACTCTGTCTACCCATATGTGTATCAATTTGTCCAGCCTGCAAAAGGGGTACTACATTTATGGACCCTATTAGTTATGACTCGACTTGAGACATGTTACCCCCAATAGGATATAGGCTTCTGGCAATGCTTCTCAATCTTCCTCTGTCCTTTGAAAGTTGATGCTGCTCCACATGTAATCATTCTCAATCATTATTTTCTTGTATCTCCTCTATGTCAGTATAGGTCACCCCTTTTTTTTTCTTTTTCCATGTAATGTCCATTGTAGTGCCTGCTTTTTCCTATGCATAATGTGCTACCAAAGGGAGCGACCATACGAGGGATGGCTACGGTGAAATTTGAAATAAAAAAGGCAGGATGGCAAAAATCCAGAAATAAAAAGGCATGACAGTACTTTGAATTAAAAGAAAGGCAGGACTGCGTTTTGTGTTGAAACATTATTGTACCTTTAACAAGAGGCTCCCAGGAGCCTGAATCGCTCACCTGGTCTTAATGTCAACCCTTTGAAGACTTTTGTATAGCTAAATGAGCTGAATGTTTAAGCAATAAAAAGCTTTTCTCTATCTGAAATAGTTTTCATTACAAAGCAAAAAACACTATTTTTCACCTTTAAAGGGCCATAACCCCTTAAAGGGGTCATCTGACAACTTCGACCCTAAAAAGACTTTTGTAGAGCTAATTAAGCTGAACATTTAAGCAAGCAACATCTTTTCTCTATCTGCAAAAAATTTCATTCCATAGGCCAAAAACACTATTTTTTGCCTTTAAGGGGCTGTAACCCCTATAAGGGGTCAACTGACAACTTCAACCATATGGAGACTTGTGTATACATGTAGCTAAATGAGCTGAACATTTAAGCAAGCAACAGCTTTTCTTTATCTGCAATAGTTTTCATTCTATAGGCCAAAAACTCTATTTTTTGCCTATAAGGGGCCATAACCCCTATGAGGGGGTCATCTGACAACTTTGACCCTATGGAAACTTTTGTAGAGCTAAATGAGCTGAACATTTAAGCAAGCAACTGCTTTTCTCTATCTGCAATAGTTTTCATTCTATAGGCCAAAAACTCTATTTTTTGCCTTTAAGGGGCCGTAACCCCTGTAAGGGGTCATCTGACAACTTTGACCTAATGGAGACTTTTGTAGAGCTAAATGAGCTGAACATTTAAGCAAGCAACAGCTTTTCTTTATCTGCATTAGTTTTCATTCTATAGGCCAAAAACTCTATTTTTTGCCTATAAGGGGCCATAACCCCTATGAGGGGTCATCTGACAACTTTGACCCTATGGAAACTTTTGTAGAGCTAAATGAGCTGAACATGTAAGCAAGCAACAGCTTTTCTCTATCTGCAATAGTTTTCATTCTATAGGCCAAAAACACTATTTTTTGCCTTTAAGGGGCCGTAACCCCTATAAGGGGTCATCTGACAACTTCGACCCTATGGAGGCTTGTGTAGAGCTAAACGAGCTGAACATTTAAGCAAGCAACTGCTTTTCTCTATCTGCAATAGTTTTCATTTTATAGGCCAAAAACACTATTTTTTGCCTTTAAGGGGCCGTAACCCCTATAAGGGGTCATCTGACAACTTCGACCCTATGGAGACTTTTGTAGAGCTAAATGAGCTGAACATTTAAGCAAGCAACAGCTTCTCTCTATCTGCAATAGTTTTCATTCTATAGGCCAAAAACATGAAAAAATGCTATCTTTCACCTTTAAGGGGCCGTAACTCCCATAAGGGGTCATCTGACAACTTCGACTCTACAAACAGTTTAGTAGAGCTTTTGATGCTGAAGCAGCAGCGTGGCATCAGATTTCATCTATCTCTTATACTTTTTGATTTACAAGCCAAGAACAATACTCTGACCCCCCTGGTCTATTTTTAGCAACGGTGGCCATGTTTTTCGATGAATCAAAAATCCCCACATCAGTTCTGTGGTGGATACCCCAAAGTACCACCAGACCAAATTTGGTTTGAATCTGTGCAGCCGTTTCAGAGGAGAAGAAGTTTGAAGAAAAGTTAACGACGACGACGGACGACGACGACGACGACGACGACGGACGCCAAGTGATGGCAATAGCTCACATGGCCTTTGGCCAGGTGAGCTAAAAAAGTGCACGCAAAAAAAATCCAGGCAGAGCACCTCAATAGCCCCCATCCCCATAATAATCAAATGGTTGCTCCCTGGCCACTTCCGCTTACCCTTCTTAATTTCGAGACGGTAGGTGTTTTTTTTTGCCTGCTTTCGTTGGTAATTTTGTTAGGCGATCTTTTGGGTAGATCAGAGACATTTGTATCTGAATACCTGAAGTTTCTGCATGTTAGCCATTGTGAGGCTCCATGTTTCTGACCCGTACAGCAAGAGTGATCTAACCAAAGCCCTGTATGCTAAATACAGATCTATGATTTATAGTTACTTCTTAATTTACTAAGCTTGGTCTTTACAAATACTTGCTTTGATTCCCATACTTTACAGGCATTCCAAGGGCCGTTTCATCATTTGTTGCACCAAAGTTGTTAATCACAATTTCGATATATATAAAAATTAAAATGTTATTCTCTCAACGTGAGTCTTGTTCTTTTTTCTTTTATTTTGGTGAGTGCATCTATTTCGCTGATATTGATGTTGTTTTTTGTGAATTCTCATTGTGGTCTCCTCTTTTTATACATACTACTGTTTTGAAGCATTTTCAACCATTTCAAAGATGTTTTCTTACATATGGTGGATTCCATTTCCTCTTCTCTGGTGTGATTTTCTAATCATCCAATCAATTCATGGCCAAAAGAAAGTAAACAGCCATGTCTAAAACCTGGACGCATTTCAAACTCTTTACCTATGTCTCGCAGGTTCACTACCTGACAAATCGTTCCTAGAGCTGTGCATATTCGTTATTGGTTTAACAATTCTGTTTTGAATTCCATAGATCACAAGAAGTCTCCACAGAATTTCTCGATCAAGGATATCGAAAGCTTCCTCGAAGTCTATGCAATAGATGTAATAAATGAAACTGTTTCATTGAATTGGCTGCTTAATGTGCAGGTTGGCTATCTGTTCAATGCAATATTTTTCTATTTTTTTAATCAATTTTGGTCTCGCAGTTTTTTGTCTGAAGTTGCTTTAATAAGACATAGAATTAATCTGTTAAGGATTTAGTAACAAAAAATGGTCTATAGTTTTTACAATTGATTGAGCCTCCCTTTTTAACAACTTAAATTATGTATTCTTTTTCCAATCTTGTCAAGTTGTTTGAGTTCCACTGTGTCATAGGTTTGAGTATTTCACTTTTTTTTAAGGATTTGATTAAGATAATGACATACATGGAAATTATGAGTCTGGCGTTGGTCAGTTTTCATGGTCTTTATGGCTTTGATATATATTTTCATCTTAAGATGGCAATGAACAGTCTATATTAAGGTGGTCTGCAGCAGGCTGAATATATGTCATTGTTTCAGGTGTGTATATGACAATATTCACATCTAAACACAGTTTTACTCTGATTAGCTAGATATGTAAATATTTCTGTACACTCCCCGTCTGATATCTTCAAACAGAATAGAGATTCCTTTTACTCTTCTTTTAAATTTGTTTGAGCACTTATCAATTACATTCATTCATATTTGGGGGCATAAATAACTGTGAATAAAACATGATTTCATCATAATGTAGATATATATGCTATATCTGAGGCGGCCATCTTTAAAATGACAGCCATTTTCAATATAAGGCAAACCGTTTTCTACTATATTCTTTAGAATATTTTGCACTGTTGTCCTACACAATTTGATGGGTTTATCTTCAAAGTACAATTTTTAATGAATTTTTATTTGATATATTTCTTAATTTTATATTACTTTAGGCGGCCATCTTGAAAATGGCCTCCATTTTGAATTTTCGAGTTGGGTCCATAGCTAATATTGTTTAGTATGCTATTTTCTATCACCATGCAAAATTTCATGCTTTTACCATACTTTGAGCAATTTCGTCAAAAACCTGCACAAATCGACTGGACTAGGCACGTTACAACTCAGCATACTAAAACTGTAAACCAATTTTAAAATCAATCCCTTCAGTAGAAAAGGAGAAAACTGTCTACTAGTTTGTCCCCTAAAAAGTCTAAGTCGGCTCGGAAAACAGAAAGTAGATGCATGAGTGACCTGAAGACGGTAGGCAGGGTACAACTCATCATACAAAACACTTTTTGTTGTGTACTGAAGAAATCAATCCCTACAGTAGGAGCAGAGAAATCTGTTCCAAAAGTTTGTACAGAACAGACAGAAGGACAGACAAGGTGATTGCAATAAAGCCCTCTCTCTTAAAGTGGGGATATACATGTAATTATAAAACAAAAATCACCATACAACTGCATGTTTTGATTCTCTTAGTGATGATAATTTGAGAACTGCTGCTTTGAAGTGGATGTGAACCACTATCTCTGATTTCTCAGTGTTTTACATTAAACTATCAAAGCTGATAACAGTTCATCGTAAATGTATATATTTGTTTAGAAACTTCTTTAGAAACATTGTGAGCTAGCTCATAAAGGAATACATCCTGCTTATATGGACAGTATATATCAATTTAAAAAAAAACGAAAGTCCAATTATCTCTTCTGCATGATATCCAAAAGCAACAAAAATTCTCCATATGATGTACTGCTATCATGTTAAGTATATTAAAATCCATTGAGCAGTTTATGAGGAGTTGGGCTTACAAGGAATGTGAACAGAAAGACAGACAGACATGGTGTTTCCTTTATATGCCCAAGACTTATTTGCAAGGGTATAAAATTTGGCTTACATGGCTATGTGTAATGAAATTTTAAGATGCATGGTCAGTAATAAAATCAGTATCAAACTGGAAAATAACTTCATTGGTTTTTAAAAGTCTACAGACATATTTGGATAAAACAACTTCAACAATCATAGTATTGTCATGCTACAAAATTGTTTCTAACAGTTTAAAGAATTTTAGTCTTGTCAGGTAATAAAACTTTTAGGTATTATTTGGTATAAAATTGTTGCTTTGTATTGAAAGAATTAACAGTCATGTTAGGGTATATAATATTCAAAATTGTCCTGGTATAAAATTGTTGCTTACTGTTTAAAGAATTAACAGTCATGTTAGGGTATATAATATTCAAAATTGTCCTGGTATAAAATTGTTGCTTACTGTTTAAAGAATTTACAGTCATGTTAGGGTATATAATATTCAAAATTGTCCTGGTATAAAATTGTTGCTTACTGTTTAAAGAATTTACAGTCATGTTAGGGTATATAATATTCAAAATTATCCTAGTATAAAATTGTTGCTTAGTGTTTAAAGAATTTACAGTCATGTTAGGGTATATAATATTCAAAATTATCCTGGTATAAAATTGTTACTTAGTGTTCAAAGATTTTACAGTCATGTTAGGGTATACATTATTCAAAATTATCCTGGTATAAAATTGTTACTTAGTGTTTAAAGAATTAACAGTCATGTGTGGGTATATAATATTCAAAATTGTCCCGGTATAAAATTGTTGCTCAGTGTTTAAAGAACTTACAGTTATGTTATGGTATATAATATTCAAAATTATCTTGGTATAAAATTGTTGCTTAGTGTTTAAAGAATTAACAGTCATGTTATGGTATATAATATTCAAAATTGTCTTCGTAAAAAAATGTTCCTTAGTGTTTAAAGAATTTACAGTCATGTGTGTGGGTATATAATATTCAAAATTATCCTAGCTGGTATAAAATTTTTGCTTAGTGTTTAAAGAATTTACAGTCATGTTAGGGTATATAATATTCAAAATTGTCCTGGTATAAAATTGTTGCCTAGTGCTTAAAGAATCTAGAGTCATGTGTGGGCATATAATATTCAAAATTATCCTGGTATAAAATTGTTGCTTTAAGTGTTTAAATAATCTACAGTTATGTGTGGGTATACAACATTCAAAATTATCCTGGTATAAAATTGTTGCTTTAAGTGTTTAAATAATCTACAGTTATGTGTGGGTATACAACATTCAAAATTATCCTGGTATAAAATTGTTGCTTAGTGTGTAAAGAATTTACAGTCATATGTGTGGATATATAACATTCAAAATTATCCTGGTATAAAATTGTTGCTTAGTGTTTAAAGAATGTACAGTCATGTTAGGGTATATAATATTCAAAATTGTCCTTAGTGTTTAAAGAATTTACAGTCATGTGTGTGGGTATATAATATTCAAAATTATCCTAGCTGGTATAAAATTGTTGCTTAGTGTTTAAAGAATCTACAGTCTTGTGCGTGGGTATATAATATTCAAAATAATCCTGGTATAAAACTATTGCTACATAGTGTTTAAAGAATCTACAGTCATGATGCCTGAGTATTAAAAACATTCAGTAAATGTCCCGGTATAAAATAGTTGCTTGATGTATGTGGGGAAAACATTGTAAATTAACCTGTTATTTGACTGTTTATTAGTGATTAAAGAGTCAAAAGTCATGTCTGGGAAAAATGTAAATGTAATGGACTGTTTTTGTAATTGTTTATTGCGATATTAATTAAGAGTCTGACTGCCATCATCTGTATAAAATACATGTAGCATAATGCACTGGTATAAAAATTGTCTATAATTCTACATAAAGATATAATGTAAATTAAAAAGGAGATAGCCTTTTGTATCTACTGGGTAGTGTATTATTGAAATGTCATCATCTTCTTCTAGTCTTTGTTATATGAATGGTCTCCAAAGTTCATTAGCTTTTTGTCTCGTCTTCAACATTATCTGTAAGTAATTAAAAGAATTAACATGCAGAATATTGAGAAAATGCCATGATCTGCCTTGGTTTTGAGGAAGCCCGAGCTCGCGATCGCGGGCTATGCAAGCCTGGGTTGGTGTTACTTGCGGACTCGACTGATCTTTTAGTTTCTTCAGACTGGTTTGTGGTTTCGTTTCCGACGGTTTCCTCATCGGCTTCTATGTCATCTTGTAGCCCGGGTGGCGGAGGACCGTTTCGATGTGACCGTTCTAAATCTTCAGGTTTGAATTCGGGGTCCATTTCTGTAAAAAGTGCGCATATGATGTCATCCGTATTCTCGCCACGCGTCTCAGGAATGCCGGTAACACGTATCAGACTTCGCCGACCGTATTGTTCTATGTCATCCACTTGATAACGGAGGCGTTGGTTTTCAATTATAAGGTCTTGCATCTGGCATTTGTAAGGTGATAGTTTCTCGTCAACCATGTCAGATACAATTTTATTTATATTTGCAAGGAGCCTTGACTCTACAGCGGACGCAATTCTTTCGACATCGGACTCGGATAGTGTCACATTAGTACTTGTGAATGGGTTATCAAATGATGTATTTGGATCATCTTGGCCCGACATGTTAAGTCTATATCTTTTTGTATCAGGGTGTATAGGTGGGGTTGGCTGGCTGTTTCTTTCTTTTCGTTTTGAAAATGGCTTAGGAGATGACATTTAATACATGTAGCTGTAGAATATCAGAGATTCTCAGAATTTGAATAAGTTACTTCAACTGAACGTTCAAGTACACATTGACAAGGCACAAAGATCATAACAAGTTCATAATATAGGACGACGGGTGAAATGTTCAAAATGGTTATAAATGTCTCACATTTCTGTTGACAATACAACACAAAAAGGAATCGAAACGGGACGTACTTATTGCATTAAACTTTACAATTACGCTCCTGGCTCCAGGAAAGGGTTTGTAAGTCAGAAAATCACATATTCCAGAGAGCAAAAAAATGTCCTACCGCCCTTGAGCTTGCTTCCGGTAACCAGTATTTTATTTGTCTGCATTTTCTCAATATTCTGCATGTTTAAAAAATAATATGGTTATCTTTATATTACTTAACCCTTACCATGCGGCTCCCGTCTTTAGACGGGATTGATGACGTCGTTCTCAGTGCGGGTCCCGTCTATAGACGGGTTTGAGCGCATTTCATTACAAAACGGTCTAAGACTGTTCTGTGTCTTTCATATTGATTATTATTGATATGAACCCATTTAAGTATGATTGTAGATTACTTTTTGATCCAATTATGATCAGTCGACAGTCTTCCTAAAGTTTTATTTACGATTACAAACGTGGAAAACCCCTTTGTGTGACACATTTTTTTCTAAAAATAACCACAAATAGATCAATCAATGTTTTGTAAAAAATCGCCCATCTTTTTAAATTCTGATAACAGAAAACTAAAGAATATTAATTTATATTATTGAAAACAACAAGTTTCAGGTGGTTTTAAATGTTTTTTACGAAAAATCGCTGCGCAAATTAGTTTTATTTTCCCCCCGCAAGGTTATTTCCCTTTCCACATGAGTCATGAATCTAAAAATAGTGAAAGCCTCGTAAAACAACTTTCTTTTAAAATAAAAACATATTTAACTTTTAAAAGGGTATTTTACTAATATCTAAAATCAAAATTAAACTAATTCATCGTTTTGTGGTCTTAAAATACGTTTTTAAAAATCATTTTCAATCAACCGGGAAATGGAGATTACTAAAAATGAGGCGTTCCGAAAGAAGATCAACAATGGACACACAGACAGCGATTTTCAGCAGAAATAAATCTTGATTCCCACGACTACTAGTAAAGTTTTGAATAGCATAATAAATAAATAGGGTTTTCTTGGTATAGAATATAAGATTGGTAATGTCGAAATATGTTGTCATTGGCTAAACTTTGCAAAAACCGACTCGCATTTAGGGTATTTAGCCGGAAGTAAAACGTGACTTGCACCGGTAGATAATATTTTTCGTGTCGTCTGCTTTCTATATAAAAATCGTGTTTATTACTAATATTTAACATAAAGGCAACCAAACATGATAAATATTTGTTACTATTAAATATTTTTTTCGACGTTTTCTTCATCATTTTCACTGTCTGTCCACTGAAATCTTTAAAAAGGGGGGTGGTTGATTTTCTTTCATTCTATCATGGCCTCTGCCATGGCTTCTGATGATCAAAACATATACGAAATATTTGCTGACACTGACAGTGAAAATGAAGAGCAATTTGAAGGATTTTCAGATGAAAGTGACAATGACGAGAACAATACTGATTTAAATGATAGAAATGACTTGTTTGATGCTGACAACTGGACAAATGGTAGACGTCCCGCTCTTCATGAAACACCCCAGTTTTCCCAAAATCCTGGCAGGAGGCCACACATTCCTGACAATGCAACTCCTTTGCAATATTTCAACCTATTTGTCAATGATAATGATTTTGATGAAATGGCCACTGAAACAAATCGCTATGCAAGCCAGTATCTAAATGCCAACCAAAACCTTAAGCAGCATTCCAGATTTCGCAAGTGGGTGGACACCACAGCTGCTGAGCTGAAACGCTACTTAGCCCTAATTTTTGCTATGGGTCTCATCTCACAGTCAGACATCAATGAATACTGGAGCACTGATCCTGTTACCTCAACTCCCTTTTTCCCTGCTACAATGTCCCGTGACCGTTTCCTGCTTATAACCTCATTTTTCCACTTGGCTGACAATGACCTATATATACCGCGTGCACAGCAAGGACACAACCCTTTGTTTAAACTTGGCTCTCTTTATGCAAATGTCAATAACCGGCTTTATTCCACGTACACACCAAACAAATGCATTTCTTTGGATGAAGGTATGATTCCGTGGCGAGGTAATCTCTCTTTTAAAGTGTATAGCCCTGACAAACCAGTTAAGTACGGAATAAAGGTTTATATGTTGTCGGACTCCACCAATGGCTATGTATCCAAATTTAAATTGTACACGGGAAAGTCTCAAGTCGGCCCAAGTGTCTATGGAGCAACTTATGACCTCGTGATGGACCTTTTAAGGGGGTTATTTCTTAAAGGATATAGTCTATATTGTGACAATTACTATTCCTCCCCACAACTGTTTTGGGACTTGTATGAACTAGGCACTACTGCTACTGGAACTGTACGTGTTAATCGCCGTGGTATTCCTCAAGGTTTAAAAGATAAAAAGTTAAACAATCGTGGTGATAATGCAGTAATGAACAATGGACCTCTTGAATGTTTGAAATTTCAAGATGGAAAGCCTGTGTACATGCTATCAACCATACATGGATCTGATCTATCAGCCTCACGTCGTAGAGATGTTGTCACCGATGCTAACATAAGGAAGCCGGACATGGTGTTAAAGTATAATAAATACATGGGTGGAGTTGATAGATCAGATCAAATGATTGCATATACTAACAATATAGTAAAGTCATTTAAATGGTGGAAGAAGGTGATTTTTCATGTTCTGGCTGTTGCGGTGCTTGATTCCTACATCCTGTTTAAGTCTGACAATCCAAACTCTAATGTCACTCATAGGTCATTTAGAAAGAAACTGGTGAATGAACTTATTGAGAACAATCCAGTTGACAATGTTGTAAGGGTTGGCAGGCCAATTAAAACTCCGCAACAGTTAGAACGGTTAACAGGTCGGCACTTTGCCACTAAGATACATGGCTCAGGAAAGAAAAGCAATATTGCACGTTTGTGTAAAGTATGTAATGAGGCAGAGAGAAGCAGTGCAGACCTAAGTGCTAACAAAAGGAAGCGCCCAGGTCATGAGACTAGATTTGAATGTAAGGACTGCAATGTTTCTCTCTGTCTTGACCCATGCTTCAAGTTCTTTCATACTTGCCAGGAATATTGTCTTGCTTACAAACGATGGAAAACTACCAATCAACCAGAGGAGGAAGAATAAACTTGAAAACAATTTGATGTATCAATTTTAATGCTCATGTAATACAATTCATCTTCCAAATGATTCGTTTTGAAATATTGGGCAATACTAGGGATAGAGCTCAGTGTTCCCCGCTTCTGAATGTTTTTGAAGATTCACATTTCTTACCTGCTACTCCTACACCACTTATATTTTAATGAAACTTTATACAATCTGGTTGTTATATTGTGAATTTTCATAAATATATATACATACAACAATTCAATTATAAAAGGAAAAAAAATACAACATTCATCATGTTCATCAATTGTTCATGACATTAGTTAACTAAGCTACTCGGGTAATATTCTAGTCTTCAGTATAAATGAAAAAATCTTGGCTAATTTTAGCATGTATCACACTTTCAACATAAGAATTTTGTATTGACAGTCACATGCTTGAAAACTTTTAAGTAACAAATCAATAAACAGGTTCTTATTTAAAAAAATACAAAAAAAAACCAAAAAAACCCCCCCAAAACTAACAATTGAATTTAAAAAACAAGAAGGAGGAAAGAGTTTTTTTCTCAAGTATAGTGAAGGTTTGAATGCATATATATAGGTAGTGTTGATTATCATTTGGTATGTATAAAATAATGTAAACTTATATGAATGTCGTCACTACAAAGTGAAAAAAGTCTTCAAATGAAGGAACAGCTGTCCAGGTTAATCATGAAAAAAATAGTTTTAAAGTAAGTATTAAAGTAAATAAAAAGATAGAATAGTTTATTATGCGGCATGGGTTTCATGATTATATACAGTATTTGCCATAAGCTGGTTATAAAAAATCTATATCATAGCAAAATGCACAATATTTAAATAAATTATCATGCAAAATCTTAAACTTTTTTCTCCAAAATTGAATAAACATGTAAATATATATAATTAGACAACTTTATAAAAAATGTAAAAAATTGATCTATATATACCTTCTTTTTCATATACGAAATGTTTAATTTGAGTGATTTCTCTGAGGTTAAAAGGTACAAATTATCTTTAAGGTGTCTAAAGAACATATATATAATGTTTCATTACATTAAAACAAGTAAGGGGTGCTATTATGGCTTGCAATTTAAGAAAAGTTACCAATTTTTAGAAAAAATGTGTGTTTCCAAGGCCATTACCATGGCAACGGTGTTACCATAGCAACCAATTTACTACAAAAATAACACATGGTATCTTTTAATCCTTTTCCCTAACTATTAAGGTTGTATGTCTTTTTTTGTTGTTTTTACAAAACATTGATTGGCAGATGTCAAATTTTATTGATTTTCTTAAAACAATTCAGCATACAGACAAAATATCTGAAAAACAAGTCAGCATGGTAAGGGTTAATAAGTACTGTGGTTTCATTATTTGTTGGGTATCAATTTTCATGGATTTCGTGGTTGACCTTTACCCACGAAAATTGATACCCCACAAAAAGGAAGCTTAATTAGTTTAACATAAATGCAGTCTTCAGTTCCACAAATTTAAGAATCCACGAACTGATCCCTTTTCATCAAACCACAAAAATTAAAAACCACGAAAATAAATGAATCAACAGTTTCTATGACAGTTATAATAATCAATTTTTTGTGTAGATCATCATAGCTTTTCAGGATTTGCTCATTTCAAATAGTTGCTTTTTTATTGTTCATGCTGTCATTCAATATTTCAAATTTAAATCTTAAAGTAATGTATCACTGTTATTGCCTCTTCAATTTCCTCAATAAACATGTTAAAGAAAAGAATACGTCTCTTTTTGTCTCTTATCATGCTCATAATGGTGTTCTGTTGATACCATCTGTTATTATTTTTTTAATCTCATCAATGGTTATTGGATGAATCAAGCAAACATTTTAATATATAAAAAAACAAGTATAAACATAAACTAGCCAAGATTCCATATCAGTCACTAATAAACTGTGAATGTGTAAAACACCTAAACAGAAATATAAAGAAAATACATTTGTAAGGGTAGAGGAAACAATAAACAAATATCATTTTTATTAATCATCATAATTTTTGCAATGGACTTAAATTTAAAGATAAGTTAGGGCAAATGTGATTAATCTCATATCTAGCATGTCTTAAAATCTGGTAGTTTTATTTCCAAATAATATCATAATATACCTCTGAAACATAATGTATACTGTTCTTGACTGTCATACATGATATGTGTTGCTGGATACACTTAAGTACTGTTAGTACATCAACATAATTTGGCTGGCATCTTTTTACAGTAGGACATGGCAACTTAAATCTAAATATAAATAGGTGTATTATAATATATAATTTATACAAATTTATACAAAGTTGCAAAATACAACCCATTGGTGATAAATAAAAAGGCTTGTTGAAGATTAATTAATCCCACTGGACACATTAACGGCCGCTGCAAGGTGTTTTCCATGGTGGATGCTTAAATTTGTGCCATTTTATATAGGTTCCATCGTCTATTACTTTGTTCTTAGTTAATGTTTTATGTTGGATCCTATCTGATACCTTTATTTACTCTTCGGCTGCATGTTTTAGTTCATAATCATCCTGTATCAGAATGATCAGTAAAATTTTCTCAAAAATTGTCAAATGAAGCAAAAAATAGATTTACTGTTCTAATTGATCATGTTGATCTTGACAATTAACAACATGCTCTTATGGATCACTAGTCATTAAAAACCATTACAACATGATTTGAATAAACAAAGGGATCAAATAGCTTATGACATGCTATGGATAGATGGATTTAGAATTCATGCTCTTATGGATGCTAAACATTCAAATGAGACAATGTCACGATGGAGTGATAGAAATCTCTATGGTCTTATGAATGATAACAGTTAGATATGACCATGATATGCTATAAGAGAATAGAGGGGTCCATGTTCTTATAGTTGATCTAAGTTGGATTATTTTACACCATGACATCTAAATGGAGAAATAAAGGGGTTGAGTCTTATACATGTACATGATAACAGTCAATTAAGACCATGGCATATTATAAGAGGATAGAGGGGCTTTTGGTCTTTGGAAGAAAACAGTCAAATAAGACCATGGTACATTATGGAGTGATAGAGGGGTTCATGGTCTTGTGGCGTAACACATGGTCTTATGGATGTAGCAGTTGAATAGGACCATGACATGTTATAATAGGAAGAGGGGTTCATGGTTAAATGGATGAAAACAGTTAGATAAGACCATGGCATGTAATGGAGAAATAGAGGGGTCCATGGTCTAATAGATGATAAAAGTCAGTTAAGACCATGGCATATAATAAGAGGATAGAGGGGCTCTTGGTCTTATGGAAGAAAACAGTCAAATAGGACCATGGCATGTTTTGGAAGGATAGAGGGGTTCACGGTCTTATGGCTGATAACAGTAAAATAAGACCATGACATGTTATAAGTGGATAGAGGGTTCAATGGTCTTATGTCTGAAAACAGTCAAATAGAACCATGACATGTTGTAAGGGGACAGAAGGGTCCATGGTCTTATAGTTGATAAAAGTTGGATACGACAATGGCATATGAAAGAAAAAAGACAGGTCCAGGGTCTTCTTCATGGTTTTATAGATGATAACAGTCAATTTAGACCATGGCATGTTAACAGAAAATAGAAGGGTCCATGGTCTTATGGTGGATAACAGCCTAAAAAGACCATGGCATGTTTTGAGAGGATAGAGGGGTTCATGATTTATGGTTGATAACAGTCAAATAAGACCATGGCATGTTTTGTGATGATAGAGGGTCCATGGTTTTATGACTGAAAATGGGTAAATAAGACCACGGCCTGTTATGGGAATAAGGAGGGTCCATGGTCCATGGCCTGTTATGGGGGGTAGGAGAGTCCATGGCCTTATGACTGAAAATGGGAAAATAAGACCATGGCCTATTCTGGGAATTAGAATGGTCCATGGTCTGATATGGGGATAGGAGGGTCATGGTCTTTATGACTGAAAAAGGGTAAATAAGACCATGGCCTGTTATGGTAATAAGAATGGTTCATGGTCCATGGCCTAATATGGGGAAGACCATGGCCTGTTATGGGAATAAGGAGGGTCTTATGGTCCATGGCCTGTTATGGGGGATAGGAGAGTCCATGGCCTTATGACTGAAAATGGGAAAATAAGACCATGGCCTGTTATGGGAATTAGAATGGTCCATGGTCTGATATGGAGATAGGAGGGTCAATGGTCTTATGACTGAAAAAGGATAAATAAGACCATGGCCTGTTATGGGAATTAGAATGGTCCATGGCCTGATATGGGAATAGGAGGGTCCATGGTCTTATGACTAAAATTGTGTGAATAAGACCTTGGCCTGTTATTGGAATAAGGAGGGTCCATGGTCCACGGCCTGTTATGGGGGATGGGAGGGTCATGGTCTTATGACTGAAAAAGGGTAAATAAGACCATGGCCTGTTATAGGATCAAGGGAGGGTCCATGGCCTGTTACGGGGAATAGGAGGGTCCATGGTCTTATGACTGAAAATGGTAAAATAAGACCATGGCCTGTTATGGGAATTAGAATGGTCCATGGTCTGATATGGGGATAGGAGGGTCATGGTCTTATGACTGAAATTATGTGAATAAGACCTTGGTCTGTTATTGGAATAAGGAGGGTCCATGGACCACGGCCTGTTATGGGGGATGGGAGGGTCATGGTCTTATGACTGAAAAAGGGTAAATAAGACCATGGCCTGTTATAGGAACAAGGGAGGGTCCATGGCCTGTTTTGGGTAATAGGAGGGTCCATGGTCTTATGACTGAAAATGGTAAAATAAGACCATGGCCTGTTATGGGAATTAGAATGGTCCATGGTCTGATATGGGGATAGGAGAGTCAATGGTCTTATGACTGAAAAAGGATAAATAAGACCATGGCCTGTTATGGGTATTAGAATGGTCCATGGCCTGATATGGGAATAGGAGGGTCCATGATCTTATGACTGAAATGGTTAAATAAGACCATGGCCTGTTATGGGATCAAGACAGGGTCCATGGCCTGTTATGGGTGATAGGAAGGTCCATGGTCTTATGACTGAAATGGTTAAATAAGACCATGGCCTGTTTTGGGATCAAGACAGGGTCCATGGTCTGTTATGGGGGATAGGAGGGTCTATGGTCTTATCACTGAAAATGGGTAAATAAGACCATGGCCTGTTTTGGGAATTAGAATGGTCCATGGTCTGATATGGGGATAGGAGGGTCAATGGTCTTATGACTGAAATGGTTAAATAAGACCATGGCCTGTTATGGGATCAAGACAGGGTCCATGGCCTGTTATGGGTGATAGGAAGGTCCATGGTCTTATGACTGAAATGGTTAAATAAGACCATGGCCTGTTTTGGGATCAAGACAGGGTCCATGGTCTGTTATGGGGGATAGGAGGGTCTATGGTCTTATCACTGAAAATGGGTAAATAAGACCATGGCCTGTTTTGGGATCAAGGAGGGTCCATGGCCTGTTATGGGGAATAGGAGGGTCCATGGTCTTATGACTGAAAATGGGAAAATAAGACCATGGCCTGTTATGGGAATTAGAATGGTCCATGGTCTGATATGGGGATAGGAGGGTCAATGGTCTTATGACTGAAATGGTTAAATAAGACCATGGCCTGTTTTGGGATCAAGACAGGGTCCATGGTCTGTTATGGGGGATAGGAGGGTCTATGGTCTTATGACTGAAAATGGGAAATAAGACCATTGCCTGTTATGGAAATTAGGAGGGTCCATGGTCCATGACCTATTATAGCATAGGAAGGTCCATGGTCTTATAGATATAAACTGTCAGGTAAGACCATGTGTTGTTATGGTGGAATGGGAGGGTCGGTCCTTGGTCTAATTACTGAAAATGGAAAATAAGACCATGACCTGTTATTGTGGATAGGAGGGTCCATGGTCACTTGGATAATAAATGTCAGTTAAAAGCAAGGGTTGTTGTGTAAGAATAGGATGAAATTGTATTATAATATCATGATTTGAAATACACGTACAAAAAGCCCTCTTTTGCCTCTTTCTTGTACTTATGTCATAAGGCAACTCTCCTGGTTGAGTATATCTTTTTTTGTGCCCAAATGCTCTTTTCTTTTGTTTTTTAACCGTCTTTTGTAAAATATTATCTATCTCATCCATTTTGAAATTTTCGGGGATATTTTGTTTCGAGGACCGAAACTTGGGTGCGGATACCCAATAAGACCGTGGTCTTAAGGATCATTCTAGACCATTTAAATACCTCACGACGACGACGACAACGACAGCATCATACAATAATACGTCCGCAAATTTTTTGCGGTCGTATAAAAAGCGTTCGAATGAAGTCAAAGACAAATTCAATTCACACAAAAGACAACAACCTTCCAAAACCACACACATACTGCGATGTTTTCTCAATAGTAATTATATTGATCTCTGAATATTATTTGTATTTGTATGTAGTTAATTTTTTTAGAATTTCGAAAATAAAATAACATTAATTAAACAATACTGATTAACACGACGACAGACAGCTAATGTTGTTATTTTTGTAGTTACAATTTAATTTTTCACACAGTGATCTTTGACATTTCAATGTAGACTACAAAAAGTTTTCTTTGTTATATTTGAATGACACAGGTGCAAATTTACATATATTGTAAGTATCTTCATGTTTTAATGCACCTGCTAAGTTTTCAATATGATTAAGCAACATTATGACAAAGACAAAACAGTGCACACACCAACGACAAAAAAAAGCAACGGGTGTTATCATTTTCCGGCAAAAATAAAACGAACATACATATTAAACAGAATACTTACTGTAAATAAGAGCACTATAAAGCTTGCTCTTAAGAAGAATAACATCTCTCATAACTTTAACTAACTTCTAAAAAAGTTCCTAAAGTCCGAAAATACTAAAAAAACAAAAAAAACAATATCAATTTAAAAATTCGAGAACAGCACATTACGATAATGACAAATAGCACACAACGGCAACAAGAAAAAACAATGAGTGAAATCATTTTTGCAAAAGCGAACACGTATAGGGAGGACATTTACTTTAACCAACAGCACTTAAAAAACTTACTTTCACGAAGAATAACAATCTTTTTTTTTAAAAAAGATATGAAATAAACAAACTATAACAATAAAAAAAAATAGAAGATCTCATTTTACAGTGTATAGAAATACGTTTTTCTATCTTAAAGTCATTTCATTTACTTATTTGAAAAAAATAAACGCATCGATTGTTATTTACTGCGTATAACGAAGCTGTCATTACTGTACGCAAATTGATAGCTTATTCGGAAGGCAAACGTCCGAAAGAGCAAGCACAAAACACAAACGAGAACAATACAAATAAAGAGAGAGAACAAAAATCACACAGACATACACAAAACAAGTGAATAAAAATAAGCAATGTGAACTCTATTTGTTACGAAAGTGTGTTGGAAAGTCACTGTTTATATATATCCAGATTTTTGACGTTTTGATATTTTGTGGCTATCTCTAATGCAGTTAAAAAGTTTACCTCGTTAAGTCATTGGTTTAATATATTTTGGCTTAAGTGTTTTGTTTGTTCAAATCTAATGTCCTATCGGTCTTCCAATTTTTCCATCCCTAGCGTGTCTGATGAAGGTTAGTCCAGAAAAGCGCTTCACGCGCATTGAATGTTTTTTTATCATTTATAAAAAATAATATCAATATGTGGATCGTGTCTTTCAGGCACATATTCCATATTCTTTCGTTTTTAAAATAGTGCTCCAAATGGGTATGCTGATCGCACTTGTTGCATCACACTTGTCGCGTTGCCAACGGTTAAGTATTATGTGCTTAATCCAGTAAAGGAATACATAGCTTTAGTTTTCATGCTCAATTTTCGTATCAACAACATATTTGTTCAAATTGGTGGACGTGTTTTTCAGCAAACAAAAGGGATTACAATGGGTACTAATTTAGCACCTTTGCTTGCTGATTTGTTTCTTCATTCATATAAAGCAGACTTTTTACAATCTCTTTACATTTTGGACAAAAACGATCGTAGACTAGCTCTTTTAACCCCACGTCCGTTATATTGATGGTGTCTGTCACTGACCAATTCTCGATTTAATGACTTTTTCCATCTCATATGTATCCACAGGAACTTGAAATAGAAGACACAACAGATTCTAGGAAGTCTGTTTCATATCTAGATCTACATCTCGAAATTGAATCTAAAGGAAGACTTTCAACAAAGTTCTATGACAAACATGATGACTTTAACTTTCAAGTTGTCAAATTTCCCTTCTTGTGTAGCAACATTCCGCATGCTCCAGCTGCTTGGTTGCTCTCTTCACTCAAGAAAATTTACGGTAGACACCATGCACTTGTAGATAATTAGGGATTTCTATCTCGCAGATGAGTGCAGAGGTTGGTTTGTCATAGAGATTTGTTTTGTCGTCCTTTACCGAAATTGATACACTGAATTAGAAATAAACAATGCGATTGGTGTCTTACTCTTTCGGAACACCTGATATCAATCTTGTTACGACTTGAGTTCGCTTTCCGCTCGGTTGTTTTTGTGTATGGTGTTTCTTCGTGCTGTTCTTGTTCGTGTTTACTGGTTTTGTCGTTGACCTTTCAGACTTTTGAAACTCGAATGCCCATTGGCTCGACTGGTTCAATAACTGCTGCTGGTGGACCAGAGGTCCCCGATGGTAACCACAAGCCTGGTTGTAAAACTTGTCTGACACGAATTAATCATTAAATTTCTAATATATTTTATTATTGAAATTCCCGATTGTTAAATTCAAAATTGTTTGAAACACAAGGTTTCTTTCCTTGTACTGCACATGGTCGATATCCTCGGTGCTGGATATGGCTTTCCTGTTCGAACCTTTTGGCTTTGAGTACTTTTCAATCAATATATTTGGTTTTTGACCTTCCAATGTTTTGATCCAATTGCCGCTTATGAGAGGTTACTCCTTGAAATATTGATATACTGTATAACCAAATTTACCGTTTCTACACCCGTTTTGGTATTGTTTTCTGAACTTATCAATTTTGCAATTTTTTAAAAAACCAAATGAAATCTGAAAAATTGAACATCTCAAACTTGTTATAAGCTTTTTATAAAATAATTTTAGGATCGTCGTTAATTTTTCACGTTGCAAATTATTGTCCACATAAATAATACTGCTTCGGGTATATCGTTATTCATACGACTTTTACTAAACACTTGTCAGTTATGTTCTAAATACTGAAATTATTTACCAAAATTGACAATGCTTTAAAAAGAGTGATGACAACTCCTGAAAAATTGGGTTTTTGTAATAAATCACAACATGTTTTAAGTTCAATAATCATTCGTAATTTAGTAAAACAATATTCTTATGTCATTAAAAATCATAGATATGAAAATAAACCATTCTGACGGATGCTAAATAAAAATTATCAATATAATTTTATGACGTCAGTTTAATTTACTATAACGCGATATTCTTTGAGAGATTAAATGGTCAAGAACAAAATACCTGGACCAGGTTAAATGGCTAAAGCTACTGGTGTTTACATCTTTTAATTAGTCTGTTCTCCATTTAGACTGTGGTCTTCCATCGAAAATAATACTTTTCAGCTGGCTTTTTAAAATTTTAACAGATTCTTCAGAGATTTAAGACTATATTCTTCATAGAAAGTGAATTCATTACTTTTGTTTCTTAATTTCAAGAATGACAGGTTCCGAATCTCAAAGTATATTAATATTTACCTTATTTAAGCGGAGCCTACCGTAAAAAGTAGTTTTGAGATGAGATATAAAAACAGAGTTGGATATATCAAATGAAAAGTAACCAACCCGTGACAAAAAATAAAATGACTGAATACACCGGTATAAACAGGCCATTATCCATCCTTATAAGATGAGTTCATGTAGCATTAATTTAGTTAAGATTGAATTTATATCGATCCGATCAATGGAATCACAAAGTAAGAAAGCCGAAATAAAAAGTTGAAAATACTTGTTATCGTTTGATCGGACTAAACAAATTGAATGTAAATGGCATCACAAGAAAAATCATAAATAATTAACCGGAGCCGATGTTCACGTAAGTCTTCAACAAATACCCGGATCGCGAGTTCCAAAATAGCCGCCATTTTACCTCGATTTTACTGGAAAACTTGTACCTACTCTGTGATAAATCAAACAGGGAAACATTGTCCTTTCACTACAATCCCTTGGAAACGTTTGTTTTTATATTTCTTTAACCATTACAAATTGATGAACAAAACTTTTTATTTATTTTTCTTTCAAATTTTCCTAAAATAAATCGGTAAACATGTTGCTTCCATTGCTCCCAATGTTCTGACGTCAGATCTTACCTCAGTTGACCTTTGACATTTGGACATTCTAATATCCGGAATGTTCCGGAATGGATAAACTCGCGATTGGTCTATAGCATATAGACGTGTACAAATTCAAATTTCACGACCAAGATTGGACCATTTTTTTACCATCCTATCTGTTTTACGAAGATATTTTAGACATGTCGTTTGTAAAAAACAAAACAAAACCCAAATATTCTTTCAATGCTATTTCAACTAATAATTTACTATTTATGTATTCCGAAATAATTAGAACAATAAACAAGAGGCTCACAGGAGCCTGAATCGCTCACCTAACATATGTGCCTGAAGTAAAGGTTATTAGGAAACATCTATTTGACATTGAAAGGGTCATAAGTTTAATAAGGGGGTCATCTGACAATATGGTGGATCTTAAGGTGCTGATCACTTTTGTTCTCAATCAAAATTCAAAAATCTGTCACCCTTTTTGAGTTATTAGCAAAAAAATGCAGTTTAACCCAATGTTCTATTTTTAGCCACAGCGGTCATGTTACGACCAATCAAAAATCCTCACATCAGTTCTATACACCTAATGCTAATAAACAACTATACCAAGTTTGGTTCCAATTGGACTTAACGTGTCAGAGGAGTTAACGTTTCAATGTAATGAGGAAATGCTGTTAAAATGCTCAATTTTGACTTTCTAAGGGCAATAACTCCTCAAAGGAAAGGTCCTACAACGTTGATCTTATTACATATTTGTAGAATTTGATGTGCTGAACAATATGCATTTTCTCAAATATCTTGTATAGTTTTCAAGATATTGAGCCAAACAGGGGCAAAATTTGCAAAAAAATCAACAAACGGGCAATAACTCCTACATGAGTTTTTGGATTTTCTTCAAAATTTCAGATCTTAAGGTGCTGATCACTTTTGTTCCAATCAAAATTTTTATATCTGTCACCGTTTTTGAGTTATTTGCAAAAAACTGCCACTTAACCCTATGTTCTATTTTTAGCCCCTGTGGCCATGTTTTACGACCAATCAAAAATCCCCACATCAATTCTATACACATAATGCTAATAAACAACTATACCAAGGTCGTACACCGTTGACCCTGTTACATATTTTGTAGATCTTGATGTGCTTAACAATATGCAATTTAAATTTCTCAAATATCTTGTATAGTTTTCAAGATATTGAGTTAAACAGTTGCAAAATTTGCAAAACAAATCACAAAAAGGGCAAAAACTCCTACATGGGTTGTTGATTTTCTTCAAAATTTCAGGAGAGGTAGATCTTGAAGTACTGATCACTTTACCCTATGCCAGAATTTTGATATCTGTAGCCGTTTTTGAGTTATTTGCAAAAAACTGCATTTTACCCCTATGTTCTATTTTTAGCCATGGCGGCCATGTTTTAAGACGAAGACGAATCAAAAATCCCCACATCAGTTTTAAGCACCGAATGCTAATAAACAACAATACTAATTCTGGTTGCAATTGGACTTATGGTGTCAGAGGAGTTAACCTTTGAAAAGGTTTACGGACGAACGACGGACGGACGGACGACGGACGCCAAGTGATGACAATAGCTCACATGACCCTTCGGTTCAGGTGAGCTAAAAGGGCCTTCCCAGTATGAAAGAAATTCAAAGATTAAAATAATCATGCATGTTGTTTATACAAGTGACTCGATTAATAAGTTTAATGAGATGAACACATAATATTATATCAAATATGTGAAAATAAAAATAGGACATTTCAAAGACATTTGGTGTCTTAATTTCAGTCAAATATATGACAAAGTTAAAGATATAACAGCTTAGAGAAGATGACAAGATTGAAACGAGTTCTTATCTTAAATACGCTAGAGAGCTAGTGAACTTATTTTAGCATTTTTAGTTATCATTTCTGAATCTTTTGCTTTGAACGTTGTTACATCTTTGTACTAGTATCGCTTTTATGTAAACTCAATGAAAATGGTTCATTCAGAAAGAAGCAGAGGTACCAATGGGGTATCCGAATGTCAAAAGTCCGAAAGAGCAGAGACAAAACCAGTAAACACCAACAAGAACAGGACAAACCATTTTCATTGAGATTACATTAAAGCGATACTATAGTCTAGTACAAAGATGTAACAACGTTCAAAGCAAAAGATTCAGAAATGATAACTAAAAATGCTAAAATAAGTTCACTAGACTTATAAATGATTGTTTTATTTTCATCTAATTAAAGTTACATCCATAATAAAAGATATAGTTAATAAAAGTATGTTTTACCTTGTGTAAGCGTAGCTTATCATTAGAAGTAGTTTAGAGATGCTATAGTAAAACTGAGTTAAATATATTAAATGAAAAGTAATAAACCCGTGACAACATTATCTATGTAATTTGTTTTTTTAATTTTCAAGAACTCTTAATTTTCTTAGGAATTATTAATTTTGTAAACAGTTAACATGTTATAATTTGCATGCTTAACACGTTGTCACTTTGTTACATTAAAACTGAAACCAGTTTATTCTGAAATAATTCAAACAATATAAAGGGTCATCGGGGTAAGAAAAAGAATTAATCATGCACGATCTCCTTGAATACAGTTTAAGTTTCATGAGTTTAACATATATATGACATATTTTTTTGTGTATGAAATATCTAAGAATAAAAAATTGATATTCTAAAGTCGTCTTTATTTGTCACTTACTTTTCATTCTAAGCTTAAGAGCATACTACCCTTTATATTGACTGTCATAATTTGCTTAAAGTCAAAGAATTTAAATTGCTAATGAAAATTTGGAGTAGTAACACACATCTTCTTTAGGGCAGCAAAGAATTACTTGAACATAGAAAACTGCTCATGATCACTGGTCCACACTCTGGATAAATCTTAAGTTTAAGATAAGCCGCAAGTGGTTATCTGTAAGAGGGACATAAAGTAAATCATATATAATAAAATAGCTAATTTGCATATGCTTAACGAAAAATATTTCTTTAAAATATATGCTTTAGGAAAAACGAAAAATACCCGCATCGATATTCCATATGGTAGCAAAATGCTTTCAAATGATTATTATTCATATTAAAAAGATGATTGATTAAATACATCTAATAATAAATTTATTAAAAATATATTCTTTAGCTCAGCGGCGAATCTCTATATCCCTTACATATTCCTTATCTGAGTGTATTTATACCGTGAAAAGGAAGTATAAAAACTAAAATAAAATGTAACCAAAAACAAACACGGTCTCATCTTTAACAAAACTTAATGTTTCTGTGACGCATTAAACACCACTCCAATAGGTAACGAATATATCCTTGATCTTTGAAGTATGAAACTAGCTGAACTCTAAAAAGATATATATGAATAATACATGGCAAAATCTGTGGGGCATGTTTTTTTTTGGGGGGGGGGGTACCAATATCCCATATCCCCATAAATTTTTCATCAAATATCCTGTATCCCAAAAAATGTTTTTCCAGTATCCCATATCCCTGTAAATAAAATTGACAAAAATATCCCATATCCCAATAAGTTTTGCCTCAAATATCCTGTATCCAGCTAAGAAAATGTGCGGATATCCCATATCCCAATATACCATAGACAAGCCTCATCTGTATCATATGCTGTATTTACCCGAGATACCTATATCATACCGAGGGCCAACTGCTCGAGGTATAATATAGGTCGAGGGTTAATACAGCATGTGATGCAGATTTTGACATGCAATGTTCATTATATCATATAGAATAAATTATTGATATTTTGTAGGGGTGCGATATAGGGTGAAGGTAAGATATAGGGTAAGAGGTGCGATATAGGGGGTGCGATATAGGGTATGCAATATAGGTAATGTGCTTTGTACTATAATGCTTTTTAAAAATACTCTATTTATAATATAAAGTGAGTGAGTGAGTGAGTTGGTGTTTTACGCCCGTGCAACGCTACATAGGTTACCCACAGGCGATGAACATGAAAAGGATGATAAAATGAACATGAAATGATGATGATAAATGAAATATGGGGATGGGGTGGGAAACAAAGGACCGGTAAATTTTGAAGAACCACAGGAAAAAGGGGAGAGGTGGGTAGGGTCGGAAAATTTAGCCTATGTGGTGCACTACTGGGCGGTCCACAAAGGGGTCTTTTACGTGCATGAAGCGTGGCACTCTCCACACACGTTGGCCCACTATGGTCGGCGGTCAGGGTTTCCGTATTATAGACCTGACAACCCCCGCGGACGAGGGCTACCCTATTCAGCCACCTAGGATACACACTTGGTCGCTCTGTGGGCTGAGCACTGACCCGACGTCAGAATCCCAAGACCCTTAGTCGCCTCTTACGACAAGCTAGGCTCTGCTGCGGGCCTATTCGCCACCCGGGCCCCGCACGGGACTATAATATAAAGCAGTAACATATTGATATTGTTATTGTTATATGTATATATCTTGAAGACATGTTATTAATCATACGTATATTTGCGGCATATTTTACAGATCATATAATAGAAACATGCAAAGAAGATGAACGCTTTTAGAATTCATACAAAGTGGTACATGTATTCAATGACGGCTAAATTAGTTATGTTGTATATTCATATTTCAAAGAGTACATGTAACCTCGTCAGAAGCAGTTGAATCAAATCATTGGAAGGTCGAAAACCCAAAGTTTTGAAAGAAAAGTACTCTAACCCAAAACTTTCAAACAGGGAACCCAAACCCAGCACGGAGGATATCGCCCGTGTGAAATACAGAAAAGAACCCTGGTGTTTTAACGATTTTGAATTTAGCAAACTCGGAAAAATTAAACAAAATAAATGCGTGTCAGACAGGTCTGACTACCAGGCTGATAATTACCATCGGGTATCTCTGGTCCACCAGCAGCGTTATTGACCCAGTGGTAAATAAATATTAAGGTGGTTTACAACCACGCTTAATTTTGACGGTATGCTGCACATGTATATTTCAAGGAGTAACTCTTCATTAGCGGTATTTGAATTTAAACATTGGAATGTCGAAAAAAAAAAGAAATAAAAAAATACTCTTTTCAAAAAGGTTCAAATTTGAACAGGAAAGTCAAATTTAGCACAGAGGATATCGACCATGTAAAAGACAGGAGACATTAATACCTTACTAGGCGACTTCTTCTTTCCATGTAAAAGACAAGAAACACTATTTATATTTTTTTGGGGTGGCCAGAGCGTTCAGCAACAAAGCGGTCAAATCAGATAATTTCTGATAATCAGAATCATTAATTTTGTAATTTTTTCTTTAAGTTTCATTATATATACAATATATGATCATATATGTACATTGCCGGAAAACATAACATTTATTTGTGCGAGCCTTAGAAACATGATAATGGCGAGCTTTCAGCGAGCCTTATTATCATGTTTGGGAGCGAGCACAAATAATTGTTATATGATTGGCAATGTACGTATATTGTGTTTATCCTGCAACCCGAAATTGCCAACTTTAAAGCTGAAAATAGGGATTTTTTTGGGCAAAAACATGTGAAACCATCAAAATTTGTGCCGTAGCGCGTGCTGTGACATTTCTGGTTCCCGACGTTATACATTGGCAATGCTCATACTGGGAAGTAAGACCAGTGGAAGTGATATCCTGTCAACACAAAAGTAATATCCTGCTAATGCACGGATATCATTGAACAATATCTGTATAGCTGTATTGTACAATGAAATAGCTCTTTGCAGGACAAAATTTTATTTCTAGCATATTCGTTTCTTTTGAACATTGAATGCAATATCTTATATTTTTATTGGTGTGCAAAAGAGTCGACCTAAGCACATTTTAATGAAGAGTGGAAGTGGAAATGTGGGCGAAGATCAATTGCAATTTAATGAGCAACTAAAACACACAACACAACACAGTTTTAAGACATAAAACGGATATAGAGTAATCATCTCGGTACAACAAACAGCCAACGAATCACTAACCATTTCGTCTACTTGTTTATTTTTTTAAAACTTTTTTTTCAAAAGTGACTGACAACGAACGAAGAAATTTTTAGAGATCACATGACACGCATTCTCTCGTGAGCTTGGTTTATAGCTGTCACGGATATATAGTAGAGGAGCAGAGGGTCGATTTTTTGTCGATGTGCCTTAATAGTATGACACAAGGCTATATTATATATCATTGGAAAGAGGAAAACAATGCCTACAAGAATATCGAGGTCGTCACATTCTAACGTGGTCACGTTTTGAGAAAAATGACGTCAAAGATGAATCTTGAATTTCAAAACTCCAAAAGGGGTACAGATCAAAATATGGTGTAAAAAATTTTGTTTGCAAAGAATTAGACTGCAAAGACGGGTTTTCTTGTTAAGTAATAATACAATTTTATAATAAAGGTAAAAATTATAGCTTATTTTCAAAATTCATGCCGACATGAGCTTCCGAAATGTAAAAAGTGAAAAACTACATTTTTGTCTCTACCATAACGTACAACGTGATCCTGGTGTTACAATTTATTATTTTCAAATTATGTTGGCTTAATTCTGATGTATATAGGTTGAAATTATTTTTTGATATCTAACCTTACCATATATACCAACTGCGCTTCGCTTAGAATCAATCTAAAACTCTGCTATTTTTTGCCTAGAACGACCTTCAACTAGACCTTCATTAACATTGTTTTTTATTTATTTATTCAATTTATATATTACTAGTAGGTCAAAACAACTTTTAAAATATAGAATATAATGAAAATATAAAATTCTAATGCAAGAAATGAAAGAACTGCTGCTTATAAACACATAGTTCGGTAAAGAGCTGGTTTTCAAGTTTGTTGTAAAATACTATAGTACATCGCCGTACATGTATGTAGATTAAAATAAAAGACTTTCAATTTTTCCGTTTCTTTTCATTTTGATACCCATCGAGGTAACGAGGTATATCATGGCTTGTTCTGACCGTTCGTCTGTTTGTGCTTCTTTCCTTTCTTACGCCTGTCACACATTTTGTATCCACTATACTATTACCAAAAATAAAGTTTCTATACTTTCAATGTAAGGTTTGTCAAATCAAATAACTTGTTTCTTTTCATCTTATACCCACTGAGGTATGTTATGGTTTGTACCGTTCTCCGTCTGTCCGTGCTTGCATTCTTTCACCCGTAACATTATTGGATGACGCATGCACTACTCATCTAGATCTCAAACGCCTTGTTTTGCACGTATTACTTGATGTTTGTAATGATTTTGGGGATTTTTCAAATCCATTTATGAATGTTTACCATTGACCCAATAGGGTTTGATATGTTCCATCGCTAAATCCTCAAAGGCACGTTGATAGACTGTCTTCGTGTTTTTATGAAATCTTGTTCGTACACAAATGTACATGTAGATGACGTGCACCTTCTAATAAATAACGAATTGGATTTATTCGGGTAGGGATGTTCTCCTGGAACTTTTGGACCTCCAAGACTAGCATCATATCATACTTCATTTGCATATTACTTCTTAATCATAGCTAGCTCAGTGTCAGTAAGGCTGCCAAAAAAAAAACGGTCCCCGTTGAAAAAAAAAGAAATTAACGGTAATTTGATGGAAGACACCATGCGCTCATAGAAAATTATTTTTATTTAGATAATGTTTTTATGTCCCGTCTACGAAAGTGGGGGCATATAGTGTTTGGGTTGGTTCAATCATCGTCCGTCCGTCCGTTCCAAATGTTGCGAGATGTGGCATTATTTCTTTTGGATTTGACACGCTGAAATTTAGCAACGCGTCGGAAGTCTTGCAAGGCCAACAAGCAGGGATTACTTGCACTACCGTAGCACCTGAGTTCATTCTCGTTATGACGTGAGTTCACGTTGTTGATTGCTATTCATTTTTTTTAATGATGTCTGTTGTTTCGTGCTGTTCTGACCTGTTCTTGATTGAATGTATTGGTTTTGCCTTTCAGTCTGTCGACGTTCAAATGCTCCACTGGTACCTCTCTGCATCTGGCCTTCAGAACATGCATTCCATGTTATTTCATCTTTACCATAATTTCGTTAGGTGACATTTAATTTATCATTTTCAATATTTTAGATCTATTGGACTTTGCCGAATGAAACTTGGAATGAAGGTTCCAAAGTTATAGTGAACATGAATATTATGTTTATCTCTTTTATTAAGCATTATTTTTAATTCTTAATTGACTTGCAATTTACAATATTTCACCTTATTATGTCGCTTGTAAGAAGCAAAGGTGTACCAAAGGGGTAATCAGTATCATAAAACCATAAAGACAAAGACAAAACCGGCAGACAAAAAATCATCACAACAAAACAAACCACATAACAACATAAAACACACACACACATAACAACAAAACCGCATTCAGCAACGCGAACTCAAGTGTTGCATTATCGACAAATATAGGGGTCACTCTGACACCATCCGCCGTCCTGTGTCGTCATGCGTCTAGGCTAGCGCCGTCCTGCGGCGTTACGGTTTTCTCAGCAACTACTTGTACATCTTGTACATGCCACAGCTTCTTGATATTTGGCATAAAGGTATTATTAGTATAAACATAATGGGGAAAAATCACGAACATCCGTTTCGAAATGCAGGCGTGAAAGCGCTGTGATCGATGGACGCACGGATTAACATCAGGCATTTCTATGACCTCAGTGTAGCGGCGGAAAGAAAAATCACCATCCGGGGGGGGGGGGGGGGGGTAACTGGTAATTTTTTGGGTGGGGATGTGTAATCTCCAATTGTTATGACCCATATTTCTTAAAATCAACTTTATTCATGACCCATATTTCTATTAGATCAACTCTATTAATGACCCATATTTATATGGAATTGACATTTTTATGACCCAATGTATATATATCCATCACATCAATTATTATATGTAAATTTCACTTAATAATTTTATAGATATAGCTCTTATTTCTTGCCAAATATTATTAGACTAAAGATGGAGATTATTTCTTATAGCTCATTGCTAATGCAATAGGGCATATCTATATGAAAATCAGAAGAAAAGAACTCACATGACCCATATCTATATAAGACCAGATTTTTTTCTATGAAATTTCAAAGCATACCCATTTTTATAAAAATTATCTCAAAACTATACCCATTTTGATATAGATTTTCAAAAAACCTACCCATATTTTTGGCACATCCACGTACAATTTTATATAGGAAGTTGACCCCCCCCCCCGGGATTACCATAAACTATATGGTAAAATGTCCTTTCTATTACTTTATACGGAAAATAAACAGGTCCCACGTACTTGGTTTTTATATTATAATTTACACTCTAAAAACTGCAAAAATATCAAAAATAAGAAAGTTTATCACAAAAGTTATAGACAGCCCCTTTATATATCGTTAATTTGTATATCAAATCATCCTGATTTAGCTATACAAAGGGACATTTTAACTTTGTAAATAAAACTACACGTGCTTTTTGTGACCGGATATAGTGTAAATTCCTAACTGAAGACCGATTTGTGTTAATCCGAACATGCCACGTGTGTAATTTGATGATCTTTAATCCCAAATTTCTTTAAAACTACAATACCTAAAAATCTAAATTTGTGTGTACATGTGTACTCAACAAACATACCTTGAATTCACGTAAATCATTTTGTATATTTTGTATGTATACATGACACAGAATCTTGTCACAAAAGAGAAAATAGTAAAAAATTCAATGATTATTCTTGATATAAAAAGGTACAATGGATTTGAGTAGCATAAAGGTTTTCTATAACTTTTTTATTGATTTTTGGCAAGTTTAATATATCATCCTCGTGTCCAAAGCCTTTTATGATTTAATTGGGATAATTAACGGTCTTTTTAATTGACTTTAAAAACAGTGGTAAAATGTACATTTTATGGGTACCGTAAAAAAACGTCAAAAATAGAAAAACGTGACCACGCCAGAATACGTCGACCAAGCTAAATTGAAAGTATAATAATTTTCCTTTCATAAGATATTTAATTTAGCTGTGTGTCATACTATTAACCCAAACTCGAAAATTAGAGGCCTTTTTAAATGCCTGCTATCCTACTAATAGCGGTGTTGGATAAAAATAAAAAAATGGGAACAAGCTCTGGCAAATGTTACTCTGGAGAATACATTTAAGGAATCCATCTACCAATGAAATGTTGTTATTACAGAGAGTACACCATCAATATATCTGAATTTGAGATTAAAGGACCTTTCCTGTTCAATATTCTAAAGTTTTACGAGTTGTAGAAGAAATATGGTCCCGACTTGGTACTTACATTATTCCAAAAAGACTTCATTCATATGGTGCCAAACCTCACTCTCCCATTATGATCTATGGGTTCGGAAGTAACACAAAGCACAATATGATTGTGAGACATAATAGTATTGTGAATGCCCCGAGTGGTACTCCTTGGGTTCATGAATACACTTATTCCCCAGATATTACAGACACTAAGGGTGTCCCTTAAATAAATAATATGGAAGTATCAAACATAATACCTTTCCTTGCTGGATATTAGCACAGCGACGAGTTAGATAATCTTGTCTTCTCCAAGCTGGAACTCTATCGGCGGGAAACTTCTCCCAGACGGGTAACACAGCGCAGCCTCCAGAAGGGCTCCGACCAATCACCAGTCTTCTTGGTTGGTGTGGACCAATGAACATCCAGCTGGCGTCATCCTAACTAGGTCGGGATCCCCCTGACGCAACGGGCAAGCCCACAACAATAGGAATATTGCGGTTTTTATTTAAGTACAACAAACAGCCGAACACTCATCAGAACAATCACGAATCATTCTGTCGAACATTAGGGAGCAACCATTTCATTTTTATGGGGGTTATGCATATTTTCTTCTTCCTGACTTTTTATATTCGGACAAACGAGACAGTTTTTTTTATTTGTTCTATTTTTGAAGCATAAATATTTTTCAGCCAAAATTGCCATTCTGCCTTTCTTTTTAATTCAAAGCACTGTCCTTTCTTTTTATATCTTGATTTTGGCAATCCTGAATCCATAGCGCCCCCTCCTGCACCCATATAAATCAAATGGTTGCTTCATAAGTTTGAATTTTTCTCTCAGTGGCTGATATCGAAGACTTTTAAGATACATTATGAGACGTATTTTATAATAACCTTGCTTTGCTTGTCGGTTTTGGAGACAGCAGTTTTGGATCAGATTGCGGGCTGCACCTGTAAATAAATTTTATATCTGCTTCAAGTACCGCCTGTCCTAAACCATGAATCATTCTCAAAACTTTTGTTTGTATTATTTTTATGTTATTTGTCGTCGACCATGGGGCCTTTAAACAGCAAACAAACGCCACATTGAAGGGTGCTTGCGTGTTAACAATATGAAACAGTCGCGACTTGGTCGAGAAACAAAAATAAAAAAATAATTTTATGACATTATAAACTCATAGACAGATATTGGATTTCTTTCTGTCAGGTGAATTTAGAGGTTGGTTTGTCATAGTTTTTTTTTGTATCTTCCTTTATATGATTTGACAAACTGAATTGGAAATTGGCGGCGCGACAGGTGGGTTATAGCAGGCAGGAACAGCTTACTCTTCCGGAGCAACTGGATCCACTTTCGTTACGACTTGATTTCGCGATGTTGATTTTTTCGGTCGATTTTGTGAGTGTTTTTTGGTTGGAATTCTTCGTTCTGTTCTCATTCATGCTTACTGGTTTTGTCGCCCACCCACAGGGGGAGGTTGGCTATTACCTATGATTAAGGGTATGGGTTTTTTGTTTTTTTCTACCCCATAATTTTTACTTTTTACACTTAAATTTTGTTCGCCCATTTCTCATGTTTCTATTGTCTTGTTAATATTCCTAATTTTACTAGTAATCCCTGTAGTTGTTTTTATGTCGTTGAGTTTTAAGTTTCTTTGTCGGGACTCAATAGTAGTGTTATAGGAAGTTTTGATCTGTGGTACTTTTCCATATATAAATACTGTTAGTACAGTTGTTTTCTTGCTGTCCCTATTTTTTCATTGGACACTCATTTCTCTCCTTACGACAAATATCATGATTTTAGGAATCGGAAAAAGATATTTTAATAATAAACATCATATATAATAGATCCATTCATTTAAATGTTAATTCCTGTCACCCTTAAAACACCCAAAGTAACACCAAACCCATTTCCAATCCACAATAACCAAAACTCATTTCTCTCGTAAATTAACCGGTAGAACTTTCAACAACTCTTATCGGGGATGTCCTAAAATTCTACCCTGTAATGCTTCGAAATGACAGACATGTAACATATTAATCAGAGACACCACTTATTATAAACGGTCGAAAATTCTCTATAAATTTAGCCCAAGATGTTAACTGGCGAACAAATAATTTAATTTACTAAATAACTTAATCGAAACCTAATTGCAAAATGTTCAGTACGTAGGGGAAACGGGTATATATTTATCAAAAAGAACGTCAGAACATCTATATCGCTTGTGTCGTTTTAAAAGCTGCTTTATCAACATTTTCATAATCATGGAAATAAACCTTAAACATATCAGAGTACATCCTCTTGATATCATTCAAAGGTATCCAAATGTAAGTTAACAAGAGTTTTACGAACTTAGTCAAATTAACATAGCCTTTATTGGTTTCGTTACTGAAAAACGATTAATCCAATACTCTTGAAACTTTAGAACAGATGTAATCACTTTTAAGTTTATCAAAGCACCATTTGAATGCATATTTAAATTTCTTTATCGAGTGATAAACTCTTTCATTGTTGTCAAAGCAAGAGAGAGACCTTTAGAAATATTGGCCAGAAAACACTTACTAGAAGCAGATATAAAACGGGATTTATATGGGTTTGTGTGTAATTTAGGTATCCAGTACATAGTGGATCATTTATTGTGTGTAGCGGCTGCTCGCAGTACTGTGGTTGCTATGATATGATCGTCAATAATACTTGCTTCCGAAGACTGAACGGGGATGAAGGTGCGCGAGCCTGTAATTTCATTGTTTAAAACGTCAAGGTAACACTTCCGTCATACCACAACAACACTGTTACATGTAGCTGCTTTATCCGCAGGAACAAAAACATACCGCGAACCTAGCAAACGTAGTTTTGACTTAATTCTGTTGATGTAAGTGTGGGGTCGAAATTCTACAAAGGAGTTTTAAAAATGGGTTATACGTAATTCAACAATGGCCATAAAATTATTCTTAAAATTGATTTAAGATTTTGCATCTGCCCCTTCCCTTTTAACTTTAAAAAAAAATAATTATCATCATTGACGATGTTAAGGTCGCCGGTAACAACATGGCCACAATGAGTATATCTAAAGTCAGAATCAGCACAGTCGCATGATAAAGGAATATTCGTGTCTAGTTCTTCATCAGTTGAAGTGGATGTATAGTTAAAAATAATATTCATGTGGGCTTTTTATATTCATAAGATACGATAGGAGGTTCAGTATTTGTAAAATAAGGTGGTATAAGATCTTAAATTGTAGGGTCCATAAAAAATACTAGATATATTTATGAAGTCCAGTCCTCTATTATGTATGTTTATTTGATAAAATGCCGAATGTGGTCTTAAGACTCTTAAGGGGAATCAATTTTTGGGAAAAGTTTAAAGTAATAAAAACCATTTATGATGAGCGCCCCTTCGTATAAAGGACTGGCATGAGATATAGTTTCACAATCTAATCTGATTTTATTTAACTTAGAAATAGGTATGGAGCATAGTTTACAAAAAGATTATGCCGTCCGTTGTTTTTAAATATTCTAACAAGATCAGCAATGCTAAAATTGGAACGCTGCTGCTTTCTAATATTACGATTTATTCGTCTAGATTGTTCCGTCAACGAGGACTAACCAAATTCATGTCATTTATATTCGAAGATCTAGATATGTTACCTTGTCCCATGATGTTATCGTTTAACCCTACAGGATAGGCCGTTTTTAGCTTCTTATTCCAATCGAGTTCTACAAGCCCTCTTGACTTGCAAAACTCTCGTTTACTTAAATTTGGATCTCTTTGAATGATCCCAAGAGGTTGTACTCTGATATGTTTAAGGTTATGACCATGCTTATGAAAATGTTGATACAGCAGACATTTATATCTTTTAAAACGACGAAAGCGATACAGATGTTCTGATGTTCGTTTTGATAAATATCTACCCGTTTCCCCTGCGTACTGGATATTGCAAATAGGTTTCGATCAAGTTATTAAGTAAATCTAATTATTTGTTCGATAGTTAACATCTTTGGCTAAATTCATAGAGAATTTGCGATGGTTTATAGTTGATTGTACAGTAGTGTCTCTGATTAATATGTTACATGTCTGTCATTTCGAAGCATTACAAGGTAAAATTTTAGGATATCCCCGATAAGAGATGTTGAAAGTTCTACCGGTTAATATACTAGAGATCTGAGATAATTTACATATTTTCAGGATTGTGTCTGTTTCTCCAAGTGGACATGGTGGAGCAGTAATTGTGTATATGTGAATTGTGAATTGATATGTGATGACACAAGACGACCACCAGCAAAGTTTTGATTGGTCAGTTACTGAGAGGCTGTCGTACCTAGATAGCGATAACCTATTGCTGTAAATTGTTTTCATGAATTCAATATTATATTTTATTTTGTCTTTTTTTTCAAACTGAAGAGATGCAAACATGTGGTTTTGCTTTTTTCGTATCTTCTGCCTTTATCCATTTAAATGTGTGTAAATAATAGCACTCAATAATTGACCCATATTTTCATTTAATAATTTCCAATATTAAGCAATTACGCCAGATTTAAATATTATTTCCAAAATCTGGTTCGATATTGAACTAAGACGAATTGAATGTTGAACGTTGCACCAAAATCTGGTTCAATATTGAATGTTGTATGTTGAACTAAAATCTGGTTCAATATTGAACTAAGAAAAATTTCGAATGTTGAACTAACCAAAAAAAAAATGAATGTTAAATGTTGAATGTTGAACCAAGTTGACGCTGGTGAATCTATCCCATGTGCATTTTCCAAGAATGGAGCCAGAAAAATGGCAAAAATGGTAATATCTTTGTCTATAAATTGCACTGGAAAATGGTCATTATGATGACATATTCCATAGCCTTGACTACACATATACATGTAAAGTGGTAAACATGTTTTTGAATATTGTTATTAAGGCTTTAAATTAATTATAAGGCAATAAAAAAGTCATACAGATACTGATACAGATAATTTTTTAACCAATCATGGTGCTCAAAAGTGGGCGGTACAATCAATAAAATAATAAACATATATGATTAAGTGATTTATAAAATATTAGACATACAGCATATATTACAAGCACACACAAATAAGCATTATAGACACAAAAGTCACAGACCTCACTGTGACCTGGAGAACATAATAAAGTAAAATTAAATTATTCATCAAAGTTCTATTTCTTTAATTCTTGCTTGTCAGAATCTCTACATATTTTGCATTTTCTGTTTTCAACTTTTATACCAGAATGTCGACCTCTTTCAATTTCAAGATCATAAAGCAAGGCATTGAGAGGACTCGTAGATTCAGATTTTTGTTTTGGAAAGGAATAATGCACAAAAAAATGGGCAACTTTTTTGCAGGACAAAACAAACTGTGAGAGATGTACAGAAGCTACGTCCAAAAAAATAACATTAATCAAAAGCTGAATCAATTCTCCAGAGCATGACACTCTCCCTTTTTTATTCAAATACCAGAAAAACTAATATTTTACGTTTTCCAACTATATATATATCGCTCGAAGAGAAAGAAAAACGTCCACGTAATCAGAGCTGGACATTCCCCGCACAATTTTCTTTTCAGAACTCTTGGTTCTGTGTGTGTAGATTACCTGCCGTGATGTAGATTTTTAACAAGAGGCTCCCAGGAGCCTGAATCGTTCACCTGGTCTTAATGTCAACCCTTTGAAGACTTTTGTATAGCTAAATGAGTTGAATGTTTAAGCAATAAAAAGCTTTTCTCTATCTGCAATAGTTTTCATTCCAAAGCAAAAAACACTATTTTTCACCTTTAAAGGGCCATAACCCCTTAAAGGGGTCATCTGACAACTTCAACCCTAAAAAAACTTTTGTAGAGCTAATTAAGCTGAACATTTAAGCAAGTAACATCTTTTCTCTGTTTGCAATAGTTTTCATTCTATAGGCCAAAAACTCTATTTTTTGCCTTTAAGGGGCCATAACCCCTATAAGGGGTCTTCTGACAACTTTGACCCGATGGAGACTTTTGTAGAGCTAAATGAGCTGAACATTTATGCAAGCAACAGCTTTTCTCTATCTGCAATAGTTTTCATTCTATAGACCAAAAACACTATTTTTTGCCTTTAAGGGGCCGTAACCCCTATAAGAGGTCATCTGACAACTTCGACCCTATGGAGGCTTGTGTAGAGCTAAACCAGCTGAAAATTTAAGCAAGCAACAGCTTTTCTCTATCTGCAATAGTTTTCATTCTATAGGCCAAAAACTCTATTTTTTGCCTTTAAGGGGCCATAACCCCTATAAGGGGTCATCTGACAACTTTGACCTTATGGAGACTTTTGTAGAGCTAAATGAGCTGAACATTTAAGCAAGCAACAGCTTCTCTCTATCTGCAATAGTTTTCATTCCATAGGCCAAAAACATGAAAAAATGCTATTTTTTACCTTTAACAGGGGCCATAACTCCCATAAGGAGTCATCTGACAACTTCGACTCAAGGAAGACTTTTGTATAGCTTTTGATGCTGAAGCAGTAGCGTGGCATCAGATTATATCTATCTCTTATACTTTTTGATTTACAAGCCAAAAACAGTAGTCTGACCCCCCTGGTCTATTTTTAGCAACGGCGGCCATGTTTTTCGACGAATCAAAAATCCCCACATCAGTTCTGTTGGGAATACCCTAAAGTACCACCAGACCAAATTTGGTTTGAATCTGTGCAGCCGTTTCAGAGGAGAAGAAGTTTGAAGAAAAGTTAACGACGACGACGACGACGGACAACGACGACAACGGACGCCAAGTGATGGCAATAGCTCACATGGCCTTTGGCCAGGTGAGCTAAAAATGCAAAGAAAAGTATACCTTCATCTGTTCGTTTTTATGATATTTAAGGTTAAAAAAATAAAGAAAAAATGTGTCCATGGGACATGGATGCCCCCGCTGGCCCCAAATAAAAAGTTGAAGTCTAACAGGTCTGAAAGTCCATTAGGACATATAGATTATCATACTGAACCATCATACACAGTTTAAGATTATTCTTATGTACGGTTTTTGAGAAAAGCTTTACGGAAATACAATATCAGATCGGTCCACCATAAAACAAGAAGTAGAGGTCCAACATGTCTGAAAGTCGCTAAGGACGTATAGTTGGTCATGCTTAAGGATCATCTTTACACTTTTAAAAAAATGACCGATATTTACGTCTTTTTTTTCAGTCTATGTGGAGCCTAAACTACACATTTAGTTGCCTTATAAGGCATGGCAGCGTCTAGATAAATAATTTTTGCATACATTTTGATTACTTTGAAGGTGAACTTTTGATCCGTTTTGCCGGGGCATTTTCTTTGCGTTTTTCAGTTCACCCAAATATAGTCAAATATCAACAATGCCCTGTCGTTTAGCCTCCACGTGCAAGGTAGTTTCATTATTGGTGTTAATTTAAATCTACTTACAGTTGGTTTTATAGAAGGTAATTTAGGGGTAATTCATTCTTTATGTTTTGTACAATTTGAACGGAAAGAAAATGAATTTAGAAAACAACAAATGGTATCTTTTTAAATGAAACGGAAAAAGATCGGCGAATTTTATATCTAGACGCTGCTACACTTTATTTTTTATTTCTATGAGTAGTTTAAGTCGTACATAGACTAGAAAAATATGTAAAATATCCACCATTTTATTCGAAGTGTAACCATGAACCTTAACAATCCCACCAAGTTTCAAGTCATTCCCATGTATGGTTTCTGAGAAAAACTTGACGGAAATTTTGGACGGACGGATGGACATGAGTAAAACTTAATGCCCCCGACATGTCGTCGCGGGGGCATAAAAATTTTGTAAAAAAATGACAAAAATAAGAATTTTGAACAATTTTTGCATCCAAAAATGTCAGAAAAAAATCAAAATGGGCTACCGATTTTTTCTTCAAGTCTTTACATTATTTATGTTCATCTCATGTTCTGTTATAAAATGACATGTCGTCGCGGGGGCATAAAAATTTCGTAACAAGAGGCTCCCAGGAGCCTGAATCGCTCACCTGGTCTTGATGTTGACCCTACACTTTTGTAGAGCTAAATGAGCTGAACATTTAAGCAAGCAACAGCTTTTCTCTACCTGCAATAGTTTTCATTCTATAGGCCAATAACACCATTTTTCACCTATAAGGAGCCATAACCCCTATAAGGAGTCATCTGACAACTTCGACTCTATGGAGACTTTTGAAGAGCTAAATGAGCTGAACATTAAAGCAAGCAACAGCTAATCTCTATCTGCAATAGTTTTCATTCTGTAGGCCAAAAACATGAAAAATTGCTTTTTTCAGGGGCCATAACCCCTATAAGGGATCATCTGACAACTTCGACCCTATGGAGAATTTTGTAGAGCTAAATGAGCTGAACATTAAAGCAAGCAACAGCTAATCTCTATCTGCAATAGTTTTCATTCTGTAGGCCAAAAACATGAAAAATCGATATTTTTCAGGGGCCGTAACCCCTATAAGGGGTCATCTGACAACTTCGACCCTATGGAGAATTTTGAAGAGCTAAATGAGCTGAACATTTAAGCAAGCAACAGCTAATCTCTATCTGCAATAGTTTTCATTCTGTAGGACAAAAACATGAAAAATCGCTATTTTTCAAGGGCCGTAACCCCTATAAGGGATCATCTGACAACTTGGACCCTATGGAGAATTTTGTAGAGCTAAATGAGCTGAACATTTAAGCAAGCAACAGCTAATCTCTATGTGCAATAGTTTCCATTCTGTAGGACAAAAACATGAAAAATCCCTATTTTTCAAGGGCCGTAACTCCTATAAGGGGTCATCTGACAACTTCGACCCTATGGAGACTTTCGTAGAGTTAAATGAGCTGAACATTTAAGCAAGCAACAGCTAATCTCTATCTGCAATAGTTTTCATTCTGTAGGCCAAAAACATGAAAAAATGCTATTTTTCACCTTTAAGGGAGCGTAACCCCTATTAGGGGTCATCTGACAACTTTGACCAAATGGAGACTTTTGTAGAGCTTTTGATGCTGAATCAGTAGCGTGGCCTCAGATTTCCTCTATCTCTTATACTTTTTGATTTATAAGCCTAAAACAGTAGTCTGACCCCCCTAGTCTATTTTTAGTAACGACGGCCATGTTTTTTGACAGATCAAAAATCCAAACACAAGTTTGGTGCAGGACACCCTAAGGATCAATCATACCAAGTTTCATTCAATTCTGTTCAGTAGTTTCAGAGGAGAAGATTTTTGAAAAATTGTTAACGGACGACGACGACGACGACGGACGCCAAGTGATGGCAATAGCTCACCTGGACCTTTGGTCCAGGTGAGCTAAAAAAATGACAAAAATAAGAATTTTGAACAATTTTTGCATCCAAAAATGTCAGAAAAAAATCAAAATGGGCTACCGATTTTTTCTTCAAGTCTTTACATTATTTATGTTCATCTCATGTTCTGTTATAAAATGACATTTTAAAAAAAAAATTACAGGGTCAATGCGCTCATTTTTTAGATATTTGCAAAAAACTGCATTTAATTTCACATTTTCTTGGCCAACTTCTTCCTATTTTCACGACTTCACAATATGTATCCAACGATGACGTCATTATCTCCCCCTGTAACTGTATAGTATGCTCGTAAGTATATATATATCATAGTAATATTTAAGTATCTTGTATGATAGTCTGACAGCAAAAGGAATGACACATTACAAGTCATAGAGGTAAAATCACAAACCAATACAACAGAATTTTCTATTAATAGAAAAAAAAAGAATTCTGTTTTGGAAGACAAGAAATATGTTTTGAAAATTTGCAAAAAAAAAAAATTACTTGCAGGGTAAAAAGAAATTCTGGACTGGAAAACAACACTAAGCGGCAGGATATACAAATAGAAAGTGTGCATCAGACATGGAAAGTATTACCTGGTATGTCAACAATGGGGCTCCCGCAGGGTACCCCCCTCAGGTCGCAAGGTTGCTTTTTAAAGGGGCCTGAGGTCGCAAGGTCGCTTTTAAAAGGCATATTTTGGCGGAGGTCGCAGGTCGTTTTTTTTGCATAGGTCGATTTTATGAAGTGTAGGTTGGAAGTCGCCCTTAAAAAGCCCTCAGGTCGCAGGTCGTTTTTAACCATGCGGGAGCCACAACAATCATGACAATAGCACCAAAAGATCACAATTTTCATCATTCTGATCAATATAAAAAAAGAAACAAAACACTTTCTTGGTTTATGTACATTAGCTATTAATTGAATTACAAAATTATGTAGCAAAAATATTAAAACACATTGATGAACAGCATTTCAATAAAATAATACTATTTTGACGATTAAATAAATTTAAAAGATTTTTAAATTATAAGTATTCCATCAAAGAAGTCCGAATTTTTCATAGTTTGACTGACATTTGCATTTCATAATTCGAGCATTTACTGACAAACATATTGTACTTATACTTCCCTACTTTGTCTTTCCTTTTTGAATAAACCCTAACTTCAGAACAGCTTTTACCATTTCTTTTCTTTCTTCAGCTTTCAGAATATTGTACATATTTGAGTGATAAATGATTCCACTATCAGAATAATGAAGCTTCTCTTTCACATTAGACATGTAATTTTCACTTAATTTTACACATGTCATCATTACCTACAATAATAAACAAATCCATGTATTCACTTAAAAAGGTGTTAAATATCATTTTTTGCAATGCTGAGCGCCGCCATTTTAAAATATTCGCCAACTGAAAGTTTCTTTTACTTTTTTTGTTAGGTTTCTAATGTAGTTTTTTTTATAGTGCAATTTGGGCGTGATCAGATTTCCCATAAAAAATGTACATTGATTTTGTAATTTTGGGCTACTTTGACGATGGCCATTTTAACAAGAGGCTCCCAGGTGCCTGAATCACTCACCTGGTCTTGATGTCGACCCTATGAAGACTTTTGTAGAGCTGAGCTGAATGGTAAGCAAACAGCAGCTTTTCTCTGTCTGCAATAGTTTTCATTCTACAAGCAAAACACTTTTTTTCACTTTTAAAGGGGTGTAAACCCTATAAAGGGTCATCCGATAACTTTGAACCTATGGAGACATTTGTGGAGCTAAATGAGCTAAACATTTAAGAAAGCAACAGCTTTTCTCTTTCTACAATAGTTTTCATTCTATAGGCCAATAAAAAGCTTCGCCGAGCGGAGCATGATACAACTGCAACATGATGAACCCTGTACATTTTAGTCCCTATATGGATAGTCAATTGCTCTGGACACATGCAGCCCATGGTGGACTAACAATTAAGTATATGACACATGCATCTTTTAGAGGACTTTCTGTTCACATTTTAAACGGGATTTTTTTTCAAAAGGAGATGAAATAGCAATTGGCTCAACTAGGACCAAAGTTATAATAAGAACAAATGAATATTTGAAATTTTGCCCCTTTTGGGCCTCTAATTATGTAACAGGTGATAAAGGGGGGGTCGCAAAAATTTAATCTAAATTTCGGATTCACTTCTTGACAAGAACAAATTTAAACTTGCTAAAAAAATTTCAAAATCGAACCAAAAAAAAAATGATTTCAACCCCTTTGGCTCCTAATTACATGTATGTAACAGGTGAAAATAAAGAAAGAATGTGTCCATGGGACACGGATGCCCCCGCTGGCCTCAAATAAAAAGTTGAAGTCCGACAGGTCTGCAAGTTGCTTAGGACGCATAGTTTATCATACTTAACTATCCTACCAAGTTTCAAGTCATTCCCATATACGGTTTCTGAGAAAAGCTTGACGGAAATTTTCATGTTGATTTTGGTATCGGTCCAGCCCCAAACAGGAAGTAGATGTCCCACAGGTCTAAAATTCGCTAAGGACATATAGTTTGTCATTCTGAACCATCCTTCCAAGTTTCAAGTCATTCCCATGTATGGTTTCTGAGAAAGGCTTGACGGAAATTTTTATGTCGATTTTGGTATCGGTCCAGCCCCAAACAGGAAGTAGATGTCCGACAGGTCTTAAATTCGCTTAGGACATATAGTTTGTCATTCTGAACCATCCTACCAAGTTTCAAGTCATTCACATGTACAGTTTCTGAGAAAAGCTTGACGGAAATTTTCATGTCGATTTTGGTATCGGTCCAGGCCAAAACAGGAAGTTGAAGTCCGACAGGTCTAAAATTCGCTTAGGACATATAGTTTGTCATTCTGAACCATCCTACCAAGTTTCAAGTCATTCCCATGTACAGTTTCTGAGAAAAGCTTGACGGAAATTTTCATGTCGATTTTGGTATCGATCCAGCCCCAAACAGGAAGTAGATGTCCAACAGGTCTAAAATTCGCTTAGGACGCATTGTTTGTATTACTGAACCATCCTACCAAGTTTCAAGTCATTCCCATTTACGGTTTCTGAGAAAAGCTTGACGGAAATTCGTACGGACGTACGGACGGACGGACGTACGGACGGACATGAGTAAAACTTAATGCCCCCCGACATGTCGTCGCGGGGGCATAAAAAGGGTGCGCAAAAATTTTATTTAACTTTGGATTCACAACTTGAAAAGAACAAACTTGCTAAAAAAATTTCAAAATCCGACAAAAATTTACAAAATTTCAATTTTGACCCCTTTTGGCTCCTAATTACATAACGGGTGAAAAAGCGGGGGGGTTGCAACAATTTATTCTAAATTTTGGATTTGCAACTTGACAAAAAAATTTTAAAATCGGGCCTAAAATAAAAATATTACCTTTCGGCCCCTTTTGGGTAATTACATAATAGGTAAAAGAGGAGGTGCCGAAACATTTAATAGAAATTTTGGATTGGCTACTTGACAAGAGCAAACTTGAATTTTTTTTTTCAAAATCGGACAAAAAATAAACAAGAGGCTCCCAGGAGCCTGAATCGCTCACCTGGTCTTGATGTTGACCCTATACTTTTGTAGAGCTAAATGAGCTGAACATTTAAGCAAGCAACAGCTTTTCTCTACCTGCAATAGTTTTCATTCTATCGGCCAAAAACACCATTTTTCACCTATAAGGGGCCATAACCCCTATAAGGAGTCATCTGACCCTATGGAGACTTTTGTAGAGCTAAATGAGCTGAACATTTAAGCAAGCAACAGCTAATCTCTATCTGCAATAGTTTTCATTCTGTTGACCAAAAACATGAAAAATCGCTTTTTTCAGGGGCCGTAACCCCTATAAGGGGTCATCTGACAACTTCGACCCTATGGAGAATTTTGTAGAGCTAAATGAGCTGAACATTTAAGCAAGCAACAGCTAATCTCTATCTGCAATAATTTGCATTCTGTAGGCCAAAAACATGAAAAAATGCTATTTTTCACCTTTAAGGGGCCGTAACCCCTATAAGGGGTCATCTGACAACTTTGACCAAATGGAGACAATTGTAGAGCTTTTGATGCTGAATCAGTAGCGTGGCCTCAGATTTCCTCTATCTCTTATACTTTTTGATTAATAAGCCAAAAACAGTAGTCTGACCCCCCTAGTCTATTTTTAGTAACGGCGGCCATGTTTTTTAACGGATCAAAAATCAAAACACAAGTTTGGTGTAGGACACCCTAAGGATCATTCATACCAAGTTTCATTAAATTCTGTTCACTAGTTTCAGAGGAGAAGATTTTTGAAAAATTGTTAACAGACGACGACAGACGACAGACGACGACGGACGCCAAGTGATGGTAATTGGTCCAGGTGAGCTAAAAAGTTCGATGTCTGCCCCTTTTGGCCCCTAATTTCGTAACAGGTGAAAAAGGGTGGTCTCAAAATTTGATCAGGCCCGTTCTTTTATGATAAGGAAAATCCTTGACAAATTTCTTAGCAATTGGCTAACTAGCACTAAAGTTATTGAAGGAACAAATAAAATATTTGAATTCTTTGCCCCTTATTTCTAAACATAAAAAGGGGGGACCCCAAAATCAATCCCATGCATCCTTTTAAGGTACGGAACATCAATGCCAAATTACAAAGCAATCAGATAACTTAAACTTAAGTTATTGTGGAAACAAACAATGAAATAGTATTTTTGGCCCCTTTTTGGCCCCTAATTTCTAAACAAAAAAATGGGGGACCCCCAAAATCAATCCCATCCATCCTTTTAAAGTAAGGAACAACACTGCCAAATTTGAAGTAAATCAAATAACTAGAACTTAAGTTAGCATGGAAACCTTAAAAGTTAACAGACAACAACAATGACGACAACGACGACAGCATCATACTATAATACGACCACAATTTTTTTGCAGTCGCATAAAAACACTATTTTTCAACTTTAAGGGACTGTATCCCCTATAAAGGGTCATCTGACAACTTCAACCCTATGGAAACTTTTGTAGAGCTAATCGAGCTGAACATTTAAGCAAGCAACAGCTAATCTCTATCTGCTATAGTTTTCATTCTGTATGCCTGTAGGACTAATCGTTTTCAATATATTGTAAAATAAAGAAAGAATGTGTCCATGGGACACGGATGCCCCCGCTGGCCCCAAACAGGAAGTTGATGTCCGACAGGTCTCAAAATCATTTAGGACATAAAGTTTGTCATACTCAACCATCCAACCAAGTTTCAAATCATTCTCATGTATAGTTCCTGAGAAAAGCTTGACGGAAATTTTCATAGTCATGTTCACATATTTTAAAATTGGCCTAAGTCCCAAACAGGAAGTAGATGTCCAACAGGTCTCAAAATCGCTTAGGACGTATAGTTTGTCATACTCAACCATCCTACTAATTTTCAAATCATTCTCATGTATGGTTCCTGAGAAAACAAATCAGAAATAAAAAAGTTTTGATTACGGCCCCTTTTGGCCCCTTATAACAAAACAAGTGAATAAAGGGATGGTCGCAAAAATTAATTCTTAAATTGGGATTCGCTACCTGACAAGAATAAACTTGCAAAAAAAAAATTCAAAATCGGACCACAAATAAAAAAGTTTCGATTTTGGCCCCATTTGGCCCCTAATTACCTTAAAGGGGGACAAAAGGGGGGGTCGCAAAAATTAATTCTTAATTTTGTATCCGCTATTTGACAAGAACAAACATGCAAAAAAAAAATTTTCAAAATCGGACCAGAAATAAAAAAGGTACAATTTTGACCCCTTTTGGTCCATAATAACATATTAAACAGTAAAAAAAGGGACAAAAAATATATCTGCAACTTGATAAGAATAAACTTGCAAAAAAATTGTCAAAATCGGACAAAAATTTAAAAAGTTTCGATTTCGGCCCCTTTTGGCCCCTTATTACGTAACAGGTGAAAAAGGGGTGGGGGTCGCAAAAATAAATTCTCAAATTTGGATTCGCTACTATACAAAAATAAACTTGCAAAAAAAATTTTCAAAAACAAATTCGAAATAAAAGTTTTGATTACGGCCCCTTTTGGCCCCTTATAACAAAACAAGTGAATAAAGGGATGGTCGCAAAAATTAATTCTCAAATTGGGATTCGCTACCTGACAAGAATAAACTTGCAAAAAAAAAATTCAAAATCGGACCACAAATAAAAAAGTTTCGATTTTGGCCCCATTTGGCCCCTAATTACCTTAAAGGGGGAAAAAGGGGGGGGGGTCGCAAAAATTAATTCTTAATTTTGTATCTGCTATTTGACAAGAACAAACATGCAAAAAAAAATTTCAAAATCGGACCACAAATAAAAAAGTTTTTATTTTGGCCCCTTTTGGCCCCTAATTACACAACGAAGAAAAAGGGGGGGGCAAAAATTCATCAGGTTCATTCTTTTATTGTAAGAAACATTCTTGACAAATTTCACAACAATAGGCCAACTAGGACCAAAGTAATGATGGAAACAAGTAAAATATTTTAATTTTTTGCCCCTTTTGGGCCCCAATTTCGAAACCAAAAAAAGGGGGGCCCCTAAAATCAATCCCATTCATCCTTGTATGGTAAGGAACATCACTGTCAAATTTCATACCAATCGGATAACTAGAACTAAAGTTATTGTGGAAACAAACCAAGAAGTAGTATTTTTGGCCCCTAATTTCTAAACGAAAAATGGGGAGACCCCCAAAATCAATCCAACTCATCCTTTTATGGTAAGGAATATCATTGTCAAGTTTCATAGCAATCAGATAACTGGAACTTAAATTATTGCGGAAACACTAAAAAGTTAACCGACACCGACGACGACGATGACGACAGCATCATACCATAATACGTCCGCAAATTTTTTGCGGTCATATAAAAATAAAGAAGGAATGTGTCCATGGGACTAGGATGCCCCGCTAGGCCCCAAACAGGAAGAAGATGTCTGACAGACATGAAAGTCGCTTAGGACATACAGTTTGTCATACTGAACCATCCTACCAAGTTTCAAATCATTCTCATGTATGGTTCCTGAGAAAATCTTGACGGAAATTTTCAAGTCATGTTCACATATTTTTAAATCGGCCTAAGTCCCAAACAGGAAGTAGATGTCCGACAGGTCTCAAAATCGCTTAGGACATACAGTTTGTCATACTGAATCATCCTACCAAGTTTCAAATCATTCTCATGTACGATTCCTGAGAAAAGCTTGACGGAAATTTTCAAAGTCATGTGCACATATTTTCACATCGGCCTAAGTCCCAAACAGGAAGTAGATGTCTGACAGGTCTCAAAATAGCTTCGGACATATAACATGTCATCCTAAACAATCCTACCAAGTTTCAAATCATTCTCATGTATGGTTCTTGAGAAAAGCTTAACGGAAATTTTTAACAGTCATGTTCACATATTTTCACATTGGCCTAAGTCCCAAACAGGAAGTAGATGTCTGACAGGTCTCAAATTCGCTTAGGACGTATTGTTTGTCATACTGAACCATCATACCAAGTTTCAAATCCTTCTCATAAACAGTTCCTGAGAAAAGCTTGGCGGAAATTCGTACGGACAGACGGACATGAGTAAAACTTAATGCCCCCCGACATGTCGTCGCGGGGGCATAAAAACAGTTAACGGGGAATAATTCTTAAACGGTTGATCTGACAATTTTGACCCTGAAAATCATTCCTTCAGTCCAGGTGAGCAAAAAACACTAGACGTAGAGGGGCTCTCTAGAGAACACTTGCAGTTACTGAAAGCTAGCTAAGAAGCTAGCTAGCTAGCTAGCAAGTACCGACTGATGTAAAAACATCAAATGTATCCATTCTAAATCCGACACAACTCTTCAATTATAAATTGATTTAATGCCCTGTTCCTTGACACTTGCTTATTTGTTCCTTGATTTTATATGTGTGTGCTTGTGTCACATTTATATTAACCCGATATCCCTCCTTTTTCTCTGACAATATGACACACGGACGGACTGGCGGACAGACTGACGGAAGGACTGACAGACAGATGGGTCAAAAACATAATACCCCAGCATCTTCATTGCCTGGTGTATGATAATAACTAGGTTTACTTACCTTTGTTTCACAACACATTAACCCTAAACTAACATGTTGTGCCATATTTATACATTCTAACAAAAGCTGTCCTGCATGTCGAGATGACCCTTGAATTTCAATTGGAAGTAATTTTGGTTGCTTTTCTGTTGAAGTATCATCCTGACTACCTGATGAGCGTGTCATTCTCCCACCTTTATGTACTGAATCATATTCATAATAACACTTCTTTATCTAAAATTATGATATAATTCAGTTAACAGCAATTATGAAATAGAATTAAAATGATTGGTCAAAGTAGTCTGACCTGGTCTATCAAGAGTCATGGTGTCTGTAAGGAAAAAAAACACTTGGAAATGTGTTATTATTGTAACAGTTAGAGTTATCTATCTTAACACATTCATTGTTTGTATTGAGATGCACATGTTACACCAGATTTAATAGAGTGAATAAAAGTGAACCTTCAATTGTGTTTGTTTTTATGGTTAAATCCAGATAACATTAAGAGGCTGTCCATGTAGAAATCAGGCAAAAGCCTACAGAAGCTGGCACATGAAGAATTTTATCCCAGCAAATTTATTGTTTTAACATATTGTTGGACTCATATGTAAAACAACAAGTAAATCTGTGAGCTAATGCTCACTAGTGATACCCCCGCTCCCCAAACTATGCCATGCACACAAGTTTAAATACTCGGTAAACAGGAAGTAGTTGACCTAGGAACATAAAACTGGTATACACCATATGGGACTATAGGATAAAGCTATATGCAAAATATCAGACCTTTATCTTTTGTAGTTGCTGAGAAAACTTTGACGAAAAATTTGCATTCACGTTCACTATGTGCAAAAATCAAAGTATTCGGTAAACAGGAAGTAGTTGACCTAGGAACATGAAATCGGTATACACCATATGGTACTATAGGAGAAAGCTTTATGCAAAATATCAGACCTCTACATCATGTAGTTGCTTAGAAAACTGTGACGGAAATTTTGAATGTATGTACACTATGTGTACAAACCTAAGTATTTGGTAAACAGGAAGTAGTTGACATAGGAACATAAAATTAGTATACACCATATGGGACTATAGGATAAAGCTATATGCAAAATATCAGACCTTTACCTCTTGTAGTTGCTGAGAAAACTTTGACAAAAATTTTGCATTCATGTTCACTATGTGCAAAAATCAAAGTATTCGGTAAACAGGAAGTACTTGACCTAGGAGCATGAAATTGGTATACACCATATGGTAATATAGGAGAAAGCTATACACAAAATATCAGACCTCTGCATCATGTAGTTGCTGAGATAACTGTGACGGAAATTATGTTACGGACGGACGAACGGACAAGGGTAAAACAGTATACCCCCCTCTTCTTCGAAGCGGGGGTATAAAAATCACCAGGATTTGTTTGAAAGCAACATGGATGACTTGTGATTCAGCCTGAAAATTCATGAACAAAGCAACCAGGTTTTGCAAATATGCAAGAGTTATCTCCCTTTTTCTGCACATCTTCAATGCATTCTATATAAATTATATCTAAGTTATCACTTCAATAAACCCAAAATCTGCATTTGTTTTCGGAAATGGATGTTAACCTGTTGTGAAATCAATGAAATTTTTTGAAAAACAAAATTTGTCATGTGCCAGCTATTGCCTGGGTTTTGCTTGGACAGCCTCTTAATTATTTTCAATTTGCAAGGTTTTTCAACATACATGTACTTACTACAAAAATAACCTTATTACTTTTTGGTGGAAAAATAATGGAAATTTGATAAGAAGGGTGTTGATAAAACAAAACTACCAAACTGGCATTTTTAGTGTGATAATCCTTGAAGAAATGGTAAAGCAGGTTATTATCTTCTGGAACACTTGTGCCACAATGGTTCTGACTAATGGTACAGGCATTTCAATAGAAATGTAGGAAATTGATAAATAAGAATCCCAAACAAATGGAAAATGTTCTTGATGGAAATTTGCATATTGGACTGAACCATATTTTCATGAAAGTAACAAGAGGCTCCCAGGAGCCTGAATTGCTCACCTGACTAAAACGTTGATGGTATTACATTAATTGTAGATACTGATTTGCTGATCAATATGCAATTTAGATTTCTTAAATATGTTTTTAAGTTTTCATGATGTTGAGCTAAATAATTGCGAAAGTTGCAGTTGGAAAAAAGGAACAAATCTTGAAAAAGGGCAATAACTTTGACATGGGTAGATGGATCCTCTTGAAAATTTAAGGGCAGGTAAATCTTGAGATGCTGATCACTTTTGCATGCGTAGAACTATTTTGATATCTGTATCTGTTTTTGAGTTATTTGCATTAAGCTAGAGTTTCCCGCTACTGGTATGTTATAATTTTACCCTGACTGCCATATTGTTTGACAAATAAAAAATTCCCACATCAGTTGTATGCACCAAATGCAAATAAACATTCATAAGTTTGGTTTCAATTGCACTTAAGGTGTCAGGGTAGTTAACGTTTTCACTGTTATAAGGAAATACTGTGAAAATGGTAAATTTTGACAATCTAATGGTAATAAATGCTAGAAGCAATGATATGACAACGTTAACCCAATTACAAAATTTTTAGAAATTGAAGTGCTCAACAAAATGCAATTTACATCTCTTAAATATCTTGTATAGTTTTCATGATATATAGCATAATAAGTGCAAAATTTACAAAAAAAATCAGAAAAGGGCCATAACTCTTACATAGGTTTTTCGATCTTCTTGAAAATTTCAGGGCAGGTAGATTTTGAGGTGCTGATCAATTTAACCATATTCCAGAATTTTGATATATGTAGCCGTTTTTGAGTTATTTGCTAAAAACTGCAATTTACCCATATGTTCTATTTTTAGCCATGTTTTCAAAAATCAAAAATCCCCACATCAGTTCTAAGCACCTAATGCTAATAAACAACTATACCAAGTTTGGTTACAATTAGACTTATATTTTTTAACAAGAGGCTCACAGGAGCCTGAATGGCTCACCTGGTCTTGATATCAACCATTTAAAAACTTTTGTGGAGCTAAATAAACTGAACATTAAAGCAAGTAACAGCTAATCACTATCTGCTATAGTTTTCATTCTGTAAGCCAAAAACATAAAAAAAATGTATTCTAGGGGCTGCTATCCATTTAAGGATCATGTGACAACTTCAACCCTATAACGACTTTTATGGAGCTAAATGAACTAAACACTTAAGCAAGTAACAGCTTATCTCAATCTGCTATAGTTTCCATTTTGTAGGGCAAAAACATTGAAAAAAAACTATTTTTCACCTTTAAGCAGCTGTAACCCATATATAGGGTCATATGACAATTTCGACCCTATGAAAACTTAAGCAAGCAACAGTTTTTCTCGATCTGCTTTAGTTTTCATTATGTAGGCAAAAAACACTATTTTTCACCTTTAAGGGGGCTGAATCACCATTTGTGCAATCTTGGTAGAGGACATCCCATAGATGAAGTGTCCAAAGTTTCAAAGCAATCCCTTCAGTCGTTTCAGAGGAGAAGATTTTCAAAGAAAAGTAAATGACGATGACAACGGACGACGGACGCCAAGTGATGGCAAAAGCTCACATGGACCTTCCGGCCAAGTGAGTTAAAAATGCTGATAGACCCACATGTTCTACTTTAATAACAGCAGCAATTTTTTTCAATGAATCAAAATTCTAATCAATACCTAGGTAAACCTTATCTTACAGAACAATTAGTATGTACTAAATCTGTATGCAATCCCACTAACAGTGTCAGAGTAGCAAACTTTAAAAAAAGTTTAAGATGATGCAAATAGCAGCTTACAAAAAGTAATTTTTAGTAATTTGTCCAAATACACTTGATACCTTAGCAACACATAATATTGTTCTCTGTTCAGAAGTTTTATCCATAGATTCTCTTAATTCTGTAAAAATGAGGTCCGGTATAGCATTAACTAAAACACCCTCCAATTGACACTCTCTCTTGATACCCATAACACTACAAATAGAAAAAAATGAGATGTGGAATATGTGTACACAACACAATCTACATAATACAATGTAATAAGCAGAAATTTAGAAACCACAATGAAAAACAGCCAGCAGCCTACAACAAAACCTGTGGGCACTGCTCGCTGTTTTGCAGTTGGCCCAAGGTAAAAAAAAAAGATGCATACAATTCAAATAAAGTCCTGAAATGATCAAAGAAAGACCCCTTTCTTAAACAAAGAACAATAACAAGAGGCTCCCAGGAGCCTGAACCACTCACCTAGTCTTGATGTCAACCCTATGAAGACTTTTGAAGAGCTAACTGAGATGAATGGTAAGCAAACAACAGCTTTTCTCTATCTGCAATAGTTTTCATTCTATAAGCCAAAAACACTATTTTCCAACTATAAGGGGCCGTAACCCCTATAAGGGGTCATCTGACAACTTTGACCCTATTGAGACTTTGTAGAGTTCAATGAGCTGAACATTTGAGCAAGCAACAGCTAATCTCTATCTGCTATAGTTTTTATTCTGTAGGCCAAAAACATGAAAAAACACAATTTTTCACCTTTAAGGGGCCATAACCACTATAAGGGGTCATCTCACAACTTCGACCAAATGGAGACTTTTGTAGACTTACTTTTGATGCTGAGTCGTGACGCAGTACAGTGGCATCGGATATCATCTATCTCTTAAACTTTTTGCTATTACATGTATATGCATTGATAATTGTCAAAATTGCTCAACCGAAAAATCAATGTCAAAGTCAAAAGATGAGGATGCAAATGTACTAAGCTACTACTGGGGTATATGCATACATGTACCAATTTTCATTAACCTAGGACTTATAGTTCTTGAGATATGGAGGTGCTCATAAAACCTTAACATAAAAGTTAACGCTGCTGCCGCTGCCGGTAAAGTAACACCTATGTCTCGCTCTGCTTCGCAGGCGAGACAAAAACTGTCAAAGTCACTCAACCAGAAAATCAAGGTCAAAGTCAAAAGATGGGAATGCAAAAGTGTTCAGCTACTACTGGGGCATATGCATACCAAATTTTCATTAACCTTGTCCACAAAAGTCTTACAAAAAAGTTTTCAGTCTGTAAAAAGATCTAAGTTCACAGAGTGGCTGGAGCATGAAAACAGGGTCAGGGTCACACAGCTTGGTGACAGTTGCATATACCATAACCTTTACTTTCTGCATATCCAATATCAGATGCCTAGCTATTATTCTTTTCAAGCAATTCATTGTCCACAAAAGTCTTACAAAAAAGTTTTAAGACTGTAAAAAGATCTTAAGTTCACAGAGTCACTGGAGCTTTAAATTGGGGTCAGGGTCACATGGCATGGTGCCAATAGCATAGACCATAACCTGAACTGTCTTTATACCAAATATCAGATGCCTAGCTATTATATTTTTTAAGCAATTCATCGTCCACAAAAGTCTTACAAAAAAGTTTTCAGCCTGTAAAAAGATCTACATGTAAGTTCACAGTCACTGCATGGAGTGTGAAAATGGGGTCAGGGTCACACAGCATGAGGCCAGATGTGTAGACCATAACCTAAACTTTCTGTATACCAAATATCAGATGTCTAGCTATTATACTTTTCAAGCAATTTATCGTCCACAAATGTCTTACAAAAAAGTTTACGCCGCCGCCACCACCACCGGAAAGTAATACCTAGGTCTCGCCTTCCACAACTATTCGTCGCAGGCAAGACAAAAACAAGAAATATGTGAGTTACTGCTCACTCAGTATACTCTGCTACCCTCCAAAATTGCACATTAATTATCAAGTCAATGTGGTTTGTAGTTGCAGAGAAAACTGTCACGAAAATATGCAATCATTGACCATTAAAGTTGAAAATTTACCGACTTTACTACTGGAATGAAAATCTATCAATACTTCATCCGGATTGTTTGGAACAGGATTGTTTTTGTTGTTGTTGAAGGTAAAACTGACAACATGGAACCAGAAGAAATGCAAACAGATGGCGGCTATTAGTAAGTTTTGTTTTCATTTTGCACTTTTGTATTATTTGATCTCCTACCCTTTCAAATCCCTAATTTTATTTAATTTTTTTACCTCTGACCTTTAAAAATTAAGCTTTTTATTTATTTGTTGGTTAACGGATTTCAAAAAAAAATTATTTGGATGGGAGGAGAGAAAAGTATCTTAATCAATACAACAACTTAAAACAAATCAGAAAATTTCAGTGATTTTCTTTGAAGGTGACAAAAGACTAAATAGCCTTTAACTCTTTAGCCTGCTACTTTTGGCAAAAGACAGAGAAAGGAAATGTCTTATTTTCTATGTAAATCAACCTTTTACACTTTTAACTTACTTTAAAATAAAGGAAAAACAACCCTGAAATTCCATTTAAGAATAACATGTGTCCTAAGGGACGTTTGACCTATTGACTTATGCATCAAAGTAAACAATCTCTGGTCAGCTGACCTGAGACCTCATTTCCTGGAGACCATGGAAGTATTTATGTCTTTTTTTACTACATGTATTTTTACCTTCCATACAACCCACAAACTCTACAAAACTTTTCAAGCATGGACACAAATGACATTTCAGCAGCTTGTTCATGGTTTTTTGTTCTTGATAAATACTCCTTAACTTCCTCTATAAACTCAATGGAATAAAGACATATTGCATGCTTCATATTGCTCAACTTTCTGAAAAAAAAAAGAAATTTTTCAGATCAATACACTGTTCATGAGAAGAAAACGGCTGGTAAGGGAGCATTTTTATTGGGGGGGGGGGGGGGGGGGGGGGGGGCTATGGATATTTTCTTCATCCTGCCTTTTTATTTTCAACCAAGTAACAGCTTTTCTCTATAGACTTGCAATAGTTTTCGCCCATAAGCGAAAAATCATATTTTCACTTTAAAGGGGTCATCTGGCAACTTCGACCCTATGGAGACATTTGCAGATCTAAATTAGCTGTACATTTAAGAAAGCAACAGCTTTTCTCTATCTGCAATTGTTTTTTTTATTTTATGGACCAAAAACACTATTCGGAGATGTTAACACTTTTCAGAGGGCCACTCAGGGATATTTTTTCGACGTATCGGCTTATTGTGTAAAAATGTATTTTAGTTGCAGTTTTCTGTTTAATATTCACTTTAAATATATAATTGTCATTCTTGACATAAAATCAGTTTTCATCCTAGCATTTTTCTGGAATTTTCTAGGATTAACAATATTTGTGGAACTCCATTTCGCAGGGGCTGCCGGTCTGGCAGGCAAAAATGTAAAAAATGTCGGTATAATGTCCGTCAGAAATATTTTATCTGTTCATGCCAAAAGGTTTGGTGAATGGTAAAAAAATTCTAGGGTCCAGCAAAAATTTTAGTTGTGCAGGACCTATGTCCGGCTGCATAGAACAAATTTTCAAAAAGTCTGTACTACTGGGGCATAAGCATACCAAAGTTTTCGGCAATGCAGTTAGAATGTTTGAAGTGTGGTTTTTTGGAATTCCTGGGGTTTTATACTTCAATTGGAAGACGAAGACGAAATAAGTTGTGAAAACTGTGGGCGAAAACTACCAGAATCAAATATACATACCCCTTTATTTCCATATCATAGATCTTAGCCTGTAGCTGCTTTAGACCATTAAATGTTTCATTCAATTTGGAAATGGCATCTCTGCGTCTTTCCCAATCTTTGTAGCTCAACCCATCCACACTCAAAGGTATTTCATAAAAGAAACTTAAATCAATGTCAAAATTTAATATCTCTGCTATGAAGTTTTCAAGCTCTTCCACATTTTCAGGGTCCTCATACCAAACGTCATGCAAAAAAAGGAACCGCTTTACGACATCAGACGGACTGTCAGAGTTATTTCGATCCCAACTCAAATTAAGCCTCTGAAGAACCTGGGGTTCCCATTTACTTGTTTCACGTTGTATTGGACATGTTGAATATCCTTTAATTCCAGTCTTTTTTCCTTTTCCAAAGGAGTCATTTTCACTATCGGATGACCAAGAGTCTTCAGACTCGGAAGTTGTTCCCCTTTTTCTTTTTTTTGAGGCCATACATGTACCATATGCAGTAGGAATACTAAAAAATAAAAGTCTAAACTATCAATGGCTTAGACTGGACAAGAAGTTTTTTAATTTGCCAAAAAACATTTTTCTTTGTTTGGCTTATATAATTCCAGCTGCATCCAGTTATTCATTTCAAATTGATATTGATGTCATAGATAATATTGAGAAAGATATAGTTAACAAATATGCTGAGAGAGGGAATATTATTGTTTGTGGTGATCTCAACGCAAGAACTAGATTTTATTTATAGCGATAGCTATGATCCTTATACTATTCATTATGATGAATATGAATATGACAACACAATGCAAATGAGATAAAAAGCTACGCCGAGCGCAGCATGATACGACCGCAACAAGATTAACCCTGTACGTTGAAGGCCTAATATGGATAGTCCATTGCTTTGGTCACATGAAGCCCATGGTGGACTTACAAAGCTTTTTGACACATGCATCCTGTGGTGGACTTAAAAATGCATTTTTGACACATATATATTTACATCAACATCTAATACAAAAAGCCTTATTTATATACAACTTAATTTAAAGTATAAAACTATTTGCCTTGACAAACTTTTAAAATTGGTGTTTTTGGCCCCTTTGACCCCTGATTTCTCGAAAACGGTAAGAGATATTGCAAATATGATTGAAAAACGCAGCCAGGGATTTTCACAAGGATTCCAATGAAAAAAAGATTTTGAAAATTGGACCAAAAATAAAAAAGTTGATTTTATGGGCGTGGCCTGTCTTTAGCCTCCTGTAGCAATGTAATGGTGAAATACATATCAAAATCATTGACACATTTAGTAGACAGAATTTTATGAGCACCTCAACAAAAAAAAGAATTTTCAAAATTGAATGAATAATGAACATTCTACAACAGTTTTGTCAATACACCCGTTTTAGCCCCTTTAGCCCTTTTTTTGTAAAACAGTAGGGGCCAAAAACCCCAAATACAAAACCAACATTCCTTTAGTGGGTATAATCATCATATTTAAACTTCATAACAATTGGCTGGCCCACTACAACTTAATATTGGTAAAAAACTATTTGCCTGGACAAACTTTTATAAATGGCGTTTTTGGCCCCTTTGACCCCTAATTTTTCGAAAACCGTATGAGATATTGCAAATCTGATTGAAAAACACTGGCAGGGATTTTTACAAGGATTCCAATGAAAAAAAGATTTTGAAAATCGGACCACAAATAAAAAAGTCGATTTTTTTGGTGTGGCCCCTTTTTGACCCCTTATAGCAGTGTAACGGTACAAGATACATCAAAGGTGTTGTTACATTTTATTGACACAATTTATTGAGGAATACAATAAAAAAAGAATGATCAAAATCGGATGAAAATTAAACATTCTACAAACGTTAGCCCCTTTTGGCCCTTTTTTCTAAAACGGTAGGGGCCAGAAACCCCAAATGTAATACCAACCTTCCTTTAGTGGTTATAAACATCATATCAAAATTTTATAACAATTGGTTAACTACAACTAAAGTTATTGCACGGAAACCAAAGTGTCTACAGACGACGACGACAACGACGACGACGACAACGCCAACGACAACAACATCGCCATAACATAATACGATCGCAAAAAATTTGCGGTCGTATAAAAAAGTCTAGACAACAAGGTTGATTCTAGAGGTAAACAATTATTGCAAATGTGTGTTTCATTAAAAATAAGAATCCTAAACGGTCGTATGTAAGAAGACTCTAATGGTAATTTTACCTGCTATAAACCAAATGGTTCAAGTGTTGTGGATTATATTATAATGTCAGAATACACTGAATTGTAAAGTTTCAAATTTTATTCCTTTTTTATCTGAATGTCATTGTAAAAGCTGGTCATCAAATAAAAGAAACTTTTTACTTTAATGGTGAACAAATAGAATGTGTTAATAAATATAAATATCTAAGAATAATTTTCCAATCAAGTGGTTTATTTAACAACGCTTGTTGAAGGTCTGACAACACCCGATATAGGGTCACGTCAGCGGGCAGACATAGCAAAAAAGAGGGGAGCGACATGCATTGAAGGTTTGATTTTAAAGAGACTGGCAATAACTCCTACAGTGGTTTTCAGATCTTCTTGAAAATTTCAGGACAGGTAGATCTTGAGGTGCTGATCACTTTTACCACATGACAGAATTTTGATATCTGCTACTGTTTTAGAGTAATTTGCGAAAAACTGCAATTTACCCCTATGTTCTATTTTTAGCAATGGCGGCCACGTTTTTCACCGAATCAAAAATCCCAATGGCAGTTTTGTAGAGGACACCATAAATAACAATCATACCAAGTTTCATTCCATTTGATCCGGCGGTTTAAGAGAAGAAGATTTTTGAAAAGTTGAACGGACAGACAACAGACGATGGACGCCAAGACTGATGACAATAGCTCACATGGACCTTTGGTCCAGGTGAGCTAAAAAAGCATTTGATACCATTATACACCCAGGTATACTTATCAAATTGCTTAAATCAAATATTGGTGGAAAATTTTACAATATAATAAAACATATTATGATATGGATATATTAAATACTCTAAGAATAAAAATAGAAAATGAGCTGGGAGAAAAATTCAAATCTGATATAAGTGTGTGGCAAGGTGATGTGCTTAGTCCTTCCTTGTTTAACATCTTTATCAATGATCTCCCAGAACATTTCAAAAAATGCATTGATGAGGTCACTCTTTCAGATAAACTGTTAACACAGAGACATGTCTCGCCTGTCATGCCTGTCGCAACTGGACACAGTATAAAATGAAGTAAAAATCCTCCTTAAACTGATCTTAACTGATGCTTAAGCAGCTGCATACCAAATATAAATGGTGAACCATAACTGCTTTATATAAAACACTCATGACATAAGTAAAAAGTAAAAAAGTGTAAAATCTCAAAATCAGTAGACTGTGACTGCAGGATCATACAGATAAAATACTTTTGAAATTAATCTGTACTGATGCTAATGCAAGTACATACCCAATATCAATGATGTACCATAACTGCTTGATGCTAAACAGACGTAAGTAAAAAAATTGACCTCGGCCAAATCGGTGTAAAAATTCAAAGTCAGTAGACCATGACTGCAGAAGCATACAGATGAAATGCTTTTAAAATTGATCTGTACTAATGCTAATGCAAGTGCATACCCAATATCAATGGTGAACCATAACTGCTTCATGTTAAACAGACTTAAGAAAAAAGGTTAACCTCGGCCAAATCAGTGTAATATTTCAAAGTCAGTAGACCGTCACTGCAGGAGCATACAGGTGAAATCCTTTTAAAACTGATCTGTACTGATGCTGATGCAACTGCATAAATATTAATGGTGTAACATAACTGCTTCATGTTAAACAGACTTAAGAAAAAAGGTTAACCTCGGCCAAATCAGTGTAAAATTTCAATGTCAGTAGACCGTGACTGCAGGAGCATACAGGTGAAATCCTTTTAAAACTGATCTATACTGATGCTGATGCAACTGCATACCAAATAACAATGGTGTAACATAACTGCTTCATGTTAAACAGACTTAAGAAAAAAGGTTAACCTTGGCCAAATCAGTGTAAAATTTCAAAGTCAGTAGACCGTGACTGCAGGAGCATACAGGTGAAATCCTTTTAAAACTGATCTGTACTGATGCTGATGCAACTGCATACCAAATATTAATGGTGTAACATAACTGCTTCATGTTAAAAAGACTTATGAAAAAAGGTTCACCTCGGCCAAATCAGTGTAAAATTTCAAAGTCAGTAGACCGTGACTGCAGGAGCATACAGGTGAAATCCTTTAAAAACTGATCTGTACTGATGCTGATGAAACTGCATACCAAATATCAATGGTGTAACATAACTAGTTCACACAAAACAGACTTAAGCAAAAACTTTAACCAATTGTGGACGCCGCCTCCGCCACCGCCGGAATCACCATACCTAAGTCTCGCCTTTTGCAACATTCGTCGCAGGTAAGACAAAAATCGTATTGACTCATTACTCTATATATGCTGATGATATTGTGATACTTGCTAACTCTCCTTAAGGTCTTCAGAGAAGATTAGATGTACTTCAAACATGTTGTGATACTTGGTGTCTTAAGGTTAATTTAAATAAAACTAAAATTTTAATATTTAACAAAGCTGGTCATCAAATAAAAGAAACTTTTTACTTTAATGGTGAACAAATAGAATGTGTTAATAAATATATATTTATTGGAATAATTTTCCAATCAAGTGGTTTATTTAACCATGCAAAAGAAGAACTATACAATAAATCTCTTAAAGCCTCAATTAAATTGGGTAAATGCTTGTCTGGATCTCCAGCAAGTATAACAAGAGGCTCCCATGAGCCTGAATCGCTCACCTGACATATGTGCCTGAAGTAAAGGTTATAAGGCAAAATCTATTTAACGTTGAAAGGGTCATAAGATTAATAAGGGGGTCATCTGACAATATGGTGGATCTAAAGGTGCTGATCACTTTTGTTCTCAATCAAAATCTAAAAATCTGTCACCCTTTTTGAGTTATTTGCAAAAAAATGCAGTTTAACCTAATGTTCTATTTTTAGCCACAGTGACCATGTTTTACAACCAATCAAAAATCCCCACAACAGTTCTATACACCTAATAATAATAAACAATAATACCAAGTTTGGTTCCATTTGGACTTAAAGTGTCAGAGGAGTTAACATTTTCAATATAAGGAAATGCAGTTAAAATGCTAAATTGTGACGTTCCAAGGGCAATAACTCCTCAAAGGAAAGGTCCTACAACGTTGACCCTGTTACAAATTTTGTAGATCTTGATGTGCTTAACAATATGCAATTTAAATTTCTCAAATATCTTGTATAGTTTTCAAGATATTGAGCTAAACAGGTGCAAAATTTGCAAAAAATCCACAAAAAGGGCAATAACTCCTACATGGGTTGTTGGATTTTCTTAAAAATTTCAGAGCTGGTAGATCTTGAGGTGCTCATTACTTTTGTACCCAATCAAAATTTTGAAATCTGTCACCGTTTTAGAGTTATTTGCAAAAAACTGCCATTTACCCCTATGTTCTATATTTAGCCACAGCTGCCATGTTTTACAACCAATCAAAAATCCCCACATCAGTTCTATACACCTAATGCTAATAAACAACTAAACCAAGTTTGGTTCCATTTGGACTTAAAGTGTCAGAGGAGTTAACGTTTTCAATGTAATGAGGAAATGCTGTTAAAATGCTCAATTTTGACGTTCTAAGGGCAATAACTCCTAAAACGAAAGGTCCTACAACGTTGACCCTGTTACATATTTTGTAGATCTTGATGTGCTTAACAATATGCAATTTAAATTTCTCAAATATCTTGTATAGTTTTCAAGATATTGAGCTAAACAGGTGCAAAATTTGCAAAAAATCCACAAAAAGGGCAATAACTCCTACATGGGTTGTTGGATTTTCTTAAAAATTTCAGAGCTGGTAGATCTTGAGGTGCTCATTACTTTTGTACCCAATCAAAATTTTGAAATCTGTCACCGTTTTAGAGTTATTTGCAAAAAACTGCCATTTACCCCTATGTTCTATATTTAGCCACAGCTGCCATGTTTTACAACCAATCAAAAATCCCCACATCAGTTCTATACACCTAATGCTAATAAACAACTAAACCAAGTTTGGTTCCATTTGGACTTAAAGTGTCAGAGGAGTTAACGTTTTCAATGTAATGAGGAAATGCTGTTAAAATGCTCAATTTTGACGTTCTAAGGGCAATAACTCCTAAAACGAAAGGTCCTACAACGTTGACCCTGTTACATATTTTGTAGATCTTGATGTGCTTAACAATATGCAATTTAAATTTCTCAAATATCTTGTACAGTTTTCAAGATATTGAGCTAAACAGGTGCAAAATTTGCAAAAAATCCACAACAAGAGGCTCCCAGGAGCCTGAATCGCTCACCTGGTCTTGATGTTGACCCTATACTTTTGTAGAGCTAAATGAGCTGAACATTTAAGCAAGCAACAGCTTTTCTCTACCTGCAATAGTTTTCATTCTATAGGCCAAAAACACCATTTTTCACCTATAAGGGGCCATAACCCCTATAAGGAGTTACTGACAACTTCGACCCTATGGAGACTTTTGTAGAGTTAAATGAGCTGAACATTTAAGCAAGCAACAGCTAATCTCTATCTGCAATAGTTTTCATTCTGTAGGCCAAAAACATGAAAAATCGCTTTTTTCAAAGGCTGTAACCCCTGTAAGGGGTCACCTGACAACTTCTACCCTATGGAGAATTTTGTAGAGCTAAATGAGCTGAACATTTAAGCAAGCAACAGCTAATCTCTATCTGCAATAGTTTTCATTCTGTAGGCTAAAAACATGAGAAATCGCTATTTTTCAGGGGCCGTAACCCCTATAAGGGGTCATCTGACAACTTCAACCCTATGGACAATTTTGTAGAGCTAAATGAGCTGAACATTTAAGCAAGCAACAGCTAATCTCTATCTGCAATAGTTTTCATTTTATAAGACAAAAACATGAAAAATCGCTATTTTTCAGGGGCTGTAATCCCTATAAGGGGTCATCTGACAACTTCGACCCTATGGAGAATTTTGTAAAGCTAAATGCGCTGAACATTTAAGCAAGCAACAGCTAATCTCTATCTGCAATAGTTTTCATTCTGTAGGCCAAAAACATGAAAAATCGCTATTTTTCAGGGGCCGTAACCCCTATAAGGGATCATCTGACAACTTCGACCCTATGGAAAATTTTGTAGAGCTAAATGAGCTGAACATCTAAGCAAGCAACAGCTAATCTCTATCTGTAATAGTTTTCATTCTGTAGGACAAAAACATGAAAAAACGCTATTTTTCAGGGGCCGTAACCCCTATAAGGGGTTATCTGACAACTTCGACCCTATGGAGACTTTTGTAGAGCTAAATGAGCTAAACATTTAAGCAAGCAACAGCTAATCTCTATCTGCAATAGTTTTCATTCTGTAGGCCAAAAACATGAAAAATGGCTATTTTTCACCTTTAAGGGGCCGTAACCCCTATAAGGGGTCATCTGACAACTTCAACCCTATGGAGAATTTTGTAGAGTTAAATGAGCTGAACATTTAAGCAAGCAACAGCTAATCTCTATCTGCAATAGTTTTCATTCTGTAGGCCAAAAACATGAAAAAATGCTATTTTTCACCTTCAAGGGGCCGTAACCCCTATAAGGGGTCATCTGACAACTTTGACCAAATGGAGACTTTTGTAGAGCTTTTGATGCTGAATCAGTAGCGTGGCCTCAGATTTCCTCTATCTCTTATACTTTTTGATTTATAAGCCAAAAACAGTAGTCTGACCCCCCTAGTCTATTTTTAGTAACGGCGGCCATGTTTTTTAACGGATCAAAAATCAAAACACAAGTTTGGTGCAGGACACCCTAAGGATCATTCATACCAAGTTTCATTAAATTCTGTTTGGTAGTTTCAGAGGAGAAGATTTTTGAAAAATTGTTAACAGACGATGACGACGACGACGACGACAGACGACGACGACGACGACGGACGCCAAGTGATGGCAATAGCTCACATGGACCTTCGGTCCAGGTGAGCTAAAAAGGGCAATAACTCCTACATGGGTTGTTGGATTTTCTTCAAAATTTCAGAGCTGGTAGATCTTGAGGTGCTGATCACTTTTGTTCCCAATCAAAATTTTGTAATCTGTTACCGTTTTAGAGTTATTTGCAAAAAACTGCCATTTACCTCTATGTTCTATTTTTAGCCACAGCGGCCATGTTTTACGACCAATCAAAAATCCCCACATCAGTTCTATACACCTAATGCTAATAAACAACTATACCAGGTTTTGTTCCATTTGGACTTAAAGTGTCAGAGAATTCAATGTTTTCAATGTAATGAGGAAATGCTGTTAAAAAGCTAAATTTTGACGTTCTAAGGGCAATAACTCCTAAAAGGAAAGGTCCTACAACGTTGACCCTGTTACATATTTTGTAGATCTTGATGTGCTTAACAATATGCAATTTAAATTTCTCAAATATCTAGTATAGTTTTCAAGATATTGAGCTAAACAGGTGCAAAATTTGCAAAAAATCCACAAAAAGGGCAATAACTCCTACATGGGTCGTTGGATTTTTTTCAAAATTTCAGGGTAGGTAGATCTTGAGGTGCTGATCACTTTTACCCTATGCCAGAATTTTGATATCTTTAGCCGTTTTTGAGTTATTTGCAAAAAACTGCATTTTACCCCTATGTTTTATTTTTAGCCACGGCGGCCATGTTTTTTTAAAAATAAAAAATCCGAACAATAGTTTTGTAGGCCATACCCTAAAGATCAACTACACCAAGTTTGGTTTCAATTGGACTTATGGTGTCAGAGGAGTTAACATTTGAAAAAGTTTACGGACGGACGACGGACGGACAACGGACGACGGACGCCAAGTGACGCCAATAGCTCACATGACCCTTCGGGTCAGGTGAGCTAAAAACAAATCTTTATTTATTTGACCACACAGTAAAATCTATAGCATTATATGGGTCTGAAATATGGGGCATCTTTAAAACAAACTCAGCTGCTTGTAAAAAAGAGGACTAAAATATTTAAGAAATAATATACCAAAATTAAAAAGTCATTTGTTCAGAGAACAAATGTGAGGTCTTTCCCATGTTTTTGTTAGTTTTATGATAACGGTTATGTTTGGTTAGGCTATTTGAGTCTGTTTTTGACAATAGTATTTAACTATTAGTTGCGAAAAATGTTCCAGACTAAAGAGCAGTGAGCCTGAAGTCAGAAAAGGTATGGTTGCTAAGGACTTTTATGACGGTTGCTATGGACTAAGGGTTACTTCCGGTTAAAAAATTTTAACTCTAAACCTGGAAAGTAGTCTTGGTTAAGAATGTATATGGTTGCTATGGACTTTTCATAAATGTTACCTTGTTGCTAGGGAATAACCTTGACCCATGACCTTTGACCTTGAACTCAAATTGTAGGTCTTGGCATTCTGATTCATTTAAGTATACATGTTTACTATACTATCTGTTATGGTGTTTAAGTTATGGGCAAAAAACATGTTTTGCGAAACTTGTTTTGGCCGCCATTTTGGAACCAGTCAACCGAATCATACACTGTTTGGACTCAAATTGTAGGTCTTTTAATTCTCTATCAAATGAACCCTACATTTTATTCACCATCTGTAACCGTTTAAAAGTTATAATTGAAAAACCATTTTCAAATTACGAATCAAGGGCCGTAACTCAAAAACGACAAGTTTTACGCTTTCGCACCTGAAACATTTTTTGTAGCTTTCGATGTGGCGAACATTTTTTCCATGTATTGTCCGCTTAAATTTTTTACAGTTTTTGTGTTATACTCAAAAAACAATTTCTGATGGCGGCCATTTTGAAAATGGCTGTCCGTAGCCATGCGACTTTGGTTTTATATTGGAGGGCATAAGTTTACGGTCTCAAATAACCCATATGTCTACTATGTTATCTCAAACCGTTTTCAAGTTATAAGCCAAAAACGGTTTAGCCGAAAGGCATTAAGGGCCATAACTTGAAAACAGTTTGTCGCACAGTGTTCGACCCTTTATATCAAATAAAGGTCTAAATGAGACGAGTATTTTTCCCATTACATGTCTGCTTCAATTTTGTATGGTTTTTTAGCTATACTGCAAACAAGGTGTGCCATGACCTCTGACCTTGAGATTTGACCTTTGACCTTGACATTTTTAGATGTAACATATGTCACCTAGGATGATTGGTGAAGGTCCCAGGTCTCTAGGACTAACCGTTTTGAAGAAAAAAAAGTTTGACGAGTCGCGACACTTTTCGAGTCAAAAACGCGTAACCAGGAAGTTGATCGAAAAAAATTTTTTTGCGTGACGAATCATGACCATGAGTCTAGCAACATTTTCCCTGCTTCAGATTTTTGATAACGGTTACGGTTTTTGAGTTAATCTGCAAACAAGGTTTTTGGGTTACGGGCAGATAACTCCGTTACTAAAAATAGATTGGTTTCGCAGGGTTACTCAAGTCATGCCCTTATAGTGTCGGTTAATGGTATGAAGTTTCGTAATGTTACGTTAAGTATTTCTTCTTTTTTTTTGTGGCGGAAAAAAAAAAATAATAATAATTAAAAAGTCATTTGTTCAGAGAACAAATGTGAGGTCTTTCCCTGTCTTATGTTTTTGTTATGTACTAAAGACATTTGAGTCACTTTGTTTATGACAAGATGTTGCCATTTATTGTGATATAGGCTCCAGAATGAAGATAAGGGGTCCTAGAGTCAGAAAAAGTATGGTTGCTAAGGACTTTTATGTCGGTTGCTATGGACTAAATGTCACTTCCGGTTGCAAAAACTTACATCTAAACTCAGAAAGTAGTCTTGGTTTAGAATATATATGGTTGCTATGGACTTTTCTTTAATGTTACCTTGTTGCTAGGGAATGACCTTGACCTATGACCTTTGACCTTGGACTCAAATTGTAGCTCTTTATATACTGATTCATTTAAGTATAAATGTTTACTATACTATCTGTTATGGTTTTCAAGTTATAGGCAAAAAACGTGTTTCGCGAAACTTGTTTTGACCGCCATTTTGGAACCGTTCAACCGAATCATGTACTGTTTGGGTTCAAATTGTAGGTAATTTAATCTTCTTTCAAATGAACCCTATGTTTCATTCATCATCTTTTATGGTTAAAAAGTTATAAACAAAAAATCATTTTAAAAATAAGAATCAAGGGCGATAACTCAAAAACGACAAGTTTTACGCTTTCGCTCTTGAAACACTTTTTGTAGATTTCGACATGGCGAACATTTTTTCCATGTATTGTCCGCTTCAATTTTGTACGGTTTAAGTGCTATTTCTTAAAAACTGTTTACGGTGTCGGCCATTTTGAAAATGGCTGCCTGTAACCATTCGATTTTGGTCTTAAATTGAAGGACATATGATAACGGTCACAAAAAACCCATATGTTTACTATATTATCTCTGACGGTTTAAAAGTTAAAAGCCAAAAACGGATAAGCCGAAACGCGTTAAGGGCCATAACTCGAAAACGGTTTGTCGTACAGTGTTCGACCCTTTACATCAAATAAAGGTCTAAATGAGACGAGTATTTTTCACATTACATGTCTGCTTCAATTTTGTATGGTTTTTGAGCTATACTGCAAACAAGGTGTGCCATGACCTCTGACCTTGAGATTTGACCTTTGACCTTGACATTTTTAAATGTAACATAGGTCACCTAGGATGATTGGTGAAGGTCCCAAGTCTCTACGACTAACCGTTTTGAAGAAAAAAAATTTGACGCATCGCGACAGGTTTCGACTCAAAAACGCGTAACCAGGAAGTTGATCGAAAAAAAAATTTTTGCATGACAAATCATTGCCAAGAGTCAGGTAACCATATCCACACTTCAGATTTTTTATATCGGTTATGGTTTAGGAGGAGATCTGCTAACAAGGTTTTCCGGTCTGGGGCAGATAACTCCGTTACTAAAAATAGATCGGTTTCGCAGGGTCAGTCAAGGCGAGTCAGGGTATGACCGAATAATGGTACCAAGTGTCGTAAAGTTATGTCGCGACACTTTTGTTATAGTGACCGCGGAAAAGAAGAAGAATAATAATAATAATAATAATCAGAAGAAATACAATAAGGTCTTTCCACTGTAGTGGGAAAGACCTTAATAATAATAATCATAAGAAATACAGTAAGGTCTTTCCTTCTGTGAAAGGGAAAGACCTTAATAATATAACTGATCAAATTAAATTTTGCAAATTCATACTTGGAGTGAATAGCAAGAGTACAAACATTGCAATTTTGTCCGAATTAGGGCGAGATCCCTTATACTTTAATATAATTGCAAGTGTTTTATGTTATTTTCACTGCCCACACCATTGTGAATCAAATTTGTTACAAGATGCTTTTGAATGTAATAAGGATTTGCATAATAAATGTAATTACATGGTATACCTCTGTGACTTTTCTTCTAAAAACCCTTGGTTTAGATGAATCTTTTTTCATTAAAAACTCAATATATAAAATAAAGAAAAATATCATGGAAAAATTAAGATGTCTCTTCATGAATTCATGGTTTCAAAAGAAAGACAACTGTGACGGAAAATAAGATACTTACTTTTCTTTCAAAAACACTTTTCAAAAAGAGAAATATTTAAACATTAAAAATTTTGACGAGCCACAAATTATGTGTAAATTTCGTATAAGTGCCCATCACTTATGAATTGAAACAGAAAGACATAAGGGAAACCCTATTGAAAGGTCACAGAGGATATATGTCAATTTTGTTGTTGCAATGATGTTGAAGATGAGGAACATTTTATTACAAAGTGTAATGCATATACAAATTTGAGAAAACAACTGTTTTCAGATGTCATAGCCAATTGTCAAAATTTTTCCAACTTAAAAGATAATTTAAAATTTTATATTGTTTATGACTACAGAGGATGATGAGATAATTAATAAACTTAGCTACTTTTTAATTAATAGCTTTAAAATAAGATCCAGTTTAGACAAACACTAATTTTAAGTTCTTCATCTCCAACAAAAACACTATTTTTTCTATTACATGTATGTTATACTAACTTAATACATGTCTTTATATAAATATATATTACTAGGAAAAACCTGCGAATTCGCGGGAGAATCAATCGTTGCGTTGCTTTAAAGAATAGACCACACAACAAAAACATAGGATTTGTATGACCTTACCTGGTTGTGCTAATCGCAAATTAAAGGTTCTACGGTATATTTATCTGTAAGTAAGTTTTTAGTTTATTGTCTCGTCTCATAGGTGTTACTTTACCGTCGGCGGCGGCGTTAACTTTTTGGGTCAGGTTTTATGGGAGCACATCCATATCTCAAAAACGTTAGGTCGTAGGTCGATGAAACTTGATATGCATATGCCCTAGTAATAGCTTAGCATCGTTTCATCCCCATCTTTTGACCTTGACCTTGATTTTACGGTTGAGTAACTGAAATTTTCAATATGAATATAAAAGCAGGGGTAAGGTTTTGCGAGCACCTCCATATCCCAAGAACTATAAGTCCTAGGTTTATAAAACTTGGTATACATATGCCCCAGTAGCAGCCTAGCACAGTTGCATACCCATCTTTTGACCTATACCTTGAATTTTCGGTTGATTGACTTGATTATTGTTATTGCATATATTAGCAATGTTTAAGTTCTATAAAACCCTTTGATCTGAAGCAAAGTGCCCGCTCGAGCGGAGAGCTCTACGGTATTTGTTTCCGCGAGAAATTTGCTAATGCTGATTTAGATTTTTTATGGTCCGGAAAGGGTTATTATTTTTACAGGGCCGGAGTGAATGTTAAAAAAATTTATAAGAAAAGAAATAATGCTTAAAAAAAATAATAAATTGCGCTTTTTACAAGAAAATAATATTCTTAAAATGATAAATACACATAAGCTGCTGGTTTCTTCTTGGTTATATGCACGTACGAAACTAACGTGTCTCGAAGCTTAATCGCCCCATACCATCTCGCCCCAAATACATTATATAAACAAAATGTAGTCCCTTATAGCTATGCTCGCATTTAGGCAATGCCTACTCCATATTATGTGTTTAATCATTTAATCATTCATTGATTCAATGTAAATTCATCATACCCGAAAGTGTCCGTAATTGGCAAATAAATATTCTTATTTTTATTCTTAATACTGATGGTCGGTAGGACCTTTTGCGGGACAGCGGGAAAGCCCATTTATTTCAACGGGAATTCGGGAATACCCTTAATGGGAACGGGATTTACCCATTTTCATTTTTCGGGATGCGGGAATCACACATTTATTTTCGCGGGAATCTGGGATTTCTTGTTTTATTTGCCGGGACTTCGGGATCATACCCCCTCCTACCCCCCCCCCCCCCAATACTCAGTGGCGGTTCCAGGATTTTTGAAAAGGGGGGGGGTCCTCGAAAGAAAAGGGGGGGTCCAAAACTATAATTTGATGATTTTTGCATAACTTCTGATGAAAATCACAGAATTTTCAGACGAAAGGGGGGGTTCAGACCCCCTGGACCCCCCCTCTGGATCCGCCACTGATACTATCGTACCCTACTGATTACCTTAGCCATAGACATGTCTATGCCTTTAGGTTAGTTTAGCTTACCACAAAAATCAGGGGATATATAGTAAGGGGGAAGGAAACAATTCAGCATAAAGTAATTATGGGGATATTCCCAGGTAAATATGAACTTCGAAAAAATTATCTTATAACTGGCCGCCCAATCGTCAGCCTATGCGGTACACCATTACATAACGTTGGACGTTTCATTGATCATATATTATTACCTATGGTTCAAAACCAATGTACTTAAACTAGAGATACCAAACATTTCATAAGAAAAATCGAAAGTATAAAAGTTCCACAGCACACCTTTCTAATTACATGCGATGCATCTAATATGTATACTAACTTAGAAATTAATGAAATACTTGAAGCCGTAAACAGACTGTTGGATCAAGTTGATATAAACAACTATTCAATTAAAATTCCGAGAAAAGAAACAATACTAGAATTACTAAACATAATACTGAGAAACAATGAGTTTACATTCAATGACCAAATCTATAAGCAAAAAATAGGCGTCCCTATGGGAGGTAGTGTCTCTGCAGAATTAGCAGACATTAGAATGTACGAAATATTTGAAAACATTCTTAACAAATATGAGCATAAGAGCAAAATAATCTTCTGTGCAAGATATAGAGATGACATATTCCTTTTACATAAAGGATCAGAAGCTGAAATTCATGAATTCTTCCAACTAGCTAATTCTTGCCATAAGCTATTGAAATTTACATATGATATTTCTTACTCAGAAATGCCATTCTTAGACACATTCATATACAAAGGGGAAAGATTTAACCTGAATGGAACTCTTGACCTAAAAACATATACGAAAAAAAACGGAAACATTCCAATATTTAGAAAGGGGAAGCTCACATCCCCAAGGGGTATTTAAAGGCTTCATTAAAGGAGAGATAATAAGTCTTCCAGAATTCCGACCAGTACCTCCTCGTGGTGGAAGACGGGCCCTGTCTCCAGGGCGTATGTACCTGGAACAGCTAACACTGGCGGTGGTGTGTCATGGGCTGGACGACCCATGGCACATAGCGAGTCTATACCTGTTTAGGTATTAAAGTCGACGCAGAGGGGCTTTCCCCTAGTCGCGACTATAAATACCCATCAGTCAGAGAGATAATAAGACATATCAGAAATACAAGTGATGCAATGCTTCAAAACATCATCAAAGTCTTCAAAATCAGACTTATACAGAGAGGTTATAAATCTACAGAGATTGATGAAATAATACATGTAATACAAAATACAATTCATCTAAACAGAAAAGATCTGTTACAAGATAATAGACGTGGTAATGATAAAACCATAGTGTTGGTAACGAAGTTCAATCCAGCCATAAAAAAATTGAAAAAATTATTAATTAAACATTGGCAGGTATTGCAGAGCAATAAAAGATGCAAGCAAATATTTAATAGGCTTCCAATGATTGCATACAAAAGAGGAAAAAGCTTACAAGATTTGTTAAAAAAATAAACAACAATTCTAATAGAATCGAAATGGTAATCACAAAAACCTGGACACTCGGGTTAATTGATTTAAATGGTGTCTTGTCTAGCTGTATTAAAATATAGAAGAATGATTTTGACAACTGAAGATGGACCATATCATTCTTAAAGTTAATAATATTTAATACAGTAAGGTCCGAAACACCATAAATAATACTCAGAATTTGAATAAAATTTCAAACATCAAAGTTAGAAGTACATTCTAAATATACAGTATACTAGCTCATGCAGCTATAATGAAAAAGAAGAGATAACATACTGATCACAGATATAATACTGTTATGTGACATATTGAACAATAATATGGAATCCTATCCTAGATAGTGAAACAAGACCTCCAATAATGAAAATAAATTGAATATTTAAGTAGTTAGTAAATGACAATTCTGCCCCAAAACCATTTTTCAAGGGGGGATTCTGCTTAGGCCCCCCCCAATTCCGGGCTCGGGGATGCAAACGGATCGTATCTCGTCATGACCGTCGAAATTTAGCCTTGGTCTTGCGGTAGAAGCTTTCCCGACGGGGGAAAACCTCGTCGGAAAAGATTCTTTTTTTTTGCAGTAATTATAACTGGATTATCTCCCCTGATGCTGAAAAAAAAGTATTTTTTGAGATTATTTGCTGCATTGGCTGGAAAAATATGATATTGGGCTGAGGGATTTTCTTAAAATAATCCTCAGTGGGGGTCTCAATAATTTTCACTGGGGTCTGGCGGCATGCGGGGTGAAATTTTGCAAAAATATTTAGGCGATATGCAAATTAGCCATACCTTTCCTAATGAAATTGCAGGAATTGCATGGTTTAAATACCGCTCAAAGACATATATTATTAAGTATGCAGCAGCTCCGAGATCGACGGATGGCACCAGCCCGACTATACGAGTGAAAAGTGGGACTAACGTAGCTTATATGGAGGTCACTCAGATCTTCCCTGAGATGTACGACTTTACCTTCGAGGAGTGACCCCGTTGTAGATGGTTAGAGGAGCGGAGACTTATTTACTCGCATGCCGCCACAATAGGTGCAAGCTATTCCGTAATGCTTACACAAGGGTGCCTTGGTGGTGGGGAAAGCACATCGTTGCATATCATCTAATCCTAGGATTTCAATCACCCGAGGTGATTTTTTGCCCTCCTGCCATGCCTTTACTTTTGAAGTGAAGTGAAAAAAAAAAAAACATATATAGAATAAAGACATGGCATCATCCATGATAAGAATCATGGATCGCATGGAAGATTCAGTCTCGGGGAATAGCACCCCAGCCCTCAATCCCCAAAAGCAGCAATACTGCAATGCCCCACTCAGAAGGAAGAAGGGAGAATTTTGCAAAAGCAAACCAGGCAAGGATGGGCATTGCTGGAGGCATACCAAGAATCCACCTCAGCAGGATATTGCCGACCAACCCATCGGGGGGAAGTTTCAGGTGATCGAGACCATCAAGGAGCTTCGGGAAATTGCTAAGGAGGAAGGGGTGAGGGGATATAGTAGGAAAAGTAAGGACGCTTTAGTGAGACTCATCGAGTGTGCCACCGGTCGTAGGTTCCTTCGCCGGGAAGTATTCACAAAGAAGCAGCTCAAGGCTATGGCGCGGCGTAGGGGGATCACCAACTATTCCCGACTCAGAAAGGATCAACTGGTCGAGAGGGTGAAGGAGAGTCTTAGGGAAGCTGAAGATGAGATCAAAGTGCGCGATAAGCGCGAGGCTTTGGGTAGGATATTCGGCACGGTGAACCTCGAACCCCTGAAGCCGCATGACGTTGAAACGTTTATGCAAGTGAGCCGAAGCATCACCCGAAGCAAGATCTCAGATGCCCTAGCAGAGAAGAGAGGCTTGAAAGTCCACTTGGTCCTTCACGTGGAAATGGTGAAGATCAGCCCGGCAACCGGCGAGAATATCTACGCTAACCCAAAATTCCGGTCGGTCTTGACGGTTATCACGGGGTCGGTAGATTTGGACGAAGTGATAGCGTGGATGGAGGATAAGATCATTGAGAGCATGGCAACTTTCCAGGCTGGGGGGAGCGGGTGGACCTTTGGGCGCGTCGAGAAGCTGGAGATTCAGCTGAATGAGTACAAGCCCCTTAAGGGAAGCTCATATATCCCACTCCCCAAGAAGCTCGCTGCCAAGAAAGCAATAGTCAACGTGCAAAATGAGGATCAGCAGTGCTTCAAATGGGCGATCCTCTCGGCCCTCCATCACGAGGAGGTGGATCAGAAGCACACCAACCGAGTCAAGCAGTACGAAAAGTGGGTGGATGAGCTCAGGTTCGATGACATCGACTTCCCGGTATCACTCCGGGCAATCGATAGGTTTGAGAAGCTAAATGAGGGGATCAAGGTCAACGTCTATGGATTCGATGGGGGGAAGGAGGGAGGGGTCTACCCTATGAAGATATCCGAGAGGGATGATGCCGGGGCGCAGCACGTGGACCTCATGCTAGTGGCTAATGATGAGACGCGGCACTACTGCTGGGTGAAGAACTTCTCGCGGCTCTTGACGGCTCAGGTAACCGATCACGACGGGGTAGCGTACTTCTGCCGCCGATGCCTGAACCACTTCACCCGGCAAGAAAAACTGGATCAGCACATGGACTATTGTGGTCAGAAGAAGGCGGTGAAAATCGAGATGCCGATCGAAGGAAGCTACGTCAGCTTCCAAAACCACACCCGGTCGATGAAGGTACCATTCGTCGTCTACGCAGACTTCGAGTGCTTCACTACCAAGGTCGAGCCTGAACCGGTGAAGGATGGCGTAGATAGGATCGTGCAGCTGCTGGAGCGCATGATGAAGACTACCATCCAGAAGGTAGAAGGGGGCGAGCCGTCCAAACCCCATACCAAGAACCTCCAGAAACACGTACCATCGGGATTCTGCTATCACATCAAGTGCTTTGATGAGACGGTATACGCCAAGGAGCCGGTGATCTACACCATGCAACGGGAAGGGGAGGACTTGGGTCAGATCTTCGTGGATAGGCTGACGAAGGACATCCGCGTGATATATCAGCAGAACGATTTCAAGAAACTCATGGTGATGACGGAGGAAGATAAGATCGCCTTCGCGGAAGCTACCAAGTGTTTCATCTGCGACCAGGAGCTTGGGGAGGATAGGGTGAGGGACCATTGCCACTTCACGGGCAGATTCAGAGGGGCCGCGCACAATGAGTGCAATCTGAACTATCAGGCGTCGAAATTCATCCCGGTCATCTTCCATAACCTGGCAGGCTACGATGCACATCTCTTCATCAAGGCACTGGGGGCTACTGAAGGCAAGATCGATTGCATTCCCAATACGGAGGAGCGCTACATATCATTCACCAAGAGCGTGGCGGTCGGCTCGTACAAGGATAAAAAAGGGAAGATGAAGACGCTCTACCAGCACTTGCGATTCATCGACAGCTTCAAGTTCATGGGGGCAAGCCTGCAGAAGCTGGTAGAATCCACGCCGACCGATGCCTTCACCAATATGAGGAGGGAATTTGGGGCCAAGCCGATGGATCCGGAGCTCTTCAAGATTGAGCACTTTGAATCGGAGAATGGGCGAAGCATCACCTTGCGCGAAGTGATCGACCGGGAAAAACTGAAGCATATCGTAACGCACCCGGAAGACTACGAGCTGGGGAGTAGGTGTATCAAGGGCGAGAAGATGGATAAGGATGCCCAGCTGACGCTCTTGCAGGATTACTTGGCCCGCACCAATACCCTGGGCGAGTGCCCGATGCGATATTACCAGCGCAATGGCTTCGGAAGGTATTGGACCGGTGAGAAGATCGGTCTCCAGAATATCAGCCGCCGAATTCGGCATACCCTCTGCGCAGATCATATGATCGATATCGATATGAAAAATGCGCATCCGACTCTGCTCTCCTGGTATTGCCATGAAAATGGCATCTCGTGCACGGGACTCGACGCATATATCGCCGACCGGGAGAGGCTAATCGCGAACCTGATGACCTACGAGGGAATCAGCCGGGACGATGCAAAAACCTACCTACTCGCCATCATCAATGGGAAGATCGTCAGACTCAAGCATGACGCACCAGCCTGGCTCCGGGACTATTATGGGGGAATGAGGCAGATCATGGAGGAAGTGATCAAGCTGAATCCTGACCTGCATAAGCTTGCCTGCGAATCTAAGGAGAAGAGGGGGACGGACTATAATATCGAGGGCACGACTGTGAATTACGTCATGTGCTCCCTGGAAAATAAGGCTCTGATGGCGGCCTTCGACTACCTGACCGAGCAAGAGATCGAGGTGGGGGCTCTAGTATTCGATGGGCTAATGATCCATAAGAAGGGGGTCCCGCGCACCAGACTACCCGAGATTCTCCGAGGATGCTCTCAGAAGGTGAAGGAAGTCGTTGGGGCTGATATCACCTTCACGGTCAAGGAGATGGATGAAGGGTACGACATCCCCATCGCGGCGACCGGGCAGATGGGCCACCACTCAGACCTGCTGCTACGAAAAGGCGTCTATCCCTACGACTATATGGATAGATTCGAGAGGCTCCAGGAGACCCAGCTCCCACCCAAGGAAGCCTTCGTCAGCACGCTCACCGGTGAGCATATCAGCGAGGAAGATTACGATCACGCTCAGAAGGTCTGGGAGGCCTTCGGATGCAAGACCATGCGCGATTACCACGACCTCTATCTCGAGACCGACGTGGTCTTGCTCACCGACGTATTCGAGAATTTCCGCGAAATCTGCATGAAGCACTATGGTCTCGATCCTGCGCACTACTACACAGCGCCAGGGTTAGCTTACGACGCAGCGCTCAAGGTTAGCGATATCAAGCTTGAGCTTCTCACCGATCCTGATATGCTGCTCATGGTCGAGAAGGGGATTCGCGGGGGTCTGACCATGGCGTCTCAGACATATGCTCGGGCGAATAATCCCTACGTGCAAGATTTCGATCCGAGCAAGCCGACCAACTATCTGATGTATCTGGACGCCAATAATCTCTACGGGTGGGCGATGAGTCGGGCCCTACCCACCGGAGATTTCAAGTGGATCGATCCCTCGGAAGTCCCAGACCTCAGCACGCTCGGCGAAGAGGAGGAGCAAGGATTCATCTTGGAAGTGGATCTCGAATATCCCAAGGAGCTCCACGATCGTCATAACGATTATCCCCTCGCGCCGGAATCCATGGTGATCAATGGAGTCAGGAAGCTGGTGGCCAACCTCCATGACAAGGAGAAATACGTGGTCCACTACGTGAATCTCAAGAAGTATCTTGCCCGGGGTCTGAAGCTGAAGAAGGTCCATCGCGTCCTCCGATTCACCCAGAGCCCATGGCTGAGGGCTTACGTGGAGAAGAATACGGCTTGCAGGGCATTAGCCACCACCGACTTCGAGAAGGATTTCTTCAAGCTCATGGTCAACTCGGTATTCGGGAAGACCATGGAGAATATCCGCAATAGGGTGGACGTGCGGCTGGTCAATAGCGAGAAGATCGCCCGGAAGCTAGTGGCCAAGCCAAACTTCAAGCGTAGGACGGTCTTCAGCGAAGATCTGGCTGCCGTCCATCTGCATCGCACCAAACTGGTCTTCGATAAACCCATCTACCTAGGGTTCTCCATCCTTGATCTATCAAAGACCCTAATGGCTGACTTCGTCTATGATTATCTGAAGCCTCGGTATGGCGACCGACTCAGCATCTGCTATACGGATACGGATAGCTTGATCTGCGATATCCAGACGGTGGACGCATATAAGGATATGGCGGAGAGCGTGCATCAGCGCTTCGATACGTCCAACTATGCCCCAGACCATGCCTCCGGGATCCAGGCCGGCGTGAATAAGAAAGTGATAGGCAAATTCAAGGATGAGTGCGCCGGCCAGCCGATGACTGAGTACGTGGGACTCCGCCCGAAAGCATATGCCTTCAAGGTGGATCGCGAGGAATGCAAGAGGGCTTAAGGTGTGAAGAAAAGCGTGGTCGAATCCGAACTGACCTTCGCAGACTATAAGGAGTGCCTGGACACGGGCAAGGAGAAATACCGTTCGATGAATATCATCCGCAGCAGGCATCACCAGATTCTCACCCTAGAAACCTGCAAGAAATCGCTCTCATCCTCCGACGATAAGCGTCACATCCTCCCAGACGGCGTCAGCACCCTCGCACACGGCCACTACCGAATCTAAATAAATGAGCAGCATACGCGTCCATCACTTGATCCTCCCCCACAAGCCCCTCTCGAACCTAGAGCTCGAGGATGCTGCATATGCCCTGAAAATCTCTCGATTCAGAGGAACATTCATGCGCGATGCCCTACCACCCACCCCACGCCCCATCGAATGCGGCATCCTGAATCACGACGACTTCCATGGCCCCGGCACGCACTGGACGTGCTGGCATAAGCGCGGAGGACTCAAAGTTTACTTCGACCCCTACGGCCTGCCTCCGCCCGACGAGATGATCGACTATTTGCGGCCGGAGATTCGATATAGCACCGATGAGCTGCAGAGGCGCGGGGACGTAGTATGCGGGCACTTTTGCCTCTACGTGCTGAACATGCTTGCGGATGGGCGATCGATCGACGACGTGATTTTCTCACTATAGATAAATGGATAAGTTCGGTTCACATGCAAGAAAAAGGGTATCGCTCTGGCGGATGCTCCAGGATCTCGATATGAACGATCATCGCATCACTAGCCTGGGGTTGCCTCAGGAGGGGTCGGATGCCGTGACGAAGCGCTGGGTCAACCTGCAATTGAAAGATGGTATGAAAGATATCGATGATCTGGAGGCGGCGCTCGAAGTAACCTCGAAGGCGCTAGAGGCTGAGAAGAAACGTCTGGATCGTATCGAGAAAGAAGTGGTTAAGTGCTTACCCATGGCCGGCGGGAGGATGACGGGTGAAATAGATATGCAGGGTCATGCCATTCACAATCTTCCCGAGGGGACCGGTGCCGACGAGCCAATTACGAAAGGATGGTACGCAAAGAACTGGCAGGACCTGGTCTTGGGGATGCAGAGAAAGATAGACGCCGCGGAATCTAAGTATAAAACCCTCGAAGATCAGATGTTCGATAACCAGGAAAAGCTGGATGCCCTCGAGACGTATGTTAGGCTCAAGCACCCATCCACCGACAGGGTCGGTCGGCGCTCGGTGAGTGATATATCGGATTACGAAAGAACGATCGATGCCATCAAGGCGGCGCTTCCGAGGCGGGGTTAGCCATTCCCTCAAATTTTTTCCGGTCCCCATGGCAAGGACCAGAAAAAAATTCTACCTATTGAAGCTCGGAAGCCCTCACCCATGAGTTGAAAGTCTTCGGATAGCCCCGCCATTTGACGAATATTTCCTTTACTCCTCCCCGGATGCGCCGACGCAAGACTTTCTCGATACGAAAGACGTCCTGGTCGGTGCGCTGAAGCTCGGGCTCATAGAAAGATCCTTGGACTTCCTCCTCCTCGTAATCCTTGAGGCTGCGTATTCAAGGTCTGGGCGATGGTGAAGACTTCCTCCGTCCAGCGAGGCGTATAGCCCTTCTCGAAGGTGCCTTTCTTCTTGGTGATCCGAACCCTATCTCCGACCTTGAATCGTGGCAGCTGCATGGGTGGTAGGTCTCCATAGAGATTCCAGAATACCTTGACCTCATTCTCCTTCTGGCTGGCGGCGGTGGGCGTCATCTTGATGGATCGATGCTTGGTGGTATTATACTGGAGGACGAGATCGTCCAAGATGGGAAGGTAGGCGCGCGTGGAATTGGCCTAAAAATACTTGAACATCTTCTCCTTCATGGTACGATTCCAGCGCTCCACCACGCTCGATTTCTCCTCATTCTCAGTGGAGTAGATCTCGACGCCGTGCTTCTGGAGCAGCTCCTTCACCTCCCGATTATAAAATTCTTTGCCCTTATCGGTCCATAGCTTCTCAGGCGTGCGATCCTTGAAGACGGCTCGGAAGGCATCTCGCACCGTAGCACCCTTCTTATCTTTCAGCGGCACCAGCCAGCCGTACTTTGAGAAGATATCGATGATGCTCAAGAGGAATTTGAAGCCTCGATTATCGCGGGAGAAGGCACTCATATCAACGAGGTCGGCCGCCCAGGTCTCGTCCACCCCACCCACCACCACGCGACGCTTCTGGAATTTGCGTCGGACTGGCTTATGCAGCTCTTCGGCTAGCTCGTGCGACCAACGAATTTTTTTTTTTAACCCCCAGCCCAAATCGAGTCTTGGTGCCGATGATGGGCTTGACGATGCTGCGGTCCATGCGCTCGCGGACGATGGGATTGGGAATGGTGTCAAGTGAGGCTAGCATGGCCTTATCGCAGATAGAATTGCGTGCGGCAGTTTTCTTATGCTTGGCGTAGCAGAGATCGTGGCGATAGGCGGCCTGATCCACCCGATTAATGGGCTTCGACCAAGCCTTCGGAGTACCATCTGCATTTAGACGCTTATGGAGCTGGGTGCCCGGCACGGTGAAATTATGCCCTGGCAGATGCATTTCCGCAGGCAGCCAATTGATCATTTTATTTACGAGCCCCGCTCCCTTGCTCCCTCGGAGAAACTGAGACTTCCTTGCCCCGCATACGACGCATAGCCCACCCGTCCGCCGCCTCTCATTGCTGGTGGTGGTCTCATAGCGACCTTCCGTCTCGGTTGGCCGCTTGCACTTCAGGCAGAAAATCATTCTTTATCTATATAAATGGACGTCGAAAATATCTCCTATAATGAGGTGGCTGCAGCCCGACGCAATCACTTCCTCCTCCCGCAGCGTTCGATCAGAGGCCTGATCATCGGGAAGTCGGACTGCGGCAAGACGACGCTGCTGAATAACCTCCTCTTGCGCGATGGGTGGCTGGACTACGATCGATTATACGTCTTCGGGAAATCCCTTCACCAGCCCATCTACCAGCTGCTGCAGCGGGCACTGGGGAGAGGGTTCACGAAGGAAGATATCCGATCCCTACTCTCCGTCAAGGATGCCTGCCCCCACTCTTTGATTGACGTGGTGGAAATGCTGAAGCCACCGCCCCGGCCTGCCGATATCGAAGCCTTCTTCTTTGAGCAGGGTGACGAGGTGCCGGATCCTCGAGACCTCGACCCCGCCCGCAAGAATCTTATGATCTTCGACGATTTGATGCTGAGCAAACAGAGTAAGTGCGAAGACTACTACGTGCGCGGCCGCCATAATAACGTGGACTGCTTCTATCTCTGCCAAAACTATTTCAAGCTGCCGCGGCAATCGATCCGGGAGAATGCCAATTTTATATGCCTCTTCGAGCAGGATGCCAAGAATCGCGATCATATCCGTCGGGATCACTGCAGCGACCTCACCTCCGCCCAGTTCGATGCCCTCTGCGACCGATCCTGGGCCGAGCCGTACGGATTCGTGACCATCGATCTCACGAGGCCTAAGGCGGTTGGAAAATATCGATGCAAATTAGAAGATTTCTATCGAGTCTAAGATAAAATGATGAATGAAGAATACGCATTCTTGAATCAGATCGAGCTGGAGATAGGTCGATCTCCATCCATCGCCGAGGTAAAAGGATACCTCATAGATATGCTCTTCAAACCTCCCCGATGGCTTGATAGGTGCGAGGGGTGCTCTGCGGATCACTATTTTGGCCGGTACGGGGAGGAGTGCGAGTGCAAGCTTCTCAGCAATATTTGCCACCCCTGCATCCGCCAGCGTCTAGGGGAATTCGGAGAGTGCAAGTGCACCTGCCGCCATATTCTTGAGGATGGCTTCTGCAATAAGTGTGGAGGAGATTTCGACGCTTTGAATTCCGGTCGCTATACCAGGTTGAAATCTTACGCCAAATCCACCCAACCGCAATGCTCGGTCAAGACGGTCCGAGGCCACCAGTGCACGCATCCATGCCAGCCGGGTCGAGATAAATGCAAAAGGCACTTGCCAAAAATCCAGAGATCCTCCCGATCGATGCGCAACCGTCGAGGTCGTGCGATACCCTTCCTTTGAGCCGCTAAAATTCGTCACGCTTTGGTCAGGCGTCAAGATCCGGGTCCGCTAAAACGCTTCGAGGCGTTCGCTCAAACGCTTAGGGGCGTTCGCTCAAACGCTTTCCGACGCTTAGGGGCGTTCGAAAGCGTCCGATGCTATAAATAAAATGACCTTCATCAAGATCACCGACCCCAAGCAGCGTGAGGCGCTCGCTAGGGAATTCCAGGAAACCAAGCGTAGCATTCAAGCTAGCAATATGCAGCATCGCCTCGAGAAGATGGGGCTCGACCGAGACCTCACCAAGATATTCAAGCCCGTGGTGGAAGCCCAAAAGGAGGCCGCCTCGAAGATCACCAAAACGATCGAAGATATCCCGATTGCGCTACCCACTCCAGTGCCAGCCCTTCCCCCTCCTGCCGAATTTGCCGATCCACTACCCATCGGACCGCCCCATGGCACCCACCTCGGCCCGCGGGCAACTCAGTATCTTAAGCTCAGCATGACTCCTCAAGCCGACCATACCTTTGGATTGAGGGTGGAGGACGACGTCTTCATGATCGGAAATTTGCCCGTCTCCTTCGATGGGGATGATATCTTCATCGATGGCGTGCGTCATAAGGGTGCCCCCGGACTTTGGGAGCTCATGGTTAAAAAGCGACCCGAATCTTTCGATCCCGAAGACCTGATGACCTACGGCGACATCCTACGAGCCTCGGGAGCCATGTATCAGGGAAATTCCATCCTCTCGCGGACCCTAAAATCCAGCCGAAGCTATAAATGGAAAGAGATCGTCTCAGGCATCTACCAGCAAGATAAGTATGGCTCTGGGCTGCAGACGGTATTCCTACCGAAAGACTTCGATTCGCTTATTGATCGTCTGGAGCTTTGCAGTGCCGCCTATAGGGCTGGAAATAATGGGGTGCGCAACGAGATCGTGGCCATCCTCGACGCCTTGAGGAAATTTGATCATATCGACGATTAGAAATATAGGCAGCTGCATCGTAGTCTCCTATAAATAAAATACGATGCCATTAGTGATGAAACGTGGTTATCGCCGCAAATATGCAGTCGGCGGGCGGGGGCTGTTCGATGCGGTCGCCAATTTAGCCGGGCGCATATTAACCTCCTCTGCCGCGAAGACGCTGGGCAGTAAGGCCATGAGCGCCGCTACCAATGCAGCCCTGAAAGGGGTCGAAAAGGGAGCCTCCAAAGCCGTGGACCACGTCGTGGATAAGGTGACCCGCAAGGTCCGGAAGCCCCGCAAGCCCAATCAACCTAGCAATCCCAGCATTCCCGCGAAGACCTCCCAGCAGCAAGCCAGACTGAATAACCTCATCTCGGGCGGCGGCATCGCCACCATCTACGACTTCGTCCGGTGCTATAAATAAATATATCATGGCAGAAATTCTCACCATCACCGAAGGATTGACCTTCGATGAAAGTCTTCAGGAATATGAGGTTCACGAATACGAGCCTCAAGCTGGGGCCCAACTGAATGATGCCGGTGCGGAAATACGTATCAATATCGAAACCCAGGATCTCTTCCTCCACCCAGCCGAGAGCTATCTCTTGGTCGAAGGACGGCTCCAGAAGAATGATGGTACGCCTATGACGATGGAGATCTGGTATCGCTCGTCCATAACGGTATCATGTATCTTTTTCGGACGATCAGCTACCGACTCTCCGGCCAGCAGATCGAGCATATCAACGATCCGGGAGTCGCCACCACCATGCTGGGAATGCTAACCTACCCCGACGATTTCTCCAAATCTCAAGGTCTCAACCAGCTATGGAATAAGGATTCATCCGCCGTCGCCCATGCAGATAATACCGGCTTCTCAGCTCGCCACGGCTATATCATCACCAAGCCTGCCAATAAAGGGTCATTTTCCTTCGCCATTCCCTTGAAGCACATCTTCGGCTTTGCGGACGACTATGGCAAGATCGTATACGGCTTCAAGCACGAACTTTCCCTGGTGCGCGATTCGGATGCCAATGCCGTGCTGAGGGCAGCCGCCGTCAACGACGTGGCGAAAATCGCCCTGAGTAAGATATCCTGGTTCGTCCCCCACGTCAATCCATCCGACCAGGAGAAAATGCGGCTATATAAGACCATCCAAGGCAAGGGTAAGATCGACTGCGGCTTCCGGATGCGGCAGTGCGACTCCATAGCCGTCCCGCAAACCTCCCAATTCAACTGGCGGCTGGCAGCCAAGAGCGGTCGGGAAAAGCCCAGATATATCATCGTGGCCTTCCAGACCGGCAAGAGCAATGATCAGACCCAAAATGCGGCCGTATTTGATCACTGCCGATTGCGAAATATCTACGTCACCCTCAATGCGGACCGCTACCCTGCCGTAGACTTCAATGCTAGCTTCACACAAAATAAGATCGCCAGAGTCTATAAAAGTGCAGCTGATTTCAGGAAAAATTACTTCAGCATGGACCGCCTCATTAGCAATAGCAATATCAACCCTTCTGACTTCATCGACCTCTACCCACTTTTCGTCATCGATGTGAGTCACCAGTCCGAGCGATTGAAGGAGTCGACTGTGGATATTCAGATCCGGGCCGATTTCGAGCGCAATGTGCCCGCCAATACCGAAGCCTTTGCCCTCGTAATCTCCGACCGGATCCTCCAATTTGAGTCCGACGGTCAGAAGATGAACGCCGTCTTCTAGAGGCGACCGCCGCCATTGGTAGTTTTTTCAGTGCCTTCTGGCACCAAAAAATCTGTCGATACCGCCGGCTCTATAAATAAATGGACCAAGCGCTGCTTCAACGCATTGCTGATAATTCCGACCCCAAGCAGGGATTTTCCTTCATAGTGTCCGATAACCAAAGCCGAATCCTCACCCGCTTCAACCCGCCCCTGCACCTGAAGGAGGGAAGGAGCTATGCGATGGCATTGGTGAATCTTGAGACCTACTACTCCATTCCCAATATCCATGCAGGCAATAATTCCTTCCGCTACTCTCCCGATGATGGCGCCAACTGGTTTCCCATCGGGCTGAGCACCGGCTCCTACGGCATCGAAGATATCAATGATGAGATCCAACGGCAGATGCGTCTTAATAAGCACAAAACCAAGGTCATCCTCAACGCCAATCGTGCGACCCTGAGAGCGACGCTTACTCTCGCCCTGCACTATCAGGTGGATTTCGACGTCCCAAATAGCATCAGCAGCGTGCTGGGCTTCGAGCGGCAGATCTATACGTTCGACCGAGCCACGAATGGCTACTCAGAAGGGGAGCATATCGTCAATATCATCAGCATCAATAGCATCTTGGTGAATAGCGATATCATCAGCGGAAGCTATGTGGATGGCACCCAGCAGTCCACCATCTATAGCTTCTTCCCCGGCGTGGCCCCAGGCGAGAAGATCCTTCAGACCCCCAAAAATCTAGTATATTTGCCCGTGACTTTGCGAACCATCAATCGCATGGAAACGTATCTCATCGATCAAGACGGTCGCCCCATCGATCTGCGAGGGGAGCATCTCACCATCCGCTTTCATCTTCGCGAAGTATAAATAAAGAATGTATCATGAGTACGGTTTGAGCTTGACGAAAAATCAGGCAGAAAAGATCCAACGGGCGGCAAAGAAAAGCTGCCCAGTCACCATCCGCTTGTCCCGCGCAAATTTGAGAGGTGATCATAAGATGCTGCTCACCGCCCGGCAGGTGCAAAAGATCACCAAGCTCCTGCAGCAAGGCACCGGTGGTATGAATCTGGAGATGAGCAGTGCCCAATTGAAGGAGAATATGCAGAAGGTGGGAGGCTTCTTACCCATGCTGGCCGGGTTGGCCATGAGAGCCCTACCCTTGGTAGCTAAGACCGTTCTGCCTGCCCTAGGCATTGGCGCCTTGAGTGGTCTGGGAAGTGCGGCCGTGTCCAAAGCCGTCGGTTCGGGATTATACTTGAAGCGTGGTGGGTGTGTCTGCACCATGAAGCCTAGTGGGGGCGGTCTCTACCTGAAACCTTCGACCGCACGATTCGTCCAGGGTGATGGGCTCTACTTGAAGCATGGTCGGCAATTCGTCGATGGCTCTGGCTTGATGTTAGGACCAAATAGCCCATTCAAGAATATCCCCCTGCTCGGTATGCTCCTATAAATAAATGGATGATGAAACAGATGGTAGACTCGAGGAATTCCTGGAGTCCGAGGTCCAGAAATATGCTCGCATGCTTCGCATCTATAAGCGACTGAATAAGGTGGTCTCCATTGCCCTAGCTGCAGCCTCCATTATCAGTCTGTTGCTTACCAGTGGTACCATGGGATCTGCTTTGACCGGGGTCGGTGCCGTGGCATCCCTCCCCCTTGGATCCCTCGCTTGCCTGAGTGCTACGACCATCCTGGTGCTCTCGCTGATTGCCAAGCGAATCGCCAAGAAGAAGAAAAAGCACCGCGAAACTCTCCGCTTGGCAAGATTCTATCAATCCCAGCTCCCGGGTGAGGATGGTGTCCCCGCCGTCTGCCTGAAGAATTATTACGATGGAAAGGATCGTCTACGCCAGCCCTCGCCCCCTTTCAGCGAAGATCTAGCCAATCATTCCCAAGGCCCTTGCTGATCTCAACCCTCAAAATATCTTTTCCGATGGGTTTCCCCCATCAGAAAAGGTTTCTCCCACGCTCCCTCAAATCACCACCTCAAAGTCGAAGTAGTCGTGCCCACTCTTCTTTGAATTCTTCATCCCATAATTATCAATCTTGAGCAGGTGCCACTTTTTCCGTGGTATCCGCTGCATTTCCCGGACCATCCTGCTGCACACCCAAACCTTGGTTTCTACCCCTTTCCTCTCCAGCGTCAGAATCATGCCGTCCCCATACTGGCTTTTCGTCTCCTTGACCCCCATCACTTGGAATATTTCCCAAGGCAGGTCGCGCCACCTCAGAATCGGTTCGCGTCTGGCCTCCCTTTGAGTCTGTGCCCTCTTTCTCACCTCCTCGTCGTTCTCTTCCCGCCCGGGGCCTAGCAATCGGATTTGCTGACCCATCTCTTGAGAAGATTCGGAATTCATGATTTATTGGATTTCCAATTTTTTTAATGTATTTTTGGTGGGTCGCCCCAGATGCCCTACCGATGAGGCTCCCAGCACTTTTCAGCATCCCTGACTCGATCACGATCCGTTTGCATCCCCGAGCCCGGAATTTGGGGGGGCCTAAGCAGAATCCCCCCTTGAAAAATGGTTTTGGGGCAGAATTGTCATTTACTAACTACTTATTTAATTGAACAAAACAGAAAATGAGGAAAAAAGTTTTAGGCTGAACGGTGCAAAGATGGGATTTTGTGATTTTTTGATAATGATTATTTATTCGTTCTTTTTTTTAAAGTACATGTGATCTGAGACAATAATTAAATATGATTTTCTCAGATGTGATTTACTTGTACTATTATTGCATTGTTTTATTAACTTCATACATACACTGCTGAATGACAACAGATGTGGGACATCAAAAGCATAGATCTGTATATTTAATATACAGGTCTATGTCAAAAGATATTTTACAGTTATACTATATTTTCACATAAAGTATCAAAATGGCATATACATGTATATAATAAATTCATATACATGTAGCATGTATATAATAAACCTAATATTTTTATAACTATCAGTCTTTGATTCTAATTATTTTTGTAAAGACTTGAGAGTATAACGATGACAATTTTTGTAACTTGCACTGATCTGCATGTATAGTTTAAAGCCAGATAAATCAACATACATTCATGCATTAGTGTATTTGATAAAATGATCATAAATATTATAAAAAGTGCTCTTTCTATATGTTTAGGAGTAATGATGATTTTTATTTTAAATGGACGATTAAAACATTTGTTTGTTGTCACCTCTTTTAAATTCAGGCGGCATCTTTCTGTTTTGTAGGTGCAGGTGTATTTCCAAGATGTCAACTTAAATTTAAGGCAAAAAAAGTATATGTCTGTTTCCTGCTTCCCTACCTACCCTATTTTTATGCCCCGCCAACTTTGTTGGGGGGCATATAGTTTTTCGGTCCGTTCGTCCGTCCGTCCGTCCTTCCGTCCGTCCGTCCGTCCGTCACACTTAAGTTTTCCGCACTTTTTTTCCACATCCTTGCATATATTCAAAAGATTTTTGGTATGTGAGTCTACCATAATGAGTTACAGGTCAAGTTCGAGTTTCGTTCCGGTCCACTGATTTTGACCTAAATTACGGCCCTTGAACTTAGCAAATTTTGTAAAAAAAAAGTTTTCCGCACTTTTTTTCCACATCCTTGCATATATTCAAAAGATTTTTGGTATGTGAGTCTACCATGATGAGTTACAGGTCAAGTTCGAGTTTCGTTCCGGTCTACTGATTTTGGCCTAAATTACGGCCCTTGAACTTAGCAAATTTTGTAAAAATAAGTTTTCCGTACTTTTTTTCCACATCCTTCCATATATTCAAAAGATTTTTGGTATGTGTGTCTACCATGATGAGTTACAGGTCAAGTTCGAGTTTCGTTCCGGTCCACTGATTTTGACCTAAATTACGGCCCTTGAACTTAGCAAATTTTGTAAAAAAAAAGTTTTCCGCACTTTTTTTCCACATCCTTGCATATATTCAAAAGATTTTTGGTATATGAGTCTACCATGATGAGTTACAGGTCAAGTTCGAGTTTCGTTCCGGTCCACTGATTTTGACCCAAATTACGGCCCTTGGACTTAGCAAATTTGGTAAAAATAACAGTTTTATTTTATTTGCCAGCGGGGCATCAGTGTCATCTTGACACATTTCCTTGTTTTTTTAACCTACCCTAAAGTTTTTATTGGCATTTTGGAACAAGCGCCGTTAAGGGGGTTCCCAACACCATTTTGACCTAGATATCGACCAAATAACAAGAGGCTCCCGGGAGCCTGAATCGCTCACCTGGTCTTGATGTCAACCCTATGAAGAGCTTTGTAGAGCTGAATAAGCTGAACATTTAAGCAAGCAACAGCTTTTCTCTATCTGCAATTAGTTTTCATTCTATAGGCCAAAAACACTTTTTTTTTGCCTTTAAGGGGCTGTAACCCCTATAAGAGGTCATCTGACAACTTGGACCCAATGGAGACTTTTGTAGAGCTAAATGAGCTGAACATTTAAGCAAGCAACAGCTTTTCTCTATCTACAATACTTTTCATTCTATAGGCCAAAACACTTTTTTTTTGCCTTTAAGGGGCTGTAACCCCTATAAGGGATCTTCTGACAACAGACTTTAGAAGAGCTAAATGAGCTGAACATTTAAGCAAGCAACAGCTTTTCTATATCTGCATTAGCTTTCATTCTAATTAAGCAAAACACACTATTATTCACCTTTTAAGGGGATGTAACCCCTATAAGGGGTCTTCTGACAACTTCCACCCTATGAAGACTTTTGTAGAGCTAAATGAGCTGAACATTTAAGCAAGAAACAACTTTTCTCTCTCTGCAATAGTTTTCATTCTATAGGCCAAAAACACTATGTTTTGCTTTAAGAGACTGTAACCCCTATAAGGGGTCACCTGACAACTTGGACCCTATGAAGACTTTTGTAGAGCTAAATCAGCTGAACATTTAAGCAAGCAACAGCTTTTCTATATCCGCTATAGTTTTTATTCTTAAGGCCAATAACACTATTTTTCGCCTTTAAGGGGCTGTAACCCCTATAAGGGGTCATCTTACAACTTCGACCCAATGGAGACTTTTGTAGAGCTAAATGAGCTGAACATTTAACCAAGCAACAGCTTTTCTCTATCTGCAATAATTTCATTCTATAAGCCAAAAACATGAAAAAATGCTATTTTTCACCTTTAAGGGGCCGTAACCCCTATAAGGGCTCATCTGACAATTTCGACCATGCAAATGAAGACTTTTGTAGGACTTTTGATCCTGAAGCAGTAGGGTGGCATCAGATTTCATCAATCTCTTATACTTTTTGAATAACAAGCCAAAAACAGGAGTCTGACCCCCTGGTCTATTTTTAGTAACGGCGGCCATGTCTTTTGATGAATCAAAAATCGAAACACAACTTTAGTGCAGGGACACCCTAAGGATCAATCATACTAAGTTTTGTTGAATTCTGTTCTGTAGTTTCAGAGGAGAAGATTTTTGAAAAATTGTTAATAGACGACGACGACAGACAACGACGACGACTACGGACGCCAAGTGATGGCAATAGCTCACATGGACCTTTGGTCCAGGTGAGCTAAAAAGTGTTAATTTAAATAAAATAACGCACATTTTTACCAAATAAAATGCAAACATTAACAATGAAATATTATACTTTTATAAATACATTGCATCCATAATTTTAAAACAGTTCAAATGGGACATCAACTTGACATTTTGCAACATATTTTGGGTTCTATGAACCCATACTATAGAATCAAAGACAAATAAAGATTTTTAAGCAACAAACGAAAACTTCTAGTCATTTCCGGAGTTGAACTCTTCAAATGTCATTTGTGAATTTACCTATAATGTTCAAGTTTCCTATTTCCCTTTCCCTACTTTTCAGAGCCCTGACTGTAATTGGTGGAATATTCAGAACTGTTAAAAAGCTTGCAACTTGCTCAGGTCCTAATCTACAATGTATCCTAGCTAAAAACATGAAACTTTGTTTACGTATTTTAGACGAAAATATCTAGAAATCGGGGTACTTTGCCAGGTTGTCGCACAATATTATAAAAATAATAATGTAATTTGAATTGCTAAAATATGCATGCATATTCCTACACACGGATTTTTTTTTGCTATGAGACAGTGATTACCTTTACATTATAAGCACTTTAAGATTGTAATATTTATAAAAAGAATTTGGATGCATGTAAAACTCAGTTGATTTCTGCAATGCGACGAAGATTTAGGGTTTTGTTTAATTCATAAACACTACATATACCCAGTTGATATGTATCGAGTTATAATGCAAGCATGATTCATGTTAAAAAAAATAATGGAAAGACGCAAAGGAGTACCAAATATTCCAAATCCCAATATACCCTAAACAAGCCGCATTTGTTATGATTGGTGAATCATTTTGGATAAATAAAATTAATTCATTTCTTATTTTTTATATATATCTTACTTAGGCAACTTTGGTATATATATCAAATATCCTCATGCCTTTTCCTTCTTTTTCGGGGTTCCGAAGCTGTTTCCCTGTGTATACTAGATTCATATGGCTACACGATCTACGTTTGATTTTCAACAAGCTGCCAAGTCCATGTTGAATTTCATCTTCACAGTCTATAAGGTGCAACGGAACTTTTTTTTTACATTTCTGACATTCAGGCAATTGTGAGGCCAGCAGCGACAGTTCTACAATTCTTCTACCTTCCGTCCATTTCTCGTCGTCCCGTTCAGTCTGGACCTCTTTCTCTGTTTGTGTGTCATTCGAGCATGGTTCGTCTGTTGTTTTTCCAGATTCTGCAGTGACTAAATCATTCTGTATATCATCTTTTCTGCGGTAATAAAATCTTCCGCTGCCTTTCTTTCGCACTCGCACTTTTTCAGCCATATTGGTATTTCAAAATAACTGTTTCTCTGTCTGGTATTATGACGTTCTTTCATGCGGCATTTCCCGTACTTTCTTTATTTTTGGGTGTGTGTATTTTTTGGTGTCTTTATTTCAAAAACGCCTTTATGGTTAAATTGTTTCTTATTTTGAACATGAATTCGAATTCCGTAACCCGTTTTATCGTGTTATTTTTTTTCGTAAAAGAGTTGTTTTAGTTTGCGCTTGTATACTAGTAATAATTATGATATTATGCAGATTTAAGTTTTTTCAAATGGTCTCTCTTTTGTGGATTTGAAAAACTTTTGAATTTAGTTTGTTGTGTATATGTCTTGTGCAATGTCTATGGGTTTTTTTTTTCTGAGAAAAATAGCAAAACAAACACAAAACATAACAGAAAACGTAAATAGCTTTTTGTTACAGCACTATAAATGTCAGCCCTTCGTTTTACTCAAAAGCAGACTTTGGGGTTTAAAATTTTATGACTGTTTTTTTTAAAGACAACTAGCGCAGGATCGATAACTCTTGACGTAAGTCCCACCTTAATAGTTACAAACATCAGTCAAATTTCAAAACAATCAGTCAATGTTTACTCAAGTTATCGCCCGGAAACCAAAGTGTCTAAACAGACGACAACGACGACGACATCGCCAAAACATAAAACGATCACAAAAATTTTGCGGTTGTATAAAAAATACTAAATATCAGTAGATTAATAAACAAGAAAAAGTTCTTTAGTTCTTTGATCAACATGCTCTAGAAGCTACCTCCTAATCGGTTACCCAGAAATTGATGTAACTAAATAGAAAATAATGAGATGTGGAATAAGTGTACGCGGCACAACCCACAATTAACCGGCAATTTAGAAAAACCACAATGGACAACCGCCAGCAGTCTTCAACGAGGCCATTTGGCACTGCTCGCGGTTCTGCAATTGGCCCATGGTCTAAATAAAATGCGTATAATTCAAATCCAGCACTGAAATAGTCACAGATAGACCCCCTTCTTAAACAAGGAACAGAAAACATCAAAAAGACAAGTACAAACGAAAAGCTTTGTCAAAGATTACTCAGGCTTAGGACAGGCACATGTAATATGTGGCGGGGTTAAACTAGTTTTTTGGGCCCAACCTTCCCCCTATCAATATTCCAAGACAAAGCACAAAAACTAAACACACAATAAAAATCAAATCGATCAAAGTCCAATTCCACTAGAGAGAACCTAAGACAAAAAACAAGAACAAACCTGAAATTGTATTCAGAAGAATGGGACTCTGACAAAAAAGCTGTGAACTAAATATCTAGAAGCTACTGTTTAGTTCCTGAGAAAACTGTGAATCAATTTTACCATTGACCCAATGGGGAAAATTAAATAACTGCCAATTCTGAAATTCAATTCTGCTGTATAGGACCATAAAATAAAACTGTAGACCAAATATCAAGTAGTTGTGATGCATGAAAAACTGCTACTTTTCCCCCACTTAACCCAATTCTTCCATAATTGAAAAATGATTTTTTCCCTGATTTTATAAAGAACTTGTTTTATATTGGACAAAAATCTGTAGCGTCCGTAACATTATATTTAAAAAGTTACTATAAATGGTCTAAAATTGCTTACATTACATCAGCTACTTTCAAATTCGGTCATACTAAAAGGCGCCCGGAGAAAGAAAAGGCGCCCGGGGAAAATAAAAGGCGCCCGGGGACAAATAAAAGGCGCCCGGGGACAAATAAAAGGCGCCCGGGGAGAAATAAAATGCACCCGGGAGCATATTTTACTGAGAAATCTGTGACGAAAATTTTCAACCCTGAAAATTAAGTGGAAAAAATCTAACTTGGCTCGTTTAACAAGGAGTAGCTGATCGACAGACCTGAAAATGTATCCCACCATATGGGACCCCTACCTGAAGCTACATACCAAATATTAAAAGCCTACAATTAATAGTTGCTGAGAAATCTGTGACGAAAATTTTCAACCCTGAAAATTAGTGGAAAAAGTCAGCTTGTTAAACAGGAAGTAGATTATCAACAGACCTGAAAACGTATCCCATTATATGGGTCCCCCGCCTGAAGCTACATACCAGATATCAAAAGCCTAGGATTAATAATAGCTGAGATATCTGTTACGAAAATTTTGATCACGGACAGACGGACGGACCAGTCAAAAACATTATACCCTTCGCATATGGGGTATAATAACTCATGTGAAGTATGAACAATATATTAAAACTATCGACGAATTGGTCCGCATTGAAACACCCTGAACTAATTGAAAAACTGGTGATTATTATTATTTTAATGCATTTTAAATGATAATTTCATATTAAGTGTTAGTGCAGTATGTTCTATATCTTTTTTATTATCTTTTATTATATATGTATTGTGTTTTTGTAGAATTATAGGTTCTTACATAAGTTCTTGGAAAAGACCGGCTGATCTTTCACGAGTGATAGAATTTTTCAGTCTTTTTGCGAGTGGAGCGCAGCGGAACGAGTCAAAAGACCCAAAAAATTCTATCACGAGTGAAAGATCATTGCCGGTTTTCCAAGAACGCGTGTAAGTACCTATTTCTTCCGTAAGAAAATAAATTTTATATTCTGAAACCTTAGAGGACTTCATTCTAAAAACCGAAAGTATAAAATAACAGTGCATTTCATTGGTCGACATCATCGATCAATATCAGTACCGGTGGTTATTATTGGATAATTGACCAGTGTGAGATCGCTGCACGTGCTCGCATCTCAACCTGGTCATCTCACACTGAAAAGAGTCATTTACGGAAGAAGTATAACATCTTTTTAGAATGATATTAGTTGATTTGGTTAGTGATGTATTAGATCGGTTTTAATAGTAGCGTAGCTTGGGTTTAATATCTACCGAGGCAGGGGTCCAGGGGGCTGCCGCTGAAGCCCCCTGGTGGGGGGTCTGGGGGGCGAAGCCCCCCTGCCGGAAAAAAATATGTGATTTTACGTATGAAACCAACAGATTTTATGATGTCAATTAGTCATTTTCATAAGAAAAAACAAAAAGCTTATAATTAAAAGAAATAATGAATCAGAATATTTCCCTCTTTTACCATTAATTTAACTGATTTATGTTGAAGTGTAAAATTAAGGTATGAATGTGGCATTCCTTGACTTAAAATCATATATAACTTTTGTTAATCGATGAACAGTATTTTTATAATCATGAAAGTTATCCGACACAGGCACAAAACAAACTAGTTTAAATTTCATTCGTATGTGTCTGTCCTAAGCAAGTAATCTTTGTCACAAAAGATAATGTTTGTCTCTGACATCCAGAAAGGAGGTATTTCGTATTTTGGATCTGGGACCACTGATTGGAAAAGGCCAAGCAGGGTTCACTAATCACATTAAAGGCGGCTGGCAGTCTTTATTGTTACCACTGATTTTATTAGCGTACACCTATTCTCCTATATCTATGTATTAACTGTTGAATATGAATATATTATATCATCATATCTTTTTTTGCAAAATTACACCCATTAGGGGCAATATATGTTTTGATTCTGGATTTTCATTAAAAAGTATTACTATTGTACGAAAAGCTATGCATGGACCACTACCTACAAAAAATACTTTGGGGAAGTCGGACGGACGGAAAATTAATAACTTTATGCGCATTAGCTAGAACAAGTGCTAAAGATAGGTCGGTTTTAGGTTCTGGCATGAAGTATTTCTTTCCCGGATTTCTTTCATCGCTGGACTTTAAGATGTAATGTGTAGAAATTAGAATTGATATTAGTACTAACAACAGGAATTAGTCGTTATGTCAAAACACTGAGCTTAGCAATACAACTGTCAAAAAAATACTTTATCGAGAGACTGTACCCGCACAAGCTGTGTGGACTCTTCAACTTGCGCTGTTCTTATGGCTACCCTGCCTCCAAAAACGCTAAAGGGTTTCCAGGTTCTTTGATCCTTTATTAGCTGTGCGGGATGCGGGTTTACATGCATCAGAGTTCTCTACATGCCGGTTTTCTATAGAGATTGCGAAAGCTACGGAACGCAATTCATACATATGTACCTAAGAATATGTTGAGCAAAGACTAGTGGAATTAATAACAAACTTGACTCAAACTGTCACTGTTTTGATTTTACACCAACAACCAAGGAACATTCTGAGTAACGTTCTTTTGTTTAATTTTTAGAGTGAATCTCCCCCCTTGTTTTTATTTTTTTCACTTGTCAATTTTTCTACCAAGGCAAGTGCCTCGGTTGCCTCAGTGCAAGCTACGCTACTGATGATGTATTAGATCGGTTTTAATACTGACTTTCCCGGCAGTCAATGTTTAACATGATTTTTTTTCAACAAAAAAGACATCATGTATAAATATTTCCCCCGGGCGCTTTTTATTTTCCCCGGGCGCCTTTTATTTCCCCCGGGCGCCTTTTAGTAGGACCCGACGACAACGACGACGATGACATCGCCAAAACATAATACGATCGCAAAAATTTTGCAGTCGTATAAAAAATAATAAATCTCTGATAAATATCAATAGATTAATATACACAAAAGCGTTCAACTGGTTTAAAATTTGTTTTAAAATGGGGCAGTTGACATTTGAAAAAGCTCTTTCCATTTTGGTCAAAATTGAAACATCTTTGAAAATGGCCGCCAATTTATTACAACCTATTCCATTTTTCCAAAAACTTTAAGTACGTATTAGTCTCTACAATCATACAAATGTACCATGTTTCATCCAATTTGGTTCAGTTGTTTTTGAGATACAAGTGTTCAAATGCAGTTCGGGGGTACCCCTTTTTGAACAGTGGCCATTTTGAAAAATTTGAAACATCAGGATTGTCGCCAATACCCTATAGAACAATTGTGTTAAGTTTCATTGCATTCTGTCAATTAGTTTAGGAGAAGAAGATTTGTGAAAAATAGTTAAAGAAAGACGACGACAGGGTTTGACACTAACTGTTTGGCCGCAGTAGCCCACAGGGCTAGTGCATTACAAGCGTCACTAGCCCGATAACAACTTCACTAGTCCTTAGAAATATACTGTCTTACTAGTAAAATCTATTGCCGAAATTGGTCTTGAAAAGGATTGTTAAAAAATAGCAAAATGAAGTTATTTTTAGCCATGGCGGCCATGTTTTTTGAAAAAAATCAAAAATACCTTCATCAGTTCTAAGCACTTTATGCTAATAAACAACAAAATCAAGTTTGGTTACAATTGGACGTCACTCATGGTGTTAACGTTTGAAAAAGTTTACAGACAGACGGAAGACGGACGCCAAGTGATGGCAATAGCTCACATGACCCTTTGGGTCAGGTGAGCTTAAAATGGGCTATAACATTGACATGGATTTATGAGTCCTATTGAAAATTTAAAGGCAGGTATATCTTGAGATGCTGATCACTTTTATTCTCCATAAAAATATTGATATCTGTGACTGTTTTTGAATTATTTGCAAAAAACTGCAACTTACCCCTATGTTATATTTTTAGCCATGGCAGCCATATTGTTGGACAAATCAAAATCCACAAATCAGTTCTATGCACCTAATGCAAATGAACATTTGTACAAAAAAAGTTTGGTTCCTATTGCACTTAAAGGTGTCAGAGGAGTTACTGTTTTCAATTTTATAAGGAAATAGTGTGAAAATGGTAAAGTTTGACGTTCTAAGGGCAATAACTGCAAGAAGCGATGGTCTGACAACATTGAACCAATTACAAAATTTGTAGATCTTGATGCGCTTAACAATATGCAATTAACATTTCTAAAATATCTAATATTGTTTTCAAGATATATAGCATAATAAGTGCTAAATTCACAAAAAAAATCAGAAAAAGGGCCATAACTCCTACATGGGTTTTTTGATCTTCTTGAAAATTTCAGGGCTGGTAGATCTTGAGGTGCTGATCAATTTTACCTATGCCAGAATTTTTATATATCTGTAGCTGTTTTTGAGTTATTTGCAAAAAAAACTGCAATTTACCCCTTATTATATGTTCTATTTTTGGCAATGGCAGCCATGTGTTATGAAAAATAAAAAATCCCGTAACATCAGTTCTAAGCACCTATTGCTAATAAACAACTATACCAAGTTTGGTTACAATTGGACTTATGGTGTCAGAGGAGTTAATGTTTGAAAAAGTTTACAGACGGACGACAGACGCGAAGTGATGGCAATAGCTAAAAATCAAACAGAATGTAGCGTCTGTAACATTTGCAATGCACTGATAATTTTTCAAAAATTTGCAGATGTATAAAAAGTTAAATGCATGTATACATGACTAATACTAGTGTAAGTTTCAATATCCAGTCAGGGGCATCACCAAAAACAGTTATTTTTTTCGTTAACTGATTTCAGTTATTTTTGACTTATAAATTTTGATAAAAAAAAAATGGAAAATAGTTATTTCTGAATTTTATGTCGTCTTTCAAATCCAGTTTGCCAGGTTTAATAAATTTTTCTTATCAATGTTGGTAGTTTTCTTGAATAAATCAGCATTTTCTGCATAATTCTAAGCAATAAAACCAGTTATGCATCACCAGGAAGAGTTTACACTAGACAGCCAAAGATAAGCCCTCCAGGGACTATAGATCCCAATTAAATGGTCATTATCAAATATTAGCCATTCAGTGATTTCTGAATTCTCAGATGCTTTGCCTCAATAACATCTGTGGAAATTTCAATGAACCATGTGATTTTGCTTTTGAGATACTTTAAATCTGACCTAGTGTAAAATTTGGCATGTCATCCAGAAAAAAAAACCAATTTCAGTTATTTCTTAAATTTGCACTAAGGGGGATAATTCAAAAGAGGAAAAACCACTTAAAATATAACTGATTTAGGTTATAAAATTTATAACTGTAATTGTTATGCCCTTGACTGATATCCTAGCTTACATGTACATTGTTTGGAAGATTTCACCGTTTATTGCATATCACAAAATTTGTTTTTCGCCCAACGGCACCAATCTGAACTTTTCTGACCTTCATTCCCTTCTACATGTTTGTACATCACATACTCTTTCATCATGCAAAGTTTCAAGTTTCCTGAGATTTACTGTGACACTATGGACATATGTACATTTTGTACATACGTACGGACTGCATTACAATATTACCTCTGCTTTTTTTAAAGTGGGGGATAAAAAGATATAAAAATAACTGATATTTTCAATAATTCACCTGCGAAATTAACTGCAGCTCACACAAATTCTGAACAAAACTTCATCATGTTCATCTTTTTATCAATTCAATAAGACAGTGTAAAAGTGGGTCTTTGCACAGTGTACCTATCAATGCAGTGTGAGATAAATTGATGACTGAGACATTCTCAAAAAAAGTATTACCACTTAGGGTATATGAATAAATGTCTTTCTTTGCTACAATAATCATTAGATGAACTGGCACATCCTCAATAATGTTTTCAAAGATTTTAAAAGCTTCACCAATTGTGACTCCATTGTGTGTTTCCCCTGTTGCAACTTGCACCAAGAAAACTGCATAATTTTCTATCTTTTTACCTTTCTTCTTGGGAACGGGAGATTCACCTGGAGTTAAAGATTCATTATTTTCAGTGCCACATTCACAAAACATAATATAATCTAAACCCTTCAAATTTGTTACTTTTGGGTATATCAAAATTGGTTGCTTATAGGTCTGCTGATGTATTTCTCTATTTAAAGATACCGCCAATTTTGCTACAGTTTTATTATGGCCTTTGTATTCTTGTTGAATACTCGAGATGTCCACGTCTTCTAGATGTTTCAATGTTGGTTGTTGATAGTTGAGGTGTTCTACCTCTGCAACAGTCACTGCATTACACTGCTTCAGAGTACAGTTTTTTTGTGATGACTTTAATTCACATATAGTTTTCTCTATCATTGGTGGCAGAATCAATGTTTTCAATTGGCGTTGGAGACCAACAAGATTACCTTCAATCTCTTTTCGCAGTCCTCCACATTGAAAAAAGATTTGCATCAAAACATTAGAATCACAATATTGTGATTCCCTGTATTCAAGAATATCTGCAATTTTAAAAAAGAAAGCATCTCCCCATAATGTCTCAAGGGCTGGTATTAATAACTGCACATTAACATAGTAATCTCCTACTTCAAGTCCAAGTTTCAAGAATCTTTCATCATTTTCGACATCATTTTCATTTACAGTTCCATATCTACATGAGAAAATGTTAATTGCTATCCTGAAGGGAGGGTAATGTTCTCTAGCTACAACAAAATTACCATACTGTTTTAATTCATTTAATATGACTTTAGTGTACAGTAAAAACTCAGTGCAGCATTGTTTTTCATTTTTCTCTAAGTCAAGATGTTTCTTGAACTCTGCAATGTCTTTTCCTAAACTTCTCTGATATCTCATCACAAAAAAATCAATGCCTTTATTCTTTTCATCATACACCTCATTATCATCCACCATAAAACTTCTTACTCTCTGTAACAACCTTGGAGTCAAAATATATTTATCTTTTTTACATCTCGCATAGAGAAGTTTTGCAAATATTTCTGGAGTGGTGGTTTTCATTGTGTGCCTTTGTTTCTCTAGTGAATCGATCCAGATTTTAGTGAATTCTTCTTCGCTTAGTTCGCATTCTTCACTAAATTGAAAATGAAATGTCCCTTCGATACTGGCTGCAAATCCAGTCTGTATGGTAATTATTTTTTTTGCACTGTGCATTAATGACTTCATTTTAGTGACTGTGGTCTGGTTGAACAATGTGACATGATCAATTATAACAACATCTGAGGAATTCAGTTGATTTGCAAACTTTTTAAAAATTTTAAATTGTGCTTCATTTTCTTCCTTTACAAACTCCAAATCAATATAATGAATATTTTTATCACCCCTGTTGATTCTTGTAAGGACATGATACACTGCTGATGTAGATTTCCCTATACCCTGTACACCAACGACATTATATGAGTCTTTGTCAACTGGTTGTTCCTCAATTCTTTTTTTCAGATCTTCACAGAAATGGTCATGAAATTTTGTTTTTAAAAAATACTTATTTTCGCTGCTGTATTTTGCAATCTGAACAAAATGACGAAAGTGATCTGGAACCTTCTCTGACTTTGCTATCTCCCAAACTTCAGGGTCCAATTCCTGAAAAAAATGAAAAACTTAATTTAGGACCAAACCAGAAGATCCATAAAGCCTGGATTGCTCACCTGGATTTCACATGAGGTTCAAGCTGGATTGCACTTTGGTGGCGATTTTGAATTTTTCTGAAAATGGCGGAATAATGTCCAGGGCATTAATATTGACCTACATACCCATTTTCATTCAAATCCATACAGTTTCTGATTTTTTATGATTTATTTTGTATTTTTTTCACATTCAAAATGGCTGCCAATCAAAATTTCCTTTTGGCCTAAACCTTTCCTTATGGTGACCAATTTTTCTGCAAAGTTTCATTTAGCTGTGTCTTTTCGTCTTCGTTAAATCCTACGGACAAAGTTTGCTCCAGGGGGAAGAAGAAAATAAAAATAACAAGAGGCTCCCAGGAGCCTGAATCGCTCACCTGGTCTTGATGTCGACCCTATGAAGACTTTTGTGGAGCTAACTGAGATGAATCAATGGTAAGCAAACAACAGCTTTTCTTTATCTGCAATAGTTTTCATTCTTTAAGCCAAAAACACTATTTTTCAACTTTAAGGTGCCATAACCCTTTTAAGGGGTCATCTGACAAATTCAACCCTATTAAAACTTTTGTAGAGCTGAATAAGCTGAACATTTGAGCAAGCAACAGCTAATCTCTATCTGCAATAGTTTTCATTCTGTAGGAGATTTATGCCATTGGTTATCTTCAAAGGGGACTAAACATGTGAAGGGGCATTAAATAAATCCAATCCTATCAGAACCTAGAAAAAATCCTGAATTTGAACCAGAGGATAAATACTAATTAATGAATTTTAAATTGATTGTTTATTTACTTAAACTCTGTAAATGCTAACTTTTACAAGAAACAGGCATGCCAGGCCCATTTTAGTCCATCGTTTGTTCAAAATCATGATTTAGCTTTTTTTCTCAACTCAAAATAGTTACCTTCACTGTTATTAGCAAATCTGATTCTTAGAAAGGATAAGCACTTATAATAATTACCTTTAAATTTCAAATGACTGCAATGTAGGAAAGTGAGTTTTTGTATTAGCAACTTTTCCTTGGACAGTAGAGCAAAAAATCCTAGAACACTGTAGCCCCCCCCCACTTTGTGAGGCGAGCTAAAAATGAACTTGTCATACCACTATTACCCTATATACAAATTTTCATCAAAATCTGAGCAAGTAAAAAAATAATTTTTGGCAGGTAAATGACATCCATTTTGGATATGGTCGACGATAAAAAATTTTTAACACCAAAATTGAACTCAGCATACCACTATTACGCTATATACAAATTTTCATCAAATTCAGAGCAAGTTTAATGGCAGCCATTTGGAAATGGTCGACGATAAAAAATTTCATCGAAAATGAACTCAGCATACTATTTTTTTAACTTGTATACAAATTTTAATCAATATCGGAGCAAGTTTATTTTTTGGCAGGAAAATGGCGTCCATTTTGGAAGTGGTCAACGATAAAATATTTTCAATACCGAAAATGAACTCGACATACCACATAAACCTTATCAATAAATTTTCAGCAAAATCGGACCCATTTTAATTTTTGGCGGGAAAAAGGTGACGAATTATGCAAAGTTTCAAAGCAATCCCTTCAGTAGTTTCAGAGAAGATTTTCAAAGAAGAGTAAATGATGACGACGACCAACAGCAAGTGATGGCAATAGCTAACATGACCCTTCAGGTCAGGTGAGCTAAAAAGTAAAATGACTAATGAAAAGTAAAATTATCAATATGTAAAACTACATGTATGTGTTATACATTCACAATACATTTATATGAAAGGCCTTTATAATATAATTCCTAGATTCTTATCCAATGGTTCATCAAATTCAAGTGGTAATGCAAATCTAAAAATGCTGATCTAAAGAAATTTGCCAATTCATTTTGCATGTTAAAATGTGACAGACGGTTGAATAAAAAATATATTTCAATAACTATAAGAACCCACATATTTTTAAGCAAAAGCAATTAAGTAATCTAACTTACTGAAATGTTCTCCTCATCCATGTCCATAATGTATAAACATTAAGCACCAATTTACCAAATCTAAAAAAAAAACAATTTGAAATGTTATTAAAAAAATTGCAATTACTTAATTGCCTCTAAAAATGTAATTAATTACAGTAAAACCTGTCTTAAGCAGCCACCTTGTGGGGAGGACTAAATTGGCTGCTTAACACAGGTGGCCTCTTAAACCAGGTTGGAAATTTTTGTGGTATTCACTTTTTTCTAGATTTTCCAGGTAAGCTACATGTAACATATTTATTTATATTATACATGTACTTAAATTCCTGGATATTTCAGTATTGGAATCACATGAGGCTTTAAATCAGTCAGGGGCATAACTTAAATGAGTGATTTTTAAATCACTTAATATTCAAGCAGCATTTCAAAATGCTCAAGATATTTCCAAAAAATTTTCAACAGAACAGTTTAAGAAAATTTCTATTAATTTTACTAATATTGAAAAAAGATGTAATAAATAAGCTTCTTTAAATCACAAAATTATAGTTTTTGCTGCCACCTGTTATCAGTATTTCCGCAAAATATGTGATTTTCTGATAAAAGAAAGGCCAAATGTAACAACCCATTACTTCACTTTCTGAATTTTGCCAGCTGTGGCAATAATTTTCCCATTAACTTCAATATCTTAGGTTTCTGATTATGTAATTTATTACCCATGTTCCTGATCAAAATCAGCATGTTCGGGATGCCTGAAGATAGCAGGGGTTACCTAACAAAATATAACTTAAAAAGCTGATTTTTTAAAGGTAAAAACTAATATGATACTTAAACAAGTGATTTGGAGGGTAATTTAGTAAGTGCAAAATTTGGCAAAATTACAAAAAAGGGCAATAACTCCCACATCAGCAGTAGGATCTTTTTCCAAATTTCAGAACAGGTAGATCTTAATATGCGTATCACTTTTGATTCTTGCACAATTTTTATATCTGAAACCACTTTTGATTCTTGCACAATTTTTATATCTGAAACCATTTTTGAGTTATTAGCAAATAAAAAGCTACGCCGAGCGCAGCATGATACGACCGCAACAAGTTGAACCCTGTACATTGGAGGCCAAATATGGATAGTCTATTGCTTTGATCACATGCAGCCCATGGTGGACTTACAAAGCTTTTTGACACATATTTATTTACAATTACATTTAATAGAAAAAATCTTATTTCTATATTCATTGACATTGATACGTTTAAGCCCCTTTTGGCCCCCTTTTTCTAAAGGTTAGGACCACAAACCCCAAATGCAACAAAAGGCTTCCTTGAGTTAGTATAATCATCATATTCAAATTTCATATCAATTGGCTGGCCCACTGCAGCTAAATTTCTTGTGTAAAACCATTTGCCTTGACCAACTTTTAAAAATGGTGTTTTTTGCCCCTTTAACCCCTAATATCTCAAAAACAGTAAGAGATATTGCAAATCTGATTGAAAAACGCAGGCAGGGATTTTCACAAGGATTCCAATGAAAAAAAGATTTTGAAAATCGGACTACAAATAAAAAAGTAGATTTTTTGGGTGTGGCCTGTATATGGCCCCCCTGTAGCAATGTAACGGTTCACTATACATCAAAACCATTGACTCATTTTGTTGACAGAATTTAATGAGGAATTCAATAAAAAAAGAATTTTAAAATTCAAATGAGTAATAAACGTTCTACAACAGTTTTGTCAACACACCCATTTTAGCCCCTTTTGGCCCTTTTTTCCAAAACGGTAGGGGCCACCAACCCCAAATACAATAGGAACCTTCCTCTAGTGGTTAGAAACAACATATCAAAATTACATAACAATTGGTCAATATTTACTCAAGTTATGGCACGGAAACCAAATGTCCCCAGACGACAACGACAACGAAGACGACATCGCCATAACATTATACGATCGCAAAAATTTTGCGGTCGTATAAAAACTGCAATTTACCCCTACATTCTATTTTTAGCTATGGCGGTCATGTTTTTTGACAAACAAAAATCTGAACGATGGAGTTGTAGCAGATATGTTATTAAACAAGTGTGCCAAGTTAAGATGCAGTTAATCTTACAGTGTCAGACAAGTTAATCTTTGAAATTCAGGGGAAAAGTACTGAAAAATGGTAAATTAAAAAATAGGGACAAAAAAAATATTTGAATTCTTTGCCCCTTTTTGGGCCCCTAATTTCTAAACGAAAATTGGGGGGGGGCCCAAAATCAATCCCATTCATCCTTTTATTGTTTGGAACATCACTGCCAAATTATAAAGCAATCAGATAACTAAAAGTTAAGTTATTGTGGAAACAAACAAAGAAATAGCATTTTTGGCCCTATAATTTCTAAACGAAAAAAGGAGGGACCCCAAAATCAATCCCATCCATCCTTTTATAGTAAGGAATAACATTGCCAAATTTGAAGTCAATCAAATAACTTAAGTTATCGTGGAACCCTTAAAATTTAAAAGACAAAGACGACAACAACGACGACAACGACAGCATCATAACATTATACAACCACATATTTTTTTGCGATCATATAAAAACCTTACTTTTTATCTTGAAAGGCTCTACTCATATAATTCCAGTGTGGTTGACGTTGCACTTGTCAGGAAGTGAAAATGCACTTTTAAATTAACCATTTAATTCTTTTTGGGACGGATAGAACACTATATATTTTGTGTTTTTTCTACATTACGACTGTAGTACGCATTTATGTGTTTTTGTATTTCCTGCTTGTTCAGTTTTGGTGCCTCTTTGATTCTTTCTTTAATATTTATTCTTATTTTTAAAACATTAAAAAATATAAATACTAGATAAAACATCAATTTCAAAGTGTTATATTTTTGAACAAGAAGCTCCCATGAGCCTGAATCACTCACCTGGTCTTGATGTCGACCCTATAAAGACTGTTCTAGAGCTAAATTAGCTGAACATTTTAAGCAAGTACATGTACATGTACACATGTAACAGCTTTTCTCTATCTACTATAGTTTTCATTCTGTAGCTGTAAGCCCAAATCATAGAAAAAAAAAAGTTATTTTAAGGGCCATTACCCCTATAGAGGTCATCTGACAACTTTGACCCTATGAAAACTTTTGTGGAGCTAAATGAACTGAACATTTAAGCAACCAACAGCTTCTCTCTATTTGCTATAGTTTTCATTCCATAGGCCAAAAACATGAAAAAATGTCATTTTAGGGGTCATAACCCCTATATAAAGGGGACATCTGACAACTTTGACCCTACAGAGACTTTTGAAGAGCTAAATAAGCTGAACATTTTTAGCAAGCAATAGCTTCTCTCTATCTGCTATAGTTTTCATTCCATAGGCCAAAAACATGAAAAACGTTATTTTTGGGGCTGTAACCCCTGTATGGGGTCATCTGACAACATAGACCCTATGGAGACTTTTGTAGAGCTAAATGAGCTGAACATTTAAGCAAGCTACAACTTTTCTCTATCTGTAATAGTTTTCATTCTATAGTCCAAAAACATGAAAAAATGCTATTTTTCACCTTTAAGGGCCGTTACTCCTTTAAGGGGTCATCTGACAACTTCTACTCAATGCAGACTTTTGTAGAGCTTTTGATGCTGAAGCAGTAGCGTGGCATCAGATTTCATCTATTTCTTATACTTTTTTATTTACAAGCCAAAAACAGTAGTCTGACCCCCTGGTCTATTTTTAGTAACAGCGGCCATGTTGTTTGGACGGCAGTCACCATTTGTGCAATATAAAAATGGTAGAGGACATGCATGTAGATGAAGTGTGCAAAGTTTCAAAGTAATCCCTTCAGTCGTTTCTGAGGAGAAGATTTTTTCAAAGAAAAGTTAACGACGACGGACGCCAAGTGATGGCAATAGCTCACATGGACCTTTGGTCCAGGTGAGCTAAAAAGGGGGAAAAGGACAGTCAGTAAATAGATAAAATAATTCATTAAAAAGTTAGTGATTACCTGTAATAACTGGTCTGATTTAGGAATTACATGTATAATTTACTAAGAGCTTTAAGAATTACAGGTAATTAACTTTTAGTAATTATGTGTAATAACTGATTTCACCTATTTACTGTAACAATTATATACCCTGTACATGTACATATAATAATAAAGGAAAAATTAGCTAATCCTGTACCCAGGACATAATTAAAATGTGTATACAGTCCAACTTTATGCTACAGGGTAAACAGGACATAAATTAAAATATGTTTTCAATAAAAGATTAAAAGACAGAACTGGAAATTCTAGGCCTTGATTAATAAATTGTATGTTTGCCCTTCTCAGACCAAGGCTCACCAAACCAGGCGAAGTGGGCGAAAAAGTCGCCCTGAAAAGTTAAATTTCGCCTTTGTAATGTCACAGGGAGAAATTGAAGTCGCCTTCTAAAATTGCGGTAATCGCCGACATTTCCCAATTCTTTAAAGGATTAAACAAAGCTACCTGTTTATTTGGTCATTTTACCTATCCCAGAGCTAATTAACAACCTGTCATGATGTCCTGTCACTGTTAATTACCAAGTTCAAAAGTTTATTATCTTGTTGATAAACCAATTAGCACCCAAGCCCGACGGCGATAGTCGGCTTGTACACCAAACTTGTTAATTAGATGGATCCAATTCCCAGTCATTAATTGGCTTCCAGGATTGATAAAAACTTAATATTAATGTGATTTGTTCACAAATAATTTACCAATTAACTGTAATTAATCCTTATTATTCATTATGAAAGTTAAATTTCTGAAGTTAAAGAAAAAAATATTGAACAGAGTTATGCCCCTTTAAAATTAATAAATTTCTTAACTCTTAATCTTTCTACACATACTTTTGTGTTCTTTTACTTTTAGTTCAAAGAATGATACAATTAAATAAAAATAAACACCAACAAAGAATTTGAGCATAATAATTATTGCAAATTATTTTTTTTCATTTAGAAAATCACCTTTCTGATTATTTTCAGAACCTCAGCTGGGTTTATATATTTTTTCCCTATTTTGAAATTCTCTCTTAAAAATAATTTAGATTATTTAAAAATGTCTGGAGAAATAAAGATAAAATAAGTAATAAATCTGTAATAATAAGACTTAAAAATAAATACATGTAGCATCAGCAATCTCTATAGTTCTGCCATAAGGAATAACCTTACCATGACTAAAGAATAGAGATTTCATATGTAGGAAATATAAAGCACTTTACAAAGTAGTATTGTAAACTATTAAGTTTATTTGTTTCAACGGTAGTGCCACACGCCTCTCACTTCTCCCTTATTTATTGTCACTTCTCCCTACTTGGCTCAGAGGGAGAAGTCACTTCTCCCTGTCATCCTGAAGTGTGGTGACCCCTGCAGACTCCAAATTTTGAGGTGGGTAGGTAGGTAGGTAAATTATTTTGTTTTTCCTGTAATCAGGTAAATTTAACAAAACAAGAGTTAACACTTACATGTAAGTATGTCTCGCCTGCCGGCACCATCAGAAACAAAAACTAATTGGTTATTTCCACTATATTTATATAAATATGAATACAACCATATTCTGAGATCAAAATGTGTTCATAAAACCTTAACATTGCTATTAAATGTATTGTAAACTGTCAAAGTCACTCAACCAGAAAATCAATGCCAAGATCAAAAGATGGGGATGCAGATGTGACAAGCTACTACTGGGGCATAGGCATACCAAGTTTCATTAACCTAGGACTTATAGTTATGAGAAATGAAAGGGCTAATAAAACCTTAATATTCCTATTAACCATTTATGCATTGAAAATTGTAAAAGTCACTCAACCGGATAATCAAGGTCAAGGGCAAAAGATGGGGATGCAACCGTGCCAAGCTACTACTGGTGCATATACTGTATATAACAAGTTTCATCAACCTAAGACTTAAATTTCTTGAGATTATGGAGGTGCTCATAAAACCTTAAAGGGAAAGTTCGCAAAAAAATGAAAATTGGATATGTTATTCGTTATGTTATTTTAGGTCATTCTATATCAATAAAAGTTTTATATTCAATTTCAAACGTTAATAATTAATGATTTTTATCACCCTCACGGCACGTCTACTGATCTAGCCATTTATCACGTGATTTGCGGTTTGTCTGAATACCGCGCAGTCTCCTTTTGATAGTGACCAACTACGTCCCAATATTAATCGATTAATTGCCAAATCATTATCGATCTAAGAATTTGACACGTGTAACTGTATCAATATTTATATTGCACCCAGAGTGACACACTCAGGTATTCGCTAATTAAGATTTCCTGTTAGTCCGGATATACCTCCTGTTATTACACCACCTTTCAATAAACATGCCAATTAACGCGTGTCCACCGTACCGGCGGGTGTCAGCGGTAAATTATCAAAGAGACACCTGTGTTCAGGTAAACCATGGACATCACGGAGTAAATTATAAACAGTTGCACAATTAATGACTGTTGATTCGGTAAATTTCATAATATTTTTAGAGAGAAAGAGAAAGAAGCATTTAATTCAATGTTAATAATTAAGAATAAGATTATTAAACGATTGATTTATAATCACTCTGTCATCAATAATTCATTTTTAAGTAGTCTTAGTAACTTATAATTTAGACAAATAAAAAATATTTATAAACTTTTACAAAGAATTTTTAGATGTGAAAAAACAAAAGCTACAGATTTCAGTACGCGTTGGTATACATGCATCTAACTTATTCTTTTGGTTATCGGACAATACACAGCATCATAAAAACGTTTTAATCGATTGGATTTTATTACTACCAAGTCTAGATCCTGATACACCGGGTTAGACCCCTAGAAGTGGGCGGGGGTCTATTTTCAAATACTTAATCCTCAATATCTTTGTTATGCATCAAGATACATCGGAAAAAATTTGCACAATGTTATAAAACATTGTTCTGGACATTTTAAGCCCATATGTCAAAAATCGCGAACTTTCCCTTTAACATTGCAATTATACAAAAAATGTACAATGATGTATGCATTCAAAATTGTCAAAGTCGCTCAACCTTAAAATCAAGGTCAAGGTCAAAAGATGAGGATGCAAATGTACTAAGCTACATGTACTACTAGGACATATGCATATTAAGTTTCATTAACCTAGGACTTATAGTTCTTGAGATATTGAAGTGCTCATAAAACCTTAATATTGCTATTACATGTATATGCATTGAAAATTGTCAAAGTTGCTCAACTGTAAAATAAAGGTCAAGGTCAAAAGATGAGGATGCAAATGTACTAAGCTACTACTGGGGCATATATGGATACCAAGTTTCATTAACCTAGGACTTTAAGTTCTTGAGATATGGAGGTGCTCATAAAACCTTAATATTGCTATTATATGCATTGAAAATGGTCAAAGTCGCTCAACCGGAAAATTAAGGTCAAGGTCAAAAGATGAGGATGCAGCTGTACTAAGCTACTGCTGGGGCATATGCATACCAAGTTTCATAAACTTTCATTAACTTACATTTTAAGACTTATAGTTCTTGAGATATGGAGGTGCTCATAAAACCTTAACATAAAAGTTAACGCCGCTGCCCGTATAAAGTAACACCTATGTCCTGCTCTGCTTCGCAGGCGAGACAAAAACTTATTAAACATACATGTACATGTAACATGTGTAAGGTTCACTATACAAAATATGAAATAAAACATTATTCTACTCTGCAATGAAATATTTAGGGTGGGGGCAATTTTACTGGTCTGTTGGGGAAGGGCAAACATTCATTATTCTAATTAAGGCCTTAGTGCCAAATGTCTGCACTATCCATCAGTTTGTCATAAACCATGCATGTAAACTGTAAATTGTAATTTGTATACAGGTGCATGGATATTTAGTTACATAGTTTAAGATGAACAAAGGAGTAAAAGAACAATCTTGGAGGGGGCGTTCTGTGTGTGCGATTGTTGTAGGGAGTTCAACAAATTTTTAAAAGTGTGCTGTACATCAAAAGTCATATGTTAAATCTATATCTCTACACTTTCAAAGCCTTCTTCCAACCTTTATTTCTATCGGTTAGTTAAAACAGCAGAATAAATACATTTTGTTTAAGTTTGTGCCCTCAAGTTCTTTGTGATCAAAGGGAGATTATGCTATAATTCTAAACTCAGTTTGGGAAAAGTAAGATAACTCTAAATGGTATTGCGGGAAAAGAAGGATAACTCTAATTGCACTAACAAAACTATGCTTTATTTCTTAAAAGTATGTTTTGGAGTCAGTCTGAAAACTGAAAGGTGTGTTAAAATTTAAGCTTATCCTTGTTCAAAAAAGAAATGTTTTTCCACACATGTACATGTAAAATTTTATTTTAAAAGAATATAAAAAACATCAATGTTACAATAGAAAATTATTGGATGTGGAATAAGAATGCATGACACAGCCCACATAATTACAATCAAAATGAAAAACAGTCTGACAAACACATTTAATATGTTGCAGTGAAATCACTCTAAAATATAGATTAATAAACACTGAGACAGCTGCTGCAATTGAATAATTGTCAAGAGGCATGAGTTTTTAACTGATTTTAGTGGTTGAAGTTTGGTGTTGGAGTTTACTTTAAATGTACTTACCCTAAGGATTGACACTGGGTCATCCATTTTCTTGCCAATTTTGAGTAGTGACATATCATTTATTACATGTACTACATTTCTATTATTTAATTGTGGACCATATACATGACCAGACATGTATTAGTCATATAAGAGTAAAGCATTTCCTGTCTGCAAAAGTACACTTGTGTTACCAATTGTTCAATCCCGTAAAAAAGAAAATGCAACAGAGCCCCATGACAATCCAACATCTGCACTAATCTGAGAGATTAAAATATCATATTTATCAGGAAGATTTTGTGTAGTGACTATTTGGCCTTAAAATTGTGAGAACAAATATATATATAAATATACATTATTACATATTTGTACATTAAATCAATAACATTCATGACAATCATTTCAATCATTAAGTCTTGTGCTTATTTATAAGCTCGTTGCGTTATCTTTCATAAAAGTCACAGAGTTATCAGTCATTAGTTGAGGGTGAGTTGTTATTAGGCTTGAGTTGGTCCAATAATTCATAGATTGGATCATATGGGTTATATGTCCATGATTGGATTCTCAACTTTGCGGTTGCAAAGTTACTTATGACCATCGCCAGCGTCAGCAGCAACAGACCTCATGGACGGCTAGGCGTTTAAGAAACTGCAACATTGCCCATTCTCACCACGTAGCGATGCTCGTCAGAATTGGAGAGTACTAATCCAAGTGTAATTTGTACAAAATATTTAACCATACAAAGCTATTCTTTTTCTGAGGTATTCTAAAAAAGCTTCCTGTTCAATTTATTTTATATTAAGCTTGAAACTTTCACATGGAACTTAGTATGTTCGTTAGATTAAATTTATAGTTTAAATTGTTTCTTTTCATGAATTTTTGTTGAAATTTCTTACTAGAAATAAGTATTTTTTAATAAAAAAGGGGAGATAATTTTACTTTTTCAATTTTTCCCTTTGTTTCTTATTCTAAGCTTTCAAACAAAACTCAGTTGAAAAATCAGAAGATTGTATCATTTAGACAAAAAACTCATGACTTTTGTTATTGGGCAATGCAAATTTAAGAAGCTCATTGTGGTTTTGTACCATGTTGGATAAATTGTACTCTTTCAGGCGCATTTTAGTGTGACCACAAGATATTTATTGTGCGTTTTCGGACGCTTTTTATTAAGACACACAATGGGAGGTAATAGAAATATTTTTCTTCGCTTCGCAAATTTAAAAAATCTCCGGTCTGACCCGGTTAAAGTAAAAGAACTAATAGTTATATGAATGGTTAGAACAATTGTGCAAGCTTCTATCTTATGGTGCTGTTTTTTGCTGGCAGCATTCAATGTAAAATTATTGCAGTTTTATAGGCTAGGTAGGTCAGATTTTGCTGAACATGTCCGTGATATTTTATGTAATTTTCATAAAATAAACCATTGACAGCTAAACATTTTAATATTAATCAATTCAAAATGTATATACTTTATCAAGAATGTCCAGTTTTTCATTATAACTTAAAATGCTATAGTGTAAGATGTGGTTTTCCAGTCTTACCGTATGCCTCTCGGATCGATAATATCCATACATTGACCTAAATCACATGGGAAGTAAGGCAGAGTTATCCCCCTTTTCCCGTTGTTGAAGTAGCTAATTGTTGTTTTTACTTATGTCTTGTCCGTTGTCGTAAATTTATAAGAAATACACAAACTTTCACTTTGGTCGTGTTGACAAGGGGATATCTTTGGTAAAGGGGAAGGAAACAGCAAAATAACCTGGAAGAAAATGGCCGATTTTTTCTAACGAGGCTTAGTCAGATTTCTTCTGATTGGCTATCCGATGTTGGCCGGATATTCAAATTAGCCATGTGCTTTAAAAGCGCGGGGAACTTTGCCGCAAAGGCCAAAAAAAAACCAAACAAAAAAAACAACAACCTTATCGGTTATTAAAAAAGCCACAACAAATTTACATTAGGGAATGGTTTCCCAATGTTTTAATTCAAATGCTAAATGATGATGAGAGGTTACTCCTTGAAATATACTGTAACCAAACCGTTTTTACCCATTGTGGTAGTTGTATTTTGCAAATATATTGAATCTTTGATACAGACAGAATTATTTAATGTGTTAAAAAATGTAAGATAATATTTGTGGACGCTATCAAAGCCAAAATTGTGTTTTTATGCAAAATTTAATAACAGAATTAAAGAACTAAATCTTGATAAACATGTAGGCAGATGAGTGGAATAGACATTTAGTAGAAGAAAATGAGATGTGGAATAAGTGTACGCGACACAACCTACATTATAAACGTATATTTTAAATATCCACATTGGAAAACAGCCAGCAGCCTTCAATGTGATCAGCGGTCGCTGCTCGCTGTTTTTCAATTGGCCCCTGGATTGAAAATAAAATACATATGATTCAAGCCCAATCCCAAAGTGCATTGAAAGACCCTCTTCTTGACAAAAAACAATTAACAAAAATTCGACTAAATACAAACATAAGCTTTGATAAAGATTCCTGGCTTAGGACAGGCACATTAAAATGTGGCGGGGTTAAACTAGTTTTTTTGGCGCCAACCTTCCCCCTAATGATAATCAATAACAAAGCACAAACTAACACACAGTAAAAATCAAATCGATAGAAGTTCAATTCAACAAGAGAGTATCTGAGACAAAAGGACAACAGGTAATTAACGGGACGTAAAGATACTCACTTGAGAACACTCGAAGTTACTGACAGCTAGCTAAGAAGCATCCATCGACTGATGTAAAAAAATCAAGTATGTCGATTTTAAATCCGACACAACACGTCAAACACTTGATTTGATGATGCATCATCACACAAAACCGACACACTTGACCGCTGTAATGCTCAAAAAATGACATAAGTATAAAAAGGCAATTAACATTTTAAAGTAAGTATCAAATTATTTTTACCAAAGAAGACTAAATTCAAAGATTTTACTAAAATATCCATTTCATAACCTTTTTCTAATAAAGTTTTAATCCAATTTTGCATTCCCAAGGGATTGTTTTTGAATTTATTTGCTCTATAAACAACATTACCGTAGAAATCTGGATGGGATATTCCCTTTACAATCAAAAGTCGTCGTGTACAGTTTAATTTTCCAATAAGGTATAGATATTTATGATAAAACTTAGTAAACGACTTCACTAATTTGTGGTAACGATATCCTTGTTTTAGTATTTTTTTTTGTAATACACTGGTTTTTATCATTAAAATCAGACACACCACTGCAGATCCGAGCATATCTTACCAACTGTGAAATATATACTCCGTAAGACGGAGCAAGTGGTACATCTCCCTCTAGAAAAGGAAAATTTGTCCCTCTCTGCTTCGCAGGGGAGACAAAAGGAGGTCCCAAATAGGCATTCAAATTACTCTGTCAAAAGTTTTAAGAGGCAAAGACTATATCAGTCAGCCATAACAAGAGCAACACAAAAGCACACAAAAACAACAGTCAGCAACACAAAATCAAGTCATAACAAGAGTGAACTCTGTTGCTTCAGAAGGTAGCAGTTCCTGCTTGTTGGAAAACAACTGTCACATTAGGCCAAACAAAAAGTATGTGTTTACTGTCAGATGTTTTGTAAAATGCCTGATATTGTAGGCATTTTATAGAATAACTTAGTCCTATCGGCATTATATTAAATGCCTGAAAGTATTAAGGCACTTTACAAAATGCCTTAACAAAATTTAAGAAAATGCCTAAGCTGTATAACAAAGAAATTGTCCTATGGGTATTAGTAGTCCTATACACATTCTGAAGCTTGTTTTCGTCTTTTAAAACATTTTCATAACTGGAGTTATGTCTCCCCCCACTTTGGTGTGGAGACATATTGTTTTTGTCCTGTCTGTTCGTCTGTCCGTCACAAAGTTTGTCAGCGCAACTCCTCTGAAATTACTGAACCGATTTCAACGAGACTTGGTATGAAGGAATTCGAAGGACACCATATTTAGTTGTGCATATTACCAGGAAATTTTTATCCTCAAATTTTTGTGGTAGGTATGACCCTTTGAACTTAGAAATTTTCTGAAAATCTTCTCTTAATATCACCTTGTCAGCGCAACTCCTCTGAAACTACTGAACCGATTTCAATGAAACTTGGTCTGTAGGAAGGTCACCATATTTAATTGTACATATTATTAGGAAATTTTTATCCTCAAATTTTTGTGGTAGGTATGACCCTTTGAACTTAGAAATTTTCTGAAAATCTTCTCTTAATATCACCTTGTCAGCGCAACTCCTCTGAAACTACTGAACCGATTTCAATGAAACTTGGTCTGTAGGAAGGTCACCATATTTAATTGTACATATTATTAGGAAATTTTAATCCTCAAATTTTTGTGGTGTTTATGAACCTTTTTAACTTACCAATTTTGGGGGAAACGGGGGGAGACATCGGTCTTGCAGGCAAAAACAAACTTTAATTATATTTATTTCATTTGCAAAATCATTGCTTGATCATGGCAGATGCACAATTTTCTTTTGAGCTCAGAACAAAAGTTTACAAAGAATAACAAAAAAGATATTGAAAAGGGTATAATAAGATCCATCAAAAGGTAAAACTAAAAAGCTAATGCTCTGGATTATTACTATATTTGCAACGACATTTTTTTTTCTTTTTGTGTAAGCTCACTTAGACCGCAGAACCATTTGAGCTATTATCATCACTTGGTGTTCATCGTCGTCGTCATTCGTCTGTCATCTGTTAACAATTTTTCAAAAATCTTCTCCTGTGAAACAACTGAAAAGAATTTAAAGAAACATTGCATGATTGATCCTTAGAGCGTCCTGCACGAAAGGTTTGATCCAAGTTTTGATTCGCCAAAAACCATGACCAACCGTACTAAAAATATACAAGAGATCGAGCAATCTGATGCAACCTTCCTTCTACAGCATCAAAAGCTCTACAAGTCTCCATCAGATGACTCCTTATAGGTGTAATGGTGCTTTTTGCCCAAGGCCATGATATATATATATATCTTACAGTCATTTTCTTAAATCAGGCATTTTGTCTGATATTTTAGGCATTTTATAGAATGACTAAGTCCTATCGGAATTATATAAAATGCCTGAAAATATTAAGGCACTTTACAAAATGCCATGAATTTTTTAACAAAATTTAAGAAAATGCCTAAGCTGTATAACAAAGAAATTATCCTATGGGTATTGGTAGTCCTATACACATAACTTACTCTGAAACTTGTTTTAGTCTTTGAGAACATTTTCATAACTGGGGTTATGTCCCCCCACTTTGATGTAGAGACATATTGTAAAGGTGGTGAGTCTTGAATAGACGAAACGCGCGTCAGGCATAGCAAAATTTATTGTCTGGAACTTTGTTGTAATTTATATTTCTAACATCCGTGACGGTTAGCGCTGCTGGTGGAGTTTTAATTCCCCGAGGTTAGCCCGCTCCGGCATCAACACTTTTGTGTTGACGAACACATCAAAGCTATAAATTATCTGTTTTGATTTATAAATTGTCAAAACCCTAAGGTTCCTCCTACCCAAGACATAGGTTGGTCTTAGAAATAATTTGGTTTCTAGTTCGACATTTTTGGTATTATTCTATGCTCTTCATATTCATATCGTGTTTGGCATTTTCAACTTTTGGTAGAGCGCCTCTGATGAGTCTTGAATAGACGAAACGCGCGTCAGGCGTAGCAAAATTTATTGTCTGGATCTTTGTTGTAATTTATATTTAAGAAAAAATGAATTTATTTCATATAAATTTTAGCGTTTATAATAAAAACCAAAGTCTACATTGGGTCGAAGAACCTTCAGCTCATGAAGATCTGCAAACATCTCCTTTGGGTGGAGGTTGTCAGAAGACCCTTTAAAAAGTTATGACACTTTAAAGGTAAAGAGTAGTTTTATTCTTCTTTTTGCCCTATTAGTACGGCGGCCAGGTAAAGAAAAGACGCTTATTTTTAGGAGTTTAATGGGCATCGATATTATAGGGCTGATTTTTTGCCAGCGCTTTCTACAATATCTATATTTCAATTTTGTGAGGTTGTACAGTATTCGTAATGCACGTTTTTGAAAAAAAAATGGGGTCAAAAAACATTCCTTTACCTATGTATAAAAGATCTAATTATTTTGCTCTTGTATAGTATTTCGGTCATTATTACTAATGTATAGAATTATTCAATGTCTAAACTTAATGAAAATAACAAATAGACAGAAATGTGTACAATATTTTCCTGCTTAATTCCTCTCAATAATTTGCTTACAAAATGCCTGTTATTTAAGCCTATCTTTCGTATTTATTTCAAAATGTTTATTTTTACGCGTCTTTTGGCTATATGAATGAAAAGTACAATGCTTTCGTCGCTTACCTGCAAAATTTTATTGCAATTGTATGTGTATGTGATTTTATAACACTTTAATGATGCGCGGTCAATGATTTTTTTAAAGGTACATTTTACGGATTTGATACCCGTGTACACGTTTATATTAAAGGTACTCGCACAAGATCCGTGGCCTTTCATAAACGCGTGCGAATTTGTGACCTTAAATGAGCCATAAATATTGAATATATTTGTGTAGTCCTTTTCACATTTCTTTAGATAGTCACAGATAGTGATGTAGTTAGTTTTCTTTTGTTCTTAATTTTGAATGAATTGATTTTGTTTTCATTGTTTATTGTTATGTTTTGTATAATTAAGGAGTCAAAGGTGTGACTTAGAAATATATTCCGAAATGTCCGATGTAAGCCCAGTCAAATTCGGCCCAACATCTGCAAAAAAAGCCAGGTTTACTCTTAATTGGGAAAAGTGCATTATCTGCCAGGATGATTATCCTGAAAAGAACCTGTATATGATGACATCTAGAGGCAATCAAACCTTTCTAAATGCTCTTAAAATCAGAAAAGGTGAAGTATTTTCAAGGCTTAACTTTTAGTTAGATAGTATTGACAACTTGACATTAGATGACAAAGCCTTGAAATACCACAAATCGTGTTACGCATCATATACAAGCAAGCGAAATCTAAAGACAATCGCAATTACCTCGGAAACTGACGAAGAACTTGAACCCGAACTTAATTTACACAAGGGTAGCACGTCAGGGGCCAGTTTTGTGTCTCATGCAGGGGAATGTTCTGTGTTTCAGACAGGGGAAAGTTCTGTATCTCGGGCTGTGGAAAGTTCTTTTTCTGGGGCATTGGAAAGTTCTTTGTTTGAGGTAGGGAAAAGTTCTGTCTCTTTCTCTACTTTTCAACAATCAAATAGAAATGTTTGCATATTTTGTAAACAAAAATCGTACAAAAAAGAAAGGAAGCTTCGAAAAATTGAAACAGTTGAGCGCATAAACAAAGTTCTTGAGGCATAAACAAAGTTCTTGAGGTGGCCAATCAAAAGCGTGACTTCGACATGATACGGTGTGTTCAGAATGATAGTTTTTTAAGAAACGTGTATGACAAAATACTTGGTGCAAAAACCAGTTTCTACAACCCTGGTAAACAATGACAGCTTTGCATATGATATTGCTTTTGAAAAACTTTTAACTGATATCCATGAAGATCTGATGGTTAAAAAGTGTGTCTTTACGATGTCATTTCTAAATGAAAAGTACAAATCATACTTACCAAACCCTGACTCTAATACTTATCAATCTAAACGATTACAGACAAGACTGGAAAAGCACTATGGTGATTCAATTATTATACAAAGGCAACGAGGTCAGGGTCACTCAAATATGATTTTTAGCAGCTCGATACAATTGGGAGAAGCTATACATGTAAAACTTGCACATAATTTGAAAATAGACCTTCAGGTTTCCGAGGACTTCCCTGAACAACATACGCTGACAAACGAGCAAATATTACATTATGCAGCAAGTATTCTAAAGCAAGAAATCTTAAATGTACCACTTTCAAATGAATTTTATCCAGCATCTTCTGAGGTTTCTCTTTCAAAATCTATGCAGTTTGTCCCACGTTCTCTGACAAGTTTTTTTGTGTTGGCTTATGTTCAATGCAAACTTTGAAATGGATAGCCAAGATACTTACCCTTCTATTGACCAACTGCGGAAATGTATGTCCATAGCAGAGATAATTATTTCTATCAGAAGGAACATGTTCTCGCCATTTCATATTGGATTAGCAATACAGCTTCATAACGACTTTGGCTCAAGACATCTTGTTGACACCCTTTATAGTCATGGGTTATGTGCATCATACGATGAGGTAAGACGGTATCTTACAAACCTAGCAAACTTTGAAATCGATCGATTCCAATCTGGTTCCCCTGTACCCAATGGAATAATTTCACCTTTGAGTGGAGGTTTCATTGTTCAGGAAGGCTGTGACAACATTGATATCAACACCGAGACGGTTGATGGTAAGAACACTCTCCATTCAATGGCTAGAGCGGTTTATCAGATTCAGCCAGAATGTGTAAAAGTAGGCAGAAATGAGATGAAAGTCCCACGTACTATGGTAAAATCGTTTCCCCTTCATTCATCAGCTGCTTATCCGTAAGTAAGTCAAAAACGCGACCCCTTCCATTGAAATGCGAATCTCCCTTGGAAAAAATTTCAACTATTGTAATGGAAAAAACCCTCGTTACCGACAAATTATGGGTACTTTTGCGGTCATTGTCACGAACTGATTTTGATGGTTTGTTTGACATTTCAATAGCTGACAGACAGTTAGTTCCTTTTTGGACGGACAGGATTTAACAGCAAGTTGGTTATAGCCAAACCAAGTCACACATTTATTGCGTACGCTCCAGTTGTTGATGCAAAGCCTAGTGATATGAATACTGTTTTTACAACCATGAAACGTGCTGTGCAATCGGCTGAGGCTATAGATCAACCTCATTCTATACAGACATTTGATCAGCAACTATACGCAGTTGCAAAGCAAGTACCGTGGGCCAATAGAGAAATCTTTAAGAACCATATTGTACGGTTAGGTGGGTTTTTACGCTCTTGCGTCCTTTATTTCAGCTATTGGTAGATTGTATGGGCAGATTGTGGTCTTCGAGATATTCTTATTGAGTCTGGTGTGTATGCTGGTTGCACCGTCGATCAAATGTTGGCGGGAAAACAGTTTACATTTTGTAATAGAGCTGTTAGAAGGATGACACTAGTCTATGAAGCAATGATGGCTTTGATGTTCAGATCATTTTTCAGTTGGTGTGTGACACAAGATAAAATCAGCAATATTTCTCCTGAATTTATGCAATGTTTGAAAGACTGTCACAGTTCGTATGTAAACGGAGATTATGATATCCAAATGAAAATCAGTGCCACAGAAGCGATTTTTGAGGAACAAGTTCTTCCATTGTTTGAAACATTTCGAGAATCGTCTTGCAAAGATTCTGCAACTTTTAAGTACTGGAATATGTTTCTGAAACAAATCTGTTGAAATCTTACTTTAAAACATCAAGGCTGAAAGATCAGGATCCTGGTTCCTTCATTTGGACTCTGTTGTTCAAATGCTACCTTATTTCTTTGTAGCCAACAAAGTGAATTATTCCAGGTGGATGCCTGTTTATATTATGGACATGATCAATCTACCTGTTAAGGTTCAATCAGCATTTCTACGAGGCGAGTTTGCTGTTAGACAAACAAGTGGTGCTTTTAAAGGAGTTTTGAGTTACATGGCCACCGAAAAGACCGTTATAAAGGACTCAAAAGGTCGGAGTGGCATTATTGGAATTACACTGCAGAAATCAGCGTTAATACGATGGTCTATCACAAGACATATACTTGGCCATTTCAGCAAAAAAATGAGACAATGATCAGGAGATGAAAAGGGTGAGAGCTGTTTACACGATGAATGTAAGCCAGCAGCCCTAAAGCAAGATGAGAAACACGTCCAAGCCTTGATGAAGCACATACAAGAAAACATGACAAATCCTTTTCAGGTAGATTGTCACCCTCCCACTTTAATAAATATTGCAAGTGGTATGCATGCATCTGAAAGTGTTTCGTCATCCTTACTCAGTGCAGTTGAAACCGGTTCTGAAATGAAAAGAAAATTTGTAGAAAGCGCTTTTTCGGGAGAGAGTGAGAAGGGGTTTTATTCTCCAATATCAAGGTCTGGTCTCAAAACGTTTGAAGATATGACAAAATCTGTAAATCTTAAGTGTAAGTCCGGTGATATTGTTAAAGCTCATCTGAATCCGGAAGTGATATTTAGGAGAGCATTAGTTCTTGCAAATGCACGCGACCAAATAAATGTTGAGAGAAGCTTTTATCATACCCAATAGGCCCACTAACAACCTCCATGTTCCATGACGATGGTACAATGCGCAAAAACAATAAATCTGACTTAGCCTACCAGCTTGAAGCGGAAACTGATAACGTGAAGCGTCTGTTGCCAGACTTTCCTTCCTCCCGATCAGTCATTATTAGAGATGGAATGGCTCTATTTCAGTCAATGAATCTGAAAATGGCTAAAACATTTGGAGATTTACTGTCGACGTATGTAGAAACCCAGATGTCATGCTCTCAAAAGGCTGTCATTGTAGTTGATGTGTTCGACAGGTATGATAATAGCAATTCCATCAAAAGTGCAGAAAGAGATCGCCGATCCAAACACAAACAGACAAATCGGATGTTCGATGTTATCGAAGGTCGAATAATCCCAGACTGGAAGAAGTTTCTCTCCTCTAATGCTAACAAACAGGCACTCATAAGATTTACCGGTGATTACATTGTGAACTTTCATGAAAATTCAGATCAAAACCCATTAAAACAAGGTCACTCAATTATTCTTTCTGGAACTTTCCTGAACCCAGAAACTGTAAAACAAATCAGTGGTAATGGCGTAGTTCATTGTCCGAAATCTGTTCAGCAACCAAGAGGAAGCGGACACCCGGATAGTTCTTCATGCAATGCATGCTGATGACATGTTTGGAAGGAACAAGGACAAGGGTAGAATTATTGTCAAATCCCCAGACACAGATGTGTTTGTTCTCTTGGTGTATTCTTTCCCCAAAATGAAAAACACGAGTGAGCTTTGGCTTCACGTTGGTACTATCAACAATACAAACGATGCCCGGAGATACATACCAATCCATGATGTATGTAAGTCGCTTTCCCCAAGACTCTGTCAAAATTTGCCAGCAGCACATTCACTTACTGGTTGTGATACGACATCTGGATTTTTCCACGTCGGTAAGAAGTGCGTGTACAAATGTCTAAAGGCAATCCATCTAAATTAGGAAATCTGCATCGTATAAGTAAAGTAGACACAGATTCAGCTGTTGAAATCAGTCGGGAAATAGTTTCATACCTATATGACCAGAAAATGATAAACAAAGACAGCCATGACGATCTGAACAAACTGCGGGTAAAACTCTTAAATACTTAAGACTGCTGTCTAAATCGTCTCCCACCATGTGAACCAGCTTTTCGACAACATGTTATGCGCTGTTCATTTCAAACAAAAATATGGATGTGCTCTGATCAACCAAAAGCACCGATCGGTTCACCATTGCAAAATGGTTGGCAAGAAGGTAGTCATGGACTAGAACCTGTTTTCTTTCTTGGGCCAATGTCCTCAGATTTTTTACAGGATTTGATTTGCCAGAGCAAGGGTAGGTCTCTGTGTTCAAAGGAATGTGTTTGTTTCAGTCAAAATTTACCCTGTACAGAACTGTGTAATTGTTCAGGTAACGAAAGTTGTTGCAACGTTTACAGCAACCACAAAGAATCTGAAGATGATGATGAGTGAATTGGGAATTTGAAGTCATGCGAATTCATCAATTGTATACAAGCTTTATGATGGTGAAGATGCACATGAAAAGGCTTTTCCGGAACACCTGAGTTAAAACGTACTAAGTTGAGTTCGTGTCATTGATTGCTTTTTAGATAATTTTGTGTTTTTATGTTATCTGTATCTTCTTGTTAACTGGTTTTGTACCTCTCTGTAATTTAGGACTTTTTGACTATTCGAATGCCCCATTTGTACTTCTTTGATTCCTTCATGCAACTAGAAAAGGGTTGCCCAAAAATATGTAGTAAAAATTGTGGCTAAAAGATGACCCTACAGAATAAAAAGAATAAGTAATTAAATAAATGAGGCAAATTTACTGAGTAGAGGCAGTGGTCGGGGATTTATAGAATAGAGAACAATGGCCAAATAATGATTAACAGGTAAAAAATAATAGACATACCAAAATGAAGAATAAAGAATAGTATAAAGAATAATAGGAAAAGTAATCAAAATACTTATAAAATAGTAAATAATAAGGGCAAAAAAAAAAAAGAATACAGAATATGGCCCATTTATACCCTCTAAATGGAGAAAAAAAAAGAAATGAAAAGAGACCCAGGAGCTAGTTTTTTGGTGAACGGGTTTAAAATTCCTTTTTGCTTCAATTTGAACTTTGTTGTCATTTGTATTTATAATTCAAGGTTTTTCTTCGTGATTTTTCTTTTGGTTTGATGTGTTTTTGGTTTTTTCTTGCTTAATCTGTGTGGCGTTGCTCTGTTGTAAGCATATACGCCTTATTTTTTGTCGATGGACACACGAATGTGAAAATTTCAACTTCGTACGAAGTTGTTTCCGAACTTGCTAAAAATTAAATATAAAAACCGAAGGATGTACGATTAGAACCGATGGCTAAGCGATTAGAAAAGTAGCAAATACGGATAGCGCGAACCGATTACGAAGTTATTACGATCATTTCAAGATTAGTCGAGAATAAGTTTCGAAGGAGAAACGAGAAGGAAAAGATGAAAACAAGAATAGTGCGATCTTTTTACGATCAGTTCTGATTTTGAAAATACTCATAATCGTGGTGTCAACGGGGTCTAAATCGGGATAGTGTGACGCCAGCGTTATGGATTACAACTACATTACCTACATTACCTGAGAAGTGTCATAAGTAACAAAGTGGAACTCTTTTGTTAAATAATTGGACTGTCTGGTCTTTTGAAATCTTTGACAATAGAATATAAATTCAATTTCTGGTTTTAATTATTTTTCCCACAGCTGTCAAACGCATTATGCATAGTGTAAAAAGTAGCTGCTATTGCATTCATTAATCTGATAAAAATGATGAAAACAAAATTCTGTTTATAAATGTACAAAACAAAATAGTTTTGCTCATGCTTATTAGTATGTTTCTAATTACTTTGTTCTATGAAATATAATTACATACAAAATGTTAGGATCACTTCACAAATGTACAACCAAAAATTGAAATAAAGATAATTCAATCGTACATATATATAAAAATGCACATCTACAAATCCTAAGATTAGACGCAAAAAAACAGTATTTGATTCCTTATGTGGCATCAAAATATAAGTTCATCTGAAGATATTTTTGAACAATAATTATATATAATATTATACTTCTGGAAAAAAACTTTTGCAGTTTATCTAAAGCATAAATGCCACCAAAACACACAATCCATCTTTAAATGGACTAACGGGTTTGTTTGGGTATACTGATGAAGATCTCGCCAGATTGATGTGTGATCCTTCGTGGATTACAGTCATCGTGAGAACCAAGGGAATGCATTTTGTCGTCCTATCTTGAAAAAGTTATTAAAACAACCCATGAGATACGCCAGTGTGACCAAAAGCCGTTGTCATTCGGTGATTTTTTGAATCTTTCAAACACATGTAAGGATGAACATTGGGAGAACCAGGTTCGTCTTCCAAAGCAATTTTACAAGCTGGTCACTATAGGTTACATGGATAACATAACCGATTTTTCCATATCTATAATGAGAAAAGTAGGAGCCTTAAACAATTGGACCTTAGACTGGATACAATTCTATACAGACAAACATAAAACTAACGCAAACAACAAAATCGAAGAGTTTTACAATAATACACTGCTTCAGGATATAACATTTAGTAAATACAAGGCCGATAACGAAACATTTGGATTCTGCCATTTGGATTCTTGGATTCTGCCATTTGGATTCTGCGAAGATTATTTTAAAACGTACAATGTAATTATAGACTTTGTTTTTTTTCTTTCATTTTCTGGTGACCAAGAACTCCTCGTGCTTCAATGCTATTTTATGATTTTGCAAGATTTTCCTTATCATATTTTAGGCGATAACATTTCATGAATTAAGGACTTTCTGTTAAAACAATGATTGATTAACAATTATTTTTTTGTAGGTTAATGCCGTGAAAACAGAAAAGTAAGTTAGGGATACGATGAACCATTTTAACTTGACATAGAGAAGGAGAAAACAGGATGTTTTTTTTCATTGAGATAAATAGTGATGACAGGTGAATCTTCTGAAAGTTCTTAAAAAAATAAAGTATAAACGCATTTTAATTGTTTCTGATGATCTGGTTTTTTTTTTCATATTTTATCAATGTTTTTCATTTCATTTCAAGAGTCATAAATTAATTAAAAATATCTTGCCCTTTTTTATTTTATGAGGTACATATTATTTTGGTTTTTAACCTTCCAATGTATTGATTAAATACTGCTGATGAGAGGTTTCTCCTAAAATCATACACAGCTTAACCAAATTACTCGTTTAATACCCGTTATGGTATTTGTATCTTGAAACTAGTGGGTAGATAACCGCTGCTGGGGGATCAGAAATCCCCGAGGGTAATTACAAGCCTGGTCACCAATTAATTTCAATACTTTTTAAAACTGAAATTTCCGATTGTAAAATTTAAAGCTGTTTTAAACACCAAGTTTCTTTTCTTGTGTTGCATATGATCGATATCATCGGTGCTGGATTGGCTTTCCTGTTCAAAGTGTTCTTAAAACAGCATTGTTATGAAGCATGTTTGATTACAACATTCAGTGTAGAGCTGTTTATATTGAAGCCCCAGAAAACAAAATAGCTGATTCCTTGTCTTGGTTTCAGACGGGAAGTTAGACGTTTGGCACCTATAGCGAACCCACGTTAATGGCTATACAAGTGGAGTTCTGGTAGAATATATACAAATACAAAATCTTTAAATCAGTCTGGCTCGTCCAATTCTGTATTGTCATGGTGAAGCTATTCAGAATTTTTCAGATCAAGATTAACTAAAAGATTACCTTAAAATGGCACCCCAGTTATAAAAATATTTACTTTTAGTATTTTTTTTATTAAAAAAAATCATTTTCATCCAGTTGTTTGGTGTCCCTTTTTTTGTACGATTTTTGATTTACAAGACTCAACACAAAAGGCTGTAGTTCGGAAAGTACTGGAAGGACTGAAGAGGTCACAAGGTCAAGAAACATATTCTTACTGTGCTTCCTGTTGTGGGTAGAACTACATATGAGACAAAACTTTTTAACACTTCATTTTTGAATTTAAGAGTTTGCGGTAAGCAATGGTCAAATGTCAATATTCCCGAGGTTAGCCCGCTCCGGCACCAACACTTTTGAGTTGGAGAATACATCAAAGCTTTAAATTATCCGTCAAAATTTCAAAATTGCCTAAACCCTAAGGTTCTTCCTACCCCAGACATAGGTTGAATATTTTAGTAATAATTTGGTTCCCCAGTTTGGTATTTTTTGTTATACTGTTCTATGCTCTTCATATTCATACAGTGTTTGGCATTTTCAATATTTTTGGTAGAGCGCCTCTGATGAGTCTTGAATAGACCAAACGCGCGTCAGGCGTAGCAAAATTTATTGTCTGGAACTTTGTTGTCATTTGTATTTCGAACACACGTGAAGGTTAGCACTGCTGGTGGAGTTTAAATTCCCCGAGGTTAGCCCGCTTCGGCACCAACACTTTTGAGTTGGAGAATACATCAAAGCTATAAATTATCCGTCAAAATTTCAAAATTGTCTAAACCCTAAGGTTCTTCCTACCCCAGACATAGGTTGAATATTTTAGTAATAATTTGGTTCCCCAGTTTGGTATTTTTTGTTATACTGTTCTATGCTCTTCATATTCATACAGTGTTTGGCGTTTTCAATATTTTTGGTAGAGCGCCTCTGATGAGTCTTGAATAGACGAAACGCTCGTCAGGCGTAGCAAAATTTATTGTCTGGAACTTTGTTGTCATTTGTATTTCGAACACACGTGAAGGTTAGCACTGCTGGTGGAGTTTAAATTCCCCGAGGTTAGCCCGCTCCGGCACCAACACTTTTGAGTTGGAGAATACATCAAAGCTTTAAATTATCCGTCAAAATTTCAAAATTGTCTAAACCCTAAGGTTCTTCCTACCCCAGACATAGGTTGAATATTTTAGTAATAATTTGGTTCCCCAGTTTGGTATTTTTTGTTATACTGTTCTATGCTCTTCATATTCATACAGTGTTTGGCGTTTTCAATATTTTTGGTAGAGCGCCTCTGATGAGTCTTGAATAGACGAAACGCTCGTCAGGCGTAGCAAAATTTATTGTCTGGAACTTTGTTGTCATTTGTATTTCGAACACACGTGAAGGTTAGCACTGCTGGTGGAGTTTAAATTCCCCGAGGTTAGCCCGCTCCGGCACCAACACTTTCGAGTTGGAGAATACATCAAAGCTTTAAATTATCCGTCAAAATTTCAAAATTGTCTAAACCCTAAGGTTCTTCCTACCCAAGACATAGGTTGAATATTTTAGTAATTATTTGGTTCCCCAGTTTGGTATTTTTTGTTATACTGTTCTATGCTCTTCATATTCATACAGTGTTTGGCATTTTCGATATTTTTGGTAGAGCGCCTCTGGTGAGTCTTGAATAGACGAAACGCGCGTCAGGCGTAGCAAAATTTATTGTCTGGAACTTTGTTGTCATTTGTATTTGACATTTCTTTTTCGGGTAATATACTAAAGTTGCATCTTTCCTCATCAAAAACTGATCAAGTAGGATTATGATGTACAATTTTTGTTTAACAAGAAACTTGCCAGGACATATGCCCAGTTTTGCAAATGCAAACCTACCCGAAGATGACCCCAAGTTAAAACCCATTATTCGGTCATTTTGATGGTAAGCCCAAGGGGCCAATAGTCCGGAAGGACAATGACAAAACAGGTAAACACGAACAAAAACAGCACGAAAATATAACATATTTAACACAATATCAACCGGACAGCAATCAACAACGCGAACCCAAGTCTTAACGAGAGTGAACTCAGGTGCTCCGGAAGAGTAAGCAGTTCTTGCTTGCTATAGCACATCCATTGCGCTGCCAATTTCCAATTCAGCATGTCAAATCCGATAAAGTAAGACAAAACAAAACCCTATGACAAACTAAATATCTGATATAATCTGAGAAATAGAAATCCCATATTTGTCAATGAGCACATGATGTTTCTGTAAAATTTAATGTGTGAAATCAGCAACCTAGGAGCAACATTACCCTGTGTAAGCAATATTGTATAAGCTGGAGCAGACGGAAAATTGTTACACAAGAATTAAGGGAAAGTTGACAATTGGAAAGTTCAAGTCATCACGTTTGACATAGAGTTTTGTTAAAAGCTTTCCTTGAGAATATGTTTCGAGATTCAGATATAGATATAAACCAGACCTCCTGGAATCCGTTGAGTCTTTTATCCCAAGTTCCTGAAGATAAATGAGATGGACATATGATATTTATCAAATTGTTACTATTTTGAAAAAAAGTCACGTTGGGTCTTGATAGAAAACACTGCAGCTCATTCGGTATTGGTTTTGATACAAGAAGCAGAGGTACCAATGGGGTATCCGAATATCAAAAGTCCGAAAGGGCAGAGACAAAACCAGTAAACACCAACAGGAACGGGACAAAAACAGACAACATGTAAAACATGGAAACACAAAATAACTGAATATCAATCAACAACGCCAACTCCAGTCGAAACAAGAGTGAACTCAGGTGCTACAAGTCTGTCTATGCAGAGTATAACTGATGATGAAATTATAAAAGCTAGGCATGGGGAGTCTTCAGTTTATGCAGAAGCAAAGAGAGGCACCAATTGGGCATTCAAGTGTCAAAAGTCCGACAGTGCAACGACAAAACCGGTAAACACGAACGACAAAACACAAAGAAAGAAAAACACAAAATCAACCGAACGGAAATCAACAACGCTAACTCAAGTCATAACAAGAGTGAACTCAGGTGCTCCGGAAGTGTAAGCGGTTCCTGCGTGCTATAGCACACACGTCGTGTTGCTAATTTCCAATTCAATGTGTCAGATGCGGTAAAGGAAGACAAAACAAATGTTTACGACACTGTCGGAAATATATAGCGCGTCATTATATTGTAACGTTTCCTTTCTTTTCCTATGTCATTGTGTCATGGCATGGAGCTATGATATCATATCTCCATGGTCATGGTGACGTTACTCTTGTATAGGCTGCGTAGCCATCTTGCTAACGTATAACTATAACAACTGGCAATTTGTTTCATAATCAAAAAGAAGAAAAGAATCATCTTTATTGTAGTTGCTATATGATTTGGTTCTGACACTATTTGAATATAATAGCAATAATAGGCAACGTATATCCCTAATTAAGGCGTCCATAAACATATGAATGTAGTATACATATACATCAGTACTTGTATCAATGAAACATCAAACATTTACAAAATATTTGTCACTCCCGCTCTTCCAAACAACATGAGAAAAAATGGCTTTAGATTTACCGCTGTCCTGTGATTTATGCAAATAAGTTAAAAAAATAGTAAATCTTTTAAATTCAATAATACAAAAATTTATCATTAATAAAAAATAAAATCTTTTACATGAACAATAATTTATTCAATAGAAAACTTCTAATTTAAATGAATTTGCAGAACTTATAAAAATCAAAATCAAAGTACTATAAGTACTGTAAGTAAAGAAAACAAATATGAAAGCAAAAATTTGAACATATTACATAACGAATAAACACAACGCGAACGCACGACTTTGTTATCTTTACACGTCCTAACATTTTGGTGCCGTGACCAGGATGGAGATTAAGACATGGGTTGGGGGCCGGTACATTAATTATCCTGATTGAGATATAATATGTTCAGAATTTTAATCAAGATAAAGTGCATCTAAATAAAGGTAATAACAAAACTACCGAACTTGAATGATCAATCTCATAGTCCAGAGAAAATGACAAAAACGAATCAGTCATACCGGAGAATGGGTGGATCGCAATGGTCCTGACTTGGTACAGGCATTTCAAACGAAATGGTGGGTTAAACCAGGTTTTATGGCGCCAAACCTCCCTGTTCCATTGCGATCTTAGGATCCGGAAATGACCATAGAACACAACATAGTTGTGAGACACAATAGTGATATTGAGGTGATCATCTCAGTAATCTAAATGCATCTAAATGATATCGGCCTAGAAATAATGTTGAACATTTTAAAAGGTGGTATTGAACAATTTTAAACGATTGGATAGAAACTTTTCCTTTCTGTAGGACAATTCTTTACTGAAGTTAAGTGCCAATTAAATGCACGGTCATAAATGATTGAGGGACTTTTATCTCAGCTTGTATGTTTGATACAATTCATTGATCTTTGTTTAATAATTTAGGCAAATGAACGTAAATTACAATGTACTTTTTTAATGTTCTCATTATTGAAGCTATATAAACATTGTGTTCATATGCATATAGGGCCACAGGGGTGCAGCGTCCCCTATTTGATGGCAGTTGATAGTATTAAGAGGTACACTATCCATGTGTCAAATGCGCCCCGCCAGAATTATCGAAAGAGATTATATTTTCATAAGAGCTGTAGTATTCAAACCATTTAGGCCCATCATTTGCGATGCCCGCAGTGGTACCAGAGTATATATAGATATCATTTTATGAATGATCCTTCATTTGTGATGATAGATAGATAGATAGATAGATATATCTATATGTTGTCATAATTTGCGGCAGGGTTTCAGAACTATTGTTAGATCGATCCTTTTATACAATATAATAACAGACTGTTAACGTATTCAGTTAATTGCCCAGATCGATACATATAGAAATATGTAATTGCATAATAAAATAAACTGATCCAAGTATGTCAAAATATATTATGTTTTTGTTATGTTTGGCCTCTAATGGATAATGGTATAAGAAAACCTCATTTTGTACATCTTTCTAGTTTCTAGCTAGAAGCTATATGTCCACTGGCAACGATCACGTTGTTATAATGCACTATCTAGATGATTAAGAATTGAACATTTTACTTCAAATTTTCATTCGCACCTGTCAAATTTGTTCATCACCGTTACATGGGGATGTCATTTTCATTTGCTGATTGTTGAACCTTCCGGAATTCCTATTTAGCTTAGTGTTAGTTCCTGTACGAGGTGGAGAAAATACCTTTCGATTTACCGTCCGATAGCCCTCCTTTTACTTTGTTTGTTTTTGTGTCCGTTCCTGACCTCGTCTATCCAGTAGGGTTTCGTGTATGGATTGAACTTACTCTTCGGAATGTTGTTGTCAGCAGATTCTAACAGTATTTTAACAAGTTCATCGTTTTAACATTGATATAACCGTTCATTAGACATGTTTACCTTCTTTCTATGTACGGTTCTTCTGAAAATGTTTGTCCCTACAATTGTCATGCTGGGAATTTTTCACAGGGACAATTACTCTTTGGGGCAAGATTTGAATAGAAAGATCTACTTTAATTGGTATATATAAATGACCTGAAGAGCTTCTAAATGAGCCTTCTTCAAGAGTTACATAATGTCTTACATGTAAACGACATGAAGTGCTGTGCTTCTAAATGAAGCTTTTTCAAGAGTCAAATAATATTGTGGCTGCCTAGCTAACTATATAGCGTATAGTCAAGGAAAAAGATAGTCAAGCATTTTTTTTTTAGTTACAAATGTGTACTTTGCGCCACAATAATCTTAAGTGCCACTTGAAAGTCTTACAAATTGTTTTAGAAATTCATTAATAATTGTTTCTATCTAAAAATGACACTTCTTTTTATAGACAACTTGCATTTAAATTACCATCTAATAATGTTATTATGTTTCTTTAAGTAAAATTATATAATAGCATCTCAAGTGCTTATCTTATTTCTGTAGTTTCTGTAGTGTCAATATATTATTCAGATGGTAGTTATGCACCATAAATATATATGTATATTGTACGAGCTGTAGTTTTTCCCTTTTAAAAACGTTAAATTGTCCGAAATATATTTCAAATTTAAATATTGAATTGTTTCATTTAAATATTCGATATAATATTACAGTTATCACTCTAGATGATATGTGACCCAGCATTTCTTTCCCCTCGAAAAGTAAGGTCACCCTCGAGGCAAGCCCTCGGGTGACCTTACTTTCTCGGGGAAAGAAACCACCGGGTCACACACCAACTAGGGTGATAATTGTATATTATTAGTTTATAACACTTTACCAATTATTCTTTTTGAACCTGTATCAAATATTCCTTTTATAAAGTACTATTATTGTATGATTGTTCTGTACTTAAACTGCTTTACCAAGTTTCAGAAATGCTTGACCAGTTATTATTGCTTTACAAGGTTTATATTAATTCAAAAGTTTCACTCATGTACCAAGTTTCATTTAAATTAAAATTGCGATGTTTGGTCAGACCCAGTTATAACACCTAACATTGCAACTTTAATTATCCAATACATATCTCCATATGGCCAATATTATATTTGTGAAATAATAAAACAAAAAAATTAGTTTTGGCTGCTTATTTGTCATGGCGTTTAATACATAAACAACAACAACATTATTGTCAACATTCACAACTCGTTGACGCTTGATCACTGAAGGATGTCCAGTCAGCATAAAAAAACATGGAGCTGATAGGTTATCCAGAGCAGCAAATTGATAAATTCCGCCATCCATAGTTCTTTCGCCATGACGATATTACTCTTTTATTGAAGTCCATAAGGTCCACTGAAGGTTGATCCAGTCAGCGCATTTAAGTCATATCCAGGTGTTCAATTAAACGAAACCAAAGGTGAAGTCTACTGAAGGTTTTTCCAGTCAGAAGTACTAATGCTCCAAAATAAATCAAAATTCCATAACATCTATTAACGCATTGGGACTGCTACTACCAATCTACAAAATAAACTCAAAAGCAGAAAACTTGTTCAAATTCAGGGGTTTTGGGATTTGGGAGGGTTTCGCTTAAAACAGTAGTCCTTTTAAGTCTGACAGAACGAACACTGAACCGATGAGTTTATATAGGGTTAAATACTAGTACGTAACATGAAGCTCGTGGCTACTTTTGGCGCGAAAGGTACTTCATCGTTAGTTAACATGTAAATCTAAAGTTCATGACCTTATGATGTAGAATATGAATTGAACAAATACAATAAATGAATTTAATTTATATTGAATTAAATTTTATTATTGTATGATTGTTCTGTACTTAAACTGCTTTACCAAGTTTCAGAAATGCTTGACCAGTTATTATTGCTTTACAAGGTTTATATTAATGCAAAAGTTTCACTCATGTACCAAGTTTCATTTAAATTAAAATTGCGATGTTTGGTCAGACCCAGTTATAACACCTAACATTGCAACTTTAATTATCCAATACATATCTCCATATGGCCAATATTATATTTGTGAAATAATAAAACAAACAAATTAGTTTTGGCTGCTTATTTGTCATGGCGTTTAATACATAAACAACAACAACATTATTGTCAACATTCACAACTCGTTGACGCTTGATCACTGAAGGATGTCCGGTCAGCATAAAAACATGGAGCTGCGAGGTTATCCAGGGCAGCAAATTGATAAATTCCGCCATATTAGCTTGGAAGCTAACCAAGCTAATCAGCCAACCAATTTATCAATCTACAAATAAGCAGCCACTATTTAAGTTTAACAACAACCACATATTATCATTCAACTATATATATGAACAACAACATATGTTTATATAAAATTTCAACATCATCCAACTATGAACAACAACATATGTTCATAAATAATTTCAACATCATTCAACTATGAACAACAACATATCTTCATATAATTTTTTTTAATATTCAACTATGAACAACAACGTATGTTCATATAAAATTTCAACGTCATTCAACTATGAACAACAACATATGTTCATAAATAAATTTCAACATACAACTATCAACATGTGAACTTAAACCAACATTCAACTTCATATGAAAAACATGTTTCTATGTTTAAAAAACAACATTTTTAGAAAAATATTAATATGATGATTTGAACAATATATAATATAACATTCAGAAACCTTATTCAAATGGGTAAGTATGTCTTTGTGGAAACTTGATTACTTGAAGAAGTGCCTCTTGCAAAGAATATATAAAGATATCATTACCAAGAAACGATAAATGTACTCCATCCTCACTAAAAAGTGCCTTATTTTTATCATTAAAATCGGAATGATATATAACATAACTATTATTTTTTAAGATAAATCTTCGCAAAGCTCTATTAAGTCTTTTTCGAGACCGTTCTGTAGCATCAATGTCAAAAGAATATCTCCATGAATATCTTGGTAAAATACTAGAAAAAATTATTTTAGTGCCTGGTAACATTTTACTTATAAAATAAAAAGCAAATTCCATATGATAGACAAGTTCTTAAGTAGTATACAAATCAATGTCATTTCCACCACAATGAAGAAGTACTATACTTGGAAGTCCGTATCTAAAAACCAGTAATTTAATAATACCAACTAACAGGTGAAATCATAGACCAGGAACACCCATCCAAATAGTTGTAAATCCAATTTTTTCCATTCCCAAGGTTGGACCAGTTGCACGAATTTTAGTGTGCCTTTCGGCATGACAAATTAGAGATGAACCAATGATCCATATATAAGAGGTCAACATAAATCCTGAAATATATATATAAATATTTAAATCTTGTTTTGTATTCTGATATATCTTTTATAAGAGTAAGATTGCCATCTTCCCATCAACATAATTTCATTATCTGACTTTCCAATTTCGGCTGCATACGTTGCAGCCCCAATTCGAAATGAATGGGTGTTATACTCAAATTCATTGTAACCCAAAAAATTTAAAGCGGCTTTCAAAATCGCCACAACTTGAGATCTTTTTACAGGTTTGTGATTGAAATGACAAAACAGATTTCCTTTAACCTGTGGTCTCATCGCCAAATATTCAGAAATAATTTCAAATGTTGGAATATTCGAAAATGGTTTTGAAAGAATCATATTACACTCATTGCCAAACGGATCAGTTTTTGATGAACAAATTCGAATTGATATAGTCTTATCTAAGTTATTTAAAATCAAACAATCACTTTGCAATACATGATCTTTTATACTCGTTTCAATGACTTCCCCAATTCTCAAAAATGCACAAAAAGTGAGCGAAAAAATCGATTGAAAAAGTTTTGTTTCATATGTCGAGTAACAAATAACTGGTAAAGTATTGATCAAATCCAAAAGTATCTTTTCAGTAATTGGTTTTCTCAAATCTTTTGTATTATATTTCTTTGACATACCATTTAAAAGCTTTTTTATAACAAATGCGTTTGTGGTATCGTTATAACTGTTTATCTTCATATAAAAGCTAATAGCTTGCCAAATATGACTTAGCTGTATTTGGTGAATAATTATTTGATGCTAGGATTACTATAAAATTCACCAAATGACTAACAGGGACTGGCCATAACTGATCTAATGAATGATTTTTTCGAAAACTTTCAAATGTGTGTACAGCATTATAATAAACATTCCATTTTTTTTTCTGCATGGCTAATCAAACTTTCAAACTCGCATTCAAAAGGTCCCAAAACTCCAAAGGAACTTCCCAAGGAAACTCTTCTGCTGTTGGTGCCAGCTCTTTGAACTTCTGAAATTGACCACGTGATAGAGCATCAGCAACAGAGTTCATCTTCGTACTTAAATGAAAGGCTTTGATATGAAAATGTCCTACTTTTGAGTTATAAACAATATATCTTAACAAATGCATAACTCTTAGAGACTTAGAAGTTTTAGAATTCAAAGCACAAACTACTGCAAAATTATCTACGTGAAACGCAATTCTTTTACCTTTAAAAAGGCTGTACCATAAAGTTATAGCCAAAGCAATTGGAACAATTTCAAGAAAAGTCATGTCTTTAATAATGTCGGTATAAAACCAACAAGCTGGCCATCGCAAAACACACCATTTACCATTAAGAAAACAAGCACATCCCCAGCTTCCGGAGCTGTCTGTATATAATTGCAAGTCAAAATTAGACAACCAAATATCGTCCAAAATGTACGAGAGACCATTGAAATTTTCCAAGAACATTTTCCAAATCATTAAATCAGGTTATCTTAACAAAATGGTAAGGTCTCTTTACTTTAGAACCTGCCATATAAAGGCGTCGGCTAAAAGCACGACCTGCAGGAATAGCTCTTGTACAAAATGCTAAAATACCACAAAGGGATTGAAGTTTTTTAAGAGTTACTTTTTTAGAAAATGCTACTTCTTTGATCAGATTAAGAAGCTCGTCTAATTTCTTTTTTGGAATTTGTATAGTCATATCAATTGTATTTATAGTTAAACCTAAATATTCCATGATACAAACGGGCCCTTCTGTTTTTTCGTCAGCTATTGGAACATTCAAAGTTTTACAAACATTTTGAAATGTGTTCATTAAAATTATACAATCATTAGTATTTTCTTCTCCTGCGAAGAAAAAATCATCCAAATAATGATCAAGATCATTAGAATTTGCTTCCTGTGATGTTAGCCAATGTAAAAAGGTTGAAAATTTTTCAAAAGTTGAACATGATATTGAGCACCCCATTGGCATACATTTATCAATATAAAATTTGTCACAAACTTTAAATCATAACAAAGAAAAATCGCCAGGATAACATGGAAGTAGTCTAAATGCAGATTTGATATCCATTTTTGCTATGAGAGCATTGCTTCCTAATCTTTTAATTATTGAAACAGCATTATCAAAGGAAGAATATTGTACTGAAGTATATTTTGGGTCGATAAAATCATTTATACTCTCGGATGGTGGATATGATAAATGAGTTATCAATCGCCAACCAGAAGTTTTCTTAGGAACTAACCCTATCGGAGAACATTTCAAGTTTGATATTGGGCGAAAATTAAATGGTCCTGCAATACGTCCTAATTTAATTTCATTTTCCACCTTATCAATTGCTGCTAAAGGATTATTTAGAACCGATTTTAAGTTTTTTGAATCAGAACACCGTCTTGGTCCTTCGTAATGAAGTTTAAAACCATACTTAAAGCCATTTGATAGGAACAATGCTGTTTCTTTATCAGGATAATTAATCAGTGCCTTATCCAACTCATCTGTATCTATAGGCAAAAAACCCATAGCCCAAACATCTTTTGATTTGTCTGAAATTAATATTTATGAAAAGTTGAAATTGGTCTCTGAAACTGCGGCTTTTGAAAGTTTTGTGTAGGTTGACCATACACGTTTGGTATTAGAGGACGGTTATTAACCCTTTTGCTATAAGCTACACCTCTAGGTTTTTGATTGTTATAAACAGATTTAAATGAATCACACAAAGCTGCTGGGTGATTAAATAAACATTTTATACATTTATGTTTAAATGTGCAACTATTTTTGAAACAACCTTTTCTAAAATTGAAATCATAACAAAACCCTTTTCCTAGGTTTGAATGCTCAACTTGCCCACCTTGGGCTCCTTTTGCAACAAATTTAAACCATAAATGAGCGTCAATTTGAGCCCAAGACCTGTTTGGTGAATAGGACAACCTAAGTCTAAATTGCTGGTCATAATTGTAAACTCTAATGAACGGAGCATCAGCAATGGCTCCTATAATCAAACTTATGTACGAGAACAAATCACATGCTAATAATGGGTGTCTTTGAAGTAATATTTTGGAATAATTACAAAATGCATCAGTCCATGCTTCAATATTTTCTATTGTCTTAACTTTTAAATTCTTATTCTCTGTGTTAACTACAATAGATCCATTAACCAACGTTAAGCTGTTTGTTTTAGAATCATTTGGCACGTCAAAATTTTGGTGCAAAAGCTGAACCAAATTAACGTATTGTAAATTCCAAATTTTTTCTTTCAAATTTTGAGGAATAAACATATCAACTTCATTATAATTTGGAATTATAAGAGGATCATTTGACATGCTATCAGATATAAAATCCTCACCATTAATTGCATTTTGATCTGCCTGTGTTCCCGTAGAAGCTAAAGTAGGTCCACCTGGAATCTGTGGTGGCTGTATTTGTGGCTCAGCTTGAGGTGGCTGTACAAGCGGCTGCACGGGCGGGTTAATAGCTGCTAATGGCTGGACTTGTGGTGGTGGTGGTGGGTTAACAACCGGCTGATCAGCTAGGACAGGTTGACCTCTTTGTTGGTTGTCTGGTTGGACATCCGGCTGCCGATTCCGACCACGTCCCCGACCAATCCGCGGCTGGCCGTACGGGTTATTTAATCTAGCTCTTCTTACGCCTCTTCCCCTGGGCATTTTAAAATTAAAAATTGTTTAGCTATTTTAATGCATCGATTTAATTAGTTACGTAAATATGTACATTTCAGCATGAATAAAAATTTTTAGTATTACCAAAATTGAAAAAGAAATAATATGTATTTAGTTTGCTTTATTAACTATAACCAGATTAATGAACGTCAATAATGAGTTGTAAAGTTGCTACTCCGTAATAACTCCTATAAGAATATTTTTAACATTCGCATGATAAATATTTGTAATTTACCTTAATACATTTGCGATACTAATTAATATTAATTTGCACAATACTTACAATTTTCTTTGACTTCAAATTTATAAGTAACAACGACGTTAAATAACTACAATACAAAGCTATGTAAACAAAGAACTCAAGATTACTCGAATTTAAAGAATGCAAAAATAAATTGGATATTTATTATTCAAACGTTGAAAGTTAATAATATTAATATTATTAACGAAAATAATAATGTTCCTTTAAACATTTAAACATAAAATAACTATGTTATAAATACTTATCTTTTTGAATTATATCCTTTCGCTTAAAACAGTAGTCCTTTTAAGTCTGACAGAACGAACACTGAACCGATGAGTTTATATAGGGTTAAATACTAGTACGTAACATGAAGCTCGTGGCTACTTTTGGCGCGAAAGGTACTTCATCGTTAGTTAGCATGTAAATCTAAAGTTCATGACCTTATGATGTAGAATATGAATTGAACAAATACAATAAATGAATTTAATTTATGATGAATTAGATTTTAGTATTGAAAAGATTTTATGTATACATGCAATATCTTTTTACGTATCGAAGATTCTTGAAAAATTAAGTAGTCGAGCGACGCTTAGAAAGTCATTTGCAGTCAAGCCTTCTCTATGATGACGTGCAGTCAGCCTATCGTGTTTTCCATTCCACCGAGACCCCTCTACTCCGTGTGCACCACGACATAAATGTTGCTCTCAACAATAACAGTTGTGCCGATTAGCTTATCCTTGACCTATCTGCAGCCTTTGATGTCATCGACTATTCAATTCTACTGAAGCGGATGGAATATTCGTTAGGTATACAAGGGACGGCGCAGAAGTGGTTTATTTCATATCTCGACAACAGATCACATCGAATCGCCGTGGGTTCAGCTCATTCTGATGAAATACAACTTCAATATGGTGTTCCACAAGGATCCATGCTCAGATCTAAATTCTTTTTTATTTTCTCGAAACCAATAGGGGAAATATGTAAGCGCCATAACAACTATCATCACTGTTATGCCGATGATAAACAAGTCTTTCTTGTTGTGAAACCACTGGACAATTGGGAGAATATATCGGAGCGTCTTGAAACCTGTCTGGCCGTTATCAGCTACTGGATGTGCTCCAACATGTTGGAACTCAACGAGGATAAGACCGAACTAATAGTATTTGTTTCGAAGAACCGTAAAGACGTGAAGGAATTCAGTTTGAAGTTTGGAAATAATGTTATCAACGAGTCCGTCTGTGTGAAAAATCTTGGCGTTTATCTAGACAAGTCATTAACATTGAGTGCCCGAATATCATCTGTCTCGAATTCATGCTTTCTACAGATCCGTAACTTTGAGGACGTAACTAAGACATTGATCTGTTCACTTGTGAACTCTCGATTAGACTACGGGAATGCACTGCTATACGGATTACCAGCTAACGAAGTTCATAGACTACAACAAGTCCAGAATACAGCTGCCAAATTGATAACAAGGCAAAGAAAATATGAAGATATTACTCCTACTTTAAAATCACTCCATTGGTTAATATTACAACATCGATGTCAGTACAAACTGTTATTATATATTAAAAACGAAGGAATATGGAATATGTACCAGAAAGACACGATCCACATATTGAAATGATTTTGATAAATGTACAACAGCAAAATTTCACTGCGTGTGAAACGCTTTTCTGGATTAACCTTCATCAGACACGCTAGGAGTAGAAAACTGGGAAAACCGGTAGAATGATAGATTTAATAAAACAAAAACAGAAGCAACAAATATTACAACAATTACCAAACAGATAAATTTAACAAATATAAAGAAATAAACTAACGTTGTCAAAATTTATAAAATATGTAAACTGTGTCATTCCAACATATTCCAGTACTCGAAAATATATAAGAGCATACAACTGTAGAACTGTTTTCAAAGCGGTGAACAACAAAACGCCAACTTATTTACAGGAACTTGTAGTCATATACTAACCATGAAGATTTTTGCGATTTGAAAATCACGTTGTTAGAGTAGAGAGGCGTTTCTGTATTGTGGAACAACTTCCATTAAATCTTTGGAGTATCCAAAGTGTTGACAGCTTAAAAAACGTTGAAAACTCACTTATTTAAACAGGCGTACTATCGTTATAAGTAACTGTTTCTGTGATAGATGTCTGTGATAATGTGGAAGATCTGGGTAATAACATTCTGTGATTAGGCTTTAATATACTTATACACTTCTTAATATGTTTTATTGTATTTTATGTATTAAATATCTTTTCTATTCAAATGCATAAATTTAATGTCCAGTTAGAGCTTCTTTTTATATATGAAACTTCAGCTTTTAATGTATTATGTTTAATTCTTTTTTGTTTTTTATCATTTTTGTGAAATTTTTACAGGTAAATTTATTTCCCTTTTTTCAATTTTTAGTATAACGACTCTTTTTTAGATTTAAATGTTGCTTACGTTGACTTTCATAATCTAAGTTTTTAGAATACATATCATTTTTTTTGATTTTTTCTTATGGCTATTATATTGATCTGCAAGTTCATTTCGTTTAAATATGGTACATATGATATTTTTATCATTAAGATGTTCCTATTAACTTGTAATGTGTTCTGAAACAACAGAAAAAGTCACATTTATAACTATTCAATATATTTGAAAAACACATAGAAGAAGACATTTTGCCTCTTACATTCCATGCTACTACACTTAGTACTGACATTATCACATTGGAATTGCCAACCGCGAAATAAAAGCTGGTTTTGTACCTTTAATTATTTTCATTGTTGGTTTAGTTCATTTGTAGTTCCTTAAATACTTTCTACATCGAACTCCAGATGGCCAAAATTTCTCTCTATCGATGGCTTCCGTGTCATGCTCTAGCACGTTGAGATACTACTCAAGTTTTCTTTCGTATTGAAGTTACAATCGTAAACATGCCACACGAATTTTGCATTTTAAAAGATCATAAATTATCTTGGATCGTGTCGATTCTTGACTGATTCCTGATAAAAAAAAAAGTCGCGACGATATCACAGTCCGGCGAAAAGACTCTTTCTTTTTCGTCTTCGCGCAGGAGTTTTCTTTCCTTGTTACACTGTCACATTTCACATAAACATTGAACGTACGTTTATCAGCTGAGTCGTTGTCTTCAGTAGCATTTGGCAGTTCTTGGGCTGTTGCTCGACTCGAAGAATCGTTCGAAACAATTCTCTTTAAAAACCGGTTGATTAACACCTTTAGAATGTAATGAATTACTAAGTCCTATAGTCATTTTCGTATAGTTATCGACTTTATTTTATTAAGGGTTTCTTTTGGGATACAGTTCGAGATGTCTGCGTATGTCTTCAGTGTCATGAATGGTAAGTAAATTTGAGGTGGTGTTTTTTTCTTGTTTAACGAATTATTAATTCAAATACACCCGCCTTTATAGTTAAGTGCCGTTTTTCTTAATTTATGATTTGCCTTTTGTTTGCAGTTTCTAGTGTTTCTAACGGGCATAAACGTACTAGAGCACTTTGTGCCTTTAACTTCAGTTCAACAATGTCTTAAGTAGGAAGTTGGATTTGAACGTTCGCCGATTTTTCAATCTTCTGAAAACTTCTTCAATACAACTATTGTCTCCTTCGAGGAACATATGTATAAGAAACAATCATTTGCATATGTTTGGGAATTAGTGCTTTTAAGTACTAGTGTTCTGTCAATGGACTAGTGTACCCGTGGGGCATCTTTGAAATGATTTTATGCTCGTTAAAATTGTAATATAGCATGAAATCGGTCTTTTTTAATCGTTGGTTGTCTCAAAAACATTAGAAATTTACAGTTCTTTGGGTAAACCGGTAATATGATTGTTTAATTGCGTAAGCTTTCGATAAATTATTTGTTTATTAGAAAGTCCGGTGAGTTTTGGGCTCAATATCCGATATTTGTTTCCTTTTTTGGAACTCGGGGTACTCACTTTAGTCAATATTCTAACAATGTGGCTGTTTTAGGGGAGTATTCACTGCATTCATTGACATACTACTGGTTAAAATCTACAAGACCATTCTCTGAGTCATTATTTAGAAGATGCATTGAATTATTTGGAACAAACAAAGAGGTACCAATGGAGCATTCGAATATCAAAATTCCGAAAGGGCACAGACAAAGCCAGTTAACACGAACAAGAACAGCACAAAGAAAACAAAACATAAAACGCTAAAAATCACTGAATAGCAATTAAGACAAGTCGAAACTAGCAAGAAATCGGGTACTCCTGAAGAGTAAACAGTATCTGCTTGCTAAACCGTACCCGTCACGATGCAAATGGTCCATTCAGCGTGTCAAATCCTATAAAGGAGGAAACTCTATGGCAAACCAACATCTGCACTCATCTTACAGAAGCAAAGTGGCACCAATGGGGCATTCGAGTGTCAAAAGTCCGATAGGGTAACGACAAAACGGGTAATCACGATCAAGAACAGCACGAAGAAAGATAGAAAGCAGAGGTACCAATGGGGTATCCAAATTTTAAAAAAGTACGAAAGGGCAGAGACAAAACAAGTAAACAGAAGCAAGAACGGGACAAAAACGGACAACATGTAAAACATGGAAACACAAAATTATATTATAGAAAATAGATATAGTAATAGAAATCCTATTATGGATCATGAGCGCACGATGTCATCCACAAATTCTCGAATGAGGACAACAACCGAGTAGCAACATAACCTTGTGTTGACAATCTTAGTATCAGACGTGACACCCTGCTAAGAAAAACGATGTATGGTCCCGCAAGCTCTGGGATAACGAATTAATTGCGATACGTAAACTCAAAGGAATGGAGCGGACGGAATAATGCTACACAAGAAGGGAAAGATGATTGACGATTGGGAATTGAATTCATCACGTTCGTCATATAGCTTTGTTGAAAGTCTTCTTTGAGAGTCTTTTTTTCGATATATTCATCTAAATATGAAGCAATCTTCCCAGAATGTGTTGTGTTGCTCTCAGATCTAACACTACCATCTACATTGGCCGCAATTTTTGTACACATAGAAATATCTATACAAATATGGACGAACAGGAAATATCGATACAAATATGGACAAACAGATCAAATCCATATAAATATAAAAATATGGACGAACAGAGCATGTACCAGCGTTTCTCTATAAGCTAAGGTAAACAATGACGTTCAAAGATCAATATAAGTCCGTTTGGCAAAAATTTACCAAGAGAAAAGGATCTTAGTTTCACTACAAAGAAGACGTACACGAATCGAGCTCAAAAACATTTTCAATCACTACATACACGTAAAGGAACATTGAGTCTAATGTTGTTTTTTTTTAAACCCGATTTTTAATATTCAATGTTTCATCAGGCATCAGCCATATTGTTTAGAAGAAAAAATGTTTTACTCGATATGCATCTCTTTGGTATGGAGATAATGAAGTTGAAAATGATATATTATATACTGTGGATTCATTTATTTTCGTGGGTACCAATTTTCGTTGCTTGATGAAAAAGGATTAGTTCGTGGATTCTTAAATTCGTGGTTCTGAAGTCTGCAACATGCAGAACAATGTTAAATTTCCTTTCGTGGGGTATCAAATTTCGTGGGTCAAGACCTACCACGAAAACCACGAAAATTGATACCCCATGAATAATGATGAAATCGCAGTACATTACGAAGTGAATAAAAATTACTGAATTCCAAAAAAAAAACGTCCATGGAAGATGATTTGATTATAAGGCACGGACCATTTGATTTTCGGGGGGGGGGCTGGGATTTTATCTTGAGCCGGGAAATTTTTTTCGCCCGCTTTGCGGGCCAGATTATTTTTTTCGCACACATATTAAGCAAGGATATTTTGTTGGCAAGATTATTTTTTTCAATTGGCAAGATTGAAACCAGATTATTTTTTTCAACCTAGGTGCCGGACAAATTATTTATTTTTACAAAAATCAGGGCCGGGAAATTTTTTTCAAAAAAATCCCAGGCCCCCCCCCCCCCCAGAAAATCAAATGGTCCGTGTCTAACACATATCTCGTCTTAATCTCACATTTTGCAAAACTTGAAAAAAACGTTTTCCCATTGATACTTAAATTACTGCTAGTGTAAAATTTCTATCATGGAGTAAAACTTGGTTAATAACTAAAAAGCATAATAGGTACCATGATGGATCTCTTTTTTGTCATATAATTGACTTTCTAGTGCTTTTGAAATGCCGATAGAATATAAATTGAATTTCTGATTTTTTAAAGATTTTTCACACAGCTGTCAAACGCATTATGTATGGTGTTCAAAATTTTAAAAAGCTGCTACGAAGTATGGCGACAGTTTGTTTTTTGTTCTTTTAAGCTGCTACGAAAAATAATATAATAATATTTCTTATCACTTTGTAAAATAAGATGTTGTTGAGAATGTACAAAAGAAAATTCGTCTTACTACTGTTTATAGGTGTCTTTCTTATTACTTTGTTCTATGAAATGTCATCATGGTCATTAAATAAGGAAAACCACACAAATGTACAACCGCAAACTGCAAAGCGGACATTTAAATCGTACCAACAGAAATGCACTATTCAAAATTTTACATCTGCAGATTTTGACAGGATCAGACGAAAAGGCAAACAGTATTCGATTCCTTATGTGGCACCAAATTATAAGCTCATCTTATTTTTGAGCGAAAAATCAGGATGTACTTTCTGGAAAAAACTTTTGAAGTTAATCCAAGGAATAAATACCACTGAAACACACAATCCGCATTCAAATGGACTAACGGGGTTATCTGGGTATACGAATGACGATCTCGCCAAGATGATGTGTGATCCCTCGTGGATAAAAGTAGTGTTTGTACGAGAACCAAGGGAACGCATTTTGTCGTCCTATCTTGAAAAAGTTATTAAAACAACCTACGTGAAACACAACTGTGGCAAAGAGCCGTTGTCCTTCGGGGATTTTTTGAATCTTACAAACACATGTAAAAATGAACATTGGGAGAGCCAGGTTCGTCTTCCAAAGAAATTTTACAAGCTGGCCACTATAGGTTACATGGATAACATAACAGATTTTTCCATATCTATAATGAGAAAAGTAGGAGCCTTAAACAATCGGACCTTAGACTGGATACAATTCTATACAGACAGACATAAAACTAACGCAAACAACAAAATCACAGAGTTTTACAATAATACACTGCTTCAGGATATAATATTTAGTAAATACAAGGACGATTACGAAACCTTTGGATTCCGTAAAGAATATTTTAAAACTTAAATCTTAGATGACCAATTACTGCTATGTTTTATTTTTTGTTCTGGTGCCCAAAGACTTCCTCGTGATTCAATGCTATTTTGCAAGATTTTCTTAGGGTCAACATTTCATGAATTTGGGACTTTCTGTAAAAACAATGATTGATTTACTATCTTACTTTCATAGATAAATGCCGTGGAAACAAGAAAATAACATAGGGATACGATGAGCCATTTCAACTTGACAAGGAAGGAGAAAAAAGATGTTTTTTTTTGTGATGACAGGTGTATCTTCTAAAAATTGTACAAAATAAATTAGAATAAAACATAAGCGCATTTTGTTTCTGTTGATTTGTTTTTGTATATTTTATCAATGTTTTTTTTATTTCATTTAACAATCATCATTATCTACAAATGTTTTGCCTAGTTTTTTTAGTTTAGTAGGTGCATGACTGTGTTCTTATGACAAGTAAAAATTAAATTTCAAATAAATGTGGAATAAAATATTAAAAGGTTTCAAGAATTCCATTTATTTTGTTAAAACTTTATTAATTCATGTTTAAGTCATTGAAATGTTTATCTTTACAGCAATTAAACATTATTTAAAGTAGATGTTTGTTTTAAGGTCGTAAAATTTATTACAAAAAAAATGAAGTTTTGTTTTACTGCATTATTGAATGCGATACAATTTGTTTAGAGATCACTTTTTGACCTATTTTTTGGTTTGAGTATAAAAAAATGTAGAATTTTTGAATCGCTAGATCGAGTTTATCACTGGTTTATGGTGAGCAAAAACCAGGCATTAACTTGATCTTAAGATTTAAAAAGTCCTATACTCCCTTTATCGGTAATCCCCGGGCGATATTATGTGATTATTTCGTTAAAAGGATTATTTAAATGTTTTATAAGGAATTTTATTTAGTGTGCGCACTGTCAAAACACGTGTGTAACGTCACCCACTGACCCGATAAATTGGGTGATACGCATCTGTTCATGATACAGGGTTTATCAGCGGCAAACATCAAAGAAAAAATGTAATGATTACGATATCTTTTTGTTCATTACTTTTAGTTTCTGACATCACTTCTTCTTCTCTAAAACTGCCAAGTCAAATGTAATGAAACTTGATAGGGTTATTTTGCAGTATGTCCTTTACAAAACTGTCGTTCAAAATTTTGATTCGACAAAAAACATGGCCGCCATGGCTTAAAATAAAACATAAGGGAAAAATTTAAGGTTTTTTTTGCAAATTACTCAAAAAGCGTAAGGAATATCAAACTTCTGATAAAGTATAAGTGATCAGCCCATCAAGATTTACCTGCCATGAAATTTTTGAGAAGATCCGACAATTGGTGTAGGAGTTATTGCCCTTTTTCTTGATCTTTTTTCCAAATTTTGCACTTTTAAAATTGAAATTGTATAAGGTTAAGCACATCACGATAGAGAGTCAAAGTTGTAAGACCATTCCTTTAGGTGTTATAACCCTTAGATTGTAAAAATTGACGGTTTTCACAGCTTTTTGTTCCACCTTTCAAAAATCTTCATTTCTGAAACTGCTTGGCCAAATGTAATGAAACTTGGTAGTGGTTGTTCCGTAGTATGTCCTCTGTAAAACTAATGTCATGAATGTTTAAAATTTTGATTCGACAAAAACATGGCTGCCGTGGCTAAAAATAGAACAAAAGTGTAAATTGCATTTTTTTGCGAATATTAAAAGTCTGGTTCGAATAATAGTGATCTACTCATCAAGATCTACCTGCCCTGAACTTTTGAAGAAGATCTGACAATGGTTGTAGGAGTTATTTCCCTTTTTTAATTTAGCTTTTTTTTTGGACCAATATCTTGAAAACTATACAAGATATTTGAAAAAAATGAGCCGAATATGGTTAAGCACATAAAGATCTAAAAATATGTTATGTGGTCAAAGTTGTAAGACCTTTCTTGATAAGAGTTGTTCCCCTTAGAACGTCCAAATTGATCATTTAACATAGTAGCAGTCTTTTGTAAAACTATCCAGCTTATCAGTATCATCGAAAACAAGGTGAGTGATTCAGGCTCCAGGGAGCCTCTAGTTAAGACTGTTTTTTCTTTATTTTTTCATGCATTAAGAATTTCAAAGGACTGGTTGTAGTAAGCAATGGTAATGGTCAAACGCGACATACTATGTCAATATCTGATATTTTTTTCGGGTAACATATACTCGTTACATCTCCCCTCGTCAAAAACTGATTAAGCAGGATTATGGTCTACTTTTTATGTTAAAGAACAAACTTACCAGGACATATGTCCAGTTTCGCTAATGCAAACCTATCCGAAGATGACCCCCAAGTTGAAGGCCCATTATTCTGTCAGTTTGATGGTAAGCCTCTTACACGTTATCAAAGAAGCAAAGAGGCACCCATGGGGCATTCGAGTGTCAATAGTCCAAACGTGCAAAGAGTAAACACGATCAAGAACAGCTTGAAAAAACACATTATAAACACAAAATCAACCGAACGGCAATCGACAACGGGATCCTAAGATGTTACAAGAATAAACTCAGTTGCTCTGGAAGAGTTAGAAATTCCTGCTTGCTATTATTACAAAATCCAAAAGTCTGAATTCTATCTTAACATTCTTAATAAATTCTTCACATTTTGAAAAATATTCTGAATAGATTCTCAACATTCTTAACATTTATTTTGAAATCACTAGGTCGAATACCGCTGCTGATGGACCAGTGGTCCCAGAGGGTAATCACAAGCCTAGTTGTCAGACTTGTATGACATGAATTAACCATTAAATTTCTAATATTTTTAGGTTATTGAAATTTCCAATTGTTATGTTTTAAATTGTTTATAAAACCACGTTTCTTTCCTTGTACTGCACATGGTCGATATCCTCAGTGCTTGATTTGGCTCCCTGTTCGAACATTTTGGCGATGAGTACTTTTCTTTCAAAACTTTTGGTTTTTGACCTTCAAAGGTTTGGATGCAAATGCTACTGATGAGAGGTTACTCCTTGAAACATTGATATACAGCATAACCAAGTTTACCGTTTTTAACCCCGTTTTGGTATTGAATTGTATTCATATTCTAAAAGTGCAACGACCGTTAATCGGTTGTGTACAAGAATTTTAAATGACGTTTTTGTCACAAATATGTTAAGTGTATTCTATCCAAGTAATATAATTCACGTCCGATACGAGGATGTCGCGAGGTATCATGTGAAACTGGCTGAACTGCGGTTGAATTATTTTGGTCTGTCGGACACAATCATTCAATCAATCCCTAAAACGACTTCTTCTGGTCAAACATTTGAAGGACCCTTAAGTACAACGAAAGCTAATTCGTCCAAGGAAGTCGATAAATAGCGCGCGAAAAAAAACTAATATGATGCATGCGCAATCCGTTGACGACCAATGTTGAACGCTTACGTAAAACTTGGATATGTTGCTGTTGCAAATACTACTATGCTGATGGACAAATCGATTAATTGTTTAACAGTCTTTAAAAAGCCACAGAAAACACTTTAATTCTATATTTTGTCTTATTTCTTGACAGACGAGTCTGTGTTCTTTAAGGACTACAATATTTACGTGAACGGAATATAGATTTTATCTTCAGGGTCCTCGTTTAAATGTTGAGAAATTCTTTAATATTAGTTGACCAACAGTTTCAATGTGAATTCATATGTCAAATTATCCCAAATTTTGTCTTGGTGAAATTATCACTACCAAATCCTTTGTGTTGATAAAGATTTGAGAAATCATGAATAGCATGCGAAAAGTCTAATTGAAATAAATTTTATTTTTAAAATTCACAGATCATTAACGTTTGCTTGAACGGTAATCAGCGCTTCCTCAAAAAGCCCATAAACCATACCTACTTATTTAATTGACCAAACACATTTTAAGAATAAAAACTAATCTTCAGAGCAATATAATGATTCCACAGCTAGCTGGAAAAAGAACTTAAATCGCCTGAACATTACAGTAAAGCAAAGGTATACCACAGGGTAAATCAAAAATAAGAGAGCCGGTGGTGTAGTGGTTAACGCGTCGGGCTACTAACACCAATGTTCGTGGTTCGATCCTCGTCCGGGATAAAAATTTCATGAACCGATTTTCCGATTCTCTCTTGACACCATTTGCGAGGATGGTCTCAAGGAACGATGCTAGTCCTTCGGAAGGGACGAAAAGAGGTTGTCCCGTGTACGTGGAGAGCAATACCCCATGCACGTTAAAGACCCCTTTGTAGAGTTCGATAAGAGTAGGCTCAATGGGGGCCGCTGCAAAGGCCACACTCGCAAACTGCTAGCTGGAGAGGGATTTACATAAGCATTAAGCTTGTTTACCAATCCAGGATAAATGAATATGTTTAAACTAAATATAGTTAATCTGAAAAGACAAAGGCGACATCAGTAAAATCATTACAACACAAAACAAACCAAAAAATGCACATAACAATCAACAGCAATCATCAACGTGAATTCAAGTCGAAACGAGACTGAACTCAGGTGCTCCGGAAGATAGAGCAGTTCCTGCTTGTTTAGCAATCTTGACATGTTGCCAACGATCGATAAAGTGTGGGTCAAATCCGGTAAGAATGGCAATACTAAACTCTATGTCGAACAAACATTTACTTTCATCTGAGAGATAGAAATCCCGTATTTGTCTTCTAACACGTGATGTCTTCCGTAAAATGTATTGAGTAACGACAATAACAGGTAGGGAACGCAACCCTGTGTTATTATTTTGCCTGTAAGCCGTGACGTTCTATCACGAAAGTCATAAGACTACCTATATATATATAGCTACAAGCTCTGGAATATTGAATAAGTTGTACATGAGGTGTCTATCAATGGACAAGCTGCTTTCGCCAATCTCTCGGGATTCATCACATTCGCACTAAATTGTATTATATTCCTCTTTCCAAACTTCACACACTGTACAAAGAATGTCTCGAAAATCCAGTGACTGATTTTAAATCCAACCTGTACAGCAATTGTTCTTGAAATTGGATACAACCGATTATTCAAACCAGTCGGTGTTCCACACGAAAACAACAAGGACATGAAAAAGAAAGCGATGTTTTTTCTGAGTGGGTAAAGTGTGTGAGGTCGTTGGTTTTGAAAAGGATTAACTCTTTAAAGGCTCGATGAGCACCAAGGCATCATCTATTTTCAACAACCCTGACGTTGCAAAGACATTGCCTACCTTACATGACAAATATGTTGTCGAACCTGCTGATAAAGCGCCTAACAACATCATTTTCGTTTGCAAAAGACACTATATTGATTGTTTAACAGCTGAATTAGGGGTTGGTTTAACTAGCAAAAGCACCACATATACAGCAACAACACTGTCAAAGGAGGAAATAATCAACAATCATAATATTTCATTTCTTCCTTTGGTATTTCTGTTGACAAAAAGAACGATGACGTTCCATCCTTGTATTGTATTCCAAAGTTACATAAAACTCTATACAAGCAACGATTTACTGCTGGGTCATCCAAATGTATAACTAAACCTCTTTCAGTTTTGTTAACAATTATATTGACGGCAATAAAATCAAGCCTTCAAAAGAATTTCCAGTGTTGTTACTCTAGAAATGGCGTCAATCAAATGTGGATTCTCAAAAATTCTAAAGAACTGATGGAAAGTCTCCATTGTAAGTCATGTTCATCATGTAGTAGCATTCTCTACATTATATACGTCAATTCCACATTCACAGTTAAAATCTCGTTTGGCACAGTTGATTTAACGTAGCTTTATCAAAAAGAACGGAAAACGCAGGTACAAGTATTTGGTAGTCGGTTATAAAAAGACTTATTTTGTCATTCAAGAGTCTAGCAAGAAAAACAAATTTACAGAAGATCAAATAATAGAAATGCGACAACATATTTGGTACAGTTTGGTGGACGTGTTTTTCAGCAGACAATGGGTATCCCAATGGGCACAAATTGGGATACCTATTGTCTGCCTAAACGTCAAAACTAGCAATGGTGTCGATTTTGGCCAAATGTGTATGGAGCCACCCTCCTTTTCGTCCACAGATAACTGCATGTGGAACCCCTTTCATTTCTTTGGGATCCGTCACTATTTGAATAGTAATGAATTGTTGCTTTAAAATGTAAAAACAAATTAAAGGCATATTTTATTGCAAACTTCCATAAAAAGGTCTATATGGGTTTTTGACTTATTTAATATATATATCTATATTTACTTCAAAATCATAGTCTGATCAGGGAAACGATATCTTACAACAAAATGCTAAACGCAAATCAAGATGAATCTAGCATAGTTTTGTACCAAAGATAAACAAATTTGCCCGTAAAGTTTTGGTATTCTGTTTTTCTTGTCAGATGTCGACAGCCTTTCTCAAGTTAGACCGTTTATTCACTTTTAGTAGTTTGTTTTTAGTATGCCTTAAAAAGAATGACTCGTTAATTAAATACAATCTATTTAAGTTTTTAGTAAAATCTACATTTACATTCTAGTGTTTGATCGACCATGAGTCCTGGACTTTAAAAACAAAAGCTCTACCGTACATTATACCTTACCAAATGATGATGCAAAAAAAAATTAAACATAACATTGTTCTGATCCTTGTAGGACCTAAAATTATGTCGGGACTGAAACAACAAACGCTAAACAGTGATCAATTAAGGGAAAGTTCTGTACTGACGATTTATTGCAACATTCAACAAATAAAATAGTTACATTTCAGGTAGGGTCACCATTTTCAGATTTAGACAAACAAATTCGTTACTTTGTAACGCTTAATAAGACAGTTTTCTTATAATATCAATGCCGTCCACTACAGAGTAAAATTACCGGGATTCAGTACCCAATAGAACCAGTAAAAATGACATAAAAACATCGGTAATGGATATGATCTGAATCTCTTCTAATGTCTATCATGTGTATCATTTATCTCATATTTCAAATAATTTTTTTTTTCATGTGAAAAATGTTATCAATTATGATATTTTATACAATCATCTCTTATGATTTTTATTAATGTTTTGTTTGCCTCTTCTTAGCCTTTGATTTGGTTGAATTAACTTATGACTTATGTTCATTCATAATCCTTTGTTTTCTTCAATTCAGCCTACTTTCGACAATGTCTTGTAACCTTAACATCCGTTTCTGATCTCGTTTATGTTATCTAGATATTTATGAAATGTCTTTTTCTCAAACTGAGACTGTATTATATGTAAACTCATGAATAGTTTTTCCCATTGAGTTGTAAGCTTCGCCAGTTTCATCCGCTCCTCGATCGTTTCTTCTTCCAGTGATTACCAGATTTTTCGTGCAGTTTTCCTTACTCTTCCTATGGAAGAAAAGTGAGATAAAAGTTAATTTTAAGACAACAGAAACAAGCCTGCAGTTTTTTTTCTAGCCTATTGTATGATTCTGAAAGTAGATTTAAATACAAAATCGGTCATTTCTGCAAAGACTTATTTATAGTCATGGTAAAGCAAACAAATCTAATCTACAGATAACTTACAAAATATATTGTTAAGTTTACTGTTCTTGGTGTAGCATTATTTTGTCTGCCTGATCCAATCTCCTGTGCAGACTCCTATTCACTGCGTTATTACTACGCTTATACGGACTCGAGGTGATTAGTCTGATAAAGTGGCGCCTATGTGAAGGAGATTGTGCCTGATCAAGCCTATGAAGTTTACTCATTACAATAAAGGTAATAACAAAACTACCGAACTTGAATGATCAATCTCATAGTCCAGAGAAAATGTCAAAAACGAATCACCCACTGAACACGGAACGGTATCGGAACGTTAGTTTATAGTTTTCTCAGGGTTTTTTAAAACTATATAGTTCTCAGAACGTTTTAAAAACGTCCCTTCGTAACATTCCGCTGTAACATTTTTAAAACGTTCCTTACGAACGTTATTATATCGTTTTATCAAGGTCAAATATTTCATGGATCGTTTTGAGACCGTTAGTACAAAACGCAAGAAAACGGACTGTAATTAAAACGTTTTAAGAAGGTTTTAAAGGTCCTTCGAAAAAATAAAGAATTTCTTCTTTAATACATGTAAGATACTTATTAAAACATTATTGTTATACATGTAGCATCCATAATTCCTTAACAATTATTTGAAAAAAGGCATTGTTTTAAATGCGTCAAGCGTAATGTATTTCAATATTTTAAAAAGGATTCTTTAATATTTTTTATAAATACATTCAATGGTATTTATCAATATATCATGGTCTAATTTACATTTATTAAAATATGAATTATCGCAATTTTTTATGTATATTCTTATAAAAATACAAATTTACATAAAAATAATTTCAATTTGAAATTCGGTAATAAACATGTGAATTTTTATCTTGCACTTGAAAATAGACATGCGCACAGCAGTATCGCTCGCGTTTGAAAAATGTATGTGTAGTGATTATGACTGCCGACAGGATAGACACATTTCAATGTCTCGGATATACCGGTAAGAAACTATTTTTATATTGACAAAATGTAAGAAAAGAACAAATTCTATTTGGGTTTCTAACGAATTTGATTAATATGTATTACTATTTAGACAAAATATTTAACAAATGAATAATCTGACAATCAACTTCTAGTGTTCATGCACATTTATGAAATGAATAATAAATTTGTAAACGACAATTCTATAAATTTGTGTTTATTTTGATTTCATTGGTTGATATATACATACACGATATATAGAAGATATCAAATCAAAATAATTAAGCTGAGAGTTTGTGTATTTAAAAACGAGTGCTTTATCTCTACACACAGATTTCAAATTGCATCTGCTACAACACCGGTCATGGTGACCCAAGATAAGAAAAATGTCTAAACTTGATACACTTATCGTAATTAGTTGCCACAAGAAAGCATAATTAAGTGTAATGATTTTATCATTGAATGTTGAAAATTAGAAATACATAACGAGCGGTTTTACCATTTAAATCGGTGTTTGTTTTTCTTTTCAGGTCCACTCACAATAACATGCATACATGCAGGATAGAAAAAATAATGCCGGCTTAACTCAATTAGAAACTTCAAAGTGTGTTGGTGATGTTAAAGGGTTGAATTTTATAGGTGGTTGAGGTAGGATATGAGATTACTTATTTTGCATCATATTCAAAGCAACAATATATTCATTGATCTTTGCCAATTTAATAGGAGCTATTTGGTACTTAATTAAGACATTAAATTATGTAATTATTAAATTATTTTATCATAATAGACAACAACTTGTTGAGAGCCTAACTTACATGTACATGTACATTCCTAATAAAATATAAGATGTTTATATTTATGCTTAAATGTATTAGTTAGGTCCAATATGCCTTATTAAAATAAATAATAATCTCACTGCAGCCTGTGTATATTTTGGTGTCATTTTTTCTTATTGGATAAAATAAATTTCTTTTACGTTTCAGGACAACAAATGCATGAAGAATGAAGCATCATGGAGTACAATGAAAAAAGAGACCATATCATTCTAATTTAGTGACAAATATGAATGTAATTCTTGAAAATTTCAACTGAGATGGAATAGAAATGAAACCTAAATTGAAATTGACACGGAACTATTAGTGAGAATATGTAGGATAAAGAGGAAATGGACTTAAATTATTGACTGCACTTGAAACTTTTAACTGTGTTTGTGGAGTTTTTTCTTATAAAATATTCTATCTAAATATATTTTTGTTTTTCTTCTTTTTGCAAGAAAGTTTCAACTAAATGAACGCCCGTTTATAGTGTATTTAAGACTTGTCAGAGACGATCTATCTGGAAGATCTAAATGTCATTGCAAAGAGTGTTCATTATGATATAGATAACATAACTGCTCTTATTAAGATTAAGCAGTGACACCATGTAAATTCAAAACCAGAAAGTCATTCAAAAAATGTTAAAACACTTTTAAAAACTATCAAAAACGAAGATTTATAAAAAAAAAAACCAATTTCATCACATATAACTAGAATCATCCCACCAATGTTCCATCAATAATGTGAGAAGGTGCTAGTAAAACATTAACAGAACGTAAATAAAACGTTCTTAAAACTATACATGAACCTCAAGAGGTAAGACAAAACCACCAGAAAACGTTCAGGGAACGTTCGATTACTTTAAATATATGAGATTATTTTTTTTTTCGAAAATCTGTTAGAAAACATAAAAGGACAAAACCTATTTAATGCCACTGGCAGGAAAAACGGATATGCTCATCAATAGCATTGAATCAAAGCATATGCAAGTTAGAAAATCATACTCATAAACAACAAAATTACACACAACCGAAATTATCAAGACAATTTTAGCATCTAAGAAATCAACAATGTAGAGTTCAAGTAAACAACAAGGCGGCTTTAAACAGTTAAAAGTTCGAAAAGTAAAAGCAGTTGCTTTTAAATAAATGTAATTACAAAATTACCGAAATTGGAAGATCAATCTCAATGTCCATGAGAACAGACCAAACAAGTAAGACAGGCCAGAAATTGAATGAAATATTGTTTTGTACATGCTTTTTCTACTTATTACCTGATGATCTTGTGGCTGCTTTTTGTGTTAATAACCATTTTTTACGTCTTGGATTTCAGGTTCAAATGGTATTCAATTTTCAATCGCTTAAATTTCATCCAATCATTTGTAGTAGTCAACCCAGTAATATCTGTTTAACTGCAGATTAAAAATGTCAGAGTATATTTATGATGATTTCTCATTTGACATTCTTGTTATAAGTTTGATTCTTGTTTAAAGACATAGAACCTATCAATTTTGCATTTTTTTTACATTGAATAAAAAGTACATATATTAAAAATATACTATCTAAAACTTACCTTTTCCAACATAAAACTAAAAGTTTTGCAGTTTTCTATAAAATAATCTCACTTTAATTATTCGCTTTGATTAAGTATTGTCCAGCATAAATATTTACATTTGGTAAACTGGGTACTGTTAAACTAAGAAACGAAATGTAACCAAACGAGGCGAAGAGAAAACGAAATAGGTAAATTAAGAAAAACGACTGGTGTCGGCTAAAATCGATTCAATTTTCCTTTTTACCAGTTCGCTCGATTTCGTTTCCTTTCTTAATACAGATTTCGGTTGCTAAATTTACTGTTTACGTTTCCTTCTTTACCGATATAATTTTTGTGCAGCTCCGTTTCGTTTGGTTACTTTTTGTTTCTCAGTTTACCAGTACCCGCAAGTGTTTACATTCTATAATTAGTTTGTCCTCTTTTTTGACACTGCATTTTTTTCTACAGTTTTCCGTCAAAAATAATACTTTCTGGCAGGTTTTTTGAAAATTTAACAGTTTCTTCAAAGGTTTTACAATGTATTCTTCAAATATTGTGAATTTCAGTATTTTTTAAAATTTGCCAAAATGATAGGTTCTATGTCTTTAAAAATGTTTGTGGTTAAAACCTTATTAATGGAGATTGTTAACTCATTTTGTAACAGTCGATTTCTTCGAATTTTACACTTCTATTCCACATGAACAACATAAATCACGATTGGCACAATTGATGAAACTCATCCAGTTTTTTCCAAAAATGAATGGAAAATCTGGTAGTCGACTACACTAAGACTTACTTTGTCATCAATGAGTCTAAGAAAAAGAATTAATATAGAAATGACCAAATAATCGAAATACTCAAATTTCTTATCGACAACATATTTGTTCAGTTTTGCTGGACGTGTTTTTCAACACACAACATGGTTTCCAATGGGCACTTATTGTGCACCTTTGTTTGCTAACTTGTTTCTTCATTCTTACAATCTATTTCAGACAATAAAGATCGTAGATTCTCTCTTTTAACCTCACTGTCCGTTATATTGATGATGTCCTTTCACTGAACGATTCTTGATTAGGAGACTTTATACATCTGATATATTCCATGAACTTGAGATAAAGAAAACAACGGATTCTTGGAAGTCAGCTTCAATTTTAGATCTTCATCTCGAAATAGACTCTAAAGGAAACTTTCAACATAGCTCTATGTCAAACGTGTTGACTTCGACTTTCCAAATGTCATCTACCTTTCTTGTGTAACAACATTCCGTCCGCTCCAGCTTATGGAGTATACGTATCACAATTGATTCGTTACTCCAGAGCTTTCGGGACTTACATCGATTTTTTGGGCAGAGCGTCACGTTTGACAAAAAATATTAACACAAAATTTTGTAGTTCCTCGGTTCGTGTCGGTACTCAAGAAATTTTACAGTAGACAGCATGCCCTCATAGACAATGGGATTTATATCTCTCAGATGAGTGCAGATGTTGGTTTGTAATACGGTTTTGTTTTGCTTCCCTTTAATGGATTTGACACACTGAATTGAAAATTGGCAGCTCGACGGGTGTAATATAGCAGGCAGAAACCGCTTACTCTTTCGGAGCACCTTAGTTCACTCTTCTTACGATTAGAGTTCGTGTTGTTTATTGATATTCAATACATTTTGTGTTTTATATGTTGTCTATTTTTTCGTCCTGTCCTTGCTTATGTTTACTGTTTTTGTCGCCGTCCTTTCAGACTTTGACCTTCGGATGCTCCATTGGTACATCTGCTTCATTAGACCCACCGTTTTTTAAACCAAGCTAGGTTGCTTTTTTTAAATGAACAGATGGTAATACTAAGCAATATTTACAAACATACCAATATTTCCCTTATGCACACTTAAAATTGCGGCTGACGCAACAACGTTCCCATACAACCATTACTGTTTTGCTTTAAAAATCAAAAGAAACACCAGTACTCTATATTAGAGATAAAGCCGACCAAAGTAATTAACAAGAAAAGGCGTAGTATAAAACAAAAAAATAGGAGTAATAACAATAACATAAACATGTTTTTTTTTTATCAAACAAGGCGCTTATAAAGAATTTACATTCAAAAACATTTCATATCCATTCACAAACAGTTAACACAGAGTCATATTTTGACAGTATAAAAGGGAATCCGTTTGAATCAAATACCTACCTTATTTATGTGATGATTTTCCAGTGATGAATTCTATAAAAGATGGCAATAAAAGTGGCAATTAGGCATTTTTACACACTACAAAATTTAATATAAGAATGATAATAAAGTCTGATTAAAACGCAAGTTTTTTTACCATTTTATTATTATATTACTTAACAAACTTAACAACAAATAATGATAACCGTTTCAATGATTAAGATAATTTTAACACTGACTTTCGAAATTTTTATTTCAAACTTTATTCACTGTTTTATTGATAACTTTATTGATAAGGGACGGACCATTTAACTTGAGGGGGGCCTTGGTTTTTTTTTGTTTTGGCCAGAAAAAAATTTTCTGAAAGCGTCGCGACAGAATATTTTTTTTATTATTAGCATTATTCTATATGGCAGAAATTCTTCTTCAGAATATTTTTTTTTTCTTGCCCTCTGCTGCAAAAATATTTTTTTCATCAAAATTCATTTTCAAAATATTTTTTTAGGAAAAAACCAAGGCCCCCCTTCAAGTTAAATGGTCGGTCCCTAAGTATTTGTTGATTGAGAACAAGGTGATTGAAATATTTTCAAAAGAACATTTTATGACTGCACCAACAAAAATAACATATGATATAATAAATGGTAGAACTCTGACAAAGGTGTAAATTATATAGTTATATATACTGTGGATTCACTTATTTTGACAGGGATCAATTTTTGCAGTATTCTTAAAAAGACATTTTGTTTGTAATATAGCTTCATAATTTGGGCATACTGCTACAAGGAGTCAATATAAAAAAGTACATCGTTGAATTCTTGTTTTCTAAGATAAAACCATTAGCGAAAACTACGAAAATTGATAATCAACGAAAAAAGACAAAGCATGGTATATAGTTTCATTGTGCATCTATCTATATTTTGTGAGTATTTGTTAATGAATACATACACCGACGATTTATTAGTAGTAAATCAAGCATCAGAAATACTAAAATATTTGAATTGTTAAACTATATTCTGGAAAAGGCTATCTGAGTGCTTGGTGAAATATGTACCAAGAGCAAATTAAGACAAAAAAAGTTATACTATAGAAAGCTAATCTTTGTAAAAAAGAAATGTATTTTGTTCAGAAAAGCAATGTACAAATACGTTGTAATGAATATTGTCGAAAAAACGAAGATATTTAAAACTTTAGAAAGACAACATATTAAAATATATGCATCATAAATAGACAAGTAAAATTCTGAATATATTTTCACAATAATATCATGCAACATTTTTTTCTAATTCAATACTGATTTTGATATAAACTGGAAACTCTCTTTGTATATTTGAATGGCAATTTCTTAATGTACATCTCCATATGTTGTACTCGTAGTACGTCAATTTAAAATTTGATTTAAATCCATCAAGTGGTTAAAGATGATTTTCGCTTGCGTTATTTGTAGACAGACTTGGTGATACCTTTATAATCCACACTTTGTTTGCAGGGGGTATAATTATATATAACAGCAGATGAGTAATTCATTTTGTCCTTGCAAATGTAAAATGGAAATTAAAATGTATAGTAATTTTACAGGACATATCACATTCGAATATGATGCAACACCCATATTTGAGTGATAAATGTGTATAGTGTAATTTTTAAGAAATATAAATCATTCATTTGTCACTAGGCTAATAAGGGATTCGTCAGTTTCACGTATCCCATATCTTAGATCTTTCGAAAATTTATTGACATTTTCTCCTTTACACGTTATTGAAATATTCCTTTGAAGTTGCTCGGTATTACTCTTATTTACTCCCCATTGGTTGTTTTGGTTTTATTGTTCTATGCTCTTCATAATCATAAAGGTTTGGCATTTTCAATATTTTCGATAGAGTGCCTCTGATGAGTCTTGCATAGACGAAATGCACGTCAGGCGTAGCAAAATTTATTGTCTGGAACTTTGTTGTCATTTTTATTTCGAACACCCATGAAGTTTAGCACTACTGGTTGAGTTTAAATTCCCGAGGTTAGCCCGCTTCGACACCAACACTTTTGTGTTGTAGAACACATCAAAGCTTTAAATTGTTCGTTTGAATTTCAAAATTGTCTAAAACCTAAGATTCTTCCTACCCAAGACAAAGGTTGATCATCTTAGTAATAATAATTTGATTCCTCAGTTTGGTATTTTTGGTTTAATCGTTCTATGCTCTGCATAATCATATAGATTTGGCATTTTCAATATTTTTTGTAGAGCGCTCCTGATGAGTCTTGAATAGACGAAATGTGCGTCAGGCGTAGCAAAATTTATTGTCTGGAAATTCGTTGTGTGGCAAAATTATTTAATGCCGTATTAAATTGCAGATTGGATAGTTTCTTACAAAAAAATAAAATCATACATGAATCACAAATTGGATTTCAGAAAAAATCAATGACTTCTGATCATATGTTCATTTTGCGGACCTTAATAGAAAAATACACAACAAGTAAACAATATATATATTCTTGCTTTATTGACTTTAAAAAAGCATTTGACACGGTAATACATTCAGCTATGTTATTCAAACTTAGACAAATTGGCATAGGGGGTCCATTTTATGATGTCATTAAAAACATGTATAAAGATAATTTACTTTGTGTAAAAATAAATGATAAGCTGACAAAGTTTTTTACATCTGATAGTGGTGTACGACAAGGAGATAATTTAAGTCCAAATTTGTTTAAAATTTTTATTAATGATCTACCAAAAGTGTTTGACAACGAGTGTTGTCCAGTTAAAATTGGTAATAGATCCTTGAATTGCTTGTTATATGCAGACGATGTTGTATTATTATCAAATAGTAAACTTGGTTTACAAAATTGTTTGAATAAGATTGACAAGTATTGTAAAGAATGGTGTCTACAGATTAACATTAGAAAGACGAAGATCTTAATTTTCAATAAGAGCGGGAAAATACTAAAAGAAACTTTTAGTTTACAAGGAACCTTGCTCGAAAATGTCCAAACATATAAATATCTAGGTATAATATTTTCTGCCTCTGGAAGCTTTTGTCACGCAAGAAAAGATTTATACCAGAGAGCTTTAAAAGCATTATTCAAACTAAAAGGCATGCTTGGAGATATCATACCAAAAATTGACACAAACTTGCATATCTTTGACCACACCATCAAACCTATTTTACTTTACGCCTCTGAAATATGGGGTACTTTAACATCTGTGAATGATGAATTTGAAAACAAATATGAGAAGTATGAATTTAATACTTTATGCAATAAATTTTATAAATACGTTCTTGGAGTAAATAAGAAATCAACAAATATTGCAGTTATTGGTGAACTAGGGAGATTTCCCTATCACATTGACATCATATGTTCGGTCGTAAAATTCTACCAGAGAATATTAGATTATGAGCATGATCATTTACTACACCAATGTTTACAGGAGAGCAAAATGTTGAGTGATAAAGGTGTAAAAACTTGGTACAATTTTATATTCCAAATTAAAAACATACTGAAAATCAACTTAGATAATTGCAATGTAGATAAAGTACGTCTGTTGTTAATTAACAGATTCAAAAGTCGTTGGAAAGATCAATTAGTTGAAAATGGTATTAAAAAACAAGGAAAATTAAGAACGTATTGTAGATTCAAAGAATCTTTCAAACGAGAACCTTATTTGCACTGTATAAAATCTTTCTCTACAAGGAAGTGTCTCACACAGTTTAGAATAAGTGCTCATAAATTAGCGATAGAGAAAGACAGGTATTTAAATATAAACAAAAATAATCGGTTTTGCAAACTTTGTAATACACAGGAAATCGAAGACGAGATACATTTTCTTATGCACTGTCCCTCGTACACTGTAGAGCGGGCAAATCTGTTCAGTGAAGTAGAGAAACTTTGCTCAAACTTTCAACACTTAGACGTAACTAACAAATTTATCTGGTTGTTATCTTGTGAAAATGAGAATATATGCAATATGTTAGCATCTTATACCAAAAAATGTTTTCAAATACGAGAGACTGTTAGTAGATTATGAATCGTCACGAGTCATGCTACATGTGTAATTATTGTTTGTTTTCTAATTTGTTTATTTTATTTCCATTATTATTGTCAGATTATTATTTTTCATGTACGAATTATGTATTTATATATGCTCTTTCGAGGGCCCATGATTTGGTGTAATAAATTATACTTATACTTATACTTATACTTATACTTTTTATTCTAACATAAACTCAAGATACATTTTTGTTAGATGTACGCTTGAGTTCTTAATGCAAATGTCCTAATTACGCCATTTTTACTAGTAATTAAATTTTCCGAAAAAAGTTTTAGGTGACCCAATAAATATCACCATTTCTTCATATAAAAATATCAATTTGACTTAAATAAATAACGCATTAATTTTCACACATCTCTAGCATGAGCTATGTAAATAATACTTATAACAACAGATTATCATGATCAGTGAAGAAAAAAATCTTACCGTATATTGTCATTACTTGTTGCTGCCTCAAAAGTCATAGACCTTTCTTCACTTGTACTGATTTTAAGAGACGTAGTTTGCAGAGCTTTACTGGGTTCAGATAGTGTAGTCGTTCCGACAGTTGTACTTGTCTCAAAAGTCGTGGACCTTTCTTCAGTTGTACTTATTTTAAGAGACGTTGGTAGTAGAGAGGTACCGGATTCAGATGATGCAGTCGTCGTGGTTGATAAAAGCGATATTGTTTCACTAATAAATGACACTAACTGAAATAAAATAATGATATAAGTAAATTATTATCGCATTGATTGATTGATTGATTGATTGATTCATTGATTGATTGATTGCTTGAATTGAAATTAACAAATGGTGCCGATGAATTAAATTAAATGTTTCTAACTGGGTAGATTCGTAATATGTCAATAGTTATTCAGGTGATGTGGAAATCAGATGTGAAACAGGTCATAATCACTAGAAAAACATTTTACTACTGCAACGGACAGAACCTTCTTGTCAACTACTAGATTTATTGGACTCTCAAAAAGTCCATTAAAGAAATTAAGTATAAATTCAGTATATTCTTATTGCAGTAAATCAAGTAAAATCAAGATCATGTCCAGTCAAATCAAGGCTTAATATATTTGACATTTCTGAATCGGCATTGAAATTGTACTTGAATTCTTAACATTACTCAATAACTAACAAGTTGAGTGTAAACAAGACTTGTTCATGTCCGTTCATGAGATGTTTGGCTTTACTAGTGAATGCTCTAAGTGTTATTCTAAAATCAGGAATTGAACTTTTAATGTTTAAACTTTGACAGTATTTATATTAAATTATTTCTGTTTTAACAAATATGGAGGATCAATTTTAATTTTAAAACGTTATATAATGCCAAATAGCTTGACGAGTTTATTACCCGACAAAATGAAAGAATAGGTGTGTACTTACTGTAAAAAGGCAAATAACAATAAAAGTTCTAGTGAGGAAAAACATCTCATAACTTTTCGTGGCTTCTTCTTTGAAACAGAACTGAAAAAAAAACACTTCCAATAAGTTTTGAAAATATGCTTTTCTGTATGTAACGAAATCAACAATATTTATTGCCAAGGAATAAATCTCTTTGCATTAACAAACTTCTATTTCAAATATCTTGTAACCACTTAAGGTTGCAGTGACAATTTTCATTTATAGATCTTAACATGAACAAGGAAAGAAACAATTATGAAAGAATTCTTTTTTTTTTCGTTAATAGTCTTCGAATTTATAATTTCCGCACTTTATTATTATTTAAATTCTTATCACAGGAAGAATATAGTGTAGAAATCGGCATAAACTGTTGAAATCTATAAAAAAAAAAAAACGGAAAAAAATATTTTTGAGAGAAAACTGCAAAAAAGCGGTGTCAAAAAGAACACTAAATAATATTAGTAGTCTGGATCAGGTATTTTGTACTTGACCATTTAATCTATCCTTCAAAAAGAAAAATACTACCTGGATTACGCATAATCATAAACTTGCATGCTGCCACAAAATTCTATTAGCATTGCACCAAAATTTATAATCATTATATTTACATGCATTTTTTTGTATTGACATAAGGCCACAGTTTTACTAAATAATAACTTAAAGTAATAATAAATCAAAAAATCATTAAAATTTTTAACAGTCTTTTTAAGCTTTAAAATACAAATTGTTAATATAAACTTTTATTAAAGCTACAAAAAGTCCATTAAACAGTGGGATTTTGGCAGAATTTAACAAAAAATTGTCTTAAACAATCATTTGCTTCCCGAGTTGTATTATGCAAACTCGATGCATACGACCCAAGTTTGAACTCACTCGGAAGTGCCCGCGCAAGTCCTTCTAAAAATAATTTAAGAAATGGATGTAAACAAAGTGGTCTGAAAGGTATGTTCTGTATATGGCTTTTGTAACTGTTTCGCTTTTTCCTTACCCTGTTCCCCTTTTAAATGATTTCAAGAGAAAGTGGTTTTGAAACCCCGACAATGAGAATCTTTTGTCATTGAATTAATCGAGTTTTCAATTAGATAGGCCCGGTTAATATATAGCACGATAAGAGGAAATCAGGTACGTGTGTGTTGTTATTATTTACATGAAGGTAATAACAAAACTACCGAACTTGAATGATCAATCTCATAGTCCAGAGAAAACGACAAAAACGAATCAGTCATACCGGAGAACTGGTGGATCGCAATAATCCTGACTTGGTACAGGCATTTCAAACGAAATGGTGGGCTAAACCAGGTTTTATGGCGCCAAACCTCCCTCTTCCATTGCGATCTTAGGATCCGGTAATGACCACAGAACACAACACAGTTGTGAGACACAATAGGGATATACTTTCAGTATTTCTTAATAGCGGAAAGGTTTTATTTGTCAAATAAAGAAGAAATATAAAATTATATCAAACCCAGAGCTTTACAGGCTTACTTTAAAATACAATTTTGTTTGTATTGATAATTGTTCGGTAAAAATCGGAATGTTGTTCACCACAGTTAATAAGTGGCCATTGGTATAAAACTTCTTTCAAAGGTCAGCTAAATGTCTAGCCGGTACACGCACATTATTAAAATTTTCGTCTTCATAAAAGCGCGAAAGCTCTAAATTTATGATTATGCAACAGCTAAGTGATTATTTTTCATTGCAATTTTTTTCCAAAAACTGCTTTATTATTACTTTGATAGAACACAGAACATGTTTTGACTTTAAACAAAAGCTCACCTAATCAACTAATCCAATAAAATAACTGGCAATTTTCAACCCAAATCTGACATCGACTTATTCACTGACTTGAAGCAAAGTCACGAAATTTGAGCCGAGTTTTGATTTTCTATATGTTTGCCTTTTGTTTAATTATATTTGAGAAAATTTGCTTTACAGAAACCCTCGTGAGACATAAAACAATGTTAAAATCATGTAATATTTTGATTGTTTTTTAACAATTTTGAAAAATTGTTTATGTTAACAGGGACTGCTTACTCTTCTGGAGCATCTGAGTTCACCCTTGTTTCAAATGGAGTTCGTGTTGTTGATTGATATTCAGTTATTTTGTGTGTCCATGTTTTACATGTTGTCTGTTTTTTTCCCGTTCTTATTGGTGTTTTCTGGTTTTGTCACTGCCCTTTCGGATTTTTGACATTCGGATACCCCATTGGTACCTCTGCTTTTACACCCTAAGGCATACAGGTGAAGTAAAGATTTTCAAAAGTTTTATCTGTTTTTCAGGTCATGGTATAACCCTTTGATGATATCCTGTTCAACTTTTGATGATTTGAGAATAAATGGGACAAAATAAACTTTGTAATACTTAAAGTTTTGTGTTTTAGTTAATCAAGCTGATTTGGTGAAAAAAAAAACATCTTAGTCAATCATTTTAAGTTTTTCGGAAAAAATATTTTGTCAAAAAAAGTCTTCAATGAAGGTCTTTTAGCTAAACAATCTTTTTAGTTGAAATGAAAATATTTGTCTGCAACCAAATCTAATATTTTGTATGGTTATGTAGAAGTTTGATAATTTGTAAAATCACAAAGGAAAGAAAAAAATAAAAAGCAGATTCAGCAGTTCATTGGTACCTATTGCATTCTATTTTGCAATATTTATAATTTATCTTCAAAATATACAAGATGAATATTAAATAGACTTTTGTATTAAGCATTGAAAATAATAGTTTTTTTGCTTTTCAAAAATACGTTTTAGTATTAACTCTTATTAAGTAAAGGTTTTAAAACAAATGATGTAAATGCGTGAGAATATAATATTTTTTGTTCCCAAATAAAACTAAACATTTTTCTCTAAATAAACTAGTATAAAATCGAAAGAAAAAAAAATTCATGTGAAGGGATTACCAAAATCAAATTACATACCTTATTATCAGGAGCCTTTTTTATATCCGACTCGTCTATCGTATTTCTGTCCAGTTAAATGCGTAAGATTTTGACTATCTGCTGAACAATGATTTCTACATCACTTATTCAAAAATCTAATGAATAAATTTTAAACTTTAAATGTCTGTACAATTATCTGTAAGTACAAAATGTATTATGTTTCTGAAAGGTTTTATATGTAAACATTGTCATCATGTGTTCCTCAATGCATTTTAATACGGGTTACCTTATTTTCTTTCTTATTTTTTTAACACATTTTACGTGTTGAATATTTTTCCCATGAAAGACAAACAGTTGGACTATTGTATGTCAAAACATCCGAACGATAGTTAAATATTTATCCACTTTGTGATCCTTGATCAGGCGATTTTTTAATACTTTTATAAAAGAAACTGATTTTATCCATGAGAGTTGCAGAACAAAGAATTTCTTTCTTCATAGTTAAACTGTCCTATCCATAAAGTAGCCAAAGGTCGCACATTACAGTTTAGAGTTAATTATATACATGTACTAGGGGAGAATTATTATATTAACAAAATTAAATTGAAATAACAATCTCGTTTCGACTTGCGCTCACGTTCTTGATTTTGGTTTGGTTGTAATATGTGTTTTTTTTTTGTTTTTTTTTTTCATGTGATATATGAAAAAAACATACATTCTTAGTTGCTCTCAATATTATTTTCGTAACAACATTGTATTTGATGTAAGAAATAAAAAAGACAACAAAGTTCCTCACAAAAAATTTTGCTACGCCTGACGCGCGTTTCGTCATGACATGTTTTTACTGTACCTTAGAAAAATAATAGATACTTAAAATATCTATGCATTAATTTAGATTCTTCAAAAAGGAGCGCCAAACATTTTATCTTACAGCCCAAATAACAAACAAAATCCTTCGACATGGACAATGAGATTTCTCATTCAAGAACCCTTTTTGCTAATCTCAGACAAATACTCAAATTTGAACTTGAAAATAAATATGAAACAAATTTTATAAGTAATGGAACATTTTTGTTGATCTAACATTCCTAAAATCTTACATTTTTTTGCTTCCGACATACCCCACCCCCAAAAAACAGTAAATTTAGCATAGATACCTTATTATCAGGAAGCTTTTTTTATATCCGACAAAGTAATGAAAAGGAGCATTGTTTATTACCTTTAACAAACGTTGCTTTCTCGAGCGCAGTAAATACAAAATTGTGATTTTAACAGGCTTCGATTTAGATAAAAGTAACGTAACCATGACTAAATAAAATCCTTTCCTCTACCAACCGGAATATACTAGTATACACAGACTAGTAGACTTTTGTCAAAAGGACTAACATATCCAGAAATTTGATGCATTTTTTTAATTTGCATATTTTAATATCAGGAACGGTTCCGGTCCAGAATTTCTTATAGAGGGACAATAGCAACTTATGAAATTTTCAAAAATTATCGATAGATATGTGTTACAGACACGATTCGCATGTTAAATTTCAATCAACACACAAGTTTCAATAATTTGAGACCCCTCCTAACAATGTCGGCTAAAATTTCAAGGTTCCCTGTTCATTTAAAATTTCGAAGCGTAGCACTCTTCACAAAGCAGTATAAAGTCTTTGGAAAAATGGCTGATATTGTAGAAAGTCCAACATTTATCTTGAAATAGTTCAAACTGACTCGCATGTAAACAAGGTTCGCATATTGATTTATAGAGATCAACTAAGGTTAAACAAGACAGAATAAGGCATACAAACCTTATCTTTGAAATGCAGGTTCCTCGGGCGTACAAAGATTGCCTTATTCTTCACCTTGAGTTCAAAAGACTCAGAGAATTTTAATCAAATTTGTTAAAAATAAGTTTGTTTTTAACCGCCAGGAAACTTTAGGAAGTTCATAAAAGGTTCTAATTTACATCTGTGACGGATGAGAACCGAATATTTTCCGTATTTTTAATACATGCTGTAAGAACAAGGCAATGCAAAGGCGAGGGGGATTTGAAATGTCACGTGACTTATATTTCATTTGCATACATGAATATTAATTAGGCAAAGCACTGTTCATTTCTGGATATGAGAAGTACAAAAAATGGCTTCTCATTACGCTATCTTTTGTCCTGGTAAACTGATTTTAAGCTCTTCTGCCCATCCCTGTGAGCTATTGCAATCACTTGCAATTGGCGTCTGTTGTCGTCTGTCGTCGTCCTCTGTAAACTTCTTCAAACGTTAAGTCGTCCTAAACGAATGGACCGACTTTAAGTAAACTTTTTAGAACAGTTTTTTAGGGCACTGGGACATTTTTTTATTGCTTAAAATAATTGGTAAGGTGAACTGATTGAACATACGTTTTGATCTCTTCGATGACAATGGTGATGATGATAATGCTGTTTATGTTTATTTTCTGAATGATAATGCTGACGACGATTCATGATGATACCCCCAATCAATAAAATAAATAAGATCTTCCAAGTTAAAGGAAAGGTGAAAGTTAATCTTAAAACACATGTAGGCTAACAAGGCATTACAAAAAAATCATTATTTCTTTAGACTTTGTGGTTTTTTCTGTCAATATTTGTTTTCAGTATTTTTTTATTTATGTTTTATGATTATTAGATCGGATATTATATTTATATGATATTCATTGAAATTAAATTTCATACACACAAAATAGGGTCCTGGGTGGCCGAGTGGTTTAAGGCGCTGGTAAAAATACCACACTATTGATCACTAGCCGATCACCTCTCAGCTGTTGTTCGAGTCCCGTTTGTATGTAACAAATAAGGGACTTCCCCGTCTGTATATAATTAGGTTCGTAAGTTACCTGCCCAAGGTCGGTGGTTTCCTCCGGGTACTCCGGATTCCTTCACTATTAAAATTGACTGCCCTTCATGGCCCAGGTGCGTCGATAATGGGCTTTACACACACACACACACACTCACACACACATACACAATTGTATTACAAAATTACAATGTCAATTTAATTTTTAAATTCACTCTTAAAGTTTCAACGGTAATTCAACTGGTATATAATCTTAAAAGAACAAGAATCAAAATAGAAAATACCGAAGGATTTAAAAAAAAAGTTTATTTGGTTAAGCTGAATATTCGTATTTAAGGAGTCACCATTCATCAGCAGTCTTATTACTATAATAATAATTTTTACTGCGTGTTGTTCGGATACCCCTTGGGTACCTCTGCTTCTGGCAATGTCAAACCATAACTGCGTGTTATTAAGATGCCCCATTGGTATCGCTTCTGGCCATGACTTTTCCATATCTGCGTGTTATTCGGATGTCCCATTGGTACCTTTGCTTCTGTCAATGACTTATCCATAACTGCGTGTTAATCGGATGCTTCATTGATTCCTCTGCTTCTGGCAATGACTTATCCATAACTGCGTGTTATTTTGATGACCTATTGGTACCTCTGCTTCTGGCAATAACTTATCCGTAACTGCGTATTATTCGGATGCCCCATTGTTATCTCTGCTTCTGTCAATGACTTATCCGTAACTGCGTATTATTCGGATGCCCCATTGATATCTCTGCTTCTGGCAATAACTTATCAATATCTGAGTGTCTTCGAATGCCCCATTGATACCTCTGCTTCTGGCCATGACTTTCTCATAACTGCGTGTTATTCGAATGCCCCATTGATATCTCTGCTTCTGTCAATGACTTATCCATAATTGCGTGTTATTTGGATGCCCCATTGGTACCTCTGCTTCTGGCCATGACTTTTCCATAACTGCGTGTTATTCGGATATCCCATTAGTTTCTCTGCTTCTGTCAATGACTTATCCATAACTGCGTGTTATTTGGATGCCCAATTGGTACCTCTGCTTCTGGCAATGACTTATCCGTAACTGTGTGTTATTTGGATGCCTCATTGGTACCTCTGCTTCTGGTAATAACTTATCCATAACTGCGTGTTATTTGGATGCCCAATTGGTGCCTCTGCTTCTGGCAATAACTTATCGATAACTGCGTGTTATTTGGATGCCCCATTGGTACCTCTGCTTCTGGCCATGACTTTTCCATAACTGTGTGTTATTCGGAAGTCCCATTGGTATCTCTGCTTCTGTCAATGACTTATCCATAACTGCGTGTTATTTGGATGCCCCATTGGTACCTCTGCTTCTGGCCATGACTTTTCCATAACTGCGTGTTATTCGGATGCCCCATTGATATCTCTGCTTCTGGCAATGACTTATCCGTAACTGCGAGTTATTCGGATGCCCCATTGGTACCTCTGCTTCTGGCAATAACTTATTCATACTTGCGTGTTATTTGGATGACCCATTGGTACCTCTGCTTCTGTCAATGACTTATCCATAACTGGGTGTTAATTGGATGCCCCATTGGTTCCTCTGCTTTTGGCAATAACTTATTCATAACTGCGTGTTATTTGGATGCCCCATTGGTACCTCTGCTTCTGGCCATGACTTTTCCATAACTGTGTGTTATTCGGAAGTCCCATTGGTATCTCTGACGTGTTATTTGGATGCCCCATTGATACCTCTGCTTCTGGCCATGACTTTTCCATAACTGCGTGTTATTTGGATGCCCCATTGATATCTCTGCTTCTGGCAATGACTTATCCGTAACTGCGAGTTATTCGGATGCCCCATTGGTACCTCTGCTTCTGGCAATAACTTATTCATACTTGTGTGTTATTTGGATGACCAATTGGTACCTCTGCTTCTGTCAATGACTTATCCATAACTGGGTGTTATTTGGATGCCTTATTGGTACATCTGTTTCTGGTCATAACTTATCCATAACTGCGTGTTATTCGGATGCCCCATTGGTACCTCTGCTTCTGGCAATACCTTATTCATAATTCTGTGTTATTTGGATGCCCTATTGGTACCTCTGCTTCTGTCAATGACTTATCCATAACTGCGTGTTATTTGGTTGCCCCATTGGTACCTCTGCTTTTGGCAATAACTTATTCATAATTGCAAGTTATTTGGATGCCCTATTGGTACCTTTGCTTCTGGCAATAACTTATTCATAATTGCGTGTTATTTGGATGCCCCATTGGTACATTGTACCTCTGTTTCTGGCCATGACTTTTCCATAACTGCGTGTTATTCGGATGCCCCATTGATATCTCTTCTTCTGCCAATGACTTATCCGTAACTGCGATTCATTCGGATGCCCCATTGGTACCTCTGCTTCTGGCAATAACTTATTCATACTTGCGTGTTATTTGGATGACCCATTGGTACCTCTGCTTCTGTCAATGACTTATTCATAACTGCGTGTTATTTGGATGCCCCATTGGTACCTCTGCTTCTGGCCATGACTTTTCCATAACTGTGTGTTATTCGGAAGTCCCATTGGTATCTCTGAGGTGTTATTTGGATGCCCCATTGGTACCTCTGCTTCTGGCCATGACTTTTCCATAACTGCGTGTTATTTGGATGCCCCATTGATATCTCTGCTTCTGGCAATGACTTATCCGTAACTGCGAGTTATTCGGATGCCCCATTGGTACCTCTGCTTCTGGCAATAACTTATTCATACTAGCGTGTTATTTGGATGACCAATTGGTACCTCTGCTTCTGTCAATGACTTATCCATAACTGGGTGTTATTTGGATGCCCCATTGGTACATCTGCTTCTGGTCATAACTTATCCATAACTGCGTGTTATTCGGATGCCCCATTGGTACCTCTGCTTCTGGCAATACCTTATTCATAATTCTGTGTTATTTGGATGCCCTATTGGTACCTCTGCTTCTGTCAATGACTTATCCATAACTGCGTGTTATTTGGTTGCCCCATTGGTACCTCTGCTTCTGGCAATAACTTATTCATAATTGCAAGTTATTTGGATGCCCTATTGGTACCTTTGCTTCTGGCAATAACTTATTCATAATTGCGTGTTATTTGGATGCCCCATTGGTACCTCTGCCTCTGGCCATGACTTTTCCATAACTGCGTGTTATTCGGATGCCCCATTGATATCTCTTCTTCTGGCAATGACTTATCCGTAACTGCGATTTATTCGGATGCCCCATTGGTACCTCTGCTTCTGGCAATAACTTATTCATACTTGCGTGTTATTTGGATGACCCATTGGTACCTCTGCTTCTGTCAATGACTTATCCATAACTGGGTGTTATTTGGATGCCCTATTGGTACCTCTGCTTCTGTCAATGACTTATCCATAACTGCGTGTTATTTGGATGCCCCATTGGTACCTCTGCTTCTGGCAATAACTTATTCATAATTGCGTGTTATTTGGATGCCCAATTGGTACCTCTGCTTCTGGCAATGACTTATCCGTAACTGTGTGTTGTTTGTATGCCCCATTGGTACCTCTGCTTCTGGAAATAACTTATCCATAACTGCGTGTTATTTGGATGCCCAATTGGTGTCTCTGCATTTGGCAATAACTTATCCATAACTGCGTGTTATTTGGATGCCCCATTGGTACCTCTGCTTCTGGCCATGACTTTACCATAACTGTGTGTTATTTGGATGTCCCATTGATATTTCTGCTTCTGGCAATGACTTATCCGTAACTGCTAGTTATTCGGATGCCCCATTGGTACCTCTGCTTCTGGCAATAACTTTTTCATAATTGCGTGTTATTTGGATGCCCCATTGGTACCTCTGCTTCTGGCAATAACTTTTTCATAATTGCGTGTTATTTGGATGCCCCATTGGTACCTCTGCTTCTGGCAATAACTTATTCATAATTGCGTGTTATTTGGATGCCCAATTGGTACCTCTGCTTCTGGCAATGACTTATCCGTAACTGTGTGTTATTTGGATGCCCCATTGGTACCTCTGCTTCTGGAAATAACTTATCCATAACTGCTTGTTATTTGGATGCCGTTTTTTTTGTTATTTGGATGCCCCATTGGTACCTCTGCTTCTGGCAATGACTTTTCCATAACTGCGTGTTATTCGGAAGTCCCATTGGTATCTCTGCTTCTGTCAATGACTTATCCATATTACTCTATTTTATTCACAAGGTTGGGCGGAGCTTAATTGCCTCGTCTTTTAGGAAGGATTTAAATGAAGAAGTCCGAAATAATTGACCCGTGACCATCCCTGGTCAATAAAATAGAGTAATAACTGCGTGTTATTTGGATGCCCCATTTGTAAATCTGCTTCTGGTCATGACTTGTCCATAACTGCATGTTATTTGGATGCCCCATTGATATCTCTGCTTCTGGCAATGACTTATCCATAACTGCGTGTTATTTGGATGCCCTATTGGTACCTTTGCTTCTGTCGAAGACTTATCCGTAACTGCGTATTATTCGGATGCCCCATTGATATCTCTGCTTCGGACAATAACTTATCAATATATGAGTGTCTTCGAATGCCCCATTGATACCTCTGCTTCTGGCCATGATTTTCCTATAACTGCGTGTTATTCGAATGCCCCATTGATATCTCTGCTTCTGTCAATGACTTATCCATAATTGCGTGTTGTTTTGATGCCCCATTGATAGGTCTGCTTCTTGTCATGACTTTTCCATAACTGCGTGTTATTCGGATGTCCATTTGGTATCTCTGCTTCTGTCAATGACTTTTCCATAACTGCGTGTTATTCGGGTGCCCCATTGATATCTCTGCTTCTGGCAATGACTTATCCATAACTGCGTGTTATTTGGATGCCCTATTGGTACCTCTGCTTCTGTCAATGACTTATCCGTAACTGCGTATTATTCGGATGCCCCATTGATATCTCTGCTTCTGGCAATAACTTATCTATATCTGATTGTCTTCGAATGCCCCATTGATACCTCTGCTTCTGGCCATGACTTTTCCATAACTGCGTGTTATTTGGATGTCCAATTGGTATCTCTGTTCTGTCAATGACTTATCCATAATTGCGTGTTATTTTGATGCCCCATTGATAGGTCTGCTTCTTGTCATGACTTTTCCATAACTGCGTGTTATTTGGATGTCCAATTGGTATCTCTGTTCTGTCAATGACTTATCCATAACTGCGTGTTATTTGGATGCCCCATTGATATCTCTGCTTCTGGCAATGACTTATCCGTAACTGCGAGTTATTCGGATGCCCCATTGGTACCTCTGCTTCTGGCAATAACTTATTCATACTTGCGTGTTATTTGGATGACCCATTGGTACCTCTGCTTCTGTCAATGACTTATCCATAACTGGGTGTTAATTGGATGCCCCATTGGTTCCTCTGCTTTTGGCAATAACTTATTCATAACTGCGTGTTATTTGGATGCCCCATTGGTACCTCTGCTTCTGGCCATGACTTTTCCATAACTGTGTGTTATTCGGAAGTCCCATTGGTATCTCTGACGTGTTATTTGGATGCCCCATTGATACCTCTGCTTCTGGCCATGACTTTTCCATAACTGCGTGTTATTTGGATGCCCCATTGATATCTCTGCTTCTGGCAATGACTTATCCGTAACTGCGAGTTATTCGGATGCCCCATTGGTACCTCTGCTTCTGGCAATAACTTATTCATACTTGTGTGTTATTTGGATGACCAATTGGTACCTCTGCTTCTGTCAATGACTTATCCATAACTGGGTGTTATTTGGATGCCTTATTGGTACATCTGCTTCTGGTCATAACTTATCCATAACTGCGTGTTATTCGGATGCCCCATTGGTACCTCTGCTTCTGGCAATACCTTATTCATAATTCTGTGTTATTTGGATGCCCTATTGGTACCTCTGCTTCTGTCAATGACTTATCCATAACTGCGTGTTATTTGGTTGCCCCATTGGTACCTCTGCTTTTGGCAATAACTTATTCATAATTGCAAGTTATTTGGATGCCCTATTGGTACCTTTGCTTCTGGCAATAACTTATTCATAATTGCGTGTTATTTGGATGCCCCATTGGTACATTGTACCTCTGTTTCTGGCCATGACTTTTCCATAACTGCGTGTTATTCGGATGCCCCATTGATATCTCTTCTTCTGCCAATGACTTATCCGTAACTGCGATTCATTCGGATGCCCCATTGGTACCTCTGCTTCTGGCAATAACTTATTCATACTTGCGTGTTATTTGGATGACCCATTGGTACCTCTGCTTCTGTCAATGACTTATTCATAACTGCGTGTTATTTGGATGCCCCATTGGTACCTCTGCTTCTGGCCATGACTTTTCCATAACTGTGTGTTATTCGGAAGTCCCATTGGTATCTCTGAGGTGTTATTTGGATGCCCCATTGGTACCTCTGCTTCTGGCCATGACTTTTCCATAACTGCGTGTTATTTGGATGCCCCATTGATATCTCTGCTTCTGGCAATGACTTATCCGTAACTGCGAGTTATTCGGATGCCCCATTGGTACCTCTGCTTCTGGCAATAACTTATTCATACTAGCGTGTTATTTGGATGACCAATTGGTACCTCTGCTTCTGTCAATGACTTATCCATAACTGGGTGTTATTTGGATGCCCCATTGGTACATCTGCTTCTGGTCATAACTTATCCATAACTGCGTGTTATTCGGATGCCCCATTGGTACCTCTGCTTCTGGCAATACCTTATTCATAATTCTGTGTTATTTGGATGCCCTATTGGTACCTCTGCTTCTGTCAATGACTTATCCATAACTGCGTGTTATTTGGTTGCCCCATTGGTACCTCTGCTTCTGGCAATAACTTATTCATAATTGCAAGTTATTTGGATGCCCTATTGGTACCTTTGCTTCTGGCAATAACTTATTCATAATTGCGTGTTATTTGGATGCCCCATTGGTACCTCTGCCTCTGGCCATGACTTTTCCATAACTGCGTGTTATTCGGATGCCCCATTGATATCTCTTCTTCTGGCAATGACTTATCCGTAACTGCGATTTATTCGGATGCCCCATTGGTACCTCTGCTTCTGGCAATAACTTATTCATACTTGCGTGTTATTTGGATGACCCATTGGTACCTCTGCTTCTGTCAATGACTTATCCATAACTGGGTGTTATTTGGATGCCCTATTGGTACCTCTGCTTCTGTCAATGACTTATCCATAACTGCGTGTTATTTGGATGCCCCATTGGTACCTCTGCTTCTGGCAATAACTTATTCATAATTGCGTGTTATTTGGATGCCCAATTGGTACCTCTGCTTCTGGCAATGACTTATCCGTAACTGTGTGTTGTTTGTATGCCCCATTGGTACCTCTGCTTCTGGAAATAACTTATCCATAACTGCGTGTTATTTGGATGCCCAATTGGTGTCTCTGCATTTGGCAATAACTTATCCATAACTGCGTGTTATTTGGATGCCCCATTGGTACCTCTGCTTCTGGCCATGACTTTACCATAACTGTGTGTTATTTGGATGTCCCATTGATATTTCTGCTTCTGGCAATGACTTATCCGTAACTGCTAGTTATTCGGATGCCCCATTGGTACCTCTGCTTCTGGCAATAACTTTTTCATAATTGCGTGTTATTTGGATGCCCCATTGGTACCTCTGCTTCTGGCAATAACTTTTTCATAATTGCGTGTTATTTGGATGCCCCATTGGTACCTCTGCTTCTGGCAATAACTTATTCATAATTGCGTGTTATTTGGATGCCCAATTGGTACCTCTGCTTCTGGCAATGACTTATCCGTAACTGTGTGTTATTTGGATGCCCCATTGGTACCTCTGCTTCTGGAAATAACTTATCCATAACTGCTTGTTATTTGGATGCCGTTTTTTTTGTTATTTGGATGCCCCATTGGTACCTCTGCTTCTGGCAATGACTTTTCCATAACTGCGTGTTATTCGGAAGTCCCATTGGTATCTCTGCTTCTGTCAATGACTTATCCATATTACTCTATTTTATTCACAAGGTTGGGCGGAGCTTAATTGCCTCGTCTTTTAGGAAGGATTTAAATGAAGAAGTCCGAAATAATTGACCCGTGACCATCCCTGGTCAATAAAATAGAGTAATAACTGCGTGTTATTTGGATGCCCCATTTGTAAATCTGCTTCTGGTCATGACTTGTCCATAACTGCATGTTATTTGGATGCCCCATTGATATCTCTGCTTCTGGCAATGACTTATCCATAACTGCGTGTTATTTGGATGCCCTATTGGTACCTTTGCTTCTGTCGAAGACTTATCCGTAACTGCGTATTATTCGGATGCCCCATTGATATCTCTGCTTCGGACAATAACTTATCAATATATGAGTGTCTTCGAATGCCCCATTGATACCTCTGCTTCTGGCCATGATTTTCCTATAACTGCGTGTTATTCGAATGCCCCATTGATATCTCTGCTTCTGTCAATGACTTATCCATAATTGCGTGTTGTTTTGATGCCCCATTGATAGGTCTGCTTCTTGTCATGACTTTTCCATAACTGCGTGTTATTCGGATGTCCATTTGGTATCTCTGCTTCTGTCAATGACTTTTCCATAACTGCGTGTTATTCGGGTGCCCCATTGATATCTCTGCTTCTGGCAATGACTTATCCATAACTGCGTGTTATTTGGATGCCCTATTGGTACCTCTGCTTCTGTCAATGACTTATCCGTAACTGCGTATTATTCGGATGCCCCATTGATATCTCTGCTTCTGGCAATAACTTATCTATATCTGATTGTCTTCGAATGCCCCATTGATACCTCTGCTTCTGGCCATGACTTTTCCATAACTGCGTGTTATTTGGATGCCCTATTGGTACCTTTGCTTCTGTCGAAGACTTATCCGTAACTGCGTATTATTCGGATGCCCCATTGATATCTCTGCTTCGGACAATAACTTATCAATATATGAGTGTCTTCGAATGCCCCATTGATACCTCTGCTTCTGGCCATGATTTTCCTATAACTGCGTGTTATTCGAATGCCCCATTGATATCTCTGCTTCTGTCAATGACTTATCCATAATTGCGTGTTGTTTTGATGCCCCATTGATAGGTCTGCTTCTTGTCATGACTTTTCCATAACTGCGTGTTATTCGGATGTCCATTTGGTATCTCTGCTTCTGTCAATGACTTTTCCATAACTGCGTGTTATTCGGGTGCCCCATTGATATCTCTGCTTCTGGCAATGACTTATCCATAACTGCGTGTTATTTGGATGCCCTATTGGTACCTCTGCTTCTGTCAATGACTTATCCGTAACTGCGTATTATTCGGATGCCCCATTGATATCTCTGCTTCTGGCAATAACTTATCTATATCTGATTGTCTTCGAATGCCCCATTGATACCTCTGCTTCTGGCCATGACTTTTCCATAACTGCGTGTTATTTGGATGTCCAATTGGTATCTCTGTTCTGTCAATGACTTATCCATAATTGCGTGTTATTTTGATGCCCCATTGATAGGTCTGCTTCTTGTCATGACTTTTCCATAACTGCGTGTTATTTGGATGTCCAATTGGTATCTCTGTTCTGTCAATGACTTATCCATAACTGCGTGTTATTTGGATGCCCCATTGGTACCTCTGCTTCTGGCCATGACTTTTCCATAACTGCGTGTTATTCGGATATCCCATTGGTATCTGTGCTTGTGTCAATGACTTATCCATAACTGCGTGTTATTTGGATGCCCCATTGGTACCTCGGCATCTGGCCATGACTTTTCCATAACTGTGTGTTATTTGGATGCCCCATTGGTACCTCTGCTTCTGGCAATAACTTATTCATACTTGCGTGTTATTTGGATGACCCATTGGTACCTCTGCTTCTGTCAATGACTTATCCATAACTGCGTGATATTTTGATGCCCCATTGGTACCTCTGCTTATGGCCATGACTTTTCCATAACTGTGTGTTATTCGGAAGTCCCATTGGTATCTCTGCTTCTGTCAATGACTTATCCATAACTGCCTGTTATTTGGATGCCCATTGGTACCTCTGCTTCTGGCCATGACTTTTCCATAACTGCGTGTTATTCGGATGCCCCATTGATATCTCTGCTTCTGTCAATGACTTATCCATAACTGCAAGTTATTCGGATGCCCAATGGGTACCTCTGCTTCTGGCAATAACTTATTCATACTTGCGTGTTATTTGGATGACCCATTGGTACCTCTGCTTCTGTCAATGACTTATCCATAACTGCGTGTTATTTGGATGCCCCATTGGTACCTCTGCTTCTGGTCATAACTTATCCATAACTGCGTGTTATTCGGATTCCCAATTGGTACCTCTGCTTCTGGCAATACCTTATTCATAATTCCGTGTTATTTGGATGACCCATTGGAACCTCTGCTTCTGTCAATGACTAATCCAAAACTGGGTGTTATTTGGATGCCCCATTGGTACTTCTGCTTCTGGTAATAACTTATCCATAACTGCGTGTTATTCGGATGCCCCATTGGTACCTCTGCTTCAGGCAATAACTTATCCATAACTGCGTGTTATTCGGATGCCCCATTGGTACCTCTGCTTCTGGCAATAACTTATTCATAATTGCATGTAATTTGGATGCCCCATTGGTACCTCTGCTTCTGTCAATGACTTATCCATAACTGCGGTTTAGTTGGATGCCCCATTGGTACCTCTGCTTCTGGCCATGACTTTTCCATAACTGCGTGTTATTCGGATGCCCCATTGATATCTCTGCTTCTGGCAATGACTTATCCGTAACTGCAAGTTATTCAGATGCCCAATGGGTACCTCTGCTTCTGGCAATAACTTATTCATACTTGCGTGTTATTTGGATGACCCATTGGTACCTCTGCTTCTGTCAATGACTTATCCATAACTGGGTGTTATTTGGATGCCCCATTGGTACCTCTGCTTCTGGTCATAACTTATCCATAACTGCGTGTTATTCGTATGCCAAATTGGTACCTCTGCTTCTGGCAATACCTTATTCATAATTCCGTGTTATTTGGATGCCCTATTGATACCTCTGCTTCTGTCAATGACTTATCCATAACTGCGTGTTATTTGGATGCCCCATTGGTACCTCATCTTCTGGCCATAACTAATCCATAACTGCGTGTTATTCGGATGCCCCATTGGTACCTCTGCTTCTGGCAATAACTTTTTCATAATTGCGTGTTATGTGGATGCCCCATTGGTACCTCAGCTTCTGTCAATAACTTATTCATAATTGCTTGTTATTTGGATGCCCCATTGGTACCTCTGCTTCTGGCAATTACTTATCCATAACTGCGTGTTATTCGGATGCCCCATTGGTACCTCTGCTTCTGGCAATAACTTATTCATATTTGCGTGTAATTTGGATGCCCCATTGGTACCTCTGCTTCTGGCAATTACTTATCCATAACTGCGTGTTATTCGGATGCCCCATTGGTACCTCTGCTTCTGGCAATAACTTATTCATATTTGCGTGTAATTTGGATGCCCCATTGGTACCTCTGCTTCTGGCAATAACTTATTCATAATTGCAAGTTATTTGGATGCCCTATTGGAACCTTTGCTTCTGGCAATAACTTATTTATAATTGCGTGTTATTTGGATGCCCATTGGTACCTCTGCTTCTGGCCATAAGTAATCCATAACTGCGTGTTATTCGGATGCCCCATTGGTACCTCTGCTTCTGGCAATAACTTATTCATAATTGCGTGTTATTTGGATGCCCCATTGGTACCTCTGCTTCTGTCAATAACTTATTCATAATTGCGTGTTATTTGGATGCCCCATTGGTACCTCTGCTTCTGGCAATAACTTATCCATAACTGCGTGTTATTCGGATGCCCCATTGGTACCTCTGCTTCTGGCAATAACTTATTCATAATTGCGTGTAATTTGGATGCCCCATCGGTATCTCTGCTTCTGACAATGGGTTATCCATAACTGCGTGTTATTCGGATGCCCCATTGGTACCTCTGCTTCTGGCAATAACTTATTCATAATTGCGTGTAATTTGGATGCCCCATTGGTACCTCTGCTTCTGGCAATAACTTATTCATAATTGCAAGTTATTTGGATGCCCTATTGGAACCTTTGCTTCTGGCAATAACTTATTTATAATTGCGTGTTATTTGGATGCCCCATTGGTACCTCTGCTTCTGGCAATAACTTATCCATAACTGCGTGTTATTCGGATGCCCCATTGGTACCTCTGCTTCTGGCAATAACTTATTCATAATTGCGTGTAATTTGGATGCCCCATCGGTATCTCTGCTTCTGACAATGGGTTATCCATAACTGCGTGTTATTCGGATGCCCCATTGGTACCTCTGCTTCTGGCAATAACTTATTCATAATTGCGTGTAATTTGGATGCCCCATTGGTACCTCTGCTTCTGGCAATAACTTATTCATAATTGCAAGTTATTTGGATGCCCTATTGGAACCTTTGCTTCTGGCAATAACTTATTTATAATTGCGTGTTATTTGGATGCCCCATTGGTACCTCTGCTTCTGGCCTGAGTAATCCATAACTGCGTGTTATTCGGATGCCCCATTGGTACCTCTGCTTCTGGCAATAACTTATTCATAATTGCGTGTAATTTGGATGCCCCATTGGTACCTCTGCTTCTGGCAATAACTTATTCATAATTGCGTGTTATTTGGATGCCCCATTGGTACCTCATCTTCTGGCCATAACTAATCCATAACTGCGTGTTATTCGGATGCCCCATTGGTACCTCTGCTTCTGGCAATAACTTTTTCATATATGCGTGTTATTTGGATGCCCCATTGGTACCTCAGCTTCTGTCAATAACTTATTCATAATTGCTTGTTATTTGGATGCCCCATTGGTACCTCTGCTTCTGGCAATTACTTATCCATAACTGCGGGTTATTCGGATGCCCCATTGGTACCTCTGCTTCTGGCAATAACTTATTGATAATTGCGTGTAATTTGGATGCCCCATTGGTACCTCTGCTTCTGGCAATAACTTATTCATAATTGCAAGTTATTTGGATGCCCTATTGGAACCTTTGCTTCTGGCAATAACTTATTTATAATTGCGTGTTATTTGGATGCCCCATTGGTACCTCTGCTTCTGACCATAAGTAATCCATAACTGCGTGTTATTCGGATGCCCCATTGGTACCTCTGCTTCTGGCCATGACTTTTCCATAACTGCGTGTTATTCGGATATCCCATTGGTATCTGTGCTTGTGTCAATGACTTATCCATAACTGCGTGTTATTTGGATGCCCCATTGGTACCTCTGCATCTGGCCATGACTTTTCCATAACTGTGTGTTATTTGGATGCCCCATTGGTACCTCTGCTTCTGGCAATAACTTATTCATACTTGCGTGTTATTTGGATGACCCATTGGTACCTCTGCTTCTGTCAATGACTTATCCATAACTGCGTGATATTTTGATGCCCCATTGGTACCTCTGCTTCTGGTCATAACTTATCCATAGCTGCGTGTTATTCGGATGCCCCATTGGTACCTCTGCTTCTGGCAATAACTTATCCATAACTGCGTGTTATTCGGATGCCCCATTGGTACCTCTGCTTCTGGCAATAACTTATTCATAATTGCATGTAATTTGGATGCCCCATTGGTACCTCTGCTTCTGTCAATGACTTATCCATAACTGGGTGTTATTTGGATGCCCCATTGGTACCTCTGCTTCTGGCCATGACTTTTCCATAACTGCGTGTTATTCGGATGCCCCATTGATATCTCTGCTTCTGGCAATGACTTATCCGTAACTGCAAGTTATTCAGATGCCCAATGGGTACCTCTGCTTCTGGCAATAACTTATTCATACTTGCGTGTTATTTGGATGACCCATTGGTACCTCTGCTTCTGTCAATGACTTATCCATAACTGGGTGTTATTTGGATGCCCCATTGGTACCTCTGCTTCTGGTCATAACTTATCCATAACTGCGTGTTATTCGTATGCCAAATTGGTACCTCTGCTTCTGGCAATAACTTATTCATAATTCCGTGTTATTTGGATGCCCTATTGATACCTCTGCTTCTGTCAATGACTTATCCATAACTGCGTGTTATTCGGATGCCCCATTGGTACCTCTGCTTCTGGCAATAACTTATTCATAATTGCGTGTTAATTGGATGCCCCATTGGTACCTCATCTTCTGGCCATAACTAATCCATAACTGCGTGTTATTCGGATGCCCCATTGGTACCTCTGCTTCTGGCAATAACTTTTTCATAATTGCGTGTTATTTGGATGCCCCATTGGTACCTCAGCTTCTGTCAATAACTTATTCATAATTGCTTGTTATTTGGATGCCCCATTGGTACCTCTGCTTCTGGCAATTACTTATCCATAACTGAGTGTTATTCAGATGCCCCATTGGTACCTCTGCTTCTGGCAATAACTTATTCATAATTGCGTGTAATTTGGATGCCCCATTGGTACCTCTGCTTCTGGCAATAACTTATTCATAATTGCAAGTTATTTGGATGCCCTATTGGAACCTTTGCTTCTGGCAATAACTTATTTATAATTGCGTGTTATTTGGATGCCCCATTGGTACCTCTGCTTCTGGCAATAACTTATTCATAATTGCGTGTAATTTGGATGCCCCATTGGTACTTCTGCTTCTGGCAATAACTTATTCATAATTGCAAGTTATTTGGATGCCCTATTGGAACATTTGCTTCTGGCAATAACTTATTTATAATTGCGTGTTATTTGGATGCCCCATTGGTACCTCTGCTTCTGGCCATAAGTAATCCATAACTGCGTGTTATTCGGATGCCCCATTGGTACCTCTGCTTCTGGCAATAACTTATTCATAATTGCGTGTAATTTGGATGCCCCATTGGTACCTCTGCTTCTGGCAATAACTTATTCATAATTGCGTGTTATTTGGATGCCCCATTGGTACTTTATCTTCTGGCCATAACTAATCCATAACTGCGTGTTATTCGGATGCCCCATTGGTACCTCTGCTTCTGGCAATAACTTTTTCATATATGCGTGTTATTTGGATGCCCCATTGGTACCTCAGCTTCTGTCAATAACTTATTCATAATTGCTTGTTATTTGGATGCCCCATTGGTACCTCTGCTTCTGGCAATTACTTATCCATAACTGCGTGTTATTCGGATGCCCCATTGGTACCTCTGCTTCTGGCAATAACTTATTCATAATTGCGTGTTATTTGGATGCCCCATTTGTACCTCTGCTTCTGGCAATAACTTATTCATAATTGCAAGTTATTTGGATGCCCTATTGGAACCTTTGCTTCTGGCAATAACTTATTTATAATTGCGTGTTATTTGGATGCCCCATTGGTACCTCTGCTTCTGGCCATAAGTAATCCATAACTGCGTGTTATTCGGATGCCCCATTGGTACCTCTGCTTCTGGCAATAACTTATTCATAATTGCGTGTTATTTGGATGCCCCATTGGTACCTCTGCTTCTGTCAACAACTTATTCATAATTGCGTGTTATTTGGATGCCCCATTGGTACCTCTGCTTCTGGCAATAACTTATCCATAACTGCGTGTTATTCGGATGCCCCATTGGTACCTCTGCTTCTGGCAATAACTTATTCATAATTGCGTGTAATTTGGATGCCCCATCGGTATCTCTGCTTCTGACAATGGGTTATCCATAACTGTGTGTTATTTGGATGCCCCATTGGTATCTATGCTTCTGCCAATAACTTATCCGTAACTGCGTATTATTCGGATGCCCCATTGATATCTCTGCTTCTGTCAATGACTTATCCATAATTGCGTGTTAATTGGATACCCCATTGGTACCCCTGCTTATGGCTACGACTTTTCCATAACTGCGTGTTATTCGGATGTCCCATTGGTACCTCTGCTTATGTCAAAGACTAATCCATAACGGCGTGTTGTTCGGATGCCCCGTTGACACCTCTGCTTCTGGCAATAACTTATCCGTAACTGCGCATTATTCGGATGCCCCCCATTGATATCTCTGCTTCTGTCAATGACTTATCCATAACTGCGTGTTATTTGGATGCCCCATTGATACCTCTGCTTCTGATATATCTTAGTAATAATTTGGTTCCCCAGTTTGGTATTTTTGGTTATACTGTTCTATGCTCTTCATATTCATCCAGTGTTTGGCATTTTCAATATTTTTGGTAGAGCGCCTCTGATGAGTCTTGAATAGACGAAACACGCGTCAGGCGTAGCAAAATTTATTGTCTGGAACTTTGTTGTCATTTGTATTTCGAACACACGTGAAGGTTAGCTCTGCTGGTGGAGTTTAAATTCCCCGAGGTTAGCCCGCTCCGGCACCAACACTTTTGAGTTGGAGAATACATCAAAGCTTTAAATTATCCGTCTAAATTTCAAAATTGTCTAAACCCTAAGGTTCTTCCTACCCCAGACATAGGTTGAATATCTTAGTAATAATTTGGTTCCCCAGTTTGGTATTTTTGGTTATACTGTTCTATGCTCTTCATATTCATTCAGTGTTTGGCATTTTCAATATTTTTGGTAGAGCGCCTCTGATGAGTCTTGAATAGACGAAACGCGCGTCAGGCGTAGCAAAATTTATTGTCTGGAACTTTGTTGTCATTTGTATTTCGAACACACGTGAAGGTTAGCTCTGCTGGTGGAGTTTAAATTCCCCGAGGTTAGCCCGCTCCGGCACCAACACTTTTGAGTTGGAGAATACATCAAAGCTTTAAATTATCCGTATAAATTTCAAAATTGTCTAAACCGTAAGGTTCTTCCTACCCCAGACATAGGTTGAATATCTTAGTAATAATTTGGTTCCCCAGTTTGGTATTTTTGGTTATACTGTTTTATGCTCTTCATATTCATTCAGTGTTTGGCATTTTCAATATTTTTGGTAGAGCGCCTCTGATGAGTCTTGAATAGACGAAACGCGCGTCAGGCGTAGCAAAATTTATTGTCTGGAACTTTGTTGTCATTTGTATTTCGAACACACGTGAAGGCTAGCTCTGCTGGTGGAGTTTAAATTCCCCGAGGTTAGCCCGCTCCGGCACCAACACTTTTGAGTTGGAGAATACATTAAAGCTTTAAATTATCCGTCTAAATTTCAAAATTGTCTAAACCCTAAGGTTCTTCCTACCCCAGACATAGGTTGAATATCTTAGTAATAATTTAGTTCTCCAGTTTGGTATTTTTGGTTATACTGTTCTATGCTCTTCATATTCATTCAGTGTTTGGCATTTTCAATATTTTTGGTAGAGCGCCTCTGATGAGTCTTGAATAGACGAAACGCGCGTCAGGCGTAGCAAAATTTATTGTCTGGAACTTTGTTGTCATTTGTATTTCGAACACACGTGAAGGTTAGCTCTTCTGGTGGAGTTTAAATTCCCCGAGGTTAGCCCGCTCCGGCACCAACACTTTTGAGTTGGAGAATACATCAAAGCTTTAAATTATCCGTCTAAATTTCAAAATTGTCTAAACCCTAAGGTTCTTCCTACCCCAGACATAGGTTGAATATCTTAGTAATAATTTGGTTCCCCAGTTTGGTATTTTTGGTTATACTGTTCTATGCTCTTCATATTCATGCAGTGTTTGGCATTTTCAATATTTTTGGTAGAGCGCCTCTGATGAGTCTTGAATAGACGAAACGCGCGTCAGGCGTAGCAAAATTTATTGTCTGGAACTTTGTTGTCATTTGTATTTCGAACACACGTGAAGGTTAGCTCTGCTGGTGGAGTTTAAATTCCCCGAGGTTAGCCCGCTCCGGCAATAACACTTTTGAGTTGGAGAATACATCAAAGCTTTAAATTATCCGTCTAAATTTCAGTATTGTCTAAACCCTAAGGTTCTTCCTACCCCAGACATAGGTTGAATATCTTAGTAATAATTTGGTTCCCCAGTTTGGTATTTTTGGTTATACTGTTCTATGCTCTTCATATTCATTCAGTGTTTGGCATTTTCAATATTTTTGGTAGAGCGCCTCTGATGAGTCTTGAATAGACGAACGCGCGTCAGGCGTAGCAAAATTTATTGTCTGGAACTTTTTTGTCATTTGTATTTCTGGCAATAACTTATCCATAACGGCATGTTATTCGGATGCCTCAATGATACATCTGCTTATGGCAATGATTTATACATAATGCTCATTAAAGATATGCTTTATCTTAATTATTTAAAACAAACATAATCACAAATATATCAAAAATAAATTTTCACAAGATTAACATAGAGTTCGAACAAAGAAAGGAAAGGGAAAAAGCTTACATTTTGTAAAGCAATGGTTTTCTCTAGTTATTTTCACAAATTAATTAGCAAATTACTCAATTACTTTAAAGTCATAATGAACTTTAAAAATTGGCTGTCATTTTATATTATGAATTGAGAAGCGTGTATTGTGTTAAAAAGTTAAGCCAAATAGTAATTAAATCTGTTACATGCTGTATACCATACAGTACATAACTATTTTACCAATATTCAACAAGAAAAGTTGCAAAAATCATAAATCATGCCATAGCCTTTCTTTATAGAGCATTCAGCCATAGAAACAGTAGACAGGAAACGACGATTGAGGCGATGGACATTCGAATAGCTAAGCTGAAATTATTAGGTGTAGATAATTCGACAACTGTGCCAGTTGTGCTAGTTTTACGGGATTCTTGATTGATGCTGGTTTCAAATGATGAGAACATATTATGGACATTGGACTTTGTTTCAAGAGAATTGGACCTTATTCCTGGTATAGTGGTGGTAACTGTTGTCGATGAAGGAGTCTCAGTAGCCTTCATGATACATGGATCATCAGTGACTTTGGTATTAGATCCACCTTTAACAATTTTAACGATAGTTAGACATATGAATATTGTAGTATAATTGCAGCTGAGACATATCTTGACATAACTTGACAAAATTTTGTCCCAGGACTATATCAACAACTTTAAGTAGAAGTTGGAATATCATTTGGAATTTGTCCCTTCTTATATAATTGCGATACAGTGTAGGCTTTTTGGTCAACAAGGTACGATGCGTCCAATTGTATGATATTGTTTTTTACGAACAATATAGTTGCTTATATTTTCAACTATAGTGGTTTAAATTTCACCTAAAGTTCTTAATATTATATTGAGACCAAATTTTATTAACTAGCATGCAAACTTTTAAGGCATTTTAAAAAAAGATAAATAAATGGATGGTGAAGCCACATTTTGGTATTTTTGGTTTTATTGTTCTATGCTCTTCATAATCATATAGTATTTGGCATTTTCAATATTTTTGGTAGAGCGCCTCTGATGAGTCTTGAATAGACGAGACGCGCGTCAGGCGTAGCTAAATTTACTGTCTGGAACTTTGTTGTTATTTTTCTTTCGAACACACGTGAAGGTTAGCACTGCTGGTGGAGTTTTAATTCCCCGAAAAAAAAATTCCCCGAGGTTAGCCCGCTCCGGCACCAACACTTTTGTGTTGGAGAACACATCAAAGCTTTAAATTGTCCGTTTAAATTTCAAAATTGTCTAAACCCTTAGGTTCTTCCTACCCCAGACATAGGTCGATCATCTTAGTAATAATTTGGTTCCCCCGTTTGGTATTTTTGGTTTTATTGTTCTATGCTCTTCATAATCATATAGTATTTGGCATTTTCAATATTTTTGGTAGAGCGCCTTCTGATGAGTCTTGAATAGACGAAACGCGCGTCAGGCGTAGCTAAATTTACTGTCTGGAATTTGTTGTTATTTTTATTTAAAAGATGAAAACCAAATAAGAAATATAAATGAATAAAACCTTTAAAACAACTAAAACAAGTGCCCAAATTTTCGGACATAAAGTCCTTCTTCAGGGGCTAAAAAGTAAAAGATGTTGACACATTAACTGACGAGGACAGAAAGACATAAAAATGACTCGAAGAACATCACGTTGTATCTTAATTCTGAACTTTAAAAAAAAAATTTTTAAAAACCTTGGGCTGAAATTAAAACACATCTTTCTGTTTAATTTAAAATAATTACATGTTCAAACATGCCATTTAAAGTCTTATTGAACTTTATATTTTGGATCTTATTGACTTTTATTTAAAAAAAACCAATTACTATTGAACAAATAAACAACATTGCTTATAAGATACAATGTATAAAATGTTTTACTTACAAAATTCATCACTTTTATCTGCACAGTCAAATGAATTGTCACACCTTAGCGTGCTATTGATACATGTACCATTGCAACATTCAAATTCGTCTGTTGAGCAGCTTAATAGAAATGACTGAAATACAGAATGGATATTATTTTAAACGCTGTTGACCATAGATAGATGAGATAATTTTAAAATGATCTGCAGATTTAAAAAGAGTCTTTAAGATCAACTGATTTTTCACAAGGTTGTTTTAATATTAAAGTATATTTGAAATAATGGTCTCTTCAAGACTCCTTGGTCAAAAGGGGTGAATGCGTTTTTTTTTAAGTTCAGTCCAAGTTTTGTTTGTTTTTATTTTTTTACATTTTTTAGATGAATAATACGAAACGGTTGTAAAATTTCTTTTTTAATAGGGAAAACGAAAATTTTGTTTGGTTTAATGCAAAATATATATTTAAACCAAATCAATTGCTTTAGAAGTTACTAAATATTCCTCGAGCAATGAACTGTTTTCAAATTAAATTTCATATTTTCTTCGATAGGCCCAATTATATTGCACTCGTAGACAAATATAGGATTTCTATCACTCAAATGAGTGCAGATGTTGGTTTGTCGTAGAAATTTGTTTTGTCTTCCTTTACCGGATTTGACACACTGAATTGGAAATTATAGCAACACTATAGCAGGCAAGAACCACTTACTCTTCCGGAGCACCTGAGTTCACTCTTGTTAGGACAGAAGTTCGCGTTGTTGATTTCCGGTCGGTTGATTTTGTGTTTTTTGTTTGTTCGTGCTGTTCTTGTTTGTGTTTACTGGTTTAACGTTGCCCATTTGGACTTTCGACACTCGAATTCCCCATTGGTGCCTCTTCGCTTCTTTATTCGTCGGATAAATCACGCACATAAACGATGTTTTGCGTAATAAATAGTTAAGATATTAACATTTGTTTTTTTCACATTTCTTTTCATATGCTCTATTAAACAGGAAAATCGCATTTTTTGCGTTTGCATGAATCTTTCTTCGTGACATTTGAAATTTATAATTTTTGTTTGTTTTGTTTAAACCTCATGTTTGTTGATGAACATGAGATAGTTTATATCGATTTCCTTGGCTTAAAGTCATGTCTGACACAAATATTCGCAAAACAAGGTCAAGGTCATGTTGCTCTCCTCAGTTGCTGTCCTTTCTCAAGAAATTTTGCGAAGACATCTTGCTATGGAATTCCTATCTCTCAGATAAGTACATATATTAGTTTGTCATCCCCTTCATTGCTCGATTTCGACACGCTGGGCATGTTGTAAAAAATAGGAAATGCTTACTCTTTGGGAGAACCGTAGCTCTCATTCGATACGAGTTTTTTTCGCATTGTTCATTACTTTACACTAGTAGAATATTGCACTGCTGAAAGGACAAAATAAACATGTACTTAATTTTCTGACCTCTTAAAGAGTTAAGTATTTAGGAAAAGTCAAAAATGATTCAGTATATTTTTTACTTTCCGTCAATCAAGTAAACTTAAGATCATGCCCAATAAAACCAAAGGACATGACACTGGACAATATTGGATCGACCTGGAAAAATGATGACTGAAATTGAAGTTTAAGTCTTTACAATGCTTATCAATTAAAATGTCAAACTAAATGAAGAGTTGACAAATTGAATATGTCCGATCATAGATTTTTTGGCTATACTAAAGGCTATTAAGTAGTCGTTGTGTGTTATATATTTTGTATGGCTCTTCGTTTTGCAGGCATGTTGACGGGACTTCTATCACTCAGATATGTACATATTTGTGTTTGTCAATTGGAATATTGCGTTGTCAACCTTTACCAGTTTGATGGTCCAACTTTCAACTTGCCTAACTTTTTATGCAATTTGGCATTGATTGTTTCTTCTCTCTTATGTTGTGAGTTTCATTTCAATTCCTTTTCATAAAGTGTTTGGCTTTTTCAATATTTTTGGTAGAGCCCCTTGTTAGTCTTAGAGAGAACCAAGCGTCAGGCGTGGCAGAATAATTGTCTGGAACTTTGATGTCATTTTAATTTCTTCTCTTTTTGTCCTTGTTGCTAAGGACTATCGATGCTTGAAACCTTAATGGCTTCACCTATTTTTTCCTTTATGAAATTTATCTAAAGTTTTCCAATTGTATACTTACTATCGGTGCAATCAAAAACAACAGAAGAAATGTGTTCAATCTTGTCATGAACAACATTTGACACCACACAATATTCTTCATTTTGTATGGGGTATTACACTCCGTATAATATCTTCAATCAAAATCAAACAATACATTAATAATGAAAGCATCACAGCAAGAATCAAAATTTAGTATTAAATGATAGTAAATGATTAACGTGCTGCTGTTATTAAAATGATGCTCATTAATATCTCTCCTAACCCATTGGTGAGTTGTTGGTATCACATCGCGTTCTTCGTAAACTTTTTGAAAATAAACATCTGAAACAAATGCATTTTATGCTTTTTTGCGCTTTATCTTTTATGTGTCCTCAACAAAGATAGCACAATATATATATATATATTCGTTTATTATCCAACATGCTCTTTGCAAATCAGAGGGGAATTGTAATCAGAGAGTGGGAATATATAAGTATCAAAAGCATATATATGAGAATGAAATATGATAGGAGGGAATTGTAGCGATTCAAATTCTATATATAGTTATCTATAATTCTGTGGAACACATTTAAGTGAAAGAAATCATTATTTTCATATTATGCCTTATTATTGATTCGTTGTTGTTTTGATAAATGTTTGTCTGTTTGTTGAACTAAGATGATCATCTCAATTTCCCTTTTATATTTGATAAACGTAATGTGCTTTATGTTACTACCGGACCCAAAGTTGGTAAAGGAGAAGAAGTCTTGGTGCCATGAAACCTGTTTTAACTAATCATTTCTATTGAAAAGCCTGAACAAAGTCAGGACCATTGCTCTCTTCATTTTTTTTTCGGAGTGTCTGCCATGCTTTTTGTCTCGCCTGCGACGAATGTCGCAAAAGGCGAGACTTAGGTATGGTGATTCCGGCGGCGACGGCGACGGCGGCGGCGGCGTCCACAATTGGTTAAAGTTTTTGCTTAAGTCTGTTTTGTGTGAACTAATTTTGTTACACCATTGATATTTGGTATGCAGATGCATCAGCATCAGTACAGATCAGTTTTAAAAGGATTTCACCTGTATGCTCCTGCAGTCACGGTCTACTGACTTTGAAATTTTATACTGATTTGGCTGAGGTTAACCTTTTTTCTTAAGTCTGTTTAACATGAAGCAGTTATGTTACACCATTGATATTTGGTATGCAGTTGCATCAGCATCAGTACAGATCAGTTTTAAGAGGATTTCACCTGTATGCTCCTGCAGTCACGGTCTACTGACTTTGAAATTTTACACTGATTTGGCCGAGGTTAACCTTTTTTCTTAAGTCTGTTTAACATGAAGCAGTTATGTTACACCATTGATATTTGGTATGCATTTGCATCAGCATCAGTACAGATCAGTTTTTAAAGGATTTCACCTGTGTGCTCCTGCAGTCACGGTCTACTGACTTTGAAATTTTACACTGATTTGGCCGAGGTTAACCTTTTTTCTTAAGTCTGTTTAACATGAAGCAGTTATGTTACACCATTGATATTTGGTATGCAGTTGCATCAGCATCAGTACAGGTTACTTTTTAAAGGATTTCACCTGTATGATCCTGCAGTCACGGTCTACTGACTTTAAGATTTTACACTTTTTTACTTTTTACTTATGTACTTAAGGAGGATTTTTACTTCATTTTATACTGTGTCCAGTTGCGACAGGCGAGACATGTCTCTGTGTTAACAGTTTATTTTATTGGACATTCAGAATTACTTCTCAAGGTTCGATAATTTTATTATCAATTTTTGTCATTACCTCCACACTAGGTAAACGCTGTCCGCGAGAGAAATGATATTTCGCGTTTTTTCTGTACTGATATTTCATGTTGTCTAGTCTACTGGCATGGATGGCTCATTAAACATGTTATTTCCGTGAATTTTTACCTTTTTAATACTGCTTGTTGTAAGAATTTAAATCATTGAATATGTATCTTTGACAAATTTGGTTAATCTTTAAAAACATCCGCATAAAACAAAAGAAAAATAACCAATAAAGCATAATTACTAGAAAAAACAGTGGAAACACAGCTAAAACATATGAAAAATATACGGTTTGAAAGAAAAGCTAGTGCAAATGCTTTTTGATAAAATCTTTAGTCAGTATAACTCATAAAATTAGTAATTAAATAGATTATGAACTGAAATTCAGCAATCTTAAAAATATTGACTGTACTGTTATTCTGTGTTCATGAAATCATTCTGTACTGTTACTTCGTGTATTAATCTATCAACACTGTACTGTTATTTCGGGTATTAAAATATTTTTAGAAGTAGAATACAGATCCCTCTTAGAAAATCAAGAGTTATGTTAAATCCAAATTCAAAGTAATAGGTAATTAATCTAAAAGTATCGAAAACTATTACCTTTGCATTAAAATAGTTCACCTGAAAATGTTAGGAAGTCAGCCACAAATAAAGCCATAATTATTGTTTAACTATGTAATAAATAGTATAACTAACTTAAGATATATTCAACTTGTGACCGAACAACCTTTACAATTCACTCATGCGCTAAGCGCACTCGTGAGTTATTGGAATGTTTGGTCACTCGTTCAATATTACCTCATTTTAGGAATCATTAGTTAGTTACACCATGTAGATATGATATAGCATATATATCATATCTCTACGGTTATACTTTAAATACAGGTTTCACAACTACAAGACTAGTGATGAGATACAGATTTCTATTACATCGAGTTAGATATTTGTCAAGTTAGGAAACGAGCATTTGCGAGTTTCCTTTGACAAATATATAACGAGTGTGATAAAAATTCGTATCTCATCACTTGTAGTTGTGAAACCTTTTTTTCTCTAACTGTCTAACGTGAAAGTATATGCCCAAAATTACTTATCTAATTAAAATTCATAGAAAAATAAACCTATATGTATATCGTTTAGCAAACACGTGAAAAAAGTAGTCAAATAAAAAAGTACCACCTTTTTATAATCAATTTTAAATTAATAAAAATTGACATTTCATTATCGTCTATTTATAATAAAACAAACGTTTTAGTGCATTTTGGATATACTTTGTTTGTCCTTTTCTATCAAGCGAGATCAACAGGTGTTCAAATAAAAGTAAGCACGCTTTTCACGAGATGCGTATCTAACTGTGGTGTCTTGCGCGGACAGCCAATCAAATGACTTGAAATTGAATATCACATCGTGCAGAGTGTGATACGCAAAATAGTGTCATCTCGCGAGAACCAGATAATATTGCACAACAGTTAGATAAATAAAAAGTAACGACGCACAGAATGATACAACCGTGTTTAACCCTGTACGGAAACAAAATGTCTACAGACAAAACATCGCCACAACATTATACGACCACTATTTTTAAGGTCGTATAAGAAGTATACAATTTGTCTAAAAATTGATAAAAATGGAAAGTTCAGATTTGTGAGCACAAATTGAAAAAGTATCCTGTAAATATTCACTTTTGGTTATAAGCTTAATAGTAATGTGTTTTGGAGACCAGGCGGTATTATGTATTATCGTTTAAATATGTATTTTCACTAAAGGCATATGTGGTAGGAACCTATGTGCTACATCTTGAGTTGAACTCTCGCATTTGCATATGCAGATTTCATACGTGCAACATTAAATTCCCCATAAAACAATGGTGAAGTACATGTAGGTAGATCTAGAAATATTCATTCTTAGGGGGACAACAATTTGTAACTTATGAATGAATAGGGTTTGACATGAATTTCATTTTGTTTGTTTATGTACGTGAACGTAGTATTATGCATGGAATGGGGTTGAGAAGTAAATACATAGAATAACAAAATATTTTGTCGATTTTCCACGTAGTTTTTTTTTTTTTTTTTTGGGGGGGGGGGTATAAATAAGATTGCAATGTTGTTTAATTAAAAAAAAGTATCCATTTAAAAAAATAATAACTGTTAGAATAGTTACTTGCCTATCTGGCTGTTATATGATTGTATTGTGTAACAAGGTGCTGCACCAAGTCGTGCTATGGATACTCCAACTCGACCGTTCGGAAAACAGGAGGTAGTATATATTAAAAGTTCCAATGTTCTGCATGTGTATATGACAGTAAGTCAATCTTGCAATTTGAAGTCTGTTTTTTTATATACGAATGAAATTTTCAAGAACACAGAATATCAGTACAGTTTAACAGAAATAACAGTACAGTAAGATTTTGACAGACAAATCGGAACAGGAAATAACAGTACAGAAGGTTCTCTGTTACGAGCATTTTTTGCGATTTATAATAAGGAAGAAGGGGTGTGAATGCATTTTGGGTAAATAGTAATCTTGTTTTGAAGTGTTTTGAATCACTGCTCATTTACAATATTAGAAAAAATAGGTAAATTATCGTTTTTTTTTTAAACCATACATCTGCTAAAAAAATACAAATATTGTTGATAAAGTACCAAATAATTTCATTAAAACTGAAAGGAGATTGGAAATGTATATTTTAAAAAGACATTGGGTCAGCATATACAATTCAATGCTTCAAATAGTAAAAATAAACACCGATTTTAATCCTGGTGTCCAATGTCAACAACAACCCGAAATATCCGTACAGTGAAAACGCGAAATATCTTTGCTCTCGCGGACAGCGTTTACCTAGTGTGACCTCGAGGCTTAAAAAAAGGCTGGCAATTGAGAAAGAACCTTGGTAGAAAACGCCTGTCACGGAAACGATGGCGAAATTCAGTCCGATGCGAGTTTTGGGACAGGGTTACAGTTTGAAATCCCATTTTTTGCAGAAAGATCTCTTTAAAAAAAAAACCCCAAAAAAATGTTGTCGGTAAGGGAATCATGCATATTGTAAATATAGGGTTAACAAATACACTCTTTTTAACCTTTAAAATACTGTACTTACACTTTGAATAATGAAAACGACCACAAAAAGAAACACATTTCTTAACCTTTTTACCATAATAAACTTATCGATACCATTTATCATCGCGATTAGAAAGTTTTACTATCTTGACGTGTAATCCATCTTCAATTCGAGATATAAAAAAAAGGAAGAAGGAAAAGTTTTAAAAATCAGTATAAAATTTCAGTATTTTTTATACATATGTGTAACGTCTCTTTCCTTGTGTGTGGTTTTTTTTTGTTCTCTCTAAATAAATTTGGCATTGATAATTTTTTGTAGTTTTTTAAGTAGAAAGTCACATTAAAATACAAGCAATAAAGACAAATTTTAATTTTTTTTTTGGGTTAGTTTCAACTAACCAGATGTCCCACAAAGTTTCTAAAATCATTTAACGAGCAGAGAGTTACCATTAGACGTTTTCACTGAAAGCCGAAACCGACTAGAAGTATGGAACGCAAATACTGTATCATTACATGTATCATCATTGGTTACATTGTGATGTCCAAAGAACATTTTGTTTGTGCTTTTGTCATTTTGCTATGTGGCTAATGCATCATGATGGTATGTGGCTAAGTGATTATGGTACTATATGGTTGAATCATTATGTTATGAGCTTGTGTTAGAAATAAAGAAAATAAAATGAAGGACAAAGGTGAAATCAGTAAACATAAACGAGTATAATAAGAAAATCAGATAATACAAGAACAAACAAAAACTACCGAACATCAGTCAGGAACGCAAACTTAATCGTATATATACGAAAGTGATATACGATGACTTATGTTGTGTTGTGTTGTTTTAGTCATTTAAGTTTAAACATCCTGGATTGGGAAAAAAGCTTCCCTCTCCAGCCTGCAGTTTGCGAGTTTGGCCTTTGTAAACGGCCCCATTGAGCCTACTCTTATCGAACTCTACAAAGGGGTCTTTAACATGCATATGGTATTGATCTCCACATACACGGGACAACATTTTTTCGTCCCTTCCGAAGGACTAGCATCGTTTCTGGAGACCATCCTTGCAAATGGTGTCAAGATAGAGTCGGAAAATCGATTCATGAAATTTTCACCCCTGACGAGGATCGAACCACGAACCTTGGTGTTTGTAGCCCGACGCGTTAACCACTACACCACAGGCTCTTTTTGGTCATTTTGTTGTCAATTCATTAATTTATTAGTTATAAGGTCTACTCAGACTTTCATGGTGGGATAGCTAGAGATAGTTGATATTTTGTTATTTTTTATCTAATTTTGACGATGTTAACTTTTATCTGAAGTAATAAAAATTGTTGGGTTATATTTCTCTATAGCATCCTAGACATCTGTTCTTTCTGTAACTGTTTGAAATTCTTAGTTGTTGGGATTGTTCTGCGCATAGCTTTGATTAGCAAAAGATGGAATCCCATCATGTGTTTTTGTATTTTATGCCTTTTGTATATGCAAAGGATAACAAAGGTCTTATGACAGTGCCTTGTGGAATATCTATAAGTACATTGTTCTGCTTAGTCCGGTAGTTTTGCAATCTTGAACCTTTATTTACATCATTTTTATTATTCTGATGATGGTATAAGGCTCTTACATGTAAATATTATTTGTTTACTCTTAAATATGTCGACCAACATCTGATAATAATTGGCAAGAATTGAGAGGCCCTTGGTTGGAATAAGAGAATGCAAGATACATTGATGGTCTTAGAGAGAAAATTAGGCTTCCTTGGTCATACAAACAATGAATTTACAAATTTAAGAATAAAAGTGGAACAAAAAGCAACATATCGTACTGAGACGATCAATCTAAAATGCAGAAAAAAACAATGCAAAGACCCACTTAAAAATATTAAGATTACAACGGTCCTGACTTGGTATATATACAGGCATTCAACCAATGATGGGTTAAGTCAGGTTTTATGTCACCAAACACCCTTCTTCCATTGCGATCATGGGGCCAAGTAGTACCACAATACACAACACTGCCGTGAAATACAAAATTAAAAACGAAAGAATATGGAATATGGAATATGTGCCAAAAAGACACGACCCACATATTGAAATGATTTTAATAAATGTACAAAAGCAAAAATGCACTGCGTGTGAAGCGCTTTTTTGGATTAACCTTCATCAGACACGCTAGTAGAAAACTTGGAAAACTGGTAGAATATTAAATTTGATTAAAAAAAAATACCCAAAAATATTACAACAATGACCAAACAGATAATTTTTTCTTTTTTTAAAGAAACAGCCAAACGTTGTCAAATTTTGGAAATATGTTAACTGTGTATTTCCAACACAAATTCCAGTACTCGAAAATATATAAGAGCATACAAAGGTGAGAATATCGTCTTAGAACAGCAAACAGACAAAAACTTATAAATAATTATGAATCATTTCATCTTACATGATTTTGACTTAGACTTTGCGTTGTTTATTGCTGATCGGTTGACTATGTGTTGTTTATGTCTTGTGTTTTCTGTGCGCTTTTATCAGTCGTGTTTATTGGTTTCGTCGTTGTCCTTTCGGACTTTTGACACCTGAATGCCCCATTGGTGCTCTTTGCTTCTTTTGTATTTTTCTACCAATGACGAATATTGAACGAAACACTTTTTGGACATTATTTCAACTACAAGAAGACACTTAATCAATTCATCAGAATACTTAATAGGTAACTGCCAATAAACCAACATTCGAATTGAATCAAAATGCTGATACTCTTCGAGTAAACATGTGCACAAATTTGACCTTGAAGGGTTAACGTTTAGCATTTTATCGTAAAAATCAATATTTATCAAAATGATATTTTCTGAAGGGTTTTCAGTTTCGGTTTCGATTTCGGTATCGGTTTATGGTGAAAATGTCTATTAATAAGGGCATTTGAAAGTTTGAAAGGGCAAAAATACTGAGTCAATACAAACGAAAACAACACTAAGAACGAGAGTACAAAACAAATTAAACAAAAGCAACGGAACAACAATCAACAGAGCAAATGCATGTCATTCAAGAGTAAACACTGTTGCTCCGGAAGAATAAAAAGTTCGTTTTTATTGAAATTCATGGCATTGTCTGAGAAATGTGTTATAACAGAAATAATAACTTTAAAGAAAGGTAATACTGATCCATATATACAAAAAAAAAAATTAGAAAGAAATAAAGAAAGAAAATATTTTTAATTTTCCCACAAAAGAAACCTTAACTTCGTTTGGAACTTTGTTACAAATTCAAATTCAAAAACTGGTATAAAAACAGTTAGTTAGAATTTTGAGCATATGCTGAAATATGAAAAGTAGCTTTACAGTTGTTTGAGTTTTTTCACACTATCTCAATCCGATTTCCACCGAAAAGAGAACAAAAGAATTTAACTCTTCTATCAAACGAGGTAGAAAAGTGTTATTGGGTTGTTTACGCTGTTGTCAAGACCTTTAAAAAGCTATTAAACGACACTTTTGGACAAAATTGTTCTTAAATAAGGATTTAACATTTATTTCTTAACTTACATACGAAATATCACGACCGAAAATGGTTTACGTTTACAAATATTTTTACTTTTGTGTCAAATGGGGGGTGTTGTTATTTACTGTTACACTTTTTTGCCCGTAACAGGAAAAATCTACAAAAAATTCCAATTACACAGTAAATATTTTCTTATAAATTGATGCTACAGTCAAAGTGGCACCTCAAACATTTGAAGAGATACGTAATTCTAAAGTTGGTTCTTTTTTTGTGCCTGTGTTATAACTATTTACCCATATTTACCCAAAAATAAAACATATTTTCATTAAAATAATCAAAAAGATATTTAATTTTATTTTGAGTCACGAGGATTTGACCTACTTGAATACAAATCAAAATACAAAGCCAATTCTTGTTGATCTTTGATCGCTTTATCCAAATTAATAGAGAACCGGTTCACCCGGGTTAACCTGAGATCGTGAAGTCGGTGGTTATCGTGAACTCGGTTAGGCAAAATGTAAACAAACGAGAATTGACCAATGGGAAAAGAGAAATTTTGACTAAAATGTAGTGGTAAACGCGGTTAAAAATCAAAGCTGTTATCGTATAACTCGGTTTAAGTTATCGTCAACATAACATGGTTACGTATGCCTTCAACATGTTCAACGGTAACTTCTAATTTTAAAACGTACAGTCACTACCACTGCATAGTTATTAATGACACTGTTCTGTTGAGAGGTTTACAATGAACGTTTTTGAACGGAATTCCGGGATTAGCGCACTAACGATTTATGAAACATTTTTTTTCTATGATCATTAAGAAACTACATAAAAGGTATTTCCTTTATAGTTGTTAACACCCCATAAAATAATAAACGGAGTGTCCAGATTCATACAATATACAAATTCTTGTGACAAAATAAAAAGAATTTAAAATCACAAAATAAAAAACTGTGTACAACCTATTCCTCTTGCTTTTCTGGACTGAATCAAACGAGCATTAATTTGATGACAAAAACCAGTTTTACCGAAGTACTTATAGTTTATCAGTGACCGACCATTTCCGATAGAAAAAATAAATATATATTTTTTTTCTTATTAAAAAAAGTTTTGACAGCACAGGTTTAGAAAAACATTGAAAAGGATTTCTGCTATATAAAGTATAAGGCTTTCAATTAAAATAGTTGGTCATGTATTCATGTAAAATGTTGTTTTTTTTTTGTTTCGCACGGAGCCAAGGATTGCTTGTTTTATGTCCAGTCAACATTATTTCAATCATAATCAGGACAAGAACTAATTGAAACAACGAATTGAATTGTGACTCAAGACACAGCATCCATAGCACAGCCTCATGTATGCCATGCAAAAAGGCTAATGTACGACCATAAACGAGAAGAAAATGTACTAACTCATAAGACAGGCTAATGTACCCCCAATGCACCATAGGCCAATGTACCCAGAAAAGACGAAACCCTTCCCAAAAAAAATCGCATAATCTGAAACTTTAACCTATGGTGACTGACAAATAAGAACCCTTACCTGAAATGAGATCATATATATACTAATTTGAACACTTAACAGAGTGGGATATAGCCAACCCTTAACCGGGTTCACATAGGCAACCCTTATTTGTCGAAAATACAATACTGAATCCTGGTTGAACCGACACACACTGAGCAAGAAAACAAGGGTTTGGGTGGGAAACAAAAGAACTGTAAATTTTGAAGACCACGGGATAAAGGGCGAGGTGGATAGGGGCGGAAAATTTAGCCTATATGCGACGAACTACTTGGCGATCCTCAAAGTGATATTTTACGCGCACCTCCCGTTTGAGAAAAAAATTTGGTTAGGAACTGTATTAAATAAGAAGTCCCAAAGACTTTTTTTTAATTACGGGCTTCCCCTTTCAAAATTTCTGGATCAGCCACAGGCCATATCCACTCACCTTGACCCACTATGGTTTACAGTCACGTTTTCCGAATTATAGCATGATGACTTCGGTATTCACAATGACAGGGCTGCCCCATTCAACTATCTTAGGCACATATCCCAGTCGTTATATGGGTTAAGCGAACGGATCTAATGTCAGGCATTTCTGAGCGCTCTTTAGTGGACTTCTTTCGACAAGCTTAGCGCCTTTGTGGGCATATTCGCCTCCCGTGCACCGCACGGATTCGGAACCAAGTGAAGCCCCTTTTCATGTTAAATATTCTGTACATAACGACTGCCATAAGATTGAGAATTAATTATAAGGGTCAATAATATGATAAAGGGTTGCAAATTTGTCCCTCTTTTTGCTGGATTCCACGAAGTACAACTACTTATTGCAGCCTTTTGGTATTTGATATGTAGCATAAGTATGCAGTCCCATTGCATATTGGAATTGATTTTAGGTCTGTCGCTCTTGATCTACTTCCTGTGTAACAAAAAGACGGTCACTATGTCTTCACATGGTGTATTTTTTTATAAGCAAAGTTAATTGGTCGTACATTTGTACTTCACATGTATATAGTGCCAATATTGAATAAGCTGTTGGTTTATTATGTTAATGATATCTATTCGTGTCCGTGTGTCTGTCCGTCTAAGGATTTTTGCTTATAAATTTAACCCGAACTCGAAGTTGCAATTTGCCATACCGTTTATATATAGGTCCAAGATTTTGGACCACGACCAAAACAATTAAATCAAGTTGTAATGGAAAAGTAAATTAAAAAAAAGTAAGATAAATCTTTATAAAGTACTTTAAAAGGGTCAGAGATAAATAATCGGACGCATGTATATACCCCAAGTTTCCCAAACACCGGCTGTAATTAATTAGAGAGTGGTAAATTGCGTAAGGTTGACAACCTTACTACAGTATTATACATGTATATTATTATAGTCCGGTAATTTTACCTATGTTTAACTATTTTGGTTTCTTTCCTTAATCTGTTAATGAGATACTCTTAATTTCAAAGACCAAAAAATTAAATTTGTTACACTAACAAAGGTTTCAAACATCTGAACTAACACTATTTGATAAGAGAAGGAAGCTTTTGGTACATATTACATTATAAAAATTCGCGGTTCACGATAACAGTAAAAAGGAACAAACCGGGTTGAACGATAACATTAACCGCGTTAACGACTACATTTTAGTCGAAATTTCTCTTTTCCCATTGGTTAATTCTCGTTTGTTTACATTTTGCCTTACCGAGTTCACGATAACCACCGACTTCACGATCTCAGGTTAACCCGGGTGCGGTTTTTATATAAGATTGATAAACAAATTGAATGATAAGTACCCGTTAAGAAAACAAAAACAATGTGTATCGCTTGAGTAGCAACACAAACTGTTTTATATATAAAATATAAATGAATTGGATAGTAATATTATAAATAAGTTAATTTGTTTCAATGTATTGAAGCTGTACAAATTTGACGGCTTTTGTATATTCCACGCCTCCCCCTTTTCAAAGTCATTTCAAAACTTCCATGCAATTAACAAGTTTTCTTTTCAAGATTAACAGTGGTCGTTTCAATAAGCCTCAACATCTTCATAATTTCAAGGAAAACAGTCGCACAAATTTAAAGCTGAACAATATATTTTATCTGTTATCACGGCAATGTCGGATCCAGAGGGCGGATTATCGGGGTTTTTATTCCCCTTTCCATTGAATAAGTTTGCGAAATTGGCCCTGAACCCTCCTCTTGTCCTCGGTAGACTATAAGCGGTAACCCCCCCCCCCCCCCGCTGTGAATCAATTCTGGATCTGTTCCTGCAACAAAAGTCAGTTTCCTATCCAAATTTTAAAATTAAAAGAAAACGATGCATGAATTAGAATTTAGATGGAGGTAGTAAGTCTGCATTTCAAAATTATGTATTTTAATATAAGAATAAGAATAAGAATAATTTTATTAGCTCAAACTCAACTACAATAGATGGTTAAGGCCTATATAAAGTGACATATAAAGAATACAATACATGTTTAACCTGACAATTAATATGTATGTCATTACATGTGTCTACTTATTGTATATATATGTAATATTTATATGAAAACATATAATATTTATTGATTTTATAAGCATTGTGTTTGCAATAACCTTTATAACAGTTATAGTATAATAATATGCAAAAAACAGAAAGATTATAAACTTAGTTTTTTTCTCATATTTAATCCATCAGATATGAAAGAGTATGGAACGCCATAGCTGCCTTATGATGATGTGTTTCATTATATGATGATACTTCTTCATTATGTGATGATACTTTGTCATTATGTGATGGTACTTTGTCATTATGTGATGGTACTTCTTCATTATGTGGTGATACTTTGTCATTATGTGATGATACTTCGTCATTATGTGATGATACTTTGTCATTATGTGATGGTACTTCTTCATTATGTGATGATACTTTGTCATTATGTGATGATACTTCTTCATTATGTGATGATACTTTGTCTTTATGAGATCAAAGTTTATTATTATGAACAGCGTTAAAAAATTATTCTTTTCTTATGACAAATATTTTTTTCGACTCGTAGTTTTTCTGTGTATCCCCCCCCCCCCCAAAAAAAATCCAAATGATCGGTTTCTCGCATTTCAAATCCATAATCAATACATAATTTATTATCTATCAAAACTTTGTAAACAGCATTTTTCTTCTTTAGTGGTTAATTACTTTGTTTTTTAACTAGTGTTGATAGACGCGACCTCTAGTGATAGATTGTATATATTTTTTTCTGTTATTTTTGAATGAAAGACGCTAAAACCCGAACAATTTAAAACATAGATTTAAATCCCGAGCTTAAAACAAAGACCTAAAAAAAACATTTAAGAAAAACCGCATGAAAGAAGAAAAATGTCGTTTACAAAGTTTTAATATATAATAAATAATATATTGGTTATTGATTTGATATTCGGGAAAGCGACCTTTTGGAAACAATTTTTTTTTGGGGGCTACACAGAAAAACTATCTGTTGAACAAAATAAGAAATGACTATTTTTTCCACCGCTGTTCATAATAATAAACTCTGATCTCATAAAGACAAAGTATCATCACATAATGACAAAGTATCATCACATAATGACAAAGTATCACCACATAATGACAAAGTATCATCACATAATGAAGAAGTATCATCACATAATGACAAAGTATCATCACATAATGAAGAAGTATCATCACATAATGACAAAGTATCATCACATAATGAAGAAGTACCATCACATAATGACAAAGTATCACCACATAATGAAGAAGTATCATCACATAATGGCAAAGTATCATCACATAATGAAACTCATCATCATAAGGCAGCTATGGCGTTCCATAAAAGAGGAAGTTAATTTTAGTATTGTATATGAAGTGTTATTTAAGAGAAAGTTAATGTCATATACCTTTTTGGAATAAAAATGCTTCTTGGTTTGAAAAATGTTTAATAACTTATCATGAAATGTTTCTCTTAATTGTTTAAATTTTGAACAATAAAATAAAAAGTGATATATCTGTTATTTCTTTTGCGCAATGTTACATATCTATAAAAACCTATCAAACGCACCACTTGTACTTGGTCAAATATAACATTAATTCCCCTGAAATTACTTGACTACGGGCTATTCAAAAGTGTTACACTTTTTTGCCCGTGTACATAGAATTATAAATCGCTATATATCGTGAATTTTTTTATACATTTTGTATAATCCCACATAAATAAAATAAAATATGTTTAAACTAAAGTCTTGCAAACAATATGTTAAAGAGAACTTTCATTATCATTATTTTTTTATTTTCTAAGTAACTAACAAATAGTTGTTTTTTAACTTATCACTTATAGAAAAAGACGGAAAAACTTGCCAACGAAACTTAATACATAATTAACATAAACACGTAAAAACTTAATGATTTCAAATGCCAATGGCAAGTGCGTTTTTTTTTTAGTTTGCCTTAGAAACGGTCATTTGATCGATTGCCGGCATTACTCGGTGATGGTCAAATACTGTCTGTCCGTTCAACTATTCAGAAATCTCTGCTGAAGCCGTTAAGCATTTTTTTTTTGTGATCTGTAACATTAACAGCTTGCATATCTTGCTCAATGTTTATATGTCCATGTCCATGTTGATACGATAAATTATTTTTGTAGAATAACAAAATGTATTGAAACGTTATCGATTTCATGTGGTTAAGATGTAATCTGTTAAATATTGAAGCTTCCTTGGCATAAACAAAAAAAACAATCAGCAAATCTGTCCTTTTCCTTCCACCTGAATAGGTTTCCGTTTTCTGCGTTTTTCTCTGAAACTATCATTGACAATTTTTTTTTCGAAAATAAAAACAAACATTTTATAAGTGTCCCTCAAAATATGTGAAAAATAAGTCTGTTTCAAAGCTCACAAAATATCACTACCGTATGCAAGAAATTGTTTCTTTCTATTCTTGCTTATTACAAAATATTGTTGAATAGATCTTAGTTAACCATTGTTTCATTTTGTTCCGTATTTAGTTCAGAAAACTTTTTAAACTATAACATTCGGATAGACCTTTTTTTAGAAAAAAAAGTGGTATTAAGGTAGCACCATACAAAAGTGCTAAAATTTTATCAAAATTTTTATTTATAACTTTTTCAATACTATAAAATGTCCTTTATCTAATGGTGCAAAAATATTTTCAGTACACCTAATAATTTATGAGCTATGGTGATGATTAAAAAATCAAAACAAATGCACGTGTAGTTTAAGCTGTCAAAAAACCATGGAGGTTGGTCTTATCTATTACAGCTGGAAAGTTTTATGACTTTTGACCAGTCATTTGAAGTGAAATAAGTTAAATGAATAAGATGGACAATCAACAGTGGAAACATCTGGTCAGTGAAGGAGGAGTCTTGCCCTTTACAGTTAACAACTGACCTGAGATAAGGTCAATTTGATGTAGTATTTCCCGCAGATTCTGAATTAAGTGTAGGGGGTTGTGCATTTTGGGCTATATTTAATGTTTGTGTTGGTGAAACTAAGGTTTATAGGTCAAATAAATGTTGATTTATGATGATCTAAGAATCCTACAGTGCTCCCATGGTAGAATCATGCCATTTGATCTAGTAAATGGGGCTCAAAGTAGGAAATTGATATTTTTGGGGGTTTTCCACTTTCATTTTTCAAGAGAAAAGTAAAGTTTGATTGAATTTAGCTCCCACATGAGTACCCCAATGTGGCTGGTTTTTGGATATGTTATTCCAAGGTCTATTATCAACAAAACCTTGTCTCAGATTTTAGATTAAAGCTTCAGAAAATATTTTATGGCACATTGAATAGAGTGACCCCTTATGCAATAAAGCCTTGTACACAAAATATTGCTTTATTGGAGAATGGAATGTGATAGGAAAATTCTGAGACACGGTTTTGAAGGTCATGCTGTGTTGATTCAGATTAAATCAATGTTAAAGAGATATTTGTAATATTAGGAGAGCTAATTTCATTTGAGTCAGTTGTGTTGAAATTTTTAATTTTGAACAGTAATTCCATCTGTTATACATTATAGTTAATTTTTGTAGGTATCATCATAAAGGGTTACATTTCCTCTTTCTAATGATGTCTCATTTATTAAAATTGGTAAAATAATAAGAAAGTTATGCAAGTTTAAAGTGTGATGGTCGGACTAAAACAACCTTTGTATGGTGCTACCTTAACCTAGCAAAAACTGTATAAACATGTACTTTAAAATATTTTAAAAGAAAAATGATCGCACACTCCACGATCGCACGTAATAAAGATGTGGGAAACCCAAAATTAGCTATGGAGTTCCTAGGTTCTGATGACATATGATTTATGTTCTTTTATTGATTTTTTAAATATGCTGATTATTGTTTTGTTATTTTTTTTTTACATACATGTACATTATATGAACAGCAAATAAAATACAATGGATAAGCAAAGTAACTCAATCTTAAAAAGTTCATATTCTTTAAACACTAGAAATGAAATTAATTTTCTACTACAATAGCTCAAGGTACACGGTACACGGAGCGGTTAATGGTACACGGAATGTGCATGGTTCATGGTACACAGAAGGCACACGGAACACGTAGCAAACTGATTGGTACGCGGTACACGGTAGACGCCAAAAAAGAACGTTAAATGATTCAGGGAGTGTACTAGTATATTTATTCATGAACAAAAGAAACGTCACATATATGATCACTGAAGGAAATAGTAAATAATATAAAACAACAAAATAATTGACAGAAATCACCAGAAATGAACTTGGATTGACCTCAGACATTCAAATTTGAAAACGTGAAAATCCAATTCTGATTAACTCGTAACCTGTTACCGTCAAATGACTAAGAAGACAATTGAGGTACGTTTTAATCATTTTTCTGAAGGCAGGATATTTTTATAAATTCTTGTTGACTAAGATAACCAATTCCGGTTGCAGTCGGATACCTTGAAATCCTCACTTACGGAAACGATTTTGTGTCCAAATAAAAGTTTTGTCCTACCCAAAACTAAAAACAAAAAGAATGGAACAAAATTTGTCTCTGAAATCATCTTCCAATGAAAATTAATATTCACACTCCATGTCTCATGAAATCACCTTTCTGTAAAATGTTTTAGACAATGGGTGTTAAATTTTTTTTGTGTTTTTTTTCCCCTCAATTTAATACACATGGACACATTAGCTTTGACCTATCGAACAAAGAAGAGATTAAATCTTTGATAATAATTTTCCAATTTATTGGTATTTAAGAAAATCAAAATGACGGCTGAATTCTTTTTTTAATTCATCATTATCTACAAATTTTTCATGATAAAGCTCGATAAGGATGAGTTCTTTTTAGAATAAAACAAATTAAGGACAAAAAATGTTAATGTATCTGATTGGCATTTATTTTCGGGGTGTATGGTTTCTTTCGGCCATAAGTATATATTGATATTATATTGTAGACAAATACGGGATTTCTATCTCTCAGATGAGCACAGATGTTGCCAGTTTGACATACAGTTTGGAAATGTCATCCTTTCCGGGTTTGACAACACTAAATCGACCCTTTGCAACGTAAAGAGTGTGCTATAACAAGCAGGAACTGCTTACTCTTCCGGAGCACCTGAGTTCACTCTCGTTTTGATATGAAATCATGCACGTTGCTGAATGCGGTTTCGTTGTTATGTGTGTTTTTTCTTCTTTTTTGTTGTTGAGTGGTTCGTTTTGTTGAGATGATTTTTCTTTCAATTGTCTACCGATTTTGTCTTTGTTTTTTCGGCATAATGATGTTTGATTACCCCTTTGGTAGACCTTTGCTTCATCAATAACATTGATAAAACAAAATCAAAGGATATATACTCTCTCAAATAAGAAACGCAACATGTAAAGATATTTAAAATACCATTGAAATAAAAACTATTGAATTTCAACTAAAAATTGTCGTACGAATGTGAAATTTTGCATAATGATTTAGCAATGATTAATCTTATGTGTGATATAAACAAAATTCAAATTTACCACCTAACAGAGGCGCAGCACCAACTGTAGCAATACCGACTAAATAATAAAATCACGACTTCATTTGTGTTCTCTCGGTTTCTAAAAAACGCTGCATACGATCTGTTAGCTCTCATTTTCACACATATTGAAGCCTTTGCTCCCATACCCCACGTTTTTTCTAAATAATCGGATGGCGCATATCCAAGATTGAAGAATCATTGAAATTAATAGTCTTAGCTGACATCCAGTAATTCTGGTAACAAATATTTGAAACGGTAACATTTTTGGTCCCATAACCATCCTTTCTTTGATACCATCATTATCAAAACGACAATCGCACCTTTAGTGGTTAACATCAGGCTCAACGCGAGGTGTGAACTTAAATTCCCCGTATTCGGCATATCATTTGAAAGAGTTTTGAACAAGGGAATTCTCCTTTGATTATTCATCCAGAGTGATATCAGCACAAACACATTGTCGTGAACTAAAATACCAATTTTTACAAAGAAAGCTTCTGCATAACATTCTAACAAATGGCAATCAGTATGAGAAGGAAGGTTCAGAGATTTTGAAAAATTGGGCAGAGTGTAGTGCATCAAGAGCCAATGGGTACATGAGAAGCCTTATCAATAACATAAAAAACGTAAAACACAAGACATTTTTTGCTTTTTAAAGACCTTCTAAAAATTCTGATCTTATGGAAAATCGTGCATCTAATGATTAAATTGGATCTGCGTATGCGCCGACGCATAATTGCGCAATCAAAAACCACGTAATGAAAGCGCACACTTGTGGGTGATATAAATCTGATATTGAAATCTTGTGCGGAACGTTCTTTTGAATCTGGAGATGGCAGTTTGACACAACGAACATGTTTGAGTACTGTCTTGCATGATATAATTCTGATTTATATGCGCACTCGATTTCATTTTATGAAAATTGTAGAAATTAAAAGAAAAGTGGTCCCTCTAGAATTGCCAAGTCAACTGCAACAGCTGATGATATAAAATTACTTTTAATGCGATGTAATTGTGCTACTTTTTTGAGAGAGTTTAAACAAATATTATCATTTTTTTTTAAATACGATAGTTAAGAAATTACTGATAGTGTTTATAAAATATTTTGCTCCAGTTTTTTTTTTTTTTCAACATAATGAAGGAATACAAATGACAACAAAGTTCCAGACAATAAATTTTGCTACGCCTGACGCGCGTTTCGTCTATTCAAGACTCATCAGAGGCGATACATTGTATGAAATTTGGTTCAATTACAATGTAGTATAAGTACATGTACCTTCAGTTTCTGCTAGATCCAACCTTAAAGCTGAATGTTGTAGATAAATAGGCCATTTAAGAGAAAAAGAATATTCACCCCAAGTGATACAGTACCTAAGCTTCGAAGTATCTTTTTATTGTTTTTATCAAAACAATAAGAGATAAAGAAATTCTTTATCTACCTGTGAACAATAGAATGGTTGTTCTCATTATCAAAGGTCAAATGTGATCTTACAATATGGAGATGATATTCATATGCCTGCTATCCAATGATGATCGTTTTCTTTATCAATTAAAATATGTTTAAATTGAATTTTGTAGTATACAAATACTCATGAAGGATTAATCAGCAATGCACGTTAAACTATTTTGATGTGATATGGGCAAAAGGAAGAAGGGTGTTAACGTGATACATTTTTGCTTTAGAAAGCAAAAAAAAATACGAACCCATTCGAAGCCGAGAAAAATGATCAAAGCTGTTTTGTCGAATTAAAATATTACGGATTTTAATGTCGATAAAGACATTAAGACAGGTTCCAGGAAAAAAAATAGACGAATTATATAATAAGGATAGAGAAATCTGGGGCCGTGTTAACGAAGGTGTCCTAGGATTAGGACATGTCTAAGGATGGTCTTTGGACATGTCTTTGTCCTAAGTCGTGTTATTGAAGGCATCCTAAAAATGGGCATGTCCAGAAAAAAAAACAAATGAAGAAATGCAATGATATTGCAATAAATTATTTTTATTACAAAGAAAACCCAGAGGCTTCTCAATAAAAAACCGTTAAAATCTATTTTACATTTGAAAATGCAAAACAAGACACTTCCTTTTTTTTCAAACGCCTTTACATCGGCATATAGGCATTACATATGGCTATTTAGGATTATCCTAAATTCGTATAAGAATGGTCCTATTTGTGGTTATCCTAAGATGGCTACGTTTTACATCCTAGGACGCGTCTAAAGATGATCCTTTCTACATCACATTTAAAATCCTAAGACATGGTTTAGGACACAGCTTAGGACAGCTTCATTAACCTGGCCCCAGGGGCCGTGTCAACGAAGCTATCTTAGGATTGAGACATGTCATTGTTACGTCTTTAGATATGGATTAGTCTTCGGACGGGTCAACGAAAGGGTCCTAATTTGAGATGCGTCCTCAAGTGTGACAAAAATTTGAGATAACAATTAAGTTGACTTAAGACCATCCTAATCAACTAGGACTATCCTAGTGTATTAAAATTAGGAAATAAACAATAATTATGGCTCTTAGATGACGAGCGAATTACATTAGACAGGGAAGTCATAGAAAGAGTTTATATCTTAGACTGGTATGGTGTAAGATAGCTTTAATGTTTTATGCTTTAGATTACTCATAATATTGGTCTATTTTTGTGAAAATCATGAATGTACGGATGTTTGGTGGTCTATTTTGGCACAGTTAGTTATTACATACTTTTCCATGCTTTCTTTTTTGCACTAGGAAAGCCTCAAAAAGAAAACATCCTTCTACTTTCATCATCTGATTAGAAAAAAATAAATTGAATTTCTGTGTCTGTAAGTGTTTGATACTCCTATTTCTGGTCATTGTTTAAATCAAAAGTACACCAAACTTTCAGGCAACACATTTTATAACACCCGACGCGCGTTGAGTCTATACAAGAGGCGCTCTTGTTTTGAGTTGTTTTCTTTCACTAATTTTCTATTTAACCTTCCAATGTTTTGATTCATATACATTCTGCTTCTTTACGATCAGGTTTTCGGAAGAGAATATACAGAATAAATTATGACCCATATAATAACTCGCTCTATTTCCGATGTAGGAAGTAGTTCAATTTTTTTTTAAGTTTTTGAAAATGTTTTTGACAAAGACAAAAAGGTGTTGGTACCGGATTTAAAAACAAATTTTAGACTACCTTCAAAGTAAAAACGCGCGTGCTATTTTTATAAGCAATCGAGTTTTCCGAAGAGCATTTGTTTATTTTCATTTCAAATACCGAATTTTTTTTATGAATGAACAGGAACATACTATATGAATTGTATATAAACTTTAGTATCAAAGTTTGTCACTTTAGTTGTTTACGTTATTTACATTTCATTTATTTAAACAAAGAAGAAAAAAAAACCAACAAACTAACTTAAAAAGAAAATAAGATTTATGAATTGTTCACACATTGTTTTATAAATGTAGGAGCATATCATGCATTTTGATATGACATGAAATTGTTAATTAAAATTATTTAGATTTGAATTGTATATCAGTTATTTTAAGACGGTCCTTAGACAATTATATATAGGAATGTCCTAGGACAGCTTCGATATAAATCCTACCCAATATTTTTAGATGGTTCTAAGACCATCCTAAAGTAACTCCTAAACGATGTCTTAGGATAAGTGTTAGGATAGTTTCATTGACACTGGCCCAGATTCAGAGACAAACTAGAATACAATAAAAATGAAGTCTGTTTACACTTTAATATTAAAACAATATATAGAGACAGTGACACATTTATGGATCAAGATATACTTAAACAAATATCCTCAAAAAACATGAACCAACGAATTTGCACAACTGAATGAATTTAAGACACAACACAATTAAACGAAAATATGCAGTCATATATACATGTATAATAGTATATTTCGTATGTGGCTACAGCGTGGTGAAAAAGTGGAGCTATCTAATATCCGATGTAATCTTCAACTTCTTCTTGCAACCAATGGCCTCAAAAATACGTTATGACTTAAAAGACGTCATAAGATCACATCTTCCATTTTTATCAATGGAATTACATTTCTGTCTGTCGCATCTTAAAGACTCGGCTTGTAAATTTGACTCTGAATAGAAAACAAAATCATATTTTAAGATACACAAGTAACTTTTGTCTTTCCTTTGCAAAGTATGATCTTAAATATAGAGTAATTTATTTCCAATGATAGCCAGGTCATTCACTACGAAACAATTAGCTTCAAAATAAGAAATATTCATTTGAATTAGTTTAAACTTGCACGACCTTAAAATTAACCATAATATGATTAAGGCCCTGCTTTCTTAGCGAGCATAGAAAAAAAATATATATTTATTTTTTATTTATATCCATGTGCTCAACCGGCTATTAAAGTCTAAGAGGGAACTTTCAAAAAGAAATCAAATAGTAGCGAAGTCTGACCTCACCCCACCTAAATCAAATGCACTTGATAAATTTGTTATTAAAATATCTAGGATCAATTACTACTTATTGAAAATTCAATTATTTGTGCAAATAATAAATCCCTGTAACATTCGGGGACGACATTTAGCGGGGACAAAATTAATCCTTTATGGTCATGTCCTTGTCAAAGTATTTTGCGCTTCTTCAGCAGACCAAAACAACATTCAGATTCTGTCAGAATTTGTTAGATTTCCTGAGTTAGTATCAGTGGTTTTTTTTTGTAGCATTGGAAACCTGGCGGAAAACGGTAAAGTTAAATATCATGCAGGATTGAGGAGAGTCAGTGAAACCCCACAGGATGGGACTCTACTTTCATTTCCAGGTAAGACCCTTTTATTTATTATTAATAATCTGAATTAGTCGTTGTCCGTGCAAAGTTTTGATATATTTTATTCAGTTAATTTATGTTTTCTCTATCTTACTTAGAATTTAACAAAGCTTGGTCAGTATTATGCATAAGTTGGGACAAGTCGATGGGACTTGCCTAATAGGTGTAAAACAAATAATTCGGGACCCAGTCGGTGCACATATAAGAATTCCCAAGTAGTACATAATAGGAGACTGAGTAGTCCATATAAGGTACTGTATCTTTAGAATGACATGTCCTACACCAATAAATTTGGCATTTTCTAAAAGCTTATAGACTTGGAAATATTTTGAGCCCATGAAACTGTCATTTTTATGATATTCAGAAAAATAGTGAGTAGTAATTTATGGCCATGTGTTTTGGTAAGAATGTTCCCGTTTTCTGTCACATGCCACTTCCGGTTAAACGTTCTCTCCCAGATGCCGAGGAATCTTATGTGAGATCTACACGAAAGGTACTATTATGCATCTACTTTAAGTACTGTCACACCCCCAAAAAATCATTTCTGAGTTTGACATTGACCCCCCTAAACCAGGTTCAACATAAAAAGTAATGGGAGCCTGAATAAGTTATTTTACACCTAAAGCTAGCTTGGTACTTTCCGGAAAATAGTTTTTCAGCGGAAAAGACCGAGTGGTGTTTATATAAAAATCTTTGTGTAAAAATGAACAAATGGATCAATTTTATCACTGATTTTGCATTTCTATTTTTTCTTATTTTTGCAGAACAGATTATGATGTATTTTTTATAAACCCATAGGGTTTATTATTTATAATGTGTACTTTTTGTTTTGTTATACTTATATCTTGATTTAACTAAATTCTAAAACCTAGGGTTAAATTCCCCTTCATCGTACTTTTACCTTAGATAAATATCTGATATTACTTATTATTCGGATTTTACTTGGTTCTATGCAGTTTCAACAATGTTTTTAATCGTGGATTTCCTATGTTTGGGTTCCATTGCCGCTGATTTCGGAATAAAATTCCGAAATGACCAAACAGCTCATAAAAATTCAATGCAGTTGGAGAATACATTCACTTCAATAGGGGTTGATGAAATAAGATAAGAAAATGACGTAGTTCAAAATAATAAGGGTTTGAATTCAAAATTACAGTCTCTGAGTGATCACTTAGAAATTTGATATAGTCCCAGATTAGATAACTTAAACAGACTAATTATTCTTTGATCTTCGTCCGGGCACGCAATGCTGCATCTTATGGAATGAGTGAAATCTGTTTCTTACGAGTAATCCTGGCTCCTGAGTTCAAACGGATATAGTCTCGTGATTGATTTCTTTGTCCTTCCGTTTTGGTGTCTTTAGAACTGAAGATCTCGGAATCCCGTCGAATCTTTGCATACTGTTTTCGCTGATTGCGATTTTCCATGCATTGTGCGGTCTATTACTTTGATTGTGTACGAAGTCTCCTCGTTTAATTTTGCCGCACATACAAGCAATTCCTTTTGCCAGCTGAAATTCCGAAGAAGAAAATGAAAGATTTATGGTTGTCATTTTTGTCCTCCTTGAACTGTGTTTTTGCTGTATATAAGTGGTACTTTTGTTGTTACAACTAACACCTAATTCAGGTGTACAAAAGTCTATAATATTTTTTTCAACACAAATATGATGTATTTTGCGTTTTTTCTGCAGATACAGCAATATGATTGTCATTTAGACAGGATCTCGTGGTTTTAATTTGAGGTCATTCGCTTTGATATCCAACAAAACCTAATGTAGCTAAAGACATCAGGTTCAATGTGAAAGTGGAAGTATATCATGTATATGTATAAGAAATGATGAAATACATGTGCTTTTGTATTATTTGTTGTAGAGTAAAAGTAGTCTTCTAGAAACAACTTCCACCTTAAGGTAATCTTTTTTATAATACACAAGAAATTTAATCGTTAAAAATTTATCGAACTACAGTGCTAGACAAAAAGGAAAACTCCATAGTTTTGACCTCTTACTAATAAGCATAAGAAGCATTACGGAAATTGAAAGATACAATATAGGGATACAGATTATGAAGTTGATGTAAGAAAACTGTAGCAAATAATTTTATCGACCGCCTGCCCAAAACCGCTTTTCTTTCACATTACCATTACTTTGGTAATTTTGCTTTGTAAAACTATATACAAAATTATATAAACGTTGTACCAACATTAAAATTGCAAATGTCAATAATGAGTTTATATATAGCGTCCTCTTCCTTTTTAAGCCCTTAGGCAGTGACAATGAAATGTTTTAGGTTCCTGATTGTAAGGTCATAATATATCCTTTTTTTAGACAAAAATGCATTATTCTACTGATAACTAAAAATTGAAACACAAATACAATTTTATTTACCAATCTTAATTTATTACCTTTGTGTACACAAATATAAATACTATCGATAACAGATTAATATTTTAAAGTTTTATTTACAATCCTGACGTAAGATTCAACTTGAGTTTTATGTTGAGATAATAAGAAAGAACAAAGAAGATGACCAGTTAAGAATTTCTGTCGCCCTTCCTGTAGAACTTCTCTTTTTTTTTCTTTTTCCCTTACTTTTCTCCAAATAAGTATACAAATAAAATTTATTTGAAATCAACCTAATAACAGAAATACAACTTCTAACTAACTGGAATGTAGGCTATGTCACAGCACTGCAAATAATTGGAAAGTTCAAGACAACACGAAGCGAAAAAGTTATCAAACGAAGTCTCAAACATAAAATATTCCAACAAACTATCAAACAAATTTCGTTTGAATTCATTTCAAATATAACTAATGGCAAAAAAAATGTACATAAAACAAATTATTATGCATGTTAACATTATGTATTTTTTAAAAGATATAATTTCTAATTGTCCGCATTTTGATGAATCAAAACGTTGAGATCTTAGATTCCGATATCAATTTTAAATTGATTTAAGGCGACAAAATTGTACATAGCAATTGGAAAAATTGATGCAGCGCCATCAACAGACATTTACATGTTCTTGCAGTTTCTATTTACTCTCCAACTTTCAAAAGTGTTAAAAATAAAACTAACTTTTGGCTATCAATGCCTTTAAACAACTTTAACGCTGTAATATAAAAAAAATATCACGATAAATATTAGTTGCCCATCTATCTGAGGCTTAACATAGTCAGAAATACGTGTGTCCTTAAAAAATGCAAATTTTCAAAATATGGACCAATAGGCAATGTGCGTAAAAAATCTCAAAATTATGTGGGAAGTGGTATGTTGAAATATCACGTGAATAAGTAAAATGGTAGATTCCTCTATTTTTATAATAAAATAAAATTGTTCAAATCAAAGCATATAAAAATTTACAATCTTTTAAGCAAATATATCTAAACAATCTTTAAAGGGGACAAATATTCAACTTGAAGGGGGGCTTGATGTTTTCCTAAAAATATTTTAGATCGAACTATTTATTCCCAAAAAACTAAGAGTTTCAAGTAAATTGTCTCTTTTAAATGAATATCTTTTAACATACCTTATTTTCGAAACATTCAACATGATAACTTACAAATGATAATGTTAAGTTATTTTGGTGACAGATGGGATTATGAATAAAAAAGGAAAACGATAAAATTCATTGACACAAAATAAATAAATAAATAATATCTAAACATAAACATTAATTACATGTAAGGATGTGTTTCTTCTCCTAAATACTAAAAAAATCATATAATCTGTACTGGTATACAGAGACGCTAGTGTTTTTATGCAACATCTACAGTAGCAAAGCAATGTAATCACACTTTTTGGAAACATTTAAATAAATAAATTCAATCAGGCCTTAACAACTGTTATCAAAAGCATGAAGCTCTATGTATTTAATACAACCTTCACTATTTTGTTAAAAGCCTTAAATAATCATAGTTGCTTTTTGTTTACCAGCAGATACATGTCATTCATAAAGATAATGATAGAATGTGTGCTTGACGATTTTGTTCCATTTTCTAATCCGGTAGTCTGCAAAAGTGGTTCTTTTTAAGCTTACATATCATAGACATCGTTATCAATATTCCGACTAAACAATACAGCTCATATGTCTACTCATGGAATGACATTTACGTAAGTTGCACATTGAAACGGTAACCAGAAGATCTGATTCCCTGCAAAGAAACAAAAAAATAAATTTTACAAAAGAAACTGTTCTCTTCAAAATCGTTTATTATCAATTTTATTAATGACTTAGAATGTCTAGAAAATCCGGTCACTGACCCTCAGTCTAACATTTATAGACTCACTGCTATCGTTCTTGATATCGGTTACAACCGCTTATTCAAACCTGTTGGAGTTCCACACGAAAACAGTAAAGACAATCGTTCCTTTCTTTCACTTCCATTTTTAAACAAGGGGTTAGATGCTATTAATTTAGGAAATATTTTACACCACAAATCTGTTACGGAACATATTCCTCCTTACTTCAAAGATAAAAGCATTCCCATTATCTCTTATTCCTACACTTCCACCATTGCACCTAAGGTTTTCAACTATAAACAAGTGTTGCGGGATTTCCAAATCAATGACCTCAAAGCAAAACCTCCAGACTGTACCTGTGAAAAGTCCCCATTCAAATATGGTCCCTCTGGCCACGTTATCACTGGTGACCTCAACATCGTGGAAAATGACTTACTTCGCGATGTTTTGGCTAAAGGACCTAAATATCGTGAGCCAAGACGAATCAACTGGAGCTATAATTTCAAAACAATTATGGATTCAGTTGAGGGCTATGCCAGAAAATGGGCCAAAAAAGAACAGGAGAAAGAATGTGACGTTTTGTCAGATGAGGTCATTGGTTTTGAAAAGAATCAATTCTTTGAAAGGCTCAATGAGCACTAAGGCAACATCCATTTTCAGCAACGCTGATGTTGCCAAAACATTGTCCACCTTACATGACAAATTTGTTGTTGTACCTGCAGACAAAGCACCAAATAACATCATTTTTGTGTGCAAAAAACACTATATAGACTGTTTGACAGCTGAATTGGGGGTTGGTTGAACCAGCAACAGCACCACATACACGGCTACAACACTGTCTAAGGAGGAAATCATTGACAATCACAAATCTGTCATTTCCTCTTTCGGCATTTCTGTTGGTGGCAGTAATGATGACATTCCATCCCTGTATTGGATTCCCAAATTACATAAAAATCCATACAAACAGCGCTTCATTGCAGGGTCATCCAAATGTACAACTAAACCTCTTTCAGTTTTGTTGACTTCAATACTTACGGCAGTAAAATCCGGCCTCCAGAAATATTACGATTGTTGTTATTCTAGAAATGGTGTCAATCAAATGTGGATCCTGAAGAATTCGAAAGAACTGATGGAGATTCTTAACTCTAAATCAGTTTCATCTTGTAACAGCATCAAAACATTCGATTTCTCCACACTTTACACTTTTATTCCACATGAACAACTGAAATCGCGATTGGCACAGCTGATTAAACGCAGCTTTTTCAAAAAGAATGGAAAACGCAGGTACAAATTTCTTGTAGTCGATTATACCAAGACTTACTTTGTCATCAATGAGTCCAAGAAAAAGAACAAATTTACAGAAGACCAAATAATCGACATGCTAAACTTTCTTATTGACAACATTTTTGTTCAGTTTGGTGGACGTGTTTTTCAGCAAACAATAGGGATTCCAATGGGCACTAATTGTGCACCTTTGCTTGCTGATTTGTTTCTTCATTCATATGAAGTAGACTTCTTGCAATCTCTTCTAGACAAAAAGACCATAGACTAGCTCTCTCTTTCAACCTCATGTTCCGTTATATTGATGATGTCCTTTCACTAAACAATTCTCGATTTGGTGACTTTCTCCATCTCATATATCCACAGGAGCTTGAGATAAAGGACACAACGGATTCTAGGAAGTCTGCTTCATATTTAGATCTACATCTCGAAATTGACTCTCAAGGAAGACTTTCAACAAGGCTCTATGACAAACGTGATGACTTCAACTTTCCAATCGTCAACTTCCCCTTCTTGTGTAGCAATATTCCGTCAGCTCCAGCTTATGGAGTTTACGTATCTCAATTGATTCGTTACTCCAGAGCGTGCGGGACTTACATCGATTTCCTTAGCAGAGCGACACGTCTGACGCAAAAATTGCTCACACAGGGTTATGTTGCTCCTCGGTTGCTGTCTTCACTCAAGAAATTTTACGGAGGACATCATGCACTTATAGACAAATATGGGATTTCGATCTCTCAGATGAGTGCATATGTTGGTTTGTCATAGGGTGTTGTTTTGTCTTCCTTTACTGGATTTGACACGCTGAATGGACTATTGGCATTGCGACGGGTGTGCTATAGCAAGCAGGAACTGCTTACTCTTCCGGAGCACCTGAGTTCACTCTTGTTTCGACTGGAGTTCGCGTTGTTGATTGATATTCAGTTGTTTTGTGTTTCCATGTTTTACGTGTTGTCTGTTTTTGTCCCGTTCTTGTTTGTGTTTACTGGTTTAATCTCTGCCCTTTCGGACTTTTGACAATCGGATACCCCATTGGTACCTCTGCTTCTTTCTTAGAAACTAGATATTCATATCAATCCTATAAGTTCCCGGGAGCTTAATTGACTGAGTATGATGCTTTTAACTGGAAGACGTATAAGCTTGTCACAAGTCCGCACCAAATAGCACGGAGTGCAAAATTGATTTCTTATTTTGCAATTTGCATTTAAAAAGTAAAATACGTAGTTTTTTCATTAGTATAAATATTGTGAGTATTCCAAGCAATGATATGTTTTAAATGTAAAGAACAATTTTTAAAAAATAGGATTTCGGGCATATTTTATTGACTTCATTATTGTTCCATTCTATCACTAGAGGTCGCATCTATCAAAACAAAATGACAGAAGTGCGGGAACCTGTAATTCTAATTCTGATTTTAAGAAACCACCGAATCCACTTGCATTACAACATTCTTGGATCTACATCTCGAATTTGACCCGGATGGTCATCTCTGACTCAGTACAAAAAAAATTACGATAAAAGATACGATTTAAATTCTAAAATGATTAATTTTCCTAACCTTAAAAGTAAAATACCAACGTCACCTTCATACGGTGTCTATATTTCACAACTTATTCGATATGACCGGGCTTGTACACATTTTTCAGACACCGCTTTCTCCGTATCCAACTATTAGACCAAGGTTATAAGAAATTACGTCTCATGCGATCTCTAAACAAAATCTTTCTTCGTTATCAACCACTGCTAGAAAAAATCAATATCATGTTAGACGAAAGGGTTAGTTCTTGCTTTGATTAGTGTTTGGCTGGTTGATGTACTGAGATGATCACCTAAGCATCCCTTATATGTCTTTACAAACCTGATGGGTTTTGTGTAACTACTGGACCCAAAGATCGCTATGGAAGGGGGAGGTTTGGCACGCCGTAAAACCTGGTTTTACCCACCATTTCTTTTGATATGCTTGTACAAAGCCAGGACCATTGTGATCTTCAATTTTTCCGGTATGTCTTCCATGTTTTGTCTTGTATTATGGACATTTGATATTGATTCTCCAAGTTTGGTAATTTTTTATTACCTTTATTAATGTTTGTCATGTTTGATTGCCTTTGTTTTTCCAGGGCTATGAAAATGTATTCATTTAAAAAAAAAAATACCCATCAAATTAACAATTAAATCTGTAATCCTATGTTCACTTGTGATACCCCGATTCAGCAATTACGCCTTGCCAAAAACTATTTGGTAATCAGGAAGTAGATTATCTGAGAGTATAATATGGCCATACACTATATGGTACTCAAGGATAAAGCTATATGCAAAATATCAGGCCTCTGCACCATGTAGTTGCTGAGAAATATTGCATGAATGTACACTATGTTTAAACACTTACGTATTCGGTAAACAGGAAGTAGATGACCAATGAGCATAAAATTGGTATACACTATATTTTACTATAGAATAAAGTTATATGCAAAATATCAGAACCCTAGACCATCTAGTTGCTGAGAAAACAGTGCCAAACGAACGAACGGACAAGGGTGAAACAGTATAAACCTCTTCTTCGAAGTTGGGGTAAAGCATCCCTAAAATAATCATCCAAATATTTCATCATCTGTTGGTTTTCGAAAATGATCTGAGTAGAAAAGTTCTTGTTTAAAGCGGACAAGATTAAGAAATATACAGCCTAGCTTACCTGACAAAGTTTTATGACATTAACATTAAAAAATCATTCTTAATATTTTTAAATACAAATATAAAAAAGGGTATTAAAATGCTGTATATCGAATTTTCAAGGAATAATCTCTCGTCAGCAGCAAATGATTCGAAACAGTTGAAGATCAAAAACCAAAGTATTTAAAGAAAAGTAATCAAAGTCTAAAAATTCGAACAGGGAAGCCAAATCCAGCACAGAGGATATCGAACATATGCAGTGTAAGGAAAAAAACTTGGTGTTTTAATCAATTTTGATTTTAACAACCGGAAATTTCAATGACAAAAATATAAGATATTAATTGGTTAATTAGTGTCAGACCAGTGTGACGACCAAACTTGTGGGGCCTCTGGTCCACCAACAGCGGTAACAAAATACATACAAAAATTGGGTATAAAATGGTTAATTTGGTAGGCTGTTTATCGATATTTAAAGGAGCAACCTCGCATAAACAGCATTTGAATCAAAACATTTGAAGATTAAAAAAAACAAAGGCATTGAACGAAAAGTACTCAAAACTTACAGGGTCGAACAGGGAAGCCAAATACAGCATCGAGGGCATCGACAATGTGCAGTACAAGGAAAGAAACCTGGTGTTTTAATAAATGTGAATTTAAAAATAGGAAATTTCAATGACAAAAATATTATAAATTTCTTGGTTAACTAGTGTCAGACAAGTCTGACGACCAGGCTTGAGATTACCATCGAGGACCTCTGAAACTGTGTCTAAAATTAGTGTTTGACATAAGAAGCATAGCAGTACAGCCGGATCACTTGAATGTCAAGAGTCAAAAATTCAAAGACAAAAATCAGTTAACATAGACGAGAACGATTTTTCCTCTTTGAACTATTTTGATCATGAGCAATTTAAAGTATACATCCAGATAACAAAACATTTCATGAACATTCAGTTTTTATTATATTAAAATATGCAGGATGAAATAATAAGAAAAACGTATTGCTTAAAGGCATATTGTCTACGAAAAATTATTTTTTTTCTAAAACCAAAAAATTGTCGTCAGACTATTCGTTTTGTTTATTTAGAAAGATACAAACGTTCAAAATACCACTAGGGTACCTTATTACTTCAAAAATTAAAAAATATGTAATATTTATAAAGCTTTACAAAAATTCATATTCATGAGTATGGAACGCCAGGACTGCCTTATGTTGGTCACCATCATTATACTCAGTTGTAACGTCATTATGCTCAGTCGTTACAACTTTATAGCGAGCATAGCTCGCAAGCGGGCACAAAGTGCCCCGCTCGAGCGGAGAGCTCTACGGTATTTGTTACTGCGAGAAATTTGCTAATGCTGATTTGTATTTTTTATGGTCCGGAAAGGGTTATTATTTTTACAGGGCCGGAGTGAATGTTAAAATAATTTATAAGAAAAGAAATAATGCTAAAAAAAATAATAAATTGCGCTTTTTACAAGAAAATAATATTCTTAAAATGATAAATACACATAAGCTACTCGTTTCGTCTTGGTTATATGCACGTACGAAACTAACGTGTCTCGAAGCTTAATCGCCCCATACCATCTCGCCCCAAAATAAGCAAATGGAAATATTGGAAATCAAATGATAGCGATTGCCCTGAATGTCGACATTTAGACCAAAATATGAATAAAAAATATATATGAAAAAGATTGTTAGAAATGGAAAAACTTGTTAACCAAATAAACTCATGCACCATTTGATTGCATTGATTATGATCATCATTATATAAACAAAACGTAGTCCCTTTTAGCTATGCTCGCATTTAGGTAATGCCTACTCCATATTACTCAGTCGTTTGCCTGATTAAGCAATTGAATGTGCAGTTTAGGCTCCACATAGACTGAAAAAAGACGTAAAATATCGGTCATTTTTCCGAAGTGAACAGATGAACTTTAATGGCCCTGTCACACTATAACGTTTTAACCAACGTGTGCCGACGTTTTAGAATATATTTTTAACACGCTGGTGTGCGTTGCGTACGTTTTGTATTCGTTATGAACACGCTACAAACACGTTAGCGAACGTCATCGTGCGTTGGTGAAAGTCGAGTGCGTCGCAAATTTTTCAACATGCTTAAAATTTCCGACGTTCGCCAACGTGTTAGAAATAAATTATTCGAACGCTAGGCATAAGTTAGAAGGACGTTATACACACGCTGATGGACGCTATGTGGTCGTTGTGCGCACGTTGAAATGCGTTTGACGAACGCTAAGCTATATGGAAACGAACATGTCTAGCGATAATGAAGCGCACGTCTAGCGTCAGTGTAACGACCAAGAAACCTATTCAACGTGTTTAAAACGCGTAAAGAGCGCACAGGGCGTCTTTGTAACAAACGAGTATCGTATCAACCCCAGAATTTTATAAGTTAGATTGAATTACAAGGGGAAAGTCAATTTCAAAAGCTTCAAATACTAATTCAAACCTGAAAAAAAATCTTTTTACAAAAAAACAATGAAAAAAGCTAAAAAAATCTTGAATATAACAAGGATAGCTTAGATGGTCTGGAATTGAAAGTAATTCTTGCAAATTGTAATACACCTGGTCGACATTTTGTGGTAGAAAAATACTCAAATACAACGAGTAACGACAGTCTAACTTCAATACTCATTTGAAATAATGTGTATTTTTAACATTCAATAAGCACACGCGTTTCTCTCGATTAAGGACATCCTTCATGCTGTCTTCGATCATTTAGTATTTGTCAACTGCTATAAAAAAGGTGCTAGGCAAACTCTACAGACCGGTATTTCTTACATGTATATACTCATTTGAAATTTTGAGAGTTTGTCAACAAGAGCATGCATTCCTCTCAGTATATTTTCGAGATATCAAAATATAAAATCTACAATATATTTCATTGTTTTAAAAATCATTCACTTTTGGTTTAAAAAAACGGCTTTAGAATAATTATACATTCATATAACCAGAACGCTGAAAACCAATATTTTTATAACGAAACTAAATTAACATGATGTATCTATAATTATTAATTTATCCAGCAATACATTTCAGCCAGATAATAGATATATTTGGGCTATTGTGAAATAATACTAAAGAAAAGAACAGAAATCCTAGGTCTCCCCACCGAGAGAAAAAAATGATAACGCTACGAATGCGTCCTGCAGTCGTCACGCATGCGCTAGGCAAACGTCAAGTACGCCGGACAAACGCTATAGATAAGTTTTGAATAAGTTTGTCGTGCGTTGCAGGTAGTTAGTCTGACGATTTGTGGTCGTTCACCGATATATTTTTTGAAACTTTTTACAGCGACTGCCAACGTGTTCCAACGTTTTAGAAAATTATTCGAACGTTCGGCACACGTTGGCTAAAACGTTATAGTGTGAGAGGGCCATCTAACATCTAACCTTTTAAAAAATTGGGATTGTTATTGGATGTGTATCATAGTCGATTAATAGAACTGCCTTGAGCCAATTCAACCTCAAACCTATATACAGTGTATACGTAAAGATGGTGGCATATTTGCATCATATAGCAAAGTACTATAAACTATTTAGCTTGTACTTTAGATGAGGCCAAATAATTATCAAAGTATATTTCTAAAGCATTTGTATATAGTTATATAATTAAATCCACTCAAGAATCGATTTATTCAATAATCAAAAATAAAAGGAGTCAATTTAAAAACTAAATTGAAAGATCTCAGATAAAACTCACCACACGCAAATATACAAACAAAGCTAAGCTTACCACTTGCGAAGCAAGCCGTAACTTTTGGTAAACATTCTACGATCCTGGTACTGGCCCACAGTGAGCTGAGATATTTGATAATTATTTTTTCTCGGCCCGGGGGGGGATAGGTACATAGGTGCGGCAAAAGGGTCTACTTTTTGAGTGTGCAATATGTTTTAATATCATCTAGTGTATTTTGATATGACTTTTATTGATTTAGAAAATTATCTCCAATAAAAAAGGAATGTGTCCTTGGTACACTGATTTCCCTGCTTGTCCCAAAACATGATAAATAATCAAAATAGCGACTAGCAAATACACGAATGAAAACATAGGAAAGTTTCGGGTCGTATGGTGGTTGTGCATCAACAATGCAATAATGGTAGAACAAAAACCCGGGATTAACATATCCCCCCTCGAAAAAAACCCAAACAAACAAAAACAAAACCAACAAGAACGAAATACCTGGTCCCCCCCGCCGTGTGGCAACAACTTTAAGTCCGTTCGTTAAACAGGAGGTAGACAAGCGATAGACCTGGAAATGCTTCCCACCATATGTGACCCCTATCTAAAGCTCCATACCAAATATCGACAGCCTAAGAATAGTTATAGCTGAGAAATGTTGAACGAAAAGTTTTTCCATTATGACCCTTAAAATGCTAAGTCGGCTCGTTAAACAAGAAGTAGGTAAACTGCAGACCTGGAAACGCATCTCACCACATGGGACCCCTACCTAAAGCTGCATACCAAATATTGAAAGCGTACGATCAGTAGTACCTTAGAAATCTGTTACGAAAAAATTTCCATTTTTGACCCTACCCGAAGCTGCATACCAAATATGGAAAACGTACGAATAATAAAAGCATAGAACTCTGTTATGATTTTTTTTCTATTTTGACCCCTACCTGTAGCTGCATACCAAATATTGAAAGCCTTGGATTATACTAGTAGCTGAGAAATCTGTTACGGGCAAAAGTGCGACTGACAAACGGACGGATGGACGCCCGACATATTTTTATATGCCCGCTTCGCGTTTCGGCGGGGAAAATGAAAAGCAACCCAAAAAATAACAAAAACAAATACAGAAATCTAAATAACCATACAACAGAGAAAGGTCCTATTCCTGTTGGTAGGAGGAAGTTGCTTGCTACTTTTGCGCTGCTTACAAAAGTAGAGGTGAATAAAGTAAATTGATGTTCAGGTTCGTTCGTTCGTCCATCTGCCCTTAATAAAAATGCCCACTTACAGGGTTAAGATAGTTTTAGATTGAGAAGAAGGTTTATACAAGGTCATATGCATCTGTTTAACCTAATGTTGGTTGCATTTTTTTTTTGTTTGACAAATCTTTTTTCGCCTTCGCTTTTTCGTCCCATTGTGTTATATATAACCTACAGTTATTCATTCGAGACAACATAGTAGTACATTTTTGCTAAAGGTAATCCTTCGAATTGTGAGTCTTCTGCTTCACCAATATTGTCAGAAGAATTTTCTTGAACTAGTATATGAAAAAGCTATTACTAGCTGTACTTTATGCTAAATCCCTACCAAGATTTTATACTCTTTAAACTTAAACACAGAAGACGTAGATAGGAAACAATCCTTGGACACATTTTTACTCTTAACAGATATAGCATTTCTTAGTATCAAGCGCCTATTATTCCAGTCAAGTGTTTTATTTTATTTTGTTATGCTTATCCCCTCTCTTTGTGGGAAGACATATTTTTATTCTATCCGTCCGCCTGTCTGTTTGTCCTGTCGTCTGTCCGTCACACTTATTCCGTTCAGCTTCTTAAAGAAAGTTGATATGTAGCAAGGACACCAAAAATATGAAGTTGGACAAAATTAATAAGAAATCTCTATCCTCAATTTTTTGTGGGATTTATTGATCTTAAGACTTTTCATTATCCTTCTTAATCATAGGTATCCGCTCTCAGCTCATTAAAAACTACAAGTACATATGACAATGAAATTTATGAAAGTCGGTATGTAGCCAGTACACTATGTGTATTTGTGCATATAAGACGGAAAGTCTGAAAGAAAATAACAAAATCTAGGTCTCTCACTGGCCTGTAGAAAGAATTTCGGTAACTTGAATGGTGCTACTGTAAAAACATGTACACAAAAGCCCGATTTTTTAAGTTATTTTTATCAACATTTCTGTCTTTTTAAATTGTAAGCTTTTTATATCCCAGCTTCAAAGAAGTTTTCTAAGCGACTACATGACATAGAGGCCTGATATTTTGTATATAAATATAGCTTTATCTTATCATTATAGTACTTTATGGCGTATAGTAATTTTATTCTCCTATGTCATATACTTCATGTCTACCGGATACTAAGGGTTTTACAAATATTGGACATATATGCAAAATTTCCGTCAGATATAGACGATATTGAGATTTATAAATATAAAGTTTTCTAAGCAACTACAAGACTGTTATACATGATGCAAAGGCCTGATATTTGCATATTGCTTTATCCTATAGTACCATATAGCGTATTAGCAATCTGGTGTTCCTAGATCGTCTACTTCCTGTTCATCGAATACTTAGGTTTATTTACACAACCCCTAATTTTGGAAGCGGGGTTTCACTAGTGTGCATAAGCTCAAAGGTTTATATATATAAAGTTGTTTTACATCTTATAATTTGATTCAAACTCAAGTTAACAAAGACTGTAATTTAGCTATCTTCCGTACATGTAATGAATCATTGGTCTAGCTGTTGCTGTAGCAAAAGACGATTGGATATAAAACAAATTGATTAATAAAAACTAAATAGAGAAAACACTTTTATTATTAAAAGGTTAATAAGATGTACTTTAACAGATCGCATCTGTTCTGTGTTCATGATACAAAAATGAAAATACGAGTTTGAAATGTTTTATCACAATCACTGCTCGTAGAAGGTTCTTCTTCATCTGTCCGGATGGTGCACGTGTCTTGTGGTCACGCTTGTGACTTCGTCAGCGATTCCCTTAAAGCCGCCTCACACTTAACCGAAAAAAGTGAGACGAAGGGTAACGAATGGGAAAATTGACAAAATAGGCGCGAATTAAACAAATTCAAATAAAAATTTCCTCCAAATCATCCGATTATTAACTATTGTTAACTATGATCAATGAACAGTAAGCGAAGAATGAATATGACTTACGATGGATCACGATATTTCGGATGGCTACATTGAGTAAATTATAACCGAAGATGAGCGAAGAGTTGATATGACCCGAAAACACGAACAGATAATGAACAACGGTTTACTAAGGCGTGCGATTCGAAACGAAGGCGAACGAAAATATCGGGCGCATCAGGAAATTATGCCACAGCCACAATCCCCTCCTGTATCTCCAAAGTCTCCAACGCCACCACCTATCTTGCAGCAGGAAGATGATACAGCCAGTGTTGATGACACTGCTAATATTATGATATTGGACTTCAAAGATTAGGGAAAATAGGTGCTTTAAGCCCCAGTCACACTGTCACGTATCGGCTTCCCCGTTTTACTACGTTTTAAAACGTCACGTTTTAATGTAACTTATTGTCAAAGTTTTTGGTCTTCACGTTTAAATAGGTATATGCTACGTTTTACAAGGTTTCCTCGCGTTTTACTACGTTTTACTAGGTATGGAAAGGTTTAACATCAGCCGTTTCATTAGGTTTTTCTACGTTTAGCTACGTGTGTGGTACGTTTCGTGAGGTATTACTAGGCTTTGTCACGTTTTACAAAGTATATGTTACGTTTTATTACGTATTGATGCGGTTTTGCTAGGTATGTACTACGTTTTACTACGTTTTACCACGTGCCACTACGCTGTGCAGAATTATCCGCGAAAACCGCATAATTTTCTCAAAATAAAAGAAATATATATTCACCAGGAAGAGGTAGTGAATGCTTTGTGGAGAAAAGTAAGGTGTGATTTCAATTATATTTTAGTACGTTTATATTATATCTTCGCTCCAAAGACGGTATAGTATATTACCATTGTTTGTCAGTTCGTCTGTGTGAAATACATTTTTTTCTCAGTTTTCCAACTGCTTTTGAAATATAAAAGACATGAAATTTTGCATTTACTGTAGTACCAAATGGTGCATGATAATTTTAGGTTCCTATCTAGCTAAACTGGTTTTACACATGTTGAAAAATTCCTATCACAGTTGTCTAACTATTATAGGTCGTAGAGGTTTTTATATTTCGCCTTCAATCTTATCATATGGTATAATAGGGTGTATATTTTATACTCCTAGGAAATACTAAAGTTTTGAACAGAAGCGGGATATCACTAGTGTGATTAGCTTACAAAATACTTGTTACAAATTGTTTATATTACACAGCTTTAAGACTTTCACGCAAAGTACTATTTCAGTCTTTTCCTCGTTCCCTTTAAATAAGAGAAAAGAAACACCTTGTAATTTTATCCCAGTCATTTAATTCCAAAATAATTGGTTACAGAAAACTTGATAAATCGCTGCGATGAGTACAAGTGCCAGAGATAGGCCAACTTGTAGTGCCTCTCTGAGCCATGTGTCTTTCTTCTTAACCTTGGCGTCATTCTAACTACATTCTTCTGGAACATAACTGGGTCAACTCGCAAACAGTTTCTAACGGAAACAATATATCATCACGTCCCAGTTCCTCTAAAATTGTTCGTACAGTCATGCCATGCCGAACTAGGATATCCTACTTTTCCAATGTCTCACCCAAAATAAATGCGTTTTTCTTATCCTCTGGTAACGGTTTTGGTTGTATTGAAACAACAACAGCCTTATCTTGCAGAATACGCGTATGCTCAATATCAGCAACATCCCATAATTTACCAATTTCATAGTACTTTATTTCTTTTAGTGTGATCTAAATGAAGATTTTTTACAAAAGAAGGGTGAAAAAATAGGCGAAATGAAAGAGTAAGCGTATTAAAACGTGATTATACCTACTAAAACGTGATAAAACGTGAAAAAAACCTAGTGAAACGTAACATTAAACGTAAAAAAACGTACAAAAACCTAATAAAACCTCGTAAAACGTAGTAAATACTTAGGAAAACGTAGTAAAACCTGATGGTGGGCATTCCGCTACGTTTTGCTAGGTTTTCGATACGCTTTAACTAGGTTTTAACACGTTTTAACGAAGTTTCACCACGTTCTACTACGTATCTGCTACGTTTATTTTTTTAGTCGCGTTTCGCCACGTTTGTGTCGTGCAAACGATACAAACGGGACACCCCAGGTTTGCGTCCAGGTATCTCTACGTATGTACCCGGTTTCAACTACGTGTCGGTACGTTTCGTTACGTTTATAGCCGTTTCATTACGTTTTAGAAACGTAGTAAAACGGGATGTCGAAACGTGACAGTGTGACTGGGGCTTTACATAATTTTAATAAAAGGTTATTACATTTTTTTCTGCCAAAACCCAAGACAGCAGCGTATAATAATGAGGGTCATCATGGGGGGGGGGGGGTAACCTGGGAATCAAATAATCATTAGTTTTTAGCTCACCTGGACCTTCCAGATAAACTATTGCCATCACTTGGCGTCCGTCGTCGTCTGTCGTCTGTCGTCTGTCGTCCGTTAACAATTTTTCAAAAATCTTCTCCTCTGAAACTACTGAACAGAATTTATTGAAACTTGGTATGAATGAACCTTAGGGTGTCCTGCACCAAACTTGTGTTTTAATTTTTGATCCCTAATAAAACATGGCGGCTGTTACTAAAAATAGACCAAGGGGTCAGACTTCTGTTTTTGGCTTGTAAATCAAAAAGTATAAGAGATAGATGAAATTTGATGCCACCCTACTGCTTCAGCATCAAAAAATCTACAAAAGTCTCCATTTGGTCGAAGTTGTCAGATGATCCCCTATAGGGGTTACAGCCCCTGAAAGGTGAAAAATGACGTTTATTCATGTTTGTGGCTTACAGAATGAAAGCTATTGCAGATAGCGAAAAGCTGTTGCTTGCTTAGATGACCCTTTATAGGGGTTACAGCCCCTTAAAGGCGAAAAATAGTGTTTTTGGCATATAAGATAAAAACTATTGCAGATAGAGAAAAGCTGTTGCTTGCTAAAAATGTTCGGCTCATTTAGCTCTAGAAAAGTCTCCATAGGGTCGAAATTGTTAGATGACCCCTTAAAGGGAATACAGCCCCTTAAAGGCGAAAAATAGTGTTTTTGGCTTATGGAATGAAAACTATTGCAGATAGAGAAAAGATGGTGCTTGCTAAAATGTTCCGCTCATTTAGCTTTACAAAGTTTCCATAGGGTCAAAGTTGTCAGATGACCCCTTATAGGGGTTACAGCCCCTTAAAGGTGAAAATTAGTGTTTTTGGCCTATAGAATGAAAAAAAATTGCAGATAGAGAAAAGCTGTTGCTTTCTCAAACATTCAGTTCATTAAGCTCTACAAAAGTCTTCATAGGGTCGAAGTTGGCAGATGATCCCTTAAAGGGTTAATGGCCCTTTAAAGGAGAAAAACAGTGTTTTTTTGCTTATAGATTCAAAACTATTGCAGATAGAGAAGAGCTGTTTTTGCTTAAGCATTTAGAGGTTATTTAGCCTCTTGTTTGCACTTGTAATCATTCATTATTTACTAAAAATCACGTTTTTTTCACAAAATTCTACAACGAAATGGTAATCAAATAATCAAAAAGAAGGGGGTATCGAAAATGCGCAAGCCCTTTTCTTTTAACTTTGTTCGTCCGTCCATCTCTGTCCGTCCACAATGTCTTGTGAACACTTAAACTTAAAACTATAAGGCGTAGAGATCTGAAATTTTACATGTAATTCAGAACTTATTTCTTTATCTAACCAATATTGGCCTGGCAATTCGCTCATGTATGAATCTATTAGCTATCCATAGGAAGTTATAGTATATCATAGTCTTGCGTTCGTTTCTGTCTTTTTAATCAAATTTAGTTAACGCTTATCTTCGTTACCCTTCGCAATAGGACTCTGAGCAAATTTACGTTTTCCAACGCATGTCTTCGTTTCTATACGCTATTCATATTTTATCATCGTACTAATTCGTCGGGATCAGACTGGCGCGATGAAGGACGATGCATGACGAATGATAAAAGAATGATAAACGAACAATTATCGTACATTAAATAAGAGGTGAGATTTCAAACAGATGATAAACGAATTTTAAATTCGTCGGGAAATTTTGAACATGTTCAAAATTAACCGACGAATTAGAAGAATCGCAACTGTTAGTTCCAAAGGCTTCCGAAGGCTTACGAAACCGAAAACGAAGGGTAACTATGGCTTACTATCAATTACGATTACAAACTATTTTTAAAAAAAACTACTATTCGCTGGTCATCGCAACCCTTATTTTATGCAATTCGGTTAAGTGTGAGGGGGCCTTAAAAAACAAGAACTTAACCAAAGTCGCTCATGTATAAAATATAGGTCACAGTGACGTAATTTCTAATGGGTGGTGTAGCCCTACCCAAGACCCATCTTGTGGTAAAATATCATTGACCCCCAACAATGAGTATCCGAGTAATGGACCTTAACCAAGAACTCGGTTAACCAAAGTGTTACGGACAGGCGTACGTACGGACAAGGGTAAAACTAAATGGCCGATCCACATACGTGGTCGGGCCATAAAAACGTTTGTTACACAAGAAAGAGCACTAACTATATCTTGTCCGATAACTGAAATTGAAACTTTCTTACCTTCATTGAATGGTCTTGCTTACAGTTAAAATTTTTAATATGTCAGTACCAGTAGCGGACTCGAGGAGGGAAGTGATTCGGAGGTTTGAGCACCCACTTTTCTCAGAAAATTGTTTTTTTCCTTTAGGTTTTACGATTAACCTGGAACACCCCCCCCCCCTTTCGTCTACTGTCGACTGAATGAAGACCCTCCCCCCTTTTCGAAAAACTGCAGATATGGCTCTGAGTACTATTTTATTTGAGTATTACTATTAATGCGACTTACCTTATCTTTCACGGAAAACTGTAAGTTTTCTTAAAAAACTGTTTCCTTAATATATATGGTGTTTCAATTCTCGCTCCATTGATGCAATATTGACTGTGGTATATATACATACGTAAGTAAATAATGCAGCTGTTTGGAGGAGTGTAATAACTTGAATTTCGTCTTTAGTCATGCAATCAAAGAAATATTATATGATATGGAAATATCGAGTTATCCACATTGAAAGCGACTTACATAATACATGTACTTCTTTGTTATTTTCACATCTACATTGATACTCTAGCACCAACTGACCGAGGAAATACATCTGTTAGAGCTACGTGTAATAATTCAATGAACAGAAAAGCCTTGTACTTTTTTTGTTTGTTTCAAGCTCAAATTGATGTGGGACTGCTCGATAAAATAAATAAATAAACAAATGAATAAATTCTTTTTGTACATGTGTGTTGCAGGAACATCTTACCATTCCGGCGCACTTGGAAGCTCACTCTCATTACATTTTGAGTTCGCGTTTTCATTTTGGCTGCTTTGTGTTGTTTTATTAACAGCCAATCTGCCAGAAAACCATGCAGAATCCTAACACTTAAAGTGTGAGGGGGCCTTAAAAACGCAATTTGCAATATTAAGATTATACAGTTTAGTCTACATAAATTGTCCTTTGCTGCCTCTTATTATTATGTATGGATAACAAGTTAAAACGAAGGCTCTCCAAGTATACCTCTGCTGTCCATGATGTCGATTAGTAAAAGTATATGAGACATTTGATCTAAAGCTAATATGTAGAGACTGTTAAGATCTTGTTTGTTCGTGCCTTGTGTGAGTTGACCAAAGCACACACAATCCTATAACAGCAAATATATGTTAATGTAGAAACATTACACCAAAGCATTATAGATTATTAATGCAAATCGCGTCAGATATGACAAACTAATTTATACCCACTGGTATACATAAAGCGAATGTATACCAGTGGGTAAAAATTTTGGATAGTATAAAACAGCAATATTTTGACATAATATGGTTAGAAATGACAAGAAAAGACTAATTAAATCATTTTTATCGAAATTTTATTTTGTTAGGGGTATTAGAAAAAAAGGGGGGTCATATATGAAATCCATGCTCCAAGTGCCTGTCTTTTAAGACTGATCATTCTAGTTCCATTTTTTTTATTTCTTTTATTAGTTTTTGGAAACAAGAAAATTATGAACAGAGAATTAACGAAGGTACTTGTATCATAAGATGCTGTCTTGTAAGTCTTCCTCCTATTGCATGTTAATTAAAAGAAAAAAAAGCTGAGCTACATGTACTTTTCTTTTTCTCGACGATTCACTGTAACATGACATACCTGAACTAAAGCCTTACTAAAATTGATTAATAAATGCCCCTTTATGGCTCTTTTGCCACGTTTGATATTTCTTACTTCAGAAATCGTACTGCTTTGACCAGTGCTGTGTTTCCATCTTCGTGCCATTACTCAATGCCATTACACTAGTTACGACGGATATACGGATACAATGCGAGGTCTTTGCGACGCCGTGTTTCCTTCGCACCACTTTAGAGAGCTTCTCGTTTCATTCGTATCGCCATCGTCAGATAAATGAAACCGACGACACTTAGAAGGCAACACGAAATCAGAAGATGCTTCCATGAAGGCATGACGATAGAAAGGATGGATTAACGAACACAACACGAACAAGGACCTTCGCACGAACCTTCGGCAGTTTTTTAACATGTTAAAAAATTTCGGAGGACCTACGAAGTTTACCCCGAAGTCAGAAAAATTCCACAGAAGGAACTACTGGTTACGATCAGTCCCGATTTTGAAAATATTCATAATCGTGTTGCCATCGGGGTCTAAATCGGGATAGTGTGACGCCAGCATTAACAGATCCCGTCCCCTATTGTAACGACACCAAGAGCGGCAATTTCGTCGTCTGATAGTTGCTTGGCGATTTTTATATCATTTTTTGTTTAAAAAAACGGTGGGTGAGAGTACCCATTCCCATATTAAACAAAACCGCCTGACCATACTTGCCATTTTGTTAGGCGGTGAGTGTGAAATTTAATCTTACAAAAAAAAATCCGAGTTCGGAAATTGTCGTTGATTTCCGATTTCCCCCGAGTTACAACCACTTAAAAGAGCACCTAATGTTGTAACGACAGCGTATAATGTTGTAACCAAATAGTATAATGATGTACCCACATAGTATAAAGTTGTAATCACATAGTATAATGTTGTAAGTACTGAGTATAATGTTGCACAAACTTAGTATAATGTTGTGACATCATAGTATAATGGTGTAATCACAGAGTATAATGTTGAAAAGACAGCGTATAATTATGCAACGACAGAGTATAATGTTGTAACCCCAGATTATAATGTGGTAACCCCAGATTATAATGTTGAATAGACAGCGTATAATGATCCAACGACTGAGTATAAAGTTGTAACCACATAGTATAATGTTGTCACCATGGTGCATAATGTTGTAACGCCTGACTATAATGTGGTAACGACATCGTATAATGTTGTCTCAACAGCGTTAAATGATGAAACGACAGAGAATAAAGTTGTAAGGCCCGAGTATAATGGTGTAACGCCTGCGTATAATGGTGTAATAGCTGAGTATAATGGTGTAACGCCTGGGTATAATGTGATAACTACTGAATATAATGCTGTAACGACAGTGTATAATATTGAACAACAGAGTAAACTAAAGAAAGTACTGATTATAATGTTAAAACTGCATAGTATGATGCTGTAATGACTGAATATAATAATGTAATAAAAGAGTAAAAAGTTTTAAGGACTGAGTATAATGTTGAAACGACCTAACATAATGTTGACACGACTGAGTATAATGTTGACACGACTGAACATAATGTTATAACGACTGAACATAATATTATAACGACTGAACATAATGTTATTACGACTGAGTATAATATTCTAACCACTGAGTATATTGTGGTAACGACTGAATATAATGTAGTAAGGACTGAATATAAACTTGTAACGACTGAGTATAAAGTTGTCACGACTGAGCATAATGGCGTTACGCCTGAGTATAATGATGGTTACCAACATAAGGCAGTCCTGGCGTTCCATACATGAGATGTAGATGAGCTGAAAGCATGCGCACTATACTTTCTTTGATTGAAAATGTCCATAGTTCTTGGACGTGGTGCATAATCTGTTTCTCGAAGTTTTAGCTCGGAAGAAAATTAAAACGGCAACCAGATATTAGAGCAACTTAATGAATAAAACTGACAATTATTGCCTGTATTCAGTTTTGAATGTGATTTAAAAGGTAAACACGAAAAATATTCGTATTTTTTCAACATATCAATGTATTCGGGGGACAAAACCCGAGATTCCGATTAGGGTCCGCGTTAAAACTACTCAGTCTTAATCTGTGTCAATGTGACGTAATGCAGGTAAAAAAATATCAATCAATATTGTCGAGCTATTTTGATCAAAATAAACTACTTCTGAGGCAAATTTTGTAGCAAATTTGTTTTTCAATATTCGTTTTATTGCATTTCGGTCCAATTGACATCAAAAAATTGGGGGGGGGGGGTAAAAAAATTAGTTTGCCGTAGACAATATGCCTTTAAGCAGTGTTAAGTGCATCAAATTATTTGTATTTTTTGAATACATGTACATTGTACTTCAGTAACACTCTTTGGGCTGAAACTACTTTCCACTGTTCAACAACATGCAACAAACATATACAAGCAAAACAGTATATAGTGACCTTTTTCTGCTCTCGTTTGACGGCGTTCAACGCCTCAGCTGAGGAATAAATCGTGAAGAAATGACAAGAAAAGACCGAAAGATCCCATAAACTTTTGATACAAACATTTGTTTACCTATATGTCCAATGTGCGCTTTCGTTAAGTTCAAAGTCATTCGACTATGTTTTGATTGATAATATTTGAATCGAAGACACAATGTTAACGTGTTTATAGTGTTATTGCTTACACATATTTTTGTTACATAAAAGTACAATTTCGTTAAAAGCAGCCACATTAGATTTTAAGTAGGTGTAATTATTGTTATTTGGATAAGTTTCTAGGACAAAATTTGATAAATATAAGGACCGTTGTTTTTTTTTCTAAAAAAATATTTTGAAAATGATTTTTGATGAAAACAATTTTCTGACCAAAACAAAAAACCAAGCCCCCCCCCTTTCAAGTTAAATGGTCCGTCCCTTACTTTTCATCGTCATCAAAATATTTTTCTCCTTGTATTGTTTTTCATTGATTAATTTTGGGAAGGTTTCTAGCAAAATAGGTTATGATTTTCAAATTCACACCGCATCTATGAAGCATATTTAGAACATTTAAAATCAATATCAACATTAGGTTAATTTTAGAGATGGAAACCACTAAGTGCAACTTGAATTTCCTTAAATCGAACCATATATATATGCAATATCAGTAATATAACACTTCCGCAAAGCACGCAAAAAATCACCATAAAATCTGAAATGCTAGCATCGATATATACTGATTACAGAACCACTAGAGGCATCTTTACAGTTTGAAGGTGGCATTAGATCAGAGAACCAAATTCTTATTTTAATTTTTCTTCTTTAAGAAATAATTAAGATCTGAACAAATTTAGGAGATCCGCAAAGGTGCTTTTCATAATGATAAAAATGAAAATTTATCAAATTGCTGTTCTGTTTAAATGTGTTTAAGGTGGAGAAAGACGTGCTGATGAAAAGTGAATATTGACAGAAAAAAAAATGCCAAAAGATATTTTTTATAGCTACACATTTGAAGTGTTATGTTGGATTTAGAATCGATATGTTTGATTTTTTTACATCAATCGATAAATGCTTCTTAGCTAGCTGTCAGTAACTGCGGGTATTCTCAAGGGAGTTCCTTTATGTTTCGTTGTTCTCGTATAGTACTCTTGTCTCAGGTTCTCTCTCGGTGAATTGAGCTTTTATCGATTTGATTTTTAAAGTGTGTTATTTTTTGTGCTTTGTACAAGATAAACAATAGGGGGAAGGTTGGGCCAAAAAAACTAGTTAAACCCCGCCACATTTTATATGTGTCTGTCCTAAGCCAGGAATCCTTGTCAAAGCTTTTGTTTGTCCTTGTCTACTATCTGTTTTTTTTTTTTTTTTTATGTCCAGAAATGGGTCTTTCTTTGATATTCTGGGGATTTGTTTGAATCTTATGTATTGTATTTTTAGTCTTATGCCAATGCAAGACGGCGAGCAGTGACCTTTGGTCATGTTGAAGACTGCTAGCTGTTTTCCATTGTGATTTTTTAAATTGCCGTTTCTTTAATGTTGGTTGTGTCGCGTATACTTATTCCACATCTCTTTATCGTCTACAGTTTATCATTTTCACTTATGAAAATTTTAAATAAAACTTTCTTATAATTCTAAACGAATGTATCGGTTGTATGTGTATAAACGTTTCTAGTTTATTTATTAATTATTCCATACTGTCCTTGCACTTTTCTTTTTTTATTAACAAATGTTTTATCATTTTTAATTTTTAATTTTACAGTTAAAAAAAAGATAATTTCTCTTGGGATTCTCTTCTTCTTTTGCATGCTTTTCATTTGTCGCAAAAGTATAGTTAATGTTGATCACTTTAACAAAACAAATCGATTCTTTAAATGATGTATAGTAAAACTCCAATAATTATGTTTCTCTTAGATATAATTATAATACTTACTTCGTATTGGAACATGTGATTCAATATCATTCATCCATTAATCAGCTCTTCATGATCTGCTCTTATTGGTATTGAAGATGAATAATTCTTATCAATTGCATTTTTAAAAGTACATAAAAAATAATTAATATCAATATTTCCACATTTTCGAATATGCATGTAATATTGAAAACTATTTTTTTTAAATTGGAACGAATCAATCTATAAGAACACAGTCATGACAGTTATAGTTTTGTAAAGTATATGTTTTAATCTTAAATTGTTTTAAGTTTTATTTATACGATTTACAAAACAAAGTATTTAATTGGGCAAATTGTTCAGTGGAAAAATATATAAAACTATGCAAAAAGCTTTAACAAATGAATATATTCACATCACTATTCAAATTTATTAAAACTGCATTTCTTAAGGATGCTCGCTGGTCTTGTTTTGGTATTTCTGTCATTTTTTCGGAATCCTCTGGATTTTACCATCAAAATAGGGTTTGGTTTTTTTTTGCCCACGAACCCCCTATTTTCTTGTTATCAATGTCTTTAATATGTCATAAAGAGGTTACAGTTATAGCAAATCCTATTTATTCTGTCATGGGTTTTAACAGCTAAATAGTGCCAATGCTACTAAACCTATGAAAAAGTCAGAGAAAACCTTTTCCCGCCAAAACTTTAACGTCAATTATCTTGAAAACGAGGTCACGAACCTATCAAATTTTTTTGCTCATTTTATTCCTTTTACTATTATCTTTTCATTTAATCCATCAAATTTGAAACGTATTTATTTTCAATAATAGTAGCGAACATCCTTAATTGAAAAGGCAGTTATAAATATTGCTACAAAGTCTTTCAATTTCAATAAGCGTTTAGGAAGCGCATTTAGTAATTGAGGGTGTTACAAAAAGCATGCGGAAATGAAGCAACATAAGCAGAATGAACAAAAACTTTGTCACATATTAATCAAAAAATGAAGAATATAATAGTATACCGTTTAGTATTTAAAGTAAAGAATATACACATTTACACATGTTACAGTTTTATTGTCAAATAAGTAACAAAACTAAAGAGAACATTTTATGCCGGGAGCCTGAAACAGATCTCTAAAACTAGTGTGCAATATAGATATCACAAGATCACAATATGGATTTTACATAAGTATCATTGAAAAAAACTAAATAAAACAGAAAAATCATTAACTTCAAAATACAAATGACAACAAAGTTCCAGACAATAAATAAATTGCGAAAATGTTTAATTTTGACGGTTAAAGGAAATAATTCCTATAAGAAGACGTCCAACAATTTTCACTCAGCTTTGTAGTACTTTTGATCATTAAGATAAAGATTGCTTAGAATTTTCTCTATATCTCAGACTATTTGGGCAATAAGCCAATAATTATATAAAGACAAACCCAATCAAAATTAACGAAAACAGAAACAGACAAAATAAAATTCAAAAACAAAGGGATAGCAAGCTCGTTACGACTAGAGGTTGCGTTTTTCATTTATTTTCAGTAGTTTTTGTATTACCGTGTTTTACCTGTCTGTTTTATTTTTGTCCCGTTTTCGTTGGTGTTTACTGGTTTTGTTTCTGTCTTTTCGGAAGTTTGACATTCAAGTGTCCTATTGGTACCTCTGTTTCTTTCAGAGTTTTGTGAGTGCTTCGGTGGAATAAGCAGTTCCTGTATACTAGTATATTGTATTCATTGATGCCGGAAGCCTAGTACGCTAAACTGATATCTTAAGCTTCTAAACTAGTGTGCAATATCGGTATCATGTGCCTTGTAAGTATCATTGAAGAAACTAATTAAAACAGAAAACACATAAAATCTAAAAACTGTGAAAATGTTCAACTTTCACGGTTCATGGATTTAACTCCTATAGGAAGACGTCCAAACCTTCAACATTTCCAACAAAGTTCTATGACTAACGTGATGACTTCAACTTTCCAATTGTCAACTTTCCATTTCTTTGTCTTAGCAAAATTCCGATCGCTACAGTTTATGATAGAGTTTACGTATCACAATTGATTCGTTACCCCAGAGCTTGTGGGCATTACATCGATTTCCTTGGCAGAAACAAATTGTTAACACATGGTAATGTTGTTCCTTGGTTGCTGTCGTCACTCAAGACATTCTATGGTAAACATCATGCACTCATAGACAAGCATGGGATTTCTGTCTTTTAGATGAGTGCAGATGTTGGTTTGTCATAGGGTTTTGTTTCGTCTCCCTTTACCAGATTTGACACACTTAATTGGGAATTGACAGCCCGACGGATGTGGTATAGCAGGCAGGAACTGCTTACTCTTCCGGAGCACACGTGTTCACTCTCATTACGACTAAAGTTGTTAATTGATATTCAGTGGTTTTGTGTTTCTGTGTCTTATTTGTTGTCTGTTTTTTGTCCTGTCCTTGTTTGTGTTTGCTGGTTTTGTCTCTGCCCTTTCGGAGTTTTGAAATTTGGATGCATCTTTGGTACCTCTGCTTCTTTTGAAAATAGTTATAAATATATTTTATCTAATTATTGTATTAAGCCATAAACATTCTGGTTTATTTATCATTTTTAAATTAGGGATTTACATTTTAAATGCAGTAACAGATATTACCTTTCATTGGCTGTGGGGAACTAAAAGTTGAACTGGTTGTTAAAGACGTTGATGTCAATACGGCAGAGCTGGTTTCGAATAATGAAGGTGAAGATGAAGACGTCTCAATATTGGTCTCGGTGAACGCTTCAGTTGATAGGCTGGGAAAACTAGACGTAGACGCGGAGGGAACTGAAGCTCCATCACAGTTAATTTCATCTGACTAATCTTGACAATTAATAACTCCATCGCATCGTTCACCCGAAAGACAATTCAGATTGTCACATGTAATGAGACCTTCTGGACATCGAGCACCTTTTAAAGATATAAGTATTAAATATTTCACTATGTTTCCTTAAAAATGCCTCAAATCATGCATATGGTTTGTCTACTTCCATTATACATGTAAAAAGATTCTTAATATTCCAAGTGAAATTTTGATTCTTTACTGGTTAACCTATACCATTGTTTCTCCGTAAATAAAGAAATGGTATCAATTTTGAAACTAGAGGCTCCCAGGAGCCTGAATCGCTCACCTTGTAATCGATCATACTTATAAGCTGAATATTTTAGCAAAAGACTGCTACTCTGTGGATTATCAATTTTAATGTTATGAGGGAAACACTTCCTATCAAGAAAGGTCTTACAACTTTGACCCCATTTCATAATTTTAATTCGTGATGACTTCAACTTTCCAATCGTCAACTTTCCCTTCTTGTGTAGCAACATTCCGTCCGCTCTAGTTTATGGAGTTTACGTATCTCAATTGATTCGTTACTCCAGAGCGTGCGGGACTTACATCGATTTCCTTAGCAGAGCGACACGTCTGACGCAAAAATTGCTAACACAGGGTTATGTTGCGCTTCGGTTGCTGTCTTCACTCAAGAAATTTTACGGAAGACATCATGCACTTATAGACAAATATGGGATTTCGATCTCTCAGATGAGTGCAGATGTTGGTTTGTCATAGGGTATTGTATTGTCTTCCTTTACCGGATTTGATACGCTGAATGGACTATTTGCAACGCGACGGGTGTGTTATAGCAAGCAAGAACTAATTACTCTTCCGGAGCACATGCGTTCACTCTTGTTTCGACTGGAGTTCGCGTTGTTGATTGATATTCAGTTATTTTGTGTTTCCATGTTTTACATGTTGTCTGTTTTTGTCCCGTTCCTGTTGGTGTTTACTGGTTTTGTCTCTGCCCTTTAGGACTTTTTGATATTCGGATACCCCATTGGTACCTTTGCTTCTTTAAGAAATTTATATGCTTAATCATATGCAATTTACTTTTTTCAAATATCTTGTATAGTTTGGTGGTGGTTATATGGTGGTTAATTGTTTTAATTAGTGTTTGACTGGTCTGCTGTACAGATATGATCACCTCAATATCCCTATTGTGTCTCACAACTATGTTGTGTTCTATGGTCATTACCGGATCCTAAGATCGCAATGGAAGAGGGAGGTTTGGCGCCATAAAACCTGGTGTAACCCACCATTTCGTTTGAAATGCCTGTACCAAGTCAGGACCATTGCGATCAACCAATTTTCCGGTATGACTGATTCGTTTTTGTCATTTTCTCTGGACTATGAGATTGATTTTCGTTTTTGTCATTTTCTCTGGACTATGAGATTGATCATTCAAGTTCGGTAGGTTTGTTATTACCTTCATTTCAAGATATTGGTCTAAAAAGAGCAAAATGTGAAGGAAACAAGAGGCTCCCAGGAGCCTGAATCGCTCACCTGATCTCTTATACTAAAGCCTCTTACCTAGTGTGCAGCATGGTCTACATGTACTTGGTATTAACATTTAAGAAACAAGTAAGGATAACACCCTCAAGATCAAGAATACAAAGTTAAAAAGCTTTCCATTTGAAACAAGACCAATCGATGTCTGGTCCTGCGTCGCACGGTAAAACGTTGAACCCTGTACGTTCTAGGCCCAATATGGACAGTCAAAATATTTTGACACTTGCATCCTATGGTGGACTTACAAAGCATATTTGTCAAATGCCACCCAATATTGTAACAAGAGGCTCCCAGGAGCCTAAACCGCTCACCTGGTCTTGATGTCAACCCTATATTTTGTAGAGCTAAATGAGCTGAACATTTAGGCAAGCAACAGTTTTTCTTTATTTACTGTAGTTTTCATTTTATAGGCCAAAAACACGAAAAACCGTTATTTTAAGGGCCGTAACCCTTATAAGGAGTCATCTGACAACTTCGACCCTATGGAGACTTTTGTAGAGCTTTATGCGCTGAACATTTAAGCAAGCAACAGCTTTTCTCTATCTGCTAAAGTTTTCATTATAAAGGCCAAAAACATGAAAAAGGTTATTTTAGGGGCCGTAACCCCTATAAAGGGTCATCTGACAACTTCGATCCTACTGAGACTTTGGTAGAGCTAAATAAACTGAACATTTAAGCAAGCAACAGCTTTTCTCTATCTGCTATAGTTTTCTTTCTATAAGCCAAAAACATGAAAAAAACATTATTTTAGGGGCCATAACCCCTATAAGGTGTCATCTGACAACTTTGACCCTTGGAGACTTTTGTAGAGCTAAATGAGCTGAACATTTAAGCAAGCAACAGCTTTTCTCTATCTGCAATAGTTTTCATACTATAGGGCAAAAACATGAAAAAACGCTATTTTTCACCTTTAAGGGGCTGTAACCCCTATAAGGGGTCATCTGACAACTTCGACCCTATGGAGACTTTTGTAGAGCTAAATGAGCTGAACATTTAAGAAAGCAACAGATTTTCTCTATCTGCAATAGTTTTCATACTATAGGGCAAAAACATGAAAAACGCTATTTTTCGCCTTTAAGGGGCTATAACCCCTATAAGGGGTAATCTGACAACTTGGACCAAATGGAGACTTTTGTAGAACTTTTGATGCTGGCGCAGTAAGGTTGCATCAGATTTCATCTATCTCTTATACTTTTTGATTTACAAGCCAAAAACAGTAGTCTGACAACCTGGTCTATTTTTAGCAACGGCGGCCATATGTTTTTCGACGAATCAAAAATCCCCACATCAGTTCTGTGGGGGATACCCTAAAGTACCACCAGAACAAATTTTGGTTTGAATCTGTGCAGCGGTTTTAGAGGAGAAGAAGTTTAAAGAAAAGTTAACGACGACGACGACGACGACGGACACCAAGTGATGGCAATAGCTCACACGGCCTTTGGCCAGGTGAGCTAAAAAAGGGCAATAACTCCTACAACCATAGTCAGATCTTCTTCCTCAAAAGTTCAGGGCAGGTAGATCTTGATGTGATCACTATTATTCAAACATAATTCTAATATTTGTTACAATTTTTTCGCAATTGGCAAAAAACTGCAATTTACCCTTATGTTCTATTTTTAGCCATGGCGGCCATGTTTTTGTCGAATCAAAATTTTGAACGATAGTTTTGTAGACGACATACTTCAAAGCAACCCTACCAAGTTCATTACATTTGGCCAAGTGAATTTATAGAGGATGATTTTTGAACAGATGAGCAAAAAGCTGTGAAAATGGTCAATGGTCAAAGGGGTATAACTCCTAAACGAACGGTCCTACAACTTTGACTCTGTTACAATTTTTGTAGAGCTTGATGTGCTTAACCATATGCAATTAATTTTTTTCCAATATATTGTAAAGTTTTCAAGAAATTAGGCTAAAAGAGTGCAAAATTTGGAAAAAATCAAGAACAGGGGCAATAAATCCTTCAACAATTGTCGGATTTTCTCCAAAATTTCAGGACAGGCATATCTTCATGTGCTCATTACTTTTACCTTCGCCAGAATTTTGTTTCGGTTTTTGAGTAATTTGCAAAAACTGCAATTTACCCTTATATTCTATTTTTAGCCATGGCGGCCATATTTTTTGTCGAATCAAAATTTCGAACAATAGCTTTGTAGACAACATACTAAAAAACAACCCTACCAAGTTTCATAACATTTGATTAAGCCTTTTCAGAGAAGAAGATTTTTGAAAAGTTGAACGACGGACGACGGACGCCAGGTGATGGCAAAAGCTCACATTGCCTTCGGCAAGGTGAGCTTAAACATTGCCTTCGCCAAGATGAGCTAAAAAAGGAAAACAATTACTAGGTAATCATTGAAAGAAACAATACATAGATTATTCCCTTTCAATCTAAAAATAATAACATGTGAAGAGCTCACTACGAAACATGCTAGATCTTTTTTTTTCGTGATTAATATACTGACAACTTAGAACCGACTACGTTACATTTGGTATAAAAATTAATTGCATAGGTATCCGAATATTCAGCCTATTAGCATCAGCTATGTTAACATTGCAAAAATTGGACTTTATTAATTACATATAATAACTTAAAAAGTTATTATAACCATTTTAGATCTACTGACCACCACCAGACTACTGTTTACAAAAGTATCCAAAAATTTGTCTTAAGACCATCTATAGACCTTAGAATCCATCTTATCTTTACCCCTAGTAAGGTGGATTCACGACGATCAGGAAAGTCCAGTGAAGGATTCACGTAAAGTTGAATTTGTAAGACAATTCGGTTTTGTCGGGTTTAGAAAAAAGTAAACAACTTTGTTTTGTTACAAATTTAATGTCTTTCGAATGGTAGATGAGTTAAATTATTTTGTCTTTATTTGCTACACAAATAAATAAAAAGTCGTTAAAGTATATATCAACCTGTTGTGAAATAAAGATATTAAGCACGAAAAACATCTAGGTTGAATTATGTCCATAACAAAAACAATTTCATCTAATAGTTGCGTTTTTGATGACATAATGTGTCTATATTTTTCACCAAAGCAAGAATAGTATATGTATTAAAAACAGGTCGAAAATCTTTATCAAAAACATTGAGTATACCTTAAAAAAAGAGATGTAAAAATTGGTGGATAATGTTTAATAAAAAAGAGGATTCTGTTTTGGTAATGTTTGGAGTTCGGTTTTGTTTCGGTTTTTTAAAAGTAAATTCTAATTTATATGTATTAATATTTATTTGCTAACGCTGTAATACAAAAAATGATACTTAATATGATAATTGAGGTCCATAAAAGTGGTTTTACTCGACGACTGTAGACAAATCACCACATCATGCACATTAAAACGAAGGAAATAGTGTCAAAGACTTGCGATTCATTTTACATAAAAGCTAATTTATCTATAGTTCTCGGAATCAATAGTTTAATCGTCAAAAGTCTTCTTTTATATGAAACAAGAAAAATACGCACCACTGGCATGTCATAAAGTAGTTGAATCTACTTCACAAACTTTTAATATCTATTGACATTTCTCACTAATGTTTCCATGTTAAAGTTTAATGAGTACTTTCATGAATGTCTCATGTAGCATAAGTGTTACGTTTACGAAACTTTGTATACATTTTTTCAGAAGTACCTTTGTGTTTCTTATAGGTAGTAAACGGAATTCTTGTACAAGAACAGGTTTACTTGAAACTAAAAAGTTTATTTCAAAACCAATGGGTCAAGAAAGTTTCCAGAGTTGACAAACCTGAAGGAAGTGAGAAATGTGCCGAGACATCAACAGATATGAAAAATTTGTGAAGTAGAATCAACTACTTTATAACATAGAAAATAATGAGATGTGGAATAAGTGTACGCGACACGGCCCACAATTAAACGGCAATTTAGAAAAACCACAAAGGACAACCGCCAGCAGCCTTCAACGAGGCCTGTGGTGCGTATTTTTCTCATGTTTCATTTGAACAAACAAAAGAAGACTTTTGATGATTAAACCACAGGGACTTGCTCCCCTCTATCAATATTTTGTTAGAGTCAATGTGCGGTACGAAAAAAAAACACAAGGGAGATACTACTTTCACCACCCCCCTTTTCTTTAATTCGATTTTCTTTTAATAATTCAATGATCTCATACCTTTTCTTATACGATTTGTTTCACATATGATTTTCCTTTCCAAAACACCCAAATATATCTTCATTCATTGCATTTCAGCCTCAAAATCGGGCTTTGTTCGGACAATTTTATAAAATTTGGCAATCGCTTGGACATGAAAAGCATTACGTCAAGGAAAAGTCTCGAAACTCGAAAGAAATCCGAATGAATTTTAATGACGTTTTTACTTTCGATTTACGTTACATTTATTGGTAAAATCCCGAGAATGTACTTTCATTTTCATGTCCAAGCGATTGCCAAATTTTACAAATTTGCCCCAACAAAGCCCGATTTTGAGGCCCAATTGCAATGAATGAAGACATATTTGGGTGTTTTGGAAAGGAAAATCATCCGTGAAACGAATTATATAGGATAAGGTATGAGATCAATGATTTATTAAAAGAAAATCGACTTGAAGAAAAGGGGGGTGTTGAAAGTAGTATCTCCCTAGTGTTTTTTTCGTACCGCACATTGACTCTAACAAAATATTGATAGAGGGGAGCAAGTCCCTGTGATTAAACTATTGATTCCGAGAACTATAGATAAACTAGCTTATATGTAAAATGAATCGCTAGTCTTTGATACTATTGCCTTCGTTTCTTAATGTGCAAGATGTGGTGATTTATTATTTACAGTTTTTCATTTAAAGTCATAACCCCTAAGAACTACAGCTCACCAAGAAAATTTCCATGACTGAACACTAACAAAGACACTCCCTCTCTTTTGGTGGTAAGGATTTCCCTTTTACAGCAATGGTCAAATAATTGGAGTCATCAAACTCCAGGTAGCCAAATTTTTCACTTGTACAGAATATGTACTGCATTAATTGCAAAAGGTTATTTTATGATAGGAAATTTTAATTGGATCTGATGTCGTAAATTCTGATCAGCACATCAGTTAAATTGCATTTCGGGAGTGACTTAGTGGTTTTATGTCCATTGGTCTAAAAGATTACGTTTTATGTCTATATAATTGTTCAGTCATGGGTATTCTGTTGCTGTACTGCATATTTTAAGACAATTTGAATTTTGTTACATGAATTGAATTTCTGAAAAATGAGTATTCTAACCAATAAAAGATGAAAAAAAAGTTATGAGGAAGATTAATGCCTATTCCGATTTTAAATAAGAGTAAAAACACTATATTCTCCGATACTGGTCGATTTATTTTTTTTTGGAAAAGAAAAAGATCAATCTTAGACTTTGTTTTCTTTAAAAAATTTTAAAAAGTTAATGCTGTGAACTCGCAAAATGATTGCATTCTATTTAGAAAAAAAATATTAAGTTTTCAAATAAAAAAAAAAAACCTAAGTAAGTACTGCGTTACTTAATTGTGATGCTCATAATACAATAGATTTTTGTGCATTATAGATACTGCTCCTGACCAATGCATCTAATAATACTAAAATGTAGTAGTCGATTCCTTCAGAAAGCAAAAACTCGCAATACCTTATGAAACCCTTGTTAAAACATGGCACGGTATATTCTCACTAGATTCGTTAGAGTTAAATGAAGGTGTCTGTTGCGAAAAGTCGCATAAGACAAGTATACAGATAAAATATGAATAAGAATAATTATAAAACACATAACGCCCCATTTTCGACATTTTGGACAGACTTTCATTGATTGACATTGACATCTTTTTTATAAAAAAACCCTCTTATTTGATAAAAAAAAACTTATTTCATGTAATGCTATGCCATGCTAGATTTTATAAAAAGTCACAAATATTTGATAATTCATATTCTTTTAACGTAAATACATTGATTATAAGAATATACAAATTTGATATATTTACTCACAATTTAGTTCATCACTGATGTCTGGACAGTCAAACACACTGTCACACTTAAGCCAGCTTGAGATACATGTACCATCGCTGCACTGAAATTCGTTTGTCGAGCAGGCAAGAAGGGATGCCTGAAATATTTAAACCCATTTTTACATATTAAGTTAAACCACTTTTGTTGTAACATAAAAGTACGGTTAACCCTTATTATTCTTCTTTTTAACACACTCAGACTTTATCACACCAGTATTTATCAATACATGTAATAACCTTTGTCAATACCACCTCTATTCGTTGCATTTTTGTGCATTACAATTTGAATCACAATTGGTACAGCTGATAAAACGCAGGTCGTTTTTTTTTTCAAAAAAAAAAAACCGAAAAGCATGACCATATATCTGGTAGTCGATTATACTAAGACTTTCGGGGCGTGTTTTTCAGCAAACAATAGGAATTATTAATAGCCACTAATTGTGCACCTTGCTGATTTTTTCTTCACTGTTATGAAGCATGCAGACTTCTTACAATGACTTCCAGACAAAAAGATCGTAGACTCACGTTCCAATATACTGAATCTGTCCTTTCACGGAACAATTCTTGATTTTGGTGACTTTTCCAATCTTATATATCCCTAAGGCCTAAAGATAATGGACACTATGGATTCAAGGGAGTCTGTTTCATATTTACATCTACATCTTACATAGACTCTAATGCTGGCGTCACACTGTCCCGATTTTCACATACGATGGACACACGAATGTGAAAATTTCAACTTCGTGCGAAGTTACTCCCGAAGTTGCTAAAAATCGAAAAAGTAGCAAATACGAATTGCTGCGAACCGATGACGATGATATCAAAAAAGGTCGAGAATTAGATTCGAAGGAGAAACGAAAATATACGATGGCTGTACGACGTTTTGTTTAGCATACGATTGATCTACGATGCATCCCGATGGCTGTACAAAGTATGAAATGTTATAGAACGATTTGCAATAAGATTATATAGTTTATTGCATATAAATTGAAATTTGTTGCTTCCATAACAATTTTAAACGAAAGCTCTCAAAATATACCCCTGCTGTCCCTGATGGCGACCAGTACATGCAGTAAGAGTAGATGAGCAATTTGGTCTAAAGTTTATAGTTAGTTAGTAAGTTATTGCTTTACTCCCAAGAAGCATGATTTCGGCTATATCCGGGAGATGAACATGAAAGTGGTGATACAATGACCATGAAATGATGATGAAGTGGAGAAAATGGGGACACAAGGCCAATCGGGTAGGAGGGTTTTGACTGCCACTGGAAAAAGTAGTGATAGGTAGGGACGGGAAATTTAGCCGCCTGCATGGGAATCCTACGGGTCCTACTCTTACCGAGACCTGCAGCAGGGTTCTTTAACGTGCGAGGAACGTGACATTTTTCCCAACACGGTGCACCACTATGGTTTGCGGTCAGGTTTTCCGCATTATCGCCTGACGACCCCGCATTTCTCGATGTCAGGGCTGCCCCATTCAACCACATGGGGCACACATCCCAGTCGCTTTGTGGGCAAAGCGGCCTGACCCGATGTCAGGATTCTGAGCGATCTTTAGTGGACTTTTACCGACAAGCTTAGCGCTGCTGCGGGCCTATTCGCCACCCGGAACCCGCACGGGTCTAAAGTTTATCTGTAGAGGCTGTTAAGATAGAAAAGAAAACGATGTTGTTGCTTTTTCTTGTTTTGTTCGTGCATTGTGTGAGTTGACTGAAGCACACTTATGTAACTATGTAGAAACATTACAACAAAGTGTGCATCGTTATCGCAAATTACGTTAAATATGACAACGCGTTTTGCAATAAAATTATAGTTCAGTCTACAATGTGTCCTTTGCTCTTATTGGTATATGGATAAAAGATAAAACTAGGTCTTTCTTAGTATATCCACACTGCATGTCCATGATGTCTACAAGTAAGACTGGGTGCATGAAATATCAAAATTTAAAATGAAGAGACTGAAGATAGCAAAGAAAACTGATGCTACTTGATTTATCAAGCTCTTTCGAAGTCTAAGAAAGTTACGCGAGAGTAATCCGTTGTAACGCAAAATAAACGCGCTATTATGAATTGAAGCTTATTATTACATGTACGGGAGAATTGATAAAAGCGCGTTATATTCTAGCTTTGTGAACGATTCTTCAACAAACCGTGTTCACCTTACAATACATAGTTCCTTACCGTTCCAATATCTAAAAGTCCAAAGGCCCCGTAAACATTTGCGGACCGGAACAGAACGTAAACTTGATCCGTAATCCGTAGTGATGGACTCGCAAACAGAACAATCCATACAAAAAAGCAGTTTAATAACTATAAGGGTTTAGAAAAAAGTGTTGGAAACAGAAATTTCAGTGAATTTTTAAAGTTCAAAGTGTCCTAACTCCTGTAAAAATTTGCGGACCAGAACGGCACAGTAACTTTATCTTAAACTCGTCATGGTATATATATTCTCACATACCAAACATCAATATACATGCATTAGGTTTTCAAAAAAGTGAGGAAATATTATTGTGACAATGAGACGGTCGGGCCCGACAGACACACAGACGGGCAGACTTTGTGCAAACATAAAGTCCCTTTCTGCTTTTGTCGGTAGGGAGCTGATAATAATAAAAGTAAGTTTTAAATGTTTAAAACTTTATTTCTGATATTGAAATTTAAGTATTAAAAGATGCCACCAAATCCTGGACGAGGACACAGAAGAGGGTAGCCCCTGGTAGGAAAGAACAGGACGAAAAGGAAAGCATCAGAATGTTCTACATTATGACTGTCTTCGTCTTGTTTTGTCTGGAAAGCTCATTTATCCTGAATAACTAAAATATCGCAAATATAAAAATGATGATCACAATAATAAAATTAAAGTTAATGTGTCTAATTCATAGTACACAAAAACTATGACCAGAAGATTAAATAGATGTCCGTCCCTTAATCTTCATCTTTCGTACATATACATTTAATTAATTGAAAATTACGAAAATAAGTACTAGTTTATAAAAATAATATGATGCAGGTTCAACCTGATAAGCTCCCGCAAATAAATTTAAGGGGATGACATATTTGATTCTGACGGGGGTGAGTGGCAGATTTTGTAAATAAATAATCTTGCCTGCAAAATTTGAGATAAATAATCTGGCCTCTACTTCTAAGGGAAAAAATCTGTCCCAAGATTCTTTAGTATGGTATATTAAAAATTAATAATCTCGGCGGCACAAAACGGCGGAAAATAAATTTTCTGACTCGACCAAAACTGCAGACCCCCCTTTTCAAAATCAAATGGTTGTCCCCTTATTTCTGTAATAACAGCAAGAAATGCAAGCTTTTGCATGGTTTGGAAAATAAACGCACCTGTAAACAAAACGAGGAAGTGTTGGTTTTTTCTGTCAAACTAAAATATGCTTAACATAGACGATAGAACCGGACGTCATAGAGGACACCTTTAAAGAGTTTCTACTTTCATTTTCGAATGTAAAGTTTAGAGAAGAAACAATATCATATACTGCTCAAGACACAAAATGGACAAGGTTATAACTTTATGACTGCAGAAATATTTCATCAGAATATTTATTTAGTTGCCATGTACATTACGCTTTGTGTTGTTTCACGACAATTAGAATGACAGTTTCCCGCCATTCTGTAATTTTGTTTTTGAACAATTATGACGTCAATGAAATAAATAGCGTTTTCATTAAAAAAGTCTCTATAGCTAGAAATATTCAATTTATTCATATTAATACAATATTAACGTATTTTAATTTTAGAAATACAAATTACAAAGTAGAAAATTAATTTTGCATTCCGTGCCATTAGGTGCGGATATGTCGACTAGCTTATACCAACCGGTTTAATGCATCATAATACGTATACTCAGGCAATTTAGCCTCCGCCTTGCGGGAGCTGATAAAGAAAACTAAAAAAAAAATGAATGAACCATACGACAAATGCATACTGTTTCAAAATTTTGTATTCAGAAATTATCTTGCTTCTTATCAGATCCGTGTTTCCATCTCCATGCCATTATACCCTTTGCCATTACTCAAATTACGACGGCTATACGAATAGAAAGCGAGGCCCTTACGATGTTGTGTTCCAATCTGGGACCATCGGAGAACTTCTCGTTTCATTCGTGTCGCCATCGTAAGATAAATGTAACGGACGACAATAAGAACGCAAATACGAATAGATAAGATGCAATCACGACGACTTTGTGATGCAAAAGATGGAATTACGAATACAACACGAAGATGGGCCTTCGCACGAACCTTCGGCAGTTTTTTAACATGTTAAAGATTAGGAAGGCATCATGAAGCTGTTGCCGAACTTTGAATAATGCTGCTGATGGTGCTACGATGCTAAAAGATGGCAATACGAATAGCGCGATTTGGATACAATCACCCCCGATACAGAAAATATCCATAATCGTGTATCCATCGGGGACAAAATCGGGATAGTGTGACGCCAGCATTATAAGGAAAACTTTCAACAAAGCCCCATGACAAACGTGATGACTTCAACTTTCCAATCCTTGTGTAGCAACATTTCGTTCGATTATTGATATTACGTATCATATTTATTAATTCTTTACTCCAAAGCTTGTGGGACTTACATCGGTTTCCTTAGCAAAAATTGCTTAAACAGGAATATGTTGCTTCTCGGTTTCTGACTTCACTCAAGAAGCTTTACGGCATCGTCATGCACTCATAGACAAATGCACATGTTGGTTTGTCATAGGGTTATGTTTTGTCTTTCTTTACTGGAATTGGCACACTGAGCTGACAGTTGTCATCGAGACATGTGTACTATAGCAAACAGGAACTGCTTGCTCTTCCGGTACACCTGAGTTTGCTCTCGCTACGACAAGAGTTCGCGTTGTTGATTGCTGTTCAGTAGTAGTTTTTGTGTTTCCGTGTTTTATATGTTGTCTATTTTTTCGTCGTGTTCTCGTTGTGTTTGCTGATTTATTCTGCACTTAGGCATGTCCCATTGGTACCTCTGGCATTGGACAAATATAAGTATCTCGACTGATACGGGATATGATACATATTTGTACTATTGTTTAACTTAAAAATTATAACTTACTTCAAGGATAGGCACACAAAAATATTATTCAAGGTCTGCAATTTTAAAGTATAAATTTTCAAAACAACTGGGACCCCATTGGAAACAAGCTCTTGAGGTTTTATGGGTTATCCCAGATAAAATGTCAACTTTTTGCATTTGACAATTGCATATACATTGTATTTTAACTTGTATCTGTATATTGTGTATTGTGATATATTACATGTTGATATTTTATTGAATAAATTATTATATATTATTTCTTGCGTTCCTTTTACTGGAAGGAAATCCCCAAATGCATTTTTATGTGAGTCATGGGACTTCTAAAATTCAATATGGACAGTCCAAATTTGTTTCACTTTTTCGCAAATTCTTTTTTCGAGTTTCTTAAAATGTCTGCATAATTCTATTTTATCTTTTTAAGTATTTCAAGCGTTCTGAGCTGTTTTTGAACAGGTAAAACATTATAATAAAATATTTTTCATTTTTTTTTCGATACAATCAACGTTCATATGACCATAACAAATAAGGCAGCTTGCAGACGACAAACTTCATGACACAACAAAAAGAAGCAGAGGTACCAGTGGGGTATCCGAATGTCAAAAGTCCAAAAGGGTAGAGTCAAAGCCAGTTAACACCAACAAGAACGGGACAAAAATAGACAATCTGTTGAACATGGAAACACAAAATATCTGAGTCTCAATCAACAACGCGAACTCCAGTCGAAACAATAGTGAACTCAGGTGCCCCGTAAGAGTATGCAGTTAAAACTCAGACAAACTGAAACAAGATGATCTTTCTCGACTGAACGAATGGGTAGGGTCTTTCGGGACTTCAATAGGATATTGAATCCAAATCTCGTCCATCCCAAATTGTAAGTAAGTAAATTTGTCTGTCAAAGGGAATAAGGGAGACTATAAAAGTCTCTCCTGTTCCAAGTGCCAGAAACTACATTACCCAAACTAAATGGACATGATGTAATTGATAAAAATGTATGGGGGAATTGTTCAAGTCAAGGAAGGATCAGTATAAAATAGGGAAATAAATATCTAATTTGAGATATTTTTTTTTTGCTTTCGAATGCATCGATAAATATAGGGTCAATACACAAGTGGTGCAACCCTCGTACTTTTCATCGACTTCCCCTTTTTATCCTTTTTATTCATATTATCTCTTAATAGTATTAGCAAAATTATTTCATATTTATTTAATATATTTTTCTGTCTTTCTTATTCACGTATTCTTTTTTTTTCCTTTTTTTTGTTTCTTTTTCGTGTTTGTTTTTTTTTTTCTTATTTATTATCATTACTTTTTTTTTCTCTGTCCTGATTAACTCAATCTAAGGCCGTTCAGATCTGTGATTATCAAAATTATACATTAAAAGAAATCGACGTCACAGATATAACAAAACTCGCCTACGGTATTTAATTTTAATTTCAGCTATAAATGATAATGGTAAGTATAAAGGCGCGATTACTTTAAAGTAAGTCGCCTCCGAAACAGAAGAAGAAGAAGAAACAAGATGGCAGATGGAACTATCTAAAGTATATGACCCTTCTAGACATTCACGTCTATTCTATGTTCAAAGTGTTGTAGAATGGTGTAGAAACAAAAAAGGGTTGTTACTAAAAGCCACGAAAAAGGACACGAAGATTGCCATAACTACGATCATTTACAGTAGGAAACACAAGTGGAACTTAAAGAGTCGCATAGCAGACACTGAACTTCGAGGAAAGACAGATACCTACATATGTGCAAGGGCAAAACTATTATTTTTGTCCAAGTCTTCATCATCGTCACTTGTGTGGAAGAAATATTTTTGCCAACAAAGGTGGCACTGCCTGACTGTTTTATAAGGGGGGCTTGCCTCCTGTTTATCCATCACTGCTAATGATGATTGACATACGTCCCTCAAACAGGCCGTGCCTGTCCCATATTATCAGACATATGAAATACTTAAATGTATACTTACTTTTCGAGCAATCAATAACACCAACAAAATAAGAATTTTCTTCCTCAAGAATACCATCTTATAGGGATCCATTTCACACTTTGTCTCTCGGGTCTAAAACTTAAACAGGAGCCGTTCAAATTACTTCTGTATTTTAATTTCGTGACGCTACTAACACTCTTTAAAGTTCAACGATTCAATGTTAAACCTACTTGTACAAACTCCTTGTGGGTGCTTCACATAAACAACCTCAGTATTATAAATATCTTAAATTTGCAATGTTGAATATTTATAATAAACAAAACAGCCATTCTTCTTCATAAAAGAAAACAAACTTTTAAAATACTTCCTTATGGGTCAAATAAGCTTAACTGTGTATTTTAACCAGGAAGGAGAGTTAAATAACAAAACTGTAAGTTAAGACAACTTTGTTGTCATTTGTATTTGTAACATTACATGTATATAACAACAGGTCCTTGCTTCTCGCTATTTCTTTTTTTTTTATTAAAAATCAGTTTGTCATTCACACCATGTGCCAATTTGATGCTTTTCACAACCTGAATGCATAAATAATCTTAAATGCAATTAAATATAAATTCAAAAAACAGAAGTGACCAAAGACCGTTGCAATCTTTTGAACAATTAACCACTGTTAAAATTCTTTAAACACATGTAAGCAGATAAAAGCAAGCAATCTAGAGATGACTCATCCTTGGTTATGTATATATGCATACTAGTAGTTATACCTATTCAAATACGAATTTGAAAAAAAAAAACGGTTGAATCATATTTTTATGTTTTATGAAATAAAATGTTTTATGCGAGCTAACACCCCCCTTTTGAACCTCTTTATGTTAGATTGGTTCTCAATGGTCACATGATCAAACTAATAAATATTAATGTAACAAAGAGACGCGTGGTGAAGCAAGGATTTATTTGCTCTCCTAAGATTAGATTGATTCATGATCACTAGATTGCATTTTTTTTACAATTTGTCTCCCGCCTTTGCCTCATTTATGTTTTGATGCTTAATGTTTCATTCTTATTAGGGCAATGTTCAAATAATGTAAATATCTAATGTTACTAGTAACCTTTCATTCAATTCAGTTTAGGTGACCCAAAAATGGCATTTGTTCTTGTGTTTATCCTTTTTAGGCAAACAGAGCAAACTGCAAAATGTTATGTTCAAGATGGATATTGCTTTCTGGTGGCTTAGGTTTGGGGACATAAAATACGTTTTCCTCCCCGTGATCACCAATAGCTAACTTGTCATCATACAGGGAAGACTTTCCTCAATGCAAAGGTTTAACAAGACAACGTGTTTATATAGATGTTTATGTGATTAAGTAATCCAAACAGGGATTGAATGTCACCATTGTAAGCACCAACAAAGAGTCTATCTTATAGATAGATGTACACGTACATGTTTTTCCCTAAAAGAATAAGCATAAGCTTCGGGTTGCATACAAGACTTTGTACAAGAAATCATTGTTCCAGTAAAATAATCATACAAGTTATTAATTGAACATCTGAATTTGTACAACATATAACGTGTGTGATGCTATCGTACAAGTAAATGACTAGTACGATTTTTCCGTACAAGTTATAATTTGAATAAAAAAAAATAACAGGAATACGGCATACATATATTTATATATATACTTTAAGCAGTGTATTTCACAGACTTGATTGCGACTCTATAATAAATTATAGCACAGGTGTTCACCATTTTCGCATGTTATCGACTAGTCAGAGCTATAGAATTTTCATTACATTTAACTATTACAAATGCCATTTAAACATGTATTTACAGCACACTATCAAAATATAGACCTTGTAGAATTTGCAATGACATTGTTCATGGTTTTGAAAAAGGATTGCTTAAATGAAGCAGAGGTACCAATGGTGCATCCGACTGTCAAAGTTCGAAACGCAGAGACAAAACTAGCAAGCGAATTTCCACTTCATTACATCACAACCGGTTAAGGAAGACAAATCATAACCCTATGACAAACCAACATATGCACTTATCTGAGAGATAAAAAAACGTATTGGTCTATGAGTTCATTATGTCTACCATAAAATTTCTAAGTGAAGACAGCAACCGAAGAACAACATAACCCAGTGTAAACAATTTTTGTGTAAAACCAGGTGCTCTGCCAAGGAAATCGATGTAATTCATGTAAGCTATGGAGTAACGAATGAATGTGATACGTAAACTCTGTAAGCTTAGGTGGACGGAAGGTTGCTTCGTATACACAAGAAGAGAAAGTTATCAATTGCAACGTTGAAGTCATCACGTTTGTCATAGATCTTTGTTGATTTTTTTCTATTCTTGTCTCTATTTCGATATGGAGATCTAAATATAAAACAGACCTCCAAGAATCAGTTTTGTCGTTTATCTCAAGTTCCTGAGGATATATAAGATGTAGAAAGTCACCAAATCGAGAATTGTTCAGTGGATCAACACCATCAATATAACGGCATGTGAACCAAAATAATAGTGTAAAGACAACAAATTTCACAAATATATATACACATCCATATTCAGACATTGAGACTGACATTCTTAAATACGTTTGTTTGATTTCGATGTGATTTGAACTTCAAAACACCATTGTACAATATTGTATTCCTTTTGAGAGTCTTAATTACGTTACTACTTGAATGTCTGGCATTGATCCAACTGGAAAAGAATGATGTTCTTCATGCTGTCCATTTTGCTACAAAAACTAATTTTACCACAGAAATAAAACATGTGCTTGGTGGATACATTATTCGTTGCTTTTTAATTCTTAGAAATAACACGTAGAAAGATTCCTGAGTTAAAATTGGCACTACTGTTCCAAACAACTTTGAAAGTCGATGATCTAAAAAGTCTCATACCAAAATACATCTTTGATATAAATCATCTGCATCAGTCTTCATTCAGTGTTTCTGAGACATCTTATCATCACATTGTAAATTAAACATTTCATCTCAAAGTTGTTTTTGAAATTCATGTAAACGTACCATTTATGCAGTTTCAAGAAATTTGATGTTCGACTTGTATAGTGCATCTAAATTTCTGTAGGTAATTTAACCTAATAAAGACAAAACTTCGATGAAACGTTTGCTTACAGTTCAATGGTTTGTTTATCAAATTCAAGACAATTTGGTTTTGGATCTTTATGTGCATGACTAGTTTTAGTTTTGTTTTTCAATTTGCTTCAATTATATTTTTGTGTATGTTTAATGTTATTCTTAATTTTTCTTGGATGCATTAGTTCATAGAAACAAGAGGCTCCCAAGAGCCTGAATCGCTCACCTGAACTACACAGGTACATATATTTGTAGATATTATTGTGCTCAACAACATGCGATTTAAATTTCTAAAATATCTTGATTAGTTTTCAAGATATTGGGCTTAATAAGTGTAAATTTGGCAAAAATTAGGAAAAAGAACAATAACTCCAACTACAGCAGTGAGATCTTTTCGAAAATTTCAGGACAGGTAGGTCTTAATATGCTGATCACTTTTGATTCTTGCACAATTTTGATATCTGAAACCATTTTTGAGTTACTAGACAAAAATACAATTTACCCCTTTGTTCTATTTTTAGCCATGGCGGCAATGTTTTTTTACAAATAAAAAATCTGAACGATAGAGTTGTAGCATATAAGCTATTAAACAAGTGTGACATGTTAAGATGCAGTTGGTTTTACCTTGTCAAACAAGTTAATCTTTGAAATTCAGGGTAAAAGTAATGAAAAATGGTAAATTTTGTTTTTTAAAGGGCCATAACTTCTAAAAGAAATGGTTCTACAGCTTTGACCTTATTACATGAAATGTAGATCTTGATGTGCTTATTTCATAGCAGATAGATCTTGAGATGCTGATCACTTTTGTCTCCCATCAGAATTTTGATATCTGTAACTATTTTTGAGTAATTAGCAAAAAACTGCAATTTACCCCTATGTTCTTTTTTTAGCCATGGCGTCCATATTTTTTGACGAATCAAAACTCCGAACGACAGAATTGTAGCGTTTATGCTATATAACAACTGTGCCAAGTTTGGTTGAAGTTGGATGTATGGTGTCAGACAAGTTAATCTATGAAATTCAGGGGAAAAGTAATGAAAAATGGTAAATTTTGATGCTTTAAGGGCCATAACTCCTAAAAGAAATGGTTCTACAGCTTTGACCTTATTACATGAAATGTAGATCTTGATGTGCTTAATCATATACAATTTAAATTTTTGAAATATCTTGTATAGTTTTCAAGATACAGGGCTAAATAAGTGAAAAAATTTGAAAACATCCAGAAAAAAGGCAATAACTCCTATGTCAATTGTTGGATCTTCTTGAATATTTCATAGCAGATAGATCTTGAGATGCTGATCACTTTTGTCTCCCATCAGAATTTTGATATCTGTAACTATTTTTGAGTAATTAGCAAAAAACTGCAATTTACCCCTATGTTCTTTTTTTAGCCATGGCGTCCATATTTTTTGACGAATCAAAACTCCGAACGACAGAATTGTAGCGTTTATGCTATATAACAACTGTGCCAAGTTTGGTTGAAGTTGGATGTATGGTGTCAGACAAGTTAATCTATGAAATTCAGGGGAAAAGTAATGAAAAATGGTAAATTTTGATGCTTTAAGGGCCATAACTCCTAAAAGAAATGGTTCTACAGCTTTGACCTTATTACATGAAATGTAGATCTTGATGTGCTTAATCATATGCAATTTGAATTTTTAAAATATCTTGTATAGTTTTCAAGATATAGGGCTAAATAAGTGCAAAATTATGAAAAAATCCAGAAATTACTTTCACCCTATGCCAGAATTTTGATATCTGGTACTGTTTTTGAGTTATTAGCAAAAATCTACAATTTACCTCTATGTTCTATTTTTAGCCATGGCGGCCATGTTTTTTACGAATCAAAAATCCGAACGATAGTTTTGTACACATAATGCTATTAAACAACTGTACCAAGTTTGGTTGCAATTGGACTTATGGTGTCTGACAAATTAAAGTTTGAAAAATTGTTAACAGACGACGATGACGGACGCCAAGTGATGGTATAAGCTCCCATGGACCTTCGGTCCAGGTGAGCTAAAAAGTAAATAAAATATTATAACTCACCTGAAATGCAATCATCTTAAAATTTCTTGTTATGTTGACTTCTAAAACTGTGTTTGAATGAAATGTTCTATTCTAAAAATGAAGATAAAAAACATAGAGTAATGCTTCTCTTACGATTTTTTTCATATTTAGATTCAAACAAGCAGAGGTACCAATGGGATATCCTAATGTCAAAAGTCCGAAAAGGACAAAAACAGACAACATGTAAAACATGGAAACACAAAATAACTGAATATCGATCAATAACGCGAACTCAAGTGGAAACAAAAGTGAACTCAGGTTGCCCGGAAGAGTAAGCAGTTCCTGCTTGCTATAGCAAACCCGTCGCGTTGCCAACAGCCAATTCAGCGTGTCAAATCCGGTAATGGAAGACAAAACAAAACTCTATGACAAACCATCATCTGCACTCATCAAAGAGATCGAAATCAAAGAATCATTCGAATTATTCTTGCGATTCTAGTAGCCTTTAAGGAATTGCTAATGCAATTTTCAACTGTTTGTTGAAATGTGCAACTGAGCGGTTACATTTTCATAATAATAAAATATATCAACTTACTTTTTTATTTGTTTTGCTGGCATGACTAGATATTAACACTGGAACAATAACCAAACAATAACAATGCACACAACAATACACAATATAATAACCCTTCGTCTGTTCATTTTGTATGAATGGAAGTGTTTCATTCTAACAATATCATCCATATGCAGCTAGCCAAATAATTACTCAATAAAACGAGCATATTTTTATACATTTAAAAGAATGAACATTTTTATTGGAGATGATGACGAATTGCACTTGTGACACTATTCATGTATTTCGTCATTGTGTTTTCTACGTAATGTTGAATGATACTTGATATTTCCTTTCTGAGCCATATTTTACACCTAACGGAAACCACATTAAGGGGGTTTTGAACAACAATTTCCTGAAATCAAGCTTTATATTGATGCGGTATAAGTAATAAAACACTTTCTCAAAACATGTACATCTCGACCATTCATTTCATAAACAGATCTGCAATATAACTTACATAAGCACAAAACATAGTCAGTCTGGAAAAGGACTTTATGTTTAGAGTCATGTGTCGGTGAGCCTAAACATTAACAATGAGCTCTAATAATATCAAGAATTATTTAGTTCAATCCAAGAATGCCAAGTAAAAGATTCGAAGAGGCATAGATAAGGAAATATTTAAATACCCCAAAAAGCTACTTTTCCACCCGTACCATAATTCTTTTTTGGAAATAGCCAGATGCCGTTCCATTATACAACTTTTTCCGAGTTTCTCAGAGTTCGGTATTGAAATAAACTATGACAGTCTGAACATTAAGAAACACATCCAGTTATTATTATTGATTGATAAAACTGATGTTTAAATAGTTTTAATTTGAATGCTTAATTTTTATAGACAATTTTTAATGGACAAAAAATGGTTAGTATGTTGAAAATTTAGCAAGTTGGGCATCATTCATTCTAATTCTAACACTAATTTTTTGGTTGGTCGTTAGAATGTTTTTTTTTTTATGTTATTACTCTATTTTATTGACCGTGTTGGTCACGGGTCAATTATTTAGGGATTCTTCGTTTAAATCTTACCTTTAACACTGAGAAATTTAAGCTCCGCCCAACCTTGTGAATAAAATAGAGTAATATCTGTGACAATAAACAATAATCTTCGAAAAACAAACCATGTTTACAAATTTTGGAAAAAAAACTTATTATTTTTTTTATTATTATTATTTAAATAACAATACTTTTCCCAATATGCTAAAGACTCTTTGACCTTATTATCTTAATTAAAAAGTCTTTTGATAAGCTTACTGTCACCTAGGTAAAATTAAGATCCCCATTCACCAAAAGACTCGTTTTAATTTTGAAAAGTTAGTTTTTCTTTTCATGGAGATAAAACAATAATACGTACCTTAAAACATAAAAGTCAATACAATCATAAAACTATCAATTCCTCGCGATCTACCTTAAGACTTATGAACTGAAAATAAATGCTTTATTTAACATAAGAATAAAATTAGTCTTTAATAGATATCACCCTTAATTCATTTCATTTTGCAACTATTAGAATTCTCATTTCACATATAACTGTATTGTGAAAACTAAAATTTACCAATCTTTAAGAGAAAAAATTATGCATAGAAGACAATTAAAGATACGAAAAGCAATCATTTTCATCTTCTTCAATAATCTATTGTATAAGTTATATGTTTACTTAGAATTTCATTAAAAATGTACAAAAGGCAAATTGATACATGGTATTCGGCTTGTGCAAATTGCATTTAGCTATTTAAAAAAAAAACAGTTATTAGTTATGCTACAAAGTCTTTCAATTGCCAAAAAGAGCATCCTGCAAAAAAAGTGTTACAACAAGCAACCGAAAAATAAAGCAATATGTTTTACAAAACATATTAAACAGAAGGGAAAAATATCAGGTTGTATTTGATAGATATGATAAAATAAGTATACCGAGTTAGTGTTAAAATATATGACGAATATATATACGAATACATACATTTATGTACACATGCACCAACTACCAGCATAATGTAACATCAATAACAAAACAATGGAACTGTATCAATTTTAATTTAATTTAATTGTCTGATAAGTGTTGGTCATTATATACTGCTTTCAAAACATGACACAACATTCTCTATGAATTAAATAGAAGAGATATAAATACAGAACAGCATTGATAATCGACGTAAACATATTGAATAATTCATCTTTTAATCTCCTAAAACATGTAAAACGCACAAGAGTTAAATTTCCTTTAAGTTTCAACACTTGTGATTCCTTGTCATGTTCAAGTATTTATGTTAAAGATCCTGATTAAATAAAAGAGTTACAACATAACACGCAATAGAGCTATGTAAAATACACAAGTCCATAAAATGTGATCATGGTTCTTTTCATTCTTTTATATAAATTTGTGTTAGTTAGTTGAATCAAATCTCGGGGGATCGAAAACAAAAAAATATGGTAAGAAAAGTACTCGTACCCATAAAGTTCAGACAATTTTAGTGATTCAAATCCTTAAGTATTTCTTTGTTTCTTTATCAATTTATGTAAACAGATGTGTTAATCAATATGTAATTTAAATCGTTAAACCTGGTTTAAAATGTCTATTTTTATATGATACTCTTATCATTATGTTTAGCTATATCCATTCTGATTTTTCAATCAAAACTTTTTTTTAAAAATAACATTTTTAAATAGAAAAACTGTAATCACCTTGCATTGATTTTGTTTGTGATGAACTTATAGCTGAACTGGATGTTAAAGATGTGGAAGTCAACATGGCAGAACTGATTTCAATTGATGAAGTCCCAAAAAAGGTCCTGGTTGACGTTCCCTTTGATAAACTAGAATAAGTTGATGCTGACTGGGACGAAGTCTCCTCTGAAACTGACGTAACATTACAATTTACTTCATCTGATAGATCTGCACAATGAACAACTCCATCGCATTGGGCTCCCGATACACATACGCCATTGTCACATCTGATTAAACGCTCTGGGCATTGCAGAGTGGAATCACCTATAATAAATGATGTACATGTAAATATGCCAGAAACAGATGGATCCAGTCCTAACATGTAAGCAGTAAACCATAAAAGTTGACCAGAATAGATTTATGATCTGATTTCAGTAGACCGTGGTCCACTTAAAGTCACTTTCTAAGTAGACCCGTACCTATCTCTGCTTTGACAGAACAGATATGGCCCGTTTTGTAGGAAAATGATATAAAAGAATCAATACATCCCTTATCATTTTTCTTCAATGACTAAAACTCAAATTTTTTTTTAGCTAACACTTTATGAGAATCTGAGTCTGCTTTATCTGTTTTATTGTCTATACAAAAAGTATTGATAAGATACAGACATAAATAATCGAAATTGTTCTTTCTTTAAGTTTATGGTAATATTTTGCAAATTTACTGTAACCGTTTTTTTTTCGTTTTTTTTTCTTTTTTTTATTATTATTTTGATATCGCCGTTACTTATCTATGAATAAGTTTAAAATGAGGGTTTATAAGAGATCAACCATTTTTGTCATTTTCATAATAAAGGATCATTATTTTGTTTAGTTTTTAGCTTCTTCATTATTACGTTTTCTGATAGTTGCCCACTTTTGTCTTGAAAATCATTAACAGTTATTCCTCCTATTACCCACTTTATCCCAGTTATAAAGTGAATAGGATTATTGTGGGTTTTTTTTTCAATAACTTTACCTATTTTTTTTAAACCACTCTCCCTTAAACCAAGTTTCAATTACTCCTACAAAAATGGTATTTCATTTAAATCTTAATCACCTTATATCAGTCACAGACTAGAATAAGGTTTCGTCCATTTATGCAAAATTTATGAATTATGGACCAATTTTCATTTTTGAATCGATAATTTTTTAAGTCCGTTTTTTTTTACAATTGCTTAATGTCAATCATCTTAATTAACACTAACAGTTGTCCTTTTAATTTCATCAGGTGTAGGTTGAACAAACCTATCTATAGAAAAGACATGTTCCCGGAGTCTGATTGAATTGGTCTTTTTATGTCTTAAACCACACAACAAAGCTACCTTAGAGGGTTCTTTATTAAGATGGTCTGTTGATGGTAATATGTCACTGGTAGTAATATTAGTATAATTTAGAAGATTAATAGTAATTTTTTTCTAAAATTCTTACGCAGGCGACATATTGCTTAATTATTAAGAAAAAATTACGACCTTCTAACCTACCTAGAAGGTGGGTTTTACTTGTGACCAACTCTTTTATCTGACAAAGTGTAAACATAAGCCCAAATGACTTTCAGCTTCTTTGTCCATTATTTCAATCATTAAAGAAACGAAATTAGCTAATTAAAACAATAAGTGGTTTATTGCACATTTTTACAATGTGAAGGTGAAGAATAAAATTTGCATCATTTTACCAAAATATTGCTATGTGGATGGTCCTGAGTTTGATGCGTTCCCTAACTTTTTATTGAGACGATCAGTACCTAATAATGTGGAAATGATTCCCACACAATGTTTTCAAAAAAGAAGAGACAAGTGAAGGTGACCAAAGACATGCTCCACCGGTAACTTCAGATAAACTAAAGAGGAAGTTTTAGAACAGTATCCCAAAGAAAACAAAAGATTCGAATAAGTGGGCCCTTAATCTTTACAAAGATTGGGCAGTTTTAAAAAATGCTTATCCTTCATCATACTTGGAGAATCCAAGATTTTATCCTGTTCCCATTCATATGGGAAGTGAGCAAGCGGAAAAAACTATTGGCTATCGCAGTTTAATGTAAAAGCTAGAAGGTAAGATGGAGCAGACTATCCGCCAATTACTTTAACTCAAATTACAGCTGCGATTCAGAGATTTCTTAGAGATGATTGAAAAAGACCAACAATAAACCTTTTAAAGAAGGATGATGCGGAATACGACACTTTTCGAAAGCCATTGGATTCAAGGATGGAAGAACTAACAAACAAAGGCGTTAGAACTAATATCAGTAGTGCGGATCCTGTTTTAGAAATAAGACGAAGCTCTATTATGGGAATCTGGTGTTTTGAATATAGAAACTGCAACAGGGTTTTCAAATTGTGTTTTCTTCTATAATTGTAAGATTTTTGCATTTTGAGCAAGCGATGAACATAGGAATTTAGATGTGTCATAGTTTATTAATGGATTTGACGAGGAAGCCAACCTGAATTATGTTGAGTTTAGTGGACGTTCGAGTAAAAATGTTCAGGCAGGTTTAAAACATCAAAAAGAAGAGTCTTAAAATATTCGCCATTTTGAACAGAAAGACAATGAAAGATGCCTTGTAAAGATACAGATGGGTCCAAACCTAACCTGTACAAAAGTGAACCGGGAGAAAACATCTAGTTTACTTTTCTGGTTTGGTTTGGTTTGCGTTACCAAACAAAATAGCAAACCACAGTTTACTCAAAACAAACCGTGGTATGTTTTTTCTAGTTTGGTTTGGTTTGAAAAGCAAACCAAACCAAACCAGGCGGCTGGTTTGGTTTGCTCTGACCAAACCAAACTTTGACGCTGGTTTGGTTTGCTCTGACCAAACCAAACTAGGGTGCTGGTCTGGTTTGCTCAGACCAAACCAAACTAGGGCGCTGGTTTGGTTTCTCTTACCAAACCAATCTAAAATGATGGTTAATATCTAAATCATAATAAATTCTTCAAGTAAAACATATTTGTTTTACGAGAACAAATATCATAAAATGATGACGGACGTCGTATTACTTCGATTCTTTGAACATCTGCGCATGTTGATGGTTTGCTCTTAAAATAGAAAACTTTCGTGCTGGTTTGGTTTACTTATAAAATACCAATCTAATATGATGTTAAATGTTTATATCAGAATTTGTAATTCGATTGAGACATTTAGTGAATAATATTTGTTCATGAAATGTAATATTGTGAAATAGTTCTGACATTCTTTCACATCGATTATATGAATCATCTGCGCATGCTCGCGGTTTGCTCAGAGCAAACCAAACCAAACCAAACTAGGGCGCTGGCTTGGTTTGCTTTTCAAAGCTTGGTTCGCTCTGACCAAACCAAACCAAACCAGCCGTCTGGTTTACATTTCGAGTAAACATTAAAGTAAACTTTGGTTTGCTAAAGGTAAACCAAACCAAGTGGAAAGTGAACTTAGACCAAACTTCTGGTTTGCTTTTCTAGTTTGGTTTGCATACAGGTTAGGTTTGGACCCATCTGTATATGCAAAATACCTAAATTACATCCCGAAAATTAGTCCGTTTTACAGAAGATATAGAATATTCTTAAAGCCATAAACTTTCCTCAGGTAATCGGTGAGAAGAAACTTTCAACTATGATGAAGTTGCTTTTTAATGATGCTGGAATAATTACTACTGGAATACTACTGGAAGAGAAAAAAACATTCTGGGAAAGTTGGATGTTGCATAACACTCTTCAATCTGGGACATGATGGAAAAAATTGTGTGTTTAAGAAGTGGACATCGTAGTAATGCTGTAAATGTTTACAAAAGACCATTGAAAAATTGGAACTCTCTGTTTCTAATGCACCCAATGCACCAGCAACATATGAAGAAAATGTGTTACCACGGGATATTACTAGTGCAAAATGTAATAATTCACGTGATGATGCTAAAAAATAAAACAATGATTGTAAGATACTATCTAATATAACCCTAATAAAAAAGTACTGTGTTACTTGTGATGCTAATAATACAATATTTTGGAGCATTATAGAAACTGCTCCAATGCGTATTATTTCACTTAAACTCAATAGAGTACTCGCTTCATTTACGAAGTTAAAACTCGCAATACCTAATGAAAGCCTTGGCTAAAACATGGCACGGTATAACTTCACTCGATATTGTATGTAGTTCAATGAATGTGTTTGTCGTGTGTAATCGTATAAGACTAGTAAACACATAAAATGTGAAGAACAAGAATATGTCCAAAGCACATATTGAACCATTCCGAAACATTTGGAACGGACGGACTTTCGTATATGAGCACTAAAATAACCTTTTTTATATAAAAAAAACTGCCATCTGGGGACAAACATCATTCTATGCCATGCAGGATTTTATAAAATGTCACAAATATTTCATAGTTAATATCCTTTAATTGTAGTACATGATACCGAGAATGTTATGACTTTAAAGACTATACAAATGTGAAATATTTACTCACAATTGAATTCATCAGTTCCGTCAAAACAGTCAAAAGAACTGTCACATGTCATCTCGCTAGGGATACATGTACCATCGCCGCACTCAAACTGGTCTGTCGAGCAGCCCAATGGTGATGCCTGTAATATTTCAACGTATTTCTTCATATTTGATAAAATAATTGTTATTGTTACATTAAAGTACGTGTAACCCTTATAATATTATCATTTAGCACACTCAGCTTTTATCAAACCAATATTTATAAAAAATAAAGAAGGAATGTGTTCATGGGACACAGATGCCAACGCTGTTCCTTTACAGAAACTAGAAGTCCGACAGGTCTGAAAGTTGCTAAGGACATACAGTTTGTCATACTGAACCATCCTTCCAAGTTTCAAAATACAAATGACAACAAAGTTCCAGACAATAAATTTTGCTACGCCTGACGCGCGTTTCGTCTATTCAAGACTCATCAGAGGCGCTCTACCAAAAAATATTGAAAATGCCAAACACTGTATGAATATGAAGAGCATAGAACAGTATAACCAAAAATACCAAACTGGGGAACCAAATTATTACTAAGATATTCAACCTATGTCTGGGGTAGGAAGAACCTTAGGGATTAGACAATTTTGAAATTTAGACGGATAATTTAACGCTTTGATGTATTCTCCAACTCAAAAGTGTTGGTGCCGGAGCGGGCTAACCTCGGGGAATTTAAACTCCACCAGCAGTGCTAACCTTCACGTGTGTTCGAAATAAAAATGACAACAAAGTTCCAGACAATAAATTTTGCTACGCCTGACGCGCGTTTCGTCTATTCAAGACTCATCAGAGGCGCTCTACCAAAAAATATTGAAAATGCCAAACACTGTATGAATATGAAGAGCATAGAACAGTATAACCAAAAATACCAAACTGGGGAACCAAATTATTACTAAGATATTCAACCTATGTCTGGGGTAGGAAGAACCTTAGGGATTAGACAATTTTGAAATTTAGACGGATAATTTAACGCTTTGATGTATTCTCCAACTCAAAAGTGTTGGTGCCGGAGCAGGCTAACCTCGGGGAATTTAAACTCCACCAGCAGTGCTAACCTTCACGTGTGTTCGAAATACAAATGACAACAAAGTTCAAGACAATAAATTTTGCTACGCCTGACGCGCGTTTCGTCTATTCAAGACTCATCAGAGGCGCTCTACCAAAAAATATTGAAAATGCCAAACACTGTATGAATATGAAGAGCATAGAACAGTATAACCAAAAATACCAAACTGGGGAACCAAATTATTACTAAGATATTCAACCTATGTCTGGGGTAGGAAGAACCTTAGGGATTAGACAATTTTGAAATTTAGACGGATAATTTAACTCTTTGATGTATTCTCCAACTCAAAAGTGTTGGTGCCGGAGCGGGCTAACCTCGGGGAATTTAAACTCCACCAGCAGTGCTAACCTTCACGTGTGTTCGAAATACAAATGACAACAAAGTTCCAGACAATAAATTTTGCTACGCCTGACGCGCGTTTCGTCTATTCAAGACTCATCAGAGGCGCTCTACCAAAAAATATTATTGAAAATGCCAAACACTGTATGAATATGAAGAGCATAGAACAGTATAACCAAAAATACCAAACTAGGGAACCAAATTATTACTAAGATATTCAACCTATGTCTGGGGTAGGAAGAACCTTAGGGATTAGACAATTTTGAAATTTAGACGGATAATTTAACGCTTTGATGTATTCTCCAACTCAAAAGTGTTGGTGCCGGAGCGGGCTAACCTCGGGGAATTTAAATTCCACCAGCAGTGCTAACCTTCACGTGTGTTCGAAATACAAATGACAACAAAGTTCCAGACAATAAATTTTGCTACGCCTGACGCGCGTTTCTTCTATTCAAGACTCATCAAATCAATCTTGTGTACGGTTCCTGAGAAAAGCTTGACAGATATTTTCACAGTCATGTTCACATATTTTCACATTGGCCTAAGTCCCAAACAGGAATATGATGTCCGACAGGTGTGAAAATTGGTAAGGACGTACAGTTTGTCACACTGAACAATCCTAACAAGTTTATAATCATTCTCATCTACGGTTTCTGAGAAAAGCTTGACGGAAATTTTCATAGTCATGTTCACATATTTTCAATCGGCCTAAGTCTTTAACAGCAAGTTAGTGTCTGTCAGGTCTTTAAATCACTTAGGACGTTCAGTTTGTCTTACTGAACCATCCTACCAAGTTTCAAATCATTCTCGTGTACTGTTCCTGAGAAAAACTTGACGGAAATTCTCATATCATGTTCACATATTTTCACATCGGCCTTGGTCCCAAACAGGAAGTAGAATTCTGACAGGTCTGAAAATAGCATTAAGAAGTACAATTTGCCATACCTAACCATCATACCAAGTTTTAAATCATTCCCTTGAAAAGTTTTGAGAAAAGCTTGAGGGAAATTCGTACGGACGTACGGACGGACGGAGATGAGTGAAACTTAATGCCCCAGACATGTAGTCGCGGGGGCATAAAAAAAGAGGCTTCGAGGAGCCTGAATTGCTCATCTGATCTCTTATGCTAAAGCATCTTACCCAATGTGCAACATGGTCTACATTTACTTTGTAAAAAGCAGAAAAGCAACAAGTTACGATAGAAAACACTGTTAAGATCAAGAATACAAGGTAACAAAGCTTTCCATTTGAAAAAAGGTAAAAGGGGGATAACTCTCAAAGGCTGATCTGACAGATTTGACCCTGAAATCATTTTTGTAGATTTCAATTAGCTAAACAATTTTGCAATGCTAAGTTTTTCTCTAGCTCTTACGGTTTTATAGATAAAATTAAAAAACTGCGAAAATTATTAATTTTGACGATTAAGGGGAAATAACTCAAATAAGGAGTTGTCCCACAACTTCGAATTAATAAAGAGTTTTGTAGAGCTGTTGATGCTGAAGATTGAAGATTGCTTCGGATGTTCTCTATCTCTTATACTGTTTGAGCTATAAGCCAAAAACTATGGTTTGACCCCCCCCCCCCTGTTCTATATTTAGCAACGGCTGCCATGTTGATTGGTCGGCATGCATAAATTTCACAAACTTGATAGAGATCATCCTAAAAATCAAGTGTAAAAAGTTTAAAAGCAATCCCTTTAGGGTTTTAAGGGAGGAAGATTTTTTAAAATCAGTTAGAATTTATTTCAAAAACAGTTAAAGGGGATCTTAAACGGTTGATCTGACAATTTTGACCTCTAGCACTTACTGTTTACAAGATAAGTTAAAAAACTATGAAAATGGTCAATTTTTACAATTAAGGGAAAAAAACTCCTATACATATTTCACAAACTTGGTAGAAAACATCCTAAAAATCAAATGTCTAAAGTTTGAAACCAATCCCTTCAGTCGTTTCAGAGAAGAAGATCTTTGAAATAAAAATGACAACAAAGTTCCAGACAATAAATTTTGCTACGCCTGACGCGCGTTTCGTCTATTCAAGACTAATCAAAGGCGCTCTACCAAAAATATTGAAAATGCCAAACACTATATGAATATGAAGAGCATAGAACTGAAGAAAAGTTAACGGACGACGGACGACGGACGCTTAATGATGACCCTTCGGGTCTGGTGAGCTAAAAAGTAACCTTTACCAATACCACCCTCACCTGGTTGCCTTTATGGACCTAATTACAGAATATATCATTGCTTGCTGCCTGCGTTGGACAGTGCTCGTTATACAAAGATCTATTAGATAGGAAAATGCATTGGGTAACATCAGTATGACCGATATAAGCACGCTTAAGTTACATGAAGATGCCCGTTAACCCAGATTTGACTGTATGTGTATTTGGTATGATAAAATGTTTGTTTGTGTGTGTGTTTGTGTGTGTATCGACGCACCTAAGCCATGCAAGGCTGTCAGTTTTAATTGTGGATGAAACCACCGTCCTTGGGCAGGTAATTGACACACCTAATCACATACAGTTGGGGAAGTCTCTTTTTTGTTAAATACAAATGGGACTCGAACACCAGCTGAGAGGTGATCGGCAAGTGATCCATCCTATAGTAATTAAACCAGCGCCTTAGGCCACTCGGCCACCCAGGCCCCGTATAGTAAAATGTTCAATATATACAAAGACTTGTTTCATAAGTAGCATCTTTGGCCTTCAGACAGATAAAAGTATCTCGACTGTTACGTGATATGATACATTATGTACATATTATCACTCTAATATCTATTGGTAGTCAATTATCTCCCCTGCAGAAAACAGCTAATGTGTTTTTAAATTTTTAACGATGACAACAACGATGGCGACGCCATATAAACAATCTTCAATTTTCATTTATTGTGCATGGATCTGACTACTTTCATATACGTGGGACATCTTATGTTATAAAGAATCTTTTCTGTTGCGTAAACAGTTGTTTATAAGGTCAACAAAAGTGCATATTTTAACAAATCGAGTAAAATTTGCTGGACGTTGAAAAAAATAAAATGTCAATAAACCTTTAGAAAATCACACAAGGCGTTAATACCTGCAGTACATTCTCGAAATTTGTGGGAATGTTAGGTTATTACCTTTTCTTACGACAGAAATTAGTTTGGAAATTATATCTACTGTTATCAATAAGGTTATAATGAAGTAAATATAGATCTGTGTCGCAACCTGGTTTTTACACCCAAGATGATGGGTAGAAGTAAATATTGCTTATTTTTTTATTATAAGAGATAATGAATCAAATTAAATTGATAAAATAAGCAAATTTATTATAAAAATTATTAAAAGCATATGAACTCCAGGGACCCCACAGAACAAAACTTTAATATCCTATTTTTAGAGGGGGACACGTCCCAAATTTTGACTTTTGAAATGATGCTTGATGCTTGGTTGTAACCAATAGGCCAATTTTAAGTGAATTTTTGCTGCGGTAACCTATGGATTCTAGGTTCCCATTTACACCCAGATGGATGAAACTTTCCAGAAAAGTGAGTAAAATGTTACAAATTTTTGTCCTCTTTGAGTGATGGTCCAAAACGTTAACATTATGGGCAATGGAAACATTTACTTCCTTATTACCTATATGGGAAAAGACAGGGACCAAACACTGAAAATATAATGGTCTCACTTTATGAGATTTGACTATTTTTGATTATCTGAACCAAAAACATTTACATTGATCTTTAAATTTTCTCAGTTTTGGCAATATTTGGGGTCTATGGGAGATTTTATGCAAATTGCCTTTTAAAGGACTTTTTGCTATTTTCAGCTCTGATTTGGGGCCAACTTACCCTTTTATAAATGTTTATTATGTTAATAGCATATTTAATTATTAAGAATAATGTAGGAAATGTTATCATCTTCTGGTTTTGTTGTGAAGTCTAGAATAAGTGTTTTTTCTAGCCCTTTGCTTGGTTGCGGCATCATAAGATTTTTATAAGTATGATTATATGCACCTTGTAATTATGCATTCCATGAGAAGCATAGCTTGATTAATTGAGTTCAATTCAATAAGTAAATGAGTGTGCATTATTAAAAAACAATTTTATAAACACTATTTTTATCAGATGTTGGTAAAAGTTGAAAATATTGTAAATATTTGCTCTCAAACTGTCCATTTACCACCATTTTTGCAAGGAAATCAAGGTCTGTCTTCATGAAAAAATGTTTTAACTCTATACATTTTTCATTAAATGTGTTGTTTTCATCTTGTATAAGTGAAACATTGCATTTTCAGATGGTTGAAATCATTTCCTACCTTTCATTTATAAGAAATATGTTTATTTTACCCATGGTCACCTCTGTCTATTGAATAATCAGTTCCACAATAGGCTAAAATACAGCTCAAATTTCATTTTGTGCTTGAAAATGTGGTTGGTTTTGTCTCTTTTGTAAGAATAATATACATTTAACATTTTAAAACTGTTTTAAGTTAAAAATTGTATTTTATTCCTTCAAAAAAATCATCAACAAACATGTACCCCCTGAAAAGGCTGAAGTAAGGGTTTTCGCACTCCGCACATATCAGAAGAGGGGAAAATTTAAAACTTCAAATTTTATTTGTTATAAAATAAGTTTTTCATGTTCTGTTGGTATTTTCTGATTGATAAAAGTAATTTATTGGCTTAAATGTCATGAAAATAGAAAATTATTGCTACAAAGCTTCCTTTAATTCCCTTAAGATTGCACGCAACACAGCATTTTTGGCCAAGTAGCCTTATATAAGTAGCTATATTTTGAATATCTCTCTTCTGATCAATCTGAAACTTTGTATTTAAGCCAGAGTTAGACAAGGGATGGTAAAAAAAACGCATTGATTTGAAAATCTGAGGCATTTCTGAGCTGTATAGGTTATAATGAAGTAAATATAGATCTGTGTCGCCACTTCGTTTTTACACCCAAGATGATGGGTAGAAGTACATATTGCTTATTTTTTTATTATAAGAGATAATGAATCAAATTAAATTGATAAAATAAGCAAATCAATTTTAAATATAATTAAAAGTATATAAACTCCAGGGACCCCACAGAACAAAACTAAAATATCCTATTTTTAGAGGGGGCACGTCCCAAATTTTGACTTTTGAAATGATGCTTGATGCTTGGTGGTAACAAAGAGGCCAATTTTAAGTGAATTTTCGCTGCGGTAACCTATGGATTCCAGGTTCCCATTTACACCCAGAGGGATGACACTTTCCAGAAAAGTGAGTAAAATGTTACAAATTTTAGTCCTCTTTGAGTGATGGTCCAAAACGTTAACATTACGGGCAATGGAAACATTAACTTCCTTATAACCTATAAACGATCCATTTGAATTGAATGTGTAACTAAGAAAAAACTTTCAAGGGACACAACCAAGTTCTATCTTTAATTAATAATAAACATGATAAAAGGGGGCATTTCTTATTTTTAAAACGGATGACTGAAGATTGAATTGGACATTTAATCCAATACAATGAAAATTCACATGTTGTTGATCCCAATTTACGGACACCAGTCAAAAAGGTAAACATGCTCTATGACTTAATCGAATTCAACAGGTAAATCGTGTACTTTTAATAAGAAGTTGTCAAGACGGACTTGAAAAAAGGGTATTTTTCTTTATTTCATTTTGGCCTAACCTCTTGCAGTACATGTCTGAAAATTTGCAGATGGCAAGATATACATTTAAAATAATAGTGTAATCTTCTTCAGATTTTTTTAATAAACGTTAACATAGTGGGATCCATTTCAGTTTAACCGTATGCATTTTATAAATATCTACATAATAAGATGCATAATAAATGTAATTTGTTACTTTTATCAACTCTTTTTAATTCAGAATAGTTTATTTAAACAACATTATAACTTAAAATAGAATGAACTTTTTTGCTAAAAGATCTTTTAATTCACTTGACAACCAGGATAAACATTCGAATGGACTTTCTTATCTTTTCCGATGACGAGCTCTCATTCTATTACTTAAATACCACCGGTTTTCGCATTGATATCAGGTGTTTGAAATACTTTAATGTGTACTTACTTTTCGAGCAATCGATAACACCAACAAAATTTGAATTTTCTTCCGCAGGTATACCATCTTACAAGAATTCATTTCACACTTTTTCTTGAACGTTTCTTACAATTTAACAGTAACTGTTCTAAATTATTGTCCTGTATTTTAAAATTCGTGACGCTACGTACACACTTAAAATTCAATGTCAGAACTGGGTTTTTCCTCCTTTTCTACATATTACCACGTTAACATTCTTTTTAATCGGCTTTTTATCACCAAGAATTTATCAGCAACCAACTTACGGACCTTTGGATAAAAAACGTAACAAAGGCTTTCATATAAATTCTTTTTACTGGTGTATGATATATTTAAGACCCTGCTTGTTTGAATACTTATATAGTATATAACAACATTACTTCTTTCTAAAAGAAATAAACCTTTCAAAAATGCTTCCTTATGGTCAAATAAGCTTTATTGTGTATTTCAACCAGGAAGGAGAGTTAAGTTATATGATTGTAAGTTAGACATCATATAACCACAGGTAGTTCTTGTTTCTCTCTTTTGATATTTTATCAAATGTCAGTTTGTCATGCAAAACAAACATGTCACATAGATGCTAATAAAAAATTGATACAATAAAACAAATCATTGAGTGGCAACTTTTTTTTACAATATGGATACATGTAAAATCTTAAATGCCTTTAAATGCAAATTTAATTTGTTTATATGACATGAGTAACCACTGGCCATTCGATTAAAAATTATCTTAATCCAGATGAGCAGATAATAGTAAGTAATGAGCAATCTAGGGATAAACTGAACCAACCATTGGTTATACCTGCACAGTTCAAATATGGTTGAAAATAGAATATGTTTACCTTCCCGCGACCATCAATTGCTTCCCTGTCATAATACAAGGCATATTTTTCTCATCAACTGCATTTTAATAGGACTTATACAGAACTTCCTTTTTTAATGAAGCCAACAGAACTTCCTTTTTTAATGAAGCCAAGACAAAATCAAAGCAGGCTAGATCATGTTTCAAATATTTATTCTTTAAGCAGTGTATTTTAAAGACTAAATTACGACAATCGAAATAGAACCATAATAAAATTGATAGTAAATGTGTTTACGAATTTCACACGTTATTGACAAGGCAAAGCTACGGAATATTCATTACATTCAACTAATGCATGCCATTTTAACTATATACAATATGTACTTTGTGAGAGAATTTAGCATATATTTATATAAATTTTACATGAAAATCGACCTATAACACTCAAAAAAAGTAACTCTGTAGAACTTTCATTGACATTGTTAATTGTACGGTTTTGAAGAAAAAATGCTTGAAACAAATTTCGCAAATATGTACATCCATATCTAAAACTAAAGACTAACATTCATGAATGCGTTTCTTTAAATTTGATGTGATCTTGAACTTCAAAACATCAGTGTACAATATTGTATTGTATTCCTCGGAACAGTTAATGGCACTTTCCTGTTTTTGTTGTTGGTATTGTTTTCAACTGGTAAGAATGGCGCACTTGTAACACATTTTAAACACATTTTGTCGTTATTTCTTTAAGCGAACAGCAGTTGTGTCTGATGAACTGTTAAATTATCTAAGAGTCGAAAAGCACAATGTGACATCCCTGAGTTACAGAATGAATGCTACAAGTCCAAACAACTATGGAAATCAGTGGTCCAAAACGTCTTAGTGATTAAATCTGTACAAAGAACGTGTACTCCAGAAGTCATTTTGGATCAAAGTACGATGGGTCCGTTTCCCTGTATAAAAATGGAAAACAAATTCTTAAAATAATGCATTGTGAACTTTAACAACAAAAAATATTGTTAGTTCTAATAACAACAGCTTAGAATAAAAAAAGATTGATGAACCCCTCTTACCAGCTTTTGAAAGGCAAGTGAATTAATTTCTTCATTTTTGTATGATAGTCTTGTTTTCTGGTCCAGTCTGAGCGACCAAATCGAGTATAACCAGGAACGGGCAGGTGTACAATAAACCCTTTCTGAGGTATCGTCCCAGTTCAATGTTTCTGAGGCATCTTTATTATTCTCATAGTACAAGTTTAACATAACATTTTTTTATTCCAACTCGCAATCATTTTTAAAATCCATTGAACACCTACCTTTCATGCAGTTTCCAGACATTTGATTGTCTACTTATATTGTGCATCTGTATTTCAGTTGGTAAACTACCCTAAAAAACAAAACTCCTATTAAATGAATTATATTTGATTCCAGTACAACATCATGTTTTTATTAAATACAAGACGCCACGGTTTTGAATTTTATGACGATGTAAGTTGATTATATTTTAAAGTTCGGCTTTCAAATTTTTTTGTTTTTTTCCATTTCATTTGTATTTTTTTCTATTTTAGTGGATAATCGAGGTGTATTATTCGTAACATATAAACAAAAACAATTAACTGACCTGAAGAGGGATCATCCAAATATTTTTCGTTCTGTTGACTTCAACAATTGTGTTTGGGTGAAAAGTTCTATTCTAAAAATAAAGGTTAAGAAATATTATGAAGAGTTCTGCTTAACTCCAACTAAATTATTAACAAATGTTCCAAGATTAATGTGAAAATTTGGGCAACGGTGCCATAAATAGTAATTCTATTTTATCATTTTACTTTTTTTACCTGAAAAGGTAGATGAACGTTTTCCTTATATTTAAGTTTGAATGAAAATAATATTAACTTACTTTATCAAAGGTCTTGTTTGCGTGGCTAGATATTAAAACTGGAACTAAAATTAAAACAATTACAACGCACGTAACAATACACGTCAATATAATAATCCTTCGTCTTTGTCTGCTCATTTCGTAAGAATGAAACTTAAGAATAGTATCATCTATACAAAGATTATCAAATAATTGCACAATTCAAACTCGCTTATTTATATGTACTCTTTTTGAGTTTGGAAATTTTCATTAGAGGTGATGACGAATTGCACTTGTGACACTATACATGTATTTCGTCATTGTGCTTTCTACGTAATGTTGAATGATACATGTATATTTCCTGTCTAAGCTATATCGTTCACCTAACGGAAACCACTAAGGGGAACTTAAACAACAATTTCCTTAAATCGAGCTTAATATAGATGAAGTATATTTAATCAAACACTTCCACAAAACATGTATATTTTGACCTTCGATCTAATAACGCTGTTGATTTTAATGTTAACATAATTACAAGGTCCGTTTTGTATTAGGAACTGATGCCTACTGCTAGCATTTAGAAGTAACGAACCTATGCGCAATATGTTACAAAGAACACAGAAGTTTACATGGACAAGTCTCACTTTTTTCCAATTATGCATGAAATAAGAGTATTGACGATACATAGGTGATTTTTTTCGAAGGAAGGTAGAACAGTTTTAAAGAAGGTTAAGTGACATTAACTAAGAAAGATTTAACACTGGAGCTGCAATGGAGGCAATTGGTTACATATTCGTAATCAGGTGAAAACATTTTTTTCAGAATGTATAAGAAGAGTTTAGTTGTAACTTAATTATTGTAAAACATTCTTTAAACACATTTACTTAGTTAAAAATTTACATACTGTAAATGCAGTATAGAAGATCTTATGGAAAATAACCAATTTTCTTTTTGTTCTTTAAATCGATTGATAAAGAGTTAACTATTGTGGCTGCAATAATTGCTAACGAAAAATCGCCAGTTTGAAAAATGTTGGTGCTTGTATCACAAAGTGAACGACTTTTAGACTAAGCAACTGGGCGAATAAAAAAGTTAACCAATTATTCCTGGATATGTCACACGATTTAGGTGTAGAAAAAATGTACTTCCCTACGAGGGAGGATAAATTGTTAGCTTTGTTGTTAACAAGTCATCTTTTTGTCTACGTTGTTTACAGCCTCCACCACATGGAGACAAAACCAACCATGACATCGTCCCCTATGATTGTTCTAATCAAGTCTCTAGAAAAAGGCCACAACGTAGAAAATACATCTTGATCATATGTGGGAAAAATTTAAGAAAGGAGTATCACCATTGATTGAGACCTATGTACCATCTAAAATGTCATCGTTGATTGAGACCCATGTACCATCTTAAATGTCATCATTGATTGAGACCTATGTACCATCTAAAATGTCATCATTGATTGAGACTCATGTACCATCTTAAATTCCATCATTGATTGAGACCTATGTACCATCTAAAATGTCATCATTGATTGAGACCCATGTACCATCTTAAATGTCATCATTGATTGAGACCTATGTACCATCTAAAATGTCATCATTGATTGAGACCCATGTACCATCTAAAATGTCATCATAAAAACACAATTTCCCTTCTGTTAATACTCAAACACGAAATACAAAGCAGGAAGAAAGCTAGAGCTTATAAAATAGCAAGAACCACCAAAAGCTACAAAGACTTGGCACAATACAAAAAACTAAAATCAGACACTCAGGTAGAAATGTGAACAGCTCAACGTCACTACATCCACAACACAAAAAAACGAGGACATCAAAACAAACCCAAAACTAAAAACGAGTCTGGTCCTATGTAAAGAGTGTAAATACAAATGACAACAAAGTTCCAGACAATGAATTTTGCTACAGCCTGGCGCGCGTTTCGTCTATTCAATACTCATCAGAGATGCTCTACCAAAATATTGAAAATGCCAAACACTATATGATTATGATGAAGAGCATAGAATAGTAAAACCAAAAATACCAAACTGGGGAACCAAAAATACTAAGATGACCAACCTATGTCTTCGGTAGGAAGAACATTAGGGTTTAGACAATTTTGAAATTTAAACACTTAATTCAAAGCTTTGATGTGTTCTCCGACACAAAAGTGTTGGTGCCGGAGTGGGCTAACCTCGGGGAATTAAAACTCCACCAGCAGTGCTAACCTTCACGGGTGTTCGAAATACAAATGACAACAAATTTCCAGACAATTACTTTTGCTCCTCGTGACGTGCGTTTCGTCTATTTAAGGCTCATCAGAGGCGCTCTACCAAAATATTGAAATGTCAAACACTACATGATTATGAAGAGCATAGAACAGTAAAACCAAAAATACCAAACTGGGGGAACAAATTATTACTAAGATGACCCACCTATGTCTGGGGTAAGACAACATTGGGGTTAGACAATTTTGAAAGTTAAACAGTCTAAAGCTTTGATGTGTTCTCCAACACAAAGGTGTTGGTGCCGGAGCGGGCTAACCTCGGGGAATTAAAACTCATCCAGCAGTGTTAACCTTCACGGGTGTTCGAAATACAAATGACAACAAAGTTCCAGACAATAATTTTTTCTACGTCTGACGCGCATTTCGTCTATTCAAGACTCATCAAAGGCCCCTGTTTAAAGGGGGAGAGAGGAATGAACCATCAAACTATAGGCCAGTATCATTAACCTCAAAGCAAGGTGCTTGAACAAATCAATCACTCATCTATCAAGTAACAACTGGAAAACTTTGATATCCTTACAGACTGCCAACATGGTTTCCGCTCCAAGAGGTCATGCAAATGGCAACTAATATCAACAATTCAACGGATTGTCGAAAAATTGATGACTGGAAAGGACCAAGTAGATATAATACTATTGAATTTTGATAAAGCCTTTGACAAAGTGCCACACCAATGCTTATTGTATAAATTAGATTGTCTATGGAATAAGGGGAAACACGCTGGATTGGATAGCATCATTTTTGACATCTCGAACACACAGAGTTCTAGTAGAAAGTTGTTCATCAGAGATGCTTGACGTCTACTCGGGAGTTCCATAAGGTACTGTTTTACGCCCTCTTCTGTTCTTGGTATTTATCAATGGCCTGCTGGAGTCAGTTTTTACTTCTACGATTTGCCACTTTGCTGATGACAGCTTGTTGTATAAACAAATCAAAAACCAAACAGATGCTTATAAACTTCGACAGGACTTTACTGCACTAGAGCAATGGAAGCACCACTGGCAAATAAGTTTCCACCAAGAAAAATGTACAGTGATAAGAGTAAGCACCAACAAGAAGAACATCATACAATCAGAGTACTATCTACATTGACATCAACCGGAAGTTGTAAACAACAGTAAATATCTAGGCATCACACTATGCGAAGGTCTTAGTTTAAAGAAACATTCGGAGGTAACTTCAGCAAAGGCCCAGGCTTTTTCCGCAGCAACTTTCGTTATTGCAACCAAACAGTTAATGATAAAACATACAGTTCCATGGTTCAGCCAATTCTGGAATATGCTTCAGCACCCTGGGACCTTTATAAAGGTGGGGACATCAATCAGCTAGAGAAAGTGGAGAGAAGGGAGCTCGTTTTGTCTGCAATAACTACAGGGACAAAACACCAGATTGTGTCACCAGAATAATATACCAACTAGGACGCAACTCGTTATAAGAACGCCGAAAACATCACAGGGTTATAATCATGTTCAAAACCATCAATGGCATGATGTGCATACCAGAGAGCAACACAATTCTGAGTAAAAGCGAAAGTCAAACCAGGGGTCATACAGATGGAGACAACTGTATACATGTACTTAAGCACAAGTTTACAAGCAGTCATTCTTTCCACGCACAATCCAAGAATGGAACCAGCTACCCACTATGATCACCCACTCATCCACGCTGGAAGATTTCAAGGCAAGCCTCTATGCAGCTACTGCCTTGAACACAGTCATCTAGTGACCAGTAAACAAATGATAATTTTAACAGTATATAGCCGTTTTTTTATTTTGTTTTTTACTTCACCCTAGGTGGAGTCTGTCTCCCTCAATTTTTACAGTCGTCTACGACACCTGATCATAACCATTAGTGATGATGATGATGATGATGATGATGATGATGATGATGATGATGATGATGATGATTGATGATGATGATGATGATGATGATGATGATGATGATGATGATGATGATGATGATGATGATGATGATGATTGTTTCCTTATGTGTTTTCTATATCGTTATCATATTGATAAACTTTTAAATGAATTAAACTGGCTTCAAATTCTACAAGTGATGTTTTACTTACCAACTGAGATGAAATGAAAAAAATAATGCTATCCAATGTTTCAGAATGATCTCTTAAGAGATCCGAACGATTTGATGCATGTATTACTTCCTATTTAGTGGGGTGTTTTTTTCTTCGGTTGTTGTTTTTTTAGGGGGAAGGGGGGGTACGTTGTAGACAATCATAAGCCATAACCTTCCCCTTGTCCCTCCCCCTGTTCTTAACTTGCGTGCTACCCAAGAATGTTATATCATGTCCATTGTGTTATTACTGTAAGGTCGGTGGTTTCCTCCGGGTACTCCGGTATCCTCCACCATTTAAACTGGCCACCCTACATGGCCCAGGTGCATCAATAAAGGGCTTTAAACACCAACACACACACACACACACACACACACACACACACACACACACCTTTGTGTTATTCTTTAATGTATGTAACTGTATTTCGGCGATAACATCCAAAGAATATACATTTACTTCATGTACTTGACTTTACTAATGAAAGTTTATACTAATCATATTAAGGGACATTTTTGCATTTTTGATTTTAATTTCTATAAATACTAGGTATTTAAGAGTACACTTTAAACTTTCTACAATGAAACCATCCTTCACAAAAAATATATGGATTTATAGTGTTGATGTACGTTTTTCCTGAGGTGTAATGGGCAGTTATAATTAATAAAACTGTTTCTATAAACACCACTCTTTTATCTTTCGTTGCCATGAAAATTTAATAATATTGTCAAATAATGCCTGCAGCTCGAACTAAATAATTGACAGAAATCAAACTATATGATTTCATAGATTGTCTGAACCTTTGGTCTATAATTCATCCTTTAAATTAAAATGCCTTTTGACTTGTCTAATTAACCGATCAAGCATTTGAGTCACGACGGATAGAGTGATGCCAACATCATTATAACTGTAAACACAATAATATTTGCCTTTAGTCTTAAATATACCCCAAAACCCATTGACTCGGGAAATATTTTGTTACACTAGTATTTATGTATGCTTGACAGGTTTTCGATGACTATTTTAAATGTTGAAAATTGCCGTATAAAATTTAGAAAATAATGTGATGTAAAAAGATGACTTGGAGCTAAATGTATTCAATGTTTCCAATTTCATTGCGTTAAGAAAATGGATTAATAGTTGTTTTATATAAATGTATGAAAATTCGAAATATTTGAAGTAAAAATACATCTTATTCAAATATGGACTTTTACAGAAAAAATTTCCTGTTGTTTGTGGGATTTCTTTTTGTTAATGGTAAGATGACTTATTGACAAGAAATGTCACAAAATGAATATTTTTCAAACAATTATAATTTGTGTTTGTATGTCTAGTGAATATTGCCGTAAGGTTCTAACGAAAAAGAAAACATTTTTTATCTAAAAACACACACACTATATACAAATGTCATAATATTTTAAGGAAGATTTGTGCATTAAGTATACATGTAAGTTATTGTAATTTCAAGAAATAATTTATGATATTGAAAAACAAAATCTTGATTTTTTTCTCAATAGCCTTTTTAATAGTTTTGTTCCATGTTAGTTTGTGTGTATCCTGTTGTACACTTTGTTTTAACTTCTAGTGAAAAACGGAAAAAAAATAACTGTAAAGACCTAACGTACATGTAGGTCCTAATGCAACGCCGTAAGCGTTACAGCAATGGATTCACTTTCACTTTCACTCAACTTATATCGAATAACTCAAACCTATCTCTAACCAAACCAGCAAAACAAATTCACGTTTTAAGACTGAAATAAGAAACCTCATACTAAATAACCCCCTAAGATTACGACATAGTGTGAAAGCACCTGCAAAGATACAGATCATAGAAAAAAAGATTTTTATTATATGCAACGAGGCATGAGCTTTGAAGCTGAATGGCAAATCCTTATCAAGCATTCTGGAATTTTCCATAAAATGCACCTACACATTCAAATACTGATTCCATTACACAAAACAGGTAGAAACGGAGAAAATGTTAATTATCACCACAACTACATGTATAAAGTATTAGTTCCTTATCCAAAAGACACTTATAGGGCTCCCTACAGCTGACTAAAAGGGAAGTCACTTCACATACTTTTATACATTCAATTTTCAGTTTATACTATTCTTTTAACAAAAATGGTCTTATAATGGCTTATGACAATTATTTTCCACAACCATGAGTGTTCTGGGTGGCGAATAATCCCACAGCAGTACTAGGCTTGTCGGTTAAAGTCCACTATAGGCGCTCAGAAACCTGACATAGGGTGAAGCCGCTTTGCCCACAAAGCGATTGGTATGTGTGCCTCATGTGGTTGAATTGGGCGGCCCTATCATAATGAAAACCGGGGTCGTCAGGGTGTAACGCGGTTTACCTGACCCGAAAACCATAATGGTACACCGTGGGAAAATGTCACATTGCTTGCACTTGAAAGAACCTAGCTTCAGGTCCCGATAAGAGAAGGACCCATAGGATCCACATGCAGGAGGCTAAGTTGCCTATTCCTACCTATCACTCCTTTCAAGTGACAGTTCAAACAATCCTCCCATACTGGCCTTATGTCCTCATTTCCTCACCATCATCATGATTTCGTGTCCATTGTACATGTATCACCCAGCCGAGATCAAGCTGTTTCGGAGTAAAACAATAACTAACTTACACTATTCAGTACTGTCAGTGCACATGTATATGTAATTAAAATTATGATTTTATGTAATATAGCCCCTTGGGGGATCATTATTGATATATTAAAATCTAATGTTATATTACAGTTTTTGTCTATGCTACAAATTTACCTTAAATTTTTGACAAAATATGTGGGTTAATTTAAATTAACCATTAATATTGCATTGAATTAATTCAATGCAATGTTTAAACTTTTTACTAAACAAAACATTTTTCAACGTCTTAAATTCTTCATTGGTTTTAACAACATGAATGCACCGTGAAATTTGCCATACAGAATCAGTAAGCGGATATGTAATATATGTGTAACTCTAACTCGAGCTTTAACTCGAACTCGAGTTGTATAACTTAATTATTGCAATGGAAATCAACAATTAGGGTGAGCAAAAATTTAAAAAACAAAGACTCTTAAAAACTCGAACTCGAACATATTGTCGAAAAAACAACTCGAAATCAAACTCGATACGAGATTACAACCGACAAAATGAACAAAAATGTTTCCACATAAGACCTGAGGTAAAGAATTATAATCTTAATTTGACCATTCAATTTGGTAAGAGTAAAATGAGAACAAAGTTAAGGGCAAGGAATATTTCATATTGATTATATATTTTTTGAAATGAAATGTTGATTTTTAATTCTTTCTTATATTGCCAAACTTTCTATTACAGAAGGCACTTAAAATGTCTGATATTAAGATTGTTAAATTGTATCAAACTTATCGTGACTTTCTTTAACTGTCTCGAGATTCAAATAATAATTTCAGTTAATTGGAGTACCTTTGAAAATATAACGTTTTTTGATTTGAGAATTTGTAAGAAGACACGTTTTTCAATATGACTTTAATAACCAATTAAAATACAACACTTTTTATATGAGTATCTTTAGATATAAAGTTACAATTTTTTGGTTTAAATTTGAAAACGGCAGATTTTTATTGAGATGGAATGTATTATTGTCATGCAAGAAAGCTTTTTTGTATTTAAACTTCAAATTTAAGGTTGTTTTTTTTTACTGAAATCCAAAATAATTATTATAGAATTTTATTTTGCATGCATGTACAGGAAAAGCAATGATTCAAAGTTGCCAATCCCTATTCAAGTATCAGTCAAAATATATGGGTTTTAAAACGGTAAACTTGATGACTGGTGAAAAATATTGCAGGGGCAGATCAAGAACATTTAGAAAAGGGGGGGGTTCTACACATAGTCCATTACGGACGAAAAAAGGGGGGTATCACGACAAATCTAAATCAACATTACACAAAGTTTTCAGAGAAAAAGGAGGCTCCAAAGCCGCTCCTTGGATCCGCCACTGCGTTTTTCATGACTGTATTTCACGAGAATGTAACTTCCCCCTTTTTTTGTCGGCCTGGACATATCTAGATTAACAAATTTGTTTTCCCAAATTTGAAAAGATGATGGTCAATCAAATAAGTGAAAAAGGCATTTATGCTCGAGACTTAAAGCATCGAGGAATAAAAGTTCAGTCATTATGTGATCTGAGGAATTACTGCATACCGGTATATGTATAGGAAAGAAAGTTATTCAATTGAAGGCAAGAAACAAAAAACTTCAAATAAACAAATAATCATTACATATTTTACGCAGTGACTACAATGTCAGAGTTTTCATTAAATGCTGTAAATCCTGATAAACCCTTCCAAAATATTTTTATTTCTAAAATTCAATACAACCTTTTAAATGTCAAATCAAAATAATTTGAAAACGTCTTAATTTCTATAATGATGGTGAAAGTTGATTGAACCGTAAAATTTTCCAAACATTAAGACAGTTAAATGTATCCGAACATTTAGAAAATTATAAGCAACACGTACTAAACCATAAAATGTTTCATCTTAATGTTTTGATTATATACAAAAGTAAATAAAATGTAAACAGTTTTAAAATGCTTTAAAAGTTCTATAGCTAACAGTAAATGCTCATAGTAATTTTATGGTAAATAAAACCTAATAGCTCTGAAAATCAAAATTTTACCATTAAGATAAAAGCAATTTCACAATTTGTACCTGCGAAAAATAATTGGTAAAAAATATGCTCAAATACATGATTTTTTTTTGTAAAGATCATCATTTTCATTCTCACATTTTTTTGTTGGTGACAGACAATCTAGTTCCATTATTGAGAGCATCAAACAAAACCAAAGTTCGGTGGCGGATCCAGAAATTATGCATAAAGTGGAGGGGCTCCAAAAAGGGGATCACTCTGGTCATGGTTCAATGATTTCCTATACATCATCCAACAAATTATTTCGAAAAATAGGAGGGGGGGGTTGGACGCTCCCACCTTTTCCACACGGATCCGCCCTGTGGTTATTTTAGCATTGTTGTCTTATATTTACATTAAAACGATTGCGTGTAATGCTTATTATTTTCATGTCATTTCATTTTTATCGACATTTGAAAAAAGTCATAGAATATCACAAAAATAAAAAAAATATTTTAGTCTGAGAATATTCTCAACTCATTGTATAAACTTTAGAATAATCTCAGGTATGAGAAGTTTGAGGCATCTGGTTCTTGACTCATTTTCAGTGAGTGACTTTGTTGGAATTCTTCATGCTACTACTGTTTCCTTTTCTTTTTTTCTTGATTTATTTTCGACTTTTAAACGAAACAGAAAATCATTTTATCGCTGCATGTGTCTTCCATTATTCCAGTTATTTGGGGAAAAATATAATTACATGTACTTTTCATGGCTATAAAGGATCTTATATAATTCATGGCATGTGAAAATGATTACAATTTTCTATCAGACACCGCGTGAAATATATTACATTAACCAAAAGATGTACAAAATGTACCTTTATATCTATAATTTTGAAAACGTTATGGCTCACGTTGTTATATATATCTGCACCTTTGAAATAACTTATTCAAATAACATAACAAAACATACCCAGGGTAATATACTTTTTAAAAGCACTATATATACTTGTTCGTGGGTTGAACACTTACCAACGGTAGTGCAGTTTGATAAGAAAAACCAAAAACCAAAACCATTATGTCACCAAGAAAGAGATAAAATCAGTGTTTAATACTTCTATAGATGACAAAAAAGAAAGGTCTTGTAGAATACTATGTTTTACACAAAATGGATGTTTGAATATATGCTTACATAGGCATGCAAACTTTATACATGGCGCTCGTAGCACTCGTAGTATACTAATAAAACTATACATTCCAAAATTGTTTTAAAAACCAGGTATCTTTCCTTGTATTGCGAATGGTCGATAATCCTCGATGCTTGATTGTTTTCCATTTGTGAACATTTTGGGTTCGAGTACTTTTTCTTCGGGACTTTTGTTATTCGACCTTGAACATGTTGAAGTTCCATTGTTTTGATTCAGAGGCGCTGATGAAAGATTATTCTTTGAAATTAACCGTTTTAGCTCATCTGACCAAAGGCCATTTGAACTTAGGCCATTACTATGCGTCAATCGTTGTCCATCATCCTTTGAAACAACTAAACCAATTAAACTGAAACTTCGCAGGAATGATATATTACATATTGGCAAAAAACGATTTTTGAAATGATCCGGTAAAAAACGTGGCTGCTCTTACTAAAATAAAACAGAAAGTAAAATCACTTAAAACGGCGTATAATTTAGCAACTATATAACAGATAGAAAAAATCTTAGGCTCTTCAGATTCAAAAGCTCTACAAAGGTCTACAAAGGTCTCCATTGGGTCGAAATAGCAAGATGACCTCTTATAGGGGTTAAAGCTCTTTTAGGTCAAAAATATCATTTTTTTTCATGTTTTGCCCTATAGAATGAAAACTATTGCAGATAGAGAAAAGCTGTTGCTTGCTTAAACCTTCAGCTCATTAAGCTCTACAAAAGTCTCCATTTGGTCAAGGTTGTCAGAAGACCACGTATATGGGTAATAGGTTTTGTCTTTTCTCTTTGACATTGAGATCGATCTTTCGTTAATTTTGTACCTTTATCAAAAATCAGATGAGCGATTCAGGCTCCTGTGAGCCTTTTGTTTTTTCTATACGCTCTGATATTTTGTAATTTGATATTTGTATTTGTTTACTGTTTACAACTATAAAGCATTCTAGAAAGTCGTTTTCTCCTGAATACGTACCTACTCATACCATTATATACATGTATATCGACATAGATTTAGTTTAATAATTTATTACAAGAAACAATAGTTTGTAACATTCCTGACTTGGGTAATGTTATTTTGAAATGATAATGACAATAGGCCTGTAATCATCCTTCTTTTAATTCGTTATCACATTTTAATTACAAGAATTCCTTAGAGCATTTCCATATAATGAAGCATACACCAAATTAAAATTAGATATTCAATTGATAAGTTGAAATGTATTGTGCGTGAAATATCATTTGATATTCATTTTAATATTCACAGCGGAAAGATAAAATGAAAAGAAGACTTCAAACACCATCATTTTACCTAACAAGCACATGACACTGTGTAATTCTTGCTTCTAGAATAACAGCATTTGAAATGTTCGTAGTGTTTTGTTTAATATTCATGATATTAACCTTTTCTTCTCCAGGAATAGCTCTTGTACAGTCACAACTCGTTTCATCACAATTATATCAGGATCTATTTATTAACAACGGTTACAATACGAACTTAATACCTATTTGCCAAAATGGCGGGAATGTAACCGTCAAAATGCAGGCAGCGCTTCGACAAGTAATGGATGTTGTAAGTATAGCCAATATTACTATAAAAAGGAATTTATTTCTGTCACCTTGAATAGGAGCGTTAGTTGAAAACTTATGGATATCATTTCAATTATGATTTCTAGGGACCATCGTTTAACTATTTTATAACCTTGTAATATCTTACAGGTGCGTAAAAATAACCAGCAGTCTTTTTGGAAAAAAATGCTCTATTTAGATAATTACAAAATTTTAACAAGAGTATGTTAAAAAGACAAAATCCCCTGTCTTGTGACATGGAAAATCACCCATAAACTGAATCAAAGGCAAACCTGATCTTGAACGGAGGAACGGGACCACAGCCTGATTCTGTATACCAAATATCAAAAGGCTGTGATTAATTTAGTATATGCTGAGAAAACTGTTCCCCGCCCACACGCCGCCCGCCCGCCATTTACCATTTTATAAACCGGATTTTTCACTCCGTGAAATCCGGCCAAAAATGTTGTTACATTTTTAGCTCACCTGACCCATTGGCGTCACTTGGCGTCCGTCGTCCGTCCGTCGTCCGTCGTCCGTCCGTAAACTTTTTCAAACGTTAACTCCTCTGACACCATAAGTCCAATTGAAACTAAACTTAATGTAGTTGATCTTTAGGGTATGGCCTACAAAACTATCGTTCGGATTTTTGATTTTTAAAAAAACATGGCCGCTGTGGCTAAAAATAGAACATAGGGGTAAAATGCAGTTTTTTGCAAATAACTCAAAAACGGCTACAGATATCAAAATTCTGGCAGGATAAAAGTGATCAGCACCTCAAGATCTACCTACCCTGAAATTTTTAAGAAAATCCAACGACCCATGTAGGAGTTATTGCCCTTTTTGTGGATTTTTTGCAAATTTTGCACCTATTTAGCTCAATATCTTGAAAACTATACTAGATATTTGAGAAATTTAAATTGCATATTGTTAAGCACATCAAGATCTACAAAATATGTACCAGGGTCAACGTTGTAGGACCTTTCTTTTTAGGAGTTATTGCCCTTAGAACGTCAAAATTTAGCATTTTAACATCATTTCCTGATTACATTGAAAACGTTAACTCCTCTGACACTTTAAGTCCAAATGGAACCAAACTTGGTATAGTTGTTTATTAGCATTAGGTGTATAGAACTGATGTGGGGATTTTTGATTGGTCGTAAAACATGGCCACTGTGGCTAAAAATAGAACATAGAGGTAAATGGCAGTTTTTTGCAAATAACTCTAAAACGGTAACAGATTACAAAATTTTGATTGGAAACAAAAGTGATCAGCACCTCAAGATCTACCAGCTCTTAAATTTTGAAGAAAATCCAACAACCCATGTAGGAGTTATTGCCCTTTTTGTGGATTTTTTGCAAATTTTGCACCTGTTTAGCTCAATATCTTGAAAACTATACTAGATATTTGAGAAATTTAAATTGCATATTGCTAAGCACATCAAGATCTACAAAATATGTACAAGGGTCAACGTTGTAGGACCTTTCCTTTTAGGAGTTATTGCCCTTAGAACGTCAAAATTGAGCATTTTAACTGCATTTCCTTATATTGAAAATGTTAACTCCTCTGACACTTTAAGTCCAAATGGAACCAAACTTGGTATAGTTGTTTATTATTATTAGGTGTATAGAACTGTTGTGGGGATTTTTGATTGGTTGTAAAACATGGCCACTATGGCTAAAAATAGAACATTAAGTTAAACTGCATTTTTTTGCAAATAACTCAAAAATGGTGACAGATTTTTAGATTTTGATTGAGAACAAAAGTGATCAGCACCTTTAGATCCACCATATTGTCAGATGACCCCCTTATTAATCTTATGACCCTTTCAACGTTAAATAGATTTTGCCTTATAACCTTTACTTCAGGCACATATGTCAGGTGAGCGATTCAGGCTCCTGGGAGCCTCTTGTTTACATAAGATCCTATGAATACGATTGTTTTGTTTTCTTTACAGAATGAACGAGAACAGATAGTAACAATAAACATATGGTTCCGAATGGTAGGTAAAGGAAGAGATGAACGACTTTAACTCCAATATTTAAGGTTAAGAAAGCGACCATTTGATTTTTTAGGGGGGGGGGGGCTATGATGAGATTTGAAATTGAAAGGCAGGATGGCAAAAATCCAGGAATAAAAAGGCAGAACAGTGCTTTGAATTAAAAAAAAGGCAGGATGTTTTTTTTTTTTTTTTTTTTGGCTGAAAAAAAAAATTGTATTTGCTGCTTGGCTTTTTCCAAAAATTAAAAGGCAGGGGGAAGACAATCTCTGTATTCCCCCCCCATAAAAATGAAATGGTAGCTCTTACAGCTCTAACTTAATTATATGAAAAGATCATTTGTCTATCTAATATATGTATAAGATAAAGAAAAAAGATACAATCCTAATTATACAAAAAAATACCTTTTTAAGGTATACGTATACCGTAACAAAAACTGCTTCGTCATGCACGTTTTTTTTTTAAATCAAACAAACAAACAAAATGTACATGTAGTGGCTATATGCCGAAAGTTTAAGTTTCAATTCTCGATTTTTTTCACATTTAAATCAAATGCTCAAAGGATTCAATTGGCATAAGAGCATATCACCAAGTAAAACGAAATCGAAAACTAAATGTAAGAATCATCTGTTAATTTTGATTGTATCTGTTAAGTTAAGATTATGAATTTCAATCCAAGTAAACTTTTACTATAAACCAGTTTAAGTTAAATTGATTCACTCAAAATTTTAATTGAACATACACAAAGTTGTAGGCCAGTGAGTGTTTTATTTATTTATTTTTTTTTTTTTTGCTTTACATTTATTATATCTTAAACAATAATTGATTCTTTGTTTTAGCGCTGGAACGACTGTCGATTGACATGGAATGCCTCACATTATAATGGTATAACTTATTTCAACGTTCCTTATGCTTCCGTTTGGGTCCCAGATATTACCCTTTATGACAGGTATGATTTTGTGTGTGTAAAATAACTAATGAATGTAATTCTGTAACGTTATTGTTTAACAAAAACTTGTTAGACCTCTTGTGTTCCTTGCCTTCCCCTTAATTCTTAGATGAGGTCTTTACCTGAATGTTGACCGACCTTCGCCAGTCTCTCTGATATTTTGTAGCAGCCTTTCCAAGAATCTTTCATGCTCCTTCTCTGTGTGTTGTTTTGGTCTGCCCCTTCCTTTTACGTTTTCCATCAGAGGTCCACTTCAGGATAACACTGGTGTATGATGTACTGACTTTTTGTATTACGTGCCTATCCATCTCCGTCTTCTTAGCAAGACCATTGGTTACTGGCTCCAAACAAGTCGTCATTGCTGATTTATACTCTTGACCAGAAAATTCCCAACATGCCTCTTGCTCATTTGGTGTTTCAGGTTGTCATATTTGGTTCATTTAGTTCTGTCTAGAGCACTTAATTAAAGATACCTATAAAAAAGTTGAAATTAAATACGTTTAGAATTCGGGTATACAGCTTTAAGTGAAGTTGTTTGCTGTACTGACCTCTTGTTTTGTAGTGATTTCAACTGGTTATTTATAGAACAGTAGAGCCCGAATTCAGTGCACCAGTGCTGAGTTATACTTTTCAACCTTTCCAAAGCTCAGATAAGAAACTCGTGAAACGGTTAAAATCAGGACCAATAACCAGAAATGAATTATGATAGCGTATACGCAATAAAATTACAGGTGTTGACAAAAACTAATTTACAGCAAATCATATCATCTCAAATCAAATTATATTAGATTCGGGTGAATAATAAGGCACAAATGTAAAAAAATCTCGTTTTCGTTGACATTTTTTCACATTTCAACGATATTATGATTAATTTTAACCATTGGGGAAATCATCTAACTATAACTTTCAGGAAAGCAAATTCAAACAAACAACCAAAAGGTATGCCTTTCAACGTTTTAATATGTCAATATAAGGGCAATTGAGTGTACTAGAGTGAGTAATGATTTAATAGTATGAGCATAAACGGAAATTAATAGTTCCAATGATCAAAATGATACAATAAAAAATGTAACAGTTATAACTCAAACATGTTGATTCCTAGGTGGGGTTTCTTTATTAAAGTTGATTTTGTGATTGGTTTGTCATACCAGGGTTCCCGGTCATCTTGTCTCAGTGTCATTCTATTTTATTCTTGCGTCGGGGAATATCCTTCTTACTATTTGCAACCAATCAAAGCACCAAAACACATCTATATTTAGTATGACAGTTTGGAATAATTGAAGAAAAGAGGCACCAATGGGGCGAGGCATTCGAGTGTCAAAAGTCCGAAAAGGCAACGACAAAACCGGTAAACACGAACAAGAACAACACGATGAAACACAAAACAGTTTGGAATAATCTCAGACTTTCGACTATTGTAAAGTTGTTTGAGTTCGCGTTGTTGATTTCCGTTCGGTTGATTTTGTGTTTTGTGTTTTTTCGGGCTGTTCTTGTTCGTTTTTACCAGTTTTGTCGTTGCCCTTTCGGACTTTTGACAATCGAATACCCCATTAGTGCCTCTTGGCTTCTTCTTTAGTATTGGAACCTAGAAAATCTATTATGGACTCGTGGGTAACCTAAGACTATTCTATGAATAGGTTGCAACTACATTAAGTGGACTCTTTTTTTGTCTCTTGTCATCTTTGTGTTTTATATCCCTGTTGAGTTTGCTTTTAGAATATTGATTACACCATAACTACAATGTAGTCATAATTAATAGTTGTGGTCATCGGAAAAATATTTTTTATGTTTGTAAATCTTGTTTGTTGCTTATTTTGGTTTTACTTACTATTTAATGATAACTTAATTTGTCTCTTTATCCACCATGGTCGATTTAAAACACCATACTATTATCTATTATATTAATTCCTATTCCTTGTTTTGAAATGATTTGAAGATTCAGGCTTCACCAAGAGGCAAGATCGTGACCAACTGAGAGTATTTGAAAAACATGATGAACATTATCTTAAAACGGAAAAGGAAGTAAATTCAATTAACACTTCAGAAAAATGAGTAAAACTTATTCATGTATGATCCATTTAACTAAAAAAATGTTAATAGTACATACAAAGAAAGATTTGCTATTTGTAGTCGACATTTAGCAACACATTCTGCACCGCAAACTGATAGTTGTCGACACTAAGTAACACATTCTGTACCGCAAACTGTTAGTTGTCGACACTAGGTAACACATTCTGCACCGCAAACTGATAGTTGTCGAGACTAGGCAACACATTCTGAATCGCAAACTGCACCGCAAACTGAGAGTTGTCGACACTAGGTAACACATTCTGCATCGCAAACGACACTAGGTAACACATTCTGCACCGCAAACTGAGAGTTGTCGACACTAGGTAACACATTCTGCATCGCAAACGACACTAGGTAACACATTCTGCACCGCAAACTGATAGTTGTCGAGACTAGGCAACACATTCTGAATCGCAAACTGCACCGCAAACTGAGAGTTGTCGACACTAGGCAACACATTCTGCACCGCAAACTGATAGTTGTTGACACTAGGTAACACATTCTGAAACGCAAACGGTACTAGGTAACATTCTGCACCGCAAACTGATAGCTGTCGACACTAGGCAACACATTCTGCACCACAAACTGAAAGTTGTTGACACTAGGTAACACATTCTGAATCGCAAACTGAAAGTTGTTGACACTAGGTAACACATTCTGCACCACAAACTGATAGTTGTTGACACTAGGTCACACATTCTGAATCGCAAACTGAAAGTTGTTGACACTAGGCAACACATTCTGCACCGCAAACTGATAGTTGTTGACACTAGGTAACACATTCTGAAACGCAAACGGTACTAGGTAACATTCTGCACCGCAAACTGATAGCTGTCGACACTAGGCAACACATTCTGCACCACAAACTGAAAGTTGTTGACACTAGGTAACACATTCTGAATCGCAAACTGAAAGTTGTTGACACTAGGTAACACATTCTGCACCGCAAACTGATAGTTGTCGACACTAGGCAACACATTCTGCACCACAAACTGATAGTTGTTGACACTAGGTCACACATTCTGCACCACAAACTTATAGTTGTTGACACTAGGTCACACATTCTGCACCACAAACTGATAGTTGTCGACACTAGGTAACACATTCTGAACCGCAAACTGATCGTTGTTGACACTAGGTAACACATTTTGAATCGCAAACTCATAGTTATCGGCATAAGGTAACACATTCTGCACCACAAACTGATAGTTATTGACACTAAGTAACACATTCTGCACCGAAAACTGATCGTTGTTGACACTAGGCAACACATTCTGCACCACAAACTGATAGTTGATGACACTAGGTAACACATTCTGCACCGCAAACTGATCGTTGTCGGCACTAGGTAACACATTTTGCACCACAAACTGATAGTTGTCGGCATTAGGTAACACATTCTGCACCAAAAACTGATCGTTGTCGGCACTAGGTAACACATTCTGAATCGCAAACTGATAGTTGTCGGCATTAGGTAACACATTTTGCACCACAAACTGATCGTTGTTGACACTAGGTAACGCACTCTTCACCGCAAACTGATAGTTGTTGACACTAGGCAACACATTCTGCACCACAAACTGATAGTTGTCGGCATTAGGTAACACATTTTGCACCACAAACTGAGAGTTGTTGACACTAGGTAACGCACTCTTCACCGCAAACTGATAGTTGTTGACACTAGGCAACACATTCTGCACCACAAACTGATAGTTGTCGGCATTAGGTAACACATTTTGCACCACAAACTGATAGTTGTTGACACTAGGTAACACATTCTGCACCACAAACTGATCGTTGTCGGCACTAGGCAACACATTCTGAATCGCAAACTGATAGTTGTCGGCATTAGGTAACACATTTTGCACCACAAACTGATCGTTGTTGACACTAGGTAACGCACTCTTCACCGCAAACTGATAGTTGTTGACACTAGGCAACACATTCTGCACCACAAACTGATAGTTGTCGGCATTAGGTAACACATTTTGCACCACAAACTGATAGTTGTTGACACTAGGTAACGCACTCTTCACCGCAAACTGATAGTTGTTGACACTAGGCAACACATTCTGCACCACAAACTGATAGTTGTCGGCATTAGGTAACACATTTTGCACCACAAACTGATAGTTGTTGAAACTAGGTCACACATTCTGCACCACAAACTGATAGTTGTTGACACTAGGTCACACATTCTGAATCGCAAACTGATAGTTGTTGACACTCGGTCACACATTCTGAATCGCAAACTGATAGTTGTCGACACTAGGTAACACATTCTGCACCACAAACTGATAGTTGTTGACACTAGGTAACACATTCTGCACCACAAACTGATAGTTGTTGACACTAGGTAACACATTCTGCACCGCAAACTGATAGTTGTCTGCACTAGGTAACACATTCTGCACCACAAACTGATAGTTATTGACACTAGGCAACACATTCTGCACCACAAACTGATAGTTGTTGACACTAGGTCACACATTCTGCACCACAAACTGATAGTTATCGGCATTAGGTACATGTACATGAAACACGATCTGCTCCGCAAACTGATAGCGGTCAAAATTATGTCACTGTTGATTTTAAAAAAAAATATGAAAACAGTAATTAGCAAAACAACTAGTACTCATAATATGAATATTGACATCAAAGAGTTAGAAATTGCCTGTAATCAAAAACGATTTTTTTTTCAAACCGTAATTCAAAGGGTCAATTTCCAAGGGTCTATTTATTATCAAAGCTTAAACAAAGCCTTCGTAATTCAAAATCAACAGTTAAGGAAAATAATCAAATTGTTATACTCCATTACAGCGCAGCTGATGAAGTAATGATGCCAGGAAGAGAAGATTATAGAGCAACAATATCATCAGATGGCTCAATGGCCTACAATTTTCCAACTGTTCTGAAAAGCGTCTGTAGAATAGATGTCACCTACTTCCCTTTCGATACCCAAGTTTGTCAAATGCAGTTTGGTTCATGGTCACATCATGGCTTCGAAATGGACTTGTATTCAATTAATTATGCGACTGAAGGTAAGATGACAAAGAGGAAACTTATTTGATTTCTTATCTCCCGCCGCATCGCGGAGCGAGGATATAGAAATACCGTGTGTTGGCGTCCGTCCATCACACTCTTTTCCTGGCAGATTTTAACCTACTATAAATTGTAGACTTTCAATATTTGGAAAGCAGCTTCAGGTAGATGTCTCATATGGGGGGAGCGTTTTCGGGTCTATTGCTCATCAACGAAATGTTAAACGAGCCGACTTGGAAATCTGTTTGCACACGGCGGTGCTTTCTGTTGTTGTTAAAATGGTTCAAATAAAGGGTGGTGTGTGAACTTCATGAAATCAATAAGCATCATACTTAGTTTGTTTTGACAGTTGAATACTCACATGTTTAGATATATAAATTAGATTTATTTTAATAAAATTCAAATAAAATACATATATAACGAAAATGCATTATTTTTCAGGTGATTTGGCCACCTACATCGAACATAACGAATGGGACATTGCAGCCTTTCCTATTAAACGTCATGTACTGTTTTACAACTGTTGTCCGGAACCGTATCCGGATATTACATTCTACCTAACTTTAAAACGGAAGTCACAGTTCTACATTTTAACTACACTCTTCCCTTGTATATTAACAAACTCTGTGGCAGCTTTGGGGTTTATTTTGCCCCCCGAATCTGGAGAGAAGGTCTCGTTGGGTGTAACTGTTTTACTGTCTCTTGCCGTCTTTTTGTTGATGGTATCTGAACAACTTCCAGCTTCGTCTGATACTTTTCCATATATTGGTGAGTATGAATAAAGGGAAGCCTTCAACACTTAAAGATTGCTAGTTTAACTCTAACCCAATTACTTTTATCTTCTGTGCTGTTCGGTTGAATTGATTAATTCTAACAACTGTCTTAGTAGACTAGAACTGGTTGCTTAGATCGTTTAACTGTATTTTAAGGTAGTCGTCGTCAGTATCCTTTACCCTTTGATTGCTGTAGTGTTTTAAAATGCACGCTGCGCATTTTAGTTCTTGAAAAAGGGAGACGTGACTCTCTAACAAAAACAATTCAATGCTCTTGACCATACTGACACGTATGCATTACCAACTTTCAGAGTAAACTCCCTTATATTAGCACGATTATATACATTAGTACGTACTGTACCGGTTCCTTTATGGTTTTGTACGATCTGGGCCATACAAATATTAAGCCACATGTAGTTAAAACGGCGTTACATATATTCACAAGCACAACCGTATAAATATGGAAAACATGAGCGTTCTATGTGAAACACACAGGATCTTGAAGACGTGTAATCTGAAATATAAAGTCATTCATAAAGGCTATTTAATTCACAAAATATTTAGGGAACGACCATTTAACAAAAGGAGGGGGGCTTGATTTTTTAGTTTTTGGCAGAAATTTTATATTCATTCTTAAAGGTGTCAAGATAAAATATGTTTTTCAATGTATAATTATTTTCTTATCCTTTGCTGCCAGAATATTTTATCTATCACAAATCCGATTGAAATTTTTTTAAAGAGAAGTATATTTATCTTTTATTTTTTATGCCTAGCTCTTGGTAAGTAAGCACGCTTAGTATTAAGAGAACGAATATGTCTGTTATCTACTAAGACACGTTGATGTTTTTCGTTTCATATTGTGCTAAGTTTTCTTCTGTTATATATCTTGGTAAACCTTTCTCAAACTTAAGCAATCAAATGTTTAATTTATTATAAATGGCAAAAATTTAAAGGTTAAGTTCTTTAAATTTGTTTGTGTTTCGGATTAAACACATTTGAATTCTAATCATTTGTACAAACAAACAAACAAACATGACCAAGCAACATTATCGATCGGTCAACCAATCTGTCTTATTGGTCTCCCTTTTGACCATCCTATCAAAACCTATTTGCATGCAACTGACCCTCTTTTAAAACAGACTAGCGGATTCTATCATATAGGTTTCTATAACCCTTCGCATGAATAGACAATATACAAACGGATAAAAATAAAGTTCATGTGATTCCCTTAAAAAAAAACAAAGGTCTTTTTTATATTCAGAAGAAGCATGGTTAAATCATATCTTATATTATTAGATTGCAGGATATATAGTAAAATTATTTGAGAGAATAGATAGCTAAAAAGCCGAGCTTTGTGTGCTTCCTGGTGTTTATATCCTTTCACAATAATTCGTTCAGCCTTAGCTAATAAAACTCTAAAAACCAAGTTCCTTTGCTTCTATTTTTCTATGCTATGTTCTTGATATTTTTATTACGTTTTGTTATTTTCCACCTTCCAATTAGAGCGCCTCTCTAATTAAATGAAATTCGCATATGACGAAAACAAACTAATTGCTTTGAACTTTGTTTGATTTTTTTTCTTAGCAGTAACTTTTACATACATCTCTTGTACAAAGAATATGACGTTATTACAAAAATAGTGTTGGGGGTAGAATAGGTCTCTTTAAAAGCTGTTATGATTTGTCAGGTGGCTACCACATGTACTACATGCACGGGGCTATATCAAACACAAAATGCTATCAAAACAGCTACTCTTCAAAATAGCGACAATAAAATCAGCGACATTTGCCTTAGTTGAAATAATTTTAAACCGCGACATTAGATTAACAGGTAAATATTAAAAAAAGGGTTTATTTTCAAGTTATATATGGAAATAAAATAAGAATTGGCGATAATCAAATATTGAAACTAGCCAAACTGTTAAAGGAAACACAGATATTTCACAGTGAGAAACACCAAAAGACGCAACCACAACTCCTAAATCTATAGATTGAAATTTCTCAGTTTGACAGACCAAACATGTGAAAAGTCATTTTAAATCTACTGTACTCGGATTTTTTTTTCCTTTATGACGCTCTATTTAAACATAAATGTGACCTTAACGCAATGCCAATTTAGAGTAAAGCTTACATGTTCATGTATTTTTAGCTTGAAACATTTTATAGACAATTCAGTCATATTTTCGGTTAACTTTTAATATATTTAGGAACCAAAGCTTCACCCTCGTCGGCTTTAATGTAACTTCTTTTTGTTAGTTTAGTTATATAGTTTGTTAGTTAGCTACATTAATTGTCTTACTGTCAAAAACATGAGTTTGGCTATATTAAAGACATGAACATGAAATGAGTGATAAATAAGGTAATAACAAAAGTACCGAACTCGAATGATCAATCTCATAGTCCAGAGAAAATGACAAAAACGAATCAGTCATACCGGAGAATTGGTGGATCGCAATGGTCCTGACTTGGTACAGGCATTTCAAACGAAATGGTGGGTTAAATTATGTTTTATGGACTCAAACCTCCCTCTTCCATTGCGATCTACGGATCCGGTAATGACCATAGAACACAACATAGTTGTGAGACACAACAGGGATATTGAGGTGATCGATCAGTCAAACACTAATTAAAACAATTAACCACCATATCTTTTAACTCAATTTTGAACTTTTCTACTAGTGGCTGATAACGAAGAAAGAATTTTTTTAGGGATCGTATGAGACGTAATTTCTTACAGCCCTGCTCCAAAATTTGGTCACGAAGATATCGGTGTCTGATAAAAAAAATCCGTGAAATGTGTGCAAGCTCTGGCATATCAAATAAGTTGCGAAATATAAACACCGTATGCAGGGGAAGTAGGTATATTGCTCTGTAGATTAGGAAAATTAATAATTTGAAAATTAAAATCGTCTCTTTTATCGTAAATTTTTGTACTGAGATGACCACCTGGGTCAAATTCGAGGTGCAAATCCAAGAAAGACGTGAAGCAATTTGATTCGGTGGTCTCTTTAATCTCCATCTACCAAATGAAGAGTTATTGACAGAAAGGACATCATTAATATATCTGAACATGAACATGAAATGATGAAGATTAAGTGGAGAAAAGGTGGACACAATGCAAATTGGTGATTAGACTTTTGACGAGTCTGGCACGGGCTAGGCACGATGGATGACGTACGAGTAGTTTATTATCTCTTGGGTAGTAACACTATTTGTCTTTATTTAAACACAATAAACAGATAAATGTCGCTGTTTAGACTATACAAATTGTCGCTATTTTGATGCATGATTTGTCGCTGTTTTGATGTACATGTATCGCTATTTTGAAAAAAAAATAAAAATGTCGCTTAATATTCATCTGCTAGCAAATATCAAAGCGCCATTACTCTAGTCATTTCAATCGGTTACCAGTTTCCATCTTTTTCTCATCCTTGATTTTTATTTTTAAGAGGAAAAGAAGAAAGGAAAAAATGCACATAACCTGGAAATCTCTTTTATAACCATTCTATATTGGTCTTACTTTGATATTAAAAAGTTCGTTGGAAAAGTTTTATATGTTATATCCTACAACCTGGTGTCGGGGTGTAGAGTTCATTGTCAGGACGTACATGTAGAGCCGTTCTAAAAATGTTCCAAGGTTGAAACGGTTCATGACAGCTCCAACTTTTTAAAACAAGGCATGTTTGAGGTAGATCAATTCACTCATTGTCAACGATGCCCGACCGACAGTAGAAATACTAGAATATATTTAAGACCCGTTGATTTTTATTCGGAAGAGGGGGGGGCTATAATGAAATTTGAAATAATAGGGCAGGATTCCAAAAATCAGGAAATAAGAAGGCAGGAAAGTGCTTTGAACTAAAAAAAGATAGGATCCAGTTTTTGTTTAAATATTTATGATGGATTTAAAGATCAAAATTCCAGACTATAATCCCCCCCAAAAAAGGACATAGCCCTTAAAAATCAAATGGTTGCTCCCTCAGATTTAACACAGACTTCGATATCGCTATAACTTTTTATAGATGCGACATTTCATCCACAGGGTAATTGAATGTCATTCATAATCAAAATGCCTGACTAGTCTAGCAATACTAACTTTATGTTTTTTTTTATTAAAAATATACAAGGCATCTATATTTTAACATACTGAGTTTTACAAATTCTTTTTAAACCTGTAGCTTTTGTAATAGTTGCCTATTATAAAATAAGTTTATTCCTAACTTCTACTATTATTTCAGGAATGTACTTCGCCTCTTCTATGACGCTGGTTGCTTTGTCCTGTTTTATGACAGTCATGGTGTTAAACCTTCATTACAGAGGTAACAATGGAAGACGAGTTCCTAAGTGGGTCAAATATGTCGTCATCAATAAACTGGGCTACCTGCTCTGCAGCGATAAAAATACCATGAGGTTTTACCGAACCCATAACCATCAGGTTCAGCAGACGACAAAAGTAAAACCAAACAATGATTTTGAGGTAGGTATTTTTCCTCAAGATGGTACAGAACACATAAGGGGGGAAAACTCTTAAATATCATTTGAACGTTTTAGTCAGTCACATTTGTACAAACAAATCAAGCTTGTCTGTGATCATAATAGGAAATGTTAAAACCATTTTACCTCTCTCGACACCTTAAGTAATCGATTGATTGATTGATTGAATTGTTTGTGGGTCATTAAATGGTAACCAGATTTTTTAACATAATATCAAGGTCATTTTTCTACAAGATTTTACCAAATATCCTTTGTGTTAGATACCTTTGGTTAAATCCTGACTTTTCTTCACATTCAGATTTTCTTTTGCCTTTAAACCTTTTCTTTTGCGTATCTTGTAAGTCTGTTGTAGACGAATACGCATCAGACATTTTTAATATTTTCCTCATACGTATCGACTATGCCAAAAAATATAATGTACATGCATTGCCCACTTTCTAAACGGCCCAAATAGTAGCTAAACCAGTAATCGGTCTAAATTATATCATTTTCTTTTCCAGGAAATTAAAACAGGAAATGGTCATCTGCCTCCTATGGAAGAAACAGATGGTCCGAAATATGTAACCAATCGGACAAACAAAGACTTGCTACTACAGACAAAAGATCCAATCTCGGGTTATCTCAGAGAGCAATCAGTTGTTCTGAGCAGGCTGGAGAAAAATGCAGAAAAAGACTTAGAACTAAATGACAATTTAGCCGAGTGGCATGAAGTTGCATTTATCATGGATCGGTTCTTTTTGTTTTTCTACGTCTTTACAACAGTGTTAACATCTATCATATTTTTAGCTAAAATGACAAGTGGATAAAAATCCGTTTTTGTAACAATTGTGGTTTTATCAATGCAATTTATGCAGTTTTATAAACTGTATATGTATCTGCTTGATATATTTTTTATCATTTAAAAATTATGTTTATCATCATCATTTATTTTCATTTGTAAATTATTATAATATGATGCATCAAGGCATAGTCTTTTTTGTTAAAATCTACTTTTATGAAATCCAAATTTTAGATCGTCCGAAGAAAGGTTTAATTCTTGTTTGAAATCGTTTTGTATGTTTTATGGTAACCCAATGTATATGCGAAAAATAATAGGGGCCAAAAGCACAATTTTTAAAAAAGGGTGGTTTGGTGCCATAAAACCTTGCTCAAGCATGCAATCAAGTATTTTGAAATATCTGTCCCAAGTCAGCACTGGTTTTCGTTAAGAACTTACATTTGTTTTTGTACTCTCATTTTTCTTTCTGTGTTTACTGGACTCCCTATTCGATAATAAATATTAATATCGACCTAATATCTTAATATTTCTAACAGGAAGCAAGTTTGAATTATAAATGACTAGTACTTCAAATGTGTTTGTGAGTCCAGCAGTGACGAAGGATTATCATCCTGTTCTCTTATAGGTTTTTGGGGAGAGTGCATTAAACTGATATTTTTCATGTCTGTGGCAATGCACTCATAATTTGGTGACAAGCTTCAAGATAACGGCCAAAATGTTATTGCAACATTTGCACCCATGGGTGCATATAAACCGTTTTTCATCCATAGTGTGTGCCTTACAGTCTACAAATATTATTTATATATCAATACTGTGCATTAATGATAATTATGTTAAATAATAACATATTTTAAGAAATGTTTATAAATGTATAAAATGTTACGTTTTTTAAATCGTTTTATTATTTTTTAATTCATCTTTAATAGAACCACTATCACCTGAATTATGTTTACTAAGTACGTTTACCTCTGTTTGGGAGAATTATACTAGACAAGTACAACTCCAATCATAAACGCTTACTTGCATCGGAACGAGAATGGATTCATCCGGTCTGGTACGGTAAGCTGTAAATGGTCGTAGTAACACGCCCATTCATTTGCCAACAAATAACAAAAATGTGGAAGACAAACTTATTTAACTGTCCATCGCAACCACCGATCATATATAAATATTGAATAGAAAATAATGAGATAAGGAGTAAATAAAGGTAATAACAAAACTACCGAACTTGAATGATCAATCTCATAGTCCAGAGAAAATGACAAAAACGAATCAGTCATACCGGAGAATTGGTGGATCGCAATGGTCCTGACTTGGTACAGGCATTTCAAAGGAAATGGTGGGTTAAACCAGGTTTTATGGCGCCAAACCTCCCTCTTCCATTGCGATCTTAGGATCCGGTAATGACCATAGAACACAACATAGTTGTGAGACACAATAGGGATATTGAGGTGATCATCTCAGTACAGCAGACCAGTCAAACACTAATTAAAACAATTAACTATCATATCTTTTAGCTCAATTTTGAACTTTTCTACTAGTAGCTGATAACGAAGAAAGAATTTTTTTTAGTGATCGTATGAGACGTATTTTCTTATAGCCCTGCTCCAAAAGTCGGTCACGAAGAAAGATGTGTACGCGACACAGTTCACATAACAAGCGGCTATTTAGAAAAAAATATACAATTGGAAACCGCCAGCAGCCTTCAACGAGGCCAGTAAGCGCTGCTCGCCGTTCGGCAACCGACCCAAGGTCAAGATAAAATGCACGTAATTAAAATCCGGTCCTGAAATAGTCAGAGATAGAATGTTATAGATATGCAAGGTATGCTTTAAATTTTACACTAGTTTTCTATACATTCTTGTCTGTGAAATAAAAATCACACCTTGGTTCTTCATTGAATTGGTAATTTTAATTAACATTTTAAGTTTATAAATATCTATATTTAACTGATCTTATGTGGTATTAAAGGCGAGAGAAAAACTTAGACTTGGCAAACAGGCACAGGTAAACAGTATGTGTCCTCCTTAAGGGTATATATAAAAAGCACTGGGGTACCAAGCATTCGAATGTCAGTCCGAAAGGGCAGAGACAAAACCAGTAAACACAAACAAGGCAGGAGGGAGGAGGGTAACTTTAAGTATTTTAGGGTACAGATGTGCGGTCCAGAAATTTTGTACCGACTCCATTCATATATACGCCGGCCAACTTAAAAAATACCATCTTTTATAGAAATTCTATTGAAGTCAAAGATTGAATGGTAAAAGTTACCAAAGGCATGTACAATTAGGGTCAAAAGAAGGCAAAACGTGGATGGCCGGTCACACTTTTTCTATTGATATATGACATTTGTGAAAATTACACCTTATCATATATACAATGTATACAACATCTGAAAGTTCCATCAATTTCACATATTGGACACCTCAAAAAGTAGACCCTTTTGGGTCGCACATATGTACCTACCTTTATAATGTAAGTTACCCCCCCCCCCCCAGTGTTTCAACGAACAGGACAAAAACGCAGACAACATATAAAACACGGAAACACAAAAACTACTGAACATAAATTAACAACGCAAACTCTAGTACTATAGAGAACTCGGATGAACAGGAAAGGAAGCAGTTCATATCTGTTGGGGAGATAAATTATATATAATAAAATACTCGCAAGTACAAAATGTCTTTTGTAAAGTTCTATAATATATTGTTGAAACGCACTATATATGGAGCCTAAAGAAACAAAGGTATGTGAATGGAAAATTGAAATAGCTATTAAAAGTCAGAAATAGCAGACAAAATCGGTCAATATATATCAGTCTACATAAGAATCCAAACGAATAAAAAACAGAGCCGCGCGAAACATAACAAAAAAAAACAGATCATTTTTGAATTGAATCAGCAATGCTAAGGGAGCAACAATTTTATTTTTAGGGGGAGCCATGGATATTTTCTTTGTTCTGCCTTTTTATTTTCGGAAAAGGCTGAGACTTGCGGGTGCCATTTTTTTTATTTTTAGCGCTATCATAAAATTTCAGTCAAAACTACATTCTGTCTTTTTTTTTAATCCACCGCACTGTCCTGCCTTTTTATTTCTGGATTTTTGCCATCCTGCCTTTTTATTTCAAATTTCACCAAAGCAGCCACCCCCCCCCTAAAAATCAAAAGGTCGGTCCCTAACTCAAGACGATACGAGATTAAATTTTCATTTTTTCATTCAGTTCTTCAATCAACGAATCCTGATCCCCCAATTCGAACCCCTATTAATGTGACGTCCGTCATTTTAAAATTCCATTGCAAGCGGACGTGATAGAAGACACCATATTAATCACAATCAAAACAATGAAAGAGAAATTTCAAAATGATATGCAAACATCTTATCGTGTTGGATAATCAAACTAAGGAAAAACAGCTATTTGTTAGTTTGATTGGTTATATTTCCAGACAGGTGCACGGTCTTCATCGTAAATCGGCAATCGTTAAAAATATTACCGATTGGTTAGCACTAAAAAGGGTTCAAGATTGTGACGTCACTGTGAACTCCTAGGACTCAGCAGCACTTCCATGTAGTTCAATGTAGGGAAGGAAGCTTTGGTGGATTGTAACATTTTGAATCGGAGTTTCTATCTAAGCTATCGCATTTGTAGGCTAAAATGTTTTTTGTTTGTTTGATTTTAACGTTTTGTCAAGTTCTCGTATGTGTTTACTCAGGGGAACTTATAAAAACAAAACTATACGATGAATTATTTGAAAATCGAAAATATAACCCAGGTTTGATACCCATATGCAACAAGTCTTTTCCAGTCGACGTCGAAATGAATCTAGCATTGCGTGAACTCATTAAAGTGGTGAGTTTTACTGTTGAACTTGATAATTTATATTTACAATCCATTCAAATGTAGATAATGATAAAATAGATCATTTATTACTAACATAACGTGACCCTTTGCCTAATCATTCTCTGTATTTTTTCATGTTTTTATAGTTTCTATGTCATGTATGTCTCGCATACAATATTAAATTTGTTCGTCCCAAATCAGGTTTAAATTCAATGTGACCTTTTCATTTTGTGAGGAGGAGTTTTCATGATATATCTTTGTCATTTTTCTGACTTGAAAAATTAGATGGCCTTTTAAGTGGAAGCTTTGTTACGTTTTCAACAGGGTCTTGCTCTTGGGTTTATAAGTGAATGTGCAGCCACCATTTCATTTCAAATATTTCATTCGCCAAACAAAAGGATTAATTGGATAACAGGCAAAGCCTATAAGGATCTAGTCCAAATAATCATGCCGTCTTGGAAGCTTTTTATGAACCCCCTTTTATAATTTTTGACGTTTGGCGTCTCTGGGGATCTAAAAAAAGTCCAAATGATATAAAAAACCAGAAAGACGTCATGATTATCTGGACTAATAAGGATCCTCTCCTATAAACAGATGGCGATAACAAGGCATGCAAAATAGTGAGCGAGTGCAGTGTATTGTTGCCCTTTTTCAAACTGAAGCAGCCCCCTCCTGTATGTTTTGGGAAGAAAAATCACAAAAAATAGGTATTTGGGAACCCAAAATAGGTGGTAATTTTGCATGATTTTGAAAGAAATTTACTAGGGGAAACAGCCTGTATTCGAAGGTAAAATCAAGCATTAGCAAACAAGAACACTGGAGTGGGTTAGTGTTTTAGCATATTTTACATGTATTAATACACTTGACAAATAATCACAAAGCATTATGAATGATATTAACATAAAAAGTTTGAATAATAAGAACCCATGTAGATAAATTGTATGGGCTGATTTTAGTTATTATTTTGAATCATCCAAGGCCGAGAATCAAGCACGTGCAATTTGTTGTTAGGCCAAAATAGGCCCAACCCTTAAGTTTTTATTTGCATTTTGGAACAAGCACCGTTTAAGTTCATTCGTCATAACTCGGCCGATTCCGTAACCTCCATCTAACGATGCAGGGTACCGGAATCTGCCGAGGTTTTCCGATTGCGTTAAAGTTGGGATTGATTCCCCATTGACAAAATGTAAAAAAAATTTTTTTTTTAAATATAATTTAATTTTCCTATCTACCTAGGCTACCCTAATTTTCAACAGTAGGAAGCAGGAAACAGCCATATATTTTGTTTTGGCCTTATTACTAGCTTAATTCTTATGCATTAATTGCTTGTCGCTTATTTTCTAAAATGTGGACAAACATACAGCACCGTCATAGCTGTACCATAAAGTGTGTCCCAAAATTTTTATATGCGCTATGTATATCCACACAGGCTTTTGCCTGGCGTTTGGGGTCAAGGGTCATTTGCAATCATTGAAATTTTTTAGCTATTTTTTCATTGATTCTCGACCACAACTGCCAGTAATTTTGCTTCAACCTACTTTTGCATTTTGATGACAATATTACATTTAAGGACTTAACGACTAAGGCACCGAATACAATTTGAAATGGGAGTCTTGGTTTTTATATGATCAGATTTCTTTAATAAAGGCACTTTCTCATTTTTTTCATTATTCATTAACACCATTTATTTTGCAGAAATTTTTATTCAGACTTAGTTTTCTTAACCTCGGGAATATTAATATTTCTTAAAGAAAACACCCCAACTCCCTGGCCTTCTTGAAAGTTGAGTGCTCGGCTCCTAAGGAGACACATTTCGTTGTTTTTTTACGATAGATTAAAAATCGTCCGTGTAAATAATTTGAAACAAACTGTATTTTGTTTTGGGGTTTTTTTTCAGGATGAGAAAATGCAGATAGTAACACTTGGTGTCTGGTTTAAATCGGTAAGTTCTTGTTTAGATTTTAGTTTTGCCATTATAATGCTCTGAATCAATTCATATTCACCGCTACAAAAATTCGCGGAATGTTGGGCAATTGTATGTAAACGCAAAAGTCTAAAAAATGTACATTGTATATCGTAAGCAAATATATTGGTTTTCAAATGTGGCGTATATCATTGGGAGGACGTGGTTCTCGGGCGCAGTAGGGTTTAAAATTATTTCGGGAGCAACTTAGCATTAAATAGCTAACAGCATATCGGATTATCCTGATAATTATATGCTCATTCGGCCAAAAAAGTAATTTTTCATCATACTGCAAGAATTTAATAAAGAATTCATGTAATCTTTTCGACAAAAAAGAAGATTTATATATAGGTACACTAGTGTCTGACCAAGGGACAGACAACAATTTTAAACATCCGCGATACGTTTTACATATCATATAGAAAAAAATAATTCTGGACATGGTGAAACAATAAAACAAGCCGTAATTTAGACAAATCGCCAGCAGCCTTCAACGCGGCCATTAGGTCACTGTAGGTCACGTGCTGTAGGTACTGCTTGCCGTTCTGCAAATGACTCAGGGTCTTAATAAAATGCATGTTTAATTCATATCCAGTCCTTAAATAGTCACAGATACCTCTTTCTTTAAAAGGAACAGAAAACATCAAAAAAGCAAGTACAAACAAAAGCTTTGTCCAAAATTGATTCCTGGCTTAGGACAGGCAAATATAGAATGTGGCGGGGTTAAACTTTTTTTTTTTGGCTCAACCTTCCCCCTATCAATATTCACCAAAAATCACATAATTATATACATTTGTAACCGTTAGCATTCTCATTTACTGATGTATCTAAAAACCTCTTGTTTATTAATATTTCAGCATTGGTATGATTGTCGACTTAAATGGAATCCTGCAAATTTTAGCGATGTTTCACTAATTGTAGTTCCATATGACCATCTTTGGATACCAGATTTAACCATGTTCGACAGGTGCGTGTATTAAAAAAAAAAAAAATTCTTCATCTCCACTCTAGATTTTTTTAGAAAGATTTTTATTTTGTTGCTATAGATATATTTAACCATTTTTCTGAAACTCCATATTCAGAATCAATATTTAATCAGTAAACTTTCGGTCTATGTAATTTTTCAGTTCAGCAGATGAGGTAATGTATCCTGATAAAGAAATGTACAACGGCGAAATAAGACCAGATGGCGAAGTAACCTACAATTTTCCGACGGTTATAAAAACTGTTTGTCATATGGATGTGAAGTATTTCCCTTTTGATACACAAACTTGTGAGATAGTGTTTGGTTCCTGGTCCCATCATGGTTTTGAATTGGACCTTCATTCATTGAATAATGCTACAGAAGGTAAGCAGGATTTATACGATATTATAGATTCTTACTTGCCAAATAAAATCATAGATGTTAATGATACGCGACAAAAAAAAGAAAAGAAAAAATCAGACACACTCCAGACATATATTGATATCCTCAGTTCTGATAATTCAAAGTTGTGATAGCACATAGGAAGACACAGATCTCAAAAGCAAACTGCACAACATAAAAAAAACATATACAACAAACAAACCGTAATCAGAAATGTGAACCCTTGTTGAAGTAAGAGTGAAACCGGGTGCCCCGGAAGTGTAAGCAGTTCTTCTCAACGGTCGGTTTTGTAATCCATATTCCCCTTCCCCCATAAAAATCAAATAGTCGCTCCCTTAGTATAGAATTGAGTCCGTTTACAAACATAACCTAAATTCACCAAAGAAAAAAGAAACAAAATTAGTAACTTACATGACTTGAAAGCGTTTTTATCATGTTGATAAGATATTTTACTTTTTCGACTTTTTACAAAATCTTATACAAACTGGTAGGATATATGTTCTCTTGTTCATTTTTCAGGAGACTTGAACGCGTATGTAAAACATAATGAGTGGACAATAGTAAGCATGCATATTGTACGTAATGTAGTCATTTATAACTGTTGCCCAGAACCGTATCCGGATATTGCATTTCATCTGGTTTTGAGACGGAAGTCAAAATTTTACGTCCTAACAACACTCTTCCCTGTTGGAATAACAGGCAGCGTGGCAACTACAGGTTTCATATTACCTCCAGAATCCGGAGAGAAAGTGTCATTAACTGTAACTGTTCTCCTGTCTCTTGCTGTGTTTATGTTAATGGTATCAGAACAATTACCAGCATCGGCCGATTCAAATCCATACATAGGTATATATAACATATTTCTATATATATAGCTAGTCGATGGGTAATTGATATTAATACATGTACATACCAATTAAAATTATTGAAATTAATGGACGTATGGTCCATGACTTGCCAACCCATGCTTCTTTTAGACTCTACAATGCCAAATGAATCTATATATAACATCACCTCCGCAATAACTGTTGAACGGCTTTGTTCAAATAACACTAACTTCTAGGTTTGGAAATGGGGTGGGGACAAAGCTTTTCTTTGTTTCCTCTCAGCGTTCTCATTCTAATGGTTCATACATGTATTTTTTCAGGATTGTACTTTGCATCTTCCATGACGCTCGTTGCCATGTCTTGTTTTATGATGGTCCTGGTTTTGAATATTCACTATAGAGGAAACAATGGTAGACCGGTTCCTAGAATCGTACGATATATTATCATTGATAAACTGGGCTACCTGCTGTGTGCCCAGAAAGAGCTCAAAAGATATAAGCGTTCTCGAAGCCTACATGCTCAAAAACCAACTATAGTGGAACCAGACGATAATTTCGAGGTGAATATTCATACTTGTAATTATAATTACGGCCTAACCCGCGTCCATAACATCGGAGGTGAATCCTGGTCCCCTTTCACTTTAAATACTGATTCCTGGTGAATGATTTTATTGGTGTTTGTAAACAATTTTTTTGTATTGTGTAATTTTGCTTTAGTGAACCTTACGATACGACAAATGTAAACTATGTAAATGGTCAAACCCGAAATTTAAGAGTTGGTCAGTTCTATCTTCCATACTTGTCTCGGGCCATCTTTTTTAAGTAAAAATCAAAATGCACAATATCATAAAATTTAGTCGATTTCTAAAAACCGCCCATAGGAACCTGAACAAACCCTTGCATTCGTGGCATATATAAATAATCTAATTTAGATCAAGACCGATCGAAATGCTTAAAATCTTCAGTTTGTAGATTATGATACGTTTACAATTTGAAAACTTGTGTTATTTTTCAATGAATGAAATTTTGGATCCGGTTGATCTCCAATTGGGAGACTTATAAATTGATTTAATTTTTTTTCTCCTATCACATGATTTTTTATTGAGAAAACATATATTGATGAACAAAATACGCATAGTTTTTACCTTGATTTAAGGAAGTGGGAGTTAAAACAGGAAGGGGTTTCTTGCCTCCTAAATGTATTGGGAAATCTGCTTCGGAAAACATACCGATATTAGAAAAGGCGACAAAAAATGTACATGTTAATTTATTTTTTTATATAAAGATATGTAAAAAAAGATGAAATTACATATAAGAGCCAAATGTGTTATTTCTGTAACTGCCATGATTGTTTTATGAGTATTCTGTAAGAAAGCATAAGATTTAAAATAAGTTGATCAATGAAGTATTTATAAAACAGTTTTTGTCCTTTATTACAGGAAGAAACAACAGGAAAGAGTCCCCTCTCCCCTAATGGGATAAACGCTGGCGAAAAACCAACAATGGAGGCAGGTCAAGACTTCTTATCACAGACAAGTCCAATGGCAGACTTTTCGAAATCACGCGGAAGAATCAGTCTTGTTAATCTCGAGAGAAACGCAGAATGGAACTTGGAAATGAATGACATTTTGGCGGAATGGCACCAAGTTGCATTTGTCATGGATCGATTTTTTCTCGTCTTTTATATCCTTTCCACAGTTTTAGCATCAGTTGTATTCTTTGTAGAAATGAGCACCGGGGATCTGCATATTTTCGATCAGTCCTGACAGTGTTTTAGATTGACATGGCAAAGTAACTGCTGTTTAAAGCAATATTGGTTCCAGAGTCAATTTTACACAAATGATAGTTATTTATTTATTATTGTGTTAGTATAAAAAATAGAAAAAAAGACATAGTATGGATTTTAATTTCAGAGACTCTTCATTTTTAATAGATGTCAAAGTAGTTACCTATTCCTTTTCTAAATTGTTACATAATCCCTATCCTTAAACATGTACATGTAGCTAAAAAACGCATGAGATATTCACTTTATTAAAAGGTTAATTAATTACGAGGAGTGTCACTGTCGGCAACCACATGTATCAAAATATAACAAACATTTCAGTTAACTAATGTACGCTGCTACCTTTTATTTCATGTATTTCGAAGATATAACGAATATGAAACCGACACTACTAAGCTATAGGACGCATGAACTATGCACTTCGGCTAAAAAGGGTTATTAGTACCCGACTGTGCCAACAGTTTCGGAATTTTGATCGTGCTCCTGGGAGCTGGACTATATAGGTAGCCGAAGTGCAATCATTCCCTTGTCACGCAACTCCTCCTGGGTTATTTGGAATACAGGAATAACACTTGGCTGAGTGATTGCACTAAAGATTTAGATAGTGCTGAACTTTCAGAATTTTGTTAATGACCCTATGGGCTGGGCTACTTAGGTAGGCACATTATTCCTTCGTCACTCCTCCCGGTTATTTGGAATTCGAAACTGAAACTTTGCTCAGTGATTGCACTATGAATGTGGATTGTGTTAAAGGTTTATAAAGTTTGGTAATGTTTGGTAATGTCCCTAGGGGCTGGGCTAAAAAGGTAGCCTAATGGCACATTATACCTTTGTCACGCAACTCCTCCCAAGTTATTTGAATACTGAACTGATTTTTTTTTTTTTGGGTCAGCCAAATGTTAAATGACCTCAGAGTTTAGATGTACCTATCCCTAAACCATACATAAATAATCTTATTTCTTACAAACCAATTTGCAGGTTAATACTAGTATTACTGTCAATACACGCAATAAGTTTAACAGCAACATCTTACAATTGATAATGCTCAATAAAGTCCCAGTTCATTTCTTTCCGTTATTTGCCACTTATGCTATTAACACAAGAAAAGCACGGGGATATGCAGCGTGAGTCGTGCTGTTGGCCATTTTTTGGAATATAAAAAGGCTTTTGTGGGACTGACTTTTCTTATTTTGAATAGATAACAAACACGAAGCAGACATTACATAGCATAAAGACAAATGAGATATGCACTTTTTGCCATACAAAGGTATTGCTTACACAGTGTTATGTCGCTCCTCGGTTGCTGTCTTCACTAAAAAGGTTTTACGGAAGACATCATGTGCTTATAGACAAATATGGGATTTCAATCTCTCAAATGAATGAAGATGTTGGTTTTTGATAGGGTATTGTTATGTTGTCCTTTGTACCGGATTTGACACATTGAATTGACGAATGACAGCGCGACGGGTGTGCTATATCAGCAGGAACTGCTTACTCTTCCGGAGCACATGAGTTCACTCTCGTTACGACTTGAGTTCGCGTTGTTGATTGCTGTTCAGTTGATTTTGTATTTCTTTGTTTTTGTTTCTGTTTGTTCGTCGTTGGTGGGTACTGATTTTGTCTCTGCCCTTTCAGACTATCGACATTCGGATGCCCCATTGGTAGCTCTGCTTCTTTAGAAATATATGCCATATATCGCATTGTCCACAACTTCATATACTGGCCTTTTAAAAGCAAAAAAAGGTCGAACATGTAGTAAGACAGCTGTAAGCTTTTTTTTAATATTCTTCCAGCTGACTTATGATTTCTTACCTATTCGTTTCCCATTCGTGAACTTTTCGAAATAGTGTATACGCATCTGTCATTCTTAAATACTTTAAAAATATGATTATCTGACAGTGCTGACAGTGAGACTTCAAACGTGGTAGTGAAATTATGGCAATGAACTGCATTACTTTGAAGTGTCAAATCGTTACAAAAAATGTCTGTACGTTGCTGTATCCTTCGTAATCTTTTTTGTTAGACTTTTGTGGAAAATGAATTACAAGAAAAGTATAATAGCTAGGGATCTGATATTTGGTATACAGATAGTTTGGGTTATGGTTTACGCAACAGTTACCATGTCGTTTTACCTTGACCCCATTGTCATGGTTCAGCGACTCTGTGAACTTAGATGTTTTTGCGGGCCAAAAAACCCTTTTGTAAGACTTTTGTGGAAAATGAAATACAAGAAAAGTATAATGGCTAGGCATCTGATATTTGGTATACGGACAGTTGGGTTTATGGTCTACACAACTGGCACCATGCCATTTGACCCTGACCCCATTTTCATGGTTCAGTGACTCTGTCGACTTGGATGATTTTTGGGCCAAAAACCTCTTTGTAAGACTTCTGTGGAAAATAAATTAAGTGAAAAGTATAATAGCTAGGCATCTGATATCTGGTATACAGACACCTGGAGTTATGGTGTATGCAACAGACACCATGTCCTGTGACCTTGACAAAATTTTCATGTTTCAGCGACTCTGTGGACTTAGATATTTTTTGGGACAATTAAAACTTTTGTGGAAAATAAATAACAATAAATTAAGATAAAAGTACAATAGCTAGGCATCTGATATTTCATTACACAACCTTACAAGATATTCCAGTGTTATCTCCTGCTGCCACACGTGCGTGCGCAGCCTGGCTAGCCAATCCCAAAGATAAAATGCACCTTCCCGCGTGCATTCCTCATTCTCTTACTGGCTAGCGAACAGTACGCATCACTCAGTTCTATTATTTTCCGTGATACCGTTTACCGCCTTTTTCCTCAGTTTTGGATTTAATCTTATTTAAGGATTTATACTTAGTGAAAGGATTTATATTTTTCTTTCCATGTCTGAGGATGGCAGTGAAATTAAGATAAAAGTACAATAGCTAGGCATCTGATATTTGGACATATAAAGACATTTGGGGTTTCGGTCTACACAACTAACACCATGTTGTATGACCCTGACCCCATTTTCATGGTTCAATGTCTTTGTGAATGTAGATGATTTTGGGTGGAAACGGGTTAAGTGAGAAAGTAAAATATTATAGCTAGTCATCTTATATTTGGGGATTACGGTATACACAACTGACGTCTTCATGTAATGTGACCATGACCCCATTTTATGGTTGAATGTTGGTCTTTATTCATTATGTAATCTGTCACATGACCTTGACTTAAACTTTTCTGAAGGCCCAGCTAAAACTTCAATGAGTTCTGTGATGGTCCCGACAGGCGAGACATACTTTAGTGTCAACTCTTGTATTTTTCACGGTGACATTGCTAGCGCGAACATAAACGTTGCGAATAAACTTGTCTTTTATTGTAGTCTATCGACAATAACAATTCAGCACATTTTAAACTGTGCGAACTAAAATTCAGTCGTCATAATGAGAAAAAAGGGCGGTGCGAAAATTTCCTGTTTTCAGTACATGTATAACTAAAACTGCAATCAGCAAGGCAAAAAAACATGTTAGGTCGATACGGAATAAAAATTACAACAAAGTTCCAAACAACAAATTAAGCTTCGCCTGACGCGCGTTTCGTCTATTCAAGACTAGTCAGAGGCTCTCTACCCAAAGATTGAAAATTCCAAACACTATATGAATATGAAATGCATAGAAATAAAAAACAAATTATGAATAAGATCAACCTATGTAATTTATGTCTGGAGTAGGAAGAAAGTGAACTGAGGTGTTCCGGAAAGATTAACATTTTTTGCATGTTATGATACACTTGTCACGTTCCCAAGGATCAATTAAGTGTAGGTATGAACTGAGGTGCTCCAGAAGGATTGATATTTTTTGCATGTTATGATGCACTCGTCACGTTCCCAAGGAACACTTAAGTGTAGGTATGAACTGAGGTGCTCCGGAAGGATTAACATTGTTTTGCTTATAATGATACAATCGTCATGAGCACATGGTGGCTTTCATAGAATTGCTTGATTCACAACAAAAATCGAAGACACGGCATAACCCTTTCAAATGTTTGGGGTATGTAAAATTCTTTCTGTCCGTATGCTTATTGTTATATTGAAACATGTTTCGTCGATTTTACCTCGTAAAATGAAGTCGGATTGCTGTAACTTGAGTTAAATTCAGTCGAGCAGAACTAAAGTCGAACTTGATTTGTATAGTAGACTCACGAACCCCCTTCCAAAATGGCATGTAGGAAAAAGGTCCAAAAAACTAATATTTTCGATATTTTGATGAAACTTGGTTGTTGAATGGCCGTAACTGGAGTAAAATTCAGTAGAGCCATAGGCAATCATGACTGATCTTTAATCGTTTAAAACAAATGTTCGGAAAACTGTTTTTTTTTTTCGAAAAAATTGCCCGAGAGCCGAAGTTTAAAAAAATTCAGTGAAGAAGAACACAATTCTTAGCTGATCTGTAGGCCATCACGATAAGCCTGTCACTCTAACACCAAAACAAGAGTAAATACTTAAGTATGCATGTATGTCTCGTTTGTTGGCACGTTCGGAATTAAATTCCTTGCCTACCCTATATTTTCAGCAATTTAAAAACTATTACGAAAGCATCAAACTTGAATTTTAGAATTATTCAAAAAACTTAATTCGTTCAACTGAAAACCCAAGGTCAAGATTGAAACGAGGAAGAAGCAGCTGCAACACTAGATCTGATGCTGTAACAAGATAACAATTCTCATTAACGTAAGATTAAAAATTCTAAGAAATAAAAGTGCTCATTTTACTTTTAACATAAAAATATATGGAACATTGGCCATTGTAAGTAAATTGGAAAATCAAGACAAAGGTTAAAAAAACAAGAGGTTTCTACTGCTCAGGCTTCTATAGGGGCATATTCATACCAAGTTTCCCAACCTATAGGACTTATTGTGCTTGAGAAATTAAATTGCTTACACCTTATGCAACTTTTCTATTGTAATGTATTGAAAATTGTCAAAAGTCACTCAACTGTAAAATCAAAGGCAAGGTCAATAGATACGGAATAAATGTGCTAAGCTACAACTAGGGCATTCCATACCAAATTAATTAACCTAAATCCGAAGATGAGAATGCAGCTGTAATAATTGTATAAAAATAACCATGGAATCCACCCATTTATGGAATGGAAACCATGTCTCTGACCCGACATTGCGTACTGTATATTTTAATGCAATGTTTAGTCCATTTTTAGGGCCTGGACTCTTCAGGGGTCGCCCGCTTTTGGACTGTTTGTTGTCCATTTGATATTCTTGATTATGTTTAAAACACCATATTGTGTGTGTTATAGAATGGTATAACCATCCACGGATGAGGATGTTAACCAAATGTGGGACAATGAATTTTGTGACATCTACTCTGAGCTGAATGACCTATACCTTTAAGGAATCAGTTGCCTACTATAACAAATGTGACTTTTCAGTATACGTGACGTTCCAAGATAATGAAAAGGCCTTTGATCGTATATGGCAAGACTGCTTTTATAAAAACTTTATAATACAGGAATCATGCACTAGAAAAATATGGAAGATCATCTACCAGCTTATAAAGCAGCAACGGCCAATGTCCAATTTAATCTGAGATCTAGTCAAGTTTTCCGTACACGACAAGGAGTCCGACAGGGACGATCTAATAATGTCAGGTTGTTTCACTATTTATAAGTGACCTTATTTATATGTTACTGCAAACAAATTGTGGGTCTACATCTCATATATCCTCAGGAACATGAGATAAAGGAAACAACAGATTCTAGGAAGTCTGCTTCATATTTAGATCGTCATCTCGAAATTAACTCTCAAGGAAAACTATCAACAAAACTCTATGACAACCGTGATGGCTAGCTTCAACTTTCCAATTGTCAACTTTCCCTTTTTGTGTAGCAACATTTCATCCGCTCCAGCATATGGAGTTTACGTATCACAATTGATTCGTTACTCCAGAGCTTGCGGGAAAAACATCGATTTTCTTGGCAGAGCGTCACATTTGACACAAAAATTGTTAGCATAGGGTTGTGTTGCTCCTCAGTTGCTGTCGTCGCTCATGCATCCAAATACAAATATAGGATTTATTTCTCTCAGATGAATGCAGATGTTGATTTGATCTGTAGTAGGGTTTTGTTTTGTCTTCCTTTACCGGATTTTATACTAGTATACTGAATTTGAAAATGGAATCGCGACAGATTTGCTATAGCAGCCAAGAACTGCTTACTCTTCCGGAGCACCTGAGTTAAGTCTCATTACGACAAGAGTTCGCGTTGTTAATTGATATTCAGTGGTTTTTGTGTTTCTGTTTTTTTCGTCCTGTCCTTGTTTGTGTTTGCTGATTTTGTCTCTGTCCTTTCGGATTTTGACATTCAACTGCCCCATCGGTACCTCTGCTTCTTTAAAAATAGGAACACTAAATATTCCATCTATTCTCCCAGCAGATGACAAAACGCTACTGAGTAATACTACAAACGGGCTAAAAACCTTATTGAATCAAGTTGATCAATATGCACAAATGTGGAGACTAAAAGATTATTCTTATAAAAGTAACTTTCTAGTTTTTATCCTCTTTAAGATAAACCAAAAAGACCAACAAAACTGAACTTTTATTGCAATTTGTGTCACCAAAGTGAAAATTACTGAAAATGTGGTCTATGCTGGAACTATGATAGACTTTGGTTGGAAAACAGTAGAATGAACTAAAAATGCATGCAAAAACTGAAACGGAACCTTCTCTTTCTATGGTTCCGTTGTGAATCGGAAAGGAATTTCATCAGTCGCAAACACGGTTATATGGAAACAAATAGTGTTACCAACGGCAGTGTAGACCAGTGAAATTTGGGGTCGACTGACAGTAACAGAGATTGATTGAACTGTAAGAACAGACACAACTCTACTTTGTTCGGTTTTTATTAGGATTTGACAAGCAATCCCCAGCTAAAGCTTGTATCAGTAATGTAGGGTTGTGGACTTTCCACGGCTTACTAGACAAATCAAAGCTTCTATTTTGGGGGCGTCTATGTAAGATTAAGCACTTTACAACACATAAGCAACTGCTTCTACTACGTCTTTGTCAAATTCTAACTAGTGATTATGTGAACTCTTCTTTAACCTACGACTTGAAACATTCTTTAGTTTTTTAAATATGATGATATGGCGTCGTTTTTGGAGTGGTTTTTCGGAAGACACGTTTTGAAAACATAGTCACATACAAAAACACAAATCTAGAAATACAAAAAAAAACAACTGAATTGCAATCAACAACACGAAATCAGGTCGTAAGTAGAGTGAACTAAGGTGCTCCAGATCCGGAACGAGGCCAAAATGTCGACATCGTAAAAAATTTCAGAGAGGAATCATAGTACATTTTAAGGTATTTCTGTGATGCTGAGGAGCCTGTTTAAAACATCAAATGGAGCAATAATGTAAATAAAGTATTCCGGAATCAACAAGAATCTACAAGAAATTCGTTTCTATGTTTAATTTGCTGATGTTATAGTTTGATCGTGAGTACAATTCGCCATTGATATATTTGTTTACATTGAGAACTTTAAATTGTCAACAAAGAATTGAATTGAATCAACATATAAAACATAATGACTAGAAAATACGGAAAAAAGCTCACAAAAGCGCAAATAAATAAAGGAAAACCACAAAGTAAACAGCAAAAACTCTCCGACAGTCCTCAAAGCACAAATGTATTTGACTTCTCAAACCTAACTCCATCACAACGTAAGAGAGTTCTACCCAGTGAAACATCTGAAAATGAAGATGCTGAAGCCCTGTTAGACGAAGTCTTAGGTGCATTAACAAATACGGAAACTATCGATCGCTTCGTTTCTGCTATTGTTGGGATACCAGAAGTTAAAGTGAAACTTTTAGAACACTTAGCACCGTCCCTACAAAACGAAATTTCAGATGTTGTTCAACCTATGAATAATGACATTCAACAACTAAGCAAACAACTTGCAGATACTGGGCTTAGACTGGATGACTTGGAACAATATGGTAGGAGGCACAGCCTCCGGATAACTGGTATTCCCGAGTCCGAGAAAGAGAACACGGACATTCTCATCAGTGAATTTCTAGCAGCTGAACTCGGAATCGAGATCGATCCTGCAGAAATAGATCGGTCTCATCGCCTTGGACCAAAACAACCCCAATCTACCAGACCAATTGTGGTAAAGTTCATCAATTATCGTCTAAAAGAACACATATACACCAACAGAAGATATCTTCGAAGGGGCCTATACATCAACGAGTCACTCTCAAAGGCTAGATCCAAACTTTTTTATCAAGCCCGCTAGCTGAGAAAAACCAAAATGATCAAGGACACGTTGACTAATGACGGGAAGATCTATATCAAACATTTAGACGATAAAGTGACTGTTTGTACAAGAGAAAACGAGCTGCCTGTTTCATTTGCCAAATAAACACAACTGAATACTGTACCTTCTCAAAGTACCCCTAGAAGAGGCGAAAACCAACCATTAAAGACGCATGTGCACATTCATGAGCCTCCAAACGATAACATTGAAGTGATTCCAAGTTCCCAAGACTAAAACTCTCAGTACACGTGTAATTGTTATTGTATTATTTTCCAATAGGAAGTTTCCATGTTCTAAAAATAGAAAATTAGAATTCGCTACTATATTTGTACTATACTATGATTACCTCTCACCTGTTAATCTGTTTTGTTTTGGGTTTTTTTTCCTTTTGTGTTTACTGTACTGATTCTTTTCTTATTGTTAGTTGTGTTTTCTATATGTATATATGTTCATATTTACTGTGTGTTACGTCTATGTATTTGCTCGGGGTCGACTAAAAATAACTAAACCGGATGTTTACTTTCAAGATGGCAGCGCCCATGTACAACAGTGTGTAAGTGTCTTAAATGGTGTGAAAGTTCATAAACGCCGTTCCAACTATTATAACAACCACACCTTTCTCAATTGTCACAATATCCACAGGTTCATTAAAGATACAAACGAAAACAATTATCACTACCATTTGTTTGTGCTTGTGTATCTTCTTCACATTGGGAATATAGAAGTACACCCAGGTCCTAGTCATGTTCATAAACAAAATGTACATCACTATGGCCCACTTAATATAGTTCACCGAAATGTATGTAGCTTACAACCCAAACTTGATCTAATTAAATTAGAATTATCTGATCATGATATTATCTTGGTGTCTGAGACTCATCTTGATGAAAGCATTAAAACTGATGACATTCTGCTTGATGGCTTTCAGAAACCAATACGTCATGATAGAAATAGACATGGGGGTGGCATTGCCATTTATGTAAAATCAAATATATATTTTAAGGTGAAGCCAGAACTTGACAATAAGGACATTGAAATACTATGGGCTGAAGTAAATACTTCATCTACTAAGGCTATATTAGGTGTAGCGTATAGACCACCAAATTCAGATGTCTCATACTGGCGTATACTGACACATATTGTGTGTGTTATAGAATGGTATAACCATCCACGGATGAGGATGTTAACCAAATGTGGGGCAATTAATTTTGTGACATTTACTCTGAGCTGAATGACCTATACCTTTAAGGAATCAGTTGCCTACTATAACAAATGTGACTTTTCAGTATACGTGACGTTCCAAGATAATGAAAAGGCCTTTGATCGTATATCGCAAGACTGCTTTTATAAAAACTTTATAATACAGGAATCATGCACTGGAAAAATATGGAAGATCATCCTCCAGCTTATAAAGCAGCAACGGCCAATGTCCAATTTAATCTGAGATCTAGTCAAGTTTTCCGTACACCACAAGGAGTCCGACAGGGACGATCTAATAATGTCATGTTGTTCCACTATTTATAAGTGACCTTATTTATATGTTACTGCAAATAAAGGTAATAACAAAACTACTGAACTTGAATGATCAATCTTATAGTCCAGAGAAAATGACAAAAACGAATCAGTCATACCGGAGAAATGGTGGATCGCAATGGTCCTGACTTGGTACAGGCATTTCAAACGAAATGGTGGGTTAAACCAGGTTTTATGGCGCCAAACCTCCCTCTTCCATTGCGATCTTAGGATCCGGTAATGACCAAACAAATTGTGGGTCTACATCTCATATATCCTCAAGAACATGGGATAAAGGAAACAACAGATTCTAGGAAGTCTGCTTCATATTTAGATCTTCATCTCGAAATTAACTCTCAAGGAAAACTATCAACAAAACTCTATGACAACCGTAGCTTCAACTTTCCAATTGTCAACTTTCCCTTTTTGTGTAGCAACATTTCATCCGCTCCATGGAGTTTACGTATCACCATTGATTCGTTACTCCAGAGCTTGCGGGAATAACATCGATATTCTTGGCAGAGCGTCACATTTGACACAAAAATTGTTAACACAGGGTTGTGTTGCCCCTCAGTTGCTGTCGTCGCTCATGCACCCAAATACAAATATGGGATTTATTTCTCTCAGATGAATGCAGATGTTGATTTGATCTGTAGTAGGGTTTTGTTTTGTCTTCCTTTAACGGATTTTATACTAGTATACTGAATTCGAAAATGGCATCGCGACAGATTTGCTATAGCAGCCAAGAACTGCTTACTCTTCCGGAGCACCTGAGTTTAGTCTCATTACGACAAGAGTTCGCGTTGTTAATTGATATTCAGTGGTTTTTGTGTTTCTGTTTTTTCGTCCTGTCCTTGTTTGTGTTTGCTGGTTTTGTCTCTACCCTTTTGGATGTTGACATTCAAATGCCCTATCGGTACCTCTGCTTCTTTAGAAATAGGAACACTAAATATTCCATCTATTCTCCCAGTAGATGACATAACGCTACAGAGTAGTACTACAAACGGGCTACAAACCTTATTGAATCAAGTTGATCAATATGCACAAATATGGAGACTAAAAGATTATACTTATAAAAGTAACTTTCTAGTTTTTTATCCTCTTTAGATAAACAAAAGAAACTGAACTTTTCTTGCAATTTGTGTCAGCAAAGTGAAAATTACTAACAATGTGGTCTATGCTGGAACTATGATAGGGTTTAGTTGGAAAACAGTAGAATGAATAAAAATGCATGCAAAAAACTGAAACGAAACCTTCTCTTTCTATGGTTCCGTTGTGAATCGGAAAGGAATGTCATCAGTCGCAAACATGGTTATATGGAAACAAATAGTGTTAACAACGGCAGTGTAGACCTGTGAAATTTGGGGTCGACTGACAGTCTGTTAGAACAGTCACAACGCTACTTTGTTCTGTTTTTATTAGGATTTGACAAGCAATCCCCAGCTAAAGCTTGTATCAGTCATGTAGGATTGTGGACTATCCACGGCTTACTGGACAAATCAAAACTTCTATTTTTGGGGCGTCTTTGTAAGATTAAGCACTTTACAACACATATAGCAACTGCTTCTACTACGTCTTTGTCAAATTCTAACTAGTGATTATGTGAACTCTTCTTTAACCTACGACTTGAAACATTCTTTAGTTTTTTTTAATATGATATTATGCCGAGTAATACGCTACTACACCTTGCAACCGTAAGCCCCCCAACTTAATAATGGACTGTTATATTGTAAGTAGGATTGGGTTCCATTGCAATTAAAGAAGGACAGTGTACTCTTTGTGGTAGTTAAACAACAGATATTATTGAACATGGAATGCTGCACCACTGTAACTGTGTTCTTGTAGAAAGGAACAAATGTTCACGCTACATGTATAGTTGACCTACTGTCAGACGATGAATCCGTTCGTTTCTTCGGACAGGAAGACGAGGACAATCCAATCTCTGTGCTTAAAGGACTTACGAACTTTATCCACTGACTAAGCTCTGACAGTTGGAGAAATCCGATGAAATGCTTGCTTTCAAATGCATTACGTATTCAAAAGTACTTTGTATCACTTTAAATTTAATTTTGGTCATTAATGGAAATGTATTGAGAGACAGCTAGATTTGTATGTGCATTGTTTACTTTTCTTATTCTGTAATTTGTAATTTTTTCACTTATCTAAACTTTGTAATATTGCATATTTTGTAAATATTGTTTTTGTACCGTATTTTGATACAAAATGTAAATCATTGTTTTGGGGGAAATAAAAAAAAAATATCTCACTCTTTCACTCACTCACTCACTCACTTCACTCACTCACTCACTCACTCACTCACTCAAACAAGCAATGCATGATTTTCTAAGACTAAACAACAACCCTGTGTTAGTGTTTAAGGTTAGTTGCTGTTAATCATTGCAGATTTTAAAATTATCGTTATTATATTTTGGTTAAATTTCTAATATTTTATTGGATTTTACAGTCATGTGATCCAAAAATATTTAAAATGTTTTTTTCTCAAATTTAAAAAAAATGTAAGCAAAGCAGGGAAACTATTGGTCGTATTATGTTACATTTCGAAAGAAATATATAAAATATAGGGAATTTAGATGAAGAAATTGGTTTAAAATAAGTTTTCTTTATCTTATGATTTTTTATTGAGACCACTATAGTAGAGTAGACGGCACCTTGATTTGAAAAATTTAATGTCCCCACCGAACATACTCACATATTATATATCGTTGGAAAGAGCAGGACCTAAGCAATCGAAATATGCTTGTCGTAAGAATCAGAGTTGGTCGAGTTTTCAGAAATTCAAGGTCAAAGGTCAATGGACGGAAAAAACTAAAAAATCAACCGTAAAAGTGTTTTTCATTTCCGTATTTATTTGTGGTCAAAATTGAAACAACTGATCGGAAATATATGAAATAATGTCTAAACAAATATTTTAATTGAAAAAGTTTCGATAGTACTACCGTTTATCATTAAAAATTCAATAAATTTACATGAAGGTCGAATTTCCCCCCTTTTTCTGGAGGAATTTTCTGCGCTATTATTTTTTAATTTAAATATAATTTTCTGTTTTTGTTTCAAGTTTGCCTTACAGTAAACATACCAAATATGTTTTCTAAAATGTTATTTGGCCATATAATCATTAAAAACTGTGTTTAAGAGATCCTTAAAAAGGGGGGATATTAAGAACAATCATAGACCTGTATATTTATTATACAGATCTATGGAACAATAGAGTAAAACAAACCTTCTATACTAAGTTGACACATTGTTAAAGGTTCTAATGCTTTTTACCATTTATATCAATACATTTAGGGCAAGTAAGGTTTATAGGCCTACTTTATTCGTTTTTTAGGACTTCAAGCCTTATATTGTAATTGTCCACACTCCTGCCCAAAATACCAGGGGCGCCAATATAGAATGACTGATTACACCTAGAGAACTTTATAGAATTTGATTAAAGTTACACATAATATTTTGAATGTTACACCATTGATTGTTGAATACGAAAAATTTTAATTCGAGTCTAATTAGGGGTTTACTCGTGTGAAAACAGGGACTTTGCATATTTGGACGAAGGTGTACCTTTCTAGTAACCACTATTGCTTCTACATTATTGCACGAATCTCTTTGAAAATTTCACACAAATGTGGTCGCATGTTGTTATTTTTGTTTTTACCTATAAGATTTTGATAAGAATTATAAAAGGGGACGTTGATAAGTGAAACAAGTGTTTTGTCATCCGTACAAAAATGTGTTATTTTACTCTTATCGCCAATTTTTTTCCTTTGAACCATCTTTGATTTTTTTCGAAATTCAAGTATTTTCTTTTCCTTAATGTGTAATTGTAATATTTTTGTTTTAGATTGTATCTAGAAAATCTTTGTGGTTTTATACTGACTAAAACTTAACAAAGCCACCCAAGGACCGTACAGTTCTAATCCACCACAGATTCGCCATCTGTGCTAAAAATTTCATAAAACTTAGTCAAAAGTATTGTTACATATTGCTGTTCAACATATCTATTTACCTTATTCATTGAATGAAAAATAAGGATTCGCCATAGTAAAGTAAGGAAATTTTTAGCCTAAGGTGAGGGGGTACCCCACTCTTAGCCTCAACAGCTCCTTTATAACTGCTTTAAATTTCACAAAACTTTACAGAATCTTTCTCACATAATGATACTTTGATTTTAAAAGTTTATTTTGTATAAAACCTGCTAAAAAATGTTTGTAGTATGGTAATATATCATATTTTTGATTTCTGGCCATGAAAAAAACACAGAAAATTTTCGCTATATCTCATTAACGACAATTACAAATTTGATAATTTTTTTGACAAAATCTTGGTAACATTATTTTGATTCACAGATTATGATTATTTTTTTGTTCAATCTCGAATTCAGCGATTCCTTCAACAAATCATTCAATAATGGCTTTTGGACACAAGGGCACTTATTGTATATGTCCTGATAAACGTTAACTTATGCTTGAAAATTAACGAAATGTCTTAAAAATATTTCATTTTATATAGTGTCATAATTCCCTTTGTGATCAATGTTCAGTAAAACATGGAATAGCCATTTTTTAACTAGAAGTACTAATCTGTTATTCACAATAATTCCTTGATGAGTCGCATTCAAATACCAAAAACGAAATGTACACTTCAAAACCAATTAAAAATAGCATTAAGAAGGGTATTTTTACCAACAGTGCGCATAATGATTGTCGGCTCTTCTGATACAACTTGACAAATAATGCATTTGTCTCAATCTTGTGAATAACACCCCCTTTTTGGGCTTGATGGCCCAATTTTAACAGGACTACTACTAACTGAATCCATTGATTACGGTGCTTTTGACCTTTGAAATATGAAGACAAAAGATATAATCAAAAGAAAATCAACACAATAACAAATTAACAAATCAAAACCACACAAAAACACAAAAAAATATCGTAATTTGAAACAAAACTAGCAAATTCATCATTTGTTCATAATACACGATTATTGTAAAAGACGTAACAAGTACGGAATTAAGGTTTCCGGACCACAATTGACAACTTTAAAATAATAGTTTTTCCTCGTTAAAATCAAAACTATTCGTCCTATCACTATAAAAATTGGGGAACAATTAGTTTGTAGATGTGTCAATACGACATAGTAATTTCAATAATGATGCTTAAAGAGTTTTAAAATGGTAAGTTAAAATCGCCTTGATTTTGCTAATATTTTAGACGTTTTTCAAATCGTAATTTGAATACAAAGATGCACCCTCTAAGTAAACCTACTGCATTGGTAGTCAAGATATGTCTATTTTGTAGTTAATAAATGCAAAATCAACGTGAAAATCTTCTTATCTGCTTTGAATATGATGTTATATTGTCATACTATGAGACAGTTGATCGAGGGTACCCCGATTTAACGTAATATTTAGAAAAACTCGACCATACGAACTTCTTACGACAAGTAAAATATCAAACTAGAAGCGTGTACCTTTCGTTTAAGCCCAAAATCAGCAGTATGTTCTTTCGGGACATTAAACTTTTAAATAAAGCGTCTTTTTACATTCCGTCTACTCTACTACTAGTCATGTGATTGAAATTGATTCATCAGAAATAACAACATTTTTTATGTCTATTCGAAAAAACACTTAAAATGTTATTTCTTCATTGACAGAAAAATAATATGGTCATTCTTAAATTGTAATTCCTAGAGGTTGTTGTTTGCATCGGGACAAACCCTATAGAAAATAACTAATCATCTCGGGATAAAAAGGAAGCAGATGTACCAATTGGGCATTCAAATGTCAAATCCGAAAGGTCAGAGACGAAACCAGTTAACACCAACGAGAACAGATCAGAACAGGAAGAAAACATAGACCCAAAAAAACTCACAAATCTAGAAATACAAAAAAAAAACAACTGAATTGCAATCAACAACGCGAACTCGTAACTAGAGTGAACCCAGATGCTCCATATTCAATTCAGGATGTTTCCCTCTATTGGAGGACACAATTGTATTTTATCCAATAGAGACCAAAGACAACAGACACAGAATATAGGCCTGGCATATTAGGACCACAGTATTCTTATTTATAATTACATATATTTATTGCTCAACCATTAACTGATTGCTTTAAAGTTTATGTAAATTAAACTATCGATCTATCTTACTGCTGCAGCATATTATGGCAACTATCACTAGAGGGTGTTACTAAAACGCGGAAACGGAATGCGGAACGGAAACGGAATACGGAGCGGAAAACGGAAAATTGTTCTATTTGTGTTATGAAATAAGCAATGGCTAAAAATAAAGCTATTTCGATCTTATCAGCATGAATGTCTTCGTTGAGCGTGTGCTAGATCTACTAGGTAACGCTATGTCTCAGCTATTAGGGATACCCAGTTGAATGATATACTACTATATGGTTTTATTCTAGTACACCATACGGCGAGCGCACTTGAAAATTCTAGGTGTTGCGGTCCGATAAAAATGAAGTGAAAAAAAGATACTAGGTAGCGCCACATATAGGTATGTGAAATTACTTGTCACTTTAATAAAACAATAAAACTGCTAAATGTAGCAAATTTATCAAAACACGTTTGGTGCCATGTGAATTTTAAGAACCACAGAAAATAAAGGTAATAACAAAACTACCGAACTTGAATGATCAATCTCATTGTCCAGAGAAAATGACAAAAACAAATCAGTCATACTGGAGAATTGGTGGATCGCAATGGTCCTGACTTGATACAGGCATTTCAAACGAAATGGTGGGTTAAACCAGGTTTTATGGCGCCAAACCTCCCTCTTGCCGCGATCCGGTAATGACCATAGAACACAACATAGTTGTGAGACACAATATGTAGGGATATTGAGGTGATCATCTAAGTACAGCAGACCAGTCAAACACTAATTAAAACAATCAATCACCATATCCTTTAACTCAATTTTGAACTTTTCTACTAGCGGCTGATAACGAAGAAAGATTTTTTTAGGGATCGTATGAGACGTATTTTCTTATAGCATGTATAGCCCTGCTCCAAAAGTCGGTCACGAAGAAATCGGTGTCTGATAAAATAATCTGTGAAATTTGTGCAAGCCCTGGCATATCGAATAAGTTGTGAAATATAAATCCGTATGCAGGGGAGTAAGTTGGTGTTTTACGCTCGTGCAACGCTATATATATAGGTTATTTACAGGCGATGAACATGAAAAGGATGATAAAATGAATATGAAATGATGATGATGAGTGAAATATGGGGGTGGGTGGGATAGAAAAGGAGAGAGGTTGGTAGGGGCGGAAAATTTAGCCTATGTGGTGCACTACTTGGCGGTCCAAACAGGGGTCTTTTACGTGCATGAATCGTGAGACTCTCCACACACGTTGGCCCACTATGGTCGGTGGTCAGGGTTTCCGTATTATAGTAGCTACTCCAACAATAATTTTCATTAAGAGATTTGTTATTTTTTAGATATTTCACATCTAAAATTAATGGTGACCCTAACGTAGATGAAATGAGAAGTGGTATTGTTCGTATTTATCTGTGCAATTTCTGTGAAAATACCAAGTTTCAAATTATTTAATGAATGCACGTTGATGCACACCAAATTTAAATTTTGTGTGTTTTGCTATTTTTTCTACTTTTTAAAGAATTTTTCTGAATTTTTATTGCTAACAACAGCCAAAGCGCAGTAACTCTATGCCATTTAGTTTAAACATATTTTATTTGTAAAAATACACAAATTGGATTGGACACAAGTAAAACATACTTATGAAGTCCTCTCCATAACATAGTTAAACAATACAATGAATATACAAGTTGAGCATGCATGCAAGTTACATTTGTAAATAACAAAACAAACAATAAAAAGTATAATTGCTGAATAAGAATAAGAAAGAAAAACTTTTTAGGAGTAATAGAAGTAAGAGAAGGGATTGCTTGGTGTCTGTGTTGGAAGAAATGATGAGTGGGGCCTACACTATTAAAAATCTCTTAGTCCGTTTGATATAATCAAATGAATGTTTGAAAATAGTCTCGTTTTGCTCTTGACTTAATGCGGTACTACCACATGTAAGAAGAGTCGCATTTAAAATGGTGTTATTTGGGAGCCAGCTGAGATCATTGACAAGTATAGCTCTATGTTCGTTATATAAGGGACATTCAAAGAAGTAATGGTTTATGTTTTCAATGGCAAAGCCACATCGACAAGAAGAGTCTGTTATAATATTGGCTTTGAATAGGTCACCATTTAGGAATGAAGCCGAACATCTCAATTGGGTCAATATCATGTTGAGTTTTCGTGGGCCATAGGAAAAGTATTTAGGAACTTTCACAGTAGAGTTACTGTTTTTCTTAAGTTCGTATTTGAATTTTTTAGCTGATTGCATGTGTCGAATGTTTATATCTAAGTCATTCCATAGTCTAATGGTAGCAGGGATAAAAGAATCTCTAGTTAAGGATAATCTGCAATAAGGAAGGATAATGTCTTCACCATTTCTAAGGGGATACGTAGAAATAGTTTGAACTTGCGGCGGGATAAGTTTTGTAAGATACGACGGGGCATTATGGTTAAAAATATTGTAAAACATATTAAGTTTTCGTTTTCTTCGTCTCTCTGCTAGTGGTTCCCAACCAACTTCACTGTAAATCAATTCCTTTTTAGTGAAGACGGGAAGACCCGTTACCAATCTTGCAGCCTCAAGCTGCAGCTGTTCAAGTTTATTTGAGTTAATAGTTCCACAATTGTCCCACACCTCGGACGCATATTCGAAAATGGGTCTTATGAATACAAGATAAAGATTTTCTAAGGTATTTCTACATAATTGGTATTTTAGTTTCCTTAGGATGTTTAGATGTCGCTTAGCACTATTTATAATGTTTTCTATATGAAGATTCCATTTAGCATCATTGCTAAATGTAACACCTAGGTGTTTATGTGAGTCTTGAATAGGAATAGTTTTGTCGTTTAGCTCAAAACTTAGATTCGGTATAGCAGAATTAGAAAATACTATTATTTCGGTTTTGTCTGGGTTGAAAGACATAAGCCATTTCTTCGACCAGTCGTCAAGCTCTTTAAGATCATGATCAATGGCTAATTTTACCCGATTTTGATCACTATCGGAATAATTAAAAGATGTATCATCGGCGAATAATCTACATAATGATGTTAATTCCTCTGCTATATCATTAATATAAATAACAAACAACAAGGGACCAAGTACAGAACCCTGTGGAACACCAGCTTGAACGCTACAACTAGAGGAAGAAGATTGATTTATCATAACTCTCTGTGATCTCTCGAAAAGGTAGTTAGCAAACCAGCTGTGTAAACTACCACTTATACCATAAGCTTTCATTTTGTGGAGTAGACCATTGTGCCAAACTTTGTCAAAAGCTTTAGCAAAATCGCAAAACACGAAACAGTTAATCTCTTTCTTTTCGTACGAATTAACAATACAGTTGTGCATTTCGAGTAACTGATGTACAGTTGAGAATTTCGGAAGAAAGCCCGATTGATATTGGTATATAAGTCGGTTATCATGGAGATGATTGTACACATGCTTGAAGATAATTCGCTCCATTACCTTCCCGACACAGCTAATGAGAGATATAGGTCTGTAGTTAGAGGGGAGAGATGGGTCACCTTTTTTAAAAATGCTTGTTCTGTGACCAATTTTCCATTTGGAAGGAAAGCTACTTTGGCGTAGTGATTTATTAAAAATGAGTTTTAAAGGTATTGCTATTTTTTCTGGAAATAGTTTAAGCATTCTGTGGCTTATAACATCTGGTCCAGAAGCTTTATTAGGGCTTAGAGTCTGTATTATGTCAACGATCTCATTTGCCTCAATTTCAATATCGTTAAGTTGAGTATCACATCTATTTGGAAAATTTGGGAGAGGGATATTTTCATCGTTAACTTTTGAAATTAAAGAAAAGTATTGATTCATTATGTTACATTTGTCTTGATCATCATAAACGAAGTCGCTATAGTTGGGATTGTTGGCAATATTTTTTAAAGGTGGGATACTGCTAGAGCCTTTGGTTGATTTTATTAACATTTTCATTAGTTTCCAATACGTTTTAGAATTTCCAGCATTTTCCAATATAATATTATCTAAATTTTGTTCAAACTTCTCTCTTGCAATCTTTTTTAAATTATTGACCTTATTTCGCTGTTGTTTGTATCGTAAGGTAGCAATTTCAGAATTAGATTTTATAGCCTTTTTTCTTAATCTGTCTCTTATTCTCATTTCACGACGCAGTTCGTTGTTGAACCATGGTTTGTCTTTGGTTCTAACAGTAACATTCTTTGTTGGAATACATTCTTTAGCTATATTTAAAAAAGTATCTGTAAATGCATCGCACATATCATCAACACTACTGTCGTTCGGAAGGATAGTGTCCCAATCTACATCGTCAAGTTTTTGACCGAACTTAACTTTATCAATGTTTTTATATAGCCAAATTTCTCTTTGGAAGGACGGGGGTGTTTTAAGGGGACAATCAAGGAATGCAATAGATGCATCGTGGTCACTTATCGATCTCGGAACAGTTAAAACATCAGAGGCTTTGCAGTTTAGTGAATCACTTATAATAATTGGATCTAAAAGGGTTTGACTGTTTACTGTTACACGAGTGGGTTTAGTAATAACATTGTTCAGATTAAATATGCTCATTGTATCAATAAGTTTATTGTTGTTTACTTTAAAAAGGTCGGAGTTCAAATCGCCCGTCAAAACAACGTTGTCTGAAAATTGATTGGCAATACCCAAAGCATGATTTAATCGTGTCCAATATCTATCGTCCGTCCACTCAGGTCTATAGGTGTTACATAGGAGAAATCTTTGACCTTTAGTTCGAATTTCTACCCAGATAGTTTCATCTATTTGATTCTCAAGTTCAGTGATTTGTTTTATATAGACATGTTCTTTCGCATAAATTGCTATTCCACCTCCGGAGTTATTTCGATCACGTCTAATAGGATTATGTGAAAAGCAGTCCAGCAATAATGATTCAGTTTTTACTGTGGGATCTAAGTGTGTTTCGGTTACAGCTAGGATATCAAATTCGTCGGCAAAATCATTGAGAAAATCGAGTTTATTTCTTATACTTCGTATATTAATAGTGCATATAGATATAAAATCATGTTCTCGACTACCTTCATCGGTATGGGGCCCAGGATTTTGTTCAATGTTTCCGATAATAAGGATATAATGAATGACAAACAACAGGAAAACAATGTCAACTTTCGGTAAAGTTGACTGCAAGATGAAGAGAGAGAGAACCAGGAATGAACACAGTAAGTTTACATGAAATATTTCAGTATATCTGCATAGTTTAGGTAAACCACGGACTTTTCTTCGGAGACAGTTAAATAAACCAATGGCCATCCTGTATGCTACTAGATCACTATCCATCACCCTTCGGGTAAAGAGTAGTAATCCAGCAACAGCAGGATGACCAGTCGCTTAATAACGGAAAAATGACCGGTACACTCATCAGAACACAGACACCAAGTAAGATAATAAACAAAGTATACAAAGAAATGAACAAAACATATGTACATGTCGACAAGGATAAAGCGATCATTGCTAAATGATGGTTTGGGTTTCCTTGAAAAACTTATTTAAGTCAATTATTGGATAGACTTCGGCTTTATCAATTTAAGTAAAAGATTTCAATTTCAAATCCACATGAAATCGGTTAAAAACTGTGTTTATTTAAATAAATTATTTTCCATTTAATTTAGCTTATGAATAATGATCGCTTTATTATAATAAGATGAAATATGAATACATATTGAATCATTCTCAAAACATATTTATCCGTTTTCACCAACTAACCAGTTGAAAGGGAAGAAGGCATGGTAAATTTACACAAAAGTATTGAATTCAGCCATTTTTAAAATTCTAGTCTCTGAAACTTTACTTGATGCATATTCAAATTCATAAATTATAAACTTTTCATTAAAACAATTTCTACAAAAGAAAAAAAAATCATTCAAGTCATTGCATGGCGAATCATACTGTTACGGCCAATAATTACCTGGGAAAAATTTAAATTTTCTAATTATCGATCAGATTCCTGATTGGACAAAAACTTCTAAGGCGTGTACTTTGGTTGATAGGTTATGAATGAAAATAGTAGCAATAGTACTAAAACATGTTTAACCTGTTTTAAAGTAAACATAATAGTAAAATTGTACAGTACAAGGACAAAATATTACTGTAACAAAGTATGCAGATAAATAAATGTGAACAACTTCATATATGTGGTATCATAATAAGTTTGTACACAAGATATCTTTAATAGAAATTCATTGTTTTTACGAACTTGCATCACCTGGTCGGTCGGGTGAAGATGGGTACCCTAACTGTGCCCTTGCATCTTGTTGTAGGTTTGTAATGTCACCATGGGTGTTGATAATCGTCGTGCGACCCTCCTCGGTACACTTAACAAATATGCGACCATCTGAAGTCCAGTAGGCACTAATAAGTTTGTCTTTCTTAAGTTTTGATAAGCGTGTCATGAGTCCATGTCCGAACTGAGTCAGGTTTTCAGTAATGAATATTCCATGCTCATCACCTTTAAGAGCTTTTTTGTTTGTATATACCAAGTTTCTTTTCCTGTATGAAATGAATCGGATAACTTGGCACTTGCCATTACTGGTTGCCTTGCCTATAACATGTGACCTGCTAATATCATCTTGAGTAAGTGTGACTTTAAGCTTCTCTTTACAGATATCAATAATTAAGTTGTCTGTATCAACAGGATGCTGGATTTGACCGAAATCATTTACGGGCACCGGCACATTATGGAAGCGCAGGCTCGTTCTCCTCGAGTACTGCTGTTGGAGCTCTAATTGATTTTCTAATTCACCAACTCTCTGATAGAGGAAGTCTATGTCTTTCTCTCTTTCTTTATTCGATAATATCTGGTCAGACATAGCTTTTTCAATTGTTGCCAGTTTAATAAATTGGTGGCATATCTTGGTTCTCTGATCTTCTATTGTTTTCTCATGTTGGTTTATTGTTTCAAGTAATGGCTTTGTGTAATTTTCAATTTCTAATTTGATGTTTTGAGTCAGAGTTTCGCTTATCTTTTCAGCTAGCACTGGGATAATTGTGTTTAGGACTTCTGGACTAGAAAGAGCTTCCAGAATTTTTTGTGTCAGGCTTTTGGAGGCAGCAGGTGTCTTTTTAGTGGTGGCCTTGGTGGCAGTTATAGATTCTGTTACCTCTCCTGTGGAGTTTCGCCGACGAGTTTGTCGAGATTGCTGTTTGACTGTGGCGGGTAGGTTATCTGGACTGTCAGCGGTCTTTCTTTTACTTGAAAGAGGAGTATCTATCAATAGGTTGCTTATAGTTGGTTGAGACTGAGGTTCGACTTTGTTTTGGTCGGCATCCATCTTGTTTTTCAGGTGACTATAGTTCAAGTTTATTTATCAGTTTGAAACGATCTTCAGAATTTAAATACAATAAACCTTTTGTTTCACATGCAATAAAGTCTTTGCAGATTATATACGCATAGTTATTTAGCCTGTATCATATGTATTAAATATTAGGAAACCCAAAGTTGTCGGAGATACTTAAACAGCTACCATTCCACTTGACGCATGCTCAAAAATCTCTATGCCATTTAATTTCGGGATACAGTTTAAATTCATTGTGAGGAAAGCGAGAAAAACTTCGACTGACCGGAAATGAAAAAAAAGCACAGGAAGTGAAAATTTTCATTTTTTAAACAATTCTGTACTCCGTGCAATTTCGAATTTTTTAAAATAAAAATTATATTTTCCTGTTTCTGAAGCAGATACCTTTCGTTTTAAATTGCTTTCATGAATGAATGTGACAATTAACAATTTTAGTTGGAGTAGCTAATTATAGACCTGACAACCCCCGTGAACGAGGATTACCCTATTCAGCCACCTAGGGTACGTCGCTCTGTGGGCTGAGCACTGACCCTACCTCAGAATCCGAAGGCCCTTAGTCGCCTCCTTATAAAGAGGGATATTCCATGGAAGACGAATATGTCGCCTACGTCTTAAAATATTTGGTTAACAGGAAGTAGATGAATTACGGGCATAATATCGCTATCCACCAGTACAATAGGAATGATAGGAGGAAGTTACATGCATTAGTCTTTCACACTTATGGCTGTGGTGCATCCTGTCGCCAGAAAAAGTGTTTCATCTTATTTTATTAAATACTTAAAAATGAATGTATATCAAGTAAAAAATTGTTGGCGAAAGGAAACTCCACCTCAAAATCCTCAAAACACTAAGTCAAATTTGGTGAATTTTGATGATTTTCAACATATTGTGCTCTATGACTACTTTTGTGATCACAAAGAACAACAACATTAATGGGGTTTTTAAGGACATATGTATTCAAAATATAATTATTTAAGATCATATTTATCATAAAACTGTACAAGTAAACCAAATTTTAAATTTTGACAAATTTAGGGCCAAATATCGAGACAACCAAATTATAAATTTTGACGAATTTAGGGCCAAATATGAATTGGTGAGCCATGTCCTTTCAAGAGGCTGACATGTAGTTTCCCGGAAAAATGCGACGAAAATTGTTGTGACGCTGCAAGACAACAGATAGTATCAAAGTAACCCTATATATGGCTTTGCAACACGCTGCAGGCGACATTACAAATCATGTCCAAAGTTTGCAATTGATTGTCTCAGGTTTGATTATGAAATTCATTTTGTAATAGATTTTTGAATTTTAACTAAATACTCTTGGTTCAAAACGTGATAGAAATATCTCTGATACATGTATATAGTGCCGTGACTTCAACAAGTTTAACTTCATCTTCTCTTATGACTTTGATATGGAGATCCGAATAAGAGGGGGTATACTGTTTTATCCTGTCCGCTCTTTCGTTCGCTCGTCCGTTCGTTCGTCTGTCCGAAACAAATTTTCGTCACAGTTTTCTTAGCAACTGCTTGACATAGATTAAAAGCATATATTGCTTTTTCCTATAGTGCCATATGGTGTATAACGATTTTATGCCTCTTGACCATCTACTTCCTGTTTTAATAACCGAATATTCAGTTTTTATACACACAGCGGATGGAAAATCATCATAGTTTTCTAAGCAACTACATAGCATAAATGTCGAAGAAAAGGTACGAAACATGCTATAGTAACGGTCGTGATATTAATCTCATAATAAAAAGCTTTGTCGAGATCAGCATAATACGACCTCAACACATTGAACTCTCACGGTATGTTTGAGGCCCAATATGATAGTCAATTTGCTTTGGGCGCATGCACATCAATGAGACCAATATTTTGTTAAGAGTTCAAGTTCATAGGGTATTTAGAATTGAAGTTAAAATATAAAAAATCATAAGGATAAAACTAGACGGATATTTTGTAAAATAATAGCAAGTACACTTATGTACCTTACAATTTGTATGCCACATCGTCAAGGCTGATCATGAGTGAAGTTAAATACTGGTGATACATAGGGAGTTTATAGTCGTGGCTATAGGCTAAACTTTTCTACAGCGACTGTTAAACTAGACACGCAATGTGCCATGGGTCGCCATGACCAGCCCATGGCACACCAACATTAGGCTGCTATAGTTGAATCGGAGACAAGAGTCGTCTCCCACCACGTGTAGGTTCTACTCGGAGTTCGGGAGACGAATTAAAACTGGTGTCAGAGCTATAGCTTTATATACCAAAAGCTAATCTAACATGTCATAAATCTTAATTTAACTTTGCTGTATTTGCTGAAAGATTATTTGGATCGAGCTTCGGTTAAATCGTACTTAACTGACAAATCTGGGTATCTCAATCTTTTAAAGATTAATTCTTCATGCAAGGTAGCTGCGAAGCCATTGGTTGAACATATGTTTTTTTATCATTTTATAACAGACCTCCGCTTCTGAGTTAAGGTTTCTTCCAAATTTCCATGTTTAACACCATTTCCTACAATCAGTTGTACCAGTGTAATATAGTATTAGTTGGAAAATGGTGTGAAGCGGGATGACCATAGGTAAGAAAATTGGAAAAGAGAGAGGAGGCGATGGTAAACTATTGCGGCAAATCTGCAAGAAAGGACAAGACTTGATAAAAGCCATATTTGGCCTGATAGGAACAAAGAAATGTTACGGTGCTAAAGCAAAAATGGCAATAAAAATGTTAGGGTAGGCATGAAAAATAGGTTGGGTCGGTAACCTGAAACACGCATATGTTTTAAAAATTCATATAAAGATATGTAGGACAAATAAAACACTTATTCCGCTTTCCGTTCCGTTTTCCGTTTCCGTTCCGCATTCCGTTTCCGCGTTTTAGTAACACCCATCACTAGATTGTTATATCACTGATAAAGTGTAGATCTTTTTTGCCTCATAACAACACCTTATTTATACTGATCGAATATATGCATATCTCCGGTACTCATTTCTACAAAGAATACAACTGATGCTATTACTGTGGTTAGGATATAGAAGACAAGAAAAAATCGATCCATGACAAATGCAACCTGGTGCCATTCCGCCATAATGTTATTCATTTCCAAGTTCCATTCTGCGTTTCTCTCGAGATTAACAAGACTGACTGTTCGAGATTTCGAGAAGTCGGCTTTTAAATTGGTCTGTGAGATGAAGTCTTTACCTCCCTCTATTGTTGGTTTTTCGCCAGCATTTTCCCCGATAGGATACAGTGGACCCTTTCCTATTCCAGCTTTCTGTAATGCATTTCCCCCGATAGGAGGCAGGGGAGCCTTTCCTATACCAGATTCCTGTATTGCATTTCCACCGATAGGAGGCAGGGGAGCATTCCTTATTCCAGCTTCCTGCAATGCATTTCTCCCAATAGGAGGCAGGGGACCTTGCCCTATTCTGACATCCTGTAATATACATGATATAGGAATCTTATACATGTATATCAATTATTTTATTAATGAACTTCAGAAAGCTTCTTACAGACCTCATAAAAACATACATGACAGTTACAGCATTGGCCTGAAGGTTCAGTATTATTTCCTTCGATATGGCTTGATTTGAGATCTTTTTATTTAGTATATGCACACAAGAGACTGCATAAAGAAAGGAAAAATAAAGAATGGAAGGCGCTAGATGTTATACGTTCTTTATATTCCTGGTTATATTTGACAATTTGTGTATGATTAAGTCAATTTCTTTACATGTAGTTCTGTTTTTTTTTTCGATTTTAAGAACATCTGATTGTTTACTTAAACCCTTTTCATGGTGCTTAACCCTCATTCGACATTTGCTTATTAATTAATTGAGCGTATTCACGTAGATATCGACCGTTTTACATGAAGATGGGCTTGTTTTGTATCTAGTCGGATACTTTTTATTTTAAAAGGCACCATGGGATTTTTTTTTCCTTTATAACATTATTTTATATGACAGAAATGAGTCAACATTCTTCAGGATATTTTCTCTCAACAACTGGTGCCATAATATATTTTAAGCAAATCAAAAACAGAATATTTTTTTAGGAAAAATACAAGACCCCACCCCATTAAGTTAAATAGAGAGTCCCTTCTATGTCTTTTTGGAGGTATAGCAGGGATCTTTTGTTCTTATTTTAATACCGAAAAAAGGTAGGTAAAAATGTGCTATATCTATCTAAAAATGTGACAAATTTAGGCACTACAAACTACCAAAAGTCTGAATGGTATAGTATTTGTACTTAACCATACTGAAATGTACTCGACCATTCTGAATAACTCTTAAACCTGCTCAACTGTACTCAACCAAAGTCTGTTTTGTTTTTTTTTTAAGTCTGAACATGTACTTAATCGTTTCAATTAGTCTGAAAAGTACATAATTTTACTCGACCTAAATTAAAGTTAATTATCAGATAGATAAGGAAGAAAATGTAAATTCTTAAATGTACTCGACCAAGTCTAAATTGTTCTTAACAATACTAAAACATTCTCGACCTAATTGAATCATTAATTAACACACTTTTGTAACATTAGATAAAATCTTTAATGTTCGATAGACCTAATTGATTTTTGATAGGTAAAGTACGTTTTAATCAAGGTCGAGTACGTTTCAGATTTGTCGAGTACAATTCAGACTAGGTCGAGAAGTAATAGTTATTACATGAGGACGATAATTTACATCCCAGCCTTCAAAATATGTCATGAAAAATTTAATAAAGTCCGAATTTAATAAATATTTTACATCCCAGCCTTCAACATATGTCATGAAAAATTGAATACAAACATTAGAATACATTCTGTGCATTTAGAATCAAATAGAAAACATTTTCATAATATATATAAAAATGACAACAAAGTTCCAGACAATAAATTTTGCTACGCCTGACGCGCGTTTCGTCTATTCAAGACTGATCAGAGGCGTTTTACCAAAAATATTGAAAATGCCAAACACTATATGATTATGAAGAGCATAAAACAATAAAACCAAAATTACCAAAATGGGGAACCAAATTATCACTAAGATGATCAACCTATGTCTGGGGTAGGAAGAACCTTAGGGTTAAGACAATTTAGAAATTTAAACGGATAATTTTAAGCTTTGATGTGTTCTCGAACACAAAAGTGTTGGTGCCGGAGCGGGCTAACCTCGGGGAATTAAAACTCCACCAGCAGTGCAAACCTTCACGTGTGTTCGAAATAAAAATGACAACAAAGTTCCAGACAATAAATTTTGCTACGCCTGACGTACGTTTCGTCTATTCAAGACTCATCAGAGGCGCTTTACCAAAAATATTGAAAATGCCAAACACTATATGAATATGAAGAGCATAAAACAATAAAACCAAAATTACCAAAATGGGGAACCAAATTATTACTTAGAAGATCAACCTATGTCTGAGGTAGGAAGAACCTTAGGGTTAGACAATTTAGAAATTTAAACGGATAATTTTAAGCTTTGATGTGTTCTCCAACACAAAAGTGTTGGTGCCGGAGCGGGCTAACCTCGGGGAATTAAAACTCCACCAGCAGTGCTAACCTTTACGTGTGTTCGAAATAAAAATGACAACAAAGTTCCAGACAATAAATTTTGCTACGCCTGACGTACGTTTCGTCTATTCAAGACTCATCAGAGGCGCTTTACCAAAAATATTGAAAATGCCAAACACTATATGATTATGAAGAGCATAAAACAATAAAACCAAAATTACCAAAATGGGGAACCAAATTATTACTAAGATGATCAACCTATGTCTGGGGTAGGAAGAACCTAAGGGTTAGACAATTTAGAAATTTAAACGGATAATTTTAAGCTTTGATGTGTTCTCCAACACAAAAGTGTTGGTGCCGGAGCGGGCTAACCTCGGGGAATTAAAACTCAACCAGCAGTGCTAACCTTCACGTGTGTTCGAAATAAAAATGACAACAAAGTTCCAGACAATAAATTTGCTACGCCTGATGCACGTTTCGTCTTTTCAAGACTCATCAGAGGCGCTTAACCAAAAATATTGAAAATGCCAAACACTATATGATTATGAAGAGCATAAAACAATAAAACCAAAATTACCAAAATGGGGAACCAAATTATTACTTAGAAGATCAACCTATGTCTGGGGTAGGAAGAACCTTGGGGTTAGACAATTTAGAAATTTAAACGGATAATTTTAAGCTTTGATGTGTTCTCCAACACAAAAGTGTTGGTGCCGGAGCGGGCTAACCTCGGGAAATTAAAACTCCACCAGCAGTGCTAACCTTCACGTGTGTTCGAAATAAAAATGACAACAAAGTTCCAGACAATAAATTTGCTACGCCTGACGCACGCTTCGTCTTTTCAAGACTCATCAGAGGCGCTTAACCAAAAATATTGAAAATGCCAAACACTATATGATTATGAAGAGCATAAAACAATAAAACCAAAATTACTAAAATGGGGAACCAAATTATAACTAAGATGAGCAACCTATGTCTGGGGTAGGAAGAACCTTGGGGTTAGACAATAAAGAAATTTAAACGGATAATTTTAAGCTTTGATGTGTTCTCCAACACAAAAGTGTTGGTGCCGGAGCTGGCTAACCTCGGGGAATTAAAACTCCACCAGCAGTGCTAACCTTTACGTGTGTTCGAAATAAAAATGACAACAAAGTTCCAGACAATAAATTTTGCTACGCCTGACACGCGTTTAGTCTATTCAAGACTCATCAGAGGCGCTGTACCAAAAATATTGAAAATGCCAAACACTATATGATTATGAAGAGCATAAAACAATAAAACCAAAATTACCAGAATGGGGAACATAATTATCACTAAGATGATCAACCTATGTCTGGGGTAGGAAGAACCTTGGGGTTAGACAATTTAGAAATTTAAACGGATAATTTTAGCTTTGATGTGTTCTCCAACACAAAAGTGTTGGTACCGGAGCGGGCTAACCTCGGGGAATTAAAACTCCACCAGTAGTGCAAACCTTCACGTGTGTTCGAAATAAAAATGACAACAAAGTTCCAGACAATAAATTTTGCTACGCCTGACGTACGTTTCGTCTATTCAAGACTCATCAGAGGCGCTTCACCAAAAATATTGAAAATGCCAAACACAATATGATTATGAAGAGCATAAAACAATAAAACCAAAATCACCAAAATGGGGAACCAAATTATTACTAAGAACTAAGATGATCAACCTATGTCTAGGGTAGGAAGAACCTAAGGGTTAGACAATTTAGAAATTTAAACGGATAATTTTAAGCTTTGGTGTGTTCTCCAACACAAAAGTGTTGGTGCCGGAGCGGGCTAACCTCGGGGAATTAAAACTCCACCAGCAGTGCTAACCTTCACGTGTGTTCGAAATAAAAATGACAACAAAGTTCCAGACAATAAATTTTGCTACGCCTGACGCACGTTTCGTCTTTTCAAGACTCATCAGACGCGCTTTACCAAAAATATTGAAAATGCCAAACACTATATGATTATGAAGAGCATAAAACAATAAAACCAAAATTACCAAAATGGGGAACCAAATTATAACTAAGATGAGCAACCTATGTCTGGGGTAGGAAGAACCTTGGGGTTAGACAATTTAGAAATTTAAACGGATAATTTTAAGCTTTGATGTGTTCTCCAACACAAAAGTGTTGGTGCCGGAGCTGGCTAACCTCGGGGAATTAAAACTCCACCAGCAGTGCTAACCTTCACGTGTGTTCGAAATAAAAATGACAACAAAATTCCAGACAATAAATTTTGCTACGCCTGACACGCGTTTAGTCTATTCAAGACTCATCAGAGGCGCTTTACCAAAAATATTGAAAATGCCAGACACTATATGATTATGAAGAGCATAAAACAAGAAAACCAAAATTACCAAAATGGGGAACCAAATTATTACTAAGATGATCAACCTATGTCTGCGGTAGGAAGAACCTTAGGGTTAGACAATTTAGAAATTTAAACGGATAATTTTAAGCTTTGATGTGTTCTCCAGCACAAAAGTGTTGTATTATAGAGTATCCTTATTTGGCCCCTTCAATATTCTTTATGTACAATTTTTTAGCGGAGCTTTTCCATCGGATTCGTGGTCTAGTGGATGTGAAGGTAGATTAGGAACGATGAAATCCATCAGTGGAAAACCCCAGTGGAAACTATGTTACTTTTCAATCTTAAAAAAAACATTGTTGGTGATTTTTTAATTTTCCTATGTTCGACTTAGTGAACATTTCCCAAAAAACGTGCTTTGAAAAATAAAAGAATAGGAAAAATAGAGTTGAAAAAGTAGAACAGGGTTACTGGGTATTCTGAGGGATGATCCGGCTCAGATCACCGCTGTTAGAACAAAGGAGCTGGGATGTAACATTTTAGACTGACAATAATACATTCGAAATTCTCAAGTACGTTTTAGTCTTTTTAAGAATTTTCAGACTTTGGTCGAGTACAATTAAGTACTTTTCAGACTTTTTCAGACTGGTCGAGCACATTTCAGCACAATTTAGTACTAATACTATACAATTCAGACTTTTGGAAGTTTGTAGTGAGGTAGTTCAACACATGATATGTGTTGTTAATATGTCGAATTAACTGTACATAAATTCCAATCTGTCCTGATGGCCATTTTATATGTAATTATATAACTTGGTTTGACTTTTTTGTAAATAATAAAGTGGCATGATAAGTGAAGTTAATGTGGCGTTTTGGATATTTTCTTGCCTTTTCTTGTTCCGGCATCTTGGATTTTGTTTCACCAGCATTTTCAAAAATAGGAGGCAAGAAACCTTTTTCTATTCTTACTTTCACTTCCTGAAAAAGAGGATAAACAATATGTATTTTATACATAAATAATTCATTCAATCAAATTAATGAAAAACTGTTTTTCACAAACACGTAAAGTATACTCTACAATGACTCTATCTCACATGTAAGTACATAAAAGAAATGATTGGTGGGTAAAATCACATTTAAAGTTAAATGAGAATTAATAAATCCCAATAAAATGTTGAGAATCAATAAAACAATAGGTGTCCCAATTTTCGAACATAAAGTACTTTTATAGGGACTCAAATAAAATGAGATGTAGACACAACGAGTGACGAGACAGAATGATGAATTCAGAAGTACATCCCCAGTGAAAAAGATGAAAAATATGTTTGCAAAGAGCGGACTTCTGAATTACATACGTCATCATAGTGTAAATCCGGAATTTTGTATTTAGAAAATATTTGTCGTTTAACATTGATGCCTAAGTGTTGAAAAGTTCCTAAATATGTGATAATTCCCAGCTGAAGAAATTGTTTTGTTTTTTGTTTTTCGCCAGCATAAGTTTCAAGGAGAACGGTTACCTGCATATTGCAGATGCTGTTTTTCGGCAAGAAAGAACTTACAGATTGGGCAATCTTCGCATTTAATAACAATCCGTCCGTGTTCGGCAAATCTGTCTCATGTCGACATGTCTCACCTTTATAGATTTAAAAACACAGCGACAACAGATGGCGTAGACGTTTTCGGATATGCAGGTAAGACCATTCTTCAAATTGAAAGTGTTCGAGGGACCGACTATCTCCTCTGTCTCCAGGTTAAGTCGCATGAAACACAGAATGGTCTACCACAACCTCTGGTGCCAGAAATTTTTGACGAAGACGTCTAGTGGCATTATCTTATGAGCCGGAAACTAGATGTGGCCCCAATTTATTATGTATGAGGAATGCCGTTAAGGATGGCGAGATAAACACAGGCGAGATGTTTTCATTCCTCAGGACAATGGATTACACTGCTCTGTTTACTATATATAGCTAGCATTACTTACAAATATGCTATGAGTGAATTTAAAAAAATTGACAGAAGACCCAATCCCCTCGTAAAAACTGACATTGTCTTAAGGTTGGCAGAACTTGTTCTAGATCTCAATACTTCCAAGTTTAATGAAGATTTCTATTCCGATCTGGCGGTATTGCAATGGGCAAAAATGGGGCACAGTTTCGCTTGTCTGTTTGTTTGAAGTAAAAAAAAATACGTTGGTCCTGTCTCAGACATAAAATGAGGGTACTTTGATGATAAATTTGGTGTTTCCTTCTACAGTAAAGATGATCTTAACTCCGTAATAAGATTTGTTTCTTCCTATCAACCTGCAATTCAGTACACCTTTACCATCACTCAAGCGAAACTTTCATTTCTTGACTCATAATGTAGTATTCAAAATGACAAAAAGTAACTTCTCAATTTTATGAACGTACTGATAATCATTGCAACCTGACCTATTTATCTTATCATTCTCAGAGTTGAGAAAATGTCATTCCTAAGCGTCAGTTTATTAGACTTAAACGAAGATGACTTTAAAATCCAGAGAAGTACTATGAAGTCATTTTTTGACTTAAGGGGATATCCTAATAACATATTGGATAAAGCCATCGATTCAGTCTCTTAGGTGCCACGATCCTTTGGTTGCATAACTTCAAATCCATTGTCATTAGGGATGAAAACATTCCGTGCATGTTTACCGCGCAACCACTGACTGCATTCCGCAAGGATATGAAAATGAGGCAACATATAGTTTCCAGCTCGTACGATAATGCCACTTGACGTCCTCGCTCCAAATTTTTAGGCACCAGAAGTTGCAGTCGACTCGTCTGTTTTACACTTCACCTGGAGATTGGGGAGAAAATCGGTCCCTCAAACACTTTCAAATTGAAAGCGGTTTCACCTGCATATCCAAAAACATTATCTACGCCATTCGCTGTGATAAGTGTTTGAAGAGAAACCCATCGTCGACTGAGTGTTCTAAAATGCAAAGATTAACCAGTCAGTCAGCACTTATGTTTGCTGAACCACAACTACCGCGATATGCAGGTAACCATTCTCCATGAAACTTGTTCTGGCAAAAAACAAAGACAATTTCTCGAGCAGAAACTTATCACATTTTTAGGGTCATTACAATCCTTTAGCATCAATGTAAAACGACAAATGTTTTCTTATAAGTTCTGATTTAACATTTTGATGACATATGAAATTCAGAAATTTCAGCTCTTTGCAAACGAACTTTTGTCGTTTTCAATGGTGATTCTGGTGGGTTCTGATTCCGTCATTTGGTTCCTGTCAGTCGATGTGTTACAATCTCAATCTGATTACGTATGTTATTCAGAAAAGTCCGCTCTTTGCAAACAAATTTTTTGGGCACTTTTTTGTTTAATTGTGATTTATTTTTATTTTACCGTGTAAATGTAAATTAACTAAGTACAAAATAATTCTTTTAAAAATCAAAAAGACGGTTATTACTAAAATTTCTTTTAGGGGCAAAGAGGCACCAATGGGGCATTAAACTTTGTTTAATACGAGGAAGAGGAACGAACACACCATACGAATTACTAAAATAGATCTGTCGTCCCGCAGGTATATAATTGATATTCCCCGACCGCCTACTCTATAAAAAAAACACCTCATTTAATTTAGTGCACCTGTATTTGACTTCAAAATAATAACAGTCAGACAGGTGGTGACAAAATATTATCTCCCTTGTAAATAATTTGTATGTCTAACTGATTCGAAAAATACATCATTTTGAATGACGCGATGAGCTGAAATCACCAACTTAATCTTTTGATTAATAAAAAGTAGGTCATGGTTATTTTCAAGTTCGGGTACAAGTGAATGGACAAAATATTGTTCTTTTTTCTTAGTTAGGATGTTTTACGCATGGAATAATAATTTGTGACAAATAAAAGGAATGTATTATCTCTAAGGAATAAACGGAACTCTATAAAGGTGATAAACATGTTGAATTTAAAAAATAATGGTAAGTGCGACGGGCTACATACTTTGACAGATGACGACCAATCTTATGCTTGTTTTGTTGACAAAATTTAAAGGCAATCAGACAAAAATGGTTTTTTTTTGTCACAAGCAAGTCTAAAACGTTGCTAGGCAAATGAAGGGAGACGATTACAGTTTTACAAATCGAACAAACCTTACTTAATAGAACCCCCCTTCTAAAACGTCATTTTACATTTGCTTATTATCATTTTATTACAAGACATGAATTATATTAATAAAAAGTAAAATTTAAACAGTTTCACCAGTTAAGGCCTTGTATAATGCAGAATTAAAGAAAAAATATTTTAGGAAGTCGAGTAGACCATTGCTATTTTTAGCTGGGTATGAGATACTCTCAATGTTTATTTATTTTATGAATGAAATTTCTATATTTAGAAAGGGGGATTCACGAATAACTCATGAAATTAGCACAACTTTGACAATCATTTTTATCAATACCGCTATAGCGACGGGTTCAGGAATTTTTTATCAGAAAGAATGGAGTCTTATCTGTTGGATATATTTTTTTCAGATTTTTTGGAGCATGATGTTTTATTTGTCACAAAGGAAATCAGACCCCATAATATCACTTAACATGAGAAATGTGCTCTTTTCACGCTGCATATTTAATAAACCAAGGCAAATTCGGCGTTGTTTACTTTCATTTAACATATTTTATATCACATTTTATTTTAAAAGTTGCTCTAATAAACTTTTTAATGCCCATAGTTACTACGTAATCATCCCGAATCAAATTCTACCTTATTTACTGAAGAGCGCATATTCTTTTGTCTCGTTCTGACCACCTTTCTGACTGATAAAGTATAGTAGATGTTCAAAGTTAAAAAGCTAATTAATTGTCTATATCAAAGAATGAATTTAAAAAACATAGATTGAAATAAAAATGACTAAAATGTTAGGAAAAACTACATTATTTCCAAATATATCGTACTAATTTAGAAAGATCTGCTCTTTGCAAACGAACTTTTTTGGGCACTTCTTTGATTTATTAATTCAAAATATTTTTGTGAATTATTTAATTATTTTACCATGTAAATGTAGTTTTACTTAGTATTAAAAATTCTTTTAAAAATCAAAAACACGGTTATTACTAAAGTTGCGTTGAACTTGATTTATTTCGTTAAAAATTGCTCGACCATTTACAGAAAAATAGGAACGAACACACCATACAAATTACTAAAATAGATCTGTCGTCCCACAGGTAAATAATTATTCCCCGACCGCCTACTGTATAAAAACAACTTCTCATATAATTTGGTTCACCTGTATTTGACTTCAAAATAATAAAGTATAGTAGATGTTCAGAAACTAAATAAACAAAAACGCAAACTAATTATATATATTAAAGAATGAATGCTTTAAAAAACATAATTTGAAAAAAATTACTAAAATGTTAGGATAAACTACATTATTTCCAAATAAAATAACATGAATTTAAATAAGAAAATGACTAAAAAAGTTTTAAAAATGTACATTCTTTTTCAAATCTAATCTAAAGTCGTGTTCAATTGACTGTTGGCAATGCGACGGGTGTGCTATAGCAAGCAGGAACTGCTTACTCTTCCGGAGCAACTAAGTTCACTCCAATATATAATTTCGACTGGAGTTCGCGTTGTTGATTGATATTCAGTTATTTTTGTGTTTCCATATTTTACATGTCTGTTTTGTCCCGTTCTTGTTAGTGTTTACTGGTTTTGTCTCTGCCCTTTCGGACTTTTGACATTCGGATACCCCATTGGTACCCCAGTCTACTTTTTACTTTTATAACCCCTTGTAATATGAGAAATATCTGAGAAATCAATGATTTTCAAACAATTAAAACTGACAATTTGTTAGATGCAATGCTATGATTAAACCCTAAAATTGGTTTTATTTGTCATCTTTAATGAAAATCTTGAAGAAATTCTGTGAATAAAAAGCCATTTAGAAAAGACTGCCCATTGCGATTATTTTAACAATTTTGCATGTTTTTGGAATTTTGTATTTTTGAATAATGGCATTAAAAAACTTAAGGGACAACGTGCTCATTTCTAGGTTATAAAAACACACATTTTTAAATCATATCTGATTATATATTTTTTGGCTTCTTCCTGTGAGTTGATGCTGTTTCAGTGTTTGTCGGTTCTTCACAGTATTCCAGTTAATGGTCATGTAAAAAAAAATTCATGACTTCAAACTATCATACAGGATATGTCTTAGTGACTATGTACCCAACGACGACATCATGATCTCCCTCTGTAACTGTATCATATGCCTGTTACCACTGGGATAACCGCTAATTGTTGACCAGAAGTCTCAAAAAATGATCACAGATTGTAATCACTTTTTTTTAATTATTGAATTTTTTCTGTTGTCTAAATTTAAAATAGTTTTATACATCAGGTTTATTTTCATGTAATGCACATGGTTTTTACTTGTAGTCCCGGTGCTGGATTTGGTTTTTTTTGGTCGAACTTGTTGGGTGTAAGTACTATTCTTTCCATATAATTTGGTTTTCGACTTTCCAATGTTTTGATTCAAATTCTGCTGATGAGAAGTTACTCCTTGACTTGAAATATGCATACAAATCATAATTTATTTTTAATAACTTAACAAGAGTCTCACAGGAGCCTGAATCGCTCACCTGGTCTTGATGTCGACCCTATTAAGACTTTTCTAAAGCTAAATGAGCTGAGCATTTAAGCAAACAACAGCCTTACTCCATCAACTATAGTTTTCATTCCGTAGCCGTAGGTCCAAATCATGAAAAAAACATTATTTTAGGGGCCATTACCCCTATAAGGGGACATCTGACAACTTTGACTCTATGAAGACTTTTGAAGAGCTTATGTTCGAACTGAAGCAACAACTTTTAACTTCGACCCTATGGAGACTTTTGTAGAGCTAAATGAGCTGAAGATTTCAGCAAGCAACAACTTTTCTTTATCTGTAATAGTTTTCATTCTATAAGCCAAAAACATGAAAAAATGGGGCCGTAACACCTATAAGGGGTCATCTGACAACTTGGACTCAATGTAGACTTTTGTAGAGCTTTTGATGCTGAAGCAGTAACGTGGCATCAGATTTCATCTATCTCTTATACTTTTTGATTTACAAGCCAAAAACAGTAGTCTGACCGCCCTTGTCTATTTTAGTAACAACGGCCATGTTGTTTGGACGGCAGTCATCTTTTGTTCAATCTTGGTAGAGGACATCCCGTATATAATGTGTGCAAAGTTTAAAAGAAATCCCTTCGGTCAGTTTCGGAGATTTTCAAAGAAAAGTTTACGACGGACGCCAAGTGATGGCAATAGCTCACATGACCCTTCGGATCAGGAGAGATAAAATTGAGCACGTGGTTTTGTCCTTAGCTATATTTATTTTGACTTCGTTCGATTTTATTCATTTTCAATATCTTTTGAAATTGTGGATTTCCTATGTTTCGGTTCTAGTTCTGCTGATGAGGAATAAATTTACGAAATGGCCATACGGCTCATAATAATTAATTGCAGTTAGAGTTTACATATGTGTTGTGGTCTCATGTTCATTTACTCCATATCCTTTAATAAAATAACAATTGACAATTTTGTTGATGCCGCTATGGTGCAAATCAGGTTAAAATATATGTCATGCGTCAAACTCATAAATCAATTACGGAAAAATAGGGCATGTAATGGGACATGCAACGTTATAATATCAAAAGTTCATAAAATTTGATTTCAAAGTGGCCTATCTCAAAAACTGTTTTTCGGATCATGCTGGAAATTAAACTTGACCTGTATTGTATTGTACTCAATAGCTGTACAAAAATCATTTGAATCCCATGACGCGATTTTTTGGATCATGCTGGAATTAAAATTTGACCTGTATTTTATTGTACTAAACAGCTGTGCAAAATATCATTCAAATCCTTTGACGCATTTTCAAGTTATTGGTCGGAAACTTTCGGGGACGGACGGATGGACAGACACCGAAAAAACTGAGGGTATAACATAATACCCCGATACTTCGTGAGGCGGTAAATAAAAAGTTTTTTTTTTATATACGGAAACCATCGGCCGCTTCATTCTGTTTGTTTAAGCATTATTCAAGATTGATAATAACATGATTTACTTGATCTTAGAAATAAGGGGGGGTTTTCTCAGAGAAGGGTAAATGCAGAATGAACCAACATCTAAAAACAAGTCCAATTCTATGACGGCACGTAACTCCATTGTTGCCGATAAAATGGCCTTATAATAGAATGACTTTTTAGAAAAAGACGTATAGTTAATGAATCTAATGATTCATCAGAAAAATCGTGTCTCAAGCATATTACCTCCCTTGATGTTTAATGCTAATTTAAGAAAATTAAGATCATTTCCATTTCTTCCGATCAGGCATTTCATATACATGTAGCTACAAGTACATGTACTGTACAAGCTTTCAAGGGTTCTGGGACGTCTGCTTCATATTTAGATCTACATCACGATATTGACTCTCAAGGAAGACTTTCAACTAAGCTCTATGATAAACGTGATGACTTCAATTTTCCAATCGTCAACTTTCCCTTTTTGTGTAGCAACAATCCGTCCGCTCCTGCTTATTGAATTTTTGTATCACAGTTGATTCGTTACTCCGGAGCTTGCGGGAAATACATCGATTTCCTTGGCAAAGCGTCACGTTTGACACTGAAATCCACGGTTGTTGTCTTAACTCAAGATATTTTACACCGTGCACTCATAGACAAATATGGGATTTCTATCTCTCAATACAAATGACAACAAAGTTCCAGACAATAAATTTTGCTACGCCTGACGCGTGCAGATGCCTGACGAGTGCAGATGTTTGTTTGTCGTAGAAATTTGTTTTGTCTTCCTTTACATATTTGATCCACTGAATTGGAAATTAGCAACACGACATGTGTGCTATAGCAGGCAGGAACCGCTTATCCTTCCGGATCACCTGAGTTCAATTCCACAGTCACAATTAAAATCTCGTTTGGCACAGCTGATTAAACGTAGCTTTATAAAAAAGAACGGAAAACGCAGGTACAAGTATTTGGTAGTCGGTTATAAAAAGACATACTTTGTCATCCAAGAGTCTAGCAAGAAAAACAAATTTACAGAAGATCAAATAAAAGAAATGCTCAACTTTCTAATCGTCAACATATTTGTACAGTTTGGTGGACGTGTTTTTCAGCAAACAATAGGTATCCCAATGGGCACAAATTGTGCATCACTGCTTGCCGATTTGTTTCTTCATTCATATGAAGCAGACTTCTTACAATCACTTCTAGCCAAAAAGGACCGCAAACTTGCTTTATCCTTCAATCTCACATTTCGTTATATTGATGATGTCCTTTCACTAAACAATCCTCGATTTTGTGACTATTTACATCTAATATATCCGAAGGAATTTGAGATAAAGGACACTACAGATTCTAAGAGGTCTGCTTCATATTTGGATCTATTTATCGAAATTGACACACAAGGAAGGTTTTGTACAAGGCTTTATGACAAACAATATGACTTCAACTTTCCTATAGTTAACTTTCCCTTTCTGTGTAGCAACATTCCGTCCGCTCCAGCATATGGAGTTTACGTATCACAACTGATTCGTTATTCCAGAGCATGTGGGGAGTACAACGACTTCCTTGATAGAGCTACACGGCTGACAAGCAAATTGTTAACACAGGGGGACGTTGCTCCCAGGTTGTTGTCCTAACTCAAGAAATTTTACGGACGACATCATGTGCTTGTCTCTCAGATGAGCACAGATGTTGGTTTGACATAGAGTTTTGTAATGTCATCCTTTCCGGATTTGACCAACACTTAATCGATCTTTGGCAACGTGACAGGTGTGCTATAGCAAGTAGGAACTGCCTACTCTTCCGGAGCACCTGAGTTCACTCTCGTTTCGACTTGAGTTCGCGTTGCTGAATGCGGTTTTGTTGTTATGTGTGTGTGTGTGTTTTATGTTGTTATGTGGTTTGTTTTGTTGTGATGAGTATTTGTCTGCCGGTTTTGTCTTTGTCTTTACGGTTTTATGATACTGATTACCCCTTTGGTACACCTTTGCTTCTTTCACCTAACTTGAGTTCGCGTTGTTGATTTTCGTTCGGTTGATTTTGTGTTTTGTGTTTCTTCGTGCTGTTCTTGTTCGTGTTTGCCAGTTTCGTCGTTGCCAATTTGAACTTTTGCAACTTGAATGCCCAATTGGTGACTCGATCTACGCTTCTTTCAAATGATACAAAATTTAGCCGTATGTTACATGTAGGTGAATACATTAAAATCTTAAAATTTGACTTCAAGTCACTCGACTTTTAACCGATGTTGCCTTCCAAGTATTTGCATTAATGTACTGTATCTGCCTGGCATTTTTTTAGTTTCGCAAGTAATGTAAGGCTGCAGTAATCTTATGAAATTAATGGATCAAAAGTCATGTGAAATACACATAATTTTTATTTCTTTCATTAAAAAGAGCAAAAATAGGAAAATGCTGGTGAAATAAATCAAGTAAATGGCAAGTAGACTTCTTATCACAGACCAGTCCAATGAAAAATGAAAAATCGATATCGGTACAAAATAATGTAGAAAAAATGCAAAGTACTGCAAAATGTAATTTAGATATGAATGACATTATGGCTGAATGGAACGACGTTGCTTTCGTTATAAATCGATTTTCTCTACTTTTCTTTATCCTTAGCATTGATGAATTAGTTCTATTCTTACCAGTTCCTTTTGTCGAAAAACACGGTCGTATTATAAACAATAAATACAGAGTGAAAAAAAGAGGACAAAACAAAAACTCTATGACAAACCCACATTAACATCTTTACTCTTTTAAAAGATAGAAATTTCAAATTTTTCCATGAACATATGTGATATCTTAAAATTTCCTTGAATAAAGAAGAAAACAACCAATGACCAACATAACCCTGAGTAAGCATTTATTGTATAGGGTGTGGCGGTCTAACAAAGGAAAAAACGTCAAACAGGATATCAAATAAGGAATCGAGCGGACGAAATGTTGCTACATAAGAAAAGTCGACGATTGGAAAGTTGAAATTACCACCTTTAAAACAGAATTTTTGTTAAGTCTTCCTTGAGTGTCCGTTGTTCAGAGAGATATGTTACCTTACTTGTCTAGTATAGCATCATACAATTGAAGGTTTTATTTGCCCGAGATAAATACACATTCATACAGAATCACTCGGCAAATGTTCTTTAAACAAGTTTATCGTGCCATAAACAAATTTTGCTTTAAGTGGAAAATTTTCGGAAGATAAAGCTTATAACATGTATAATACAGCATGTTTTCATTGTAAATTGTTAAATTGGCGTTCATACATGTCATATATGTAGATTGTGTAGCGTGAATTTATTCCACATCTCATTATCTTCTAGGGATGTTTAGTGTTTATATCTCTAAACAACTTGTTTTAAACAAGCGATTCATTTTAAGATTGATTACCAGGACTGTATGCTCAGAATCCATCATAAATTTATAAATACTGAACATGATCTACCCTACAAAACACTTGAGACTTGAAATTTGACTCTTGTTGTTACATTTTAGTTCCTTGAGTGAATATCTGCTACTGTCTGAAAAGGGTAGGCTGGAGAATGGAAAAATGAAAAAAGTGATTTTTGACAATTTGGAATCGCCAAAAATGGCTGCCATTTACAATGTAATCTAGGAAGTAAGGTAAGCCATTTCTATACTCTTTTTATGAATTTAGCTACGTATTTTTGCAAAGATAAAAATGGCAAACATTTCAAAGATGCTAGCATCAACATGAAGAAAAACTTTATGAATTTCTGATCTCCAAACTACTCTTTACAGACAGAAGTTTAGTCCGTTTACCTTGTTTCTTAATATTTCGTAACCTTATTTTTGTCTTTTTCGTGTGTTTTTTTTTTCTTTGACGGTGTTAAATTAATTTACAATTATGACTTTTCTTTTTTTTTCATTTTGTATAAATTTCAAACGGGTATTGAAACTGCAACCTCATGTCCGAAAGAGCAAGAGGTTTAAATCATGTGCATCTAAACAAAAAAGTCAAAATTAAATATGACATTTAATAATTGTAAACATTTTCTAAATCAACGTTAACAGTGTAATGAAAACAAACAATAGAAAACCAAATTGTCACGTTCAACAAAACAGCTAAATATTGCTAAGTTGAATTCTTCGAACTAAAAGAATGACAAAATTATCAACATGAAATGGCCAGCACCAGTGATGGTAAAAGAATAGTTTACACAACAAAAAATTAACAAAGTACAGTCATTAATAAGATTATCTTTGAATTCAAAATGTCGCACATAATATAGATGGTAAGAACACAGAGTAATCACTGTTTCGAAATCAAATAGCTTTTAACTATAGTGCATTACAACTTGAACAGACTAAATAGAGTTTGCACAATACAGTAAACGGTTGTTGAGACACAAGTTTAAAGAGTCCCTCATATAAAAATCTATATTTAGTTGTTTCCATTTCCATTTATGTAATCAAATAGATCAATGATAAATTTTGCTAGTTAAACACTTCATTGACATTGCTGAACTTTGCAGGTTTTGATTTATCACACCTCTGTATTTCGAAAATCATTTACCTTTAATCCTGATCGAATATATGCAGATCGCCAGTGCTCATTTCTACAAAGAATACAACTGATGCTAATACTGTGGTAAGAATATAAAAGACAAGAAAAAATCTATCCATAACAAAAGCAACTTCGTGCCATTCCGCCAAAATGTCATTCATTTCTAAGTTCCATTCTGCATTCTTCTCGAGATTAACAAGACTGACTTTTCGATTTAACCATGGACTGGGCAGTGATAAGACGTTACCTGTCCCTTTTTTAATTTCATCAGTATTTTCTCCAATAGAAGGCAGTGGATCCTTTCCTATTTTAACTTCCTGTAATATAGGTATAAATCAGCTTTACACAATAAGTTTTTCCTGGGCAACTAAAAAACATGACCGTTTACAGTATATAAAACAAAACAATCGGAAGCTGCAACAACATAAATGATACATCATGCAACACTGTTACGTCTTACGTTTTCATTCCAATAATTGAGGAAAATTAATTTGCGACCACGAAATAGCTACAATCTGGTTACGGCTGCGTGCACGTTTCGGAAATTAGAGAGCAGCCCCAGGGAAACGTTAACAAATTAATAGCAATTCGTTACCTGAAACAATGTTAAGCGCCATATGATTATAACGGATGTTACCCAAATACAGAGAATATGCAATTTTGTTCATTAATTTGTTGCTGGAATGACTGAAAATCGAGTTAACTTTTTGTTTTCTAAAGTCATAACATTAATTTTAGGTATGTATTCGAATTATTTAAGTGAGTGAGTGAGCGAGTTGATGTTTTACGCCCGTGCAACGCTATGTAGGTTATTTACAGGCGATGAACATGAAAAGGATGAAACAATGAACATGAAATGATGATGATAAATGAAATATGGGATGGGGTGGGAAACACAGGGACGGTAAATTTTGAAGAACCACAGGAAAAGGGGAGAGGTGGGTAGGGGCGGAAAATTTAGCCTATGTGGTGCACTACTTGGCGGTCCACAAAGGGGTCTTTTACGTGCATGAAGCGTGGCATTCTCCACACACGTTGGCCCACTATGGTCGGCGGTCAGGGTTTCCGTATTATAGCGAATTATTTAAAAGATGGAAAATAATTTTGATGTAATGGTAGACAAATGGTAGACAAATAAAAAATATGCATTTCTTTTGTTGCAGTATATAATTAAAGCACACTGTTGTTGATTTAACCTCTTTAAGTGATCAGACAAAATATATTTCATGCTACCCTATCAGAATAGTAATAAGACAAAACATTTCTTATGTTACCATATCAGTCATTTTAGGATTATTAAGATTCAACTAGGAAAAACCCGCAAATTCCAGGGAAAAGCTATCGTTGCGTTGCTTTGAAAAATAGACTATACACAATAAAAGCATTGAATCTGTATGACCTTACATGGTTGTGCTAATCGCAAATAAAAGGTTCTACGGTATATTTAACTCTAAATAAGTTTCTAGTTGTCTGTTACCCACCTGTAAATTAAACAAATGTCCAGTTAGTGGCAGGATAAGATTCAATCAATTTGACGCATTTTTTTCAATTTATTTACATTGCTGGGTCTAATTTTACACGTAGGGAAAAAAACTTCAATATGGTTTTCATTTTTCTATCAAGTGAAGTTACAATTTTTGACGGTAACACATTCTTTGCAAACATTTTTATAGTAAACTTACCAATATAATTTATTATATAAAATCTTATAAATAAATATATAGCATAATCAATGGAAGAGTTAACGTTTTGTGTTTTTTTTTTTTTTTTGTAATTGTCAGAAAACAGGGGAAATATTTTCAGACATCTCTAAAAACGGGGGTAATTCCGGAACGATGACGGCTTTAGGGTTTCCGGATTATTTAATTAGGTTAATTAGCAAACTGCAAACATAATTGCATATGTGCTAATGAAATTTTCAAAGGGCACAACTATCCCCTATTTTTGATATATGAAGCTAAGTCGTAGCATATGTTGTTTAGACTGCAAACCGGCTAACAAACGAACGCTTCGTTTTTTTAGTAGTATGGATAGATGTCATGTCAGACGACCGAATTCCTGTAACAACAACTGTTTTGATAATTAACTTTTAGATCACACAATTTTCGTCTTTAAATAAACAAAAATGACTTGTAGTCATGAACAATCGGTATTTTTTGTTGTCTTTCATTTTCGAAACTGTTTGAGAAATTTAGATTTTTCTTTTAATTATGGTTAAGTATAAGGTCTATTCTGAAAAGATTAATATGTGAAAAATTGATACAGATGATCTGAAAAATACTAATTGACTCATATTTGAGTCGATTTGAGTCTGACATTCCAAATTAAATTTTCATCTTAAAAATTACGATCGCAGGCCGAAATTCTTATTGAAAACAATACCGGTTTATTACAATAACGGTAAAGAAAACCTTAACGATGAAACAAGTGTTGTCTTAAGGTTAGAAATTACCAAATCAAGGCCCTCTTAAAGCAACTAAATGAACATGTGTGGAGGCTACCAGACAATTTACCTAACCTTAACCTAAAGAGTATATATCCTCTTATGGAACGCCATCACTGTCTTATATGAAGAAACCATCATGACATGGTGTAAATAGTTATTACGTGATGTCAAACACTACTGACATGATGTGAAATCGTAACGATTTGGTATGAAAATCCAATTACATGATATGAAAACTCTATTACATTATAAGAATACTTCTTTACATGATATGAAAACTTCATTACATTATATGAATGCTTCTTTACATCATATTAAAACTTCATTACATTATATGAAAACTTCTTTACATGATATGAAAACTACGTTTTATTATACGAAAACTTCTTTACATGATATGAAAACTTCATTACATTATATGATTACTTCTTTACATGATATGAAAACTGCATTTCATTATACGAATACTTCTTTACATGATATGAAAACTTCGTTACATTATACGAATACTTCTTTACATGATATGAAAACTGCGTTCCATTATACGAATACTTCTTTACATGATATGAAAACTTCTTTACATGATATGAAAACTTCTTTACATTATATGAATACTTCTTAACATGATATGAAAACCTCAATACATTAATGTATACAAATACTTCTTTACAAGATATGGAAACTTCATTACATGATGTGAAGACTTCTTTATAATAAGAACACGGAACATCTCGGAAAGTATCGATCTCATGGTTTTTCCTGACTATTTGTGGAAACAGTATTGCTGACGACGATGTTAAACGCAAAACAGAGAGATGCTTAATTACCATTTAAATATCAGCGATTAAAAACTTTCTTATTTATTGATTTCAATGTCCAGTGAACAATTTATTTAAATAAATCAGCAGGTGGGTCAAAGACAACCATAAGGTGCAGAGTAATGTCCCCTTTAGTACTTTTCATTTTAATGTTGACAAAAACTATGGAATTCATTTTTGCTATTCTTTTCCATTTGAATTGTACTTTAAATTATATCTTAAAAATTTAGGAGCAATTTGGTCTTATTTATTTAAAATTATTGTAAAACTTTGCAATCATTTAATGTATCTGCACCTCCTCTGAAACATTAAAATGTTTCGGCTGGTGATGAGACTATAACAAATTATTGTAGAAGCAGCATAAAATACGAGAGAATATGGAATATGTGCCAAAAAGTCACGTTCCACATATTGAAATGATTTTAATAAACTTTATTGCATGATAAAAACCTCAAAGAGGTTAAGCAAATACAAATATACGTGTAAAAACATACAAAAAATAATGAACATGTAACTCTACATACAAAGACATTATATAGTATTTACAAATATGCATGACTTTGACCAATGTGGATCTCATTGTCGCAACTCAAATGATTGCTTTATAAAATCAACAACCGTGGGCAAAACATCCATATTTGGGTTAAGTACAAAAATCAATTTATATAATTGTGGGCTGTGTCGCGTACACTTATTCCACATCTCTTTATTTTCTATCAATGGTTTCAAGCTGGTTAAAATTAGCATATTGTTTTTGTATTGAGTCAATAAATGTTTTTCTTATATTATTATTAATTTGACAATGAAAGAAGAAATGAGCTTCATCATCAATTATTTTGCATGATTTACAAAATCTTTGTTCTCTTGGTATATTCTTGTATCTACCAAGTTCGATCTTTAGATTATGGTCACTAATACGTAGTTTGGTAAGTATTTTTCTACTATTAAAGTTTGGAAGGTTTAAGTAATCTGAAACATTAACATCAGACTTTAACTTGCTGTAAAGGTATAATTTCGAGGAAGCATCAAAGCTAGATATTTTGTTTATTATAGGTTCATCATATTTCTCTTTAATAGTTTTTTTGTTTTCTCTTTTTATGTGTAACTTATTAATTTCCTTAAAACTTTTATTGTCATTCTCAAAATTTTCATAATCTATTTCAAATTCCGTCATAACAGATCTAGCAAAGCTATACCAAGTATACACACCATCTGTGTGGAGATTTTTATTTAAATAGAGTGCTTCTTTAACAAGAGGGTTTATATCTATACAGTTTAGTCTAGAAAAGTAGCAAATAACTTGTGTTTTAATAAAAGAATCTAGTGGTAATCTACCAAGTTCAGATTTTGCAGCAATATTACATGTTGTTTTTTTTACACCCAAAACACTTTTACAAAATTTATAAATGTACAAAAGCAAAATTTCACTGCGTGTGAAGCGCTTTTCTGGATTAACCTTCATCAGACACGCTAGGAGTAGAAAACTTGGAAAACCGGTAGAATAATAGATTTTGATTTAAAAAAATGCCAAAAAAAAGTATTACAACAATGACCAAAGCAGTCTATTTTGTCCCTCTTAAATGCGCTAGCAGTGGTTGTCATCATTTTTATGGATGCTTTCAATAAAACTTCTATGAAGATTTATGAAATATTGTAAAATAGGTTAGACCATAGTAAAGTACTCTCGGCCAATGAAATTGTCACATTTTGTACTTATTCATGAAGACCTTGGCATTTTCACGGTCTTAATAAAGGATTTTTTTTTGTTCACATCATTGCCTGAGGGTCATTTAATAAATGAGTAAAAATTGTGAGCTGAAATTAAACAAATACAAAATGCAGACGAAATTTGAACACAGATATAACCCTTTACCCACAGGACATAATCGGCAATGGTTAACGTCGACTAAAATCTGATGACAATCTGATGGAAAATATTTACGGAGTTTGAATTTCAAGAAATAAAAGACCAGTTACAGTTTATCATAAGACTGTTGTTCAATATTTTGTCCCAGTTCCCCTTTCTTTGTTAAAAATCATACACCGTAGGCATGCCGATCTATTGCGTCTACTATTGTTTCAAAGCCCTAACACTATAATGATTTAACAGATGGTTAGCAAAGTATCTCTGACAACGTGACGGGTGTGCTATAGCAAGCAGAAACTGCTTACGCTTCCGGAGAACCTGAGTTTACTCTCGTTTCGACTTGAGTTCACGTTGCTGAATGCGGTTTTATTATTATGTGTGTGTGTGGTTTGTTTAGTCGTGATGAATTTTGTGTATACCGGTTTTGTCTTTGTCTTTTCGGTATTATGATGTATGATTACCCCTTTGGTACACCTTTGCTTCTTGTCTAAATAATTTGATTTACAAGAAAATAGCCTCTTGCGTTAGGCAATAAAAATCATATGGTTCATCATCTTCAGACTGAGCTTTTTATGAATCGGTTTCGTTTTTTTTACTCTCTTCAACTTACCAACGTCAACCATAGCTGTTTATACCCGATGTTATTATACGCACATTAAAGGCTAGCTATTGTTAACATTGGCAATCTGAAGATATCAAAAATATGGGAGTGATTTTTTTATAAAAGATAAGAACAATAGGTGGAAATGGTTGATAACAGTCTAATACTAGTTTGTTATATATGTTTTCTCATAATGTCCTCTTCTATGTCAAACATCAAACACGGTTACATTTTTTGGACTGTCTTTAGTTTGGCAGTGGTAAACCAAAGCCGGCAATATGCAATTTTAAGGCCCTGGAAATCAGGAGGTCTTCACAAAAGTTTACGTAATTTAGCACTTTGTAAAGCTTGCTTGAATGGAAAATGGATTATCTTACCATCTGCATTTTCTCTCTAGAAATGCATCTTGAATATTATAAAGACAGGATTATCATATTCTGACACATACAAACACAGGGATTATCTTATGAAAATGAAAAGGATAACATGAACACGAAACGGTAATGAGAAATATGCATGGGGGAGGTTGGAAAACAAAGGAATTTTGTTCACATATTGCAGAAGCTTTTATTGTTCCATCTGCAACAGGCCTGCAGTACTTGTAGCTAGTTTTTGCGAGAAGCAAAGAGGCACCAATGGGGCATTCGAGTATCAAAAGTCCGAAAGGGCAACGGCAAAACCGGTAAACATGAACAAGAACAGCACGAGGAAACACAAAACACAAAATCAACAGAATAGAAATCAACAACGCCAACTCAAGTCGTAACAAGAGTAAATTCGGATGCTCCGGAAGAGTAAGCGGTTCCTGCCTGCTATAGCACACTCGTCGCGCTGCCAATTTCCAATTCAGGGTGTCAAATCCGGTAAAGGAAGACAAAACAAGAGGCTCCCAGGAGCCTGAATCGCTCACCTGGTCTTGATGTCGACCCAATAAAGACTTTTGTAGAGCTAAATGAGCTGACAAGCAACAGCTTTTCTCTATCTACTATATTTTCATTCTGTAGGCCCCAAACATGAAAAACGTTATTTTAGGGGCCATAATCCCAATAAGGGGTCATCAGACGACTTCGATCCTATGGAGACTTTTGTAGAGCTAAATGAGCTGAACATTTAAGCAAGCAACAGCTTCTCTCTATCTGCTACAGTTTTCATTCCATAGGCCAAAAACATGAAAAAATGTTATTTTTCACCTTTAACCTATAACCGCTATAAGGGGTCATCTGACAACTTGGACCAAATGGAGACTTTTTTTTTAGAACTTTTGATGCTGAAGCAGTAGGGTGGCATCAGATTTCATCTATCTCTTATACTTTTTGATTTACAAGCCAAAAACAGTAGTCTGACCCCCTGGTCCATTTTTAGCAACGGCGGCCATGTTTTTCGACGAATCAAAAATCCCAACATCTGTTCTGTGGGGGATATCCTAAATTACCACCAGACCAAATTTGGTTAGAATCTGTGCAGCCGTTTCAGAGGAGAAGAAGTTTGAAGAAAAGTTAACGACGACGAAGGACGACGACGACGGACACCAAGTGATGGCAATGACAAACCTACATCTGCACTCATCTGAGAGATTGAAATCCCATAATTATCTACGAGCGCATGGTGTCTACCGTAAAATTTATTGAGTGAAGACAGCAACCGAGGAACAACATAACCCTGTGTTAGCAATTTCTGTGTCAAACGTGACGCTCTGCAATTATTTTTTTAAGGCGGTGGGGGCATAGTCATGTCGTCATTGATTTGATTCAACAATGTAATGGTCACTGAAGGAGCTTGAATTTTGTTCATTTTTATCGACTTTAAAAAATCAACACATACTCTGTTAAACCGACAGTACTATTACAGGTTGTCAACCAGGTTTTATTTACTACTTCTGGTTTAGCGTTAACATTAAAGGGGCCTCGACATGTCCTCTAGAGCTCACTGTTATAGCATTTTCTGCATATGTAATGTTTTTAAAGGCTGAACAGAAAGATTACAGACGCCAAGTGGTGGCAATTGTTCACACGGCTCAGTTTGCCAAGATTGGCTTAAAAAATTTAGGCCGCCACGGGAAAGAAATCCTGATGTCTCTACTTATATTCTTTGCAGACAGGAATAAAAATCTCTTTATTTAAATAAAGTTCATCTTCAGTTTTTTATCGCTGACATTTTAATAGTAATATGGCATCTCTCTGTTTTGTGTTTAACATCGCCACTACAGCACTAGCAATACTATTTCCAGAAATAGTTGTGTCTCGTCTTTGGCGGTAAAGCGTCAGGAAAAACCATAAACGATCGATAATTTCCCAGTTTTCACATCATTTTATAAGTTTCCATATCATGCAAAGACGTATTTGTATATATTGATGTAATAAGGTTTTCATATTATGGAAAGAAATATTTGTATAACGTAATATTGTTTTCATATCATGTAAAGAAGTATTCATATAACGTAACGAAGTTTTCATATCACGTATAATGTAACGCAGTTTTCATATCATGTAAAGAAGGATTCGTATAATGTAACGAAGTTTTCATATCATGTAATGAAGTATTCGTATAATGTAATGGAGTTGTCATATCATGTAAAGAAGTATTCGTATAATGTAATGCACTTATCATATCATGTAAGGAAGTAATCATATAATGTAATGAAGTTTTCATATCATGTAAAGAAGTATTCTTATAACGTAATGAAGTGTTCATATCATGTAAAGAAGTATTCATATAATGTAATGAAATTTTAATATGATGTAAAGAAGTATTCATATAATGTAATGAAGTTTTCATATCATGTAAAGAAGTATTCGTATAATGTAATGGAGTTTTCATATCATGTAATTGGATTTTCATACCAAATCGTTACGATTTCACGTCATGTCAGTAGTGTTTGACACCAAGTAATAACTTTTTACATCATGTCATCATGGTTTCTTCATATAAGGCAGTGATGGCGTTCCATATCCTCTGCTTCCCCGTCATACAAGCTATCATTATTGAAAATATCACTTTTCACAGGCTAAAATAAAGCATTTTCCGGAGAGAGGATATGAAAGAAGTTTAGGTCCATTCCAGTGAGCAAAAAATGTATCAAAATTTAATAAATTTGATGTGCCTATGTTACACAAATATATAGTATTATCCAAATCTATGCAAATAATACCTATAATAATTTTGATTTGATAGGTTTTCATCTTTTTATATAAAATCTAAATGAAACATAGCCTTTTTTAGGGAATTCTACAGAGTTCAAAATGGCTGCAGTGGTTACCATAGTATCATCGGTTAGTAAAGATGAACTGGGGTAAACTTTCTCCAGAATACTTTGTAAATTAAAAATTATCAAATCTAATGACATGTAGTGTCTAAATTAAAAATTATCAAATCTAATGACATGTAATGTCCGAGCCATTTTTTGGTTCTTACGGAGAACAAGAAATACTGTGAGCGAGTTCACAAAAGGATACCCCCGCTTCATATTGGACTCTGTACTGTAAAAAAAAAATATCCAGTCCAATTATCTCCCCTGAATGATGTCTGATTGAGATGAAAATTATTCATGCACATTTACATATGATGTACTTCCTTTTCGTAAGGTTTCATCAAAGTCCTAAAAGCGGTTTAGAAGAACTTGTGCTTACGAGGTCTCCCATTGAATAATGTATTTTAAAAGTCTTAAGTCCAATTATCTCCCCTGAATTATGTCCGAGTGCGATGAAAGTTCTTCCTGAAGTTCTACATATGATGTACTTCCTTCATCTTAAGTTTCAGCAAAATCCTTCAAGCGGTTTAGGAGGAGAATCACTTACCAGTTATGTAGACAGACGGACGGACAGACAGACAGGGTGTTTCCTATATACCCCCCCCCCCCAATTTTGTTTGCGGGAGATATAATTACTCTTAAATGGCTACAGTACTCCCTCTAGATTTAGTAATTTTACTAAATAATGAATGAAAGACAATGGTACATTGTGTAATTGTTATCCACTAGGCAAACAGGTCAATGATGCCATTGAAATATCACTTCGCAACTTATACAAAGACCAAAATTTTCAAAATATGGTGTAAACGATAAAAAATCCGGGGTTTTTTTCTTTAAAACTGTCTGTCCAAAAAAAACTAAATGAATGACTGACCTGGAAAGAAGAGGCATGGTAAAACTCATCTTGCTTAAACTGAGTACTAAATTTGAAACCAGTCTCTACTCTCTTCCGTAGAAGCTGCAGAAATCTGAAACACAAGTTTGTACCGGCCGGACGGACAAGGTGATTACAATATAGCCCCAACTCTCATTTACGTGTTGAGTGTAATTACAAAACACGAAAAAAAAGACCAAAACAAACACATAACATGACTAAACAGCAATCAGAATTTTAGATCAACTCAGATGATCTGGAAAGGCAACCTATTATAACTATGAATACCAACCTCGAAATCATCGTCCGGTTGAACTCTTGTAGGTTTCTGCGCATGAAGGCTTTGAGTACGCTTAAATCTTTTAATTTCTCTCTTGGCACAAAGCAGGTAGCCCAGTTTATCAATGATAATATATCGTACGATCCTTGGAACAGGTCTACCGTTGTTTCCTCTATAGTGAATATTCAAAATCAGGACCATCATAAAACAGGACATGGCAACGAGAGTCATGGAAGATGCAAAGTACATTCCTGAAATTATATCAAACAGAATAGAGTAAAATGTGAACACAGCAGGTTTTGAGATATTTCTCAGCTCAGGCTAGTGGACACAACATAAAATGAAGTTGAAAATGCCAATGCTAAAATGAAAAGGGCGGCCATCTTGATTTTTTTCGAAAAAATAAATAATATCATAACGGAAAAGGGAATTAAAATAATTGATCTGCATTTCAGACCAACGAGTCTTCATTAACGTATCTTAATTCCATAGAAAATGTCTATATAATAAAATAAAGTATATGTCAAAATTAAAGTATAGATGTCAACATTCTGCATCCTCAAACCCATTAAAGTTTACATATGTTGAACATACCTATGTATGGATTATTTTCGGCCGATGCTGGTAATTGTTCCGATACCATTAACAAAAACACAGCAAGAGACAGGAGAACAGTTACAGTTAATGACACTTTCTCTCCGGATTCTGGAGGTAATATGAAACCTGTAGCTGCCACGCTGCCTGTTATTCCAACAGGGAAGAGTGTTGTTAGGACGTAAAATTGTGACTTCCGTCTCAAAATCAGTGTAAATGTAAGATCCGGATACGGTTCTTCACAACAGTTATAGATAACTACATTACGCTTAAGTGGCATTCCTACTATGGCCCATTCATTGTGTTTTATATAAGTTGCCAAGTCTCCTAAAAATGATAAAGTTTTACGATGTATTATCTTAAATTTATGTACATGTACATGCAACCTTTAATCAATTTTATATTTTGAAATATGATTTGAGAGGCTGTCCATGCAAAACCCAGGCAATAGCTGGCACATGACAAATTTTGTTTTTCCAAAATTTTCATTGATTTCAGACCATCAATACATTAAAACAATAAATTTGCAGGGATAAAATTCCTCATGTGCCTGATTCTGTAGGCTTTTGCCTGGTTTTTTTATCCATTCTTTTGTGGGTGCAAAAATGACGTCATCAGACAAATGCAATCATGTCACTTCCATTCAATGAAGAAAATCGGGCTATCACTTGTACTATGGAAATTTATATATCAATTACAAGATAAAACTACCCTCTTTCTGGTGTTCTTGGTTTTATAAACATATTAAACACATATTTTGTTAAAGTGCCAATGAAAATCTGACAAAGAGGGGGGGTATTTTAATGAAAAATCCACAGGTGCCATCTCATTATGAAGACCTGCATTTGATCATTTCTATAAATATGCCAAAACCTGAATCCAGAATATCTAAAAGCACGGCCAGGACCTACGTCACACGCAAGGATACCGTTTCCAGTTTTTACCGAGATTTCGGTCCGCCTCAAGGTAACTTGACACTTGGTTCTACATGATAACAAATATATACAGTAAAACTTTCTAGTGCATTTGGTGGCACCAAACTCCAGCTACTTTATCGCTATAGTCGGCCTCTTAAATGTGCTTTGTTCTATGCAAACACCTCTGTACAGTTCAGAAATCGAGCAAGGATACAGTTTGCATTTTATGCCGATTTTTATTAAGCTGTTGTTTTTTCCATAGTACAAAGATATTTGCAGTGTATATTTTGTTGCAAACCCACCAGAATAAAAATGTATGAGCAAAGGTCCTCTTTTGCATCTAAACAAGGTCATATGTAAATTACAAAATGGCAAAGTCTTAAAATGATACCGTTCACACCCGATCAATTCACGGATACAGTTTGCATTGTATATGCATATTTTTTAAAAGCAGATATAAAACTCTTTATCCTGCACTTTATCGAACTTCTGATTTCCCCTTAAACAAAACATTTTTTCCCCGCGTATTGGGGGAACATTGATTTACCAACGATTCTCAAAACCTTTGTATGGTTCGATGAGTAAAGGTAATAACAAAACTGCCTAACTTGAATGATCAATCTCATAGTCAGAGAAAATGACAAAAACGAATCAGTCATACCGGAGAATTGGTGGATCGCAATGGTCCTTACTTGGTACAGGCATTTCAAATTATCTCATTACATCATCTCAAATTATAAAGGAGACTCAATTAGTCAGTCCGCTGATATCGTTTGTTGAATTAAAATGTTATGATCAGTTCACTCAATTGGTCAAATTTTATATGTTTCTACAAACATCACGTATATGACACAGGAAACCTTTTTCTATTCTTTAGTGTCTGTTTAGTTCAAGGTTGGAGGCGAAGTCTTTGTTGCAGGTTGAGCAAATATATTGCTTAGTTCTTCAATGGTTCTTCGATGGTTAAGATCTTCTATCTTCGTTAGCCCTGCTGCATATACTAAGGAATATTGGCACTGACATAGGAAGCGTTTTAAGCTGAGAATTGTTTTATTACCTTTGGTTCACAGGCGTTTGGGTGTGCTTTGGTTAAGTGACGTTTCTCCATTTTACAATTAGTGGTAAGATTATTAGGATGAATGAGTGAGTGAGTTGGGTGTTTTACGCCCTTGTAACGTTATTAAGATAATTTGGAGGCGATGGACATGAAATGGATGATAAAATGAAAATGAAATGATGATAAGAAATGAAATATGTGGGTGGGTTGGGAAACACAGGAACAGTAAATTTTGAAGACCATAGGTGGGGAGGGGCGAAAAATTTAGCCTTTGCCATGTGGTGCACTACTGGGCGGTCCAAAGGGGTCTTTTACGTGCATAAAGCGTGGCACTCTTCATGCAGGTTGACCTACTATGGTTTGCTGTCAGGTTTTCCGCATTATAGCCTAACGACCCCAGCATTTATTTTGACAGGGCTGCCCCATTCAACAACCTGGCGTACAAACCCGAAGTCGCTTTGTGGGCTTAGTCGGGCCTAACCCGATGTCAGGTTTCTGTGCGCTTTTTAGTGGACTTTAATTGATAAGCTTAACGCTGCTGTGGGCCTATACCCTTCCGGGCCCTGCACGGAAGGCAAGAATTTTTGTCGGGTAAATTTAGTTTATCTAATCTAGTAAGTCAAAGTTCTTGTTGGATATTGGTCCTGTTAAATAAAAATTTTATGATTTTGGGACTGAAATGCAGAATGTTTTGAGAAAAAAATGTGTGTTAAAATATATAATAACTTTTATTCCCCTTGAGTGACAAACATATATGATGATATTTTTACAGTATGCCAGCGAATGATCAGACCCTTTATTTGGGTTTTATCGTTTTCATAATATATATCATAAATATTTTAAAGGATTTGAATATTTAGAACGTTTAGTAATATGTCATCTGAGATTTTCATAGTATGGCCAAAACAGGTATGACCGAAGTGTCTACGGCCGAGAAGTCATATGGCCGAAACTTCCTATGGAGGAAAAAAAAGTGTGGCCGAGGTGTCCAAATACCTCTGAGATAAACCTACATTATTCCGTTACAAAACTACAGAGCTTGTCCGAATTTTTTCGAATAATTCTTAATGTCTTTAGAACTAATATCTTTCAAGTTCCCATTATGTCCAAAGCTCAATATACTTGCAAAGTTTTTAAGATAATATAATTCAGGACAGGTCTAGTATGATGCTCTTAACGCTATCTCCCTGTCGCTTCCGGGGGCTTGGCTTCCCTGGGCCTACTGAAGGCTAGAGCAGCCCCAGACCCCCTGCCGAAATTATTCCTTCACTTCCTTTCAGTCCCAGCTATGCCCTGTATTTCTAAGAATCGTTGGTAAATTAATGTTAAAAATACGCAGTCAACAATGTTTTGTTTCTTAGATAGACTATTGCATATAATGTCGGTTGGAAAATCAGTTCATTAATTTTTCACATCAAACGGATATCGAACCACAAACCTTTTCAGTTGTTATGGTGTTCAGCTTTTAAGTGCATCTCATATAATTTATGCTTTTAGCAGTTCGATCAGATGAAGCCAATTCTAGCAACTCAGATATAACTAGAAAATGTGTCTATGAGCCACAGGATGGCCCTCCCGTTCTTGAAATATCATTGACCCTCAATGTGTATTACCTTGGATATGGACCTTTACCAAGAAATTGATCAAAAGTGTTCATGTGTAAAATATAGGTCGCTGTGACCTTATTTCTGGTGGGTGGTGCCATGTTGCCAAGACTCATCGAGTAGTGAAATATTATTGTCAAGATATGGACCTTAACCAAGAACATAACCAAAGTCATTCATGCGTAAAATATAGGTCACAGTGACCTCAATTCTAGTGGATGGTGTCACCTTACCTAAGACACATTTAGTGGTGAAATATCATTGACCCCCAACATCTAGTATCCTAGTTATGGACCTTAACCAAGAACTTAACCGAAGTCGTTCATGCATAAAATATAGGTCACAGTGACCTAATTTCTAGTGGGTGGTGTAGCACTACCCAAGACCCATCTGGTGGTGAAATATCATTGACCCCCAACAATTAGTATCCGAGTAATGGACCTTAACCAAGAACTTAACCAAAGTGTTACGGACGGACGGACGGACGGACGGACGGACGGACAAGGGTAAAACTATATGTCCGATCCACATACGTGGTCGGGCCATAAAAATTTAAACAGGAACTTGGTACGCATGCACATTTCTAATTTTGAAAGATGAAAATAGATTATAAATATGTTTAAGCTTCATTGGTATTTTGGCATTTTAATTAACGGGGTTTGAAATTCGATAAAGTGCAGGAAAAAGAGTTTTATATATACTTTAAAAAAATATGCATATACAATGCAAATGGTATCCGTGAATTGATCGGGTGTGAACGGTATCATTTTAAGACTTTGTCATTTGTAATTTACATATGACCTTGTTTAGATGCAAAAGAGGACCTTTGCTCATACATTTTTATTCTGGTGGGTGTGCAACAAAATATACACTGCAAATAACAATGTACTATGGAAAAAACTACAGCTCAATAAAAATCGGCATAAAATGCAAAATGTATCCTTGCTCGATTTCTGAACTGTACAGAGGTGTTTGCATAGAACAAAGCACATTTAAGAGGCCGACTACAGCGATAAAGTAGCTGAAGTTTGGTGCCACCAAATGCACTAGAAAATTTTCCTGTATACATTTGTTATCATGTAAAACAAAGTGTCAACTTACCTTAAGGCGGACCGAAATCTCGGTAAAAACTGGAAACGGTATCCTTGCGTGTGACGTAGGGTCCTGGCCGTGAAAAGGGCATGTCTCATAGTTTTAACTGTGACAATATTGAGGTACATTATGTGGCATTTTTCAGAAATATTTTTGTTTGCATAAAAAGTGGCAGTTTGTCACAATGACATGGGACAATTAAATTGTGGTTTTTGTAGTTATCCCCCTACAAATGTCAACATAAATTTACAATGCTTTATTTTGCAAAAGCAGACATGATTTAAAGTTTTCTATGCAGAGAAGCATGTAAACAATCACAAGAGTGCAAAATAAATGGCCATTCTTACTTCCGGTATAAAAATAGACAGGATTCCCTCCACTCACTGGTCAATTTATTGGGCAACAACCACTTGTATTTTATACGAAACTGTGTATGGCATCGTTTACAAAACAATCTAAAACTGACATTATACCCTTTGATTATTCCTCTGTCACTTATAATGACTCATTAAAAGCCCTATCTCATATGTTCAGTAATGACGGCTCTAGAACTTTTGGCAGTTGGTGACCGTGGGGGTAAGGGCCAGTGATCATTCAGACGCGGATTTAAACCTTTGCAAAAACGAGTCTATTATATAGACACAAAAATAAACGATACCTAATTCCAATGTTATCTTAAGAGACTTATTTGTGTTTGATTCCTAATTTCCTAATCACGAAAACAAATTTACATCGGTTTCAAAATGTCAAAATGTCTTAAAAGGTGTTTATTGCTTATTTGAAATTGAATGACTGGAACCAGGAAGTTAAAAAGGTCAACTTCAAAATTGCAATACATTTTCTAAAGACACAATTGTTTCATTATCCAAAAGGGTAGAAATTTCAAAACCGTGTGACACTGATTAAAAAAAAAATTGTCATTTTGGGGTAAAAAAAAAGTTGGGTTTTTTTTTGGAAATTTCAAACTTGAGACGTGAAAAAAAAATGTTTTACCTTAAATTTATAGGGAATGTTCACTATCCATTCTGTGAAAATTTTAGGTAAATACGAGTATTTTTTAAAAAGTTATGAGACGATCGAAATAATTAGTCAGTTGAATTTGTATTGGCTGGTATCGTTTCTTTTTGTGCCTAGTATATAGCCTTGCTCTACACGTCGGTCATGAAAACAACGGTGTTGGTTAAAAAATCAAACAATAATTGTATTAGCTCTGACATATTGAATAAGATGTGAATAAAACCACACGCAAGTGATGTAGGTGTGTAACTTTTCAGGTTAGAAAAAATAATTTTGAAAACTGAAGTCGTCTCTTAAATTAATAATGAAGTTATATTAAAGTACTGCATAAAGACCAGTTTACCTGATGTTGCACCAAACATTGCATGAATGTCCAAATCAAAACCATGATGGGACCAGGACCCAAATACTATCTTACAAGTTTGTGTATCAAAAGGAAAATATTTGACGTCCATATGACAAACGTTCTTCAGAACCGTCGGGAAGTAATAGGAAACTAGGCCATTTGGTCTTATATCACCTCTGAACTGATCTTTACCGGGAAACATAACCTCCTCAGCTGAACTGAAATATAGATATCATGTCAAGGTTTAGACGAAAAATAAAAAAAATGCATAATCCTTATCTCCAGCTGATATCATGAATCAGTCATCATGCATCTGAGTAACTTATAAATACGGTGTAAAATGAGGAAGGAAGGAAACACAAAAAGAAGACGGGGTTATACAAAATTTGGTTCGTACAGACAGAAAATTTTGATTTAGTCGAAGATATAGGGAAAAACATACATGTACCGGTTAAAAATCACATTCGGTCAAACAGACCCAAAATCGAATCGCCAAATCTTGTCAGGCAAGCTATAAAAGGTTGTTGAGCGATGATAAAAGTTGAGAATTTTCACGAATCACCAAATTAATCTATAAAATCTGTCAAAGTCAAAATGGTCAAATTTCGTTATTAAACGGTTCTAAAATGGAAGAGCTGGTACGGGACCTCGTTCTAATGACGCATATCAAATATCAAGAGGCTGTGATTATAGTAGTTGCTGAGCACTGTAACGAAAATTATACCCCTGCTTATAAATCAAGGACGCCCGCCTCCCGACATTCACAATTTTGTTACCCGGATTTTTCACTCCATGAAATCCGACCAAAAATAAAGGAATGTATGAATGGGAGGCCTGAGGATTTGGATCCCCAGCAAAAGAAAGAAGGTAGTACAACACTCCTAGCTTTGTGGAAATTTTCCATGACTCGACCGTACGAAGTACATAAGAAAAACTTACTTAATATTATAATGGTTTTAAAATCTGAAAGTTCACAGGAGGATAATTGCTTAAAATATCTTATTCGGGATAGGGGGGAAATGCAGCAATGCTACTATTTTAATAATGATACACGCACCTGTCGAACAAGGTTAAATCTGGAATCCAAAGTTCTTCATATGGAACAACAAGTACATTAACACCACCATAATCTGCGGGATCCCATGTTAATCGACAGTCAGTCCAATGCTAAAATATAAACAAGAGGTTCTTAGAAACATCAGTGTGTTTTGAAATCATTGAGTTGCATGAATATGTACTAGTATTTTGGTATAGATAAGGCAAAATCTGATTTACATTGTATTTTTAAAGATCTGTTCACAAGATCTTGTAAAATGATATCAATAAAGAAGAAGAAGAAGAATATAAAGAAAAGGCCATGGAATGATAAAGAGTTATCAGACACTAGAAAGACATTATTTTATTTAAGCAACCTCTTAAGTAGAGATCCATATAATCAAGATTTAAGGACAAGGTTCCTAAAATGTTCAAAAGAATGTAAAAAAAATTTAAAAAAAAACCACAGAAATATAGAAAGAAATATTTAATAAACATTAAGAGACACTGATTCTAAGCAATACTTGAAACTTTTAAAGTCTCTTAAATATGAAGATTCTAATAAAACAATAGAACTTCAAGCTGGTTTTGATGATTTAATAAACCATTTTAAAACACAAGGGGACATCCTTGAGTTTGATAAAAACTTTAATGAAAAAGTTGAATCTGAGTCAAACAGATATCCTTCATTTAATGAAGTTACAGATAGTCCATTTAACTTAACTGAATTAAATCGATGTATTAAAAAGTTAAACACAGGAAAAAGCGCTGGACCTGATAAAATTTCTAATGAAATTATTTAATATAGTAGTATTGTTACTCGCAAATCTATTATTAAACTTTTTAATTTAAGTTTGGACTCAGGCAAATATCCAACTAGTTGGAGAAAATCTTTTATAATACTTATACATAAATCAGGGGATAAAAATAATATTAATAATTACAGGGGTATTTCCCTTCAAAACTGCATGGCAAAACTGTCCAGTGCAGTAGTTAATGCTAGTTAAAGTTGATTTAACCAACAGTTTGGTTTTAGAGTCAATCACAGGACCACTGATAGTATTATCTATATTTATATTAAAAATCTTAAATAACCAAATATTTAACAAAAAAGAAGACTAAAATATTTTCTTGTTTTGTTGATTTAAGATTTGATACAGTGTGGCATGATTGACTCCTGTATAAATTGAGGGAAACAATGTTGGCATTAAACTTTTTAGCATTATTAAAAATATGTATAAATCGTGTGAGTCTTTAATTAAAATTGAAAACACTGTTTCAGACTAATTTCAAATCAAAAGAGGTGTAAAGCAAGGTGATAGCTTGAGTTCCACATTGTTTAAATGTTTCATTAATGACTTGCATTCAGAATTTGATAACCATTGTGATCCTGTATGTTTAGATAATACATATCTTAGTACATTAAGCTTTGCAGATGATCTTGTAATTTTATCAGAAACAGCCTCAGGACTACAGCAAGCACTTAATAAGTTTGAACTGTATTAATTGTCTTCAATGGCAATTAACAGTCAATACAAGTAAAACTAAAATTATTGTTTTCCAAAAGAACTCAAAGGCAAGTTTGATCTCTTATAGTTTTTGTTATGAAAATAATATATAACATCAAGTAAAGGAATTTAAATTCTTTAAGGCATTATTATTTATCATACATTACAGGAAAATTTAAGTCATCTCAGGAACTTTCTAAAAATGGGACTAAAGGCACTATTCAAACTTCAAACATACACCAGTAGAACTGTCATGTAAATTATTTGACAACTTAATCAGACCTATAATTTTATATAACAATGAGATCTGGTATATGGATGATTATTTATCAATGTATAAAGCACTTCAAAGATCTAATGTAAGTGGAAAAAATGTTGATACACTATCATTTTCTGATAAGCCTGCTTTTGAAAAAGTACACAATAAGTTTTGTAAAAGTGTTTTGGGTGTAAGAAAAACAGCATGTAGTACAAAATCTGAACTTGGTAGATTACCACTAGATTCTTTTATTAAAACACAAGTTATTTGCTACTTTTCTAGACTAAACTGTATAGATATAAACCCTCTTGTGAAAGAAGCACTCTATTTAAATGAAAATCTCCACACAGATGGTGTGTATACTTGGTATAGCTTTGCTAGATCATGATATCTGTTATGACGGATTTTGAAATAGATTATGAAAATTTTGAGAATGACAATTAAAGTTTTAAGGAAATTAATAAGTTATACATAAAAAGAGAAAGCAAAAAAAACTATTAAAGAGAAATATAATGAACTTATAATAAACAAAATATCTAGCTTTGATGCTTCCTCGAAATTGTGTCTTTACAGCAAGTTAAAGTCTGATGTTACTGTTTCAGATTACTTAAACCTTCAAAACTTTAATAGTAGAAAATACTTACCAAACCACATATTAGTTACCATAATTTAGAGATCGAACTTGGTAGATACAAGAATATACCAAGAGAACAAAGACTTTGTAAATCATGCAAAATAATTGATGATGACCCAGACGAAAAGATGACCATGGTTGACCATGGTCACCATGGTATTTCATGGTTCAAGATGGTTGACCATGAACTACCATGGTCAGCAATGATTGACCATGATTTTGACCATGGTCAACCATATACTGACCATGGTCAAAAACTCTGCATCATGGTTGACCATGGTCAGTTTCAGTTGACCATTGTCAACCATGATCAATAGTTTTTGACCATGGTCAGTATATGGTTGACCATGGTCAAAATCGAAACTGACCATGGTCAACCATGATCCATAGTTTTTGACCATGGTCAGTTTATGGTTGACAATGGTCAAAATCATGGTCAATCATTGCTGACCATGTTAGTTCATGGTCACAAAGTACTTAACATGGTTGACATTATGGTCCATAAAAAATTAAACTTGCATTTTTAAAATAAAATAACATAATATTTTGTTATAATGGTTAAGACTGAACCTGAGGTGACTTTATTTCACTCAAACAAATGTAAGGCTAATTGACTTACATGTTTGTTTTCAGCTACCCGACTGGTGTTTGTTTTTAATGTTCTTTTGACATTTTTAACAAGACCTAATAAAGTCTTTATTGCTGTACATTTAGCTGACTTGAGTAGTAGTACTCGTGGTTCTCGTTTATTATTTCTCAGGAGGATTGACGATTAGGCGCCATTGCGCAGGTCTGTGACGTCATATCCACTTCCGGTCCGCCATCTTGCTTCCGGTCCGCCATCTTGCTTCCGGTTCCGCCATTTTGCTTCCGGTCGGCCATCTTGCTTCCGGTGACACAACATCCGGTAATTAAGGGGAGGTAATTCCGCAAAGTCACCGAACGGTAAAAGGCTTGTAACTTAGTTATTCCTTGACCGATTCCTTTCGGGTTTGTTGCATTGTCTTTAGTAAGACAATGTCTTTTTGATGACTGTCTTTGTGGTCTTCAGTGGTCATTAGAGGCTTGACCAGTAGGTGACCATTTTCTATTTCTTATCAAAGGTGGGGTTGTAGTATATCATTGGAAAGGTCGCAAGGTGTGGTTGCCATTTTTGAGTTGTTTGAGTAGGTAGTGGTCAGTGGTCAGTCAGGGCTTGACCATTAGGTGATCCCGTTTTCTTCTTGTTGTATACAAAGCGTGTAATATGTCATTGTAAAGCTTGTGAGGTCTAGTTTTATATTCTTTCTTTCGTGTCAATCTAAGGGAAGTTACTCTTGGTTTCTACTGTGTTTTAAGTCTTGTACTTGATACCATTTGTAAGGAATTTGCCGGGCTTTGTGGGGTAGTACTGGTTTGATCTTTTTCATAGGGCGTTAGGGATAACAGATCGATTTTAAGTTTCGATACTTTATTTTGAACACAGTAATAGGTTTCAGTCTTCATCCTCGTCGCCTTCACTCTCTTCGTCAGGTCTGAACTGTTTTATTTTCTCATCCAGCAAGTACTTTCTCTTCTCAGTAGCGTATTTCCAAGACTCTTCATACTCATAATCGTCATCGTCCCTCAGTCGTTTTGCTGTTTGTTTGATCTTCTTGTGGAGTGGATCTCGTGCCATTTCCATTTGCCACATAATGTTATTGACGTAGCGATTTTTTAAAGCTTCTCTATAGAGCGGGAGCAAATCCAAGTCAGCCTTTGATATTGCCTCTTTTTCGTGGTGACCTTTTTCCGTGTATTCATCCACTTTCTTTTCGTGTTCGTCTTTGTAGCTGATCATCACTTGTCCAATAAAGTCACCCCACGGATCAAACTGTTCTCCGGGGTAAGTTTCTTCGTCTTCAGACAAGTCGTCACTCTTTTCTGATTCCGTATCCTCCTCTTCCTCTTCCTCAGTTTCCCATTCCGGGTCCTCCTTCAACCATTCCGGTTCCTCCATTTTTCTTTGATGCTTCTGTTCTTTGTGTCTCTGTAGATTGAACAACTTTTGACTTGTGTATCCGCATACGTCGCAATGGTACATCTTTCCTTCTCGACGGCCGGGTTCTATCTGATGATTTTTGTTCCGTCCGTGTAAATTTATCTATCACTTCTGAATAGTATAACATGTTGTTAACAGAATCCTCATTGCCGGTACGGATTTGATCGGGTCTCGTTAAATTGTCTTTCTTTTCCATACATAGGCAAAGAATGCATTCCTCAAATTTGCTAAGCTCTTTCTATTGTATGCAAGCTTCAATGCTTTGAATCTACGCCATTCTTGGCGACTCGTGTCACCCCCAGATCTCAGCAATGAAGTCGTGTGTAATCATGCGGAACTAACTATTCCATTGAGATTATTTTGTACTTGATAACCCAACATCTTGTAACCAGTTCAAACCGGTTTCTTTTCGTTCCGATACTACCCCCTTTGTATTTCTATTTTTTAACCCTTACCCTAACCATACCCCTAGCTATTTTGTAATTCTAACCCTAACCCTAAACCCTAACCCTAACCCTACCCCTAGCTATTCTAGTTTGTAATTCTAACCCTAACCATAATCCAACAAAAGGAGCAAAGAGATCAAGAGTTAGGGTTAAGGCTACATAGCAGAAGAGTTAGGGTTAGAGTACGAACATGAATAGAAATACTATACACAACAGAGGAGAATTTAGGTTAGGGTTAGAGTAAATGGTAAAGAAATAGAAAGAGAAAGGGTTAAAGAAGAGAGAGTTAGGGTAAGAGAAAAGACAATAAGGGTTTGAGTTAGAAATACAATGACAACAAAGGGAAATAGAGTTAGAGTTAGAATGGGGATAAGGGCTAAAAATAGAAGAGAAAGGGTTAGGGTTAGAGAAGAGAGAGTTAGGGTTAGGGTTAGAAATACAATGACAACAAAGACAAAGAGACTTAGAATTAGGATAAGGGTTAAAAAATAGAAATGGAAAGAGAAAGGATTAGGGTTAGGGTTAATGAAGAATTCTTAGGGATAGGATTAGAGAAAAGAGAGTTAGGGTTAGAGAAGAAAGAATTAGGGTTAGGGTTAGAAATAAAATGACAACACTATCAAAGAGAGTTAGAGTTAGAATTGGGGTAAGGGCTAAAAATAGAACTGAAAAGAGAAAAGGTTAAGGTTAGAGATTATGGTTAGGGTTAGAATTACAAACTAGAATAGCTAGGGGTAGGGTTAGGGTTAGGGTTTAGGGTTAGGGTTAGAATTACAAAATAGCTAGGGGTATGGTTAGGGTAAGGGTTAAAAAATAGAAATACAAAGGGGGTAGTATCGGAACGAAAAGAAACCGGTTTGAACTGGTTACAAGATGTTGGGTTATCAAGTACAAAATAATCTCAATGGAATAGTTAGTTCCGCATGATTACACACGACTTCATTGCTGAGATCTGGGGGTGACACGAGTCGCCAACAGATTTAACACAGGGCCTATCGAAAATTAAAAGTATAAAGTGGTCTGGATTCCCTGCTTGACAAAAGTTGTACAAGTTAACACAGGAAAGGAAAAACACAACTAGAAGAAAAGGGAAGAAGGTAAGGAATCGGCTGGTGCTGCATAAGTGAAAGGGGAGAGGAGGGTAAAACGGCTGCTGCTGCTGCTGCTGCTGCTGCGTAAGTGAAAAAAAAAGGGGGGGAGAAGGTCTTAAAACGGCTGCTGCTGCTGCTGCGTAAGTGAAAGGGGGGGAGAGGGTAAAATGGCTGCTGCTGCTGCTGCTGCTGGGTGATCAAATTAGTAAGAAAAGCAGCAAAAGAGCAAGATGAGCAAGGTAAATGAGCAAAATGAGCTGCAAAAGAGCAAGATGAGCAAGGTAAAGAGCTAAAAAGAGCTGCAGAAGAGCAAGATGAGCAAGGAAAAGAGCAAGATGAGCTGCAAAAGAGCAAAAGGAGCTGCAAAAGAGCAAGATGAGCTGCAAAAGAGCAAACTGAGCAATCAAAAGAGCAAGAAGAGCAAAGAGTAAGTCACGTGATAAAATGCTGAGAGATGATTGGACGATACAATTTTGAAAAGGCAAAATGAATGATCAATGTTGTCAGTGGCTCAAATGTATTCGAACAAGACACACGTAAATGTAATGGATTATCTTCTAAAACTCATAGAAAAGAAAATTGAAAGTGAGAACGGGGAACGTGTTTGTCGTAAATGCGGCGAGAGGAAGCCAAAAGATCAGTTTTATAAATCGAAACAAAATTTAATTGTGCCGTGCATAGAATGCCAGCAAATATTTAAAGAATGGCGTAGATTCAAAGCATTGAAGCTTGCATACAATAGAAAGAGCTTAGCAAATTTGAGGAATGCATTCTTTGCCTATGTATGGAAAAGAAAGAAAGACAATTTAACGAGACCCGATCAAATCCGTACCGGCAATGAGGATTCTGTTAACAACATGTTATACTATTCAGAAGTGATAGATAAATTTACACGGACGGAACAAAAATCATCAGATAGAACCCGGCCGTCGAGAAGGAAAGATGTACCATTGCGACGTATGCGGATACACAAGTCAAAAGTTGTTCAATCTACAGAGACACAAAGAACAGAAGCATCAAAGAAAAATGGAGGAACCGGAATGGTTGAAGGAGGACCCGGAATGGGAAACTGAGGAAGAGGAAGAGGAGGATACGGAATCAGAAAAGAGTGACGACTTGTCTGAAGACGAAGAAACTTACCCCGGAGAACAGTTTGATCCGTGGGGTGACTTTATTGGACAAGTGATGATCAGCTACAAAGACGAACACGAAAAGAAAGTGGATGAATACACGGAAAAAGGTCACCACGAAAAAGAGGCAATATCAAAGGCTGACTTGGATTTGCTCCCGCTCTATAGAGAAGCTTTAAAAAATCGCTACGTCAATAACATTATGTGGCAAATGGAAATGGCACGAGATCCACTCCACAAGAAGATCAAACAAACAGCAAAACGACTGAGGGACGATGAAGATTATGAGTATGAAGAGTCTTGGAAATACGCTACTGAGAAGAGAAAGTACTTGCTGGATGAGAAAATAAAACAGTTCAGACCTGACGAAGAGAGTGAAGGCGACGAGGATGAAGACTGAAACCTATTACTGTGTTCAAAATAAAGTATCGAAACTTAAAATCGATCTGTTATCCCTAACGCCCTATGAAAAAGATCAAACCAGTACTACCCCACAAAGCCCGGCAAATTCCTTACAAATGGTATCAAGTACAAGACTTAAAACACAGTAGAAACCAAGAGTAACTTCCCTTAGATTGACACGAAAGAAAGAATATAAAACTAGACCTCACAAGCTTTACAATGACATATTACACGCTTTGTATACAACAAGAAGAAAACGGGATCACCTAATGGTCAAGCCCTGACTGACCACTGACCACTACCTACTCAAACAACTCAAAAATGGCAACCACACCTTGCGACCTTTCCAATGATATACTACAACCCCACCTTTGATAAGAAATAGAAAATGGTCACCTACTGGTCAAGCCTCTAATGACCACTGAAGACCACAAAGACAGTCATCAAAAAGACATTGTCTTACTAAAGACAATGCAACAAACCCGAAAGGAATCGGTCAAGGAATAACTAAGTTACAAGCCTTTTACCGTTCGGTGACTTTGCGGAATTACCTCCCCTTAATTACCGGATGTTGTGTCACCGGAAGCAAGATGGCCGACCGGAAGCAAAATGGCGGAACCGGAAGCAAGATGGCGGACCGGAAGTGGATATGACGTCACAGACCTGCGCAATGGCGCCTAATCCTCAATCCTCCTGAGAAATAATAAACGAGAACCACGAGTACTACTACTGACTTGATAACAATAAATAATTAAAATTTGCTTACATTTCACCTACCAGTGTCAGTCATGGAGGGCAGAACCATGGTATAAATTTTGTGGTTTATTATGGTGTGACCATGGTAGAAAATTATCTCCCTTTGCTTTTACCAATAACTTTTTTTTTTAATCTTGAGAACTTGAAATGGGTTTACAAGTAGTATAACCTAATAAGATTATTCTTACTTTTTTTATTATAAACATAGTAATCTTATTTCTTATATTTGTGCATTAAACTTGTCAGTTGGAGACCTTTTGAAGCATTTTACAGAAATGGTTCCACATATATAGGGATTGGGAATTTCTGTTAGTATAGAGATTTGAACCTATGATGTTGACATGAATATCAATAAGAAACAAGGAGCTAACACATAGTTAAAAGAGAGATAAAGAACAAAATGTACAGTCAAATCAAGATGAGTGTAAAATCTTTCAAACTATAATGGAAATGACTGTTGAGTTATCATGGCAACATTAGACAGTCACTAAGAATTGTAGACAATAAATTATTTTTCAGATTAGTCATGATTTGGAATAGATTTACCTACAATGCATGCAGAATTCGCATTAATAAATCAATTTTGTTCTTCGAAAATTGAATTATATTGTTAATTTGGATTGTAAACTGATACATTAATTTTTTTCTGAAAATAATAGAACCATGTTTGACCATGGTTGACCATGGTCACACATGGTCAACCATGGTTAAGGACCATGGTGTCAATTAACGGAAGGCAGTCGACCATGGATAATCATGGTTGACCATGGTCAAACATGGTCAACCTGAACCATGGTTGACCATGGACAGTGACCATGACTTTTCGCCTGGGGAAGCTCATTTCTTTCATTGTCAAATTAATAATAATATAAGAAAATCATTTATTGACTCCATACAAAAACAATATGCTAATTTTAACCAGCTTGAACCCATTGATAAATTAATTTTTGTACTTAACCCAAATATGGATGCTTTGCCCACGGTTGTTGATTTTATAAAGCAATCATTTGAGTTGCGACAATGAGATCCACATTAGTCGAAGTCATACATATTTATAAATACTATAATATCTTTATATGTAGAGTTACATGTCCATTGTTTTTGTATGTTTTTACATGTATGTTTGTATTTGGTTAACCTCTTTGAGGTTTTATTATGCATATATATAGTATTCAAAATGTTGGGTCCATAGCGAGAGGTGTCGGGAATGTGTATTACACATTGTGAGTGTTAAAAATTTCTGTCTTGGTCAGACATTGATAATTAATTCCTTTGTACAAACGAATTAACAAATCGTTCAAACGAATGAATAAATCGTTAAAACGATTTAATAAACCGTTAAAACGAACAGATAAACCATTTAATCATTTCAATAAACCGCACAACTGTACAAACCGAATAATATTCAGATTCAGTCTAAAAAAAATTACCCATGATTAATTGTTAAGAGAAACCAACTTTCAATTTTTCATGGCCAGATGGCTATGAAAAATTGGGTTTTTACAGAGCTTACCGATCTATACCAGATTCCAATGGTTACTATCTGTTCTTTCTCATTCTGAAAAAAAAAATCAAAACGAGAATATTTTCCATCAACAATTCTAGGAATTCATGAAAACAAGGAGAGCTTCAGAGGTGACTTAAAGTTAAAGTTAAAGTTTTAGGTTTAAAGTCTTTTTCTGCGCTAGGCATAATCAAACGACTTTACACTTTAACCCCCGATCACTGAATTGCAAGTCGGCTGTTAACATACGGCGCCCATAGCAGCCACAGCACATTGGCTTACAACCCTCACATGTACTCATTCACAGCTGAGTGAACTGGAACAAGTGAAGTAAAGTATCTTGCTCAAAGATACACCACAATAACACTAACACTTGAATTAGTCGGATAAGTAAGTCCCTGATACTGATTTCATGAAAGTACAAAATGTAGTTATAATAAAATACAGTTATACAACGTTTGAGAGGTCCAGCTTTTTTGCTCAGTCACCAAATTGCAGAACGTTGAGAACTTGAAACCGTAGAGCACTACATTTTAAAATGAAGAGCAAATGAACTTTACTTCTTAAATGGCTCCATCGGGCATCCATATAGACTTAATGGTGCTCCTAAATGTAGGAGAAGCGGAAGAAAGTATTGCATCAGAAACACAGCGCTTTGCTTAATCGCGGAATAGATACAATGATTTTTTTTAGTTTTTTATATATACATTTTTTAAAGTTATGATTTTAAGCGTCTACCTAGAGTTTTCATTAAAATAATATACACGCGCACTAATCGTAAATCTAACTACAACTTCAGGAGTGAAAATCCAGTGTACTCAATTTCTGACACGTACGATTCGAATACAGAATAATAGACGATACAGCTTTTATATATGATGGGAAAATTTCACTTATGACTCATATATATTCTTGTTCGAACACACGATTGGTTATTCTATTCTCAAAATTCATAGTTCTTTTATCACCCGTGCGGGTTCCGGGTGGCGAATAGGCCAGCAGCAGCGCTAAGCTTGTCGCTAAAAGTCCACTAAAGAGCGCTCAGAAACCTGACATCGGGTCAGGCCGCTTTGCCCACAAAGCGACTGGGATGTGTGCCCCAGGTGGTTGAATGGGGCAGCCCTGACATCGAAAGATGCGGGGTCGTCAGTCGATAATGCGGAAAACCTGACCGCAAACCATAGTGGTGCACCGTGGGAAAAATGTCACGTTCCTCGCACGTTAAAGAACCCTGCTGCAGGTCTCGGTAAGAGTACGACCCGTAGGATCCCCATGCAGGAGGCTAAATTTCCCGTCCCTACCCATCACTCCTTTTTCCAGTGGCAGTCAAAACTCTCCTACCCGATTGGCCTTGTGTCCCCATTTCTTCCACTTCATCATCATTTCATGTTCATTGTATCACCACTTTCATGTTCATCTCCCGGATAAAGCCGAAATCGTGATGCTTGGGAGTAAAGCAATAACTAACTAACTAACTAAAAAGTGGAATTAAACTCTGACCCTCTCATGCCTCTCACAAATTTTAAGGTGTACTAGAAAAATGAAAGCCAAAATGGTCCGAAAGTTTCAGAAGTCTTGAGATAATGAGAACAGAACATATCACAAATTTCATAAAGTCTGTGGCAGTGGCTTTCGGGCAAAACTGGCCGGCAATGATGATTTCTTTTTTTACAATATTTGTTTTGCAGTCATTAATTTAAGGATTTTTTTAATAAACAGGCTCCTAGTCCTAACTTCTCTTGTACACTGACTTGGATAAGGATTCACAGGACAAGATTCAAAAATATTTTATCAAGATTGTGTTGGCCAAAGTTGTTGTAATTTTTTTTCAGGACAGAATAATTTTTTGCGCTTTGCGGGTTGTCGGTCCTGTAGCACAGTCGTAGCTCTTGATGCCGGTCCTTTTGATATTTTTTTTGGGGGGGGGGTGGGCTTGGTCCTCCAAATCGCTGAGAAAATTTCAAACGAACTGTTTTGGAGAAAGCATGCAGGTAACGCATAACTGTTTACATGTTAAAAAAAAATAATTAATCATAATCACATCCATGAAATTTAATGTAGAATTGGCTTTTAACTTACCACTTGTATAATCTGGCGCATGGCTATCTGCATTTCAACGTCAACTGGAACTGACTTGTTGCATATGGGAATCAAAGCTGGGTTATATTTTTGTTTTACAAATAAATCCTCGTACAGTTTTGTCGTTATGAGCTCTTCTGAATGAACATGTACCATAGCTGTACAAAACGTTAAAATTAAACAAACTAAAAACATTTTAGCACTATTAGCAGTACACTGAGAACGGAAATTCAAAGACGCAAAAATCTTTCTTCACAAAGCTCTATTAGTGCGTAGGGGCTGCGTAATTTCTAAACAAGTTGAAATAAGTACTGTCAAGTCAACTGAGTTTGCGATGACGTCACAATATAAATAAATAAAGATAATTGAGATCTGAGATGAGAATAACGTTTTGGAAATTCCCTTTACAAAAATAAATAATTTAAGAATATTTAGCCCCCTTCCCATTTTAGGACCATGGATAACTGGCGTGAATGTTAAAAAATTGTTTCGCTTTGATGCGAGCACCTGTTGTAAATTTCTATTTACTAAGCGGCGGTCCGAGAAATTTCGAAAAAAAGGAAAAGGGTGGCCACTGACTGCGCTGACTGTCTGATCAGTGTCTCTGGTCATGCTTCAATGATTTCCTCTATTAAATAAAACGACAAAAAGAAGAGATCTAGCCCCCCCCCCCCCCCCCTGCCCCTTGGTTTTCACTTGGTTAGGGCTTAAATAGATGGATGTTTTGACTTTATTAACTTTTCTTCAAAGTTAATTTAAAGGTGATTTCGCGTTATCTATATTTTCAAGTAGCGATAGATTATATCAATTTACACAAGTTAACAAATAAGCTATAGATATCCGAACAATGAAATTTACAGCAGTTCGAAACATTACATGACGTATCAATGTCCTTGCATGATCGCTCGACGTACTTGAGTTGATGCTTTGAAACCTTGACATTTGTAAAGGAATGAATGGGGTGACCTTAATTCTGTGTTTTTTAATTTGATGCCCTTTAAATACTCAATGTTCTTCATATGTATTGACCATTTTTCTCATCATTATTCTTAAATGTACTTGTAGGGCTATTATTCCATATGCCTAAACTGACCTAATTTATTTTCCATGATTGCCGATAACACTAACATTATCATGATTATTGCTTGTAGATTTTTATCCCATGATGTTGGAATGCATTAATTTATTAAGCTTCATAGGGTCTATAAAATGTTTTCTTTCGATATCAGCCACTGGTAGAAAAAATACAATATTATGTCGACAAAATGTCTCATGTATTTTGATTCGTGAACATGGTGAATGTTGTACAGAGATTATCACCTCTGTATCCCTATTATGGGGCTATTATGTCCAACAACCGTGCTGTATTTTGTGTTACTACCGGACACTAAGATTCAATTGATGAGGTGATTTGGCTCCTAAGCCTGGTTTAACCCACCATTTTATAAATGCCTATACCAAGTCAGGACCATTGAGAACTCCAATTTCTTTGGTACGTTTGCCTTTTTGTCTTTTCTCCCGGACGTTTGAAATTGACCCTAGCTCCAAGTTCGGTAGTTTTGTTCTTACTATTATTTAATCATGGGGGGTCAGAAACAATGCAATAAAAGGCTAGGGTTGGCATTAAAAAAAATAGTTGGTAGGGAAACTAGAAACACGCATATTTTTTATTTGGTTACAGGGTTAAAATTCTATAAAGAAGTAACAAATCTACAACATAAAACATGGAAGAAGCAGAGATACCAATTGGGTATCCGAATGTCAAAAGTCCGAAAGGGCAGCGACAAAACCAGTAAACACCAACAAGAACGGGACAAAAACAGACAACATGTAAACATGGAAACACAAAATAACTGAATATCAATCAACAACGCGAACTCCAGTCGAAACAAGAGTGAAATCAGGTGCTCCGGAAGAGTAAGCAGTTCCTGCTTGCTATAGTACACCCGTCGCGTTGCCAATAGTCCATTCAGCGTGAATTCGGTAAAGGAAGAATAAGAACATGGATAATTATCACTATAATCAAAGAACGGAAAGGAAATGTGGTTAACTTATGTGCATCGTTACAGTTTTTTCTCTATAATACAAAATAACAGTCGAATGTGTATAACATTCACATCGCTTAAGACAATCCAGACAAGTATGTAGTTTCAGCATCTATTTATAAATACTATACATCTTTTTAACGATCATAGACAAAATAATGTTTAATTAATTAAATAGCCAAGCCGGTGGAGTAGTAGTTAATGCGACGGGCTACTGACACCAAGATTCTAGTATGATCCTCGTCAGGATTGAAAATTCACGAACCATTTTTCCGACTTGCTCTTGACACAAGCGAGTATGGTCTAAAGAAACGATGCTATTCCTTCGAAAGGGATAAAAAAAGGCTGCCACGTGTATGTGGCGAGTAATACCCCATGCACATGAAAGACGCATTAGTAGGAAGCTTCAATGGGCGGGTCTGGTGGGAGACTTAAAAGTTCATTTTCCAACCAATAAATAAATACATGTATGTTTAAACTTAACAATGAAGACAAAACGTAGTACACATCATCTGGCACACAGGTTACCGTAATTCTCCCTCGGCCTTTCAATATATAGTGATTATGTTACATCAAAATGCAGCATTTTAATAGAAAAAAGAAATATCGTAACAAGTTATAAGTATGTTCCTTCTTTTTAATGATTTGCCATAACTCCGATAAATATAGCATAATTTAAAACTGTTGCTAATATGAAGAAGAATAACAAAAAACGATCCATGATGAATGCAACTTCTTGCCATTCTGCTGAAATGTCTTCCAGTTTCGAATCTTTTTCTGCATTTTCCCATAGCTTTTTGAGGAAGCTACTTTGGTCCTTCAAATAGATTGAAATCGGATCTTTTGATGGCAATGCCATCTCATTTCCTTTTTTTAAATACTGAAATGAAAAAAAGGAAATTCAATTCTATTTCAATTTGTAAATAAAAGCAATGGATGTAACATAATTACCGTACATGGATGTTCAGAGTCATATGTTCAGGAAGAGAAGACACTGTGAGGTACTTGTCTTATATCCATAACTGCTCCTAAGCAACTTAATGGGTTTTAATGAAACTTGCATTCAATATATGCGACATCATGTAAATGACTTGTTAAAGGCAATTTTGTAACTAAAGGGTCTCTGTTAAATATTGAACTAGGGTTTTTTTTTGCTACGAAAACATCTTTCCTTCATAGCATTCTATGGTTTGGAAGTTATACAAATACAATGTACTTAACAACTGTCATGACTGTGCAAATTTTTAGTCAGATCCGGATACGTTGAAGCAATTGGTCGGAAACCATTTGGAAAACATACGCGTTAAAGACAGCAAACCAAAACAAGGGTATAAAACCGAAAAATTCAAAACTACCTGTCGCATTGTATAAATTAAAACTCAATTAGACAAGTAAATTTTACAACCTGAACTTCAGTGGCGTAGCTTCCATTGAGGCAATGAGGCAGTTGCCTCACTTTTTTTTCGTCAAAAAAAAAAAAAAAAAGATCGTAAACATAAAAAACAAACTGAACTGAAAAAGGAAGAGACAGATACAGTAAAGCTTTTTCTGTCGTCGAAGCGAATTCGTGCTTACCACTCAGTATTATAATCTTTATTAATCTTCTCAATTGTAGTACATTTCTATTCCCTTCTAAAAGTTCGTTTTATTATTTGGAAGTTTACATGTGCTCTTGCTTTCAAAGCTTTCAAGAATATAACAAATCATCATGTCAATCAAAATTGAAGAATTCAAATTTATTTAAAAAAATGTAACGTCTAAAACACACAGGTCTTGGTTCTACTTCCCATCTACTACGATCCACCAACCTTATAAATAGTATATGGCTGTTTGTTACGTAAAATATACTGCTGCAATTTTTGGCGCGGCTTTTAGTACCAAAAGAGGAACAATTTTAGCTAATCGAAATTAAAATATACATTTCATAAAAGAAATCGTAGCCTAAGGATGTAAGCATGTTGAGCTAGGGAACAAAGTTCCATTCACCAGCACTATCGTGTTCAATCATTGTAATAGAAAGTTACTTTCGGTTTGCTAACTTTTTTTCTCTGATTTGTCGGTAACAAGTTTCACTATGATACTTTTCTTGCTTTAAAATAACTTAATATTACAAGAAGAGAACCTACGGTCGAGCCATCTGCAGATAAGTATATAGTTGAGTAGTGATTGAAATTGCTTTTACAAAGCTGAGTCTAAATGAGAAAGTTTGTATTTTAACACCTAGAACCATTAACATGTTCAGCCATCTAAATCTATGCGATCTCGGTATTTACAAGAAACAACAAATAGTAAAACAAAGTACCGTTCTATCATACTCGTCCCATGCGGAGCCTGGGTGGCGAATAGGCCCACAACAGAGCCTTGCTTGTTGTAAGAGGCGACAAAGGTTCGGCTTGGAATTCTGACATCGGGTTAGTGCTCAGCCCATAGAGCAACCAAGTGTGTACCCTAGGTGGCTGAAATAGAAGGTCCTCGTCCGCGGGGATTGTCAGGTAAACCACCTTGACCGCTGACCATAGTGGACCAACGTGTGTGGAGAGTGCCATGCACGCTTCATGCACGTGACGATCTCTTTGTGGACCGTCAAGTATTGCACTAAATAGGCTAAATTGTTCGCCCCTACTCATCTCTCCCCCTTTTCTGTGGACTTCGAAATGTACTAGTCCTGTGTTTCCCACTAAACCCCATATTTCTCATCATCATTTCATGTTCATTTTATCACTCTCTTCATTTCATCGCCCTATGTAGTGTTGCATAAAACACCAACTCACTGGCTCACTCGCGCTACAACACCTAGCAGGGGCATGGCTTAAACACGAAACGCAGTTTATAAACTAGTCGACACAAAATGAATGTCAAAGTTGGGAGCATCGGATTAAAAAAAGTTATAACATTCAAATTTCGAATTATTCGAAATTTGAATGTTATAAATTGTCAGAAACTCATGAATATGAAGAGTATATATATAACCAAAAAATACTCAACTGCTATCTAAATTTTGAATGTCTTAGATCAACCTGTGCCAGGCCTGGGATAGGAAAAACCTTAGAGTTTAAACGATTTCGAATTTCAATGTAGATAATATAATGAATGCTTTCTTTAGACACTTGTTCAGTTAAAAAAAAAACAAGACCCAGTATGACTTTGATACCTATTTTATATGGTTAGGAGAGGCATTCTGTGGCCTCCAAATAGCTAGAAATCGTTTTCGGCCGTGGGGCTTCGCCCCCCTGGACCCCCTACCAGGGCTTTGCCCTGGACCCAGACCCCTTGCCGGTTTTGCCTCACTTTTAAAAAAGGCAAGCTACGCCACTGAACTTTATTTGTAATTAATGTTTTCTTCATCACACCCCTTCTTGTTAGGCTATGGTATATATTTAGGGATAGAGATGTCCATTTGTTCGTTCGTGCATATGTTACACTTTGAGGTACTTGTCTTATATCCATAACTGCTCCTAAACAACTCAATGGGTTTTAATGAAACTTTCATTCGATATCTGTGACATCATGTAAATGTACAACTTCCGTTTTAGAAATCTGTTTAGGGGAGATTTTTCAGTTTTTCCGTCAGTTATACTAAACACTTACTTCAAGTTCATAGGGTTGCTTTGATCTGTACGCATTATTCCTCTGAAGGTTTTTAGTCTTACGCCAACAGCACATGAATATTTTTTCCTTGTTGTTAAGCAAGTAGCCCAATTTATCGATAACAATATATCTTAACCATTTAGGTACACGTTTGCCATGGACTCCCCTGTAATGAATATTGAGGATAATGGCGGTCAGGACGCAAGACAAGGTCACAAGGGTCATAGAGGCTGCAAAGTACAAACCTAAAACGATAGATTAAAGATAGAAAGTTAAAAAAAATATTAAGTGCAATATCTGAATTAAGCATTTCTTGCTTTACAATCATTTCGAATTGTTTCCATGTGATTCGCAACAAGTACTAGTAATCTGATTTTTACAATGATCATAAACTTTTTATAGACACATGCAAGATTTTTGCCATTGTCTTATTTTTTTTATTATTGCTATTTTATACGTCTTGGATGCATGTTTATCTTTTTATGTTGTTTTATGAGTAACAAGCTTTTTTTGCGATATCTTTATATATGCATGAATTTTTATGATATTGTTGTACAGCGCTTTAGTGAATATTGTTTAGATTTAGCGCTTTATAAAAACTGTAATGATAATAGTAATAAACTAAGGTATATAATGGTTCAAAAAGATTATTTGTTGCAATTTTTTGTACTTGGTGGTTTGTTAGTTTGTTCATGATTTTTTTTATTGATCAAGATCGCTAAAACAACCCAACGACATACTAAATATTGTTTGGAACAAAATATGATATTTGTCATCAAGGTGCACTTTTAAGATCGCGGATAAATATGATGCCCTTCGAACTCTGTGCAGCTCAAGGATGCAACCTGTTGGGGGCATCCTGCTGAAATCCCAATATTTTAAAAAGCAATAACATGCATCAAAGTTTATAGTTTATATATAAAAAGTATATTATTCGGTCAATTACAATATAACCATAAAAAAACTTTGGAAACAAACAAACCATCTAATGTGAAATATGAAAGTCTTTAAATAGGACTAGCTTTAGATACATAGTATTTTTTTTTTTTGTTTATAAAGGTTGATATAACAACGTTCAAGAAAAACAAAACAGTGTGAGAACAGGGTCAACGTTAAAATTGTCATAATAGGCATTATCAAGATTGGTTTAAGCAGTCATAAAATATAGAATATAGAATACCATAAATATTGATAACATAATAATATATACCAAATTGGTAAAATAACAACTGTAAAAAAGTCCATGTACCATACAATATGCTTACTTACCAATAACTACAAGAAAAATATAAAAAAAAAATACACATTTCATAGACAAACAAAAGTCTACATTTATTGTTCTTAGAATATGAATCTAAGGCTATAATTATCTTATTCCTAGTATTAATCTCTCTTTTTTTACATATCGTCTCATAACATAACCGATTTGTAGTTAAAAAAAAATAACTGGCAAGAACTACAACGGCAAAAAAAAAATACTCTCTTATGCTAAAGTTTGAATAAATTTCACAAACTTTCAAGTATACAAAGTTGCAAAACAATCCTTCCAGTGGTTTCACAGAAAATTTTTGGAAATCAGTTTAAATTAATAAAAAAAAACCAGTTGAAGGGCAATAACTCCTAGTTTTAACTTTTTGCAAACACATCCCCTATCCAATCACTCGGTATAATTTCGAATAAGTGTCCTTTATTCGTGCAATTTTTGAGTGAATGCCCTAACAATTAGTTGACTTAAAAACAAAACAAAAATGAAAAGCATAGAGCTTTTGCTTTGCGATGCAACATTCTTAATATTATCAGTAATATACAAGAAACTTACTAATATAAGGAAATGTATCCTTTGAAGCCGGGAGTTGTTGATCAACCATTATTAGGAACACAGACAGAGAAAGAAGGACAGTTACTCCTAGGGAGACCTTCTCCCCTGATTCTACGGGTAAAATGAAACTAAATACCGCAGACAAGTTTATTAAAAAACAGGGAAAGAGTGTAGTCAGAATGTAGAATTGTGGCTTCCGTTTTAAAGTGAGGTAGTATGTTATATCCGGAAACGGTTCTGAACAGCAGGCATACATCACTACATTCCGTTTAGCTGGAACACCTTCAAGGCTCCACTCATCGTGTTCAACAAAATAGTTAAGATCCCCTGAAAAAAAATTCTCAAACATTGTAAAAAACGTTTAAATAGATTTCCACTTCTGGTGGGATTTTATATGGTACACCTATATGTAGATATTATCATAAAAGTACATCATATCTACCAAAGCAAGTGAAATACCAGACAAAAATTATTATCACCCATTTTACAGTTCAAATGCGTGAACACACTTTTAGAATTATGGCATCCGTTTTAAAGTCCGATTTGGGATAAATTGTACAAAACACAAAAACACCAAAACAACTATAAAGAAAAGTTCCAATCTGATAATTTAGACAACATATAACGCTCGTATCGTATATCAAAGAGACGCCGCTAGCAAAACATTGAAAGTCCCCCCCCCAAAAAAAACCCAAAAAAACTAGAATATGAAAAACACAGCATGAAATCAAATTGTATCGAACAGAATGTTAAAATACAAAACTAACTAAAGATTAATCTAGTCTCGCAGAAGATAAATCTTAGGAATACTAGTAGGTACGTAATTTAGAACTTTCAACTGAAAATTTACACTTTATTTATTAAATACAAAAGCGTTGTCGTCTGAGCGGGGTGAACTGACGAAATTCGCTCATAAAAAAACGAAACTGATTTACAATTACCTTTCTCTTTGGACCCTTTTGTAAAAAGGTCCAGTTCACCACCATGATGAGACCAAGATCCGAACTGAATCGGACAGATTTGTGTATCAAATGGAAAATAGGTTACATCTATTCGACATATGCTTTTCAGGACAGTAGGAAAGTTGTAAGCCACTGAACCATCTGATGATATTGTGGCTCTGAATTCTTCTCTTCCAGGCATGATAACTTCTTCAGCTGCGCTGTAATGTGACATTGATTTAAAAACAGGGAATACAAAATGATACCCATGTTTCATGTTAAACTGTATATTGAAAAAAAAAAGAACTATTGCCCAATCATCTCCCCTGAATGATTATGATATTTCACCTATCCACATAATGCACATGCTACTTCCTTCGTATGTATAGTTTCATCAAAATCTACCCTGAGGTTTGAGAGGTGTTGCACGAACGAGATGTATGGAAAGACGGAGACACGGACAGAGTGATTCCAATATCCCCGTAACTTTGTTCGTGGAGGGTATAATAAATGCATAAAGCTCGAATATTAATTATATTTAAAATTGAACTGTCTGTGCTATAGCAAAACAAGGTCATACAAAGCATAGTAAATTCTTGAAATTAGTTGAATTTCAGCCTTTAAAGCATGGTATATATTCTTTGCTGTATGAAGTTAAAGAAAATTTCATGTCATCCATTTATCTGAATGGCTATATTTGGATTATTGAGTAAAGTTCCAATGTCATAAAAATAATGATATGTCAGAACTTCTTGTAAAAAGCACAACACTGATATGGTGAGTGAGTGAGTGAGTGAGTGAGTGAGTGAGTGAGTGAGTGAGTGAGTGAGTGAGTGAGTGAGTGAGTGAGTGAGTGAGTGAGTGAGTGAGTGAGTGAGTGACAACCACTGCGGATGCCACCCTATTCAGCCACCTAGTGTTCACATCTTGGTCGCACTGTGGGCTGAGCACTAACTTCGATGTCAGAATCCCAAGACCCTTAGTCGCCTCTTACGATAAGCTATGCTCTGTTGCGGGCCTATTCGCCTCCCGGGCCCCGCATGGGACCATTACTTTCCTAAGTGGGCAACTGAAAACATGGACTAGATGAATTTTCTGTACATGTAGCTCTGCAACTACCGAAGATTTAGTTGCAGAAAGATTTTATTACTACCTGTCAAACAATGTGATGTCTGGAATCCAAAGAGAGCCAAATGGAACGTTTAAAGATGAAGTACCATTATATTGTGACGCATTCCAGGTTAATCGACAATCGTTCCATCGCTGTAAATGAATAAAATTATAACAAACATTAATGGCAATCTAAAACGGTCAGATGGAGCATTCGAATTTCTGCAGCTCTAAAGTTTACTATATTTTTTTAAGTTTGCCTTTACCGATTTCGACTTAAGACTTCTTTACTAGAAAATATACTGGTCCGTTAGGGTCGTAAGGAGTGACAATGCTGTGTTTTGTTCTTTTTATAAAAGTGTTGTACACGTTAAAAGTTGACCTTCGCGCTCATGTTGTAATTTTTTGCTTATTGTGTAAAATAGCGATATTAAATATTGACCTTTAAAAATAGCAGTACAAATTCAATTTAACCCAATTTTGAACTCTTACCATTCTGACCCAGACACCAGTTGTGATTATTTGTGCTCTTTCGTCCTGAAAAAAAAGGATACGTGCATTTTAATTATAAACCGTTTTTTTTCCAATATTTACCGTACAATAAAATCATGTAATTAGGAATTATACATATTGAAATTAAAGTAGATGTGTATAATAACTAAATGAATTAGCAAAAATTATAGGTTCTTGCAAAAGTTCTTTAAAAAGACCGGCTGATCTTTCACGAGTGATAGAATTTTTCGGTCTTTTTGCGAGTGGAGATTAATACTCGTTGCAGCGCAGAAAAAATAGTAGTTCTAAAGCTGTCACGACAAATGGTTTTTTTTTTCATTATAAGTATTATTCTATAACAGAAATCCTACTTCAATTATAAAAAGGTGTTTATAGAACCATTGCTAATATATGCAATAAAAATTATCAATGTCACACAAACAAAAATCAAGGTCAAGGTCAAAAGTTGGGGAAGAACTGTGCTAAGCTATTACTAGGCCATATGCATACCAAGTTTCATCGACCTAGAACCAATAGTACTTGAGATATGGAGGTGTTCATTAAACCTTAACACTGCTATTATATGTATAGAAAATTGCAAAAAGTCATTCAAACGGAAAATAAAAATCAGGGTCAAAAGATGGGGATGCAACTGTGCTAAGCTACTACTGGGGCATATGCATACCAAGTTTCATCATACTTGGACCTATAGTTCTTGAGATATGGAGGTGCGCATAAAACCTTAACAATGCTATATTGAAAATTGTCAAAGTCACTCAACCAAAAAAATTAAGGTCAAGGTCAAATGATGGGGATGCAACTGTGCTAAGCTACTACTGGGGCATATGTATACCAATTTTTATCAACCTAGGATTTATAGTTCTTGAGATATGGAAGTGCTCGCAAACCCTTTAAATTCCTAATTTATGTATTGAAAATTATCAAAGGTACTCAACCGGAAAATCAAGGTCAAGGTCAAAAGATGGGGATGCAACTGTGCTACGCCACTACTTAGGCATATGCATATCAAGTTTCATCAACCTAGGACTTATAATTCTTGAGAAATGGAGGTGCTCACAAAACCTTAACATTGCTGTTATATGTATTGAAAATTAACAAAATCACTCAACCGGAAAATCAAGGTCAAGGTAAAAAAACTTGGATGCAAAGGTCAAAAGATGGGGATGCAACTGTGCTAAGCTACTACTGTGGCTTATGCATACCAAAATTCATCAACCTAGGACCTATAGTTTTTAAGATATGGAGTTGCTCATAAAACCTTACCGAAAAAGTTGACGCCGCCGCCGCCGCCGGTGAAGTAACACCTATGCCCCGCTTCGCAGGCGAGACAAAAACTAAAGATAAAAAAATACTAACAAGGTCAATGATCTGTCGAAGAGCGATGTCCATTTTGACTGTTACATTCCTCCAATTTTCGCAAATTGGCAATAAATCAGACGTATATTCATTCTTCGTAAAAAGGTCTTGATATAGCTGTGAAGTAATTAATTGCGACGTGATGGATACTATTCCTACATTATAAAAAAAATGAAAAATTATATCTTTGAGTCAGTCCTCACCAGTGATACTCCCGCAAGTTAAAAAAAATTATTGTATAAATACATAATTATTTGTCGCTTGACTCAAGCTATCGAACAATTTGCAAAGAGTAAATCACAATTTTAAATTTTTGAAAGCTAGCGAACAATTACAGCGATTTAAGGAAGTGGTCGACTTTCAGTTAACTGGCTCTGGGAATGCTCCACAGATATTTCATATGCCAGCATAAGGTGGATGCCGTCGTATAGCCGACAAACAGGGCTACCTATCGACACTTGACGACATAGGGCTTGTCGTGCAAAATTTTGGGGTTTGGGTAGGGTGAAGTTGGTACATCGGTCCTAATGGGGGACCTCCACTTTACCGATGTACCAACTTCATCTTACCCAAACCCCCAAATTTTGCACGACAAGCCAAAAAGTCGGTAAGTGTCGATAGGTAGCATTGTATTTCGGCTATATGCGGGCAGTCACTTTATGCTGGCACTATATCTGGGGAGCATTCACAGAGACAGTAAAGTGGAGGTCCCCCTACGAAGATATAGCAATATGTAATATATCCGGTCACTTTAACAAATGTAGTGGAAACTGAGAAAACTGTGATGGAAATTTTGTTACGGACTAACAAACGGACGGACAACAATAACCCAGTATACCACCGAGTCTTCGAAGCGGGGTATAATCTGTAAAGGGAGTACTAAATCTATCGAAGTGCCTAGATAGCCTCCCCGATAACTCGATAAAATAAGACCGAAATAGACAGAAACTGGAACTGTAAGGAGTAAGGTTTGAAATCAGTGGCAGATTAAGGAGCAGCTGGACTTGACACCAACTTTTAAACAATTGGCGTCTTCGAAGCGGGGTATAATCTGTAATGGGAGTTATAAGTTTGAACCGTACAATCTATCAAAGTGCCTAGATAGCCTCCCCGATAAAATAAGACCGAAATAGACAGAAACCGGAACTGTAAGAAATAAGGTTTGAAATCAGTGGCAGATTAAGGAGCAGGTGGACTTGACACCAACTTTTAAACAATTGGTTGAATAGATAGAACCATTTAGGCGTGGCTGACCAGCGCCTCTCTTTTGTAAAATTCCCCTCCCCCTTTTTTTAAGCAAAATTTGTTTATCCACAACTGTAATACTGGCGATATAGAGTTAGACTAAGTGGTTATATTGGAAGAAAAGGGTGACGGCTGGTAATCCGTACGCGTACTTATATAAATCATAAAAAATGATGTCATAGTAAATTAAAGAAGCATTTTTCATTACTCGTATATACAAAAACATATATATGTAGCTTACCACTTAACAAAAGTCCAAACAGCGAATAAAAATTCTTTATCGTGTTCATTGTTTTTTAAATTCCACCTTTCGTTTTTCAACAAATTATCGTAGAACAGTTTTCATTTATATTGAAGTTACAGAATCAGAATGAAAATGACATTTTTTAGTATTAAAATATCAAAATTATAAAGTCATGTCGGATTATACCTATTATAATAATCCGGATCTTGCACCCGGAGGTAGCTAAAATTAAAATATTATGCACATAAAGTCGCTATTTTCAAGGCCATGTCCGATTGATACTTACAAGCTGTTTTAAATACTACATGTACATGTTGTAAGTGAAATAATGTTATCACGGAATGCCCCTTACTATAAGAGAAACGTATTTCAAACGAGTTAAAATAATTGTAAACGTGGTTAGAAAAATAAAGCGTTCTATTACGTCAGACCGTCGATATCTTTTTTTTTCAAATATTTGTGTTATGCAAAAGCATAACTAAATCTAACTTAAGCTCCGGGTATACTTCCTAGCATACTATATATAGATAATCTGTCATGACTTTTACAAAGTTTTTTTTTACAAACGTTCATCTGACAAAAAAACAATTGTGCAATTTCAAGTTTTAAAAAATGAGCAATACTAGCGATCCTAGAATTATATTCCGTACGATTTTTGGACTCATGCTTTGTGGTAAGACAAGTTCGTGTATAATAAATTAAACATCCTTTTATGTATACATGAATTTATATTTTGTACAAAATTGCTTGTATTGACTGAATGATCAAAGTTAAACATATGAAAGTTTTTATCTTTCGAATAACTAGTAATATTTTCAAATATTCTTTAGAAAATTACAGGGAAGAAATTGATATAGATTAAACAGGAAAACGCAAAATTGAATTACATAAAAAAGAATTTTCTTACATTCGCTTACGTTTCTAAAGTGTGTTAAAATGCTTTTCAAAAATGGTCTCTTAATTTTTTTCAAATTTGAGCTGAATCAAGAATGAGATAGCATGAGGTTTCAATTCACTTAAATTTCAAAAATGCCTTAGTCAGAAATTAGTCTCTTTTTAAGGAATAGTCCCGGCTACGTCCAAAGTAATCACCTCACAACTATACAAAGAGCTGTTTGTAAAGAAAGATTATTCAACAAAGTTGATCCCTATATGTCAAAATGGCGGGAGTATTGTTGTCAAAATGCAGATGGCGCTTCGACAGATAATAGACGTAGTGAGCATTATCGATGCAGACATATAAGTATTCGTAGTATTGGCATAAAGAATTCAATTTAAACTAAACTCCAATAATTCCATCTAAGTCCGACCAGAACCTCTACGCAGTGGGAGACGGTTTCTGTCTCTAGTTCACCATTAATTGAAGAAGATAACTCTGGCGGTGGTGTGTCATGAGCTGGACGACTCATGTCGACCTGCATGTCTTTAGTTAACAGTCACTGCAGAGGCTTCTAGCCTTTAGTCACGATTATAAACATCCCATTGATTGCTAAACTGCAATCAGCAATAATAGTTTAAATTTTCCTAATTTAAGATTCTAGTCAAAAAGTACTCCGATTAGGATTTTTTTTCCGGAAAAGGCGCAAAGGTAAACCACCAAAAGATGATTGCTATAGTGAACTATTATAATAATTATATGTTTGGTACTTCCAGGATGAGAAGCAACAGGTTCTAACAGCATCAGTTTATCTAAGAATGGTAAGATAATTATGGTTAGAAAAAATATGTAAAAAGTTAACTTATATGAATAAAGAAATGCCATAGGGATATTCGGGGAAAAAAAGACAAATTAAGATCCAAAACGGGGTTTCATCCAGAAAGGGAGTTCCAGGCAATTAACGTTGACCAGTTTTACAGTTTGCACAAATAAAAACTTAGTTCTTCAGGTGAGGATTTGAACCCCTGAATAACCCCTAGATTCACCATTGGTTACAAAAGACTGAAAAGATAGCGATACTACGAAAACAAGAAATCTGTGAGCCAGTGCTCATAAGTGATATCCCCGCTTTCACAACTTTTACTTGTGTAAGTTTTCGGCTGATGATGAAGATATTCAATTTAGATCAAATCTTATCCAGAATACATTATGCCAAGGAGTAATAGTTGCGAAATAATAAGTGAATACATAGCGTGGCGGAAAAAATAAAAAGTTTTCGGCAGACAGGAAATAGTCTCATGGATTCAAAAACGTATCCCATTTTACATTATATGTTCATACCAAGATCGTTACAGATTATCAGCATCCTAGGAATAATGGTAGCTGAGTTATGAGTTAATAAAAAGTATATCGGAATTAAAGTGTGATGGAAAAGTTTTCGGTAAACAGGAAGTAGAAGTATAGAACGGAACTACGGACGGACACAGTTAAAACAGTATACACCTCTTCTTCGCAGCGGCAGTATCCGATGGGACACTAAGCAAACAACAATCGATCAATCAATCAATCGAAGGGGAGTATAAAAACTGAAAAACAAAACTTACTTGTACACAGCAAAGCAAACTCTCACTGAAACGAAATTGAACTCGTTTGCTCTGCGAGGGTAGGCAGTTCCGCAGCGAAACAAACAAATAATGTATGCATGTCGTTAACAAACATTTTGAACATGTTCTTTGACAAAAAGGTTTCAGACTCTTGTTTCTTGTTCATGGTAGCAGATTAAGACTGTGTCATTTTCAATTGTTTCTTAATTTGTCTTTTGTGATTTTATCTAGAATAATGACTTAAGTAATCTATTTCTTGAGAGAATCAATTACACTTTTGTCGTTTTCCTATATTTGGCGATTTAAAACACACACACACATGGACATCCAATAAATCGATTTTGAAAGGGTCTAGGAACGCAGTTCTTGGACTCCTGCCGACAAAAACAATTATCTAAAACAACTTAGATTCTAGATCTTAATAAAACTTGGCTAAGGACAGAAAGTTTTTCATTCTAAAATGTTCTAGCTTCTTAGCATGGCAACAGAAATGTTCTGATGGTAAGAGATAGCCAGACTGACGACTCTTGGTCATTGACATTGACTGCTTGAAAAAAAATCTTTTATGATGGAATGAAAGAGTCCAATCTTATATAGTTGATATAAGGTCTGTACTTAATATCTTTTTTTCTCAATAACAAACATCCGTCCAGGTCCTCTGAAACCTATGTGCGTTTTTCAAAAAGTGTGTTCTGACCGAAAGATGAAAACAAAGACATACAACTTTATTTTTTTATAGGTATGGACAGACTGTCGGTTGAAATGGAATGAAACAGAACATGGTGGTTTAACTTATGTCATGGTTCCATACGCTACTGTCTGGACACCAGATATCACCTTATATGATAAGTAAGTATAAACAAACAGGGATACAATACAAATACCAAATTAGTATTCCGATTGAGGTCCCCAAAAAGCAGCAGCGATGATATATACCACTGTCGCTGTCATTTTTTTTCACTTACAGCATATAAATAAGTACAGTGACAATATTTACAGTATACAAATAAGCACTTACAGTATATAAGTACAGTGACTGTGAAGCACTTACAGTATATAAGTACAGTGACTGTGAAGCACTTACAGTATATAAATAAGTACAGTACTTTTAGCACTAACAGTATATGAATAAGTACAGTACTTTTAGCACTAACAGTATATAAATAAGTACAGTACTTTTAGCACTAACAGTATATAAATAAGTACAGTACTTTTAGCACTAACAGTATATGAATAAGTACAGTACTTTTAGCACTAACAGTATATGAATAAGTACCGTGAAGCACTTACAGTATATAAATAAGTACAGTAAAGCACTTACAGTATATGAATAAGTTCAGTGAAGCACTTACAGCAAATAGATAAGTACAGTATATGAATAAGTACAGCGAAACAGTTACAGCAAATGATTATTGAAAGAAAATTTTCACTTTCTTGTAACTACAGCGCTGCTGATGAGGAAATGATGCCAGGAAAAGAGAACTACAAAGCAGTGATCTTCTCAGACGGAAGTGTTAGCTACGATTTTCCAACTGTTCTCAAAAGCACGTGTCGAATAAATGCAGCGTATTTCCCATTTGATACACAGAAGTGTACTTTTACCTTTGGGTCGTGGTCTCATCATGGTTTTGAGTTGGACCTTGTTATAGATAGCGACGAAATGGGAGGTTTGTATATTATCTAATTAATGTAAAGAAAAATAAATGTCGACAGACATTTTCGGATTAGCGACATTTTCATATTATTTTTATTTAAAATACAATGTAGTGATATATTGAAACAGCGACAATTTAAAAATGTAAAAAATGTACAGGTACAATGTGTATATATGGTTTTTTGATAGATAGCAAAGGGACGAAACAAGAGGCTAACAAGAGCCTGAATAGCTCACCTGTCCCTTAAGCAAGAATTCAGGATGATCTTTCCCCTAAATAGAACATTTGACAACGTAAAACTTAATATAAAGTAAAAGGATTAAAAAAGCAACAGTTTTTCACTATCTGCAAAAGTTTTCATTTTAGTATAGTTAAAAAAAATGAAAAAAAGAAACTGGCGCCATTTTGCCTTATAGGGCAATAACCCTTATAAGGAGTCGTCTGACAACTTCGAACCAATGTAGACTTTTGTAGAGATCAATCAGCTGAAACTTTAATCCATCAACAGCTTTCTATTTGCAATTGGTTTCATTCAATAGACAAAAAAATTAATAAAAACGCTATTTTTTTTTACCTTTTAAGGGCCATATGCATAGACCCTAAAGGGAGTCATCCGAAAACCTCGATTTGTAGAGCTCAATCAGCTGAAGGTTGATACAAGAACAGCTTTTCTAATTTCTTTACCTGTTATAGTTTGAAATTTCTATAGGGCAAAACAAAATGAAAAAGGAACGCTATGTTTACCTTTAAAGGGCCATAACCCCTATAAACTGACAACTTTGGCCCAATGGAGACTTTTGCAGAGCTCAATCAGCTAAAGATTTAAGCAAACAACATGTTTTCTCTTTTTGCAATAGTTTACCTTCTTTTGGCCAAATAGGATCATAGCCCCTATAAGGGGTCAACTGACAACTGTAAAAATAGTCATTTTTGACATTTATTCGGATATAACCCCTATAAGGTGTAGGTCCAGGTGAGCTCGAAAATGAATTTAGACTAGTGTTTAAGTGACAAATCGGATTGTCTTATTGACAACACAACTAACTTGAAAGCTGACAAGGATGAATGTAAATAAAGTAAAATAGATTTTCAAAAATATTTCAACATCATTAAATGAAATATACATGTAGAAAGTAGTCTCGTGCAGAGACCGGGGTGTTGAATAGGCCCACAGTAAAGCCTAGCTTGTCATAAGAGGCGAGTAAGGGTCTTGGGATTCTGACGCCAATTCAGTAGTGCTCAGCTCACATAGACCCTAGTCGGCTGAATAGGGTGGATCAGCCCATGTCTACGGGGGTTGTTATGTCTATAACCCGGAAAGCCTGACCGCTGACCACAGTGGGCTAACGTTTGTGAAGAGTTCAGCGCTTAAGATCACTTTGTCGGCCCCCAAGTAGTGCACAGCATAGGCTGAATTTCCCGCCCTTACCAACATCTTCAAAATCTACTTTTCCTTTGTTTCCCTCTTAAACCCCACATTTCTCATCATCATTTTATGTTCATTTTATCATCCTTTCATGTTCATCGCCCTTTGTGACGTTAAACTCCAACTCACTCACTAGCTCACTGTAGCATGCCGTAGAAAGAACAATGATTAAAAAACTATGTTCATTTCAAAACATTTGCATATACCATGTAAGAAGCAAATCACAAATGAAATGAAGATGTATTTTCTAAAATTTGTTTGATAAGCAATCTTTGTGTGTGGGGGGAGGGGTAGATGGGTGGGTGTGGGTGTGAAAATATTACCAAAATTGTTTTAAAATGTTAAGAAAATAACTTAGTAAACAATGAAAACTTTTTGTAATTTTCAGGTGATTTATATAATTTCGTAGAACACAATGAATGGAGAGTGATAGGTTTTCCAGCTGAGCGCCATGTTATAGTTTATAATTGTTGTCCAGAACCGTATCCAGATATAACATACTATCTCACATTTCAACGGAAGCCACATTTCTACATTTTGACCACACTCTTCCCTTGTATTTTGGTAAATTTGGTAGCGGTTTTCAGTTTTATTTTGCCAGTGGAATCAGGAGAGAAGATTTCATTAGGAGTTGGAGTGTTACTGACAATTGCCTTTTTTATGTCTATAGTAAATGAGAAACTTCCCGCTTCTTCTAATAAATTTCCATATGTAGGTGAGTTTGAATAGTTTTAAATTTGAAACTTAAAGATGGTCACTATTCATTTTTCAGAATTTTAGTCTGATTTTGGAACTCCTCAAGACTTTACCTTTAAATGTTAAAGGTATTTTTTGCACGTTGACCCCTACATTTTATCACATTTTCTGAAAATATAGACCCAAACAACCAACTGTATTATATTTCATTAAATTCTTGATATATCTTCATGGTTTTAAGTCCCAAAACGTCACAATGTTTAAGTTACGTAAATTCTAGAGGAGTCTGATTTCCCCTAAAAATTTTTACGTCCACAAGCACACAGACCTTTCATATTCTTTTTGCTATTTGGTTTAGTAGACAATTATCATTTCCATCAGAAATCACAATACATTTACAACTTGTCGTTTATAAGACTTTCAAAAGTAGCCAAAAAAAGTACTTATAATTTGGCAATAAACTGGAGTTTTACTCATACAAAAATGAGTATGCTCTTCATAATCATAAAGTTTTTGGCATTTTCAATATGTTTGGTAGAGCGCCTCTGATGAGTCTTTAATAGACGAAACGCGCGTCAGGCGTAGCAAAATTTATTGTCTGGAACTTTGTTGTCATTTTTATTTCACACAAAAATGAGAAGGAATATTTCCGTCAAGCTTATCTCAGAAACCGAGCATAGTTCATTCCTACGCGGGGGATGGGGCATCTTTGTCAAAAAAACACAATCATCTTTCATTTATTTTTTCCATTGAAAAAGATTCTTAATTAGTTTTTTTAAGAAAATTTTATTTACTCCAATATTTTTATGTTTAACAAACGTTTGTATATTAAATTTTGTATTGTGTGTTTTTTTTATTTCAGTTGTTGGTAAGTATACATTTTTTTAAACATGAAGTCTTTTATCCTTATTCTGCGTACCCATAGAGTTGTACTACAGACTAAAATGTACACGCACTACTTTGTCATAGTAATGTTTTACTGTGATATCTGAATAGATGTCTTCTTATCCTCTGCTTTTCTTTTAAAAGTCTTTGTTTTATATTTTTTTAAACATGACAACCACACATCGTCGTCTGGAAAGCTCTTGAATCCTAATCAGACATGTTCTATAGCTTGTTTAACTTTTCCTTTCAAACTCTACACAGAAATGTAGACTTTTACAAAAGAAATAACTAGAAGCAAAAGGCTTTTAGCAGATAGAATCACCCAGCTTACTTCAATGAAATTGATATTTGCATAATTTTGGCGTTTGCGGAAAAAAGGGAACATCGTACATCATGTTCTTAATCCTACTACTACATGTAGATAAGTATTATCAAGTATTCTCTCATTTTAAGTATCAGGCCACGTAAGAACCCGGCACAATGCATAGAAGTGGTGGCACATGAAGGAAAAAAAACCTGCAAACTTTTGATCATGGAATTTGATAAAACTACTCAATATAACACCACATTAATATTAGAGTTCTGAATCATTTGGCCTTTTTGAGATATAATCTTTTGAAATTAAGTTGAATTGTACAGTGAAAATTCCAGGAAATTTTCCCGCCAAATTTTCTAAAAAAAAAATATCTGAGCAAATTAGAATTTGTTGCAACATCAAAATGAATGCAACTAAGCCAGAAATGTAAAATCAAAAATTTTGATGTGCTGCCACCTGCCTGACCCTTAGACCGAGGGATCTGTCGTTTAAAAGCTTATTTTATCATTCCATATTTACTTTTTTTCTATTCTTACGTTTATCATTTATCTTTTTATTTTTTATGTTGCTTTTGACGTCAAAAGCAACATAAAAAATACAAAAATAAAAAAAAGATAAACGTCAGAATAGAAAAAAGTACATATGAAATGATAAAATAAGCTTTTAAACGACAGATAATTCGGTCTACCTGACCCTTAGCTAGAATACTACGTATATACTAAATAATCTCTTTTCTGTTCTTCACTATCAAATCAAACGGCGATAAACAAAGTTTTCATAGTTTCATAGCTACTAGAATCCCTTCAGTGGTTTCGGTGAAGATTAAAAAGAAGGTTAACGACAACGGACGACGTGACGACGGACACCGAATAATGATAATTACTGGCTCTTATGACCCTTGGAGTCAGGTAGAAGCTTAAAAGGCAGTAGAGAAAGTCAAAGGTTATTCACATACTAGTATTATTAAGTATTCTCTTATTTTGATACACTATTTTCTGTTCTGTACAATTAGGATGGATTGCAAAGCTTAAAATTTTGATCACAAAAAATCTCAAATGCGTGCTAAAAATCAACTAGTGACAAGATACGAATCTATTTTCATGTATATATCAGAATTAAAAATATTATATACTCATATAAAAATCTTTATTGTGATTCGCTAAGACGCGGTCACGTGACATCTGATATTTCGCTGAGTCAACTGGTAACCGTTGGGTCGCATGGTAAGGTCACCTTCTTATAAGATTTTGCACGTGAGCCCCACGTTTTCTTAAACACTGTACGGGTTTGATTTTTGGAATGAGGACGGAATAGAGTTTAAAATGTTTAATAATTTAATGTTGAATCGTTTCATTCAAATATTCGATATAATATAACAGTTACCACCCTAGTTAATATGTGACCCGGCATTTCTTTCACCTCGAAAAGTAAGGTCACCCTCAGGGCAAGCCCTCGGGTGACCTTACTTTCTCGGGGAAAGAAACCACCGGGTCACACACCAACTTGGGTGATAATTGTATAAGGAAACTGTAAATAAACGTTCATTTTTAAGAAATTTGAAAACTAGTTCAAGTTGACTTCATTTTTTTAAAAGAAAACTGAAACGTTGAAGTGAAATCTCAATAGCCCTTATTTTGCTTTCCAAAATCGTGAAGGTGTCCAACAAGTTTTATTTTACTTCTAATCCGATAGTGCCTGAGAGGTTTGGCGCAATAAAACCTGGTTTAAGCCATTATTTTTTTCGAATGAATTAAAATGGGATGTAGTAGGATCAGTATACTATACACTACCTTTAAGTTAGTAAATCAGCTCCAAATTCTAAATTCAAAATGAAAAACAGTACACAACCTTCAATGTGACTAGTTCTCGTTTCTCGCCACAAGTTTCGGCAGACGCATGTCAATGTTAGATCGTCTCATTTGTACCATTTCAGCGGTTTACTACGCAGCTTCCATGACCCTTGTGACCCTGTCCTGTGTCGCATCTGCTTTGGTTCTAAATATTTACTATCGAGGAAACAACGGACGACAAGTACCTAAATGGATCAAATACATCGTTCTCGATAAACTGGGATACTTGTTATGGAGCCAGGAACGTGAAAAGCAGAGACGTAACAATTCCACAAATTTTAAACCAAATCCGGGTAATATTGAAGTAAGTAAAATCATGTACCATCTTCTTAGGCCATCGACATACACTGACATATTTTGCACTTTGTTTATATTTTCCAATCTAGCATTAAGAATTATATTTACCTTTCAATATGCATAAAGTCATTCAAAAAGGTTTATTTAACAGTTTGCAACACACGCATTGGATATATGAGGGTCCAAGATGGTGGGAATGCATGCTTTGGGAATACGCTTTATTACAATTTTCATTTATTGTTTTATTGATCTGGTACTTGTTTTGAAACCGCGTAGCACTTTTTATAACTGTTTAACTGCTTATTAACTTTACATATTTTTTTCGTGAAATATTAAGTATCCCACAAGGTTCCACACATTTTTTTACTATTTTCGCAGGTAGTTTTCAATGTTTTCAATTTTCAAATTTTCAACGAAATGGAGTCAGGAGTCGCCCTTATAACTACATCTTCTGGTTGCAGTGTGATTTTGATCCTACCGAAGCCTTAATAAAGTTTGTTACTTGTCTTTTTCAGGACATAAAAATCGGAAGATCAACCAATGAAAAGCGAGAAATCGAGGAAAATAGTCTTATAAACGGGGACATGTCGGTGCAAACTGAAGATCCGGTCTTTGCTTCACTTAAGTTCCAAACTGCAATTCTTAACAAGCTACATGGAAAATCAGGAAAAGATATAGATTTTGAACAAAATATGGCCGAATGGCAGAAGGTGGCCTTCATCATGGATCGGTTTTTCCTGTTTTTATTTGTTTTATTAACAATATTAATATCAAGTATTTTTATAGGTGTAATGGCAAGTGATCCTTTATAAAAAAATAAACTTGATCATGCAACCTGCTACAGTAATATGATGACACGCAGAAATGGTTTGTGTTAGGTCTAAGTTAAGATCTTAAATTTACAAAACAATTTATACACACTTTCATGACTTTCTGACTTTTTCTTATTTTTCTTATAAACGGACAAAGCTTAAACGATTCGAATGAAAAATAGAAATGGCATACCATGCAAAGCCCTTTTTAGCTCACCTGGCCAAAGGCCATGTGAGCTATTGCCATCACTTGGCGTCCGTCGTCGTCGTCCGTCGTCGTCGTCGTCGTCCGTCGTCGTTAACTTTTCTTCAAACTTCTTCTCCTCTGAAACGGCTGCACAGATTCAAACCAAATTTGGTCTGGTGGTACTTTAGGGTATTCCCCACAGAACTGATGTGGGGATTTTTGATTCGTCGAAAAACATGGCCGCCGTTGCTAAAAATAGACGAGGGGGGTCAGACTACTGTTTTTGGCGTGTAAATCAAAAAGTATAAGAGATAAATGAAATCTGATGCCACGCTACTGCTTCAGCATCAAAAGCTCTACAAAAGTCTCCATTGAGTCGAAGTTGTCAGATGACCCCTTATGGGAGTTACAGCCCCTTAAAGGTGAAAAATAGCATTTTTTCATGTTTTTGGCCTATGGAATGAAAACTATTGCAGATAGAGAGAAGCTGTTGCTTGCTTAAATGTTCAGCTCATTTAGCTCTACAAAAGTCTCCATAAGGTCAAAGTTGTCAGATGACCCCTTATAGGGGTTACGGCCCCTTAAAGGCAAAAAATAGAGTATGAAAACTATTGCAGATGGAGAAAAGCTGTTGCTTGCTTAAATGTTCAGCTCGTTTAGCTCTACACAAGCCTCCATAGGGTCGTAGTAGTCAGATGACCCCTTATAGGGGTTACGGCCCCTTAAAGGCAAAAAATAGTGTTTTTGGCCTATAGAATGAAAACTATTGCAGATAGAGAAAAGCTGTTGCTTGCTTAATGTTCAGCTCATTTAGCTCTACAAAATTCTCCAGAGGGTCAAAGTTGTCAGATGACCCCTTATAGGGGTTATGGCCCCTTAAAGGCAAAAAATAGAGTTTTTGGCCTATAGAATGAAAACTATTGCAGATAGAGAAAAGCTGTTGCTTGCTTAAATGTTCAGCTCATTTAGCTCTACACAAGTCTCCATATGGTCGAAGTTGTCAGATGAATCCCTATAGGGGTTACAGCCCCTTAAAGGCAAAAAATAGTGTTTTGGCCTATGGAATGAAAACTATTGCAGATAGAGAAAAGTTGTTGCTTGCTTAAATGTTCAGCTCATTTAGCTCTACAAAAGTTTCCATAGGGTCAAAGTTACCAGATGACCCCTTATAGTGGTTACGGCCCCTTAAAGGCAAAAAATAGTGTTTTTGGCCTAAAAAAAGAAAATTTTTGCAGATAGAGAAAAGATGTTGCTTGCTTAAATGTTCAGCTTAATTAGCTCTACAAAAGTCTTTTTAGGGTCAAAGTTGTCAGATGACCCAATTAAGGGGTTATGGTCCTTTAAAGGTGAAAAATAGTGTTTTTTGCTTTGGAATGAAAACTTTTGCAGATAGAGAAAAGCTTTTTATTGCTTAAACATTCAGCTCATTTAGCTATACAAAAGTCTTCATAGGGTTGACATTAAGACCAGGTGAGCGATTCAGGCTCCTGGGAGCCTCTTGTTTAACTCACCTGGCCAAAGGCCATGTGAGCTTATGCCATCACTATGCGTCCGTTGTCGTCCGTCGTCCGTCTTCCGTTAACAATTTCAAAAATCTTCTCCTCTGAAACCACTAAACCAATTTAACTGAAACTTTGCAGGAATGGTATATGACATGTTGGCAACAAACGATCCTCATTTTAAAATGATTCAATCAAAAACATGGCTGCTGTTACTGAAAATAGAACATAGGGTAAAACCACTTAAAATTGCTTTTAACTCAGCAACCATAACATAAAGAAAAAATCCGAAGGATCTCACGTTCTTTAGAATCAAAAGCTCAACAAAAGTCTCCATTGGGTCAAAGTTGTCAGAGGAACCCTTATAGGGGTTATGGCCCTTTAAAGGTCAAAAATAGTTTCATGTTTTTGCCTTATAGAATGAAAACTCTTGCAAATAGAGAAAATCTGTTGCTTGATTAAATGTTCAGCTCATTTAGCTCTACAAAAGTCTCCATAGGGTCGAAGTTGTCAGATGACCCCTTAAAGGCGAAAAATAGTGTTTTTGGCCTATAAAATGAAAACTATTGCAGATAGAGAAATATTGTTGCTTGCATGAATGTTCAGCTCATTTACATCTACAAAATTCCTCATAGAGTGAAAGTTGTCAGATGACCCCTTATAGGGGTTACAGCCCCTTAAAGGCGAAAAATAGTGTTTTTGGCCTATAAAATGAAAACTATTGCAGATAGAGAAAAGCTGTTGCCTGCTTAAATGTTCAGCTCATTTAGCTCTACAAAAGTCTCCATAGGGTCGAAGTTGTCAGATGACCCCTTATAGGGGTTACAGCCCCTTAAAGGCGAAAAATAGTGTTTTTGGCCTATATATAATGAAAATTATTGCAGATAGGGAAAAACTGTTGCTTGCTTAAATGTTCAGCTCATTAAGCTCTACAAGTTTCCATAGGTTCGAAGTTGTCAGATGACCCCTTATAGAGATTACAGCCCCTAGATAAACATGTTTTATGTTTTTGGCTTATATAATGAAAACGATAGCAGATAAAGAAAAGTGGTCGCTTGATTAACAAAAGTCTTTATAGAGTCAAAGTGTTCAGACGGCCCTTAAAATAACATTTTGCACGTTTTTGGCCTACAGCATGAAAACTATTGCTGAAAGAGAAAAGCTGTTGCTTGCTTAAATGTTCAGCTTATTCAGCTCTACAAAGTTCTTCATAGAGTAGACATCAAGACCAGGTGAGCGATTCAGGCTCCTGGGAGCCTCTTGTTTAATCTCCCAGTTTGTTTTGTTTCATATTCATGTAAACGAACAAACCAGAAGTGTTATTATTGGAACCAATGCATTTGATATAGATGTGTACATAGAATATAGATGTGTCTATCTTTTTCAAATTATTCATCAAGTTTTTTATACAAATGGTGCAGTTATCATGAGCGTAGGCAAAGAAAATGAAAAGCAGTACAGTTGCATTGACATACCACAATTATGTGTTTTAATATATGAATTTATTTCTAAAAACAAAACAAGTTACTTTTTTGGCCATGTTACAGTTACATTGTATTTTGCATTTTCACTCGGTCATCATTGATTGTAAAAATGGCAAAATATATTAAGGGTAATATTTTTTTCTCTAGTTGTGTAGGTATGAGAAAACGTTTATCCTTCAAGCATTTTAGCTAGCTTTCCATTGTTCTTTAGCTTCATCAGTTCATCACTGCCTCCGATAGCCTTTCGGTCAATGAAAATTCTTGGGACCTGGAAAAAAAAATCATGTTTCAATTGGATGTTTCAAGTTCGTCGTCGACACAAAGCTTAGTGACCGACCATTTGATTTTTAAGGGGGGGCTATGGTGAAAATTGAAATAAAAAGGCAGATTGGCAAAAATACAGAAATAAAAAAGGAAAGACAGTGCTTTGAATTAAAAAAAAGGCAGGATGGTAGTTTTGGCTGAAAATTTTATAATAGCTTAAAAAAATTTAAAAATGACGCGTTCAAGCGCGCAAAAAAATCAAGGTTCAGCTTTTTCTGAAAATAAAAAACCAGGACGAAGAAAATATCCATAGTACCCCACTAAAAATCAAATGGATGCTCCCTTAGATACAATGTAATCACGATAAATGGTCGATATCCTCGAAGTATTGCATGGTGTTGGCTTCCCTTATCAAAGGTTTTTGCATGAGCACTTTTTCTGTGCTTTCTTTTTTTTTCATTCAAAGGATGTTGATAAGAAGTTACGCCTCGAAATATGTAGAATATACGAAACCAGATTAACCGTTCGACACTCGCTTCAATAATACTGATATTATGATTTCACTTTTTGGGGTACTTTTTCATGCAGACAAAAAGATTAATTTTACAAAACATTATTCACTGGAACCCAATTAATGACTTATGAATAGGTTAGGAAGAACCTTAGAGTTGAGACAATATTGCAAAATTGATAAGCGCCTTGGGTTGTCGGGTGGTGTAAGGTGCTGGTTTAAATATCACACTTTTGATCACTAGCCGATCACCTCTCAGGAGCGAATATTTTATTTAATATTTTTTGCTCACCTGAACCAGATCCATGTGAGCTATTGCCCTCACTTGGCGTCCGTCTTCGTCGTCTGTCGTCCGTAAACATTTTTTTTTTCAAAAATTCTTCTTCTCTGAAACTACTGAACAGAATTTAATGAAACTTGGTATGATTGACCGTTAGGGTGTCTTGCAACAAAATTTTTGTTTGGATTTTTGATTTGTCAAAAAACATGGCTGCCGTTGCTAAAAATAAAAAAGTGGGGTCATGCTACTATTTTTGGCTTGTAAATCAAAAAGTATAAGAGAAAGAGAAAATCTTATGCAACCCTCCTTCTTCAAAGTTTTCAGATTTCCCTTATATGGGTCAATATGGTCAAAATAACATATTTTTCATGGTTTTGCGTTATAGAATGAAAACTATTGCAGGGTTGAATGTAGCAGGTGACTTCTTTTATCATTTGTTCATGTTTTTGCACTATAGAATCTGAATGTTTTACTATTGCAGATAGAGAGAACCTGTTGCTTGATTAAACCTTCAGCTCATTAAATTCCGCTATAGTCTTCATAGGTCCGAGTTGTCAGATGACCCCTTTAATTGTGTTATGGTCCTTTAAAGGAAAAAGATAGTGTTTTATCATGTTTTTGCCCTAAAGAATGAAAACTATTTCAGACAGAGAAAAGCTGTTGCTTGCTTTAACCTTCAGCTCATTAAATTTTACAAAAGTCTCCATTGGGTCGAAGCTGTCAGATGACCTCTATTGAAGACCCTTATGATTTAAGGACAGGTGAGCGATTCAAGCTGTTTTCAACTCTCTTTTAAAACCATTTCCGAGGAGACTCATAAAACGACGATAACCGTTCGAAAGGTAAGAAAAATATTTGTCCCACGTTTTGGGAACGCAATACCTCATGCATAGTGGCGCTTGGGTCAGTGTGGGTTGCTACAAAGACTATACTTGCAAACTGCAAAGTGAAGAGGAACTTGCATAAGCTAATAGTGTGTTTTCAGTATAGATAATAGAAAATAATGAGCTGTGGAATAAGTGTACGCGACAAAGCTCACATAACAAACCGTAATTTTGAAAATCCACAAAGGAAAACCGCCAGCATCCTTCAACAAGACCGGTAGACGCTACTCGTCGTTGTTTCTTAATCTACTTACTGTTCTAGAACCGGTAAGTCTAAATAGATAATCTTGAATCCTTGCTGCATCACGATCTCTTAAATTCACTATTTCCATGGTAGTTCCTTTCTTTAGTCTATATTGGCTCAACACTTGTTTTGCCCGATCACAAAAGGGACAACCGGCCTTAGCAAACATAACAAGTTTATTTTTGTTGATTTTGGAATTGACGAATATCTCAAGATCTGACATTTTATTTCCTTTATGATATGCTTTTCAATTGAATGTCATTGTTGTTTATAGAAATTAAAAAGTAGGAATTATTTTCTGTAATTCAAAACCAATTTACTATTGTAGGCACTCATAACTACGATCTGTTAAATACCTTGCTCTGTAAGAAATCGATATTAATGTAAATGTTTATCATATATTTTAACCCTACTTTCTATAATTTGGTCAAGTCTAGAGCAAATATTTTAAAAGGGTATAGCATTTAAGGGGAGCTTATCAATACTTTTGGAAAATAAATCAATATAACGCTGATGTCTTCATACGAACGCAAATCAGACTTCGTATAAAAAAAAATCCTATGGGACCGACCATTTACCTTGACAAAGAGGCCTTGGTTTTTATGCAAAACGTGATATTTATGAAAAAAATATTTTTGAAGCAGAAGTTAAGAAAAAAAATGTACCCTGAAGAAGGATTTATGCTTTCTAAAATAATGGGTAGATGTAATGATGAAAAAAAGATACGCTCATCACAGCACCACGATAGCAACATGTTGAACCTGTACATTATAGGCCAAATATGAATGGTCAATTTGCTTTTTACACATGAAGCCCACCGTAGACTCCTAAAATTTTTGACACATGCATCCAATGCATATTTGAAAAAAAAAAAGATGATTTAGAGATATTGCAAATTTGATAGCAATAAAAAGGCAGGGATTTTTACAAGGATTCCAATGAAAAAAAGATTTTGAAAATCGGACCATAAATATTTTGGGTATGGTCCGACTCAATTGACTCCATGTTGTTTTGCATGGTGCAGGATACATAAGATATTTTAATTTAGGAATATGATCAAAACCAGGAAAAATGGTTAATAACATGATGCCTCTAAAACTTAATGACAATTAATTGGCACAGTGCAACTAAAGTCCTTGAAAAAAAGCATCTGTCATAACTATTGTAATTGTAGGGTACTTCCTATATATTGGTATACGGAGACGTGCGGCAGATTCGGGTAGTAATTTTGAAATGTTTAGTATTTATTTGGGGTGCCATTGTTATCTTCTTGTATTAATTCAGGTTTAAACTTTTCATATGATATTAATTCTGGTTAAAGTATTAGTATCAATTCTGGTTAATAAATTCCTGGCCGTAAACTATCTGTTGATTATACATATGCATGAAGTGTCAATCTGCTGAAAAGTTTCTATCTCTACCACAATAATTGTATTTTTGTAGGTAGTATTATAATTCATACTATTTATTTGGGTGCCAAGATCCAGAGAGTATTAGTATTTTTCAGACCTGCTGCTGCACGTCCCCGTACTAAAAATTAAAAAGAAGCCCCCCCCCCCCCCCTTGGGGATGTAAGACGCATAAACATCATTGGCACATTTTGCTAACATATTTTTTCAGGAGTACAATGAAAAATGAACGATCAAAATCGGATGAAACATTCCACATAAGTTTTTGTTAATGTAGCCTCTTTTTTGTCCCTTTTCTTAAACGGTAGGGGCAGGAACAGCAAATGCAATACAAACCTTCCATTGGTGGATTAGAAACATCATTTTATAATTTCAAAATAATCTGTCATCATCTTCTCAAGAAATTGCACGGAAACCAAATGACGCCCAAGACGACGACATCGCCTAACATTGTACGACCACAAAGGACAAGATATGATAAGAAGCACAACTTGGCCCCCTGATTTTTGCATATTTATTGTTTGGCTTTTACAGTACATGGGACAGTCATTGATTTTTGTGAAATGAACTTTATTGTTAGATTACGCATGTGCAAAAATGGTCAATTCAATGCAATATGGCAAAATAGGCTCTAAATGGCTAAAATTTATGTAGTTTTTGTGAAAAATAAATATGAGCGGACCTGTGACCCTCAATGATAGTTTCAGAAAACATTGGTGTAGTTATGCCATACCTGCAGTTGAAATATTTTTATGGGTTACAGGTCCACTCATACTTTTTTTAATTAAAAACATATGAAAATTTGCCGTAATTCCAGCTTTTTGAAGAAAAAGTCGCTTTTCCCACATATTTAGCCCACCACTTAGGATAAAACTGATAAATCATACGGTTGAAACATACAAATTATTTAAAGATCACCACTTTAGAGTAGTAATATGAACATTTCGAAGAAATATGTCCGTTTTGGAAAAGGGGCCAAAAACAGCCCTTTTCATATCTTGTCCTTTGTTGCGGTCGTATAAAAATATTTTGTCATGACGCCTTTATAACATTTATGAAATAAATGCAATGACAAGAATAACAAACTATGACAACCTTCAAATTAAATGGTCAGGCTCTTCCACAAAAAATACATTTTCAAAAATTTATCAACAGATACCGCTACAAAATTTGAATGAACAACCGCAAAGAAGCCATTTCAGGAAGTCAAGACATGCTACAACAACACTTCAATTGTGTATAATAATAATAATGGTTCCCTCGCCACATTTCTACGACACATAAGGGCATTTCTATACAGGTGACACTGAATTTTAACTAAAATTATGTGTCGTAGAAATGTGCCGAGGGAACCATTATTATTATACTACACAATCTAACAGACTAAGAATGGGGCCAATGAATGAATAGAAAATAATGAGATGTAGAATAAGTGTACGCGACACAATCAAGCGGCGATTCAGAAAAAAACCACAATGGACAACCGCCAGCAGCCTTCAACGAGACCAGTATGCGCTGCTCGCGGTTATGCAATTGGCCCATGGTCTTAATAAATGTATATAATTCAAATCCAGTCCTGAAATAGTCATAGATAGGCACCCTTCTTAAACAAGGAACAGAAAACATAAAAAAAAGACGAGTACAAACGAAAGCTTTGTCAAGGATTCCTGGCTTCCTGGAAGACGACATAAATACATTATTACTATAAGATAAACTATCGACAGTATAAGCGTTCTCGGTCGATACCTATAATAAGTGGAAGAAGATTCCTCATTTCACAAGGTACCAGGAACAACGTTTGCCAAGGTTAAGAGGCAGATCCATAAAATTTCGAAATTTCGCAAGAAAATTATAAGAATTTCGAAGGAAAAGGGGTTTCCGACCATCGGACCCCTGGAACTGTTAAATATTTCTAAGTCGTGTTTAAAATGCACTTCCACGCTACACTGACTAATGGGCTTTATAGGGGTATTAAGACTTCCTATGTGCCGTGGGTCGTCCAGTCCATGACACACAACCGCCAGTGTTAGCTGCTCCAGAGAACCCAGTACTAAGACCTTCGTTTTCGCTGGAACAGTGCCCGTTTTGCACCATGGGGAGGTACTGATCAGAATTCTGCAAGATAAAACATTACGCTTCAACCCCTTTTTCCTTTATATCGGTCGAGGGGGAAGACATCCTTATGTCTAAAAAGTTAGACAGTCAACGTTTTATAAACGTCTAATAAATTAGTCTATGCACTTCTCAGTTCGTTGGTCTACTCATAAAATTACATATATAAATGTTTCCCGGAACTTCTTTTTAAATCATCTTTTTTATAAAATTCCTTAGAAATTCAAATTCAAATTTTGATGCATTGTTTTGGGGGTTTTTAAATCTCCTTTTCATAATGGGGAATGACCTGCTTTCGAATACTAAGAAAGGGGATGTGAGAGGTCTATGGAAAACTGATATGTGGTTATGTATATTCTTAAAATATCTTTTTGTCTAAAACTCAGAGTAAATGTAATGATTTTAATGATTTTTTTCCACAAAACAAACAATTACACTAAATATATATTTTTGTCATTGTAATTAATCCTGTTTGTATATTTTCTGCATTAATTGTCACATTAAACAACCAATTTTCCAGTGCTGGCTAATTTCTCTAGATCAGAGCATCCTCCGATAGACGATTGATTGATGAATATATTTGGAACCTAAAATAGAGAAACAATATGTTTTTTTTTTTTAATATATAAAATTTAACGACTTCATACATGTATGCAAATCAGTGATATGATTAGACAGGCTTTACCTGTATGGCACCATAAAACCTGGTTTTACCCACCATATCATTTGGAAAGCCTCTACCAATGGTACCAAGTCAGAACCATTGTGATCTTCTATTTCTCCGGTATGCCTTCTTGCTTAGTCTTTTCTTCTTACTTATTGAAACTTATCATCCAAGTCCGATATGATTGTTAATTTACTTAATTAACCTAGAGTTCACAGAAAGTTGGTAGTCGTCAAAGGAGTTCCGTATTACTCGATCAAGGATGAAGTAATTAAGTCTTTTAAAAATCTGAAGAATGATTTTAAAAGAGCTATTTTACAGCGCGACGAGTATGCTATAGCAATCAGGAACTACTTACTCTTCAGGAGCACCTGAGTTCACTCTCACTACGATTTGAGTTCGCGTTGTTGATTGCTTTTCAGTTTCAGTTGTTTTTGTATTTCTGTGTTTTAAGTTGATTCTTTTTTTTTCGTCCTGTTTTCGTTTACTGCTTTTGCCTTTGCCTTTTCAGACTTTTGACATTCGGATGCCCCATTGCAATTGGTACCTCTGCTTCTTACATGAACTCACCTGACCAGGAGTTATGTATAAGTGATGTGACTTTGCATAAATAAAAGAACAAAATGTGCAAAAGAAAATCAGTGTATACATCCGAACTTCGGTACTTATATGAAAATACATGTAACTGCCGTACATTGTGCTACACATGTAAGTATGTTATTGAAATGAACATTTTTTTCCCTTGACATAATAAATTTAAACCACATATTTGATCAAGTAAGGTGTTGTATGGACGTGTACACTCAACAATTTGAAAGTTTTTCTTTTTACTACTATGATACCATTAAGTTATCGGCCAATATTCGCCTCCTACGCAGCTCAAAAACCATTACTGAGATTACAAGGCAAACAAACAGCAGATGGATGAAATGTCAATGAATCTACGCGAGCCATATTAAGGGTTTTTTTTAAATAAATATTTCATAAATATAATTTGGTCCTAAAATATGCGTATAAAAATATAAATGATTTTCGATAATCTTTTTTTTTAAATTAAGTCTAAATCATGATTCTCTTACCGTTCTCTGTCCAGTCGTTTTAGCTAAATAATTCTGCATGGCATCACCATCGCTCTCCTCGTCCAGCTCAATTGCCACAAACTCAATCTTCTTCTTCTTCAGTATATCTTTAGCCTTTTTACAATACGGGCAATAGCTTTTAGAAAACACAACCACCTTATTTCCCTGAATCTTAGCTTCAACTTTTTCGCTTGCCATCTTTTGAAAAGGTAAATCCAGAAATCTCCGGTCTGCTAACTCTTCTACGAATTATTCGTCTGTTATTTCGGAAAATTTGACGGAAAAAGAGTTTTTAAATAGTAAAATATGAGATCAAAATATGAGACACGTGACCATAACTACAAAAAATAAAACATGATCATTTACTTCTCGTATTTTCTATTGACTGTCCATGGGGAAATTTAATTCTATTTTAAAGGGTATAGTTTTACCTTAATCCATTTCAAAAATATCTATATTTGAAGATTAACTAATAGTAATTCTGTTTGTATCGAGAAATCCCCTGGTTTCATTTTGGATTTTGTACAAGGGAAAAGTCGGACTGTTACAGTATACATTATATAAAAGCACGGGAATAACTCAGTGCCCAAACATTTTGAAAAAGGGAACTTCAAGCCAAATCCATATCGAAGATACCGACCAGTCATTATTATTGATCTTTTTTTTCACTTTTGATGTATAAGACCAGAAACATTTCGGGTTTGTCTTGATGTCATCGTTTACAGTTGATTGAATAAAGTTCTTTTGAGCAAATTTCATTTCCATCTGTGACTCAGATTGCAGCCTTTTGTACCTACACCAGTCTTTATCGGATCTTGTTTCCTTGGCATTACGGTATGCTCTGGCTTTTCCTTTGCTAAGGCGGTGAGTGTGTGTCGCGTGACCCATGGATATGTGTGCTTTGTTAAAGACATTTCTGTAGGTACACAAGTGTCCTTTATCGATGTGACTCCTGTCTTGAACGCAAGCCACAATTCGTCTAGGCTATGGTTATTGAAGGGGTAAAGTTCTCACTGAAACCTTTCGTTGCTGTTTTTATATCATTTTCGTCTATTCTTTTCCAATGATATATCTTGCGACTTTGTGGTTTACTGCTAGTTGTTTGGTGTGTACTATCATACTATGTCATGGTTGCTTCTTTCCCCTAGTGGATGCAGTGGTTTGTATCTAACTTTGAATGCATGATGGCTTGTGAAGACTAAGTCTAATGGTTTGTCCTGGCAGGTAGGGAAGTCGACCATTTGTTGAAGACCAAGGTCATGTGACAAATCTTGATAAAGTTAATTTACTTTCTGTGAGTATTGTTTGTCTAAGATGTTGTTGGTCTTCCAGCAGATGTCAGGTATGTTGAAATCTCCAGCTAGTATTAAGACAGAGTTCTTATGCTTTAGTTTCACGTCAGATTATTATTTGTAGTTTTTTTTTGTTAGGTATTCGGATCACCTGATCTATTAGGTGGTCTTTAATATGCTGCTATAAGCATTTGCTTGCCTTTTTGGTAGTTTTAGGGTGCCTGAGATGAGCTCGACAGTTTTGCTATTTGTAACATTTGTAAATTCCATATTTTGTTTGACAGCCATCAACATTCTACTATGTGGGCCTGTTGTTCGGTGTAGGTGTCGTATCCCAGTATTGGGCTCAAGAATTCACTGGCTTGAATCATACTACCTTTAATAATATCAGATGTCCCTTGACTCTTTTAATACATTCAGATTGTTATTTCATTTCTAATGCATTGACAATTAACAGTGAGAATTAATACGTAAATTCTTCGTATATTTGGTTAGTATGTTCTGAGTAGCACTTGGTGGTTTATGTGAGGATGTTGCTGTTTGGCTTCCCAGAAAGGAACTTGAACTGTTTAATGATCGATTCATAAAAGCCTTTAACCATTTTAAGCTGTTTCCTATGGTTGCCGTGTGATCTTCCTTTGCACTGAATTAGAATATAATTCTGAAATTTAAATTAGTACAAAACAAATAAAAGGTCAGTAAAGCATTTTTTCCTTGTAAAAAAGTATCTATAGTAAAATTAAAATTTTAAGCATAAATAGCGATTTATACTGTCATTTTGGGTTGTATACGGATTACCATAACTAATTTAGGCACAAACTTTGTGAAAATGTTTGAATTTCGTTTCGTTCCCCTTAATTTTTTATCCTCTAATAAAAATTTGGCAGACGAATCACAAATAACTCGAAAAGTGCTGCACCATGTCAATGATCTAGTGGCTGCTCTGTTACCTCAAGGGAATTTAAATGAAGAACGACGAAAATAAGCCATATGGTAAGATGTCCATTAAAAAAAGTCACCAGTCCATCTGGTCCATAGCCACAAGTCATGCAAGTAGGTTGTTTCAAAATAACTGTCAGAAAAAAAAAATAAAGCATAATTTCATGGCATTGTTTTTTTATAACATACGTCTATGGACCGTGCATGTAATATTGTAAATAGACAATGTTACAAACCATTGTAAAAAAAGATAGTCTCACAAATCTGCAAAGTAATATGTCTGATCGAGAAAGGTCAAAATGAAGGTGGAACCAAGTCGAAGAGCATCTGACACGTCACTTGCGATCTTACCCTGATTATCTCGATGACAAGCCAAATTCTTACTAAATTAGCTGAAGATTAAAACCTTTAGCGGAGCCGATTACTTCCAGGTACTACATAGAAGGCAGGTAATTAAGGATCATCTTTACACTTTGGAAAAAATGACTTATGCATTTGTATTTTACATCTATTATTCAGCCTATGTGGAGCCTTAACTAAACATTCAATCACTAAATAAGGCATAGCAGCGTCTAGATAAATAACTTTTTCATAAAGTTTTAGCATTTTGTATGTGTACACTTGATCAGTTTTGCCAGGGCATTTTCTTTGTGTTTTTCAGTTCACCCAAATATAGCCAAATACATGTATTAATATTGCCTTTCATTTGGCCCCCATGTTCAAGGTAATTTCATTATTGGAGTTATTAAATCTACTCACAATGGGTTTTATGGAAGGTTATTTAGGGGTTATTGTAATATTCATGCTTTATTTGAGGAACAATTTGAACAAAAAGAAAATGGATACTGAAAACAACAATAGTAATCTTGTAAACTGGGAGGGAATTAAAATGATGAGCAATTTTTATATCTAGCTCTGCTACTCTTTATTTTTTATTTCTATGTGAAGTTTAAGTCTTACATACTAGAAAAAAGAGAAAATATCTACCATTTTTTTTATTCGAAGTGTAACCTGTGAACCTTACATTGTATACTGTTGTTACACTTCCCCCTCCTCAAGAGTCTTTAGGCCATAAAAAATATGTCTGTTTCCTGCTTCCCTACCTACCCTATTTTATATACCCTACCCTAAAGTTTTTTATTGGCACTTTGGAACAAGCACCGTTAAAGTTGGAATTGCTTCCCCATTGAATCAATGTAAAATAATTTTGTAAAAAAAATAATTTTCCCACCTACCTAACCTAATTTTCAAGAGTAGGAAGCAGGAAACAAACATATATTTTGTTTTGGCCTTATATCACAATGAATGACTAAACAACTCACAAACTAGCTGACACTAAAGCCTGTGTGTTTTTTTAGTTTGGTGCCAAATGTAACCAGGGAGCATGATCCACACCACTGTTAATAGGGAATGAACCCTGATCGTCCCACTGACAAGCCAGTTTGTAATGAAATAAGCTCTAGATTTAAACCTCTAGCCGAGATGATAAGTTGATGATCAAGAGTCTCTTTATCTTACTGAACACTTGCTTAGTTATAAAAAATAATAATTCAGTACATCTTTCAGCATTCAACTACCAATGCTCAACATTAATTTAATGATAAATATATATTTTATAAAAGGGCATGAAGGATATAGAGTAAAGGAACATGAGACTGGTCAACCCATGTGTAAACTCAAACTGCAATTAATTTTATGAGCTGTAAGGCCAGTTTGAAATTCCTCAGCAGCACTAGAACCTTATTGTAGGAAATCCACAATTATTCATGAATAAAACCAAATAGAATCCAAATAATCAGCAATAACAGATAAGGACAAACTACAATGGTTTAGCCAGGTTCAAATTCAGCACTTTTGTGGCTTTTGGCTGGGCATTTGTTAATTAATTGTCAATTACAGTACCATAAAATACTTTGGAAGCAGACTATCAGTGGGTTGTTAATTATGTAATTTGGTCATGGGTAAATCTTTACAACTTAAGTTTGCATTATTGATTGCTATTCAGTTGGGGTCAGTTTGTTTCTTCATACTGTTCTGAGACTTTCATGTTTACTAGTGTTGTCTTTGCCCTTGCAGATTCCTTAAATTTCTAGAAGTAGCTTATATTATTGAGGGCTGTACAGCAGCTAACAGTCTTGGCCATGAAAAGCTCACAAGAATTTAATAACCCAAAAGCCCCCCAATATTAAAATGCACAGAGCTACAGCTACATGTACATCTCTGTTAAAGGGTGCACTGACGAAGTAACATTTTGAACTTTTCATTCAATGTTTTTGGTTTGTGATCTTCCAATGTTTTGATTCAAATGCTGCTGATGAGAGGCATCTTCGCTAGCCAAGGGTTACGATCCGCCCCCTCCTCTTCCATTTTTGTCTTCATGAAGAGGAGGGGGCGGATTGTAACCCTTGGCTAGCGAAGATGGATTAGAGGTTACTCTTTGAAATATCAATTTACATCATAACCAAATAAACTGTTTTTATACCTGTTTTTGGTTAATTGTTTTACAGTTAATTCTTAATAAGATATACAACTTAATAATTTATATATTGCTGTTTGCATTAACATGATGAACTCCCTGTCACAATCCTATACATACATTTGTACCCCAAGTTTTCACTTTCCAACAAAGCAATTTAAGGTATCTCTGCATTTAGACACGTCTGATACATGTATCGTCTTTTATATCATAAATCTTTTATTAAACTTGCAGACTCATGAAGGGCTGTGTCTGTTGTACTAGTATAAAGTTCATGTGTGAACCATGATTAGACTAGATCAGATTTTAAAGAATCGTGGATTTAAAAGATTAGTATGAAGGATTTGTAAACATTTAAAGATCGATCATAGATAATTTTTATGGATGGGTCACATTAAAGAGCATTATTCCATTTAGTTTAAACTTCTTTAGATCAAATGATAATTGTACTCCCAATTATAATACATGTAATTAATTTATAAATAAAAGATGATGAGATTTCTGATTGTATTTACACGTTAACAAGTTTGTAAGCAGAGGTGCCATTTTATTTGGACACTTTTCAAATAATATTTATAAGTTTGGAATGGCTATGACAACATTGTACATATTATTTTTGATAGGACATTAAATACACTAAGTTTTTTAACATATACAATGTAGCTATACATAATTTTACCCCCTAGTACATTATAGAGATGTGCATAAAGAAATTGCATTGCTATCCTGTGTAATTCAGAAGAGCAAAAATTTAGACTTGAGTTCAGAGTATCTTTTTGTGAGCTCTCTTTCTATATATTTTGTTCTTCAATGGCATGATTGTGTTTTTGCATTGTGCTATGTTCAGTATGTCTATTAAGTAAACTTTTACACTTCTGGTCATGATCACTTACAAATAAAAAACAATTGTTACAAAAGATTGTGTAAAATTTAAGCTGTAAATTCAATGAAACAATTGAAACTGTCTTAGACTTTGACTGTGTTTTCTATATATATTTGCTTGTTTGTATATGCAGTAATTAATACAGGATGCATATTTCTATTTCTTATATTTCATACAACTTTTACATTGCCTTTCTTTACATTAAAGTGCCCAAAAAGTACCTAGTTTGGTTCGAAAAAATCCATAGAAATTATGTCCACCATACTTTTTTTTTTTCAATGTACTATTTTTAATTCATTTTTTCTTCTACCTTCATATATATAAAATACCTATATCCTCTTGATCATAACATAAATATATGCATTATTAATGCCCTACTTATTGATTTATAGAATGGTACAAGGATAAAACTGGAAAAGTGATTATTATGGCAGTTTTTCCATAAGCCACCCAATTTATAAAAGCAGGTTAATTTTTAGCTATTTTATAAGTCAGTAATACAATAAAAATATCAGGTATTGTTGTATAGGCTATTCAGTGGTGTTATTATTATACCCCACGCAATGAAGTTGCCAAGGGTATAATGTTTTTGACTGGTCTGTCCGTCCGTCCGTCTGTCCGTGATCAAAATTTTCGTAACAGATATCTCAGCTATTATAAATCCTAGGGTTTTGATATCTGGTATGTAGCTTCAGGTGGGGGTCCCATATGGTGGGATTAGTTTTCAGGTCTGTCGATCATCTACTTCCTGTTAAACGAGCCGACTTAGATTTTTTTTTCACTTAATTTTCAGAGTTGAAAATTTTTGTCACAGATTTCTCAGCAACTATTAATTGTAGGCTTTTAATATTTGGTATGTAGCTTCAGGTAGGGTTCCCATATGGTGGGATACATTTTCAGGTCCCTCGATCAGCTACTTCCTGTTGAATGAGCCAACTTAGATTTTTTTCACTTAATTTTCAGAGTTGAAAATTTTCATCACAGATTTCTCAGCAACTTTTAATATTTGGTATGTAGCTTCAGGTAGGGGTCCCATATGGTGAGATACATTTTCAGGTCTGTCGATTAGCTACTTCCTGTTAAACGAGCCAACTTAGATTTTTTTCACTTAATTTTCAGGATTGAAAATTTTCGTCACAGATTTCTCAGCAACTATTAATCATAGGCTTTTGATATTTTGTAGGTAGCTTTAGGTAGGAGTCCCATATGGTGGGATACATTTTCAAGTCTGTCACTCATTTTTTTCCTGTTAAATGAGCCAACTTTGAAAGATAACAACTCTGACTTTTTTATTCCTAACTCGAAATAGATATTCTCTGTCCATTATGTGGACGCGTGGGGTATGTGAGCGTGCTCACTAAGGTTCTTTCATTGCTTTAGATATAACAGTTACAGTCTAATCTAAATTTATGAAAAAAATGCATTTTATGTACATGTTAGTCAATGTCAAAATAAAAACAAATGCATTTTCCAATGAAAATGTACATTATAAATGTACAAGCTTTAAGCATATTTATTTATCTGTCACCAGTAATTGTTTGTATTACAAATGTACTGTGAAACCTAATCTGTGAATCTGGAACTAAAGGATTTTGTTAGTTTAGACAGTTGTTCACTTTATACAGGTTTAAAATGTGTTAAAATGTTATGAAGCAACTTGGAAACCAGTTTGATTTAGAATAAGCTTAAGATTTATGTTGAGTTCAGTTTAGGCAAGTTTCTCTGTATTAATTATTTTCTCACCTGCTCAGACTATTGTTAACAACTTAAATATTTGTTTTGTGATATTTACTGCCTTTGACTTTTGTTTCACAATTGCATGTAGGTACATTTGTACTTATTTTGTGACATTTACAGTCACAAATTTGATATGTAGAAATAAAACTGTTTTTGTCTTGATTTATATGGCTGAAAACCTACAAGTAGGACAAAAACAAACAACAATCAATCGGTAGGACAAAAACAAACAACAATCAATCGGTAGGACAAAAACAAACAACATTCAATCAATAGAATATGAATTTCAACAAAATTGTACATATTAAAAGCTTGTTTAATTTGGTATATTTGTACTCTGACATATAAACAAATTTAAAAAAAAAATTGGAATAATTTTACATTTATTATCTTAATTTGAATTGATGTAAAATATTTAACTGTTTTACATTATTTAAACAGGATTAAAGATTTTTTGAACATGTTATTAACTTTTTCATACACCAGTACTCAAGAAAACTAATAACAAATTGTATACAGAAAGAACTAAAAAATCTTTTTGATTTTCATCAATTATGTAAGTTCTAGCTGTTGTGTGAAGATCTATTGAACTTAGCCATAAATATTTTTACCTGTTTTTGATATTTAAATGTAATAAATTTTTCTATTTACATTTCGACTATAGAGGTGTATTTACCTATATGCTTATATGACAAAAGTAAACGTGATAGTGTTTATTGATTCGTAGCGAAACGTCTCTGTAGAGAGTGTCCATCTATTTGTGCTTCATTGATTATAAGGAAATATCGTAATTGTCATCGTTAATTGTCCACCTGTAGAATTTGATTTTTCTTGTGTCATGTCGTCTTTGACGTAGACAAGAAACTGATAATGTATTTCTATAGATTGGAGGTTGGATAACGTTGATATATAATATGAGGATAAGATGAACAGTTTTATATCTTTTTCTAGCATGTTGAAGCTTATCACTTGAATATGGATTCTAATTTTGGAGGTAAGAAGCATGATTTTGTACATTTTGTATCTTTGTAACATGGCAAATATGGAATTTTGTAGTAAAAAAATCAAATTGCATGTTGATTTAAATCTTTAAAGAAAAGTAATGCTGCAAACTGATTTTGAGGTTAGAAGCTTAGTATTGTATCTTGTAGCAAAATTTATATTAAGAAATGAAATGGGTGTCCATATAGATCTAAATTTAAGAATATATATTCATATGACTAGAAGGCACTAATTACCTATAGAATTTAATTTGTTCACATACATTGTATGTATTTGCAATATACATGTAACTTGTAGCATGTAGCACATATTTTTTTTTTTTGGTAATTAATGTTTATATTATCAGTAGATCTATAACATTAAAAACGAAAGAATATGGAATATGTTCCAGAAAGACATGATCCACATATTGAAATGATTTTGATAAATGTTTGACAAAATTTCACTGCGTGTATACATGTATTGTCTTTAAAAACATGTAAATAGCTGTACCAAATTATTTTATGTCCATATCCTGTTGAGACAAAATTTCATGACTGGCGTATATACATTGTATATTTTTGTTAATTGTCTTTTTACATAAACTTATTTTCATCTTGTGCAAGAATCCCTACAAGAATCCCTTAGTATTTTGCACACCTTTGTGACTTTTTAATTAAACTTATCATTGTCATCCTCTCCAAATCACATTTTTTTTTATATTAATATTCTATGACATATATCATTTATCATCTATTATATGTTATTATCTGAATTTTGATTTCAATTATTCCATGATGCATGCATGTAAAGATAGTGCATGTATTGATGTTTACAATAGTTTACTGTTTTGTGAAATAGTTTTATATCAACTTAAAAAGGAAAGCAGAATTGTCTCAGCTCATATATCTATTTGCAAATTAAAAATGGCCAATAGTAAGAAGTTCTGTCAATATTGTTGTTAGTAGCTTTTTAGAGGTTTAAAACTTTCACAGACAAATAATATTAATAAAAACTTCAATTGATCTGCCCAATATTTCAATATTTATTAGGAAATGGTTGTATATAATTATACAATGACCCCATTCTATATTTACATTAAAATTAGTTTTAGTTCTTTCAATTCCTGGCCAGAAAAATTGCTTTCTTACACACTTTTAATATTTTTCTTTCAAAGTTTTGAGCAAAATAAAGAATTTGGGGTTTTTTGCACCAAAAAGTCAACATTGAAGACTGTTGAAGTGTACAAGGTTTAAGCATCCAATTTTTAAAGCCACTTTAAAGATTCAAGAAAAAATGTCAAGAGGTTGTACATTTGTTAAATCATATTTTTGTTAATTAACTTATGAAACCTCTAATTGTATAATATATAAGGAAATAGATTTAAAGTATTATATTAAACCTTTTTTGGATCTTACCATGTACATGTCTCAGAGGCAACAATAATTGTCAACCATTTCCCAAAGTGTACAAAATTCACATTCGCGGAAAGTGGAAGAGGGGGGAAGAAAACTAACATGTTTTTTTAATGTTCACTTTTTTCACATGGCTTGGATCTCCATCACTTATATGTTCAAAAGACAATTAAGACATGATGTCCCACCTTATGCTGTACTTTCTTCATGAAAAGCTAACTTAAAACTGCATGCTCTGTACAAACAAAAGACCAACCAAAACACAGGAAAAAATGGTTAGATTCAAGGTACATTTTTAGGGAAGATGGAGGTTGAAGAAAAGTGTACTTTTTGGTTGACAATTGTGCTTATAGAGGTATATGATCTTGAAATGTAGAACTCAATATGAATATGTTTTTATTGGCTTCTCTATTAATGAAAGGATTGAATTTGTGAACATAGACTCTCTGGTATTATGGGTTAAATTTGTAAACACAAACTCTGGTATTATGAATTAAATTAGTAAACATAAATTCTGGTAATATGGGTTAAATTTATAAACATAAACTCTCTGGTATTATGGGTTAAATTTGTAAACATAAACTCTTTGGTATTAGGGCTTAATTTGAAAACATAAACTCTCTGGTTTTATGGGTTAAATTTATAAACATAAACTCTCTGTTATTATTGGTTAAATTTGTAAACATAAACTCTCTAATTTATAAACATAAACTCTGATATTATTGGTTGAATTTGTAAACATAAACTCTCTGGTATTATGGGTAAAATTTGTAAACATAAACTCTCTTATCAGGTATTATTGGTTAAATTTGTAAGCATAAACTCACTGGTATTATGGGTCAAATTTGTAAACATCAACTCTTTGGTATTATGGGATAATGGTACTTTTTATCATCAATATGTTAATATAAGCTTTTAAAACCTCATTTTCTTTTAATGACAAATATTTTGGTTGTATGAAAAATCAATTTCAACATGTTCAAGATAAACGTTGATAAGTTTTATATGTGATATTTACCAATATATATTTTTTTGCAATATATGTTGATAGATGTCCAAATGCCGGCTGTTAAATTTGTTGATATATTTCTATTGATTTTATAAAGGGTGTGCATTTACGTAAGGCATGTTTAAAATGTATTAAAAAAGATTCACATTAAAGTTATGACGTCTTTTATGGGATTAGGAATAGTGGCAATTAAATTGCCTAAGAATTGATCTTTTATATAGGTGTTAAATTATCGGTTTGTATTTGAATTCAAATTTAATGAGTTGATAGGATGAAAACAATCTACATGTATATTTAAAATAAGGTTTAATCAGAGATCAATTCATTGTTTGAAGAATTCAAATTTTAAATGAATTTATAATGTGTTCTTATTTGGTTTTTCTTTATGGCTAGAAAAAAAACTAGATGAAAGATTTTTTATTTACCCTTGATATTGGGCAACATTTTTTATACTAAACAAATGCTCAATCCCAGCTTATCCTGCCCCTTTTAAGCCCTTCTGCTCACTATCTTTTAAATCCTGGCTACCCACCATTTATTTTTCCCCTTCTTTTTTGTGCTGTTTCCTGCCCTTGTCTCCTGCCCCTGACTCTTATAACCCCATTACCCCCATCCCTTAGACTAAGCCAACACACATATCTTTTCTCTACTTTGAAATTTAAAACCATAATTACACCCCACTTTTGAAGTTCAATACACAGATGGCAGTGGCGGATCCAGAGGGGGCGGAGGGAGCGTTTATTTCTTTTTTAATATTGAATTGACAAAAACAGAAGTCTGACATATTCATGGGAAAATTTGCATATTTGGCATTTAACCCCCCTTTTCTTCAGACCCTGGATCCACCCCAGTGGGTGTAGTGTTATTGTCATATAGCAAAGAACTCTGCTTAAACCAGTGCTAAGGGCCATCGTAAACTTGTAGTGAAGATTATATACAATGTAGCTCCACTTTGAAGGCCTCTCTCAGTCTCTGTGATTTTAGGATGAAGAACAGTAATAAAAGGCTGGTCCTTTATTTTTCATCAATATTTATACCATAATTTGAATTTGTGTCACCATATATACTCCATATCCCTTCAATTTTAGAAGAATGCTGCATTGTTTATGTGTGTTGATATTTTAGGAAGTCTTCCAAGTTTGACATGTAGTAACAGTATAAACTGTTATTAGATTTGGCAAATTTTATAGTGTCACAAGGGGTTAAAGTACTTAATTGATTTTAATCCGCAAATGTTTAAAGGGTTGAGAAGGAATTATTTAATAGTTGGTTTTTGTACTTGAACATGCAAACATGGAGTTATAGCTGCTGCTTTTAATATTTTTTCTCTTCGTTGAACATGTGATCGTTGTTGTAATTATGGTGAACTCCGGATACAATAAAGGTAATCAATTGTAGAAAGTCATTAACTAAGAATTTTAAATTGTTTTGAAAACTCATTAAAAACAAACTAAGATTTTTATCTGTTTTTTATTGACAAAGTAATTACCTAAGTTCTTTTTCATGTTTATGTTTTAAAGATTAATGAAGATGTATTAGAAGAGAAAAAATCAAATTAACATTTTCCTTTTGTGTTTAGAAACTCATCAAAGAAACCATAAGTAATTTGTTCATTTCTTCTTTAGTTATTTATGGAAATGAAACAATAATGCCATTTTGTGCATAAGCTTGTAGACCCCCTTCCCCCTAGCCCCTTTGGTGAAAGTGGTGTATCAAACTTGCTTTCTGTTTGTCTTAAATTGATTTGCAGGGCCTAATCTAATGAAACTTTCACACAAATGTTTCTATGAGAATAGAAGAGACCTAATAGATTTGAGATCAATAAGTCAAAGGTCAACATCACAATGACTTGTAGGGGAACCTCAAGCACTGCCCTGTGTTAAATTGTCTATTTAAAGGTGAAGAGAATTCTTTTCAAGCAAGAAATAAACTGAGAAACATGGCTTTATAAATGACTGTTAAGTACAATTAGACAGTATCATCAAGGCTTTCAACTTGAAACTCAATCTTTTATCTTGTTGCAAAAACAAAATATCCATTGTAATCGTTTTGTACCTTTATGTATATACCAGAGATCAATTCCCTACCATATAAATTTCATATAGCTTAACACTTCTTTTTGAACTTGTAAGGAGTTTAAATTCATAACGATTATGTTGAAGATAACATAATATATTATATACATGTTCTTGGATTACAAAATGCTCCTGTTTTCTGTGGTTTAAATCCTTAAGAGTATATATGTTCTTATCTTTCAAAGATCAGTCTATTAAAGCATATAGATTTGTTTTAGCTTACCACTTGTTCATAAACCTATGTATAGTAGTTTGGAACTAATAAGTTCTTATCTTTCACAAATCAATTCTACCATTTAAATTAGGTTTTGCTTATCACTTCTAATTCTTTTTGAACCTGGTAGAAAATTAAACTCACATTGAAAATAAGGGATAGAAATATATATTGTATCAGATTACAGAATTGTAGAGTATTCCTTATTTTCTTAAATGAAACTTTCAAAGAACTAATATTTTCTTTTTTCTAAAAGATCAATCATATCATACATGCATTGTATTAATGTTTTTTTGGCTTAAAATTTAAGTCTGAGCTTTTTGAACCTGATTAATACTGATTTTGAATTCAGACATTGAAGATGTTGTATGGGATTACAAAATGATAGAGTTTCCTTTGTTTTGGTTGAACTTCTGTCAGCTACAAATGTAATATGTTCTTATCTTTTAAAGATCAATCCTTCCATAAAGATTTAATATAGTTTAACACCTCCTTATTTTCAAATATCTCTCTAAGGTAGGGGTTTTAACTTCACATTCAAGATAAGGGATAATAGATTACCAAAGCAGGAAAATTAAAGGCAAATATTGATTAGTTTTGATGGAAAAATAAAAATCAATGCTATATAAAAACTTTTATATATAAGGTATTTATACATATACTCTATATTTATAACACATTTCAATACACTGTCTGAAAAGAAAAGTGTTAAAAGTTTTGGCTTTTATTGGTCCAAAATCAATTTAGAAATTTTAGAAATTTATCAAATTTAGAATTATCAAATTTAGAAAACTTCTATGTGGTCTTTTGTCAAGTTACATATTACTATTGAAAACTCATTTTGAAAAAGTTCAAATATAACTTATTTTTACACAAACTTTTAAAGGGCAAGTAAAGTGCATATATTCTTTCAAAATAAGTATCATATGACGATATTTCAAAAGTTTTTAAAAACACATTCTATAGGATGATGCTCAAGTGAATGCAAAATGTTAAAAAAAACCTTTTTAAATATCTTGATAGATGAAAGTTTCCAGAGTTGGAAATAATAGCCCAACTCAGACCACCAGTCTGAGATTGGCAACTTTTTGGCAGGGCTGGATAAAGTGCATGAAAATTTCACTGGCTATAATTATTGTAAATGGATAGAATTTCAATTCAGGGCTGGTTACTTTTTCAGCGAATTTCCTACCCTGACTGAATGAGTGAGTTAGTGTTTTATGCCCTTTCAACGCTTTATAGGTTATTTAAAGGCGATGGACATGAAAAGGATGATAAAATGAACATGAAATGATGATGAGAAATGAAATATTGGGATGGGGTGGAAAACAAGGGAACAGTCAAAGTTTCTTGATTAATGTTGTTTATCATTTTGTTAATGTTTACATGTAAAATTGTCAAAGTAGTTCACATATATATATATAATTGTTAATGTAATATATTTGTATGTTTGTGTGCTTGACTTGCATCTTTCTTTCTACATGACGTAATTTCAAGGAAAAATTCACAGCAATGTGAAAGCCTTTTCAGGCCCCACCTATGAAAGAAGAGGATATCTATATGTATACCATTGTAATTGAGTCTTTATGTGTGGCCTTAGGTCCCAAATCATATTTTCTTTCGAGTTTAAGGTTATTTTTATATGAATTTAAGGCGGTGCATATATATTTATAACTTAACTGACCTAATGGGCCATTTCAGCTATTGCAATGATACTTTTTCGTTTGTTTTATGGTTTGTATGGTTGTTGAACCTTGTTAACCTTTATTATAACAACAATGAAATTGCAGCACTGATTGGAACCAAACTTGGAGTGATTGTTGATTCTTCAAATAAGGTATCCAGCACAGAACTGATGTCAGAATGTTTGATCCATTAGATTTGGATTTTTAACAGGTTGAAATTTTGCACTTACAGTCAATATTTATGGACTTTATTTTTTATTTTCAGGTAATACAAAGAAGTTTTTATATACTGGACCTAAGAAAGAAGACCAGGAAGAACAATGGATGTTCACACCAAATAAACAGCAGCCTTCTCCTAGAGGTGAGATATTGCATGTATGACAAATAAAAGGTGGATTTAGGACAGGCCTGCCGGGTGCGCACCAACCTGTTTTACAGAAAAACTTGGTAAGGAACTGTATGAAACAAGAGGTGCGTGCCCTCCCGTTTGAAAATTACTGTATCTGCCACAGCAAATATATACTGAAGATATAGAAATAATGAAAAACAAGAAAATTCTTCATGAGACAAGCGATGGGCTGTACATACTCAGCTGATCTCTTACTGCTTAAGTCAATAAAAAGCATCGCCAAGCGCAGCATGATACAACCGCAACATTTTGAATCCTGTACGTTGTAGGTCCAATATGGATAGTCAATTGCTCTGGACACATGCAGCCCATGGTGGAATGACAAAGTTTATTGACACATGCAGCCTTTTGTGGACTTTCCATCCTCATTTCATAAGGAATTCATTTTATTCAAAAGCAGACCAAAATAAATTACAATTACAAAAGTATCACCCCTTTTGATCCCTAATAAAGGGTATTTGCTACCTTTCACTTTTGCCCCCTAACAACAATAAGGAAAAGTGAAGAGTCACAAAAGCAATCCTCATTTTTTTAATTCACTACTTGACAAGAATTAATGAGCAAAAAAAAATTGAAATGTGACTATAAAAGTTTGATTTTTGCCCTTTTTGGCCCCTAACTTCATCTTGGAAAAAAGGGGGATTGCAATAATTAATTCTCTATTTTGTATTGACTACTTGACAATCAAAATTGGACCAGAAATAAAAAAGATGCATTTTTGCCCCTTTTTGGGCCCCTCATTTCTAAATTTTTAAAAAAGACGAAGACCCCCAAAATCCATACTTCATAAGAATTAGATTAATGGTAAGGCATATCATTGTCAAATTTCATAGCAACTGGCCAACCAGAATTAAAGTTACTGTGGAAATAAATAAAATATTTGAATTTTTTGCCCCTTTTGGGTCCCTTATTTATAAACGAATAGAGGGGGGGGCCCTTAAAATATCTAATGGTAAGGCATATCATTGTCAAATTTCATAGCAACTGGCCAACCAGAATTAAAGTTACTGTGGAAATAAATAAAATATTTGAATTTTTTGCCCCTTTTGGGTCCCTTATTTATAAACGAATAGAGGGGGGGCCCTTAAAATAAATCCCATCCATCCTTTTATAGTAAGGAACATCACTGATTAATTTCATACCAATCAGATAACTAGAACTAAAGTTATTGTGGGAACACTAAAATAAACAGACAACGCAGAGGACGACGACGCAGAGGACGACGACGCAGACGACAACAACAGCATCATACCATTATTCGTCCGCAATTTTTTGCGGTCGTATAAAAATTGGGTCAAGGTCACTCATTTACTAATGAACCTTACTGTATTTCCCAAAAACATGAGAAGTATCATCCAGTATCTTAGTTGTGAACCTTGACCAAAAATTTAATTAAATTGGGAACTCAGAGCTTTTACTCTAGATTTATAAACTATTATTTGGCCTGTTCTAACTTTTGCTTCCTGAATTTTGTCCCGAAAATTAAATCACCTCAAAAACAACTTGAAACTGCAATCAGCAATGGGAATTTCCATAAAAAGTAGTGACACTTTTTAAATCAAATATTGATCTACTTTCAGGTCAGTTTGGAGTAGATGATGTCTGGAGTATACAAAAGAATGTGACATTAGGAAAGAATGCCAAACCAGCAACAGATGGCCTGAATCTTAAGGCTAATAACACATACTACTCTAGATATGGGGGTATGAAAGGTAAATCTCAAGGCTAATAACACATACTACTCTAGATATGGGGGTATGAAAGGTAAATCTAAAGGCTAATAACACATACTACTCATGAAAGGTAAATCTAAAGGCTAATAACACATACTACTCTAGATATGGGGGTATGAAAGGTAAATCTCAAGGTTAATAACACATACTACTCCAGATATGGGGGTATGAAAGGTAAATCTAAAGGCTAATAACACATACTACTCCAGATATGAGGGTATGAAAGGTAAATCTTGTGGCTAATAACACATACTACTCCAGATATGGGGGTATGAAAGGTAAATCTAAAGGCTAATTACACATACTACTCCAGATATGGGGGTATGAAAGGTAAATCTCAAGACTAATTACACATACTACTCATGAAAGGTAAATCTCAAGGCTAATTACACATACTACTCTAGATATGGGGGTATGAAAGGTAAATCTCAAGACTAATAACACATACTACTCATGAAAGGTAAATCTAAAGGCTAATTACACATACTACTCTAGATATGGGGGTATGAAAGGTAAATCTCAAGACTAATAACACATACTACTCATGAAAGGTAAATCTCAAGACTAATAACACATACTACTCATGAAAGGTAAATCTAAATGCTAATTACACATACTACTCTAGATATGGGGGTATGAAAGGTAAATCTAAATGCTAATTACACATACTACTCTAGATATGGGGGTATGAAAGGTAAATCTAAACGCTAATAACACATACTACTCCAGATATGGGGGTATGAAAGGTAAATGAATTCAGATTCTCAAATGGTTGCAATTTTGATAATTATATTGTCCCAGTCTGTGCGAAACTTTTTTCACTTACTAGCCTGAAAAGGCTATTTTGAGATTTTCTTCTATTAGTGTATATCAATTTTTGCTAACCTACAAAAAATTTTCACTAGCACTAACAAATTTAAGTAGTCCCAGGCAATGAGCTAGTGGCTATAGGCAAAGACTTATGTCAGTATGAAGGGATATGTTCCAAATGTTTTGAAAACATGGCAAATGATTATAAGCTTACATATTGTATGACAAAGCTATAAATGTAAAGGGCATGAATCATACATGTACTTAAATTCAAATTAAAACCTTGTCTTTGCAAGTTAATGTTGATCTTATGTAATCAGGTCACTGTCGGCTCTCTCCTTAAATTATGAATCTCAAAGCTAGAATTTTCTATTTCTGTATTGTGAAAAACTTTGGACAGCTCCTAAAAGTACCCCTTTCAAACTTCTCTGGTGATAGCTTAATAAACCAAAAGTTTCTTTCTATTAGATATAAGAAAACTTGTATATTTTCAAATGCAGAATTTGTCAAAGGAAGTTTTTTTTAATATTTAGGATACATTTTGTAAATCTCATAAGTTTTTACATTTTATCAACTCTTTTGTTCGATTTACAACATAAGCCAGAGTGTCTGACACATTTCTTAAATAGCCTTAAGTACAATTACCCAGTAATGGACTTTGGTCTTGTTGTTTTATAAACAAATTAAAGAGGGTATTTTAGGATAAACTTCATTTATATATATTTTAAAAGTAGGCTAACTGGATTATAAGCTTAATTTAAATACATGTAAGGAAAACTTAAAACCAGTTACATTTAAAAAGCTTAAATTGAATGAAACATTTTTTGGTTAGTAAATGATATTTGGGATAAAATGTTGAATTAGTCGGTCAAGTTTTCAAGAATATTTTTCATCCCAAAAGTGACCAGTCTCAAACTGGCTGACAGTCTCCATCTCTGCAATACCTGATAAATAAAGTTTAATACCTAATGTCTTTACATATGTTTGTATTTGATATGTGTTCAATAATAAAAAAAAAAAAAAGAGGGATGGAGGGGGTATGCCCCCCTTTATTTGCTAATTTCTGGCTGGATTTCATGGAGTGAAAAATGTAGGTTACAAAATGCTGAATGTCCAGCGGTTTGCGGGCAACAAAGAAAATTTTGTACAATGTAACAGTTTTCTCAAACAGACACTTGATATTTGGTAAACATCAGGGTGAAGTCCCATAAAGTGGGATTGTTTCATGTTAGTCTGGATCTGCCCCTGAAAATGGTTAATTGGCCTTAATAGTCCTTATTTTCCGTTTTGAATTTGGCAAATCAATTCTTTGTAGGCTGCAATATTTTCAAATGGCAAAGCTGTGAATGTTCTGTTTAATAGTTTCTGCTTGCACATAACAATACCAAACAGCACATTTTCAGGAAGAAAAAAAACCAAAATAGCTCACAAAAGTAATTTTATATATAATAAGGTGATAAAATACAATGTAGGTTATGAGCAGTACTGTAGCATAATAATCAGTTTCACAAATTGGTCTATTAATATATAGAGTGAAAATCACAGCTGCAAAGTAAATAGCAAGTTTATAGTAATGGCCACAAAAATACTAGAATTAAGCTGCAGAAAATTATCAGTAAAAATGGTATTTTTGTCATTTGATTTTCATCTCATTTACAACTCAAAATGGAACATCACTCCCTGATTTATAGACATCCATAAATTCGTTTCAAAAATTATTTTCAAGCGAAAATGTATCAAGCGGGTATCTAAGAAGACATGTTTGCTTGTCACCAAAAAAGTATCTTTCAAATAATTTTATTCTCAGACTGTGTCTGCCTTGGTTTCATATATAAAGATTCATCCTGTTTAAAAGTTAAAACAAGAATATGTATAGATTTAAAGGTACAATAAAAGACCCTTATTATCAAACATGGTGTTAAGTTTAGAGCAAAACTAACTGCTGATTAAAATTGAATTAATGACCAAATGTGGGATTTTGTTTTAGTTACAAAATTTACTTTACTATTGAAAATAGATTTGTAAAATAAAATTGTAAACTAAGCTTGTAACAATCAATTTATACAAATAAAATACATGTACACCATTTCAGCATCCAATAGTATCTGTGAATTGTCTATATCTGAAGCTCCTTTTCTTGAATCTAAAACCGTCATTGAGATCATATAATTTAATTTATGAGATTAAGAATCTGCATGCTGCTTGCCTTTTGTTCTGACAATCTTAAGATGACTTAATGAATGAATAATGTATTTGTTTGTGACAATCTTAAGATGACATAATAAATGAATAATTTATTTCCAGGGAAAGGAGATATATCTTCTGGGTATGGTGGTGCAAACATGAGACCTGGTAATGAGAACCAAGGTAAGAATTCAATACAAATTTATTGATGTTTTCTGTTGTCATGTCGCCTGAAAAGTGCTGCAAAGCGACATATAGATAGGGGTTATTTCCACACTATGGGTCATCTTGAATTGTCGTCCTGCGGCCTCTCAAAAATGTTCGTCCCATTTAATTTTTCTGGGCAAATATTTGTGACAGCCTCTTGATATTTGGCATGTAGCTTCTTTCTATAGTATACTCTATGGTGTAAAGCGATTTTATGCTTGTAAGTTTAATATCTACTTCCTGTTTACCGAATATTTATAATATAGTTTGTATTACAATCATGGATATAAGACCATTGATGTAATAACACAAAAAATTATACACATATTTTACAAAACTAAAAATAAAATATTTGTACCTGAGGCAACTCAAAGGTAGAATCTGCAAAAGTTCGTGTCTTTTTCCAACTCAAAACTCAAAACCTGGATGCTTGATGTATTATAATCAAATAAGTCAAAATGCACAATCTATTCTTTTGTTTTATTCTAAGATGACATTTGTTACAATGTAGGTTTTTAAAGATCAGGATAATTTTTTGAGAGATTGAAGATTGTTGCTACGCATAAAGTTCTGTTAAAGTTTCGTAAAAATGTTACATCTTTTGTCCATCGCTTGAATGCAGAGCAGGGATGTAAAGAAGAAGGACATATGTTTGTAAAAGTCTTGTTAGTATTTCACTCCTACAAACTAAAATTTTACCTATATAAGGTAAAAAAATAAAAATTGTATAAAAATTTAGTACAGGTTAATGAGTTGTGTTAGAGTTATGCCCCTTTTACCATAAAAAATGTTAACAAATCAGTTTTTATGTTCTTTTGTAATATGTTCATTTTAAAACAGTAAAAAACATACTTCTGATTTGTTTCAGGTTCAACAGCAAATTCAAGTAAATCTTGGAACTATGAAAAAAGAGGCTTTAGCTATTCTTCATTTGCCTCTCCTGACAGTGGAATGAAATCTGTAAATAGTTCACCTAATGGAAATCAAAACTCTTCATCAAAATACAGTCCCTTCGGAAACTCTCGAGGAAATCAAGACAACTCTCTATGGTGATCTATGCATTAACTGGCTTTAATGGTGTTCTTTGTTGATATGTTGTGTTCCTCTGTAATGTTTTTGACAAAGAGCATCTTTGGCTGTGCAATGAATAATTATGTACGGAAGAATGTGTTGATGACTTAAGATTGGTCTTAGACACATAAAATTTAAAGAAATCATTATTTTTTCAGTCATTTTGTTTTATTTTTCAAGAACATAAATGACCACCAATAAATGTATTAGATACACACATGCATTTACTGTTAATCATACTTAAAGCTAGGAGTTGAAACCAAGGGCTATTCCAATTAAAAATACCTTAGGGTGTTAGAACAGACCGCTTTAAATATTGTTAAGGGTACCACCTGCAGAATTTATTTTATTATTGCATAAGTATTAGCACTGTGAAAATATCCTACCCAAGTTTTTTTAGTTAAAATGGTGTTTCCTTCACCTGAAGTATAATATTATTGGAATAGCCCTGAAAATGATCTCCATTAGGAGGGGGCATTTAACATTTCTTTTTACATTGTAGGAACTGAATGAATCTTGGGAAATTTAGTTAACATTTAAATGTAATTGTTTCATAATATTTATTGGTATGTTGTTCTTCTGTTTGTTATTGTATGTTTTATTTATATTTTTTAAAATGCATTTAGAAATCAACAATGTAATTAAAGGGGTAGATCATTATTAATAATGTATCAATGTATTTTGAATGGTCTCCTCTTTCAGACAATTAAGTCATTTTCATGGTATGTTTACTGTGTACATACTTGTTCTTGTGACATTGTTTCATCTTCCAGAGGGACTACATTTATATTCAAGCCCTTGTTGAAAAGTGAAGGAAGAATTTATTTATTTTGCAATATGTAAGATATGTATGTTAAGGGTGTGTTTTGTCTAGAATGGAATTATCTTATTTTGTCAACTTTAGTAATGTTGGGGGAGTATGGGTATAAAAACATTTTTATTTGTTTAGATGTATACCTGAAATTATCTTAGTTTCACAAATTATAGTTTTTGTGGGACTTTTATTGATCATTTTTAATTATTTTTGCATTTATTTACATTATCATGACAACAGACACTATTTTTTGTGTTTCTTCTTTTTTTCCAAAAATATGCATTTAGTAGCATTGCATTTTATTGCATTAGTCTTATTTATGCATTTGATATTTTCATTATTTTAGACATATTAAAAAAAGTTCACGAATTATTATTTCATTTTGTGGAAATGTTATTTCTCTTCATATTTAAGTAGAAATATACATGTTCATGTTTTGCATTGGACTTAAAGTCAAGAGCTTTTTTAAACATTTTTTTTTTTCAGACCTCAAGCTGCAAATCATTTTTTCTCTTTTAATTTGCTAAATTTTTCGTCAGATCTCAGCAAATTATGCTGGACAAATGGGCAGGTCTGCCACATTTAAAAAAAAAAACACTGTAAAAGAATTCATGATTTCAAGACTTTTCCCATAATATCACCAAAACAAAGACTATTCATACTTTAATACAAGCATATTCCTCAAAACTTGACCAATGCTTTAGGTTTAGGTTTTCTTACCATTTTGTGAAAATATTGTGTATCTCTCTAAATGTAAAGATGAATTTACAGTGAACCTGTTCATACTGAACCAGTTTTGGACTGAAGAATTTATTCCATTTTGGCAAATGGTCAGTTTATACAGGTTTAAAAATGTACAAAAATTGAAGAATTACTGGGAAACCAGTTTGGTTTGCACAGGGTTTTGGTTTTACCAGGTTCACTGTACATGTATTTTGGTCATATTCCCAGATTACTCGAGGGTATAAATTTTCCTGAATTTGGCAATAAAGACATATTGTTGAATTTTTAATTTCATGGTTTGCATATGTTACTTAATTTGATCCATCTAAAAAAACACTTCCTCGGATTCTATTTTCATGGTTAACAGACAACCATAAAAAACCACAAAATTGATACCCCATGAATAATAATGAATCCACAGTCTAGTGGAATGGGCCTGCATCACATTACATGTATATATATTAAGCTTCACTGAAAAGATATGACACAGACATGGATATTTTTTTGTCTGCAGAATCATTATCTGTTCACATGTATTATACTTAATAATTTTTATCCTTTCGTTCAAGGGTATAAGAAGATTGTTGATTAATTGTGTTGTAAATTAAAGGTTGTTAACTTGAGTAGAATAAACACTTGTTATTAACTGCTCATATTTTTGGAAAGGGGAGGAATATATTTAAATGAAAATTCATACTTTAATACAAGCATATTCCTCAAAACTTGACCAATGCTTTAGGTTTAGGTTTTCTTACCATTTTGTGAAAATATTGTGTATCTCTCTAAATGTAAAGATGAATTTACAGTGAACCTGTTCATACTGAACCAGTTTTGGACTGAAGAATTTATTCCATTTTGGCAAATGGTCAGTTTATACAGGTTTAAAAATGTACAAAAATTGAAGAATTACTGGGAAACCAGTTTGGTTTGCACAGGGTTTTGGTTTTACCAGGTTCACTGTACATGTATTTTGGTCATATTCCCAGATTACTCGAGGGTATAAATTTTCCTGAATTTGGCAATAAAGACATATTGTTGAATTTTTAATTTCATGGTTTGCATATGTTACTTAATTTGATCCATCTAAAAAAACACTTCCTCGGATTCTATTTTCATGGTTAACAGACAACCATAAAAAACCACAAAATTGATACCCCATGAATAATAATGAATCCACAGTCTAGTGGAATGGGCCTGCATCACATTACATGTATATATATTAAGCTTCACTGAAAAGATATGACACAGACATGGATATTTTTTTGTCTGCAGAATCATTATCTGTTCACATGTATTATACTTAATAATTTTTATCCTTTCGTTCAAGGGTATAAGAAGATTGTTGATTAATTGTGTTGTAAATTAAAGGTTGTTAACTTGAGTAGAATAAACACTTGTTATTAACTGCTCATATTTTTGGAAATAAAAATTGTTAAATTAATGTTTGTTTTATATTAAATTTGTCATATATTTTTCCTTACAAAAACAAGCATATGTCCCATAGACATGATGCTCTTTCTCTCAACATTGAATACTAACTTCAACCTGAAGGTTTACCTGATTTGGGACAGACAGACAGACCTCAACACTAGGTAGGGCATTATAAAGAATATGGTATGGTACATGGAATATAAATATTATTCAGCTACATGTTAACACATTGAACTTATAGGACATTTCTATATTAATTAATTATACCATGCTTCAAAGGGGGTATACTGTTTTACCTGAGTCCATGGCATAGGTGGATAACAAGACAAATATTGGAAGCATAAAGCACAAGAGGCAATTTTAAATCTCATAATAAAAGACAAAATCAGTAAACACTTAAGACAAATGTAAGACAGCAATGGTAAATAACACACACAAATGAACTAAAATCATGATATATCAAAAAACTTAGATGCTCTAGACGGGTAAGCGATATCTGCTTTTTGCAACACACCCATGGTAATGAGCTGCCAACAATCAGTTTAATGTGAAAGTCAATCCAGTTATGGGTGACATTTCTTGATATGCATTTTGGTTAGTCTTAAGACATTGTTAGTTTATAATCCAACTTGTATTGAAATTTAACAATTTGTATGTGTCCATATGATAGCTGCAATTTCCAAGACAGGACATTAAATAAACAGCAATCAGTCAACTATTTAATCAGCTGCAATGGAATTTTGTACAGGACCTACTTAAACAGATCAACAACAGGACATTAAACAAACAAACAACAATCAATCATTCAATCAGCTGCAACAGAATTTTGTATGGGACTTACTTCAACATCTGTATAAATTTGCTGATGAATGATTTTTGCCCGGATTACACGGAGTGAAAAATCCGGGTTATAAAATGGTGAATGGCGGGCGGGCGGGGAAGAAATTTTCGTAACAGTTTTCTCAGCAACTACTTATCACAGCCACTTGATATTTGGTATACAGCATCAGGGTGGGGTCCCATAATGTGGGATGCGATTTCATGTCTGTCGCTCACCTACTTCCTGTTTTCCGAGTTAGTTAATTTTTGACAATAATGTCCAATAGTAGAAAATTTACGTAACAGTTTTCTCAGCAACTATTTATCATAGCCACTTGATATTTGGTATACAGTATCAGGGTGAGGTCCCATAACGTGGGATGCGATTTCAGGTCTGTCGCTCATCTACTTCCTGTTTACCAACTTAGTTAATTTTTGACAATAATGTCCAATAGTAGAAAATTTTCGTAACAGTTTTCTTAGACACTACTAATCACAGCCTCTTGATATTTGGTATGCAGCATCAACATGGGCTCCCATAACGTGGGATGTGATTTCAGGTCTGTCGCTCACCTACTTCTTGTTAAACGAAATCCGGCCATTTCTGTCTTTGACCCATTTTTCTCCCCTAGTAAGAAATGCACAACCATTTCAAGTCTATAAACAAAATTTCATTAGGATTCAAAAGCTTTTAGAAACAAGGGGTTGCACTAAGTCGTGCTAAGCATACCCCCACTCGACCATTCAGAAAACAGGAAGTAGATGACTGACTGACCTGGAAAGGGGAGGCACGATACAACTCATCATGCTGAAGCTGTGTACCGAATTTGAAACCAATCCATCCAGTAGAAGCCAAGAAATCTGTTACAAAAAATTTCACACTTCAAATTTTTTACCCTAAAAAGTCTAAGTCGGCTCGGAAAACAGGAAGTATATGATGGGCTGACCTGGAAAGGGGAGGCACGATACAACTCATCATGCTGAAGGTGTGTACCAAATTTTAAACCAATCCATCCAGTAGAAGCCAAGAAATCTGTTACGAAAAATTTCACATTTCAAATTTCAATAATGTCCAATAGTAGAAAATTTACGTAAAAGTTTTCTCAGCAACTATTTATCATAGCCACTTGATATTTGGTATACAGTATCAGGGTGAGGTCCCATAACGTGGGATGCTATTTCAGGTCTGTCGCTCATCTACTTTCTGTTTACCAACTTAGTTAATTTTTGACAATAATGTCCAATAGTAGAAAATTTTCGTAACAGTTTTCTTAGACACTACTAATCACAGCCTCTTGATATTTGGTATGCAGCATCAACATGGGCTCCCATAACGTGGGATGTGATTTCAGGTCTGTCGCTCACCTACTTCTTGTTAAACGAAATCCGGCCATTTCTGTCTTTGACCCATTTTTCTCCCCTAGTAAGAAATGCACAACCATTTCAAGTCTATAAACAAAATTTCATTAGGATTCAAAAGCTTTTAGAAACAAGGGGTTGCACTAAGTCGTGCTAAGCATACCCCCACTCGACCATTCAGAAAACAGGAAGTAGATGACTGACTGACCTGGAAAGGGGAGGCACGATACAACTCATCATGCTGAAGCTGTGTACCGAATTTGAAACCAATCCATCCAGTAGAAGCCAAGAAATCTGTTACAAAAAATTTCACATTTCAAATTTTTTACCCTAAAAAGTCTAAGTCGGCTCGGAAAACAGGAAGTAGATGATGGGCTGACCTGGAAAGGGGAGGCACGATACAACTCATCATGCTGAAGGTGTGTACCAAATTTTAAACCAATCCATCCAGTAGAAGCCAAGAAATCTGTTACGAAAAATTTCACATTTCAAATTTTTTACCCTAAAAAAGTCTAAGTCGGCTCGGAAAACAGGAAGTAGATGATGGACTGACCTGGAAAGGGGAGGCACGATACAACTCATCATGCTAAAGCTGTGTACCAAATATGAAACCAATCCATCCAGTAGAAGCCGAGAAATCTGTTACGAAAAATTTCACATTTCAATTTTTTTACCCTAAAAAAGTCTAAGTCGGCTTGGAAAACAGGAAGTAGATGATGGACTGACCTGGAAAGGAGAGGCAAGGTGTAACTCATCATGCTGAAGCTGTGTACCAAATTTGAAACCAATCCATCTAGTAGAAGCAGAGAAATTGAACCGGACGGACAGACAGACGGACAGACGGACGGACGAGGTGATTGCAATATAGCCCCCTCTCTTACAAGTGGGGGTATAATTAGTTTATATCAAAATACACATTTACATGTGTTATGGCTTTAAAAAGACCTAAGATCACAGAGTCACTGGAGCCAGGGTCACATGGCATGGTGACAGTTGCATAGACCATAACATCAACTGTCAAATGTTAACAGAAACTTCATTTTTTTTTTATTTATGTCCCTTTGAAATTTTATAATTACTCTTTTATTTTAAAATAAAATTCTGTTGTCAAAGAACAACCATAATTTTTGTCTTGCCTTTGACGAATAGTTGCAAAAGGCGTGACATAGGTATTACTTCCTGGTGGCAGCAGCAGCAACGGCGTAAACATTTTTTGAAAGACTATTGTCGTAAATGAATTACTTGAAAAGTATTATAGCTATAGGCATCTGATATTTGGTATACAGACAGTTCAGGTTATGATCTACACAACTGTCACCATGCCATGTGACCCTGACCCCATTTTCATGCTCCAGTGACTCTGTTAATATTAAAGAATATGTGCCAGAAAGACACAATCCACATATTGAAATAAGTTTGATAAATGTACAACAGCCAAATTTCACTGCGTGTGAAGCGCTTTTCTGGATTAACCTTCATCAGACACGCCAGGAGTATAAAACTTTGAAAACCAGTATATTAGATTTTAATAAAACAAAAACAGAAGCCAAACATATTACAACAATGACCAAACAGATAAATTTATCAAACTTTAAATAAAATAGCCAAACCTTGTCAAATTTTGGAAATATGTAAACTGTGTCTTTCCAACACTTATTCCAGTACTCGAAAATATATAAGAGCATAAACTGAAGCACGGGGAAGCATTCTACGGCCTCCACACGGCACTAAAGCCAAACTTTGAAATAATATAAAAATAAAAGAATATGGAATATGTGCCAGAAAGACACAATCCACATATTGAAATAAGTTTGATAAATGTACAACAACCAAATTGCACTGCATGTGAAGCGCTTTTCTGGATTAACCTTCATCAGACACGCTAGGAGTAGAAAACTTGGAAAACCAGTATATTTGATTTTAATAAAACAAAAACAGAAGCCAAACATATTACAACAATGACCAAACAGATAAATTTATCAAATTTTAAAGAAATAGCCAAACGTTATGCAATTTGACCCTGACCCCAATTATACACTCCAGGGATTTGTGAACTTATTTTTTTTCAGGCCATAAATGTCTTTGCAAGACTTTTGTGGAAAATGAAGTATTTGAAAAGTTTAATAGCTAGGCATCTAATATTTAGTATACAGAAGTGCATGTTATGGTGTACACATCTGTCATCATCCCTTTTGACCCTGACCCCAATTTTACACTCCAGGAACTTTGTGAACTTAGACTTTTTTTCAGGCTGTAAATGTCTTTGTAAGACTTTTGTGGAAAATGAAGTTCTTGAAAAGTATAATAGCTATGCTTCTGATATTTGGTATACAAGCAGTTCAGGTTATGGTCTACACAACTGTCACCATGCTGTGTGACCTTGACCTCATTTTCACGCTTCAGTGACTTAGTGAACTTAGGTCTTTGTCTTTGTAAGACTTTTGTGGAAAATGAATTTCTTTAAAGAAGTATAATAGCTAGGAATCTGATCTTTAGGATATCAATGAATTAAATCAGGTTTTTTTATCAATCACCACGTCATCTGACCTTGACCTCATTTCTTCACTAAATGACTGTTAATACTGTTTTTGTTTTTGTTTAGTCTTTTATGTTAAGCATGTTTCTCAATGACTATGATATCTAGAATTATTTTGGTTGGTCCACATGAAAATGTTGAGAATTTATGAATGAATAGTCGAAAAACTAGGTATTCCGATGGTGCCAGCAGGCAAGACATACTTTAGGGCTGTTCCAGCAAAACATACATGGGACCAGGGGAAGGCACTTTTTTTACAGGGGTACCACCCATAGAAGCAAATTATTAAACTTTCCTTATTTTCTTTGAACTTAATACAAGTTTCTAACACCCAACCATACCAGCAAATTAAATTGCCTTCCCCCCGTCCCATGTATGTTTTGCTGGAACAGCCCTTAGTGTTAACTCTTGTTTAAATAAAATAATTCTTTAATTGTGAGTAAACAAAATATGTATTTTTTCTTTTATTTGAAAAGTTTAATAGCTAGGCATCTAATATTTAGTATACAGAAGTGCATGTTATGGTGTACACATCTGTCATCATCCCTTTTGACCCTGACCCCAATTTTACACTCCAGGAACTTTGTGAACAAATATAAAAATATAATAAAATTTTTAAAAATTAAAAAGTGCCTTATATAAAACTCTAAAGTGCTTTTGCAATATGTAAGACCTAACATTAAGTTTGATTTATTAAATAGAAAAATAAAAATACAAGGCTGAGCATGAAAAACATGCTTTTAAATGCTGGATTGGAATGATCTTTTAATAAAAAGCTTCGCCAAGCAGCATGATACGACCGCAACATGTTGAACCCTGTACGTTTTAGGCCTAATATGGATAGTCTATTGTTCTGGACACATGCAGCCCATGGTGGACTGACAAAGGTTTTTGACACATGCTTCTCTGATGGACTTTCAACCCAGGGGCTAAAAATATAAATTTTGAATGTTGTATTCTACTCTTTAAAAGAATAATGTTTGGGGAAAAAATTAAAAATCGAACCAGAATTTTTTTAAAATTATGATTACAGCCCAAAAATTTATTCTTAAATTTAGAATCGCTACCTGACAAGAATAAATTTGCAAAAAAATTTTCAAAAACGGACCACAAATAAAAAAGCCCCATTTGGCCCCTAATTACGTAATAGGGGGAAAAAGGGGGCGTCGCAAAAATTAATTCTTAATTTTGTATTCGCTATTTGACAAGAACAAACGTGCAAAAAAATTTTTCAAAATCGGACCAGAAATAAAAAAGTTTCAATTTCGGCCCCATTTGGCCCCTAATTACGTAATAAGGGGAAAAAGGGGGGGTCGCAAAAATTAATTCTTAATTTTGTATCCGCTATTTGACAAGAACAAACATGCAAAAAAAATTTCAAAATCGGACCAGAAATAAAAAAGTTTCAATTTCGGCCCCTTTTGGCCCCTTATTACGTAACAGGTGAAAAAGGGGTGGGGGTCGCAAAAATAAATTCTCAAATTTGGATTCGCTACTTGACAAAAATAAACTTGCAAAAAAAAATTTCAAAATCGGACCACAAATAAAAAAGTTTCGATTTTGGCCCCATTTGGCCCCTAATTATGTAATAGGGGGAAAAAGGGGGGGTCGCAAAAATTAATTCTTAATTTTGTATCCGCTATTTGACAAGAACAAACATGTAAAAAAAAATTTCAAAATCGGACCACAAATAAAAAAGTTTTTATTTTGGCCCCTTTTGGCCCCTAATTACACAACAGAGAAAAAGGGGGGGGGGGCGCAAAAATTCATCAGGTTCATTCTTTTATTGTAAGAAACATTCTTGACAAATTTCACAGCAATAGGCCAACTAGGACCAAAGTTATGGTGGAAACAAGTAAAATATTTGAATTTTTTTCCCCTTTGGGGCCCCTAATTTCAAAACAAAAAAAGGGGGGACCCCCAAAATCAATCCCATTCATCCTTGTATGGTAAGGAACATCACTGTCAAATTTCATAGCAATTGGATAACTAGAACTAAAGTTATTGTGGAAACAAACAAAAAAGTAGTATTTTTGGCCCCTTTTTGGCCCCTAATTTCTAAACGAAAAATGGGGGGACCCCCAAAATCAATCCCATGCATCCTTTTATGGTAAGGAACATCATTGTAAAGTTTCATAGCAATCGGATAACTGGAACTAAAGTTATTGTGGAAACACTAAAAAGTTAACAGACAACGACGACGACGACGACAGCATCATACCATAATACGTCCGCAAATTTTTTGCGGTCGTATAAAAATGTAAGTTTTCTAGTAATGTACTTTACAGGCATACATCACTGTAGTGGCATGTAATCACATTGTAATACTTTTTTATCGTAACAGTAATCAGTGTACATATTTCAAAAATCATACCTAAACTACTGTCAGGGTGTATTTATAATATATCTCCTAACAGATCTTCATAAACCTCTCAGAAAGTATTGCAGACAATGCATAACAAGTTCAATTATACAATATGTACATGTAACCAAAAGATATTTTGTCCAAAAGACATAATGTTCAATCTTACAACATTTGAGATGAATGGACGGTCAGAGGAACAGATGGAGAAACAAATGGATGAACAGACCGAAAAACTATTTGCCCATCCCCCACCCCCCTATAGATTAAGTAAAAAAACATTTTCATATTCCACTGAAATAAAGTTTAAAATTGACACTTTTCATTGATAAATAAAGCAAATAGTATACTATATATTCATGATAATTTCAACTTTTTACTTTTGATTTTAAGTATTGCATCAGCTAATGTTTGATAGTCTGTGAGATCATTATAGATGTGACATGAGATCCTGACATATAGAACTCCACCAATACACTTCACTGGTACCTGAAATATAAGAACATTTTTGTTAAACAAGAATATGTCCAAAAGATATAATGTTAAACCTTGTAAAATGAAATATCAATTTAAACCTAACAGAGAAGAATGAACCCAAATGCACTGCTACTTTATACCGGTATAATCAATTAATGATTTGGACTTTTACCATGTTTACCTTTTAATGTTTTATTTAATGTATGTTTTGGTTTTACCTTTTAAGGCAGATGGGTTGTCTAAAAAATTATACAGAACTTCTTAAATTTTTTACACAGTTAGCCCTAGACTGGTACTTTAATTCTCAATAATAAAATTAAAAAGTTCACCATAAGAAATTTTGTAGAAAAGACTTTGAAAAATGCATGATTTTAGTATGTTTAATATAGGATCAAAAGAGAAAATTCAAATTTCCTTTACCTTAAATATTTTTTTTTAAGTTGTGAAAATGTTTGTTTTATATGGATTATTAAATATACTACACAAAAATTAAATTAACCATCAAAATTTTTGAAAAAAGTGAAAAATGTTTTTTTTTCCCAATTATTTCTATACAAATTATCTCCCCCTGAAAAGTAAGGGAAACAAGAGGCTCCCAGGAGCCTGAATCGCTCACCTGGTCTTGATGTTGACCCTATACTTTTGTAGAGCTAAATGAGCTGAACATTTAAGCAAGCAACAGCTTTTCTCTACCTGCAATAGTTTTCATTCTATAGACCAAAAACACCATTTTTCACCTATAAGGGGCCATAACCCCTATAAGGAGTTACTGACAACTTCGACCCTATGGAGACTTTTGTAGAGTTAAATGAGCTGCACATTTAAGCAAGCAACAGCTAATCTCTATCTGCAATAGTTTTCATTCTGTAGGCCAAAAACATGAAAAATCGCTATTTTTCAAGGGCCGTAACCCCTGTTAGGGGTCACCTGACAACTTCTACCCTATGGAGAATTTTGTAGAGCTAAATGAGCTGAACATTTAAGCAAGCAACAGCTAATCTCTATCTGCAATAGTTTTCATTCTGTAGGCTAAAAACATGAAAAATCGCTATTTTTCAGGGGCCGTAACCCCTATAAGGGGTCATCTGACAACTTCAACCCTATGGACAATTTTGTAGAGCTAGATGAGCTGAACATTTAAGCAAGCAACAGCTAATCTCTATCTGCAATAGTTTTCATTTTATAAGACAAAAACATGAAAAATCACTATTTTTCAGGGGCCATAATCCCTATAAGGGGTCATCTGACAACTTCGACCCTATGGAGAATTTTGTAAAGCTAAATGAGCTGAACATTTAAGCAAGCAACAGCTAATCTCTATCTGCAATAGTTTTCATTCTGTAGGCCAAAAACATGAAAAATCGCTATTTTTCAGGGGCCGTAACCCCTATAAGGGATCATCTGACAACTTCGATCCTATGGAAAATTTTGTAGAGCTAAATGAGCTGAACATCTAAGCAAGCAACAGCTAATCTCTATCTGCAATAGTTTTCATTCTGTAGGCCAAAAACATGAAAAATGGCTATTTTTCACCTTTAAGGGGCCGTAACCCCTATAAGGGGTCATCTGACAACTTCGACCCTATGGAGAATTTTGTAGAGTTAAATGAGCTGAACATTTAAGCAAGCAACAGCTAATCTCTATCTGCAATAGTTTTCATTCTGTAGGCCAAAAACATGAAAAATCGCTATTTTTCAGGGGCCGTAACCCCTATAAGGGATCATCTGACAACTTCGATCCTATGGAAAATTTTGTAGAGCTAAATGAGCTGAACATCTAAGCAAGCAACAGCTAATCTCTATCTGCAATAGTTTTCATTCTGTAGGCCAAAAACATGAAAAATGGCTATTTTTCACCTTTAAGGGGCCGTAACCCCTATAAGGGGTCATCTGACAACTTCGACCCTATGGAGAATTTTGTAGAGTTAAATGAGTTGAACATTTAAGCAAGCACCAGCTAATCTCTATCTGCAATAGTTTTCATTCTGTAGGCCAAAAACATGAAAAAATGCTATTTTTCACCTTCAAGGGGCCGTAACCCCTATAAGGGGTCATCTGACAACTTTGACCAAAAGGAGACTTTTGTAGAGCTTTTGATGCTGAATCAGTAGCGTGGCCTCAGATTTCCTCTATCTCTTATACTTTTTGATTTATAAGCCAAAAACAGTAGTCTGACCCCCCCAAGTCTATTTTTAGTAACGGCGGCCATGGTTTTTAACGGATCAAAAATCAAAACACAAGTTTGGTGCAGGACACCCTAAGGATCATTCATACCAAGTTTCATTAAATTCTGTTTGGTAGTTTCAGAGGAGAAGATTTTTAAAAAATTGTTAACAGACGACGACGACAGACGACGACAGACGACGACGACGATGACGACGACGGACGCCAAGTGATGGTAATAGCTCACATGGACCTTCGGTCCAGGTGAGCTAAAAAATGAAATTCGCAAAGAAAGTGTATTTTATCAAAATTTTTGATGTAATTATCAATTTAGATGTTTACCTAGCCCAACAGATATCAATTAGAATAACAAGCATTATAAATATAAAGTTATGATAGATGTGCAAAAAGAATGCTCAGTGATATACACCCCATCTACCTTAAATTGGGTTTTACCTATCATTTAATTACTTTATCAGTTAGTTTCGGTACCTGACAAACACAAGTCTTATTTTTGTCTTGATTATTTTACTAAATACAACTACATTTCAGTGTTACTAGTAAGATGCTCTGTTGAAAACACTTGTGTGTTGAAGAATACATTAAAACATGAAAATGTACATGTAAATTTCAAAATTGTCAAAACTTCAAGATTCTTCCTATTTCAGGCAAATATTGATCACAAGTCATAATCTGGGTTCCATTTCAACCTTTTTTGATTTAATTGTTCTATAACTATGCTCTTCATATTCACATAGTGTTTGGCATTTTCCTAATTTTGGCCAGGGCGCTCTGATAAGTCTTGGATGAATGAAAGGTTTGTTAGACAAACTAAAATTTGTGCTGCTATATTTTATTTCTAACAGTATCAACCATTAAGTTATACTGCTGTAGTGTGACAATAAAAGCCTTCACATTGTAGATTCATTTATTTTCATGGGTATCAATTTTCATGGTTTCTCCATAAAAGACAGTTTGTTGAATATCTATTTTGTGGTTTGCACATGATGCAAAGTGTAATCAATGTAATAGTAAACTTCGTTTGACTCTTTTTTGTTGTTAATGAATGACACCCATAAAAATTGATACACCATGAAAAATTAAGAAACCACAGTACCTCAATATTAAACTGATGATAGAGTTTGTTCTGCAGATCCTCAGCATCTTTATATTCAGCGTTCTCTGTATGGTCATATATCTCTTGTGGTACTTCTACTAAAGCCATACTACCTATAACAAGAACAATAATAGATAAAATAGGTACTGGTAGTCATTAAACTTTGAAGTCTTTTAGAATGAATTAATTAACAGGATGGAAGGGGGGCATGCACCTTTGAATATTAATATTACAATGTACCATGATTATAAATATTTATCATTTAAATTTAATATTTTGCAAGAACCAAGGTATTGAGACACTTGAAGCCTTTTAAGATAATTTTCCTATTTAAACTTAATATTGTAAAAGCAAAGTACCAAGGTTTGTGTTAAATGAGCAATGGAAGCATTTACCGGTTTTACCAACCTTTCTAAAAATTAAAGAAAGTTTTTTTAACAGAATCACCAAAGGATGTGAAAAACTGAAATTGCTTTCATCAAAATATGGTAAGTAGGAACTGCTGGTTAAAATCTTTTAGCTTTTAACATATTTTTTAAAGTAAAAATACTTTATACTAGAATGTTGTGTCAGGAACATTCATTCCATATACATTATCAGTCATTAACCTACCAAACATATCTTGTGGTGCAGCTAACCTGGTGTTCCATTCTTTTATCAAGAGATTGCCTTGAAAATAAAAAAAATTGAAATAAATTACTTTGAATTGACAGCATTATTTTAAACAAAATTTAAAAATGTACACAAAGAACAAAAAAAAATTCACAATTGATGATTAAATTTCATTGCATTAAAAGGTGTGTCTCAAATATATCAGAGTAAAGAAACTTAAAGTGTAAGTTCGCGATTTTTTCAAAATTTGTACATTGAAAGACTATCATGTAAAAATAACTTTAGTGAAATTCCTAACGCTCAAATATGCATAGTTAGGATAAAATTGGCTTTTGAAAGTAAAAAAATTCGATCCATGGAGGGTCACGTGATTTGTACTAGATGGCACTGCTCAAAGCCAATACACAGAGTGAATGTTGCATCCTATACCAATGTGGTATTTACCGATGTGTACCACCACGGACAATTTGGAATAATTAAAATTAAGTCGGGAATGATAAAATAAAAGTCAATCTTATGATTGATTGTGAAACATTTTAAAATGGTACCAATCGTAAAGTTCAGAATTAATTCGTATAAAAATATAGAATAAAAAAAAAATTGATACGCCGTACAGACATTTTCCGAAAATATATATTTCAATTTTCAGTATGTAGAATTGCCATATACTATAATTTCTTTTATACATCCTGTTTAAAATTCATGGTTCCCAGACACCCTACTGGGATTACCTTGCATGATTCGTTTGAAGTGATATTTTGATAATGAGCCCTTCCGTGCAAACCATCGCACCACAGGGGCTTACTTATGGTTTTTTGTGTAGAAGACTTTATTCCCTCCTACAAACCACTGGCACAACAGGGGTTCACTTGCCATTTCCTGTGTATGTTTAGTACCCCAGTGCAAACTATCAGCACCACAGGGGTTTAATATTGTTTCCTGTGTATTAGAAGTTGACATTTACCTGGTTGAATGGGTTCTAGAACACTTTCTTTTAACGAAAATCAACCCCTTTGGTCCGCCAGAGTCTATTGAACATTGAAGTGCGAAAATGTTAATAAAATACCCTTTCTAATCAAAAACTCATAAAAACAATAAACTGTAGCTGAGAAAATCATATCGAATTAATTATTGTCTCAGACTGTAGGAATCTTTTTTTTTGTCAAGTTGCAAACAATTATGCAGTTAATTAATTGTTTTTCCAATACACTTCAAAAATGGAAAAAAGTGGGAACTTAAACTCTTTAGACACATTTTTAATTTGGGTACTAGTATTACACAAACCATGCACATACACGATGTAGCACCACGCTTTGGCTGATTGATAATTGCAAGAGAAAGGTAGTCAATGAAGTGAACAGGTGATATTGACACCTGCTGATTAATTATACCGTATACTAATTAAGAAATTATTAAAAGATGTGCCGGTCCAAATTCTTAAAACCGAGCTGTGGTGGGTGTGTCTAAAGCGGATTGAGTGCTGCAAGGAAATCTTTGATTGGAGGAGCACCTTAATTGATCTATGATATCTGTCAATTATACCTGTAATTAACCAACAGGGCGTGGCAGATCGTCCAAAAGGTTAATGATTTTAATTGACACCTGTGTATTCATCAAGAACTGAATTTATTGTCTTAAATATTTGAAAAAGGATTGAAAACTAGGGCTACTGTGTCAATAAATGTTTCAGATTATTTACTATTTGGAATTATAATTAATTATTTTAAAAACAATTTAAGGTTTAAGTAAACTATTATCTTGCTAAACGCGGGATTAAAAAAATTATTAATGCCAAATTATTCATATTTCAAATCATTATTATGATCGACAACATCGGTCTTATGTTACAAATATCGTTAATTGGTTCATGTATTTATCATTGGAGATGTCACATCTCCAATTGAGCTATCCCATAATTCATCATTGTTCATAACATGGACGCGCCCATATGGTCTTGTTTATAGGAATAAAATTATGAATAACTTTCTTAATATATCGTTTTCAATACCAAAACCCGGCATGATGCCTACTCTCATTATAATAAATCAAATAAACTAATAACTCAAAAATCACGAACTTACACTTTAAGATAACTAGGTCTTCATGAATCTGATTTCAAAGAAATTATTGGAAGAAAAATAATGATCACAATTCGTTGAATACCCATATAATAGTTTTCAACTTAAAATTAGGAAATGGCAACCCAAAAGACAAACATAGAAGTTTTGTCTTTCCACTTTGGGAGCGCGGTGGCCGAGTGGTTAAGGCACTGGACTTTAAATCACAGGTCGACACCTCTGTGGGTTCGAGCCCCACACGTGTCAAGGTTTCCAGACACCTACCGTTGCTCGTGGGTTTCACCGATTTTCCAGCTTGGAATATCGGGCTTTCCTCCCACAAAAGTCTGGCGACCATGCAAGGGCCTCATATTAGCCAAACGGTCGTTAATCTTGCCGTCGGTCAAAAGCTCTTCAGAGCTTATGTTAATTGTTTGACTTGTGTACACATCACATCACTGATGTGTGCTCACCGACGTTAAATAAATCTTACCCTTTACCCTTTACCCTCTAACAACTAGCACAGACTTCAAAAGGCCCAATACAAGAAAAGTGTACTGTTTTCCATTGTGGATGTTTTAAATTTACATTTATATTGTAGGTCGTGTCACATACACTTATTCTACATCTCATTTTCTTCTATTTCTACATGTATTTCACTATTTGAATAAATTGATACGATTAAAGGTAGAAAACAAAAAATATCAAAGAAAAATATTAGTGTTTATAACTAAAAAATCTAACATATTTTGTCAATGTACATTTCAAAATTGTCAAAACTTGAAATTTTTTCCTAAGATCTTAAGTCATAGTTTGGGTTCCAATTCAGTGTGTTTTGATTTTATTGTCTTCATACATATTCATATGGTGTTTGGCATTTTCCTAATTTTGGCCAAAGCACCTCTAAAATGATGATTAGTTTTCATTCAAAGAATGATAATTACAGGTTACTGTTTGCAAAAATTTATTTATCAATTTACTGCTTGTATTGACATTCAATTTTAGGTTTTGTATCTTTGATTCATATAATGTAAGCATGACAAAAGACTTACAGGCTTTTTCACACAAACCATACATGTACTGCCTCATCAGACCTGCACCTACAAACTCCCAAAAATCTAGCACTGTGTGTAAAGCTAAGTAAGGGCTGTAATCATGTAAACCTGTAATAAATTTCTAGAGTTAAAGAATAGATAAGTTATAATGTAAATAAGCCTCATAAAATTGCTCTGACATTGCAAAAGCATATATCACAATGCTTATTATCAACAACTCCAATGCTAAGATGAAGAAAGAAGTATTTTTAAATGCATGTTCATGAATAACCTGTGAATTTTTTGGCACATAATCCTTTGAACCTTTGTGTTGAGAAAGATAAAAGTTATCTATATATATCTTGTATTTGATAAAAAATGGACAAATGCTGTTCGGCCTCGATTGAAAATCATAAAAGTTTAAGAAAATGATTTTTTGTGTGTGTGTAATTGAAAGCAATGATTAAGATACACCACTGACATCAACTTTACTGTCAATGAATGTGAAATTCCTATAATACTTTGAATTCATTTATTTTTGTGGGTAAGAATTTTTGTGGTTTGATGAAAATAAATAAGTTCGAGCATTCTTAAACTTGTGGTTCTAAAGTCTGCAGCATACAGATCAAAGTTAAATTTCCCTTTTGATGGGGTATCAAATTTTGTGGGTCAAGGCAAAAAGGCAAACCAAGCAAAGTACGAAAATTGATATCCAAAGAATATTAATGAAACCACAAAAATGTACATCTATAACAAAAGATTACTTTTAACTTACCAGCCCATATAAATTCAGAATTAAATCCTGACCCAAAGCCATGTGATATGATAAGTGGGCGTGTCTTGTCTTGTAGCTCCTTCCTAACATACATAAAGGCACTGCCCTTAGGGGCACAGAACCACTTGTGGGCATTACTGATGTAATAGTCTGCATCAATGGACTTCATGATAATGTCCAGAGATCCTAAGGCATGAGCTCCATCTATTAATACTGGAACATTTCTATTTAAAAACAGAACAAATAATCAGCAATAGTTCAAAAGATAACAAAACATGTTACCAGTTACTTCAATGTTGATGATGTACCATGTTTAATGACAAGGAATTAAAATACACACATGCTTATAACATTTCTTGTTTGTTTGCTCCAAAAACATATAGAACATATACAAATATACTGTGTAATGTTAAATGCATAGTATTAACACTAACTACAAAAATAAACTTTTAAGTTAATCCCTGGTGACATAAATTACCAAATGCATGTTTGGCCTAAAAATATAAATACAATAGTGACTTTTTACACCAATACAATGGCATTATTTGAATTACATAATTGCAAAAAGAAAGTTGCAATAAGCAGAAACTGCTTGTCCTACTAAGGCACACAGGTGTTCACTTTTTATATTGACCTGATTTTGCACATCTTGTTGCTTATCAGTTGTGTCAATGTGTCTTTTATTTTGTCTTCTGTTTCTCTTAGTTTTGTCATGTAAAGTTGGATTTTTCTTTCTGCAAGATTCACATGCCCCTTTGGTCCTTTTTGTCTTCAATTTCTCTACAGACCTTTTATGACAAATCTGTATAATTTCTTCCACAGGCATAATTATGGGTGTGTTACTAGGAATGTGGTCAAACACAGCTAGCTTGGTTCCTTCCTTCAAAGTCTTGTTTACTAAATCAATTATCTGTATAAATACATAATAATTAAATCACATAATCAAACTATCAGTCAACAATCTTGAAAGATATTGCAATTGTACAGGCTTAGAACCTTTTACAATTCAGCAAACATGTCTTACATTATTTGTTTTCTTACTATTCCAGGGTCATGCAATTAGACATCAAATTAAAGCAAGATTTAATACTATATTAAATTGCAGTTATAATATAGAATTTTCTTTTTAGATAAGCACCAAAAACTGGAGCTGTTGTAATGGAATTTAAATATTGTGTGAACGGTAATTCTTCACTCATGTGAAAGGAAATTATTTCTTCTTTTTTCATCTGGTGAATCCCCTATTTTGTTATTACCCCTATGAGTTACATGGATGACTAACCTGTTGTTTACCTGTGACAGGAAAGCTGACATGCTCTTCCTGTAAGATAGCCCCAGTCTGTTCGCATTGCCATCTTATCAGCTTTTTAACAGCTCCTGAAAGGAACATCTTACTTGTAAGAATCTGTTTAAGCTACTGCTTTCACATTTGTATTAAAAATTTCAAAAGTTGATATCTTAGATTGGAATTATGTATTATGTATCCCCCCATTTTTGAGGGGAGACATATTGTTTTTGTCCTGTCAGTTTGTCCGTCTGTCTGTTTGTCTGTCACAAAGTTTGTCAGCCCAACTCCTCTGAAACTACTGAACCAAATTCAATAAAGACTTGGTATATGCGAAGGACACCATAATTATGTTGTTGCGCATATTACCAGTAAATTTTGATCCTGAAATTGTTGTGGGAGTTACAGCCCTTTGAACTTAGAAATTAGCTGAAAATCCTCATGTATCATCTTGTCAGCACAACTCCTCTGAAACTACAGAACCGAATTCAATGAAACTTGGTATATAGGAAGGACACCATATGTAGTTGCACATATTACTAGGAAATTTTTATCCTCAAATATTTGTGGGAGTTACGGCCCTTTTTTTGCTTCCGATCTCTGTTTTTTGAATTCTTTGTGAATTGTTCCATTGTAAAATGCACATTTTAAAGATGCTTTAAAAGACAATTTACATACGAATAAGAATTCAATAACAAAGAAAAATCAAGTGAAATAGACTTATCTAAAGAGCAATACACATCAAATGGGACATTCCACTTAAAAACTGGAACAGTTCACTTTCAATACACTAAATGGACCTGTCTATTATATTATCAGTGGGTTTCGTGATATCTGGCTAATACACATTAAATGGAACAGTCCACTTCTAGGGAGTTCTAATCTGGCCTGAACACTTTTTATAAAACAGTTCACTTCTGTTAAGCACATGAAATCACAAGTGATTAGATTTCTGTTGAACTCATCAGACAGCTAACTACAAATGAGTATTACTTGATTTGTACTCACATGCAATTGAAGTTTTCATTACTTGTGAGTAGTGAGCAAGGTTACCACAAATCAGTTCATAAGGTTCACTGTAAGTGAGTAGAAATAAACAACTTCTCATAAGCAGTTCAAAGCAGATAGACTCCTAAGTGAGTTGTAATCAAGCTTTACTCATATATTGATATGGAACAGTTCATTTTAAAATTGTAGTTGATAAAATGGACGAGTCCATTTTGTAATATCAATCAAAGCCAATACACATGAAATGGAACAGTCCATTTAGCGGTGGCCCACACATACATGTGGTCAAAACTTATAAAATAGACCAGTCTTCACATGCTGTTCAAAGCCAATACACATAAATGGAACAGTCCACTTCTACTAACCATAGCAACAACTCTAGCAAATACACATATAATGGAAACAATCCATTTTTAAAGCAATGAAACTAAATACACATAAAATGGACCAGTTCACTTCTATTTATTACATGAAGCTGTTAAAGCAAATGAATATTACAATGTATAACTTTTTACAAATACATGTACATGACAAAAATGCATACAAAACAGTAATTTTAGCAAAAAGTCAAGGAAAAACTTAAAACATGAAGGGCATTCAAATCTTACAGTCCATAAAGCAAAGCAAAAAGAATGAAACAAGAACGGAATTCCTGGGCTCCCGCTGAGTGGAAAAATTCTAAGTCAGCCTGCTTAACAGGAAGTAGATAAGAGACAGACCTGAAAACACGTCCCACCATATGGGACCCGTACCTGAAGCTGTATACCAAATATCAAAAGCCTACGATTAATAGTTTTTGAGAAATAAATAAAGTGTGACAGACGAACACTGGCAAACCAAATTACAGTAAAATTGGTCTTTTAAAAGGGTAAGCAGTTCCTATTTGCTGAAAAAACATCTATTGTGTTGATGCTCAATTGTTACATTACAGTAAGGTCATATCCAGTATCTGATCGAATGAAATCTATATTGGTCTGTAAGTACATGAAATCACCTATAAAATTTCTTAGGTGATTTCGAATATTGGCAGTACTTTGTTGTGGAAATAAGACAAAGACGTGTATAAGTTTCACTCTCTATCGCAAATTTCTGAATTTGTCATAAAGACATGACATTACAATAAGTATAATGCTGCAAAACGTTACAATTATTATGCGCCATTTCCAACAGGTGATGAAACCAACATATTATTCAGATAGAACTTTTGAGGGCCAAATCTACATATTAGGGTATACATTATATATTCCATATGCTAAGGAATAACATACAAGCTGTGAAAAACCATGAAAGTTCACTTAATCTGACCCCAAACTCTTTCCTGTCCAGCAAATGCCAACAGGAAATACTAGTGCTAGGACATACTTCACAAAAGGACACCAAAACTTTATATTGAACACTTAATGAAACAAGAGGCTCCCAGGAAACTTAGAAGCTTAGAAATTAGCTGAAATACCTCATGTATCATCTTGTCAGCACAACTCCTCTGAAACTACTGTACCGAATTCAGTGAAACATGGTATATAGGAAGGACACGATATGCAATTGCATATTTTACTAAGGAAATTTTTATCTTCGAAGTTTTGTGGGAGTTAAGACCCTTTTTTTTTTGCTTCCGATCTCTGTTTTTTTTTAAATTCTCTGTGAATTAATTGTTCCATTGTAAAATGCACATTTAAAGTTGCTTAAAAAGACAATTTAGAAATAAGAATAAGAATTCAATAACAAAGAAAAGACAAGTGAAATGGACTAATCTAAAGAGCAATACACATCAAATGGGACATTCCACTTAAAAACTAGAACAGTTCACTTTCAATACACTAAACGGACCTGTCTATTATATTATCAGTGGGTTTCGTGATATCTGGCTAATACACATTAAATGGAACAGTCCACTTCTAGGGAGTTCTAATCTGGCCTGAATATGTCTTATAACAGTTCAACTCCTGTTTAAAGCACATGAAATCACAAGTGAGTAGATTTCTGTAGAACTCATCAGACAGCTAACTACTAGTGAGTATTGCTTGATTTGTAACAATCATGCAATTGAAGTTTTCATTACTTGTGAGTAGTGAGCAAGGTTACCGTACCACAAATCAGTTCATATGGTTCACTGTATTAGTGAGTAGAAATTGACAACTACTCATTAAACAGTTCAAAGCAGATAGACTTCAAGTGAGGTGTAATCAAGCTTTACCCATACATGTAGATAAATAAAATGGACCTGTCCATTTTGTAATATAAATCAAAGCCAATACACATGAAATGGAACAGTCCACCTAGTGGTTGCCCACACATACATGTAGTCAAAACTTATAAAATAGACCAGTGATAGAAATACATATTTACATCAACATCTTTAAAAAAAAGTCTTATAATATGTATACATCTGTAGGGATGAGAGCACTTACAAGGTCTGTTTTGCAAAAAAAAAGTTGTTTTTATGGTCAAAGTCCTATAACTCCTAAAAAAATATTCCAAAAAAATGCTGATTTTCGAACTTGACCAAGGAATTAGTGATATAAACATTTGGTATAAATTTCATGAAAATCCGTCAACATCTGTAGGGATGAGAGTGCTTACAAGGTCTGTTTTGCAAAAAAATAGAGTCTTGTTTATGGTCAAAGTCCCATTTCTCCTACAAGAATTATCAAAAAAATGCTGATTTTTGAACTACAAAATTTGTAGCCTTGAGAGGGCTTACAAGAAGTATGACAGACAGAAAGACGGACGGACCCCTGGCATTTCTATGTCCCCAATCCGCGTTGCGGCAGGGGACAAATAAGTTGATTTCATGGGTATATCCCGTCTTTGGCTCCTTTTAGCAATGTAGTGGTGCAATATATATCAAATCCATTAACACATATAGTTGACAGAATTTAATGAGCAAATGAACAAAAAAAATCAAATTGAATGAATGATAAACATTCTACAACAGTTTTGTCAATACACTCATTTTAGCCACTTTTTACCCTTTTTTCTTCAATGGGTAACACAAACCCCAATTACAATATCAACCTTCCTTTAGTGGATATAATCATCATATTAAAACTTCAAAACAATTGGCTGGCCTACTACAACTAAAATTTGTGTAAAACTTTTTGCCTCAACAAACTTTTTAAAAATGGCCTTGGAATATGAGTGTACACCATAACCCAAAAAGCTAATTCGTTGATTCCTGGAATTTAATACTCTGTTTTATGTATATTAAATTCTTAAATATTTTAGTTCTGTGAAGCCAGAGTTGAATGTTTTGGTTTGTTTCTTTTTCTGCTTCTGTTCTCTGTTTTTTAAATTCTCTCTGAATTGTTCCATTGTAAAATGCACATTTAAAAAGTTTTGAAGACAATTTACATAAGAATAAGGATTCAATAACAAAGAAAAGACAAGTGAAATGGACTAATCTACAGAGCAATACACATCAAATAGGCCAGTCCACTTAAAACTGGAACAGTTCACTTTCAATACACTAAATGGACCTGTCTATTATATCATGAGTGCGTTTCATCTGGCTAATACACATTAAATGGAACAGTCCACTTCTAGTGAGTTCTAATCTGGCCTGAACAGTTCTTATAAAACAGTTCAATTCCTGTTATGCACATGAAATCACAAGTGATTAGTTTTCTATTGAACTCATCAGACAGCTAACTACTAGTGAGTATTGCTTGATTTGTACTCACATGCAATTGAAGTTTTCATTACTTGTGAGTAGTGAGCAAGGTTACCACAAATCAGTTTATTATGGTTCACTATAAGTGAGTAGAAATTAAAAACTACTCATAAAATAGTTAAAAGCATATAGACTTCTAAGTGAGTTGTAATCAAGCTTTACTCATATATTGATATGGAAACAGTTCATTTTCAAATGGTTGTTCACAAAATGGACCAGTCCATTCTGTAATATCAATCAAAGCCAATACACATGAAATGGAACAGTCCACTTAGTGGTGGCCCACCAATTTTGTTCAAAGCCAATACACATAAATGGAACAGTCCACTTCTACTAACCAAAGCGGCAACCCTAGCATATACACATAAAACGGAAACAATCCATTTTTAAAGCAATGAAACTTAATACACATTAAATGGATCAATTCACTTTTATTTATTACATGTAGCTGTAAAAGCCAATACATATTACAATGTATAACTTTTGTTTACAAGAAATACATGTACATGACAAAAATGCATACAAAACAGTAATTCTAGCAAAAAGTCAAGGAAATACTTAAAACATGAAGGGCATTCAAATCTAACAGTCCATAAAGCAAAGCAAAAAGAATGAAACAAGAATGGAATTCCTGGGCTCCCGCCGAGGGGAAAAAATTCTAAGTCAGCCTGCTTAACAGGAAGTAGATAAGTAACAGACCTGAAAACGCATCCCACCATTTGGGACCCGTACCTGAAGCTGCATTATACCAAATATCAAAAGCCTACAATTAATAGTTTTTGAGAAATAAAAAAAAGTGTGACAGACGGACACTGGCAAACCAAATTACAGTAAAATTGGTCCTTTAAAAGGGTAGGCACTTCCTGTTTGCTGAAAAACATCTATTGTGTTGATGCTCAATTATTATGTCACAGTAAGGTCAAATCAAGTATCTGATCGATTGAAATCTGTATTGGTCTGTAAGTACATGAAATCACCTATAAAATTTCTAAGGTGATATCGTATATTGGTAGTACTTCTTTGTGGAAATAAGACAAAGACATGTAAGTTTCACTCTCTATTGCAAATTTCTGAACTTGTCATAAATACGTGACGTTACAATAAGTATAATGCTGCAAAATGTTACAGTTATTATGCGCCATTTCCTAAATGGTGATGACATCAACCTAGGACCAATATATTATTCAAATAGCACTTTTGGGGGCCAAATCTACATAATTAGGGTATACATAATATATATTATATGCTAGGGAATAACATACATGACATACAAGCTGTGAAAATTCACGAAGGTTACTTAAACAATCTGACCCCAAACTTTTTCCTGTCCAGCAAATGCCAACAGGAAATACTAGTGCTAGGACATACTTCACAAAAGGACACCAAAACTTTATATTGAACACTAAATGAAACAAGAGGCTCCCAGGAGCCTGAATTGCTCACCTGGTCTGGATGTCGACCCTATAAAGACTTTTGAAGAGCTTATAAAAAGCTGAATATTTAAGCAAGCAACAGCTTTTCTCTATCTTTTACAGTTTTCATTCTGTAGGTCAAAAACATGAAAAAATATTATTTTAGGGGCTATAATCCCTATATGGTGTCATCTGAAACTTCAACCTAATGAAAACTTTTGTAGAGCTAAAAGAGCTGAACATTTAAGCAAGCAACAGCTTCTCTCTACCTGCTATAATTTTCCTTCCATAGGCCAAAAACAGGAAAAAAAACATTATTTTAGGGGCCATAACCCCTATAAAAGGTCATCTGACAACTTTGACCCTACAGAGACTTTTGTAGAGCTAAATAAGCTGAACATCTAAGCAAGCAACAACTTTTCCCTATCTGCTATAGTTTTCATTCTATAGGCCAAAAACATGAAAAAACGTTATTAAAGGGGTCAACTGACAACTTTGACTCAATGGAGACTTTTGTAGAGCTAAATGAACTGAACTTTTAAGCAAGCAGCAGCTTCTCTCTACCTGCAATAGTTTTCGTTCTAAAGGCCAAAAACATGAAAAAACTTTATTTTATGGGCCGTAACCCCTGTAAGGGGTCATCTGACAATATTACCTTGAAGTGTTGATGCAAGAAATTAAAAGCTCCAACACTTTTATTCGCGTACAATCTACAGAATGTAGTATTAGTGAGGACCATATTTTAAATACCACATCACTACGAGCCGCTCGTACCTACCTACAATGTACTGGATCCCTAAATTACACAAAAATCCTTATAAATCTCGTTTCATATCTGCTTCAAGTAAGTGTTCTCTCACTAATATTTCTAAAGTCTTATCACTTGCTTTGACTACTATGAAAGAATTTATTATTTGATACTACGAAAAGGTATTTGAAAACAGTGGTATAAATCATTTTTGGAGTGTGAATAATTCGTTCGATGTTTTAGACAAACTTCGTGCTTTTGAAGGTTCTTACCATACAGTTGATAGCTACGATTTTTCTACTTTGTACACTAACCTTCCTCACTGTCTTATTAAAAAACAATTTGAATACCTGGTTAAATGGTGTTTCGATAAATCTAAAAGTGACTATATCTGCTCTAAAGTTTCTAAATTATTTAATAAATCGTTTTTTAGCAACGAGACTCATAAAGGTTACGTCAATTGGACTGATGCAGAAATGATAACTGCTCTAAATTATCTTTTGGACAACATTTATATTCGTTTTGGGAGAACAATTTATCGCCAAGTCATTGGTATCCCTATGGGAACTAATTGTGCCCCACTTATTGCTGACCTTTTCTTGTATTGTTATGAATCCCAATTTATGGCAAAACTTCAAAAAGACCCCAACAGAAAAAAATCTCATTGAAACTTTTAATTATACATACAGATATTTAGACGACATTCTTTCACTAAACAATCCCACATTTTCGAATTTTATTATGGAAATTTATCCCAAGGAATTAACTTTGAATAAATCTAACCTTACTGGTGATAGATGCCCCTTTTTAGATTTAGATTTAAGTATAATCAATGGAAAATTACACACTAAAATATATGATAAACAGGATGACTTTTCATTTCCTATTGTGAATTTTCCTTTCCTAGAGGGAGATGTACCACTTGCTCCGTCTTACAGAGTATATATTTCACAGTTGGTAAGATATGCTCGGATCTGCAGTGGTGTGTCTGATTTTAATGATAAAAACCGGTGTATTACAAAAAAATTACTAAAACAAGGATATCGTTACCACAAATTAGTGAAGTCGTTTACTAAGTTTTATCATAAATATCTATACCTTATTGGAAAATTTAACTGTACACAACAACTTTTTATTGTAAAGGGAATATCCCATCCAGATTTCTACGGTAATGTTGTTTATAGAGCAAATAAATTCAAAAACAATCCCTTGGGAATGCAAAATTGGCTTAAAACTTTATTAAATAAAGGTTATGAAATGGATATTTCAGTAAAATCTTTGAATTTAGTCTTCTTTGGTAAAAATATTGATAATTTGATACTTACTTTAAAATGTTAATTGCCTTTTTATACTTATGTCATTTTAGAGCATTACAGCGGTCAAGTGTGTCGGTTTTGTGTGATGATGCATCATCAAATCATAAGTGTTTGACGTGTTGTGTCGGATTTAAAATCGACATACTTGATTTTTTTACATCAGTCAATGGATGCTTCTTAGCTAGCTGTCAGTAACTTCGAGTGTTCTCAAGAGAGTATCTTTACGTCCCGTTAATTACTTGTTGTCCTTTTGTCTCAGATACTCTCTTGTTGAATTGAACTTCTATCGATTTGATTTTTACTGTGTGTTAGTTTGTGCTTTGTTATTGATTATCATTAGGGGGAAGGTTGGCACCAAAAAACTAGTTTAACCCCGCCACATTTTAATGTGCCTGTCCTAAGCCAGGAATCTTTATTGAAGCTTATGTTTATATTTAGTCCAAAAACGTTATTTTAGGGGCCGTAAACCCTATAAGGAGTCATCTGACAACTTCAACCCTATGAAGACTTTTGTAAAGCCAAATGAGCAGAACATTTAAGCAAGCAACAGCTTTTCTCTATCTGCAATAGTTTTCATACTATAGGGCAAAAATGTGAACAAATGCTATTTTTATCTGTAAGGGACTGTAATCCCTGTAAGGGGTCATCTGACAACTTCGACAAAAGGAGACTTTTGTACAACTTTTGATCCTGAAGCAGTAGGGTGGCATCAGATTTCCTTTATCTCATACTTTTTGAATTACAAGCCAAAAACAGTAGTCTGATCCCCCTGGTCTATTTTTAGCCACGGCAGCCATGTTTTTTGATGAATCAGAAATCGAAACACAACTTTAATGCAGGACACCCTTAAGATCAATCTTACTAAGTTTCATTGAATTCTGTTCAGTAGTTTCAGAGGACAAGGTGTTTGAACTAGAGGCTCCCAGGAGCCTGAATCGCTCACCTGATCTCTTATGCCAAAGTTTGAATACATTTCACAAACTTTCAAGTATACAAAGTTGCAAAACAATCCCTTCAGTGGTTTCAGAGAAGATTTTTGGAAATCATTTAAATTAATAGAAAAAACAGTTCAAGGGCAATAACTCCTGTAAGGACCTTTTGATGCTGAACAAGAAAAGTTGCTTCAGATTTTCTCTATCTCTTATACTTTTCAAGTTATAAGCCAAAAACAATGGTCTGACCCCCCTGTTCTATTTTTAGCAATGGCGGCCATGTTGGTTGGTCGACGTGTATATAATTCACAAACTTGGTAGAGGACATCCTAAAGATCAAGTGTACAAAGTTTCAAAGCAATCCCTTCATTGGTTTCAAAGAAGAATATTTTTGAAAATCAGTTAAAATTAATGGAAAAAAAACAGTTTAAGGGGAATAACTCTTAAACGGCTGATCTGACAATTTTGACCCTGAAATCATTTTTGTAGATCTCAAAGAGCTTAACAATTTTGCAATGCTAACTTTTCCTCTAGCTCTAATGGTTTTCATGATAAAGTCCAAAAAGTGCAAAAATGGTCAATTTTGATGATTAAAGGGCAATAACTCCTATAAGGAGTCGTTTCACAACTTCAACTCAATGGAGAGATTTGTAGAGCTTTAGATGTCGAACAAGGATGGTTGCTTAGGATTTTCTCTATCTCTTATACTTTTCAAGTTATAAGCCAAAAACAATGGTCTGACCCCCCCTGTTCTATTTTTTAGCAACGGCGGCCATGTTGGTTGGTTGATGTGTAAATAATTCACAAACTTGGTAGAGGACATCCTAAAGATCAAGTATACTAAGTTTCAATGCAATCCCTTCAGTGGTTTCAGAGAAGAAGATCTTTGAAGAAAAGTTAACGGACGATGGACGGACGACAGACGACGGACGACGGACGCCTAACCATGACAATAGCTCACATGACCCTTTGGGTCAGGTGAGCTAAAAATTGTTAACAGACAACAACGGTGACGACAGACGAAGATGACAGATGCCAGGTGATGGCAATAGCTCTGTCCAGGTGAGCTAAAAAAGGAGGACCCCAAAAATTAATCTGATCCATCTTTTTATGGTAAGAGACATCATTGTCAGATTTTATGGCAATTGGATAATAACAACCTAAGTTATTGTAGGAACTCTAAAGTTAACAGACAACAATGATGAAGACAATGACAACGACAGCATCATACCAGAATACGACCATAAATTTGTTGCCGTTGTATAAAAATCTATAAAAAATATTCATATTCTGGTGTATATGTGTTTGAATTTGATGATTCTACAATACCTCCTTTATAAAAGTACTAAGACCTATAGGTCAACCTAAGGTTAACAGCCCCATGAGCCTAGTTAGATAAGTACAGTTGTGTTTTGTTTGTTTTTTCATATCCTGATGTATATGGTAAAGTAACTTAAACCTGAAGGTAAACCTGAATTTGACAAACAGTTCTTAACCCTATTTGCCACTCTTCTTTTATAGACACGTTGCACGGGCGTAAAACACCAACTCACTCACTCACTCTTTTATAGAGAGGGTATAAAAATATTTGGCTTGCATCATTGTTAAATTGCAGTTAGCTAGATACATTCTTACCATAAGTTATATTCAACATGTAAACTGTATCCCCTTTCTTCAAGTCTATTCCCTTGACAACTGTATTGATGGCGGTGGTAGCATTGGTTACCAGTACAAGGTCACTGGGGTCACAACCTGAAATTGTACCACATCTTCAACTGTGAAGAGTTCATTCCTTAAATCAATATAGGTTTATTCGTGAACATGAACAATGAAAGAACCTTAGTGAGCACGCTCACATACCCCACGCGTCCACATTATGGACAGAGATTATCTATTTCGAGTTAGGAACAAAAAAGTCTTAGCTTTTGTCTTTCCAAGACGGCTCTTCAAACAGGAAATGAATAAGTGACAGAGCTGAAAATGTATCCCACCATATGGAATCCCTCTCTGAAGCCACGTACAAAATATCAAAAGTCTATGGTTAATAGTTGCGGAGAAATCTGTCATGAAAATTTTTAACCCTGAAAATTTAGTGAAAAATATCTAAGTAGGCTGGTGAAAAGCAGAAAGTAGATAATCAACAGACCTAAAAAAGAATCCCACCATATGGGACACCTACTTGAAGCTAAATACCAAATATCAAATACCTACCATAAATAGATGCTGAGAAATCTGTTATGAAATCTGAAAATTTAGTGAAAAAAGTCGAAGTCGGCTAGTTAAATACTAAATATTAGATACCTACAATAAATAGTTGATGAGAAATTTGTTACAAAAATTTTTAACCCTGAAAATTTTGTGAAAAAAGTCTAAGTCAACTCGTTAAACAGGAAGATCCACAGACCTGAAAACGTATCCCACCATATGGGACCCCACCTGAAGCTTCATACCATTATCAAAAGCCTACGATTAATAATAGCTGAGATATCTGTTACGAAAATTTTGATCACGGACAGACGGACTGACGGACGGACGGACCAGTCAAAAACATTATACCCTTCGCAACTTCGTTGCGTGGGGTATAATAAATACTTCTTGTTGTTTATCTGTAGATACATGTAATGTATACATGTACATAGTTCTCATCAACCTTTTCTTCCTAGTATCTCAAATGTCTTCTTGGTGACCTTTAAAGGGTCAGAACTCCTATCTGGAGTCATCTGACAACTTTGTCCGAATGAAGCATTAAGTAGAGTTAAATTAACTGACGAGCCTAAGTTCCTTCAATCTTTTCTATCTGCCATTGTTGCTGAGTAATAAGCCATTTTAAGTGTTTTTATTCTATGTTCTATTTTCAGGAACATATGCAAGATTCATTCAAAGTGATAGCTTGATCATGTTGATGCCAACATTTCATAGATCATTCCTATAAAGGTTCAGTCAAATTGGTTCAGTGGTTTCAAAAAAGAAGATTTTTTTTTTCAATTGCTTACAGACAACAGATGAAGACGGACACACAGTAAGGGCATAAGCTCATATCTGCTTAAAGCAAGTGTGCTAAAAAAAGGGATTTAAGTAAAAATCAACTTAAAATCAAATCTTTATGCAGGGTTTTTTCACCTTATATAAGAAATGAAAATATGCATATACATAGCTTTCCATTATGTTATGGTTTTTTTTTGTTTTTTTCATAGGGGGTTTTATGGTGGTTTCCTTTTTTTCTATTTTGAGGGGGTTCTATGGAGGTTTCCTTTTTTCTCTCTTAATTTTTTATCAATTCTTCAAGTTTTATAACACGGGGCATTTTAATTTACTGTATAATCATTTATTTTCGTGGGGATCAAATTGTAGAATCAGAAATATTCATTGGGGATTTAATTTCGTTTATTTAGTGGGTAGGCCAATATAAAAAAATCCTAGATTTTCATCCCCTCCCGTCAAGATTTTTTCAGTCCCCTCAAAAAATTATATTTTGATTTTTGGCAAATAATGTCCATTTTTGGTCAATTTTCTTTGAAATGGCAGCATATTTCATAAAATTCGCCCCCGCCCATATTTTCAAGAAATTTGGATGAGAATCTAGGAATTATTTCATTATGGCCATAAGAGAAATCCACAAAATTTAATCCCCACGAATGTAGAATATTCAGTTGATGAGTGTATAATAAATCTAAATATACTTTTGTCATTTCTGTACATAATATTATATATTTTTCAAAGCCTAGAATCCTTCATATATGGAATAATTTGCTATGCTAAACAATTAGTATACTGACTAAGAAACAACAAACCTACAAAATGAGCTAATCGTCTACTGATGTGAACTAACTGTGGTATTAATTCTCTGTCATAAAATCTCAGAGGCTGTCTTTCTGTGTAAATCTGCCATTTCTACAAAAAATCCATAAAGGCCAATATAAAAACTATCCAAGATTCTCATCCATTTTCCCTGATTATTTCAGCCTCCTGAAAATATTTTATTTTGAGTTTATGGCAAATTATGTTCATTTTTTGTCAATCTACTTTAAAATGGCAGGATATTTTATCAAAAAGAAAAAAAAAGAAAAATTAAATTTACCCATCCACCCCTTATTTTAAAAAATTTTGATGAAAATCTAGTAATTCATTGATTATGGCTTAAAACTAAAAGTTAAAAAAAAAATCAATGAGAGGAGTGGGCACTTAGGAAACATAAAAAAACTGTCATAAGAAAAAAATGCCTTAATCTTTCAAAACAACAAGAGTTCTTTTTTTTTCAAATAACAGTGCAGTGTCACATCTACTATACTTGCAACATTGAACAGATCTTATACCTCTGGAATAAAGTTTATCCAACTATTGTGGACATAGTTAAATTTCTGGGCATACTTTTTAGAAGATTTTTGGAATAAAATGTTTATTATGGTTACATTTAATTTTTTACTTGAGGCCATAATGAAACAAGTAATACTTTGAGCGAGCTCACAAAAGGATACCCCACTTTCTGTACTGTAAAAAGAAATCTCAAGTCCAGTTATCTCCCTACTACATCTACTTCCTTCATGTCAAGTTTCATCAAAATCCTTCAAGCTGTTTAGGAGTAGTTGCTCTTACTAGGTCTCCCATTGAATAATATATTTTAGAAATCTAAGTCCAATTATCTCCCCTGAATGATGTCCAAGTGCAATGAAAATTATTCATGCACATCTAAATATGATGTACTTCCTTCATTTTAAGTTTCATCAAAATCCTTCAAGCAGTTTAGGAAAAGCGCTTATGAGTTATGTGGACAGATGGACGGATGGATAGAGAGACAGGGTGTTTCCTATTTGTTTGCAGGGGGGGGGGATAAAAATTCCTAGATTCTCATCCAACTTTCTTGTAAATGTATATTTTTTATCCATTTTTATAAAATCTTCAGCCATTTTAAAGAAAATCAGCCAAAATTTAACCAAATTTCCCAAAAAATCAAAATAGAATTTTTTGAGGGGGTTGAAAAAATTCGGGTGGGAGGGGATGAGAATCTATATAATGGCCTATACAATTTTTTTATAAAAATCCATGCAAATTTTGTTATTCGTTAGGATTAAAATTCTATGGTTAGCCTGACTCACAAAAACCAAAGTTTTTACATGTACTCTCAAAGAACACCCTTTCAGGCCCAATGCCAATTAATAACAAAATCTGGTCTGAGTTAACGACTGCAAGCTTATCCATTGCAGGCTTTCAATTCATATGTTTTAATTAATTTTGTGTCATGTAAATTTAGAACACTTCGATGCCATATTATTATCTACATAGATCCAGGAATTATGTTCATGCATTATTCAAACTAAAATGAAATACCTGAGCAGTCTCCATTGCTTCTTTCAAAACACCACCAAACGCTCCATGGTTTAAAAAAGTACAGTCATCCTGCATAGAAAAACATACCATAACCACTAATATATTTAACTTTTCTTAACCCATGACAATTAAGGAACTGTCTTTGTTGTACCTCATGTCTTAAAAATATTTGATATATTATGCTACTTCCTTCTAAGACATTTTCAATTTACATTACCGGTATGTTGTTTTATTGATTACAGAAAGAATTTGTTCATTTTTTGTCCGCAATGAAGTCAGAGTGTAACAGTTTACTGTTTCACCCTTCTGAAACGATCTGTTACATGCCCAAAAATGATGCGCTGTAAGTCAAGTGCAGAGACAACTATCATTTTAAGATTTTTTTCATTCATATATAATAATGGGTTCTCTATTAAAATTTAAAATTTTCGTATGCTATTTTGCATATATTTTGCTAATCCTTTTTGTTTTTGATAGATAAGATTTTAGTGATAAAATTAGAAATTCAAATTTTAAATTTCAATTGAGAACCTAATAAATGGCATCCAAAACTTCAAAGTTTAGACATATCCCACAGTCAACCCAGATTCTTTAATGTGACTACCCTCTGAAAAGTCTTTAAGTACATGTATATTAAATAGTTATCTAATGTCTCTTCATGGAGCAGTAAAACTATTATCCCCTTTATGCTCTGGAGATGATTTAGGAACTGCTGCCCTCAGACAACAGTTCTTAATAACCTCCAGCACCTCTCGATAAAAGTTTTGACTGCTCCATTAACAGCCATTAAATAACTGTATATTATGACATGTCTTACATGTATGTTCCTTCTCTAAGGTAAATTATGTATTGTCATATCTATCTTGTCTCTTTTGGCATTTAATGCAGGTTTCTGTAAAATGTGACAAAGCTATAATAGAAAAGACTTACAATTTACCACTTATTTTACATTCTAAGATTTTCTTTTAATGCCTTGCATACCTCCAAGTGAAAATGTCTTTTCCTGTAAACTTTCCCAAATTCTGATTCATCTTTATAGCCTTTGAATACAGGAACATCTATAGGTATATTTGGTGGGGTATATTGATCCTGAAAAAAAGAAATAGCAAATGAATAAATGAACATGATTGATTAATATGGCTAAATTCTATTCATTGTTTGAAAGAATGTACCAATTTGATTTCATCAATGAACATTATGAATAAAATCTCTGAAAATTGAAAATTAAGAATAAAGCAATGAAAATATCCCATACTTTGAAAAACATGAGAAACAATGAGGTTAAAAAAAGTTTTTGTTTGTTAATATGGTATTTCAACATTCCTCGGTTTGCAAGAGCATTTATCTAATCAAATATTATAACTGTGTAGCAGAAAAAAATGCAAGATTTAATAGTAATTAGAATACTAGTATTAGAATATTTTACATAAAATCAACTGCATAGCATACAATGGTGCGCGAAGGCTTATTACTCTGTTATATCATTATATTCATTTTCATTATTTTCTCACATTTTTCATGTTTTTAATTCATAAACTTATAAAACACAGACATATAAGAATATGAATCACTAGTCACGCCCGTACACAGGGGGGGTGCGGTGGGTGCGTTCGCACCCCCCTTTTGGAGAAAAATATTAAAACTTCTTAAGGATTTTTCTTTAAAACACAATTCGCACCCCCCTTAAAATTAAATATACTATATTATTGACTAACATAAAAATATTAGTCTAAATATGATGAAAACAGCCTATACTATATAAACACAAAACTACGACAATATGTAATTTATCCGTCCAATATGGATATTGGACGGATACGACTAGTCAATATGGCATATTGGACTAGTCAATATGGCATGTCAGCCATATTGGTCAGGTTAGTCAATAAAGGTATAATTGCGTAAAGTTATCCATATTGGCTGAGTTATTGGTCCTCGGCTAGCCATATTAGACTTCGGCTTCGCCTCAGTCCAATATGGCTAGCCTTGGACCAATAACTCAGCCAATATGGAAAACTTTACGCAATAATACTATATTAATGCACCCCCTTTTTCAAAAAGCTGTGTACGGGCCTGCTAGTACTTCTACCTATAACATATACTTGTACATGTATAATTCATAAAGATACCTCTGGTAAATTAATGGCATCTTGGACATTTGAGGAATGAAATGAACCAAAATCTCTTTTATATTCTGTCATTGTGACTTCAACTTTACAATTAGTTCTTCTTTTTAATCTGAAAAATACAACAGAACCAATATGTAGACACTTTCATGTGTAATAATTACCGTTATATATTTTGTGACAGAAAAAGTTATAGAACATTTTATTTTCAACGCTTTTTCTAACAACTGACATAAATTTTCAAATGATCAAAAACTGATGATAGTGTACATAGGGCACAACCCCAAATATATAATTTTAAGAACATCTCATGCAATATGGCAGACATCAGGGGCGGATCCAGAATTTTATAGTCCACTGTTCATGAAAGGAGTAGGTTCCAGATCAATTTTGTCCAAAATCAACAGGAAAATGACAAAATTTGGGGGTTCCAACTAGACATCCAACATTAACAATTATTATATGTAAAGTTGGATATTGATACGAAGAGAGACAAAAAAATAAAAAATAAATAAAAAAAATGAACAATATTTAATATGTGACTGTAGCAAGCTCTTTAATGTTGAAAGTCTGATATATTGCACGAAACTCAAAATACTATGGAAGAACAAATCCGCCGCGCCCTTCCCTCAGAATTCCATCAGTTGCTATCATTTCCGTCAATTTTCTGATAGAATTTGATGGAAATTGATGGATTTTCGTCAAGAATTAGACTTTTTGATAGAATACTGATGGAAGTTGATAGAAAAGTTAAAACCAATGGAAAAAAATCCGTCAACACATGCTTGATGGAAAAAATTCAACTATTTCCATTAAAAAAACAACCCGCTGACGGAAATGTTGATAGAAAACTGATGGAAAATTGTCTTCCAATGGAAAGCTGACGGAAAATTGATGGAAAATCATCTTTTGATGGAAAGTTGCCGGAAAATTGATAGAAAATTGACGGAAATTATCTTTCAATAGAAAATTGACGGAAAATTGATAGAAACTAGAATACTGACAAAGTCAGAAAGGGCCCCGCGGCAAAATATCTAAGTGTTTTCAAAATCATACGAACTTTAATTATAACCACTAAGGCATGTTCCATGGAATGCATTTGAAACTACAGATCTGTATTGTTATGATAGCCTTTGAGTTTTAGTGTTCACAAAGTCCAATTCTCAAAATCTGTGATTTTTGATAAAAAATGAAGTTTTTTTCAAAAAAAATTAATCAGATTTGCACGAAATTTTAATATGCAAATCAGGACATGCTACTTAGCAGCTGAACAAAGTTTCAGAACTGTTTTGTTAACAGTTTTTGAGTTTTAGTGTTCACAAAGTCCAATTCTCAAAATCTGTGATTTTTGATAAAAAATGAAGTTTTTTTCAAAAAAAATTAATCAGATTTGCACGAAATTTTAATATGCACATCATGACATGCTACTTAGCAGCTGTGCAAAGTTTCAGAACTGTGGTGTTAATAGTTTTTGAGTTTTAGTGTTCACAAGAATTGTTGACGGACGGACAGACGGACGGACGGACGGACGGACGGACAAAGTGAAAACTATAGGGCGTCCGCATCTTCGATGCGGGGCCCTAATAAAGATCATGACGGAAATTGATAGAAAAACTTGATGGAAAAAATCAGTAATGTTATACATGTAGTGTGCCGGAAAAACTTGCACCTGCTGAACTATTGACGGAATCTTGATGGAAAGTTTGACCTAAGTGCACTTGATGATGTCATCTATTACATCATCAGTTTTTTAGTCATGATTTTGCTAGCAGAAGATAACATGGTGTCTGTTGTGTTCAATGAGATAAATTTTACAAGATGAAGATACTGTAAGTACACAAATTTTATTCATCTATAGTGCATGTATTTCAGTTGTTGAATAACTTAATACACAATTTTAACTTCAGAAGTTAAAATTTTGCAATTTTGATGAATTATTTTCTGTTAAGATTCAGAAATACATCAAATTATCTAGCACAGCAAACACATAAAAAGGGAGTAGGTTTATTCAATTGCAGTTTTAGATTTTTATCGTTATATATATAGAAAATCATTTATTAAAAGTATGTAGTTAGGCACGGACCATTTGATTTTCTGGGGGGGGCCTGGGATTTTTTTGAAAAAAATTTCCCGGCCCTGATTTTTGTAAAAAAAAATAAACTGGCCAGCACCTAGGTTGAAAAAAATAATCTGGTTTCAATCTTGCCAATTGAAAAAAAATAATCTTGCCAACAAAATTTCCTTGCTTAATATGTGTGTGAAAAAAATAATCTGGCCCGCAAAGCGGGTGAAAAAAATTTTCCGGCTCAAGGAAAAATCCCAGGCCACCCCCAGAAAATCAAATGGTCCGTGCCTTATTCCATGTTCCCCCCTTTTTCCCCATTTCTTAATACATGGCAGGTAATAATATTTTCTTTCCAAAGTATAGACACACTCATGCAATACCTAGAAGGGTAGATTAGGTTGTAAATGACAATGCCCATAACAATACACTTAAGTCAACATAAGCTCTGTAATAAATGCAAAACTTCTTTGTGTAGATTGAGGTATGATATTTTGCAGAACTTACATGTATTCTGCTTTCTTTAATAGCAAATTGTCTGCAGCTGTTTCCAAACATAAAAAATGAAAACAATGTTCATTTACACTTCTATTTCACAGAAAAATTACAATACATGATTAATTTAATTTAAATTTTCAAATTTTAGGTACACAAGTGACATCCTAGGTCAAGGCTATTGGCCTACTTTTTCAGCCATTATTGGTCGGATGGAAATATTTCTATCAGTTTCCATTCTTTTCTATCAGAGAAAAACGCTAACTTTCCACTGAGATTCCATCAACTTTCCATCAAGATTCCGTCAACTTTCCATCAATATTCCGTCAATTTTCCAAATCCGGAACGATATACATGTATTGTGCAACCCTAGCATGATCCTAAAGTAGTAAGTATAAATTAAAATTGTTTCAATTCATGGCATTAAAAACATTTTCAAATCTGTTTTAGCTTGTAAAAGATGCTTGCGTTCGACATTAAAACCCAGGGTGTCCTAGGTAAGGAAAAAGTCATAAACATGGGACAGAACAAGGTTGAAGAATTGTTCCGAATGTACAATGAACATACACTTTTAATATTTTTAAACCATGGGAAAATAATCTACCAAGGGAGGCCATGAAAAGGAATGTCGTACACGTCTGATATGTTACAACTTCGGGAGTGTCACACTGGTTAAACCTGTCTCATATTATATAGAGGATCACAATAATCCAATGATATGTTTTGTGTTTTGTTTGGCACTTTGACTTTGAGAGACCTAAAGTTAGTTCTAACTACTCAACCGAAAAACCAAGTGCCATGCACAGGCAAGCCCCTCTTAAGTAATTTTTTTTATTAGGATCTTTCAAAACACACATTAAGAGATATTTTTTTAAGAAATATACCAAATATTTGTTCTCAGTTTTGACATATCCATTTTTCGGAATTTTCTATCCGAAGTCGACTTCTTTATTACCTTGACAGAGTTTGGTTTCGAATAATTAGTTTATCATGGCATTTATTGCTATTCGTTTAAGAAAAAACTATAAAATTCAAGATAACAATATATTACCTTAAATTTGTCGATCAAAGCGATAATAATTCAAATTTGTATTGACATTCCTTGAAATGCAAAAGTCCGAAACTAAGAAACAAGTATGGCGGACGATTTGGACGACGAGTGGTGGGAGAAGCAAGATAGTGTAAAAAACGGTACCATATCTACACAAAACGTCTTTTACTTATGCACAGAAGGGTTCATAATTAAGGTTTATTGTATTTTGTCATGTAAATGAAAGTTTGACACACATGAAATCACAAAAATGCGTCAAATGCTTTTTATACAGCTCTGTACTGTACACATGTACATGTATATGTACATTGTTTATTCACTTGACCATGTTTTCAACTAATTTCATCTACATCTACAGGATGCTCCTTGAACATCAATGTGGTGATGAATAATATGAGGCAGGTAAATCCTGTCACGCTCCCGAGGTTTCAATTAATTTAATTTTTTTTTGGTTCGAAAATAAAAAAAAAACTAGCTTTTCTTGTGGGTTACGTGAGCGTTTAATGACGTCTAAAATTTTCAAAGGTAAAAACGTTAAAAAGACGCCGAATGTTCGGGAAAACAAGCGTGTGCTATACCGGACGTTGAAGGAAAATTCAGCTCATAGTATAACTAAAATATTGACATTTCTACCATTATCGCTCCCTTCGGGAGCGTACTAAGGGTGCGCATGCCGGAAATCTATAATTTTAAAATAATAAGACAGTGGCTATTTTGCCGTAATTAGTCCCACAGGCTATTTTGCCGTAACAGATTTTAATATGCTGTACACTTAATTAGCAAAATATCAAGTGGAACAAGCTGGAAATTTATGAATTTTAAAATAAATATGAGGCAGGTAAAACCTGTTACGCTCCCGAAGTTTCAATTGATTATTTTTTTTGTTTGTTCGAAAATAAAAACAAACTAGCTTTTCTTGTGGGTTACGTGAGCGTTTAATGACGTCTAAAACATTCAAAGATAAAAACGTTAAAAAGACGCCAAACGTTCGGGAAAACAAGCGCGTGCTAACGTTGAAGGAAAATTTAGCTCATAGTAAAACTAAAATATTGACATTTCTACCATTAATGCTCCCTTCAGGAGCGTAGAAGGCAGTGGCTATTTTGCCGTAACAGATTTTAATATGCTGTACACTTAATTAGCAAAATAATATGAGAAAGACATTGCCTTAAAAGCTCGCGTAGATACAAAAATATAATCTATTCCATTGATAATTTCGAATAATGCCTGGGACGTGATAATTTGGGACGAAGTACATTTATTACTATTTCCCGCAATTTTTCAGCACGCGCAGACATTTTCTAAAACTTCCGAAAATCGAATGTTTCCGGTGACAGAATTTATTTTCAACCATCGTATTTTGAGTCTCGTGCAATTTGACAGACTCTCTACAATAGTGAGCTCGCTACGCTCGCATATCAAGTGGAACAAATTATTTCTATATTCATTAGCAGGTTAATATAAATTTAAAAAGATATGCGTTTTACCTTAATTTTATTTCAGAAAAATTAGAAAATCTCAGTGTGAATAATAATAAAATATTATTAAAGTTAGTTGCAATTTTTTTTAACGTTTATGTATATATAGGAGACGCCTTGCTACGCTCGGCGTCTGCATTGACATGTTTCATCTGGGTTTTGAAACCTTTCATGCACTGAATGAATTTACAAAGTCTTGCGATATCCCGCAGATCCTGACATTGAAAAATCCTGTCATACCGACCTTAAATAACTGGCGTCCCATCATTAATTTTGTCCAAACTTTAATTTTGCCAATCTCGAAATCCCAGGTTTAAAAATGGTCAATCCTTGCGTCCCAAAAAATGGTCCTCCATACATATTTTATACAGCAAAATATAGGATGAAACAAAATTGAAATGCGCAGGAATTAAGCGCTTGTCAATCAAGATTGTACAAGTGGTAAGCGGTGTTACGATTTCAAGAAGTTTCGTCTTTTTAAGCTTTTTATCAAAATGCTAAATGGTTGGCAGCCACAATTATTTTTATATTAAAAAACTCCAATAGGGAATTCAACCATATACTACTGAGATTCAATTTAGTTATTACATTGTACTTTGTTTCTTTAAAGAATATTGAGACATTTTATTTAAGTTTTAATTATCTTGGATGAAAAAGAAAAAAAAATATCTAGATCATATAATTTTTCAGAATCTTAGTTTTAAAATTAAGTATTTTAACTTTCAAATGCAACCAACAAAATATTAATTTAAAAAGATATTCCAATACCTTGAATCAAACCGTTATAGCACCGATTTACCAAAAGATCTTTTTTCTTGATTATCTTTATGTATAACATGTATAAGTTATCCCTAATTAGTCAAGTTGAGGCAGTGATACCTGTGTTGATTAATACATTTTTTTTTTTAGATTTTAACAATTACGGCAGGTTACAGCAAAATAGTCACGGCCAAATAATAAAGTGAAGCAAATTAGAGAGGATGCTTTTATTTTATTTATTTATTTTTTTTTAAATAAGATAAAATCAATTATTTATTTAGAATGTGTATAGGAATGAGGATGCACCAGACTTGAATGTATCCAAGTCTGGGCTATAAGCAACTGCGGAGGGGAGTGAATTCGATATTTTTATTGCTCTGGGAAAAAGGGAGTGTGCATGGTAGTTTGTGGGAGAGAATGGTACAAAAGGAATTAATGGTCTCTTGTTGGTATCATATACATGATATAGTTGGGTGGAATGATAATGTTGAATAGTTGATGTTGGATCTTATATAGCATTGTTACTGTTGTTAAGTTTCTTCTTTGTTGTAATGTAGGCCATTCAAGTTGTTGGAGCATGGCACTGACGCTACTTTGATAGTGGTTTTGGTTAAGTGTGTATCTTGCTTCTCTTCGTTGGGTCATTTCAAGTTTGTTTATTAGAGCTTTTTGCCAGGGATCCCAGTATTCAAGTTTTGGTCTTACATGGGTCTTGTGTGCTGTTTCTTTTGTTTTGTTTTGATGTTCCTTTTAATAAATTGTAATGATGCATTTGCTTTTTTTTTAGATTGTGTTGATGTGATTATTCCAGCTTAAGTCTTTTGTGATTGTAATTACCAGATATTTAGCTTTGTCTGTTGATTTGAATAACTGGTTATGTAATTTGTAATCGTAAGTGATGGGTGTTTGTTTTCTTGATATTCTTATTAGACATTTTCAATAAATGTCTACATCGAGATCGACATCTACGACTATGGTAAAATTTGAGAGGGAAGATTTCAGAACAATTTTGGATAACCTTTCGTTTACCTGAGATTTCTTAACCACATGCATTTGATATTGAACTTTTATAGATTTCGAATATACATAAGGGATCATTTAACTTGAAAAGGGGCCGGGGAGATAAAAACATATTTTAAGGAAGGAATTCTGTGATATGAAATAATTCTAATATCAAAAAATATTTTTTATAGACACCCTTTAAAATAAATAGTCTTTTAAATCTAATAAGAAAAAGACCCACTCCCTTTCAAGTTAAATGGTCGGACCCTTTAATATAGCTATACCTTCCACTTAAAAGTTAAGGTATATACACCTATAAAGTGAAAGGGTTCTGTCCGTCTGTCCTTCCGTTAAACCTATATTTTATCCGCTACTTCTTGATTGATTTGGGGGTGGTCCCATAGAAGATAACAAGGGCTAACCGATCTCTTATACAAAACCTCTAAGTTGATAACTTTTGATGAAACGTTCGCACAATCTATGTAAAATAATGTAGATGTGCGCCTCTTATCTTGATATTTGATCAGATGAATTTTGTAAGTTTCCATAAAGCAAAAAATATAAACTATGTTAGACGACAAGGGGACCCAGTGATCTTCTACCTCTTCTTAAATCCCTATATAGTATCAGTTTTCATGAAACTTTCACACAATCTTTATGGCATGATTTTTAACTGTGCATGTTCTAAAGCCAGGGGGGATTTCTTCGCAAAACATAGACTTAAATTAGCCATAAAATGACAAAATCTTAGTGAGATAATGTGTATGTGCATCTTCAATATTAAGATGTCCTCTGATTTTTTAGCGGAACGGGGTATTTTTTAGCTATTGTGTGTGGTTTTTTTATAGTTGTAAATTACGTTTATATCTTTTTTATACATAAGATTTATATCATCAATTTTCTGTTCAGTGAATCCTAAACCAAGTAGTGGCTGGGGTAGGGCTTTGCTTGTCCCTTTTGGATTTGTTCTTATTCAATAGATAAGAAAACGTCAAAGACGAGGTCTGGACACTTTCTTCGTCAGTCATCCTCTTTTTTAACCAAATATCTGGAACAGGAGGTGCCTAATATAAAACAAATGATTCATCAGACAGATGATGCAGAAAACACTGAACCGGATTTCTATAGCAGAAAAAACAGGGGTATCCATATTTAGTAAACAGAAAGTATCATTGTCCTAGAAAGGAAAGGCACTGACAAAAACATTTTGTTGGGTCTGTGTATTCTCGGTTAGAAAAAATCGAGTCAATAGAAAATGGGCAAAAAAATTATATCGAGACCCTACAAATAACCTTCAAAAGTATTTTAGAAATTTATTTAAAAAGTGTTAACGGACAGACAGTCTAAGGGTTGAAGCGAGAGCAAAATATTAAAAAAAATCTCAATTCATGCTACAAAAAATACATCCCCTTTATAAGCGCGGGTATTCAGTGACATTTAGTTTCGTCTATCCGTGATACTTATTATGGTCCGCAACAAAATTTTTGCGGCAGATGTTAAGTATTATGAGCGATGTTCGTCTGAACGAATTTTTGTCAAGCTTTCTCTGAAACCGTACATGAGAATGATTTGGTAGGGTGGATCAGTCAGAACTATACTATACATTGTACATCCTAAGTGACTTTCAGTCTTTGTGGGCTTCTACTTCCTGTTTGAGACTGTGTCGATATGAAAAATTACATAAAAGTCAAGCTTTTAAGAAACGATACATGAGAAATATATAAATATGCGCGTGGTTCTTTTCTAATTGTTTATTTTTTTTCCTTTTCTTTATTTTTTTTTTGGGGGGGGGGATATTTTGAGGGGGTGGGGTTGTTATATATACATGTAGTATTTATTTGTGAATACAGGTCAGTTTTACTGATTTTCGATTTGACTTGATTTAATGGACGTGAAAACTTCTGTTTAAAAACATCTGCTGAGAAGATCCCTTACATTTAAACTGTCGATGTCGTTGTCGTTGTAGGTATAAATGAGTTATTGAAAATGTCTATTATCTCACACTTATCATACTTATCTGGGTTAAAAGACATTAGCCATTCGATCTCCCACTTTTCAAGTCGAACCCTGGTAGTGTTGGTTAAGTGTGCAAGGTTTTGTAAAGTTTTGTCAAGGCATTTTTTAGATTTAGAAAGTTCAGTTGAATAGCCTGCTCATACATTTTGTAATGAATTGATTAGCTATAACACCAAGTCCATCAAATAGTCATGGCCTAGAAAAAAATCAATCTAATGGGATAGGAGCATTTGGATTTCAGTATCCTAAAAGCTAGTCAGGTGGTAATGTACAGGGCATTATAACATGTTAAAAATCTTGACAATTGATGGGGCATTAAGAATATATTATTTTGAGTCTTGTGCAATTTGATATTTCTTCTACATCAACAAGCTATGCTTACATGTACATATTATTTGCTGCTCTTTACAAAGAGAGTCCGGATTAAACTTAAACTACATGTATTATATAATAAAAATCTGAATGCATGAAAGAATCGGATTTTCTTCCTATCATACCATTGCAAAATTTTGGATCATTTGGCATTTGGCAGACTTTCTACATCAAAACGCCTGCTTTGCTCTCTTGATATGTCAGACTTAGAAATGCCGTCTTTGATGATGCACAGCATTGATGAAAAAGTTCCAATACTAGTATTATGTATACATGTACAAGTGTATCTTCTTTAATTTGTAATGCAGAAAATCTGACTGAATAAAGCTTAAGTCATTCATATGACTCATTGTATATTATTCTGCTATATATATTTTTTAAATTAGATTCTGGTTCAAGTGACAATGAGTTGGAGGAGCATGTATCTGAGGATAAAACTAGTAAAAGAAAAGCAGTTGAGGAAACTGTGGATGATGAGTCCAAGAAGAAAAAGAGAAAAAGAAATAGAAAGGTATCTAGCAGCAAAATATGAAAAATGGTCATCTTTAGTTCTCATGCCAATTGTGTACAGTGTCCAAGTAACAGCTAAAAGTACAACATACATGTATACTAGTAAATTAATGTATAAAATTTCATGATGGAACATTTTTATCAGGTTTCACAATTTACATATATATACATGTATATTGTAATTTCTTTAAGTCAATGATGGAATATTCAGTTATAGATTTGTATTAACATGATTAAACACAATATACCCACACAAAAAATTTAAGTCATACTTGTCATCTTTTGGAACATATATCAGATTAAACAAATTATTGAATAGAGATGAATAGAATAGTTATTGCAATGGAGGCACATTGTACTGCAGAGGGCTAGGGGTATTGAAAGAAAAAAAAATCCTATTTACGACTAGATTTCATGTTGTTAGATGATATTCAGTAGATTTTGTGTTTCCATGTTTTACACATGGATATCATGTTGTCTGTTTTTTTTCGTCCCATTCTCATTGGTGTTTTCTGGTTTTGTCTCTGCCCTTTTGGACTTATGACATTTTGATACCCCATAGGTACCTCTGGTTTTTTTATCATATTGAACCATTCATAGTTTATCAGATTTTTGAAGTTTCTAATACATAAATGCAAACAGACAAATTATTTAATTGAAACAATAAAAATTTCTAAACTTAATAAAGATGAAATGCATTGTTAGAAAAACATTGTAATATTGAAGCAAAGTGCATGTATTTGTGACATGTACTTTTCAACCAACTTTAATACATAAGCTCTAACACACAATAATCTACTTACATGTAGATTGTATTTGCTAATAAGAGTTAAGAGGTACGTGATATCTTTTCATGTTGATTGCTCATAGAGTGAAATGGATATATTTAACACATTTTACATGCATAATGTTTATTCTCTTTTAAATAAAGTATTATTCAAAAGTTTTAATCATGTCTTCAATGTTGAGTGCACAAATGATCAAGAGATTAAGATATAAACATGATAAATACATGTAAAATACCGGTAATCATAATGCTTCAAAATAAAAAATAAATAAAGACAACTAGTTAGTGGTATTTATTTTGAAATTGATTTTTTACAGAGAATCACAGATGAATTGAAAGATAAAACTCCACAAAGAGGATCACCTGATCAGTTAATAAACACTTTGAATAAACATTTTGAAGGAAAGATTTCTGCAGTGGAAAAGGATGAGCTGCAATTAGATGCAGGTAGGATACATACGTTGAATATTAAAACTTCAAAAGTTGGCAGCCCTGAATGTTGTTTAAATTTATGAAAGGGATGATTTTAAAGTTGTCAAGGTGCCAGAAAAGTCTCCAAAAACATTACCATACATTGTACAAACCTTGAGCTTTATAAGGTGACTCACATGATAAACATATTCATTTTGTCACAGGTAAAGGCTCCTAAGTCATACACTTTTATGCCTCATATACAATTTAAGTGATCTTAATAGTAAACATTATTATCTTTTTTGTCAGAACATGACTTCTTTCCCTGCAGTGAGACAGACCACACCCCTACATCATATTTCAGAACCGTACTACCTAAATGGAATAAGATTCTCAAGACAGAAAATAAACCAGGCCATCCCATTGTTCTTGTTATCTCAGCTTCAGCTATTAGATCTGTAGAATTAAACAGGTATAGTAATAGGATTTTAAAACGTTTCTATTGAAGGTCTTAGTAATTGATACATTTAAATTACTTTATTTTTTGTGTGAACATGATTTTTTTCCACAATATATTATTACTATGCTCAAACAAAATAAAAGATTTTTTATTAAGATACATTTTAAATGTATTTGCTTTGAAATTAGAAAAAGGAAAAAATTATGTAATGAATAATTCAAGGCTAATTATTAGAACATACTTTTGCATTAACCAAATAAAAAAATATGTCATGTATTTCCATTATTCTTTGTTTACAAGTTTTAATTTATGATGATAATTATGTGTTACAGAGAATTACAGGATTTCAAAACAGATAAATGCAAGTGTGCAAAGTTATTTGCAAAACATTTCAAGGCAAGTATTAATTATAGATTTTAATATCCTACCACAAAAAGTGGTGGTGATGTAATTTTGTGTTACCCTCCATGAAGTTATGTCTCCATCTGTTTGCCTATCCACCAGTGGTTCCCTTATGGTAACTAAACAGCACTTAAATGAACATATTTTGAATAAAATTTTGCACGGATGTTTGTCCAACAAGACGAAGTTAAATTTTCAGGAAAAAATCTTTAAAATATTTCTCAAGTTCAATCCTAATTCTTACAACATTCAATTTTAAAAATCAAAGAAAAGAACTCAATTATAATTTCCTTATTGAGAGATAACTGAAAATATAATGTGCCTTTTTACTCTAAGCAGTTTTATTTTCTGATATTTTTTCAAAGTTTGCCCTCTTTAAGCATTTGTCTTATTGTATGTTATGGATGTTCTATTTACAGTTAGAAGAGCAACAGAAATTTCTGCAAAAATCTAAATGTCACTTGGGCATTGGAACACCCAACAGAATACTGGCACTAATGAAATTAGGTAAGGTTTTACCTTCTAAATGTTGCTAAATTTCATTAGCTATTTTCTGTTGACTTCAATTGACTACCTTGATTTACTGTTGACTAACCTTTTAAAAGTTGTAAGAAGAAGATGTGGTCTTAAAACCTGACCTAAAACAAAACTGCATGCAAATGTCTATATTATGTGGTTGTCAGCTCTACATGTACAGTAATTTTAAATTTGATCACTTTTTTTTATTTTTGTAAAGTTTTTTGTTCCTTGTTTTATGTACTTTACATTCTTTTGGTTGAGTCTCCAATAGATACGATAACAAATTATGTTATGTCATATATTATTATTTCTGAAAATTGATATTTATTCTGATATGTTTTTAATTTCAGAAACAAAATCCTTTACTGAATAAACATTTTTTTTTATTGATAACTTTCTTAATTTTTCAGATGCCTTACATCTTGATGAATTAAAGGCAGTTGTCATTGACTATAACTGGAGAGATACCAAGTCAAAGAGACTGTTAGATATTCCTGATGTTAAAACAGACTTGTTCAATCTATTGAAGGAGTTTTTAATACCACACATACAAAACAGTAAATGTAAAATTGGAATTTTATGATAAAGGGTTTTTATTTATAATTTTGTTTTTTATTGGAGGGCTTGTCTGTCTCTATTTTATATTACGGTAGGCCATATAATTTGGAGAGGTATAGTGCAATATCATTTGTTTGCATTGGGTTTGTGTCCCCTGATGGTCTTCAGACAAAATATTGAAAATCCTGATACAAACTTTATGAAAAAAAACTTTGCACACCAGTTTAGTGCAATAAAAAGAGGGTCAAATTCCTTTTCTGAGCAACATCCAACAAATATTTATTTTAGTTAAATCAATTTATTTAAAATACTTTTTTTGATAATTTGACAGAGTATGATATAATGTATAATAAATATTCTTTTTGGTTAATCATCACATTAAACTATACCAGGAATTTTTCTTGCCATCTTTTTATCGCAGTTGGATGACTTGATTTTAGTTTGCACAGTTTTGAATTCGTGCTGTAAGTAATTGTTCATAGACTACAATGAAAAAAAATCACAAGAATAAGACTGCCATGAAAATTTCCCAGTTTTACAACTGACCTTTCCTAAGGTAGAATATGTTGATAAATAAGAAAAAAGTTAACTGAAAAATTAATGTCTCAGGTGTGTCTGCAACTCTAAAGTTGAGTTCCAGATTGTGTTTGCTGAGAAAGGAATCATTTATTAGTAGGGAATCTAGACAGACTAATAAGAAGTGTATTATAAAGCCAGACAATTAGCCATTTTATTTCAACTTATATCATTGCACTAATTAACAAATCACTTGAAAGTGGAACAACATCAGAAAATCTTTATGAATTATCAGATAAACCGTTTTGAATACTGTAAACCTGGAAATTTTCGCGCAGTCTTTCTTTCGCAGTTGTACGAAAAAACATTAGTTTGCGCAGTTTTAATTTCGCGTTGAAAAGTTATTGTCCATAGACTACAATTGAAGAAAAACATATTCGCGCTGTTCAATTTTTGCGCCAACAATGTCAACGCGAAAATCGCGAAAATAAAACTGCCGCGAAAATTTCCCGGTTTACAGTACAACTCGCACAAACAATGCAAGGTAATATCAAAACCACTCAATATGGATACTTATTCTCAATTGCCTAAGAGTAGACAAAGAAAGATTGTAACATATTGGAGAGATTGAAGACTAAAGAAAAACTTACTTGGTACAGGTAGTTTGGTTCTAACATTACAAGGCAAATGTTGCTTTTATTATCCTCCCCCCCTACATATTGTTATTGTCAAGTCCATCTGTCTTCACAAAGTTATTTTGCTCAACTCCTCCGAAACTTCCTTAACATTTTAAACAAAACTTGGTATGTAGCAAGTACACCATATGGAGTTCTGCATATTTTCAGGATATTATTATCCTCATTTTTTTGTGGGGGTTTGGCCCTTTGAGATTTTCAATAAAATCACCATCAATCACTGGTTCTAATGTTCTGCCTATTCCAGACATAAGTTGATGTTAGTCAATGTTTGGTTTGCCTGCTCAGAATTTTTGGTTTTGTTGCTCAATTCTTTTATATTCTGGATTTAGTATTTGGCTTTTTCAATATATTAGGTAAAGCGCTTCTGATAACCATGTCAGGCGTATCAACATTTATTTTCTGGAATTTTGTTGTATATTTTTAATTTTTATGCTGTTCTGCCATTTTCTGTTAAAAGTCATGAATTCATTACTGTGTTCTGGAATGCCATATATAACTGTGTAGGCCTTTCACAATGGCCCACATTTCTGTAGCTTCCATAACCATACTATTTAAAAAATTACAACAAATTAGATAATTGCATGCCTGTGAAATAGCAATTAAATTTTTTATCACATAAAAAATTCAAAAACATTCAGTTACTAATTTCTCTAGAGACAGTTAATAAAGACACTATGCTGTTAAAACAGTTAATATGTTTTTTTGTTTTTTTTTCATCTGATTTAAGATATGAAACATCATTATTATGTCATATAATTTACCATAGTTCATTTAACCCTTTATACTATCCCTTGAAGTTGACAAAACTGTGACGATTGAAATTGTGTTTTATTATATGTGTGGTGTCAAATGAATTCTTGTATGCATAAAAGCAATGGAAGTGAGTCACTTTGCTAACATTTTAGTCAAAGTGTATATTTAATGGGGCAAATTGGAATCCAGGGCGATCCGGGATCCTCTTAGGGCAAATTCAAATTCCTATTTCTGTAAGACAAATCAAATTAAAATTATGATTTTCCCTAGATTTAATCCAGTGTAAATTGACTCCCAATTTCTCCCAAGACAAATTGAGATATCCAGATGTGCCCAAAGGCATTATTCATATTATCAGATAAAAAGATTTGAAAAGATAAGTTATAATTGTAAATTTTGTTAAGGCCAGACTTCTTTAATTATTTGTTTACCGGGACAATTTGTAAAAGATACTTAAGATAAAGAGTAAAATGAAAAGTAGCAAAAAGGGATATATGTGAAATCAGGAGGATCCTACGGAAGCGTATTCGGGACATGGTCTTTTACTTTATTAATTGGTTATATCCAATTAATAATTGGTTATATCCAATTAATAATTGGTTATATCCAATTAATAATTGGTTATATCCAATTAGTAATTGGTTATAACCAATTAATAATTGGTTATATCCAGTTATTAATTGGTTATATCCAGTTACTAACTGGTTATATCCAGTTACTAACTGGTTATATCTAGTTACTAATTGGTTATATCCAGTTATTAATTGGTTATATCCAGTTAGTAATTGGTTATATCCAGTTAATAACTGGTTATATCCAGTTATTAATTGGTTATATCCAGTTAGTAATTGGTTATATCCAGTTATTAACTGGTTATATTCAGTTGTTAATTGGTTATATCAAAGTATTTACTATTTATATCAGGTGCACATGACAAATGCACACTTTGTCGACAACATGGACCGATTATACTTGATCGAGTATCATTTTCGAATGCATCTAACATTCGACGATATCGCGAACATGCTCGAAAAGAAGCATGAAATAAAAATATTTTCCCGACAAATAAAAAGAATAGCCGCATCTCAAGGTTTATATAAAAGGAAAAATAAATCCGATTTTCTTGATGTTGCATCGTTTATTTCAAAAGAAATAAACCGATCTGGACAAAATCATGGGTACAGGTGGATGTATACTAAATGCATAGACAATGGAGTAATTGTTAATCAAGAAACAGTTCGTTTGGTTATTAAGTGTCTAGACCCTGATGGTGTTGAATGCAGAAGTCGTCGGAGACTGAAACGACGGACATATAACAACCAAGGACCAAATTATCTATCGCACATGGATGGATATGATAAAATTAAGCCTTATGGAATCTGCATTCACGGCTGTATTGATGGGTTTTCGCGGAATGTAATGTGGCTTGAGGCCTTTTCGACAAATAATGATCCAAATGTAATTGCTAGGTACTTCATCAATACTGTAAACGAACTAGATGGTTGTCCTCTCACGGAAATTAAGGGCGGACTTTGGAACAGAGAATGGGATTGTACAACAAATGCAGATATTTATGAGAGACTGTTAGGCACAAGAGAATAGTGCTTTCTTGTACGGAACTAGTAAATGCAATCAGTGCATTGAAAGTTGGTGGGGTATTTTACGAAAGGAGAGCATACAGTTCTGGATGAATATATTTGAAACTCTAAAAGATGAGGGGGACTTTACCGGAGATTACTTAAATTTGAACATGATTCGTTTTTGTTTCATGGATTTAATACAGGTATGCTATTATTTTGTTAAGTACAATTGAGTATGCATCTAGAACTTCTTAATTATAAAAAAAAACTATTACATGATCAGCTCCCCTCCTCGAAAGAAGCAAAGAGACACTAACGGGGCATTCCAAGGTCAAAATTCCAAATGAGCGATGGCTAAACTGATAAATACAAAATGAAACATGCAAAAACAAACAGAATACAAAAAATAGGTATATTAACTTTATAATTGGTATATGATCATTTCTCTTAAAACCAACTGCATTTAACTCAGTCTAGATCTATACTCATCAGAAGCGAATCGAATGAAATATTTTTTTCCTTATATGCGACCTTGAGAAATATAAATTGCAAGTTCGGCAAATTATTGAATTGTGGACTAATGGAAATTAGTACTCTGAGAGTACTAGTCTGGACAATAATTTGTAATAAATAAAGAGTTTTTTCAATGTGCAATAACAGGAATATTTTAATCAAGGTTTCATGTTCCGTATGTGGCTGACTTCAGATTCAAGGCCTGATGAAAACAATTTTCAGATATTTGCATACTGTTTTCAAAGTACAATCATCGCATTATATTTAGTTTTTTTTTACTTTCAGAAAGAATTAGAAACAGTAATGCAAACGTGGAACAACCATACCTTGCGACGAAATGCCATGTGGAAAACCTATAAATATCTACAATTGTCCAGAGCTATTCGACACGGAGGACTTTAATTTTGTGAGAAGTTGATGCCCTGAAGTTAGAGGTTTGTAACCGGGAGTGTCCGACACCTAACTTTGACATCCCATGTGACAATGACCTGTATAGACTATGCGAATTGGAAAAGGAAGAAAGAACTTTTCAACGCCCTAATGATACCAAAGAAGCTGTGGAACTTTACCTATCTTTACGTCCAGCCATCAGCAATTTAGTATCATAACACATGCAGTGCTTTATAAATACAAATTAAAACTATAGAAATGCTTTAGTTTACAAAAACTGATGTTTCCCCTTCCTATTAAAATGTTTATTTTACGTATATTCTCAATGGGTAGGTCCTAATTTGATGTTGGTAACTAAAAAGATAAAAATTTGACATTAAAGGTCAAAGTCAAATGTAATTTAAAGTCATACCTAAAGTTATGATATACATTGTCTAGTTCTGGCCTTCTTAAGTACATGTATTAAGTGTCAATGTCCATAATAAAAACACCAATAAATATGGAAATTCGACCTTGAAGGTCAAGGTTAGGGTCATGGCCCATGACACACTATCTTGTAGTGATATAATATACCAAATATCTAAGGCCTATGTCAAAAGATGAAACAGTTAATTTAAACATGTATTTATTTATACTGGATTGGGAAACAAGCTTAATGCTTCTATAAATCCCTCTCCCCAAAACAGTTATGTCCTGGGAAAGAAAATGGTTCAAAACATTAGAAAGGACTTTGAATCAAATGTGCACAGAGATGGCACGCAAAAAAAAATTGGCCTGTGGCAACCTACCTACGTACCAAATATTTAAGGCCAATGATAGTTATGGCACAGACAAATTTATGGTCCAAAATATCAAAAATGACCTTGAAGTCAAATATCAAAGTCAACCATAGTTGTACGTGACACATCCTCAAGTAGTGACCAAATAGGCAAAAGTAATTGCCCGGCAAAGACTTTATAATCCAAAATCTCATAAAAATGATCTCTAGGTAAAAAATCAAGCCGCCTGGTAGTGACCTACCCTAATTCCATAGTTTGATGTGAAATTTGAGATAATTTGACCTTGAGGTAAGGTTAAGGTCGTATGAAAGTCATTCTTGTACATGACACATCGAATCATGATGTACCCTAATGTAAAATATCAAAGCTTTATGCCAAAGGATAAAAAGTTATGACTGGACAGGTATTGCCTGTGAAATTACCAGTAAGGTCAAAGGTGAAGGTCATTCTATTATGCGACCTATATATTCTGATGTCAAATGTCAAAGCTGTATTCCAAGTGATAATTTAAACGTTATCACCCAGACAGGAAAATCAAGAAAAATCAGCAATAATTTGGTCTTTGGTCAAAAGTCAAGATGATATGAAGTACATTGTAGTACGCGACGCATCTGCTCATGGTGATACATTCTCATGTCAAGTATCAAAGCTTACCAAACGGTAAAATGTTATGGCCAAGACAGGCATTGCATGTAAAATAAGCAGTAATTTTACCTTGATGTCAAAATATGCGACACATCGTCTCATGGTGATCATGTATTTTATCATATCATGTTTCTTTTAATTACCTGAATTTGCATGGTAATATCATAAACGTTATTGGTTTTTTTTTTAATGAAGCTGTCAATTGCACATGACAGTCAGTTCTTAATGACTAAAACTTTAAAATGTAGGTCAAGGTCACCTTCTTTTGGTAGATTCTGACTATCTTGTATATGAGCTCATGTCTCGTGTGAACAGTGTTTTCTGAATTTTTTGTTAATACTAAAACCTAAGGTTTGGCTCCCCCATCGTAGTTTTGTGCTTATTATTTGGACTTCAACACGTTTTTGAATTGTGGATTTCCTAACTTTGGGTTCTAGTGAGTAAAAAGTTTTCGAAATGATCATAAAAATTACATTGAAATTGCAGTTTGGGTTAACGGAGTTATTTATGTGAAAATTGTAGGTCAGGGTCAGCAGTTCACTTTCTGTTCTGTCGGTTTTTTGTGTTCTCTGTTTGTTCGTGTTATTTTCGTTCATGATTGACGTTTGTCTTTGCTCTTTAATGTCCCAAGATAACCTTTTTATCATTTTTAGTGTGTTCTACCTTTTGTAACAAAAACTACCAACTAACATCAACTGACAAGCGAACTCAATTGTAACGAGAGTGAACTCAGGTACTCCGGAAAAAAATAAGCAGTTCCTGCCTGTTGCAACACACACGTCGCGCTGTCAGTGATAACGTAAGCGTGTCACGAAACAAAACTCTATGACAAACCCACATAGGACTGCATTCATCTGAGAGACAACTTTGTAACCCCATATCTGTCTATTAACTGATGATGTCTTCCATAAAACCTCTTAAGTGATGATAACAATCGAGGAAAGGAACAACATAACCTTGCTTTAGCTATTTTTGTGTCAAGCGTGACGCCCTGTCAACGAAAATCAATGTATACCTTGCAAGCCCTGGAATAACGAATCACTTGTGATATGTTAACCCCATAAGCTGGAGCGGACGGAATGTTGCTACACAAGAAGGGGAAGTTGACGATTGGAAAGTTGATGTCATCACGTTTGTCATAGTTTTGTCGAAAGTGCTCCTTAAATGTCTATTCGAGATGTAAATATGAGGCAGACTTTCTAAAACAGAGCATTTTATATCGCAAGTGCCTGTGATATGTGAGATGTAAAAAATTGTTTGGTACATTATCAATATAGCAGATAATAAGCTGGTCTTCGATTTTTTTTTATCCAGACGTGATTGTAAGAAGTCTGCCTCAATTATTAATGAATGAAAAAAACAAATCGGTAAGCAAAGTTGTGATACGACAACCCCGTAAGCTGGGGCGCGGGCGGGCGGAATGCTGCTACACAAAAAAGGTGGAAAGTTGAAGTCATCACGTTTGTCGTAAAGATTTGTTGAAAGTTTATATAAACTTTGCAACAAAATCCGCTACTCGACAAGAACACACCTGGAAAAAAAATCATAATCGAACCAGAAATATTTGAATACCATATTGGTGCCTCTTGCTTCTTTCCTTCTTTTTATGATATAAAACATTACTGCAAAATGTCAGAGAATTTGGTAAAGTAGAATGATTTATTGTGTCAACAAACAAGCAAGAGACTCCCATAAGCCAAATTCGCTCACCTACTCTTCAAGCTAGTGTTATCTGCAAAATACCATTTAGTCAACTGAAGTTTTTGTAGAGTATATAAGAAAGCAATATCTTTCCACTATCTGCAATAGTTTTCATTCTATAGGGCAAAAATTAATTCATCTGACAACCTCGCCTCTATAATGGCGACTTTTGTAGAGCTTAATCTGTCTGTTAATAATTAAGCTGAATATTCAAGCAAGCAAAAGCTTTTCTCTGTCTGCAATGATTTTCATTTTACAGTCAAAAACGATGTGTTACCTGCCAGGGGCTAACTATAACCCCTTAATAAGGGGTTATTTGACAACTTCGATCCTAAGGACACTTCTGTAGAGCTAAATGTGCTGAACATTAAAGCAAAGAAAAGCTTTTCTCTATCTGCAATAGTTTTCATCCAAAACATGCCAAAATTCTATTTTTTACCAATAAAGGGCCATATAACCCCTATAAGGGGTCATCTTACAACTTTGATCCCACGGAGAGCGTTGTAGAGCTTTTGATACTGAAGATGGAAGGTTGCCTTGGTTTTTCTCTATTTTCCTCTTCTTAACAAATATACTTTTTGATTTATAAGCAAAAAAGAAACAAAGAGGCACCAATGGGACATTCCAAAAGAGTGAAGGCAAAACCGGTTAACACAAAATGGAACAAGCACGAACATACAAGAAACACAGAAACAGTTATACAAACATCAACTGACAACACGAACTCAAGTCGTTATAAATGAGAGTGAACTCAAGTGCTCCAGAAGAATAAGTCCCTGCCTGTTGCAACACACCCGTCGCGTTGCAAATGATCAGCACAGCGTCTTATCCCACTGGTCTATTTTTCCAACACCAGCGGCATGTTTTTTGACCGATCAAAAATCGAAACACAAATTTTGTACAGGACACCCTAATGATCAATCATATCGTCAAATGTTAGATGCATTCGAAAATAATACTCGATCAAGTATAATCGGTCCATGTTGTCGAAAAAGTGTGCAATTGTCATGTGCACCTGATATTTATAGTAAATACTTTGATATAACCAATTAATAACTGAATATAACCAGTTAATAACTGGATATAACCAATTACTAACTGGATAAAACCAATTAATAACTGGATATAACCAATTAGTAACTGGATATAACCAGTTAGTAACTGGATTTAACGAATTAATAACTGGATATAACCAATTAGTAACTGGTTATAACCACTTAGTAACTGGATATAACCAATTAATAACTGGATATAACCAAGTAGTAACTGAATATAACCAATTAATAACTGGATATAATCAATTAGTAACTGAATATAACAAATAAATAACTGGATATAACCAATTACTAATTGGATATAACCAATTACTAATTGGATATAACCAATTATTAATTGGATATTACCAATTATTAATTGGATATAACCAATTAATAAAGTAAAAGACCATGTCCCGAATACGCTTCCGTAGGATCCAGAATCGTCCTAGGGCAAATTTAAATATTTCAATTTGTCCTAGTAGAAATTGGAATTTCAATTTACACTGGAATAAATCCAGTGCAAATCAGAATTCCAATTTGCCCAGGAGAAATCAGAATTCAAATTTCGATTTTAAGCGGTTTCCGGATCTCCCTGGATTCCACTTTGCCCTGTGACATAAATATTATATTTATTTCCTTGCTAACACAAATAATGCATTTTATCATGACTGTTAGGAATTTATTTGAAGGTATAATTGCTGATCCAAAAAGAAAGATCATGGGTGTTTGAACCCAAATTTTCTTGATAAAAATTGGAATTTCCCCTTTTTAAAAAATCATTGAGTCCGCCTTTGAAGGTTAAATACAACTCACCTTAAAAATTGCTTGAAAACTGCATGTTGCCACAGATACATATTTTTCTGCATATACATTTGTACTGATATGAGTGTCACAGGGGATTGAATTCTGGTCATTTATATCGACTAAAAAAAAAGCGACCCATGCCCCTGTGATGAGTGTCTGTCTGTCCTTTTGGTACCCATGATAATCTTTTATTTACGTCCACAGGGACTTGCTCTCCCCTTAATCATGTAATATTTTGTTAGAGCCATACGAAAAAAAAACACCTAATTGTTAGAGTCATTGTGCAATACGAAAAAAACACCTAATTGTTAGAGTCATTGTGCAATACAAAAAAAACACCTAATTGTTAGAGTCATTGTGCAATACGAAAAAAACACCTAATTGTTAGAGTCATTGTGCAATACGAAAAAAACACCTATTTGTTAGAGTCATTGTGCAATACGAAAAAAACACCTATTTGTTAGAGTCATTGTGCAATACGAAAAAAACACCTAATTGTTAGAGTCATTGTGCAATACAAAAAAAACACCTATTTGTTAGAGTCATTATGCAATACGAAACAAAAAACACCCAAATTGTTAGAATCATTGTGCAATACAAAAAACACGTGTTTTTCGTATCAAGGAGGCCTAACCGTTTATCGAGGCATTTTGTCCGTTACGTGTTTCTACCATAGGTTAACATTACGGTTTTGTCCGTTATATGTTGCACGAGGCAGTCCGTTAAGTAGTTTTATGAAAAAAAAAATCATTTATTTTTACGAAATTAACTCTGATGCTAAAATATGGTAAATAAGTGAAATTTGTAATAGATGTGTCCAAATGGTTTTTATTCACGAAAAACTTCCCGCAAAAAACATTTCGATTTGATTTGACACTTGTTCGCAAAACGAAAAGGCGGGGACCTACCCTCTGCAAAATTGTGTCCTTATAATGACGAAAAATGCATTAAAAGACGTTATTTTCGTCTTTGAAACATTTGTTTTGTAGCCAGTCTTGTGCTACTTGCACAATAAAAACATAAGAGAAGGATTTTCTGGACCAAAATATTGATATTGGGACAAAAATGCCAAAATTGGTATTACTTTGAGAAACATGGTCCGTTAAGAGGCACGTGACACTTTTTAGGTCCGTTAATGATGCATGTCTCACATTTTGAAAATGCAGGTCTGATGGAAATAAATCTTAATATAGCGAATCCCAATTATTAAAACTTGCAAAATCGATGATATCTTTGTCAGAAAATTGTAATGATTGGTTTCCCATAATTATTGTATTATTTTTGATATGATATAAATGCCTAAAATATTTACACGAGTTTGTGGCAATGGAAATAAATCTGATTACAATTATTAATTTTATTTAAATGGATCTTATTTGGAAATACACATGTACTTACATATATGATACAAATAGAATAATATAGTGTTACATTTATTAATGAAAAAATTATAAAAAGCGACAGGAGAGACATTGAAAAAAAAATAAATAAAGGATAAAACCTTGGTAATTGGGATATGTACATACAAGCATATTAAGTCAACATCGCCGCCTTCGATCATCGCCAGTTAAACCAGGAGCTAGTTTTTTTCCCCGTCAAATGTCAAAACAAACGCATTTTGAGAGTTTGAGGAAGCTATCATGTCGATCATTTCTGGAAATTTACCGGGTCCTCTGATATCAGGGATATGCGGAGCAACAGACGTATCATTAACATTAATGTTGTTAGGTACTGCAAAGTTAATTTTAGCACCCAAAGGGTCATACGAACCATATTCGATAGAGGATTGGCCTGTGTTTTTGTAACCGGACATGAATCGGATTTATATACCGTGAAATCGAATTTTGCCGAGTGACCAAAACTGTTTCGTTGCCTTGAACGGATATCGCATGAGAGTTGTAGTTGTTGATGCCCAAAATCGTAAATTGTCGCAGAAAAGAAGAAAGCATGTGTTCTGAAAGTCGAAGGTTTCGTTTGCCACGAGTCGAAAAAAATATTAAGAGGTATGTGAAAAAGCCATTGATCTGCAATTGGAGTATCACTTCAGGAAGTAGTGAGTCAATGTCTTGGACGTCAGTTTGTATGTGTGGAGTTTTGAAAATTTCATCGGTTTCAGTACGGTTTAAAGTTCCAGAAATGTGTCTGTGGTACAAATCCCATCATATTTAGATATTTTTCTCCATTTATAATTTTTAATTCCATAGTTTTTGTTCTTTTTTTCTTTTCATTGCCTAAAACAAATAACCAAAACAGACTGTATAATTAGTAGCTTATTGCTTCTTTCATATATCATATAAACATGTATTGTATGTTTACAATACCGTTGTTTCGTAGAATGATCTAGAATGGTGCATATATTCAAATGAATGCATTTAAGTTTCGATAAATCCACATGAATTTTGTCTTTTCTTCTGTATACTAGTGTTCAGTCCTTATAGTAAAATTATGATATGTCATATCAAACAAAACTTTTTTAATCTTCTATCTATTTATGTTATTTAACGGCATTAATATTTTGTCACAGGCACTTAACGGACCAACTTAACGGACAAAATAATATGTCATCAGTCCTTAACGGACCATATTTTATAACTTTTTCCCTATTACAAAATTATTATATAACATAGAGCATTGAAAACTAAACAGAATGTTGATACATTATTGTACTTTCAATGGATATCAACCAAAACATATGTTTTGTTATATAAAAAGAGAAATTGATAAAAATGAGGTAAACATGTTTACATTTGCAACCTTTAAAATACTGAGGAGCCACACGCCTTTTCATTTTATGAAGTTTTATAGAACTATTTTTACACAAATGCAAATCGTATCGAACAGTCATTCATTTTCATTTTGACAAATGTAATTTTTATAAATCTAAAATGCGTATTAATTATGATATAACAAATTAATTACTAACCTTCAGTGTTTTTTCTCGATTATACCTGGTTAACGGACTGTCACGGCGACTTTAACGGACCACAAAAACCGGGAAACACCTTTTAACGGACCATATTTCTCGATAAACAGTTAGGCCTCCTTGCGTATGACATATTGACTCTAACAAAATATTGATAGAGGAGATGAAGCCATGTGCTACGACTCCTCTTAAACAACTCGAAAAAAATTCATAAAACTTTTACTTTATTATTGTGTCATTAAGTAAATGTGGCCTCCTTTTCAGGGAGTAAGGATAAAAAGTTTGTGACGATTGGCTCACTATTTTTCTAGTTCAATACAGAGAAAAAAGCAACATGTACTTATGATGAGGAATCTTTGACAAAGCTTTCGTTTGTATTTGTCTTTTTGATGTTTTTTGTTCCTTGTTTTAGAAGGGGGTCTATCTGTGACTATTTCAGGGCTGGATTTGAATTATATGCATTTTATTTAGACCCTGGGCCAATTGCAGAACCGCGAGCAGTGCCAAATGGCCTCGTTGAAGGCTGCAGGCGGTTGTCCATTGTGGTTTTTCTAAATTGCCGTTTAATCGTGGGCTGTGTCGCGTACACTTATTCCACATATCATTATTTTCTATTGTAGCCGTTCTTATATACCAAGAGTTTTTTTTCTAATTTGAAAGCACCTTTAAAGACTTAAGTATCTTTAACTGAGTAAGACTACTATACAGAGTTTTTAAAATTGTTTGTATGTCGTGTTACAAGTTTACACTTGGAAGTCTCTGCTATATTTGACTTGTATTTGCAACTTGTAAGAGCAGTCGTACTGCCAGTGAGCGTAATAACTGATGCAGTTCCTCTGCTATTAAACTAAAGTGTTATTAAACATACTTGTCCTAACACATGCAACTCTTGTACCTTGGGACCAGAATATAGTAATTTTTCACATTCAATCATCTCGGCTCTCACCAACTAATTAATAACAATTAATTTATTACAGACAGATATGAAATATGATTCGATATTAATATTATAATTGAAATACTATCTGCTTTATTGGCTAGTTTTTATATCTACTCGATTCCCAATACACATTTGCTGTCAAATTTATACTGATGGCTTGCATGCTCTATTCATCCTCCCAAAAAAATCTCATTTTTTAAATGTTCATCGGATATATTAATATGAAAATGCAATTCAAAAACTGAAGTATGGATTTGTTATTAGTTTAACTTTGAAAAATTGGAGCATGGATTTTCAACCTGGTTTACTGCTTGGTTATTTCGTTCTATCTCATTTGTTTGGAGTTTATTCGTTTTGCAATTCCTCCTCTACTTTTGGTAAGTTTCGACGTAAATATATAGGTCTAAATAGATTCAACTGATGTTTTACAAATGTATCATCACTCGCTAAACCCTTTTCGCAATTTTCAAGCGGGAGAGCATTTAAACACTTAAATTCTATTTTGTTTCCTTCTAAAATTGGTTTTTGGTTCCTTAATGAATAGAAAATCATGAAACTTGCATATTTGATCTTATGTGGAAAGAAAAAAAAAGCCTTTTAATTTTGAAGTCAAGCGCCGAAAGTCTATGCCAGAGCTCACAAGTGAAAAAAAAATGAAAGTTTGAGTAAGATTGGTTTTCAAAGCATAACTTTTGAAGGATTTGAAATTCGAAAAAGTTACACGCTTCAAAGCTAATATGGTCAAAAGCAAAACATAACCATTGCTTTTAGGGTCAAAAAGTGGAAAACTTAGATTTTTTAGTGAATTTGCGTGGTTTTCGAACCATACGTAACATTTGAACGCCTTTGTAGAATTTCATAAATCTTTCGAACATTTTCAAGCTGGAGAGTAAACACTTCTGCTTTGTGTCCATATGAAATTAGTTTTTGGTCCCTTAATAGAAAATCATGAAACTTCCAAACATTTAATCTTATGTGGAAAGAAAGTAAAAGCCTATTTTTAAGTCAAACGCCGAAGGTCCAGGACGGGTCATGGTTTTAAGTTTGGGTAAACTTTAAAAGTTTTTGAGTAAAATTGGTTTCCGAATTATAACGTTTGAACTTCATGGAAGAATTTCGTAAATCTTGCAATATTTAAGCTAATGATAAAAAAGGCCTATTGAGTTTGGGAATCAATAGTTCAATGATCAAGGTAACTTATTTTGCAAGTCAGGGGACCTCGAACCATACTCTTTATCACTTTCAAAGTTCTACTTTGCAGTGTTCAGTGCTCTGATATGCAACTGTTTCTTTTGTCGACTCTTCATAGACATTTTGAGATTGATCATTTTGTTAAAAATGTGACATTTTAAATTAGAATTAGATATATAGTGTTTTTAAGGAAAAGAACCAAGATTCGAACAATACCAAAGGTACATGTAGCTTCGATCTCACAATCATATAAAGAATTGACAAAACCACGCAGAAGCTAAACAACAACAAAAAACGAGCGATATATCATGAGTGTTTTGAAAGGTAGACAATTGCGGTTTCTTGCAACACAGTTTCTTGTTGACTGTGGTTAAGATAAGTTTGAGCTTGGTGAAAAAAACTCAACAACACTACAGTCATATAAACTTTCGAGTTTGATGCTATGATTATTATTGTATTTTTCATATATCTCTCAACGCAGGAAACGTGTCATTGTGTAATTAGACTGTTATTTTGAATTCAATTTTGTCTCGCCTGCGAAGCAGAGCGGGACATAGGTGTTACTTTACCGGCGGCGGCGGCGGCGACGGCGGCGTTAACTTTTTGGAAAAGTTTTATGAGCACCTCCATATCTCAAGAACTATAGGTCCTGGGTTGATGAAACTTGGTATGCATATGCCCCAGTAGTAGCTTAGCACAGTTGCATCCCCATCTTTTGACCTTGACCTTGATTTTCCGGTTGAGTGACTTTGACAATTTTCAATACATATAATAGCAATGGAAGAGTTTTGCGAGCACCTCCATATCTCAAGAACTATAGGTCCTAGGTTGATGAAACTTGGTATGCATATGCCCCAGTAGTAGCTTAGCTCAGTTGCATCCCCATTTTTTGACCTTGACCTTGATTTTTCGGTTGAGTGACTTTGACAATTTTCAATACATATAATAGCAATGGAAAAGTTTTGCGAGCACCTCCATATCTCAAGAACTATAGGTCCTAGGTTGATGAAACTTGGTATACATATGCCCCAGTAGTAGCTTAGCACAGTTGCATCCCCATCTTTTGACCTAGACCTTGATTTTCCGGTTGAGTGACTTTGATTATTTTTATTGCATATATTTGCAATGTTTAAGTTCTATAAACATCTTTTGATCTCAGAAACTGAAAATCCATGTAAATTCAAAATATAGTGGAAGTAAGAAAGAATAATTGTTTCTGATGGTGCCGGCAGGCGAGACATACTTTAGTGTTAACTCTTGTTTTTTTCAGAGAATGCCTTAATACTCGAAAATGTATCTTGTGACCTACAAATAAATATTCCAACCAAAAACATCACCATATCATCTAACAACCGAAACGAAACTTTGAAACAGAATCTGCTAGATGAAGATCTAGTCGAAGAACCGTATTTGTCCTGTGTTTTAACCTGCAATTACAACGGTTCTTTATCGCGTTTGAACCATAGTGATTTGAATTTTGCAAATGAATGCTTATTAGAAAACAACGCTTCTGTGACAGACTTTGATATACAAAGCATCTGCACATGTTGTGAGGACACTAATGAAACAACCTTTCTTAAATTAAAGGTATTTTCAAATATAAGTGAACTATACTGCTGCTGTTCTGAACTTTCAGATTCTAACGCTGCGCTAAATACCCGAAGTTCTATGAATATCAGTGATAACAAGACTGACTTTCAACAGAGTTTTAATAGTGGTCTCTTATCGTTGAAAGTAGATTTGTATTGCCAAAACATTTGTTCAAATGAAAGTAAACTTGAGTTTCAGTATAATGGGAGTAGTGCAGAAAATAACAGTAAATTTGTTTTCAAATGCTCCATACATTTTATAGACGACAGACTGACTTCTTTGAGTAAATATAAAAACTGCGTTGAGATCACAGAGAGCTCACTTGAGCTGTGTGGATTGTGCAAAAGTGGTTGGCACGGGGAGAATTGTCAACACGAATGCTCAGAGGGATGCAAATATGGAAGTTGTGACAAGCAGACCGCAGAATGTTTAGTTTGTGCACCGGGCTGGTACGGCAAGAGATGTGAAAATAGGTGTATGGACAATTGTAACATTTGCATTGAGGACTCGGAATGTTTGGTTTGTGCCGATGGATTTTTTGGCAATGATTGCAATGAGACGTGTTCAGATGGTTGTGTCAAGTGTTCTAAGGACGGACAGAAGTGTCCAGAGTGCAAGGTTCTTAACAATTTTGGAAATCAATGTGAGTGTACTATTAACGAATGTAAACGATTTGGACAGTTTCTTAAATGCTTAGAATGCAAACGGCCCGGGTGGTATCCGAATCATTACGGCTGTTGTCCATGCAGTGATGGGTGCTCCGGTGGCGCTAATAACTGCAATGATACAACAGGTGAATGTTTGCAAGGATGTGCTGAAAATTACATTGGAGAGAAATGCGTAGACACTTGTAGTCAGCATTGCGCGGGAAGCGAGCCAGATTGCCAAGATAGCACTGGGAAATGTATGAATGGCTGTGAATCCGGTTGGAACATGGAGACGTGTGCATATGAATGCGCTCTCCACTTTCCTTATTGTGCCGAATGTTCTGACTCGACCCAGTACGAGTCTATAAAGTGTAAGAGATGTACTGACGGATTTTACATGCCGATGAAATACAAACTGCTTGGCATTGAAAATGCTCTTTTGAGCAATTACTGTTTCCCATGCGATCACTGCATAAACAACAAATGTAATGGTTCTACGGGACTTTGTCTGGAAGGCTGTAAGGTAGAAGGTCGGTATGATTCTAAACAGCATATCAACGGAGAAAAATACTGCGTTTTAGAATGTTCAACTTGCAATAACAAACACTGTGTTCACACGAATGGAACTTGTTTAAAAGGTTGTGTTGATGGATTCTATGATAGCGATTGCAAGAGTGAGTGCAGTGAATTTTGTCCGAACAGAACATGTGAACAGACGTCCGGACACTGCTATTTGTGTGAAGATGGGCTGTATGGACCGATCTGTAATTTTACATGTGGACAGTGCATGGAGGGTGTATGTGATCAATACAGCGGGAAATGTTCGGGTAACTTATTTGAAAAAATTATATATATATATATATTGTTAAGTGCTCATATATGTAGAATCAAGAACTTCATATATGGACCTTTAAGGAACGTTTATTTAAAAGAAAAAAAAAAACAGAATTCTTTGTGCTTTGTTTTAGCATAGGCGCAACTTGAATTACAAGTAATACAGTCGATTCTAGGACGGTTAATATCTCCTTCTTGCACTCAAATCTCTTTAGAACTTGTCAAATGAAAATCACGATGCAGATCTTAGAAATTGTTGGTTTAATCAATTGGTTTCCGGTACCAAAATAAAAATAATTACAAAAATAAATGCATTCAAAATCCTCCCAAAACGTATACGGATGTACATGTATGTAATTGATCCCTATAAATCCATTCTAAATACTATTTGTATTTTTACAGGACAGTGTAAACGCGGGTTTTATGGTCCAAAATGTAACCATCACTGTTCTACGTGTATTGGACACCTTTGTCATTTAAATTGAAAGTGTGATTATGGCTGCATACCGGGCAACTATGGACCTTTCTGTAACCTGTCATGTCCGTCTGCCTGTGATGTCTGTCATCCAGTCTCAGGAATTTGTTTGCACTACAATGTTACCAATATAGAGCTGTATTCCACCGAAATTTGCAAACCTGGACATTATGGATTTCAATGCGAAAATAAGTGTGGTATCGGATGCAAGACGAAAAGGTCTGGAAAAGCAAAATGTGATAAATTTTCTGGTTTCTGTCCAAAGTGCTCAGAAGGTTATCATGGTATCTCGTGTAATGACATGTGTAACGCCACTTGCCTGGATAGGATGTGCTCTAGAAATGGAACTTGCCTGAAGGGATGTGCTTATCGCTGGCAAGGCAAATACTGCCAAGGTAAGTTTCTAAGATGACATCAGTTGGAACATTTTGCACATAAGTTCGGTTTGCAGTTGTCCTTGAAGTCTTGTTTTTACTCTATGTCCATACACACCGCATTATTCGTCATAAAAATCGTTGATTCATTCCGTCTTTGTGTGTGAAGGGCACTGCGACAAAAATTATGAATAAAGATCCAATGAGACATGTAAAATCAAATCAAAGGTAAAAAATGGACTCTTGTCCATCACAGGGATTAAAAGACCTTAGAGAGTCTTATTTGTTGCATCTATAGGGGGTTGGGTCTTGCCGAGTAAAAAATTTGAGCATAAATGTGTGCGACGCCATCTGCATAAGAACAGTCAAGTTAATTGGACATTGCATTGAGAGTCAAGACTATACATTTGATGTCATTTATCACTAATATGTTTTGCGATAAGTCTCCATATGTATACTGAATAAAATAATTTTAATCTTTTTTCAACATATTCTTTTTTAGATTATTATCCAGTGACCATTTTCGAGAGACTGAGTGGTATATTGTTTGGGATTATGTGTATGGTTGTTCTGGTTGTTGGGGTGGCCTGCGCTCTTAAAAGGAAAAGGTAACGTATACTTCCTGCATTTTGATTTGCAAAAAAAAGCAATAAAAAAGACAATGTTTATGCAAATTGAATTTACCAACAACAAAACGTTGATAACTCAAACCAATGAAACACAAACCATAGACCAATTCACAAGAGATAGGTGCAAAGGCCTCTGTCCTGTCTTATAGTTTTGACCAATGAAACACAAACCATAGGCCAATTTACAGGAGATAGGTGCAAAGGCCTCTGTCCCGTCTAGTTTTTAATTCCGTGAAATTATTGAAAAGCCATTGTTTAAAGTGTTACAATGACCAGCAAGAGATCAATTTTACGTTACATATATTTTTTTTGATTTAAGAAAAAAAATAGTTTTGTTGCAATGTTTCAAGTTGTGGTACCATGATCATCACCCTCTTTTCATTCAATTATTTTTTTCTGTAAAAAAGTACACTGTACTTCTATCTAGTTAAACGAATTAGAAAGGGATATTTTTTTCAATTCAGCTATCTTTGTTGGTTTGTGTGTTTAATTTTGATTGGACAACGTAGATGACAAATTATTCTTTTTACATGGTTGACCTGAAAATGAGAAAAAGGGACAAAGTATTTCTTAGATTATTATATATTCATAAAATTAGCATTTAAAGAGAAAAACTGATTCAGAAGCATCTTGTTTATAATGCTACAAATGTTTTGTACTTGAACTTGGATAACTTTTCTCTGTTCTTTTCTAAAACAAATCACAATCTAAAGTTGTTTTTTGTTTGTTTCTTTTTAGAAATATGAAAAAGGATGTTGTGAAAAGCAATGAAAGGGTAGTTTTTCATGTAAATCACAAAGAAAGTACATATGTTTAAAGACCTGCTGCTTTTTAACAAGCCAACCCACGGCGAACAACTTGAGGAAGAGAGCTTAGAGCAGCGTCCATGGTTGCCCGTATCTTTTTGTGTTTAAGACGAAACTAACAGACACTGAAAGTTAAATTAATTTCATAAGTAGTGATGCAATATGAAGTGTAGCTCAGATATTTTATTTGTATGTGTATTCCTTCAAAAAAGAAAATAAAGGGGTCCATTTCTAAAGCCCATAGTGTTTAAATTTAAATATGCCATTCATTTACCCTTTAAGAGCAGCGTTCACTTCTTTCCATCCGTTTGTCCTTCATTTCGCTCTTAGCATTTGTTGTATACGCCACCCCTATACGTTTAATACAATTAAGGTTTTCAAATCTTTCTTATAAAACAGCTTAACTCCCTTTCGTATTATACCCCATAAACAAATATTGTTTAGGGCGTATAGGAACCACCCTGTCTGTTTGTTTGTCGTCTATCCATATACGTTGTAAGCTCAACTCCTTCTAAACTGCTGGATGAATTTAAATGCATCTTCACACAAAGGAAGTACATGCATGTTGAATTTTCTGACATGTCTTATATTATTCAGGTGAGATAAATGAACATAAACTTTTTATAGGTTCAATGGTATTCATCGTAAGCGCAACTCCCTCTAAACCAAAAAATGAATTTTAATGAAACTTTACGTGAATTAAGGAAGCACATCATCTTCATGTCAATGAAAAAAAAATTATGCGCTCGAATATCTTTCAAGGCAGATGATAAAATGAAGCTGGATAATCTTTTTTAGAGGTCGCTCACAGTATAACTTGTTATTTTTTTCTAAATTGTAAAGTTTCCATCACTTGTGGAGGTAACGTTTTTCAAAGCTGTTGTCGATCATTTTCTTGATATCTAGCGTCAAGTCGGACAAAAAAAAAAACGCTTACACATGCAGGATCATCTAATTGTCTTTTGTCAAGAAAACGGAAGACGCCAAACGGTATATAATACTATTTCTACCTCTCAGGTGAGCATAGATCTGGCTTTGCCACGGAGGTTTTACCAGATTTGGCCTATTTGATACTTTTTGTATTAGTCTATGTTCCATTTTGACCAATTTGATTTGGCAAAAGCTTCTCTAACCAGACTTTTTAGATGAAACACGTGGCCAATGAATTTTGAAAGATTTTAGTTGTTGTCTCACCTGAGACTTTATAGTCGCTGAAGGCGAAACATAGGTATTACTTTCCGGCGACGGCGGCGGCGTAAGACTTTTTTGGAAAATGAATTACAAGAAAATTATAATAGCTAGGCATCTGATATTTGGTATGCAGTCAGTTTGGGTTATGGTCTATGCAACTGGCCCCATGCCGTTTGGCCCTGGTTAAGCGAAATAAGATGTTTTTTTGGGGCCATAAAAAACTTTGTAAGACTTTTGTGGAAAATGAATTACAAGAAAAGTATAATAGGTAGACATCTGATATCTAGTATACAGACACATCTGGTTATGGTCTATGCAACTGGCCCCATGCCGTTCGGCCCTGACTCCATTTTTATGGTTCAGAAACTCTGTGAACTTAGATGATTTTGGGGGCCAAAAATCTGCTTTGTAAGACTTTTTTGGAAAAAGAATTTAGTGAAAATTATAATAGTTAAGCATCTGATATTTGGAATGCAGAGAGTTGGTGTCATGGTCTATGCAACTGGCTCCATGCCATTTGACCCTGACCCCATTTTCATGGTTCAGTGACTCTGTGGACTTAGATGATTTTTGGGGCAAAAAAAAACTCTTTGTAAGACTTTTATGGTAAATGAATTAAGTGAATAGTAAAATAGGTAGGCATCTGATATCTGATATACAGACAGCTGGAGTTGACACAATTTTCATGGTTCAGGGACTCTATGGACTAAGATGATTTTTGGGACAATTAAAACTTTTGTGGAGAATAGATTAAGTGAAAAGTATAATTGCTAGGCATCTGATATTTGGTATACAAACACATTGTTTTGGTCTACACAACTGACACCATATTGTGTGACTCTGACCACATTTCACAGTTCAGTAAATGAAAAGTATAATATTATAGCTAGGCATCTGACATTTGGTATTCAGACCCTTGGGATTATGATATATACAACTGATATCACAATGTGATGTGACCTTTACCCCATTTTCATGGTTAATGACTTTGTGAATGTCTTTTTTCATTGTTTCTCAATAACTTTGGTATCTAGAACACTTCAAACATTCCATTGAGTCTTTGTGATGGTTTAATGGAATTCTGTCATCTGTCACATGACCTTGACCTTATCTTTTCTGAAGGCCCAGCTATACCTTCAATGAGTTCTGTGATATGGTGCCGACAGGCGAGACATACTTTGATGTCAACTCTGGCTGATATATGGCTGAAGACACATTTTAACTTTTCTGGTCATCTGCCTTTCAACGATACTCATTTATAGAACAGTTTTGGACACTTAGCATAGAATTTACGTGAATGAATCTATAAAAAAAAATTATTTGGTCTTGATAAATTGATGAAATGCTGTGAGGATATAATTATGTATCATTTATATAATTAAATATCGACTTTCAAGATTAATGATATTAATTTTTACATCACAGCAAGAGCCTAACCTAAACGGGCAACATCTTGCCAAGGATCGCAGATGTAGAAAGTCATTAATACCAGTCTCTCGGTCTTTTATATATTCAAGAAAACAAAACATGTAAACAATATCATTTGAGCCATACATCTTAAACATTATGACTGTATTGTGTCTGTTCTTGATTTTCCTGTTTCCGATTTTGTCTGAAGGAGCTGTGACTAAAAGACAAACGGAAGGTAAGACTGTACTTTGATTTGTAAATTAAAAAGTAATGTCGTAAATGTGTGGTCATTTGTTCCACCTTGAAGGTCCAGTCACGACGATTTGAGGACGAAGAACAGCAAAAACTTGCGGTTTTTATACATGTATTTAGATTTAAATATGATTTTGTGTCACGTACTTATGTTTTCCCATTCCTTTCTTTAAACTATGACATGCTCAACTTTATTATTGCATTTTATCAATAAAAAGTACAGTCCCATATAAAGTGTCGTTGCGCAATAATAGTCTGGGTACATGAGGAAAACATTCAGAAAAGGCATTTGGGGCAAGATAATCAAAGTTCGTCGAAGCACAATTCAAAAGATGCAAGTCCAACTTACTAAAAAAAATACAAAAAAAAATCTATATCATTTTCTTAAAGCTTTTTATTCTTTAAAAAATATATCAATTAAAATGAAGATGTTCAAGAAGTTATGAAGAATGTCTTTAATATGAAATATTTTGCCATAGGCCTACATTTGTCTAGCCTGACCAAAAGTAACGACAATTGGCCACCCCTACGACAATGTCATAAATATACAATGATTTACTTAACCTGGTGCATGGTCTTTTTGCTTATTTGTATTAATTTCAAAACTCATAATAAGTTACTTTCAAGAGCCCAGTAGCTTCACTTGCCGACTTTACATCTGTATAATTTTTAGAAGTTGTTAGTATGGATAGCATTATGCATGCATGTATTGATGACTGCAGAAAGACTGCTGATTCAGGTATGGTGAATCTATCGCTGACATATTTTTCAAAGTGACATTCCAAAAATTATGGTGTATCCTCAATAAAAACAATGACAGCAAATTTTACAGGCAACACGCGTTTCGTCCATACAAGACCAATCAGATACGCTCTACCCAAAGTTGTAATGCTAGCATTAATACAAATGTGAAGAGCAAAGTATAAGATGCCGAAATCAAATCGAAGAGGGACCAAATAATCATTTATTTCAGCTGTAACTCCAACCTTAATATCAAAGTGTTGGTATCGGAGCCATTGTTCTAAATGAAAAACAAACTGGATAGGAAAATATAATATGTCTATTACCTATGACATTTATGTTAATATAAAAAAATCTCATTTACTTTGATATAATTATTTGCATTAACCTGGGTCAGTTTATAAAGAAATTAAATATATGCATAATTATTTTACATATGCATGGACAATTGTAAGTTTTATGAAGAGAATGCATATACTTAATTTCTTAATAAATTGTAGGTTAATGAAAAAAGATATCTGCAATTTCTTTCTATTAGCCTTAAAATTATTCACAAACTATATTCAGATCTGGTAAGACGGAAAACAAAAGTCCACTGAAAAAAATCTTGGTATTTTTATTGTAGGAATCGACATGGGCATGTGTATAACTAGCTGTGATCGTAAGTAACATTTCTAACTTATATCTGTAGCAGATTCTTAACAAAAATGCTTAAGGTCCCTATCTATGTCGCAAGCATTTTCAAAATACTAATAACTTTTTGTGTTTGAGAAAAGCAGTTTAATAATCGGGATCAAAAACAGATACGTGCATATTCATAAAAAAAACAGAGATTGGCAATATGGTTCGGATCACTCAAGCAAGCTTGAAGAAGAAATAAAAGGTATTAGAATGATAATGTAAAAAAAAAAACCAACAACACACTTTGGGCTGATTAATTCTAACACTTGAGACCCATCTGAGACGTTCGTTGGATTTAAAATTGTAAAGTCAAAATAAGGATGAACTAGTTTAGAGATATTTTATATTTACAGCTGGTGACCTCAAAAGTTGCATCGAATGTTGCGAGATGTGCGGTGAAGGTATGTCCTTGTTTAATCTTTTTATTTTCTGTTGACAGAAAAAAAATGTTGAAATGAAAATATTGGAAAATTAAACTTTATCTGTAAACAATTGCCAGATAGCGTTCTTTCTGAAAGAATAACACAAGTGTGGCCACTAAAAGTATGTCTCGCCTGCCGGCACCATCACTAAAATCAACTACCTAAGCTTTCATTTCTTGATATAAACACAAAAAGTGTATGTATACCTAATAACAGATGCCTAGTTACCGTATTATACTATTCAAGCAATCCATTGTCCACACAAGTATTACAAAAAATTTTCTGTCTAAAAAAAAGACCTAAGTTCACAGAGTCACTGGAGCGTAAAAATGGGGTCATGGTCACATGGCATGGTGACAGTTGCATTGTCCGTAACCGCAACTGTCTGTTTACCCAATATCAGATGCCTAGCTATTATAACTTTCCAGCAATTCATCATCCACAAAAGTCTTACAAAAAAGTTTTTCAGCCTGAAAAAGACCTAAGTTCACAGAGTCACTAGAGCGTGAAAATGGGGTCAGGGTCACGCAGCATGGTAACAGTTGCGTAGACCATAACCTAAACTGTCTGTATACCTAATATCAGATGCCTAGCTAATATACTTTTCCAGCAATTCATTGTCCACAAAAGTCTTACAAAAAAGTTTAAGGCCTGAAAAAAGACCTAAGTTCACAAAGTCACTGGAGCGTGAAAATGGGTTCAGGGTCACATGGCATGGTGACAGTTGCGTAGACCATAACCTGAACTGTCTGTATACCAAATATCAGATGCCTAGCTAATACACTTTTCCAGCAATTCATCGTCCACAAAAGTCTTACAAAAAAGTTTACGGCCTGAAAAAAAACCTAAGTTCACAGAGTCACTGGAGCGTGAAAATGGGGTCAGGGTGACACGACATGGTGACAGTTGCGTAGACCATAACCTGAACTGTCTGTATACCAAATATCAGATGCCTAGCTAATATACTTTTCCAGCAATTCATCGTCCACAAAAGTCTTACAAAAAAGTTTACGGCCTGAAAAAAGACCTAAGTTCACAGAGTCACTGGAGCGTGAAAATGGGGTCAGGGTCACACGGCATGATGACAGTTGCGTAGACCATAACCTGAACTGTCTGTATACCAAATATCAGATGCCTAGCTATTATACTTTTCAAGCAATTCATTGTCCACAAAAGTCTTACAAAAAAGTTTACGACGCCGCCGCCGCCGCCGGAAAGTAATACCTATGTCTCGCCTTCCGCGACTATTCGTCGCAGGCGAGACAAAAATACCCCTGTTTGTGGATATTATCGTGTGCAATGTAACTGTCCAAAGAGGGGGATCGATAAATTTTAAATTGCCAAGAGGGGAAGAAATTGTCGTTGCAGTTTTCTCAGCATTTACCTATCACAGCCACTTGATATTTGGTTGACAGCATCAGAGTGAGGTCCTATCACGTGGGATTCGATTTCAGGTCTGTTGCTCGCCTATTTCCTGTTTAACGAAATCCGGCCATTTTTTATTTTGACGGATTTTAAAACTATTTTTTAGGTGATGAAGATAGTGACTGTATACAAGTTTGTAAAGTACAGTATAGATATTAAAGTAAATATTTGAATAAGATTCTGTACATATATATGTAGCATTTGAAACATTACACAATTTTAAACAGGAAAGAAAACGCATATTTTCTTATAACAATGTAAATTGTTCTATAGAAAGGCTGTTAAAGAACTTCGCTGCTGTTTATAAGGGCATTGATCCCAAAGGACATAATTGTGCATGACATAACATCGATAAAACAACAATCAAAAATACTCATATTTCTGTTTTAAAGAAACGATAATGATGCATCATAACACGACGTTTGATCTTATTTTGTAGACAAAACCTCAGAAGCTTAAAGACAGCTGAGCATCATCTTTATATCTAATAAAATATTTTTAATACTATGTGCAAGTTTTATCCAACCTAAGTATCAATAACAGGAATTTTGGCCAAGACAGTCAGTTATATGTTTTTCTCGTCTTGTCTCTGTTCTTTGTGTCATGTCCAGAGGATATTTATATTCTAAGACAAAATCTGAATCAGCAGGTTGTATGTACATTTTATCTTAAGGGTTTATCAAGGGTCTATTATAAGACTGCAAGCAGCGACTACTGGCTGAGCGAATGCGTGTTCAATACGCACTACTATAGACTTGCTACAAGTCCCTTTCTTTTTTAAAAAATATATATATTTTTTATTATTTCTCAATCAAAGATAATTGTTGTAATAGGTACTAATTTACTGATTGATGCGGGGGAAAGGCTCTGTCTGCAGCTGTAAGAATGTGTTATCAGTAGAGGTTAATTAAAGATAGAACAAATAATACAGAGGGACTGTAGCCTCTGTCTGCAGCGGTAAGAATGTGTTATCAGTAGAGGTTAATTAAAGATAGAACAAAAAATACGGAGGGACTTGTAGCAAGTCTAGCACTACTAGTACAGTTTTCATGGAAGAAAGAAACCACCAGGTTAACCATGGCTGTTCATTGTGGATCATAGTGATATGTCTACATAAAAGGAATCAGAAACAGAAATCCACTTGTGCACGGGGTATAACCGGCTATCGTTTAACGCCCGATAACTGAAGACAGTCTAAAAATATAACGGTGTATGACTTTTGACAAAGAAGAGAACAATTTTATAAAAAGGTAGACAATAGACAATGGATTAGACTGATGTTTACCTTTTTCTCCTAAATCATGCACATGTAAATTATTAGGGCCGGACGCCCTATAGTTTTCACTTTGTCCGTCTGTCCGTCCGCCCGTCTGTCCGTCCGTCAACAATTCTTGTGAACACTAAAACTCAAAACTTATTAACACCACAGTTCTGAAATTTTGTAGCATGTCATAATTTGCATATTAAAATTCATGGAAAAATGTGAAATATTTTTGTAAAAAAACTTCATTTTTTATAGAAAATCACAGATTTTGAGAATTGGCCTTTGTGAACACTAAAACTCAAAAACTGTTAATAATACAGTTCTCAAACTTTGTACAGCTGCTAAGTAGCATGTCATGATTTGCATATTAAAATTTCGTGCAAATCGGTTAAATATTTTTGGAAAAAACTTCATTTTTTATCAAAAATCACAGATTTTGAGAATTGGACTTTGTGAACACTAAAACTCAAAAACTGTTAACAATACAGTTCTGAAACTTTGTACAGCTGCTAAGTAGCATGTCATGATTTGCATATTAAATTTTCGTGCAAATCTGTAAAATATTTTTGGAAAAAAATTCTTTTTTTTATCGAAAATCACATATTTTGAGAATTGGACTTTGTGAACACTAAAACTCAACAACTATTAACAGTACAGTTCTGAAACATTGCACAGCTGCTAAGTAGCATGTCATGATTTGCATATTAAAATTTCGTGCAAATCTGTTAAATATTTTTGGAAAAAAATCACAGATTTTGAGAATTGGAATTTTTGAACAATAAAACTCAAACGGCTTTGAAGTTTCATACACATTCCATGGATCATGCCTTAGTGGTTATAATCATAGTTAATATAATTTTGAAAACACTTCGATTTTTTGCCGTGGGGCCCTTTCTGACTTTGTCAGTAATCTAGTTTTGGACTGTTCTCAGTTTGCGAGTATTAATAGTAACCGGTATATAACCCTGTTGCGATTTTCGCATATGATTTTTTTTGGTGGTGGATTTTATACGTGGGTTAAATATGTAGACCTATAAAAAATGATGAATCAATCCATTGATAGATAAAAGCAGGAAAACATAAACAAAATTCATGGTTGAAGATGTCATTGACAAGAACAGAATCATAAGTGCCTTAAAACACATACATTTGCAAAGATTTGATAAAATCTCCCTTTTGAACGTATCGTCCGCTAGAATGAATTAAGATTTATATAACAAGTACTTTCTTAACTTTACAAAAAGACTACGAACTGATCCTTATAGACTTTTGTAAGTTAACTTTTTAATGACCTGAGCCATGCATGCAGCGCTCTTTTTTCGGACGGAACAGACCAAATGTCGTTCGTTCTTAGGTCGATTGTTGATTCATTGGACGACGTCGCATTGTCAGATGGCGCTGCTAGACGACGTTGCCAAAGAGAAATTCCTTCGATAGAAAATGGCAACGTTATTCAAACACAGACTCTAAAAATGCGGCTATTTGCTACTATTTTGGTGTTTATTGTTCAGATTGTGGTTGTAAATGAAGAAACTTTTTACAAGTAAGTTTTTAAATGTGCGCAGAGAGTTTATGCGGTCAGAAATAGTATTCTACTTAGTAAGCAAGACTCGCGATATTTAACTTATTTACTCAAAGCTTTAATTTTGGCCTGAAATCCAAACTGCAACCTGTGAGGATTGAAATGAGTTGAAAAATTGGCAGCTGTACTCTTTGGGTTTTTTCTATACAAAACTATCGCTCTTGTATGTCTTGAAAAAAGATTTGATTTTTTTCTTCTCTTGTTGGGCGCTATTAAACCCTGGGTATATATAACACGGATGCCTTGTTTAGTTCTCGAAAACTTTTACTTCTAAAATCTAATATACATTCTTATTAACAACCAATACAATGGTAATACAAACTTTATCATAAAATGTAGAACCAATTAGGTTTTTGATGATGAAAAAATGGTGTCTAAACTTAACTTAACTGTTCTAAAATATAAGATCAAGTACCGAACAGACAGGGATGACCAAATAAGATAACAACAAATCTACCGAACATCCAGGGATGACCAATCTTAAATGTCCTTCAGACTTGGTGTATCACTATAAAATAACCCCCTCCGGCTTCCGACCCGTCGGGGCGATCTTTTACTGACACACAGCGTCCTCGGGTAATAAAAGGAGAAAAGACAAAACGGGGCAAAGACATTCCGGAGAAATTGAAGATCGCGATACAGGAATTTCAAAAGATATTGCGGGCCCGGATTGCGGGTTAAATCAGGATTTATGGTACGCCAAACCCCAATTATCCATGTTCAGGATAGTCCTATAGTCCTAGTCTAAATTGCATCCAAAAGCATTAAACATAGGTAATCTATCGATTACGAAGCTCGTCACAAAGTGAGAACAGACTTTTAACTTTTCATTCAAAATTTTAAGTGCTCAGTCCATGCAAGAAAGAAGTCACAGCCAGCATCTGAAGCATGCATCTTGCTTAGCATCTCTAGGTGCACCTAACTATAAAAGATGATGTAGTAATTGTTGGTAAGCAGATATAGACTCTAACCTTTCTTCTGTAAGTGGTCACCCATGTGAAAAATATAGGTCACAGCCAGCATCCATGTATTGTGCTTAGCATCTCTAGGTGCACCTACCATATACCAATATCATTGATGTGACACTTGTCAGTATGCGGGATATACTTTAACCATTCTTCTGTGTGTGGCCATCTATGCGGAAAATATAGGTCACAGCCAGCATCTGAACCATGCATTATGCGAAGCATCACTAGGTGCACCTACCATACCAATATCATTGATGTGGCACTTGTTAGTAAGCGAGAGTGGACTTTAATCATTCTCCTGTAAGTGGTCATCCATGCAAAAAATATAGGTCAAAGCCAGCATCCGAAGCATGCATTGTGCTTAGCATCATTAAGTGCACCTACCATACCAATATCAATGATGTGGCACTTGTCAGTCAGCGGGAATGGTCTTTAACAATTCTTCTTAAGGTTGTCATCCATACGGAAAATGTAGGTCACATCCAGCATTCGAAGCATGCATTGTATTAAGCATCACTAGATGCACTTTCCATACCAATATCGTTGATGCGGCAATTATCAGTAAGCGTGTATGGATCTTAACCATTCTTCTGTATTTGGTGCAGACGCCGAAACCGACACCAACGACGACGCCGGGGTATCACATAAGCCCCTCTTACTTTCGTGAGGCGAGTTAAAAATGCAAATGTAGCAATGCATGCATTTGCCCCACGCTCAAATCCTCCATTTGTGAGAAAAAAAATTGACCCTTGCTTTTTTAATTTCTATATGTAATATCCCAAAACTCAGCAACAACGTAAGTCTCTCGATCCGACCTTCAATTGAAGCATTGTCTGTAGATACAATTTTAATCTTAATCTAAAAAATACATATGTATCAATTTCCTAATTTTTTTTCGTTATAGTCCTAATTTTGAGAGTTCCTGCATTTTTCCAAGAAAAAGTGTCCTTGATAAATATATACCAGAGGTAGGTTACTCGTTTCAAAAATTAATTGACATCATATTACGCATAAAAATATAAAAGTCCTTAGAAGTATTATTAACACAAAAAAATATTAACTACAAGTAATTCTGTTACAATGTAAGAAGCAGAGGTACCAATAGGGCATCCGAATGTCAGAGTTTACAGTAAAGCTTGTTCTGATTTCTGATTTAAACTTTACACTTGTGGGTAAAACGTTTTACATTGAAATATAGATCAACACATTTTCAAATCATTTCGTTTTTGTTGGTTTGTTGTTTTTTTTATCATTTATTGCCAGGTTTGTGAAACGACTAGTGAGATAGGAATACTAGTATTACTTTAAACATTGTTTTTTTTTGTGTTTTATTTTAGTTCGGTTTGCTTGAGATTTTGATGGTGTTTCTGTGCTTCACTATTGCTAAGATCAACTATGAAAGAAACAAAATGAACGAAAAATACAAGAAAAGTGAGTTCATAGTTTTGATTTATTACCAAACGTATTTGTCACAAATCATGCATGACGATATATATCACATTGATCTTATAAGATGCCAATTGCAAGATGGTTAGTATCGCGACCATATTGCTACTTCTGAAAAGCTGCTGGCTGTTTTTTTTGTTTTTTTTTTTTCAATCACTATGAATCTTAAAACAGCAAGACTTGTACCCTGTTTCTTCATTATGAACATACAGATTGTCACTGATGATAATGTGTAGCATATCTTCTCATCCGTATCTCCGTATCTTCTTTTCAATTTAGTGTCTAAGATGTTTTGTAATGTTATTCTTGCCTCTTTATTCATCCATTTTTCTATTTCTCCATTTTTAGGGTTATCAGCTTTTAGATCTAAGGCTATAAATGAAATGAGTTCAGTCGGCCAGTTGGAACCATACATGGAAGGTATGTTATTCTATTTAAGTTTTGGCTTGCTACTTTAATGAACTACAAGTAGTTGGTTTTCTTTTATTACTGATGAAATCAAAAATAAAATTAATCCAAATCTGATAACTTTGGGGTTTTTTTGCTGACAAAATTCTTGTTATGATGTTCAACCTTCCTATCCAGTTCAATGCACCTTCACCATTGAATATGATACCAAATGAAAACTTTGAAAAACAAATATTGAGATTTAAAAAAAAAAACCCTCCGTTTTGACTACAAATACTGCAGTGTAAGATAAAAAAAAACCTTCAACCAAGTTTGGCAAAGTCATTTCTAATAGACTATAGATGTATACAATGAAACAAATAGAAATTGTGATAGGACCAATTGTTGTTAAACTCACTTGAAACATATATTTTGACCTTAGTGTTGATTTCACCAATGCTTAGAAATCTGCCAACTTTTTTTAAGATATTTTATATGCTGTTTATAAACATGTGATAACAAACAAAGGAGCCAACTCCTTGAAATACTTAAATGAACTTTACCAAGAAACCGCCTAAAAATTTAGTAATATCTATTTTGCAGAAAGCAGAAGCAGGAATTTGTGTATTGAGATGCCCCTTAGAAGTATGTCACTGGGACTTGATGAGATGATCCAGAAAACACAGGAAAGGATACAGGAATATCTGAAGCTGAGTAAAGAATTTGCGGAATTTAGGGAAATGTTCAAGCAGCAATATGAAAGCATCAGATGTTACCCAGAGAAGATCATTATTGCAACCTTAGTTGAAGCTAAAGTCAAAGCTGAATTAGATGGCCTTAAAGCGTTTATTGGTAAGAGAAGAAAGAAGCATCAAATTAAAATAACTGTAGTGAAAATAAGTAACACAAAGCCCTCATAATGACAAATAACATAGTGCAAATACAAAAAAACAAACTAAAATTCTGTTTCATGATTACAAAATCCAGTCATACCAACAAAAATAATAAAAGTGATGGCTATATACATGGACAGTTGTTTTATAAAGGAAGGTTTTACTGATTTATCTAAAAAGAATCTTGTATCATTGTTTTTTTATTTTTCAGATAAAGAAATGGAAGAATGGAGAAACCTTGTTGGGGAGACTGCTAACAGCTTCAGATGAACATAAGGTACAACACAAAAAACATTTAATATTTCAAACACTATAATATAAGAATACTTTCAATTGCATCAGATGATTTCAGTCCATTCTTTCTACACTTTTTTATTTGTGCAAAACTCTTTTCATACCAAATAAGGAGAAAACACAGTTTTACAATAAAAAATAAATAAATAAATAAAAAGTCATCCATCAAAACCATGTCATTTCTTTTATATTTTTTTCCAGATGTTACATGTATAAAAGAGGAAAAAGAAAGTGGTGTCAAAGACTTCAACAAAATTTCTTGGCTTTAAATATTAATATGTTTTCATTTTTTATAACATTGTCTTTGTTGAAATAAAAATTGTTGCATTTTTAACCTTTTTCTTTATTTACAGTAGATTTGAAATTTTTGGTAAACTGATGCACATTTCCTCCATATAATTTTTCGACTCATGAAGCAAAATGAAAAACGCAAAATAGAAATAACTGACTACCATAACAACACTTACATTTTTAAGCAAATAAAATAAAATAGAACCAAACATGACAAGTACAAAAAAGTACATAAGACATACAGGTACAATATCTAAACAGCAACTAATCTGGATTCATTTATTTTCGTGGATACCAATTTTTGTGGTTGGGCAAAATGGGATTACTTCATGGATTCTTAATTTTTGGTTTTGAAATCTGCGGTGTACTGATCAATGTTTAATTTCCATTTTGTGGGATATCAAATTTCCCGGGTCAAATCCACACAAGAAACCACGAAATTGATACCAATGAAACTACAGTGTCAACTTTTAGAGTGAACTCAGAAGTTCTGAAGGGTACCAATTTCCAGCTTGCTGCATCTTTAGATATATTAAAAGATTTTTTTTAGACATTAGAGTCACAACAAATAGAAAAATACTATGTAATCACAGGTCTTCTTAGATCATCTACCCATCATAAAGGAAGTTATATCAAATGGTATGGTAGTGTCAGGAGCCTAATAATCATTTTTATACCCCCGGCAAACAAAGTTTTGGGGGTATATAGGAAACACCCTGTCTGTCTGTCCGTCTGTCCACATAACTTGTAAGCGCTTCTCCTCCTAAACTGCTTGAAGGATTTTGTTGATTTTTGAAAAGATTTTAGAAAAGCGAGAAGATTATATAAAAAGCACGGTTCTTGTTTATTCAGGACTCGGTTGAAGTTGGCTGAAACTCATTATAAGAAAACTATGAATGAGAGTGTGGCCAAGTTCAACAGAGAAATGAAAGACAAAATGAAAGAGATGCGACTTAAGAAACCAAAAGATTTTTGGAAGATTTTTCACGGAAATCGAGTGAAGGAAAATACAAAGATTTCTCTCGATGTACTGTTTGAATTTTTCAAAGACCTTAATAAAAACAAATTTAATGTCGAAAATGACGTCAATATTGAAATTGATTATGATGAACAAAGCGAGACTCTAAATAGTTGTATTACAAAAGAAGAAATTAAAAAGGCAGTTATAGCAGCAAAGAATAATAAATCTGCTGGTGATGACTGTATTTTAAATGAATATATATCTGCAGCTTTTAATAAGTTAAGTGATGTATTAGTTCTTTTGTTGAATTTGATATTTGATACTGGGCATGTGCCCAAATCATGGTTACTTGGCATTATTATTCCTATTTATAAAAACAAGGGTGATAAAATGGAACCTAAGAATTATAGACCTGTGACTCTTTTATCATGTCTGGGAAAAATTTTTACATCAATTTTGAATGCTCGATTAAATAAATTTATAAGCGAATCATTTTTATTACATGAAAACCAAGCTGGTTTTAGAAGTGGATATTCAGGCAGTGATCATATATTTTCCTTATATGCTCTCTTCGAACTTTTGGCCATGAGAAAGAAAAAATTACACTGCGCTTTTATTGACTTCGAAAAAGCCTTCGATTTTATTCATAGAAATTCACTATTGTTTAAACTGATTGAAAACAAGATAAATGGAAAGTTTTTATGCATAGTTAAAAATATGTATGATGATGTTAAATCATATATTAGACATAACAACCAATGTTCAGACATATCTAAATGTGAGATGGGTGTCAGACAAGGGGAAAACCTTTCCCCTGTTTTGTTTTCGTTGTACTTAAATGATTTACAAATTTTCTTGGAATCTTGTAATGTAAAAGGTTTAGAATCTATCAAACATGATGCTGAAAATGAATTACTTATATATATAAAAATATTGTTATTTTTGTATGCCGATGACACAATTTTGTTATCTGAATCTAAGCAGGATTTACAATTGATGTTAAATAGTTTTTCAACTTATTGTGAAAGGTGGAAACTTAAGATAAATGTAGATAAAACTAAGATTCTTATTTTAAGTAAAGGTAGACAAAGTAATTCTGATAAATTTTATTTGAATGGTAAAGAGCTTGAAATTGTTAAAAGCTATAAATATTTAGGTACATTCTTTTCGAGAAGTGGCTCTTTTCTTGCCACAAGAAAATATTTAAAAGAACAGGCCACAAAGGCTATGTATGGTTTAATACATAACTGTCGTAGAAATAATTTATCTGTTGAATGTCAACTAGATATGTTTGACAAGGCTATAGTTCCTATTTTATTATATGGATCAGAAATATGGGGTTTTGAAAATTTAGATCTTTTAGAGCAAGTGCATCTTCGCTTTTGTAAGACTATATTGAAGTTAAAACTAGCAACACCAAATATTATTTTATATGGAGAACTAGGTAGATTTCCACTCATTATCCATGCAAAATTACGTATGATTAAATTTTGGTGTCGCCTTATTAATGAAAACGACAGCAAATTCTCGTCAGTTTTGTATAAACTACTTTATATAAACTTTTTGAACTATGGGTTAGAAAGTAAATGGATTTTATTTATTAAAAATATTTTTGATAGTTGTGGCTTATCAAATATCTGGAGATCACAAGGTCAATTTTCAAAAGAATGGATAGTTAAAAGTGTTGAAATGAGATTAAAAGATCAATTCAGACAACAGTGGTACTCTGATATTTTTAACTCATCAAAGTGTATATGTTATCGTATTATAAAAGAAGATTTATGTTTTGAGAAATATTTGTCAATGCTTCCTGCTCATTTGATGTATAGTTTATGTAAATTTAGATGTGGGTTCCATCGTTTACCTATAGAGACAGGAAGATGGGAGAATAGGACAAGAGATGAACGTTTTTGTACTTTATGTAATAAGTTGGAAATTGGTGATGAATATCATTACATATGTCAATGCCCGTTTTTTCATAGAGAGAGAGTTCAATTTTTACCACAATATTTTCAAACAAATGGAAATACTTTAAAATATAAACAACTATTTAATTCTAAAAATGTAAAAATACTAGAAAACTTGGCAAAATTTATTAAGATAATTTTATCAAAGGTCGTTCCTCCTGGTTAGTAAACTACATAACTGGAATTGTATATTGTATTTATGTTGTTCACACATGCATGTATAACATCGTATATTATGTATTGTTTTCTTTTCTCTGTACAATATGTTTATGAGAAATAAAGTATTCGTATTCGCTGAAACTTAACATGAAGGAAGAACATCATATGTAGATGTGCATGAAGAATTTTCATCGCACTCTGACATTCAGGGGAAATGATTGGATTTAGACTTTTTAAATACATTATTCAATGGGAGACCCCATTAGCGCAACTCCTCCTAAACCGCTTGATGGATTTTGATGAAAGTTTACATGAAGGAAGCACATCATTTGTAGATGTGCATGAAGAATTTTCATAGCACTCTGACATTCAGGGGAAATAATTGGATTTAGACTTTTTAAATACATCATTCAATGGGAGACCCCATAAGCGCATCTCCGCCTAAACTGCTTGATGGATTTTGATGAAAGTTTACATGAAGGAAGTACATCATCTGTAGATGTGCATATATAGGAAACATCCTGTGTGTCCGTCTGTCCACATAACTTGTAAGCGCTTTCCTCCTAAACCGCTTGAAGGATTTTACTGAAACTTAAAATGAAGGAAGAACATCATATGTAGATGTGCATGAAGAATTTTCATCGCACTCTGACATCATTCAGGGGAGATAATTGGACTTAGACTTTTTAAATACATTATTCAATGGGAGATCTGTAAGCGCAACTCCTCCTAAACCGCTTGATGGATTTTGATGAAACTTTACATGAAGGAAGTACATCATTTGTAGATGTGCATGAAGAATTGTATTGCTCTGCGTTATCATTGAGAGGAGATACCTGGACTTGAGATTTGAGTCCAATATGAAGCAGGGGGTATCCTTTTGTGAACTCACTCACAGTATTACTTGTTTTACTTGCAATTGTACAAATGCATTGTTGCAAACCTGTGGCAGTTTCAGCTACGGTAAAAATAACTTTGAAAAATCAACTTTTCTTTGACTGCTAGTTTTCAACAGAATATAAAAATCAAAGTACCGTTGGTACTGACAACTCGGAAGTCAGAATGTTTTCTTTTATAATGGAACTTTATATCCAATGGATGAAGAATGTTTGTCACCATATACATGTAACATGGTTTAACCCACCATTTTTTCTTTAAATGACTCAACTAGGCAGCGTACCATATTTCATATCTTGAAAATATTTTAAGGATTTCTTGTAGCATGTCTTTGAGTTGCATAAATTTGTTTATTTCTGCTGGGTATTCTGTTGCAAATAAATGCGACACATTTTAGTTTCTATTGAATGCTGATTTCAAGGATGGAGATTTCGTTAATCTGGTGTTTTGTGGGGCTTTGTCTTATGTTGCACATTTAATCTATATCTTTTTTTATACTTAATTTTGGAAAGCATTTCCTGTTTTTTGTATTTGGACAAGGCTGTATATTTATGATATAACCCTTGTGTGCAGTTCATATTATGGTATTGGAGTAACAAGAGGCTCCCAGGAGCCTGAATCGCTCACCTGGTCTTGATGTTGACCCAATACTTTTGTAGAGCTAAATGAGCTGAACATTGAAGCAATCAACAGCTTTTCTCTACCTGCAATAGTTTTCATTCTATTGGCCAAAAGCACCATTTTTCACCTATAAGGGGCCATAACCCCTATAAGGAGTCATCTGACAACTTTGACCCTATGGAGACTTTTGTAGAGCTAAATGAGCTGAACATTTAAGCAAGCAACAGCTAATCATTATCTGCAATAGTTTTCATTCTGAAGGCCAAAAACATGAAAAATTGCTTTTTCAGGGGCCGTAACCCCTATAAGGGGTCATCTGACAACTTTGACCCTATGGAGAATTTTGTAGAGCTAAATGAGCTGAACATTTAAGCAAGCAACAGCTAATCTCTTTCTGCAATAGTTTCCATTCTGTAGGCCAAAAACATGAAAAATCGCTATTTTTCAGTGGCCGTAACCCCTATAAGGGGTCATCTGACAACTTCGACCCTATGGAGAATTTTGTAGAGCTAAATGAGCTAAACATTCAAGCAAGCAACAGCTAATCTCTATCTGCAATAGTTTTCATTCTGTAGGCCAAAAACATGAAAAATGGCTATTTTTCACCTTTAAGGGGCCATAACCCCTATAAGGGGTCATCTGACAATTTCGACCCTATGGAGACTTTCGTAGAGTTAAATGAGCTTAACATTTAAGCAAGCAACAGCTAATCTCTATCTGCAATAGTTTTCATTCTGTAGGCCAAAAACATGAAAAATGGCTATTTTTCACCTTTAAGGGGCCGTAACCCCTATAAGGAGTCATCTGACAACTTCGACCCGATGGAGACTTTCGTAGAGCTAAATGAGCTAAACATTTAAGCAAGCAACAGCTAATATCTATCAACAATAGTTTTCATTCTGTAGGCCAAAAACATGAAAAAATGCTATTTTTCACCTTTAAGGGGCCATAACCCCTATAAGGGGTCATCTGACAACTTTGACCAAATGGAGACTTTTGTAGAGCTTTTGATGCTGAATCAGTAGCGTGGCCTCAGATTTCCTCTATCTCTTATACTTTTTGATTTATAAGCCAAAAACAGTAGTCTGACCCCCCTAGTCTATTTTTAGTAACGGCGGCCATGTTTTTTGTCAGATCAAAAATCGAAACACAAGTTTGGTGCAGGACACCCTAAGGATCAATCATACCAAGTTTCATTCAATTCTGTTCAGTAGTTTCAGAGGAGAAGATTTTTGAAAAATTGTTAACAGACGACGACGACGGACGCCAAGTGATGGCAATAGCTCACATGGACCTTTGGTCCAGGTGAGCTAAAAAATTAGCTTTATAATTATGTACTCTGGTAAATCAATGATTTGTTGCAACAGATACAACTTTAAGTGTTATACTTCTTCAATTCCAAGTTCTATGGAATTCTGTTTTGTTGTTCTTGGTATTTTGGTAAATTTAATTGTGTCCCAAATTTGTGGCTAATGAATACATGGTAATTTATACACGATTTCATATGATGAACTTCTTGCATACCAAGTTTCGTTAAATTTTGTTCAGATGTTTAAGGGTTGTGTTGACTAACTTGACTAACAGATGGGGACAGCCTTATCACCATTTGTACATGTATATCAGGATTTCAGTTTAATGGGTGATTATTCACACTATAATTTGCAGATGAAATCCTGGTAGAAAACACAACATATGATGTACTTTTTAGAAATATCCGTTTACTTGTTCATGAATTTCAACATAAATATTGGGTCAACAGTCCGATAAAACTTTGCTTTTCTAGATTTTTTGGTAACATGCATATCTATATATGGTGTAGTTCTTGCAAACCATGTTTTGTTTGTGTTCAGTAGTATAAGTGGAGTTTCATTTATAGCTTTAAATTATATGTTTAATTTTCAATATTGTCTAAACCCCTAGATTCTTCTTACCTCAGACATTGTTAGATAAATAAAGTAATAATTTTCTTCCCCTGTTTGGTATTTTTGGTTTTATTGTTTTATGCTCATCATAATTATATTATGTTTGGCATTTTCAATTTTTTTGGTAGAGCGCCTCTGATGAGTCTTGGTGCGTCAGGCGGAGCAATATTTATTGTCTGGAACTTTGTCATTTTTATTATAACAAAGTGATGTGTAGGACTGATTGATGGACCAGAGACATAAAGCTCTGCAACTTTTTGTGTGGGAAATAGATTGATATAACAAAACAAGTTATCTTTTATTATTACTTTTGTAGAATAACTAACATTTTTACAGACATAATATTCTTATAGCAGCAATTATGTTTGAAAATATGCATTTTCTATTGAACACATACTTGGTATTTTGGACAATATTTTTAGACATTAATACCATTTCAATGGTAGCATGTTTATTATTGTTCAATAATTAGTTAAAGTAATCTTTATAACATTACATAGCAATCATCATATCAATATTACATATTGATTCACTAAAATGCATCAAAAATGTCACAAACATGTTATATGTACAAAGAAAATGGGTACAATGATAAAAATAACCCTATTGGACTTATATGTAAATATTATTTAACCCAATGTTTTGTTTTTAATAAACAATTACTAGTGATTTTTTTAAATGATAGGGGGCATAACCTGTCTCTAAATAATCGTAATTGGTCAAATGTCATTTCATTGACAAGGTTACATTCATAATTGAAACTTATAACATATACTAAAATACATGTAGACAATCTTAAAATAACATGTCAAATAGTATAATCATTGCTTATGATATTTGTCAGTCAATTTATTTACATTGGATAACTTGTCATATATATCTATTGTAAACAGCTGAGGAATAAGATGCTTGTACTATGATGAATTGAAAGGATAATTTATAAAATACTTTGTTACAGTGAATTGAGTAAATATGCATGCCACAAAATCTTATTAAATACATGAAATAAAAAAAAACTTATGGAGCATTTACAGCTTTCAACTTTTGTTAGTCTTTTATCATTTTTTTATAGACTTCATTTGGCAAATAAATTGGAACTATGTGATTTTATTCTTTCTAGTCCGAGATTGCTCTGACGTCCTCGGCATTTTTCCAGCAAGCTGGTGCCGTGGGACGTCAGAGCTCCTTCCATATCAAAAACTCGGGATTTTGCACAACAGTTTTGTTGTGCACTTCCGAGATAAATTAAGCAACTTAATCATCATTGTTGCAGATATATTTTGGTCTCAAATGAAACATTTGGTTATTTAGAATCAAAATACAACATATTTTAAAGAGAAATATCTTGAATAATTAAAATAATTTTAAATTTGTACATTATTTTGCTGATCTTGAACTTGATGAAATTGATAAAGTTCAAGATCAGCTCTTAATTTTTTCTTATTTTTCTGAATTATATCAGGTTGTTTCTAGTAGTGATATACTTTGAAAGTATTAATTTAGTCTTGTTCTACATCACCCATTATACAAATGACTGATGTTAGAGATATTTTTACATTTAGAAAGCATTCGTTAAAATCCCGTGTTTTTTATATGGAAGGAGCTCTGACGTCCCACGGCACCAGCTTGCTGGAAAAATGCCGAGGACGTCAGAGCAATCTCGGACTATATTCTTTCTTGCACTTGAGCTGTTACACATGGTATGTTGCATTGACACTTGCATGTGTTTTCTTTTTCTTTGTGTGTCTAGTCAACTATTATACTTGTATGTCCAATATCCGGGTCCAGACAAAGCTTTCTTCATTAACATGATTAATGTATTGTTCTGCTCTGTATTTGCCTTGATGTTTATGAAGATATGATGTTGTGTGGATCCATCATCAATAGAAAATATATATAGTAACAAACAAAAAAAGTTCTTATATCACATTTATTTTTTAATATTTCACTTGATATTAAATTCACCACTGAACTCATTCTTTTACACAACATATTAATTCATGATTTTTACTCAATCTTTTTCACATCATCCTAGGATGTTTATATATTTTGTAGCTGCTCAAAACAAATTTTCATAATTTCTATAGACTTTTGCATGGACTCCTTAGTTAGAAGAATAAAGCTCTCTGTAAAGGTAAACACTATTTTGATGCTAGATATATCCAGTTTCAGTGAGAATTATATATCCACAGTCAGCATTTATCCATATCTTGAAATTGCAGATGCTGATGACTTTTATCAACTTTTAGCTTTATATGGCTCTTTGTCTGAAAGAAAAAAAACATTTATACTTAACTTGCTAATACACACACATATTAAACATACAATGTAGGACACTATTCACATATAAATCCACATTTAAATTGATATTTTGCAAATAAATAATGTTATAAAAATAAACATCAGCTTACAATAATGTATTTTTTATCAACAATAATGATCAATAATAGTCTTGCAATTTCATATGTCCTAAAGTTGCAGCAATTCCACTATAATATTATCAATCAATCAATCAGTTTATTGGATAAAGCTCATGAATTAACAATGCAATGTAATCCCCAAAAGACATATATATATATGTAAAGACATAAGTATAAAATGTAAATAAGATGAAATAAAACATTTTTGTCCCAATATCATGAATATTTCAAGTTATAATATTGCAACATTTAAGGGCTGCAAATTTAGAATACAAGGAAAACTGAAGTTTCTTTGCTTTTTTTGTAAGATCGTAGATATTTGATGATAGATTTCCATTGCTTCCAAGTTATTACAATTTCTAAACACAGTTTCCTATCTAAACCAGAAGGTTCATGCAATAAACATGAAACCCAGAAAATGTAAAATCAAAACAAATATAAGGTGACTTGTGACCAAATTGGCCATGCTGTTCTTTGAAGATATATCACATTAATCATTGTTAATATTTGTTTAATTGTTTGAAGTAATGAATACCTAACTATTTAGTAGGTCAGAAAATATTGTCAGATATTGCTTTAATTTCTTTAAGTCATATACACATGTACATTGTCATTAAAAATCTAAAAGGTCTTCAGGAGGGGGGGGTAGCTTTCCATAAAATGGTGAACAGGGATGTGCCAAAGAGTAGGCAATGCCCATAAAAATAACTTTTTTATAATTGGTCCGATTTCAAAATATTTTTTCATTGGATACCTTAAGAAAATCCCTGCCCTTTTTTGCAATCTGATTAACAATATTTCTTACAGTTTTTTTTTTAAATTAGGGGTCAAAGGGCAAAAAATGTAAATTGATATATGTATATAAATAAAGCTTTTTGTATGAGATGTTGATGTCAATATACATGTACCGGTATATGTGTCAAAATGCATTTGAAAGTCCACCACAGGATGTATGCAGTCTGTGCCAAAAACTTTTTCAGCCACTAGACATTTACCATAGGATACCATAGGATCATTAATGGACGCTGGCTGCTTCTGCTGCCACTATATCCATATCTTCATTATTCTCTACTTGAATATTTGACTTCACGTGACTTCTGGTGTGGATGTTGTCAATGTCCAGTGTGAAGTCAAATTTGCATTCTTGTGTTTCCCAATACTTGTCTAGGGCTTTTTCAAAGTCAAGGACTTTTTTACAGTTTACAACTTTTTCAGGAAGGCTATTCCAAGTGTCCACTACTCTCTGGGTAAAGCTGAACTTTCTTGTGTTCAATTTGGATCTCTCCTTTAATATCTTCTTATTGTGGCCTCTTGTAGTGGTTTCTGGCATAGATGGAAAGAACCCTTCTGTGACCTCCATATCATATATACCAGACATGATCTTGAATGTCTCTATCATGTCCCCCTGATCCTTCTATATTTTAATGTTGGCATTTTAAGCTTTTGAAGCCTTTCTTTGTATGGGAGGTCTTTTAGCGAAGGTATTTGTTTTGTTGCCCTTCTTTGTACATTTTCGACTTTTTCTATGTCGGCAACTTTAAAGGGTGACCAGACCGATTCAGCATATTCAAGGTGTGGTCTCACTAGTGCTTGAAATAGGTATCTGAAGCTGCACTGATCAAGATGGGTGTATGTTCTTCTTATAAGGCCCATTATGCTGTTGGCTTTATTTACCTGATTTTGTATATGTGTTGTAAAGGACAGATGTTCATCTACTGTTACGCCAATGTCCTTCTCCCCCTCTGATTTTTCCAGGTAAACTTTATCTCTTTTGTCACTGTATAAATGATAGCTTTTTTTCCTGCAATTTGGTTTATTCTTACTTGATGTGGTGACTAGCTTGCATTTATTTGGGTGAAATTTCAAGAGCCATTTATCCGACCAATCTTGTAGTCTGTCAAGGTCTGTCTGGAGTTTGATTTCGTCATCTTCGTTTCTGATTTCTTTGTAAATTTTTGTGTCATCAGCAAAGAGGTATGTTGTGGAATCTACACATTCTGGCATGTCGTTAATGTAGATCACAAAGAGAATTGGACCCAGAACGCTGCCTTGGGGGATGCCACTTGTTACTCTATGCCTTTTTGACTCTACTCCGTTGACCGACACCCTTTGGGTCCTCCCTTCTAGGAAGTCCTCTACCCATCTGATCAGGGAGCTGTTAAGTTTATATCTCTTCATTTTTGAAATGAGTCTTCTATGTGGGACCTTATCAAAAGCCTTCATGAAGTCCATGTATATGGCGTCAATTGTGCCACCCTCGTCCAGCCTCTTTGTCCATTCATCAATAACTTTTAGAAGTTGCAGAGTTGTCGATCTACCAGATATGAACCCGAATTGTTTCTTGCTGAACAAGTTGTTGCTCTTCATATGGTCTACTATTTGTTCCCTGACTAATTTTTCCATGAGTTTGCATACCACGCTAGTTAGGCTTACTGGTCGATAGTTTCCAGGGTCAGATTTTTCCCCCTTTTTGAAGAGTGCTGATATTTTCCCTTGCTTCCACTCATCAGGGATCTTGCCTTCAGCTAGTGATTGATTGAAGATGATAGTTAAGGGAAGAGCAATTACTTCTCTTAGTTCTTTCAGAGCTTTGGGATGGATTTCATCTGGTCCAGGTGATTTCGTGGGGTTTATATCTTTTAATAGTTTCTGTACCTCCTCTACTTTAATTTCTTTGAGTAAGCTGTCTTTCTTTATTTCAGGATTTATATAATCTGCTTTAGGTAGTTCACCTTCTGGTTCTTCCGTAAACACGCTACTAAAGAAGTTTGCCAGTAGCTCTGCTTTATCTTTGTCGGACTTCATGATTATAGGCCTTCCACTATTATCACATGTCTTTAGCTCAGCTATACCAGTTTTTGCCTTTCTTTTGGAGTTTGCATACTGCCAAAACTTTTTGGGGTTTGACTTGACATTCTTAGCTATATCCTTTTCCATCTTTAATTTTGCTTTCCTGATAAGCCCTTTGACTTGATTTCTGAGTTTTGTAAATTCTTTGTATTTTTCTGGGTCATTTGTTTCCCTGTATCTCTGCCAACATCTATGTTTTTTCTTAATTTTACTTATCGTCTTCTCGTCGAGGGGAAGATAGTTATGTTTCCTGGCCTTGGCGTTTGCTTTACTGTTGCTATGGGGTATACATTGCTTCTTGGCTTCTTCAAATTTTTCTCTGAATATCAGGAATTGTTCTTCTGATGTCTTATCTTTGAGAATTTCTGCCCAGTTTAGGTTTAGTAGTTGGCTCATTTGTTGGTAGTCCCCCTTAAAGAAGTTCCATCTTTCCCTTTTTGTGTTCTGTGTTTCATAGCAACATTTAAAGTCAAATTCTAGTCCACAATGGTCACTACTTCCAAGAGGGTCAACATACTTTAAGTTTCTTATCATGTCTTCCTCATTTGTGAAGATCAGATCTAAAATACTGGGTTCAGAGTTCTCCCTGTACCTTGTGTTCTCACTGACATGTTGATACAAGTAACTGTCCCTTATACACTCTATAAATTTTTCTCCATCTTTATCGCCATTACTTGTCCAATTCTGCCAGTTTATTCTTGGATAATTGAAATCCCCCATAATCAGTAGGTGTGTGAATTGTTTGTCACCTGAGGCTATGTTCAACAACTTGTAAAGCTCCTCTAGATTTTGCTCCCTGCTATTAGGACTTTTGTAGATGCATCCCAAAAGCAATACGTCATTGCTCTTGAGATTTATCTTAACCCATATTGATTCCTTAAAGCTTGTGTCAAACTTTACCTCCACAGCTTTTAGTTCTTGTTTTATATAGACAGCAATGCCCCTACTTCCTTGCTTTGAGTGCTCACTCATGAATAGATCATAACCTTCCATGTTAATTTCTGGTGTTGTTAATACATATCTACAGTTTTTGGGGAAAACCTCTGTGATTCCAATTGTATCAATATTTGTCTCTGAGTCCTGCACTATAGTTTTCAGTTCGTTGAATTTATTAGGTAAGCTATCGGCATTTGTGTAAAAACAGTGTAAATCTTTAAAAACTTGATGCTTATTCACAATTTTAAAAACATTTTTACAGTTATCTACAGTTCTATTTGGCTTGTTTATTGTTTTTTCTTGACCTTTACTATTCTTCTTTGCCAAGGAGGGCCTTTTACTACGAAGATGTAGTTTTCCGATTCATTTTCTTCATTTTTTCCCTTGGCCTCAAGGTATTTTTGTTTGCTCATTTCTCTTTCCTTCTTGGTCATGTCGTGTGTTATGCTGAGGTTTTTCATTTTGTCCTCTGCTGATGCTAAGTTTTTCAAGTTTGACATCATGGCTCCCTTAGCTTTCTCGTCCTCGAATGTTACTTTTAGTGGTCTAGGTTTATTGCCATCAGGTTCCTTTTTCCCAAGTCTAGTGACATTCTTGACACTTGCAGTGCTAGCTTTAGTGATGTCGCAGAGCTCATGGACAAGACTTGTGTCTGCTTGTTTTCTGGCTTCAGACTCTTTTTCTTCTGATTCATCAGCATTGTATATAATAATGTTAGCCCTTCTGGCTTGGCTATCTTTATACTCTTCTAGTTCATCTAGGGCTTCTTTATTATTAATGGTGCTGCCTCCACTTGCTTCACCCAATTTGTTTGACTCATCTAGTAGGGCTTTTACCTCTTCAAGGCTGGCCTTAGTGTCTATTTTGTTTTCTAGATTTTCTAGTCTTTTCTCAAATTGCATGAAATACGACTTGCATCGATCCTCAATTTCTTTTTCAATTTTCAAATTCTTCATTGCCTTTTCTTCACACGGTGGACAGTACCAATGTAGATCAGACCTTTTGCTCAGTAGCTTGTATTCTGGTGAACTCAGTTTTAAACATGCTCGACAAAAATGCTTGCAGCAGTATTCACATTCTAAGACCTCAGATTTTTCATCATTGAATTTTGAGTTGCAGAGCTGACATACCCAGCCATCGTTTTCGTCGGACTTCTTGGTAGAGTCTCTCCTTGTTGGCATATTGTGTGTTTTTCTTTACTGTTGTTTAGACACCAGGTAATGTAGGCAATGTTTCTTGCCTTGGTCTGTTTATGGGTCTGGTATTATATAATTTTGCAAAATGTCTTTGCACTAGTTTAAATGCAAAGCAGTCATTCTACGATAAAACGCTTTTTTTAAAGTTACCATGTCGTCGACGTATTTTTTCCGCCGAACATGCATAATATAGTTCTTTAGATGTTTATTTCGACAAATGTACTTTTGTTAAAAAAAAAATAACATCAAAATATGGTAAAATCCCCTAATATCAATTACACGGAGTCATAAGGTGTCTAAAAATTATCCAGAAATAAATGTCGCCGACATCAGGAACGTTTTATATGAACTAGTTATAGCCAACCTGCGACCATATTATTGCAGTACCTTTCGCTAACGTGCACTTCAAGGTGTTTGTTTTTACGGAAACCAAGTAAAACAATATAAAAGATATTCAATTTTTTGTTACATTACAAGATATGATGTCGCCAATTTCTAGTTAACCTCTGACACCGGACATTGGATAATAAATTCTCCTGTACTATCTGCTATTACTGTGCCAATATTCTACGAAAAGGTCATTCTATATTCACAATTTTCAGGAAAAAAAATTAAAAATCCTGACTAATCAGATTTTTTTGCTTTAGATTACGGTAAGTTCATTATTCAGAATGGGACATATAAGAGTTTAACTTCCGCGATCGTAATTATAGTATATAGTTGCACGATATTCCTTTACGGCATGTTCCAGCATATTGATATATTGTGTATATATCGTTTAATACCCGTTCTGCGTATAGAAATCGTAAGTAGAGTGTACATAGCATAGAAAAAACCGTCATTTTTGTTAACCTCCGCGATGCCTTACATCCGATACTTCCGGAAGAACAGATTCCGTAAGCTGAATGGTTTCCGAAGTTGGCTTTGTTTTAGTTTTACTTCCTTTTTAAGTTGCAAAGCGGCCAAATTCAAAGACTTTACTGTTTCAAATTATGAAAACACAGTGACAGGTAAGTTAGCAAAATATCACACAAAAGAAATTGAAATTAAAATTGATTTTAAACATGCAAAGGGTTAGTATATCTCGAGCAGAATTAACTCTTAAACGATGCTTGGAGGTGCAAGGATCCAACAGTATAATATATTCTATTTTTAGAGCATTTGTTTTTATATTTAGTTATTGGAAAAAAACGGTATCGGAAGTTAAAAAATATTCCTTTGTATAGTAGAAACTATCCAAGATGTAGACATAATAAAAACAATGATCTTTTACGTTGCTTGCACTTATAGATCTATGAAAATGTTTTAAATACTAAAACTAAAACCAAACATTTGATCGTTTTTCAATGATGCTGGTATCGGAAGTTAATGTTACAAAAAAATCAAAACATTTTAAAAGAACGCTTAGCAAGACCATATAATTGCAATACACATTTATTTTTCAGCAGGTTAAGCTTATTTAGCTTAGATATTAAGAATGAAAGGTTAACATTGTATTACAATTGTACATTCGCGGTTGGTATCGGAAGTTAAGAATTCTGTTATTCAACCTAGCGATTCATATTACCTTGTTTTTCAATACAAATGATTGCTGCTAAGAAGAAAATTGTGTTTTTAATCAAATAGAGAACAAACTAGGCTTATATTTAGCAAATTCACATTAATTTTGGATGTTGTATTTTTTAGATGAAATGGCGTTATCAAGGGCCGAAATATGTAGGCGGTATAGAGAGAAGAAGAAAGCTATGGATCCCAACTTCCTGAAAAATGAGAGAGAGCGAAAACGGAAGGCATATGTAGCCATAGAACATCTTAATCCATCAGCGGCAAAGAAAAGAAGAAAAGCCGTCAATGAAAGGGTGAAAAAACATTATGCAAAAAATCGTCGCACTAAAGAAGTACAAACTGCACCAAATGATGAACAAGAGGAACAAGTCACACCAAATACCCGACAGAAGGGAGGAAAGTTATTTGTTGCTTTGCCATTTCAAGGTAAAAAAAGAAATGACACTTTTAGAAAGAGACATTCATCTGCTCTAAAAAAGGCATACAGAGAAATTGAAAACCTAAGAATACAGAACCTGAAACTTCAAAGAGAAAAGAAAACCATGCAAAGGAGGGAACAAAGACAAAAGAAAAGAAAAACTATAACAACTTTATCTGAAACTCACAATTCAGAAGTGCCTGACACCCCAAATTCAAAAACGAAGAAAGAAATGAGAAGTCTAGGTCTTTGTCCAAAAAGGAACGAAACAGTTAAAAAAAGACTATTGTTTTCCAATGTTCTGAATAAATTTAAAGGGAGACTGACATCAAATCTTCTCAAGAAGTACAGACTACAAGCTATCGCCAGGCGAACATTTGGAAAAAGATGGAAAACCTGTCTAGGAGTACTGAAAAAAAAGAAGGCTGAAGGAAAGAGAAAAGCAGAAAATCGGGCGTTGAAAGAAAAGGTACATAATTTCATGGAACGTGATGACAATTCTACGATAATGCCAGGCAAGAAGGACACAGTTGGGAAGAGGAAAAATCAAAAAAGAGTACTAAATGATTACCTCCACAATTTACACAAAAAGTTCTGCTTAGAAAGTCCAAATGTTAAGATATCTAGAGCGACGTTTTCTAGGATGAGGCCAAAACACATATTGCTTGCTAATTTTTGCAACAGGAAAACATGCCTTTGCTCTCGACACCAAAACATGGCCTTAAAGTTACGCTCGCTCTATAACCAAGGTGTACATGTTAGTAAAAACCCTGACGTAGTAATAAATGAGAAAACGAATGAAGAAATCAAGCAGTCCATTCAAAATGACCTAGAAAAAGACATGGTGAAATACGTTGAATGGAAAAGAATAGTAGAAAATGGAAAGAATAAATGGCGACAGGTAGAAAACACTGCAAAAAAGGAAGACTTTATTGAAAAGTTTATGAAGGAAACAGAAGAATTTAGAAGTCATGTATCTCGTGTTAAAGTCCAGTATAGTGAGATGAAAAAATTGCGTGAAAATCTACCAGATGGGCATATTTTAGTATGGATGGACTTTGCTGAAAATTTCACATGTTCTGCACTAGAAGAAATCCAATCTTCTTATTGGACGACTGACATGGTCACGCTTCACACATCCGTTGTGTATTTTCCTGCTACATGTACTTATTCCAAATCACACATAAGCATAGTTGGCATTGCAGAAACGCTGTCCCATAATGCCATTACAGTTAACGCTATGATAAAAAAACTAATACCTATTGTGCAAACTGTATATCCGCAAGTCCACATGGTTCATTATTTGACTGACAGCCCCACGTCACAATATCGAAATAAAACAATCTTTAACCTCATATGCAAGCATGAAACCCTTTTTCATACAAAAGCTTCCTGGGATCATTTAGAGGCCGGACACGGGAAGGGGCCGTGTGACGGCCTTGGAGCTTCAGTAAAAAGATCGGCTGACTCAGCTATAAAACAAGGCAAAGCAAGCATTCAGAGTGCATCCGATTTCTACAAGTGGGCTACAGAATCCATTACAGAAAGTGTTGTTACCTACTATTATATATCCCAGGCTGAATACGACGAAAGTGAAAAAAGTATTACAGAGTCGAATAAAGGACTAAAAGCAGTTCCTGGTACAATGTTGGTTCACTCTGTTATTCCTGTAAGTGAAAACGAAATAGCTGTCAGAAATCTATCGTGTCACTGTGAAAATTGTATGCAGGACGTGAGACAGTCAACTTGCGAAGGATGGAGTTTTCATGTAATTGATGCTTCCAACAGAGTTCGAAACGAGACAGACACCGAGGCAGAGGACAGAGGCGAAACTGAGGAAGACGATGGTTACAATGGAGAAGAAATAGTCAGAGAACATGAGCAAATTAGACCAACAGTTGGTCAGTATGTGATAGAAACTTATGAGGAGAAGAAATATATCGGCCTAGTTACAGAAGTAGATGACGCAGACCTTGACGCAAAAATAACTTTTATGAAGGAAAGTACGAAAACGAAGAATGCTTATGTGTGGCCAACCTCAAAAGATGAAATATGGGTTAAATATACTGACATTGTCTCCATGATAAACCAGCCAATACCGAGTGGGAAGAGTAAGAGGGTCTTTACCCTCTCCGCTGATGATGCAAAGCTCATATAATCTGCGAACTTGTCTCTGAAATAATAGAAAGTGTTCGTTTGAAAATTGATCCATTTGTTGACTACAATATACGAACTGAACAGAGAAATGGTTGAAGAAAACGAAATGTTAACTTCCGATACCGAATATTTACTTGTTTATTTTGTTCCATTAAATCGTTTAAAACCTATATTTAGCAATCAAATCGACTTGAATTGACAAAGAAAACAAAGATAAACACATACAAACGAAATTTGATAATTTTCTTTTTTGTGACAATAAATGCTAACTTCCGCTACAATTTAAGTACAAACTTTTAAAAGCAGTACAAACAAAAAAAATGTTACTACTGGAACCAAAATGGGTATTCAAGTCTTAAACTATTTCAAATTTCGCTAAACAACCAGCTACGATCAAACAAAGTTGTGCAAGAATCAATATGATAAATGATATCAACTGATTTTTTTTATTAATGACAAAGAAAAAATGATGGGCTACATATGATTCTTATAAAAAATAAACATTTTCAGCTACTAAAGACCCATATTGTCATATAAACTAGAAACTCTTTCTCAAACAGTTTAAAAGTGCTTTTTATGGAAAATACATGTATTTTTGGCAAATATTTGTACTTTTAAAAGGGTAATATTCATTTTAACCTCCGCTACGTGGAAAATAGTGCCTTTATTTTGAAAACAAATAACTTTAATATGATAAATGATCAAGGAGCGAAATTTTGGTATGTTTTTCTTTACATATTAAGCTACCAAACAAACATCAAATAGAGGCATTACGCCATTAGTTTTATTTTTACCATTTTTGTTCCGTATAACCCAGTAAATCGTAGAATGACTGAAAGGCAAAGCTTCTTGCCTTTATCTATGTAAATAGTTGCTGTGTTATATATATTTGTGCAAGTCGTACTTGCACTGACTACAATGTAAGTATGTAAAGGCAACGCTTCTTGCCTTAATATCTGCTTGCTATTTGTGCAATTGTACAAAATAAAAATGTATTTGCACTGGCTAAATATGTATAAGCAATGCTTCTTGCTTTTTATGATATAAATATGTAACTTTGAGGTGCAAATCTTATTTGCACTGTCCCAATTTAAGTTAGTTATAGGGGCAATGCTTCTTGCCTGTGTTACTTGTCAACTTAAACAGATACCTATTTCTATATACTGTTTTTATAATGGCAATGCTTCTTGCCTTTATCTATTGTCTAAATGGTCTGTTATACACTAAATTATAGGCAATGCTTCTTGCCTGACTAAATGTGTAAGGGCAATGCTTCTTGCCTTTCTGTGATATAAATATGTAATGAGGTGCAAAGCTTATTTGCACTATCTCGACTTAAAATTATTGGCAATGCTTCTTGCCTGGATTGGTTTTGTGGTTGCACTATGTCACTAATTGAAAAGGCAACGCTTCTTGCCTGGCTAAATGTGTAAGGGCAATGCTTCTTGCCTTTCTGTGATATAAATATGTAATGAAGTGCAAAGCTTATTTGCACTATCTCGACTTAAATTTATAGGCAATGCTTCTTGCCTGGATTGGTTTTGTATTTGCACTATGTCTCTAATTGAAAAGGCAACGCTTCTTGCCAATATTATTTACTTTATTTGGTGCACTTGTGTTTACAAATACTGGCTGCAATGCTTCTTGCTCCAGTTATAGTTACAGATAATAAAAATTGTTTATACAGCTAGTATTTTGTTTAAGCAATGCTTCTTGCCTAATACTTTATACTCAAATTTGTGTATATTTATTTATTTTTATTTTATTTTATTATTTTTTTCTGATGGGGGCTTGCCCAATAGATTTATGTACAATGTATACAAATAAAAATTAATTAAAAAACTTACTAAGCAAAGCTTCTTGCTTAGCACCTGAGTCTATATTTTATTGTGCTTGCTCTTTCTCTTCCTTTTCCTTGGGTTTTGGTCGTCTAGCTGTTTTGCTACCCTAAGGATTTTATAAAACCAGAGTTTTGCAAGAGCTCTTTTTGGGTGGACACCGTCTAGATAGAGTTTAAAGTTTTTGGTATACTTTACTCTGTTTAGTCTTCTACCTTTTTTGGGGGCTATAATGTCCTGGGATAGCCTCGGTGTTTTAATTTTGTTTAGGAGTCTAACCTGCCTGTTATAGTAATCGACAGCTGTATTAAGTGTTTTTGACTCAATTTGTGGTGTCGATCTGTTTGTCTCACCTACAGGGATTTCAACCTTAAGGTCAATAGATTTATAGACTCTTTTGACACTTCTTTTTTTAGGTTTACTAGCTGGTTTAGAGCTGACTCCTGTATTTGAGGCTTCTGTGGCCCTGTTGTTATTTGTGTCCGTACCCTTATACTCTGCCCTCTTGGCTATTTTGGTTTGTAAATATTGATTGAATGTCTCTACGGAGTAGTAAGGGCACTCAAGGAACACTATTTTTGCCTCTTTATTGGCTTTTAAAATGCAATCTTCAAAAACTCTTGCCTCTGTTAGGCATTCTTCAACATTTTGGCAGGGGGGTTCTAAAACTTTAACAATACTTCCCTGTTTTTCTGTAAGTTCACAGGTCCCGAACCATATCAGAATGTTTGGAGCCGTCCTATCCTTGACCTTGTTCACCACTTTCTCACGCAAATCTCTATCGTAAAAGTTAGCACCTGGTTTATCTATAATGTCTCTATAATGCAGATTGATGCAATATTGCTGGATTTTTCCAAAGCATTTGACAAGGTTCCCCACAAGAGATTACTTCTTAAGCTCCATCATTATGGGATAAGGGGCAACACCTTACAATGGATACAGCACTTCCTTGAAGACCGAACTCAGCAAGTTCTTCTAGAGGGCAGCCATTCAACAACTTGCTCAGTAGACTCAGGAGTACCACAAGGGACAGTCCTCGTCCACTCTTATTCCTTCTTTTCATCAACGATCTTCCAGAGGCAGTTACATCTCACGCCAGACTTTTTGCTGACGATTAATAAAAATTGCCTTCTGTATCGAGTCATTAACACCAAGACCGATCAACAACAGTTGCAATCAGATCTTAGAAAACTGGAAGAATGGGAACAAACATGGCAGATGTCATTCAACGCCGACAAGTGTTTTACACTACACATAACCAGGAAACGAAAGACCATGGAACACAAATATACCCTACACAATCAGACTCTTGAAGTTACCAAAGACAGTAAATACTTAGGAGTGTCAATCAGTAATGACCTAAGCTGGACCACACATATAAACACCATCTCTGCTAAAGCCAACAGATCCATTGGATTTCTACGACGCAATATCCACTCGTGTCCCAAAGAGGTGAAATCAACAGCCTATACCACTTTGGTGAGACCCGCCGTAGAATATGCCAGTGCTGTGTGGGACCCCTTTAACAAAAACCAAATACAACAACTAGAAGCTATTCAAAGAAGAGCAGCTCGGTTTACCTACAACAACTTCCACGACAGAGACCCAGATGCTGTAACATCCATGCTCGCAAACCTGGGATGGGAAACCTTAGAACAACGACGTGCCAAAGCAAGAGCTGTACTGATGTATAAGATCACCAACAACCTTGTTGACATCCCATCTACCAATATTCTGACACCAGCTGACAACAGGACACGGAACAACACCGGATTTAGAACAATATACACCAGATCTGACGTTTACAAGTATTCTTTCTTCCCCAGGACCATAATCACCTGGAATCTAATACCACTGGCCATACGACAGTCCACAACGGTTGAACAGTTCCGAGCCGGCAGTCCACGATGTAATCAACTCTAAATTCCGTTTTTAATTGTAAATACGATTGCTTTTAACTGTACAGTTTGACGCATGCACGGAGATATAACACTCAGTACTGAGTACTCTCTAGACGGGAAGAAGTAATGTCGAACCGACCAATGGATGGGGCTACTTTCTTTATATGGCTGCCTTTGCTGTCCGTAACTAGCAAAGTATAATTGTCAAAGATGTGAACGTTACATTCCTTGGCTATCTTCTTATATTCTCTGTTGATTTTTCCCAAAGTCATAACAGTTTAATCACAAAAATTGTCCAAATGAAAAAAATGTTGAAGGTAAATCAAGATGGCGGCGGCCAGCACAAAAAGATGAATGGCATGGTCGGGGACCAAAGTCATGCAAAATTCTGCAATTTCCTTTCTCTGGGTCTTATTTGTGTTACATCCTGATTGTTCCAATAATTTGACACTGATTTACATCAAAAGTTAGTAGAATTATCCTATGAATTGATAAATTCAACTCCAACTTTGTCTCTCTGAAAAATTTACGCTCCACACCAAACCGGAAGTCACGTGCAAATTTTTGGGCTAGCAAATTTCTAATTCCACCAGACCGAATCAGATTCAGACCAATTTTTTTTTAGACTAAAAGTACCATACCAAGCACTGCACCAGTAAACAATACAATGACATGACAAAAGAAATGAGCTTGGTCTAACTAATATTTTTTTCCAGATTTTTAATGGGTAAATCTCAGAGTGCCTTCTTTTATTTTGAGAAATATGATAGAAGACAAGTAAAGATATATTCTGTTTTATTTTTCAATACATATTGATATTTTAAAATATATTGCATTTTTCATGCAATTGCATAATACATTGGCCATGTCAGTCATTTATCTTTATTTATTTTCTTGGTTGATGAACAATAACAAAAAAACACCATTGAGGATGTTCAAAATGGAAGATTTTCGTTCATTTTTTATTTGGCATCTTTCCATTGTATGTGTCTCCCAAAGAAAAAAATCATTTGAAAGTTGAGAAACTCTTTTCCGATGACAAAAATTATCCGTTATTTCAAGAAAATTCTGAAGAGCGAGTAACAAATTAATATATAATCAAGTATCTTATGCACTTGCGCTTAATCAATGTAATGAATCTAATTAATGTAAATTTATGATTGGTTTTTATAAACCCTGTAATTATGACCCGAAAGGGTGCCGTAATTAGCAAATAAAGATTGTCTTGTCTTGTCTTGTCTTGTTAACCTCGTACACGTTTAAAATCATCCATATAAACGTACCATGTTTAAAATGCCTAAAAACTGTGATTTATTTATCTGAATTTCTCCATTTTTTTGTAAATAATTAAAGATTACCTTGACCTTTATTTACTGACAGATGTGCATATGCAAGAGGAAACCATTCCATTCGAAAGGTTTTGCGCATGTTGGTAGTGTAGTCAGTAGTAGAGCATTAACTCTCTACATCTTAATGCGGGATTTCCCCCTGACGTCACGGAATCCGTTTTAAGATTATATATTTATTGAAAATGGTCGATTTCAAGGAGACGCTGATATAAAAACGGAGAAAAACAGATCTTTATTGGATAATAAATGAAAGATAAATGCAAGAATACTGAATAATATATATTTATTACTTTCAATTCACTAGACCGATTGGACCAGTAACTACCGAAATTAACTAGACCGATCAGATTTCTAATAGACACGGGCATCGGGCTATCCGTTAACGTCACACACTGTTGTCAAAAAGCTTTGTAAGTCCACCATGGGCTTCATGTGACCAAAGCAATAGACTATCCATATTGGGCCTCCAGCGTACAGGGTTCAACTTGTATCGGTCGTATCATGCTGCGCTCGGCGTAGCTTTTTATTCTTTGAGGGCAAACATATCGAAATATTGTACATGATGACAGCTGTACAGAACCTCAGGACCTGTCCTGCAAAAATCTGTTCAGTCCTGCAAGATTTGGTGTGTCTGACAGAATTACTGGCTGATCAGACCGTAATTTTGTATGAACTATCCTGGTATCTCGTTATATCATGGTACGTAGCTACGTAGAAACAGTGACGTCACAGTTGAATATTTGGTTTTGAAATTAAAGTAAATACCACGATAACTTTTACATTCTATAATAAATACATGTACACAGAGTTCAGCATTGACCTGTAGTAACATATCTATTATTTGTTGTACATGTAGAGGAAAAGAACATAATTGATTGAAGAAAAGAACATAATTGATCATGTTGATAGATTACACATAAAATACAATAGACAACATGGTCATACAAACAATATACATGTACAATGTACAAAATGTTAATGTATGTAATCGTAAATTAAACAAAACTCTTTAAAATAACATAAATGCAAGACTTACTTGTCACGTCAACTTTTACTTCCGCAAGCCTTGATACATCACAGAACCATACGAGATCATTGGGAGCGAGTTTTTCAATAACAAAATCACTATTTCCCTCTGTCGAGACTCCTGGGCATGCATACAAACCGAGATCGTCAGGTTTGAATTCAGTTTCTATAGTTGTTATGTCGATATTTTTTGGTATCAGTCTCAGATATATTGTTAAAATCAGACTGCCGTCGCCATGTTTGCCGCTTACGACATTACAAAGCAATCGCTTTTTCTCGTCTGGTCCTTTATTTTATTTCTACGAGAGTTAGCGACGTGACAACGAGTTGTAACAGTTTGCCGCGCTTCTTCCATTTCATCTTTTCTCCGACAAGACTCGGAAGCCGAAGACTTCCGAGTAAAAACAACACAAAAACTACAAGGAGTCTTCAAACAGTTCTTTACGAGGAACACCTTAACTAGTTTAACACAAAAAAAACTCTTTGACTCTTTACCAAACACCAAAAAGAGTAGAAATGGATAATCTTGTGTAAAGTATACGATAAAAAATACTGAAAGCATTTTATTTCATAAAAAAATATATAAACTTACGTCAAAAGTGAAATAAATGAAACAGGTAAAAAGTTGACGACTATAGACAACATTGAAATGTGTAAGAAATTTACACTACAAACATTCATGAAGGCAGAATTTAAGAGGGAATATAAATAAACAATGAGTATACTAATAATTAGGCCAGAATAGCTATACTTTTCAACAACTTGTGTAATGACTTTTGAAAGGCAACAAGACAGGCTTATGACATTAACATAGAAACTAACATCAAATTACTGGAATATGCAATAGCAAGATTGACTGATACCAGTTAATATACATGTATCTATATATATAACAGAATTTCTGTCCAGCGGTACTATCCATACTATCCATACTCAAAAACATATATCAGAATTGATATTTGGCTCCTACATTTCAAACAATGCTAAAATGTAATGAACCTGCATATTTTCAAAATCATTATTTCATTGTCACAAATAGGACTTGCATGTTTTTTTTTTTCAATAAGACTATTATGAGGGTCTGGATGGGGTTTAAAGACTAAATAATGATGGCAAAAAATAACATATAGAATAATTGCACCAAAAATACGGTAAAGAATGATGACCCTTAGAATATCAAAAATAATGAGACAAGAGGCTCCCAGGAGCCTGAATCGCTCACCTGACATATGTGCCTGAAGTAAAGGTTATAAGGCAAAATCTATTTAACGTTGAAAGGGTCATAAGATTAATAAGGGGGTCATCTGACAATATGGTGGATCTAAAGGTGCTGATCACTTTTATTGTCAGTCAAAATCTAAAAATCTGTCACCCTTTTTGAGTTATTTGCAAAAAAATGCAGTTTAACCTAATGTTCTATTTTTACCTGCGTCGCCGAAGGCGAAAGCAGGTCTAGTAGTCGGGTCACTCCGTCCGTCCGTCTGTCCGTCCGTCTGTCCGTCCGTCCCGCTATGGGGTGTCTGTCTTGTGTAATCTGAATCTCAAAAACCAAATGCTGGATCTTTTTGAAATTTTACACAGTGATTACAGATATATTGAAGATGTGCACCTCCCCTTTTGGGGTCATTTAATAATTTCATTTAGAAATTAGGGGCCCAAAAGGGGCCAAAAAAGCTACTTTTTTATTTGTTTCCACAATAACTTTTGTTCTGGTTGGCCAAATGCTATGAAACTTTACAGTAATGTTACCTACTATAAAAGGAAGAGTGGGGCTGATTTTGGGTGTCCCCGCTTTTTTGGTTTAGAAATTAGGGGCCCTAAAGGGACCAAAAAAGCGACTTTTTTTATTTGTTTCCACATAACTTTTGTTCTGGTTGACCAAATGCTATGAAACTTTACAGTAATGTTATTTACCAGAAAAGGAAGGGAATGGCTGATTTTGGGTGTCACCGCTTTTTTCGTTTAGAAATTATGGGCCCAAAAGGGGCCAAAAAAGCGACTTTGTTATTTGTTTCCACAATAACTTTTGTCCCGGTCGACCAAATGGTATGAAACTTTACAGTAATGTTACTTACCATAAAAGGAGGGTTTGGGCTGATTTTTTGTGTCTACTATTTTTTTGGTTTAGAAATAAAGGGTCCTAAAGGGGCCAAAAAAGCAACTTTTAATTTTTTTCGACAATAACTTTTGTTTTGGTTGACCAAATGCTATGAAACTTTACAGTAATGTTACTTACTATAAAAGAAAGGGTGGGGCTGATTTTTGGTGTCCCTTCTTTTTTGGTTTAGGAATGAGGGGCCAAAAAGGGGCAAAAATGTGATTTTTTTTTATTTACGATGCAATTTAGAAATTTTTTTTTACAAGTTAAGGGATAAAATAGAAACTTTATTTTTTTATATATATAATTTTAATATTGGGTTGCATGTGACAAATGTGCTTTGTAAGTCCACCATAGGATGCAAGTGTCCAAAATTATTGACTGTCCATATTGGGCCTAGAACGTACATGATTCAATGTTTTGCCGTGCGACGCAGGGCCAGACATCGATTGGTCTTGTTAGCCACAGCGGCCATGTTTTACAACCAATGAAAAATCCCAACAACAGTTCTATACACCTAATAATAATAAACAATAATACCAAGTTTGGTTCCATTTGGACTTACATGTAAAGTGTCAGAAGAGTTTACATTTTCAATATAAGGAAATGCAGTTAAAATGCTCAATTTTGACCTTCCAAGGGCAATAACTCCTCAAAGGAAAGGTCCTACAACGTTGACCCTGTTACAAATTTTGTAGATATAGATGCGCTTAACAATATGCAATTTAAATTTCTCAAATATCTTGTATAGTTTTCAAGATATTGAGCTAAACAGGTGCAAAATTTAAAAAATCCACAAAAAGGGCAATAACTCCTACATGGGTTGTTGGATTTTCTTCAAAATTGCAGAGCTGGTAGATCTTGAGGTGCTGATCACTTTTGTTCCCAATCAAAATTCGACGGACGACGGACGACGGACGCCAAGTGATGACAATAGCTCACATGACCCTTAGGGTCAGGTGAGCTAAAAAGTGTAAAAAATTAATAGAATTTGGAAAAATATTAAGAATACAGAATTGAGCACCCACTCATCAATACCCTCTTTTAGAAAAGTAGCAATAACTTTAAAATCGACCATTTAAGAACTGTTTTTTTTTGTTTTCTCCTACTTTTTTTCAGAAACCAGTATTTGGTATTTCATATTTAAATACTGAAAATGTACTTATTTTGTCTGGTACTTATTTTCAAGATTAAACGATTTCAATTCAGTTTGCAGATAAATGTACTAAATTTAACATTTTCTGGGCAATATTCTATTCTTTCCATTCATAAGTGTAAATTGCCTAAGCACAAGATCCATCACTCATAAAAGTAAGAACATCTACAGTTATCAACATATGTGTAAAATACAGTAAATAGATAACAATTGGGAATGTAGTGAGTATTGCACAAGATTATCTCCCTTTATAGTACTATCCAGCCACTATCAGCTATGGGAAGTATTGTTCTGTGAACTGAAGACATCCCTTCTATCATTGTCCTCATCCTCATTGTGGATCTCTATTGTAGCACCATATAAAACTGCTGCTGACTTATCTGACATTCGCTTCTCTGTAAAAAAGGATCAGTTTAATGTATTTTATTCAATGAAAGAACCTGTTTCTTGGCTGACCTGTAGTCACTTGTTGCTTTATCCCATTTTCAATAATTTTGTGGTTGTATAAAAAGGAATGCTTACAAACATACATTTTCCAACCATAAAGAGACTCCTGCAATGCTTTTGCCTACATAAATTTAAATGTACATGGTATTTACCAGAGTTACTTTTTTTAAAAGAAGCATAGTTATTTACAAACAAAGAGTAAGATGCCTAAAAGATTCAATTATGAAAACAGATATTCAATTGCTGATTTAGAACTATTGCCAAACTTGACAGAAAAATTACATTTCAGCATGTTCAAATGTTTTTCTTATATACTAATTGAAAATCAATTTGAAATGTGGAATCTAAAAAGAAGTGTAGCAATGTTGGGTTATACATCTATGGTTTGTGGAAGATCAATTTGTAAACAATGAAAATCCAACATGGTTATTATATGATTAATGTTGCTGGATATTACGAATTTTTTTTAAATTGTTATCAATATTTACTGTTTGTCATTTGAACTCATTTCTATTTGAAATGAACATGTACTTACGTTTCATTAATTTCTTTTGTTTTCTACTTCCTGTAACACCTGTTACGACGTAAAATGCAATGGTTCCCATGGCAACAATGATTGATATTGTAATAATTCCAGCATTGGTAGTGTGATACTTGGTACATTTTAACTTTAAACCCCAAGCTATTCTTGTATAGTTCATCTGTAATGTTAAATACATAAAATCTAATCAATTATCATTTGATAAATTAATTTAGATCTAGATCAAGATCAAACTGAATGCTCATGGCATGCTATAGATAAGAACATGATATAAAACGTTCAGATGATATGTTTATTTATTATTATTATTATTATTACAACACTTATTTAGCGCTTATCTAAAATGACATTACTCTAAGCGCTTTACAGAACATAAAATCAAATAGCGAACAATAAAATATAAACACAAATATACCTATTACAAACATACTTTAAAATATTAAGAATTAACATATTGGCAATGTTAAAGTAACAATAATATTAAGAGTTAAATGTACAGTTATATTAGTATAAATGGTAAAATATTATATAAAATAGAAACTAGAATCATCAGAATTATCGCAAATAATAGTAACAATTATTTTTCGTATAGACAGTGATAAAAAAAAATATTAAAGAACTTAAAAAGGGAAAAAAATCTGCTAAAATATAAAATCTTTATCTAAAAAGACTAAAAAAAAAAAATAAAAAAAAAATAAATAAAAAAAAAATAAATAAATAAAAATAAAATATAGTCAACTAAGAAGACCATCAAATATATCACAGTTTGTTCCATAAAACAGCAGCTACTCGATCAAATCGTCTTTCTGCATATGTCTTTGTTCTTACCGTTGGTGTTTCTAACAACATATTGTTTTCTGATCGTAATGTTCTCCTTGGTTGGTATAATGTCACAAGTTCCTGTAAGTAGACCGGTGCCTCACATTTTAAGGATTTGAATGTGTACAACAACAGTTTGTATTGGCAACGAAATGATATCGGCAGCCAGTGTAGTGATTTTAGGACGGGTGTGATATGTTCGTACTTCCGTGTCCTAGTTATCAGTCTTGCAGCTGAGTTCTGTACACGTTGAATTTCTGCTGATGGTATGCCGTGCAAAAGGGCGTTTCCATAATCAAGACGAGATGTTACAAGCGAGCAAACTAGTGTTCTTGTTGCATCTTCAGTAATAAAAGGACGGATCCGGCCTATATTTCTAATGTGGAAATAACATGATTTATGGCTGTCACTTGCTGGTTCATGGATAGTGTTTTGTCGAAGAATACGCCAAGATTTTTGACAATTGATGAATTAGCCGCAGTATTTCCACCAAACGTTAGACTGTAATTTGGCAAGTCTTTCGCTCGATGTTTGGGAGCAAACACAATGAGTTCTGTTTTATCTTCATTGAGCTTTAACATATTGGAGCACATCCAGGAACTTATGTCATTTAGGCAAATTTCAATGTTTAAAATTTGGAAACTTGTGTTATTTTTCAATAGATGAGGTTTTTCAAAAAAGTGGGGTTCAAAATGAGGATTTTAATTTAGACAGAAAAAATATTGTGGTCATTCCTTAAATATGTGTGTGTAAGAATTAAACACCCTTTTCAACACACCAGTACAGTGCGGTGATACCATGCATCATAGCCAGGTAACAAATGGACAAACCTAATTTCATACGTGTAATTATAATATAATGAATTATCACAACTTTCAAAATATTTTATCAACTTTTCGTATATAGCAACATTCCATCACCTCCAGTTAATGAAGTTAAAACATCGAAACTGAATAGTTACCAAAAATCTGAGGATATATCATAATTTTCTTGAGAGAGTGTCATGTCTGACACAAAAGTTGTAACACGGGATTATGTTGCTCTAAGTTGATAATAAAAAAGCTAAAAAAATACCATGTCAACTAAATCCATACAAACTTCTCTGTTATGTTTTTTCATGGCATCTTTAAACTCTTTGTTCAACTCTTTGTAAACATCCAAACAATCAGTACAAACACTTTTATTTACTTCACTGGTTTCCTAAAATATTCATAATATAACAAACTAAAATACATACTGAATAAATCATGAAGGGATTGGATGGCAAAGAATCTAAGTTCTTCAAAATTATTCAATGGATTAAAATGAAGTTTTATCATGTCATGATGCAGTGCTTCTGCACAAAATTTCAGAACTGTGCTGGCAACAGAATTGAGTTTTAGAGAGATATTTATTTTTTTATTTTCAACATGACAGTCATGGCAAGCTTGTAAGAATAGAAATAACTATTGACATGATTAAGGGTGGGGAAATCATTTAATCTCAACTTCCTCTGAAGAAAAACCTGTTTCTCCCATGAAATTAAGATTAAATGTTTAGAATTTAAAATGTCGAAACAGTGCAATTTTAAGCATGTAAATACAGTTGTAATATGAATAGAAGAAAACAAGATAATAATGTAAAGTTTACTGTTGATAACTGAATTGTATTCATTGTGTCACAATAGTATTCAGGATTCCTACATACAACTTAGCATTACATGTAGTAAAAACAAGCATGTGAGGTATGTACATGTATACTGTAAATTTAATGTTAAAACTCATCAGTAGTAGTATTACAAAGAGAGGTTTTCATTGTTCCTTTTTGTTGTTGATTAGTGCTGAAATTCATGCAGTACATGTACTTTTGATTTATATTATTGCCGTGAAGTTTACAGAATTTCTTCATAAGCATGCATAACAGTCTTACCTTCAGGAAATTCACTTTTTCATCATATATAGATATATTGGAATGTTCCTTTATACAACTTGTTGCATTGAAGAAGAGCAGGTTAAATCTTTTAGCTATATCACTATATTCATAGACAACTGTACCATTATCCTGCTCGGAGATGCTCCCTGGTTTAAAACATCCTGTAAAATACATTACATATTGTTGCATTGCTAGGCCATAAAACAACAACTGACTCATTTACTAAATATCGTAGTTTATTTTGGTCTATATACATTTGATGAGTCTTATCAATTATATAGAGGAAACATCATACAAAATTCAAATGTCTATTACTTTGTTGTATATTTTGCTTTTTTTGTAAAAAAACAATTTTGTACAAAAAAGATAGAAAAAAAAATTCTGTTGAACTTAATAGTTATTTTTTTTTTCAATCTGACTTATAATGCTTGTTAAGTATTCCAAAATCAATCACATCAAAAATAGGTTAACATCTTTAACATGTTTAAAATATAAATATGGAGAAAATCCATCAAGTTATTTAGGAGGAAGATAGGATTCATTACGTGTGATGCACTAATAGAATAAAACATGCATGGAACTAACCAAAACTTTAAAGGAAGGTTGAGCTGAAAAAACTAGTTTAATCTCAACATATCTCATATGTGCCTGTCTTCAGCCAAAAATCTTTATATACAAATGTGGCAACTAAAAGTATGTCTCGCCTGCCGGCACCATAACTTAATTCAACTACCTCAGCTTTCATTTCTTGATATAAACACAACAAGAACAGATTCCAGGTCCCCCGCCCGTTGAACGTTATATTGTTGAAGGGGCATAACTCCAATAATAATGTGTTATTAGATTTACCATTTACCATTGAGCCTATGGGAGAAAAAATGACTAAGTCGTTAAACAGGAAGTAGATGTCAGACTGACCTGAAAATCACTTACACTTTAGGGGACCCCTATAGGAGTCTGCATACAAAATTTCAGAACCCTAGGATTAGTAGTTACTGAGAAAAGTGTTACGAAAAATTTACCATTGAGCCTATGGGAGAAAAAATGACTAAGTCGTTAAACAGGAAGTAGATGTCAGACTGACCTGAAAATCACTTACATCTTGGGGGACCCCTATAGGAGTCTGCATACAAAATTTCAGAACCCTAGGATTAGTAGTTACTGAGAAAAGTGTTACGAAAAAAAGTGTGACGGACGCACGGACGGACGGACGGACACTGGCATTTCCAAGTCCCCACTCCGCGTTGCGGCGGGGGACAAAAAGGGTCTGTATACCCAATATCAGATGCCTAGCTATTATACTTTTCAAGCAATTCATTGTCCCCACAAGTATTACAAAAAGTTTTCTGCCTGAAAAAAAAACCAAGTTCACAGTCACTGGAGCCTAAAAATGGGGTCATGGTCACATGGCATGGTGACATGCGCATAGACTATAACCTCAACTGTCTGTATACCCAATATCAGATGCCTAGCTATTATCCTTTTCCAGCAAATCATTGTCCACAAAAGTCTTACAAAAAGTTTACGGCCTGATAAAAGACCTAAGTTCACAGAGTCACTGGAGCTTAAAAATTGAGTCAGGGTCACTCAGCATGGTGACAGTTGCATAGACCATAACCTCAACTGTCTGAATACCCAATATCAGGTGCCTAGCTATTATACTTTTCCAGCAATTCATCGTCCACAAAAGTCTTACAAATAAGTTTACGGCCTGAAACAAGACCTAAGTTCACAGAGTCACTGGAGCATGAAATTGGGGTCAGAGTCAAAGGGCATGATGATTGTCGCATAGACCATAACCTGAACTGACTTTATACTAAATATCAGATGCCTAGCTATTATACTTTTCCAGCAATTCATCATCCACAAAAGTCTTACAAAAAAGTTTATGGCCTGAAAAAAACACCTAAGTTCACAGAGTCACTGGAGCGTGAAAATGGGGTCAGGGTCACAATACATGGTGACAATCACATAGACCATAACCTGAACTGTCTGTATACTAAATATCAGATGCCTAGCTATTATACTTTTCAAACAATTCATTGTCCACAAAAGTCTTACAAAAAAGTTTAGGCCGCCGCCGCCGCCGCCGCGGGAAAGTAATACCTATGTCTTGCCTTCCACGACTAGTTGTCCCAGGCGAGACAAAAACATAATGTTTGTACTTGTTGTCTTTATGTTATTGCAACTTTTTCAAGGTGGTCTTTCTTTGACATTTTAAGGATTGGTTTTGAATCATAAATCATATGCATTCAATTTTTAATCGAAGGCCATCTGCAAAACAGCGAGCAGCAACCACTGGTCACATTGAAGGCTTCTGGCTGTTTTCCAATGGAGATTTTTAGACTTGCCTGAAATATATGTAGGTTGTGTCACATACACTAATCCATATCTCATCATCTACAAAACATTGACATGTTTTATTTACTAATGTTTTCATAATGATCAGTGACTACACTAGACTGACCATCACAAAAAGCATCCTGCCATACATCCATGATGTTACTGTATACCAGTCTTAACACCTGTATCCTATCTGCCTTCAGCAAAATATCTCTACAACTACTCCACTGCTCATCATCCTGTTAAATTATATACAGAAAAAAACATTTAATATTGTTGAAAAGCATACTGTAAACCAATTTATTTTCGTGACTAGAATATTTGTGTTTTTGTGTCAGAGGGCAATTTTGCGGCTATTCATTTTCGTGACTCTTCGTGAAAAACTATCATTTTGCTTTTAACATAAATAGTTCGTGACAATTTATTTTCGCGAATTTCTGTTCCTTGCGAAATACGCAAATATAAATCGCTCGCGAAAATCAGTTGGTTTACAGTAATTATTAAATTTGTGTGATTACTGATTAGCCATGAAGTTATTCATCCATTAAACCTACAATTTGTACATGTATTTTAGTTTTCAAGCCATAATTTCCTCTAAGGAAAGATTGTCCCTACATTGTTTACAACTTATCCTCTGACTGCTGTGTTATTCATGTTATTCCAAGACATTGCCAATTCATTATTTGAATGTATGAATATTATGGTCTCGGGACTGTTCGTACCGAAACCCGTTCGTACCTAGGGTCGTTTCGTACCTAAACTTGTTCGTACCGGGTCGTTTCGTACCGATTTTATAAATAGGTGAGTCGTTTTGTACCGATCTTTCAGAGGAACTGGATAAAGGTTTTTGTTTTGTATTTTTTCAATTGTTCTTTTTTGAGAAATTCTTTGAACTAACTTGTTGTTTTCTTTACGAAAATGTTATCCAAAGTCATGAGAAATGTATGTTTTTATTGCTAGAAACAATGTCAAAGTTGGCTTTGTTAATGAGTAATTTACACTACCATTTACACCCAAGCTATGATTGTTTTGTAAATTAATTCTAATGAAAGGGTTAGCTATCTGTTTACATTAATGATTCAAATCATTGTCTCATTAATTGAATTTAATTTGTTTATTCATTCGGTAATTGTTTTATCATTTAACAACAATATCAGATACATGATAATTAAGTAGTGTAGCAGGAAAAAAATATTACCAATTTCTCAATTCATTCTATCAGACATTTTTAGTAAGAATAAAATATTGAGAAATAGAAACTAAAAACGTTTCATAACTAAACCCACACATAGACGACTTTAAAATTAAAAAAAGATTTTTTTGTGATTGTGTTCATGTATTTTAGTGGTTTCGGTCATTTATTTTATTCAGTTATGCTCAAATTATTCATATATTCCAACTTGAATATCACAATCTTTCTACAAACTGTTCTAACCAAAAAGGGTCAAAACGACTCAGTTGTAGGTACGAAACGACCTGGTGCGAAACGACCCGGTACGAACGAGAATCAGTACGAAACGACCCGGATTCGAATATTATACATGTATGCACTTAAATGTAAATATACTGTACATTGTATATTTTTTAAAGATATTAAACTTTATCAAAAATACCATACACCTGTATAATGGATTTACATGATTTACATGTAGGTCTATAAAAATACAGTAGAAATAATCCCAAGAGTCATACAGAACTATAGAACAAAATTGATTTGACAGACCATTGAGACAAAATTTACTACAGTGTATATATGTTATTCTAATTTGTATTAAAAAAGTAGCCCTACAGCTAATCATTGTTTATACAGGGAATCGCTGCTTAATTACATGTACATGATGTATATACATTGTACATGTATTTTCTTAAAGACCCAAGGATGATTTCAAATATTGTTATTCAATTGTTGGCATCATTCATGTATGAATAGTGAAAGATTGTGTTAAAATAATATGAATGCGTATTAGCAAGGAACAGTTACCTGAAGGATATCATTATAGATAGTTATTGCTCGCGTATATTCTTTGACACAAGATTCACAAAATCTAAATGGTCTGGCATTTTCTACTGAACACTGTATAAAGTCAGCTGCATTTTTTCCAAACTCTTTCAGAAATGCAAGGCATATTTCATAAATAGGAAGTCTACCATTATCACTTCTTTCAGACTCTGTGACTGTCAGCTCTCTTACAAAATTAGTTTGGTGAAGAAGACAAATCTTTTGTCTTAGTTGGGCTATCTTATTGTTTCTCAGCGTAAGCGTTTTAAAATTGTCTACATTACTTGATGATTCTGTTTGTAAGCTCTCAGATATAATATAAATGACTAGAAACAAACATTTTAACAAAATTTTCATGGTTCTAATATAAACAGGAAGTTCGAAAGTGAAAGTAGATTCACGTGATATTTCCAAGATGGCAGCGTCCTTGAAAATGTTTCAATTTTGCAAAAACTGTTTAAAATGTTCGATATTGCATGCAAAAACCGCTACAAATCAAAAATTGAGGTAAAAATTAAATCTCACACCAATTTTTCACAAGGAAAATATAATTATTGACATTGAAACCATGTAAACTGTCTCCCATTTCTTTTTATTTTGAAAAATTCCTCATAATATTTTTAGTAAATTTCTAATATGAGGCATGTTTTACCTGTAATTCTTTCGAAGTAAAATGTATCTATTATGCTCCCGAAGGCCGAAAGGAGCGATAATGACATGAAATGTCAAATTTTTTTTAGTACTATGTCTATGAGCTGAATTTTCCTTCAACATCGATCCGGTTGAGCACTCTCCTTTTCCCCAACCTTCAGCATCTTTTTAACACTTTTTTCTTTGAAAAATTTTGACATCTTAAAAAGCTAGTATGTTTTTATTTTTGACCAAAAATAAATGAATTAAATTTAATCAACACGTTTTATTTTTTTTAGAATTTCAAAAATATTTTAAAGATTCATTGTAATTTCGGGAGCGTCCCATGTTAAATCTGCCTCATATTATAATAATAGCATTGCCTTAATAAATGGCAAAGATAACAAAACATAATCCATAACATGGGTGGAAAGGCAATTCAGATTATTAGGGAGGATCAGATGTGATATTAATTATTCCCGCCATTTTTCTGTGCATGCATGTGCAACCTTTTTTCGACCTTTCAAATATTTGAACAAGAAGGACACTTTTTTTAAGAATCAAATTTTGGGTCTCGTGCAATTTGGCAGACTCTGTAAATTAGTGAGCTTGAAGCTTGCATATATGATGCAGGTTAAACCTGATAAGCTCCCGCCACAGGGACTTGCTCCCCTCTATCAATATTTTGTTAAAGTCAATGTGCGGTACGAAAAAAACACAAGGGAGATAGTACTTTCACCACCCCCCTTTACTTTAATTCGATTTTCTTTTAATAAATCATTGATCTCGTACCTTTTCTTTATTAATTCGTTTCACAGATGATTTTCCTTTCCAAAACACTCAAATATATTTTCATTCATTGCATTTCGGCCTCAAAATCAGGCTTTGTTCGGGCAGTTTTGTAAAATTTGGCAATCACTTGGACTCGAAACTCGAAAGAGATCCGAATGAATTTTAATGACGTTTTTCCTTTTGTTTTACGTAACATTTATTGGTAAAGTCCCGAGAATGTACTTTCATTTTCATGTCCAAGCGATTGCCAAATTTTACAAAATTGTCCGAACAAAACCTGATTTTGAGGCCGAAATGCAATGAATGAAGATATATTTTGGTGTTTTGGAAAGGAAAATCATATGTGAAACGAATCATATAAGAAAATGTACGAGATCAATGATTTATTAAAAGAAAATCGAATAAAAGAAAAGGGGGGTGGTGAAAGAAGTATCTCCATTGTGTTTTTTTTGTACCGCACATTGACTTTAACAAAATATTAATAGAGGGGAGCAAGTCCCTGTGCTCCCGCAGATAAAGTACATGTAACTTTCTTATACATGTATATACATTGTATATGGTACCTCATACTTTAATCAAAGCAAGAACTGATCATCTTAAAATAACAGCAAGAAATGCAAGCTTTTGCATGATTTTGAAAAAAAAAACAGAACAAGGAAACATTTGATCTAGGAAAAGACCATTGTTTTGGATGTCGCAGAGGACACCTTTAAAGAATTTTTACTTTCATTTTTCTAATTCAAAGCCGGCTAGAGAGAAATCACAAAAAACTGAGGACAAAGTAAATGTAATGACTGCAGGGAATGAAATATGTCTGCTGAATTATATAAACTCAAGTTATATGTTTGGTTGACAATGCATCACTTTTTGGAGGGGTCTTGTTTTGCGAAAAGTAGACTGACAGGTTCCCGTGCTTCTGTCATTTTGTTTTGATGGACATGACCTCTAGTGGTAGAATGGACAATTACAAAAATGTATGACGTCAATAATTAAAATATGCCCGAAGTCCTATTTAAAAAAAAAATTTCTTTACATTTAATTCATTTCATAGCTGGATATACTTAAAATACTACGGTATATTAATACAATAAATATGTATATTATTTTTGGCCGGATTTCACGGAGTGAGAAATCTGGGTTATAAAAGGGTGAATGGCGGGTGGCATGCAGGCGGGGAAGAAATTTTCGTAACAGTTTTCGCAGCAACTACTGATCAAAGCCACTTGATATTTGGTATACAGCATCAGGTTGAGGTCCCATAACTTGGGATATGATTTCAGATATGTGGCTCACCTACTTCCTGTTTAACGAAATCCAGCCTTTTTTTCTTTGACAGATTTTTTAAAATGAAAATTGAGGCCTTCTTTGCTACTGTGCAACATTTAGGTAGTTGACTTCAGATTATTCTAAAATTTTATTAGCTGGCTATTTTTGAAAATTTTAAATTCTGTCCTGTTAACAATATGATAAAGAGATAAGAATAATAGTTTTTCCTATGGGATTGAAAAAATAACTAAGAAAACTGGAAGTTTTGTTTCATATATTGATCATTTTTCTTCACTTGATTTGTGACATGGCAATCTATAGTAAAATGAACAAGGGCATAAATAGTGAAATAATTGTTGTACCAAGTCAAATATGGTTTTTCTTAAAGATTATGTGTTTCATTTTCTCTAAATTATTGCAAAAGCAATGATTTTTTTTAGATAAAAACTTAAAATTTAAGGTTTAATATAAGTGTGTTGGACGTAACAGTGTCTGTCCAAACCATACTGTACATTTTGAAGTGTTTTTAAGAAAAACTATTTACTTTCAAAGATTTACAGTATCATATATGTATAATTTAAGTCATAAAAAATATTAACACATGTATTTGATAAGGAATATCTGTTATGAACATTAAAAATTACTAAAATATAATTTTTTCTAAACTTTCTGTCTGCGTTCGTCTCAACATTTATGAATTGAAATTGGATGATTAAATACAATTTGTTTAATACCAAGTCCTTACAATGATTGTAGTAAGATTTAGTTCAGGATAATGTTCATATTTCCTCTCATGAAATGCCCTTTACTCCCATAAAAAAATCAAAAAGAAGGAATAAAGATGTGTCTGTCCACTTCTGACTAAATGTTCGTCCAACATTTATGGTATCCGTCCTGTTCGTCCAACACAAGTTTTCTCCAAACTTTTATGCCATCAAATTAACAATGGAGGAAATTTGAAAAGGTTATTTTCAAGCATAATAATGCTGAAGCTTCTTACCTTTACCATTATTTTTATATATATTTTTATCCAAATGCAATTATTTATTGCAAAATTCGGTCCTCGTTCGTCCAACACTGACTGCTAAAATATTCGGTTTTACAGGTCATGACTTATTCTTCACAATTCATTTTGTACTTCAGAATTAATCTTAAGTGAAAAGGAAATACTTATTATTCACAAATTCTTTATTTTGTTATCTTAAAGCATCGTATTACGTCAATAATTTCTGTCCACTGTTCGTCCAACCACATATTATTTCATGTCTGTCCATTGTTTGTCCAACACATTTTTTGAAAACTTTATTTCATCTGTTTATTTGAAAACGACTATTATTTTAGAAATTTATATAAATAGTGAGCTGAAAATAACTAAGAGAACATATTTTCTATAAAATAAATTAATTAATTCAAACAAAAGTAGTCAAACTCAGCCTTGATGTCTGTCCTTGTTTGTCCAACACTCTGCTGAAATAATCTGTTTTACAGGGGATGACTTGTTCTTCACAGTTCATTTTGTACTTCAGAATTAATCTTTAGTGAAAAGGAAATACTTTAATATCATTTACAATTTATTTTTTTTTTTTTATCTTATAGCATTGTTTTACATCAATAATTTCTGTCCACAGTTCGTCCAACTACATACATGTATCGTTTCATGTCTGTCCAGTGTTTGTCCAAAACTTGTCCTTAATCTCAATTTCTTTGTATTTTGTTAAAGATATCAATTTTAAATAAACTTTGTAAGATTTTATTGCAAGATACAATGCAAATTAAATAGATAAGTGGGATCTTTTTGTTAAAATAACAAATTTATTGATGTTTTACTTAATGTCTGTCCATGTTCGTCCAACCACAATATTGGACAGACAGGGCATTGTTATTCTATAATGTTACTGTAGTTTATTTAAGACCCACAATTTATTAAAAATATGAGTCTTAAATAACTGTTAATCATATTACTTTATTTTTATTTCATTGGAATTCTTCTATTTTAAATAAAATAAGAAAAATACATTTCTGTTCTGTTCGTCCCAACACTGGTCAATTTAGGATCTGTCCATTGTTTGTCCAACACATTTTTTGAAAACTTTATTTCACCTTTTTATTTGAAAAAACTATTATTTTAGAAATTTTATACAAATTGTGAGCTTAAAATAACTAACCGAATATAATTTCAATAAAATAAATTAATTAATTCCAACAAAAGTTGTCAAACTAAACCTTGATTTCTGTCCATGTTCGTCCAACACTTTTTAAAAAAAATCATATAAAATTGGTTACCGTAGATTAATTATCTAGTTAAATTGTTTAATATTTTGTTAACTAGAAGTGACAATAAATAATAGTATCCATCATTCTGGGCAATGGAAAGTTAAATGTTTCATTTATTCACAAAAATGGCTGTCCATGTTCGTCCGACCCATGGTCATAGTGCCCCTATAAAATCACAAAAAATATATATTTTCAACAAAAACATTATCTTTTCCTTACAATTTATTGAAAGTAAAATAATTTTAGCAGAGTTTTAACTCCTTTCATTAGTATTCTAAACTACTTTGAAATTTTGAATCAATGTCACAGTTCATGTTGCACCTTAGCAAAGAAGGACTCAATTACAAAATAGGAATTTAATTTTGCATTCCATGTTATTGGGTACAGATTTCTGACTAGCTTAATTATACGTCTTCTGGTTAAAGACATCCTACTTTGTCAATTTAGCTTCCACGCAATGGTAGTTTATAAATATTTTACAAGCTAGAAAAAAATTTAAATATACACTGTATATCATGTTTATAGTAGGATGAATTTAAAACAGTTTATGTTAAAAAATAAAACCAAACTAACTTTTTTTGTGGGTCACATGTGTGCTTAATGACATTTGAAAATTGTAAAGAATAAAGCATTAAAAAGATACCAAAATTTTGAGAAATTGGGATAATTTACATGCATCCCTTAAGGGCAATCCTAAGACAGGACATCTTATATATGTTCTAAAAATGTGCACCATATTCAGGTTATAAACTACATGATTTCAAGATAAAGATACTGATGTAACCAATGTAACCCTGGTAACCGTTGGCATAATGGGAGCTCAAAAAGGAGAGTTTCAATTGGATGCACATTTTATGTACAATATGGGACTGCTTGTACCAACATGTCTAAATAATTTTCAAATTTTGCAGACTGGGAAGCCATTTGATATTTTTTAACACTTGGCTTGCTACAACTGTGGGGATCTAAAACAGTCGAAAAACCCTAGAAAGATATCAAGATTACTTAAACTAGAATCAAACCTACATGTACATTGTTCCTACCTTTTATGTCTTGATTCAGTCAAAATCAACAACATGATATCAGGTTATCTTTTACAAAATAGTTCTCATGTTTATATCCGTTGTACATTGTAGGTGTCAATCTTTGGGGTTAATCAACAAATAAAATAAAGGATAAAATTTTCAAAATCGCAAAAACAATCTTTAATTAATTTTCTCCCCTGAGTTTTAACCTTTTTATTTTATTGAGAAAAATTCAAGTCAAAATGTAAGAATATCATTCTTTTTATAATTAAAAACAGGTTTGAATAGGGATTTTCTTAATTGAACTTTATTTTGAATTGACTTAAAATATTTTTGAATTGCACATTATATTAAAGTAGAACAGCACAATCATGACAATGTCAAAACAATTTTATGTTTTATGGTCATAAGGTTCCTTAAGCTGGTTAATGGACCTAGTTCATGATTTACCAAGAACATATATGTGATCGATTAAAAGCTATGAATCTGATTTGTTTTTTGTTTTTTTTCTGTGCGCAAAAACCCTCATGGCGATTTCCAAAACTTGGCAGCCCTGCTTCTGGAAAACATCTAATCCCTTTAATGTTACCATTCTTAGGGGGCCTTGAATCATACAGTGTTCATGGTGTTAGACATGTTGTATTGTGGCACAGGGCCAGACATCTATTGATCTTTTTTTATAATAACAAAAAACATGATTCAATTTATGCTTTCATATCCTCCATATTTCTTTCAGGCAATCATCTTTGCCTCAGTGGAGAAGAATATCAACAACTTGTGTTTGTAGGAGTAAAGAAAGGTATTTGATAGTTGTCAGGCCACCATTATAACATAATTTCTAAATCCAAATTTCTTGAAAATATGGGACAGGCATGCATGCAGACAGGTGAATTTTAATTTTTATTCTTTTTGATGAAATATTCTGCCATTTAAAGAAAATTAGCCAAAATTTAACAAAATTTCTGCAAGAAAAAAGGTTTTTGAGGGGGCTGAAAAAATCAAGTTAGGAGTGGATGAGAATCTAGGATATTTTTTAATGGCCTTAATGAATGTTTTGTTTCCTTTTATGTCATAACACTAGACAAAAAAAAAGGCAGTAATTTTTATGCCCCATCTAGAAAAATTGATCTAACGCTCAATGACTCAAACAAAAAAGACAAATTACAAACAAAGAATCACTTTTCTTAGCAATAGCAGTAATGGTAATGATGGTGGAGCTGATAAGGATCTGAAGACAGCAGCGAAACAAGTAACAAAGAAAATAAAAGGAGAAGATAGAGAAGAAGTCATGTCAACACTGATGAAAAAACTCAGAGCAATAGGGGTGGTGGATAGCAAATCTGTGACCAAGACCCCAAGTCCTTCAACAAAAAATCCTGCAATGAAAGAAAAAATGCAGTAAATATAGTTACATAAAAAAATAAGAGCTATAGGGGTGATGGATATTATATCTACAGTAAAGACCCTAGTCCTTCAACTAAAAAACCTGCAATGAAAGAAAAAAATGCAGTAAATAGACAATAAAAAAAAACAAGTAGCAATAAGGATGGTGGATAGCAAATCTGTAGCAAAGACCTCTAGCCCTCAATTTTCTGTTCAAATCCAGCCAAAAGTCTTTATTCAAGAACACTATGCAAATTGATACCCATTAAATTAAATTAATATCCTGTATTTTTTTGTTATCCTGTTAGGTAAGGTAGTTGTTGTTATTGTTTAATGTCCATATACAAACATGGGTTATACAGGTTTGACAATTTTGATGTCGGAGGAAATTAGGGTAAAACAACACACTTTTGACAGACAGCTGACCAGCTGACATACGTTTGTACCTAGCAGATAAGAAAGGTTTTTTTTTTTGGGGGGGGGGAAGATTTTAACAAAGCAGAATTGGTTATAACCTTGTAACAAAAAGTTTGGTGTTTCTGTTCTTGTTAAGAGCTGTCTTAAATGTTGAACCTAATCGCTAGGCTCTTAAAAAAGAAAGCATTTGAAAAAATCAAATGTTTTGATATGTGCTTCTTTATTATGATTTTTTTTTTCAGAAGCGTTCTTGATAGGATGCATGCAGTCAAAGGAAAGCCCAAACGAAGTTTCATGGCAAGAGGTACATGTTTAATGTAAATGGATGCCTCTGTTACACATACATTGGAGATAATGAGATGTGGAATAAGTGTACGAAACACATCTGTAGCAATTAAAAAAAGTCATTCTTAAATAGACTACGCCCACAAACAAAGGAAACCATGACGACAAGCTGTGTGTAAATTTCCATTATACACTGGATCGACGTCACAGTTACTTTAACGCTTAAACCAGCAATGTCATAATTTATTTTGTGCACAAACACATTAAAAATGGCAGACAATTTGTCCTGCACTATAGGTATACGGAAAACACCAAAATGGCATATTATAATAGAAATAATTCATGGCCGCCCATGGTTTATTGTGGATTTTAAATGGGTATCCATTGTTTTCGTTTATTTTACCCCTCGCTCCGCTACGCCCTACTCAGGACAAAATATTACCGAAAACAATGGCAACCCATGTAAAAATCTTCAATAAACCATGTGTGGTCATGGATTATTTCTTTAGTATAACATACCTGAATCTGCAGCAATTAAAAAATTCATTATAGAAAAAACTTAAGTGTTAAGATTATTTCAGATGAAAGACCTGTTGCTGACAGAAAATTTGAAAGAAAGGCTACAGCCCCAACTCCTAGGTATGGTGCCTATCTTTCTTTACAATAGATTTTTTTTCTTAATAAAAAGGTGAATCAATATAGCTATTTTAGACCTGTCATACTCTGACTTCCTGTTAGAGATGTTATTTTTTTTTGTAAGGAAATATATTAGCACATTTAACGATACACTAAAAATTAAGCCTAGAAAAGTTATCTATAATCAATTAATTGCTGTTATGAACTTCATATTTAAATTAATTTGTTTTCTTTTTTAGTGCTCAGGTGAAACCCTTTAAGCTGTTTGAAGGTGAAAGACTTGGTATATTTGATCCTGAAATCATGAAGAGAAAGGATCCTCCAGCCAAAGGTATTATAGAAATAGTTTGATTTAAATATTATGTTACAATTTTATTGACTGCCTTAGAAGGGGTTATATAGTGTTGAGGGCCTTAAATAGGAACTAATCCAGAACTTAATATTAAATGAGGCATTATCCAAAAAATGTAAAGCTTGTAATGAAAATAAGGGTGGTTAAAAAGAATTAAAAATTATGCAAAAAGTTTAAATTTTCTCAGTTAAGGGGACATACGCACCCAATAACTCACTCTAAAGCGGCCTAAACAGACAAAAAATTAGCATTTCATACCTTTGCCTAGACCTGCCCAAAATAACTCTCTAATCTTTTTTATGCCCCCGCGACGACATGTTGGGGGGGGGCATTAAGTTTTACTCATGTTCGTCCGTATGTCCCTCTGTACAAATTTCCATCAAGCTTTTCTCAAAAACTGTACATGATAATGATTTGAAACTAAGTAGGATGGTGCAGTATGAACAACTGTACGTCTGAAGTAATTTTCAAACCTTTCGGACATCTACTTCCTGTTTGGGACTTAGGCGGATATGAAAATATGTGAACATGACTATGAAAACTTCCGTCAGCTTTTTCTCAAAAACTGTACATGAGATTGATATGAAACTTGGTAGGATGGTTCAGTATGACAAACTGTACATCCTAAGCGACTTTCAGACCTATCGGATTTCTAATTCCTGTTTAAGGCCAGCAGGGGCATCCATGTCCCATGGACACATTCCTTCTGTATTTAATTGACTATTTATTATACTCCACTCAACAAAGTTGCGAAGGGTATAATGTTTTGACTGGTCCGTCAGTCTGTCCGTGATCAAAATTTTCGTAACAGATATCTCAGCTATAATTAATTGTAGGCTTTTGATATTTGGTATGTAGCTTAAGGTGGGGGCTCCATATGGTGGGATACGTTTCAAGTCTGTCGATCATCTATTTCCTGTTTAACAAGCTGACTTTTTTCAATGAATTTTCAGGTTAGAAAATTTTCGTCAGATTTCTCAGCAACTATGTATATTTGTGGGTGGCCTGGTGGCAGAAAGGTCTAAGGCACTGGTTTAAATGATCGCCTCTCAGCTGTTGTTTGAGTCCAATTTTTATTTACAAAAAGGGCTTGCCCCAACAAAAGGGACTTCCCCAACTGTATGTGATAAATTTTGTCAGTTACCTGCTCAAGGTTGATGGTTTCCCCCCGGTTACTCCGGTTTCCTCCGCTATTTAAACTGACCACCCTATATTTACATGGCCCAGGTGCATCGATCAAGTTTGTTAAACACCAACACACACACATTATATATTTATATTTTCCTAGAAACTCTTTGGGATATAGTAGAAAGAGAAGAACTTGACTTAGTGATGGATACACCAAGAAATGGATTTGAAGAAATGATGATGTGGACAAAGCAGGGCAAAATGTGGGAGTTCCCTATTGACAATGAACAAGGTAATACTGTATAATACTGCACATGCCAAATTTGTAGACAGATATAGAATATTATTTCATTTCCTTTTGATACTGCATGTATCTATATCTGAATGAGTTTCAGATGAGCCCAGTAGGGCAAGTCTAATATAAAACCAGATATAGATAGTATTAAAATGGAAAGTATATGATATTTTTTTATCAGTGATTAATACTCTATTTTATTCACAAGGTTGAGTGACACTTAATTTCTCAGTATTTTAGGTAAGATTTAAATAAGAATCCCAAAATAATTGACCAGTGACCAACCCGGTCAATAAAATAGAGTAATAAAAAAAAAAAAAAAAATTATGCTGAATCTGTCACATTACATCACATTGAGTTACAGTAGTCAAATGCTCTAACCTGATAATTTTAAATACATGTAAGTATCACCAACTGTCCATAATACTAAAAAAATATCGAGCAGATGAGATCAAAGGGAAAAGCAATGCGTATTGCCAAAATTATGTCATATGAAATTATTTGCTTAGCAGTGTTCTTTTTCAAATGCTTTTATTTGACCCTTTTTAGCTCACCTGGACCGAAGGTCCATGTGAGCTATTACCATCACTTGGCGTCCGTCGTCGTTGTCTGTCGTCGTCGTCTGTTAACAATTTTTCAAAAATCTTCTCCTCTGATACTATTGAACAGAATTCAATGAAACTTGGTATAAATGATCCTTAGGGTGTCCTGCACCAAACTTGTGTTTCGATTTTTGATCCGTCAAAAAACATGGCCACCGTTACTAAAAATAGACCAGGGGGGTCAGACTACTGTTTTTGGCTCGTAAATCAAAAAGTATAAGAGATAGATGAAATCTGATGCCATCTTACTGCTTCAGCATCAAAAGTTCTACAAAAGTCTCCATTTGGTCAAAGTTGTCAGATGATCCCTTATAAGGGTTACAGCCCCTTAAAGGTGAAAAATAGCGTTTTTGCATGTTTTTGGCCTATAGAATGAAAATTATTGTAGATAGAGAAAAGCTGTTGCTTGCTTAGATGTTCAGCTCATTTAGCTCTACAAAAGTCTCCATAGGGTCAAAGTTGTCAGATGACCCCTTATAGGGGTTACAGCCCCTTAAAGGCGAAAAATAGTGTTTTTGGCCTATAGAATGAAAACTATTGCAGATAGAGAAAAGCTGTTGCTTGCTTAAATGTTCAGCTCAATTAGCCCTACAAAAGTCTCCATAAGGTTAAAGTTGTCAGATGATCCCTTATAGGGGTTGCAGCCCCTTAATGGTGAAAAATAGCATTTTGCATGTTTTTGGCCTATAGAATGAAAACTATTGCAGATAGAGAAAAGCTGTTGCTTGCTTAAATGTTCAGCTCATTTAGCTCTACAAAAGTCTCCATAGGGTCAAAGTTGTCAGATGACCCCTTATAGGGGTTACAGCCCCTTAAAGGCGAAAAATATTATTTTTGGCCTATAGAATGAAAACTATTGCAGATAGAGAAAAGCTGTTGCTTGCTTAAATGTTCAGCTCATTTAGCTCTACAAAAGTCTTCATAGGGTTGAAGTTGTCAGATGACCCTTTATAGGGGTTAAAGCCCTTTATAGGCGAAAAATAGTGTTTTTGGCCTATAGAATGAAACTATTGCAGATAGAGAAAAGCTGTTGCTTGCTTAAATGTTCAGCTCATTTAGCTCTACAAAAGTCTTCATAGGGTTGAAGTTGTCAGATGACCCCTTACAGGGGTTACAGCCCTTTAAAGGCGAAAAAAAGTGTTTTTGGCCTATAGAATGAAAACTATTGCAGATAAAGAAAAGCTGTTGCTTGCTTAAATATTCAAATCATTTAGCTCTACAAAAGTCTTCATAGGGTTGAAGTTGTCTGATAACCCCTTATAGGGGTTACAGCCCCTTAAAAGTTGAATAATAGTGTTTTTTGATTATTTAGAATGAAAACTATTGCAGATAGAGAAATGATTTTTCATGCTTAAACATTCAGCTCATTTAGCTATACAAAAGTCTTCATAGGGTTGACATCAAGACCAGGTGAGCGATTCAGGCTCCTGGGAGCCTCTTGTTTTTTCTACAGGTTTTTCTACGATTTCATTATAAGAAAAATTAAATTAAATTGAATTGTGTATGAAAAATGAAATTATAGATCTCTTATTATTTATTTTCAGGTTGGGAGTCTGAACAGAAAACAGAATTTCATGAGCATGTGTTCTTGGATCATCTGATTGACGATTTTCCCAAGCAGGGACCATTAAGACATTTCATGGAACTTGTTGTGATAGGGTTATCCAAAAACCCAATACTTACTGCACAACAGAAACGAGAGCACATACAGTGGTTTAGAGAATACTTTTTAGAAAAGCAGGACATCTTGATAGAAACTTTGGGTGAAAGTGGTGGAAAGATTGATGTACCACAACAAATTGAATCTGCAAGTTCTTGAAAATAAAATGATATTATGTTCATTCAAATTTTACTTTCTAATATCTACCACTAGTTATTTTTATAATGTTTATGCCCCATCTAAGAAAGTAGGAGGCATATAGTTTTTGGGTCTGTTCAGCCAATAGTCCATCCAACCCAAATTTGCAAGATGGGGCATTATTTCTGTCAGGACATATTCTTGTTCATTCAATTTTTCAATTCCATTTTTAGCTCACCTGGCCAAAGGCCATGTGAGCTATTGCCATCACTTGGCGTCCGTCGTCGTCGTCCGTCGTCGTCGTCTGTCGTCGTCGTTAACTTTTCTTCAAACTTCTTCTCCTCTTAAACGGCTGCACAGATTCAAACCAAATTTGGTCTGGTGGTACTTTAGGGTATCCCCCACAGAACTGATGTGGGGATTTTTGATTCGTCGAAAAACATGGCTGCCGTTGCTAAAAAAAGACCAGGGGGGTCAGACTACTGTTTTTGGCTTGTAAATCAAAAAGTATAAGAGATAGATGAAATCTGATGCCACGCTACTGATTCAGCATCAAAAGCTCTACAAAAGTCTTCATAAAGTCGAAGTTGTCAGATGACCCCTTATAGGAGTTACGGCCCCTTAAAGGTGAAAAATAGCATTTTTTCATGTTTTTGGCCTATGGAATGAAAACTATTGCAGATAGAGAGAAGCTGTTGCTTGCTTAAATGTTCAGCTCATTAAGCTCTACAAAAGTCTCCATAAGGTCAAAGTTGTCAGATGACCCCTTATAGAGGTTATGGCCCCTTAAATGCAAAAAATAGAGTTTTTGGCCTATAGAATGAAAACTATTGCAGATAGAGAAAAGCTGTTGCTTGCTTAAATGTTCAGCTCATTTAGCTCTACAAAAGCCCCCATAGGGTCGAAGTTGTCAGATGACCCCTTATAGGGGTTACGGCCCCTTAAAGGCAAAAAATAGTGTTTTTGGCCTATAGAATGAAAACTATTGCAGATAGAGAAAAGCTGTTGCTTGCTTAAATGTTTAGCTCATTTAGCTCTACAAAAGTCTCCATAGGGTCAAAGTTGTCAGATGACTCCTTATAGGGGTTATGGCCCCTTAAAGGCAAAAAATAGAGTTTTTGGCCTATAGAATGAAAACTATTGCAGATAGAGAAAAGCTGTTGCTTGCTTAAATGTTCAGCTCATTTAGCTCTACAAAAGTTTCCATAGGGTCAAAGTTACCAGATGACCCCTTATAGTGGTTACGGCCCCTTAAAGGCAAAAAAATAGTGTTTTTGGCCTAAAGAAAGAAAACTTTTGCAGATAGAGAAAAGATGTTGCTTGCTTAAATGTTCAGCTTAATTAGCTCTACAAAAGTCTTTTAGGGTCGAAGTTGTCAGATGATCCCTTTAAGGGGTTATGGCCCTTTAAAGGTGAAAAATAGTGTTTTTTGCTTTGGAATGAAAACTATTGCAGATAGAGAAAAGCTTTTTATTGCTTAAACATTCAGCTCATTTAGCTATACAAAAGTCTTCAAAGGGTTGACATTAAGACCAGGTGAGCGATTCAGGCTCCTGGGAGCCTCTTGTTACAGTAGTTTCAACCAAATTGTTCTATTGAAAAAAAAACACAGAATAACCTGAAAATACCAAGATGCATTTAATTTTTTGGGGGGAGAACACTGTTTTAAAATAAAGTTTCAAATTAATCAAAATTTACACCAGTTTTCAACATTTAAATGGCTACAAAACTGGTAATTTTGTGGCAGAGACAATGGAAGGATAGAAACATTGTGTATTTGTTATGAACTTTGTCTTAGGTGGGGAGACATATTCTTTTTGTCTTGGTTATCTCTTATTACACAAACTCCTCCTCTCAAACTGCAAATTTAACCAAATTTGGGATGTAGCAAGAACACCATGTACTTGACTACTTGCACATGTGAAGTGTGGATAGGTTAAAAGAATAGAATATTAGGGCAAAATGTAACTGATAAAGAATAACAAGCCAAAAATAACTTAAACATTTAAAGAAATGGCATAACTATTTGAATACAGAAATACTAATAAATCACAATATAGCATAAATGGTCTTCCATTTATACTTTTTTGCCTTAGAGATAGAGAAAATTCGATGCAAGTTGCCAACTATCCTTCTTCAGCATCAAAAACTCTACAAAACTCTCCATTGAGTCAAAATTGTGGGACAACTCCTTATAGGAGTTTTTTCCCCTTAATCTTTAAATTGACCATTTTCACTGTTTTTGGACTTCATCTTGAAAACTGTGAGTGCTAGAGGAAATGTTAGCATTGGAAAATTGTGAAGCTCATTGAGATCTACAAAAATGAGTTCAGGGTCAAAATTGTCAGATCAACCGTTTAAGAGTTATTCCACTTTAACTGTATTCTTACAATTTTATTTAATTTTTAAAAATCTTTTCTCTGAAACCACTGTAGGAATTGCCTACAAACTTTGTTCACTTGATCTTTAGGACGTCCTCTACCACGTTTATGAAATTTGTGCATGCCTACCAACCAACATGGCAGCCATTGCTAAAAGTAGAACAGGGGGGTCAAGACAATAGTTTTTAGCTTATATCTCAAAAAGTATTAGAAATAGAGAAAACCTGAAACAACCTACCTCTTCAGCATTAAAAGCTCCACAAAAGTTGTTGGATGACTCCTTACAGGAGTTATTTCCCCTTTATTGTCAAAATTGACAATTTTCACAGTTTTTATAGGACCGCAAAAAAAATGCGGACGAATAATGGTATGATCCTGTCGTCGTTGTCATCGTCTGTGTTGTCTGTTTACTTTAGTGTTCCCATAATTACTATAGTTCTAGTTATCCCATTGCTATGAAATTTGAAAATGATGTTCCTTACCTTAAAAGAATGGATGGGATTGATTTTGGGGGTTGCTCTATTTTTTGTTTAGAAATTAGGGGCCAAAAATGCTTCTTTTTTGTTTTTTCCCACAATAACTTTAGTTCTAGTTATCCAATTGCAATGAAATTTATCAATGATGTTCCTTACATTAAAAGGATGGATGGGATTGATTTTCGGGGTCACTCCTTTTTTTGTTTAGAAATAAGGTGCCAAAAATGCTACTTTTTTGTTTGTTCATACAATAACTTTTGTTCTGGTTTACCAAATGCTGTTAAATTTTACAATAATGTTTCATACCATGAAAGGATGGATGGGATCAATTTTTGGGGTTCCCTCTTTATTCGTTTAGAAATTAGGGGCCCAAAAGGGGCAAAAAATTTAAATATTTTATATGTTTCTACCATAACTTTGGTCCTAGTTGGCCTATTACTGTAAAATTTGTGAAGAATGTTTCTTACAATAAAAGAATGAACCGGATGAATTTTTGCACCCATCTTTTTCCCTTTTATGTAATAAGGGGCCGAAAGGGGCCAAAATTGAAACTTTTTTTATTTGTGGTCAGATTTTGAAAATTGTTTTTGCATGTTTGTTCTTGTCAAATAGCGGATACAAAATTGAGAACTGATATTTGCAACCCCCTTTTTCCCCCTATTACGTAATTAGCAGCCAAAAGGGACCAAAATCGAAACTTTTTTACTTGTGATCGATCTTATTTTGAAATTTTTTTCCATGTTTATTCTTATAGCAGACACAAAATTTAGAATAAATTTTTGCAACCCCCCCCTTTTCCCCCCTATAATGTAATTAGGGGCCAAAATCGAAACTTTTTTATTTGTGGTCTGATTTTGATTGCCTTTTAATAAAAAATAATTCCTTTTAGAATTTGAGTGGAAAGTCCACCAAAAGCTGCACATGTCAAAAACCTTTGTCAGTCCACCATGGGCTGCATGTGTCCAGAGCAATTGACTACCCATATTCGGCCTAAAACGTACAGGGTTCAACATGTTGTGGTCGTATCATGCTGCGCTGGGCGAGGCTTTTTATTGAACTTTTTCTTGAAAATTGTAAGTGCGCAAAATTCTTAAGCTCATTAAGATCTACAAAAATGATTACAGTGTCAAAATTGTCAGATACCCCCTTAAAGGAGCTGTGGTCCTTAAAAGGTGATATAATAGTGGCTTTGTTTTTTGGGGGTGTTTCACCTGTACAATGAAAGCTGTTTCAGATAGAGAAAAATGTTGCTTGCTTAAATCAGGTCAATTAGCTCTTCAAAAATATCAATTAGGCTGAAGCTGTCAGATGACCCCCCCCCCCCCCCCCCCCTATAAAAGTAATAGGCCCCTAATTTTCAAGTTTTTTGTTTTTGCCTTGTAGCTTAAATCTATAAAAGATTAAGAAAAGCTTTTGTTTGCTTGAATGTTTGTCTAAATGTGCTCTACAAAAGCCTTCATTATAAGGTGGAAATTGTATGGTGATCCTTTGTTGGAGTTTTTCACCTGAGATACCCAAAATTATTTTCATTTCATCAGTCATTGAAGTTAGATGAGCAATTCAGGCTCCTTGTGTACAAGCCCTTCTGGCTTGTTCTGTGACTGTTATAAGAAACCAAATCACACACATTCTCTAAAATGGTGCACAGCAACATCAATTATGGGGTTAATAATAAAGTAATAATTGTTAAAATTAAAAGACTGTTGATAATTGTCAAATTAACAATTTACAAATATACAGGTCTTTGCATCTACAAAGTTGTCAGGCCGAGTATTTGCAGCAGTTGCCATAGCATAGCTATTGGAGTAAATGTATAGATTTCCAAATTGGAAGAGTATATCTGAGAAAATCATATTTAATTATTGTCTCAGAGTATATACAGTTTGCATGAATGGTTAAATAACAAATCTGAGATTCTGCTCACTTGGTATACCAAAATCGATGTTAATACTAGCGGTGTATTCTTAGGTTGCATACTAGAAACAAATATTAAGATTTTTATGATAAAAAATGCTGAAAAAAACTGAAACAAGTTAAAAATTCAAACATTTTAACAATGTTTTGGAAAATTCACTGAGTTAGTAAACAAGAAGCTTTTAAGTCCATAATCAGAACTAGCGATATAGGCCTGATATTGAAGCCATATATAGAAAAGTGGTTTCTGAATAGACTTTTCAACTTTGCTGAGTCGATAAACAGGAAGTAGCTATACACCTGACCTAAAATCGGTTACTTGCAGTATAGGACCTCATAACAAAGTCATTTGTAAAATTACAAGTCCCTGTGATAAAGTTTTATCAAACAATGAAAATATCCAAATCTTTTTTAATTTCAACATAGACATGTATTGCTATTCGTATGAAAACCCATATCTTTTTTCGAATTATCGTTACGTAAGAGAAATTATGTTTAATTTTAAAATATATTAAAAGCCTCTTGGGGTGCATAAATCAAATAATAGTGAAAGCAACTCAACTCCACTTAATGAAAAAATATTGAAGTACGAATAACAGTAATTTGAAAAATGAAAAAAGAAATCCAACAATAAATTTCCAGAAACGGTTTGATTTTCCAAATAGTCAATTAATGTAAATAACAGCCAAAAGATGACTTTGTTAAAATTAAAGTTATTTTGATTTCAATGAACTAGGTAATCACTTAAGCATAAAATTAAATGTGTTTCGAACGACGATGTCTATTGCTTATAATTCAATGATATCTTTAAGTTTTATCATGGTTGTTAAATATTTTCCTTTTAAGTCCAAAAACGATTTCATCCTATGTAGTTATCTCAGGGTTCAAAAAGGAGACCGGGGAAATAATTTAAAAACTAGATAAACTTTCAGTCGCAACTTACAAATGAATAATTAACTCCCTCTTTCAACAAAACCAACCTTAATAATAAAAGAATGGAGCAGTCGCACACATCAGCTAATCCCTTCGCCCATTACATTACATTAAAAAGTAAGTCGAGGTGATCTAAATCTGGAACAGATATTGGTTTCTATTCAAAATATATTCACTGGCCCAATATTATATGTATACCACTCGCAGTTGCTGAGAGCTAGACCATAACCAACATTTTTACCCGAGTCATTCATGCAGAAAATGTAGGTCAAGGTGACTACCATCAAAGATGTGCAGCATTTACAAGAGATGATATTTGATCAGTTGGTACATCTTGGATAGTACTAAGTAATTAGCTTATAAACCAGAAAAAGGCCAGATTGGCCTACATTTTCTGCATGAATGACCCACTTGCAAGTTCCATATCTCTGCAAGTAGTATAGGAATGGTATTTGGTACGTTGGTATATCTAGGTCACCTTGACTTACATTTAAAAGGAACGGACGACGGCCCGGAATAGCTGTCGTGTGTGACTGCTCCATTTATTTATTTTATAGAAAATGGGTAATACTATACATCTACATTATGTCACAAAAATGTTATAAAAGTTTTCGTTTGTGGTTTGAAGTCGTCAGTTTGGCGGCCATAGCCGTAGCTACCATAGAGTGAGACAATTGCCTCACCAGGAATTTCGGGTATAGATTTTTGTCACTTATAGTCGCGGAAGGCGAGACTTCCGGCGGCGGCGGCGTCGTAAATTTTTTGTAAGACTTTTGTGGACGATGAATTGCTGGAAAAGTATAAAAGCTAGGCATCTGATATTTCGTATACAGACATTTCAGGTTATGGTCTACCCACTGTCACCATGCTGTCTGACCCTGACCCCATTATCACGCTCCAAAGACTCTGTGAACTAAGGTCTTTTTTCAGGCCATATTTAAAACTTTTTTGTAAGACTTTTGTGGACAATGAATTGCTGGAAAAATATAATTGCTAGGCATCCGATATTGGTAATACAGACAGTTGACCCTGACCCCATTTTCACACACCAGTGACTCTGTGAACTTATAATAGGTCTTTTTTCAGACCGAAACCTTTTTGTAAGACTTTTAATGATGATGATTTGCTGGAAAAGTATATTAGCTAGGCATCTGATATTTGGTATACAGACAGTTCAGGTTATGGTTAATGCAACTTTCACCACGCCGTGTGACCCTGACCCCATTTTTACACTCCAGTGACTTTCAGGCCGAAACTTGTGTGGACATTATGAATTGCCTGAAAAGTAAAATAGCTAGGCATCTGATATTAGGCATACAGACACTTTTTGTGTTTATATCAAGAAATGAAAGCTTGTAGTTGAGTTTAGTGATGGTGCCGGCAGGCGAGACATACTATTATCGGTAATCATTACATTTTTCCTTTGATGTTTGCCGCTGATAAACCCTGTATCATGAACAGGTGTTTATCACCAAAATTATCGGGTCAGTACGGTGACGTAGCACATTGTAGCACGTGTTTTATCAGTGCGCACACTAAAAAGTTCCTTATAAAAAACATTAAAAGACCCCTTTTTAACGAAAAAAAAATCACATTTTGTTGCTCGGGATAACCGATAAAGAGAATATAGGACTTTTTGAATCTTGAGATCGAGTTTATCACTGGTTTATTGGTTCACCCTTCGGGTTCACCAGTGATAAACTCGATCTCAAGATTCAAAAGTCCTATATTCTATATTTAGTGGCCACACTTGTTTGATTGGTTATTTTCAGGCATAAATGATTCGAGTACGTATTGCATATAGAATATAGGACTTTTGAATCTTGAGATCGAGTTTATCACTGGTTTATGGTGAACCCGAATTCAAGAAGTCCTATATTCTCTTTATCGGTAATCCCGAGCAACAAAATGTGATTTTTTTTGTTCGTTAAAAAGGGGTCTTTTAATGTTTTTTATAAGGAACTTTTTAGTGTGCGCATTCTTAGTATACTTACTCACCATCATTTGGTGTTGAGTAATCGCATCGTGTAAATCGAAAGACTATAATTTTTTCTACGCTTTTCGTCTATTCAAGACTCTTTAGAGACAAGCCTTAAAATAAAACAACGTATAGATTTAAAGAGCAGAGAAAAAAAATTAAGGTCAATTCATCTATACCAGGCCTGGGGTAGGAAGAACTTTAGGGTTGGCGTTAGAAACCAAAAGTACAACAGTTCCAGGCAATAAATTTCGCTACGCCCGGTGCACGACGCTTCGTCTATTCAATAATAACCTATCCTATAGATGAACTTCCTGGTCGAAATTTTCATGTTCAGACAAAATTCTGTATCTTAATTATTGTGTCAATCAACTTTGTCAAAACAATCCAACTCTATCTTAAATTTCATTTAAATCTCGGTGCTTGATGGGACAAAATGAATCATTAAAATTTTTAGTGATTGTTAAATCATGATTTTATGTGAAATATTTCTTACTTTAATCCATATCTATTGTAAGTATGCAATTTTCTGCTATTTAGAAGGCAACCATTTGATTTAAATGGGCGAGGTATTTTCTTATTTTCCTTTACGTTCTGTCTTTTTAATTACGAAAAAAAACGAGCCTGGATACTTTTTGCGCGCTTGTTTTAAAGCTACTATATTTTTTTCAGTCAAAAATATCATCATGCTTTTTGTAATTCAAAGCACTGTTCTGCCTTTTTATTTTTGGATTTTTTCCATCACGTCTTTTCATTGCGAATATCACCATAGCCCCCCCCCCCGAAATCAAGTAGTCGCTCCCTTAAGGACCGCCATTTGATTTTTATTGGGGTGAAGAAAAAAAAAACAGAAACAAAAAGGCAGGAAAGTGCCTTGAATTAAAAAAAATGCAGGATGGTAGTTTTGACTTAAAAGTTTATAATAGCTTTAAAAATAAAGAAATTGGCGCGCAATAGCGCGCAAAACAAATCCAGGCTAAGCTTTTTTCGAAAATAAAAAGGCAGGACGAAGAAAATATCAATAGCCCCCCATAAAATCAAATGGTTGCTCCCTTATATGTTAATGTGGCTTCTTTATCAAAAACCTACTATACTTACTGCTAATATGCCAATAAAGGCTTAGCTCACTAAGAGGAAAAACAGCTACAAAAGTTATTTTCCTTTGCTTTAGTGTGGTAAACATTGTTAATGTAGTTCTAAGTCAAGCATAATAACTTAATAAATCTTTTTAAAGCTGCAAAGTTTTATGCTTTATCTTGCTATAAGTTGGTTATTACATTTTAATTAATGTCTAAGAAATTAAGTCCGGGTGATTTCAGAATTTTTTTCTTATGATTACTAAAAATCAAGTACCAAAGCATGTGACACCAGGAAAAATGCTTTGTGTAGACAAAATTGAGCAACATAATCAAAATCCAAATTTAAAATGTCCAGGAAAAGTATAATTAGAAAAATTGTGATTCTACCAAGTTATATGGCATTGCAATGACATGTTATTTATTTTAAGTCCTCTGATTTCATAAAAGCCGTTTGTACTTTTATTTGTCGATGTTTTTATTGGGTAATTGATAGTTTCACATTTTATTCATTGCTTTCCCAGCAAGTCCTTGATAAATTATTACGGTTACATTAAAGAGACTTTGGCGTAGATAGACTTTTTATTTGAATTTCATTGATAACATCATGTAGTTAAAAATGGTCTGCTGATTTAAACCCAGACTGAAGCAAAATTCATATTTTTGTTGACAGACCTTCAATTTTCTCCAAAAATGTTTCCAGTGTTATATTTATATAACTTATGCATGCATAAAATGTCTATTAGAAAACATGATGCTCCACATCGCAATATAAAAAAAGTTACTTCGACCTGAACCTGAAGGTAGACCTGATCTAGGGCGGGCGGACAGATGGATCCCAACAAGCGGACTCATGCAAAAACGAATAAGAATACTAAATGTCCCTCTTCTTTCATGTATAGGATTACCAAATTAGCTGGTCCTTCGTGATATTCTATAATGATTCCATGCTGAAACTTTTCTTTTTAAACCTTATGGAATATGCGGTTACATTTTAATTGGACACCACAATTAACTGGCCATGGGTTTTCCGTAATCATCCGTTTTCTGAAAATAAGTAATGTTTATTTTTTGTTTGATCTGATATATTTTGCTGACATGGAGATAAAATCAAACCCTTTGTTTTGAGTTCTTTAAAAGGTACATATACCGATATCCCAGTCGATCAAATCTAGATTATCTTTAATTTGTATCAAGTGCATGTCGTATAATGGATATTATGAAATAGATATTTGAAATGCTAATTGGTTTTTACGTGTTGTTTGCTTGCATTATTTCATGTAAGTTTAAAGCTTTTCTATATTTCATACACATATATTAGGTTTGAAGATGCTCCTATTTTAACAAGTTTTCTTTAAAATTGTTGTGAATAGTCTATATCCCTTACATGTAACTTCCACTTAAATCATGGTGACTTTGAGATTTAAAAGATCCATCAAATCAACCAAAACTTAGAATTAATGATTTTTGTCCATTGCCTCAAGAATTTTCTTACACTTAATAATGTTAATATTAGGCGTTTCAAATACCTTGGTTAATTTGGAGGCTTTTAAAAAGGCTGCAAATTGGTCTGGCCTGTGGTTACCCTCGTGTCACAGAAATTGTATGCTTTAAAGTATAAATCGAGTCTTAAGGTTACCATGCAGATATCCATAAATTCAAGATTTTCGGAATGATTAAGGTCCGTTTTTTTTTTTAAATAAGCGGTCATTTTCCAAAGTTTGATATATATTGATTTTAGGGGGGATAAATTGTGCGAAATCCTGCATTCTAGGCTTTTCCAGAAGAATGATTGGCTCCGATGCAAGCTTAACGTCGGAGTTTGTACATGTTTTTTTTTAAATTAAAGAAACAAAATGCAAGTCTTATCTGACTTGCTTTCATAAACATAATTATTCTTTTGTATATCTTATTAATTCTTTTAACTATAATGAAACACAGAAAAAAACATGGGTTCCACAATTGTCTATTCTTTTTCAGCTCTTATGCAAACTACATGTATGAAAAACTAAAGGTACAAAAAGGTTCATGTATTAGGCCTGACAATATATTTGTAAGCCGTTCACCTACCTACCTGCTACCATTTAATTGCATGATTTCAAAATGCAAATAGAAAATAACGAGATGTGGAATAAGTGTACGCGACACAACTCACAAAACATGCGGTAATTTAGAAAAACCACAGTTTATTTTACTCCGCATCGTTAATTTATTGCTAAAATGAATAAATTTGAGGAAACCTAAATAATTCATATTTTAGCAAAAAAGATACTCAAGCGTTGGTCCAAAATCTCCTAGTACGGAAACAGCAAACACGCATATTTTTTTTTAAAGAACTAATATTTTTTCTTGTATATATATTTTGTCATTTGGTGTAATAATTTCAATATATATTTAATTGACAGAAATTAAAAGAGATTGTTTAAAATTATCCGACAAAGATAGAAAAATAACCCTCTTGAGTTGTCCTAATTTTAAGACAAGCATGCATCAGACATGCAAAGATGAAAACATGAAATCCCAATTCACAATCCTGGTAGATGTGTGAAATGACGTCGAACGAGAAGACTGCCGGGTACCTTTTAACCTTTTTTTCCCCGAAAGCCAGGTTTGTGGAAATTGAAACATTAATGAACTCTTATTGATTGAAATTACAAATTATGGTTGCCAGTAAAGCCGGTCGCCGGATATCTTGAAATCACCATGAACCGGAAACAAGTTTGTTTCTGAATATATTCATTTTATGTACCATGCATATCTGCTCAATACTAAACACAATGTGAACGGAGTAAAAATTTGTCTTGTAAATCATCTTTTCGAATGAAAATTGATCTGCACACTCCCCTCCTGACCACTATTAGGACATTAAACATTTTGTGTTTTCCTTCATAAGATTTGACCTATCGGGCAAAAAGGGCAAATCTTGGGTACAAATTTTCAAAGTTATTGATTAAAAAATCAAAATGGCGGATTATTTTTTTCATTATTGTCGACCAATTTTCAATGTCAAATCTCAGTAAGTATCAGTTTTATGACTAAGAAAAAAACAAGAAATAATCAAAAATCTAAAATGCACCCGATTGGCAAAAATTTTGATTTATAACTTTCTTTAATCCATGATTATATTTCTGTGATCATTTTCACTGAGAATTATATATACGATGATATGTCAGATTTGTAACTAGCTGTTGTCCCTCCTAATCTCGTTGCGCGTGGCGCTTTGCAAGACTTTAAGTCTTTTATCACTCATGCATGCCATTTTCCAGACTTTCAATCTGCTTAAATCGTCACAACATCCATTCTAGACTGGAAATATTAACATAGACCTACAGGGCTCATCAGTATTTTTTTCTTGGTTTCTTTACAAAATCAGCTTGACTAATTACAAAACCTCAAGTATTACAAAGTTTCTTTTGTCCTATTTATCTTCAAATTTTTAAAAGTTGAACAGGAAATCTTCAAAGGGTAAAACTGAAATACCTTAAATTTTAATGTTAGTCATTCTGATTTTTTATATTAAAGAAACCAAGTAATACTGATGAGCCATGTAGGTCGGCCATCTTCCAGAAAAAAAATGTTCTCCCAAAAAAGTCCTTCATGGAGGTCTTTTAGTTTTAGAACCATTTCTTAAGTTGACATGAGGTGGTTTGGAACTTAATTTAGAATTATGCATGGTTTTCTGGCAGATTGACAGTTAATATATTTCCCAAACAATTGTTGCATCTTGGAACATACAAGTAACAGGAGGGCTATCAGAGCTACCCTCTTTCTTTCATCACAACTTCACAGCATGACAACAATTAATTCATAAAGTTTTAGGTTTAACTTTCTTTAGTCCATGAGTATATGTCTGTGATCATTTTCACCAAGATTTATACGATGATATGTCAGATTTGTAAGTAGCTGTTGTCCCTCCTGATATTGGAAATGGAAAATAAATATCAGTGTCGCAATGACCTCGACTTGTTACAGGAATCTCAATAAAAATGGTAGGTTGAACATGGCCTCCAACACAATGGTCGTCAGGCAGTAAGAATAAGCAAAGCGCTGTGAGATACAAATGTGAGTTACAAGTAATCCTCTCCGAACAACACAAAATTTCAGCTTTCATCCTCCCCCAAAAAACACAAAAAAAAACAAAAAACCCGACATTAAATAATGCTGAGATATAGAATATGTCACGAACACTATAACCTTTCATTAGAACTTTTTTTTTTTTGGCTTTTGAACTTATAACTTTCAGTTGGTCAGAACAACTCCTATACATCTGCTCACACACTGCAACGTTAAGCTTGCTATGTCGGTAAAAGTCACGCAACTAAAGAGCGCCCAGAAACCTGACATAAGATGAGGCTGCTAGCGGCTTTGGCCACAAAGCGTCCCATGTAATTGAATTGGATAGCCCTGTCATAATGAATGCCAGTGTCATCAGGCTTAATGCAGTAAACCTGACTGTAAACCATAGTGGCACCGTGTTTGACTGCACTTTAAAGTACCCTGTTGCAGGTCTGGATAAGATTAGGACCCGTAGAATCCCCACGCAGGAGACCAAATTGTGCATTGCATTCCTGCCCCCTCCCATTGCAGCCAACACTTTCCTCCATGATTGGCCATATGTCCAAATTTCCTGCACTTCTTCATTTCATATTCATTGCGTTACCGTCCTTTCATGTTCATCCCACAGATACACGTAAATCCGATTTCGTGCTTACGGGGAGTAAAGCAATCTAACGAACGTTATTAAATCTGCTATAAACCAATTAAATTCAATTTAAAAACTCGATACATTACCTCCTTATGAACAACAAATATTAATCCTTAATATGGAAACACGAAAATCATGATTGGTTTAAAGTAAAAAAATGCGAGAAACTTTTTATTTTTTTTCAACATGTTTGAAATTTTATATTACAGATATGTGCCAAAAGTATTCGGTCTCTTCAAATTTTCCCTAGGTTTCTATGTTTATATTTTTTTGAATAGAAATAATGCGGAATAAGTGTACGCGACACAGCTCACATAACAAGCGACAATTTAGAAAAACCACAATGGACAACTGTCAGCAGCCTTCAACGAGGCCAGTAGGCGCTGTTCGTCGTTCTGCAATTGGCCCATTGTCTAAATAAAATGAAGTCCTGTCAGAACCGACTCTGAAAATTTTTGCACCAAAATATAAAGAAATATTCTAATTTCATTTATTCTTATTTGTCTTTTGTTCTCTGGTTGCAATTTGAAATGGTCTTTGTTGAAAGGATGGGTTGCGATAAGACCCCTTTTCAGCCCACCATGAAAGTCAAAAATAAAACTAGATAAGTTCTACCACAAAATGTCTTGTTGGAAAGGTAGATGTTAATATTTGTTGAAAATAATCGTCTGTAGTATAAAAGCTCATTTTATTTTTTAGTAAATGGTTGTGAAATGAACCACCTCAAACGATGTTAGCATTGTGCCTATGGAAAAGTGGTCAAATTGAGTGGTATATATCCTTCCCGGAAGTATAGCCTTGCACGCGGAACCAGCTCCATATTTTGTTCAAAAACTTGTATTACTAATAAAACACATTTTGAGTGAAAGTTTCAAGCTGGTTCCGCGTGCAGGACATACTGAAAAATTATAATTTTTAACTCCGTAGCCAGTAGTTTCAAAATATTCAAAATATCTGGGTTTTCTTCGTTTTTCTTAAGATTAGTCATTATTTTCAATTCAAAATTGTTGTTCAAAGTAATGTATATAGTATACCAGGAACCTTCAATAGAATTGGCAAAAACTGTGAGTGTCTTCAAGTATATTAGAACAAAATTTGAATGTATTGAAGGTGTATCGTGAAATTTTCTTTACATTACGATGAAATTTTCCTTCAAAATGGGTAAATTTTGAACGAGATTTTCCAACTTATGTGTATGCAAAAGCATTAAAGACTATTCTTTCATAACAGTACAACCATTTGGCTACAAAATAAGGTATAATGTAACAGGTTTGGAAATACTTTTTATTTTTAGCCTCTAGATGGGCCAAAATAGGGTCTTATCGCAACCCATCCTGTGAATCGAGTTTTTATCAAAAATATTCCCATAGAAACATCAGTAAATTTCATAAATTTTGCTAACACGTTGGGTTAACATAAAATTCTTATCTATTATATCTATCGATACATCATAATTTTTTTTGGAAAGTATGCCATTTAACTTAAAATATTAACCCATATAACTGTGAAAAATAAAAGAAAGGCGGCGATCGGCAAAAAAGTCTCACAGGTTATTTTACCGTAAAAAATTTTACTTTGTTTTACACTGAATTTAATTAACAATCAGAGAAAGCAGCTGTCGCATCAGGGAGAAAACTCTAAAAAGGGAAAAATGGAAGATGTAATAAACTTGTCTGTTAGTTTGTCACTGCCGTCCTTCGTCAGTTTTTTTTTTACTGACTGTTGGTAGATTAAGTTTCCGTTTTATTTTGATGTCATGACGTGTCTTTGTGTATTATCGGCCTTATTATCTAACTTAAGATAGTAGATTTTAAATTTAAATTACAACAGGTCTTCTTTCATGTCTGTCAGTCTGTACATTTCAGATGTTAAAAAGGCATTGAAAAACAGTCATTATGTCCAATATGTAAACAGGCTCAGGATGAATGGCCTTAGCACACAGTGCCTTAGCACCACCGGATGGTGGGTCTTGTTTTGAACAGCTTAGTTTCTAGTTTCTTTCTCGCTTGTATGTTTAAAGTAAAAATAGCTCGATGTTAATGATTTTTGCAATTAAAACTTAGGAAAAGTGTATAAATAATATAACATTCAGCGCCTTTTCGTTTATCTTTTTTTTTAATAACCACTGTCTAATTTATTGGGATTTGCAAGAATGCTGGATTTGTTTTATTGAAAAGTCTATAGCCCTCAGATCACAGACCTCCTGGTACTGCCTCCTCTTTCATCGGAGGCAATTTACGGCCTTGAATTAGCAAAATATTGAGTGGAACAAATGATTGCTATATTCATTACCTTGTTGACAAGGTAATATGAATTGTAAAAAGATTTTGCACACAATTGTTTACCTTAATTTTATTTAAAAAAAAAAACTAAACAAAAAAACCAACAAAATTCAATACAAAAACATTTGAGTTTGAATATATTACAAAATATTTTAAAAATATATAACTGTAAAACAAAAGAACATAATTGCATAAGTTTATGTTGCAATTTTTGACTGTTTATATATACATATATTAGACTGCAAAGTTTTGAGATGAAACAAACACAATCTCTGTTATTAAGCGTTTTGCGCTTGCCACTTAGGTTGTATGAATAAGGGCATGAAGGCTTCAAATGATGATTTCGAGAATTTTTTTTATCAAACTGCTAACTGGTTGGCATCCAATTTTATTTTTATATAAAGAATAAAGAAGGAATGTGTCCATGAGACACGGATGCCCCGCTAGGCCTCAAACAGGAAGTAGCTGTCCGACAGACCCGAAAACAGTTTGTCATATTGTACCATCATACCAAGTTTCAAGTCATTCCCATGTATGGATTCTGAGAAAAGCTTGACAGAAATTTTCAAGTCGATTTTCATAGATTTTCATATCGGGCTAGTCCCAAACAGGAATTAGATGTTTGGCAGAGCTGAAAGTCGCTTAGTCATACAGTTTGTCATACTGAACCATCCTTCCAAGTCAAAAGTCATTCTCATGTTCGGTTTCTAAGGAAAGCTTGACGGAAATTTTCAAGTTGATTTTCATAGATTTTTATATCGAGCTAATCCCAAAAAGGAAGTAGATGTCTGACAGGACATACAGTTTATCACACTGAACCATCCTACTAAGTTTCAAATCATTCCCATATATGGTTTCTGAGAAAAGCTTGACGAAAATTTTCAAGTTGAGTTGATTTTAAATTCATAGATTTTCATATCGAGCTGTCCCAGACAGGAAGTAGATGTCTGACAGACCTTAAAAATATTAGGACATAAAATTTAATTTGTCGTGCTAAACTACCATAGCCTACCACCAAGTTTCAAATCATTCCTGTGTATGGTTTCTGACGGAAAAGCTTAATGGAAATTTGGACGGACGGACCTGAGTAAAACTTAATGCCCCCCCCCCACATGTCGTCGCGGGGGCATAAACAACCCGGGCGATTGAAATTCTCATCAACATTTCAGCTTATCAGTCTTTCAGTTAAGTAATCAATGTGATTATTGAAAAGAAAATTGAGACAATGTATTAAATACAGTTTTTAAATTTTTTTTTTTTGGGGGGGGGGGGGGTGGAAAAGAGAAAATGTTTGATTAGATCACACAATTTTGCAGAGTTTTGAAATTATATATTAAACTTTCAAATGCAACCAACGAAAACGATATGCAATGCCTCGAATCAAATACCAGATCAAACTATACTCAGCAACACAAATAACGCGCCACTTCTTTTTTATTTTTATTTTTTTAATTTATCAAAATAAAACCAAATTCAATAAAAGACCAAGTTATTATTTCTGAAATTGATAATTTCATCATCATCATCTTCCGGTGAGGAGTTGACTCAGTTTGAGTGTTAATACTCCTGTCGTACAGCTTAAAATCTCCTGCTATATACAATAAAACATGATCAAAAAGATAACAGACTTTGTATGCTTTATAAGATCAAGAATGGCCTCGGAGACATAGATCAGCTACAAGACCAAGTGACAGGAGAACCAGAGGAACAGACCGATTGTACCAAGAAAGATCAAGAAAGGACCGAAGACACGGAAACCTATGGAAAATCCTTCTTCCCAAGAATCATCAGGGACCGGAATCTTCACTGAGCTGGAATCAACTGCCTACCAACATCACATCGGCAAAAACAGTGGAGGGCCCAAAGGCGAAACCTGACAGTAACTCGATCAGCACCCACCTGTACAAAGTTCTATAAATCTGTAACTCTCTGAAAAAAAAAAAACCAACAAAAAAGCCAAGCCCCCCCTTTCAACATTACAAAAATATTGTTTCACTCCCCTAAAAAATCTGAACCCCGCAACCTACCGGTCGTCTGCTTTGATGTCCATATTGACAAATCATCATGTCTCATCAACTTCGCGGTTGACTAGGCACAGAAAAAGAGGAAGTTTGTGTATAAGGTTAACCTTTCAATAGCTAAGGTTAGGCCTAAAGTTATTATTATTTTTTTATACAAAATCTAAGATAGCTCATTTTGAAATTTTTGTCCTCTAGTCTAGACTATTAGGTTGCATTTCCGATCTGACTGTCAAAATGATGTTTAACAAGAAAATGTATCAAACAGAAATGGTGCCCGGCTTTTATATTTATCAAACAGCTAGGTTATATATCAATTATGAAGCTCACCTCTTCCATTATTGTCACTAAGCGGGAATTGACATGAACTTTTCAAATTTAAAGTGCTCATTCATGCAGAAAAAGAAGGTCACAGCCAGCATCCAGGGCTGTCAAGTCGCGTGAGATTTGCCCAAAAAATAAAAGATCAAAGGAAAAAATTAAAAGATCAAAGGAATTTGCCGCCAAATTTCTGACTAGATGCGTGAGTCTCACGCGAGTTGCGTGACACTTGACAGGTCTGAGCATCTGAACCATATGTCTTGCTAATCATCCCTAGATACACCTGCCATATCACTTTGTTGAAGTTAACAGGAATGAACCTTAGTCATCCTTGTGGAAAATCTAGGTCACAACCAGCATCTGAATCATGCATTGTGCTAAGCATCACTTAGATACCATACCAATATTGTTGAGGCAAAAAAAAAATAGTTTTTAACATAAGTTGATCGACGCTTCAACTTAAGCAAAAATAACAAAATTTATACAACCTGCTCAATGAAAAATCTGAGTAAGAATGACTTATGAATTAATCGAAATGAAAAGAAAAGAATACAAATCACAAAAATCGACCAACCAAAATTAATTAATTAAGTCGTATAACACATGCCTACGAAGAAATATCATTGAGGCGTGAAATTCACTGAACCAAAAACACCCCCAGTAGAAAAAACCAATAAGTATTTGAATTTTAATTAACAATTTTTATGAATTAAAAATTTCACGTTTCCTGCTTCCCTACCTACCCTATTTTTTTTACCCTACCCTAAAGTTTTTATTGGCATTTTGGAACAAGCACCATTAAAGTTGGGATTGTTTCCCCATTGACTCAATGTAAAATAATTTTGTAAAAAAAAAAAATCCTATCTACCTATATATACCTACCCTAATTTTCAAGAGTAAGAAGCAGGAAACAAACATATATTTTGTTTTGGCCTGATTTGTGCTCATGTCAGTAAGCAATAATGGACTTTAACCATTCTTCTGTAAAAAGTCATTCATGATCATTTCATGTGGAAAATATAGGTCACAGTCTGAGCATCCGAAGCCTCATGCATTGTGCTTAGCATCAGTAGGTGCACCTACCATACCAATATAGTTGATGTGTGCACATGTCAGCTAGCAGGAATGGACTTTAACCATTTTTCTGTAAGTGGTCATCCATGCAGAAAATATAGGTCCCATCCAGCATCGAAGCATGCATTGTGCTTAGCATCAATAGGTGCACCTACCATACCAATATGGTTGATGTGGCACTTGTCAGAAAGTGGGACTTTGGAAATATGAGGATTTGGGACCGAGGAACAGTCAAACAGACCCAAACAATATATGCCCATCTACTTTTGTAGCCAGGGCATAAAAATCGGGTAGCGAGAATTACTTTTTTAGTTGGCAAGATCTACTCTGTGACCAAATGTAATTCATGTATAGCCTATATTGTACATTTGAACCCTAATATCTCTTTGATGAAAATTGAAGTTATTGTACAGATTCAAAAAGAAATGTTTTCAATGAATTAAGATCCATCTGTACACCAACCTCAACGTCCAAAGAAACAAGTAATTTTGGACTGGCTATGATTACTTGCCACGAGTAACGATAAAATTTTTTATTGTTACTCACGTGACTAAAACGGGAACGGTTTCCGGTAACAGCTTTATTTACTTGAATCAAGACTATGACGTTGAAATACAGATCTCTGTGACAGTATTCCACTGAAAACTCTTTGATGCACAGTGCTCTTGTATGCAAGATTACATGGTTCCATTAATTCATACTACACATTTATATTGAAATATAAATCTAGAGGTGGAATGCTGCCACATTCTAAATATAATTTATTGAATAATTCAACAAAGAGAAATACATGTACCCCCAACCAATAGATAAATATAAAAATAGCATGTACTTCAATTGTTCCAGATATAGCCATTAAAAACTATATTAAAAACAAATTGTGTTTCTTATTTATTGGCTTCATGTTCTGTTCAGATTTTCAGATTGATTAAACCAAAATTCATGCTTCTATTTTTATTTATTTCTGCAATTTCAAATCTAAGGAAACCCAAGTATTCTTTAAATGTTTTAAAATGCAAGTGTAACCATGAAAGTTTTTTTTTTTTCTAATTTGAGCAATTATTAAATCTTTCAAATTATAAATAATATGGAAAATTATTTTATTTTTATTACCCATTCTAGGTGGAGCAGTGTTTCGACAAGTTTTCTTTCTGAGAATTTGTAAATTTTTTAAATGTACATTTACCTGTTTTGTCGTGTCTTAAACGTCACTCATCTGCCCACAGCCAGGTTTGGTGTAACCTAGTATTTGTCATGTAGCCATTCTTCTGTCAAATAACAGATTTAATCTAATTATTTTGCCCATGATCCTCTTTGAACACTTTTTATACCACCGCAAAAAAATTTGCAAAAGATTTGCGGACGTATTATGGTATGATGCTGTCGTTGTGTCGTTATTGTCTTCGTTGTCTGTTTACTTTTTAGTGTTGGTGCAATAACTTTAGTTCAAGAAATCTGGTTGCTATGAAATTTGACAATGATGTTCCTTAACATAAAAGGATTGATGGAATTGATTTTAGGGGTCCCCCCATTTTTCGTTTCGAAACTAGGGGCCTAAAAGGGGCCAAAAATGCTACTTTTATGTTTGTTGGCACAATAACTTTAGTTCTAGTTATCCCATTGCTTTGTAATTTTGCAATAATGTTCCTTACCATAAAAGGATGTATGGAATTGATTTTTGGGGTCCCCCTTTTTTTGTTTCGAACTTATAAGAGGCCAAAAAGGGAAAAAAATGCTACTTTTATGTTTGTTGGCACGATAACTTTAGTTTTAGTTATCCCATTGCTTTGTTATTTGGCAATAATGTTCCTAACCATAAAAGGATGAATGGGATTGATTTTGGGGGCCCGCCTTATTTTGTTTGCTATAACTTTAATCCTAGTTGGCCTATTGCTGTGAAATTTGTCAATAATGTTTCTTACAATAAAAAATTGAACCTGATGAATTTTAGTGCCCCCCCCTTTTTCCCCGTTATATGTAATTAGGGCCTAATTAAAAGGGGCCAAAATGAAATTTTTTTTTTGCATGATTGTTCTTGTCAAATAGGGGATACAAAATTAAGAATTATTTTTGGGACCCCCCCTTTTCTCCCCTATTACGTAATAAGGGGCCAAAAAGGGCCAAAATCGATACTTTTTTATTTGTGGTACGATTTTGAATTTTTTTTTTTGCATGTTTGTTCTTGTCAAATAGCGGATACAAAATTTAGAATTGATTTTTGAGACCCCCCTTATTTCCCCCTATTACTTAATTAGGGGCCAAAATCAATACTTTTTTATTTGTGGTACGATTTTGAAATTTTTTTGCATGTTTGTTTTTGTCAAATAGCGGATACAAAATTGAGAATTGATTTTTGCGACCTTTCCTATTTCCCCCTTGATGTAATTAGGGGCCAAAAGGGGCCAAAATCGAAACTTTTTTATTTGTGGTATGATTTTGAAATTTTTTTTGCATGTTTGTTATTGTCAAATAGTGGATACAAAATTGAGAATTGATTTTTGCAACCCCTTTTTTCCCCCTATTACGTAATTAGGGGCCAAAGGGGCAAAAATCAAAACTATTATTTGTGGTCCAATTTTTAAAATTTATTTTTTCCATTTGCTTTAAAAATATTAAAAATCTAATGAATTCCTTGTAAAATGTGGGTAGAAAGTCCCCAAAGAAGGTATGTGTCAAAAACCTTTGTCAGTCCACCATGGGCTGCATGTGTCCAGAGCAATGGACTATCCATATTGGGCCTCAAAGGTACAGGGTTCAACCTGTTGTGGTCGTATCATGCTGCGCTCGGCGAAGCTTTTTATTGTAGTGTTAATCTGTGTTCTAAGAATTGAAAAAAGGTTTTTGACATCTACATGTATGTGATTGAATTTTGCCAAAGCATTTTCTTTTCAGATGTTTCCTCATTAACCACCTCTTCACCTGTCTGGGATTTTCCCTGTCACTATCATGGTGTAATTGAAAGCAAATTTGAAAGAAGTCCTTACTTCACCCTCCAACATGGAGCACCAGAATTCTGTGATAGTGATAATTACATGTCTTGGTACTTGTATGGTAACTACCATTATACATACATAACAGAGGGATGGTTCCGATACAGTGGCGGAGAGAATGTTCCAACATGGCCACCTGAGCCTGGACAATGTGGGTCAAAGTCACCTATATGGTTAGAAGGTAAAAGTAATGATGATAAGAATTCTATTATGGTTGACCTTTGTATAGTCAGTCAGAATATTTTCAATTTTGTCAGGTAACAGATCTAGAGTTTTTGAAATTTTGAAAGCAAGGTAGTCAGCAGTGTTCTCCCCAGAAATTTTTACCTGTCTCAGGTGTGACTTAATGCATTTTCAATGGTAAAAGAATTAGAATTTACTTTATATTTTTATTCCGCATTTGTTCATGTAGTTGGAGGGGTGTATTCCTATTGCCACTGCCTCTTATACATGCAAAGATATTAATGAATAAATATTTGTTTTCTATCACCATTGAAAATATGGTTATGAATGGTTATGAATGGTTCTGTTTAATTAATTTATGAGTATCAGACGCATATTTTATATAACTATTTACTTATCTTTGTTTTGTTGTTACGATGGCCTAGAAATAAAAGATAATATTTCACAATGCCTATTCTTGAGTTCTTTTCAAACTATTGATATATTCATAGGTCTAATTTTTCCATGGCTCTAAAGTCTCCTCTAAAGAATATATACAAAAGATGTCATTGAATACCACTATTTAATACAAATACAAAAAGCTATCTGTTGCTTAAATTATAATGTTTTTTCAAATTACTTTATGTTTAAAAGATCTTAAGTATTTTACTTCTATTAATGTACCTTTAAATTATATTTTGTCAGAAGATAGGCTTATTTGAAGTGAAAAACTGATTGCATGCAAAAAGCGATTACCCAGGGCCACTTGCAATTAAGTAATTAATTGTTGACATATTTTAGACTGTTCTTTAATACATATGCTACTAAACAAACAATTTAAACCCCCTACATTGACAGGTTAATGTCCTAACTGTTTAATTATACCATGCATGTGTTTAGTTGTTGTATTTTCATTCAAAAACAAGGTTATGTTTAATCGATGTCATGCCAACACTTCTTAGTAAAAGTTAAAGTCTTGCATGTTTCTTTATATATAATAATGTCAAAAAGAAATGCATGCAAAACCCTTCTCCTGACATGTATAAAAATAAACATTATATTAATCTGACAATATGCCAAGTACAAATGTATCTATGCAGTAATAAAAAAACCCTGCGCTAAACTTGAAAGCTGTCAGTTAAAGGTGTTTACCCCCAATTGTGTTATCTAGTGGATTCTCTCCCTTTAGATAGGGCGCCTGTTATTGACAGATAACCAAGAATTTTGTTTAGAAATTAGGGGCCCAAAAGGGACTTTTTTTTGTTTTCCACAATTGCTTTAGTTCTGGTTGAGTAAATTTTGCTATGAACTTTTACAATTATGTTCCCATACATGTATATGTTCCTTACCAATATATGATTAATTTAAATGATATTTGAAGTATCTTTTTTCGTTGAGAAATGAGGTGCCCAAATGGGGAAAAAAATCAACTTTTTTATATTTTTTTTGGGTCCTATATAATTATCGGATACAAAATGTAGGATAATTTTTTTGTCTCGCCTGCGAAGCAGAGCGGGACATAGGTGTTACTTTACCAGCGGCGGCGGCGACGGCGGCGTTAACTTTTTGGAAAAGTTTTATGAGCACCTCCATATCTCAAGAACTATAGGTCCTGGGTTGATGAAACTTGGTATGCATATGCCCCAGTAGTAGCTTAGCACAGTTGCATCCCCATCTTTTGACCTTGACCTTGATTTTCCGGTTGAGTGACTTTGACAATTTTCAATACATAAAAAAGCAATGAAAAAGTTTTGCGAGCACCTCCATATCTCAAGAACTATAGGTCCTAGGTTGATGAAACTTGGTATGCATATGCCCCAGTAGTAGCTTAGCTCAGTTGCATCCCCATCTTTTGACCTTGGCCTTGATTTTCCGGTTGAGTGACTTTGACAATTTTCAATACATATAATAGCAATGAAAAAGTTTTGCGAGCACCTCCATAGACAAGAACTATAGGTCCTAGGTTGATGAAACTTGGTATGCATATGCCCCAGTAGTAGCTTACCACAGTTGCATCCCCATCTTTTGACCTTGACCTTGATTTTTCGGTTGAGTGACTTTGACAATTTTCAATACATATAATAGCAATGAAAAAGTTTTGCGAGCACCTCCATATCTCAAGAACTATAGGTCCTAGGTTGATGAAACTTGGTTTACATATGCCCCAGTAGTAGCTTAGCACAGTTGCATCCCCATCTTTTGACCTTGACCTTGATTTTCCGGTTGAGTGACTTTGATTATTTTTATTGCATATATTTGCAATGTTTAAGTTCTATAAACATCTTTTGATCTCAGAAACTGAAAATCCATGTAAATTCAAAATATAGTGGAAGTAAGAAAGAATAATTGTTTCTGATGGTGCCGGCAGGCGAGACATACTTTAGTGTTAACTCTTGTTTTACCCACCTTTTCTGTTTAGCAATAAGGGGGGGATAGAAACTTGTTTGTCTTATTTATTTATTTTTTTTAATTCTTGATTAATATAAGAATCTTAAATATTTTTATTTCTAAATATTTATTGTCAGTCTATAATGGATTGCATGTGACAAATATGCTCTGTCAGTCCACCATAGGATGCAAGTGTCAAAAACTATTGACTGTCCATATTGGGCCTAAACGTACAGGGTTTAACAATTTGCCATCTGAGGTAGGTCTAGTTTTTGTCTTGCCTGCGACAAATAGTCGCGGAAGCCAGACATAGGTATTACTTTCAGGGGGCGGAGGCCGTGGTGGCGGTGACTGCATTGTAAACTTTTTTGTAAGACTTTTGTGGAAAATGAATTACTTGAAAAGTAAAGTAGCTAGGCATCTGATATTTGGTATACAGACAGTTAATGTTATGGTCTACGCAACTGTCACCATGCCGTGTGACCCTGACCCCATTTTCAGGCTCCAGTGACTGTGAACTTAGATCTTTTTTCAGGCCGAAAAGTTCTTTGTAAGACTTTTGTGGAAAATGAATTACCTGAAAAGTATAATAGCTAGGCATCTGATATATAGTATACAGACAGTTCAGGTTATGGTCTACGCAACTGTCAACATGTCATGTGACCCTGACCCCATTTTTATGCTTCAGTAACTCTGTGAACTTAGATCTTTTTTTAGGCCGAAAAGTTTTTTGTAAGACTTTTGTGGAAAATAAATTTCTTGAAAAGTATAGCTAGGCATCTGATATTTGGTATGCAGACAGTTGAGGTTATTATCTATGCATTGGCTACCTTGCATTGTGACCTTGACCCCATTTTTATGCTACAGTGACTCTGTGAACTTAGGTCTTTTTCAGCCTGAAAACTTCTTTATTATAATTTTATTTCTTGAAAAGTGAAATAGCCAGGGCATCTGATATTTGGTATACAGACAGTTGAGGTTATGATCAATGCAACTGTCACCATGCCATTTGACCTTGACCCCATTTTCACGCTTCAGTGACTCTGTGAATTTATGTCTTTTTTGAGCTGTACACTTTTTTGTAAGAATTTAATTTGTGGAAAATGAATTTTTGAAAAGAATAATAGCTTGACATCTGATATTTAGGATATTGATGAATATAATTAGGGTTTTTGTGTCTGTTACTATGTCATCAGACCTTGCAGGGGCAATTCCAGAAATTTTCGAAAAGGGGGGGGGGGGGGTCCACAGACTGGGTTCTGTGGTCCAAAGGGGAGGTTCCAGACCAATTTTGCTGAAAATCTACACAAAAATGTAAAAATTTTGGAGGAAAGGGGGGTCGGAACTGCCACTGACTTGACCTCATTTTTACACTAAATTGCTGTTAATATTGTTTTTTTTTTTGTGTTCAGTCTTTTATGTTAAGTCTGTTTCTCAGTGACTATGATATCTAGAATCATTTTAGTTGGTCCACAGGAGAATGTCAAGAATAAATGAATTTATAGTTGAATAACTAGGTATTCTGATGGTGCTGGCAGGGGCGACATACTTTAGTGTTAACTCTTGTTTCAATACGGTACCACAACTTCTAAGGTGTTCTTTGGTTTTTATACGACCGCAAAAAATTTGCGGACGTATTATGGTATGATGCTGTCATCGTGGTCGTCGTTGTCATCGTTGATGTCGTCGTCGTTGTCTGTTAACTTTTTAGTGTTTCCACAATAACTTAAGTTCCAGTTATCAGATTGCTAGGAAACTTGACAATGATGTTCCTTACCATAAAAGAATGAATGGGATTGATTTTGGGGGTCCCCCCATTTTTCGTTTAGATGTTTAGGGGCCAAAAATACTACTTTTTTGTTTGTTTCCACAATAACTTAAGTTCTAGTTATCCCATTGCTATGAAATTTGACAGTGATGTTTCTTACCATACAAGGATGAATGGGATTGATTTTGGGGGTCCCCCTTTTTTGTTTTGAAATTAGGGGCTCAAAAGGGGCAAAAAATTCAAATATTTTACTAAGTTGTGGCAAATAAGGACCATATAGGTTGTGGACCCCATGGTCCCCACTTTTATTCTCACTAGGCCCCATAGCCACGCACGTCGTAGGATTTTTTCTGCAGGGGGTAGATGTTTCCACCATAACTTTGGTCCTAGTTGGCCTATTGCTGTGAAATATGTCAAGAATGTTTCTTACAATAAAAGAATGAACCTGAGGAATTTTTGCGCCCCCTTTTTCCCCGTTGTGTAATTAGGGGCCAAAAGGGACCAAAATAAAAACTTTTTATTTGTGGTCTGATTTTGAATTTTTTTTTTCATGTTTGTTTTTGTCAAATAGTGGATTCAAAATTAAGAATTAATTTTTGCCACCCCCCCTTTTTCCTCATATTACCTAATTAGGGGCCAAATGGGGCCAAAATCAAAACTTTTTTATTTGTGGTCCGATTTTGAAATTTTTTTTTGCAAGTTTATTCTTGTCAGGTATTGAATCCAAATTTGAGAATTAATTTTTGTGACCATCCCTTTTTTCACTTGTTTTGTAATAAGGGGCAAAAAGGGGCCGTAATCAAAACTTTTTTTATTTCTGGTTTGTTTTTGACAATTTTTTTTGCAAGTTTATTTTTGTCAAGTAGCGAATCCAAATTTGAGAATTTATTTTTGCGACCCCACCCCTTTTTCACCTGTTACGTAATAAGGGGCCAAAAGAGGCCGAAATCGAAACTTTTTTAATTCTTGTCCAATTTTGACATTTTTTTTGCAAATTTATTCTTGTCAAGTAGCAGATATATTTTTGTGTCCCCTTTTTTTACTGTTATGTTATTAGGGACCAAAATGGGCCAAAATGGTAACTTTTTTATTTCTGGTCCGATTAAATTTTTTTTTTTTACAAGTTCATCCTTGCCAAGAAGTGTTTCTAAATTTAAGAATAAATTTTTGCGACCCCCACCTTTTTTTCGCTCATTACCTAAGGGGCTGTTATCATAATTTCAAAAAAAATTCTGGTTCGATTTTTTATTTTTTCCCCTAACATTATTCTTTTCAAGAGTAGAATACAAAATTGAAAATTTATATTTTTACCCCCTGGGTCGAAAGTCCATCAGAGAAGCATATGTCAAAAACCTTTGTCAGTCCACCATGGACTGTGTGTGTCCAGAGCAATAGTCTTTCCATATTTGGCCTAAAACGTACAGGGTTCAACATGTTGCAGTCCTATCATGCTGCGCTCGACAAACTTTTTATTGGAGTTCACATGCTTTTTCTTATTCTTATATCCTTACACTTCTAACCTGCTTAATATTTACAAATCAGACATATAAGACTTAAGTATATTTGATGATATGCCCTGCTGCCCTGCATATGAAATTAATGAGGTATATACTGTTTGGTCTGTTTTTTTTATCCCTTCTTTTGTCTGTCTGTCAATTCCAAATTAAGATTAACTACAAGTTTACAATGACATGATTTTTCCATTTTAGGAACCTACCCTACAGGATATGCTGAAACTACTAACATGACAGCATGCATGGTTGTCAATGGTACAAGTTGTTATAAAAGCTGGACTGTTCCAGTCATGAACTGTGGAGATTTTAATGTGGCCTATATTAAACCATTGACACCTGACATAGGCTGTGGACATTACTGTATTGGTAAGATGTTTATGAAATGTACCCGGTACATATGTGTAAAATTCATACAATTTATCATATAAAATTTAGCAAAATTCATATGATACTTTCAGTCAGGGATCACCCTTGTAGCAGTGAATTTAATTCACCTATTTAGGTGATACAAATTCACTTACTGTAGTAGATAGGATTTCTTAACAATCTAAATTCACTGGTACAAGTGATTTTAGACAAAATGTTAAATCTTTGATCATCTGTAATGATGTTATATAATTTGTCATGTGGTCAGCAGTATTTTTCTTCTATAGATCTAAATTGAAACTTTATATATCAATCAAAATTATATGGGCGCAGAAGAATTTGAATGGGCGCAAAAGCTTTGAAAATAGCTCCCTTGAGATATTAGATGGCTATTAATTTGTACTTACTGTGTCTTTGAAAAAGAAATTTAATTTATCAGACAAGCTATATCTATGATGATACTAATGAAGTGTAGAAATTGAAATTTGTTCTTAAATAAAACAAATAAAAAGAAATTTAATTTAGTGGCTATATTAATTTGATGAATTAAAAGTTCACTGGAACAAGTGAAATTTATTCACGCAAAACTGTGTTCACCTATATCAGTGATTTGATGTCACTTGTTCAAATGAAACAAATCCACTTGTATTAGAATGATCCCTGGCTGACTTTGTAAGTTGTGTTGTTTTGACAAAGGTAACAACAAAATCATTAAACAGAATGATCGATGACCCAATATAAAAAAAGAACAGACAATTGCAGGTATTAACTTATGAGAAAAATGAAAACCTGACTTGGTACAGGCATTTGAAAAGAAACCACATAATGACAAAAACTCAGGAGAAATACTTTTATTGCCAGCCATCACAATGATCACTAAAATAATTTAAATGATGCATACCATTAAAATGATGCATAAAATTGACTTTTCAGAGCTAACTGTTGATCCATGTGACAACTTCACAGCAATAGAGTATGACCAAACTCATCATGCAGATTACTACAACATAGGGATGTATGACTGCCAATATTTTTCAACTGGATGGTATGGATTTGATGGAGGTTATGAACTTTTGAATAGACCTGTAGGTTATGGTCATTGTGGATCATCTAGTCCAATTTGGCTGAAAGGTAAGTTAAGTGTTTTTTATTGGGGGGGGGGGGGGATAGGGTTGGAGAGAGTTTGCTAGAATTTTATCAGCAGTGAATAAAGAGAATGCAAAGAAACACCAAAAGCATTTCAGACTCCAAATAATATAAAAACAAAACATCATAAACAGATATAAAGCGTAAGACAGAATTAAAGTTACAAGCCTACAAACCCTATCATAACAAGTGAGAATTCAAGTGCTCTGGAAGGGAATCAGTAATCCTCAAAATTTACCTTGTGTGATTGGTGTCAAGAATGAGGAGCTCTTTTCACCCCAAACTTAAGTTGTAAAATTTGTCATAAGAGTAGGTTTCAGTCAATCAAAATCCTATCAAGAAATTTACTCTTTAGATAATTTTTACACTTACACTGAGAAAAGGGTTGCAGGCTAAATGTTTTGAGAATACAACATTTTGTTCTATGATTTCTGCTAACCAAGGACAGTTTCATTCATAAGTCAAGAGTTATTAGATCTATTTATAGCTTCCTCTTATAGTACTTAACGGTGTTGATTTTATGTCTGGAATAGCCAAATGTTTAAGATGCCAGTGACATACGTCTTTCATAAAAGATTGTCATTTTAGTTTTCTTATACTAGCAAGAAATTAAGCTATAATTTGAAGACAATTAAAGTTTTTTTTGGTACTTCATCTCTTGACTGTTTTAGGTAAGATGCCAGGAGGTCCAGGGGAGACTACCATACTAGCAGCATGTGTTGTAAATACAGATTATTTATGTATGTATAATTGGACAGCGCCAGTCAAAGATTGTGGAGCCCAGAAAATTATGTACATCAATCAAGAAATGATGCATGGATCCTCATGTGCCAGATTTTGTTTGGGTAAGGCATTAGAATTTTTATTTAAACTGAATAATGGAAAGCACATCATGATCTATTAGGAATAGTTTGGTTGAAACTTCAAAGTTGTAGGAAATCATTTTAGACCGGATTTCATGGAGCAGGCGGGCAGGGAAGACATTTTTGTAACAGTTATCTCAGCATATATACTTATCACAGCCACTTAAAATTTGGTATACAGCATCAGGGTGTGGTCTTATAACGTGGGATTCGGCTTCAGGTCTGTTGCTCAACTACTCCCTGTTTAACGAAATCCTGTAATTTTTTACTTTGACAGATTTTTTTGGGGACTTAATTCCTTCTACATGTTTAAAATGACCTTTATAGTTCATCTCTAAAAGGATATTACAGGGATATTTTTAACCCTTTCAATATTTATAAAAGGGTTCATGACATTGCAAGAACATTTATATATTCTTATTCTTAGTACACAGGAAGGTATAAATTTTACACAAAGAGACTATAGATAATTTATAACTTATATGATTGGCATTTTCTATCTGCAGAATCACAGAATGAAACATATACTTCTGCATATGACAACCCTTGTCATTACCATCACACCATACCTAGTTCATTTGATAGAACAGATGGATACTTCTTCCAGTATACTTCAGAAGATAAAAAATGTGATGGCTCATATTATAATGAACAAGATCAAATGTATTCCATGAGCAGTATGATTGGGCCTGGACCTGGTTGGTACAAGTTTAGTGGAGGAGAAAATATTATGACTAAAGCTCCTGTATCTGGTGCCTGTGGGACAAGAGCTCCTTTGTGGTACAAAGGTATAAAATTTCAGTATTATTTTTGGTCTTGCCCTTGCTGAATATTCATGTAAGGCAAGACAGAGATATTACTTTCTGGGTCAGCAGCAATGGCAATGGCGGCATATACTTTTTATGAAGACTTTTGTAAATTACTTGGAAATGTATAATATTTGGTATACAGGCATTTTGGGTTCAAGTCTAACAACTGTCATCATGCAATTAAATGGTATTAAATTCATAAATGATAAAGTTGATGAAACTTAATATAAAGGAAGTACATCATATGTAGATGTGCATGAAGAATATTGATTGCTCTCAGCTATCATTCAGGGGAGATAATTGGACTTAGACTTTTTAAATACACTATTCAATGGGAGACATTGTAAGCACAACTCCTCCTAAACCGCTCAACGGATTTTGATGAAACTTTTTATGAAGGAAGTATCATATGTAGATGTGCATGAAGAATTTTCATTGCTCACAGATCTTTCAGGGGAGATACTTGGACTTTAAAATACAGTATTTAATGTGAGACTTCTTAAGCGCAAGTCCGATAAAACTGCTTGACAGATTTTGATGAAACTTTATATGAAGGAGGTACATCACATGTAGATGTGCATGAAGAATTATCATTGCTCTTGGATATCATTGAGGGGAGATAATTGGACATAAGTTTTTTTTTGCAGTACAGAGTCCAATATGAAGCCGGGGATATCCATTTGTGAGCTCGCTCACAGTATTACTTGTTATATTTTCTTTGGTCTCCCTAAAGCTAATATATATTTTGATATATGTACTTAATTTTAATCTTCAAGTCATGACCTGCAGAATGATAAACTATACATTATTGATTGAGATATCAATGTATATGAATTGAAAACAAGTATACACATATAATTAAAATAAAATGAAATAATATAATTGTTCCATAACAACTATGAAATCCCTAATTTTCTTATCATTTCTATTAAAATGTATTTCAGGTACCTATCCAGAGAGTTATGCTGAAATATCAGAGATGACAGCTTGTATGAGGGGAGATAACTCTGAATGTGAATACAGCTGGGATAGTTATGCTATCAACTGTGGCGAATTTAATGTGTTTTGGCTGAATGAAGATATGCCAAAATGTGGACGATATTGCACTGGTTGGTTAATTAAGCCTTTTTGATATAAATTGTGATGAGTCTCTTATATTGAGCTTCATTGTCAGATCACTTTATTTTGAGTTGATATGTATATGTGAGTGTTTATGTGTACTGTGTATTACATGTAATGTGATAAACGAGATAACTATATGGCAAAGCAGAATTGGTGATCATTGAACATTAACTATAGCTCAAAAAATTACTGAAATCAGGTTGAATAATTTCCAGGGCCTTGGTCTATAAAGCATAGGGCCTTGTTATGGACCCAGGAAACTAAAAGTATTATTCTTTATCTGGAAAAGATATATACAAAGGGTATTCAAAAACCACAAATGCAAAAAATCATTGAACTTTTATTTTGTCCCTTTCATCCACAAAAAAATGTTTCACTGTGTGAGAATTAAATTCCACTACATTATTCATATTCCTAAAATATTCTGTACATGTTATTAATTTTTTGCGAAGTTTTTTATCTTTAAGAACAATTATGTCTGTAAGCATTTTCAGATCTGTATGAGTAACTGTATCTGCTAGCAATTGATTTTAAAAGTACAACATCAATAATGTTCTTTTTTTCCAAAAGGATACTATTTTTAAAAAGACAAAAATATTCATTAGCTCTATTTGCTTAGAGCATATTAGTTTAGTTCCGAGTTCCAACTGTCTTTTGACTATTAAAATATTAAAATGTAAGATAGAATGAGAAAATAAAATTATTAATTTTCTTTTTTAGAGCAATCTGTTGACCCATGTGACAACTACACAACTGTAGATTATGATTCCACACGACATGTAGATTATGACCAGATGACAACACACGACTGTGAGACCTACAATCATTTTCCAACCGGGTGGTACTGGTTTGATGGGGGATATGATTTAGCTTATCATCCTCTTGGGCCAGGACAGTGTGGATCTAGCACTCCAATATGGCTTCATGGTAAATTATGCAGTTTATGTGTCCTGAAGATAACAAAGTTAACAAGAATATGTCCAAAAGACATAATGCCCCATCTCGCAACATTTGTTTAAAGCATCAACATGGTTGCTATTAAGGCACTTGTCAGTCAGAAGGAATGGACTTTAACTTAACCATTCTTCTATAAGTGGTCATTCATGCGGAAAATATAGGTCACAGCCAGCATCCGAAGCATGCATTGTGCTTAGCATCACTAACGTGCATCTACCATAATAATATAGTAGATGTGGCACATGTCAGTAAGTTGGAATGGACTTTAACCACTCTTCTTTAAGAGGCCATCCATGCGGAAAATATGGGTCACATCCAGCATCCGAAGCATGCATTGTGCTTAGCATCACTAGGTGCACATACCATACCAATATGATTGATGTGGCATTTGTCAGTAAGTGGGAATGGAAAAATGGGATTTGGGACCAACAGCCGAACACTATATGCCCCTCTACTTTCGTAGATGGGGCATAAAAACAATGGCATTATAACTTTGTACATGTATTTGGTAATATTTATAAGAAAATGTTATCTTATCTCTTGTTTATTTTAACCATAGGTGATTTTCCTGAAGAAGATGGAAATGTGACTTTCCCAATAGCATGTGAAAGCTCATCTATGTCTCCTTGTGGAGTTAACTGGACAATGCCAATGAAGAAATGTGGTACACGTAATATTGTCTACATCTCAAGTGAATATATCATGGGACAAGGATGTGGAAGATTTTGTTTAGGTATGTAATCATGAAGAAAATAAAGGTAATAACAAAACTACCAAACTGCGAGGATGAACCTCAAATGTCTTAGAGAATAGACAAAACAAAATAAAGACACACATGAGAAATTGAAGCTACCAATTGTCCTGACTTTGTATGAGCATTTCAAAAGAAATGGGGTTAAACCATGTAACATGACTAACCTCCCTCTTCAATGCAATCTTAGGTTCCAGTAGTAACACAAAACACTACAGGGTTGATGAGACACATAAGGGGTAGTGAAGTGAATCTCTCAGAACAACCAACAGCCAAAAACTGATTAAAACAATTACAAATCTGACACTAACTGACATAAATATAATTTTAATTTAAAAAAAAATAATAACAATAATTTTATTTGGTACATGTATTATACAATGAATCTTAAAAATGGCTGGTGCTGCTATATAAAATGAATCAGCATGTCATTTTTTGTGCTCCTGTAATGACTTGCTTGGGGCTTTAAGTTTTTCATGTCCACCAGTATGAAAATTTTCTTCATGCATTTCTCAGACACCAAACATGAGAATAAATGTAAGTTTGGAAGGATGATTTGAAATGAAACTGCATGGCATAAGCAATTTTCAGACCTGTTGGATGTCTACTTCCTGTTCAGGATGCTGAGGCATCTGTGTCTCTATTCTTTTTTTTCAGAGAAAAAGAACATATCCTATGTACCAGCCTGGGATGAACCTTGCCACATGCACATGACAATAGTGAGCGATTTTTATAGAACAGACCAGTACCAACTTCAGCCTGATGATAATGAAGTGTGTGATGGCAGCTATTCCATAGACTATTACATGGGACCAACGGGAGGTATTCTTATGGGCAATGGATGGTACAGAACTAATGGAGGGGAAGATATACTGAATAGGGCACCTTCACCTAACCATTGTGGATCCAAACTGCCTATCTGGTTTGAAGGTAATCTGTCGAACTGAGAGATTATTTTAAATAGGTTTCTCTGTAAAGGTAGCTTGAGCCTAACCACATACATTTTTAAAGGAAAAAGAGAAAACTAAAAAGTTTTTGCAAAGACTGTTGCATATAATTTAAAATGGTAAGGTTGAATTAGGTCATTCTAGATTGATTGTTTCATTTTAATGTCTAACATTTTTTTTTAAATTAAAGCTGAATTCAATCTAGAACTGAGATAAGATTTTCCATCACAGGAAAATCACAAGTCTCTCTCAAACAAAATATTTCAAATTTGTAAGTACAATGCAAAACTAAGAAAAAAAAATACAATTTTTAATCAATTTTGGAAATTCTTTTATTATTAACATGTTAGGTTGAGAATTTCATAATTTTATTAAAGGATTATGCTAATAGGCCACATGTTTTATATGTTCCATCTATGAAAGTAGGGGGCATAAAGTGTACAGGTCTTTTCATCCGTCTGTCAGTCTGTTTGTCTGTCCATCCTGAATTGTGAGCTGGGTCATAATGCATTTTGGACATATTCTTTTTTTTGTCCCCCGCCGCAACGCGTCAGAGGGACTTAGTAATGGTCTCCGTCCGTCTTTCCGTCCGTCCGTCTTTCCGTCCGTCTGTCCGTCCGTCACGTTTTTTGTGGGTGCAACTCCTCGGACACTACTGAACCGATGTTGCTGAAACTTTACACACTGATAGGGTACAATTAGTAGATGATCATCCCATATTTGAAATTTTCAAAATGGCCGCTGTTTCCATGGAAACAGGGAAGAAAGGTCAAAATATAGAACATTCAATATCTCGGTTACCTAGGTGCACAGGGCTCTGAAATTTTGTAGGCTGATAGAGCAAAGGGTACTCTATAATAATACGAAAAAAAATTTTGAAGCGATATTTACGGTTTTCGAGTTATTTACGAATTTGTGATTTTTCAGTCCGAAAAATGGGACTTTGTCAAATGTTTTTGTGGGTGCAACTCCTCAGACACTATTGAACCGATGTTGCTGAAACTTTACACACTGATAGGGTACTGTTAGTAGATGATCATCCCATATTTGATATTTTCAAAATGGTCGCCGTTTCTATGGAAACAGGGAAGAAAGGTCAAAATATAGAACATTCAATATCTCGGTTACCTAGGTGCACAGGGCTCTGAAATTTTGTAGGCTGATAGAGCAAAGGGTACTCTATAATAATACGAAAAAAATTTTGAAGCGAGATTTACGGTTTTCGAGTTATTTACGAATTTGTGATATTTCAGTCCGAAAAATGGGACTTTGTCAAACGTTTTTGTGGGTGCAACTCCTCAGACACTATTGAACCGTTGTTGCTGAAACTTTACACACTGATAGGGTACAATTAGTAGATGATCATCCCATATTTTAAATTTTCAAAATGGCCGCCATTTTCATGGAAACAGGGAAGAAAGGTCAAAATATAGGACATCCAATATCTCGGTTACCTAGGTGCACAGGGTTCTGAAATTTTGTAGGCTGATAGAGTAAATGGTACTCTATAATAATAAGAAAAAAATTTTGAAGCGATATTCACAGTTTTTGAGTTATTTACGAATTTGTGATTTTTCAGTCCGAAAAATGGGACTTTGTCATATCAAACATTTTTGTAGGTGCAACTCCTTGGATACTACTGAACGGATGTTGCTGAAACTATAAACACTGATAGGGTACTGTTAATAGGTGATCATCCCATATTTTGACAACCTATTTCTACTGTTTCTCTGAGAACATATTGCTTGAATTGACATACCACACAACTTTTATGCGGCGGCGGGGGACACATGGCTACGCGTAGCAATCTTGTTTATTTTAAAATTTGAGTTGAAATTTAAAAAGTTAAATTTTTATCTGCTATTTGCAGCTAACATTCTATTTTTGCACATCTGTTATTACCTAAGTAAGTCATTAATCTTTTTGATTTTTGATTAACATTTAATTATAGGTTCATATCCTGAAAGTTATGGTGAAATATCCGAGTTGAAAGCTTGTATGGTGAGTGAGGATTCTGACTGCATGTATAGTTGGCACACATTTGCCATGAAGTGTGATGGTTATAATGTTTTTAACTTGAAAGCTACCAACTTACCAGGCTGTGGGAAACATTGCATAGGTAAGAAACTAAAAAAAAAGGCCCAAAATAAGCCTGCTATTTTTGGCTGGACTTTATGGAGTGAGAAATTCGGCTTATAAAATGGTGAATGTTGGGTGGGCGAGGATGCAGTGGCTTTGCAGGCGGAGAAGAAATTTTTGTAACATTTTTCTCAGCAACTACTTATCACAGCCATTTGATATTTGGTGCACATCATCAGGGTGGGGTTCCCTAATGTGGGATTTGATCTCAGGTGTGATGTTCACCTACTTCCTATTTTAAAATGAAATCGTGCCATTTTTGACTTTGACAGATTTTTACTCAAACCCCTTCATTTCTTCATTAGTTTGACCAAAGTGAGTCGTGCTATACCTGAACTGATATCTGATTGTTTTAAGATGATACAAATATCAATTTTATAGATGTGACATCACAAAAAATGTATAAATTGCAGAATTCTTGTTTTTTATGCACCCGCAATGACATGTCAGGAGGCATTAAGTTTTACTCATGTTGTCCGTCTGTACGAATTTCTGTAAAGCTTTTAGAAACTGTACACGAAAACGATTTGAAACTTTGGTAGGATGGTTCAGTATGACAAACTGTATGTCCTAAGGGACTCTCAGACCTAACAGAATTGGGACTAGATAGATATGAAAATTAACATGAAAATTTCCATCAAGCTTTTCTCAGAGACCATACATGAGAATGATTTGAAACTTGGTAGGATGGTTAGTATGACAAACTGTATGTCCTTAGAGACTTTCAGACCTGTCAGACTTCTACTTCCTGTTAGGAACTAGTTCCAGATAAAAATTAACTTGAAAATTTCTGTCAAAGTTTTCTCAGAAACCGTACATGAGAATGATATGAAACTTGGTAGGATGGATCAGCATGCCAAATGTATGTCCTAAACAACTGTCAGACCTGCCAGACTTCTACTCTCTGTTTGGGGCCATCAGGTCATTTGTGTCACATGAACTTATTTCATCTTAATTTTTGTTATTCCCCTGCTTTGAAGAAGAGGGGGGGTATACTGTTTTACCTGTGTCCATCAGTAGTTCTGTAGTTCTGTCCTGCTTTTTGGCACTTTTGTACTTTATGCATGTTATACTTGACTGCCTTTGTTACTGTTCACCGAAGTTTTAAGATGCAGGTGCATATGTCTTCCTTGAAAGACAACCATTCAAATTGAATTTTCAGATGCTGGCTTAGTCCTATATTTTTTGCATGGGTGACCACTTACAGAAGAATGGTTAAAGTCCATTCCTGCTAACAGGCAAGTATCACATCAATCATTTTGGTATGGTAGGTGAACCTAGTGATGCCTTAGCACAATGCATGCTTTGGATGCTGGCATTGACCTTTATATTCTGCATGGATGACCACTTACAAAAGAAGAGTTAAGTACCACATTGACCAAATTGGTATGGTAGGTGCATCTAGGGATGCTAAACAAGATTTATGCTTCAGATGCTGGCATTGACATATATTTTCTGCATGAATGATCACGTATAGAAAAATGGAAAAAGTCCATTCCCTTTTACTGACAAGTGCCACATCAACCATATTGGTATGGTAGGTGCACCTTGTGATGCTAAGCACAATGCATGCTTTGGATGCTGGCTTTGACGTACATTTTCTGCATAAAAGACCATTTACAGAAGAATGATTCAAGTCCATTCTTGCTTACTGACAAGTGCAACATCAACCATATTGAAATGGTAGGTGCACCTAGTGATGCTTAGCACAATGCATGCTTCTGATGCTGGCTTTGATCTATATTTTTTTAAATGCGTGATCACTTAAAGAAGAATGGCTAACTTTCCCGTAGCAGGAGATTCCGAGCCTACCTTGGAATTCCGAGCTATTTATTCGGAGTTCCGAGCTCAATCATTCGGAAAATGCTGATTGAGCTCGGAAGTAGCTCGGAAAATTGGACTTTGTTTTTTTCCAGCTCGGAAATAGCCCGGAAAGTTTGACTTAGAATTTTCTTAGCTCGGAAATAGCTCGGAAAATTGGACTTTGTTTTTTTCCAGCTCGGAAATAGCTCGGAAAATTGGACTTAGTTTTTTTCCAGCTCGGAAAGTTGGACTTAGTATTTTCTTAGCTCGGAAAAGTCGACTTTGTATTTTTATTACCTCGGAAAATTGGACTTAGTTTTTTTTCAGCTCGGAAATAGCCCGGAAAGTTGGACTTAGTATTTTCTTAGCTCGGAAAAGTCGACTTTGTATTTTTATTACCTCGGAAAATTGGACTTAGTTTTTTTCCAGCTTGGAAATAGCCCGGAAAGTTGGACTTAGTGTTTTCTTAGCTCGGAAATGTCGACTTTGTATTTTTATAACCTTGGAAAATTGGACTTAGTGTTTTCTTAGCTCGGAAAAGTCGACTGTATTTTTATCACTTTGGAAAATTTGACTTACATTTTCTTCATCTCCAAGTTCATGTTTTTCTGGTTATTTTTTGTCCAAATGTTCTTGTCTTGTTTCAGTTTGTTTCAGTTTTTGTGTTGTGTTCTTGTTTATCTGTATTTGTAAATTATTGGAATGCTGGATGCACTTCTGTTTTTAGGTAAAACTAGAAAGTAGTTAGAATGGTTACCGAAAGAAAAACACTTTTAAAGTATACTGATTAGTAATGGTCACTGACAGATAACAACCCACATTTTGTAACAGATTGTGGATGTTTGACACATCAAAAAATGGACCCAAGCATAAAGGACCACCATTTAGGCTAAATACCAAATATCAAATGCTTATGATTGATACTTGCTGAGAAATCTGTTATGGAATGTATGGACAACTGGACCTCCAGCCAAGCATTCATCATACTGTTCATAACCTGTGTTCCATTTCATGAAATCCTGGTAAAAATCAACTTGAAACTCCATCATCAGATTCTGCATAAAAAAGCATGAGACAAATGAAATAACTTTGTATAGCCTAAATGTACAAAAATTGGCCAAATATAGAAAAACATGAATTTTGTTAAACAGGAAGTATACGTCTGACAAACCCAATAGGAGATCCCACAATATGGGACGTCAACATTAGGATGCTTTACAAATATCAACATGATTCACCATACTATAACCCATTTTCACTATCATGAAATTCAGGTAAAAATAAATATTATATCAAAAGCCATATTTTGACCTTAAAGCCAAGTCTGTATAGATGCTCATTATCAAGTAATCACAGAATATTGTAAAGCTGTAGATAGACAAAAACAACCAGCAATCAATTAATAAATCATATTATTGTAACAGGACTGAAAGTAATGTTATGGCATTCAACTGCATCTTTTTGTTTGAAGGGACAAGACTTGAAGTTGCTGGATGATGAAGTAAAATAAAAGTACTAAGACTGTCAGACTTTACTAATGGATAGTCAATTTTCAACATACAAATTAGCAAACATGTACAATTAATAAATAAAGTTCTTCTCCAATGTCTATGTGTCTTCTTGGTTAAATAGTTAAACATGAGTAAACATTGTCTATGTATTATCAGTGGTCACATCATCTCGGGCCTCCAGATCCACAGCAGCAACTTGTGTTTCTTCCTTTGTAGTAATTTTTTATCCCTGGTCTTTCTGTTTCTTAAAAGAAAAAATGTGTTCTTATTTACAACATTGAATAAACTTTAGTTCATTTATGCAACAAAGGAAAATATAGTATTCATTACATTACACCAAAATTACAATATATTTATTACCTTGGTGATAGAAGTTACAAAATATGCAATTGTCAAAAAATGACGGATTTTGTTTAACAGCAAGTAGTTGAGCAACCTTTAATTGAATCACACAGTATGGAACCTCATGCTGTTGTTTAACAGCAAGTAGGTGAGCAACCTTTAATTGAAACACACAGTATGGAACCCCATGCTGTTGTTTAACAGCAAGTAAGTGAGCAACCTTTAATTGAATCACACAGTATGGAACCTCATGCTGATGCATACCAAATTCCAAGAAGTTGTGATAGGTAGATGCCGAGAAAACTTATGAAATTATTTCGTATATGTCTAGTTTAGGTAAATACCTGTAATAGTAATATGTAGACTTTGGTAATGAAGCATTATCTTCTACTTCATAGAGGTTGTACTGCTTTGGGGATGTCCAGCTGCAAATTAATAAAATTAGGAAGTCATAAATGTTATCATGTAAATTGCATATCTATAGTTATAAAAAAAACATATAATATGAGAACAAATGACATGTTCGTGTGTTGATTGAACAAACAATGACAAATAATGTTCATATCAGATTTTGTACAGGTGTTGGTTTGTCATTGGGGTTTGTTTTGTCATCCTTTACCAGATTTGATGTGCAGAATTGACTGTTAGCAATGGAACAGATGTGTTGAAACAAGCCTAACATGTAACCTTCCAGAGCACTTGAATTCAGTCTTGTTACGACTTGACTTGGTGTTGTTAATTGCTAGATTAATGCAAAGGTAAATCTGGGTGTGACAGACGAATAAATAGACTGAAAAACTGTATGTCCTGCCAACTTTCATTTGTCATACAAGTAGTAATGTTAATCTGACTGCCCTTTGTCCTTTTTTGACATGTGTATAAATTATCTCTTAATACCTCGTATGTAAAGAAAAATCAAAAGATGACTCTGTAGGGTCTGTTTCCGTGATAGTTTAATGTTACAATTAGGTACAGGACATAACCAATCCTTATTTTTCTGTTGACAGACGACTTAAGCTCTTTGTTGTCCATCATAATGTAAATCTGAAATCATATAAAATATAAGTTCATACATGTACCTTGAGACATTTTAAAATCATGAATATAGATAAACAGGGTATTATAAATTGAAAAGAAACAGTCTGAATTGTTTTGAAAGAATGATATTAAAACATTATATATCCATTGCTACTGAAATAAAAGTGTTTACATTTGTAAATCCTGCAGTTTCAATTGATAAAAGTGAAAGTGAAAACTTGTCCATCTTTTAAATTATGTGTAAAAAGAAAACGTTATGGATTCAAATTATAGGTTATATTAGTGTCATAATTTTTACTTGAAGTGTAAATGTGTAATGTCAAAATGGGCTTCTGGTTTTTAGAAGACTTTGGCAAGGTACGTTTGAACAGTATAACAATGGTATTTAATGAGGTGTCATACTTTTATTCCTCTTGGCGTTAGGATGTTTGAAAACGTCTGATTGTTACATTTGTTAGAAAAACAAGAATCTGTCCGAAAGACATAATGCCTTAATTTACAATTTATGATAGAAAAATGGACAAACAGATGAACAGAGAGACGAACAGACCCAAACACTATATGCCCCCTAATTTCATAGATTGGGCATAAAAAATACATTGAGCTGCTAATCCCCTAGACTACAGATTTTCTTGTAAAAAATGAGGTTTTATTTGCCTTAAATTAAACAATATTTCTTATGTTGTAGAAGACAACAGAACTTACAAATTACTGTAACTTTATATTTATGTACATGAAACAGATTTCATTTATAAACAACCAACGACTCTACATGTTGTTTGGCCATGAAAACTTATTATGTAGTTTTTGTTGTCATTTTTTAAAGCCAAAAAAACGCCAGAAAATGACCAAGATATATGTGGTCCAACCTCATCATGCTCATGAAATTTGTTCTATTTGGTCTGATGTCAGTTTTCCGACGAATGTTTGGTTCTGTGATTGGCTATATGATCGATGTGAACATAGATAAACAATAGGAGTCTCCAATCATTACTAATTGTGATTTATTCGCACCTTTTTTGATTAGCGGGAAAATATAATCTTTGATTGTTTTGAATTTCGAGGATTTTTTGTTCCGATGTCAACAACAAATATGGCGTCGTATGCGCGCGCAGTCTCTGAATTATAAAAATAAATCTACAGAACTTCATTGAAAGATAATATTCCCGTAATCTAATTATTTTTTTCTTTTATTTAATGAAAAGGTTTTAGGGATATAAAAATCTTTGTAAAATTTATTCTAAGTAGTCTTATCGTCTACGTTGCATGGCGTTTGTCGCCGAGTTTTGACGATTGAAATAAATTGACCAATCAGCGAACGCGTATAAGCGTGGGTAAATATTTTGAAATATTTGAACATGTGTGGTAAAAATTGTAAACAACACAAAGTTTTTTTTCCAATTCGTAATGGAGTCCCGTGGTTTTGGTCTGTCACTTTCAAGGACAGTCCAGTTACCAGCAATATGCCAAACCTTTATTATAACAACGCTGAGCCCTGTAAAAACTTTGCTGACAATGCAAAATTTTGCAAGTTTATCGAAAATGCAATGGCACATCCACCCTAACCCCAAAACCCCCGGGGCCGGGTTAAACCAAAATGTCCAGGTTTTGGTGTCCACGAGACAGTGATTCGACGTAAGTATGTTCTATTTATGTTTATTTTGTATGATTTCGTAAATCTGATGATACAAACCTTATTTTGACATGTGGAAATGGTAAAAATAGGGGGGGGGGGGGGTACATTGTACCAAAACAAGTCAAATCTTACCAAATGGAATATAATTAAATGCAATTATATTTACAATGTATTATATGAATTTTCACCAAAGCTTAAGATAGATGTTCAGCATGTTCAGTTACTGAACAAATCACACTGACAAACAGGAAATTTTGAAAATTTATCTGTTTATATGAAACATTACAATTTTAGCACAGAGGCTCGGTGCGATTTTTTATTCATTCACTAATATAGCCCTTGACCTTGTGATTTTAGTTTGATGTCTGTGGCAATTAAATTTTTTAACCCTCTTGCTGCCAAAAGGACATATGTGTCCACTACCGGCTCGCTGCCAAAGGGACATATGTGTCCACTACCGGTCCGCTGCCACACGGACATATGTGTCCATTGGACCAAAATATTACATGCAACTAAATCATTCTGATAATTAAACACACTCGTTCAAAATATATAAGAGCGGCATTTTATGACAGAAAAATATCTAACAAACAATATGGAATCGAATATAAAAGTTGTTTTCAATGTATTGTAACCGTAGCAACGTCAAAAATAAAAAAGACGTCATATTTCATCAAAGATTCTAGCGTATCGCTATTGTAACGTCACAACATTGTGGCGTTGGCGACGTCATTCAAAATTTTAATATGGCAGCAAGAGGGTTAAAGCTTTGAACAATGCATACACATACAAACAGTGTGATGGAGAATATATTTTTGCTGATTAACGCAAGAAGAGAAGAGAAGAACATTATGGGTGTGACAGCAGTTTTTTTATTGCAAATACGTATTAAACAATTATGTTTCATCTACAAGAAAAATTACATGCTTCTTTCTTTTTTTTTTTCAGAAGAGCCTTTCATACCTACATATGTATATAGCCATAGAACTTGAGCTGACAGAGCTTACACAGATTGAAGAAAAACAGTAGGTGAACAATTGTAGCAAAATAAATGTACAACGTTTGTCACAAAAAAGAAAAATTATTAAAACAAATCCTTAAAACTACCCAGAAGTTTCTATCTACATGTAATTGTTACAAAATAAATATAAAAATATCCAGAACAGAAAAGCATAAATTTTGCTTAAACATTGGGTCCTTGTCGCCAATGAAAGGTCAAAGCAAGAATGTACAGTTCAGATAGTTACATGTATTTATTAATGCTGAAACGTTACCTCAAGATAATATATGACAGCGTAACAATGAAAATACCTGACGGTTGTATACCACAACATAACTATGAAAGTACATGAAACTATTATTGATGCAATTAATCCATCAATTACCATGTAGGAAATAATGAACTGTGGAATAAATGTACGTGACAGAGCCAACATAAACAAGTGTTGATTTAAAAAGACCACAATGAAAAACAGCCAGAAACCTTCAACAAGGATCATGGCCAGTAGGCGCTGATGGCTGTTTTGCGATTGGCTCAAGGCTCTTCTTGCTAATTAATAACAGGAAAAAAGTTTTTATATATTTTTTTACACATTCGCTAACTCCTTTTGTTGCTGAAGCCTAAATAGAAAAAAATGTATAACATGTATAAGTAACTTTATATTTACAGCTACTCACCTGTACCAGTCAGTCTGAATTTAAAATGAATTCTTGAACGTTGTGCTATCGAATGACTCGCCAACCACACAGATTGCCAAGCAGTCTATCCCAACAGTCTGAGGACACATGCATCAACTGTATCATCCTCCGTGCATGGTTAATATTAACACCCACAGATTGCAGCATTTCAGAGTATTGTCAAGATGTTGCAAGCGGAACTCCAGAGCAGCAACAACTTCAACCAGTCGCTACAGGCTCAGATTGCAATATTACTTGCAGACACTTTTATCAGGTTTGAATATAAAAATAAATTAACATTTTATTATTCTTAAAAATGGGTATTGCAATACCAACTTGTGAAAAAAACAAGAATATGTCCGAAAGACATATAATGCCTCATCTCCCAATATCTGGGACAGACGAACGAACAGACCCAACAAGTGTGGCCAACATAAGTATGTTGTTTCGCTTGCTAACACCATCACGGAAATCAACTACCTCAGCTTTCATTTCTTGAAACACAAAAAGTTTTGTATACCCAATATCAGATGCCTAGCTATTTAGCTATTATACTTTTCAAGCAATTCATTGTCCACAGAGGTCTTACAAAAAAAGTTTTCAGTCTGAAAAACACCTTTAGCATAATAAGTTAACAGTCAATAGTGCATGAAAATAGGTCAGGGTCAAAAGTCATGGTGACAGTTGCGTAGACCATAACCTCAATTGTCTGTATACCAAATATCAGAAGCCTACCTATTATTCTTTTTTAGCAATTCATTGTACAGAAAAGTCTTACAAAAAAGTTTATGCCGCTACCGCCGGAAAACAATACCTATGTCTTGCCTTTTGCAATGAGACAAAAATGAATAAAATTGTTTAAATTTATTGTGTTGTAAACATTTTAAAATTTATTAAAGCTTGTAAAATATTCAAATTTACATTGTACCTTCGAGAGCGTCACAGGTTGAACCTGCCTCATACATTGTCATATTAGATTTATATTATTGTGCCAAAAAAAATTGTTAAGATCTTAGTGTTTTACTATCATGACTATGAAAGAATTTTTTTCACATTAATATGAAAACTTTATAATGACAGTGTCAGCATAAAACAAGGTGTAAAAATATAAAGTATTTGTAATATAAGAACAGACTCGGGGTGCAATTTTAGCATTTACTCTTAAAAGTGGCTACTGTACCATTAGATTTAAGTTTTCATTTATAATTTGTAACAACAATTAAAACATGTATAAATATTTTCTTTCTGAAACTTTGTTATGAAGTATATGTGAGCTCTAATGCATTTTTTATAATTTATGGTTTTATTTTCAGAGGTCAGAATGAAAGACTTTCCATATGTTCTATGCATAGCAGCAAACAAACATGCAGCAACACCAGTACTAGACCATCAAGACAGCTTCATCTTCTCTATGGTAATAAAAAAAACAGCAAACACTGAGCCCTGTTTTATACCCCCGCTCACAAGAGAGGGGGCTATATTGCAATCACCTTGTCCATTGGTCTGTTCATCACAAATTTTTGTAACAGATCTCTCTGCTTCTTCTGAAGGGATTACATTCAAATTTGGTCCAAAGCTTAATTATGATTAGCTGTAATCAAGCATTTCCTTTCCAGTTCAGTTGGGCATCTACTTTATGTTTTTGTCTTGCCTGCTATGGCTGAGGTATGGTGATTCTGGTTGGCCGCGTTCACAATTGTTAAAGTTTTTGCTTAAGTCTGTTTTTTGTGGACTACTTACATGACTTATAGAACACCATTAATATTTGGTATGCAGTTGCATTAGCATAAGTACAGATCAGTTTTAAAGCATTTTATCTGTATGCTCCTGCAGTCACGGTCTACTGACTTTGCGATTTTATAATGTTTTGGCCAATGTTGACCTATTTGCTTAAGTCTGTTTAGCATGAAGCAGTTATGTTACATAATTGATATGCAGTTGCATTAGCATCAGTACTGATTCAAGGATGTTTTATCCGTATGCTCATGTAGTCATGGTCCACTGACTTCGAGATTTTATACTGATTTGGCTAAATGTTAATATTTTTCTTAGTCTGTTTTATGTGAACAAGTAATGATAGAGCAAAGATATTTGGTATACAGTTGCATTTGCATCAATACAGATAATTTTTATGAGTAATTGTCACTACTGTAGTCAATTAAAAGATTGCATTTTTCAACCTCATTTTAAACAGTGTCCATCTGTGACAGGCGAGACATATTTCGGTGTTAACAGTTTATCTGAATGGTCAATTGTTTTGAACGCTTGGTCTATTTTCTTCATGGTTGTACAAACAATTTAACATACATACTGATTACGCTTTATGCCATTAAAACTTATAATTCAGTGGATATTACAGAACTTCTTGTTTAACGAAATTTGTTCTCCAACAATCAAAGAAAGAGGTTCCAAAACAACAAAAACAACTGTTGTCACAATACAAGCTTTAACATGTTTAAAAAAGTATTTTATTTCAATATTGACTTTTTATGAACCATCAAAGGAAAGAACTTCATCAAGAACAAAAATTTTCTTTAGAGCCTGTAAATATGATCACAGAAATGAAGTGACAATTATATTTGTTGTCATCACTTGTTACCTGTTTATACATGTACATGTTTTTATTTTGTAGAGATCATGTGTAAGCTGTGGTCAGAGGTTACCAAGACACCTATTGATGGGAAGTTGGCAGAGGCACTTAAGCCTAGTGTGAATATGAGTTTTAACAAAAGACGAAGTAGACATTATAGCATAGAACATAGAAATTGTTTGCATCTGACATATCTGATTGTATACATGTTTGTATTTACATGTAGGTTTTAAAAAAATGAATTTTTTGCATCTGATTGGTTATGTAATTGTATTTTTGACCTGCCAATGTTTTGATTCAAATGCTGATGATGAGCAGGTTACTCCTTGAAATATGTATATATATACAGCCAAACCAAATTTGCTGTTTTATACCTAATCTAGTATTTGTATTTAGAAAATCACAATTTTGGCCAGTTGGAATTCTTGCCACTAACTTACAATAAAAACTTTTTTTTTATTCTGATTTAACATAACAATATGTTAGAGCTTTTCAGGAAAAAATGTCCAAGGGGGTTGTAACTCTTTAATTTTTATTTTTCTGGTGGTGGGTTAAACATGTTTCTAAATGCTTTTAAAAAGAGTTCTTAAAAATTAATAAAATTCTGGCGGTGGTACCCTAAATTGTGAAAACATTTTTTTCATATTTATAAATATATGTATAATATATATTTTTTTAAATGAAGTATATTAATAGTAATTGAGAAAGTTAAATGATATTTAAAATATCTGAAATTTATATTTTGTTTAAATAACGATAATGCTTTCATAAAAAGACATGTGTAAGTTTTTAGTGCATTTATATAAAAAAAAAATTCTTAGGCTATATATGTATATATTTATATAAAAGATGCTTATGTTTAAATAAATTGTTATTGTTTTCTAATGTTTATTTCATTAATCCTAAATGGTTGAAACATGCTATCTGCACCTTTCAATTTATTATTCCAGGAATATACTTTCCCAGCAAAATATTTGAGATCAGAAATTTATTTTTCCGATCTTAAATCACGGCTGAGCACATCACAATTATTTTCCAAGGTAAAATTCTGATCTCAATTCTCCAAGCAGCTTGGAAAAAATTTTCCGAGCTAAAATGTGAATTTCCGAGCCACTCGGAATTACAAGCTTAATTTTCCGAGTGGCTTGGAATTCCGAGCTCAATTTTCCGAGTGGCTCGGAATTCCAAGCTCAATTTTCCGAGTAGCTTGGAGTATTCGGACTTTTCCGAGCTAGATTTTCCGAGGGGCTCGGAGTATTTGGACTTTTCCGAGCTAGATTTTCCGAGTGGCTCGGAATTCCGAGCTTAATTTTCCGGATGGCTCGGAGTATTCGGACTTTTCCGAGCTCAAACACCCAAGTGGCTTGGAATTCCGAGCTAAATTCTCCGCATGATTCGGAAAATTGCTCGGAATTTTTCCAAAACCCCTCAAAACAGCCCGAAAATTTTTTTTTTTGAGCTCGGAAAAGTCCGAATACTCCGAGGTCCAATTTCCGAGCTATTATTCGGAATCTCCTGCTTACAGGCAAGTACCACATCAACCAAATTGGTATGGTAGGTGCATCTAGGGGTGCTTAGCAAGATACATGGTTCAGATGCTTGCTGTAACCTTCTTTTTCTGCATGGATGAGCACTTTAAATTTTGAACAGTTCAAGTCAATTCCCTCTTAGTGAAAATAATGTGTAACAAGGTTAGCTTTGAAATCAATAGATTACCGATGTGTTGCTGTTTGTTTTTGCTATTTTTGATTAGTTATCATTTAACCAATAGAATACCTTTTAAGATAAATACATATGTATTTGGTCACAACTGTATTGATTTTATATTTTATATCAGATGTACCCATAGACCCATGTGATAATTATACCACCATTGAGTATGACAGCACCAGACATGTAGATTACTATAACCAGTGGCCAACAATGCACAACTGTGAGTCTAGTAGCAGTCATTTCTCCCCTGGTTGGTATTGGTTTGAGGGAGACTACAACCTTGCCAATCACCCAGTAGGGCCTGGACAATGTGGGTCATCCAATCCTATTTGGCTGAAAGGTAAAAACCAATGGCTTAGAATTAGATTAATTATTCGAATCAATATTTATTACCTACTGCAAAGGTTTTTTCTTCAAGGAACATATATTCATGGCCAAAGTTAATAAATCACTATTATTTTATTTCAAATGAATTAATATGATTTACAGTTTAATTGAAATTGCAGTATTTCTGCAACCCTGACTTTAAAGATGGTCATAGTGTTCATTAAAATATATATATATTTGAACTAAAGTATAGCGAAAGATTTAATATAAAGTTGTTTTACATTAAAAGAATAAGATATTATTATACCCCCACTCGTAAGAGAGGGGGCTATATTGCAATCACCTTGTCCGTCCGTCCGTCTGTCCGTCTGTCCGTCCGGTTCAATTTCTCTGCTTCTACTGGATGGATTGGTTTCAAATTTGGTACACAGCTTCAGCATGATGAGTTATACATACTATGCCTATCCTTTCCAGGTCAGTCCATCATCTACTTCCTGTTTTCCAAGCCGACCTAGACTTTTTAAGGGAAAAAAAATTTGAAATGGGAAATTTTTCGTAACAGATTTCTCGGCTTCTACTGGATGGATTGGTTTCAAATTTGGTACACAGCTTCAGCGTGATGAGTTATACCGTGCCTCCCCTTTCCAGGTCAGTCCATCATCTACTTCCTGTTTTTCGCGCCAACTTCGACTTTTAAGGGTAAAAAATTTGAAAAGTGAAATTTTTTGTAACAGTTTTCTCGGCTTCTACTGGATGGATTGGTTTCAAATTTGGTACACAGCTTCAGCATGATTAGTTATACCGTGCCTCCCCTTTCCAGGTCAGTCCATCATCTACTTCCTGTTTCCTGAGCTGACTTAGACTTTTTATGGGTAAAAAAAAAGACAATTTTTCGTAACAGATTTATCAGCTTCTAGAGAAGGGATTGATTTCAAATTTGGTATACAGCTTTAGCATGATGAGTTGTACCGTGCCTCCCCTTTCCAGGTCAGTCGGTCATCTACTTCCTGTTTTCTGAATGGCCGAGTGGGGGTATGCTTAGCACGACTTAGTGCAACCCCTTGTTGAATTTTGATATTCATGTGTAACATTTATTGCGGAAATAAAATTATTTATTTTCCAGTTTTTAGAAGCACAATTTTACCACTGCTTCAAAGGAGTATACTGTTCAACCATTGTTTTATCTCTAAATTGTAGAAAATTTTGCCTAGTTTTTAATTATAAATCAATATTGTTATTTATAGGAGATTTCCCAACCACTAACAACCAAACAACCTTCATGAAAGCTTGTGAAGCAACTGATTACAACTTATGTCAGCACAATTGGACTCTGCCTGTTAAGAAATGTGGTACACGCAACATTGTATATTTCAATTCAGATATCTCAAACAGCATGGGGATGTATTGTGGAAGATATTGTCTTGGTAAGTTTTTGAATTTTTATCATAGTTTCAAATGTGCATTCAGAATGAAATGGTTTTAATATCCCTTGTATGTAATCACATAATCTGGCAATCCATCCATTTGTCTTCCACTGTGACAGGAAGATCATATTATACAGAAGTATTATTGAAGAAGGATGATCACTCTGTTTGAAAAAATGTCATCATATTTTTAAATTATTTCAGAACAACAAAATTCCACCTATGTGCCATCTTGGGACTCCCCCTGTCACATGTACAGCACTATTCCTAGTGGTTTTGACAGAACTAAAGACCACACCTTACAGCCAGGAGAATATGAATGGTGTGATGGTAGTTACTACGACAGCTATTACATGTATAACAGTGGTCAGTTAATGATGGATGGATGGTATAAAGTCAGCAGTGGAGAGAATTTATTAAATGAGGCACCAGAACAAGGGCAATGTGGATCCAGGTCTCCAGTTTGGTTACAAGGTGAAATACAGTCAAACCTGTCTTAACGACCACCTGTATTCAACAACCTCCTGTCTTGAGTGACCCTATTCATTCCCCCCCAACAGTTTTTACTATGTTTTGCACCTGTATTCAGCGACAACCTGTCTAACGCGACTAGCGACCATGTTTTCAGTTAATTAACGACCATAAATCCTCCGTTATGCGACTTTTTATTTACCGGAAGTTGTCAGAAAATCGAAAATTAATTATACAAAAATTGCTGCGTTTCGTTCCCCGTCAAAAATATACCCCCAAATCGAAACAGAAATTTTGAAAGTAAACAGATTATACTAGGTGAAGTTTAGCAGCAGGAAGGACTGAATTTCCACGTGTAGATTTGTTAATGTATTAAGTTGGCAAATGAAGATTAAAACTGAACAACTCTAGGGATGGAATTCAGTCTCATCGTCATAATAAACAATCTGTTCCACAAACTTTCAAATGTCAATGGTGGATTATAAAATCAAAGGTTAGTTCATTCAGTCATCTAAAATTACTTTAGCCCTTACAACTCTTGGAATTGGTAAACAGTTTTATCAGTATAATAATTTATCTGTCCCTTAAACTTTTAGTTTTTACTGGTGAATGAACTATATTTACATAAACTCGAAGGTTAGTCCTACCAGTAGCCGCATGCCTTTAATTTGTATTGGTAAATAAATGATACATGTATTTACATCAATTCAAAGGTTATTCCTACATGAAGCTGCCATCGTAAATTATTTTGCCCCTTAGGCCTTACAGTACCTTGCAGGCATACAAAAAGCTAAAGATTTTTGGCATGGATAATATGACGGATGCCAAACCTGTATTCAGTGACCACCTGTCTTATGTGACCTTTTTCACCTTATCCCTTCAAGGGTCACTTAAGACAGGTTTGACTGTATGTTTGCTTTTCTTGGTCTACTACTTTTAATTTGTTAAACATTAGATTTAATTGCCTGCCAATGATGTTGTCAAGTACAATGATTTCAGTCCACCTAACCATGCACATAATTTACCTATGCAGCAAACTTTATGTTTACTTCTTCATTCAAGTTTATCTTCATGAAATTTTGTACACTAATAAAACTGCTCTATAACTTTCATTTTTCCATGGGGTCATCAGTTTCCTTGTGCTTGTTTTTGCATATTGGGTAGGTTGATCTTGATATCTTGATTTTTCATCATACAATCAAATAACTTGAGATGTATGATAATAGTCATGCTTGACTGTATATTACGGTAGATCAGAGGTCTTTCCATATATATTTGCAATCTTTTATTTAAATTTAAGGAACATACCCTGAGAGTTATGGTGAGATATCTGAGATGAAGTCTTGTATGGTTGGTAATCATTCTGATTGTGATTATAGCTGGGATACCTATGCTATTAACTGTGGCAGTTTTAATGCTGTACTCCTTAAAACTGACAGTTTAGGAAGATGTGGAAGATATTGTATTGGTAAGTTTTGTTGGTGGAAAGAGAACAAGTGAAAAGATTGTTTTAAAAAGAATACTGAGGTCTTGGTATATGAATGTAGATATTTTAATCTTATAGGTTTTTTTTCATTTTGAGTCACATCTTTGCAAATATTGATATATAAAGAAAGAAAGATATTTTGCAGAAAAAAGTATGCATCCCCTAAAAAAAAGCTAATTAAGTTTTTAAAACATTGGAGAGTGCCTTCGGACTTCTGTTTCTTAATGAATATTTTATTTTTGAATTTTTTGATACCTATGTTATACTTTATACTGCAGAGCGTCCTGCTGACCCATGTAATAACTACACCATGTTAGATTATGATGCTTCACGACATGTAGACTACAGTCATACTATCAAAGACTCTGTTTGTGAAGCTATGTATCTACAGCCTGGATGGTATAGGTTTGAGGGAGAACATGGATTAGCTACTTCACCACCAGATTATGGACATTGTGGTGCTTATTCTGGTGTATGGATCAATGGTTAGTAGATCCAGGATCTTGTTTCCTTTTTGTCCCCCGCCGCAACGCGTGGGAGGGACCTAGTAATGGTCTCCATCTGTCGGTCCGTCCCCGTCACGGTTTTTGTGGGTGCAACTCCTCAGATTCTACCGACCAGATGTTGCTGAAACTTTACACTTTGATAGGGTACTATTAGTAGGGTCATCCCATATTTGAAATTTTCAAAATGGCAGCCGTTTCCATGAAAACGGGGAAGAAAGGTCAAAATATAGGACATTCAATATCTCAGTTACCTAGGTGCACAGGGTTCTGAAATTTTGTAGGCTGATAGAGCGAAAGGTACTCTATAATAATACAGAAATTTATTTTTGAAGCAATATTTACAGTTTTTGCGTTATTTACGAATTTGTGATTTTCTGGTCCAAAAAATGGGACTTTGTCAAAAAAAAATTATGTTCACTGGTTTCCTTCCTCGTTTTGACTGAATGATTTCGTCTCCTAAACAACCAATTTCTATCGTTTCTCAGAGAATATATTGATCGAATTTACATATCACACAACTTTAATGCGGCGGCGGGGGACACATGGCTACGCGTAGCAATCTTGTCTTATGATTTTGAGAACCTAACTCAATCAATATTTATTCTTAGTTCAGTCATGGATCATAGCATATGATGTCCTTTTAAAGGAATGTTAGATATAGATATAAAAATGTATATAGAAATTTATTACCATTGAGTTATGTATGTTTTACCTTACAACTTTTTTAACCTTTGATAATGCAACAACCATTTTTTTTTCACCCATCAATTGGTTAAAACTTGACATTTGATAACAATTTTAATCTGTCACACTGGAATGCGGAAGTTTTCATTTTCGCAGTGGCTGCTGTTTTGTGATGGTAAATTTATTGTGGAAAGCCAAACCCATGCTGTAATTAAAATTCCAAGTACAATGCTTATGCTATGAAAGCTTTTTATATCTACATAAATTTTGTTGAACAGTTTAAAAAGAAAATTCTAAAGTTTAATCTAAAATAAATTCATTCACATTTTGAAATGAATCTGTTCCTTACATCGAAGAATATTGGTAATAGAATATTGTTATTTTTTTAAATAATGAGTTTTTTTTTGTAGGTAGCTTACCAGAATCTGAGGGCAACATAAGTTATGTTAAGGCTTGTGAAACAGACAGCATGTATTATTATTATGACAATGCAGATTGTGTCATGTCTTGGGATATACCCGTGATGAAATGTCAAGACTTTAATATCTTCTATCTGAAGCCATCAGGGATGTACTGTGGAAGATACTGTCTAGGTATTTATTGCTCACAACTCAAATTCCATCCCTCAAACAGACCGGAAAACAAGCTTTTGTATCTCATAAATGTTCAACTTAGAAAAAAAAAAATTGTTTGATTTATTTTTGGCTGGATTTCACGGAGTGAAAGATAGTTGTTAAAAAATGGTGAGCAGCAGGATGGGGGGGGGGGGGGGGGGGGGGGGAGTGAAATGTTTGTAACAGTTTTCTCAGCAACTACATGTACTAATCTCAGGTACCTGTATGCAGTATTAGGGTGGGGTCCCTGTAAGGTGGGATTTGATTTCTGGCCCCAGTTTAATAAAACATCTCAAATTTGAGATTTCCTCTAAACCTTCCTCAAATGAGATTTTTTGCAATGAGATTTCCTCAAATCTGTCCTCAATTCAAATATTGACCAATGAAATTGCAAGAAATCTCATTTGAGGACGGATTTGAGGAAATCTCAAATTTGAGATGCTTTATGAAACTGGGGCCTGATCTGTGGCTCACCTACTTCCTGTTTAATGAAGTGTGTTGTTTAAAAATGGAGATATTTAAAAATGTGTTGAATTTGAACATATTTGACCCTATTTTGAAGCAAAAGTGTACCAAATGGGCTATCTAATACCTTTGATCAGAAAAGAAAAGACAAAATTGGTAGACATGAAGGTTAGTGAGGACACCTGTCATGTGACCAAAAAAAACCTAAAAATGCAAAAAACAAGTGCAAACATCACAAATACCTTGAAACTTGTGTTAAATAGTTTTTTTTTAATAAAACTTAATCAAAATAAATTAACTTTAATTCAAATGAAACAACCATCCCTTCATAAATAAAATTTTCAAATAAAACAAGGGAGATAATCCACTTGAAAAATGAAATTTCAAAGATTTGTATTGTAGACAGAAAAGTAAGCTGGTGACCTCCAAGTTTTTATTGTTTTATTTCAAAATATATTGTATTTCATTGATTTTTATCAAATAAAAATAAAATTTAAATTCATGGATTTTTTCTGTGACAAGATCTTATGCTAATTATTTGGCCTTTCCTATATAATCTATAGTAATTTGGGAAAACTTTGAGCCTTAATTTTAGGGAAACAAGCCTGGAAAGGGGGTCCAATATTTTCACACAAGATAAAGTATATACCAAATACTAATATATCAAAAAATTTGACATTTTAAATTCGGCATTATTTTTGGAGTCAGGTGTCCTTACTAACCTATCAGCAATGGAAGTCCAAACAAGAGTGGACTCGGGTGCTCTGGAGCACTGTTTTACACTATGTAACCCTAAACATGCAGGAAATTGTCTTTCTTTTCATTGCTATGAAATTGGCATCAGTTATATTTCAGCATAAATGATTGTTTTCTTTTTACTATTTCAGAGCCAGGAAATATACCTTGGGATGTTCCATGTCATTCACGTCAAATAATACAAAGTAACTTTGAAAGAAGTGTAAACTATACCAAACAAGATAATGACAGAGAATACTGTGATAATCAGTGGCATATTGATAACTGGGAGATTTATTATGAGGGATGGTATGCATTCAGTGGTGGTGAAGATATTCCAACATGGCCACCAGAATCAGGACAATGTGGCACAAAGTCACCTATATGGGTAGATGGTAAGATATTTGTCTTAAGATTTTAGAATAAGTCAGTGTCAATAGCATGATTGGTCTGTGAACCATAATTTCTATACATTACACACATAAGTGTTAACTGCTATTTATATTCAACTGAATAACTTTTTTCACAATATGACTAAGCTTGCCTTAAACTGTAAAATTTGTAAACAACATCTCATTTGCAGTTTTATAGATTTGCCTGCATTTGACTTTGTTATTGAACTAATTAATCTATTACTGTGGATTCATTTATTTTCTTGGTTACCAATTTTCGTGGTTTGATGAAAAAGGATTTGTTTGTGGATTCTTAAATTCGTGGATTTGAAGAAAGCAGCATACATATCAATGTTAAATTTCTTTTTCGTGGGGCATCAATTTTCGTGGTTAAAGGACACCCACGAAAACCACAAAATTGATACCCCACGAATGATAATGAAACCACAGTATGCTTTACCTTAATGACTTGGGTGTCATTGAACATTGATATCCTTAAAACTGAAATTATTCTTAAATTTCCTGTCAACAACAAATATAACACATATATTTCCAGGAAAAATACTCTTGCCTTGAAAATATTTTAGAATGTACTGGTAATAATATTTGGACTGATAACTGCATGAATGGTGTGTTGTCTTATGAGACATGAGATGATTTTGTCACTACATTAATCATGTCTTTTTTTAGGTTCCCTTCCAACACAGTATGCAGAATTGTCTAACCTGACAGCTTGTATGGTGGTTAATGAAAATAATTGTCAACACAGCTGGAATGTATCTGTCATGAATTGTGGTGACTACAATGTGGCTCATCTACAACCTGTGCCACAACAATATGATTGTGGTAGATATTGCATTGGTAAGTTGTCAGCTATTGTACATTAATTTGATTGATATAATGAGTCAATGCAAAAGCATCCATGTAAGAAATATTGCATCATTTGCCTTTTGAGCAATTACTGTAAACCAATTTATTTTTGCTGCTACTTTATTCATGTTTTTGTGTCAGAAACTGATTTCCCAGCCATTTATTTTTCGCCATTTTTTGTAAAAACAGTTCTTTTAGAATGAAAATAAGTAAATTTGTGACTATTTATTTTCGTGAATTTCTGTTCTTTGCGAAATACATAAAAATTAGTTGGTTTACAGTAAGTTTTAAGAAAAATCTTATTCAGCAAATAATTTAATGCATTTGTTTATGAGCAGATCTTGTCTAAAAAATTTTTAAAAAGATGTAAGAAAGTTCAACCCTTTAGACTTAATGTATGGAAAGGACAAAAGGAACTCAAAATTATCCTTAAGACTTTTTAGCTCACCTGACCTGAAGGGCCATGTGAGCTACTGTCATCTGTCTGTCTGTCCATTGTCCATTAACCCTCTGATACCATAGGTCCAATTGCAACCAAACTTGGTACAGTTGTTTATTGGTATGGGTGCTTCAAAAAACTTGGTCGGGATGGCTAAAAATAGAACTAGAGGTTTTTTGCAAATAACTCAAAAACAGTCACAGATATCAAAATTGCATAAGGCAAAAGTGATCAGCACCTCAAGATCTACCTGCCCTGAAATTTTGAAGAAGATCTAATGTAGGAGTTATTGTCCTTTTTCTGGATTTTTATAAAATTTGCATTTATTTTGCTCAATAAGATATTTCAGAATTTAAATTGCATATTGTTTAGTACATCAAGATTTACTAGTGATGTAACCTGAGGTCAAAGTTGATGGTCTGTTCCTTTTAAGAGTTGTTCCCCTTAGAATGTTAGAATTGACCATATTTACAGTTTTTCCTTATTACATTTAAATTGTTAACTCCTCTGGCACCATAGATTTAATTGCAATCAAACTTGGTATTGCTGTTCATTAGCATGTGTGGTAGAAAACTATTGTTTGGATTTTACATTTTATGAAAAACATGGCTGCCGTTGCTAAAAATAGAATATAGACGGTAAATTGTAGTTTTTTGCAAATAACTCAAATGTTGACAGATATAAAATTCTTATGGTATGCAAAAGTATTAAACACCTCACAATCTACCTGCTCTGGAAATTTGAAGAAGATGTAGTAGTTATGGCTCTTTTTTTTTATTTTTTCCAAATTTGCACTTATTAAGCTCAATATCTTAAAAACTTTACAAGACATTTGAGAATTTTGTGTTGCATATTGTTAAGCACATTCAGATCCTCAAAATATTTTACAGGGTAAAAATTGTCTAACCATTCCTTTTAAGAGTTATTGTTAAATTGTGGAAATTTACCATTGTCATATCATTTCCCCCATTGAACTGAAAACTGTAAAAGCTAGAAAAAATTTTTTAATTAAGTACAATATTGCCTACAAAAAATTCAATATGATGGAAGTTTTTATTGAGTCTTTATAGGAGTTATGGTCCCTTAAATGTCTTTATAACTGTTTATGCAAACTGCAAAAATAATAAAAAGCTTTGATTGCTAAAATGTTCAACTAGTTAAGCTCTGCACTTTAATGCATTAGGTTAATTGGTGTTGTCAGATGACACCTTATTAAACTCATAGGTGTTAACCCTCCCGAATCCTGCGGGAGCCTCCCGAAAATTTAAGCTAATCTCCCGAGAAATAAATTACTCCCGAGCGGGAGACACTTAACTCCCGACTTTTAATACCCTCCTGCATAATCTCCCGTAATTTTACATTTTTTGTCCCAAAATCATTCTTTCCTTTCCTTTCTATAAGTTTAAGAAACAACCAACGAGTTTACTCAATCAGCTGATTGAAAATCGATAATCTGTCCTATTGTTAACCTGTCAGTGTTATCAAAACACACGAAATAGTGTTAATTAGTGAGTTGAGAACAATAAATGAGTTGAAATTTAATCCAATTATATCTGCTGGGTGACATATTTATTGCTTCCACACTTTGAATGAATACTGAGAGTGTTAAAAATTACGATCTCCATTGAAAAATTATAGATCGGGGGTAACATAGTAAGGGGGAGAGAAACTAGGAATAATGAAACAATTACCAAAATTACTTCCCTTTCTTTATGGAAACTATTTATCACTTTTAAGAAATGAAACAAAAGTGCACAAAAAGAAAGGATTTAGGCTATAAGTTTGATCATATGAACATTTTAAACACCTTTAAATTTGCTGTGCTTTATTTGAATTGAAAATTTTATAAGTGCGCAAAGCGCACGCAATGAAATTATAATTTTATGATTAAACTTAAGTAAGGTATAATAAGGTATTCTTCCGGGATACTCCTGAATTTAGCCCTTCAAAGCTAAGAACCATGGGAAAGATTTCCCATGATTCTTCCTTCTTAACGAGGCTAAATACGGGAGGACGTGTTTTTTTTTTTTATATGATTTGTTTTGTTTTGTTGCTTGTTTGTTTTTGTTTTTGTTGTTGTTGTTTTTTTTTTTTTACTTTGTTTTTAATGTTTTGTTACTTTGAAAGCAATAACTCACGTAAATTGTGAGACATCCAAAGATCTAACAAAAGGATTTTATCATAGAAAATTTAATATTTTTCATTTCTTGTTCTGACAAAAAAGTGTCATTTGAAATAAACTTCTGATAGTCCACCAATTGAATTCACAGGTGCTTTACAGTTCAACAAAAGTCAAATAAACGTTGATCGTTCTCAGATCGTTCCAGTTGCAAACTAAGATTCACATCTTCTTTGGAGCTTCACTGCAAAATAAAATATAATACATACAAATGATAAATCAGTCACGATTAATGGTTAACAAAATGGGACAATCAGGGTGGGTGGGAAGCCTTATACCTTACTTAAGTTTAATCATAAAATTATAATTTCATTGCGTGCGCTTTGCGCACTTATAAAATTTTCAATTTTATTTCTTAAACTTAAGTAAGGTATAATAAGGTATGTTCAAAGTTGTACCGTGACAGGCTTCATTCAACCATTAAAAATTTTGTTGTTCTGAAGAACATTGTATTTATTTATTTATTTTTTTTTTTTTTTTTTATTTGTCATTTTTATTATTATTATTTTTTTTTTCTTTCCCCCTTTTTTTTTTCAAGGTTTTATTTTGGTTTTTTAAAAACCTAATACAGTTGATTGAAAATCGGAAAGTTCTGACTGCACGTCGCATGATCTACAATAGAACTTTTCAAAAGTTCCCCTTGATGTCCAATTTGCTGTTTTCATTATTTGCTTAACAGAGACCCCATATTTATTTGCTTTCGAAGTACTTGCACTTCTAGTGGAGTGGGGCTTAAACATGTCAGTATTGATTCCTGCAGCAGACAAAACCCTTTTTAACCAATTTGCAATAGTACAGGGCTTAACAGCATTGTGGGGTTTTCGAAAACTCAACAATAATTGATTGCACTCTTTGGGTCTTAGATCTGTCGTTTTGTCAACATAATGCAAAATGCACCTAACTACATCAAGATTGCTATTTTCACTAAATGTTTTGAAAGATATTTCTCGGGGCGCTGATCCCGTTTTTCTTGTTTTTGTCAGTTGCACAAGTGTGAAATTTATTTCACTTTCTTTAACATCCATGAAATTAATATCCAATTTCTGGATATCGGATGATCTACCGGCCGAAGTGAGTGCTAACAGCATTGTAAGCTTAAGCGTTAGATCTTTTAAACTTAGTTGTTCATTCGGTTCTAATGTATTAATGTATTTTAGTACTATATTGACGTCCCACGTTTTAGTGTATCTTGGTTTAGGGGCACGTTTATTAAATACCCCAGCTAAAATTTGCTTTACTAAAGAGCATTGGCCCACTTTTTGACCAGAAGACTCATCGTGAAAAGCGGATATAGCTGACCTGTACGAATTTATTGTACTATATTCATAACCTTTATGATATAAGTCTGCCAAAAAAATTAGCTACAGATTCCAGAGGGGCCTGAACGGGATCAAGGTCCCGTTCACGACACCAGCTACTCCAGTGTCGCCAGCAGCTGTTGTAAGCGGATTGTGTGCCTTCTCTCCAACCACTAACGAGGAGGTTGGAAGCGTTTCTCGAAAGGCCATCTGACTCTCTACTGAGCCTGAAACTTTCCACACCGCTAGTTTCAGCGTGCCGCTTTGTACGAGCGGATGAAAGATCCCCTGTGGGTTCGTTAACAGATTGGTCATCGGAGGGAGAAGTATTGGGACTGCAATCGACATTTGTAACAGTACGGGATAGTATGCTTGTGTTTGCCAAGTCGGAGTTACTATTACCAGACAAGATTTCTCTTTGTTCACTTTCGAAAGGCATCTGCCTATCAAGCAGAATGGGGGGAAAGCGTACATTGCTTTGTTGTCCCAGGTCATTTGAAATGCATCTGTTCGAGCTGCGAAAGGGTCCGGTCGCCAGCTGACATAATTGGTCAGCTGTGCATTCAGCCGGTCCGCAAATAAGTCTACTTGTAACGGCCCCATGCATGTGTTTATTTGATCGAACACATTTTTGTTCAGCATCCAATTGCTGGAGCTTTCCATGTGTCTCGATTCCCAGTCTGCTATTACATTTTGAGCCCCCGGGATGTGTTCGGCCGTTAACGTTATCCCCTTTTGGAAGCAATAATTCCAGATTTCTCGTGTTATTTTCAACAGATCTGGAGATCGTGTTCCCCCCATTTTGTTTATATATGCCACTGCTGATATGTTGTCTAATTTCATGTGCACATGCAGTTTGCTTTTGTCTTTTGTTAATGATTTTAACCCAAATTCTGCCGCTTTTAGCTCTAATGCATTTATGTGCATTAGTTTTTCTTTGTTGTCCCAAGGACCACCCATTCTTATATTTTTGACGACGTCTACTGCCCCCCAACCGTGAGAAGACGACGCGTCGGTCTCTATTATTAGATCCGGTGAGGGGGAAATTATATTTTTCCCGTTCCAGTTTTCCAGATTTTGGATCCACCAGATTATTTCTGTTTTGCACTCCTCCGATAATGTTATACTTGCGCTGTAGTTCATCGACTTCAAGAGATTTTTCGTTTTGTACATTTGAAGCTCGCGTATGTATAATGAAGCTGGGGCTACTGCTTCTACAGTCGCGTTTAGAGTGCCTATTAGACTCGCTAGGTCGTGAATCGAAACTTGGGCTGTTTGTAACAGACCCTTGCATTTTTGTATGATTCCCGTGCATTTTTCTTTTGACAATGAAACTTCCATTTCTATCGAGTTTATTATTAGAACTAGAAATTCTATTTCCTGGGTTGGAATGGTTATTGATTTTGACCAATTTATCACCCAGCCCAGATTGTGGAGGACCCAAGTCAATGTATTCTGATCCTGAACAATCCCCGTTTTCGACTGATTGAGAATGAGGATGTCGTCGAGATAAATTATCAGTCTCATCCCCAGCCTTCTCATTAATGCCACAATAGGCTTCATAACCTTTGTAAATATTCGGGGACCCGAGCCCAGCCCGAATGGGAGAGTTCGGTTTTGGTAGGTTTTCCCTCTGTGTGTGAATCGGAGATATTTTCTGTGAGATTTCAATATTGGAATGCATGTGTACGCTTCCTTTAAATCTAGTTTCACCATCCAGTCCCCCTTTTGAATTAACTGTTTGACTGTGTGAAACCCCTCCATTTTGAAATGTTCGTATTTTACACTTTTGTTTAGTCCTTTCAGATTTAAGATTGGTCTTACACCCCCGTCCTTTTTTGGTCTTGTAAATAAATGACTCAAATATTGATCTTGATCTGGGGACGTTATTTCTTCTATAGCCCCCTTTTTTATCATTTCCTGAATTTCCACGTCTAGCAAGCTCATTTCTTTCTCTGAAAAATTGGGGTTTAATATTCGAGTTTGACATGGTTTTTCTAAAAATTCTATTGTGTATGATCTTATTGTCTCCAGGATTTTCTGGTCGGTGGTGATCTTCCTCCAGTTTTCCTCGAAAAACTGAAGGCGACCCCCCAGTGGTATATTTGTCTGTTTTATTTGAGTAAAATGCATGTTTTTGATTGATTGGTGGACATTCGTCCCTATGTTTTTCACTCTTAACAATTGGTTTTCTATAAGAGAAGAATTTTGATAATTCGGTGTCAGATACATACCTTCTGGTCTTACGTCCACCTCTTCCATAGCTGGTTTTTCTCCCTGGCCTATGGAAATGTGTCTTCGGTGTTGACGAGTTCTGCTCTTTTCCCCTGCCAAATCCGCCCGTCTGATTTTCTTTGGCGGGGTTGCCTCGAAAGGGCGACTTGTCAGTCTTTCTCCGTTTAGCATCAAGGCCCATCTCTTTAGCCATTTCTCTAGCCCTCTTTCGATTCTTGCTTTTCCTTTCAAGAATGTTGTAAAAACTCTCACCAAAAAGTGTGTCGCTAGGTTGAGCTAGGGCATCCTGATTTTTCGCCAGAGTTTCTTTAGCCGATTTAGTACCCTTTAGAATCTTTGCCATAAAGTTTATTCTCCTTTCGTGGAGACAGGCAACGTTAACTTGTCCTACAAGTAGAACCGTTCGTTCGACAAGGTTAAGTACCTCTTGTATAGACATAGATGATGTTTCCTTGCCCTGGTTTGCTCCATCAAGCTCATTCCAAACTTTGTACAAAGGTCCCATAATTTGGGCGACCTTTTTCTGAACGAACTTGAGACTATTGTCCTGGATTTTAAGAAATCGTAGAGCACGCCTATCGCTTATCAGATCCTCGACAAAGTCATCAACATTTGGTGGAGTGAAAACACTGTTGGATGGGACAGGTGCGTCCTCAAGTACGTTTTCTTTTACCGTACTTTCATTAACGTATTTGTTAAAGTATTTATCAACATAACGGGCCTTACCGCCTCGTATGGTTAAATCTTCTGATTTTTCCAGTGGGTCGAATCTCTCGTCGGATTCTACGTCCGAGACTTGTTCTCGTCTTGCACTTTGTGCTGGCTCGTAGTCAGAGACCTCATCATCGTCTGTATATTCTCCGTCATCGGAGCTAGCCTCATAAGGATCAGTCTCTGAATCCGATGATTCTCTATAATCAAACTTGTTCCCCCTCTTTTTCTTGGGGATTTTGTAGCCTTTTAGACTACTGCCATCTTGGCTAACATTGATCATCTCTGCGGAAGCAGACGAATCTTTGTCATCTGCCATTTTAATTGCACTCAGTGCCTTTATTTTATGACTACAATGCACTCTGTGCTACTAGTCAATGAAAATTCAAATAATTTTCGCGAAATTACGCGGATGTTAACCGATTGAAAAAATTGAGAAATTTAAACACGTCTGATCATAATGAAAGCCGAAGGAAGAAGGAAGAATCATGGGAAATCTTTCCCATGGTTCTTAGCTTTGAAGGGCTAAATTCAGGAGTATCCCGGAAGAATACCTTATTATACCTTACTTAAGTTTAAGAAATAAAATTCAAATTTACCCAAACACTTTGCCTTAAATACCAAATTTTAAGAAAAAGAAAAGCTTTCTCTCTCTAAGTAGAGTCTAAATTTCAGTCTTTTAATTCAATCATGTTGAAGTATGATTCTCTGAACCAAAAGAAAATATAATATATATATTTAATCTAATACCATTATATTACAGTTGATTTTACACACTATCAGTGCCTGGGAATAAGCATGGCCTTTGCTCATATGCGCACAATTTTTAAGACAAAAATGTCGCTACGCAAAATCTCCCTGAAATTAAAACTGGTTTCAGGGAGATCTCCCTCATTGGAGTCCCAAAAGGTTAACACCTATGATTAAACTTATGGTGCTTTAAATGTCAAAAAGTTGTTTAATTTGCCTTAAAGCCTAAAAATTTAGGCAGGTTCCTCTTGTTTCCTATGATCTATTCAATTAATATTTTTTTTTATCCCACAGAACAAGATGTTGATCCTTGCTCTAACTACACCCTCATAGAATATGATGAGAGTCGTCATGCTGATAACACTTCAATGAACTACATGTATTCTTACTGTGATAACATGGAGTATCATAAATCTGGGTGGTATAGATTTGGAGGTGATTACAAAGTGGCTACAATGCCACTGGGACCTAACCATTGTGGCTCATCTACTCCAGTGTGGTTTAAAGGTCAGTAAGTTATGTTTGGTCATCTTTCTCACTATAGTTCATTTACAAACGTGTGGTTAATAGTGAAGATTTTAACTTTTCCATCTTTCCACTGTATTTCAATGTCATTCTATACTAAAATGCTTTAGTTTTCAGTGTTAGTGTATTATTTGATATGTTATACAGTCATTAGTATTTAATCTTTAATCATTAGCAGTTTCTACCATAAATGTAAATTCTTCCTTGTGTTATTTAACAGATGACTCCTGAATGGTTTGTTGAATAAGAATATGTGACTCAACTTCCTTATACAAAACAGCATAGTCTGTAAAATAAAACTTACAATTTATTTTTGTAGGAAGTTTTCCCAAACAAGACAGACAGATAGAGTACCTTACAGCTTGTGAATCCTATGAAAACTCCATATGTAATTATAATTGGAGTGTTCCAGTCATGAAATGTGGAGGGTTTGATATTTTATATCTCCGACCTAAAGGCATGTGTGGTAGATACTGTCTAGGTATGTGTAATGAATACTTTTTAGTCCCCTACCGGCGATAGCCGAAGGGGACTATAGGTTTGCGCTCTGTCCGTCTGTCCGTCTGTCTGTCTGTCCGTCTGTCTGTCACACCTCAGTTTTCCGCACTTTTTTCCAAACGCTTATAGATAATGAACTGATTTTTGGTATGTGAGTTTACCATGATGAGTCACAGATCAAGTTTGAGTTTCGTGCCAGTCCATAATTTTTTATGGGAGTTAAAGCCCTTTGAACTTTGAAAATTCACTAAAATTTCAGTTTTCCACATTTTATTTCTAAATGCTTATAGATAATGAACTGATTTTTGGTATGTGAGTTTACCATGATGAGTTACAGATCAAGTGTGAATTTCATGCCAGTCCATGATTTTTAATTGGAGTTATGGTCCTTTGAACTTCGAAAATTCACTAAAATTTCAGTTTTCTGCACTTTTTTTCTAAACGCTTATAGATAATGACCTGATTTTTGGTATGTGAGTTTACCATGATGAGTTACAGATCAAGTTTGAGTTTCCTGCCAGTCCATAAGTTTTTATGGGAGTTATGGTCCTTAGAACTTTGAAAATTCACTAAAATTTCAGTTTTCTGCACTTTTTTTCTAAACGCTTATAGATAATCAACTGATTTGGGGTATGTAAGTTAACCATGATGAGTTACAGATCAAGTTTGAGTTTCTGCCGGTCCATGAATTTTTATGGGAGTTATGGCCCTTTGAACTTTGAAAATTTACTAAAATTTCAGTTTTCTGCACTTTTTTTCTAAATGCTTATAGATAATGAACTGATTTTTGGTATGTGAGTTACCCATGATGAGTTACAGATCAAGTTTGTGTTTCGTGCCAGTCCACAAATTTTTATTGGAGTTATGGCCCTTATTGGAGTTAATCCTTGTAGATAACAAACTGATCAAATTTAGGTTTTCATTTGTTTGACAATTTTTTACCAGTGACTGAAATATGAGGCTGATAGGGGACTATGTATTGTTTTGCAATACTCTCAGAATGCTTGTTTAAATTTGTTTTGGTTTTGCTTATTTGTTTGATTCAATAGTTGTCCCATGCTTACTATTTTAAATTTATTTTCTATGTGACCATTGAACAGATTTAATTAATTATTAACCATGTTTACTCTTTATTTTTTTTTTTATTATCCCTTAAAGCAGATTTATATCCCAAATCATAATTAAGCTTTATAGCAATCACCTTGTCAATCTGTCCTTGGAAAACTTTCATTACAAAATTCTTGGTTTCTACTTTTGTTTCAAATATGACACACAGCATAAACATGACAAGTTGTACTTGTATAATATGTACATGTATATAGAACTTTCATTACAAAATTCTTGCTTTTTACTTTTGTTTCAAATATGACACACAGCATAAACATGACAAGTTGTCTCCCTTTCTAGGACTGTCATTCATCTCTCTGTTTTCATAACAGACTATGACTGTTTAATGGTTTAACAATGGAAAAATTTCGAAACAGATATCTTGTGTTCTCTTGAAGGGTTTGATTTAAATATAGCACATGTATGTATATAGCTAAAGTATGCAAGTCTTTCAGTCATCTACTTCCTGATTTATTAATTGAGTTGAGGAATTGTCTAAGCATGACTGTGTGCATCACCTTGTTCATATTGACACAAATCCAAAATCTTAAACACATTTTTGTCTTTACTTTTATAGAACCTAAAGATCCAGAATGGACACAGACTTGGGACATTCCTTGTCAAAATGACTATTACATGTATGGTATGGTCCACACTACACAGATACAAAGTAGCTTTGAGAGGTCCCCTCTCTACACGCTCCAACCTGAGGATTATTTCTACTGTGATGGCTACAATGGCATGTATTACTCATCTATGGATGTAACATCTGAAGGATGGTACAGTTTTAGTAATGGGGAGAATGTTGTCAATTATCCTGTAGAACCCAGGCAGTGTGGATCTTGGTATCCTATCTGGTTTAATGGTGAGTAATGATATTGTCAATCCCTTATTTTAAGCTCAGAAATATCTTTCCGTTATTGGTGATTTCTCGGTCAGATCTGTAAGAAATTGTGTACTCTTATCAACTATAACGAGGTCGAAACATTGCTATCATTGTCTTTGGGGACACATTTCCCCTCCTTATAATTGGGCATAAAACTAGTACAATAATTGATTTAGATCAAACTAAATCTGAATTCTTAAAATCTGCTGTAGATTATTACATTCAGATGATATGTTTTAAATTTGAAAATTTGGCTGAAATTTTTGATCAGGTGGGGCCCATTTGGGGAATTAAATTTAAAATTATTTGTTCATATCATATGATTTTTTATTGAGAAAACACGCACATGTACGGCCATGTATTGAAATTAATTTATAAGAAATGATCACAATATTTTTTTCTGTCTATTTGAAATAACCTTTAAAATGTGACAAACACTTAATTTTGTGTAACCTGTGAAGGTTACACAGTGTGTACCACATTTTTAAATTTATGTTATTTCTTCATAGACAGAAAAAATAAAGTGGTCATTTCTTGAATATACGAAAGAATAAAATATATAAAAGTGTGCATTACAATTGATTATTATTGTTTATTTTAATTTTAGGAACATATCCCACCAGTTATGGTGAAATCAAAACTATGGAAGCCTGTATGGCCAGTAATTATTCTGACTGTGAACACAGCTGGGATGTGTATGTAATGAAGTGTAACAACTCAAACAAAGCTTTCCTGAAACCTGATTTAAAAGAATGTGGGCGCTATTGTATGGGTAACTATTGTTGCAAAAGAAAAGCTTTTCAGAACACCTTTATTTTTTCCCAAGAGCACTTATATTTTTTTCTTTGTAGAATAGAAGATATATCTTGTATTACAGTAGTCCCCCTCACGAGAGACCACTCATTTGTAAGACCACCCCTTTTCAAAGGCCACATTTCTCTTGCATTAACTCATTTGTGAACAAAAGTACCTCATTTGGAAGACCACCCCTTTAACCTGACCAAAGACCACCCTTTTGAGTCAAAAATGATCAATTTCCCCCTCTTGAAAGACCACTTTTTTTAAACTATATATATTTTATATACTAAATACTACAGAAAAAATACCCTTTATAATTATGATTTTTTTGGATACAATATAAGAAGGAATAAAGACATTTTATTTTCAAAATGTAGATAAAAAGCCAAGCTTTCAAAAGTGACTCTAGCCACTTTAACCTTCTTTTTGACTTAAAAAATATTTTTAAACAACAAACTTCATTGTCCAAGCTGAGGCCCATTACTTCCCCAAATAAAAATTGTTGACAAAAGTAAGTTAATTAATATAAATAAGGCCTTCATATTGTTTTCTTTTATGAAAGGGGATATTGAATGGCTTCAATTAGCTAAATAAACAGTTATGACACTTACTGATGACAAACTAATAAAATTTTACATAAACATGTAATATAACATGATAATACATGTACATGTACACAAACAGAGGTACATAAAACATATCTAAAAAAGAAAATGTTTATTTTTTTCTTTATTATTAATTTCATTATCAGTCATATCAGTATACAGCCAAAAATATTAATAAATTTAATTTGCACCCATACAATTTCCTTATTAAATACACAAGGTATACAATCAATATTGGGAAGTCACTTTTTCTTTGAAATGTTCAATTCCTTTTGAGAGACCACCCCTTTTGTAAGACCACTTTTCTGTTGCAAATAGGGTGGTCTTTCAAGAGGGGGACTACTGTATTTATAACATTTTTTTTTTCAAAAGTAAAGTGTATTATTCAAATTTTTAAGCATAGTTCATTTACCTTAAAAGATATAAACTCAGAAGTTTGCTGCATAAAATTTGTTGAATATTGACTACATCAACATAGAAATAATTTCAAAATTGTTTTGCTCAATAAAAACAGTTTTTGTTTTTATCTAACATAGTAGATTGAAATAATTTCAGAGCCTTTGGCCCATCCATGTGACAACTACACAACAATACCCTACAATCCTAAATACCATGTGGACAACTATGACCCCTCTGTTATGGATGACTGTAATTATGATTGGTCTACTGGATGGTTTAGAATTGATGGAGACTATAAACTGTCTACAAAACCAGTGGGTCCAGGGCATTGTGGATTCTATAGTCCTAAGTGGCTAAAAGGTATGTTTGTATAGACCAAGGACTGCGTAAATCAAATAGTCCTCACTGGCTTAAAGGTATAATTATGTAGACTGAGGACATTGCAGACCTTATAACAATTTGGTTAAAAGGTATGCCTGTGTAGGCCAGGGTAATGAAATTGTTGATCTTATGGTCTTAGCTTATTGTGTAGACCTAGGATTTAATCAGTGAAAAAGCTTATGGTAAATATATCTCTGTTAGTTGAAATGTTCTTGTCTGTTCTTGTTGTGAAGCCTTACAACAGTGGAAACTTGTCCTGTCTTGCTAAGTTTAAAGAAGCATAAACATAAATGCTTCTGTCGGAAATCGCGCATAATAATTGTAACGTTTCGCGGCATAATATACTTATTGTAACGTCACGTCTTTATGACATTCAGAATTGCAATAGAGAGTGAAACCTATACACGTCTTTGTCTTATTTCCACAACGAAGTACTACCAATACACGAAACTGGTGCCATTCGACAAAAAATATGTCTTCAAAGCTGAAATCAGTTCGGGCAGGACACAGAAGTGCTGTTTCGAGAATCCTCAGAAGAATTGATGAAAAATTAGTGGCAGGAGACGACCATGAAGTTGATGATTTTGACATTGACATTTCAAACCTAAAGGAAAAACAGGAGATTCTAAAGGAATTAGATGCTAAAATACTGGAGAATGCAGAGGAAAACGATTCCGAAGCTGAAATTCTTGATGCAGATGAGTATAAATATTCCATAGAGTCGAAGTTACATAAATTACGCAAACTGTTGAAAATCAAAACATCAATACTTAACCCAAACGCCAGTAGCTTTTCAACTCAGAATGACGCTCCCACACATACACCATACTCGCACACACATGGCACAGAGAACACGCAATCTCAGCCTATCGTAGAAGACCAGAGCATACCTCGCTTTAATACGTTTCGTTCAAACTCAAGCACAGCAAGCAGTGAATTTCACAAACTTCCAAAACTACAGTTACCTAGATTTGACGGCAACTTACTAGAGTGGCAGTCCTTCTGGGATTCTTTTGATTCTGCCGTTCACGGAAACACAAAGCTAAGCGAAGTACAGAAATTTCACTACCTTAAAACCCTACTAGAGGGAGAGGCTTCTTGTACCATTGCAGGTTTCGCTCTCTAGCACACTAACTATCAAAGGGCAGTAGAATTACTCCATGAAAGATTCGGTCAAACACACAAAATACGCCAAACGTACATGCAAGAATTATTAGAACTTCCAGCACCGAAATACACACTGACGAGCCTAAAATGCTACTATGACACAGTTGAAACTTACATACAGGGATTAGAATCTTTAGGACAAACTCGGGAATTGTACGGAGCTATTTTAGTATCAGTCATCCTGAATAAACTACCTGCTGAAATTTGTCAAAATTTGACACGGGAACATGGAACAACGGACTTGAAACTTGATGATTTGCCCCGCAGTATTTTCAAAGAGATCAACATACTTGAATCTGGCAAGCGAGCCAACACTTCTTTGGAGTCCTCAACAGCAACTGTCGCATTTCTAACAAACACAAAGTCTCGTAAAGTTTGGAGCAAGCCGATGCCGTCCACAAAACCGATATCATGTGCCTTTTTAAGGACAACATTATTCAGGTGAATGTACGAAACATGCAGATTATGAAAGTCGTATTAAGATTGTCAAGAAGGACAAGCTATGTTACAACTGTTTAGGGAAACACGCTGTAGCCGATTGTAAATCGAAATCCAATTGTAAAAAATGCAGTAAGCGCCACCACACAAGTCTATGCAATACAGAAGCTAAGAATGACAAACCATTAAAATAAACAACAAGTACATGCACTTTTCAAAGTCACGATGTAAGCGAACCAGAGTCTTCAGTTGTATGTTCATCCTTTAACTTGGGTCACCGCCCAAACGAATTACTCAAAACCGCAGTTTCGCCAGTATCATTCAGGGGTCTAACCGTAGACGCAAACATTTTTTTCGATGAGGGTGCCCAAAGATCCTTTATAACGAGGACTTTAGCCAAGAAACTAGACGTTCATCCGAACGGAAGAGAGGAAATAGCTTTGTCAGCATTAGGTGATAACGGAAAGAACTGTAAGATTCAACATCTTGAGACCGCAAGGGTAAAACTACAGACCATTGATGGCAAACATGTATGGCTGATATACTGATCGTTCCACAAATTGCCGCACCGCAAAAGACGTACGTGAAAACTGCAAGGAACCTACCTTATCTGAAGAACTTAAAACTTGCACATGCCGTTTCAGACGACGACCGTTTTGAAATAAACTTACTGATCGGAGTCGATCAATACTGGAATATCGTAGAAGATGAAGTTATAAGAGGTGACGGTCCGACAGCAGTAAGGTCCAAGTTAGGATATCTTTTGTCGGGACCATGCAAGGGATCACAAAAACAGACAGACGCTTCAATGATGAACATAATTGTATCACACGTAAATGAAGAACTAGACATAGAAAGATTTTGGAACGTGGAGAACATAGGAACTGAACCAGAAACAAAGAATGTAACATATCCAGAATTTCAACACCAATACGAAGAAACTTCAATAAGAAAGGTCGAAGATCGCTACCTTGCCAAACTCCCATGGAGGGATGACCACCCTGAGTTACCACTTAACCGAAACATAACGTACAGAAGGACGGAAAATGTCGTAGAAAGATTACAAAGGGAACCGAAAATAATGGTGAAATATGGAGAAATAATTGCAGATCAGGAGCGAAAAGGATTTATTGAACGTGTTGAGGATACTATCCCAAATGACAGGAAAGTTCACTACATACCACATCATCCGGTAAAGAAAGAGTCGACAACAACGCCAATCCGTATCGTCTACGATTGTAGCTGCAGGGAAAACCAACACAGTCTGTCATTAAATGACTGCTTACTAAACGTACCATCCGATCTTAACGACATTACATCTATACTATTGAGATTTCGATTGAACAAATACGCCTTAGCTACAGACATTGAGAAGGCATTCCTAAACGACGGACTCGAGGAGGAAGATAGAGATGTCACGAGATTTTTCTGGTTTGAAAATCCAACAGTACCGAAAGGACCACTAGTAACTTTCAGATTCAGATCCGTATTATTCGGAGCAACGTGCTCTCCTTTCATTCTAAGCGCCATTCTGCTAAAGCACTTGAAAACCAACACTTGTACTTGGACGAGCCAGGTTATTCAGGATTTGTATGTTGACAACATCATTTCAAGTGTTCCGTCTGAAGAACAGATGATGAACTACTACGAGACCGTTAGACCACTATTCAAAGAGGCTGGATTCAATCTTCGCTCATGGGGATCAAATAGTCAAACACTTCAGGAACGAGCTACAAAGGACAATGTTGTAGACAATAGTGACGACATAAAAGTACTTGGTATGAAATGGAATGTTAAGTCCGACACATTGATGTATGCGAAACCTTGTGAGATACTGGACTCAGATGGACAATTAGCCGTCACAAAAAGAGATGTTTTACGCCAGTCCTCCAAGATATTGGACCCTTTAGGATTAATCAGCCCAATTACTACAAAGATGAGAATGTTCATACAAGATCTATGGAAAGGGCAACTTTCACCAGAACTTACACAAACATGGATTGATTTGTACCCTGATACACAGAAAGCAACAGGCATGAAATTCCAACGCATGTATTTCGACATAGAAAATGCGTCAACTCAAAAGTCAGTATTACACGTGTTTACTGATGCCAGCATCAAAGCCTATGGAGCATGTGCCTACCTAGTTAGTGGACAAAATGGCAAAAACGCGAGTAGCGCTGCTGAAGAAAATAACGATTCCAAAACTAGAGTTATCGGAGCCAGATTAGCCAACTTCATTGCGAAAAGTATAACCATTTCACAAACCGTTCTGTGGTTAGATAGCCAAATTGTGTTAGCATGGATAGATTCGACGATACCACAGAAAACATTTGTAAACAACAGGATTCAAGAAATCAAAGAACTCAACCCAAATAGCACATGGAAGTATTGTCCGACAGCTTCAAATCCGGCAGACTTGCTATCACGAGGTGTAGAATTTGACAAATGGCCACACTGCAAATTATGGTATGCAGGACCAGACTGGATTAATGATGAGACCAAGTGGCCAACTGTATCTATAGACACATCAATACTCACAACTACTTGTATAACAGACAAGGATAATCAAGAAAGCGAATTTGTCAAAAGTAGCAATGGAAATCTGAACATTTTGGAAATAATGGACATTTCCAGATACGATTTCACCAAATTACTACGTGTAACTGCATATGTAATGCGTTTTATTCAGAACTGTAGACGAAGACAGAGAGTTACAGGACCGCTTACACACGAGGAAACCGAGACTGCATCGAAAATCTGGATAGGCAACCGTCAGAAAATCGTATTCAGGGACATTTTTAGCGATTTAGAATGTAACAAAGTGCCAAAACACTGCTTATCAAAACAGCTTAAACTGTACATAGACGAGGAAAACGTTATCCAATGCAAAGGTCGAATGCATAATGCCCTGATGGATGATAGTGCGAAATTCCCTCTGCTTTTGCCAAGGAAGGATGCACTTACGACACTGATTATGCACAACGCGCATAGACGAAATTTGCACTCAGGTACAAACAGTACAATCACGTTACTACGACAGGTATATTGGATACCGCAAATACGACAAGTTGTGAGAAATACCTTGCGAAAATGTATGATTTGTAAGAAACTAACCGGACCGCCTTACAGAAAACCTGAATCACCACCATTACCGCAAGACCGTTTGCGTATGTCACCACCGTTTACTGTTACGGGTGTGGATTTCACCGGTGCCCTTCACATAAAAGAACCAAATGGACAAACAGGAAAAGCATACATATGCTTATTTACGTGTGCTAGTACCAGAGCACTGCACCTAGAGCTAGTGAAAAACCTATCGGAAGAGGAATTTATGTTAGGGTTTCGATGTTTCACAAGCAGGAGATCTGTACCGAAAGTGATGCTTTCAGACAATGCGACAACGTTTTCAGCATCCGCAAAAGAAATCGAGAAACTGACCGCTTCAACTTCATTACAAGAATCCTTGAACAATCATGGAACTAAGTGGAACTTTATACCGAAGAGAGCCCCATGGTACGGCGGGTTCTGGGAAAGACTCATCGGATTGACCAAGAACAGTATCAGAAAAGTACTCGGACCATCATTCGTTTCTTTTGATGTTCTTAGAACCATTCTCGTTGAAGTGGAATCAATACTTAACGATCGCCTGCTTACGTTCGTATCAACAACAAGTTATTGAACATTTTTGGAGGCGGTGGAAATATGACTATTTAACATCTTTGAGAGAATACCACCAAATAAGTGGCAAAAACGATCAAGTGATTCGGAGAGGAGACGTGGTTCAGATATTGGACGAAACACCAAGACTATATTGGAAATTAGGAATCGTGGAACAAGTTCATGAAGGAAAAGATGGACTCGTAGTAAGATCCGTGGATCTCAGGACGAAAAACGGAATAACATCAAGGCCGATATCAAAACTTTATCCGTTGGAATTAAACGCCTTCGAACATGATGAAGATGACAACAGATGTGATGACACCCCACAGAAGACAGAGCGAGCAGCGAAACGAGCAGCAATCGAACTTATCAAGATGTCGAGTTCAAAGAACTAGAGACTTTAAGTGATTCATAAATGGACTGTATCAATTTCAGTTATTGTGTTTAATGTTTATTTTGTTTGAATCGTCAATTCATCCAGTGATTTAAATCATGGACTTTAATTACTTTCATTATGTTTGATCTCTATGTGATATTTTATTTCTTTTTCACTTTTGTCGGCCGGAGTATGTCTGAAATCGCGCATAACAATTGTAACGTTTCGCGGCATTTATATACTTATTGTAACGTCACGTCTTTATGACATTCAGAATTGCAATAGAGAGTGAAACCTATACACGTCTTTGTCTTATTTCCACAACGAAGTACTACCAATACACGAAAGCTTCAATGATCAGTTACACTCGATGACCGCAAAGAAAAAAATTCTCTGAAAGAAATCACACTACCCTCATTAATTACAAAAACCCATGATATATTTTAGTCAAAAGGAGATGAACAACATTTTTATTTGTGGGAGATAAACTTAATTCATTAAATTCTGTAAAGGATATAAGCCATAAACAGTCCATTTGGTAAATTATTGGACATGTCTGAGGCGCAGCCAAAAACCGTCCGTCCCCTGAAGGTTTCCCACCAATAACTTGAAAACACGTAAAAGGATTTGAATGATTTTTTGCTATCTGTTAAGTACAATAAAATACAGGTCAAGTTCGATTTCCAGCATGATCCAAAAAATAGTTTTCGAGATAGGCTTACTTTGAAAAATCAAATTTCATGAAATTTTGAGTTTCCAACCAATAACTTGAAAATGCGTCATGGGATTCAAATGATATTTTGTACAGCTATTGAGTACAATAAATTACAGGTCAAGTTGGATTTCCAGCATGATCCAAAAAATAGTTTTCAAGATAAGCGACTTTGAAAAATCAAATTTCATGAAATTTTGAGTTTCCGACTGATAACTTGAAAACACGTCATGGGATTTGAATGATATTTCGCACAGCTGTTAAGTACAATTAAATACAGGTCAAGATCAATTTCCAGCAAGTTCTGAAAAAAAGTTTTTGAGATTGGCAACATTACATGCCCTATATTTTTTTATCGATTTAGATTTATAATACACGTTTATACAATGAGAATGATTTAAATACACTAATTAAACACTTTTGAATCAAGCAATCGGTAGTCACAGGCTTAATGACATTGCCTGAGGAGAGAAAGATTGGGGGTTCAAATCCAGGCATGGCAAAAATTGTCAAAAATGTGTCGAATTTTATACTTGCTGCATTTTTTTCTTCAATCATTGACTAAGAAAATGTTAAAGTCACACAAATACTATTACTGACCGTCCAATATCAGATAAAACCAATCCAATATTTAGTAGAAAACAGTCCAATATTAAGACTAAACAGTACTTATCGGTAAAATAAAGTACTGCATTAACAATGGCATGACATCATAACTGTGTTTTAAGTATGGATGACAAAGATTTAGTATTTTAAAAAAGCTCACTACATTTCGTTTCTTTGACAGGAACATTACCAGAGACTGACCATGAAATCTCCTACCTCAAGTCCTGCCAGGCTGATGATTCTTCCCCATGTTCTAACATGTTCACGTATTATGGCAATTCTGTACCTGTGATGAAATGTGGTGATTTTGACATCATGTACCTTCGTAGTGATCATGCCATGTGTTTGAAAGGATACTGCTTAGGTATGTTTATTTTTGGTTACCAAATGTGCATGTATCTTCATCATTAAAATACTTTATTGATTGAACTTTGTTCTTTGTATAGTGCTAACCCTTTTTAAATCACTAAAATTCAGTGATTGGATAGCCTTAAGTTGTTTTTTTTTTTTTTGCGAAATAAAGGAAATTAAAGAAAAATACCAAACTTTTAGGATCAATCTCAAATGTTCAAGAGAAGAGACAAAACAAAGATGACACTCCAGAAAATTGAAAATCACAATGGTCCGTCACTTGGTACAGGCATTTGAAAAGAAATGGTGGATTAAACCAGGTTTTATGGCGCACCAAACCTCCTCTTCCATGAGATATAAGTGCCGGTAGTTATTTAAAAACAATATAATATAATATAATAGGGATATTGATGTAACCATCTCTGTACAACAATTAGCCATGCAATCATGTATCAAAACAATCTCTTACCATTTTGTCTTGCATTATTTAGATTTTTTTACCAGTGGCTGAAAATAAAGGAAGAACTTTTAGAGATCATATGAGACTTAATTTCTTATTTATACCTTGTTCTAATAGTTAGTTGCTGAGACAGCAGTGTCAGATAATAAAATCTGAAAAATTTGTAAAAGCCCTGGCATATCAAATAAGTTGTGAATTAAAAACACTGTAAGCAGGTTAAGTAGATATGTTACTTTCCAGGTTAGAAAAATTAATAATTATACCCCACGCAACCAAGTTGCGAAGGGTATAATGTTTTTAACTGGTCCGTCCGTCCATCAGTCAGTCCGTCAGTCTGTCTGTGATCAAAAGTTTTGAAACAAATATCTCAGCTATTATTAATTGTAGGCTTTTGATATTTGGTATGTTGCTTCAGGTGGGGTCCCAAATGGTGGCATATGTTTTTAGATCTGTTGATCAACTACTTCCTGTTAAACAAGCCAACTTAGATTTTTTTCACTAAATTTTTATGGTTGTAAATTTTCATCACAGATTTCTCAGCAACTATTAATCAAAGAATTTTGATATTTTGCATGTAGCTTTAGGAGTCCCATATGTTGGGATACATTTTCAGGTCTGTCACTTCTTGTTTAATGAACCGACTTATGAGGAAATACAACAACTCTGACTTTTTTATTCCTAACTTGAAATAGATAATCTCTGTCCATAATGTGGACACCTGGGGTATGTGAGCGTGCTCAATATAGTTCTTTCTTTTGAAAATTAAGAGTCGTCTTTCTTTTGAAAATTAAAAGTCGTCTCTTTTATTTTAAATTTATATACTGAGATGACCACCAGAAGGAACAGACATATACTTAAGCATTAGAATCTATCAATTGTATAAAACAGATCTGAAAATTTTACCCATTTACAAACTATATCAAAACTGCCATACAACAAAACTGTTACAAAATCTGTAATGGAAAACTTTATATAATTGTGGCTCGCAATAGAAGGAAACATCCCAAATTTAAATCCCTAGAGGATATGTTGTTTTCAGGAGGGCTTGCCCAAGGAAAACAACAACTACAAGGGATTACTATTTGGATTTCCATCTAGATAGGGACATAGTTGTTTAATTATATTTGTAGCTCACCTGACCCATAGGGTTGTGTGAGCTATTGTCATCACTTGGCGTCCTTCGTCCGTTGTCCATCGTCCGTAAACTTTTTAAAACAGTAACTTCTCTGACACCATAAGTCCAATTGCAACCAAACTTGGTATGGTTGTTTATTAGCCTTCGGTGCTTAGAACTATCGTGGGGAGTTTTGATAAGTTGTAAAACATGGCTGCTGTAGCTAAAAATAGAACATGGGGTAAAATGCATTTTTTGCAAATGACTCATGAACGGCTACAGATATTGATATTCTGGCATGAGGTAAAAGTGATCAGCACCTCAAGATCTACCTACCCTGAAATTTTGAAGAAAAATAAAATTGCATGTTGTTAAGCACATCAAGATCTACAAAATATGTAAAAACAGTCAATGTTGTAGGACCTTTTCTGTAAGAAGTTATTGCCTGTAGAACGTCGAAATTGAGCATTTTCACAGCATTTCCTCATAACATTGAAAATGTTAACTCCTCTGACACTTTAAGTCCAATTGAAACCAAACTTGGTATAGTTGATTATTAGCATAGATGTTTTTTGCGAATAACTCTAAAATGGTGACAGATTTTTAAATTTTGATTGAGAACAAAAGTGATCAGCATCTTAAGATCTTCCAGCTCTGAAATTTCGAAGAAGATCCAACAATCCATGTAGGAGTTATTGCCCTTTTTGTGAATTTTTTGCTAATTTTGCACCTATTAAGCTTAACATCTTTTAAAAAAAACTATATCAGATATTTGAGAAATTTAAATTGCATATTGGTAAGCACATCAAGATCTACATAATAATTAAAAGGGTCAACATTGTAGGACCTTTCCTTTTAGAGGTTATTCCCTTTAGAACATCAAAATTGATTATTTTCACAGCCTTTCTTGATTACATTGAAAACCTTAACTCATCTGGCATCATAAGTCCAATTGAAACTAAACTTATTATGGTTATTTATTGTCATTATGTGTATAGAACTTTGAGTGGTTGTAAAACATGGCTGCTGTGGCTAAAAATAGAAAATGGGATAAATTGCAGTTTTTTGCTAATAACTCAAAAAGGGTGGCAGATTTTTAAATTCTGATTGAGAACAAAAGTGATCAAAACCTCATGATCAACCAGCCCTGAAATTTTGAAGAAGATCCAACAACCCATGAAAGTAATTGCCCTTTCATTTTAATTTTTTATGAATTTTACACTTACAAAAATGTTTTAAGCTCTTAAACAGGTCGGGTTTTCTAGATTTCGTTTGACCTATTAATCAATCAAAACTGTAAAAGATTGACCTTTCAAATGGGAAAAAATGGTAAAACTTTTTCGTCGGTTTGATAGAAAAGTTCCTAACATAAGCATGTATTCTTTAACTTCCTCGCTCATATTTGTCAATTACCAAATATAACATTATTTTGTTTAACATAGGTAAATTCTCCTTATAAAGTAATGTTATGTTCCACTTATTGACTTCTATTTTATTAATTGTATTGGTCAATGGACAATCAAAAAGGTAAACATGGCCATAAAATCTCCCTACTTGTCAAAGCTGTTTGGGTGAAAAAGTGTTTCTTTAATATGTTTATTTTTAATATGACATTAATACAAGTACAACAACCAATTTTTTCACCGCTCATTTTAAAGATTTGTTTTGCGAGTCATGTTATATTTTATTTTTTCATAAAGAGCACGTGTTGGCGATCGTATTTTTTTTATACTCTCTCAAAAACTATTGGTTAAAAGTTTGACGAAAACATTATCCTTAAAAGGTAAAATCCTCGACCTGTTAAAATCTATAAGAGATATTTAAGAAATGTAAATTGCATATTGTTAAGCACTTAATGATCTACAAAATATGAAATGCTGTCAAGAGTGTAATACTGTTCATTTTAATGGTTATTCCTCTTGGAATGTTGAAGGAAAGGGTTTCTATTGCTAAAATATTACTCTGTAAAATATTTACTACATTAAGTTAAACCATATTGTCAGATGACACACTTATTAAACTTATGACCCTTTCAATGTCAAATAGATTTTGCCTAATAACCTTTACTTCAGGCACATATGTCAGGTGAGCAATTCAGGCTCCTGGGAACCTGTTTATCTGATGATGTCATATTATCGATTTTTCAAGAGTGGTTCAATAGTATTGTGTTTCCATCAGAATGTTAACAATTCAGGGAAACATCATGAATTGTTTCCCTGCTATGTTTACAGATAAAACATTTGAATTATTTTTTGATAACATGACTATAAAAGCCAATCAAATTTTAATGAAATTTACCAAAAATATAATATAAATAGAAATTTTATATTTTAAATGAGTTTTATGATGCATTACAGAAGCACAGAATGACACATCAACATCTTCTTGGGACACCCCATGTCACACTCACAGCACTGTACCCAGTACATTTGGAAGAAGTGTAAATTATACCCTCCAGCCTGGAGAGCTCCAGTCATGTGACAATGGCATGTACATGTCATATTATAATGGTTACACAAGTAGCTATGTTATTGGTATGGAAGGATGGTACAGATTTGATAATTATGAAAATATTCCTACATGGGCACCCGAGCCAGGTCAGTGTGGATCTACATACCCAATCTGGCTTGATGGTAAGTAGAAACATTATGATTGTCACACAATAGTACATATCCATTTTTCTGGGTCCTAAATTACAAGAGTTTAAAGAAGAAAAGGGTTAATTTAAGGAGACATTTTTTAGTTTTCTTTTTATTTTTGAAAGCAATGTTAGGTTTACACAAATTTAGCAACATCTTAAAGTAACTCTCCTGAAGTACAAAGGGCTGCCAACTAACCAGATTTCTATAGTTTTCCTGATTTTTTGTCTTTATTTTATAATTAATATACCTTATAGCGGGTTATTTTTTGTGGTTGTTTAATTTTTCGCTTATTTTTACCCCCACGTAAATAACCCGCCATATGCTAATAGGAAATGTAGCAGAATTAATTAAAGACCAGATTTCAAAATTTCAAATGTTGGCAGCCTGGAAAAGGGAAAACAATAACCTCAATTAAATTGCCTACTGTATGGTATAACATTGTTTCTAATTTTAATAACCACTTTTACTACAGGAAAATGATAAGCACAAAATATTTGATATTCTTTTATTTTGTGTAATTTCTTTTCGATATGATTTTGTTCTTTTTCAGAATTTGAAATTACTTTTGATTTAAAGTAATTTTAAATTCTGAAAAAAGAAATATTCAATTTCTTAACAAACAACACACAAGCTACTTATGCACAAGGTTTTATTCTCGCCTGCGACGAATGTCGCAAAAGGCGAGACTTAGGTATGGTGATTCCGGCGACGGCGGCTGCTGCGGCAGCGGCGGGGGCAGCGTCCACAATTGGTTAAAGTTATGCTTAAGTCTGTTTTGTGTGAACTAGTTATGTTACACCATTGATATTTGGTATGCAGTTGCATCAGCATCAGTACAGATCAGTTTTAAAAGGATTTCACCTGTATGCTCCTGCAGTCACGGTACTGACTTTGAAATTTTACACTGATTTTGCCGAGGTTAACCTTTTTTCTTAAGTCTGTTTAACATGAAGCAGTTATGTTACACCATTGATATTTGGTATGCAGTTGCATCAGCATCAGTACAGATCAGTTTTAAAAGGATTTCACCTGTATGCCCATGCAGTCACGGTCTACTGACTTTGAAATTTTACACCGATTTGGCCGAGGTTAACCTTTTTTCTTAAGTCTGTTTAACATGAAGCAGTTATGGTTCACCATTGATATTGGGTATGCACTTGCATTAGCATTAGTACAGATCAATTTCAAAAGCATTTCATCTGTATGCTTCTGCAGTCACGGTCTACTGACTTTGAAATTTTACACTGATTTGGCCGAGGTTAACCTTTTTTCTTACGTCTGTTTAACATGAAGCAGTTATGGTACATCATTGATATTGGGTATGCACTTGCATTAGCATCAGTACAGATCAATTTCAAAAGTATTTTATCTGTATGATCCTGCAGTCACAGTCTACTAACTTTGAGATTTTACACTTTTTAACTTTTTACTTATGTCATGAGTGTTTTTATGGCCCGACCACGTATGTGGATCGGACATATAGTTTTACCCTTGTCCGTCCGTCCGTCCGTACGTCCGTACATCCGTACGTCCGTACGTACGTCCGTCCGTAACACTTTGGTTAAGTTCTTGGTTAAGGTCCATTACTCGGATACTAGATGTTGGGGGTCAACGATATTTCACCACCAGATGGGTCTTGGGTAGCGCTACACCACCCACTAGAAATTAGGTCACTGTGACCAATATTTTATGCATGAACGACTTTGGTTAAGTTCTTGGTTAAGGTCCATATTTTGGGTACTAGATGTTGGGGGTCAATGATATTTCACTACTAGATGTGTCTTAGGTAAGATGACACCACCCACTAGAAATTAGGTCACTGTGACCTATATTTCACACATGAATGGACTTGGTTAAGTTCTTGGTTAAGGTCCATATCTCAGATACTACATGTTGATGGTCAATGGTATTTCACCACTTGATGTGTCTTGGGTAACATGACACCACCCAATAAAAATTAGGTCACTGTGATCTATATTTTATGCATGAATGACTTTGGTTAAGTTCTTGGTTAAGGTCCATAACTTGGATACTAGATGTTGGGGGTCAATGATATTTCACCACTAGATGTGTCTTGGGTAAAGTGACACCATCCACTAGAAATGAGGTCACTGTGACCTATATTTTACGCATGAATGACTTTGGTTAAGTTCTTGGTTAAGGTCCATATCTTGAATACTACATGTTAGGGGTCAATAATATTTCACTTCTCGATGAGTCTTGGTACATGGCACCACCCATCAGAAATAAGGTCACAGCGACCTATATTTTACACATGAACACTTTTGATCAATTTCTTGGTAAAGGTCCATATCCCAGGTAATACACATTGAGGGTCAATGATATTTCAAGAACGGGAGGGCCATCCTGTGGCTCATAGACACATTATCTAGTATATAAAGAAGTTATGGTTCACCATTTATATTTGGTATGCAGCTGCTTAAGCATCAGTTGAGATCAGTTTTAGGAGGATTTTTACTTCATTTTATACTGTGTCCAGTTGCGACAGGCGAGACATACCTGTGTTAACAGTTTATATTATTTTTGTTTTCGTTCTGTCCAGGTACTTATCCCACTGAATATGCTGAGATGTCTTTAATGAAGGCCTGTAAAGTTGTCAATGACTCAAGTTGTTATGATTTCTGGGATACCTATGTGATGCATTGTGATGGGTATAATGTTGCTCGTCTGACTCCTTACTTCAGTGGGTGTGGAAGATACTGTATGGGTATGTAAACCAAATAATTGGATGCTGTAAACATGTAGAGATTTTTTCTAGATGATTTTATAGAACAACATTTCCTGTTGGATATTATTGTTTTTTTTTCACTTATTTCCCCTTTTTTGTATGTTCACTTTTACTGTAAACTTTTGTTTTTACATCAGTTTCTTATCGAAAAGATTTTACAATACATACTGACTGTTGTACTTATCCTATCAGTGATAATTTGATGAACATTTAGTAAAAAAAAGTTGAAATTTCTATGTTAAACTTTATAATACTGTTAAGCAGAAAATAAGAAAACAATATACACAACTTGATTAATCAAGTCATTGTATGTTGAGTGTGTTTTATATATTTATTATATGTATTAGATAGAATACTAAGAAGAAAGTTTATATATTGAATAAAACAGTCTATTTGGTTGCATGTTTATCAAATCTTAAGATAGATTATTGGTCTTCAGATTTAAATTTCATGTTTTCCTATTCACTCAACATAGTAGATACATTTTCTTCTGAAAAGAGTTTTCTTTAATGAAATTGCAATTGAATTAAAGTATAAATTTTATACTTGTAGAATATACCATAGACCCATGTGATAATTATACAACCATCGAGTATGATGGCACCAGACATGTAGATTACTACACCCAATGGTCACCAATGCACAACTGTGAGTCTTTCTTCCCTGGTTGGTACTGGTTTGAAGGAGACTACAACATTGCCAATCACCCAGTAGGACCTGGACAATGTGGGTCATCCAATCCGATATGGCTGAAAGGAGGTTTTCCAACTGTTGATGGAGATATTGGATTCTTGAAGGGATGTGAATCAACAGACTATGATCTGTGTAACTATAACTGGACTGTACCAATGATGAAATGTGGCGCACGGAACATTGTATATTTAAACAGTGCTGATATGAATACCATGAACTGTGGAAGATATTGTTTAGGTGTGTTTTGAATATTATTAGCTCACCTGGACCGAAGGTCCATGTGATCTATTGCCATCACTTGGCGTCTGTCGTCGTCCGTCATCATCGTCGTCGTCGTCTGTCGTCGTCCGTCGTCGTCGTTAACTTTTCTTTGAAAATCTTCTCCTCTAAAACGACTAAAGGGATTTCTTTGAAACTTTGCACACTTCATCTATGGGATGTCCTCTACCAAGATTGCACAAATGGTGACCGTCCTCTAAACAACATGGCCGCCGTTACTAATAATAGACCAGGGGGGTCAGACTACTGTTTTTGGCTTGTAAATCAAAAAGTATAAGAGAGAGAAGAAATCTGATGCCACGCTACTGCTTCAGCATCAAAAGCTCTACAAAAGTCTTTAATGAGTCGAAGTTTTCAGTTGACCCCTTATAGGAGTTACGGCTCCTTAAAGGTGAAAAATAGCATTTTTTCATGTTTTTGGCTTATAAAATGAAAACTATGACAGATAGAAAAAAGTTGTTGCTTGCTTAAATGTTCAGCTCATGTAGCCCTACAAAAGTCTCCATAGGGTCGAAGATGTCAGATGATCCCTTAAAGGGGTTACAGCCCCTAAAATAATGGTTTTTTTTATATTTTTGGCCTATGGAATGAAAATTATAGCAGATAGAGAGAAGCTGTTGCTTGCTTAAATGATCAGCTTATTTAGTTCTACAAAAGTCTCCATAGGGTCCCGGTTGAAGTTGTCAGATGTCCTCTTATAGGGGTTTCGGCCCCTAAAATGATGTTTTTTCATGTTTTTGGCCTATAGAATGAAAACTATAGCAGATAGAGAAAAGCTGTTGCTTGCTTAAATGTTGAGTTCATAGCCCTACAATAGTTACATAGGGTGATAGTTGTCAGATTACCCCTTATAGGGGTTACGACCCTTAAAATAACGTTTTTCATGTTTTTGGCCTTTAAAATGAAAACTATTACAGATAGAGAAAAGCATTTTCTTGCTTACACATTCAGCTCATTTAGCTATAGATAAGTTTTTATAGGGTCGACATCAAGACCAGGTGAGCGATTCAGGCTCCTGGGAGCCTCTTGTTAGATACTGTCAAATAGATTTTTTTGACAATCTTTATTGTCTTGTAAATAGGGCAAATATACAAAAAGTTCTGCACACCTATAAAAAGTGTTGTCTCTTTATCCTTTCTACGTGTTAAATTGAAAATAGAAAGAAAAATTATTCAGCAAAATATGTCAATACTTAAAGAAAAAAATCATATTTAGATATTTTTTGCTATCAGATTTCAATTAAATCAACAATTTACTAAATGCACTAGGACTACTATGAAAAATATGTAAACCTTGTTTAAAATAGACAAGTGTCCTATTGAAGTTAAAGAACTCAGTTCTTTCAATTGTAGCTCCTGTCATTCATAGAAAACAAAAAATGTTTATTATGCCACTAGTTTTAAACATGTATGATTAAAAGTCACAACAAAGTCATCCAAAAGTAGATTATTTCTCAGCATAATTTGGTGTAGTGATTATTTACATCCTTTTATTTTGGAAGAATCATTTATGATATTTTTATACCCCCGCTTCGAAGAAGAGGGGGGTATACTGTTTTACCCTTGTCCGTCCGTCCGTTCGTCCGTCCGTTCGTCCGTCCGTTCGTTCGTCCGTCCGTAACAAAACTTCCGTCGCAGTTTTCTAAGTAACTACATGAGATAGAGGTCTGATATTTTGTATACAGCTTATAGTGCCATATGGTGTATACCGATTTTATGTTCCTAGGTAGTCTACTTCCCGTTTACCGAATACTTAGGTTTTTACACATAATGGACATAAATGCAAAATTTCCGTCAAAGTTTCCCAAGCAACTACATGAGATAAAGGTCTGATATTTTGTATACAGCTTTATCCTATAGTGCCATATGGTGTATACCGATTTTATGCTCCTAGGTAGTGTACTTCCTGTTTACAGAATACTTAGGTTTTTACACATAATGGACATAAATGTTAAATTTCTGTCACAATTTACCAAGCAACTACATGAGATAGAGGTCTGATATTTTGTATACAGCTTTATCCTATAGTCCTATATGGTGTATAGCGATTTTATGTTCATAGGTCAACCACTTCCTGTTTACCAAGTATTTAAACTTGTATGCGTGGCTTAGTTTGGGGAGCGGGGGTATCACTAGTGAGCATTAGCTCACAGATTTACTTGTTTTACACAATGAACCCAGCAACTCTCTGCAAACATTTGAAAGATCCAGGCATGAGTTTTCAATTTCATTGATTCCCTGTTAGAATAAAATCCAACTACTCTGGATTCATTATTTTTCGTGGGGTATCAATTTTCGTGGGTGGCTTTTACCCACAAAATTTAATACCCTACGAAAGGCAAATTTATCATTGATTTGTATGCTGCAGACTTAAGAAAAAACAAATCTAAGAATTCACAAATTAATCCTTTTTCATCAAACCATGAAAATTGGTACCCACGAAAATAAATGAACCCACAGTATACAATAAATTTGATGGAAGTATGAAGTGTGATATTCATATCTTTTTCTTTTCTTTTTCATGAATCTTTTTCATGAATCATTGCCAACTTCTTCCTTTTAAAGATGATTGCTTTATATGACCACTTTCAGAGCAACAGAATTCCACCTTTGTTCCCTCTTGGGACTCCCCCTGTCACATGTACAGCACTATTCCTAGTGGTTTTGACAGAACTAGAGACCACACCTTACAGCCAGGAGAATATGAATGGTGTGATGGTAGTTACTATGACAACTATTACATGTATAACAGTGGTCATTTAATGATGGATGGATGGTATAAAGTCAGCAGTGGAGAGAATTTGTTAAATGAGCCACCAGAACAAGGTCAATGCGGTTCCGGATCTCCACTTTGGTTACAAGGTGAGATATTTTAGCTCTCCTTATTATTTTTCCGTCAGTGAAGTTGTGGAACATGAATTTAGTCTGTTCATTTGTGCAGTTGAGCTCTGCTGTTACTGTTGCCTTAAGACTGATCTTGATCATGAGTCTTCGTGAAATGTTGAACGCTCATTTATAATTAAAGAATCCAGAAACAAATTGTGTAATTTCTCAATATGCACCGAGCAGGTCGATCATTAGTTTCTCTAAAGACACATTTGTTTGCTTCTGTATAGATTAACCTGCTGCCTTGATCTTTGATAATAGGATCAAATTGATAGAGCTGTTGAAAAAAAACCTCTTGCTTACGACCAGAGGTCTTTTAAAATATATGTATTCAATTTGAAATGTATTAGGTAAAAATATATTATAATGCTACAGGAACATACCCTGAGAGTTATGGTGAGATATCTGAGATGAAGGCTTGTATGGTTGGTAATCATTCTGACTGTGATTATAGCTGGGATACCTACGCTATCAATTGTGGCAGTTTCAATGCTGTTCGTCTCAAAACTGACAGCTTAGGAAGATGTGGAAGATATTGTATTGGTAAGTATATGTAAAAGATAATTAAATCTCTTGAGCAACAATTTGTAAAATATTAATAGATTAAGCATGATAATTTCAGTGATAAAATTTTTATTGCATAACTGTTCAGGTTGAAGTAACTTTTCCATCAAGGAATATGGTATCATCATGAAACTTACGCACATATACATGAGGATATAAACAAACAAAAATCACAATAAAATTTAACCTGTCTCATTGACTTCATGGTTTAATGATTACAGAAAAACAAGGTGTTTTGTTCAGGTTTATGTTCAGGTTGAAGTTATTTTACCATGAAGGAAGTATGGTATCCTAACCAAACTATACACATATATACATCAGGATATGAACAAACGAAACTCACAATAAAATTTAACCTGTCACATCAACTTCATGGTTGCTTGATCACAGAATAGAACGGTGTTTATCATAGGTTAACTTATAGTTTTAAGTTACTTTTCTATGAAAGGAGTATGATATCATCATAAAACTATACACCATACATGTGACAGATCTGTGATGTCAAAGTGGGAGATTTTGATTTTTTTTTAGCTGGAGATGGGACAAAAAAGCGGGAGATTTTTACACTCATTAAATTACATTTCAATGTCAATTGAGGGCACTAACATGTGCCAAACATATATGTCTCCACTGTTTATACAATTATCAGGTGAATTATGGCAATAAACCATCAATTAACACCTTAACCTGCAATATTAATGTCTGTCTAATTTAGAAATCCCTAAAACACCGGAAATGTTTTATTATTGAACCCATACAACTAAAATTTTGTCATGTGTTGAAAAAGCGGGAGATTTCACAAATATTTGGGAGAACGGGAGATGGGTCAAAAAGTCGGGAGATTTGGTCTCCTGGCGGGAGAATCTCATGTATGATACACATAATAAGCATCAGTATATGAGCATACAAAAATCATCATAACCCTAACCTTAAAGGCACACTCATGATTCAGTGAATCCTTAAAAGCATAATGTGTGGTGGGTCATAATGTCTCTTGGACATATTCTTTTTGTATTTGTATTTCCTATTCCAGAGCGGCCTGCTGACCCATGTAATAACTACACCTTATTAGATTATGATGCTTCACGACATGTAGACTACAGTCATACAATCAAAGAGCATGGTTGTGAAGCCTCGAATTTACAGCCTGGTTGGTATAGATTTGAGGGAGAACATGGATTAGCTACTTCACCACCGGATTATGGACATTGTGGAGCTTATTCTGGTGTATGGATTAATGGTAAGTTTATAAATCTTTTTTGCGATGACATGTCAGGGGGGCATTAAGTTTTACCCATGTCCGTCCGTACGAATTTCCGTCAAGCTTTTCCCAGAAACCATACATGGGAATGATTTAAAACTTGGGTAGGATGGTTCAGTATGACAACCTATACATTCTAAGGGACTTTCAGGTCTACTTCTTGTTTGGGACTAGTCCAATATGAAAATCAACTTGTAAATCAGCTTGAACATTTCGGTCTCACTTTTCTCAGAAATCATACATGGGAATGATATGAAACTTGGTAGGATTGTACAGTATGACAAACTGTACGTTCTAAGCAACTTTCAGGACTGTCAGACATCTAATTCCTGTTTGGGACTAGGCCGATATAAAAATCAACTTGAAAATTTCGGTCAAATTTTTCTCAGAAATCATACATGGGAATGATTTGAAACATGGCAGGATGGTTCAGTATGGCAAACTGTACGTCTTAAGCGACTTTCAGGTTTGTAAAACATCTACTTCCTGTTTGGGACTAGGCGGATATGAAAATCTATGAAAATCAACTTGAAAATTTCCGTCAGGCTTTTCTTAGAAACTGTATTTGGGTATGATTTGAAACTTGGTAGGAAGTTCAGTATGACAAACTCTAGGTCCTAAGCGACTTTCAGGTCTGTCAGACATCTATTTCCTGTTTTGGGCCTAGTGGGGGCATCTGTGTCCCATGGACACATTCCTTCTTTATTCAACTTCTTGTGTTAAGCCTTTAAAGTACCTGAATTTTTATTTTCATTTAAAAAATAAGGATCGTTGCATTTAAATTTTTGAATAATTTTCTATAAAAAATGCATGACATTGGAATTTAGATTTAGACTTATCTCAAATTTTATTACAAATTTTTGTTGTTGTCTTCATTTACAAAACTTTTTCTTAGTAAAATAGAAATCAATAAAATCAAAAAATTATTGAATTTATGTCAATTTTTAAAAGCTGGTCCTTATATTTCTTGTTTTATTGCAGGCACATTACCAGAATCTGAGGGTAACATTAGTTATGTAAAGGCCTGTGAAACAGACAGCATGATGTACTCAGATTGTGTCTATTCCTGGGATATTCCAGTAATGAAATGTCAAGACTTTAACATTTTCTATTTAAAGCCGTCAGGAATGTACTGTGGGAGATATTGTCTAGGTATTTATTGTCAAACTTTCGTGTCTAGGGATATAGCAATGATGAAAAGTCATCAATAACATTTTTTTATCTGAGCCATCAGCTGGTATAGATATTATGAGTATAACTATACTCACTACTATGTTAGGTTATTCCTTGAAATAAACAAGATAAAGGATTTGATTTATCAGACAGGTTTTGAGAAACTTATGATAAGTTGAAAGATTATGCTGATGTTGATAGTTTTGTCATTATTTATTTTCAGAACCAGGAAATATTCCCTGGGATGTCCCATGCCATTATCATCAAATAATACCAAGTAACTTTGAGAGAAGTGTAAACTATACCAAACAAGATAATGACAGAGAATACTGTGATAATCAGTGGCATATTGATAACTGGGAGATTTATAATGAGGGATGGTATGCCTTCAGTGGAGGTGAAGATATTCCAACATGGCCACCAGAGTCGGGGCAATGTGGCACAAAGTCACCTATATGGGTAGATGGTAAGTTGCTAGAATTTGGTACAAGTTACCCATTTATGAAATGGTGAATGTCGGATGGCGGGGTGGACTGCAGGCAGGTGGGGAGGGAAGAAAGGTTAGTAACAGTTTTTTCCATAGCTACTGATCACAGCCATTTGATATTTGGTAAACAGCATCAGGTTGGGGTCCCATAATTCAAATCTAGGTCTGTCGCTCACCTACTTCCTATTTAACAAAATACTGCCATTTTTGACTTTGACGGATTTTTCTTATTTTGATTTTATTGTTGACTTATTTAAAATTGTATTTGAACTTGTAAAGTTGAAAAGGCTTATATGCATCCTTGAAGTCAGAATACTGTTGACTTTGTTATTACATGTACCCTAGTACTGTCATGAATGTAATGTGAACAGAAGTGAGTTCCTATGAAATGGCCCAGTGTCATAAAAGGTACTTTTTAGCCTGTAATTTTTGTCCCGCCTGCGAAGCAGAGCGGGACATAGGTGTTACTTTTCTGGCGGCGGTTACAGCAGCGGCGTTAACTTTTTTGAAAAGTTATTTGAGCACCTCCATATCTCAAAAACTATAGGTCCTGGGTTGAGGAAACTTGGTATGCCCCAGTTGTAGCTTAGCACAGTTGCATCCCCATCTTTTGACCTTGACCTTGATTTTCTAGTTGAGTGACTGAAAATTTTTAATACATATAATACCAATGGAAAAGTTTTGCAAGCACTTCCATATCTCAAGAACTGCAGGTCCTAGGTTGATGAAACTTGGTATGTATATGCCCCAGTAGTAGCTTACCACAGTTGCATCCCCATTTTTTTACCTTGATTTTCTGGTTGAGTAACTTTGATTATTTTTATTGCATATATTAGCAATGTTTAAGTTCCATAAACATCTTTTGATCTCAGAAACTGAAAATCCATGTAAATTCAAAATATAGTGGAATTAAGAAAGAATAATTGTTTCTGATGGTGCCGGCAGGCAAGACATATTTTAACTCTTGTTCTTAAAAGTTTTTCAACAATCAACTTAAACACAGATATTGGCATGTTCAGAACAGGTCAGTTTGAAAATCTTTGGATCATACCACTTCAACAAGGAATTATGTGACTTCATATATATAAGTGATATTTTTGTCTACTCTAAGGTGTCCTTCCTAACTTAATATGTGACCATAATATTCATGATTTTGTCTTCTTTAAGGTTCCCTCCCAACAGAGTATGCAGAATTTTCAAACCTTACAGCTTGTATGGTGGTTAATGATTCTAATTGTCAACACAGCTGGAATGTATCTGTCATGAATTGTGGTGACTACAATGTGGCTCATCTACAACCTGTGCCACAACAATATGATTGTGGCAGATATTGTTTTGGTAAGTATGAACTTATAACTAAGATTTTGGATAGCTTAGAATCAAAAAGCTTAAACAATCCAACACCTGCATGAAATGGATCTATTACAACAAGGCTGGAGATTGAACAATAAAAAGCTGAAGATTTCATTACCTTTTCAAAGTCCATTTGAATTTAAATCAGTAAATGAAAGGACTAGTGTGTGTCCAAACTACATGGCTTCACCGATTAATCTAAAGCTGTTCATACAATTATCAGGCCATAAGAATGCAATGTTTTATTACAAATAATAATTGTCAGTTCTCGAAAAAAAGTGGAAAATTACACAAAAAGACAGAAAGAGATGTGAAAAGTCAATAGACACCCCCTCCTTGCAGGAATATCATATGTATGCAAACTTTTGGCAGTAAAGTATTAGATAAGATTTTAAAGGTTCAAAGTTGTACCAATAGCCCATTCATATAGTAAGTTTGAAGTGGCCAAGACAAAACCAGTTAACTTGGAAAATAACATGAATGAAGACCAACCCCATAACATAACAAAACAAAAACAAAACAAAAACACAAGAAACAAACAAAAATGCATTAAGTACATACATGTAAGTCAAAACAAAAAAGTCTTTTTCATATAAAATATAAAATGGTGTAAAGATGAAATAAGCAGATGGCAACGCAGATAACATAGCATAAAATTGATCTTGTTTCCTGTATTATAAAGGATTTTCAATTTACATTTTACTTTTATGGATATATTCAGCTTTATAAACTAGACAAACTTGACCAAAAGAAAAGATTGACAAAGTATCATCTGATCAGGTTTGATTCAAATTAAATGATATATTTTATGCAAACAAATTTCAAAGGTTAGTGAAATGCTATATTTTATGCCTATTGCTTTATATGGCAATGAATCCATTTCAAATACCGATGTGTCATTATACAGTGCTATTATTATGCAACTATGTAACATCATGTTCCCATGGTGGTTCCTAGAATAGGCATATACATGTATTACAACTTTGAAAGTTGCTGAAGTCATAATTGTTGTTTTCTACTCACTGAACATATTTATGAAATCCCCATCATTACTCATTTATAAATTGTGTTCCATTTCACAAGTAAATGTTATATTTTATATGTTCAGAATATACCATAGACCCATGTGATAACTATACAACAATCAAATATGACAGCACCCGCCACATGGATTACTATACTAATTGGCCAGGAATGCATGCTTGTGAGTCAATGAATGGTCATTTTCCTGTTGGTTGGTACTCATTTGAAGGTGGTTATGATCTTCTAAATAAACCTGTTGGTCCTGGTCAATGTGGATCATCAAATCCAATTTGGTTGAAAGGTATGTTAATAGAAATGATGATTTAGAACAGTATGGGAATATGTGGCTCATCCACTTTGTATTTTAAACAAACAAAAATTGCTTACATGTGAAAAACTTAATATTTTTACTCTCTAAATAATTTATATAACTAACTCGGAAATAGTATCTTTATGTGATAATAATGGAGACTTCTGAACTGTATTAATAATATATTTCATAGTTTAAACAATTGCATTTTGGAACCTTAATTTTCCTTGAAAATATTTTTTTTTCTTTTTTTGGTACATTTTTTTGCTTCTGAATGATAAAACCAATGGTTTTGGCATTTTCTATTATAAAATTTTGTATGTACTTTAAAAAAAATATTTGGTTCTTTTTTTTATGAAATGCATAGTAGTTGCCACAAAATTCAGCAATTGGTAAAAAACAACAGATCGATCAATATAACATCTAAATCTAAATAACACATTATAACAATAGCCTGAAAAGCCTGAAATGAGGATATATCATCTAAGCTCTTTTTTTATACCCCCCTCTTCAAAAGTGGGGGGTATATAGTGGTAGAGTGTTCGTCCTTCCGTCCGTCCTTCCGTTACACTTCAGGGTACCCATTTCTTATCCGCAGCTCCTCCTAAACCCCTTGGTGGATTTTCATGAAACTTACACAGAATCTTTGTGACATAATGTAGATGTACACCTACTATTTTAGAATTTGATCAGAATAATTTTTGGAGTTTCCCATAGCAAAACATGGACTTAGCCATTCGCCTACATGGGGGTACCCATCTCTTATCCGCAACTCCTCCTAAACCCCTTGATGGATTTTCATGAAACTTACACACAATTGTTGTGACAAAATGTAGATGTGCATCTACTATTTTAAAATTTGATCAGAATGATTTTTGGGGTTTCCCATAGCAAAACATGGACTTAGCCATTCGACTACATGGGGGTACCCATCTCTTATCTGCAACTCCTCCTAAACCCCTTGATGGATTTTCATGAAACTTACACACAATCTTTGTCACATAATGTAGATGTGCACCTACTATTTTAAAATTTGATCAGAATGATTTTTGGGGTTTCCTATACTTAGCCATTGACTACATGGGGGTACCCATCTCTTATCCGCAACTCCTCCTAAACCCCTTGATGGATTTTCATGAAACTTACACACAATTGTTGTGACAAAATGTAGATGTGCATCTACTATTTTAAAATTTGATCAGAATGATTTTTGGGGTTTCCCATAGCAAAACATGGACTTAGCCATTCGCCTACATGGGGGTACCCATCTCTTATCCACAACTCATCCTTAACCCCTTGATGGATTGTCATGAAACTTTTACACAATCTTTGTAACATAATATAGATGTGCACCTACTATTTGAAAGTTTGATCAGAATGATTTTGGGGTTTCCCATAGCAATACATGGACTCAGCCATTCGACTACATGGGAGTGCCCATCTCTTATCTGCAACTTCTCCTAAACCCCTTGATGGATTTTCATGAAACCTACACACAATCTTTGTGACATAATGTAGATGTGCATCTCCTATTCTAAATTTTATTTGATTAAATATTTTGGGGGGTGGGGGGTATTTATTTTTGAGCTGCAGCTCACAGTTTTTCTAGTTTAGATTTGCGAAATAAATTAGCATAGCACCACAAAAGGTTTTATAACAGTATTAAATAAGAAGAAAGCAAAGAGGCACAAATGGGGCATTCAAGTGTCAAAAGTCTGAAAGGGCAAAGACAAAACCAGTAAACATGAACGAGAACAGCAGGAAGAAACAGACAACATAAAAACACAAAAACAACTTAACAGAAATCAACAACACAAACTCAAGTCATAAGGAGAGTGAACTCGGGATCTCTAGAAGAGTAGCAGTTCCTGCTTGCTAAAGAACACCTGTCACACTGCAAATTGTCAATTTAACATGTCAAATCTGTTAAAGGAAGGCTGAACAAAATCCTATGACCAACCAACAACTTTTAAATACTGTGGTTTCATTATTATTCGTGGGGTATCAATTTTCTTGGTTTTCGTGGATGGCCTTGACCCACGAAATATGATATCCCACGAAAAGGAAATATAACATTGATCTCCATGCTACAAATTTCAGAACCACAAATTTAAGAATCCACGAATCTATCAATTTTCATCAAACCACGAAAATTAATACCAATGAAAATAAATGAATCTACAGTAGTATAAAATGAAATTTTATATTTTTACAGGAGATTTTCCATCAGTAGATAAAGAACTTGGGTTTATAACAGCTTGTGAATCTACAGGCAATGATTTGTGTTATTATAACTGGACCATACCAATGAAGAAATGTGGCACACGACATGTTGTATATTTAAACAAAGCTAATGGAATGAACTGTGGAAGATACTGTTTAGGTAATTTTAAAATACAGTAAATGATATTTTGGTTACATCTTTATTCTTATGATTTATATGTCTTAGATAAAATATATTTGCTGAAATTAAACCATACGATTATTGCTTTCCACATTAATTTCCACTAAAAAATGAGTAACATGATAGAATTTAAGCTATATGCATACATTTCAACATGTTACTCCTAATATTTAAACCACAAGAAAATAACACTTTTCCAGAAAACTTAATTTTCTGCTTTGAATTGTAATAGAAGTCTTTCTTGTTTAGTTATTGTTTTTGTCTCGCCAGCGACTTTAGTCGCTGAAGGCGAGACATAGGTATTACTTTCCGGCGGCGGCGGCGGCGGCGTTAACTTTTTTGTAAGACTTTTGTGGAAAATAAATAACAAGAAAAGTATAATAGCTAGGCATCTGATATTTGGTATACAGACAGTTGGGGGTATGGTCTACGCAACTGGCACCATGCTGTTTTACCTTGACCCAAATTTCATGGTTCAGGGACTCTGTGAACTTAGATGTTTTTTCGGGCCAAAAGACCCCTTTGTAAGACTTTTGTGGAAAATGAATTACAAGAAAAGTTTAATAGCTAGGCATCTGATATTTGGTATACAGACAGTTGGGGTTATGATCTACGCAACTGGCACCATGCCATTTGATCCTGACCCCAATTTCATGGTTCAGTGACTCTGTGGACTTAGATGTTTTTTTCGGGCCAACAAACCCCTTTGTAAGACTTTTGTGGAAAGCCAATTAAGTGAAAAGTATAATAGCTAGGCATCTGACATCTGGTATACAGACACTTTGGATTATGGTCTATGCATTTGGCCCCATGCCATTAGACCTTGACCCCATTTTCATGGTTCAGTGACTTTGTGCACTTAGATGATTGTTGGGACAATTAAAACTTTTGTGGAAAATAAATTAAGTTTAAAGTATAATAGCTAGGCATCTGATATTTGGTATACAGACATTCAGGGTTTTGGTCTACACAACGACTTCATGTTTTGTGACCATGACCCCATTTTCATGGTTCAGTGACTTTTTGAACTTGGATTATTTTTGGGTGGAAAATGACTTAAGTGAAAAGTACAATGTATAATATTATAGCTAGGCATCTGATATTTGGGGATTATGGTATACATAACTGATGTCACCATGTAATGTGACCTTGACCCCATTTTCATTGTTGAATGACTAGTGAATGTTGGTCTTTTTTCATTGTTTCTCAATAACTATGGTATCTAGAACACACTTCAGACATTTTTGTGATGGTTAAATGGAATTCTGTCATCTGTCACATGACCTTGTCTTTAACTTTTCTGAAGGCCCAGCTAGACCTTCAATGAGTTCTGTGATGGTGCTGACAGGCGAGACATACTTTAGTGTCAACTCTTGTTTTCTACCTTTTGTCTCTATATTTTGTCACCAATCAACACTTTGGTTGATTAAACATTGATGCCTAAAAAACCAATTGAAATTAAGGGGCTCTAGGTCAAGGGTCAAGGTCACATAAAGAATTATGAATGGCTGAAGACCTTGAGGATTGATCTTGCTTTTTCCTTTTATCTGTTTCTAAATAAGCACAATTCCTATTATTTAATAGCATAGTTAATACTTTAAACCTGAATCTTTGTGGTAATTTTAATTTCCAATATCAAAGCAGCAGATTTTTACCTTATTTGAGGTTACCCTGTTACACATAGAGATTTTTTTAGATTTCAGGTACAGAATTTCTTTTATTTGATATTATACCCCCACTTGTAAGAGAGGGGGCTATATTAAAAAAACCTTGTCCTTCTGTCCGTCTGTCCGTCTGTCCGTAACAAACTTTCATAACAGATTTCTCAGCTTCAATTGAAGAGATTTATTTCAAATTTGGTATACAGCTTAAGCATGATGAGTTGTACTGTGCCTCTTCTTTTAAGGTCAGTCGCACATATACTTCTGTTTTCTGAGAAGACTTTGACTTTTTTAAGTGTCATAAACAGACAATTTTTCATAACAGATTTCTCGGCTTCTACTGAAGGGATTGATTAAAAATTTTGAACAAAGCTTTTTTATCTTGAGTTGTACTGTGGCTTCCCTTTCCAGTCAGTGGGGGTATCCTTGGCACGACTAAGTGTAACACCTTGTTGTACATGTAGTTATCATAACCCATGGGTTGAGTTTAGAGCAACAGAATTCCAGTAGTGTTGTTATAAAAGCACAATGATTATTTCTTCAAAATGCCCACTTTGGAATTTCAGAGCAGAAAAATTCAACCTTTGAAACATCTTGGGACTACCCCTGTCACATGTACAGCACTATTCCTAGTGGTTTTGACAGAACTAAAGATCACACCTTACAGCCAGGAGAATATGAATGGTGTGATGGAAGTTACTATGACAGTTACTATGGAGGTAACATGGGTCAGTTGGGGATGGATGGATGGTATAGAGTTAGTAGTGGAGAAAACATTTTGAATGAGGCACCAGAACAAGGTCAATGTGGATCCAGGTCACCTTTGTGGTTGCAAGGTAATATTTTAAACACCTCTACTTTTATGCTCCCACGACGACATGTCGGGGGGCATTAAGTTTTACTCATGTCCATCCGTACGTATGTACGTCTGTCCATACCAATTCCGTCAAGCTTTTCCCAGAAACCATACATGGGAATGAATTGAAACTTGGTAGGATGGTTCAGAATGACAAACTATACGTCCTAAGTGAATTTCAGGTCTGTCGGACATCTACTTCCTGTTTGGGACTAGGCAAATATGAAAATCAACTTGAAAATTTCTGTCAAGCTTTTCTCTAAAACCATACTTGAGAATAAATTGAAACTTGTTAGGATGGTTCAGTATGGCAATTTGTATGTCTTAAGCGACTCTCAGGTCTGTCGGATATATACTTCCTGTTAAGGACTAGGCCGATGTGAAAATCTATGAAAATCAACTTGAAAATTTCTGTCAAGCTTTTCTCAGAAACCATACTAGGGAATGATTTGAAACTTAGTAGGATGGTTCAGTATGCCAAACTGTACGTCTTAAGTGACTTTCAGGTTTGTTGGACATCTACTTCCTGTTTGGGGCCTAGAGGGGGCATCCGTGTCCCTTGGACACATTCCTTCTTTATTTCTAATAACTTTTATCTCCCCTGCAAACCTGTTGGAAGAGGTGTAAAGAAATCCTCTTATCTGCCATTTGTTTTCATGAATTTATCAATGGAATTTGATGAAAATTTATAAATCTTTTTTCTTAAGATGTTGGTTATTCAATTTTTGAATGTCAAACCATAACTTTATCTTAAAATTTCTACATTAATCACTTATTGAGAAGAATCTATTATCATCACTAGGAGTGTTGTCATCTGTTGAAAATTTTTCAAAAATCTTCTCAAACTACTCAATAGAATTTAATGAAACTTTTAATGAATAACACTAAAGGTTTTCCACACTTGAGTTGTGTTTAGAGTTTTCATCAGTCAACATGATAAAAAATGAGAATGTACCATTAGTAAAATCACTTTTAATGACTTATAACTCAGAAACTATAAACAGATAGAAAATACCTGATGGATATTCAACTCTTAGAAATACACCTGAACTTATTGACCAATTACTGAACAAATGGTCAGTTGGATCCAAGTTAGATCAGGTTCTTCATGGCTCGTAAACTTCACTGACCTAATATTAAACCTCTTAATCCTCTTAAGACACATAATTGCCAAACCTATTGGTGTAATTCACTTGAAAAAAGGAACACTATTCAGAAATCAAGTGTAAAGTTCTATTTTGTTTTCATTGTATCAAATGTGTCATATGACCTCTTTTAGGGGTTATGCCCCTTTTAAGGTGAAATATCACAATTTTATGTTTTTGCCTCATAGAAAATCTTGCAAAAAGACAAACAAATCTTGTGCTGACTAAAATATTCAGCTCAAGAAGCTCTACAAAAGTCTTTTTTACACTTGTTAGTTGAAATGCCTGGTGATAGAAACTTTTCAGTACCAGGTTAGTGATTGAGGTTCTTGGGTACCTCTTATTTATGTGTGTTGGAGTTATAAGAGGATTTCTAAGATTTATAAGTATTCTTATGCCCATGAGAAGACATGTCAGGAGCATTAAGTTTTACTTGTGTTTGTCAATACATACGTCTGTTTGTCCATACAAATTTGTACATGAGAATGATTTGAAATTGAGCAGGATAATTTAGTATAACAAACTGAATGTCTAAAGCAACTTTCAGACCTGTCAGACTTCTATTACCTCTTTGGGACTGAACCAATATGAATAATCCTGTCAAGCTTTTTACAGAAACCTTACATGAGTATGATTTGAAACTTTGTAGGATGGTTCAGTATGACAAACTGCATGTCCTAAGTGACTTTCAGACATATCACACTTCTACTTCCTGTTTTGGGCCTAACGAAGGCATCCATGTCCCAGGACACATTCCTTCTTTATTATGGAATATTTTCAGGAACATACCCTGAGAGTTATGGTGAGGTATCTGAGATGATGGCTTGTATGGTTGGTAATCATTCTGATTGTGATTATAGCTGGGATAGTTATGCTATCAACTGTGGCAGTTTTAATGCTGTACATCTAAAAACTGACAGTTTGGGAAGATGTGGAAGATACTGTATTGGTAAGTTTTTTTAGTGAAAACTAAAACAAATCAGTATTTTCTTACTTATCAAGTCTTTATCAAAGTTATTGTATTAGTCGGTTTAATATCATTTGGTTATGGTTATTTCAGATTTTAGTCCATTATTGTTTATAATTCCTCATATGAAGTTGTTAAATGTTTAACATTGAAAAACTTCATCACATAGTTGTTCAAAAATGACCTATATTTTTTAATTTATATTCTAAACAATTTTTAGTGCTTTTATTTACATATAATATATATGTATTCCAGAGCGTCCTGCTGACCCATGTAATAACTACACCATGTTAGATTATGATGCTTCACGACATGTAGACTACAGTCATACTATCAAAGATTCTGGTTGTGAAGCTATGTATCTACAGCCTGGGTGGTATAGGTTTGAGGGAGAACATGGATTAGCTACTTCACCACCAGATTATGGACATTGTGGAGCTTATTCTGGTGTATGGATCAATGGTGAGTAGATCAAAAAGGTATTGTACTTTAGTTACTTGGCTTGGTTCAATGTCCAGTAAATTACCTTAATTTGAGCCCTGTTATGAGAAAATATAACAGAGAAAATAATTCCTACTCTGATCGTCCTGTAATTATCAGCTAAAAACAGTGGTCCTGTGAATTGAGTGAGTAATATCCAATTCATCTTTTTTAAAAGATGACCATCAAATTGGATAAAAGTAGGCTTTATTGAGGACACTAAAGAGGCAATATTTGTGCACTACAAATTGGAATGACTCAGATATGTATTGTTTTAAATAAATAACTTGTTTCCCCTTCCAGTTCTTAAATGGTTCATTACAATTTTGTCTCTGTCTTTCTTTGAAAAAAAAAATGAAAATAAGAGATCAATTTTTCCATTATTGGGTTGAAAATTCAGTTTTGAAATTTTCACTTTTTATTCAATATAGGTAGCTTACCAGAATCTGAGGGTAACATCAGTTATGTGAAGGCCTGTGAAACAGACAGCATGAATTATTATGGCAATGCAGATTGTGTCATGTCATGGGATATACCAGTGATGAAATGTCAAGACTTTAATATCTTCTATCTGAAGCCATCAGGAATGTACTGTGGAAGATACTGTCTAGGTAATTACTATCCCCAACCTATTGTAAATAATATGGAAGAGTTCAACAAATGTCAAACGTATGATTAGAGCTATTATTAAAAAAAATCTTTGCCAGAGATGTTTTTGTTTTACATTGTATAAAGCCACTTGGCTGTTTGTGCTCTATTTTTTATCAATATTATAGTGATAAATCAGGGCTATGAACATGGTGAATCAGCTTGGGGTTGGGTGAAAAATTTTCATAACAGTTTTTGTCTCGCCTGCGAAGCAGAGCGGGACATAGGTGTTACTTTACCGGTGGCGGCGGCGACGGCGTTAACTTTTTGCAAAAGTTTTATGAGCATTTCCATATCTCAAGAACTATAGGTCCTGGGTTGATGAAACTTGGTATGCATATGCCCCAGTAGTAGCTTAGCACAGTTGCATCCCCATCTTTTGACCTTGACCTTGATTTTCCGGTTGAGTGACTTTGACAATTTTCAATACATATAATAGCAATGGAAAAGTTTTGCCAGCACCTCCATATCTCAAGAACTATAGGTCATAGGTTGATGAAACTTGGTATGCATATGCCCCAGTAGTAGCTTAGCTCAGTTGCATCCCCATCTTTTGACCTTGACCTTGATTTTCCGGTTGAGTGACTTTGACAATTTTCAATACATATAATAGCAATGGAAAAGTTTTGCGAGCACCTCCATATCTCAAGAACTATAGGTCCTAGGTTGATGAAACTTGGTATGCATATGCCCCAGTATTAGCTTACCACAGTTGCATCCCCATCTTATGACCTTGACCTTGATTTTTCGGTTGAGTGACTTTGACAATTTTCAATACATATAATAGCAATGGAAAAGTTTTGCGAGCACCTCCATATCTCAAGAACTATAGGTCCTAGGTTGACGAAACTTGGTATACATATGCCCCAGTAGTAGATTAGCACAGTTGCATCCCCATCTTTTGACCTTGACCTTGATTTTCTGGTTGAGTGACTTTGATTATTTTTATTGCATATATTTGCAATGTTTAAGTTCTATAAACATCTTTTGATCTCAGAAACTGAAAATCCATGTAAATTCAAAATATAGTGGAAGTAAGAAAGAATAATTGTTTCTGATGGTGCCGGCAGGCGAGACATACTTTAGTGTTAACTCTTGTTTTTATCAGCAACTACTAATAACATGGTCTTGATTTTTGGTATGTGGCAGATTGAGCATGTCAAATACACTGATCAAACTTTTAAAATCATTGTTTTATTTCAGAACCAGGAAATATTCCCTGGGATGTCCCATGTCATTCTCGTCAAATAATACCAAGTAACTTTGAGAGAAGTGTAAACTATACCAAACAAGATAATGACAGAGAATACTGTGATAATCAGTGGCATATTGATAACTGGGAGATTTATAATGAGGGATGGTATGCCTTCAGTGGAGGTGAAGATATTCCAACATGGCCGCCAGAATCAGGGAAGTGTGGCACAAAGTCACCTATATGGGTAGATGGTAAGATATTTGTCTTTTGTTTTATATTAAGTCTATTTCATTAGTCTGTATGCTAAATTCCATTTATATTTGTCAATACTGTAATAAAAAGGTAATATTGGAATGTTAAAAAGTGTACCCAATACAACCTTCATAAACAAAATTTTGTTTTCCATGCGTCTAAGCTTGCCTTAAGCTGTAAAGCATTTTTCTGATCTTCGAAATTCGCCTGCAAATGACTTTATTAATTAACTTTGTTTTTATTATATATGTTGTATCTTAATTACTCATGTGTCTTGAAGCATTTATATCCTTAAGTTTTAAATTATTCATACATTACATTTCATGCCACCAACAAATTGCTTACTCTTCCTGAGCACCTGAGTTCACTCTCATTTCGACTTGAGTTCGCGTTGCTGAATGGGGTTTTGTTGTTATGTGTGTGTGTTTAATGTTGTTATGTGGTTTGTTTCGTTGTGATGATTTTTTGTCTGCCGGTTTTGTCTTTGTCTTTACGGTTTTATGATACTGATTACTCCTTTGGTACACCTTTGCTTCTTTAAAACAAACATTCCCTTAAAAAATGCTCTTACAACTTTCGAACAAAAGGATTGCATATGCATCTTCCATATGAGGAAAATTTAAGTAAGCCTTAAGAATTTTTCAGAATTCTATGGTATTAATATTTGGATCATTTACTGCATCAGGAGTATGTTGTCTTATGATTTTGTCTTTACATAAACCATGTTTTTGTCTACCTTAGGTTCCCTTCCAACTGAGTATGCAGAAATGTCTAACCTGACAGCTTGTATGGTGGTTAATGATTCTAATTGTCAGCACAGCTGGAATGTATCGGTCATGAATTGTGGTGACTACAATGTGGCTCATCTACAACCTGTGCCACAACAATATGATTGTGGTAGATATTGCATTGGTAAGTTGTCAGGTTTCGTACATTAATTTGAATGATATAATATGAGTCAATGCAAAAGCATCCATGTAAAAAAAATGTATCATTTGCCTTTAGAGAAATCTTACACAGCAAATTATTCAATTTATCAGTATTATTAATCATTATGTTTTCTTTGATATATGCCGCTGATCAACCCTGTATCATGAACAGGTGTTGATCACCCAATTTATCAGGTCAATACGGTGACGTAGCACTTACATTATCAGTTCCCACAAAAAATAGTTAATTTCAACATGAAAAATAATTGTTTAAAAAGAAAAAATCACATTTTGTTGCTCAGGGATTACTGAAAAAAAGAATATAGGACTTTTAAAATCATGAGATCCAGTTTATCATTGGTCATATTCTATATGTGTCTGTCAATCAGATATCCCACTTAAACAAGTAAACAGAATTTTACTTCTTTAGGTAAACAAAAATTTACTTGTTTAAGTAAAGTATTTTTCTCTGAGCAAAAAATTACCTATACAAGTAAATTTGAAAAACTTTGAGCTCATTTTACTTGTTGCACAATATTTTTACAATCAAACTGATAATTTTCTTTAAATGTTTACATCATCTGCTCTATGGTCCATTAAAAATTTCTGATGCGCATGGCTGTCTTCATGGTGCCACGGCCTTTGAAAATTGCTCTTTTGGAACAATAACTCAATTAACTGAAGATAACAGATAATCTCAGTCTGGTAAAGGTTGCTAATACTATTAGCCATATAAATAATCATGAATGAAAGTAAATTGCATGACTAGATAAAGATAATTAAGAAAAGAATGATTTTCTATCATTTTACTTGTACAAGTAAATTAGTGAAAGTCAAAATAAGGGAGACAATTTTAACTCTTAAAAGTTTACCTATAGAAGTTAAAATCTGTTTACTTGTACAAGTGGGATCTCTGACTGTCTGTTAATGAGCAGAACTTTTATTAAACTTGTCTACCAAATTCCAAAATTAAAGGGCTAATGTGTTAAAAGGCAGAGCTAAATCTAAGAGCTAAAATAAAGAACGATCTGTTTTTCACAAACTTGAAACATATCAATTTTGTTCCTTTGCTCCGCCCACTTAAACATTTGTTAAGAAATCTGTAATTTGGCTCTGCCTACTTGATAATATATGACCTATTGATTAGATTATAGGTTAAAGGTCAACAATGCTTAAGTATACATCACTTGGTGTATCGATACATGAAATGTAGTGCGCATTTATTATAGAGGTATAAAGATGTACCTCTTAGTTAGTGATGTTCCAATTAATCGATTAATCGGAAAATCTAATCCAAATGGGCTGCCGATGCTACTTATCGATTATAAAATCAATAATAAGTGAATTTATGCAAATATTGCAGAGAATTACATTAATTTGGAAAGTAAATTTTATCATTTTCATGAAAAATTTAGTCCAATTTTATGATCGATTAATAATCGATTGTGATCTTTTGATTATTTCTGATGATCGATTATTTCTGATGATCGGCTCTGCCTAAAAAGATAACAGAAAGTTCAACCTTGTAGATTCTTTATTTGGAAAGGAAAAAAGGCAGTCAAAATTATCCTTAAGTTTTTTTGCTATGATCTATTCAAATAATTATTTTTTTAATCTCACAGAACAAGATGTTGATCCTTGCTCTAACTACACCCTCATAGAATATGATGAGAGTCGCCATGCTGATAACACTTCAATGAACTACATGTATTCATACTGTGATAATATGGAGTATCATAAATCTGGGTGGTATAGATTTGGAGGTGATTACAAAGTGGCTACAATGCCACTGGGACCTTACCACTGTGGTTCCTCTTTACCAGTATGGTTTAAAGGTAAGTATGCATCCTTGGGTCTTCATTTATGTCATTGTGATTTTTAGGCAATTATGATATATTAGGACAAAACCACTGTGGCTGATTTTCTTAAGAGTGGTTTACAGTGGAGTTTTTTCATTTTCTTCAGTGCACTAAATTAAAATTACTACAAGGTTACAGACAAGTCGAAGTCTGATACGTATTTCATCTATTCAAGACTCATCAGAGGCACTCTACCCAAAATTTTTGAAAAAGCTTATCACTGTACAGTTATGAAGAGCATAGAACAATAAAACTAAAAATGCTGAAATGGGGACCCAAATTATTACTAAGATTGCCAACCTATATGTCTGGGGCAGGAAGAATCTTTGGGTTAAAACAATTTTGAATTTGAATTTGAATGGATAAAAATGAGATATTGAATAATTATATGTGACTCAACTTCTTTATATGGGACAGCAGTTTCAAAATCTTTAATGTAAGATTATAATTTATTTTTGTAGGAAGTTTTCCCAAACAAGACAGACAGATAGAGTACCTTACAGCTTGTGAATCCTATGAAAACTCCATATGTAATTATAATTGGAGTGTTCCAGTGATGAAATGTGGAGGGTTTGATATTTTATATCTCCGACCTAAAGGCATGTGTGGTAGATACTGTCTAGGTATGTAAAATGAATGCTTTTAAGATAAAGATTTTTAAAATTTTCGTTTTCCTAAGGAACAAATAGTTGGTTATTTTTTCAAACCCTTAAAGGAAGTTTGATATTGGCACCTACTCTCCACCTTATTTAATTACTGTCAAACCTCGTTAACTCGAAGTCGAGGGGACCATTGAAAAGTATCTGAGTTATCAGAGGTTCGACTCATCCAAGTTACGAATAAACTTGAAGTGGAATCTTCTGTCGTGTGTTTTATGTACAATCTTCCATGTCTAGATGTTTCTCGTATTTTGTGTGTTTGAAGACATGTCATCGTGTCAAGAAATTACTTTGTGTGAAATAAATAAAATAAAAATAAAACATGTTTTAAAAATTTATTCAAATCTTGAAGCACCATCATTTGAAGTTATCAACCATTCAAACATTGAAAACGAAACGTATTAACACGTATGTTGTAAATCACTGGTTGTGGTGGAAGTTGAGTTGACTTTCTTCTTGAGATGATGCTGATTTATTTTATTTTATTTGAAAAATCAGTTAATCATTGTAATTTATGAATTGAAACTAAAAAATCGTTTAAAAATCTGGCTTTACTGATTAAATTTGTCTACTCAGATTAAACACACAATTAACCATGATGTTAAAAACACTTGGGTGATCAGATCAAACAGTTACACATGAATACACACGTGTCCAATCATTGAATAAACAACTCATGATTTACTCCTTTTGAAGCCATACAGCGGTCACAAATCAATTAAAATGAAATCAAAGGATTTGACAAGTCGACTTCAACTAATCAGGGTTAATTATTATTATTTTCAAAGCTTGGGGACTGTCAAAATACCTCGACTTAACCGAGAATTTGAACTATCAGAGTTCGAGTAATCAAAGGTAAAAATACATTGAGTTAATGGGAATTTTTTTTGGACTTTCAAAATAGTTCGGGTAATCCGAGTATTTGAATAATCTGAGTTCGACACATCGAGGTTCGACTGTAATGTCTTTGATTCAAATAAGAGGGGCCTGGGTGGCCAAGTAGTCTAAGGTGCTGGTTTAAATACCACACTATTGATCACTAGCCGTTCACCTCTCAGCTGGTGTTTGAGGGACTTCCCCCAACTGTTTCATTTGGTTTGTCAGTTACATGCCCAAGGTTGGTGGTTTCCTCAGGATACTCCAGTTTCCTCCACCATTAAAACTGACTGCCCTACATGGCACAGGTGCATCTATAAAGGGCATTTAACACAAACACACACACAATTTCAATAAATGTTTTTTTATAGAACCTAAAGATCCAGAATGGATACAGACTTGGGACATTCCTTGTCAAAATGACTATTACATGTATGGTATGGTCCACACTACACAGATACAAAGTAGCTTTGAGAGGTCCCCTCTCTACACACTTCAACCTGAGGATTATTTCTACTGTGACGGTTACAATGATTATCATTACCACTCAATGGATGTAACATCTGAAGGATGGTACAGTTTCAGTAATGGGGAGAATGTTGTCAATTATCCTGTAGAACCCAGGCAGTGTGGATCTTGGTATCCTATCTGGTTTAATGGTTAGTACAGATTTATCTTACATTTAAAATTTCCGTTTGTCAGGATTATTTTTCAATTTAAGATGATATTTTTTGTCAGATCTGTATGAAATTTTGATCACTCTTTATCCCTTACATGAACAATACAGTTCATCATTTTCAAAAATCAAGATTGAATGAAAAGTACTCAAACCCAAAAACATGCGAACAATGAAGCCAAATCCAGCACCATGGATATTGACCATGTGCAATAGAATAAAAGAAATTATCCTATTGTGACAAACATATGCCAAGTGGGCCATCAGTGTTTTTAGCAACGCATAAATTGGAGCATGTATCCCAAAATTTTTATATATGAACAAATCATATCTATAGCCTACATGGCTCATTTATTTTAATTCTAGGAACATATCCCACCAGTTATGGTGAAATCAAAACTATGGAAGCCTGTATGGCCAGTAATTATTCTGATTGTGAACACAGCTGGGATGTTTATGTAATGAAGTGTAACAACTCAAACAAGGCTTTCCTGAAACCTGATTTAAAAGAATGTGGACGCTATTGTATGGGTAACTATTGGTGCATTGAAATTTAAAAGTAGATTTCTATTTAGCCTACAATTTTTTTCATCTCATAACATGATTATTTTATGATTCAAACTCTAAGTAAATATAAACACAAATTTGTTTAACAGCAATAACTTGTCACATTTTTTTCTTTATTTAAGTTTTAAATGAGCCAATAAAGTAAACAATTGTGTCATTGTCATACTAAACTGTCAATTGCTGAATTAACCTTTGTTTAGAAATTACATTGGTAATATGTTTTCTACAATATAACATTGTATTTATATTGACTCTAACCATGACAAACTACAATCTAAATAATTTCAGAGCCTCTAGCCCATCCATGTGACAACTACACAACAATACCCTACAATCCTAAGTACCATGTTGACTACTATGACCCCTATGCTATGGATGACTGTAATTCTGCTTGGTCAGTTGGATGGTTCAGAATTGATGGGGACTATAAACTGTCGACAAAACCTGTTGGTCCAGGACAATGTGGATCCAATAGTCCTCACTGGTTAAAAGGTATGTTAGTGTAGACAATGGGCAATGTGGATCAAATCTTTGGCAGATGTTTAAAGGTATGTTTGTGTAGTCCAGGGATAGCATGGATCGTTCAAGCCATCTTGATATACCAATCACCAGTTGATTCATTCCAGAAAACTCCAAATACATGTTTTGGAGTACTCTAATGTCAAAGGTTAATAGGTGTAAAATCTGATGTCACTACATGGAGAGCAATGCAAGCAAGATATTTATCAATTTGTTTCAAGAAAATTGAATACAAATTTGCGTTGATCAAATGTTAAGGCTTAAATAATATAAATATAAATAAAAATATTTTCAAGGGGTTGAAGACCAAGGAACAGCTTGGCACTACTTTATTTAACTCAATTTATATAACAGTTTTTCAGTAAAATCAGGTTACAAGATGGCTTTTATTTTACTCACAATCTGGGTATAATTTATGGTTTATAGCACTATCAGGTTAATTGATATGCTAATGCAGGCACAATTAAGGCAATTGTATATAAGTCCTCTTCTGCAAAGTTTAAAAAGATCATGAACATAAATGTTCCTTTAATGAACAGCTACACTAAATTTCTACAAAGAATAAAGATTTTCTGAAATTGCTACAAAGGATAAAGATTTTCTGAAATTACTACAAATGATAGCGAGCATCGCAGATGCGAGTCCTACGGCACTGTGCATGTTTTGAGATGTGCCAGAAATATACTGACGAGAAAACCGGAACCTGTCTACTTCTACTTTTACGGAGCAAAAAATAGAATTTACTGGTAGCAAGTGAAACAATCAACCATCTGGGCTTATAAAATATACATCATAATCTGTTATGCAAAAATAGAAATGCAATACCAGTAATAAAACCCTCATTCATCAACTTGTTTATTTTTACAGAAAGATTTTTATTTAAACACCACTCGGTCTTTTCCGCTGAAAAACAATTTTCGGGAAATTACCGAGCTAGCTTTGGGCAACTGAAATCCAATTGACCTAATGCATGATACTGACCAAGCTTTGTTAAATTCTAAGCAAGATAAAAAAATACATCAATTAACTTAATAAAATCAATTACAACCTTGCATTGACAACAACTTCTTCATAGTATAATAATAGATAAAAGGGTCTTATCTGAAATGAAAATGAAAGTAGAGTCCCATCCTGCGGTGTTTTACTCACTTTCCTCAATCCTGCAAGATATTTTTACTTTACATTTTTGTCCGTCAGGTTTCTTTATGTACTTTCTGTTACCAATGGAACAAATGAAACACTGATACTCAGAAAATCTCACAAAACCGGGCAGAATCTGAATGTTGTTTTGGTCTGCTGAAGATGCGCGAAATAATCTGACAAGAAATGACGTCATGGAATCCATAAAGGGATAATTTCGTCCCCGCTAATTGTCGTCCCAGAATGTCACAGAGATTTATCATTTGCACTAAAAATGGACTCTGCTTTACTCTAATTCCTTGTTGGAAGTTCCTTCTTAAGACTTAGCTGGTCGAGCAGATTTTTAAAGGATATATAAATTTTTGATGCTCGCTAAAAAGGCAGGGCCTTAATCATATTAAAGATTTTGCTTTAAATATAGATTTTTTTCATTTCTTTGACAGGAACATTACCAGAGACTGACAATGAAATCTCCTACCTCAAGTCATGTCAGGCCAGTGATTCTTCCCCATGTTCTAACATGTATTATGGCAATTCTGTACCTGTAATGAAATGTGGCGATTTTGACATCATGTACCTACGTAATCATGCCATGTGTTTGAAAGGATACTGCTTAGGTATGTTATTTTTTTTTCAATACATGTATTATTATATTATAATGATATCCCATTTTGGCAGGATTTCACAGAGTGAAAAATCTGGTTCATAAAATGATGAATTTTGGGCAGTGGGTGGGCATGCAGGCAGGATTTGAAGAAATTTTGGTAACAAATCTCTCAGCAACTCTTATCACATCTACTTGATATTTTGTATACTGTATCAGGGTGGGGTTCCATAAAGTGGGATTGGATTTCAGGTCTGTCACTCACCTACATCGGTCCAGTGCAGGGCCGGGTTGGGGAATAAGCCGACAGCAAAGCCTAGCTTGTCCTAAGAGGCGACTAAGGGTCTTGGGATTCTGACGTCGGGTCGGTGCTCAGCCCACAGAGCAACCAAGTGTCTACCCTTGTGTGTGGAGAGTGCCAAGCTTCATGCACGTAAAAGACCCTTTTGTGGACCGCCAAGTAGTGCACCACATAGGCTAAATTTTCCGCCCCTACCCACCTCTCCCCTTTTCCTGTGGTTCTTCAAAATTTACTGGTAATTTTTTTCCCACGCCATTCCCAAATTTCATTTATCATCATCATTTCATGTTCATCGCCTGTAAATAACCTATATAGCATTGCACATGCGTAAAACACCAACTCACTCACTCACTCACCTACTTCCAGCAATTTTTTATTTTAACAGATTTTTAAAACTTAAATTTACACTAACACTTTTCCAATTTTTATCCGGATTTCATAGAGTGAAAAATTCAGGTTATAAAATGGTGAATGTCGGGTTGGGCAAGGAAGAAATCTTCAAAACAGTTTTCTCAGCAACTACTAATCACAGCCACTTGATATTTTGTATACTGCATCAGGGTGGGTTCCCATAAAGTGGGATTCAATTTGAGGTCTGTCGCCCATCTACTTCCTGTTTACCTGGTCAAAAGTAGAAAATTTTCATAACAGTTTTCTCAGCAACCTCTAATCACAGCCATTTGATATTTGGTATACAGCATAAGGGCATAGAACTGTATATTTAATATATTTTATCTATGATAAGGGTGAGGTCCCATAATGTGGGCTTCGATTCCAGGTCTGTTGGTCATCTACTTCCTGTTTATCTACTTAGTTAATTTTTGACATTAATGGTAAAAAAAACTGTCTTTGACCCATTTTTCTTTGTAAAGTTTTGGAAATATTTATTCAATTGTTTAAAAAAATCTGAAAATTTAACCTATATACTGTCCATATAAAAACTTCCAGAACACAAGACAATTACTGTATATGTGGAAATTTTCGAGGGGTGTTATTTTTACGTTTTTGTAAAGTTAACCTTTTGTGTGGGGGATAAATTCGTATTTCATTTGATTATTTATACTATGGACTTCAAGAATACTCTATTTGCATGGGGGATATTTTCTCAGATATTTTGTGATTGTGAATGAAGCGAAAATTTCCATGTTTACAGTATAAAATCAGCAATTGAAAACATCAGATTTAATTGTTAGTTGAAATGAGTTTTGGGATGTATTACAGAAGCACAGAATGACACAACAACATCCACCTGGGATACCCCATGTCACACTCACTACACCATACCCAGTACATTTGAAAGGAGTGTAAATTATACCCTCCAGTCTGGAGAGCTCCAGTCATGTGACAATGGCATGTACATGTCATATTATAATGGTTACACAAGTAGCTATGATATTGATATGGAAGGATGGTACAGATTTGATAACTATGAAAATATTCCCACATGGGCACCTGAGCCAGGACAGTGTGGATCTAAGAACCCAATCTGGCTTGATGGTAAGTTGACACACTGTGATTGTGGGACCTAGAAATAGTCCATGTTCATTTTCCTGAGTGCAAATTAGTAAAACAAGATTTGGAAAATAAGTAGACATTTTTATACCCCCACTCGTAAGAGAGGGGGCTATATTGCAATCACCTTGTCCGTCCGTCCGTCCGGTTCAATTTCTCTGCTTTTACTGGATGGATCGGTTTAAAATTTGGTACACAGCTTCAGCATGATAAGTTATACCATGCCTCCTTATTTCAGGTCAGTCCATCATCTACTTCTTGTTTTCTGAGCCGACTTAGACTTTTTTAGGGTAAAAAATTTTAAATGTGAAATTTTTCGTAACAGTTTTCTCAGCTTCTACTGGATGGATGGGTTTCAAATTTGGTACACAGGTTCATCATGATGAGTTATACCGTGCCTCCCCTTTCCAGATCAGTCCATCATCTACTTCCTGTTTTCCGAGCCGACTTAGACTTTTTAGGGTAAAAAATTTAAAATGTGAAATTTTTCGTAACAGTTTTCTTGGCTTCTGCGTGATGGATTGGTTTCAAATTTGTTACACAGTTTCAGCATGATTACTTTTACCGTGCCTCCCCTTTCCAGGTCAGTCTATCATCTATTTCATGTTTTCAAAGCCGACTTAGACTTTTTATGGGTCAAAAATAGACAATTTTTCGTAACAGTTTTCTCGGCTTCTACTGAAGGGATTGATTTCAAATTTGGTACACAGCTTCAGCATGATTAGTTATACCGTGCCTCCCCTTTCCAGGTCAGTCGGTCATCTACTTCCTGTTTTCTGAATGGTCGAGTGGGGGTATGCTTAGCACGACTTAGTGCAACCCCTTGTTTTGTTCTTCTAATTCTTTGAAATTAGTGTATTGTTAAGGAAAATTCACATCTTATTTTCACACTTGGATATCAAAATTGATAACCTCACATAATTTACCCTCTAATTATGCTACATGTATAACCTTGTCTTTAATCTTGAAAATGATTGTGTCAGAAAAGTGTAATCAGCTGAAATATTTGAAATTGTGTTATTTTGTGTATTAAAACTTACAAGTATTTCTAAATTTAAGATATCAGAAATATTCAATCAGTCTTCGAAATTAGTCTGTACCTACTTGAAATATCCAGTTAAAATTGGTTGGGTCCAGTTAAATTTTGCATTGATTTAAATTAAACAGATAGGAAATTTGAAAATTTGATGAAAATAGGCAATACCTGACTCCACTTCCTAATTTCTTTGACTGTTCAATTTCTCACAAAACAAAACAGAGTTACTCATTTGCATACTAATTTTCTTTATGTCCAGGAACCTATCCCTCAGAATATGCTGAGATGTCCTTAATGAAGGCCTGTAAAGTTGTCAATGACTCAAGTTGTTATGAATTCTGGGATACCTATGTGATGCATTGTGATGGGTATAATGTTGCTCGTCTGACACCTTACTTCAGTGGGTGTGGAAGATACTGTATGGGTATGTAGTGCATGTATAAAAATTTGAATGTTGTTATTTTAATTTCATTTGAATTTTCATAGAATAACATCTCCATTTTGGGATATTTTTGTTTTTTTACAGATTTTCTGTTTGTGTTCTTCTTTTGTAGAAATGCCTTTTAACATCCATTTTTCTTAATAAATTATACATTACATTTGAATACATTCTTTGACTGATAATTTCATGATTATTTTTAGAAAAAGAAAAATTCAAAATATTTATATTCATAATAATGATAGTAAGCAAAAGTAGAAAAAAATAAGAACCAGATAAATTAAACATTTTTCCTGTTGTTCCAATAAAAACAGTCGATTTATTTGCTTATAATTTTTTCTATTTATTAATTGAAATACTTTTTCTATTAAAAAAGAGTATTACTTAGTGATAGTGCAATTGAATTTATACTTGCAGAATATACCATAGACCCATGTGATAATTATACCACCATTGAGTATGACAGCACCAGACATGTAGATAACTATAACCAGTGGCCACCAATGCACAACTGTGAGTCTAGTAGCAGTCATTTTTCCCCTGGTTGGTACTGGTTTGAGGGAGACTACAACATTGCCAATCACCCTGTTGGACCTGGACAATGTGGGTCATCTAATCCAATATGGCTGAAGGGAGGTTTTCCAGCTGTTGATGGGGACATTGGATTCTTGAAGGGATGTGAATCAACAGACTATGATCTGTGTAACTATAACTGGACTGTACCAATGATGAAATGTGGTGCACGGAACATTGTTTATCTAAACAATGCTAATGGGATGAACTGTGGAAGATATTGTTTAGGTGTGTTTTGAATATATTTATGTAATATTGAAGTAATTTTTTGAGACAATATCTTTTGTTTTGTGTTTATCTGAAAATAGAAAGAAAATATTTGGTAAACAATTATATTTAAAATGTAAATGACAGAGATACACACCTGTCAGGTCACAGCTAGGCAGGTAAATTTTGTATACAGTTTTTATGCCCTGTGACGACATGTGGGGGCATTAAATTTAACTCATGTCAATCCATTCATCTGTCCGTCCGTACGAATTTCCCTCAAGCTTTTCGCAGAAACCATTCAAGAAATGATTGAAACTTAGTAGGATGGTTCAGTATGGCGAACTGTAGGTCCTAAGCAATTTTCAGACCTGTCGGACATCTACTTCCTGTTTAGGACTTCGGCCGATGTGAAAATATGTGAACAAGATATGAAGATTTCTATCAAGCTTTTCTCAGAAACCGTTCAAGAGAATGATTTGAAACTTAGTAGGATGGTTCAGTATGACAAACTGTATGTCCTAAGCAATTTTCAGACCTGTAAGACATCTACTTTCTGTTTGGGACTTAGGCTGAGTGAAAATATGTGAACATGACTATGAAAATTTCTGTCAATCTTTTCTCAGGAACTGTACACAAGAATGAATTGATACTTGGTAGGATGGTTCAGAAGGACAAACTTTATATCCTTAGCAACTTTCACACCTGTTGGACTTCGAGTTCCTGTTAAGGGCCAGCGGGGGCATTTGTGTCCTATGGACACATTCCTCCTTTATTTTAACTTTTATAACACATCTTTTTGATATTAAGTGTACAGCTTTAGCATGGTATCCTATATAGTAAGATTTGATTTCCAATGTCCTATCATTTATAGTCATTAATAGCAAGCAAAATTTTGTTTATTGTGCCACTAGTTTTTAACATGCATAATTAAAAGTCAAAGCAAAGTCTAACAAAAGGAGATAATTTTTAACATATATTGGTGTAGTGATTATGTTCATCCTATTATTTTGGAAAAATTATTTTTGATAAATTTTTACACATTGAACCCAGCCACTCTTTCCAAACATTTTAAGTTGGTGAGACACACCAAGGCATGAAATTAGTTTTCCTTGATTGGCTGTTAAAATAAAATCCAATTTTACAATATATTCATTGTAAGTATGAAGTGTGATATTTTTATCGTTTTCTTTTTTCAAGAGTCATTGCCAACACAATGTCTTTTTAATGATAAAATTATATGTTAATTTTACAGAGCAACAAAATTCCACCTTTGTACCATCTTGGGATTCCCCCTGTCACATGTACAGCACTATTCCTAGTGGTTTTGACAGAACTAAAGACCACACCTTACAGCCAGGAGAATATGAATGGTGTGATGGTAGTTACTATGACAGCTATTACATGTATAACAGTGGTCAGTTAATGATGGACGGATGGTATAAAGTCAGCAGTGGAGAGAATTTATTAAATGAGGCACCAGAACAAGGGCAATGTGGATCCAGGTCTCCACTATGGTTACAAGGTGAAATATTTTTAGCAGAATATACTATCTTTGTCCATTTACTGTATAAGTGGTTTTTTTTTTTTTTTTTTTTTTTTTAGCTCACCTGGACCGTCCAGGTGAGCTATTGCCATCACTTGGCGTCCGTTGTCGTCCGTCATCATCGTCTGTCGTCGTCCGTCGTTGTCGTCATCGTTAACTTTTCTTTCAAAATCTTCTCCTCTGAAACGACTGAAGGGATTGCTTTGAAACTTTGCACACTTCATCTATGGGATGTCCTCTACCAAGATTGCACAAATGGTGACCGCCGTCCAAACAACATGGCCGCTGTTACTAAAAATAGACTAGGGGGGTCAGACTACTGTTTTTGGCTTGTAAAGCAAAAAGTATAAGAGATAGATGAAATCTGATGCCAGGCTGCTGCTTCAGCATCAAAAGCTCTACAAAAGTTTCCATTGAGTCGAAGTTGTCAGATGACCCCTTATAGGAGTTACGGCCCCTTAAAGGTGAAAAATAGCATTTTTTCATGTTTTTGGCATATAGAATGAAAACTATTACAGATAGAGAAAAGTTGTTGCTTGCTTAAATGTTCAGCTCATTTAGCTCTACAAAAGTCTCCTCAGGGTCGAAGTTGTCAGATGAACCCTTATAGGGTTTACAGCCCCTAAAGTAATGTTTTTTCATATTTTTGACCTATGGAATGAAAACTATAGCAGATAGAGAGAAGCTGTTGCTTGTTTAAATGTTCAGCTCATTAAGCTGTACAAAAGTCTCCATAGGATCAAAGTTGTCAGATGAACCCTTATAGGGTTTACAGCCCCTAAAGTAACGTTTTTTCATATTTTTGACCTATGGAATGAAAACTATAGCAGATAGAGAGAAGCTGTTGCTTGCTTAAATGTTCTGCTCATGAAGCTGTACAAAAGTCTCCATAGGATCGAAGTTGTCAGATGAACCCTTATAGGGTTTACAGCCCCTAAAGTAACGTTTTTTCATATTTTTGACCTATGGAATGAAAACTATAGCAGATAGAGAGAAGCTGTTGCTTGCTTAAATGTTCAGCTCATTTAGCTTTAGAAAAGTGTTTACATGTTTAGGGTGACTTAAGACCAGGTGAGCGATTCAAGCTCCTGGGAGCCTCTTGTTTTTGGCTGTGATTTGAAATCTGCTTTTAACAGCAATCATTTACACATAACAATTGGACCATGCCATGGCCCAGCATAAGTATTATTACACAAAAAACACTTCATTTAGCACCAAAAGAGCAAAAAAATTTTGCATCGTAAAAAATCACTGTATACACTGTATAAAGTTTTATTTTTCTGTGAATAAAACAATAAATTTCCCTTTAACAGCAATCATTTACACATGACAATTGGACCATGCCATGGCCCAGCATAAGTATTATTACACAAAAAACACTTCATTTAGCACCAAAAGAGCAAAAAAATTTTGCATCGTAAAAAATCACTGTATACACTGTATCATGTTTTATTTTTCTGTGAATAGGAGCTTTGATAAATATTTGATACATTAAAACTCTTTAATTGTAATAACGTATATTTTCAGGAACATACCCTGAGAGTTATGGTGAGATATCTGAGATGAAGGCTTGCATGGTTGGTAATCATTCTGACTGTGATTATAGCTGGGATACCTATGCTATCAACTGTGGCAGTTTTAATGCTGTACACCTTAAAACTGACAGTTTAGGAAGATGTGGAAGATATTGTATTGGTAAGTTTGTAAATTAAAAATGTAAAACTGTATTTTGCAGATGAACTTTAAAAAAAAACAAAATTTCATTACCAAATCAAGTTTAGAAATACGCAGCGATGTTAAGGCAGTTTTTCATAAAAAGTGATGAAAATCAGTGCATTTTAAAAACATTAATAAAGTAAACATATATACTTCCAATAACATGCTTGTTTATTTAGTACGATGGAATACATCATAATAATGGATCTTGACTAACGTTTTAAAGTGAAAGTGAAAGTAGTCACGTGATACGCTATTCTCAAGGATACCGATTTTTTTACATTCAACCCAAAATGCCAGCGGGTTCCCGGCCACAAATCTCAATAAAACAGGTATTTCTGGATTTTTCGTAATATAAACTTTCAGAAAACTGCTATCCAAAGTTATGAAAACAACATTTTCGTACTTTAATTTAATTTTTATTGTCGAAATTATATGAAAATTCCTAAATATCTGACTTTAACGCATGATTTTTTAAACATGTCTTACCCTATAAAACTTTGGATAGCAGTTTTCTAGAAGGGAATTATTCGAGGATTGTGGTGATATGAGAATCTAAGAGATCGGTCCTCGGGAACCCGCTGGCATTTTCAATTTTCCCACGCCCCTTGACATTTTTCTTAAATTTCTCCGTTATTCAAGCGCAAGGGTGACGTTAATGACGTCTAAAGTGGAAACAAAAACGGAAAACATTCCGTAATACAACGTTTAAGTCTTCCGGTATGAAAGGTAAACACATAGATGTGTTATAAAAACAATAAAAACGTATTTGTATTGAAACGAAAATACTTCCTGATTGTATTGTTAAGGGTTTTCTGTATTTTATTACATATTTGTGAGGTTGATCGAAACAATTTTACGTACAAAAGCTGCCGTAACCGTATGTGTAACGTCAAAGTAATATTTTCACTGTACAAGTCAACGTTGAAATGATTATTGTTCAGGTCTTTGTCCTTCCTTAGATATACAAATCTATATACCCGGGTCTACATATATTATTACCAATTAATGTCTGTCCAGGCCCGTACACACGATTTTGCAAAGGGCTGTAATTAATCGGCGATGTGTTTTAGAAAGTTAAGTTCATGTACCAGGTGTCGACTTATTTCAGTCAGATTTAGTCAGAGTTGAATTAAAACGACGACTTGTTGGTCTTCAAAAGGAAGGGGGGGTGTGCAACTGCATCCGCCGCCCCATCCCCCCCCCCTACCCCCCCGTGTACGGGCCTGATGTCTAGTATGCATTGCAAATACCATTTTTTTATACAAACAGCTGTGTTTGCCGTTCCGAAAGTATATTTATAAAACATAATTTAAAAGAATTCAATATTAGGCGGGGGTGAGTCAATACAATTCAATTTAGGTGGGGGGGTGAGTTAATACACAACTAAAAAAATACGGAACGAATGTCGCACACAAATGAATAAAGTAATATATTTTTTTAATATTATAAAAAGTAATCATTAAATTCATGTTTACAAGGAAATATCAAGTTATTTATACCAGTTTTATAGAAATTTTTAGTAAATGTCTGTTTTCAATTTCAAAAGTTTCACTTTGAAAAACTCGACTATTTAAAAAAAATGGATCATGTGACTGAGATAAGCTTGCTACGAAGTTATTTTATAAACCGTAAATTTAAAGTTTTAATTTTCTCAGGGCACAGGTAGGTTTTTAAATTAAAAATCATTTTTAAAATATTAAATAAACACAATTTTTTCTATTTTCTTTCAGACCCGCCAAACATGGCGCCCTGTTTCAATTCTGAGTGAGTGATCACTTATACGGAATTTTGACAATGTTTGCCGCATTTCTCCATTTTTTATACTAAGATAATTTTCAAAATCAAAATTTAACTTATATGTAAAATATGTGTTTAATTAACCTTCGTCCTTAGCATACCGGTTTTTGATTTCGTTCCAGATATCTAGAAAATTTTCTTTTATTCTCTTCTTTAACAAAATTCTTAACTTGTTTTTGCTAAAACGTATATTGATAAATTTAAACATAACTTTTCACTCAGAAATATAATATATGAATACCAGGAGTTCTCTTTCAAATTAGTGTTATTCATTCGTTGTATGCAGATTGCATTAGCCCAGATGGCTGGTTTTCCAACCGATGCCAGTACATAAACATTTGGACTATAATGTCACAATACAAATGGAATCTCCCTAGTTCCGATAGAAGTGCTATATTTGTAGTTTGTTTAGAGTATATAGACTAACACATAAGATTTTGACAAACATATAGGTATATGCTTTAAAGCAGACATGACAACAAAAGTCCACATGTCCTCTCTTTTGACAAATGTTTGATGACTTCAAATAAAGGAACCTGCATTAGTATTGATGGAGTCAAATATTCTATTTTTCTGTCTTATCTAGAATATAATGTTTCCTTTCCCATGTACAATTTTCTTCATTGTTCATGGTTATAACAAGTTACCAAGAAATGCTTACAGACTGAGTGTAATCATCTTTTATTGCACCAGATACACATGGAGTACATTTTCTATTTTCAAGCATCTTCCTTTTATAATCCTTTAATATTCTGAGCTACATATTTATACAAATGTAGTATTCAGCATGTTGATGGCTAGACCTCTGTGAATTTATAACTGGTTGCTAAAATTTGTATATAAAACACCAAACAACATGCATGTATGTATAAACATGGTGAAGTGAATTTTGAAATGCATTATTTGTTTGAATGTTTTGATGTTGCCCATTGTGAATTTGTGATTAAAAGTCTTTTAAAAAATGACAATCATGGAACCTTGATAAAAGTAGCTAAATATGGAGCAGCCCCTTTAATAAAGCATATATGCCCAAAGGGAATGATGCCCTGGCTGCTTTCCAACATGTCTTTTTTTAGCAATCTCTCAATTTTAAAGTTGAGATACAAATTGCATATTTGTATATAAAGTTTCATAATAATGACATAATATTCATTCATGGAAAAGTAAATTAACTTAAAACTATGAGTAAATCAAAGTTTAACAATAAACACCTCCTTAATTCCAAGATTAAACCACCAAAAAAATTGAGAAAGGACATATGAGATAGATTGTTCTAATCCTGATGCATTTGTAAAAATGTGTATGCATAAAGTTAAATGCTGTTATCATGTTCCTTTATGGAAAATTGACTCCAACTATAAGGTAAACCTGATTTGGGAAAAAGAGCATATAAACCCCAAACATATATTTATGTCCATCTACTTTCAGAGATAAAAAAATGAAAACAAGTAGAAATGTGTGAAAATCCATTGTAAATATTGTCTGCATTAGTTGATGTATACATGTAATTCAAAAACCACAAATATTCTAGATACATACCATATAGTATCTATATGGAATTATCAAGCTTATACCAAAATATCTTATTCCACACCATATAAATGAAATTGAAGGGATTTTTAAACTGAAAATATTTTCAAGCATTTGACAAAACAGAAGTTCATGGATTTCCACCCAACTAAGAGCTATGAAAACCATTAAAATTCATAACAACCATCAAGTGCACACTGGATGCAGATGCTAGAAAAACAATGACTTGCCTTATGGATAAACTCCAAGATTGTAACGAATATTTTAATACATTATGTCAAATTAATCTAGAACTTTTTAAACAAACAATCACATTTGTGTTTTAAGATTATGCACATTGCATGGTTTGTTGGCAAGCTGATGGTGTCTAAAATAAAATTTTGAAATGGCCATACAGCAAATAAAATTTCATTGCAGTTGGAGTTTACATATGTATTAATGTTCTCATGTTCATTTTAATACTGTATATCCTTTCATAAAATATCTAATAATTTTTGCTGACATTTTCTTGTAATTTCATGATCAATATCAGAGTAAATTATTTTATGGATAATCATCAAAACCAATAGACAAATTGACAGATTAAAAACTAAATGTTCACCATTTTTTGTTGGTATGCCATTAGAATGAACTAAATTGTGTCTGTCATAAATCCTTTCAAGAGGTAGCTGAAAACAGGAAGAAGAAACCCAACAGATCAGGGAATGGAATCAAACAATTAAAAGTGCAAGTTTTATTTGAAGTATTTGCATCTACATGTATAAATAACACATCAGCAACTTGTTTTTTGACATTTATCTTTTAAAAGTCTATCAAATAATTCTGTTCTGGTCCCAGGACTGTTGCTTCAAAAATACCAGTAAAATTCAACCTCTGTCTTTTAAAAGTCTATCTTTATAATAACCATTCTTTTCTTTTCCACTGAACCAGTACACTAACTGTTAAATGTTGTGCTACCAACTGGAAACCCTACAAAATTTACATGCATATAATATATAAACATAAATAACTTAAATCAAAAGTACTTAATTTTAATTTGAACATTTGTGTCTACATGTATTTATCCTCTCCATGTTTTTCCTTGGATAGGAAACATGTATGAAAACTAACTAAAAGATTAAATTATTATCATTTGCATTATAGTCATGTTATATAAATCTGCATCCAATGATAGCAGCAACCACTGTTCCACATTGCAGGCTATATCACATATGCTTACTGTACATTTTAATTAAAGGCTTCTTTAAATGGTTATTCTGTTCACATTGCAGAACAAATTTTGAGTCATATATACTTGTAATGAATATGTAATAATATCTTAAATGGAGCTAAGTGTAATACACTTGTACTGGTAACTATTTTATATTTATGAATTAGTCTAAGAGAAATGTTGTGGGAAAAGGTTACATGTACATGTATTTTGTTTTTCCTAAGCTTGAAGTTTTTTCATGATTTTGGCAAAATGCATAAATTAAATTGATTACAAGAAAACATATTCCATTGTTTGTATTCATATATAAGGTACACAGATGGAGATATTTTTATTGAACCAATTAATGGTGCCCAAACTCTGACTCTGAGCATGCAATTACAATCAAGGAAATAATAAACATATATGAATTGACTGATAATGTAAATAAAAACATACAAAGCACAATACAAACTTACTTTTTCGATTGATTAAACAAGTACATGAACAAATAGAGCATAAAAAAATAAAAAGCTAGTTTACTACCCCCCCTATTCCATGTTTGACCCTCTTTCTCACTGAGACTTTAAGAGAACTTAAAGTTCATGTATTTACTTTAGTTAGTACATGCATGTAGTCTTACCCCAGGCTCTTGGTCAGACAGGTTTTAATTGCATTATGTAAGCACATTGGAATCAGCTATCATGCAGAACTCTGAACTGAAATGGAAATTGAAAACCAAGATCTTATTCAAATGTAAATTGCTCAATTTATTTTTCTGTTAACTGGGTATCTAAAAATACAATTAGTTGTATATATTATGTGAAATGAGATAATCAGGAAGACTATTGTTGTATGCAAATTAAGAAATAAATTATTAAACATAATAAATGTATCAAATAAACTATTTTGTATGATCATGCATACATATGGAGGTTTTTAAATAAATAATTTACTAAAATAATTGCATGTACATGGTGTACATTAATGTACATACAAAAATGTATGAATATGTAATGTTAAATCAGGGGTTGTTGTTATACCTGCCTTAAATGTGTAAGTGAACATCAATGATAAATCATGCATGGTCATGCATCACTTCTAACTTTCTTCAATGACCACCCCCTTTCCCCAAAGTTAAGTTTTAATTAAAGTGTCCATAGCAATAGGGCAGTCATATACTGATACATTTTGTAAAATCTTTCATCCTAGTTTAAAATCAAAATAAATATGTTTTATTGCATATGGGTGGCAGGTTAATGATTGTCACAAGTCACTAAGTGTACATATAAATATGCATGTAGCCATGTAGCAATGTTCAAAGAAAGCATTGATTAACAGAACTTTTACACAGACTCTTGTATGAGTTTTTAATCATAAATTCATGGGGGGGAATGGAAAAATCTTCGAGATTCATTGAAATTTAAAAAAAAAAAACACTTGTACATATTATTTCAAAATACCATTTTGATGCCAATTGTTTTTAAGTAGCTTGAACTTATAAATATTATTATGAAACTGCTTCATTGATATTGTATTTTTTTTATGCATGCATGCTAAAAGTGAATTAATTGCTAAATATTCAACTGGAAATGGAATAACCCTAAATGCCAGGAAGATTAAAAGTGCTTTTAATAGATTATCTTTTATTTAAATCAGAGGCAGATACAGAAACTTTTGAAAGTACTCACATTGCATAATTTAGGATGAAAAAGGGGGTGTTCTGTACAGGTCTGCATATAATTTTCGCCAAAAAAGTATTAAAAATTAATGGGCGAGTTCAGCCCCACCCCCTGGAACTCCTCATGCACCCGCTATTATTATATATGTGAGCAAAGACTGGATGTATAAATGATTTTAAAATAACGTTAGCCGCATGTCTCACATTGACGAGAATGAAGGGTCGTAAAACGGTGAGAGGGTCCCCATGTTAACACCATTTTCTCAGTTCAATGTATAAATCTACGGGTAAACTTTGTTGACAACATTTGAATATATTCAGCGAATGCAAACTGCAAATGATGAACTATCAGCATTTTGTTCCAACCGTTGAGGGAAACAAGTGCTTGTTTTTATCTGTTTACATCTTTCCTCCTTTGTTGCCAAGCACTAAAATGACGTCGATTGATAAAAGAACGTTTCCGATTAGCTGACGTCGACAGGTGGGCGGAGCAAAACTCCGTAAAAAGAGTTACTTCCCCCTTACGTCAAAAATCTTGAAAACTGCCTTAACATCGCTGCGTAGTCTAGCTATGATTTCTAGTTGTGAATTGATCCCACTCTGTTATAAGTCATCGAGAATTTATTGACTTTTAATATATTACAGAGCGTCCTGCTGACCCATGTAATAACTACACTATGTTAGATTATGATGCTTCACGACATGTAGACTACAGTCATACTATCAAAGACTCTGGTTGTGAAGCTATGTATCTACAGCCTGGATGGTATAGGTTTGATGGAGAACATGGATTAGCTACTTCACCACCAGATTATGGACATTGTGGAGCTTATTCTGGTGTATGGATCAATGGTGAGATTAAGAATTCTCTTTGCTGATAAAACAGTAGATGGAAAGAAGGGAGTAACTCACATAAAAGACTTATAAAGTACCTGTATTCTAATTTTCACTGATAAAAATGTTCAGATAGCTTTCTATTAAAACTACATGTCACTTGAAATTAAGAATGATGCATATATATTTTCAACCATTTTTAGGTCAAATTGAAATCCATTAAAAACAACAACTAATTGAATAAATGTTATAAAATATGCACAAATATTGTTGTTTTAAAACCTAGATCTTGTTTAATTGGTGTTTAGAATGGTATTTACATGCATTTCCATAGTTAACACAGATATATATCATTTACTACTGCAGGCACTTTACCCGAATCTGAGGGTAACATCAGTTATGTGAAGGCCTGTGAAACAGACAGCATGAATTATTATGACAGGGCAGACTGTGTCTATTCCTGGGATATACCAGTGATGAAATGTCAAGACTTTAATATCTTCTATCTGAAGCCATCAGGGATGTATTGTGGAAGATACTGTCTAGGTAGTTATTTTTCCCACATCACGAGTTAAAAATGCACTAAAGTTTAAAATTTGTCAAATGCATTAAAGGAGCTTTTGTTTTAAAAAATGAAATAAATCTAAATAAGGTCAAACATAGTTACTTTCTTGCTTTTTTGACTTCTACTGTTAAAGAAAGGAGTGAGCAATGCTACCTACATATGTAAGTAACGAAAAACTATACTGAAAGTCCAGTATTATATAAAAGCAATCCAATATTTAGTAGATAAAAACTAAACAGTACTTATTGGTAAAATAAAGTACTGCATTAACAATAGCACTATGTCACATTTGTGTTTTTAGAAAGGTTAATTACATTGATCAAACTTTAAAATTATTGTTTTATTTATTTCAGAACCAGGAAATATTCCCTGGGATGTCCCATGTCATTCTCGTCATATAATACAAAGTAACTTTGAGAGAAGTGTAAACTATACCAAACAAGATAATGACCAAGAATACTGTGATAATCAGTGGCATATTGATAACTGGGAGATTTATAATGAGGGGTGGTATGCCTTCAGTGGAGGTGAAGATATTCCAACATGGCCACCAGAATCGGGACAATGTGGCACAAAGTCACCTATATGGGTAGATGGTAAGATGGGTAGTATTCTAATAAGTCATTATTTCCATAACAATTTTTATGCCCCATCTACGAAAGTAGAGGGGCATATAGTGTTTGGGTCTGTCCGGTCGGCTGTCTGTCCCAAATCCTATTTTTCCAAATTCCCACTTACTGACAAATGCCACATCAATCATACTGGTATGGTAGGTGAATCTAGTGATGATAATCACATTTCATGCTTCGGATGCTGGATGTGACCTATATTTTCCACATGAATGATCATGTACAGAAAAATGGTTTAAAGTCTATTCCTGCTTACTGACAAGTGCCACATCAACCATATCGGTATGGTATGTGCACCTAGTGATACTAAGCAAAATGCATGCTTCAGATTCAGGTGTGACCTATATTTTCTGTATAAATGACCACTTTAGAAAAATTGTTAAACTCCATTCTTTCTTACTGACAAGTGCCATGTTTGGATGCTGGATGAGACCTATATTTTCCACATGGATTGCCTCTTAAAGAAGAGTGGTAAAAGTTCATTCCAACTTACTGACATGTGCCACATCTACTATACTATTATGGTAGGTGCACCATAGTGATGCTAAGCACAAAGCATGCTTCGGATGCTGGCTGTGACCTATATTTACCGCATGAATGACCACTTATAGAAGAATGGTTAAGTTAAAGTCCATTCCTTCTGACTGACAAGTGCCTTAATAGCAACCATGTTGATGCTTTAGTGATTGCGGAAAAAAATAAATGTTGCGAGGTGGGGCATAATGTCTTTTGGACATATTCTTGGTATTTGAATGTTGATCAGTATAAGTGTAACCATGTTACCAAGTGTTTCAAGTTGAAAATTTTTTTTTTAAAGCATTTCTAAAAATTGCAATTTTTAAATTTTATAATGCAGTTCACTTAGTTAATTAGTGCCTATATATGCAGAGTTTTTTTTAACTTACCTTAATTCTTCAAACAGATGAAACCATGTTTTTGTTTACTTTAAGGTTCCCTTCCAACACAGTATGCAGAAATGTCTAACCTTACAGCTTGTATGGTGGTTAATGATTCTAATTGTCAACACAGCTGGAATGTGTCTGTCATGAATTGTGGTGACTACAATGTGGCTCATCTCAAACCTGTTCCCTATCAATTTGATTGTGGCAGATATTGCATTGGTAAGTTGTCAGGTATTAACATTAATTAAACCCCCCACTTCGAAGAAGAGGGGGGTATACTGGTTTACCTCTGTCCATCCGTCTGTTTGCAACCTACCTTTCGTAACAGTTTTATCAGCAACTACATATCACATTGACTTGAAATTTGGAAAATGAGTTACCTATGAGGTCCTTTATTGCAAGTTTTGAAATTAGGTCTGTCAGATATCTACGTCCTATTTACTGACTTATTCAGTTTTCAACATCACTAAGTCAATTGTTGAAAATTTTGTAACATTTTCTCAGCATCTACATATCACAGTGACTTTAAATTTGGTATATGGCTTTAGTATGAGGTCCTTTGTTGTCAATACAGAAATTTGGTCTGTTGGATATCTACTTCCTGTTTACTGACAGTTGGGGGTAGCAGGGGTATACTGAGTGAGCAGTAGCTTACAAAATCCTTGTTTGATTGATGAATAATGAATAAATTCAAAAGCTTTAATGTTTAAAAAAAAATTGCATGGCAGTGTAAGAAGTAAAACAAAATATTATTTGAATTGCTCATGTTTTTAATCCAAACTTTTTCAAAGTACACTACAAAATTTCACAAATATATAGCTTTTTGTTACAAATTTTACTTTTATATCACAGAACAAGATGTTGACCCTTGCTCTAACTATACCCTCATAGAATATGATGAGAGTCGTCATGCTGATAACACTTCAATGAACTACATGTATTCATACTGTGATAACATGGAGTATCATAAATCTGGGTGGTACAGATTTGGAGGGGATTATAAAGTGGCTACAATGCCACTGGGACCTAACCACTGTGGTTCATCTACTCCAGTGTGGTTTAAAGGTAAATCAAAATAATACCAAAGCTCCAGGTAATAAATTTTAATATGCTTGAGGCATGTTTAATCTATTTTAGACTCATCAGTTGTGCTCTCCCCAAAATGCCAAACATCATGTTAAGAGCTCCATAGTTAAATGATGAACTGGTATTGAAATTATGACTTATATTAGCCTATGAACTGGTATTGAAATTATGACTTATATTAGCCTATGCTGGAGTTAGAAAATATTTAAGAGTTAACTAAGTAAAGTAGTTTCATAGCTTTCATGTGTTCTTCTTAATGCATCATACACTGTGCTCAAAACACTGAGGATTTTGTACTTCTATGAGGATTTCAAATATTATGCATTCTCCTATGTTTTGAACTTTACAATAATAGAAAATAATGAGATGCGGAATAAATGTACGCGACACAGCCCACAATCAAGCGGCAATTAAGTCATTTTAATCTGTTATATTTGATTTAATATTTGAAAAATTTATACAAGATTTCATGTAAAAGATAATGTTTTCTTTAGTTGTTCCTTTGATATTCAACACAAAACTAAGAAAAGACTGACTTTATCATGTTATAGGTGATTCGTGAATAGAAATTAATGTGATGTCTAATAGATATGAGACACAACTGCTATTAATCATCAGCAGTTTTAAAAAACCTGCAATTAAAGGCAATACGTTTATAATCTTTTTATAGGAAAATTACCCAATCAAGACAGACAAATAGAGTACCTTACAGCTTGTGAATCATATGAAAGTTCAATATGTAATTATAATTGGAGCGTTCCAGTGATGAAATGTGGAGGGTTTGATATTTTATATCTCCGACCTAAAGGCATGTGTGGTAGATACTGTCTAGGTATGTGTAATGAATACTGTTCAGATATAGAGTTTTTGAAACTCATTTATGTTTCTCTCAGTAACAATTAAGTTCCCTATAAATTTACATAACACATTTTTCTTTTTTCAATAGGTTATTTTAGTACCTTTAATTTTAAGTTTTTACCTTTAACTTTAAGTTTTTTGTGTTGGACCTATTTTTTTTTTCACTTCACATGAACTTGTCTGAAACATTAAGAAAACATTATGACAAATCCATTCAGTGGTGGAATTATTTATTTTAAAAAAAGATGGTATGACTGACTGACTTGGAGGCGGGGCACTCTGGTCTTCTTTTAGTGATTTCCTATATATCCAACCATTTTTTTCCAACAAAAAGGGGGGTGCCCCTGGACCTGCTTCTGAAATGAAAATGAAATTGCCTAAAGTTGTACATATTGTAGGCTTTTCAAGATGGTTGCCAAAGTTTTACTATAATATTACTAGAAAAAAAGTTCAGAGTTGTCTTTTTTTAAAGGAATTAAATTGTTTAACATGTTTTGATGCATTGATTTACATGAGAAAACTATTGGAGGCAGTTTTTGACAACTAATATGACATCCTCCTATGATATATAATTTTTGTTTTCTGACATTTGTTGCATTGATTTTGTAGAACCTAAAGATCCAGAATGGACACAGACTTGGGACATTCCTTGTCAAAATGACTATTACATGTATGGTATGGTTCACACTACACAGATACAAAGTAGCTTTGAGAGGTCCCCCCTCTACACACTTCAACCTGATGATTATTTCTACTGCGATGGCTACAGTGGCATGTATTACTCATCTATGGAGGTAACCTCTGAAGGATGGTACAGTTTTAGTAATGGGGAGAATGTTGTCAATTATCCTGTAGAACCCAGGCAGTGTGGATCTTGGTATCCTATCTGGTTTAATGGTGAGTGGTGAAATTGTCAATCCCTCAAACCTCAGGATTATCTTTCTCTTTTAGCTGATTTCTTGATTTGCTTGAAATTTTATACACTTATCAACTATAACAAGATCAAGACAGTACAACAAAAATTGATCTACTGTAAACCAGAAAATGTTTGCAACATTGTTTTATGTCTTTGCGACAACATGTAAAGCTTTTCTCAGAATCAGTACCTGGGAATGATTTTAAGTTTGGCAGGATGCTTAGAATGACTAAATGTATGTCCTAAGGGCATACATGTGACGGATCTGTGATGACAAAACTGGAGATTTTGAATTTTTTGGCTGGAGATTGGATAAAAAAGCGGGAGATTTTCAACGCTCATTAAAATTGCATTTTCAATGTCAATTGAGGGCACTAGCGTGTGCCAAAAATACATGGCTTCACCAATAAATCTCAAAGTGTTTATACAATCATCACGTCAATTATGGCAATAAACTTTTAATTAACACCTATACCTGTTAATGAAACGCCTACCTAACATGCCTTATTGATAAACCCCTAAAACACTGGAAATGTTTTATGACTGATCAATTAAAATGTCTATAAAATTAGAATTTTGCCATGTCTTGAAAAAGCGAGAGATTACACAAAATGTCGGGAGAACGGGAGATTTCGTCTCCCGGTGGAGAATCACATGTATGTAAGGGTATATCACACCTGTCAAACTTCTACTTCTGTTTAGGGTTGGGCAGATATGAAAATCAACTTGAAAGTTTCCATCAAGCTTTTCTCAGTAACCGTACATGGGAATGATTTGAAATTTGGCAGGATGGTTCAGTATGACAAACTCTATGTCTATGCGACTTTCAGAACTATCAGACCTCTACTTCCTTTTTGGGGTTTGGTTGATATGAAAATCTATGAAAATCAACTTGAAAATTTCTGTCAAGCTTTTCTCAAAAATTGTACATGGGAATTATTTGAAATTTGGCAGGATGGTTTAGTATGACAAATTGTACGCCCTAAATGACTTTCAGACCTGTAGAACTTCTATTTCCTGTTCAGAACAGGGCCGATATGAAAATTAAGTGAACATTTCTAAGTTTTTTCCAGCAACAGTACATGAGAATGCATTAAAACTTGGTAAGAATGGTTCATTATGACAAACTGTACATCCTAAGCAATTTTCAGACCTGTTCTTCTATTTCCTGTTTGAGGCCTAGCAGTGGTATTCCTTATTGAATTTTTTTGCAATAAGACGAATGAATTTCAGTTTGCACAGTTGTAAATTCACCCTGTATTGATATATAGAGTATATATAGAATCAAACGTAAGACAAAAATATTGGCACTGTTTAATTTTGCCACTAGCAATGTCATTGTGAAAATCACAAAAATATAACTGCTGGGAAAATTTTCCTGTTTAAGGTATTCTCACAAATATAAGTCGGCCATCAGTGTTTTGGGGAACACCTTTTTTTTCTCCTACATATATACCTTACAATATGTGAAGAAATAATATCTAAAGAAGTTTACAAAGCTATTAATTATTCTCATTTTTATTTTATTTTAGGAACATATCCCACAAGTTATGGTGAAATCAAAACTATGGAAGCCTGTATGGCCAGTAATTATTCTGATTGTGAACACAGCTGGGATGTGTATGTAATGAAGTGTAACAACTCAAACAAAGCTTTCCTGAAACCTGATTTAAAAGAATGTGGGCGCTACTGTATGGGTAACTATTGTTACAACAGAATACCTAGCCCTATAAATTCAATTCCATTTCATCTTTTATCTAAATCAGATTAATACCCTTAGTAAATATATGTATATACATATAATATATATTGTGTGTGAAAGAAACTTGGAAGGATGGTTCAGTATGACAAACTGTATGTCCGAAGTGAATTTAAGGTCTGTGAGACATTTACTTTCTGTTTGAGACTAGGCCAATGCGAGAATCTATGAAAATCAACTTAAAAATTTCTGTCAAGCTTTTCTCAGAAACCGTACATGGGAATGATTTGAAACTTGGTAGGATGGTTCAATATGACAAACTGTGTGTCCTTTGCATCTTTCAGGTCTGTTGGCCATCGACTTCCTGTTTTGGCCTAGCAGGGGCATCCATGTCCCATGGACACATTCCTTCTTATTTCTGTCTTACACTGAGTTTTTCAGACAAATATGATATCGATGAATATGAGTCACTGACATGCTTATTTGTCAATTTATAATTACTGCATTAAATTTTCTATTTGATGCCATCATTTTAAATATTTACCTAATTACATTGCATGACTCTAAATATTATTATCCAAACAATTTCAGAGCCTTTAGCCCATCCATGTGACAACTACACAACAATACCCTACAATCCTAAATACCATGTGGACTACTATGATCCATATGCTATGGCTGACTGTAAATATGATTGGTCAACTGGATGGTTCCGAATTGATGGGGATTATAAGCTGTCTACAAAACCAGTGGGTCCAGGGCAGTGTGGATCAAATAGACCTCACTGGTTAAAAGGTATGTTTGTGTAAAGTCTGCAGTTCGAGACCACAAAGCAAAGTTTTCAAATTTTCCTTTTAAAGTTGTATCTGATTGTGTATATGTAGTCAAAGGACCTGTCAATCATAAATTCCATGGTTAAAAGATCTGTCAGGCTAAAAATATGCTTGTGTAGACCTAACATGTGGAAACTTGTCCTGTCCTGCATGGAACAAGCATAATTGCTGCATCAATGAACAGCTATTTTTTTTTTTACAAAGGATAAATATTCTGTGAAAGAAATCACACAAAAACCCATGGTATATTTTAGTCAATAGGCAATGTTTTTGATTTGTGAGAAGTAAAAATTACAAGAAAGTTCCAGACCATAAATTTTAGTACGCCTGGTGTGCCATTTGTTTTTTCAAGACTTACCAGAAACTCTCTACCCAAAATATTGAAAAAAGCAAAACAATTTATCCAGTACATGAAGAGCATTGAGCAATAAAGCCAAAAATACTGAACAGGAAAACCCAATGTAACTTAGATCAGTCCCTGTCTTGGGTAGGCAGAACCCTAGGGTTATGACAATTTTGAACTTTAAATGGATAATTTATAGCTTCAATGTGTTATTCAGAACAAATGTGTTGATGCTGGAGTGGGCATTATCTTTTAACTCATTTATTTTTTTATGAATGACTGAGGTTAAATAATCTTTAAATGAATGTTACAAAAACACTGTTTACTACTTGACAGGAACATTACCAGAGACTGACCATGAAATCTCCTACCTCAAGACCTGCCAGGGTGATGATTCTTCCCCATGTTCTAACATGTATTATGGCAATACTGTACCAGTGATGAAATGTGGAGATTTTGACATCATGTACCTACGTAATCATGCTACATGTTTGAAAGGATACTGCTTAGGTAGGTTTTTAGTCAAAGGAAAGTTAAACAAAAGTAGTTTTTATTTCTCAGCTCAGTATACATGGCAATAGGGATTAACTACACCTTTTTGTTGTGAAAGGATTGATTATACTCAGGAACTCTCTGCAAACATTTAAAGTAAGTGAGACAGATCAAGACATTGAATTGACATTGAATTAGACTAGTTTCATAGATTGGCTGTTAAGATAAAACACCAGTTCAAAATGTATTCAGAGCAAAAAGTCACTATTAAAGAGTGAGTTTGGAATGTTTTATAAATTATATCTTTATCTGTTTTTTTTTTAATTATTGATTGCCAAAACAACTTCTGCCTTTTTAGCTCACCTGATGTGAGCTATTGTCATCGTTAAGCTTCTGTCGTCCATCCGTACCTCTGTTAACTTTTCTTCAAAAATCTTCTCGTAACCACTGAAGGGATTGCTTTTAAACTTTGTACACTTGATCTTTAGGATGTCCTCTACCAAGTTTGTGAAATTTGTGCATATGAACTAACCGACATGGCAGCCATTGCTAAAAAAATAGAACAGGGGGTCAGACCATAGAAATTAGCTTCTAACTCAAAAAGTATAAGAGAGAGAAAATCTGAAGCAACCTTCCATCTTCAGCATCAAAAGCACTAAAAAACTTTATATTGAGTCAAAGTTGTTGGACGACTCCTTTTAGGAGTTATTTCCCCTTAATGGTCAAAATTGACCATTTTCACAGTTTTGGGACTATATCTTGAAAACTGTAATTGCTAGAGGAAAAGTTAGCATTGGAAAATTGTGAAGCTCATTGAGATCTACAGAAATGATCTCAGTGTCAAAATTGTCAGATGACCCCTTATAGAGGTTATGGTCCTTTACAGGTGAAAAATAGTGGTTTTTTTGGTGTGTTTGACCTATAGAATGAAAGCTGTTACAATAGAGAAAAATGTTGCTTGCTTAAATCTTCAATCCAACTAGCTCTTCAAAAATATCCATTTGGCTGAAGCTGTCAGGTGACCCCCTTATAAAAGTTATGGCCCTTGATTATAAAGTTTTGGGGTATCGCCTTGCAGATTAAACCTATAAAAGCTTAAGAAAAGCTTTTGTTTGCTTGAATGTCTGGCAATATGTGCTCTACAAAAGCCTTCATTATATGGGGGTAGGACCTTTTTCGGGACACCGGGATTGGCCATATTTAAGCTTGGGATTCCGGGATTTGGGCTATTTAAGTTCGTGATTCCGAGATAAAATTATATCAACTTTACCGGATTCGGGATTTTCTCATTTTTAAGTCGGGATGACGGGATTTTGTAAAAATTAGTTCGGGATTCCGGGATCAGACCCCCTCCTACCCCCCCTCTTATATGGTGGAAATTGTATGTTGATCCTTTATTTGAGTTTTTCACCAGAGATACCCAAAATTATTTTCATTCTATCAGTCATTGAAGTCAGGTGAGTGATTCAGGCTCCTGGGAGCCTCTAGTTTATGATGGCCAGATATCTTTTTTTAGAACAACAGAATTCTACCTTTGTATCACCTTGGGACTCCCCCTGTCACATGTACAGCACTATTCCCAGTGGTTTTGATAGAACTAGAGACCACACCTTACAGCCAGGAGAATATGAATGGTGTGATGGTAGTTACTATGACCACTATTATATGTATAACAGTGGTCAGTTAATGATGGACGGATGGTATAAAGTCAGCAGTGGAGAGAATTTATTAAATGAGGCACCAGAACAAGGGCAATGTGGATCCAGATCTCCACTATGGTTACAAGGTGAAATATTTTGGGCAGAATTCTACTTTTGTTGTCCATCAACTGTACGAATGTTTTTATTTTTGTTATGATTTAATACTTGCATTATTTACAGCAATCATCAACACTTGAAAATGAAACAATGTGAATAATTAACTTTTATGATATGTCTTTCATATACCATTACAATAATTTCAGATGTTTTCATTCATTATTCTCCGAAATGACGACAGCAGTAACTGTTTCACTCCTTCCTAAAATGTGTTCCATGCAAATGAACCATGCACAGTACAGTGTGGGTCATAAGTATATTTCACACTTTACTTTTTTTATATGACCGCAAAAAAATTGCGGACGTATAATGGTATGATGCTGTCGTCGTCTGTGTCCGCGTCTGCGTCGTTGTCTGTTAACTTTAGTGTTCCCACAATAACTTTAGTTCTAGGTATCCGTTTGCTTTGAAATTTTATAATGATGTTCCTTACTGTAAAAGGATGGATGTGATTGATTTTGGGGGTCCCCCCTCTCTTCGTTTAGAAATTAGGGGCCAAAAAAGCTACTTTTTAGTTTGTTCCTACAATAACTTTTGTTCCGGTTAGCCAAATGGTGTGAAATTTTACAATAATGTTTCATACTATAAAAAGATGAATGGGATTGATTTTGGGGGCCCCCTTTATTTGTTTAGATATTAGGGGTCCAAAAGGGGCAAAAATTCAAATATTTTATTTGTTACCACAATAACTTTTGTTCTGGTTGGCCAAGTGCTATGAAATTTTACAATGATATATGCCTTACAATAGAATTATATTTTTGATTGATTTTGGTGGGTCCCCCTTTTTTTGCCCCCAAAAAGATATTTTCAGTCAGGTGTCCTCATTAACCTTAAAAAAAAGTGCAAATAAATTCTTGTTGTGAATTTAGAAAATCAGGGATTTATTTTGTGTCAACCCTTACTCATTATCGCTGTAAGAAGCAGAATGGGGCAAAAGTGAAAAGTAGCAGATACCATTAATTTGGGGCTTATATTGAGGTAATATTTTTGTAATTAAATTTATTTTTGTCTGCTTTTGAAAAAAAAATCCTTGTGAAATGTAGGTGAAAAGTCCACCAAAGGCTGCATGTGTCAAAAACTTTGTCAGTCCACCATGGGCTGCATGTGTCCAGAGCAATTGACTATCCATATTGGGCCTAAAATGTACCGGGTTCAACTTGTTGTGGTCGTATTATGCTGCGCTCGGCGAAGCTTTTTATTCCCAATATATATCAAATGAATTAATATCTGTTAAAAAATGATTCCCAGACCATTTCTCAATACATTTTTGGCAAGATTTCACGGAGTGAAAAATCTGGGTTATAAAATGGTATATGTGAGGTGGCGGGTGGATGGGGAAGAAATTTTCTTAACATTTTTCACACCAACTACTAACCACAGCCTTTTGATATTTGGTATACAGCATCAGTATGGGATCCCATAATGTGGGATTTGATTTCAGGTCTGTCACTCACCCACTTCCTGTTAAACGAAATCCGGCCATTTTTTTATTTTGACAGATTTTCATGTATAATTATCTGAAGTTTGTTTATTTGTAAAATTAATCTGGAAAAAAATTCTTGGTACATATTTTTTGTGGGTAGAACGCACAGAAAAAATTGACAGAAATATTCTGTTGAATTATAAAGTAAAGTGATTCACGAAATATTTCATTTGTGCTCAGGAGATGATTTAAGAGCTGTGGCCTCAGGCAACAGACCCTAAATTATCTACTTCGCCTTGGTATAATAGTTTTGACTGCTCTGTGAACAGGCATTAAATAACTTTAATGTATTGTCAATCATATCAAAAGTGACAATATGGATATGAAACCTGGAAAGTTACATTACACATAAAACACCTCATTTAATACCAAAAAAGCAAAAATTTTCTGTCTCGTAAAAAATAACAGTATATTAATATTTATTTTTCTGTCAATAGGTGCTTTGATTTATACCTATAACATGAAATTAATGAAGATTTACAATAATAGTCAGACATGTACTATGTGTATATTTAGAACTTTATCTCTGATCCAGATGTACATGATGTTACAGTCTATCGTAAAAACTAACCGTCCGCATGGTTGTGATGTAACATTATTTATGCCAAATGTAAAAACTACTCAAAAATGGCTGAAGTAACATATTTCACTTATCATACCCCATGCAATGAAGTTGGGAAGGGTTAAATGTTTTGGACTGGTCTGTTTGTCCGTCCGTGATCAAAATTTCTGTATATGATTTTTCTGCAACTAATAATGGTAGGCTTTCAATATTTGGTATATAGCTTCAGGTGGGGGTCCTGTATGGTGGGATACTTTTTGTTGCGAATTAAGGGTATAATGTTTTTGATGGGTCTGTCCATTAGTCCATGATCAAAATTTCCATATCTGATTTCTCAACAAATGTTACTTGTAGGCTTTTGATATTTGGTATGGAATTCTAGGTAGGATATCCATGTGATTTTGATTCCAAAATCAAAATAGATTATCTTGTCAAAAATGTAGACGTGTGGGTTTTGTGAGTGTGCTTACTAAGGTTCTTTCATTAACAAATTGAGTTATTAGATTAGAAAATAATGAGATGTGGAATAAGTGTACATGACACAGCTCACATAACAAGCGGCAATTCAAAAAAACCCATTGGACAACCCCCAGCAGCCTTCAAGTAGGCCAGTAGGCCCTGCTTGCTGTTCTGCAATTGGCCCATAGTCTATATAAAATGCATATTATTCAAACCCAGTCCTGAAATAGTCACAGATAGACCCCCTTCTTTAACAAATAACAGAAAACATCAAAAAGGCAAATACAAACAAAGCTTTGTCAATGATTCCTGGCTGTAGACAGGCATATATAAAATGTGGTGGGGTTAAACTAGTTTTTTAGACCCAACCTCCCCCCTTTCAATAGTCCTAGACAAAGCTCAAAAACTAAACTATTTTAAGTTTACAATAAGATTATAACTAATTAAACTGCTAATTTAAACTACGTGCTACTAATTGATTTGACAGTTGATTCAAACAAGTATAAAGCTCTTTTATTATACTTTTCAAATATTTATATTTTTTATATCATCTTAATCAATAATACTCTTATGTTAAAAATTAACCACAAAAATTGTTGCATAATAATTTTACATACAACTACCCTATGACAGTATTTTATATGTTTGATGCATAAAATATTTAATTGTTTATAACAGGATCATACCCTGAGAGTTATGGTGAGATATCGGAGATGAAGGCTTGTATGGTTGGTAATCATTCTGATTGTGAAATTAGCTGGGATTCGTATGCTATTAACTGTGGCAGTTTTAATGCTGTACACCTTAAAACTGAATATTTAGGAAGATGTGGACGATATTGTATTGGTAAGTTTGTGTATTGAAATTGTAAAACTGTATTTTGCCAAGTAATTTTAAAAATGTAATAGAAAATTTCATTACCAAATCAAATACATCCAAAAGACTTAATACCTCATTTGCAACATTTGGGATGAATGGATGGACAATTGATCCAAACACTATATGACCCCTGCTTTCATAGATGATGCATAAAAACAATGAACCTTTGATTTCTAGTTTTAAATTAATCCTGTTTTGTTTCAGTCTTATTGAGTATATATTTTACCTGTAATATATTACAGAGCGCCCTGCTGACCCATGTAATAACTACACTATGTTAGATTATGATGCTTCACGACATGTAGACTACAGTCATACTATCAAAGACTCTGGTTGTGAAGCTATGTATCTACAGCCTGGATGGTATAGGTTTGATGGAGAACATGGATTAGCTACTTCACCACCTGATTATGGACATTGTGGAGCTTATTCTGGTGTATGGATCAATGGTGAGATTAAGAATTCTCTTTGCTGATAAAAAAACAGTAGATGGAAAGAAGGGGGTAACTCGCATAAAAGACTTATAAAGTACCTGTATTCTAATTTTCACTGATAAAAATGTTCATATAGCTTTCTATTGAAACTACATGTCATTTGAAATGAAGAATGATGCATATATATTTTCAACCATTTCTAGGTCAAATAGAAATCAATTAAAAACAACAAATAATTGAATAAATGTTATAAAATATGCACAAAATTTTATTGTTTTAAAACCTTGATCTTGTTTAATTAGTGTTTAGAATGATATTAACATGTATTTCCATTGTTAGAACAGATATATATCATTTACTATTACAGGCACTTTACCTGAATCTGAGGGTAACATAAGTTATGTTAAGGCTTGTGAAACAGACAGCATGAATTATTATGGCAATGCAGATTGTGTCATGTCTTGGGATATACCAGTGATGAAATGTCAAGACTTTAATATCTTCTATCTGAAGCCATCAGGGATGTACTGTGGAAGATACTGTCTAGGTAGTTATTTTTCCCACATCATTAGTTAAAAATGCACCAAAGTTAAAAAATTGTCAATGGTATTAAAGGAGTTTTTCTGTAAAAAATGAAATAAATCTAAATTAGGTCAAACATAGTTACTTTCTTGCTTTTTTGACTTCTACTGTTAAAGAAAGGAGTGAGCAATGCTACCTACATATGTAAGTCACGAAAAACTATACTGAAAGTCCAGTATTATATAAAAGCAATCCAATATTTAGTAGATAAACACTAAACAGTACTTATTGGTAAAATAAAGTACTGCATTTACAAAAGCACTATGTCACATTTGTGTTTTTAGATGGGTTAATTACATTGATCAAACTTTAAAATTATTGTTTTATTTATTTCAGAACCAGGAAATATTCCCTGGGATGTCCCATGTCATTCTCGTCAAATAATACCAAGTAACTTTGAGAGAAGTGTAAACTACACCAAACAAGATAATGACAGAGAATACTGTGATAATCAGTGGCATATTGATAACTGGGAGATTTATAATGAGGGGTGGTATGCCTTCAGTGGAGGTGAAGATATTCCAACATGGCCACCAGAGTCAGGACAATGTGGCACAAAGTCACCTATATGGGTAGATGGTAAGACGGGTAGAATTCTAATAAGTCATTGTTTCGATAACAATTAATATTTGAATGATGATCAGTATAAATGTAACCATGTTACTGTTACTTAAAGTGTCTGAAGTTGAAAAATTTGTGTAAAGCATTTAAATTGCAATTCTATAATTTTACATGCAGTTCACTTAGGGGCCACCCTGGCCAAGTGGTCTAAGGCGGTGGTTTAAATACCACACTATTGATCACTAGCCAATCACCTCTCAGCTGGTGTTCGAGTGCTGTTTGTATTTAACAAAAAAGGGACTTCCCCAACTGTGATTAGGTTTGTCAGTTACCTGCCCAAGGTTGGTGGTTTCCTCAGGCACTCTGGTTTCCTCCACCAATAAAACTAACCACCCTACATGACCCAGGTGCGTCGATAAAGGGCGTAAAACACCAACACAAACAAACAAACAAAGCAGTTCACTTAGTTAATTGACTTGGGATTTATTATAAACAGCTGAAACCATGCTTTTGTTTACTTTAAGGATCACTTCCAACACAGTATGCAGAAATGTCTAACCTGACAGCTTGTATGGTGGTTAATGATTCTAATTGTCAACACAGCTGGAATGTATCTGTCATGAATTGTGGTGACTACAATGTGGCTCATCTAAAACCTGTGCCACAACAATATGATTGTGGTAGATATTGCTTTGGTAAGTTGTCAGCTATTGTACAATTAATTTGATTGATAAATAATGAGAAAATGCAAAAGCCTTTATGTTTAAAAAAATTATGGAAGTTTATATCTAACACTGTAAGTAGTAAAAGAAAATAATACAGCTTCTGTTTTCAATCAAATCTTTTTTAAAACTAGTTTCAAAATTTACAAATATTTAGCTTTGTGTCCTATTTCTATGAGTGTGTGAATTAAACTTTATAAATTTTACTTTTATCTCACAGAACAAGATGTTGATCCATGCTCTAACTACACCCTCATAGAATATGATGAGAGTCGTCATGCTGATAACACTTCAATGAACTACATGTATTCACACTGTGATAATATGGAGTATCATAAATCTGGGTGGTATAGATTTGGAGGTGATTACAAAGTGGCTACAATGCCACTAGGACCTAACCACTGTGGTTCATCTACACCAGTGTGGTTTAAAGGTAAATCAAAATAATACAAAAGTTCAAGGCAATAAAGGAGTAGAGCCACGAAGGCACTAAATCGGCCTGGTATTTTAACTATTTTTTCAACTACTATAACTTGTCAAAAATTTAACTAATATATGTTAAGGTATGAACAAAATTTTCATATCGGCAAGATATAGCAAAATATTTACCCCACTGGTATAGCTTTGAGACTTTAAACAGGCCATAAATTTGAAAATTCCTCATTTTTCACACATTTTCGCTGATTTCTCTGCATATTTCACCAGAATTAGAATTGGCCACATCCCTCGACCGTCGTAATTATTTTAGAATTAATTTATTATATCATAATACACATTTCTATCACAAAATAATTTTGGTCGACAGGTGTGGCCCATTTCATATTCATTGTTTTATACATGAAAATCAAGGAAAACTGTCACAAATTGTTATTTATCACAAAATAGTATATTTTTTACCTCACTGCTCACCTTAATGATAAATAAGTAAAGGAAAAAATATTGCAATTCATGAAATAAAAAGACTAATGAACATTAATGCAGCAATTTCAAGCAGATATATCAAAGACGAATTTTTGGGCCATTTTTGGGGCTTCGCAGCTCTACTCCTTTAAATTGATGAACTAAATATGCATGAGGCATGTTTAGTCTATTCAAGACTCATCAGAGGTGTTGTACTAAAAATGCCAAACATCACATAAATATGAAGAGCTATTTATAAAAAAATTAAAACCCACAAGGTGGAATTTGTATACAAATTATGACTAAGAATAGCCTATGCCTGAGTTGGAAAATTCTTTAAAGTTCACTAATATACAGTTTCAAAATTTTTACAAGTTATTTTATAGCTTTGATGTATTCTTCTTAATGCATCATACACTGTGCTCAAAACACTTAGGATTTTGTACTTCCATGAGGATTACAAACATTTTCATACATCTGTAATATTCTCCAGTGTTTTGAAACATTAATTTACAATAAGTTATTGTTATATCAGTATTTCTATTATATTTGATTTGATATTTGGAATATTTTTAGAAGATTTTATTTAAATAATAATGCTTTTTTTATTTGTACCCTATAAATATTCCAAACAAAACTTTAACTAAGAAAAAACTGATTTGATTGTTATAGGTGATTCCTGAAAAGAAAATAATGTGATTTTTAATGGTTATGTGACACAACTGCTATTATTACCATCAGCAGTTTAAGAAAATGTGCAATTCAAAGCAATATGTATATAAATTTTTTGTAGGAAAATTGCCAAAACAAGACAGACAGATAGAGTACCTTACAGCTTGTGAATCTTATGAAAATTCCATATGTAATTATAATTGGAGTGTTCCAGTGATGAAATGTGGAGGGTTTGATATTTTATATCTCCGACCTAAAGGCATGTGTGGCAGATACTGTCTAGGTATGTTAAATAATACTTAGAACTGAGATTAAGATTTAAATTTTTTTTTTTCATAGGAACCAAAAGTTTGGTTATTTTTCGATCACATGGAGGAAATTAGTTCTACAATGGCAAATACCTACAACCTTATATTATTCATTTTTATGACTTTTACCTATATTTTCTTTTATAGAACCTAAAGATCCAAAATGGACACAGACTTGGGACATTCCTTGTCAAAATGACTATTACACGTATGGTATGGTCCACACTACACAGATACAAAGTAACTTTGAGAGGTCCCCTCTCTACACACTCCAACCTGAGGACTATTACTACTGTGACGGTTACAATGATTATCATTACCACTCAATGGATGTAACCTCTGAAGGATGGTACAGTTTTAGTAATGGGGAGAATGTTGTCAGTTATCCTGTAGAACCCAGGCAGTGTGGATCTTGGTATCCTATCTGGTTTAATGGTTAGTACATGTAGTGTTACACTTACACTTACATGTTTTTGAGTACCACATGACTCTTTGTGGAATTTTTACCCCTTTGAGTAAGCAGCCTTAGAATTTTTGCTGATTAGCAGGGAACCTAGGAACTCCGTTTTTGTGAAATTTATTTATTTGGATTTAACACTTTTATGTAAATTCTGAGTCTCAGTTTAACCATCTACACTGTATTTTTCCTATTTTTATGGAATGGAACTACCCTATTTAAAACAGAACTATGAAAGCCTGTGTTTCTGGTTCAAGTCTGCTTTAAGTCACACATGTATGGCTCACTTATCCCTCTGTATGTCAATCCATCACATTTAAGTTTTAAGCAGATGTCTTGGAAACTGTTAGTCAAATCATCATGAAAATTTGTTCACTATAAATTCATAACAAGAACAATACATTGCATAAAAAATTATATCTTTTCATTAATACATGTATATATATTCAATGTTTTGGAGATACATTTTTCCTCTACTATACATGATACATTTACCTCACCAAATTTGGTTATATTTAATCTTTGGAAGATTGCATTGCAAGTGTTTATTCTTATTTATTTTAATTTTAGGAACATATCCAACCAGTTATGGTGAAATCAAAACTATGGAAGCCTGTATGGCCAGTAATTATTCTGACTGTGAATACAGCTGGGATGTTTATGTAATGAAGTGTAACAACTCAAACAAGGCTTTCCTGAAACCTGATTTAAAAGAATGTGGGCGCTACTGTATGGGTAACTATTGGTACAACAGAATAACTTATCAGAACATGTTCAACTCTATTTCACCTTTTATTTATCGTAGATCAGATTTAAACCCTAAGTGAATATATGTATATGAATATACAGTAATATGTATTTTGTGTAGCAAAATAACATGCTATATATTTTCTTTCTTACATTGTGTTTTTCAGACGAATAAGATATAGATAAATATGATTAGTTTGTATGCTGCTGTATTGAAATTTCTACATGTTTCAATATCTTTGTAAAGATTTACTTTAATACATGTATATGGACTCTAAAAAATGTTATCCAAACAATTTCAGAGCCTTTAGCCCATCCATGTGACAACTACACAACAATACCCTACAATCCTAAATACCATGTGGACAACTATGACCCCTATGCTATGGACGACTGTAATTATGATTGGTCGACTGGATGGTTCAGAATTGATGGGGACTATAAACTATCTACAAAACCAGTTGGTCCAGGGCAGTGTGGATCAAATAGTCCTCAGTGGTTAAAAGGTATGATATGATGGTATAGGCCCATGGCAATGTTGATCTTATATATAGTCCTCAGTAGCTAAAAGATATGTTTGGGTGGACCAAGGACAACAAGATCTTTATCAAATTGTTTCAAGAAAATTGAAACAGAATTGAATAAAAAATTGTGTTGATAGCCATGTCAAGTCAAATGATATGATAGTGAAGGCACACAGGTATTTGTAAATGTGTTCTCTTCTGCAAAGTTTAAAAAGATCATGAACATATATTTACTTCAATGAACAGCTACACTTTTAAAATCACTACAAAGGATAAACATTTTCTGAAAGAAAAGAAAAGACATTTATGACAAAGACTACATGGATCAGATTTAAGTCAAATGGTCATATACCTCTGTATGATTTATGAGAGGTAAACTTTTTAACATATTGAATTCGTAATGAAAATCTTAAGTTCACTTTTCTTTTAGAATAAGTTTATGAGAAAATATTAATTGCTTCATTTCTTTGTCAGGAACATTACCAGAGACTGACCATGAAATCTCCTACCTCAAGTCCTGCCAGGCTGATGATTCTTTCCCTTGTTCTAACATGTATTATGGCAATTCTGTACCTGTAATGAAATGTGGTGATTTTGACATCATGTACCTAAGAAATCATGCTACATGTTTGAAAGGATACTGCTTAGGTATGTTATTTTGATATTCAAAAATACATGTTACTTTTATATCATCAATTTCCATCATATAAAGTTTAAATGTACTAGTACTTGCATTTGTGCATTGCTAAGACTTTTACAATATTTAGAATACAGTGATTTGTAAATATATAAGACAGATATGCTCTTCAGCAAATATTCATTCAATTGTAAACTAAGAAATTTGAAAAGTTTAATTAGAATAAATTGGCAACAATATAACAACCATCTATAACAAGATAATTTCAAAATCTGAAATAGAAAATATCCAGCAGATTTAATCATAAGTTTAAATCTATGATGAATTACAGAAGCACAGAACGACTCATCAACAGCCTCATGGGACACTCCATGTCACACTCACTACAACATACCCAGCACATTTGGGAGGAGTGTAAATTATACCCTCCAGCCTGGAGAGCTCCAGTCATGTGACAATGGCATGTACATGTCATATTATAATGGTTACACAAGTAGCTATGATATTGATATGGAAGGATGGTACAGATTTGATAATTATGAAAATATTCCCACTTGGGCACCAGAACCAGGACAGTGTGGATCTAATAACCCAATCTGGCTTGATGGTAAGTTGAAAACTCAAAAAAAATTTTATCATCCTTCTCAACACAAATATAGTGATTGCAAGATATTAAGATATTTAGCCTATGACCATCTGTCTAAAGGTTCAACCCACTCACTCACTCACACCTCTTCCTCCACCACCTCCAAAAAAACTATGGACTATTTTTAGACATTGTATGAATAATAAGTGTTCATAGAAAGCAATGAAACATGATTTGAAATAATCAGCTGAAAATGCTTGAAATTCTGTAATTTGTGTATTTTCTTTGTAATAAAAAGTATAACAAATTATAACATGTGAATGATGAAATTCGTGAAATTACTGGATTTTTTGGGCATACAACACAAAAGTCACTCATGCACTATTACATTTGCATCACAAACTTGTGTTTTTTATGTCCAGGTACCTATCCATCAGAATATGCTGAGATGTCTTTAATGAAGGCCTGTAAAGTTGTCAATGATTCAAGTTGTTATGAATTCTGGGATACCTATGTGATGCATTGTGATGGGTATAATGTTGCTCGTCTGACTCCTTACTTCAGTGGATGTGGAAGATACTGTATGGGTATGTAGATATAAATTCAAATTGAAAATCAGATTGATTATGCTAGTAAGAAGATCATACATAATTGTATTGCTTTATATACTTTAGTGTCTATAGATGATTCAACTTTCAAGCATAAGCTTGAGTATAGTTAAAATGAAAACTATAATGATGTTTTTTTAATTTATTTTTAAAACTTTCAAGGGTGTCAAAACAGGGTTTTGTGTTGCAATAATTGGGTGTGGTAACTGGTATTGATAAATTGAAGAGTAAATTATGTCTCCCCCCACTTTTGTGGGGAGACATGGTTTTTAGCTCACCTGACCCAAAGGGTCATGTGAGCTATTGTCATCACTTGGCGTCCGTCCATCGTCCGTAAACTTTTTAAAACGTTAACTCCTCTGACACCATAAGTCTAATCACAACAAAACTTGGTATGGTTGTTCATTAGCATTGGGTGCTTAGAACTGATGTGGGGATTTTTGATTCTTTGTAAAACATGGCCGCCATGGCTAAAAATAGAACATAGGAGTAAAATGCAGTTTTTTGCAAATAACTCAAAGACCGCTACAGATATCAAAATTCTGGCATGGGTAAAAGTAATCAGCACCTCAAGATCTACTCACCCTGAAATTTTGAAGAAAATCCAACAACCCATGTAGGAGTTATTGCCCTTTTTGTCCCCCGCCGCAACGCGGCGTAGGGACTTAGTAATGGTCTCCGTCCGTCCGTCCGTCCGTCACGTTTTTTGTGGGTGCAACTCCTCGGACACTACTGAACGGATGTTGCTGAAACTTTACACACTGATAGGGTACAATTAGTAGATGATCATCCCATATTTGAAATTTTCAAAATGGCTGCCGTTTCCATGGAAACGGAAGAAAGGTCAAAATATAGGACATTCAATATCTCGGTTACCTAGGTGCACAGGTTTCTGAAATTTTGTAGGCTGATAGAGTAAAAGGTACTCTATAATAATACAAAAAAAAATTTTGAAGCGATATTTACGATTTTCGAGTTATTTACGAATTTGTGATTTTTCAGTCCGAAAAATGGGACTTAGTCAAACGTTTTTGTGGTTACAACTCCTTAGACACTACTGAACCGATGTTGCTGAAACTTAACACACTGATAGGGTACTGTTAGTAGATGATCATCCAATATTTGAAATTTTAAAAATGGCCGCTTTTTCCATGGAAACAGGGAAGAAAGGTCAAAATACAGGACATCCAATATCTTGGTTACCTAGGTGCACAGGGTTCTGAAATTTTGTAGGCTGATAGACCAAAAGGTACTCTATATTGATACGAAAAAAATTTAAATGATATTTACGGTTTCGAGTTATTTATGAATTTGTGATTTTTCAGTCCGAAAAATGGGACTTTGTCAAACGTTTTTGTGGGTGCAACTCCTTGGATACTACTGAATGGATGTTGCTGAAACTTTACACACTGATAGGGTACTGTTAATAGGTGATCATCCCATATTTTGACAACCTATTTGTATCGTTTCTCAGAGAATGTATTGCTTGAATTGACATACCACACAACTTTTATGCAGCGGCGGGGGACACATGGCTACGCGTAGCAATCTTGTTGTGGATATTTTGCACCTGTTTAGCTCAATATCTTCAAAAACTATACTAGATATTTGAGAAATTTAAATTGCATATTGTAAAGCACATCAAGATCTACAAAATATGTAACAGGGTCAACGTTGTAGGGCATTTCCTTTTTGAAGTTATTGCCCTTAGAACGTCAAAATTGAGCATTTTAACAGCATTTCCTCATTACTTTGAAAAAGTTAACTACTCTGACACATTAAGTCCAATTGGAACCAAACTTGGTATAGTTGTTTATTAGCATTAGGTGTATAGAACTGATGTGGGGATTTTGATTGGTTGTAAAACATGGCGGCTGTGGCTAAAAATAGAACATAGGGGTAAACGGCAGTTTTTTGCAAATAACTCAAAAACGGTGACAGATATAAAATTTTTTAGTGGGAGCAAAAGTGATAAGCACCTAAAGTTCTACCAGCTCTGAAATTTTGAAGAAAATCCAACAACCCATGTAGGAGTTATTGTTCTTTTTGTGGATTTTTTGCAAATTTTGCACCTGTTTAGCTCAATATCTTGAAAACTGTACTAGATATTTGAGAAATTTAAATTGCATATTGTTAAGCACATCAAGATCTACAAAATATGTAATAGGGTCAACGTTGTAGGACCTTTCCTTTTCGGAGTTATTGCCCTTAGAACGTCAAAATTGAGCATTTTAACAGCATTTCCTCATTACATTAAAAACGTTAACTCCTCTGACACTTTAAGTCTAATTGAAACCAAACTTGGTATAGTTGTTTATTAGCATTAGGTGTATAGAACTGATGTGGGGATTTTTGATTGGTTGGAAAACATGGCGGCTGTGGCTAAAAATAGAACATAGGGGTAAATGGCTGTTTTTTGCAAATAACTCAAAAACGGTGACAGATTTTAAAATTTTGATTGGGTACAAAAGTGATCAACACCTTAAGATCTACCAGCTCTGAAGTTTTGAAGAAAATCCAACAACCCATGTAGGAGTTATTGCCCTTTTTGTGGATTTTTTGGAAATTTTGCACCTGTTTAGCTCAATATCTTGAAAACTATACAAGATATTTGAGAAATTAAAATTGCATATTGTTAAGCACATCAAGATCTACAAAATATGTAATAGGGTCAATGTTGTAGGACCTTTCCTTTTAGGAGTTATTGCCCTTAGAACGTCAAAATTGAGCATTAAAAAAGCATTTCCTCATTACATTGAAAACGTTAACTTCTCTGACACTTTATTCAAATTTGAACCAAACTTGGTATTACTGTTTATTAGCATTAGGGGTATAGAACTGATGAGGGGATTTTTGATTGGTTGTAAAACATGGCTGCTGTGGCTAAAACTGGAACATTAGGTTAAAGTGCATTTTTTTGCTAATAACTCAATAAGGGTGACAGATTTTTAGATTTTGATTGAGAACAAAAGTGATCAACACCTTAAGATCCACCATATGGTCAGATGACCCCCTTATTAATCTTTTGACCCTTCAGCATCAAATTGTTTTTGCCTTATAACCTTTACTTCAGGCACATATGTCAGGTGAGCGATTCAGGCTCCTGGGAGCCTCTTGATGTCCTCTCCATCTGTTCGTCCTGTCTGTCTGTCCGCATTTCTTCCAAAGTTTGTCAGAGCAACTCCTTTGAAACAACTTTATTGTGCAGTGTTTTAAAATTCTTTTTTAACAAAAAAAAAGAGGCATTTATGATACAATGTAATTTCATACTTTACAGAACCTTCAGTAGATCCATGTACAAACTACACCAGTATTGAGTATGATCCTAGCAGACATTCTGACTACTACAACTCCTCCATTTGGCCATCATGTGAGAGTATATATCTACAGCAGGGCTGGTACAGGTTTGAGGGAGACTACAATCTAGCTTCAGAACCTCCATCTGAGTGGTACTGTGGTGCACAGTCTGGTATATGGACAAATGGTAAGGAATATCTCATTTTTAGCTCACCTGACCCGAAGGGTCATGTGAGCTATTGTCATCACTTGGCGTCCGTCGTCTGTCCGTCCGTAAACTTTTTAAAACGTTAACTCCTCTGACACCATAAGTCCAATTGAAACCAAACTTGGTATGGTTGTTCATTAGCATTCGGTGCTTAGAGCTGATGTGGGGATTTTTGATTCGTCGTAAAACATGGCCGCCATGGCTAAAAATAGAACATAGGGGTAAATGGCAGTTTTTTGCAAATAACTCAAAAACGGCTACAGATATCAAAATTCTGGCATAGGGTAAAAGTGATCAGCACCTCAAGATCTACCTACCTACCCAGAAATTTTGAACAAAATCCAACAACCCATGTAGGAGTTATTGCCCTTTTTGTGGATTTTTTGCAAATTTTGCACCTGTTTAGCTCAATATCTTGAAAACTATACAAGATATTTGAGAAATTTAAATTGCATATTGTTAAGAACATCAAGATCTACAAAATAGGTAATAGGGTCAATGTTGTAGGACCTTTCCTTTTAGGAGTTATGCCCTTAGAACGTCAAAATTTAGTATTTTAACAGCATTTCCTCATTACATTGAAAACGTTAACTCCTCTGACACTTTAAGTCCAAATGGAACCAAACTTGGTATACTTGTTTATTAGCATTAGGTGTATAGAACTGATGTGGGGAATTTTGATTGGTCGTAAAACATGGCCACTGTGGCTAAAAATAGAACATAGGGGTAAATGGCAGTTTTTTGCAAATAACTCTAAAACGGTGACAGATTTCAAAATTTTGATTGGGAACAAAAGTGATCAGCACCTCAAGATCTACCAGCTCTGAAATTTTGAAGAAAATCCAACAACCCATGTAGGAGTTATGGCCCTTTTTGTGGATTTTTTGCAAATTTTGCACCTGTTTAGCTCAATATCTTGAAAAATATACAAGATATTTGAGAAATTTAAATTGCATATTGTTAAGTGCATCAAGATCTACAAAATTTGTAACAGGGTCAACGTTGTAGGACCTTTCCTTTGAGGAGTTATTGCCCTTGGAACGTCAAAATTGAGCATTTTAACTGCATTTCCTTATATTGAAAATGTTAACTCCTCTGACACTTTAAGTCCAAATGGAACCAAACTTGGTATTATTGTTTATTATTATTTTTTGTTTTGTTTATTATTATTATGTGTATAGAACTGTTGTGGGGATTTTTGATTGGTTGTAAAACATGGCTGCTGTGGCTAAAAATAGAACATTAGGTTAAATTGCATTTTTTTTGCAAATAACTCAAAAAGGGTGACAGATTTTTAGATTTTGATTGAGAACAAAAGTGATCAGCACCTTTAGATCCACCATATTGTCAGATGACCCCCTTATTAATCTTATGACCCTTTCAACGTTAAATAGATTTTGCCTTATAACCTTTACTTCAGGCACATATGTCAGGTGAGCGATTCAGGCTCCTGGGAGCCTCTTGTTGTTGCCCTTTTGGACTTTTGACACTGGAATGTCCCATTGGTGCTTCTTTGCTCCTTCACATGAATAAAAAAAATCATATAGATATTTGCATGTTGAAATTCTTTTTTGCTTAGATATCAGTCAAATTTAACTTTTTTTGTTTGTTTATTTTTTATCGAATGGAGGTTTGGAGTGGTATTGTCAATGAGCTCCCACAACAGTTCTAGTTTTATTTATGTTTTATATTTTCAGGATCTTCTCCTACGTCAGACAATGAGCTGACATATGTCCAGCCATGTATTTGTATTTTATATTTTCAGGATCTTATCCTACATCAGACAATGAGCTGACATATGTCCAGGCATGTGAGGGGAATAGTTACAATCCATGTAGTATGACATGGTCAATACCAGTGTTGAGCTGTGGGGATTATAATATCATGTACCTTATTCCTAATGGAGTGTGTGGTAGATATTGCTATGGTAGGTATTAAAAGGCTTAGGATTATGGTCTGTCATTTTTTTTTGTCTCGCCTGCCACTTTAGTGGCTGAAGGTGAGGCATAGGTATTACTTTCCAGCGGTGGCGGCAGCTGTACTTTTTTGTAAGACTTTTGTGAAAAATGAATTACAAGAAAAGTATTATAGCAAGGCATCTGATATTTGGTATACAGACAGTTGGGGTTATGGTCTAAGCAACTGGCTCCATGCCTTTTTACCTTGACCTCAATTGCATGGTTCAGCGACTCTGTGAACTTAGATGTTTTTTCGGGCCAAAAAACCTCTTTGTAAGACTTTTGTGGAAAATAAATTACAAGAAAAGTATAATAGCTAGTCATCTGATATCTGGTTTACAGACACCTGGAGTTATGGTCTATGCAACTGACACAATATCCTGTGACCTTGACACAATTTTCATGGTTCAGTGACTCTGTGGACTTATATGATTTTTGGGACAATTAAAACTTTTTTTGGAAAATGAATTAAGTTAAAAGTATAATAAATAGCTAGGCATCTGGGGTTTTGGTTTACACAACTGACACCATGATGTGTGACCCTGACCCCATTTTCAGGGTTCAGTGACATTGTGAACTTAGATGATTTTTGGATGGAAAATGAGTTAAGTGAAAGTATAATATTATAGCTAGGCATCTGATATTTTGGGGATTATGGTATATACAAGGCCCAGCTAGACTTTTAATGAGTTCAGTGATAATGCCGACAGGCAAGACATACTTTAGTGTCAACTCTTATTTCTGTCCAAATGTCTGTTCATTTATTTAAGCAGATTTTGTTAATTATAAATCTTTTGTTCGCTTTTTGTTTGGTTTTAATAACTTGGAAATTGGGACTGCTAAGTATGTGATTATGGTAAATCATATGTCTCTGAAAAACACTTGGTAAATGTCATCTTAATATTTATACAAAAACAAAAACAGAACTTTCTACGTGTAATACTTTGTTAATATATTAAAGCAAGCTGGATAATTGTTAACTATTACTGCTCTAAAATTATAATATTTTTTTGACATCCTGGTTATGAAATGTCGAAAGTTTTATTGCAAGCAAAATTAGGTGAGCCGTTTCTTTATATTAAGTATACAGCACTAACATAGGGTCACATATTGTGCAATTTGATTTCAGGTATGTTGCTCACGTACTCTGTGGTTTAGGAAATCTGGCCATTTTTGACTGACAAATTTATACTAAATAACTATATGGAGTTTCTTACAGTTAGATCTTTATTTTAAAGCATATTACACAACATTCTTTATAATGAAATGGAGAGTGAAAATTGTAATTTGTTTTGAATTTACACTTTTCTATTTTCTTCAGAAAATAAGACAAGTGAGGAAGAAACATCAACATTAAGCACAACAGGATCTTCAGAAGGATGGACTTCTCCAACAGCTACAGAATCTGATGGATCGACATCTCCAACAACTACAGAATCTGATGGATTGACATCTCCAACAGCTACAGAATCTGATGGAATGACATCTCCAACCACACCACAATTCGTGGATGAGTCATCATTGTCAAGTACTACAGATACTATGGAACACTCCTTCATGTCAAGTACTCCACAGGCTTTAGATGAGTCATCTACACCAAGTACTCCACATGCTTTAGATGATTCATCTACACCAATTACTGTACATGCTCTAGATGAACTGTCTACTCCAAGCACTGCACATGATTTAGATGAAACCTCCGAACTAAGTACTCCACATGCTTTGGATCAGTCATCCTTGCCAAGTACTTCACAATTTTCAGATAGATCAACAACTACAAATGAATTTGATGATGAGACTTTCACCTCGCCTGTTGCTAATGGGCCATCATCCCTAAGTACAAAGGAAACTACAGATTGGTATACAGTAACATCTTCTGGAGATTTTGAAGGTGGTTTAACCACGCCACAACAAGGAACAGATGGCATTTCAGATCAAAGCACAACAGACAAAATGTATGATGTAACAACGGGTACCTCTGACAATTTGAATAGGCCAACCACACCGGACAGTTCATATGGACCAACCACACCAGATAATTCATATGATGTAACATCCTCTGGTACTTCTGAATCTGTTGACAATTGGAATGGACCAACCACTCCAGATCAACTTATCACAACCTCAGCTGAACAAGATATGGCTTCATCAACAAATTCTCAAAGTGTAACAAATGTTGCTAGTTCATCAAGCAATGGACAGCATTTTTCAACAAGTTCAAGTGATCAGCTGTTTTCAATGACCCCAAGCCAACAATTGCTAACCTTGTCAAGTTTACAATTGTCTTCTAGCACAAGTCAACAATTGTCAGCTAGTTTAAGTCAACAGTTTTCAACAAGCTCAAGCTGGAGTCAAACAATTTCAACAAGTTCAAGTCAGCAACTTTCCCCCAGTTTGAGTCAAGAATTTTCAATAAGCTCAAGTGAACTATCACCTACTATTTCAAGTTTACAATTGTCATCCAGTGTGAGTGAACAATTTTCAACAGGCTCAAATCAACAATTGCAAATAAGTTCAAGTCAGCAACTTTCCACAAGCTCGGGTCAACATTTTCCAACCAGCACAAGTCAATCAAGCATGTCTACTACCCAAACCATTCAACAATATTCAACAAGTTCCAGTTCAATAACTACATCAATAGCAACATCTAGTTTGACACCTTCACCCACTAGTCAACAACTGTCAACTATTCAAACAACATCACCAGCTGTTCAAACAACTACTCCAGGTAATAATAGATAGTCTCTATTGCAGTATATACCGTACTCAACATTTAACAGGCTATTTACTTTGTTTTGTTTCACTTGATATTTAAAATGTAAGCAGAACTATTGTAATATGATAATTTTTGACACTTGAATGGTTTTAGACTTTACAACATAATGCTGCAAAAAATAAAAAGTAAAGAATAAAGTTTAGATGCCCCCTAGTCAGAATGTGAGTTTTTTTCTAAGTTTTATTGGGTTCGTCCTGAAAATTTTTAGATTTCTCTCGGATAGATGTTCAAAACTGACATTGTAATTTGTTTTTCATCCTCTTTTTCAGCATATAAACGTTGCAGCATTTACAGTTATAGTCTTTCCGCCAATATAAAAAATATCCCACATTGTCATCCCCTCCCCACCCCCGGTATATTTCGGCTGCCTGAAAAATATTTATTTTGATCTTTTGGAAATTTTATTCAATTTTGTCAATATCCTTTAAAATAGCAGAATATTTTATCTAAATGGATGAAAAATAAAATTCCCTGGCCTGTCCCATATTTTCAAGATATTTGGATGAGAATCTAGGAATTATTTTATCATGGCCTTAGCTATTCATTTCTATAAACTAAAAAACTTTTAAAAAAGTTAGATTGGGGAGTGCTTTATTGTTTTGTTTACTTTCAATTTTCTTACTTTTAGAAGTTGAAATCAGTGATTTAATCAGTGGTGTTTCACAATGGGCCACAATTCCAACCTATGACCTAAACTCTCCTGATCATCAGCTGATGTTTGAGTGCTACATGTACAGATGGTGGTATGGGGATACCTATAATATCTTAAAACAATACACCTATGACATACTTTGGAGAATTGATGATGTTGACCTTCTCGTCAAGGAAAATATCCAGTATGATTCTATGTCTACAGACGGCCGAGTGAAAAGTACTGACTGGAACCATTTGGAAAGGAGAATGGGAATAAATGTAAGCTTAATAGTTTCCTTTACAGTGAAACCAGCTGTCTAAACTGAATCCTAGATATTTGTTTAGGGTGCAGGACATAGTAATTTAAAGCGACGTCATCAGACCAAAGCAATGTCATTTCCATGCTCTGAATAAAATCTGGCTATCACTTGCACTATGGACATTTATATATCAATAAAAAGATAAATCTGCACTCTTATTGATGGTCTCTATATTATGAATCAATAAAAGTCAGTATAGTCCAATAAAAGTGCCAAAATCATACCTAAAAGGGGGTTATTATTGAGAAATTAAGTGGGTCATCACATTTTTTAGACTTGATTTCAATAACTTCTACAATAATGACAATACCTGAACCAGAAATATCTGAAAGGGCATGTTTTGTAAACTGTGAAAATATTGGGGTACGTTTACCTGCTTTTTAAAAAAATATCTCTGTTTACATAAAAAGTGGTGATTTGTCACATTAAAAAAATGGAGGGTTTTATAGTTGTCCCCCCTTTGTACAAATATTATCCAAAAAATATTTTATTTTACAAAAGCAGACCTGATATGATGTTTTTCATGCAGAGAAGTATGTAAACAATCACAAAAGTACAAAATAAATGGTCATTCTAACTTCTAGTACAAATATAGACAGGATTCCCTTCACTCATTGGTCAATATATTGGGCTACCACCACTAGTCTTTTCTACGAAACTGTGTCTAGCATCGTTAGTGTAGACAACTATTTGGTTCATTCAGGTTCATAATTTTTTAGAGATTTATATAATTTAAAGCTGAGGTTTTTGGTTCATTCTGGGTTTGGTGTAGATGGATTTTGCTTCATTTTGGGTTTGTGAAGGTGGGTTTTGCCTTATTTTGAGTTTCGTGTAGGTGTGTTTTGCCTTATTTTGGGTTTGGTGCAGGCAGGTTTTCACTTAATTTATTCAGGGTTTGATTTAGACAGGTTTCACTGTATAAGCGTTCATCCTTTGTATGGATTTTATTAATTCCCCCTGTAAACAAGATTTTCTGGGGTTTGGTTTAAAGGAATTGTAAGATAGTTTGGGGATGGGTATGTAGCAATCACTCTATCTGTCCTTATATTTCGTAAGTGCAACTCATCCTTAACTGAAATTGACTTTGAATGATGAACCATTGTACATAAAGAAATTTTCTTAGCTCCCTGTTTTCAATAAAGGGAGCTTATTGGACTCTATTTTTTTCCAATATAGAGTTTAATTTGTTAATGAAGCTGGGTTATCCTTTTGTGAGCTTGCTTGTGTTTTTCCTTGTTTTTTTTTTTTTTTTAATCTGATGATTAGTTTAAACTTTAATGAAAAGATAATTTTAACAATTCTGTATAATGTTCTTTTTATTACCTGCTTCGCTGAAGGTGAAAGCAGGTCTAGGAGTCGGTCACTCCGTCCGTCCGTCCGTCGCGTTAAGGGGTGCCTCTCTTGTGTAATCTGAATCTCAAAAACCACATACTAGATCTTTCTGAAATTTTACACAGTGATTACATATATATTGAAGATGTGCACCTCCCTTTTTTGGGGTCATTTTATTATTCTGTTTAGAAATTAGGGGCCATTAAGGGACTTTTTTAATTGTTTCCACAATAACTTTTGTTCTGGTAGACCAAATGCTATGAAACTTTACAGTAATATTACTTACAATAAAAGGAAGGATGGGGATGATTTTAGGTGTACCTTCCTTTTTTGTTTTGAAATTAGGGGCCAAAAAGGGGCTAAAGAATTAAACTTTTATTAGTTTTCCACAATAACTTTAGTTCTGGTTGACTGACTGATATTTCAATTTTCAATAATGTTCATTGCCAATAAGTAATTGATTGGCATGATTTTTAAGGTCTCCCCTGTTTTGTTCAGAAATTAGGGGCCCAAAAGGGGCAAAAATCCAACTTTTTTATTAAAGGTCAGATTTTGAAAAAAAAAATTTCAAGTTAATTTTTGTCATATATTTGATACAAATTGGAGGATGAATTTCTTCTTGACCCTTCCTTTTCTGTTTAACAATTAGGGGTCAAAGACTCAAAAGGGGGAAATAGAAACTTCAATTTTGTCTGTGTGTTTTTTATATTCTTGTTAGATATAAGGATCTTAAATGTTCATTGTCAGACAATAAATTGGGTTGCATGTGACAAATATGCTTTGTCAGTCCACCATAGGATGCAAGTGTCAAAAACTATTTACTGTCCATATTGGGCCTAGAACATACAGGGTTCAACGTTTTGTCATGTGACGCAGGGCCAGACATCGATTGGTCTTGTATTTCATGTACCAAAGATTTAGATTTGCAATTTAATATAAGAAATAGTAAGATGACTGTGATTTATGCATTTTTTCAGGTTCATTGTGGAGTACGGATTCATGGAGGCTCTAACTCAACATTTTACATGAGCTCTTGGCAATACTTTGCTGGATTAAATGTAAGTTAGTGATTTTAAAGGGAATATTGCAATAAATTGATAAATGCACATTAGATGCTTTTGATTATTTTGTATCATCTTTTAACCATAGAAGTTTCTATAGGTTCTTTAAATGTTTACTGGTTGATAACAGATTAATTAACCCCTAAAAATTGTATACTTGTATGTAATTAGGTATGTCATTTACCTGCCTAAAGTTTGTGGTTACCTCCAGGTATTAAAGTTTCCTCCATTATGAACTTAATGGCTTTACCATGTGGGACAAAAATGGTGTTAAACCATACCACTCACCACTTGCTCAAATTACCATTAAAGAAAATTTAATTCTCATTTCAGTTCTGGCCACGAACAGTTGACATCTCCAGTGGTGAATCAGTAAATGTTTGGGTATGGAACACAGTACCAATTGCTTGTCGTTATAATGACACTAGCTATCCATGTAAAATAACCCTAGACCTGTTTGACTTTAATGAACAGTTTACATCAGGTGCCCCCATGTACTGTAACGATTCAATCACTGCTCTTACCAAGCCCTCTATGTGTGGGCTAGAACTTGATGCCTGGCAGCGATGGACATGGCAGACACTTACTGTTAATTTACCTGAAAATTCTGCAGCAGATCAGGAATACCAGGCTAAGATCAAACTGAGAGTAGTACGAGCTGAAGATGATAGTATTTGGGCCAACTATCAGTTACCTGAAATCATTGTAAGTATTGTCTTCACTTCTAGGTTCTGTAAAAGCTGAGGATGCAGAAGCTCTACAGCTATCTAGAATCACTTTGTTTGTCTGTAGGTTCGTTAACAATTTTTTATGAACAGTGAAACTAAAAAAACTATATGTAAGACAAAATTGAAAATTTACACAGTTATTAAGTATCATTTGAACAATTACATATTAAAATTACATGAAAATCTGTTGAATACTTTGGGATGAACTTAGATTATTTGCCCACTGGGTCCTTCCTGACATACTTTGTCAGTATTCTAGTATTCAGTATTTAATACAATGAAAAAATAATTTGGATATATTTTCCTTGAAAAACACCATGTAAGTTCAAATAGCCTTAAGATAAACATATTCAGCAGTTTAAAAGACATAAAGCTAGTACATGTACTTAACATTATTTATTATACAATTACTAGGTAAATGTAGTGAATGACAATGTAACAGATGATTACTGGTGGTGGTATGGGGGTTGCTTCACTGGTACAGATCCTTTTTTCTCGACTTTTGATTGGCAGTAAGTTTTTACAATGATTTTAAAGCAAGATGAACTGTAACATAGCAAATTAACGTAATATTTTAGAATATTTTTATGCCCCCGCGACGACATGTCGGGGAGCATTAAGTTTTACTCATGTCCGTCCGTCCGTCTGTCCGTCCGTCCGTACGAAATTTCCGTCAAGCTTTTCTCAGGAACCGTACATGAGAATGATTTGAAACTTGGTAGGATGGTTCAGTATGACAAACTGTATGTCCTAAGCGATTTTCAGACCTGTCTGACATCTACTTCCTGTTTGGGACTTAGGCAAATGTGAAAATATGTGAACATGACTATGAAAATTTCCGTCAAGCTTTGCTCAGGAACCGTACATGAGAATGATTTGAAACTTGGTAGGATGGTTCAGTATGACAAACTGTATGTCCTAAGTGATTTTCAGACCTGTCGGACATCTACTTCCTGTTTGGGACTTAGGCAAATGTGAACATGACTATGAAAATTTCCATCAAGCTTTGCTCAGGAACCGTACATGAGAATGATTTGAAACTTGGTAGGATGGTTCAGTATGACAAACTGTATGTCCTAAGCGATTTTCAGACCTGTCGGACATCTACTTCCTGTTTTGGACTTAGGCGAATGTGAAAATATGTGAACATGACTATGAAAATTTCCGTCAAGCTTTTCTCAGGAACCGTACATGAGAATGATTTGAAACTTGGTAGGATGGTTCAGTATGACAAACTGTATGTCCTAAGTGATTTTCAGACCTGTCTGACATCTACTTCCTGTTTGGGACTTAGGCGAATGTGAAAATATGTGAACATGACTGAAAATTTCTGTCAAGCTTTTCTCAGGAACCATACATGAGAATGAATTGAAACTTGATAGGATAGTTAAGTATGACAAACTATATGTCCTTAGCGATTTTGAGACCTGTCAGACATCTACTTCCTGTGGGCCTTGCGGGGGCATCCGTGTCCCATGGACACATTCCTTCTTTATTTCCATTTTAATTATCCATATCCATTCCAGCACAGACATTTTTATGCCCCATCTACGAAAGTAGAGGGGCATATAGTGTTCGGGTCCGTTGGTCCATACGTCCGTCTGTATGTTCGTCCGTCCATCCCAAATCCCCATATTTCCAAAGTCCCACTTACTGAAAAATGCAACATCAATCATATTGGTATCTAGTGATGCTAAGCACAATGCATGCTTTGGATGCTGGATGTGACCTATATTTTATGCATGAATGACCAGGTACAGAAGAATGGTTAAAGTCTATACCCACTTACTGACAAATGCCACATCAACCATATTGGTATGATATGTGCACCTAGTGATGCTAAGTACAATGCATGATTCGGATGCTGGCTGTGACCTATATTTTCCGCATGAATGACCGCTTATAAAAGAATGGTTAAAGTCCATTCCTTCTTACTGACAAGTGCCATAGGAACCATATTCATGATATTGGTAATGTAGGTGCACCTAGTGATGCTAAGCACAATGCATGATTCGGATGCTGGCTGTGACCTATATTTTACGCATGAATGACCGCTTATAAAAGAATGATTAAAGTCCATTCCTTTTACTGACAAGTGCCATTGGAACCATATTGGTAATGTAGGTGCACCTAGTGATGCTAAGCACAATGCATGATTCGGATGCTGGATGTGACCTATATTTTACGCATGGATGATCACTTATAGAAGAAAGGTTAAAGTCCATTCCTTCTGACTGACAAGTGCCTAAGCAACCATATTGATGATTTAGTGATTGGGGACAAAAATAAATGTTGCGAGATGGGGCATTATGTCTTTTGGACATATTCATGTTTCTCTTTGAATTTCCTGCATGTGAGTTATATTTCCCAGCCTGTGATCATGTGGTTTAAATTATAACATCACAAAAACTTATTTGCAAATAACATTCAGATTGAATCAAGTTTTGGACCAAGATTTAATGAAAATACGCTTTCAGAAGATCAAACATGTTAAACTTGAAACGGCTGTTTTTTTTAACCATATTAAAAAAAAATTAACCAGTTAATTGACCACTATTAACAATGAAGGCTGTTTTGCAGTACACATTTTTAAAAATGCTAGTTGTTTATTCCACATCTCATTATCTTTTTTTTATAACAAATATTCCTTACAATTTTGGTGTTCGCAAATTTAACATACACATGGTGACAAGCAATTAAAAGTACCGCAAGGAGAATATTCTTGTACAGTTATATATGACCAAAATCCTATTGAAATTTAAATAATAACTTTCAAAGGTATACAGTGTATATATTGTAAATTAAGCTTTATTTATATCAAAATATTTTATGACTAAATATCAGGCATGGGGTGAATTACATTGCAATGTAAATTTGCATTGAATTACCATTACTTTGAGAAAACTTGCATTGAATTACCATTACCATTACAAGGATTTTGAAAAGTAATGCAATTGAATTACCATTACTTTGGCTAAGTAATGCATTGAATTACCATTACTTTGGCTAAGTAATGCATTGAATTACCATATTCATTTTTAAGTTCCATTATCTTGTTTGCAACATCCATCACACTTAGGTTTACTTTGTTTTAAAAAATTTCTAATAAAAACTTAAAGTCAGAACTTCATAAAATTTTGTACACTGATACATTGTATGTCTTGGCACAAAAAAAAACAGAAAAGTAAAAAAGTTGCTAAGCAAGAACTTTGTTTGTTTCAAACTAAAATAAACTAAAGTCTTTTTCAATGTTTTTTTTTATACATCGTGCCATGACCAAAACAAATGTATAGAAAAATAGGAGTTAAAAAAATATAACAAATATGTTTATAAGTAACGTTATATATTAAAGAAATTGTTCACAATATTGAAAATATTATTCATAAAAAAAATATGTTCATAACTCATGATCATATATTGAAGATTAGAGCATAAATAGGCATAATTTGTTGAAAAGCCAGCTTGTGATCTGTACAAAAAATAAGATTGTTAATCAAAGCAGTTGTAAAGTTGAATTTAAAGCATTTTTAAGATAATTTAAAAGAATTTTATAATTTTTGTCAAGGTAGATAGCATAGAATTACTGAATGAGGAATATGTCATTTTAGCAAATTCTGTTGGGAAATTCAAAGTTTATTTGCCAATTCAACTCTCTTGGTTCATGGTCAACTTTCTTCTGTTAAAGATATATACTATAAACATGATGAATAAAAATAAATAATTTATTTAATATTTTAGCTTGAAGTCATTTAATTTTGACATAAGAGTTGTTTTGACACTCTAATTAAAAACTAAGTTGACTAAGTTGTCAAAAGAAAATATTTAATTATTTTGTGTTTGAATGGGTTCACTTCAAATTTTTTTAGAACAATATGTTTTATGATTTCACAATTTCATAAAACTGCTGTAAATGTTGAAAATTTTACTGACACTTCTTTATTTTCACATTAGATAATAGTAATGCAATGTAATTCATACGTAATTCATGGATTACATGCATTTTTGAGAAAGAAATGCATTGAATTACCATTACATGTAATGCAAAATATGGTGCATTACACATTACATTGAATTACTTGAAAAAATGTAATGCATTGCAGTGCATTACCATTACACATTTGCATTACCCCATGCCTGCTAAATATGTATGTAAATGGAACATATATATTCTAAGTAACCCTTAAGCTTGCAGATTAGAATATATATTATTACTCTCTTTTTAGGTGGTATGGTTTCCATGACCAGGGAGAATTTGTTTTGTACAAACATAAAACTAAGCTTGCAGATTATAATATATATTATTACTCTCTTTTTAGGTGGTATGGTTTCCATGACCAGGGAGAATTTGTTTTGTACAAACATAAAACTAAACCAATTGAGGTATGTATTAAAGAATCAACTTTTTGTGCTAATTTTATGGACACTTAATTGATAGTATTGAATGCAAAGAAAACAAGGAGGCTTTTTATTCTATAGGGCATAAACATGAAAAAAACACTATCTTCGACCTTCAAAGGGCCATAACCCCTATAAGGAGTCATCTGACAACTGTGACCCAATGGAGACTTTTGTAGAGTTTAATGAGCTGAAGATGTAAGCAGGCAACAGCTTTTCTCTATCTGCAATAGTGTTCATGCTATAGAGCAGTTACAAAAAATGCATATTCAAATGAAAAATAAATGAATTTATATACTTATTGTTTCTAGATCCACACTATCATGAGACGTTTTGAGCCTGACCATGAATGGACAGAACATTGTGCTGTAGCTGTAAGAGCTGCCTCAGATGTTTTTATAATTTATGGATGTGGCAAACCACAGAAATGGATTATAAGGAGATTGGGTTGTGATACAGGATCTGAATATCTAGAGGTGTATTACAGATGGGGATCTTATGAGGTTTGTTAAGTTCAAACTTTTTAATTCTCAGATAAAAATTCACTGTTATAAGACCAAAACTTGATGAAGGAATGATTAGGACTATTTCTGATTCCCTTTCAAAAGTGAAATATTGATTTTGTTGATTTTAAGTGATAAAAGTTATTTCATGGGAAAGGCATTCGTTTTTTGAAATTGCTGAATTATGCATGTGGGCAAAATGGTAAAACGAGAACCTGCAAAATTGACACAATATGCTAAGACCAGCTACAATTTATGCAGTTTTTATGAAAAATAAATATTAGCAAACCAGTGACTTACAAAGATATTATCAGATTGATTGATTGATTGTTGATTGCTTATTGTCCCGTCGGCGATATTTCAGCCATAATCGGGACATCAACATGTTATAATAATTAAATCAAAACTAGAAATAAAACGGAGTCAAAAGACCGTAGATAAAACAAACGGTATGAAAAGATAAATTGATAAAAAGCAAACCGATATTATCAGAAAACATTGGTAAAGTGATGCTACACCCACAGTTAAAATATTTTTGTGGGTCACAGGTTTCCTCACTCTTTGTTTTTAATTAAAAACATATGAAAAATTACCATATTATGAGCTTTTTGGAGAAAAAAATCACTTTTCCCACATATTTAGCTTAACAATGAACATTGAGAAGATTAGAAATAGAAATCAGATATTAATGAAAATAAATTCTAATATTGATTATAAATATGAATTTGAAAGCAATTTTAACAGCCAATCTGTGAGAAAACCATGCAATTTTGTTCCAAACCAATATTTTCATATCAACTTAAGGGATGGTTTAACAAAAAGACCTTCATGAAAGACTTATTTTGGCCAAATATTTTTTCCGGGAAATTCAAGATGGCCGACCTACAGGGTTCATCATTATTCCTGGGTTTCTTAACAAAATCAGCTTGAATAATTACAAAACCTCATGTATTTCAAAGTTTCTTTTGGTCCATTTATCTTCATATTATCAAAAATTGAACAGTAAATATTTAAAGGGTAATACCTTTGCCTTCAAAATAGATGAAAATTTTAAAAATCTTAATAACCATTACCCAGCGTCCCTAGGGGGTGACATGGGCAATTTTCCAAATTGTAAAAAAACATCAAAATACTCAAATTTTAGCATTGTTTTATGTCTAAGGCAGGCTCTTTAAAACAAATTCACTCCCATATACTTTAACAACAGGCTTTAATGTCAATTGTATTAAAAAATAGAGCTCGGCTCATGCTTTATGACATCGCTACAAGTCAGAGAAGTGGGTCAGTCTCACATTTTGGTAGAAAATTTCCTATTTTTTGACAACATTTGTAAAAACATGCTTGTGTTCAATTTTAAACAAAGTGCATTTTTAATAAGTGTCAAGATATGTTGTTACAATGAAAATTAATGTAACTGTCTTCGAGTTGCGGAAAAAGTGCAATTCAAGAGTCAAATTGGTGTATTTTTCAAGAATAATTGATAAATTGAAGAAATTGTCAATTTTAGATGATGAAGGCAGACCCATGATAAATCCAGTCAAAAGTTCTGATTATTGATCCAAAAGAATGCTCTTTTGGCTCTTAGAAATAATGTTTTCAAGTATGTTAGCGGTCATAATTTTCAAGATAGAGGCATCCAAAAATGGCATTTGGTCATTTTCGTCATAGTCACAAAACGTGCTTCTGTACCATTTTGGTGACATTTTTTTTACAGAAGTTGTTGAATGAATAGTTAGCAGTTTGATTATTTCTTCAGTTTGCTCTTGTTTGCACTCAACCAAAGAATTTCAAATGAATCTATCAAAAGGTGCCTGTTAAATATTTGTTCAAAATTGGCAAAAAGCATTATATGGTCAAAAACATCACGAACCCCCCAAAAAAACTACGGTGTAAGTAAAAAAAAAATTGTTTTCTGAAAGGTATCTGAGACGATGTCTTATAGTTTTAACCACATGAAAAGAAGTGTAAAAAATTGCATTGCCTGGTACACATTTTTTTTCAAATTTTTTTCAGACTTAGTTTTTTTAAAGGCAGATAGCAATTTCAGCCACATAACACATTTTGTCATTTTTGACCAAATTTATCTAAGTCAAATTTATACAGATTCTTTTGATATTGATTGCTGGCATGTAGACATAAGCATACTTTAGAATAAATAAAAATACTTTTCCCTGCATAGAACAACTTTAAAAAAGAAATGCTACCAAATGGGCCCGGGAGCTCATTTTGGACTATGACGATAATGGCCAAATGCCACTGTTTGAATGCCTCTACCATAGAAATAATGACAGCTACCATATTTGTAAATATTATTTCTAAGAGACAAAGCAGCATTCTTTTGGATCAATAACCAGAACTTTTGACTGGATTTATCATGGGTCTGCCTTCATCATCTAAAATTGACAATATCTTCAATTTATCAATTATTCTTGAAAAATACACCAATTTGACTCTTAAATTGCACTTTTTCTGCAACTCGAAGACAGTTACATTAATTTTTATTGTAACAACATATCTTGACACTTATTAAAAATGCACTTTGTTTAAAATTGAACACAAGCATGTTTTTACAAATGTTGTCAAAAAATAGGAAATTTTCTACCAAAATGTGAGACTGACCCACTTCTCTGACTTGTAGCGATGTCATAAAGCATGAGCCGAGCTCTTTTTTTTAATACAATTGACATTAAAGCCTGTTGTTAAAGTATATGGGAGTGAATTGGTTTTGAAGAGCCTGCCTTAGACATAAAACAATGCTAAAATTTGAGTATTTTGGTGTTTTTTTACAATTTGGAAAATTGCCCATGTCACCCCCTAGGGACGCTGGGTAATGGTTATTAAGATTTTTAAAATTTTCATCTATTTTGAAGGCAAAGGTATTACCCTTTAAATATTTACTGTTCAATTTTTGATAATATGAAGATAAATGGACCAAAAGAAACTTTGAAATACATGAGGTTTTGTAATTATTCAAGCTGATTTTGTTAAGAAACCCAAGAATACTGATGAACCCTGTAGGTCGGCCATCTTGAATTTCCCGGAAAAAATATTTGGCCAAAATAAGTCTTTCATGAAGGTCTTTTTGTTAAACCATCCCTTAAGTTGATATGAAAATATTGGTTTGGAACAAAATTTAGGATTTTGCATGGTTTTCTGGCAGATTGGCTGTTAATGATGTTTTATTTTGCCCCATGTTTTGCTTTATGCTCTCCTTTTCAACAACAGTTAATTCTTTAGATCTTAAAGTAAAATTATATGAAGCTTTGTGTCTGATTTACAGGTAGTCCTGCCAACAGGTACTCGTGTCTACATGTGGATCTCTCTAAACAGAAGAATAAACCTGTACATATCTGCCTCTAGAACAGATCGCTATGAAACTGAGGGCCTGTGTGGGACATGGAACAGGAATTATGATGATGAATTCACTGGTCGTGATGGAAAGATATACCAAGATGCTACAATGTTTGCAAGAACTTGGGGGTATATTATTAAAATATTGATATCAATACTAATTTGGTAATTTGGGTTATCAAAGGTGATTCTTCATTGCTTTCATAAACTGAAAATCAATCTTTGATAAATAGTACACGTAATAAAAGTCAACATTATTTAACTTTTATGTTTTTAGAGTGCCAAAGAGTGACAGTTTATTCATTGCTAAAAAGAGAAAAGAAAAACTGAGCCAGTCTTTCATGTACTGCTCTTGCATGAACTCAACAGAGCCAGGTTTGTCACCCAATGTAGACTGTTCCTGGAAAGAGACTATGCCTGTCTGTCCTCCATTGAACTGGGGCAGGGAACCATGCTCAATCAGATCCAAACGTTCAACTGATACTTCTGATCCGGATGAAATAGATGTACCAGAAGATATTGTAGCTCAGACTGATGAACCAGAAGTTGTATGTATTAGATAGAGGTTACTGAATATTGGATATAAATAGCATTTGTTAATATTTACTCTTGTAGCCTAATGATTAAGAACTTTTAACTTTAACATCTTAGCATGTGGAGTCATTTATGCTTATTATGCAAGTGAATGATAGAAATCTGCAAAAAAATTAGTGCAGAAATAGAATATTTTTTATGAATAATCAATACACAAAATGTCAATAATTATGCAAACTATTCAATTTCAACATTTGAAAAAATATGCTTCTTATAAGGTCCAAGGAACAAATAAATGCATTAGCCATGAATGTTTACTTAGAGTTATTGCCCTTTTCACATGAAATAACATTTAACATATCTTGTAGGATATGTCATGGAAGAACGGCTGGACACAACAAAGTGCTGAAGATGCATGTAACAAATACTTTAATGAGTCTATCTTGTTTGGTGCCTGCTCTAATCTTACCAATGTTAATGCTTCTCTGTGCATTGACAACTGTGTACAGAATATACAGGTAAGTACCATTAATGCATGATTAATTTGAGATAACATGTACATATTAAGGTTCTGCATCAAGGTTGCAAGACTATAGTTTTCACTTTGTCTGTCCGTTAGTCTGTCAGCAATTATTATGAAACATTAAAGCTTCAAAACTGAAATGGGTACTGCACATATTTAGAATTTTACACATTGATTAAGTACTATTTTAGGAATCACATTTTAAATTTGTTGAATGTTTTTGAAACTCTTAAGAATTTTTGCTGACAATGCCTATCCTTACTTCGTCAGTATTTAGATTACCTCCAGTGGACAAATTTTGAAATTTATTATCTAAGTGAAAGCATAAATTCTTGTTTTGATAGAATTAATTGGAAAAATGCTACAAAGGTTGAAAATAAATGCTAGAACACAATTCCTGTAGTTAGTTCTGAATCAACATTAATTTATTCTTATAGTTAAGCTTCAACCAATTTTATTTCTTTTAAATAAAACAAACCAAAACAACTACAGCAAAACCTGTCTAAACCAAACCCTGAATAAACCGAAAACCTGTATAAACCCAACTGGATATAAAGTCCATTCTTAACATTTTATTCCATTTATAACCTCTATAAACCGAACCCCTGTCTGTACCGAACAAATCCATCAATCCCAAAGGGGTTTGGTTTAGACAGGTTTCACTGTAAATGATTTTTAAAAAATATTTTTTAGGTTACTGGGAAAGATGATGATATGCCGGATGCTTTTGAGTTGTTTAAGGCCCAGTGTGATAATGAGATTCGTACAAATAACAATCTACTGACAGAGAACGGCACTAGTGTGGCTCAGATATTCCTTAATAACTCATGCCCATTTGAGTGTACCTACAAAGGGGTCAAAAATGGGGACTGTGTAGAAGGTAAGTTTGTGGTTTCAGTGTAAATTTTGTCCCATCGAATTTCATATCTCTAAGATGTTTCCTAACCATCTCTGCATAAAGACATGAGATGAATTCTACTCTAATTGATTTCTGCCTGTGACATAGTTTTTTAGATTTTATTTATCCAGCCTATGTTTTTACATATGTATGTATATAGTATGACATTTAAACAGAATTTAAAAACATTCACTTGAAATTTAAGAATTATTTACTCAAGGTCAGTCACTCATCTTTTTTGTACCTTTTCAGAGATGATGTAACTGATTACCTGAAGGGATTCATGAAAGAACTACACAGCATTCAACCTCTTTTTAAAATTCTTATTTCTAACTTTTTTCAGGAAAATGTGTCTGCTATCCAGAATTTACAGATGAGGACTGTCGTACAAACATGTCTGCCTCTCCATTGGTGGCTACAGATCTGTCAGACGATTCCTTGTGTGATGCGGGACAGAGTGATTGTAATAACCCATCCGTCTATTGTGAAAATTATGTCAATTCAGCTCAAAGCAAGTGTAAAGTGGAAACTGCGCAGGTAAATATCATTTATTATTTGTGAAATGCACACTGGGAAAGTATAACATGTAACTATAAACACGGAAATTTTCGTGTGGGGATAGTTTTTGCTTAATTGACATGATATAAAAATATCCGCAAAAAATATTATTCTTTATGAAAAGAGTATAAATAATCAATTAAACTGGGGCCTGGGTGGCCAAGTGGCCTAAGGCACTTGTTTAAATACCACAATATTGATATCTAGCCGATCACCTCTCAGCTGGTGTTTGAGTCCTGTTTGTATTTAACAAAAAATGGACATCCCCAACTGTATGTGATTAGGCTTGTCAGTTACCTTCCCAAGGTCATTGGTTTCCTCCGGGTACTCCGGTTTCCTCCACCATTAAAACTGACTGCCCAACATGGCCCCAGTGCGTTGAAAAAGGGCGTTAAACACCAACACACACACATACATCATATTAAAAGCGAATTTAACCCCCACTCGAAAGGTTCACTTTACAAAAACGTGAAAATAACACCCTGCGTAAAGGACAAGGTATGATAAGGGCTGTTTTTGGCCCCTTTTTCAAAAGTGAAATTTTATGCTCAAAAATTGATTTATATGATATTAAGTAATGAAAGTTTATAAATTTGAATGTTTTAAACAAATTATAGATCCAGTCTGATTTTAGCATTCGATCAAACTTGACGAAAAAGTGACTTTTTCTCACAAATACTCGAAATTTGGTATATTTTTGTATGTTTTTGGCTCAAATAACTATGAGCGGACAAGCGGCCCACAAAAATATTCTAACTATGGAATTGGCATACAAAAACTAATATTTCCAGAAATTATCTTTGTGGGCCGCAGGTCCGCTCATATTTAAATTTCACAAAAACCATTGTCATTTTAACAATTTTAAGCCAATTTTGCTACATTTCATAGTTATATCATCTTGTGCACATGCGTAATTACACCAAATGTCAAATTTTCAATAAAATTGTGCTTGTTCCAAAAAATACAAATTCTGAATCACAAATTCACACCGTTATAATTCAATATTCCGATTTTGGAAAATTTGAGCAATTTAGGGGGCCAAAATCGTCTTCTTATCCTATCTTGTCCTTTCCATGTTTACAGTATTATTGTGGATTCATTTATTTTTGTGGGTATCAGTTTTCATGGTTTGGTGATAAAAGATCAGTTGTGGATTCATATATTTGCAGTTCTGAAGTCTGCAGCATACAGATCAATGTTAAATTAACTTTACGTGGGGTATCAAATTTCGTGGGTCAAGGGCACCCATGAAAACCACGAAAATTGATACAAATACGGTAATAATTAAACCACAGTTAATGTCAAATGTTTGTCAGGGTTCCAATTTTTGTTTCCTACTACAAAATGGGGTGCAACATATAACTCTGGCACATCTGTCCATCCAGTCTTGTATATAATTCTCAACATTTTTTCGTTGAATCTCATGCATGCAGCTCATAAAAACTTGACAGCCCTGATGCATGTGCACATTTAGTACATTTTCAATCATACAACCTAAATTTCCTTTTAATTTAGCCTAAAATTCCGTTTGTATATTGGCTGAATACATCAAATTCTACACATTGATATAAATCATGATAGACTTTATCAGATTCAATCAATAAAATATTAAGTGCGCTTAAATTATCTCCCCTTGAATTACCTGTTGCTCTCAATTTCAATGCATTATACATTGTCAAAATTATTTCATTGATTTGATTTAATGTAACTTTAGAATTTAATGTAGTTCATGAATTGATTTTAGAATTACATTCTTTATTAAAAAAATAAGCAAATGAAAGTTTTTTACTACACCATATTTGATAGAATTTTTTATTTGTTTAAATTTTTTTGGTGTCCTAATAGTAGTTAGCAGTTTCTGCTTGTTGCAACACAAATCATCTTTGTAAATTACCTCTTCCAATGAGAAGAGATATGAATATATGTCCAAATTGTTAAGGCAAAATGTCAACCAGGTAGAGGTGTATTAAGAATAATATGTAACAAATACATGCAGTAAGTATTGGGATTTCCCTAACATTCTGAGTTGTTAGTAATATGTAAGATTTTTCAATTGTGTTTTTAACTTTAATTAGCAAAAATTGTTATTAACAAGATTGCTACACATAGCCAATGTCCAACGCCGCCGCTGCTTTAAAGCTTAAAATTTACTAAAATTTGAAAATTTTGAATTGCATTGCAATTTGATTACATGTATCTACATATCATGACAAACAATTCTACAAAATTTCATTAAAATACATCAAGCAGTCACAAAGGAGTTGAGCTCACAAAGTGTTCCTATGACCTAAAATAAACAAAGTCAATAAAATGCCATCAATCCTATAAAATTTGTCAAATCAAAATGGCAGTGCGATTAACTACATATCATGACAAACAATCCTACAAAATTTCATCATTTTGAGTGGTCTCAGAGGAGTTGCGCTCACATGGTGTTCCTTTGACCTAAAATGAACAAAGTCGATAAAGTGTGTTCAATTCAGAAATATAAATTTATTTTTTCAGCTTGTAAATGGGACAATCCAATCTACAGGATCATCCTTTACCACAAGTCCTCAAGTACAGAACTTTGCTGAAGTCAAGTGTCCTATTACAAATTCTCGTAGGAAAAGATCCACAGATGACAGTACAACTCCCACTGTGTATCTTATATCGCTGTCAAACAATGGTGCAGAATTCAGTGCCTCAGTTCCTGTCATATTGTACGACTCATCATGCTTGACATGTACGACAAATGATTCATTAGTTATCTGTGAGCTAAGGGTAAGTAATTATCTTCTAGTAAGCTCATATTTAAATTTTACATTCTTCTGAATTTTGGTGTAGTTGTTCAAAATTTTATTTTTCAAATTTGTGTAGTTTTAGAGAAAAAAAAGTATCTAGTAGAAATGTAGTGTTTATTTTATGTATTAAATTCCTACCAAAGTTTAGAAAAAATTATTTTCCCCTACGGAGATTTTGGACATTGGAAAACATTTTTATACGACCGCAAAATTTTTGCGATCGTATAATGGTATGGCGATGTCGTCGTCGTTGTCGTCGTCGTCTTGGGACATTTGGTTTCCGTGCGATAACTTGAGTAAATATTGACCGATTGTTATGAAATTTTTATATGATGTTTGTAACCACTAGAGGAAGGTTCCTATTGAATTTGGGGTTGGTGGCCCTTATTGTTTTGGAAAAAAGGGCCAAAAGGGGCTAAAACGGGTGTATTGACAAAACTGTTGTAGAATGTTTATTATTCATTTGATTTTTAATTCTTTTTTTATTGAATTCCTTATTAAATTCTGTCAACAAAATGTGTCTATGGTTTTGATGTATATTGAACCGTTACATTGCTACAGGGGGCCAAAGACGGGCCACACCCAAAAAATCAACTTTTTTATTTGTGGTCCGATTTTCAAAATCTTTTTTTCATTGGAATCCTTGTGAAAATCCCTGCCTGCATTTTTCAGTCAGATTTGAAATATCTCTTACTGTTTTGAGATATAAGGGGTCAAAGGGGCAAAAAAACGCCATTTTTAAAAGTTGGTCAAGGCAAATGGTTTTACACAAGAAATTTAACTGTAGTGGGCCAGCCAATTGTTTTGAAGTTTAAACATGATGATTATATACACTGAAGGAAGCTTTTTATTGCATTTGGAGTTTGTGGTCCTAACCTTTTTTTTTAAAAAGGGCCAAAAGGGGCTTAATCGTGTTAAAAATGTCAATGAATATAGAAATGATTTTTTTTCTATTAAATGTTATTGTAAATATGTGTCAAATATGCATTTTAAAGTCCACCATAGGTTGCATGTGTAAAAAAGCTTTGTAAGTCCACCATGGGCTGCATGTGACCAAAGCAATAGACTATCCATATTGGGCCTCCAATGTACAGGGTTCAACTTGTTGCGGTCGTATCAGGCTGCGCTCGGCGTAGCTTTTTATTTAAAGAGTGTAAAGAGCTGACAAAAATTTCAACAGCTTTTTAAGGGAGACTTCGCCACAAGTACATGAAATAAAATAAATATATGCAACTCCATCATTTCAGTCTAATGTATGTGTTGTAAGTGGCTTCTGTTACTCTGACAACAGTACAGCCTGTAACCCTACCACCACTACAGACAGCAGTTCTGATGGGTTCCAGATGTGGATTATTGGCCTTGTCATAGCAGGACTACTGGTGGTCATCATTGTTATCATGCTGGTCAAATGCTGCTTGAAGAAGAGGTAAATGTTGTGTCTGTGATTATATAAATATTTGTGTTGTGTGAATAAAGTAGAGAGGTATATAGTGTTCAGATTTGTCCGTCCTTCTGTCCATATCAAATTCAGGTAAATGTTACTTTTGTATGTATGAAGTATGAAATAGTGATAAAACTAAAATTTCACACATATGAACATACATAAAATTATTCATAGTTTTATAGTGATTGTTGCATATCTGTTAGATATATTCTTGCCTTTTGTAGTTTCCAACTGTAAGGATTTTTTTTTGTTGGTATCTATAATATTCTTATGACGTTATTCATACCCTGCTACATCAAAGATTTTAATAATTTTACTTAAAATCATTTGCATAAGAGCTTTTAAACATTTTAATACCATCGAGGCAGTCAAAAACATTTTGGGAATGATCAATGAAGTGAAATGACTAAGCATGCATGGTAAGGAAAATTACAAATGTATATGACCAGTATAGATCAACACTTATAAGGACACTAATAAAACAATATGTTTATCAATGGAAAAGGTAAATAAATAAGGATAGTTACTGAGACAAATATGTCAGACCAAAATGTCTCATGTTACTTCTTTTCATTCAGCCAAAATGGTAGATGAATTATAGACTTCACAACTTACACTGGCTGTGAAAAAAATAACCTATATATGGATGGTTTAAAAAGGGAAGTACATGATATTCTTTATGTAACACAGACTGTACATGATACTTAAATTATTAGGCAGATGATATCATTGGGAAAAAAAGCTGCTTATTACCTTTAAAAGAATATGTCAGCTCAAAATGTCTCATGTTACTTCTTATCATTCAGCCAAAATGTTGCCCCAGAGATGGCATATGATGGACCAGTGGTTGAGGCCCCAGGTGGACCACTCCTTACAACCCAGAGACCAGGACTGATGATGAGAGGAAAACAGAAGATTTCACCACATCCAACCAAGATTAACGTTGAACCTGCTAACTGGTAGATGCCTCAATAACAGAGACATAACATTTTACAGATTAGATGTGAAAAAATAATCTTAAAGTTTTAAAGATTTGGAACTTTTTTTTTAATTTCTTGTTAAATACATGTGGCTGTGAGATCAAAGCCTTTTTTTCAGAATTTTCTTGTCTAATACTAGTACATGTAGTGCATAATTGAATAATTCAATACAAAGGTACCATGCAAATACATTAAATGTGTCAATTTGGAGGATTTTTGAGGATGTGTAATTGTTTGATGGTTTAGATTAGCACTTTTACTTAAAATTTTTTGTCTGTAATACTTTAAAAATCAAAGTTCTAAAAAGTTTAAATTCATATTTTAGAAAAAAATCATACCACTTTTATCAAAATTAATATTTTATATGCACACTCAATCTTCCAAATTGGTCACCAGCCTCCTTTGGCTGTTTGAAGGCTTTGAGGGCATATAAAATGTGTGTTGTTGAATGCCTGCCAGGCTTGTGAAATCTCTATAAACGTATGTTTTTAGGGCTTGTGAAATTTTCTGAAGGCTTCTGGTTTGAAAAATGTTCAAGCCCTTCTGACTTGTGCTGATTTTAAAGATAAACCAAGACAATAGGAAGTTTAAATTATATGTTTCTCTCTTGATTGAGTTGAAAATTATATTGATTAAAGTGATGTTATAATGCATTTGTTAAAAATGTATAAACTTGTTTTACTGTATATAATGACAATTATCCTCAATTATGTATTGGAGCACATGAAAACTACTCTCAATAACCTTAGAAATGTCAGTTAAGGAGTTATGTATATACTTTGTTAATCTTGTTTTTTTAATACTTTACCATTGTTGAGGGGTGTGTGTTAACTCTTTTTACTACATTTTTAGCTCACCTGGCCAAAGGCCATGTGAGCTATTGCCATCACTTGGCGTCCGTCGTCGTCGTCGTCGTCCGTCGTCGTTAACTTTTCTTCAAACTTCTTCTCCTCTGAAACGGCTGAACAGATTCAAACCAAATTTGGTCTGATGGTACCTTAGGGTATCCCCCACAGAACTGATGTGGGGATTTTTGATTCGTCGAAAAACATGGCCGCCGTTTGCTAAAAATAGACCAAGGGGGTCAGACTAATGTTTTTGGCTTGTAAATCAAAAAGTATAAGAGATAGATGAAATCTGATGCCACTCTACTGCTTCAGCATTAAAAGCTCTACAAAAGTCTCCATTTGGTCCAAGTTGTCAGATGACCCCTTATAGGGGTTACAGCCCCTTAAAGGTGAAAAATAGCGTTTTTTCATGTTTTTGCCCTATAGTATGAAAACTATTGCAGATAGAGAAAAGCTGTTGCTTGCTTAAATGTTCAGCTCATTTAGCTCTACAAAAGTCTCCATAGGGTCGAAGTTGTCAGATGACCTCTGATAGGGTTTACAGCCCCTAAAATGATGTTTTTTCATGTTTTTGGCCTATAGAAAGAAAACTATTGCGGATAGAGAAAGCTGTTGCTTGCTTAAATGTTCAGCTCATTTAGCTCTACAAAAGTCTCCATAGGGTCGAAGTTTTCAGATGACCCCGTATAGGGATTACGGCCCCTGAAATAATGTTTTTTCATGTTTTTGGCCTATTGAATGAAAACTATTGCAGATAGAGAGAAGCTGTTGCTTGCTTAAATGTTCAGCTAATTTAGCTGTACAAAAGTCTCCATAGGGTCGAAGTTGTAAGATGACCCCTTATAGGGGTTACAGCCCCTTAAAGGCGAAAAATAGTGTTTTTGGCCTATAGAATGAAAACTATTGCAGATAGAGAAAAGCTGTTGCTTGCTTAAATGTTCAGCTCATTAAGCTCTACAAAAGTCTTCATAGGGTCGAAGTTGTCAGATGACCCCTTATAGGGGTTACAGCCCCTTAAAGGTGAAAAATGGTGTTTTTGGCCTATAGAATGAAAACTATTGCAGATAGAGAAAAGCTGTTGCTTGCTTAAATGTTCAGCTCATCTAGCTCTACAAAGTCTTCACAGGGTCGAAATTGTCAGATGACCCCTTATAGGGGTTACTGTCCCTAAATTTACGTGTTTTCATGTTTTTGGCTTATATAATGAAAACTATAGCAGATAAAGAAAAGTGGTTGCTCGCTTAAATGTTCAGTTCATTAAGCTCTTAACAAAAGTCTCTATAGAGTCAAAGTGTTCAGATGGCCCTTAATATAAATAACATTTTGCACATTTTTGGCCTACAGAATGAAAACTATCGCTGAAAGAGAAAAGCTGTTGCTTGCTTAAATGTTCAGCTTATTTAGCTCTACAAAGTTCTTTATAGGGTTAATATCAAGAACAGGTGAGCGATTCAGGCTCCTGGGAGCCTCTTGTTTTTTTATTGCTGTTGTCTCTTAATAATTTTTTATAACTGTGATATAAAATGTGCAGGTCACATTTCATCTTTTAATGTATATTGCAATAAATATTTGTTTATATATTTTTAAGTTTAAATTTTGCTCTGTGATATTTTTTTAGAAACCTTATCAAATTTTCAGTCAATATTGACTTTAATTTCATTTAAAAAAAATAAAAACAATTATTTAAACCTGATTTAATTGAGAAAGTAACTAGATGCGCTAGAAACCTATTATAATTTTCAGTCAATATTTATTTTAATTTCGTTTTTTTTTTTATTATTATGTTTATTAACTTTTTTTATGCAACATTTCTTTTTGTCTCTTATTTGCTTGTTATAGTATGTAATCCTTAGCTTAGTTAAGGAAGTTTTTATACATTTATTTTTGAATCTAATTGAGAAGGATCAAAATTTAGAGACAATCATGAAGAGCCAATACCACAATTTGAATACATAACTATTCTACATGTTTCTCTAATTACATTTTTTAAAATGATTCTCTGATCTTGACAGATGTCTTTTTTTTTTTTTTTGTAAATTATAGATTTCTCTGCTTTTGACAGAAGTCTAATTTTGGAAATTATGTCTATAGAATATTGGTTTTGTTCATAAGAAAAGATGTCAAAAATAGCTTTTCATAATTTTTGTAGACTTTTTGTTTTATTAATGCGAGTATCTTAAAAATCACTATCATGACTATGGTTTCTGAATTTAATATCTTCCATTCTAAACCAACCACTGTCTCGATTTGTCTTACTTAGAATTGAATTTTATTTTCTGGTTAAAATTACTTGTAAAATGTCTGAAGGGTGTCCTCTTGTTAATATTTTTTTATCAATGAAATGCTCCATAAAAATTTATTTTGATTTGTTACAAAACCGTCCATCTTTATTATTTTTATAACATATTTTTTAATAGAAGTAGTTTTCAATAAAAACTTTGCTAATACATTTGAATTTGTTTATTATTACAAAAACAAGCCTAATAGTATCAACAAGAATATAAAGATTGAAAGTGTCCCTGGGGCATGATTGCCCCTGCTAGCCCAAAATAAGAAGTATCAGTCTGACAGGTCTGAAAGTTACTTAGGATGTACAGTTTGGCATACAAAGCCATCATACAAAGTTTCAAATCATTCTCATGTATAGTTTCAGAGAAAAGCTTGATGGAAATTATATGATAAAATTGATGATACACATAAATTTTCATCTCAACCCAGTCTTAAACAGGAAGTAGAAGTCCGACAGGTCTAAAAGTAGCTTAGGATATATAGTTTGTCTTGCTGAACCATCCTACCAAGTTTCAAATCATTCTCATGTACTGTTTCTGAGAAAAGCTTAAGGAAATTCATATCAACCTTTGTATGGACAGACATGAGTAAAACTTCATGTGCACCGACATGGCGTTGTGGGGGCATAAAAAAGGTTATAATTGATTGTATAGATGGAATCAGTTACAAAGTTTTTACATGAAGACATGGATAAAACATTAACATATGTTTTGAATGGTAAGTTTCTCCTTACATATAAAAAAAAATGTGACACAGTTACCATTCAATTTGTAATTTTAAAACTTGCATCAAATGACAACCCAAAACCTTAAGTATTGGTGAATCAAACCCTTGTATATTTCTTTACACAGTTACTACTATAATGATTCACACACAAAAATGTTCAGCTTAACTGTGAGTGACTACTCACTGCATCTTTGACTTAGCCTTATTATCTCCCCTTGATAAAATCTGAGATAAATGATATTTTTCTTTTTAAACATCTTTAAATATTTTGATGTTCATCTTTCATTAAAACTTTTGTCAAATTCCATGAATTAGTTTATCAAGAGTTGTGCATAAATGTATGTAGACAGAAACATAGTGTGTTCTACATATTTTGCCAATAAATGTGCAGCCAGTGGACTAAAATTGACAAAACAACTCAAGTATCAAGCCCTGGGATGATTTATTAAATGATATGAAACATTTAAAATCATCATTGTTAAAAATTATAAAAATATATTATTCAGAGTTTTCAAAATCATAGAATCTGTCAGTCCTGACCAACAAAATGACAAATTTGTCATGGACCACAAAAAAAATGTTTTCTTCAGAAGAAATGTTCTAATAGGACTGACAAAACTCCTCATAAAAACATCCAGTGAATATTTTTGCAGACATAGTAGATTTAAAGATCTCTAACCAAAATTTTGCACAGTATTGCAAACATTTATTTTTAACTTGTACACAAGGCATACATGAACCTTGCAAGAAAAATCTTATTGATCTCATAAATACAATTTCAATTGTTAACATGATAATATGATGCAGGTTATACCTGTGACGCTCCCGAAGTTTGAACGTATCCTTAAATATTTTACAAGCTAAAATAAGTTGTTTTCAAATGATTTGAAACAAATTCTTATTCGAAAATAAAAACAAAGTAGCTTTTCTTGTGGGTCCTGTGTGCGCTTAATGACGTCAGGAATTTTCAAAGAAAAACGCGTTAAAAAGACGCTGAAAGTTAGGGAAACCGCGCGTGGTTTACCGGACGTTGAAGGAAAATTGAGCCCATAGTACAACTAGAATATTGACACTTCTACCATTATCGCTCCCTTCGGGAGCGTATAACACTTTATAACATACATAAACTTATTTATGAGTTAACAAAGTTGACCAACCAGAAGTAAAAAATGTTAAGTAAATAAATACAGACATAAAAGCAATCAGAATACAAGATTTTACAAATTACAATTTCCCAAATTGACTAGCAATGAAAAGTCTCTTTGGAGTATAAACAATTATTTTGATATCACAGATAACGGAACACTAAAATCTTTCCTGAATGTCATTAAGAACACTAAAATATTTCCCTTCATCATTCATACTTCCTATCACCATCTGTTAAAATGTCTCTAGAGATTAACAACCTCATAATTTCATTCGTTCCTGTAAAATAAAATAAAAACGCATGTGAAAGACTCATTATGTAACATCAATTTGGAATCAAACTCAACACTTATGGTTTAAAAGAAGCAATGGGGCATTCGAGTGTCAAAAGTCCTAAAAGTAAATGACAAAACTGGTAAACCCGAACAAAAACAGCACAAAGAAACACTAAACACAAAATCAACTGAACGGAAATCAACAATGCTAACTCAAGTCGTAACAAGAGTGAACTCAGATGCTCCGGAAGAGTTACTGGTTCCTGCAGCTAAAGCAAACCCATCGTGTTGCTAATTTCCAATTCTGTGTGTCAAATCCGGTAAAGGAGGAGAACACAAATTTTTACGACAAACCAACATCTACACTCATTTGAGAGATAGAAATCCCATATTTGTCTACCAGTGCCCATGTCTACCATTGAGCAACATAACCCTGTGTCAGCAATTTCTGTGTCAAATGTGACGCTCTGCCAAGGAAATCGATGTAATTCCCGCAATCTCTGGAGTAACTAATCAACTGTGATATGAAGACTCTATAAGTAGGAGCGGACAGAATGTTGCTACACAAAAAGGGAAAGTTGAAAATATACTCTCCAAAATAAAGGTCAATGGTTTTCCAATTTTTGTCTCGCCTAAAAGGCGAGACTTAGGTATGGTGATTCCGGCGGCAGAGTCCACAATTGGTTAAAGTTTTTGCTGAAGTCTGTTTTGTGTGAACTAGTTATGTAACACCATTGATATTTGGTATGCAGTTGCATCAGCATCAGTACAGATCAGTTTTAAAAGGATTTCACCTGTATGCTCCTGCAGTCACGGTCTACTGACTGAAATTTTACACTAATTTGGCCGAGGTTAACCTTTTTTCTTAAGTCTGTTTAACATGAAGCAGTTATGTTACACCATTGATATTTGGTATGCAGTTGCATCAGCATCAGTACAGATCAGTTTTAAAAGGATTTCACCTGTATGCTCCTGCAGTCACGGTCTACTGACTGAAATTTTACACTAATTTGGCCGAGGTTAACCTTTTTTCTTAAGTCTGTTTAACATGAAGCAGTTATGTTACACCATTGATATTTGGTATGCAGTTGCATCAGCATCAGTACAGATCAGTTTTAAAAGGATTTCACCTGTATGCTCCTGCAGTCACGGTCTACTGACTTTGAAATTTTACACTGATTTGGCAGAGGTTAACCTTTTTTCTTAAGTCTGTTTAACATGAAGCAGTTATGGTTCACCATTGATATTGGGTATGCACTTGCATTAGCATCAGTACAGATCAGTTTTAAAAGCATTTCATCTGTATGCTTCTGCAGTCAAGGTCTACTGACTTTGAAATTTTACACCTATTTGGCCAAGGTTAACCTTTTTTCTTACGTCTGTTTAACATGAAGCAGTTATGGTACATCATTGATATTGGGTATGCACTTGCATTAGCATCAGTACAGATCAATTTCAAAAGTATTTTATCTGTAAGATCCTGCAGTCACAGTCTACTGACTTTGAGATTTTACACTTTTTAACTTTTTACTTATGTCATGAGTGTTTTATATAAAGCAGTTATGGTTCACCATTTATATTTGGTATGCAGCTGCTTAAGCATCATTTAAGATCAGTTTAAGGAGGATTTTTACTTCATTTTATACTGTGTCCAGTTGCGACAGGCGAGACATGTCTCTGTGTTAACAGTTTATTTATTAAAAAATCTCTGATGTGTCTTTTTATATCAAAAACAAGTTTCAAACACATTCTCAAACTTTTTAACAACAGTTTTGTTTGTTTGTTGTTTGTTTTATGTCCAGTCAACAACATTTTAGTCATAATAAGGACAAGAACTAATTGAAACAACAAATTGAATTGTGTAGACCTGCCCAAGAAACAGCACCCATAACGTCATGCAAAAAGGGCCAATGTACGACCACAAACCAGAAGGAAAACGAACCATTGTAAGCAGCTACAAGCAGATCTTAACTTTGTCGTCGAATGGAGTAAAACTTGGCAAATGATCTTTAATCCGCTTAAGTACTACGTCCTAAGGATAACAACTGGAAGGCAACCTTTAGAATTCCCATACAAGATGGAAGAACACATACTAGGCACTGTTGCACATAACCCTTATTTAGGAGTAGAACTGTCCAGTAAACTTACATGGGACGATATTGTCAACAAAGCCAACAGAACGCTAGGATTCATGAGAAGGAACCTGAGTAAATGTCCAACCAACATCAAACGACAAGCATACCTAAGTCTAGTCAGACCAACACTAGAATATGCTAGTACAGTATGGGATCCTCATCTCCAAAAGCATAAACATCAGCTTGAAATGGTACAAAGAAGGGCAGCCAGATTCATCGGCCATGAATACTCAACAACACCATTAACTGTGACAAAGCTACTTCAAGAACTGAAATTGCCAACCCTAGAACAGAGACGAACAACAGCCCGTCTGCTATTTTTCCACAAAGTCATACACCAGAAAGTAGCAGTACCTATACCTGACTATCTCATAACATCAGACAGAGTAACACGTAGTCAACACCAACATCGCTTCATTAGACTAGGCTCAAACAGCGAACAGCAAAAGAAAAGCTTTTTTGTACGAACTATCGCTCAATGGAATCAACTACCATCATCATTACTAGACATACATGACTATGATGCCTTCAAGATCAGGCTTATAAGTCACCAACAACCAGACTATGGATAGTCTAGTCAATCTAGCCAAATTTTAGAGTAACCTCAAACAAATTGGTACAAAGCAAATAACCACTCAAATGAAAGCTATTTGTGCATACCAATAACATATTAAAACTATACAAAAATATATTTTGCGGAACATGCCATATTTTGGGGTGAAAAATTAGGTTTTTAGTGAAAAATCGCTGAAAACTGGAAAAATGGGATTTTGGTCATTCACAATTCAATTTTCAGTTCATTTCTGTATTTAAGCTTTTTGAGTATACCCATAACATATCAAACTATAACAAAATAAATTTTGAGGAACATGCCCCATTTTTGGGTGAAATATTTATTTTTAAGCAAAAAATCACCGAAAACTGAGAATTAGTCCTTATTTATAATTTTCAAAAGTGTTTACTTGTTTTAATGTATTTCACAATGTAAAGCTATAATGTATACCACAGCATATTAAAACGATCATAACTATACAAAAATAAATCTTAAGGAACATGTAACAATTTGGGGTAAAACAATGTGTTTTTAGTGAAAAATCACTGAAAACTGGAAAAATTGAATTTTGGTCATTCATAATACAATGTTTAATTTATTTTTGTGTTTAAGCTATTTGCATTGTGTATACAAATGACATAACAAATAATACAAACATAAATTTGAGGAATATGCCACAGTTTTTTTTGTTTTTGTTTTTTTGGAAGGGGGGGGTGTGAACAATCTGTTTTTAATGAAAATTCACTGAAAGCTAGAAAAATAGTTCTAAATTTGGGCCTTATTCATAATTCAATTTCTTCGTTTTTTTTATGCATTTCACAATGTGAAACCATTTTTGTATGCCAATGACATATTTAACTATGCAAAAAAAAACCTTAAAAAACACACAAAGTTCAATAAGAAGTGCTTCCAGTCCGTGTATACATAATTCCCAAATGCTGCCAATAACATTTACTTAGTTAGTGAGTTTGTTACTTAGTTATTGCTTATAACTCTTGAGCAGCACAAATTCGGCTATATCATGGAGATTGTCGGAAATGAACATTAAAGGAGTGATGAAATGAACATGAAAAGGTGATGAAATGAACATGAAATGAGTGATGAAATGAACATGAAAAGGTGATGAAGAGGAAACGGGGACACAATCATGATAATGCTAAACACAATCATGATAATGCTAATTGAGTTGTTGGAGAGTTTTGACTATAATTGTAAAAGGAATGATGGGTAGGATTGGACAATTTAGCCTCCTGCATGGGGATCCTACTGGTTCTGCTCTTTTTGAGACCTGTAGCAAGACCCCTTTAACATTCGATGAACGTGGCAAAACACAGTGCACTACTATGATTTGCCTTTTTGTTTGTTTTGTATGTTTAATGTCCAGTCGACAGTATTTCAGCATAGACCTGTATACAGATCTATGATTTCAGTCATAATCAGGACAAGAACTAATTGAAACAACCAATTAAATTGTGTAGACTCACCCAGAACACATCACCCCTAACACAGACCCATGTATGTCGTGCAAAAAGGGCCAATGTAAGAGCACAAACCAGAGAGAAACAAACCATCCCACAAGAAAGGCCTACGTACCAAAAAAGTGAAAAACCCTTCCCCAAAAATTTCGCACAATCTGGAACCCTAAGGCCTTACCTATGGTGGCTGACAATGAAGAACCCTTACCTGAAATGAGGTCATACTAGTTGGACACTTGCTGTGTGGGAATATAGCCAGCCCTTACCCAGATTCACATAAGCATTAGCATTATCTGTCGAAATACAATGCTGAATCCTGGTTGACCTACACACACTGAGAGAGAAAAAAAAACGGGGTTGGTGGTAAACAAAGTAACTGTATAGTTAAAAGACCAATGGAAAAGTGAAGAGGTGGGTACGGGTGGACACTTAAGCGTTACTTGGCAGTCCATAAAGAGTTCTTTTACGTGCATCAAATATTTTATGAAAGGATGTGGAGTAAATGAACATGAGACCGCAACACATATCTAAACTCCAACTGCATTTAATTTTTATGAGCTGCATGGCCATTTCGGAAATTTTAGTTTAAACTTATTTCATTTGTAAAATAAGCAAAATGGTTAAGACACAAGTTAGACTAACTTATAAAGTCTTCTCCTACATAAACATATTAACAATACAAACGAGCATGCATACAAAATCAGATCTATAAATAATTTTATTCCTCATCAGCAACACTAGAACCCAAACAAAAGAAATCCCCAATTTCAAAAGATGCCGTTTAAAACATATAAAACTTAACGAAATCCAAACAAATATAGCAAAGGGCAAAACTACGGTTAAACCTTAGGTTTTAAAACTAACATAAATTTAGACAATGGTTATAAAACAAAGTGTAAACATAAGATGGAATCTTTTGTACAAGTACACCATACCTAAAAAAAAAAATAGACCAAACATCTAAAACACGGCACTCTCCACACACATTTGCCCACTTTGGTTTGCCGTTAGATTTTCCGCATAATAGCCTGACGACCTAGGCATTCATTATGACAAGGCTGTCCCATTCAACCATAAGGCCGACTCGTCAGCATAAAAAAATCAACATAATAGCTATAAGTTTTTTTTTTTCAAAAATTTTTCAAGGAAAACATGAAATCTAAAAACAAGAGGCTCCCAGGAGCCTGAATCGCTCACCTGAACTACACAGATACATATATATTGTAGATATTAATGTGCTTAACCATATGTGATTTAAATTTCTGAAATATCTTGGTTAGTTTTCAAGATATTGAGCTTAATAAGTGCAAAATAGGGCAAAAAGTACGAAAAAGGGCAATAACTCCCACATCAGCAGTCAGATCTTTTCCAAAATTTCAGGACAGGTAAATCTTAATATGCTGATTACTTTTGATTGCTGCACAATTTTGATATCTGAAACCAGTTTTAAGTTATTAGCAAAAAAATGAAATTTACCCCTATGTTCTATTTTTAGCCATGGCCGCCATGTTTTTTTACGAATCTTAAATCTGAACGATAGAGTTGTAGCATATAAGCTATTAAACAAGTGTGCCAAGTTAAGATGCAGTTGATATTAGGGTGTCAGACAAGTGAATATTGAAATTCAAGGGAAAAGTAATGAAAAAATTACAAGTTTTGTTGTTTTAGGACAAAAAGTCCTAAAAGAAATGGTCCTACAGCTTTGACCTAAATACATTTAATGTAGATTTTGAAGCGCTTAATCATATGCAATTTAAATTTTTTGAATATCTTGTATAGTTTTCAAGATATATGGCAAAATAAGTGAAAAATTTTGAAAAAATCCAGAAAAAGGGCAATAACTCCCACATCAATTGTTGGATCTTCTTGAAACTTTCAGAGCAGGTAGATTTTGAGATGCTGATCACTTTTGTATCCCATCAGAATTTTGATATCTGTAACCATTTTTGAGATATTAGCAAAAAACTGCAATTTACCCTTATGTTCTATTTTTAGCCATGGCAGCCATATCTTTTGATGAATAAAAAATCTGAACGATAGAATTGTAGCATGTATGCTATTAAACAACTGTGCCAAGTTTGGTTGAAGTTGGATGTATGGTGTGAGACAAGTTAATCTTTGAAATTCAGGGGAAAAGTAATGAAAAATGGTAAATTTTGACGCTTTAAGGGCCATAACTCCTAAACGAAATGGTTCTACAGCTTTGACCTAATTACATGAAATGTAGATCTTGATGTGCTTAATCATATGCAATTTGAATTTTTAAAATATCTTGTATAGTTTTTAAGGTATAGGGCAAATTAAATGCAAAATTTTGAAAAAATCCAGAAAAAGGGCAATAACTCCTACATCGGTTGTTGGATCTTCTTGAAAATTTCAGGGCATGTAGATCTTGAGGTGCTGATCACTTTTACCCATGCCAAAATTTTGATATCTGTGACCGTTTTTGAGTTATTTGCAAAAAACTGTAATTGACCCCCCTGTTCTATTTTTAGTAACAGCGGCCATGTTTTTTGACGTATCAAAAATCAGAACGCAAACTTTTTGCACAATACCCTAAGGAACAACCATCTCAAGTTTGGCTGCATTTGGCCAAGCAGTTTTAGAGAAGAAGATGTTTGAAAAAAGCTAACGGACGACGGACGACGGACGACAGACGACGGACGACGGACGGACGACGGACACAAAGTGATGGCAATAGCTCACATGACCCTTCTTCGGGTCAGGTGAGCTAATGATACTATTTCCTATCTGTACCTCTTATAGGCCTTAGTGCTCATAAAATATTGTGGACACATTGAAAAATTTAAAACTATAGGACCTTAATTAGCATCCTAGATGAAGGGCCTTAATAAAATTGTTTTCAAGAACAATATTCATCATGAAAAGAAATGCATCCGTTGGTATGTCTTTCTTAAGTACGTTAGTTCATGGCTTGATGTACACATTCTTATAGCTTCTTTTCTATGAACACTAAGGGATGTTGAGGCTTCTTCAGAAAATTTAACAATTTAGTGGCAAGGGTGTTTCGATATAGAATGATGTAAAAGGATAGAAATGTCAGCAGTGGGATGATTTACAAGAAGCTTACAAATGTAGTTAGTGTAGTTTTGGATTTTCTTTCCAGAGTTTGCATTCCATCGTGATTGGTCGCCACTTGTTGGCTAGCTTCACTGTGAGATTTGCTTAAACTTTTTTATTCGTTTAATCATCATTTATGTCCTTTCACAGGGGAAAAAAATAAAACAACTATGTCCGATCTTTTTTTCTGGCAATTATCTTGTGTAGGAAATTGTAATCTTAATATTGGTTTTATAACTTTAAAAAAGTTCTATACTTAAAACTGGACAATTTTTTTATCTTTTAAATTAGTTATTCATTTAATGTATAAATTTATACAGTGACTTTTTTTAATAGTACAAACTATTTTGTGATCTTATTTTAATAAAATTGAATGCGTCTGCATCACACTCACTAATAATATTGATTCATGATTAGAAATGTAAAATATGGTAATTTAGCTTTTAACAAATAAGCAAAAATGTTTTAACAAATTATAATTTTCTTCTATCCTATTTTTTAATGCCATTTCCCATTTAATCTCCATGTTTCAACATATGTACTTCTTTATTTACAATTATGCCCTATTTGGCGCTCCGTAGTGTATCATTTTATGTTAGGTGTAAACTTATTTACATCGGTATTAAAGGCTTTTGTTAATCATGTTTATTTGATGGTAACAGCCAATTTTATTTATCACAATTAAAACATTACATGAAGAAAAATACTTTTCTCCTCATCGGAATATGCAGTTTTAAGGAAGTTTATGGAAAAAAGGGGGATAACCCGTTTTCTGTATCAAAATATCTTACAAAAGAAACCGCCGGAGATATCTGGAATGAATAAGATATTATTGCACTTACAAGTAGTTGTTTCTTGATTATGTTTGTTTTATCATGCTTGCCATTTTTATTGAAATATTTATGTTTTTTTCTGTCTTGTGTTCTATGTTGATGACGTCATTTTTATGTATGGAGCGCTTTCTGTGCTTAGACAATTTGCCGTTTTTATGGATTTAAAAAAATTAAAATTTCACATCTTCCGCAAATTATATTTTATTATATTTTTAATATAATAAAAAGAAAGCAAAACTAAACATTTTAAAACGAAAATTGGCTTTGTACCATTTTGTTTGAGGTTTTTCTTTAGATTGACTGGACTAGGAGCACTCGGAGGCCCCATAGCTGTGAGCAGCAGTCCGTAAACACACAAATGATGTTTCTAGCAGCACCCTTCACTGTAAATATGTACAGGAGCACATGTTGGATGACACCACAATTTTAAGTTCATTCGTGTGATGAGTCTAATGACTCTTTACGGATTATTGCTGTAGATGTAGATATAGAACCAACTCACAAGACAGGCTGATGTACCCAGAAAGCAACAAAATCTCTCCCCCAAAACTTTACACAATCTGGAACCCTTACCTATGGTGACCAACAGTGAAGAACACTTACATGAAATGAGATCATACTAGTAGTTAGAACACTTACCTATGTGGGATATAGCCAACCCTAACCCGATTTCACACAATCAACCCTTATCTGTCGAAAATACAATGATGAATCCTGATTGGACCTACACACACTAAAATAGAAACTTGGGGGTTGGGTGGGAAACAAAGGAACTGTAAATTTTGAAGACCACTGGAAAAGGGGAGAGATGGGTAGGGGCGGAAAATTTAGCCTATGTGGTGCACTATTTGCAGTCCACAAAGGGATTTTTTACGTGCATGAAACGTGGCCCTCTTAACACACGTTGGCCTACTATGGTTTGCGGTCAGGTTTTCCTCATTATAGCCTAACGACCCCAGCATTCATTATTAACAACATGTACTGTGTTCTAATTTTGTTTATTATATTTCAAAGTAGTGGTTAAAATTTAGGATTAAAATTACCTTCCAATATTTGATGCACTCGAGTATCTCTAACATACTGTTCTATACTGTAGTCCTTCAGATATCCATAACCACCATGTAACTGTAGAGCATCATTACACACCTAGAAATAAAGTAAAACATGCAATACAGAACTAACTTGGACACCAGAGGGAAGAAGAAAGAGAGGTCGACCAAGAACAACGTGGCGCAGGAGTGCCGAAGCAGAGTGTAAAGAACTGGGGTGGCAAACATAGAGTGGAGCTGGTGTAGCAGCCAAAGACAGATGTGGGTGGCGAAGAATGCTGTCAGGCCTTATGAGCCGACCATGGCTCGAAGAGGAAAGAAAAAAAAAATGCAATACAGGGCTGTTGTCTATATCAGATCTTATCACTAGTATTTAAATATGTGATAAAACAATCCATAGAAGAATATAGCTAGAGTAGTCTGGTCCATGATTTTTTTCAGAAGAGTTTGGCACATGAGCTAAGCCTAAGAATAACATGTATATTTTTAAATGTCAATTCATTTAAAGTCACTGCATGTGAAAGAATTCTTTTGATTTTGATAAAAGTCTTGTCTGAGGTCAAGGCTATAGTGTATGAAAACATTTTAAAAGTGTGACACTCTCTCTAACAGGAAATCAATTAAGTTACCATTAGTTAAGTATTATAAGACCAACCTTTGAGCATTCTTCAGTTGCTAGAAACTTAGCCATGGAACACAAAGGCACTTTATTGGGCCAATTCTGGTCTAAAGAAGTGGCAGCTAGTCTTATCATGTTACGGGATGCCACCAACTTTGTGGCCATTTCAGCTAACTTGAATTGTAAATACTGAAAAAAAATCAAAGTTTAAATATCATTTAAACCCTGGACTTTTTTGGGGCATCTCCCATATTGGTAATGTTCTAAAGTCAACCCCTGAAACTTTAATCTTTCTTGCAAAATATATTTCAAACAGATATCATTTTAACAATGTAGTTGTTTGTGTATAATGCTTTCATAAGCAGAGCATGATAACCAGACTATAACTTTAAAGTTAAGGATTCTTCATGGTTATTTAATTTTTTGGGGGTATTTATTATAAATAAAGATTACTAATGTAAATTGCAAGTAAGAGTACACCAGGTAAAATTAATGGACAAGCTGTTGATAAATGAAAAAAAATTCTCAAAGGATCTTTTATTTTAATTTATCAACATAAAGTCAATCACAGAAGTATCTCTCCATTGAACAACCAAAGAAAAGAAATCATGGGACTGACCCCAAGACTCGTACGAAAGAAATAAAACACAACTCTATACTGAACCAATTCATTAGTTCAAAAGTAGACAAGATTAGAAAGGTGTTTCTCTTATTTTCATCCAATTTATCACCCTCTCAACTTGTTGTGGGAAATATTTCTCTTCTCTAGAGAAAATTCTGTTCCAAGCGTGGTTGCACCTGCAATTGATGATCAATCTTTTTCAATTATGTACCCATAGACATTAGAGAAAAACCTTCAACAACTAAATTCTTGATGATTATGGAATTTCTAACATCTTAGGAACACAATCAAATTAATTTCCTTTGATGTTAGACATTCTATAATCAACTTGATCGTATTGTAGAAGCTATATATCTGTTAAAAATAATCTTGGATCTTGATTACCTGGAAGTCTTCTAATGGTTTACCAAACTGTTTTCTAACTTTGAGATAATCTCTGGAAAGTTGTAGACTATTCTGTGCAGCTCCTAGAGAGCAAGATCCTGCAACGACATGGAAAATAAGATCAACAGAAAACGAACAAATCAAATTAATTACAAACTTTGATATGTAAAACAGATGATTTTTTTTTCTGCTCATGTTAATTTTTTATTTGTTTGATGTTTTTTTTTTGTTGATGCACAGGGTTAATAGTTTCTGATTCATATTCCTACAAAATAAATAGGCATAGCATTTGTTTATGTTTGATTTGTTGTTTTCATATTTTATATTATTATATCTGTTAAGGAAGTATCATTTCATCATCAAACTTTATACGCATATACATAAGGAAGTTTCTCCAACAAACAAATTTATAAAGCATTTTAAGCGTTTTGTTATTTTCTCCCATTGTAATGATTTTTATCAATATTTAATTGCTGACAACAGGATCTTTGATAAACAATTATCGACTGACTGGAAGTGAAAAGAAAATCATGGGAAGTGAATAATTTACATTTTTTTTAACAACTCTATATTCCATATATTTTTTAACTTTTTGAAATAAAAATTATATTTTCTTCTTTCTGAAGCAGATACCTATCCTTTGGATTGTTATGATTAATTGATTAATTTTTTTAGCTGTAGTAGCTACATTAGGATAGGAACATAACAAAAATCATAAAATAATAATACACAAAACACCTCCTTCACAGTTCAATAAACTGTTAACACAGAGACATGTCTCGCCTGTCGCAACTGGACACAGTATAAAATGAAGTAAAAATCCTCCTTAAACTGATCTTAACTAATGCTTAAGCAGCTGCATACCAAATATAAATGGTGAACCATAACTTCTTTATAAAAAACACTTGTGACATAAGTAATAAATAGTTAAAAAGTGTAAAATCTAAAAGTCAGTAGACCGTGACTGCAGGATCATACAGATAAAATACTTTTGAAATTGATCTGTACTGATGCCAATGCAACTGCATACCAAATATCAATGATGTACCATAACTGCTTCATGTTAAACAGACTTAAGAAAAAAGGTTAACCTCGGCCAAATCAGTGTAAAATTTCAAAGTCAGTAGACCGTGACTGCAGGAGCATACAGGTGAAATCCTTTTAAAACTGATCTGTACTGATGCTGATGCAACTGCATACCAAATATCAATGGTGTAACATAACTACTTCATGTTAAACAGACTTAAGAAAAAAGGTTAACCTCGGCCAAATCAGTGTAAAATTTCAAAGTCAGTAGACCGTGACTGCAGGAGCATACAGGTGAAATCCTTTTAAAACTGATCTGTACTGATGCTGATGCAACTGCATACCAAATATCAATGGTGTAACATAACTAGTTCACACAAAACAGACTTAAGCAAAAACTTTAACCAATTGTGGACGCCGCCGCCGTCGCCGTCGCCGCCGGAATCACCATACCTAAGTCTCGCCTTTTGCGACATTCGTCGCAGGCGAGACAAAAATTGCAATAAAAATATCATTTTGCAATGCCAGCATTAATATCTTTTATGTATAAAATCATCTTGTAACATTGAGAATGGTTTCTTGGAATAACTGACCTACGTTGATTCTGCCACCATTTAACCCTCTCATGGCTATTTTGAATCCATCACCAAGGTTACCGACAACATTAGAAGCAGGAACTTTACAGTCCTCAAATATGACTGATCTAGTCGGCTGTGAGTTCCATCCTAACTACAAAGATTGAAAATAATGAAAATATAAAGCACTGTTAATATGAGACATTCTGTATCAATTTATTATACAGTAATTGTCCAATGTAAAAATAAAACAATACTATCTACAAATGTACCATAAACACATGTCACCAATTCCAGCTGCAGATCTTATTTTAAAAGTACTTTAAACTTATTTCAAATATTCTCTACCCATCAAATATACAGTAATTGACAAATGAGAAGCAAAATTAAACCACCATAACCAGGTGCCATCTTACAATTATGTTGACACTAATCAAAGGTGCTGATTTATGGGTTTCTTCCTTCTATTTTCTTCAAAGGTTTAGTAATATTTTGGGGGTTGCTTCAATTGCAGAAATCTTATCACTCTTTGTCACCTTAAATTACCTGTAAACCTGAAGTAAGAAGAGTCTGCTAATTTTTCACAAGAAAAAAATTGACATTGTCATCTATTGAAATCAAAATTATGGATGATTATATGAAAAAAAAATATAGAATCACTGGTCACGGAGTAAATCTTGCCAGCAAGTACTTCTTGTCATCCAATTTTCAAACGTTTATTGTGAAATTATTTTGACAGTTAGATCGGAAATGTGACCTGATCTAAAAAGAGGAAAGAATTGCCTTTAAAATGAGCTATTTCTGGACAATTTTAGCGGAAATATAGCGAAATAATCGGCAACATTGCGAGAACTGCTTTTGAGAAAAAAGTGGCAGGATCTACTCTGTGACCAGCATATTCATGTTCAATAAAAAATCTGCATAAAAAAGTACACATAAATTTGCTAAATTTTTCTGTAAATTAATATACAATATTAGATAATTATGAAAATCAGTCGATGGATAGAATGTGTGAAAATTACCAATCCCAAAAATGAATACATTTACAGTACCTTCTTTTCTTTCTGACCAAACGACAGCCCTGGTGAGCCTTTCTCCACCAGTATACATGTAATACCCTTGGGACCTGGGTCTCCTGTTCGACACATTACAACATAAACATCTGTGTCACCTCCACCACTAATAAACACCTGTAAAAAAGTTATTAGTCTATTTTGTTGACGGGTAAGTCACAGGTCAATTCTTTCGTGCTTGTTTAAATCTTACCTAAAAGACAGAGAAATTTAAGCTCCGTCCAACCTTGGGAATAAAATAGAGTAAAAACAACTGGAAATCTCACGATGGTTTTTAACAGACAATTTTATATGTCAGAAAGGGATTACAAAGAAAATTTTATACCCAGGCTAATAATGTAAACACTCTTACAAAAAAATGTTTTTCAATTCATTAATCAAATCAACCAAAAATAATACAGTCAACCCCCTTTACAATGACCATGTTAGTTTCCAGTCAGAAATGACGTTAAACTGAATTTGCTGTTATAATGAATTTTTAATTTTGTATTATTATTATCTCCCTTTCTAGTCTTTTTTTTTCAGGACAAATTGACAGCAAGAAGAAAGGAGTGAAATATTCTTAATAAACACGATTTTGTTATGTTTTGTAATAAAGATTTTTTATACATTAGTATGTCTTTGATTGATTTTTTTTGTTTTATTTGTACATGGAATATCTTCGACCTTGTGAAAGATTATTTGTTGTGTTGTTATGGTCTCAGTGACTAGCTCAACAATTCTTGCTTCGTCTAGTGTCAGTCTCAATCAAGGATTTGGAAAGTTTTTTAGCTGATTTGGGTCATTTTAGTCCGATTTCGCTGAATATGTAATCATACATAAATAAACGTAACAATGGCCCCCCTTTTTCCTTTATCCTCCTTTCAAATCCATCATTTAATCTACAAAGGCAGTGCTTGTTTGTGAATAACATTTTCTGACATCAAACTTGATATCCAGAACAGGTTTTTATTTCAGGAAGAGTCTCTTCATAGATAAAAAATTCTTTTGTTTTCCTTGTAAACAAAATACATTTCGTGTAAAAAGTGAAAGTGAAAGTACAATGCCCGTATGTGGATTGATAAATGGGATATTTAATGTCAAGAAAGACTGAGAAATGTTATTTTAAAGTGAAATTGGTAACAATTATTGTTTTTATTAGTATCAAACTAATAAAACAATTTGCACAATGAAAGAGTATTTACAAAATAAATATGACAATGTTCCCGCACATGCGTAGTCAAATACCATGTAAATGTCCAGTCCACATGTTTTGATAAATATCAAACATTAAAAGATTAAAATTCAAAATGCCTTTCACACCTGTAATTGAAGCCATATTTCTGTCAGCTTGTTGTACTTGTTGTTGTATAACGGAAATGTCATGCGAGGTTAATTACACAATAGCAACAGGTGTTCACCTGTGCAGTGGACCGTTATAAAATCAATACTCTACACATGGACAATTAATTACAGGTAAATCTTGATAATTTGTCGTTATAACGGATCGATTTGTGCTTGATTATGATCTTTTGTTACCGACATTCACTGTCGGAGCCGGATACCGAATATTCCGTTATTTCGAGTATAAATTACATGTGGGCACGTTTGTTCCCATTAAAGTTTTGTAGGATGTCGAATTTTCCGTTAAATCGAATGTCATTGTAGCGAGGGTTGACTGTAGATATCTGCTTTCAGAAACAAACAAAAAAATATCCAAAATACATAAAGTAAATGCCCAATCTTGCAACATTATGAACAGAACCGAACACTAAAGGCCCTATTTTTAGTAGATGGGGTGTAAAACATATTTTATTTAGAACAGTTTTGAACTAAAATGAATACTTCTTATAACTAAGTCGAAAACTTTCATTTAAAGCAAATGGATATTTGAACCTGTTTTATTGAAAAAAAACAACTTTAAATGTCTGGAGCTAAGTTGCTTTAATCCCTGTTTGGAATATTAGTAAAATGAAAAAAAAATTAAAACTCGGAAAATTTAAATAATGCATAATGATAGATAACTTTTTAATTGACTTATTTTTGTATCATCTGTATGCTTTTCATTCTCAACTTTTAAATTTAAGCTGTTTCATGGATGTCATTTACATGAACTTTATATCCAAACCTTTGTTCCATTCATGATATAATGATCTCCCTGGAGTTTGGCTGTTGTTCTCAGGTTGGCAGCATCACTACCATTGTCTAGTATAAGTAAAAAGTTTAACATTCAAAACAAAATGTGTGGATACTTTGGATAATATTTTATAACTTTCTGTGGAAAACCAGTTTACTTTAATTCCAAATCCTGACTTATGTCAAGTTGTGCTACTTGTGTCTTTGTATGTGTTCTTGTTGTGTGTTTCTGCGTCTCCTGGTTTACAATTTATCTTTTGTGAATAATTGAAACATGTTACATAGAACTGTTTCCACATGATTCTATTCATAATAAATTAAAATTTTTATATGCAACATAGCGAGATCTCTAATGTAGAAAGTCTGCCAAATAGCACACGACTTAAATTACTATGGTAAAACATTCTTCTGCCAAGAAACTTTCTGATTTCTGGGAAGTTTATGAAAATTTTAGTGTAAGCAGTTAAAAGACAGGAAAACGCAATAACTCGTCCCAAATTTTCTTGTCCGATTGAGCCAAATAATCAATGGAATGGATTTTATTTTGTATCTATGGCTATGCAAGCTAGTAAGCCATCGTCCTTCTCATACTAGACTTTATTTCATTCTGGCTTCATGAGAGATCTACTGCAATTTATTAAGTTAAGTTATGAATTGTCCATTTAATTAAACTTAATGTACATACTGTGAAAGTACTTAAATTCGTGGGTATCAATTTTCGTGGATTGGGAGTAAATTGCATTTTTGTGGATTCATGAATTCGTGGTTTTAACAATTTTCTATTAAAAGCAATGTTTAATTCTCTGTTCGTTGGGGATTTAATTTCATGGTTTGCCTGACCAACGAAAACCACGAAAAATTGGTACCCAACGAATATTAATACTTTCACAGTAGTGGAAATATTATTACCAGGTTCTGTTAAGCAATATGAGGCCAGTTTCTCCATACTCCCAAGTTGTGGTATCCATTTATGTCTCAGGTCATCATTGGCAAATTCATCAATCATCCAGGCACACATACTAAAAAAAATTAAGATAATATTGTCTGTTTGGTATGACCGTGGTCGTTCTACTGTAACAAGAGCTCACCCTATTTTCAATGTGACAAGACCAATTGGTCATTTAAATCTATCAATTGATAGAATTAAACTGACTCTCAACTGATTTTTTTACCTTGATAGCCACTAGCTCACCTGGATCTTTTTTCACCTTGACTGGCTAGCAAGTGAAGAAATGATATTCACCTGTACAAGTACCTTGATGATTCAGCCCAATGGGCTGAAGAAGATTATTTTTACATGTATTTAAAGTGAACACTTGAAGAAAATGAGAAATTTAAGGGAATGCTGTTAGCCTGTAACTTTTCAAGATACTTCCCCAAGGTTATACTTATACTTTTCATTTTTTAAGGTTTCAACATTTGATGAGAACTTGGTAAAAAATGGCTAAGACTTTAGTATGTTCTTTTGGAATACAAATTTGAATTACCTATAGAATTTTGAAAAACAATTCTTCAAATCAAATATATCCACAATGATTATTATGGGGTTATTGGGAATAAAAATGAAACAAAGTATTTTTCCACAAGAGAAAATTTTACTTCAAGTAAACAGCAAATTTTGTATAAATTTTCAAATCAAAATAACCCAAATTATTATTCCTAAATAAAACTTAAAGATATTGAGATTGTAAACAGAAAGAGTAATAATATTAGCAAGATGTATTAAAATCTTTATGTTTTTTTATACCAGATAAATTTACTGCTGATATATGGAAATTGTGCCATGTACACATTTTTTCACTTTCCTATATACTATTTTTAAAAGACAACTATCAATTTATATTCATTTAATCTCCTTGGCAATCATTTTAAATAGAACTTCATTATAAGCTTATTAATAGTTATACATAATACAAAAGTATACATTCAGGTAGCCCTGTCTACCAAGCTGAAATAGATAAGTGTAAAAAATACAACTAGCTTGATTCACCTTCAATATCTAAATATCACAATAGGATTAACCTGTGTTAATACCCATTGGCTTAACCATCAAGGTGAAATACAAATCAGGTTAGACTAGTAGCCAGTTTTTTAAAACCAATTGATAGATTTAAATGACCAAGTGGTCTTGTCACTTTAAAAATAGGGTGAGCTGTTGTTACAGTAGAACGACCATGGTCATATCAAACAGACAATAATAAAAATAAAAATTTACAATGTCAGGCAACACAGGCTTCTTTTAAATATTTGATTAAAAGGTTCCCATATAAAACTTGCTACATATAATGCATAAGTACATGTAAAATAATTTAATGCCTTCATATGTGCTTAATGTAAATGAAAAACCACCTGCATGTCAAAATAGATTTTCATATAGATATAACAGAAATTTGTGATACATGTACACAACAATACACACAAGCCAAAGCTATTTGCATTTTCGTTCTTACTTGTGAATACTGATAAATGCTGTTGTACTTGTGCATCCCTGAGAAAGAGCTTCAAATATAAGAGAGGAATCCAGGCGTGTCAATCCTGTTCCACCAGCATCTTCACGACAATAGGCAGCCCCAAAACCAAGCTGTCCAGCTTTTTTAAATACCTCTTTGGGAAATATCTCCTGTAAAATAAATATTTCATTTAACATGCAATAAAACTAGTTATATGTAAACAAGAGGCTCCCAGGAGCCTGAATCACTCACCTGAACTACACAGATACATATATTTTGTAGATATTATTGTGCTTAACCATATGCCATTTAAATTTCTGAAATAACTTGGTTAGTTTTCAAGTTATTGGGCTTAACAAGTGCAAAATTTAGGAAAAAAAATTGAAAAAAGGGCAATAACTCCCATATCAGCAGTCAGATCTTTTCCTAAATTTCAGGACAGGTACTTAATATGCAGATCACTTTCGCTTTTTGCACAATTTTGATATCTGAAACCATTTTTGAGTTATTAGCAAAAAAATGAAATTTACGCCCTATGTTCTATTTTTAGCCATGGCAGCCATGTTTTTTTACGAATCAAAAATATGAACAATAGAGTTGTAGCATATAAGCTATTAAACAAGTGTGCCAAGTTAAGATGCAGTTGGTCTTACGGTGTCAGACAAGTTAATCTTTGAAATTCAGGGGAAAAGTAATGAAAAATGGTAAATTTTGTTGTTTTAAGGACAATAACTCCTAAAAGAAATGGTCCTACAGCTTTGACCTAAATACATGAAATGTAGATCTTGATGGACTTGATCATATGCAATTTAAATTTTTGAAATATCTTGTATAGTTTTCAAGATATATGGCTAAATAAGTGAAAAATTTTGAAAAAATCCAGAAAAAGGGCAATAACTCCTACATCAATTGTTGGATCTTCTTGAAACTTTCAGAGCAGGTAGATCTTGAGATGCTGATCACTTTTGTCTCCAATCAGAAATTCGATATCTGTAACCATTTTTGAGTTATTAGCAAAAAACTGCAATTTACTGGATGGTGTCAGACAAATTAATCTTTGAAATTCAGGGAAAAAGTAATGACAAATGGTAAATTTTGACGCTTTAAGAGCCATAACTCCTAAAAGAAATGGTTCCACAGCTTTGACCTAATTACATGAAATGTAGATCTTAATGTGTTTAATCATATGCAATTTGAATTTTTAAAATATCTTGTACAGTTTTTAAGATATAGGACTAAATAAGTGCAAAATTTTGAAAAAATCCAGAAAAAGGGCAATAACTCCTACATCAGTTGTTGGATCTTCTTGACAATTTCAGGTCAGGTAGATCTTGAGGTGCTGATCACTTTTACCCTTTGCCAGAATTTTGATATCTGTCACCGTGTTTGAGTTATTTGCAAAAAACTGCAATTTACCCCTATGTTCTATTTTTAGCCATGGCGGCCATGTTTTTAAACGAATCAAAAATCCCCACGCTAGTTTTATACTACCTATGCTAATTAACAACTGTGCCAAATTTAAAAGCCATTGGACTTATGGTGTTAGAGGAGTTAACGTTTGAAAAATGTTAACGACGACGGACGCCAAGTGATGGCAATAGCTCACATGGACCTTCGGTCCAGGTGAGCTAACAATACTATTGATGCTGATGCATCAAAATGTTTCAGTATTTGCAATATTATCTATGTTTATTAACACATAAAGCAACAAACCCTGATGACTTACTGGTAAATGTCTTACATTGTGTAGCTTTCACATTTAAGTATCAGTTAACGCAAGAATCAGGCAATATATGCATATTTTAACCAAAATATTAGTGATTGATAATATTGCACATTAGAGTTACAGACAAGCAATTAAAACTGACTTGTGTACCAGTATCTAGTAAATAGAACATACAGATTTGGGATATACTGGAAACAGTAGAAGATAGATCCTGTCTTGGATTCAAGAAAAAAATCAGGAATTCCTTCAATCCTTATATTCTGAAAATGTCCTGCCCCTTCTGCAATGTATTAAACAAGGTCTGTAGTTAAGGTAAGTATATTATTGTATAATATATAATATTAAGTATATTATTTCTTCACTAGCCAAGGTTTAAGATCTGGTCAAGCCTTACTACAAAAGAAGAAGGGGCTAGGAGGATACATGTATGTTAGCATATATACCTTTTGATCCCACTCTGCCATGTTCGGATATAATTCATTTTTGGCAAAATCTGTGGCTAGTTGTTGAATCTGTATTTGTTCTTCAGTTAGTCCTATAGAGGCTGAAAATAAAAATAAAAAAAGATTAAAAATAACTTCCATATGTACATGTATAGGCTGTCTATGACTGGAAATTTGTTCTGTTGCAAAGTTGCTTTTTTTTCTTTCAGAAATGGCTGTGTAATTCAGGTGTTTGTTGAATACTTTTAAAAAATCCAATGTTACAGATACAAATTTTTCCAAGAAATGCAAGTCCCAATATTAACAAGAACATTTTTTTTCATTGAGTAAATTTTAAATTTTAGACGTCATTATTAAAACGTATGCGTAACCCACATGAAAAGCTAGTTTGTTTTCATTTTCGAACAAAACAAAAAAGCCATAAAATTAAATTAATTGTAACTTCGGAAGTGTCACAGGTGTAACGTGTAACCGAGCGGGAGGTTGAATTTAGTGTGTTACAAAGAATAATAATTTCTTAAGCAATTTGGATTAACTAAAACAAAGGCCGAAAGTTCGTTCCAGAATATGTCTAGGATTCAATTATATTATCGATCACGGTAAGAACAATTTATTTATAAATAGCACAACTATAAAAGACAAAACAAACTTAGCAATTCAATGCAAAACACACTGAAAACATAGGACAAAGTGTCACACAATGTAAAAGCAATCCAGCTAATACAATAAATACAATGTTAACGAACTAAAATATGTACAAGGCTCCTTGCAAATGTAAATCAAACAACAGGTACAAAACGTATCAACAACTTGACCAATATGTACAACATGAAAAGGATAATACAATGTGGCGGGTTTGGACAGTACAGCTTGTACAGGACAGTCTGGCTCCCGTACGGAACAGCATGCACCGTTATGTATTTCTAGCCTGCTTTGTTGACCTGGACAGTCTGTACTGTTTCTTTGAGGGACAGATTGGACTGCACCTTTGGTACTAAAACAGCTTGTATATTACAGAACAACCTGTCTGCTCTGTTAGCTCTTTAGACGCACTCACCAGCTTAAACAACGATCTGTGGTGTCTGGCTGACAATTTCAACAGAACCTGAGAGAAGAATTTCTCTCGCTTATATAGGACGGACGAGTCCACCCAGTCATGTGACTAGGGGTGTTCAAACTACATCTTCCCATTCCCAACACAGTAGAACAAAATAAAACACCCCTCATAAATGGACTGACCTAAAACTTACAAACGCTCACCTGACCTTCAAAAACAGATCTATTTTTGAACAAAGGGAGATAACTATTAATTCAATGAAAACCAAAACCATCACATAACCCACGCCTCAAAGGATATGCGTCCCGCATATAAACAAATGAACAACACATTAAATTTTTTTTTATATACTTTTATCACAACCAATAACTTTGGTCAACTTTGATTCTTCCAAGTGTTAGATAACACTTCAAACAGTCTCTTTCCACTCTACAGTTGTGATTTTCTTATTTCCTTCTCTGTACTTGGTCTCTGTCATCACCTTCCTTGTATACAAAAGAGGATCTGTCTGTACCTCTACCGACACAGTCTCTAAAGTCGCACGCTTCTTACAGGTAGAACAGCAACCAGCAGTAGTACTCTCTCTCTTGAGTGTACCAATACTACGACCTCCGGTTTCCTCTGAAACTGGAACAGGCCCAAGCCTCTCTTTGACTGACTTCCTAACACCTGGAAGTCTCGGTGCTGTCTTCTGTCTAATGGTCCTCCCCAATGCTATAAGTTCACCACTTTTCTCACATACCTGTCTGGCATTGGTTTCTAGCATCTTGTCATCTTTACCATTACATTTGCTCTCTTCACCACTAGGTACCGATTCATCTTCCTTATCCACAGACGAATCCATAATAATATCTCCAGGATCCTGGTCCTCCCACTCATCATCAGAGGATACTCTCCCTATCGGAGACGATAGCCTAGAACTTCGAACGCTTTCATCATCTGACAGTGCTTCTTCTTTTGAATGCTGAGACTTGACGTGTCTTTCTAGATTTTTCTGTTTATCTGTGTTGTAATAACACCCCTTCTCTGAGCAAAATATTCTTGAGTTAGCGCATTCTGTAATGTGCTCATCCCTCTCACTCTTCGTCTTGAAAGAGGTTGGACAGAACCCACACTTCCACATCATCTCTTCTGGTTTTCTAGAGGTTGTCTTTGTCTTTGCCATTCTAAAAATAAAGAAACAATGTGTAATTTATAAAACTTAACTGACTATTTACACATAAATTCTAACTTCAAATACAAACAAAGAGCAAATAACTAATAAAACACATAATCAGACCAATAGGCCGGACGTCTACATTTTCGTCGACCGTCGTCTGACCTTCCACTATCATCTGAATCACCAGCAGAGACCAGAGTCTGTTTCGATCCCTGTGGTTCTATTTCTACTCCTTGACTAACTGAACCGCCTTCTAACTCACCACTGAGTTCAACTTCAGTTTCATCTTCGACTTCTCCCTGTAATACTTGAGCTCTAACTTGTTTCATCCTATCCACATGGATTACTTGCGGAGCGCCCTTGGGCCCGCAGTCTACCTTATAGGTTAAATCTCCAAACCTATCAAGAACTTTGTATGGCCCTCTCCAGAAGCTAGTAAGCTTCCCTGAAAGTCCAACTTTTCTAACAGGGAAATATACATAAACATTATCACCTTTCTGAAACTTTTGATAAGACAACTTAAGATCATGGTATCTTTTCTGTCTACGCATTTCACCAGGAGCTTTACTTCTTACATATGAATGAGCTTCCTCAAGTTTCTCCTTCAGTTCCCATGCCCATTGATGTTGAGGAATTTGCTTCAATGGTCTAGGCATTTCATACATTATATCCAACGGTGTTGATACTTCTCTGCCTAGCATTAACTTGTTTGGAGTCTGTCCTGTTGTTTCATGTTCTGCCGCTCTGTACGCCATCATAACAAAAGGAATGTAAGTGTCCCAGTTCTTTTGGTGCTCATCAACAAACATACCTAACATATTGACTAGAGTCTTATTGAACCGCTCTACCATACCATCCGATTGAGGATGATATGGAGTTGTTCTTGTTTTCTTTATATTGAGCATTTTGCACATTTCCTGAAAAAGAAGACTTTCATACTGACGACCCTGGTCAGAATGAATAATAGAGGGAACACCAAATCTAGTGACAACTTCTTCAACAATCAACTTGGCTACAGTAGCAGCAGTCATATCGGGCATCGGAAAGCATTCTGTCCATTTGGTAAAGTAATCCGACACAACCAAAATGTACCGATTTCCTTGTTCCGTTACTGGGAGTTCGCCAAGGATGTCCGTTGACAACCTTTCCATTGGCCATCCAGTTTCTACTATTCCCATTGGTGCCCGTTTCGTTTTTGTTGGTGCCTTCTTACAAGCACACTTGTCACAACCTGCAATGTATGACCTAACATCGCTTTGCAAACCAGGCCAGTAGTAACCTTGTTGTATTTTGTTCAATGTTTTATTTACTCCTAGGTGTCCTGACGATTTCTCATCATGACTGTATTGTAATATCTTTCTTCTTTCTGACCATGGTACAATGCACTGAAACCTGACCAAACCTTTCTCTACGTCCTCGAATCTTCTGTACAAAATACCATCTCTTAACTCTAAGCAATCAAACTGGTTCCAAAGAGATCTCAAGAAAAACCCTTTACCAGCAATTTCAGAAAAATAAGGCTTCTTGCCATCTTTAACCCAAGTCAGAACAATCTTTAAATCCTTATCTTTCTTCTGAATCTCTGACATAACTGTCGTTTCAAGCTCGTCATCTTTCTTTGTTGGCTGATCCTTCAAAGCCTTGGATCTTGTCACAACTCTTACCTCTGCACTTTGAGTTTCTGATACATGGTTTGTACCACATTGCTTGCATGGTATCCTACTCAATGCATCCGCATTACGATGTTGACTACCTGGTCTATGTAGTATTTCATAGTCATACTCACTCAGCTGTTCAATCCACCTTGCAACTTGTCCCTCAGGGTTCTTGAAATTCAATAGCCACCTAAGTGAACTATGATCTGTCCTAATCTTAAAACGTTTACCATACAGATACGGTTTGAAATACTTCACGAAATACACGACTGACAACATCTCTTTCCGTGTTACACAGTATTTCCTTTCCGACTTGGACAATGCTCGACTTGCATACGCGACAACGTGTTCTTTGCCGTCATCATCCTTTTGTGATAGCACCGCTCCGATGGCACTGTTACTCGCGTCTGTGTCCAATACAAACTCACGACTAAAATCAGGGTGAGACAAAATGGGAGCACTTGTCAATTTCGATTTCAGTGTATCAAAAGCAGACTGGTGATCACTGTTCCACGCGAACTGTTTACCCTTTTCGGTAAGCGTATGTAAACACCTAGCTATAGACGCGAAGTTTTGAATGAACTTACGAAAGTAACTACATAAACCAAGGAATGAGCGAACTTCCGTTGCACTACCAGGTATTGGCCATAATTTAACAACCTCTATTTTATCTGGATCAGTGGCAATGCCATCACGCGATACAATGTGTCCCAAAAACTTCACCTCCGTTGCAAACAGGGTGCACTTTTTGGCCTTTAACTTAAGTCCTGCAGACTTCAGTCTATCGAACACCGTTCTTAAATTGGTCAACATGTCATCTTGAGTCTTACCCATGACAATGATGTCATCAAGATACACCAGACAGATTTCCCACTGCAATCCAGCCAATGCCGTTTCCATCAGTCTTTCGAACGTTTGGGCGGCGCAACATAGACCAAAAGGCATAACCTTGAATTGAAACAGACCTTTACGCGTTGCAAACGCTGTTTTCGGTTTGGCGTCGTCTGTCAACTCTACCTGCCAGTAACCTGATGCACAATCTAAAGTACTGAACCAACTTTTACCTGTCAGATGATTGAGTGACTCATCTATTCTAGGAAGAGGGTACGCATCCTTGTTAACAGTTACACTATTCAACTTACGATAGTCAATGCAAAAACGATGAGACCCATCTTTTTTCTTGACAAGGACTACCCCTGCAGCCCAAGGACTGCTAAATGGTTCAATAAAATCACACTCTAACATTTTGTCCAAATTGTCTTCTACGACCTTATTCATATGATAGGGAATACGCCTGGGAGGCTCTTTGTGTGGTTTTGCATTTCCCGTATTTATGTCGTGCTTAACAAGTTTTGTCCTCCCTAAATCTACCTCGGAAACAGCAAACAACTCTTCGTATTCTTGTAAAAGTTTCTTTACGTTTCCCTTCTCTTTCTTCGAAAGAGTATTTGACACCCTGTCTAACAGATCTTGCAAATCTGGTCTTAAGGTTTTCTTACCTTTTATCTGAGCCTTACTACTACTACTATCAGACACTTCACTTATATCACTCAGCTGACCGATTGTTGAACCACAGTAAACTGTCTTAGCTTCTTGTTTAACATTCATAAGCCTTACTGGTACAGTGTCATTACCGTGAACATGGTGAACTACACTTCTTGCTGTCAAGATTTCATTACAATCCTTCCCATCATATGCCTCTACTAAAGCATCTTGAGAAGGAACAGATCGATCTGACTCAACACAAACCTTACCTTGTATAATCATTTCTGATCTAGGTGGTATTACAATTGTTTCTGTTGTCACAATTCTATAACATCCAAATGTACCTGCAAATCTAAGTGATCTCTTAAATCCGTTCACACAAAAACTACCCTTTGACACATCAATGCTACAATGATTCTTTCTCATAAAATCCAACCCCAAAATTCCATCGACATCAAGATTTGTCACTACTGCTTCTGACTGAAATACATTTGAACCAAACTCAAGACAAAACGAACCCTTACCTTGCAAATCAAGATATTCTCCGTTCACAGATTTTATCTTGGTTGAAACAGTACTTAGGATTGGTTTATCTTCCAGTTTCTCGAATAGCTTAGAAGATACTAAAGTTAACGTAGCGCCAGTGTCTACAATGAATTCTGACGGCTGGCCTTGAACCACCAAATTGACATACATACCAGATTCTTTCGAAGCAGTCACTACTGAACCAGTCTTACTTCCACTAGCCCCTTTGTTACCTATTGTTTTCACGGACCCATCTGAGGTACTCTTACTCTTACTTTCTTTGTCATGCTTACCCCTCGAGTCCCTTTTTGTGGTCGGGCATTCTTTTGCAAAGTGACCTTTACCGCCACATTTATAACATTTAAGATCTCTCTTTTTGTCACCTCTACCCTGTGCTTGATTATCGTTTCTCTTGTATGTCTCAGTTTTACCAGACGACAACTTTTCTATCTGATTTGACATAGAACGTATAGTGGCTTCAAGTGATTGCATTCGGCTCTCAAACTCATTTACCTTTGGACTCTTGTCCTCAGTTTCATTCTCTTGATCAACCTGAAAAACATACCCCTTACTCTCTCTCGTTTTCCTCTCAGCCTTATTATAAGCCTCTAGCTCCACGGCTAATTTAACAGCATCATTTAAAGACGATGGCCTCGACTGTTTAATTCGTAAACGCATTTCCGATTCAGCTAGCGCGTCGATAAATTGCTCCTTAGCAAGTGTTTCACGAAGGTCTTGTGGAGCAGTTGGGTATGCTAAATTTGCAAGCCTTCGAACAGCTTGACCCAACTCTGGCAACGTTTCATTAGCCTTTTGGAAACGTCCCTTAAATTGTACTCTATAAAGATCAGTTTGACTAGACGGGGAAAACCTTTCCTCTAAAACACTAACTAATTGTGCAAAATTTTGTCGCTTCTCTTTGGGAAGGTCCCCCAGAACACCTTGTGCTTGCCCACTTAATGACACAGCTAAATACAACCCTTTCTGACTTTCGTTCCAGTCATTTACCATAGCGCACATTTCAAAATGGGATAAATAATCTATCCAGGGCGTTCCCCCATCAAACTTATTTGGTTTTATTTTAACCCCATTCGAACTTTGAACAGACCCTCGACTGACAGTGCTGTGCGTACTTTCATTTTTACGCTTTTTATCAGATTTATTCTCCGTCTTCCCATCCGACTTACTAGACGGGATTTGATCTAATTTATCAGGGCTTTGCGTAAAAGCTTCTTTTTCGTCTGGGAACATTTCATAAAAACGCACTGATTTTCGTTTATCTTTATCAGAGGAACTTGGTCTGAATGTATCGCGCCGTTGTACTTTGGGAGTGGACGTAGCGATCCGCTCACCCGAGCTTATATCTTTGTACAAAATTGTTTCTTGTAACCACGCGCTGTCCTGTTCGATTTGCTTTTCAATTTCTAAAATCAACTCGTCAATCCGCGATGACATTTTAAAGCAACTATATCAACAATTGAAAAGAATAAATTATCACAACAAATCAATAGACGACCTGTCAAATTAAATCAATCTGAATCGTTCAACCTGAACGTTTTGGTACTTTTACCTTTTAAATACAAGTTAATAGTGAATACTGACCACGACGATCTTTTAAAATAATCAATAATATATCTTGAATCCCAACCGATGCCACCAAATTTGTAACGTGTAACCGAGCGGGAGGTTGAATTTAATGTGTTACAAAGAATAATAATTTCTTAAGCAATTTGGATTAACTAAAACAAAGGCCGAAAGTTCGTTCCAGAATATGTCTAGGATTCAATTATATTATCGATCACGGTAAGAACAATTTATTTATAAATAGCACAACTATAAAAGACAAAACAAACTTAGCAATTCAATGCAAAACACACTGAAAACATAGGACAAAGTGTCACACAATGTAAAAGCAATCCAGCTAATACAATAAATACAATGTTAACGAACTAAAATATGTACAAGGCTCCTTGCAAATGTAAATCAAACAACAGGTACAAAACGTATCAACAACTTGACCAATATGTACAACATGAAAAGGATAATACAATGTGGCGGGTTTGGACAGTACAGCTTGTACAGGACAGTCTGGCTCCCGTACGGAACAGCATGCACCGTTATGTATTTCTAGCCTGCTTTGTTGACCTGGACAGTCTGTACTGTTTCTTTGAGGGACAGATTGGACTGCACCTTTGGTACTAAAACAGCTTGTATATTACAGAACAACCTGTCTGCTCTGTTAGCTCTTTAGACGCACTCACCAGCTTAAACAACGATCTGTGGTGTCTGGCTGACAATTTCAACAGAACCTGAGAGAAGAATTTCTCTCGCTTATATAGGACGGACGAGTCCACCCAGTCATGTGACTAGGGGTGTTCAAACTACATCTTCCCATTCCCAACACAGTAGAACAAAATAAAACACCCCTCATAAATGGACTGACCTAAAACTTACAAACGCTCACCTGACCTTCAAAAACAGATCTATTTTTGAACAAAGGGAGATAACTATTAATTCAATGAAAACCAAAACCATCACACAGGTTTAACCTGCCTCATATTATAATCTGACATTTAAGACAATAAACAATTAATCAACAGAGTTTACAAGAAGTTTTGAAGAGATGCAAGTTTTAGACTATCTGCGGTTCCATAGCTCTAAATGGTCCTTTTTGAAATTTTCTGATTTGGCGGACCATAGATCTATGGGGCTCCCGCAGGGTACCCCCCTCAGGTCGCTTTAAAAAGAGGCCTGAGGTCGCAAGGTCGGTTTTAAAAGGCATATAATTTGTGACGCAGGTCGCTTTTTTGGCATTGGTCGATTTTATGAAGTGTAGGTCGAAAGTAGTTCTATATATAAAACCTCCCATTTCTTGTTTACCTTTTCTCATTTTTCATCGGATATTTAATATTTTATGTTTATAGTGAAATGCTAGGTTTTATCTTTGAATAAAATTTCGAGTTGCAAAATCAGCATTTCACTATAAACATAAAATATTAAATATCCGATGAAAAATGAGAAAAGGTAAACAAGAAATGGGTGGTTTTATATATAGAACTAGGTCGGAAGTCGCCCTTTAAAAGCCCTCAGGTTGCAGGTCGTTTTTTAACCCTGCGGGAGCCACATCTATGGTCCGCAAAAATAAAAAAAATATCAAAGGACCATAAAGAGCTACAAACCACAGCTAGTTTTTGTCATGTTATGCCTAGTGGTTGTGAATGATTGTCCCATTAGGCCATTTTGTGGTGGTGGGATCTGTGAACAAAAATAATTTATGTATGTTTGATTACAAATTTTTTTTTTAAATTAATTCATACGGTCAATACAGCTTCCGACCACCCATGCATCACCAATATTACGCTTTGTTTGCGTTATAAATTTGATTTTTCGACGAAACAAGGGTACAGAAATATTCGCGACCTTTTTCAATGCAGACATTTTTATCTCCTATTGGAAGAGTTACATCCGGTGAAGAGTAAATTTATAACCATAACAAATTTATATCACACCGCCCAGATAGTTTTTCATGCTATTAATTTCGCACAAATTAATTCCAATTTTCGTCATTTTATCATTTTTATCACAAGGAAAAGATTCCAAGCACAAAGTGGAGACACAGACGCTATGTTTTTTTTTTTTTTTTTTGTGCTTTAAGAACTTTCCTCGTTGGCCAATTGCCGCATATGAAACTTAACTTTATATGTTAAACTGTCGGAGTGATAAATGTGTCCATGGACACATTTCCCTAGCAAAATAATGGACTCGGACACATTTTGCTAACAAAGATATTTCTTTTTTCATATCAAACTATCAAAAATTAAATTCCTTAAACAGGGATTAAATAAAACTTGTTTTGGACATCCCTGCCTTAAACAAATGAATTAATTTATCAATACAAACTTTCCAGACATATTTTCCTAGAAAATATTGTCCCGTATGTATGTCATATTGACAGTAATTCCACCACGTAAAAAGATGATTGACAGTTTCTCCTAGGAAATAATTGTAGTATAACATTTTACTGAGGAAACAAAATATAAAAGACCATATCTTATCAAAAAAAAGGTTGGACATATTTTATTAAGAACAAATGTCAAAATCAAAGAAACAGTCATATATTTTTTACCGAAAAAAACATTAACAGATGGACATGAACATATTTTACTAGGAAAAATTTAAAGACAGTTTTTAAAAGGGAAAAGATGATAGTTCTTACTGGGAAAAACATTTCATACATTTTGTTAAAGGAAAGGTTGTCGGCCGATTTTACAAAATACCATACTCAAAATTTTCACATTATTTTAAAGAAATAATAGTCGGACAAATTTTACTAGAAAAAATGTCAGACAGATTTTACTGAAGAAGCAAAATATATAGGAACATATCCAATAAATGTTGAAAAAATCACTAGGAAAAAATGCCGCCGAACACATTTTACTGCATGAGAAAGTCCTTGTTGCGAAAGGACATTAGTTCATAGTAAATAATGTCTGGTTAAATATTTAACTAATTAAATATGTCCGACGTTTTTAACTGTCGGACAAAATTTATTGCTACAAATAACCTTAAACAAAAGGTTGGGATTAATTTTTGGATATGCCCTCTTTTTTTGTTTCTTTGAAATTATACCCATAAGAGACCATAAAAGCTACTTTTTTTCCTCCAGGTTCCCAATATAACTCACTTGTGTTCCAGTTTATCAAATGCTATGAAACTTTACAACAATGTCACTTACCATAAAAGGAAGGATGTATGCGATTGGTTTTGGATGTTCCGCTCTTTTTTCGTTTGACAATTAGGGTCACAAAAAGGGCGAATAAAACTTGTTTTTGTTTTCCACAATCGTTCTGTTGATCTACCGATTGCTAAATAATTTTAAAATGATGTTTCTTATCATAAAATGTATAAAACCGAGGGGATCGAGGGTCGTATAAAGCACTGTTGTTTTTGTATTGATAACAAAGTACAGCCCCTGGCTCTCTTTTTCAACCATCCTCGAGGACATTTCAACTAATTACTTATTCACGACTTTGGAGCATATTTGCCTGAGAATACTAGATGTCAATGTCACCCTTTCTGCACATGACCGGTTGGTTCGTCCTAATCATATTTATTATTATGTATTTGTCAGTGATTTTGTATTGTATAATATACATGCAGGCATTGTACTGATATAGTGGATTCCGGTGGTTGGAAACGGGTACCTTTTTCATGGGAAAGTTCCGTATTATTTTCGTGCATTTTTTTCGGCAAAATTGGACTAGACCCATCTGCAGGTCTATGAAATTGTACTGATATCTTTTTAATGGAGTCTTCTTTTATTTCTACGATTAAATAAAAATGGGTGTACATTTGAAGTGATCTGTACATAAAAACTGTTATAAGGTCATGTTTTTATGCATTTACAGAATAATCCTGGTTAAGAGGTCATGTTTATTTGCTAAATAACACCAATTTACGCGAGTGCAAATTACTCTGTTACTGAACGTCAAGTCCATTTTGACATGATGATTATCCAATAAATTTTATATGTATTCTATCCGTGCCAATTTTTTGATATTTTTGCTATCAATACAAATATTTGCATCTTCCGTGTCGAATCATTTAAACAGTCAACCAGATAAAATAGTCGCCTCGTTTGACGGCTACCGTCATACTTATCTTGAAGCAATTTACATGTCAACACCAATGGGTTGACAGGCTTTTGTCACATTTATAACGCCAGTGCTACAGGTCGGGACATTAGAACTGCTGATGGGCCTTATTTTAGTATGCATATTCCATCCTCAAATGATGAACTGGAAACAAGCATCTACATTATACCACCAAAAGATATCATGGAGTGTCTGTTTGTTTGCTTGTTGGTCACTCCATGATCACAGTTTTAAAATTGCTTGCCTTCCCTGACAGAAAGTTAGATAATTTCATGAGATTCCATTGAAAACAATATAAATTAAAAGATACGTATTCGATAAATTTGCCTTGCATAGTTTGTTTTCATTATTAAACACACTTGAACCTACTTACACACGGGAACTAATATCATGAAGTGGCCAAAATTAAGTAATGTGGATTTTGTTTTTAATAGTCCATTATGTTGAAGAATAGATAAGTATTTAAAACCCTTTGTTTCCTGGCTATATATATTTATACATATATTTTTGGCATCTCCAAACGAGGTACATAGATCCAAAAGTTTGAAGTCATAGTTTTCTAAAAGCAATCGATTAAGCAAAATCTTGTATTATTTTCGTGATGTTACAAACAGGAACTGCTTGCCGTCACACAGCAGCATAGTTCACTAATGTTCCATCTTGAATTCAATTGTTTTTATGTTTTCTGTTTCTTTGTATTGTTCTAGATCGTGTTTACTGCTTTTGGTTTAGCTCTTTTTGACTTTTTACATTCGAATGCCCCATTGGCATGCGCACCTCTGCTTCTTTCACATCCGTCTCCATGATGAAAAGATCGTTAACTTTGCAAAACTAGCTACATTGAAAAACTAGATCTCGTCTGTGTCTTTTGAACGCGTTTTGCTGCGTTCACGTAAAGTTGCTTTTTGGCAATTTGAGTGTTTGGATAATGATTATCCAAACACTCAAGTTGCCAAAAAAATTAAAATGTTTAGGTACAGCTTTTCGTATCGAAACACAAATTTTTACCCAAACCATTTAACGTGAACTCGCCTTACTATGTGTAATGATGTTGAATACTTTTACTTAACACAGCATCTACAAAAGCTTTAAGCAGGAGGTAATAAATAATTTTAAAAAGTCTGGTGGCCAATAGGAAAATACTTATGGCTTGGCTAACCGGGTTAATTCTCGAAAAAATAATTTATCATCTAGAGAATTTTGAAATACAAATATCCGTTATAATTTAGGTGTTTTTTGTAATTCGAAAATAGTAAAACGGTTTTTTTGAAAGAATATAAATTATGAAACGCCATTTTAGACCCCTCTGTGAGCACAAAGAATGGCAAACAGGATAGGCTTCAGCTAAATTGTGATTAAGTATTTTCAAAACATTTCTGTACCAAGGGGTCGAGTCTCTAATTTGTCATTTATCAAAAATATAAGTGATTTGTATATGCTTTTGATATGGAAAGTTTGGTGTTTACAAGTAAGGACGTTCGGGTCAGCTGATTACGAGGATACAATTGCTATAAAACTGGAAAATATACATAGAAAATATATTTTGTAAAAAATATAATACCACGCAGTTTAAAGGTAAAAAAATGATATATTTATTTGTGGCAAAATAATTCTCAAAAATATGCTAATTAATTTGTATTTATATTGTCATTATTAGAGATGTGATGTATATAAAAAAATTGTAGTTAACAATTATTTTATTATTATTTTATATATAAAATTTTAGAGATGGACCATAAAGCTTTATTTACTTTTTTTTAATCTTAAGGAAAAATATATTTACAGTTTTGTTTTTTCATCATGTCCTCGTTTTTAGGCTGCTTTAGTTTCAGAATCTGTTTTTATAATTTACAATTGTAAATAACACCTATATAAATTGGTCTCATTTGTACTCTTAGCTTTCCTAAATAATTTGAGGCTTTCTTTTGTTCAATAATTTTTCTTATTCATTACATGTTTAAGATATCTTTTATATCTGTACTTTTACTATATTTATATATTATTCTATATTTTATATCAGAGAAACGACAATAGAGAAAAATATAAAGAACAAAATGACACGAGATGGTCTAATGTAAGTATTTCCTAAAATGATTTTGTCTAAGAAAAGATCGAGGCAAAGAAACAAAAAGAAAAGATCAAATACATATATATGAAGCAGAGTCAGATTAAACTTTTATCGATTTGATTTTCAGAGTGTCGTATTTTTGTGCTTTGTAAACAAGATTATCAATATAGGGGGGGGGGGGGGGGTTGGCCTTAAAAAATAATTCAAGTTAACCCCGCTACATTCTGTATATGCATATCCTAAGCCATGAATCTTTGTCAAAGCTTTATTGTTCTATGTCCAGAAATCGGTCTTTCGTAGATAATTTGGGAATTGGTATCGAATCTTGTGTATTGTTTTATTAGTCTTGGGCCAATTCATATGAAGACTGCTGGCTGTTTTCCATTGTGATTTTTTAAACAGACTCATGCCGTACGTAAATTCATGTTGGTTTTGTCGCGTGTACTTATTCCACATCTCATAAGATTGTCTATTTATAAAAGGGGATATATGAAAACATGTTAAAATGTTAATGAATTTTTGTTCTTGAAGTCTTCTTTGTACCTTTCGTTTTCCAAGGTTACCGAACTGGTTCTGTTCACGCTTTGGTACTTATCCGTATGCCCCACATACGAAAGTAAATAAACATAGGGTGCTCGGACCCTTAAGTCCGTCCGTCCCATATCATATTTGAGGATTTATCTTCAGGTTAAAGTTACTTTTTCCATGTTGCAAGATGGGGCTGATTTTCATTGATGCTGTGCTGTGTGCATTTCCCCCACATCTCATTCCCTCCTTTTTATTTATTTCACACCAACTTCATACAATTTTTCTATTTCATTTTTTTTTTCGTAAGTCTTAGTTCTGACACAGATTTTCATTCGAGTTAACAAATTGATGTTTTCTGTGATAAAAAGTAGATATACGTAATAATGGTAACTAAACACCTGTATTATCAGGTGAGATAAGGTGATTAGCAAAAATTAACACATAGACATTGTTCTCAGTGGGGTCACACAAACATCAAGTCATGGTGTTAAGCATTTCAATTATACGTTTTCATATCTTTATCTGTTTTAATGGGAGAAGTAAACAAGTTCGTATTTTCCCTGAGTCGATCTCCTAGTTAAGCTATTTCGTCTGTCCCGGGCCATGTCCAATCCGACGCGATGGGATTACCCGACTGTAACGGGCGTTGTCCAATCCGACGCGATGGGATTACATGACTGTCCCGGGCTCTGTCAAAGCCGACGCAATAGGAGTACCAGCTTTTGTGCAAACTGGAACACAGATAAATAAAATTAAATAATACAAGAATGAAATTGTCTGATATATATTGAACTTATTCGTCGAAGTGGTTACATGCACAACTATACATATGTATGAAAAATACTGAGTTCAAAAGTTTTACAAAAATTTCGCTGGCAATACTTATTGCATAAGGACAAACAGACAGACGGACGTGACAAAAGCAATACTTGTAACCTCTTAAATGACCCACAGGGTAAAAGACATTTTAAATCATAAAAGGTGATAAAAACTGGTTCTTTGTAGGATTTTAAACTGTCAACTTCCATTGTGAAATGTAAATATAATTGTAATTTCGTCAATATTTGAAAAGGGCATCCATAGATGGTCTTTAACCCAAGAAGCCAATTGGGGTCTTAAAGTCAATGGGATATTATTATGTTTAACTTCCATTAACAGTTATGGTTAATCTATTTATATTAAATAATAAACCATTTATGATATCTAGCTGTGAGCTTTAAATTTTCGTATGCTCTCGTAATTATATAGCCTACTTGTAAAATTACAACGTAGAATGCTCTTTACCATTTCACAGACACAATCATTTGAAAATAGTGTTAACATCATACTTAAGTTGGAAAACTTTTTTAAGAAAAAAAATAAAAAGTGTCGTTTAAAATTCGAAGCGAGGAACTAAACGTACACAGTTGCATCTTCTATCCCAGCCTTCACTGAAAATACGAAATCGGTTTTTTTTTTATATTGGTGTAAAGTTTAGATGAATGAACTTTATTTGACTTTGGAGTGCTAATAATTAACCAGGAAATCTTATCAAAACATATATGGATTTTTCAGGAACCGTTTAAGACACAATGTGATAATGTCTTCACCCAGACTGCTGAGGAAAATATCTATGAGCAGACAAAAACCCTTCAAAGTAGCCATACTTGGACAAAATGGAGTTGGAAAATCTGGTAAGTGTAGTCTAAGTACTCTCCCGGAGCATCTGAGTTCATCCTCTAGAGTTCGCTTTGTTAATTAGTATTCAGTAGTTTTTGTGTTTCCTTGTTTTTGTATGTTGTATGGTATTTTTTTCGTGTTTTTGCTCGTCCTGTTCTTGTTTGTGTTTATTAGTTTTGTCTCTGCCCTTTCGGACTTTGACATTCGGATGACTCATTGATACCTCTGCTTCTTTCAGAATTCAATTTCATTATTTATTAATTTCATAAGATGTTTTATGAGAAATAGCACAGAAAGTGTAAGTTATAATTTTGTTTAACTTTTTTATTATTTATATTATGGTCGTTTGGTCATTTAAAAAAGTATGATGGATATTGCTTTGGAAGATCAAGTCAGTTAAGGGGTCATTCTTCATTGTTAACCGTCTTCTGAAGTGTACTATATAGAAAATAATGAGATGTGGAAGAAGTGTATACGACACAGCTCACATAACAAGCAGTATCTAATTTAGAAACCGCCAACAGCCTTCAACGAGGCCAGTATATGTGCTGCTCGCCGTTCCAAGCACTTTCAACAAACACAACCAACCAAAAGTTTACATCAATCCTGAGAAAAGATCTAGTCACCCAAAATAAAGAATCACTTTAAGGGTGTCTTAAAATGGAAATTCTGTTTTCTTATACATGTTTTAACCTTTTTTAAATTGAAATCATCAATGCCAGATTTTCAGCTGATACCGAAAAATATCAATTATTTTTTGCAAGATCTCTGTTAGACTTGGACATGTTACAAAGTTTGCAAAAAAGCTTTGGGTTACATCAATAACACGGAGTCCCTTGGTCCTTTGAACTATGAAATTATTTAATTATTTAATGTGCTAATGTATCAAATTTCTTATACAATAGTTAAGATATATTTATTGCATAAAACTCCTAAGATAATTAATGAATTCTGCGTATTTTGAAATATTGTTTTGTTATTCTTGTATGTAAACTGCTATTGTACCCTTCAGAAAATATAAATAAATCTATATTCATATTTTAAATAAACACAATATGTGGTTATAATAACACAATTGACTGTATAAATCTGGGTTAAACCAACATAAATGGTTTGTAATTGATATAAACTTTATATATGTTTTTAAAATTATTGTTCTCTGAAAAGCTAAACACTTAAACAATGAAATAGAGAACTTCCCATACTTCAGAAAGTTCAATACAGGGGTTAGAAAATAAGTAAGAAAGACTGAAGTCTGATTTATTAACAAAGCTATTAGATTTGTGTTTGTTTAAGTATATATCTAGATGTTAGGCCACTTTGTGTGTTAGGCTTACCAATCGTTTTTGCAAGGCAAGGGTTACGATCCCCAACCCTTAAGGTCTGATCAAAGTTAAGAAATGCATCATCAAAACCCCTGTCTAGCGAAGATGGTAAAACTTCGAAATTGACGGAAACAGTTTCACAATATATTTGAATTCAAAAATAAAATTCAGAATTATCAAGTACATGAGAAAGACTTGCAAACATACGGGCGAACAGAGGAACCAACTTGTTACTTTCACTAAGCAAGGCCAACAACATTTACTAGTAACAATAAAATAAGTTTAAATACATTATCATTGCAAGAAGAAATTCGTATTCCCAAGTTTAATTACCAGAGAAAACAAACAGACGGGCATGAACATCATCACTGGTTGATCCAAGGGGCGTCTGGGGTAGGGACCGCCCCACCTTTTTCGAAAAATTTTGCTGTTTTGCTGTTTTCATGAAGATTTCGGTTCTGCAATACGCCATCTGGCGGTTTGAACTTCACTGGAAGACGAAGAGGAAAATTTACTTGGAAACTTTTGCGTCTTCAGTACACTTAGTGTGCGGCCCCTTTAAAAAATTTCTGGATCTGCCCCTGACCAAATCGCTTTTTCTGAGGATCCCAATTTTAAATAGAGCTAAAATAACAAAAGATGTTTCAAGACGGCCTTGTGATAATGTGATAACTAATTTGATCATCTAAGTTTTAACAAAAATGTTGAATAGGTTCATTTCAAGCAGGTTTCGCTCCTGCAGCTTCTAAGATTAGCAGATTTCATTACAAAGCATGAAAAAATTCACCTGTTTATTCTACTAAATTGTTTCCACTTAGTTTGTGTAAGGCGGTGGTTTGATTTCTGGCACACTCCATGTAACGGGCTAACAAGCTTATGATATAACGTTAATAATCTTAATTCTGATTTATTTTAATTTAATCTTCAACTGGATAAACAATCCAGCAGACATACAGCCTGTGTTGTTATACAATTTTGATATATGGGGATAAAAATATTCGATGATCAGTTAGACAGAAAGTCACCAACATTGTATTGTGGTTTTAAAATAATAGGTAGCATATTACTACATGTAGTTGTTGGATTCTAATTGATACTTCCCTAGTAATAAGAGTTTATTGTGTTATGATAGTGCAAAGGTTTAGCCTTAATTATATAGAAATTACAAACGATATGTAAAGTTTGTTTTACAAAACAAACTGAAACTCAATTTATAATCTTATTGTCATTCCTGTACCCCCCTTAAACAAGAGAAAAATAAAATTGTTCATACAACAATTCTAAGAAAAATGTAAAGTTTACATCTGAATTTATAAAAGAGTCTTCTCAAACGTGCATTTGGTTTTTCCTCTTTACAAACTTTTAAATGTTTTCTTCGGGTTTTAAAATTGTATTTATGTGCAAACTCGGACTAAGATATGCTTCAATGTTCAAAATAATATGTTTCTATTTCAGCTTTTACAGTAAGATTCATAACAAGAAGATTTATAGGAGAGTACGATCCATTTCTGGGTAAGAAATATTTGAAGTTGTCTAAAAATATTTGAAATTACATTTGCAAAACGACTGCTAGTTTCGAAATTCTGTAAATTCTAATCGACCATTTGGTCGTCTAGTTTACGTTTCTATTGAAATGACAGTACCAAGTCAGGACCATTGCGATCTTCAATTTCGTCGGTATGTCTGCCTTGTTGCAGTTTCATTTTTCTCGGACATTTGACATCGATCCTCCAAGTTCAGTAGTTTTGTTATTTCTTTTATATAGTACACCATAAAAAAATACCATACGCATACAAACTTTGACAACGAAAATTATGAGTTTACAGTTCAAAAGCTATATTGACCGAGGCGTTCATCTGAGGTCACAAATATCTACTTACAATGGCGGATCCAGAAGGGATGTTCCGAGGTCTGGAACCCCTCCTTTCATCGGAAAATTTTGTGCTTTCACGAGCAGATTTTCGGTCAATTTCGTCTTCAGTACACTATATAGGCAGTACCTCCATTTAAAAAATTCTGGATCCACCCCGGTAAAATACCGGTGTCTCCGTAAATTATTGAGTTTGATTGTCTGATGGAAGATATTTCATATACTTCACTTTGTAAATTTACAAAGAAGTTGAGCAAAATAAAGTGTGCGATTTATAAACAAGTATGAAACAATTATTCACTAAATAAGACATCGACATTTTTACTTTTTTTCAGAAAAGACGTACACGTGTACAAAATCTATAGAGGGAGAATCTATTACATTCGAAATCTTGGACACTGCTACTGAGGTAATAATTTATAATGCATGTAGCTAATCAAAAGACAAAGGATCCCAAAGAGTTATAATTTAGAAAATTGTCATGTGTTCATTCATTTCAAACTCTTTTTTCTGAAGACAAACAGTCAAATGGCAATCACATCTTACAATTTTAGTGAAGATGAAATGTTCCTGTTTATGTTGTGTAACTTCACACTCTTTGGAGTACTGCCGTCTCAACTTATTCACAGAAGGTTGTAAAAGTGAAATTTTTCGCTTGCAGCGACTTTCAGGGAATCTTACTTTAATTCTAAGGATTCAAATGTATATATATATACGTGATGTGATAGTAAATCTTTCTTATTTAAAATACTTAAGAATAGACTCCTTCTCGTTTCCTTTTATATTTGTATTTTTCCTTTTTTTCCCATTTCAGGGCGAAAACAACAAACTTGACGAAAACATTAAGTGGGCCGATGCATTTATTTTGATATACTCAGTGACTGATGAGTGCAGCTTTAATGAGTGTGCTCGTCTAAAATTTCTTATAAACTCATATTCTAAAAGACAGAGAAAATCGGTGTCTCTTCCAAATGGAAGTATAAGTACAACACCGGTTATCCTTGTCGGCAACCAGAACGACCGAGTTCACGACAGGGTCGTTTCAGAGGAGGACGGTAAACGAAAGGCATCGGAACTCTCATGTGCGGCTTTCTATGAGATTTCAGTACGAGAATGTGCGGAAAGTGTTGGACAGATATTTTCGAACTTGTATCAAATGTGTAAAAAGCATAAACGATCAAAATCTGGTGTTGCGCGTCAGCACTCTATGCCCATGGGTATTCCAGAAGATCTTGGAGCAGATTTAAGCAGTTCATCTCTACATAGACGTAGAAAAGCCTTATTCACCCCTAGCTGAAATTGGACTGTTATTCTTAGCCAGAGATTTCATCCGATTTTATATCCCTTTTCACATGAAAAGTTACATGGAAAATAAAATCGCTCAAAGTCCAGTGAAACGGCAATACAATGCATTGAACTCAGCATTACCGAAAAGCCAACTTGGAATTGGTCTGATCTAAGCATGTACTGTCATAGACTGTGTTAATAACAATGATGCAAACTACTGATCATGAATAAGGATTAATTTTCACTTTTCTACTTACACCTTTTCTCAATAAATATAAGATACTCGATTTTTCTTTTGCCCAAATTTCGTATCATTTCATTCATTCGTTCAGTAAAACTTGTATAATATTTCTATAATCGTAAAGTTGATATTGCTGTCCTTTTACGAGATGCACACTTTCATATGTAAGTAAGCTTTAAAACTATGCGCCCTCTATACAATTTATAGAAGCTTACATGTCATGATCCTAAATATCTCCCAAGTTCGACTACACGTTTTTACGGGTTTCGAGATTCAATGCCCATTGCTTTAATGATGAAAATACAAACGTTCGAAAAAAAAGCACCTTTTAATCGTTCATTGCCAGAGTACAGAAAATGCACTGATCTTTTAGAAAAGTTCGACACTACAAGTTGAACAGAAATGCTGATTTTTGTTCAAAAAGTCGTTAAAAGTGAAAATCTTACAATGGGTCTAATTTAACCTTGATCCATCGACAGAAAACATACAAGTGCAAAGGATTCTGAGGTACCGATAACAAACTTTACAATTAGAATAAATGACATTTTAAGGTCCATCATTCTATTGTTTCTCTAGATTGAATTTGATCATTTTTTCAAAAGCTTAATAGTTATTCGGGACTATATCAAAATAGCGACTTTTCAAAATAGCGACAGTCAAAACAGCGACATTTGTTGTAGTCGGAACAGCGACTTTTTTATTTGGACTTTCTCAAAACAGCGACATAAGATTTGCAGGTAAAGAAAATGTGCTAAGGGAAATAAAAGAGCTTTATTTGTGTTTTCAACTAAATAATGCCTTTTGAAAGTTTGGAGTTATCATAGATTATTTTTTAACTGTTATTTTTTGTACATGAAATTACTAACGGTCATATTAAATATGGTTTCTGAATCACCAATATCATAAATTCAACTTGGTCACATTTAATGTTAGTCAGGTTTTGTGCATATTGTGTCGGTCAGTCTAGTTTGTATTAGGTTTGTTGTCTTTTGAACATTTCCTTATTAATCTCTTTTTATCTTATTTTTCAATCTTAATTAAAACATACGGGTTTTGGAAATACAAATTGTCGCTGTTTTGTTGTATGTTTTGTCCCTGTTTCTATATATCGCTATTTAAAAAAAAGAAAAAGAAAAGAAAATGTCGCTGTTTTGAAAATGTCCAAGTTATTCTTTTCAAACTTTGTATCTTGTGTGACTATTAAAGCTCTTAATCAATTATTTTTTGGGAGGTGTTATAAACATGGATTTGTAATGTTAAATTAATTTTATACTGCATGTTTGTTTCCAGACCTCTAAAAACAAACAGTGTAAAATTCTAACAGTTGAACGAAATTTCTGCCTTTTAAAATTTTATTATTACAATTTGAGGACAAAAACAACATATTATGCCATGTTTCATCTTCGATGGTTTGATGGAAGGTTTCCAGTGGAGATACATTTTCGCCGTGCATGCCCCTGGCCTTGTTCCATGATTTAATAAGGCAACCTTTATCAACCTGACTCATTTAAGATTAAAAAAAATAGTGTAGGGCCAACCACAGGGACTTGCTCCTCTCTATCAATATTTTGTAAGAGTCAATGTGCCATGTTTTTCTAATGGTACACTAAATCTAACAAAATAGTGATAGAGGGGAGCAAGTCCCTGTGGGCCAACAGAGTCACGGTCAAGTGGACTATTGATGCCTGTGCGAGGATGAGTATATCGTTCGAATTGGCACCATTCAAAATGATTTAGTTCTCCCTCGTATACTTTACATTAATTTATTATTTTCTTGCATGTAGGTCTATGATTGATGCAAAAAATAAAGGTATAGGTCTGAACAGGTGGAAAAAAGTCTTTGGCAACGCGACGGATGTGCTATAGCAAGCGGGAACTGCTTACTCTTTTGGAGCACCTAAGTTCACTCTCGTTTCGACTGGAGTTCGCGTTGTTGATTTACATTCAGTTATTTTATGTTTCCATGTTTCACATGTTGTCTGTTTTGTCCCGTTCTTGTTGGTGTTTACTGGTTTTGTCTCTGCCCTTTCGGACTTTTGACATTCTGATACCCCATTGGTACTTCTGCTTCTTTGACATATACATGATATAGTCATTTTTTTATCCGATACCGCTTTCTCCGAATCCGACTATTAAACCAAGGTTCATCCCTAATGTCATCACAAACCTGTTGTGTTTTGAGTAACTACCGGACCCAAAGACCACAATGGAAGAGGGAGGTTTGGTGCGCCTTAAAACCTGGTGTAACCCACCATTTCTTTTGAAATGCCTGTACCAAGTCAGGACCATTGCGGTCTTCAATTTTTCCGGTATGTCTTCCTTGTTTAGTCTACATTTGAGATTCAGTAATTTTTGTTATTACCTTTATTTTTCATATCAAAGACTCATTATAAGTAGTAAATGAATTGATTATTGACATCACAAGAAAAGAAGAAGAAATGATAGATTTAAACATCAATTTTCGTGCAGATTTTCGGCAAAATTGGTCTAGAACCCCCTTTCTAGTCTAGTCAACCTGTGCCGTATTCGGCTTGAATCTAAACAAATTGCAACAGAAATGATTTCAACGATTTTGTATTGTGAAAACATCAAACAATCATATAAAAAAAGTCTAGAAAAATCGTACGGTCGGAAAATTCTAATTTTTGGGTTAAAAATAATGATTTTATTCAAAAATCGCCAAAAACTGCAATAAATTTGTATGTTTTTCTAATAGATATTTAATGCCAACTATGATAGCCAAAATGAATTGATACGAAATAATAAACAATATCTGACGTGTATTTCATTTTTAAACTATACTCTTCAAAAAAAGTTACGCATAGATAGAAAATTCCCCGTAGGTTTAATGCAAATCGAAACAATTTCAAAATATTATTGCCGAGCTATTCTGCATCCGATTTTCACGAAATAAAATCCAGTAGAAAGAAAACAAAATAATAAAGATTGTTTGATTAATTTTGACCAAAATCCTAACTTCAATGGTTTTTAAGAGATTGTGAGTAGAACACGACTAATGTTTTTCACGAAACATTTTGCATTGATTTAAACGGGAAATTGAATCGTAAAATGTACACTTGAGTTCTACTTGCAATATCTTAAAAAGCATCGATGGTACGATTTTACTCAAAATTAAACAAACAATCTCTATTTTGTTTTCTTTTTACTGGATTTTATTTCGTGAAAATCGGTTGCAGAACAGCTCGGCAATAATGTTTTGAAATTGTTTCGATTTGCATTAAACGTACGGGGAATTTTCTATCTATGCGTAACTTTTTTTGACGAGTATATGTTTTCATTCTTAAATACCAATATTTTGGGGTAAAAAAACAAAAATTTGATGAAAAATCGATAAAAATTGTGAAAAATTTATAAGATATTTAGAGGGACTGTTTATGATATTTAAATAATTAATACGTTTAAGAATCATCATTTGACGAATTCTGGTTTCATTTTCATCATACATTAATGATCAATTTGACCAAAACTAACTTGAACAAAAAAAACATATGTTCGACCTCCAAAATTGCAACATTACACATAATTCATCTTTAGGTAAAGATATCGTTTTTTTACACATCATCTAATTCATCAGTTTGTGGGATAGAAGTGTTCGAACAGTTAATTCCTCTACATTCACCACATGCTGGGGAACATTCAATGCCATGCTTACGACATGAACACCGCTTGGAATCACAATTCTGTCTACAGTTGCATTTAATGATCTTTAGAAGTTTTTCAGGAGCAGGTGGAAGTGTTGCTCGTATAGGTAGTAACTTATTGTCTTCAACGTGCCAACCCCAATCAGTCGGTTCAAGACTTTCACCGTTTCCGATCCACACTTGGGTTTGATGGTAGACCCTCAAGCAATGTAACTTTGCAGCATCAGATGTTGGCGGCAATGTATGGACCTGTACGAAGATGTTTCCTACACAAACTTTTGAGGCAAACATTCGGTATCGCAAAGTGTCTAGTGTTTCGACGTCTGCTAACTCTCCATAAAGAGAAACGAAGATTTTTTCACCAGCTCCACGAACTTTTTCCTTACTGGATCGTTGGCTAAAGACGGACGCAAGGTCTTTAAGGTGGTTACTTCCACATACTTTCTTCAGTACTGTCCCTTTCCCATGACCAAAGATTCTGGAGGTTGTGTCACATCCGCTAAAAGCATGAAAAAATGGCAAAATGTCACAAACAGATTGGCCCAATTTGTTTCTTGTCTCCGTAATATCCTATATCTTTATTTTCGTGGTTGTTTGTTTAGGTTCAGACTTGAAGAAGATCTTGTTTGTTGTGTTTTTGGCATGGTAGCATAGCAATACTAACAAATCCATGTATTCTCCTATGACAGTTACAGTGGTGTGTTTTGACTTTTCGACTGCTGTTAATACAATACTTAGGTCAGCATCTTGTTCTGCATGAACAACTTCAACGTCGCTTGCCTGAAGTTTTGATCCGAGGCTGTTGATGAACAGCTGCTTATTTTCTGGGTTTGATAGAAATTCATCTTTTTTAGTTCTGATTGGTGTGTCGTCATCGATGTTGATCTTAGGTGACCTTATACCTCTGGTACGTCTTATGTGAGTTACATCTTTTGTAGTTGGTATTGCTGGATATCCGTCGAACACAACAGTTGCAGTTTTATAATGCGAGTTGACATAATTGACGTACGACTTGCAGATGTGTTCTACTGTAGCTCCTTTCGACCAAGACAAACGATGTAATAAAGACCCGCCATCCAAAACGTAACTTGTGTCTGTACTTATAGGATTATCTTGTTTGATGTCGACTAAATTCCATATATATTCCGCAAGGTTGGACTTTTGTGGCTCCCTTGGAAGACCCGAGCTTTCAAACATTGACGATGGTACTCCACACAACTCAAACTGAAAGATCTCGGAAATGTCATCAAAAATACCATTTGCAGCAGTTGTACATCTCTGGAATAGAAGCTGTGGGTCTACTTGTATAAGCTCTCCGTCTATCTTCGTGTGGATTTTATTTCCGAGAGTTACAGCCTGCTCCTTTCTCTTAAAGGAAAAGTCACCTATATTCTTTCCGACTAATTCTCGTACAATCTGTCGTGCCGATCTGTCTGGCGTCATCTACATTTACGCTCTTGTCTGCTTCTTCTCCGGTTTCAATGTTTCGTAGTTTACCATCACCTACAACAAACGGGTTTCTACTTTTCAAAAATGTGAGGAGAGTTTTCATGTCCTCTGTGTCTTTCTTTTGTCCAGCCTTGGTTTCGTCTTTGTGCTGGTCACTTGTATAATATCCAACTCCTGACAGATCTTGCATTGCTTGGTTAACATCGGCGCATGCTGGCATGGACAATAGCCAAAGGGATCTTTGGGCTTCGGTCAAACCACGACCTCTCGTAAGGCCACCCGCTGTCTTTTCACTTCTCATAAGGACCTGTTCGATTAATAAATCAGTTGAAATTCCAGCCCAGTATCTGTCGCTTCGTCGTATGACATGATGACCATGCGTAAACATGTCGTAAACATTTGGATGGTCGTTCAGAGTTGTCTGAATACATGTACGTGCCCCCCTTTTTTGAAAAAAAATCTGGCAATATCTTTACCAGGGAGTTTTTTTAATCTTATTTTCTAATATTGACTTAAGGAATCTCTTTCAATATTTTAAAAAAAAAACTATAACTTAATGCTCAGAAAAGTCCGGGAAATAGTTCCCGCCATATGATGTTAAATAATCCGGGAACCAGAGTGAAGATCCATTTGTGAGTTCTCTAGACTTTTCCATTTTTAAAGACAGGTGTGTCTAGAGGATTGGCGGCAAGTCAAGAAAATAAACACAAGACGAAGAAAGAAAGAAAATATTCAGTGACTTAGAGAGACACACTAACGCCGTCAAGTCTTTACATTTATTTTAGCACAGTATCAAAGAAAAAAATCAAGTTAGTTGCTTTGAGTGTCATGTTATAGAAAATATTTATAGATTTATTGTTAAAATTCTTGATTGACACAGCACGTGTTAGTCACAAATTATCTGACAAATTATAAATGTCAGGACTTAGTACAGGGTATATTGTTTGAATATTTATCTGGGGCAGTAGAAGATATTTTTAATGCACACTGTATCGTCTATTTTATATTTATACATGTTTACAGGCTTATTAAGGTTCTTCATACATGTGACGGATCCGTGGTGACAAAGCTGGAGATTTTGATTTTTTTGGCTGGAGATTGGACCAAAAAGCGGGAGATTTTCAACGCTCATTAAAATTGCATTTCAATGTCAATTGGCGGCACTAGCGTGGTGACAAATAAACATGGCTTCACTGATTAATCTCAAACTGTATATACAATCATCAGGTCAAGTTGGCAATAAACCTTTAATTAACACCTTTACCTCTATATTTACGTCTACCTAATTGACAAACCCTAAAACACCGGAAATGTTTAATGATTGAACAATTAAAATGTCTATAAAACTAAAATTTGGCATGTCTTGAAAAAGCGGGAGATTACACAAAAAATCGGGAGAACGGGAGATGGATAAAAAAGTCGGGAGATTTTGTCTCCCGGCGGGAGAATCACATGTATGGTTCTTCTAAATGAAAAATGGCTGCCATGCATTGTCAATACAAAACTTTCAAAAAATACACAGATTGAGCAAATGATTTATTTCATTTAAAACCTGTCTAATTTGATTTAACTTACCAATACACAGAGCAAGCTAGTATTTAAAATCCCACAATGAGTCTTAATTTAATTTTATTTACATAAACATGTAAGGTGCGTCTGATTACTATCCAACTATTCGAGCACACCCTTACAAATATTTAAAATTTTACCTTTAAAGGCTGTTTTTATATGTTATTATTTCTAGCTTGCTTTAGATAAGATTGTAAAACATTCGTTTCAATAGAGTTTTTGCAAAATACTTATTTCATCTAGGCTGTGTATTTTTTTTAAAGTTTTGTATTGACAATGCATGGCAGCAATTTTTCATTTAGAAGAACCTTAAGGTTCATCTGTACCTTTCGTTAAAAATAGTGAAATTTTCTACCTATTTTTTAGTATATGCAGAACAAAAACTACAAACAATATAAAAAAATAAAGCATAGCTGGACCTAGATATGGTAATTTCTTATTCAATTTCTATCAATTTTTCATTTCAAGTTCCTTAAAATTAAAGATCTCTTTTTTTTCCTGTTCAGATTTAAATTGAAAAAGGACAAACTATCCCTAGCCTCACCGGACGCAATTACGAACGATATTTTGTTTGTTGATATTATCTTCTTATTGAATAAAAATCAATTAACTTCATGTTGATACCTTCAAAGAGCAAATAAAAGTACGCAAAAATATTGTTTCAAAATTTCATGCGCATTCAAGAATTTTTGCAGACGATGAAAATTTATACGGTAGAGCTGACTCCATGATTCGAATTTCCCAATTACAGCCATCCTATCTTTAAGGATACATACAGTCATGAGCCTAGACTTTTTCCATGAATGAATTTACACCAACTCTTCCTAAAAATATCCAAGTATGCTTCAAATTCTACTGCAGAATTTTTTTTTTGACCCATTTTGTGTGCTTGGTGTTGTTCATGACAGTCATGGATAAATCTTTAGAGACCCTAAAATGTTGACACACTTTTAAGGTTTGACTAAAGGAAAGATTTTTCTATTCAATATGAAGTAAATGCAATAATATGGGAAGTGCCCTGTCTTGTAGGAGTTCTCAACATGACAATAAAAATCTGTCCTTTACTCCTCTCCTTTATTTTCCTGTCATGGCTGACTGATTTGTTTACAATAGTTAAGACCCAGTTTTTAGTCACACAATGATGTAAATTGCCACACAAATCATTTTTATTCTGAAAATAAATAGTTAAAGTTTCATTTGTAAGCGTTTCCAATAATGTTCCACCTATATTGACATTTTTACAGCTTGTTCGTAATTGTGTCCTTTACCGGTACCCCATATGGGTAAAACTGGGTCATGTCAATCATTCGAATATCGAAATACAAATTTCCCGATCCTAATTAATTTGCATTGATTTGTTGCAGAAGTAGTACACCTTGACATCAAACTACATAGTAATGTTTAATATCTATGCTAGTTTCTGCCTAGATGCATTTACTTTAAAATTTGTTCGTAATTGCGGCCGGTGAGGCTAATGTGCCTCTTACATGAAACGAGGTGAACACATTTAGTTAAATCCTTTATTGAAAGTTGCATGAAATCTGAGGCCACAAGAAAGGGTGTAAGTGATATTAGCCTTAAATCGGGTGTTTTTAAAGGCGGAGAAAAAAGAGATCTCTAAAATAAAGGATTTTTTCGGGAAGAATTCATAGAGAAAAGGTAAGAATTTCTAATATCTAGGTCCAGCTACACTTTATATTTCAATTTTATGTGTAGTTTTGGCTGTGCATATACTGAAAATAGATTAAAAATAACGCCATGTTTTAAAGAAAGGTACAGATGAACCTTAATAACTATCCAATTCTTTGTTTTTGTATTTAAAAATATGTACACCTGTATTTTTCAAAAATTATTCTAAGAATCATCAAGTCATTGATCATGTGAAGATCATATTAACCAGACATGTTAACTTTTCAGAGGGCCTCTCAGGGAGATTTTTAACTTTTCAGACAACCTCTCAGGGAGATTTTTATCGCCATACCGGAGTGTCATTTAAAACCGCAAAATGATTGCAAATTTAAATTAATTAAATAATACCAGGATTTTTTAAGCATTTTTGCTGTTATGCATGTCTTTTATTTAGACTGACATTATCAGCAGATCATAAATTTCTTATTTATAGTAAAAATTCTACCTTATTTTTCAGCAGAATCATTCATCTTTGATTTTTTCACCATCACTGACTGACTGGGGAGTTTAACGTCGTGACTATACCTATATATAGGTCTGCAGCGACGTTTCATTATCACATTTTTGTATATAAAAGTGCTTGTGAAATTGTATTTGATAACTAAGGTGAATATAATAAAATAAAAGTACAAAAATGATATTTTTACCGGAATATTGTTTCAAAATTGTTCCATTAATCCAAATGTTATATATTTCTTTGCATAATTTTAAGTATAAATCTAAAATATATTGGGAAAATATCCAAAAATCAAATTTACCTTTTTTTAAAGGGACATAACTCAACTTCACATAATTACCTGTCATGTCGGCAATGCTCCAGAGATCGATGTGTAAGGTGTCTAATTAGGGGTTATACCTTGTCAATTTGACAATTAACACTGAAAGCTTGATATGGCTTAGTTAATTAGCTTGGGGTGACAGGTGGAATCACTTATTAATAAATCAACAAGTAATTAATTGCATATGAGCTTTCTAACACTGCCCAAGGAAAATCAAAATGACGATTTTCGTGACTTTTCTATAGACAATTTATTTTTCTTAATAGAAAATCGGTAACCGGGAGATATTAGGCACAAATCGGGAGGCGGGAGATAGAATCTTGAAACCGGGAGTCTCCCGGTGAAAACGGGAGAGTTAACATGTCTGTATTAACACGTGACCTACTCTTTCACAAATATTTGTGTTGACCTGAATTGGACAGGGACATACAAAACATTGTTTTGTACATTGAATGAACTAATGTAGGGAATAATTATCTTTTATAGAATAATTTTATGACTGTTTCATTGCATCTTTTCTTACATTTTAGATCTGGCTGGGTTAGCAAGAGCCATGAAGTATGTGTTGGTCAGTGGTGGTGTTATTAGTGGGATTGGTAAAGGTGTAATCGCCAGCAGTCTGGGCATGATACTGAAATCATGTGGTTTTAGAGTCACATCCATCAAGATTGACCCTTACATCAATATTGACGCTGGAACATTTTCTCCATATGAACATGGTTTGTTTCTTGTACATGAAGTATGAAAAAGTTAATAGATGGTAGAGATGTAGAATAAGTGTAAATGACACAACCTCTGCCTCCATAAACTGACAAATTAAAAATATACAAAGGAAACAGTCAACAGGTAGACCAACATTAATTAAATCTTTGTTTCCCCTCCCCGACAAGGTACTTTTAAGTAGGGGTAGTAATATTTTGTAATGAAATCATAAAAAGCACCCAAAATAATGATAAAAGATATTATTTTTAACTCACCTGGACCTTAATAAGATCTAGATAAGAGAAAAATTACCCACCCCTTTAAAAAAAATCTGATAAAAAATTTGGTTTGAAGATTATAAAAAAGACATCAGACACCTTTCAATCAGAAATCTGATTTACTGAACATTGATATTGATTGCCTTTAGTTACCTCTAGAATAAGGCTTTTTCCCCTGGAGAAAGTTTCCCAAAATGTCAAGAAAATGGCTTAGATTTTTCCCAAATTACCGTAGGTTTAGAATTTTCCAAATTGTGCACGTGATATTAGAGGTATATGTGTAAAAAGCTTTTCTTCTAACTAAATGGTTTATCTAATTAGTTTGTTGTTCACAAATAAAATTCATTTTAAAATGAAATAAAAAGTTTGAATACTTTCACCTAGTACTAAGTCATGTTATATACATAGAGTACTTTCTTTTTATTTTTTCAAATTTCCATAAAACAACGCATACCTTACCCAATAAAAAAGGACAGGGGCTGTTTTGAAAATGGCAACAAAGTCACAGCTGAACGTTGTTGTTTACAAGCATATTGATTTTAACTGCTCTTTTCAGGAGAAGTATTTGTTCTTGATGATGGCGGAGAGGTTGACCTTGATCTTGGTAACTATGAACGCTTTCTTGATGTAACTCTTCACCGTGACAACAATATCACAACAGGAAAGATATATCAACATGTAATCAACAGAGAAAGAAGGGGAGACTATCTAGGGAAAACAGTGCAGGGTAATTGATTTTGTAACACTAAGAGTAATTTGTATTTTTGGTAATAAAAAAAAAATACAGAAGGGCACATTTTAACTTGAATACATCTAAAAGACAAATTTGCACACCAGGCCATATTCTAAGATTCTTGAAGGTTGAACTTGAGCAATTAAATATTTGTTCATAAAAATAAAAAAAGACTGATTTGTTAACCTTACCAGATAGAAAATTTAGTGACTTTTGTCATCCCTGAATATGTAAAAGGTATACCAAGTACTATTAGAGAGTTATTTCTAATAAAAAAAGTGTCCTGCATGGATAAAGATTTAATTGTTATGTATTAAGAAATGATAAATATGTTTAGTAAAATTATAAAATTCTATTCCAAAAGTAAAGAATAAAATTTTAAGTCTTTTATTTTGATGTTTTAAAAAACAATTTAAAAGATAAATGGTTTACAAAAACAATTTAAAAGATAAATGGTTTACACAAGGCAATTTTATTGCAAATGATGGAGAACCTGGATGTCAAGTTAACCTACCAAACTTTCACATTTAGTACCACATGTATTTGTTTTCATGTTCTTTATTATATTTTCCAACTGTATTTGCATTTTAGTTGTGCCACACATTTCTGATGCTATTATGGACTGGGTGGAGCGTGTTGCTAAGATACCAGTAGATGGAGATCATCAGACACCAGAAGTCTGCATTGTAGAGGTAGGATATATATAAATATTAATGCGGGTCTGTGGTGTGCTCATACATAGAGTTATTTTGATAATAACTATGAAACTTTTTCGTACATGTAATAATTTTTCATAAGAGTTTTCTCAGCAACTACTAATCACAGCCATATTTGGTATACAGCATCAGGATGTGGTCCCATAACATAAGATTCGATTTCAGGTCTGTCGCTCATTTACTTCCTGTTTACCGACCTAGTTAATTTTTACATTAATGGTCAAAATTAGAAAATTTTCGTAACAGTTACAATTAATCACAGCCAATTGATATTTGGTATACAGCTTCAGGGTGGGGTTCGTTTTCAGGCCAGTTGCTTATATACTTCCTTTTCAACGAAATCCGCCATGTCTGTCTTTGACCCATTTTTTGTTTATAAATGAAAGAAGGTAACATTTGGCCATAATAGAATGATTCCTAGATTCTCATCCAAATTTCTTGAAAGTATGGGCAGGTGGGGAAATTTTATTTTTTATCTGATAAAAAATTCTGCCATTTTAACTCTTTACCGTTCCTATGACCCGAATTCGGGTCATAAGCGTTTTTTCAGGGGTCGCATAACTTTGAAGTCATATGCAACTATCAAAACCTGGTTGAAATAATAAGTGTTATATATGACAATAAAGCTGATTTCCTCTAGTTTACAAAAATATGAACTTTATTTTGTAAATATATAATTATCAATGATTTATTTTATAAAAACTAAAGTATGTAGACCGTAAAAAAGTGACGTAATTTTTTTCAACTTTAAAAAATCGGTGTCCGAGACAAAATCATCAGTGGTATGATTATTTCGTCATCTAGAGAAAAAAGAAATTTATGTCTAAAAAGGTAGCAAAATTCTCTATCTAAATGTGTTGGAATTTTATATTTTAACCGATCTCATAAAAAACAGTAAACAATTGTTTTTCACTTTCGATTTCAGTCGCGGAAGTAAATCGCGTTTTTTTCTAATGTTTTTACTTGACGACAAATAACTTTTTTCTAGAATTGAAATAGGAAAAAGTAAATTGAACAAAATTTTGAGGAGAAAATTAGCTTTCATTTGATATAAACTGCATAATTTTAGCTTATGTAATAAACTTCCAGCGATCGTTTAAAGTTGGCGATATTTCGAGTCAAAGTCAATATTTAGGACGTTGCGGTAGCGTTGTCTAAAATGTGGACGTGAAAAACAAAACGTGGAAAATTCAGCCTCTGGTGTCTTTGTGAGTGTTATAGCATAGGAAACGAATATATTGTATTTTACCCCTTTTATTAGAATTACGAATTTCAGTTTAATAACTTTTGAAATGTCTTTTTTTCTATTTTTAAATTTTAATGTCTTACGCAAAATAACAAAATTTCTTCTATATATTGTTTGCTTTTCGGCTATGTTGTTCTGAAGGATAGGAAATCTAAATGACGGAAGGATAAATAAATAAAATATGAATCTAATATGCTATCAGTAAACAGTTACACGCGAGGCTATCCGTGTGCTATTAATTCGAACATATATGAATATATTTTTTTTATTATTTTGCATTTTCGCAGGGTTTTACCGCTATCGTTTACCGCTATTGTTAACCAATGGAAATCTGAAGACAGTCCGAAAGATAACGGTTTAAGATTTTTTACAAAGAAAGGGATAATACATAGAAAAAGTTTGTAGACAACAGGTTAGAATTAGACTGTTGTCTACCATTTCCCCCTATTGTCCTTTTTATAGGTTTTTTTCTTTTCAAGTCACTGTGGAAACAATAGCCGGTATTATCATTGTCCTGCTTCTTCTACCAATTTGCCTTGTCTTTTGGGAAGGGATCGATATTATAAAAGATCACAATGTTCATGGTTTACATGTTTATAAGGTTTGAACTTTTTTTCAAGGTTTAATTTTACATTTTATTATCTGTTTGACCAGAGGTTTCTGAAAAGTTTAATTCACAAAACTGTGACGGACGAAGCAGGGGACGAAAATCATAACTATTGATAACAAATGTAAAATTTAATACAATGTTATACATGTAGGTATACATAATTTACAATCCAATTGGGTCACAGATATAATAATATAATATAATAGTGATGGTTGACATATATATTATTTGGATTTACTTCAAGTCTGAGTTATGAAATAGTTTATACTTTCACAAATATGGAATAGACTAAATAACTGTGAAGAGAAGAGGTTCAAACAAAAAGTTGAAAACCGACAGTACTTTTATTATACATTGATTCAATCTGCAGGCTTACAGCCCATAATGATTCGTTCAAATCTTTGTTTAGAATTGTTATTTAAACGTAAGAAAGAAAGGTACGTTAGGGACAATTGTCTGTTTGTGCTTTAGTTTGCTTCTCAAAGTTGTGTCAAAATTAAATAAAAATGAAACTTTGTACACTTTTATACAATATATGAGATGAAATTGAAAATAGAAAAGAAAATAGTTTTAACATACGCATGAATATGAAGGGCAGCGTTTTTCGAAAAAAAGACTATTCAGAGGGATTTCTAACCATGTGTTGAATCATTGAATAAGATAAGAATATCTGGAGGATCTATACTTGTACAGTTTTGTGTTGTTAATGTATCTACCCCAAAAGTATTTAAACTTGTTCTTGTTCTAGCACTTAATCATTATAAATGGGGGAATAACATTCAAAACAGCAGGGGGTATGCTACAGCAGCATGATAGTGTTCGGGTCCGTTCGTCCGTCATTAATCCCAATATTTCCAAATTCCAATTTACTAACAAATGCCACATTAATCATATTGGTATGGTAGTTGCACCTAGTCATGTTTATCACAATGCATGCCTCAGATGCTGGATGTGACCTGTATTTTCCGCATGAATGACCACTTACAGAAGAATGGTTAAAGTCTATTTCCACTAACTGACAAATGCCACATCAATCATATTGGTATGGTAGGTGCACCTAGTGATGAAAAGCACAATGAATGCTTCAGATGCTGGATGTGACTCATATTTTCCGCATGAATGACCTCTACAGAAGTAGGGATAAAGTCTATTCCCACTTACTGACATGTGCCACATCAACTATATTGGTATGGTAGGTGCACCTACTAATGCTTAGCACAATTTATGCTTCAGAAGCTGGCTGTGACCTATATGCTCCGCATGAATGACCACCTATAGAAGAATGGTTCAAGTCCATTTCATCTTACTGATAAGTGCCTAAGTGCCATAGAAACCATTTTGTTATGGTAGGTGCACGTAGTGATTGCGGAAAAAAATAAATGTTGCAAGAGGGGGCATTATGTCTTTGGACATATTCTTATTTCAGGTGTATTGGCGATTTTAATGCCAAATTCTGCAAACCAAAGTAATGTAAGATCACATATAGGGCAAATAGTCATGCATAAACAAATAATGAATTTATTAAAAAAAATAAAAGGATTGTTCGGGTGTCATTCACTCATGATCTGACTGCAAATACGTATTTTGTTCACTTAATCAGACAAACAGTATTATTTTAACGCTCTGTTTCTGTCACACCTACCAAGAAGCACAGTGATGTCAATAAAACAGTTAATGAAGTTATTCTGAATATGCAATGTTAACTTTACCTTCTTATGTAGCAACATTTCGTTCGCTCTACCTTTACCTTCCTGTGTAGCACATGTAGCAAAATTTTTTAAGCTCCGGCTTACGAAGTTTACAAATCGAAACTGCATGATTCGTTCATATTCCAGAGCTTATGGAACATACATCTGCCTCATTTGTCACACAAATTGATAACACAGGATTATGTTACTCTTCATTTGTTGTCTTAACTTAAACATGTTATGGCAGACATCATGCGCTTTTGGGATTTATACCTCTCTCAGAGCACAGATGTTGGGCTTGCCATGCTGAATTAAAACAATCTGAAATTGCTTACCCTTCCTGGCACGCGAGTTTACTCCTCTTACGACCTGGGCTCACGTTGTTTGTTGACTTTCACTTGTTTTATATGTTTTTGTGTTTCTATGTGCTGTTCTCGTTTGTTTTAACTGGGTTTGTCTCTGCCCCTTCGATCTTTAGACATTGGTACATCTCTGATTTTTAGAGCAGTTACATATTAGGACCAATACCGACGCCTCACACACTAGACACAAACACATTATAAATGTCATTGTAACAATATATATATATTGCCCAAACTGTACTGTCAATGTCAAAGTGCTTTGTGTCTCCTGTTGTTTTTGTGTAGTTTGTTCCTTTATTTGTTTTTGCTTTTCGTTTATTAGTGTAAGTAAGCGGCGACTAAGCGTCTCTGGATTTGACGTAAATGCCCAGTCCACAGAATAACCGAGGTGTGTATCCTAGTTGGCTGTTGCTGCAGAGGGCATCATCCGCATCAGGTCATAATACAGAAAGCCCAAACGCTGACCCTAGTTGACCAACGCGTGTGAAGAGTGTCTTCCACATAAAAAAATCTCTTTGTGAGCTGCCTAGCATTGCACCACATAGACCCAATTTTTCGCCACTTATACTTATCTCTCCCGCTTTCCAGTGGTCTACTGTTTCTTTGTTTCCCATTCCTACCCAATATTTCTCATCATCATCATTTTCCTATGGTGTTGCTTTGACGTAAAACTCTCAGATTCACATAATCACTCAGGTGTTCATATTGTAACAAAATCATTTTCAGGTTAATGATATCGTGTTTTAAGAAATTCTAACGTATATGCAGTATATGCAGTGCCATTTCAGTATGGTACATTTTTTTACGCAAAACATCGTGCACTTTAAATTATTACTAACGTAAAGGTTAAAATTCATATGACCTTGGGGATAAATAATCAAGGTCAGATGTTGTAGACATTGACCAATACCTGATCATGTAAACAATATGCAGACCATAAAACTTATTTAAGCTTTTTGAAAAATTAAATATTGAAATATTTGGAAAAGTAACGTTAATTTCAAATTTTGGTTAAGTCAACAAACTTATTTTTCTCCGTTACCATAGCAACCATGGTTGCTAAGGCTGCTTTGTGTTGTATATTTATCACAACAACTAAACATTTTTATACCCCGCCACACGAAGTGGCAGGGTATTATGTTATACCCTCAGTTTTTTTCGGTGTCTGTCCGTCCGTCCGTCCGTCCGTCTGTCCGTCTGTCCGTCTGTCCGTCCCCCGAAGGTTTCCGACCAATAACTTGAAAACGCGTTAAAGGATTTGAATGATATTTTGCACAGCTGTTAAGTACAATAAAATACAGGTCAAGTTCGATTTCCAGCATGATCCAAAAAATAGTTTTTGAGATAGGCCACTTTGAAAAATCAAATTTCATGAAATTTTGAGTTTCCGACCAATAACTTGAAAACGCGTCAAAGGATTTGAATGATATTTTGCACAGCTGTTTAGTACAATAAAATACAGGTCAAGTTCGATTTCCAGCATGATCCAAAAAATAGTTTTCGAGATAGGCCACTTTGAAAAATCAAATTTCATGAAATTTTGAATTTCCGACCAATAACTTGAAAACAGGTCAAAGGATTTGAATGATATTTTGCACAGCTGTTAAGTACAATAAAATACAGGTAAAGATTGATTTTCAGCATGATCCAAAAAATAGTTTTCGAGATAGGCCACTTTAAAAAAACAAATTTCATGGAATTTTGAGTTTCCAACCAATAACTTGAAAAGGCTTCATGGGATTCAAATGATATTTTGTACAGCTATTGAGTACAATAAAATACAGTTCAAGTTCAATTTCCAGCATGATCTGAAAAACAGTTTTCAAGATAGGCCACTTGGAAATCAAATTTTATGAACTTTTGATATTATAACGTGGCGGGGTATCATTTAATGTCCCATTACATGCCCTATTTTTTTAATAAAGCATTTATAAGGTAGCAATGGCACAAATTCCAAAAAAAATTCAGGTTTATAGCATTTTTTTCATATTTTTGGAGATTACAGTGGTTGCCTAGCAACCGATTAAAAGCTATTATCCTTGACAATTTTACCAAACTTTGTTTGAAAAGTAAACTTAGGAATATATGCTACCTAAATAAAAACTAATCTGACTCTATTTCAACATTTATCTTTATATTATCTGCAATTGAAAATGAACAATCATTAATTTTGGGCATAAATATCATTAAAATATGTACTTATTAATGGTTGCCATGGTAACCAACATGTTCAATTTTTCAACATTGACCTAAATTATGAAACAATATTATCACCCAAGACCAATAAGGTATAACCTGTTGGTATTTCCTTGGTATTTGATTGTATGAAAGTATAAATAAGAAAGACACCATTTTGAAGCAATATTTTCTATAAAAATACCCAAACGGTAAAGAGTTAAATAAAATTGGCATAAATTTAGCAAAATTTCCCAAAAATAAAAATTTTTTGAGGGGCTGAAAAAATCAGGGTGGGAGGGGATGAGAATCTATGATATGTTTTATAATGGCCTTTTCAAGAATTATGTCTTTTGAAAAAAAGGCCAAAAACTTTGTCCTTTAGTATTCTTTCAAAATACTTTATTTAGATTTTTTATGGCGCTTGTATGGATAATTCTTACATGGGTTTTATTTTCCAGCTTGGAGGTACAATTGGAGATATCGAAGGTATGCCCTTCATTGAAGCTTTCCGACAGTTTTTTCACTTCAGAGTAAAGAGAGAAGACTATTGTCTTGTACATGTCAGTTTAGTCCCACAGGTAAGATTAATCAAAAGGTGAGTTATGAGTGATGTGTTCTGTATGCTAATTATACCCCACGCAACGAAGTTGCGAAGGGTATAATGTTTTTGACTGGTCCGTCCGTCCGTCCGTCAGTCTGTGATCAAAGTTTGTAATCGCAACTCCTCTTAAACTACTGAACAGAATTAAATGAAACTTGGTATGCAAGAAGAACACCATATGTAGTTGTGCATGTTACCGGGAATTTTTGATTCGCAAATTTTTGTGGGAGTTATGGCCCTTTGGACTTAGAAATTTGCAGAAAATCATGATTACAGTTTGTAATCGCAACTCCTCTTAAACTACTGAACAGAATTTAACGAAACTTGGTATGCGAGAAGAACACCATATGTAGTTGTGCATATTACTGGGAATTTTTGATTCGCAAATTTTTGTGGGAGTTATGGCCCTTTGGACTTAGAAATTTGCAGAAAATCATGATTACAGTTTGTAATCGCAACTCCTCTTAAACTACTGAACAGAATTAAATGAAACTTTGTATGCGAGAAGAACACCATTTGTAGTTGTGCATGTTACCGGGAATTTTTGATTCGCAAATTTTTGTGGGAGTTATGGCCCTTTGGACTTAGAAATTTGCAGAAAATCATGATTACAGTTTGTAATCGCAACTCCTCTTAAACTACTGAACAGAATTTAACGAAACTTGGTATGCGAGAAGAACACCATATGTAGTTGTGCATTTTATCTGGAATTTTTGATTCGCAAATTGTTGTGGGAGTTATGGACCTTTGGACTTAGAAATTTGCAGAAAATCATGATTACAGTTTGTGATTGCAACTCCTCTGAAACTACTGAAAAGAATTAAACAAAACGTAGTTTGCAAGAAACATAACATATGTAACTACTGTGTATGTTATAACATATTTTTAATTCGCAAAAAGTTTACGAGCTCCAGGTTAATTTATATAGACAAATAGCAGAACGCGTGGGGTATGTGAGCGTGCTCACTAAGGTTCTTTCATTATACATCAAGTGATAACAGTGTCTTAAGCAAGGGGGCATTAAATACTTATTGCACAATAACAGATTTTTTAGCTTCTACATTTAGGATTGATTTCAAATTTAGTAAACAGCGAAAACACATTGAGGATGGCTGTGCCTCACTTTTCCAGGATAGCCATCTTCTTACTGTTTTCTGTTGTTGGGTGCAAGTATGCTTAACACGACTCAATGCAATCCTTCATTAAAGTTTTCATACAGTTACATAGATGATGATGAAATGTAAAATAGGTGTACACAACACAACCTCCATAAATCATCCTTCATTGAGACCAGCATTCAATGCTTGCTGTCTCAAAGAACAGTTACAACAAAATTACAATATTGAGATGATCATTCTCAAAATACTCAAAACAGGTAGAAGTAAAATAAAATGATGTATTAAAGGATAATAGTGAAAAGTCAAAAGCTTGGTCTGTACTTTTTTAAACTTTTGAATATTTTATATTATTAGTTTTAGATAAAAGACTTATACATGTAATAAGTTTTAAATGTACACAAAATGTCATTCAGTTTATGCTAGTAGACAGGGAGTAGCACATCTTTTTATAATAATTTTAATTTCTGTAGTATTTAATTACAGCCACAAGCCACAGGTGAACAGAAAACAAAACCAACTCAAGCTAGTGTACGAGAACTCAGAGGACTTGGCTTGAGTCCAGATCTGGTTAGTATGCATTTAAACACGGAACAAAGTCTTTGAATTAGGCCACAAACACACAGATATACTGTAAACTGGGAAATTTTTGCGGCAGTTTTATTTTCCCGATTTTCGCGGTGACATTGTTAGCATGAAAATTAAATGGCGGGAATGTTCTAGCCCTCTGTTGTTGTCGATGGACAATAACATTTCAGCACGAATTTAAAACTGCACGAACTAAAATAAAGTCATTATACCGCAAAAAAAGACTGCGCGTAATTACTACAGTAATATCTGTATCAATAAAAAAAATTAAAAAAAAAAAATGTCACTCCCTGTATGAAGATATCAATAATCCATGCCTGTTCAAGACCCCTTTGTAGAGATTGGTATGAGTAGGCTCAATGGTGGCCACTACAAAGCCCATACTCACAAACTCTGACTGGAAAGGGATTTACATAAGCATCAAGCATGTATTCCAGTGTAAAATCAAGTCCAAATCAAATTTTGTTTTGAGTTCACTCCTGTAGTTTCTTGTACAATAGGAAGAAAAGCTTGACTTTATAAACTTATCACAGAGATAGCATGATTTACATATTCACATTTTATAAAATATTAATTTCGTTGAGGATAAATAAAGATTTTAAAAGAAGTATCACAAACTTCACATCATTTTGAGGTTAGCAATGTTCTATGGCAGATTTTGAACAAGGAAATCTTCATTCTTTTTCAGATTGTATGTAGAAGTACTCTTCCCATATCTGACCCAGTAAAACACAAGATCTCCTTGTTTTGTCATGTGCGACCTGAACAGGTAAAAATCTCATAAACTATAAACTATTAATGATAGGAAACATGAGCTAGTAGTTAAATTCTTGATGAAAAGCTAAAATCGTGGATTCATTTACTTTCATGGTTATCAATTTTTCATGGTTTGATAAAACTGGATTAGTACATGATTTCTTAAATTTGAGGTTCTGAAGTCTGCGACATACATAACAATGTTAATTTGTAATTTAGTAGGGTATCAAATTTTGTTGGTCAAGTCCACCAATGAAAACAACAAAAATTGATACTCCGTCAATATTAATGAAACAACAGAATTTATTTATCCAAGTGGAATTATTTATTGATCTTCAAATTCTTCTTTACTTTTAAGTATGATGAGAAAATTTCTAATGACTTAGTCCTTAATAGACAAAACAGAATAAATCAGTGTAAAAATATTTGCTTGGCACTTTGTTGTATTTTTGCTTTTGTAACACAAAAATGACAATTGTCTAACTGTAGGTACTCTATTTATGTGCTTTTCTTACTAGAGCGCCAAATTCTTTACTTTTAATGAACATTTTTAAAGTAATTTAAATTTCTCTGTACATTTTACAGGTGTTTTCACTGTATATTTTATACTTCATGTATAAGCTGTAAAATGTTCACAGCAGTTTAATTTTCATGTTGACATTGCTAGGGCAAAAATTAAATGGTGTAAATATATTTGTCTTCCATTGTAGTCTATGGACATAACACTACAGCACAAATTTAAAACTGCAGGAACTCAAATTCAATTGTCCTACTGCAAAAAAAAAAGACGGCATGAAAATTTCCCTGTTTACATTATGTACTTTCTACTTTCATTGTACTTACTACAGGTATTTTCCATACATGATGTATCCTCACTGTACAGAGTCCCTATATTGTTACATGAACAAGGTGTATCTAAATTCCTAATGGAGAAGTTAGAACTAAATCTAGGAGGGGCCTCTCCTCTAGAAAGTAGAATGATGTTAAGGTGGAGAGATCTAGCGGACAGGTAATTTCTATATCATCCTTAGAAAGTACATAGCATATAGTGGTTTATGTTTGTCCATGCATCCAAAAGCAAAATTGAGTTTCTTTTGTATGTCGCCTGCAGTATTTTAGGAGTTACTTTGACACTTACTGTCGTATTGCATTGTCATCCTGTGGTGTCCTGCGATGTCACATAAATTTCCATCACAGTTTTCTGGGCAATTAAATGACATAGATACCCAGATATGGCAGTTTAATTCTTATGTGAATTATTCAATTTATTTATCAACGAATAACATTCATAATTTGCTTTTTCTTTATTTTGTAGACATGATCGACTTTTAAAAGAAGTGACTATTGCCCTTGTTGGGAAGTATACTCAGCTAGAAGATGCTTACTCATCTGTGATAAAAGCATTACAACACTCCTCCCTGTGTGTCAGTCATAGACTCAATCTTAGGGTAAACTTTATTCTGTATTAACATTGAAGAGGAGGTGGATACAGTGGTTCCAGAAACCAGCATCCACAGATGATCCTATCCTATCCTAAATGTTGGGTGGCAGGCGAGAAGAAATTTTTGTAACAGTTTTCTCAGCAACTGCTAATCATAGCCACTTGATATTTGGTGTGCAGCATCAGGGTGGGGTCCCATATAGTGGGATTTGATTTCAGGTCTGTCGCTCAGTTACTTCCCGTTGAACAAAATCCAGCCATTTTTTACTTTGACAGAGTTTGTATATATGATTTAAAAAATAAAAAAACAGTGAAAATGCACAATAATATTACAAATGTATAAGTAATGCATAAAAGTTAAATTTGAACAATATGAAAATGAATGCATATATTACATATAAAATCTATAAAAATTAAAATCATTTTAAAATAATAAGCAACATATTAACATCCATAAGACTAAGGGACTAAAATTTTGGCAACATTTGTGGCATCCATTTTTTCCAGTCCCTTTATCGTGAAGTGCTTTTGCAATTGTAGGATGATACTTAAGAAAGAAATTGATTTACTTTTAGAGCTGTCATGGTCTTCTAATTTGGCACTTCACGTTGAGTTGAAATCATAAATTGTCCTAACCTAGTTTTTGGCAAGGCAACCTAGAGTATTTTCAAAATCTTGTTTAAACAAATAGTGATAATTTTGAAAAATAGCATTCAGAGCAACATACTAGTGGGGATGAATTATATACCTTGCCACATATGGCAACACCTATCTGAATGTTAACAGTGTATATTTTAATTCACATGTGATATTTTTCAGTGTATAGAAGCAGATCATTTAGAACATTCCATGGTTAAAGAAAATCCATCAAAATATCATGATGCATGGCATACTTTAGTCAGTGCAAGGTATAAACAATCTACGTTACAAGATATTATACCCCCACTCATATGAGAAGGGGTTATTTTGCAATCACCTTGTTCATCCATCTGTCTGCCTGTCTCTCTGTCTGTTACAAACTTTTGTAACTAATTCCTCGGCTTCTACGTAAAGGAATTATTTTGGTGCACAGCTTTATTATGATGAGTTGTAATGTGCCTCCCCTTTTCAAGTCAGTCAGTCATCATCTTCCTGTTTTCCTAATGGTCGAGTGGGGGTATGCTTAGGGCTGTTCCTGCAAAACATATATGGGACGGGGGGAAGGCACTTCTTTGAAATGGGAGTCGCCCATAGAATTTTATTTTTAAACAAACATTATTTTCATAGAGTTTACACAAGCTTTTAAAGCCCACCCATAGTGGCAATTTAATTTTGCCTTCCCCCTGTCCCATGTATGTTTTGCTGGAACAGCCCTTAGCAAGACTTTGTGCAACCCAATGTTAAAAAGCTATTGCATTTAAACAAGAATCAACGAAACAAATATCTCTGAGGCTTCAACATGGTAAAAAAATTCTACTGCAACCTTAAGGGATTTTAAGTGCAATATTTGACCATTATCTGGTTAAAAGCAACCTACCTAAAAATTGATCCATCGTTATAAGAGTGCTCTTGGGACTAGAGCAGGGGACACCTTTTAGGAGCCTCATCTATGTACCTGCTGTAGTACAGTGAACATATAAAAAAACAGATATGTATTCAAAGTGCTAATACATGCATGACATGTGTTTTAAGTTTTTTTCTGAAGAAAACTTACTTTTAAGTTTTATTGAGTTTGATATTTTTTATTACTGTCTTATTTTAAAATATATTTACAGTGGTGTGCTAGTTCCTGGTGGGTTTGGTAAAAGAGGAATAGAAGGCAAAGTATTAGCTGCTAACTGGGCCAGAACACACAATGTACCATTTTTAGGTAAAAATAATGTTTTTAATCATCAGTCAAACCATGAGATTCGATTTCAAACAAATGTCTTCCTATTGACATTAGGGCATCAATCACTAGCCTTAGGTTAATTGTCAATATCATTTATATTTTATAAACAAGCAATGTCCAATTAAAATGTCAGACTGTCCCCCCTCAAATTTGCCCACCCTTGAATGTTACATTCAACTGTATAAACATTTTTAATACCTGAAATTTAGTAAACTTGGTTTTATTTTTCACAGGTGTCTGTCTAGGCTTACAATGTGCTGTGATAGAGTTTGCAAGGAATGAGTTAAAGCTCAACGATGCTCATTCAACAGAGTTTGACCCAACAACAAAAAATCCTGTGGTATGTTGTACTTACAATGTATATCTAAAATCTCATTGACATTAGATATAGATACTTTTTTACAATTTTTAAGTTACATTAGCTGCAAAATTAAAATATTGATGTACACGAATTTCAAAAGGATAATCAAGTTAAGGATTCTTGAGATTTGAATAAGCAAAGAATTGCAGACTAAAACTTCAAGATGTCAAAAGGGACTTCCCCAACTGTATGTCAGTTACCTGCCCAAGGTCGGTGGTTTCCTCCGGGTACTCTGGTTTCCTCTACCATGTAAACTGACAGCCCTACATGGCCCTGGTGCATCAATAAAGGGTGTTAAACACCAACACACACACTTCAAGATGTCAAATGTTAATAAACTTGCTAAAAATCTCCAAATTTGTAAAGAAATATAGAGGTCAAGAAATCAAGTTTTTGATTTTGGAAAAATGCTTCTTGTGGTAGTACAATTGTGTGGAAATCAAGACAAGTGCAAGTGTGGGCAGACCCTTTCTGGTGAATGGGTGATTTCAATACAAATGTTATATTTATTACAGGTTATAGACATGCCAGAACACAATACAGGGCAGATGGGAGGAACCATGAGACTGGGGAAGAGAAAAACTCTGTTCAACACAGAAAAGTCAATACTCAGTAAGATGTTTTTCTCATTGCGAAATTTGTTCTTTGCTTGTCAGACCTAAACACAAATAATGCCAGACCAACTTAACATTTCTAGTGCTAATTTAACAAATTTGCTAATCCAAAGTTGAATTTGCCTGATTTTTGTCGGGCATGTCAGGCGCATCGGCACATTTCACTTAGACTGAATTTTATACTCACACAATCATAGCTGGAATTAGAAATATCTGTGGTAATGTTAGACACAGCCTTCGGTAAAAATGTTCTGAATATACATTATTCTTTATTTAGTAGATTATTGGTAAAAAAAAACTGAGGTCACTCTCTTTATTTATACATGTATTGCTTAAAAATTAGGGCAGGTAGATAGACAATTTTAAAAAGTCCCTTACGGAAGAGGTTTATGCTGAACAAGTTAACAAGAATTTTTGCCAAAGTAACCAATAAGATATGGTTGGCTAGGGTAAGCAGCAAAGAAAATGGTCGGTAGGGTACACTTTAACAAACCTATGATTTTGCATAAGTTGTGATATGCCTAATCTTCATATTATAGGAAGGTTGTATGGGAACAAAAGTGTTATTGAGGAGCGACACAGACACAGATATGAGGTTTGTCACTTGTTTTGTAATTCTTATCTATTTAGGTAGAATTTTTTTTTATCTCTCTACTTATATTATTGTTATTATGCTGTGATCATTATACCCCCACTCGTAAGAGAGGGGGCTATATTGCAATCACCTTGTCCGTCCGGTTCAATTTCTCTGCTTCTCCTGGATGGATTGGTTTCAAATTTGGTACACAGCTTCAGCATGATGAGTTTTACTATGCCTACCCTTTCCAGGTCAGTCCATCATCTACTTCCTGTTTTCCAAGCCGACAGACTTTTTTAGGGAAAAAAAATTGAAATGTGAAATTTTTCGTTACAGATTTCTCAGCTTCTACTGGATAGATTGATTTTAAATTTGGTATACATCTTCAGTATGATGAGTTAAACCGTGCCTCCCCTTTCCAGGTCAGTCCATCATCTACTTCCTGTTTTTCATACCGACTTAGACTTTTTTTGTTTTGCAATAAAAAGAAATTTTTTGTAACAGATTTCATAGCTTCTACTGGATGGATTGGTTTCAAATTTGGTACACAGCTTCAGCATGATTAGTTATACCGTGCCTCCCCTTTCCAGGGTAGAAAATTCGCTGAAAAAGTAACCAGCCCTGAACTGAAATTCTAACTGTTTCTGCTATAAAGCCAGTCAAATTTTCATGAGATTTAGCCAACCCTGTCCAAAAGTTACCAGTCTCGGGCTGGCGGGCAGGCTGTTATTTCCAACTCTGCCCTTTCCAGGTCAGTCCATCATCTACTTCCTGTTTTCTGAGCTGACTTAGACTTTTTATGGGTCAAAAATAGACAATTTTTCGTAACAGATTTCTCGGCTTCTAGAGAAGGGATTGATTTCAAATTAAGTATACAGCTTTAGTATGATGAGTTGTATCGTGCCTCCCCTTTCCAGGTCAGTAGGTCATCTACTTCCTGTTTTCTTAATAGCCGAGTGGGGGTATGCTTAGCACGTCTTAGTGCAACCCCTTGTTCTTTTTTTCAGGCAATGAATGGTTGAATTTTGAGTTTGAATTATGCTCATTGTTTTTTTTATGCCCCAGCAACAACATGTCAGAAGCATTAACTTTTATTCATGTCTGTCTGCCTGTACAAATTTTGTCAAGCTTTTCTCTGAACCGAACATGAGAATAATTTGAAATTTTGCAAGGTGGTCTAGTATGATGAACTGTAGGTCCTAAGCAACTTTCAGACCTGTCAGACTTCTAATTCCTGTTTGGGGCCCTACAGGAGTGATCTGTGTCTCACAAACATTTTCCTTCTCTTTTTTGGGGGGAGGGGGGAGGGGGCTAGAGAATGTCAGACAACTCTTTTATAACATATGTCAAATGCAGTTTAAATTTTTGGTTTTGGAATTTTATGATGGTATTGTTATGATCATTTTGTAGGGAACCACTTTTTGACATAAAATGTGCATTATTTATGTGTTCTTTGAATTTATAGGACTTCAAATAACAGTTTTATGATTGGAGTTTTCCAATCCATCTGTCTTTGTATTATAATTTCTCAAAAACTGTAAGATATATCTTCATAACATTTTATACATTTATATACAATAGCAAGGACAACACACTATTCAAAATTATGTTTCTCATACGGAAATGTGCAAGGCAGATCATCAGTGTCTAAAGATACATATTTGCTTAATTTTATTAGTAAACCGTTTTCTGGATCACCCAAGGAAACCTAAATTTCTTGACTCCTACTCTGTCAGTGAATTATCATCTTTACAATTAAATTTTGTGATATCTCAGGTTAACCCAACAGTTGTTGCACAGTTAGAAGCTGCTGGTATGAAGTTTGTAGGCAGGAGTGAAGATGGTGAAAGGATGGAAGTAATGGAGTTAAAAGGTACTGTCATAAATATAATAGAAAAAAGGGGGGGCTTGGGAGAGGATTTTAATGAGAAATTTAAATGGCTGTTAAGGTTATGATATCATCAGTGAATATAATTAGGGCCCACGCCCTATAGTTTTCACTTTGTCCGTCTCTCCGTCCGTCCGTCAACAATTCTTGTGAACACTAAAACTCCAAAACTATTAAAACCACAGTTCTGAAATTGTACAGCTACTAAGTAGCATTTTATAATTTGCATATTAAAATTTTGGGCAAATCGGTAAAATATTTTTGGAAAAAACTTCATTTTTTATCAAAAATCACAGATTTTGAGAATTGGACTTTGTGAACACTAAAACTAAAAAACCGTTAACAATACAGTTATGAAACTTTGTACAGCTGCTAAGTAGCATGTCATGATTTGCATAATGAATTTTCGTGCAAATCTGTTAAATATTTTTGGAAAAAACTTCATTTTTTATCTAAAATCACAGATTTTGAGAATTGGACTTTGTGAACACTAAAACTCAACAACTGTTAACAGTACAGTTCTGAAACTTTGCACAGCTGCTAAGTAGCATGTCATGATTTGCATATTAAAATTTCGTGCAAATCGGTTTAATGTTTTTGGAAAAAAATCACAGATTTTGAGAATTGGAAATTTTGAACAATAAAACTCAAAGGCTATTAACAATACAGCTCTGAAGTTTCATACACATTCCATGGATCATGCCTTATTGGTTATTATCATAGTAAATATAATTTTGAAAACACTTAGATTTTTTGCCGCGGGGCCCTTTCTGACTTTGTCAGTAATCTAGTTATTCAGTCATTTTTAGCCATTTTTATCAAAATGTCCAAATTGTTGACAAGATGGCCTTGGTAAGGGGCAAGGAAGTTTGATAAAAGAAATGAAATATCTAGATACATCAACATTTAATGGACAACTGTGCTTTATTTATCATTAATTTGTTATGATTGTTGATTATACAAAAAAAGCTTCTTCATGTTCAATAAAAAAAGTTCTTTCATAAAGAACAACAAATGTCAGATCTGTTTAATAATTGTCATCTGCATCAGCTTACCATCGGTCATTCGAATGAATTAATTTCTGGAGCATAACTTTTGAAGGCCTTCATAGAATTTTATGAAACTTTCTAATATCAAAGCTGATAAGGTCTGGAGAAAGCCTATTGATTTTGGGGTCAAAAGGTCAATGGTCAATTTCACCAGTGAAGAACTTAGAAATTTTATTAGAGTAAAGAAATTTTACAGCCTAACTTTTGATTGCCTGGATAGAATTTCTGAAACTTACATACATTTAAGCTTATAAGGAAGAAGCCTATTGAATTTGGTGTCAAGAGACCCGGTCGAGGCTCAAGGTCAAAAGATTTGCCAGGGGGTGGGGAGGTGGGCTGATATTTGTTCAACATAGGACTTTATTGTATTGAGATACAAAACTAATTTTATTTAATTCTGTGTTTTTTTTTTCAGAACATCCCTACTATGTAGCAGTACAGTACCACCCAGAATACATCTCCAGACCAATGAAACCATCTCCACCCTACCTAGGTCTATTATTAGCATCAACTGGAAAACTGACTTCTTACGTAAAACGAGGGTTCAGAATATCTCCACATTTATCATACAGCGAAGGAAATGATCCTGAATTTGATGCAGAGATTGCTGAACTTAGTGCTGATTTGGAAAAATCAAATACAGCTGAATGTAGTTCTTAATAATTTTATTACTTAATGTACGAATTGAATTGTCTCATATTCTTGAAATAATATTAAAAAATCTCCACATTTTTATGGCCCAACCACATATGTGGATTGGACATACAGTTTTACCTTTGTCTGTCTGTACGTACATCCGTAAAGTTCTTGATTAAGGTTTACACTCGGATACTAGATGTTGGGGGTCAATAATAATTCACCACTAGGGTCTTGGGTAGGGCTACACCACCCGCTAGAAATTAGGTCACTTTGACCTATATTTAACGCATGAATGACTTTGTTAAGTTCTTGGTTAAGGTCCATAACTTAGATACTAGATGTTGGGGGGGTCAATGATATTTCACCACTATATGTGTCTTCGGTAATGTGACACCACCCACAAGAAATTAGGTCACTGTGAACTATATTTTATGTATGAATGACTGGTTAAGTTCTTGGTTAAGTTCCATAACTAGGATACTTGATGTTTGGGTCCATATCTCAGATACTACATGTTGGGGGTCAATGGTATTTCATCACTAGATGTATCTTTGGTAACAATACACCACACAATAGCATTTGGGTCACTGTGATCGAAATTTTAGGCAAGAAATTTTGATTATTTCTTGGTAAAGGTCTATATCCCAGGGTATATTTCAAGAACGGGAGGGCTATCCTTAAGCTCATAGATACATTTACAGCTAGAGGTAGTTCCTAATACTTGTTGATGCTTAATGTTCTGAATTGTTTTATGTTGTTGAACAAATATTCAAAATATCTTCACATCTAACGTACAGAGAAGGAAATGTTCTCAAGATTGATGGGCTGATTTTGAAAAATCAAATATAGCTGAATTTATTGTTACTGCTAATGTACTAAATTGTCTCATGTTGTAGTTGAACCAATATTTAGAATATCTCCACATCTATCATACAGTAAAGGCAAACAATCATGAGTGTGGTGTCAGTAGCTGAATTTGGCGCTAATTTAGAAAAATCAAACTGACCAGAATGTATTTCTTTGATGTTGTGAATACCCTATATGTGTCATTGTCGTGTATTGTTGAACATATCTTACCTCAAAATTTGGTTGTTGAATCTTATTGGTACAGTGGATAATAAGATTATGATAGGATTTACAGTCCAGGAAATGTAAAAGCCAGAAAATCATGTGTTCTTTTATTGCCACAAAGGGGTAACAATCATTAATATATATTTTGCCAAAGAAAACTTTATTTTCTCTCATATCATTTATTTATTCTAACCTGATTTGTTTTATCACATTGTCAAGGTTGTTATAACTTGTTCAGGACTTTTCTATTTAAGTATTGCTACCTGAAGTTGAAAGGCAATTTTGGCTGAATTTCTTGCGGTGAATATCAGGGTTATCTACATGTAATGGTAAACGTTAGGTTGGCAGGGAAAATAAGTTTTATGAGCAACTACTTATCACAGCCTCTTTATATTTTATATGCAGCATTAGAATGAGGTCCCATTGCTCAATTCTTCCTGCTTAACAAAATCCTGCCATTTTTGTCTTTGGCTGAATTTATAAACTAACCATTCATTTTTTTTTTATAATTTATAATGGCTCAAAAGCCTCAACATATTGGCAGTTGCCTTCATCCAAAAAATTGTTGATATGGGACAGAAAAAGATTTTAACAAGAACCAACAGGAATTTGTTGGCCTGGTGTTGGCTACAAATATAGCTAAAATTTAATTTCCCATTTAAAAAGTATATGGTAGTTAGTTTCTAGGAGGTTATGAAATTTCATGATTCCATGCTCTATTTAACACAGAGTACTTTAATGAGATATAAAAAAAAATATATTCTAGCAACTATCAAAACGGAATATGTGCAATACATTTCAGTCAACATCAGATTTATCTTCATAATAAAGATTTCAGTTAAAATGTTTAAATCTGTTTCATTTGTTGCAGCACATTCACTTTTTATACGACCGCAAATTTTTTGCGATCGTATTATGTTATGGCGATGTCGTCGTCGTCGTTGTCGTTGTCGTCGTCTGTAGACACTTTGGTTTCCGTGCGATAACTTTAGTTGTAGTTAACCAATTGTTATAAAATTTTTATATGATGTTTACAACCACTAAAGGAAGCTTGGTATTGCATTTGGGGTTTCTGGCCCCTACCGTTTTAGAAAAAAGGGCTAAAAGGGGCTAAAACGGGTGTATTGACAAAACGTCTGTAGAATGTTTAATTTTCATCCGATTTTGATCATTCTTTTTTTATTGTATTCCTCAATAAATTCTGTCAACGAAATGTAACAACACATTTGATGTATCTTGTACCGTTATATTGCTATAAGGGGTCAAAAAGGGGCCACACCCAAAAAATCGACTTTTTTATTTGTGGTCCGATTTTCAAAATCTTTTTTTCATTGGAATCCTTGTAAAAATCCCTGCCTGCGTTTTTCAATCAGATTTGCAATATCTCTTACCGTTTTTGAGAAATTAGGGGTCAAAGGGGCCAAAAACGCCATTTATAAAAGTTTGTCCAGGCAAATAGTTTTTTACCAATATTAACATGATTAAGTTGTAGTGGGCCAGCCAATTGTTATGAAGTTTAAATATGATGATTATATCCACTACAGTGGTTCCAAAGGTGCTTTTGGTTTTACCGGACCGAACTCAATTTTGAACAAATATTTATATAGATTTAATTGTAAAAAAATTAAAAAATTTACTGGACCGAATCAATTTTTACCAAACATTTCATTCGGTCCGGCAACCTTCGGAATCACTGCACTAAAGGAATGTTGGTTTTGTATTTGGGGTTTGTGGCCCCTATTGTTTTAGAAAAAAAGGGCCAAAGGGGCTAAAACGGGTGTATTGACAAAACTTGTAGAATGTTCATTATTCATTCAATTTTGAAAATTCTTTTTTTGTTGAAGTGCTCATAAAATTCTGTCTACTAAATGTGTCGATGATTTTGATATGTATTTCACCTTTACATTGCTACAGGGAGCTAAAGACGGACCACACCCATAAGATCAACTTTTTTTTTGGGGTCCGATTTCAAAATCTTGTTTTCATTGGAATCCTTGTGAAAATCCCTGGCTGCGTCTTTCAATCAGATTTGCAATATCTCTTACCGTTTTCTAGAAATTAGGGGTCAAAGGGGCCAAAAACACCAATTTTAAAAGTTTGTCAAGGCAAATACTTTTATACTTAAAATTAAGTTGTAGTTATTACATGTATATAAATAAGGATTTTTGTATTAGATGTTGATGTAAATATATATGTGTCAAAAATGCATTTTTAAGTCCACCACAGGATGCATGTGTCAAAAAGCTTTGTAAGTCCACCATGGGCTCCATGTGACCAAAGCAATAGACTATCCATATTAGGCCTCCAACGTACAGGGTTAAACTTGTTGCGGTCGTATCATGCTGCGCTCGGCGTAGCTTTTTATTATACCCTACCACACAAAGTGGCGAGGTATTATGTTATACCCTCAGTTTCTTTCGGTGACTGTCTGTCCGTCCCCTGCAGGTTTCCATCCAATAACTTGAGAACGCTTCAAGGGATTTGAATGATATTTTGCACAGCTGTTTAGTACAATAAAATACAGGTCAACTTAGATTTTCAGCATGATCTGAAAAACAGTTTTTGAGATTGGCCACTTTGAAAAATCAAATTTTATGAACAATATATATTTAAAAAATCAAATTTTATGAACTATTTATATTATATTGTTGCAGGGTATCATTTAATGTCCCATTAGATGCCCTATTTTTTCTTGAGTTTCGTCCTCACAATGTCAGTAGTCCTGTGTCCATATCTGTATGCCCCATTTTACTTAAGAACATACAACCAGTCTTATATTATAATAGAAAGTTTATGAGTTATGACCAAACCTAGGACTTTTGGCCTTTAGTAAAACAAAGGGCCAGGACCCCGTACATTGTGAATGCATATATTTGACACAGTTAGGTAAACATTTTGTTGTTTAATCATTTTTATGGACAGTCTTTAGGCGGGTCTTTGAAAACTTTAACATGTATTTATTAAGTTTATTTCATTATATTGCTTTTTTTTTCATTTCTTTTTGAAAAAAAGAGTGACTTTTGCCTCTTTTATCATGGAAAATTTAGAAAAAGAATTGTTAAAAAAAAGCTATGTAGCATTTGTTTAAAATTGTACATTTCCATCCTTCATGTTACATGGGCATTTAATTTTGTGTGCACTAGAAAAGAATGAGATTATTGTTTTTTCTTCCTTCTTCGAAGCTCAGTTGAATGTTTTGTAATGTACTAATATCATCATATTATTTATTAAATCCTAATAAAAGGTGTTTATGGTACTTAAGCTTTTGTAAATGAACAGAATTGTTATATTCAACTGTGAAATTAGCATTATTAATTTGTGTTCATGATTGCATTTATCATAAATGTGGAAATTTTTGTGTGCTGCCTACTTTTGCTTAGTTCACAATCACAAAATTAATGCAAAATTTTTCCAAGAGTAAAGGTTTTATTCTTGTAGAATATTAGTAATCAGAAATACATCAATTTTCCAATCGAAAGAATAACTTTAACTTGTTAACAAAAAGGTGAAAATTAAAGTTTCACTGTTTGAAAATTCAAAATTGACAGTATGATCTAGGGTATTTTATTGAGTGTATTGTGGATTAATGTGTAAGTAGAACATGATAGTTAGTATGTTACTTGCAAAATGTATCAGATATGCATAGGGGTCATTTTGGCACAATCTGTGGTCTTGCATCCAGAGGTATTACAAATTTCTGGGCAACTGCACGTCACAGCCTTTAGATATTTGGCATGTAGCTTCCTCTGTGTAAAGTGATTTTATGCCTGTAACTGGTCTACTTCCTGTTTTATACTCAATGTTTAAACACACGTGACATATGTCTTGCAAGGAAGACTGCCATTCTGGTTATATCAAGGTATTAAAAAAATGCCATAAGGAATGATCATCCTAAATTCCAAGAGGCAAAGACAAGGCAATAAACACAGGGCTCTCAAGTTTTGATGGGGTATTTGCAAATAAAAGATCAATTACTAGATGTTTGAATTTCATGAAAGTGACAGGTCTAACATACAATTGCATTGGTTCTGACTTGTGCATGTATTTGAATAGAAATAGTGAGCTGAACCAGGTCTATAATAGTAATATAAAACACTGTTGTAAGACATGATTTGGAAGTATTCAGACAGTGTCAAAAAGTCTAGAGCATTATTTTTTTCAGTTGACTTTTTAATGGTTTTTAGCATTTTCTCTCATTTTCATCTAGAAATGCACACATTTCTGATAATGTATATTGTACTTGCATCATTATTTGTAATACAATGTTGTGAAAGTTTAAGATGTTCAGATTTTACTATGAGGTCAAAAGCAAATAAAATTATTGAATGTCTTATTCATTTTATTGTCACCCCTAGGACCTGAAAAGTGACCAGGCTCTCTAATCACAATATATTTGTTGGTTGTTTTTGTCTTGTCCTGTCTGCCATCACAAAGTTATTCCACTAAACTCCTTTGAAAGTTATGAAAGTTTAGGTCCTTTGAGCTTTCAACTTTAAGGTGTGTGTTGGTGTTTAGTGCTATATTTGGTATGCATCTTTAAGTAGGGTCTTGTTTGGTGGGACAGGTCTTTAGGTCTGTCACCTATCTTCTTGTTTAACAAGCAGACATAGCATTTTTTTGGCACTCAGTAAGAGGGGGGAATTATGTTCATGTTATATGTCAGGTTTTTTTTCTACAAAAGTTTTCATCCTACAATTTATGTTTGCAATTACAATTCACAGCCTTCTGATATTTGGTTTGCAGAATCAGCATATGGTAATTATAAAACTTTTTATTCACATTTAAACAGCAGCCAATGGTAAAGTAACACTAATGTACTACTCTGCTTCAAAGCCTAGACAAAACTGACTTTTGAGGACACAGGAAATGAAGGAACTAAACCCTTAAATATGCATTCATCTTCTGGGGAACAGTTTAAAAAGTTTCATACTCAATTCAATACACAACAAAGAAGGAGCTCAGATTTATATTCTGGATGTGATAGACAACATGAAATTAAAGTTTGTTTTTGCCTACAAAAACAATGTCTCCCCCGTTTCTCTAAAAAGTTCTAAGTTCAAAGGGCCATTATTCCCACAAAAATTTGAGGATCCAAATTTTCTGGTCATATGCACAACTACATATGGTGTCCTTCCAAAATACCACGTTTTCATTGAATTCAGTTTAGTAGCTTCAGAGGAGTTGCGCTGAAAAGATGATAAATGAGGATTTTAAGCATATATCCAAGTTCAAAGGGCCATAACTCCCACAAAAATTTGAGGATCAAAATTTCCTGGTACTATGCACAACTACATATGGTGTACTTCCTATATACCAAGGTTGATATCGGTTCAGTAGTTTCAGATGAGTTGCACTGACAAACTTACGGAGGGACAGACATGTCTCCCCATAAAAAAGGAGGGAGACATAATTTTCTTGAACATTTATGGAAAACTAAGGCTGAATTGAAACTTCATCTTTTATACATCCATCATTCATCACTAAGCTGTATCAAAACACAGGTAAGTCAAGGACATAATTATTTAAACACTGAGAAAATTCTAAATAAATTTATTACATTAATAAAAGATGATTAAATCACCAAAGATGACCATAATTTAAGAATTTTTATACAAATTGCTGCATTATCAAACCTTACATACACATGCCAACAAACATACACATGACAATTTTTCTTTTTTGCTTCCATTCACAAGGATACATACATGTACAACTTCAAACAAGCTTCCTACTCTTCCTGGAATCCTGGAAAAGTTATGGAATTTGAGAATTTCAATTCCAGGCCTTGGAAAAGCCATTGAATTTTTGACACAAGAAGAAATGGATGACAATAAAGATGACATGTCAGATTGCTATTATGATCCCATTTTAGTCATTCTTTAGGTCCTTGCAACTGCAAAAATGTACACTTTGAAGATCAAAATCTAAATATATATGTTTAATAGATGAATTATGAAAAACAAAATTTTTTAATCCTAAAAGTAAAAACACACCTAATTAAGATGGTGCAACTTGACCAGGACTTTTCCACTCCCTGTGAAGGCTGAATAGCCAAAATGTAGAGACATTTGAGCCGTAATAGATAATATACACCTAATTAAATTCATTTTTTTTATGAAAAGTGTATGATAATTGTTTATAACGGGTCATGGAAAACAGCTGAAATATCCTTTAAAAGTCATGAAATTTTTGACAAAAAAGGGTGGGAACCCTGTTCAAAGATACTCTCACAAAACAAATACTCAATTTTACAAACATTAATTTTACCATACATGTATACATAAGTATCATAATCTCAGTTGTTCACAAGATTAAAACAGATCTACACTTGGTATCCAAATTCAGAAAAAGAACAAAATACAAATGCAAAGATTTTCTTTAACACCAACATGCTCAATAATAAGGTCAGAATTTAAATCAACCTATATTCTGTATTAACATATTTGTTTTCAAAAAAAAAAAAATAATAATGATGTAATATGTCATTGCTTATTTAACTTTTCATTACGTTCATAAAAGGTGCATGCAATAAAATCAAATTTTAATTTAAAACTTCCTGCAAACATTTTTACATTTTTAACATAAACATTTAAATAATCTCAAAGAATTTTTTTTTTATTAAATTGTAATTTCCAGTTGTATCTTTTCATGAATATACATTGTAATTGTATTGTTTAAAGTTTCCTGAAATAAACCAGTCTTGTAAATGAACAGTCCAATGTAATTGCTTTTATTCATTCAACCAGCAACTGTTAGCAAGTGTGATTAAAAAGGTATATTTGACCAAAATAATGTGTCTGATAATTTTTTATTTTATAATGACAGCGACATGTTCATGTTTACGGAATGAAATATCAATTCATACTTGAAAGCTCTCTTTCAAACGGATCTCGAAATTTCATGATTTATTTTCAAAGCAAAGCAATATATGTAAATATTAAAAATAAATTTTTACCCTTTTCTATGCTGGAAACAGTTCAAAATCAATAATTTTCAAAATTTGTTCAAAATTGGTCTTGATATTTTTTATATCATTTTTTTTACAGCTTTTTGCTAAAAGTGTACTGCTTATTTCACATATTTTAACCAAGAGCTGTTCCTTAACTACATGTACATTTAACCAAATTCTTCTTAACTATACTTGATAGCTGAAACTACCTATTATCAATCAACAGGAAGATAGTTATGGAAAATGTTTTATGAACATTAATATGATGTAACACATGATCATACATCTATCATTAGTATTCATCAAGCCACAAATTATTTCTTGAATTCATCAGAATGTCTTTCTTTCGAAGAGAGCTGTCACCACATGCTGTCAGAGAAGAAATGGGCCGATCCATACTTTTTAGTTTCTTTTTTCTTCTACTATTGTCTCATTCTTGATTTATTATTCCACAGTGCCCTGAAAAGGAGGAAATCAATAAAATTATCTTCTTTCTTGTCAAACAAATAAATATCATAACAATTTTTTTTTTATCCAAATGTACAAATACCTATAAAACAGACTGAGAAACTTTAGGCTCTACCCAAGGTTGAATAAAATAGAGTAATACAACAGGTGTGCTATAGTAGGCAGAAAAAACCACTTACTCTTCCGGAGCACCTGAGTTTACTCTTGTTAAGACTTGAGTTCACGTTGTCGATTTTGCGTGTTCTTCATGCTGTTTTTGTTCATGTTTACGGGTTTCGTCATTGCCCTTTCAGACTTTTGACACTTAAAAGCCCCATTGGTGCCTCTTTGTTTCTTTCACCCAATTACCCACCACAACTTAAAGATGTAAATAGGGTATGATTGATCCCTACACACTTGTAATGTTATTTTATTCTTCAAAAGGAAAGTTATCAAAACTTACATCTTTTCCTCTTCTAAGCTTTACATCCATTCTACAAAATAAGAAATGAATAGTAAAATCAATTTGGCACAAAAAAATTCTACATGTATAAATCTTCTCCTTGAAAAAAAAACATTAATCGTGTACCATACAAATTTCTGATAAATTTTCATTTTTTTAATGCTATGGTTTTTTTCACATCATCTGGACACTGAACTTCATTTTACATTAAGTTCTTTTTAAAGACTATCTGTATAATGTTGTTTTTTTTAAATCTTTTGAAACCCAGTAGGTATAAGTTTATGCTATATATCTGTTCTTCTAAGATATCTAATTTGGAAATCATGTGGATTTATTTTTCTTAATATACATGATATACACGTATCAGTTGCAAACACCTAAGGAAAATTTATTCTTTTGCAGTACTGTAGAAGCAGAAATATTCGTGGGGGATTTAATTTCGTTTATTTCGTGAATAAGAGAAATCCACGAAATTAAATCCCTATGAATTTATATATTTAGTTGAAGAGTGTACTTCAAAATTAAAATTCCACGAAAATTTGTCCCCACCAATTCAGCTTTGTGCTCTTAACCACGAAATTTAATCCCCACGAAAATTAATGATTATACAGTATATGACCTCTTTTTTATTAGGTAGGGCATAAAACTATAGAACTAACCTGTGACGAGATTTGTTTTTATTTTTCTTGTGTCTCAATGGTCCACCGCCTTTATGCAATTTTCCTGAGTGAGAAGGAGGTGGGCTGTCATCCTGTCCATTTGTGTGAGGAGTGTTAGCACTGTTTTGATTGTTCTGTGAATCTGGAGACGATGGCTCTCTTTCACCTGAAACATTATCACACTTGGTTCATACCTTCTGTACATTATTAAATTGTGTCAAATATGATATTGAACAAGACCAATCGATGTCTGGCCCTGCGTCGCACGGCAAAACGTTGAACCCTGTACGTTCTAGGCCCAATATGGACAGTCAAAATATTTTGACACTTGCATCCTATGGTGGACTTACAAAGAATATTTGTCACATGCCACCCAATATTGTAAAAATAGACAAAAAAATAGTTTCTATTTTTTCCCCTTTTGGTCCCCTTATTGCTAAGCAGAAAAGGTTGGTCAAGAAAGAATTGTATCCTCCATTTTGTATCCAATATATGACCAAAATTAACTTGTAAAAAAAAATTTCTAAATCGGACCATAAATAAAAAATGTCACATTTTTGCCCCTTTTGGACCCCTCGTTCCTAAACAAAAAGAGAGGGGACACCCATAATCATTCCCACCCTTCCTTTTATGGTAAGTAACATAACTGTAAAGTTTCTTAGCATTTGGTCAACCAGAACAAAAGTTATTGTGGAAACAAATAAAAAAAGTCACTTTTTTGGCCCCTTTAGGGCCCCTAACTTCTAAACGAAAAAAGAGGGGACACCCAAAATCAGCCCAACCCTTCCTTTTATGGTAAGTAACATTACTGTAAAGTTTCATAGCATTTGGTCAACCAGAACAAAAGTTATTGTGGAAAAAAATTAAAAAGGTGCTTTTTTGGCCCCTTTTGGGCCCCTAATTTCTAAACGAAAAAGGAGGGGACACCCAAAATCAGCCCAACCCTTCCTTTTATGGTAAGTAACATTACTGTAAAGTTTCATAGCATTTGGTCAACCAGATCAAAAGTTATTGTGGAAAAAAATTAAAAAGTCGCTTTTTTGGCCCCATTTGGGCCCCTAATTTCTAAACGAAATTAAAAAATGCCCCCAAAAGGGGAGGTGCACATCTTCAATATATCTGTTATCACTGTGTAAAATTTCAGAAAAATCTAGTGTTTGGTTTTTGAGATTCAGATTACACAAGACAGGCACCCCATAGCGGGACGGACGGACAGACGGACGGACGGAGTGACCCGGCTACTAGACCTGCTTTCGCCTTCGGCGACGCAGGTAAAAAAATAAGTTTCTTGGTTGTGTGCTTAACAAAATGCATTGCTAATGAGAAGACATAAAAATGTTTCATTACTTTAAAAAAAAAGCCATAGATATTATGGCAATTGGATTGTAGAAGATTCAGTTTTCAGTCCTATATAACCTAGGATTTACATGTTTTTAGCTGTTTTTTTATTTGTTTTAACTGATAGCAATATAGAACATTGAAAAATTGATGATTTAAATGAAAACTTTTTATTCAAGTTCAATTTTCTTGCCTTAAATTTATGTTTCTATTTCAAATGTGTACATATAAAGACTGATGTTTTTCATACTATGTCTCTCATTTACTCACTTCACAGCAAATACCAAGAGGGAGATAGATCACTTACTATTTTTGTTCAGCTGGTCAACAATACCACTGACAGCCTAAAAGTATATGATTAAGATCCATAAGAAAAATTAATGATTTCTATCCTATGTTTACTAAACAACATCACTAGTCACTTGGGACAGTTCAATATTTTTCAAAGTACTGGGCCGGTGCAATTTTTTTCCCTTTTCAAAATATCTATGTACCCAGCAGACACATCAGTAAAAAAAACATAAGGCCCAGTTTATTGTCAAAGCAGAAGAAAAACATTGCCCAACAAAAGATCTTTTTTTTTAATTAAGACTCTTCAATTACTGGTAGGATGTTGAGAAGTATTAAGACCATATTATTCATATTCATTTCTTCAATCAATCAAAGTCTGAACAAGGTCTTGAAATGAAGTTTATTGGGTTTTTTTTTAACAAATAGATGATAAAAAAGTGACTATCCAGCACATGTTCAATTCTAAAAAATCTGTATGCCCAGCTGAAAGAAGGTGCAAAAAAACTCTTTGCCCAGTATACAATTGCACTCGCCCAGCACTTTGATAAAAATTGAATGGTCCCTTAAATAAATAAAAAATAAATAAACTGTATTGATATTATCAATACAGTTTATAGAAATAGCTCACAATATCAAACAAACAATTTACCAATAAAATATACATGGCAAGATGATCTATGAACATAATAATTTTACTTGTTTTGTTTTTTGTTATTTTTTCCTGAAAATTTTGGGCAAGTTAAAAGCATGTCTTGACATTTAAGTTGCATAAAGGTGCATGCCCAAGTGGTTAAGGTTGTGGACTTAAAATCATTAGGTCGTGTGTACTTTCCTACATCAAATAAAACTTACCTTTACCTTTATAGAATTTCCAAAATTACATCTTAAAATAATTACATTTACCGTGACTATAATTAAAATGTGGTATTTCTATTGTATAATTGGCTGATTGTATCATCTTTCATCACTCTATGAAATGTCACATGACCGGTTTTTTTTATGTTTCATGTGTGTAAAAACTTTGACTGCCGTCACAAATTTTTAACATAATATTTATCAAAAATTTGCTACGGTTAAAGTTTTACACACCAATTAAACATAAAAATACAAACATTTCAATTCTGAAATGATTTCTTAAAGTGTGAGTGATTCACATCTTTATGTTTTTATTTTTTAGTTTGACAGACAAGTTACGGTGATAATTCTCATTTTTGGACAATACTTACTGCAGCAGAAGTAACTGATGATTTAGAAAACAATCTGTCAGCATCTTTAAACTTTCTGTTTCTCTTATCTCCTTTACTATTTGTATTTCTGGAAAAGATGCTATTTATAGCAAAAGAAAAAGAAAATTACTTTACATCTACACAACAATCATGCAAAAATAAATCAAACTAACTTTAATAACTGAAAATACACTATATTATGCATATGAAACAAGAGGCTCCCAGGAGCCTGAATCGCTCACCTGGTCTTAATGTCAACCCTTTGAAGACTTTTGTATAGCTAAATGAGCTGAATGTTTAAGCAATAAAAAGCTTTTCTCTATCTGCAATAGTTTTCATTCCAAAGCAAAAAACACTATTTTTCACCTTTAAAGGGCCATAGCCCCTTAAAGGGGTCATCTGACAACTTCGACCCTAAAAAGACTTTTGTAGAGCTAATTAAGCTGAACATTTAAGCAAGCAACATCTTTTCTCTATCTGCAAAAGTTTTCTTTCTTTAGGCCAAAAACACTTTTTTTTGCCTTTAAGGGGCCATAACCACTATAAGGGGTCATCTGGCAACTTTGACCCTATAGAAACTTTTGTAGAGCTAAATGAGCTGAACATTTAAGCAAGCAACAACTTTTCTCTATCTGCAATAGTTTTCATTCTATAGGCCAAAAACACTATTTTTTGCCTTTAAAGGGCTGTAACCCCTATAAGGGGTCATCTGACAACTTCGACCATATGGAGACTTGTGTAGAGCTAAATGAGCTGAACATTTAAGCAAGCAACAGCTTTTCTTTATCTGCAATAGTTTTCATTCTATAGGCCAAAAACACTATTTTTTGCCTTTAAGGGGCCGTAACCCCTATAAGGGGTCATCTGACAACTTCGACCCTATGGAGGCTTGTGTAGAGCTAAATGAGCTGAACATTTAAGCAAGCAACAGCTTTTCTCTATCTGCAATAGTTTTCATTCTATAGGCCAAAAACACTATTTTTTGCCTTTAAGGGGCCGTAATCCCTATAAGGGGTCATCTGACAACTTCGACCCTATGGAGGCTATTGTAGAGCTAAAGGAGCTGAACATTTAAGCAAGCTACAGCTTTTCTCCATCTGCAATAGTTTTCATTCTACAGGCCAAAAACTCTGTTTTTTGCCTTTAAGGGGCCATAACCCCTATAAGGGGTCATCTGACAACTTTGACCTTATGGAGACTTTTGTAGAGCTAAATGAGCTGAACATTTAAGCAAGCAACAGCTTCTCTCTATCTGCAATAGTTTTCATTCCATAGGCCAAAAACATGAAAAAATGCTATTTTTCACCTTTAAGGGGCCGTAACTCCCATAAGGGGTCATCTGACAACTTCGACTCAATGGAGACTTTTGTAGAGCTTTTGATGCTGAAGCAGTAGCGTGGCATCAGATTTCATCTATCTCTTATACTTTTTGATTTACAAGCCAAAAACAGTAGTCTGACCCCCCTGGTCTATTTTTAGCAACGGCGGCCATGTTTTTTGACGGATCAAAATACCGAACACAATTTTAGTGCAGAACACCCTAAGGATCAATCATATCAAGTTTGAAGAAATTCTGTTCAGCAGTTTCAGAGAAGAAGATTTTTTAAAAATTGTTAACGGACGACGACGACGACGACGACGCGGACGACGACGGACGCCAAGTGATGGTAATAGCTCACATGGACCTTCGGTCCAGGTGAGCTAAAAACAAATCATAGCAAGCAGTTCATGCTTTTGCATTTTTTTCATTAGATCATTCTTTCTGAAATATCAACATACATGTACATGTATATACTGTGGATTCATTTATTTTCGTGGGTACCAATTTTCGTGGTTTGGTGAAAATTGATAAATTCGTTGATTCTTAACTTTGTGGTTCTGAAGTATGCAGCATACACATCAATGTTAAATTTCCTTTTCGTGGGGTATCGAATTTCGTGGATCAAGGCCACCCAGGAAAATTGATACCTCACGAAAAATAATGAAACCACAGTATGTGAATAATGGTGTTAATGTATTTTGTAACTAGAATAACTACTTCATGTACTTCAGATTTTAAGCATAAGATCTATAATTTGCTTTCAAACATTTACATTTCATGGAACATCAAGCTAAATCTAGTGAAAGGCTATTCCATTACAATCATGCACAACAATCAAATGCAGCTGTGTAAAGATAATCATTAAATTCATGTAGTAATCAATTTTTTATCATCATGATCATGCAGAATTTCAAATTAAACATTGTGCATCTAATAATACTGACATGAATTGTTTCATATCATTCAAATTGTAGAAAATGCATTTGTATTCTTATAGAATTTCCAGATAAAATTTGATTATTATTCTAATCATTTTTTCTAAATGATAAAATAGTGAAAACTTTGCATAGGAGGAAAAACATTTTTGTTCATCTTTTAAAATTACTTGGTAAATTTTCAATTGGATAGATTGAACGAACACTAAAAATCAAGATTCAGGCAAGTGAATCGCATATATTATATTTTCCAGACTGCCAGACGATTTTTAAAAGTCAAAGAACTACTGCTGAGGAAGCTCTACTTTATTTAACCTTTAAAACTTACTTGGTGTTAGCTAAATATCTGTCCCAACCTCTTATGATATTGCCATACAGCTGTGTGTCTTCTAAATAGCTACCTTCAAATGCATAAATCTGTCTTTCTAAGTTAGCTAATGTGTCCTGGAAAATATTTAAAACAAACAATGTCTATCATACATTTTCTCTTTGGAAGCATACAATATAAAACATTTTTTTTCCCTGTCAGTAGGAATGAAAATACAATGTCATTTAGAAAGTCAGTGATTCCGAAGTATTTTCTCTTTTACTGTCCTGTAATCATGTACATTGCAATTAAAGAAGTCAAAATATTTACCGAACCAAGCAAATTTTTACCAGATTTGTCCGATGTCTGACAGACATTCAGAATGACTGGAAAGTCAGGACTTTAAATCATGCAAGTCCCTGTAGATTTGTTTATATTTCCATGAAGTTCAATAAGATCCTTACTCCACCTTGTCTAATGAATTTTAGATTTTTCAAAATATTATGTTCCATATTTCATGCATATACATGTACACTAAAATGCTTTTTATAATGGTGTGATGCATAGTTTCCTGGCAGTGCTAACCTTTAACCAGTCAGGGGCCTTACTTATATTAGTGATTTTTAAATCACTTGTTTAAGTAATATTTAGTTATTTTCCCTTAAAAGCTAGAGTAACCTCTCTTTCAAAATCACTGGTTTGAGTAGTACAAATGAATAATGAAATGCTTTTCATTTTAAATGTTATGGAGAAAAGTCAGAGTCTTATTGCATAATGTATGACAGAACACGCCCCACTCTAGATAATGGAATGTCCAGTCATGGCAGAGCATGACCCTAAACTGAATTTTGGATAATTACCCTCCAAATCACTTGTTTTAGCATCATCATAATTTTTACCTTTAATAAATCACCTTTTTATGGCCCGACCACGTATAGTTTTACCCTTGTCCGTCCGTCCGTATGTAACACTTTGGTTAAGATCTTGGTTAAGGTCCATTACTCTGATACTAGATGTTGGGGGTCAATGATATTTCACCACCAGATGGGTCTTGGGAAGGGCTACACCACCCACTAGAAATTAGGTCAGTGACCTATATTTTATGCATGAACGACGTCGGTTCAGTTCTTGGTTAAGGTCCATAACTTGGATACTAGATGTTGGGGGTCAATGATTTTTCATTACTAGATGTGTCTTAATTAAGGTGACACCACCCACTAGAAATTAGGTCACTGTGACCTATATTTTACGCATGAATGATTTTGGTTAAGTTCTTGGTTAAGGTCCATTACTCTGATACTAGATGTTGGGGGTCAATGATATTTCACCACCAGATGGGTCTTGGGTAGGGCTACACCACCCACTAGAAATTAGGTCACTGTGACCTATATTTAATGCATGAACGACTTCGGTTAAGTTCTTGGTTAAGGTCCATAACTTAAATACTAGATGTTGGGGGGGTCAATGATATTTCACTACTCGATGAGTCTTGGTAACATGACACCACCCATTAAAAATTAGGTCACTGTGATCTATATTTTATGCATGAACACTTTGATCAATTTCTTGGTAAAGGTCCATATCCCAGGTAATACACATTGAGGGTCAATGATATTTCAAGAACGGGAGGGGTCATCCTGTGGCTCATAGACACATTTTCTAGTTAAGTATTATTTTGTTAGGTAACCCCTGCTATCTTCAGGCACCGCGAACATGAAGATTTTGATTGTGAACATGAGTAATTAATTACATAATCAGAAACCTTAGATATTGAAGTTAATGGGAAAATTATTGCCACAGCTGGGAAAATTCAGAGAGTGAAGTAATGGGTTGTTTAAATGTTACATTTGGCCTTTCTTTTATCAGAAACTTACATATTTTGGGGAAATACTGATAACAGGTGGTTAAGAAATCTATCATTTTGTAGTTTAAGAAGCTTAATAAATCTTTTTTCAATATTAAATAATTAATATAAATTTTCTTAAACTATTCTTTTGTAAATTTAGATTTTTTTTAATATCTTTAGCATTTTGGAATGCCACTTGAATAGGTGATTTAAAAATCACTCATTTAAGTAATGCCCCTGACTGTCAGTCAGAGATCCCACTTAAACAAGTAAACAGAATTTTACTTCTTTAAGTAAACAAAAATTTATTTGTTTGAGTAAAGTATTTTTCTCTGTCAGAGCAAAAATTTACCTATACAAGTAAATTTGAAAAACTTTGAGCTTATTTTACTTGTTACACAATATTTTTACAACCAAACAGATAATTTTCTTGATATGTTTACATCTTCTACTCTATGGTCCATTAAAAATTTCTGATTTTATGGTGCGCATGGCCTTTGAAAATTGGCCCCTTGGGACAATAAATATTGATTATTTCTCAATTAACTGAAGATAACAGATAATCCCATTCTGGTAAAGGTTGCTGATACTATTAGCCATATAAATAATCATGAATGAAAGTAAATTTCATGGCTAGATAAAGATAATTACAAGAAGATTTTCTATCAGTTTACTTGTACAAGTAAATTAGTGAAAGTCAAAAAAAGGGAGACAATTTTAACTCTTAATAACTTACCTATAGAACTTTTTAGAAGTTAAAATCTGTTTTCTTGTTTAAGTGGGATCTCTGACTGACTGTTAACAGTTACTGAAAAATTCCAACTTTTTAGGGCTATGGAATTCTTTTAAGGTTCTATTGTTTTAGCTACAATAATGTAGCTCCTTTAACATCTTTGATTAGGCGGAGATACAATGCAGTCCCATTGCTCAAAATGGAGCAACGCCGATAGTGAAATCACACCGGGCGCACTTTAATCCATTTGACGTCAAATTTGGTATTAAAATATTGCTTATAGTATTTTAATGACGAATTCAGTTTAAATTTTCTGACATTTAGCCCAGTTTAAAGATTTTCGTGAAAATATCAATTTTTTTAGTATCTTGATTTCTCAGAATTTTGAAAATATTGGGTTTTTTTCGGATCTTGATTTCTCAGAATTTTGAAAATATTGGTTTTTCTAACAAATTAATATTTACCCTGACTTTCAACCAAAATTTTCATTAACTCAATGTTATTCAGAGTGTTATTGGTATTTTTTACCATCTTGAAGCATTGATTGAGTTAGAGAAAGAAATTCATTTTGCTCCATTATGAGTAATGGGACTGCATTGTAGCTCCGCCTAATCGAAGATGTCAAAGGAGCAACATTATTGTAGCTACAATTGTTTAGGCTAGTTCACACATTAGAGAGGACTGTCCTCCTATACTAGGGTTGCACAATATATCGGTTCCGGATTTGACTCGTCATTTAGACGAGGTCATCAGGGGTCATGGGGAGGAAAAACGACTTCATTCAACATGGGACAAAGGGAACGGCATTTTCTATCAACGATTCTTCTGTAATTATTCAACATATAGGGTAAAAATCATTTGCAACTGACAAATAAACCAACCATCAACATTTCCAACCAATAAAAAATCAATCTTGAACGGAAATAAAGAAATTACTTTCTTCGTCCATTAGCATGTTGGAACCAGTTTTTTTACCAGTTCCTCCTCTTTTGGCTAAATTAGTGACCAATCCCGCAAATGCGCAACGCGTGTATTCTGTGTCCCTAATCTGCATTGCAGCAGATAATTTTGGTGGTGCCTAAAATATGTAAGCTGTACCTTTAGGGATTTATGGTTTAGGACAGGTGGGTGGACTGCCTCGGAAAAGGTTCTAGCTGGAACACTGTTTTAAGTCAAAGTGAATATATGTGTGGATACAGATAACATACAAGTGGGGACAACCAAATTCTCCCAAAGTTCCACTAAATTTTAAATTTTTTTCTACAACTACTCGTGTCAGTCTGTCATTTATCAATGAACAAGATGTAGAATTTCTTAAAATTACAACTTAGCATATACTGAAAAAGTCCAGCAAAAAGAAAAGGTGGAAACGATGTAGGTATTTGTGCAAAGAAAAAATCTTTATTTTTTAACCGGAAGTACCGGGAAGCCATTTTGAAATTATTTCCGCACTTTTATTTCGAAATATTTCGACTAAATTTGCGAGTTTTAGCGTCAATAATGATTCAAAACAAAAGTAAAGGTGTTGAATGTTATGATTGAAAACTAATCATACAGCCAATTCTGCTCTTCGACGGACAAGTTCATTCAATTCGTCCCTGGTATTCAGAACTTGTGCTGCTTTCGTTGCCATTTCTTCGTTTGAAGTGCGCATGTGCAAATAGCTAAAATGCGCGCGAAATACAAACTTAAAAAACCCTCAATTTTAATTATTTTTTAAATATAAATCTTTCCCGATTTTTTTTAAGGAAACAATTTTCAAGGAGAAAAGATATGCCCACGACAAAACCCGTCGCCGGAGCTTCCGCGGAGAAAACTGATTTCTCCTATGTACAACGCACGTGGCCGGGCCTTCCGCGGTCCTGTCGCCGCGGGCATCTTCGGAGGCTATCAGTGTGAAAATCTTGGATGAGGGCTGATTTTTACGTTCCTGGATTTTTCAAATTAATTGTTTTTATGGAAGAAAGAAAAAATTAATTTGATTGTCGAAGAGGATCTAATTAAGACTGAGCAAAAAAAAGATTTGAAATCCAAGGAATATGAGATCATCAAATATGTAAATCCTTGTAAAATCGAAACAAGAGGCTCACAGGAGCCTGACTCGCTAACCTGGTCTTGATGTCGACCCTATTAAGACTGTAGTAGAGCTAAATAAGCTGTACATTTAAGCAAGCAACAGTCAGGATAGTGTCCTTATAAAGCCCTCGATAGCCTATGTACATAGTTTTAACTTTTGACTATTAGAACACTATTTTCTTTGGCATGCCAGCAAAACTTTTAAAATCATTGCATAATCTTCAACATGATGAAGGAGGCAATTATGTGGCAGAAGCAGAAGCTTTTCTCAATCTACTATAGTTTTCATTCCGTAGGCCCAAAACATGAAAAAAATATTATTTTAGGGGTCGTATATATAAACCCTATATGGGGTCATCTGAAAACTTCAACCTAATGATGACTTTTGTAGAGCTTAATGAGCTGAATGTTTAAGCAAGCAACAGCTTTTTTCTATCTGCAATAGCTCAGTTTCATTTTATCAGCCAAACTGACACTATTTTTCACCTTTAAAGGGCTGAAACCCCTATAAGGGGGTAATCTGCCAACTTCCACCCTATAAAAATTTTGAAAAGCTAAATGAGCTGAACATTTAAGCAAGCAACAGTTTTTCTCTATCTGCTATAGTTTTCATTTCATAGGCCAAAAGCATCAGTGAAAAACGTTATTTTAGGGGCCGCAACCCTAATAAGGGGTCATCTGAATACTTCGACACTATAGAGACTTACGTAGAGCTGAATGAGCTGAACATTTAAGCAAGCAAAATCTTTTCTCTATCTGCTATAGTTTTCATTCAATAGGCCAAAAACATGAAATAACATTATTTAAGGGGCCGTAACTCCTATAAAGGATCATCTGGAAACTTCGATTCTATGAAGACTTTTATAGAGCTAAATAAGCTGAACATTTAAGCAAGCAACTGCTTCTCTGCACCTGCTATAGTTTCCTTCCATCGGCCAAAATCATGAAAAAACCGTTATTTAAGGGGCCGTAACCCCTATAAAGGATCTTCTGACAACTTCAACCCTATGGAGACTTTTGTAGAGCTAAATAAGCTGAACATTTAAGCAAGCAACAGCTTTTCTAAATGTGCTATAGTTTTCATTCTATAGGCCAAAAACTGAAAAAAAAACGTTATTTAAGGAGCCATAACCCCTATATGGGGTCATCTGACAACTTCGACCCAATGGAGACTTTTGTAGAGCTAAATGAGTTGAACACTTAAGCAAGCAACAGCTTTTCTCTATCTGCAATAGTTTTCATACTTTAGGGCAAAAACATGAAAAAAATGTTATCTTTCAACTTTAAGGGGCCGTAACCCCTATAAGGGGTTATGGGCCATGTAAACTCCGCTTTTGGACATTAATTTCGTTATATTGGAATGGGAAAGTGATTTTTGTATTAGTGAACATTTTGAACTTCTAAAAAGACCTGTCTACATGGTCTAGGCTCCCCTGACTGTGTTGTTCATGAGCAAAATGTCTTTTATTGTTTCAACAACAAAAAAACTGATAAACCATAGAGAAGTATGCATGCAAAGACTATAAATTAAATATGAAAATACAATTTTTTAGTTCTTATATAAGAACTGCTCCACGACAGTACGTGTTCTAGATCTAATTTCAACTTTCTATTTACCACGAACACGTCCACCAATGTCCTAAATCATAACTCCTTGTTATGCAAGGGATTCGCTTGGAGAATTTCCCTTTATGGTTTTGAAGATGAGTTTTCTGGTAAGTGTTCTTTTGTTTTTCATGTTTATTGTCTCGCCAAGCCTTCCTTTAAAAAATTGAGAATGTAGTCAGCTACATGTAGAAATGGTCACAGAATTTGTTATAACTTCTTTCATGATAATTAATTGCTGCAAATCGTCACAATTTATTTTTGCTGGCATTTTATAATTCTTTACCCTTGAGCTCACGGTGAAAACAACAAACAAATTGAGACTGTTTTGAGCAATAGATTCTCGCATGACTTAAAGTTATGATTTGGGACATCGGGTGGCCGTGATCAAAGTTCTTTGAATTTCTGGCTCCCTCTATCAATAATATGTTAGAGTTTTCAAAGGCATATTGCCATTATTAGACTTTCAACATAAATTGCAATAAGTATATACATACATATTTATCTCGAAATAAATGTGGTATTTGCTACCTATACTAATAAACTGACCAGCTAACTCATAACTAAGGATAAGCGCACACCCACTTAATATTGAGGTTGGGAGATATAAGAATTTAGCAAGATCAGACAGAAAATGCACTAAATGTAGCAATGAAGATATTGAAGATGAAAAACATTTTATGATAGATTGTATTTTTTATGAAAATCTTAGAAAACCTTTTTTTAAAAGCATATCTCATTATAACCAGAATTTTAAAAATATGAGTAATGAAGGTAAATTCATATGGCTCCTTACTAATGAGGATGAAAGAATTTTAAAAGAACTGGGTCTTTTTATAAAAATGTGCCTACAATATAGAGGTAAATATTAGATATTACAAATTATTACTATTATTAATGTTAACATGATATATTTGTAACAACATATATTTCAAGGTGCTCTGACCTGTCCTGTGTTCACTTATATATATTTATATATATACTGTATAATTATCATAATCATTGTATCTGATTTTTTGCCCCTTGAGGGCCCTTGATTGGAAATAAAGCCATTCTTATTCTTATTCTTATTCTTATATGCTTTAGTGTTGGTCATTTTCAGATATTCGCTTAGACCTGTGTTTTGAAATTGGATACATTTGTAGTAGCATTGTGTTTTGTTATCAGCTTTAGCAGAATTCAAGTTCGGTAGTTTTGTTAGTACCTTTATATACATGGTATAACATAACACATTTGGCAACCGATGTAATAAAAAAACATATACTAAGACCATAAAAACAGGATTTGATTGGATTAGAAATCAAGGGAGATTACGTCCTACCTCCTCCATCACGATGGAGGAGGTAGGACGTGATGGAGGAGGTAGGAGGACGTAATCTCTCGTGGATTTGATGGAGGAGTTAGGACGTATCTCCCGTGGGTTTCCGACGATCGGAGTCTACATTTAGGATTTTTTCACCAGACTTAAACCATTTATCTAGCTATTTACGGAGTTTATCAAAAGCTGTTTGAATAGTTCCCAATGTCTTGACTCAATAAGCCTTATACATGTTATACGAATGAGGAAAAATTCACTAACAAATTGTTGTTTGTTGAAAAGCACGTCAAAAATTGTCAATCATCATGTTGAGCGGTTCCATAATTTGCTCTCCCTCTCTCTCTAGAGTAGACTTTGCGTGACGTCACAAATGTTTCTAGTGGCACCCGGTGAATGGTAAAGAATAAGGGCAACGGCGCAGGCGAAAAAAAAGCAGACCATAATTAACAATATGGTTTAGAACAGGTATATTTTGAGCAGAAACAAACATTCAAATTTTAGCTATTTCGGTTACATTTAAGAAACGATTACTTCAAAATCTGCCTTTGAAACAGGAATTAACTGTCCTCTTTCGGTGCTATAGCCCACAGTCATTTTTTTGCTAAGCGGTACCAATTAACTGAGTAATCTAAGACTAGAAAGGACCGGTTCCACTTCTTTAATTTCTTATGCGGCCAACAATGTTCTGTGGCGGATCCAGAAATTTTCATACGAGGGGGGCGCGCAATTATAAAAAAAACCTTCTGGGACCTCTTGTTTCATACAGTTCCTAACCATTTTTTTTTTGTCAAACGGAGGGGGCGCCCGGTACGCCGGTCCTAGATCCGCCTTTGATGTTAAGCAAAAAAACTTTACAGCGGTTGCCCATCAGATCCTTCCTGGGGATTCGCTTATGAAAAGAAATTACAAAAAAATATATTATTAATTCAAAATGCTAATACACGGACTTATCATATTAAATAAGGGTACAAAGAAAACGACGCACATATATATACTTAACAGATCGTCGGCATCACGTAGAGCGCCTTTGATGAATCTTGAAACAAACGAAACGGGCTAGAGCAAAATGAATTGTCTGCATGTGGAACTTTGCTGTACTTTTGATTTAAGAATATATTTCATACCCTTTTACAGATAACATGTCCAGTGAACCTGGAGGAAAGTTGAAAAGATTTACATCCTTGCTAAGGGGGTGTTTTAAAAAAGGGAAAAAGCACGCGGCCCGACCAGCTGTTTCAGAGGATCAGACTATACCAAAACGATGGATCAAACTGCCTCGATTCAAAGACTGTGCCACACCGTACGTCCCAAAACGGAAGAAAATTATACCAAAGAACGATTCCTTCACAAAAGTTCTACGCAAAGAGCGTCTTTTAGCGAATGGTTCTTCCACATGCGACCATCCTATTTTGAACATATGCTTGGGGTTTTCAGACGCCGAGCTCATTTATAATGGGCCAAAAATAATTTACAGATCGTACAAAAAGACGCACTGGGATAAACTTCTGGAAAATAGAAAAGGGCTTCGCAGAATGATTGCTTACACTCTCACTTGTAATGACCCAATCGTTGATGATTTACCGGCTTCCTTATGGTTTCGATGCATAGACCCAACCTTAGAAGTGTTGGTCAAACTCAGTTTGATGAAACACAGGCGAACAAACCTGAGTAAACGGAAAGTTAACAGAAGGTAGAACATATTAAATTAACTCATTTTTATAAATACAAAACTACAAAATGTAATATAATATTATATTTTAAGAACGTAGAAAAACAACAGCATGGCAAGCAGCAGGTCCGATAAAAATGAAAATAACAATGGTCCTGACCTGATACTAAGAATATATGTAAAACCGAGTTTCACTTTTTTAATGTGTAAATTACTCAACATCTTAATTTGTTTTTGACAATGGGAAGCAAACATTACCTTACAAAAACGACGATCAAACTATTGACGCCATATTTGCTTTAAGTCAAGATTTATAAGTATAATAGTATACAATAGAAAAAACAGGTTGTTTTATTTAATATTATTATAAAAATCTTTATGAATTCATATGCTAAGAAGGTACATTTCTCAGGAAATTTTACCCTTAATCCCATGTTAAAAAATCCAATGATTTTTTTATGGATTAACATGAATATCGGTACCATTTATCTCTTTAGTACGGTAAGGGATAGGAGAGTTCGTCATGGAGACCATACACGTGAGCCTCCAAATTTTCTTGTTGGTCCACATCTGGTACTGCAGGACCATCTGGCCGTTAGTCCAAACCATGAAGTAAGACCTTCAAGACTTATGGAATTTGGGGGTCCAGTGGAGCTGTCAGTACATGTGATGGTTGAGGTAAGTGTTTAATAAGCCTGATCAACTGATCGACTTATCTTCACAAGGGATATTAATAAACACATTTTCTATTATGAATTTGTCTGCAAGAGCATGTATCTGTCCATCGTAACTCATTTGTTTTTCTTTCTTGTTTAAATACAGATATTGTAAATGCCAATTTTACTCTTTCCCAATAAAAGTGGATTTATTTGTAACTCTACTCCAATCCTAAATATTTTTGTCATTTAACTTGTTCTAGACTTCTATAGTTTAAAGCGGGTGTCAACTTTTTTGTGCGTTTGCAGGTTCAAAATGTGTCACAAAAATGTTTGTTGTAGTAATGTGATTGTCACGTTTTTTAAATTATTTATTTTTTATTTTTTATTATTATTTTTTTATTAATACTGGTATATAAGTGCTACTAGTATCTTGAAACTCAAAATGGTATGCTAGCTTATAGAGGTATTTCCTTTTTCAGCCAAGTAACCGGCAGGCTCACAGAAATAGAAACAGAAATATTTTAACACGCCCTGCTCAGGATCCTATCGAGATAGAAGAAGAAGAACCACTGGCCTACATGTACCCGAATTCATCTGATAGCGACACAGATAGCGATTCTTCTGATACCGATTCCAGCTCGCTCGATTCTTCCGATGATGATATCCCAGTACCAGAGGACAATTTCAACATCAACGCTTCCACAACTAGCAAAGCTGATATGAGCTCCGCGGGTCGAATTATGCAATCACCTGCACCTCTAACAAGCGACAAAACTTCAGTTTTAAGCTCCACGCTAAACCATTCCATCAAATCATCGACAAACAGCAAAGCTGCGATGTCGAGGTCCCGAGTTCGAATCAGCAACTCCCCGGAACCTTTGAAAAACGGCAAAGCTGATGCGTCGAGCTGCTTAAGGCGAATCACACAGTCCGCTGAATATTCGTCTAACAGCAAAGCTGCAGTTTCGCATTCTCCAGGTGGAATCGCAAAGACAAAGGACAATGCCTTATCGTCGAACTCTGCAGATCAAATTACTAAGTCCTGCGGACCTTCAACAAACGGCAATGATGTGGCGTTGAACTGCGAAGGTCATATTGCAATTTCCACTGAACTCTCCACAAACGAAAATGTTGCAGCATCGAGATCCACGGGTCGAGTCAACAAGTCCACTGAACTTTCGACAAACATCTTAGCCGCGGCGTCCAGTTGCGCAGTTCGAATCGCACAATACAGTGAACCGTCGACAAACGGCCAAGCTGCGGCTCCGAGTTCCGCATGTCGAATCTTACAACTCGGTGAACCTTCGACAAACGACAGAGTTGCAGCTTCGAATTCCGCAGGTCGAATCTTACAGTCCGGTGAACCTTCAAATTCCTTAGGTCGAATTACACAGTCACCCGAACCTTCGACAGACGACCAAGATTCGGTCCCAAGATGCGCAAGTCGAATCTCACGGTCCTCTGAACTGCTACCAGACATCATGCCAAAAACATGCATCAATAAACAAAGATTAAAAAGTTATTACTGGAGAGAGGAAACGGGAAAATATTACAGCAATGAAGTTGAAAGGGCTGATGTTACAGGTATGAGGTCTGCACAAGCATATTGGCTAGAATATTTATGGGAGATGATGTATCTTCGTCAACCACCAGATGAGGAATGTGCAGACGACCTTTTCTGGAATATGACCATTGAATCGTCTGACAGGCGCATGTTTCTTACAGATGTCGTTGCAAATCTGTACAAAGTAGATTCGATGGAAGATGCAAGAAGAAAGCAAAATGTAAGCGTTGACTAAAAAGTTTTTTGAAACCAATATATACATGTATGAGTATTTTGTATTGGAAATTTGTAATTTTTAATAGTTACCTCAGATTGATTGTTTGTTATACATTGTATATAGATTTTTATCTCGAGTCTTCTAGCTGTGGTTTCGTTCCTTATTACGGGTCCTTTTGCATTTTTCCAGAACTAATAAAAAATTACCAGCTCCGGGACCACAGCTAGATTTTACCATAAACTTCTCGCTGATTTGTTTTTATCCATTAGCGACTTGTTACGACATTGGGTTTCTTTGGGAACTTGTAAGGATAAGAAATTGGAACTTCCATTATAAAATGAAACTAAGCAAGAGCCTAATGTTTTTTTTCACAACTCCTACAAAATGCCTAATCTTTTTATAAATAGAATGTGTTAAAAAGTTTTGCCAAAACTTTCATTAATAATTAATATAAATGTTAATTATAGCAACTTTAATTGTGTGTTCATATTTTGCTTTGACATAAGCTATTATTGTTGGTTATCTGTTTTAGCAGGCAGAAAATATTCAAACTCCTCAAGATGAAACGAGAACGGAAACACAACCTGAGAATATAGAACAGAAAAATTCAGGACAGGCTTTGTCTTTAGAACGTGGTGACTGTATTGAAATTTCCCAAGGAAAAAGCGAAGTGTCTTTAAAGTCAATATCTGAATCAAGTGTCAATGAAATAGATGTGATACTCCCCACCATGCCTGATCCACCGGAAAAGCATGAACATTTACAAGAGGAAGACTACGTAATATGTACTATAATTCCATACGAAGCGCGGGTAGGTTCCGGAACGTCTATCGATTCGGTTGATTCTGTTGTGTTAGGAAATAGAGATCCTTTCGATGGTACCTATCTAGGCCAAAGAAAAGAAGAAGAGCCACAGCAACCTCAAGCAGTTGTTATAATGACTGATCCATACAGTCCTGAACCAGGACACAGCTCTGTAAAGGACTACAGAAACAAAAATGTCATTGAAAGGCAGAAGGATGAAGCGAATGATGAACTTGGCATACTGTCTTTGTATGGTGAACGAATATAGTTTTAAATTCATCTTTTTTTTTATTTAAATAAAACTGATGTCTTGTGTTTATAGAGTTCTTCCATTTTGTAACAATAAAGGAAAATATTGAGGTTTTGAAGTAACCGGTCATTAAATATAGAAAATGTATCATTTTTTTTGGCGCCAAACCTTCAATATGAATAATTGCAGTATCCTTTCGGAGCATTCCCTTTCTCTCTCGCCTCAATTGTCTTCAGATTGCATGAAAGAGGCAAAGAGGTGACAATGGGCATCCAAATGTCAAAATTCCGTAAGAGAAAAGACAAAACGAAAATAGAACCACGAAGAAACGAACAACATAAAAACATAAATCACAACTATATAGCAATCAACAACGCGAAATCAAGTCGCAACGATAGTGGACTCGGGTGCCCTGGAAGAGTAACTTTAACTCAGGAACGTATAAATGCATTGTTGCTGATGTTTTGATTTGTTTAATCAGTGGCGTTGGTAATTATTTTTTTTCCACTTCGTGAGACTTTCTTAAAACATACATGTATATTCCAGGAATGAAAAAAGAAAAAAAAAGGAAAAAGGGCAAAATAAACCCACTTTAGAATTCATGATAAAATAAATATTTTTAATGCTGTAATCATAATGAACTATGTCTGTATAGATCCCGCATATTATTCAACACAAAAATAGAAGTAAGGTTAATATAATGCACACATACAAAAAATAATCAAATTATTATGGTATAGATATTACTAGTACCGAAGTTCACGGTCTGAGAACATCATGTGACAGTTAGTTGTTCATGTTCCATTGTTTGTTTTATGGATTATTAAAAACTTTGCATTCATGTCACGGATGAAAATGATCAGTCCCCCATATCCATGCGATTTTGTGAAAAGGTTAAAGGTCACATTTAAGTGTTTAACATGTGAAATTCACGATCAGCTTCAGAGTTGCTGACTCAGTTTGAAATTTTGATATTGTTTCAGTCACGTAATATTTATCTATAAAATAAGACATGAAAATCAGACTGAAGGTATGCAGCCCTGCAGCTTTATGGAACTGAGCACAGGCGTTTGGGTCCAGGATTTTATTTTATTATAAATAACGTGTATATAAAAATTTTCATCTTGTCTATATACTATTTCCACATAGTATATAGACAAGATAAAAAATTTTATATACACGTTGTTTATAATAAAATAAAATCCTGGACCCAAACGCCTGTGGAACTGAGGTGAAATTTCGTTTAAAAATCAATTACATCGAATAATGCGAACAGGGATTATACATATTTTACTCAGATGTCAAATATTTATCAGTATAAACAAGAAAACCGTATTTTATTGCATTTATGGACTGAAATACGTGTTTTGGCGGGAAGATTTTCGCATTTTATTTTAATTGCTAATCCGTGCCACTCATTTCTTTTCAATTCACTCAATGTTTCATAATTATTGGAATTTTTATTGTATTTCAATTTCAATAAATGCGTCATAGATTCCAAATTTTTATACTTCAAAGACATTTTTTATCTATTTTTTAATAAAAAAAGTTGTTTTCCGAGATTCAAAACTCCGACATAGACTCTAAAATTAGCACATTAGAAGTAATTTCCGGTTTGTAAATTGTAAACAATGAGCATGCAAGATCTCATATGTTTGTTAATTTATTGCCCTAGACAGGCATAAATATATGTAATAAGGTACATAAACACTAGATTCTTACCCCACGAGTCCTTTCTGCTTAATACTAGAATTTTGATTGAAGACTGCTATCATGGTAGTCCATGATAAAAACACTTGTGCTTAACAACTCATTAACTTTAATATTACAGTACACTCAGAGAGGATTGATTCTTATACTCTGATTTCGGAGGGAAATTTTTTAATGACTCCAGGAAACTCCAAGAAAAGCCATAAAAATCTAGGAGGGTTTTAGGAGTACTCCCTCCAAAGGGTCATAAATAACTCCGAGCTTGGAGTTTTTTATTACCTTGAAAACCTTTTGAAGTAGCACCTATTTCATTGTATTTCCTGTCTTTCTTGTCAGGTGAAAATGATTATAATACACAAGGTAATAAACAACTCCAAAATACTCCGAAAAAGGTAATAAATTTCTCCCAGGTGGGAGAAATTACTTGGAGAATTTTAAGAGTTGACTCTGTGAAACTCTGTGAATCACTGGACACTGAAATCGGAGTATGAGAATCAATCCTCTCTGAGTGTACTGTAAGTCACTAATATGATGCAGGTTAAACCTGTGACGCTCCCGAAGTTTGAACGTATCCTTAAATATTTTACAAGCTAAAATAAGTTTTCAAATGTTTATTTGGCAATTAATTGAAACAAATTCTTATTTGAAAATTTTATAAAACAAACTAGCTTTTCTTGTGGGTCCTGTGTGCGCTTAATGACGTCAGAAATTTTCAAAGAAAAAAGCGTTAAAAAGAGGCAGAAAGTCCAGGAAACCGCGCGTGGTTTACCGGATGTTGAAGGAAAATTGAGCCCATAGTACAACTAGAATATTGACATTTCTACCATTATCGCTCCCAAAGGGAGCGTATAATTAAATCCAGTACTAGTTGTGCATGTATCACTCAGCAGGGTGAAAGGTTAGGAATTTCAAACTGGAAGCCCTGTAGGCTGTAGTTACGATAACGTAACCCTTACTCCGTTACTCTCGATGAGGGTTACGATTCCCGCCCATTGAACTCAACGGAGCACAGCGAAACCAATTGGTGGCCCTCCAGTACGCACTTCAAGAGATGATTTATGACCCAGATCCTCTTTTATTTGCTTAGTATAAGATACAATACACCAAAATCGATCATCAACTTCCTAATGATTAATTAATTATAAACATAATTAAAAGTTTGATCCTAAACTTCATAAAGTTCAAGATCAGCTGTATAAAAGTGAAAATATTGTACTTGAACCTAAATTGATAGGATATATCTGAAAATTTGCAATACATTTGATTTATATTATTCTTAAACACATTGTTCCAAATAAAAATATCAATACAAAGTAATAAAAGTATGCATATATAAATAAAAGTGGGTTTGCTCTGTTGAGGTCTACAGGTGGGAATTGTAACCCTCATGGAAAGTAACGTACTAAGGGTTATGTTATCGTAACTATTAGCCCAGCTATATTGGTCTCCTATCTACTATTTTTTCATTATATATGTTTAACTAAACTTTTCCTAAATTCTGGTAGCCCAGCTCAAAATCTAGTAGCCATATGGGTGACTGGACTACTGCTAATTTTTTCCCCTGATCAGGATGGTCTACATGTTTTTAACTTGTTACTTATGAGAAAAAACTACACATTCAAATCAATTACCAATCTTTTATCACTAGTAATGGGTTCCAAGGCCAGATATATAAACCTATATACTTTTAAGTGTGTACTATTTTTGTGGATTTTCATTAACTAAAAATAATGTGACTTGTAATAAGAACACCATGAAATTACTATGTTTACAGTAACGAATCATATCCTTTTACTCCTTTGATTTTATTAATAAGCATGATACATACTTTAACAATTTAAGTGCATACATGTACATGATGTATATGAGTTGTCTACATCTCTATTGATTTCAAAAGCCATTTTGTTCTATAGAATAAGAGTATGTCTTCTATATTTTCCACATGATACGAAAGATATACTTTGCTTTATGAATAGAGCACATATGCAGGAAATACTCTTAGTTTATAACATAAAATCCCAATTCATTATTCTGAACTCATTGCACAAGAAATCAATGTATCTATGTTTATTTAGCAAACCAGAAAATTATTTTTACAATACTTGAAATATGAATATCCCTGCACACAGCATAAGTTAACAGCTTTCCCATTGATACCCATTCTTTTTGTATTTAATTATATGATCATATTATTTCTCTCATATAGATTGAATCCTGTTGTTGCAAGTCCATGAAATGTCTTTCATAACTCATGACACCTTGAATTCTGAAGCCTATGAAGATGGACCTCTGTCACCTACAATTCCAGACAGTCAACAGTTGCAGGCTCAGCTTTTGGCATCACTGCAACCTCGATGTTCTGTGTCACAGTGGGATAAAAGAGTTTCTCTTCAACAAAGTTCAGCATTGCAGAATGCACAAGAGAAACAAAACTATGACAGTTTCAGTAGTGTTGAATCCAATCAAAATGATTCTGTTGAAAGAAATATAAACCAAGCTTCTGATTCTAACACAAATGTACAAGATTCCGCAATTAATAAATTAGACAATTCAAAAGGTGAAAGCAAAAGAAAATCAAGGTCAAGTAAAGGTAAAGGTCAGGCAAGGTCAAGAATTGTTAAGAAAAGTCAAAAGATAAAACAGCTCCTATCCGACAGGGATCAGCTAGAAATTAATAAGACAACGCCTGTATCCATAGCAACCAAGAAAACAAATTTGAAAACAAGGAACAGAACATTTGAAACTGTATCAAGTACAGTTAGACAATTAAATCCAACAATTACTGAATCTCAGGATTTTGTAACTTCTTCAAACATAAATAATCCAATTTGCCAGACTGAAATAAGACCAACACCTGTAGACAGTACAACTCTTCAACAATCAAATTTAAACATGACAAATTCATGTGATTTTCCTGCTATTCAAATTCCAGTTCATTTACTATCCCTCTCAAGGGTTCCCAACGTTCCCGTTACAACCCAGTCAGCAAGTGCAGAATTGTTATCAATGGTTCAAAGACATGCCAATATTTCTAATGCCACACAAATAAAGAATACCAAGCCCTTGTCTGTACTAGCTAATCCAATGAACAGTCTGAAAAATCTTAAGAAAGCAAATTTTCAAGATTCAAGCTTAAATCAACCCACAGGCATTGTGAATACTGGAAATAAGGTTGTAGTGGCTCAGCCTCAACTAATACCAATCACGATGATTCAAACAGGAACCAGTATGGTCACCCGTCAAGGAGATCAACCAGGATCATGTTTCAATTCCATTCCAGGGCTTATTCAGCAAAATAATTTTAGCCCCTTAAAGTTAATTCAACCTAACCATCCACCAGCAGGAATGTTGCAGACAGTTGCAAACACAACTTCATCAAATGTCCAAACAGGAATAAATCTACAGGGTCTAGTTACTACAGCTAGCAATGTTGATCAGTTGTCTCCAGGTTCAATGTCTTTATTGAATCTTGTTAACCAGTTCTTAAACTCTGAAAAACAGACAGAGCCGTCATCAGTGGGTCCGTACAAATCTGGTCTTTTATCATCAACACAAACCCCAGTCTTCTCAAAAGAATCACAAACAAACATACAAATAGAAAATTTAATTCCAGTTTTACAAAATTCTTTACCAGATTTGTTAGCACAAAAGTCTTCACAGACTCAACCCCTAACTAATGAGGTAACTGGTGAAAATGCTCCTACAAACTTGAATTATCAGCAGCTTCAAAATGTCATAAGTTCACTCATAACTGGTTTGCAAGGTCAGTTAGATGCTACTAGAAGATTGTATTCACCACCAGCATGTCTGTTAGCAACAGGTTCAGGAATTCAAAATGGGACCAGTCAACCAATTATTGGCCAATCAGTACAAGATCTGTGTAGTGCTAACCAGTTGTCTGACTTGCCATACTCATTTGTCAGTCCTATCAGTCAAAATGTACAGGTAACCTGTTCTACTTCCTCTGAACATGTGCACAACTCGATGGAAATTTCTAGACAGGACTTAAACAGCCAAGGGGAGATAATGCTTAACTCTGGTATGAACGTTGAGAGGGTCATTCCTGGTGAGACATTGGGATCAGATGGACAGCTACTTTCTGGAGAAGAAAGGCTTAATGAATCTCTTATGACAGAACAATACGGTAAGCTTAATATTTGATATTAGATTAGTCAAATATGAAAAGGGTTACATGTTATACAAATCATGGGTTTGACATGCATGTAACATGTAAAATATGTCAACAAATTGATAAAAAAAAAATCTTTACAAATGTACATTATACCACAACAAATGTTAAGTATAATGTTACTGTAGCAACCAATGCTGTTTAATTTGGAAAACACTTTAAACTTTTCATGCATTGGACATTTCTTGTTAATCTGTTTTTCAATTGTTACAAATGTAGATATTTTGATATTGGATGTTGCACCACAACTGTAACTTATTCCACGTCTCATTTTTATACATGTATCTATTTATTTTTTATTTCTCATGTACTTGCAGATTCTATGTATGAGGATCAAAGTTTTCTTTACAACAAAAATCTGGAACCATTTCTAAATTCAAGGGAAGATAATTCTACAATTGACAGTAGCAATATTGATGAAGGCATAGTTATTGGTCAAGTGTCAATTCAGCATATACCAGTAGATGGTTTGTATAGATTGTGTTTATTCTTCATACCCATGTCACAGAGTCACTGTGGGCAGATGCAGGTCTAGGAGTCTGGTCCCTTTCCCTGCCTGTCAGTTTGTCTGTGTCATGTTAAATAAGAGTAACTGTTTTGTGTTATCTGAAACTTAAAAAACTTTTCTCTGGATCTGTCAGAAATTTTACACAGTGATTACAGATACATTAAAGAATTGCACCTTCGATTTTGGATGATTGCAAAAAGAAATTTAAGTTCTGACAGATTTATTTCAAAACATAAAAACGTAATAAAACAACGTCTCAGATCTCATCTTAGATACTTCTTAAAAAAGTCTCGAAAATTTTTATGGTTTTTAGAGGAGCCAGAATTGGTATAATACTCTCTGCAAATTTACTTTGAGCAGAAAAAAAGTAAGATGACCGGTTTTGATTTTTGTGGATTTCACAATTACAAAGCTACAAAAACACATTACTTTTCATTTGTTGAAGTAAGAAGTTGAATGCCAGAAAAACCAGGCTAAACTTAACCTCTAGTAAAATACCTTGACCAAGTAAAGATTAAACCTGGTTTTAACTTTTTCAATTGTTCATTGCACTGAATACATAATCACCTGTTTTGTGTGTGATGAACATTTAAGATGGTTCATCCTGATTTTGAAATTTGTTCTTGCCCTTGGAATTTATTGCCATAAGGCCATTATAAATTAATTCCTAGATTGATCAAAAATGAAAATGATTTACCAAAAAATCAAAAATAATTTTTTTTGAGGTAGCTGAAAAAATAGGGGCGGGAAGGGTTGGGATATCTAGGATATTTTTTTATATTGGCCTTAAGTTCAGAGTTCAAATTTGCCATATGCACTATTTTAGTATTTCATAGAATTGTAGAATGTATGTGTAGAAAATAAAATAAAATCAAAAAGGCTTAAAAAAAAAGTACTTTCATACATTACAGGTTGTGAAGAGATGACAGATGGAATTACTTCGAAGAACCAGATGCTGTTATCAAATGATATAGAGGAAGATTTAACCAATGTTCCCAATATGTTCAAGCATTGTAAGTTTTCAATTAGAAGAGCTTCTTTTAAACTGCAACTATTCTATTAGAGCAGACTACAAGAAGATTATTATTTTGAACAATTCATATGTAGTTGCTCAAAGAGACTACCATCCATTAAAAAAACAGTAATAAAGTGTCTTCTAAATTACGGCTTGTTATGTGAGCTGTGTCCCCTACACTTACTCCACATCTCATTATTATTTTCTATTATTACCCCCTCAAACATTTTCATCCTAAAATAGCCAAAATTGACACATATATTTTGTAAAATGATATTTGAATTAAAAATTCCATTCTTTAAATGAAATTTAAAAAACCAACTAAACAACTCATTGTTTATTTATTTTTGGTCCATCTACAGATATAGAGGGGCATAAAGTGGTCTGGTCTGATTCTCCATCGGTCTTAATGTTTATATCAATCAGATTAACCTTTACACTTTTGAAGTGACTTTTCAATGTTGCAAGGGGGCATAATTGTCCCTAGCCACATCCTTGTTCTTATTGAATTGATCATTATTCTTTCTCCTTCAGATTGTTTAACATGTAAGGCAGCCATGTTCAATGATGAATGTGAATTCCACCCCAGTGGGTATAACCACATCAAAGATACACCAATACTGTCTAAAGCTAGGACGTCCATTCCTAGTTGTCTGACGCTGCAGCCTACCTCAACCTTTGAATACAATGCCTACTTGGGTATGAAAATAATATGATGATTAGGTGCAACCTAAGTTCGGGGTGTGGCAAGGTTACTTATAGGATAATTAATTGGGTCGAGTGAATAACCAAAATATGATCACGAGTCGGTGAACGCACACAGATTTATATGAGTGCGTTCCCGCACGAGTGATCATATTTTGGTTATTCATGAGACCTAATTGATTATCGTATTTATTACATAGATAAAATGCCGCTAATAAATAGTTTTTAATAAATTTATTTTAATGGCGTATGAATTTAGACCCCAGGAGTCATGCCGACAACGCAATACAATTCACGATTCATAATTGAGTTTGACCAGAAAGGACGCAAGAGTGAAAATATTTTTGTTATTTCACACTGTGAATTTACCAGATTTTATTTCACTGGGAAAAATCGGTATTTCATATGCATCTATGTAATAAATAGAAATAATTGACAGCTTAAGACACCTATTAATAAAGATGCTATACTATGTGCCAACAGTTCATGCAAACATTTAGCAAAAGTTCTTTAAGATTTTATTTTCATTCACATATTATCTTTTAGGGATTTCACAATAACATAGTACCACGTTTTTCATTTTAAAATCGCAATCAAAGTTAAGGTTCAAATGCCATATCTTAACCTCCAATTAAATACCTCAACCAAATAAAGTACCATTTTATGTCATTAAACCTGGTTTTAACACCATTTGAATACCCAAATCATTCATTTCTGTGAATATATATATATAAAACTACCTGCTTTTGTCTGAATCAGTGTACAAAGTAAACTTGGGATCCTTTAAAAGATCCTGCTATTTGGATTTGCAGGAAACAAAATTTGAAAATTGCAATTAATTATAATCTGTTTACCGGTACATGATGTGCTAAATATAATCCAAAGAATTAAAACAGAGACTGCAATTTTTAAGTTGTTATTTTAGCAGTAAAATTATAAAATCATAGATTTATATATATGTGAAAAATGCTTCATTATAGGTGTATGGACTAAAGAAAGTATTCCAGCTCAAACCAAATTTGGTCCTATGGTTGGCAAATTGGAGAAGGGGAAACCCACAGACCCTGAGGTGGCTCTGTGTTTCCCAACATGGAAGGTATACTGCATGTTCTATCAATATTTGAATTAGTATTTGAATACATGCCCACAATTGAACAAAGTGTTTCTAAGATATGAAAATCCTCCTTTATCTGTTATGCCATTCATTTAGCAGCAAAATGATTGAATGATTGATTGTTAGTTCCTGTATGTCCTGTTGACCATATTTCAGCCTTTATCAGAACAACAACAAATTTTTAATTACCAATAAAAAGAGCAAAATGAACAAGGTTCTATTTCAAACAAATGTACATGTTGTAACTATCAATTCTTTTTGGAGATGGAAAAATATTTAAAAAGGAGGATTTTTTTAATTGCTTTGATGTGTAGTTCAGGAGCCATGCAATCAATTTTATTCTGCATTGTTTACTTACAATATGGTACAAAAAAGGCAGTAAAAATAATGCAATTATTGCAAATCACTAACTTGATGAGATATTGGTGTTAATTGTTCCTTGTATAGCTTAGGTAAAGTTGAGGCAAAGAAATCAAACAGACACATAGAATTTGGCAGTATTATTAAACGAAAGTCAATATACAAATTACAAAAATAAATATAAATCACATCAATATCATAAATTACCAATAAATTATAATAAAACAACAATATTTTGGGCACAAAAGTCCGCTCATAATACATTAACACAAAAATAGAAAAAGGGTGGGAGAGGCGGGTTATAAAAAAATAAAGAAAGAATGTGTCCATGGGACACAGATGCCCCCGCTGGCCCCAAACAGGAAGTAGATTTCTGACAGGTCTGAAAATCGCTTAGGACATACAGTTTGTCATACTGATCCATCCTACCAAGTTTCAAAACATTCAGGTATACAGTTCCTGAGAAAAGCTTGACGGAAATATTCATATCATGTTCACATATTTTCACATTGGCCTAAGTCCCAAACAGGAAGTAGATGTCTGACAGGTCTCAAAATTGCTTAGGACATACAGTTTGTCATACTGATCCATCCTACCAAGTTTCAAAACATTCAGGTATACAGTTCCTGAGAAAAGCTTGACGGAAATATTCATATCATGTTCACATATTTTCACATTGGCCTAAGTCCCAAACAGGAAGTAGATGTCCGACAGGTCTCAAAATCGCTTAGGACGTATAGTTTGTCATACTGAACCATCCTACAAAGTTTCAAATCATCCTCATGTAAGGTTCCTGAGAAAAGCTTGACGGAAAATTTCATATCATGTTCACATACTTTAAAATTGGCCTAAGTCCCAAACAGGAAGTAGATGTCCAATAGGTCTCAAAATCGCTTAGGACGTATAGTTTGTTATACTCAACCATCCTACCAAGTTTCAAATCATTCTCATGTGTGGTTACTGAGAAAAGCTTGACGGAAATTTTCATAGTCATGTTCACATATTTTAACATTGGCCTAAGTCCCAAACAGGAAGTAGATGTCCGGCAGGTCTCAAAATTGCTTAGGACATATAGTTTGTCATACTCAACCATCCTACCAAGTTTCAAATCATTCTCATGTATGGTTACTGAGAAAAGCTTGACGGAAATTCTGACGGACGTACGGACGGACGTACGTACGGACGGACGGACGGACATGAGTAAAACTTAATGCCCCCCGACATGTTGTCGCGGGGGCATAAAAATATCATGTTTTGTCGTGCAATCGTTGCACATAAGAATGATAAAATTTACTCAGATAGGAAACTATATATTGATCTTAACAAAGAAATGAAATAAACCAATGAAATGAGCAAATTAATCAGTCACGCTAAGATGAACCCTAGAAATAAATGAACCGAAGATAATTAATGTGAAAAAATGCTAACCTGCTTCTCAATTCACAATTAAATATTTTTACATTACAAAAATATATAATTTCAAATTATTCTCTCTTTATATTAATTTATGATTTCAATATTGTGAATTTTTGTTGTTGTAAATCTGTATCTAATGATGACAAAACAAATCACAGCAAACAAAAATATATTTATTTACATAAATAATTTATATAGAAGCAGGAAGCAAGAATGTACAAAGCAAGAAAAGAAAGAAACTGAAGATGACCTCAGTCCAAAATGTTTGAAATGTATCGTTTGTTTTTGAACAGTTATACATGTAACCAAACACTTAAGTTTTTAAACATAATTAAAATTCTGTTAATCATTTCAGGTTTTTTTAGAAAGCCATTTTGAAACACTGGATGTTTCAGATGAAAATGAAAGTAATTGGATGATGTTCCTGAAGCCTGCTAGATGTGAGAAAACACAGAATCTCATAGCTCATCAGTTAGGACATAATATCTACTTCTTCACAACAAAAGAGGTTTTCTGTGGCCAGGAGTTGCTTTACTGGTTTTCTAAGGAATATGCAACTTTATCAGGTAGTTCTGTAATAGTAAAAACATTAAGGCTATTCAAGGAAACATATAAAATTTGGGTGTTTGAAAGCAATCTATATACATGTATTTAAAAATGGGAGATGGGGTTTATGGCACAAAATTGCCAAAATATTGTACCGTATTTTGCCGTGTATAGTGCGCATTTATGTACAATGCGCACCCCCTTTTCATGATGAAAATCTGGGGAAAAAACAAAGTTTTGTGTAAAATCAGCGATCTTTTTCAATGACAGAGAACCCTGAAAATTTGTCTCTTTTTTGAGGTAGAAAGACTACAGATGAAGATTTTTTAATGTAAATAAAATTGTTTTGTAATTATTTGTGAAAATAAAAATAAACTGTTATATTATTTGTGTATTTTATTATGACAGCAAGATCGTAAATCCCGGTAATGGTCCCCCTTTTCAATTAACAAACAACAAGTGTTAACACAAGCTCACATCTTTTGATGAAAACAATAAAGGTGTCAAAACAGTAATGATCAACAAATTACTATTCAAACAATCCTGAAATATTACAGCTGAATGGCTTAAATAGTTAATTGTCCAAGCCAGTTTGACAAAATATCGATGTTTTGTGCAAATTGGCAAAGTGTCAAAACAAATAATTACCAGTAAATCTAAATTATCTCCAGCTTGGGATGAGTATCTATTCACAAAACAATAAGAAAATGGTTATATCTTACTCAAGTTGCTCAAATAATTACATGAAAGAAAATACACAATCATGTAAACAAACCATTCTATTTTTAGAATTATTTAAATGAGGTAACTGAGGGGAATACACAATATTGATTCAGAAAGGAAACCAGTAAAGGGAGAATGAATAAAAAAATTAGAATCATATTTTATTATTCTTATTTTGAATAAATTAGAAATTGGACAAAAGTATTTTTTTAAGAACACAAATGTTTTTACCAACTTGTTTCAAAATGGTGCTCCGAAGTCAATGGAGGAATTTACCCACTACAACAACAACAACAATGGCGGTCGATATGAAAATGAAATTAATAAACAAACACATGAAGACACTGGAATTAAGTTTTTATTCTATAAAAGCATGATAAAATTTATTTAGAGATACTAATAATGAACAGGATTCAATAGAAACCATGTGAGTTATGATTATTGTGTTCAATCATGGATGAATCTTGTGTCAAAAGTCTGACAAACATCGATCTTTTGCCGTTGCTGATGTTCATGAAAATGTATGAAAATCTCGTATCGGGATGTATTATGCGCACCCCTATGTTAGAATTAGGAAAACAATGTAAAAAACTGCGCACTATACACAGCAAAATACGGTATGTGTGGTAGGGGTCTTGAATAAAGTGCCTTCCAAGCTGTGTACATTTATTTCAGGAATAGCCTTGTTTGAGAATCAATTTGATTTAAACACTCATTAGAATATGTTTGCCTAGAGATGTAAGAATTATGTACATTTCTGGGGGTGTCACAGCCCCCGCTCCCGGAATACCGAATACCGTTTAAAAGACTGGAATACAAAATACTCTAAAGATCACGGCATACGCTTACCAAAAGCCTAAAAATTCGGAACATCGTGTACCATGTACCACACCTTGGCGTACCTAATACCCTTTAAAAAGCTAGGAATACCGCGTACCAAAAGGGCTGTGACACCCTCATTTCTTGTACAATATTGTCTCATTTCTAGAGGTACCAAAAGTGGTTTGCTGTGGTAATAGAAATGCTGTCTGTCTATTACATTCTTATTAGCATTATGACAACTACTATTCTCAACAGATTTATTTTTCACCATAAATACTTTGTATACGCTCAAAATTCAGCACCAATCAACAGAACAGTGAGAATTTTTATATAGTTTTATGTTACATGTAAGCCCTTTAGACCCATAAAAGTCAAGTCCACGTTGGGGGACTTGTAATAATTGCTCAACTTTAATTTGTATGAATGATGAGATTTCAAAACAAATACAATCATTAAATTGAAAACCCCTTGAATTTGCATTCTATTGACCAACTGGAATTGATAACTATATGTGAATTGTACTATGTCTATGAAATATTTTTTCAGTCACACTTGTTAATTTTCGTTTTTATATTATTTTCCACTTTATTATATTTTTCCTCAGGTTATCCATCAGAGCCAGGAGATGCCAATTTATCAGAATGTCCAAACTGTGGTAAAATGTTTGTAGACCATGCTACAAGAAAACTTCACATGAAAGACCACCCAAGGAACCAGAAATTTAAATGCCACATATGTGATCATTCATACTCTTCACTTTCATCACTGAAAAGACACACCCTTTTACACATGGGGGTCAAACCACACATTTGCAATGTTTGTCATAAAACATTTAGTGACAGTAGCAACCTTAAAGTTCATCTTAAATTACATACAGGTAAGTGTAAAATTAATCTGGTTGGGCTGTTTAAGGGAGTTATTAAAATATATGAAGCGCTATGTTATTATTTTGCATTTGATTGGTATACATTCCCTCTTTTCGTATACAGTGGGTTATCTCAGAGTTATCTTTTCTTTCCAGAAGGTATTTTATACTAGTTACTGTGGAGAAATATAAGCTTTTCTGCATTTATTTTACTTTTCTGAGAAACCACAAAACTTGATACCAATGAAAATAAATGAATTCACAGTACTTTGATTTCTTTTAGCAAAAATCTGATACTAGAATTACAAATACAAAGCAAAAAGACAAAAGCACAAAATACCTCATTGAACTTATACTGACAATTTAATTAATTAAAATTTTTTTTAGTTTAGAAGTGCTGAAAAAAATCCAACAAATATGACTACAACAACATTAGACATTTCAAATTTTGCTATTTTCTCTTCAGGAATGAAAGTGTTTAGTTGTAACCTTTGCCAAAGAGAGTTCAGACAGAAAGCTCATCTAAAAACCCATATGTTAATTCATACCGGTCAAAAGAATCTCAAGTGCTACTTCTGTGATAAAACATTTGCCAGAGAGGGTGATCGTAAGCAACACGAATATCAACATACAAAGGAAAAATCTTACACATGCGAAGAGTGTGAAAAAGTCTTTTACAAACTTCAAAATTATAAAAGACATCTTTTGATACATACTGGAGTACGAGACTTCGAATGTGAATTTTGCATGAAGACATTCGGACGAAAATATCATCTTCAAAGACATTTGGAGAAATGTCATTCTAGAAATGAAATCTTTGAGGAGAAAGATCTGATATTAAATAATGCTGATCTGAAAAGGATACTCAATTCATAATATTTTTTCTTAATTAAAAATCATGAAATTCTTTCACTTTATTCTCCAAGTAATATATTATTAATTAAAGTTTGTTTTTGCCTACAAAAACGATGTCTCCCCCCCTTCCCCCAAAAAGTTCTCTAAGTTGAAAAGGCCATTACTCCAATATTAATTTGAGGATCAAAATTTCCTGGTAATATGCACAACTACATATGGTGTCCTTCCTATAAACCAAGTTTCATTAAATTTGGTTCAGTAATTTTAGAGGAGTTGTGCTGACAAGATGTTCAATGAGGATATTCAGCACAATTTCTAAGTTCAAATGGCCATAACTCCAACATTAATTTGAGGATCAAAATTTCCTGGTAATATGCACAACAACATACAATGTCCTTCCTATATACCAAGTTTCATTGAATTTGGTTCAGTAGTATTAGAGGAGTTGCGCTGACAAGATGATAAATGAGGATTTTCAGCAAATTCCTAAGTTCTAAGGGCCATAACTCCGACAAAAAATTTAGAATCAAAATTTCCTGGTAACATGCACAACTACATATGGTGTCCTTCCGATATACCAAGTTTCGTTGAATTCTGTTCAGTAGTTTCAGAGGAGTTGGGCTGACAAGATGATAAATGAGGATTTTCAGCAAATTTATAGTTCAAAAGTGGGGCGAGACATAATGACGCACCAAATATGAAGTTGAAATGATTTGAAAGTTATAGAGTTGTTTGGTATTTCCATCTTTCATATATTTTAATATGAAAAATGGTATTCTGACATTTGTATGTACTTTGGTCATCTGTTTGAAACTATGAAAGGTTTGAAAGCGATACCTACTTTTTTCAATCCTTTTTAAACAAATTTGTTTTATTTTATTTTTGGTTCATCACGTGAAGACAATAGGATCATTTACCTGGTAATTGATTGATCATGAGTGGTACAATAGGGTTATTTTCCCCAAATGTAAACAATGCAGGGAATATCCAAAATTGTTTCCTTACTATGGAAACATAATAAAACATTTTATTTTATCACATGACTACATAAGCCAGTCATATTAACATAAGAAAATTACCAAGAATGTAATAATAATAAGTTCTGTTTTAAATAGAATACACTTGCTTTAGCTTTAGTAAAAAACAACACTATTTTCAACATAAAAAGCATCCATAATTTTTTCAATCTCATTAAAATAAGATTGTAATTTTTTATACGACCGCAAAATAATTGCGGACGTATAATGGTATGATGCTGTCGTCGTCGTTGTCGTCGTCATTGTCGTTGTCGTCGTCATTGTTGTTGTCTGTTAACTTTAGTGTTTACACCATAACTTTAGTTCTAGTTATCCAAATGCAATGAAATTTGACAATAATATTTCTTACCCTTAAAGGATGGATGGGATTGATTTTGGGAGTCCCCCTTTTTTTGTTTAGAAATAAGGGCCAAAAGGGGCCAAATTGCAACTTTTTTGTTTGTTCTTACAAAAACTTTTTCAAAAATCTTCTTCTCTGAAACTACTGAACAGAATTCAATGAAACTTAGTCTGATTGATCATCAGGGTGTCCTGCACTTAAGTTATGTTTCGATTTATGATTCGTAAAAAAAAATGGCCGCTGTGGCTAAAAATAGACCATGGGGGTCAGACTACTGTTTTTGGCTAGTAATTCAAAAAGTATAAGAGATAGATGAAATCTGATGCCACCCTGCTGCTTCAGGATCAAAAGTTCTACAAAAGTCTCCATTTGGTCGAAGTTGTCAGATGACGCATTATAGGGGTTACGGCCCCTTAAAGGTGAAAAATAGCATTTTTTCATGTTTTTGCCCTATAGTATGAAAACTATTGCAGATAGCAAAAAGCTGTTGCTTGCTTAATTGTTCAGCTCATTTAGCTCTACAAAGTCTCCATAGGGATGAAGTTGTCAGATGACTCCTTATAGGGGTTACGGCCCAAAAAAGGGCCAAAATCGAAACATTTTTATTAGTGGACCGATTTTGAAATTTTTTTTTTGCATGTTTGTTCTTGTAAAATAGCGGATGCAAAATTTAGAATTAATTTTTGCTACCCCATCTTTTTCCCCTTATTATGTAATTAGGGGCCAAAATTGAAATTTTTTTACTTGTGATCCGATTTTGAAATTTTTTTTTGCATGTTTGTTCTAGTCAAATAGTGGATACAAAATTGAGAATTAATTTTTGCGACCCCCCTTTTCCCCCTATTATGAAATTAGGGGCCAAAATCCAAACTTATTAATTTGTGGTCTGATTTTGATCTCCTTTGGAAAAAAACAAAATTCCTTTTAAAATGTGAATTTAGAAAGTCCACCAAAAGCTGCATGTGTCAAAAACGTTTGTCAGTCCACCATGGGCTGCATATGTCCAGAGCAATTGACTATCCATATTGGGCCTAAAACCTACAGGGTTCAACATGTTGCGATCGTATCATGCTGCGCTCGGCTAAGCTTTTTATTAATAACCTGAGATTATATTGAACATCTTTGTAGAAAATAAAGACATTAATGTATGCATATTAGAAGTTTGACTGACAATCACAATTTGTTTTATTTGCATATTTAAAAGGATTTTCATAATTTCTTTCAACTTCGTATACCAACACAACATCATATCAAATTTTACAGTATGTAATAAGAAAGCAAAATCGTGTTTATTCGTGTAATACTCATTGCTTACCAACTGTTCATGATTTCTTTTGTGTTAAAGTGGACTCCCTTGAAATTTTAAATCAGAACTGCATCAAACTTTATACAAACAAATCAAGAACTTAACATTTGAAAAGAAAAGAAGGCAACAGAAAAAAACTAGAGGCTCCCAGGAGCCTGAATCGCTCACCTGATCTCTTATGCCAAAGTTGGAATAAATTTCACAACCTTCAAGTATACAAAGTTGCAAAACAATCCCTTCAGTGGTTTCAGAGAAGATTTTTGGAAATCAGTTTAAATTAATAGAAACTAGAGGCTCCCAGGAGCCTGAATTGCTTACCTGATCTTTTATGCTAAGGCCTCTTACCTAGTGTACAACATTGTCTACATGTACTTTGTAAGTAACATTAAAGAAACTAGTAAGGATAGAAAACATTTTTAAGATAAAGAATACAAAGTTTACAAAGCTTTCCATTTGAAAAAAACTAGAGGCTCCCAGGAGCCTGAATAGCTCACCTGATCTCTTATCCCAAAGTTTGAATAAATTGCACAAACTTTCATGTATAAAAAGGTGCAAAACAATCCTTTCAGTGGTTTCAGAAAAGACTTTTGGAAATCAGTTTAAATCAATAGAAAAAAACAGTTAAAGGGCAATAACTCCTTTAAGGACCTTTTGATGCTGAACAAGAAAAGTTGCTTCGGATTTTCTCATCTCTTATACTTTCGAGTTATAAGCCAAAAACAATGGTCTGACCCCCCTGTTTTATTTTTAGCAATGGCGGCCATGTTGGTTGGTCAACGTGTATATAATTCACAAACTTGGTAGAGGACATCCTAAAGATCAAGTGTATCAAGTTTCAAAGCAATCCCTTCAGTGGTTTCAGAGAAGAAGATTTTTTAAAATCAGTAAAAATTAATGGAAAAAAACAGTTAAAGGGGAGTAACTCTTAAATGGCTGATCTGACAATTTTGACCCTGAAATCATTTTTGTAGATCTCAATGAGCTTAACAATTCTGCAATGCTAACTTTTCCTCTAGCTCTTATGATTTTCAAGATATTATCCAAAAACTGCAAAAATGGTAAATTTTGATGATTAAAGGGCAATAACTCCAATAAGGAGTATTTTCACAACTTCGACTCAATGAAGGGATTTGTAGAGCTTTTGATGCTGAACAAGGAAGTTGCTTCGGATTTTCTGTATCTCTTATACTTTTCGAGTTATAAGTCAAAAACAAATGTCTGACCCCCCCCTATTCTATTTTTAGCAAAGGTGGCCATGTTGGTCAGTTAACGTGTATATAATTCACAAACTTGGTAGAGGACATCGTAAAGATCAAGTATACCAAGTATCAATGCAATTCCTACAGTGATTTCAGAGAAGAAGAGTTTTGAAAATCAGTTAAAATTAATGGAAAAAAAACAGTTAAAGGGGAATAACTCTTATACGGCTGATCTGACAATTTTGACCCAAATCATTTTAGTAGATCTCACTGAGCTTAACAATTCTGCAATGCTAACTTTTCCTTTAGCTCTAATGGTTTTCAAGATATAGTCCAAAAACTGCAAAAATGGTCTATTTGACAATTAAGGGGAAATAACTCCAATAAGGAGTCGTCCCACAACTTTGACTTAAAGGAGAGAAATGTAGAGCTTTTGATGCTGAAGAAGGAGGGTTGCTTCAGATTTTCTCTATCTCTTATACTTTTTGAGCTATAGGCTAAAAACTATGGTCTGACCCCCCTGTTCCATTTTTAGTAATGGCAGCCATGTTGGTTCGTTGACGTTTATAAATTTCACAAAAATGGTAGAAGACATCCTAAAGATCAAGTGTACAAAGTTTCAAAGCAATCCATCAGTGGTTTCAGAGAAGAAGATGTTTGAAGAAAAGTTAACGGACGGACGGACGACTAATGATGACAATAGCTCACATGACCCTTCGGGTCAGGTGAGCTAAAAAGGAGAACATTGACTCATCAGATGCCCAAAAGATTGAAAATGACTAACACAATAAGAATATGAAGAGTGTAGATTGAAGAATTATAAAACTATAACTGACAAACTAGATACCAAATTAAAATTAAGACAAGAACAGAATTTCTGGGTCCCCAGTCGAGCGGCAAAAATTCTTAAGTCAGTTGTTAAACAGGGCGAAGGTAAATGGCAAACCTGGAAATGCATCCTACTATGGGAAACTTTCACTTTAAGCTGCATACTAAATATCAAAAGCTTCTTTATAATATTAGCTGAGAAATCTGTTACCGAAAAAAGTGTGACAGACAGATGCATACATGGATGGACGTCCAGCATTTTAATGTCCCTGCTCTGTGTTGTGGCTGGGGACAATGAAAGAACCTTAGTGAGCATGCTCACATTCCCCAAGCATTCTTGCTATTTGACTATAAAAATTAACTATGAGCTAGTAAACTTTTGATGATAAAAATTTGTGATAACATACACCGTTTCATATGTTATACTTCTTGTATACCAAGTTTCGTTAAATTCTGTTCAGTAGTTTTAGAGGAGTTGCGTTCAGAAAATATAATTCCAAAAATTATACGAGACTTACCTTGGTTAAGTTGAAGTATAATTGGGATTCTATGAGTCATAGACTCACTGGAGGGCTAAAATGAGATAGTGCTGCGCATGTGCTTAAATCAGTCTTAAAAGCAATCAGGAGGTTCATTTAGGTCACATAAAGACGAAATAGTGATTGCTATAATATATTATTAATGCCTAGAACATGTACCGCGTACAAATGCTGGGAGGGCGGGTGGCATTTTAGCCCTCCAGTGAGTCTATGACTCATAGAATCCCAATTATACTTCAACTTAACCAAGGTAAGTCTCGTATAATTTTTGGAATTCTATTTCGTCATCTCACTTCCGGTCAAAAATGAGACTTCAAAGCCTGTGACCGTACAGAATGAAACTTATGATTAAACATATACTCACCAATAATCTGTTAATGGTGAGGTCTAAACACTCCTTGAACAAACTTGTCCTCAGTTTCAATGTTCTTGTTATAATATTTAGCAAATGTTTTCTCTCTACTCCATCCAGCTTTATTCAAAATAACATCTAATGGTACAGAGTTAATACTTGCTTTAGAAGTAACAGCTGAGCGAACACTATGCGGACCATAAATCTTAGAGTCGATTCCTGCTGTCGACAAGATTGTTCTAATCCATCTTGAAATAGTATCTTTACTGATTTCTTTGTGTGGTTTAGTGTAACTTAAAAGTAACTTCGAACAGTTATTTCTAAACAAACTTGTCCGTTTCAAATATTCTTTAACAACAGTGTATATACACAAACGCCTATCTGGCGGATAAGCCTTAAAATGAACAAACATTTCCCGCTTTGAGGGTCTACTTTGCTTAAGAAGCCCATCATAACTAAAAACGTATTCTGAACGTAACTTTTTACAATTATTTACAGAAAGTAAGTGTATGGACTGGGTTCTTGCAGCTCCAGTTAATGCAATAAGCATAGTTAATTTTAATGTTAATTCTTTCAAATTCAGACTTCTTACAGGTGATAATTTACGAAGCACAAGCAATACTTTATCCACATCCCAAGTAGATGAATATCTAGGTACTGATGGTCTTAAATTAAATACTCCTCGTAAATAACGGATAACCAAAGGATTCTGTCCAATTAAAACACCATCTATCTTAATACCAAAAGCTGATAGAGCACCTCTAGTAGTATTCAAAGTACTATAACCTAAACCCAGATCAAACAAATATGTAAGATATTCTAAAATTTCGTTTATATGTGGCTGAAACTGATTAATTTTCCTTTCACGACAATATCGAATCCATCTTTCAATGCAAGATGAGTACTGTTTCTTAGTGCCTGTTTTCCAGGAGGACATAAGTATTTCGGTTGTCTTTTTAGAAAGTCCTGACTGTCTGAACTGTTCCCGGACAGGTAACATGCTATCAACACTAACTTGTCTTTTAAAGGATGTTGATGTACCTTGTCGTGTGGTAGATAAAGTAACTGAGTTTTCCTCTGTAGAATACGAGGTGTGTCTATCAGCATTTGCATCAGAACGGAGAACCATGGCTGAGTCGGCCATAATGGTATTACTATAATTGCATGTGCTTTGTCTGTTATCAACTTCTGTGTGCAGGAACCCAGTACACTGAAAGGTGGAAATAAATAAACACAATTAAATTTTCCCCAATCAATGAGGAAAGCATTTATATGACTAGCAAAAGGGTCTGGTTTAAATGCACAATACTGATCAATCTGATTGTTCAAACGGGAGTACAATTGTCACATAAAATTTGTACATGTTTATTCACTACTTTATCCTTAAAAGATTTTAAAGCAAAGAAAACGGATAACATTTCTAGGTAATTAATATGGTTTTCCCTCTCAACAACTGACCAATGACCACTTGCTTGATCTGTTTCTACAACTGCACCCCAGCCTGTTAATGATGCATCGGTCTTAATAGTTATATCAGGATTACCACGATTTATTATTCTAACCTGATCATGTATATTATTTACCCACCAAAAAAGGTCTTCTTTCATTTTAACAGTTACAACCATAAATGCATCAAAGTCACCACAAGCTTTCTTGAGTGCTACAATTTTAGCTTGTTCTAATTGCCTATAATACAATTTTCCATAATCTACTGCAGAAAAACTAGAAACCAACAGTCCAATAACTCTAGCAACTTCTCTAATAGAAGCCTTAGACTTGAATGAAAGACTTTCACATTCTTTCTTAATAAGATCTTGTTTTTCTTCAGGCAAGTAAACAATCATTTTTTCCGAATCAATTGTATTACCAAGAAATGTTATCGTTTTGCTTGGCTTAAAAATAGATTTATCTGGATGAATGATAAAACCTAAACCTTCCATTAAATTAACAGTTTCTGTAACATTCATTTGACATTCTACTACTGTGTCTCCAAAAAGTAAACTATCGTCTATATACCCTATGTTAACATAGCCTAAGCTTCTCAATTTTGCAAACACAGGTTTCATCAACTTTGTAAACAATCTAGGAGCAGATGCTAAACCATTTGGCAAGCAGGTATATTGAAAAACTTTATCTTTCCATTTAAAGCATAAAAATTTTTGATGCTCTTCAGCAATATTAACACTATAATATGCATGTCTGAGATCAACTGATGCCATAAATATGTCCTTTTTGACTAACAAAACTGCTTTTTCAAAAGAATCCATTTTAAAATGATAGTATACTACTTTTTCATTTAATCTTTTTAAATTTAAAATCATTCTAAATTCTCCATTCTTTTTAGGTCGAACAAAAATTGGAGACAAAAACATGTCTTTTTCATATTGAACTTCTTTGATTATATATACCTTTTGGTATCAAATTATTAAAAATTTCATTATCAATTATCTCAGTTTCCTTTACGTTAAAGTTAACTCGAGCCTCAAAATATTTCTGTTTTGGACATACACCATCAATAAATTCAATATGACAATGCTCGACAATATCTAAAATGTTTGGGTCTGCTGTTATTTCACCCCATTTAGAGATAAAGTTTTTCAATCTACCTGCTTGGAAATCAGTACTAACCTGATCTAATTCTTCATGCCTCCCCTCTTGGGATTTTTTGAACCCCCTGGGGTACTGTCACTTGTCTTGTACGAGTTGTCGTAGCTTCTTCTGACCATACCACGGCCTCGGCCACCTCTGCCACGGCCACCTCTACTATATCGTGACCTGCCTGTACTAAAGCCTCTACGCACACCCCTTCTTACAATTCGGCTTCCCAGTTTGTTACAGGTTTCAATTTCTTTAGCCGACTTAGACAAATCATCTCCGAAAAGAAAAGAGGTAAATGGCAAAGAATGGGCACATAAGTGGACATAGTCCCAACATAAATCAGGCTTAATCAAGTCTTTCCTTAAAAGGTTAATTTGTCTATTACAGTGGCCCAGTAATGCCAGAGAATCATTACAGTTTTCAATCATATCATTACTAGTTTGATCATCTTGAGCCATTGTGTTTACAACCTTGGTAAGAATAATTGAAGCTTTGATAACTGACTTTTCAATGTTCTGAAGTTTTTTATCTGTTTGCTGAGTCGTGGGTGTCATAAGATCCCAAACTAAAGGGTTTGTACGAACCACTGTTAAGCCTGTGCAGTTTTCAGGTCTAGTATTAACATCTTGCTTTGTCAACTCATTGTATTGTACCTCATCCATACCATTTTGGAAAAGGTCTGTTACATTTTCAGCTAAAGTCTGATCAACCTTAGTGGAGCATACCTCTTTAATCTTAAACCTTTTAGACATAGAGCTAAATTTACTAGGCGTAACAGAATCATCTTCAGCTTTTCTTTTCTCAGATTCATTATGAACTGACTCTTCGTCTATATCATCTACCTCATCTATATCATCTTCTTCACCCTCATAAAACTCAGTTTCTAAATTATCTATTCTATCACACAGTGACTGTATTTTATTATTTTGAGCTTGCTGCCCAGCTTGTATGTTTTGCAACATTTCAATAATTGCTGAGTTGTCATCTGAACTGACATTTTTACTAGAAGGTGTTACTGGTTTACTTCTAGAACTATAAGTTCGTTTGCCTAGACCCGATGTAGAGGGGGCAGATGTTGTACTTTTCGAAGACTGAGGGTCACCATGTCCCTTTTGTTTAGAAATTTCACTCTCATCTTTATCGAGCGCTTTGCCCCTTTTCTTTGAACTCGGGGTCTCATTTAAATCTAAATCTAATAGAGCGTCTTCGTCTAATGATTTGGTTTTACTCGATACCATTTTTTCAGCCATTTTCCTGACCATGAGGCGAGCAAAGGCCGATTTACGGCAAATGCCAAATTACGACGCTATGTCGTAATTCTGTCGTAAAATGGTAAAAATTAATAAACAAAACCAATATTTTAAGCCAACCTCGTTGACTTTCTAATAACTTGTATTTATTTATATATTTTGCCAACCGCGTTGACAAATATCTAAGACAACTACGTTGACTTAATAAAATTTATGACTGACTGTTAGGAGAAAGAAAAAATTTCTTCTCCAGTTCGAACCACGTCCGAACTCTAAGAATGCAGCCAGCACACTGATTTAAGCACATGCGCAGCACTATCTCATTTTTGACCGGAAGTGAGATGACGAAATAGAATAAGGATTTCTCTGCAAATTTTTAAGTCCAAACGGCCATAACTCCCACAAAAATGTGTGGATTATAATTTCCTTGTAAAATGCACAACAACATATGTTCTTCTTTCATACCAAGTTTCATTAATTTCTGTTCAGTAGTTTAAGAGGAGTTGCGTTCACAAACTTTGATCACAGACAGATGGACCGACTACTGACTGACAGTCCAGTCAAAAACATCGTACATGTACCCTTCAAATCTTCCTTGCTAGGGGTATAATAAACTTATGCCTGAAGTCATGTAATTTAGGATTTAAGATTTACAGGCTAAATATTACAAGGTCCAAACAAATTTTTATAGGTCATAAATGGGATCAGAACTATGCAAATCTCCATGGCTGTGTCTGGGGTAGGAATTACCTTACTGCATGTACTGTTTTGACAATTATTTACAGATGATTTCATAGCTTTAATGTGTCTTCAATACAAGTGTTGATGCCTAATAGTGATCTGTTATTCTTGTATAGAATTTCAGGCAAATTGGTTCGTATCCCCCCTTTATTTTGGCCTCAGTAGACTGTTCATTTGTAAGAGGGACCCCCCCCCCTATTTGAAAATTTCTGGATCATCCCCTACTAAGGCTTCAAAATCAATAAAAAAAAAAATCAAAACATTTGAATTTTGAAAATTTTTATTAGCACTTCAAATTTTTAATATATCATTAATGTTTCCAAAATAGAAAATTTGACTTCTTTAAGAGGCTGCAGGTGACCTTTGTCATCATACATATACATTTACAAAAATACTGATGAATAAACACTAAAAGCTTTTATAAACAAAATGTGTTATTTGAAATTTCAGACATTAAATACATTGTTTTGTACTGTATAAATACCGTATCATATATTTGGAATTGGACAAGTTTACAAATAGAAAATTATCTTTGATATATATATTTGTGATAAAAGGTCAAAATATCACATTAATAGTTGGCTAAAAGTTTCAAGTAATAAAAGAAAAGGCAAATTAGTGAGAAATCTTTGGAAAAAAAAGCCCCCAAAATAAAACTACCCCCTTTAAATGCTACAATGAAAAAGAATGAAATATGAAATACAACAATGCATGGAAGATGAAAATAACACTACAATGGACATATGACAAGAATAATTAATAAATGTTTAAAAAAAATACTTATTGAAAAAAAAAGTTGAAAACTATTCCCCCTCCCCCTTCTCAAAATAGACCCAAAAATCAGGGATGATTTTACATGTCTGAAAAAATAGCTGAAATTATCTGAAAATATTAGGGTTGATGTTTGGAAAATAGCAGATCCTTGCACATGGAATGGTTTCTGTTTCTTGTTGAAATAAAAAATGTAAATGACAAAATAACCGAAATCAGTAAAATAGCTGAAAAAATCATCCCTGATAAATGTGTTGGTACCTGATAGCAAATTAAGTTGTTTCTGAGATAACATGCAACAATTGTTTGAATAAACACTAAATTCATCCTAACTGTAAAGTCTGTCTCTTTGTACATTATAAATAGTTTAAAAATCATCGAAGATGAAACATTACTTAGTCTTCTTTTGCCACAGACTGCTTGACTTTAAAAATATCAAGATCATTTATAAGACTTATGAATATTCATAAATTTACATGAATATTCATATATTTGATGTCCAATAGAATCACAGTAGGTTGATTTTGAAAAACAAATGACAATGGATTCTTCCTCATAACTGAAATAGAAAAAAAAAAATTATTGATATTAAATAAATAGAGCATAGCAAAAAAAATAATATCCAATCATTTTGAGAATCACAATATGGTGCTGAGTTTTATAGAAATTTCACCCATTACAATTTAAAAGTATTAGCAATGTCTGAAAAATGTATTTTTTTTTTTAAAGTTTTTGGGTCTAAGTGTTCAAAATATTTGACTGATTTCTAGAAGTTGTAATATATACATCTACATATAACTGTACAGAACTATAAATGAGTTCTATAAATAGTTTTTATAAGATAATTAGATATGTATTTGACATAACCTACATATAGCAGTGGCAATTTAAAAATGCACATTGGAAAACATCGAGTTAAGTTTTAGTGTTCATAAGAAATTGTTGACTGATGGACATAGCAAAAATTAAAGGGCATCAGCATCATGAGATGTATGATGTCAGTAGCTCTAACCATATCAAGTGTCTTCTAATCTCCTTCTCCCTTATCTAGAAACCCGTTTGAAATTTTTAAACCTCTTGAAACTTACATCATCAATATCCTCATCCTCGTCATCAACATCGTCGAAAATGATATCTCCTCCTTGTTCACCGTCTTCTGCGGCATCATTAATTCTAGCTGTAAACACATAACAATTTTGGTTTAAATCGAAATCTGAATACAAGTAGGTACAAAAATGTTTGAAGAAACAATATTAATAAATTTATTTTTTAATGCAGTTTGATATATTTATTATAGAAAATTATACATCAATGTTGTTATTTAAGATATCAAATGAACTACTTCTTATTATACATATTCTGTGAAAATAAATGTTAATATGTTACATTTCAACATTACAGTATCTTCAAAACACTGTTTTCAAAGTATCATGTATGGTGCTGGATTTGGCTCTTTTTTCCAAATTACTTTTCTTTCTATAATTTCAAGTCTTTACCCTTCACAAAACATTTTTATTCAAACACTGATAATGAGAGGTTACTCCTTGATAAGGGCATATATGCAGCTAACTAAACCAAACCCTTTATTGATTACCCCTTTGGTATTTTGTATCATAGACTTACCAGATTCAGGTAATTCACCATAGGCTTTAAGATTTCTAGCTTCATCTGGTGTGTACTTTAATATAACGTCGGCTTTTGTGTCTTGATAATCTCTTAGACCTAGTAATATGATATCACCTCCGTTTATCCAGACCTGAAAATATATACTGAATAATACATGGCAAAATCTGTATCATATGCTGTATTTACCCGAGACACCTATATCTGACCGAGGGCCAACGGCCCGAGGTATGATATAGGTCGAGGGTTAATACAGCATGTGATGCAGATTTTGCCATGTAATGTTCATTATATCATATAAAATAAAATATTGATATTTTGTAGGGGTGCGATATAGGGTATGCGATATAGGGTTAGGGGTGCGATATAGGGTAAGAGGTGCGATATAGGGGGTGCGATATAGGGTATGCGATATAGGTAATGTGCTTTGTCCTATAATGCATATTAAAAAAGACTATATTTATACTTCAATATATGATATAAGTACATAATGTAATACCAAAAGCGATTGATAATTCTATTCTGATTAGAATGGCGGTCATCCATGGAAGAGGATTTTTGCCTGCGTCTTAAAATATTCGGTAAACAGGAAGTAGATGAGGAATCAGCATAAAATCGCTTAACACCATATAGTATTATAGGAAGAAGCTACATACCAAATATCAAGAGACTGTGACTTGTATTTGCTGGAAAAATGCAATGGAAATTTTAATGACACCACAGGACGCAGGACGACACAAGATGATGGATAGTGTCATAGTGACTCCTATATGTTGTTTTGCAACGCTTTGCAAAGTGACATAAAATACTTGAAACTAGAAAAACTGTGAGAAGCTGCTCACAAAACCCCCCTTCCAAATCCCAATCAGATCAAATTTTAAAAAAGAAGGTGCACATCTACATTATATCACAAAGATTGTGTGAAAGTTTTGTAAAAATCCATTGAAGGGTTCAAGAGGCATTGCAAAAAACAGATGGGTATCCCCTTGTTGTGAAATGTTTAAGTCCACATTTTGCTATGGGACTCCCCAAAATCCATTGGATCAAATTTTAAAATAGTTGGTGCACATCTACATTATATCACAAAGATTGTGTGAAAGTTTCATGATGTACAAAGAGACAGTCCACGTTTTGCTATGGAAACCCCCATAAATCAATCAGATCAAATCTTAAAAAAGAAGGTGCACATCTACATTATATCACAAAGATTGTGTGAAAATTTCATGAAAATTCATTGTAGGGTTTAAGAGGCCTTGTGGATAACAGATGGGTACCCCCTTGTTGTGTAATGTTTAAGTCCACATTTTGCTATGGGACTCCCCAAAATCCATTGGATCAAATTTTAAAATAGTTGGTGCACATCTATATTATATCACAAAGATTGTGTGAAAGTTTCATGAAAATCCATTGTGGGGTTTAAGAGTACCCCCTTGTTGTGTAATGGCAAAGTTCATGTTTTTCTATTGGAACCCCAGGTAAACTCTCTTAGTATTCTTATGATTTTATGGCATGTATGGGGTTTGTTTTATTTTACATGAATTAAAAATATCAAACAAACAAAACTGTGTAATGAGGATTGTTCCAGAAAATTCTCCCACAGAAGGAAAAAAAACCCCATTGATATCATACATAAAAGTTATTCTGTATTTTGTATACCTTTTTCCTCAACTTTCCTCTTATGTGACACAAGCGTTTGACACCATCAAAACACATAGCTTCTAATCGACCATTACCAAGCATCTTTGTGACTTGAGCATATTCTGAAATCATATAAATTATTCATCTGGATATAATAAAATTTGATTAATATGTTTTAGAACCATGATCTGAGTGTGACTTGTTTTAAAACATTTAATATTTATTAAATCAGGTAAAACTTTAAAACATGTATTAAGTAAGTAAACATATCTTATTTTACAGAAAGAGAAAACTTGCTCAATCTCAAAATATCAGCAAAAATATCCCTACACACATGGCTATTGTATAGGTAAAGAACAAAAATAATTAAAAGAAATGCAAACATTTCCCCCACAGGCAAGGTAAATTAGAGGAGCGCATAAATAATACCTCAAAAATATTTTACAATATTGCTTTAACATATTATTCTTTAGGTTAGCTAGACTTAATGAAACTGACCTTTTAACAAAAAAGCTTATGTGTAAAATTAAGTGTAGAAAACAGCGGCAATCAAAAACCTTGAAATTTATATTATGTCAATGCAAATTTTACATTTACAATTTATAGTGAAAAAGGCTACAGGCTGAAAGTGGTGGTAAATAACTTCATTTACAATGTGTTTCTTGTGACATCTTTGTATAATTATCAGACAGGTTTTAATGAAAATTTTAAACTAATTTTGAAAAAAAAAATTACAGAATGTAGTACTAATATTTATAATAATAAAATGTCTCTTAAAATTTCTTCACTGCATCTTACAAATACACTATAGATTTTAAAAATCAAACATTTTTAAATTCAAAATCTTAAATGAAAAGATGCATTATAGGAGGATCAAAACATGGGCCTCTGAGGCTTTGCCATACATTTTCACTTTCTCTTCTTTTTTGATTACACTAAACATACCTTGTCCATCTTCTTTAAATACTAATTCTCTTTTTTCATTTTCATTCTCGTTCTTTCCTCTTCTCCTATTTTTACCTCCCTTTCCTATAAAATAAAAATATTTTTTAAATGATCATTTAACAACACTTAAGACAAAGTTTTCTGGTGATGAGTATTGATGTTTATAATATAAAGTGTACATATGTATGTAAAAGTTTAGCATATCTACTGATATAAACTTCCCCAATGTGCCTACAACCATGTATGTAAGGATGATTACTGGTCTAGTTTTGGGATTTCTGCCATTTATCTGAATCCTCAGGTTATATTGCCCACAAAAGCCCTGATTTCTTTATAATATATATCATAAAAATATGATTCACAAAGTTTAATTGAATCTTATTTATGCGGTCGTGTGTATTAACAGCCAAATCATGCAAAAATGTTTAACCTATGAAAAAGTTTTCAAAAACCATTTCCCATCAAAATTTTAATGTTGACTAGCTTTCAAGGTCACAAACTATAAACTTTTTTGCTCATTTTGTACTACCTTTACCATGTTTACCTTTTATCTTTTCATTTAAATAAACCTATTTATTTCCAATAAATTTGTGGACACCCTAAACCACTACATAAGATAACAATCTGGTTCTATTGACCCATCACTAATCAGTATTATCATGATTATCACTACAGCACATTTTCATGGAATTCTAAGCAGATAGATTAAACAAGAGTTTACACTAAAGTATGTCTCGCCTGCCGGCACCATCAGAAACAATTATTCTTTCTTACTTCCACTATATTTTGAATTTACATGGATTTTCAGTTTCTGAGATCAAAAATTGTTTATAGAACTTAAACATTGCAAATATATGCAATAAAAATAATCAAAGTCACTCAACCGAAAAATCAAGGCCAAGGTCAAAAGATGGGGATGCAACTGTGGTAAACTACTACTGGGGCAAATGCATACCAAGTTTCATCAACCTAGGACCTATAGTTCTTGAGATATGGAGGTGCTTGCAAAACTTTTCCATTGCTATTATTTGTATTGAAAATTGTCAAAGTCACTCAACCGAAAAGTCAAGGTCAAAAGATGGGGATGCAACTGAGCTAAGCTACTACTGGGACATATGCATACCAAGTTTCATCAACCTAGGACCTGTAGTTCTTGAGATATGGAGGTGCTCGCAAAACTTTTTCATTGCTATTATATGTATTGAAAATTGTCAAAGTCACTCAACCGGAAAATCAAGGTCAAGGTCAAAAGATGGTGATGCAACTGTGCTAAGCTACTACTGGGACATATGCATACCAAGTTTCATCAACCTAGGACCTATAGTTCTTGAGATATGGAGGTGCTCGCAAAACTTTTTCTTTGCTATTATATGTATTGAAAATTGTCAAAGTCACTCAACCGGAAAATCAAGGTCAAGGTCAAAAGATGGGGATGCAACTGTGCTTAGCTACTACTGGGGCATATGCATACCAAGTTTCATCAACCCAGGACCTATAGTTTTTGAGATATGGAGGTGCTCATAAAACTTTTCCAAAAAGTTAACGCCGCCGTCGCCGCCGGTAAAGTAACACCTATGTCCCGCTCTGTTTCGCAGGCGAGACAAAAACCTACAAAAAAAATTGTGCGGACTTTTTCATTTTATATATATATTTTTAATTGCTGTTTACATATACAAATGTAGGTTGTACTGCATAAAGTTATTGCAATTCTCATTATCTTATATGTATATACATAAATTAATGCTGCTCTTTTTCTTAAGCTACATCAACTTCATTTCTTGATTCTCAACCACACACTGTGACTCGTGTTGAAAATATTTGGGCATGTGCAGACTTGTTGAAAATCATGACCAACTGACATCAATGGATGTCACCTGTGACTTTTATCATCAGCCCAACCAAATTCAGTTTTCTTCTGAACCAAATGGCAAATGTCTGCTTTTGGGGGTTTTCTTGTTTTGTTATATTGTATACATGTACATTGCTACTTTTGATTTTGGCAAAAATGTCTCAATTTAATTCTTAGGCAAGCGTTAGCTGCCTTATGTAGTCACCTTTTTTTTCAGTCTAGACGGAGTAATCTGCCTACTGTATTCTCTAATTTCTGTATCACTTTTCAAAATATGATCAAATATGGTTAGAATTTAATGCATTTTTTGTATATCTCCATTTTCAAATGACACACGAGTTTAATTCCTTGGCAATCTACAAAACAAATTATTTAATGATGGGCTCCAGAACATACATGAATATTTATCTGTAACTTGATTGGTCCTGCACTCTACCATAAAATATTGCTGATATTTCATTGGTTTATGCAAGGTTCCTTTCTGATTCATTCATAAAATTCAATACACAAATAATACACATTGAGTTAGATACTAGTATATGCTGGACAAGTTCATTTTTATTGTAGGGTTTTTTGAATTGATACAATTTGTGTAGTATACAAAGTATGTATACCCTAAAGTTTATTAATTTTTATTTGAAATATAATATATACATTGAATATACTTCTTCTGTGCCAATGAGGCAAGGGGAAACACAAGAGTGTTAAATGCTTTATATTTCGCTTGCCTTTTAACACTTTAGCGCTTTGATTTACTTTTTGACTGTTGGTATATCTTACTCTGTTATGTACGACAAATTGTTGAAATTGTGAACACAATTTGCTACATACCAGTATATGTGTATGTTCAAACTACATGTAATTAGAAATAGAGAATCTGAAAAAAAAGTGACTTCTTTCCCTTCAGTTAAATGTCCTGCCTCCTATCAAAGGTCAAGCCTACTCTAAAACAATTTGGTCAAATCTGCCGCCGCCTGGTGAGAGGCTTTTCTTCTTTTTTACATATTCTAATGGAGTTTTAATGATTTTTGTACAATTTCCTAAATAAAATTAAAATTACAAACTATAAAGTTGAGGCAGGTGGTGTGAGAATCTACATTTTTGTACATATAAAGGACTAGAGCCACGAACCCCCATTTTTGGCCTTGTTAATACTCAAATATCAAAATTGGTTTGTTTAACACCAACATTTGTGTATGTATAGCTGGATGTCTGTGTTAAAAGAGAAAAGATTTGATTATGGTATATAAATGAATTTTCAAGTACCCTAACCCTTCAAAAATAACCTAAATCAGTGATTTTTCACTTTATGGCCAAAATGACTTGTTTTTCAGTCACAATTTGGTGATTTTCTATGTGGCACCACCCCTCGCCCATCGAAATTTTTGTTGAAATATGAAGAAAATAATGTATTTATAAAATTTAAGCAAAAATATTTATGGGCGAGGGATGGCTCCCATGTCATTTTCACCAAAAACCATGTGGAAAATTGTGAAATTTAGCTGAAAATAGCATATTTTCAATTTTAGCGTCACTTTAAAACGTCATTACAACGTCACAAGTACAGAAAACTTTAAAATTGATTTTGTTTTGTAACAAGTAATCATTCTAGACTACTTGGCCACAAAAATCTTATTTAACAAATGAATTTGAAAAAATGGCCCGATTTAGGCAGCTAGGAATTATTCACAAAAACGGAGATTCTCTCCTGATTGGGAGATTCGCCCAATCAGGTGAATTTGCAATCTCCAAAACGAGGGAATAACTCCTGATCGGGAGATCATATTTTTGGGTATTTTTCTATTATTGGCCATGAGCACAAAAATTGTAAAAAGTGCATTTTTAATTTAAACCCAAGAATAAATGCAAAAGAAATATAAGTTCTTGATCATATAATCTCAAATGTTTACCGTTTAATTTTCTTAGTATTCAGCCCATTAGTTTTTCAATCTCCCCATTTGGAGATTTAGCATGTAAAAAAAATTTCTTGCATTAGAATATAATTTTGAATATTCTAGAACATTTAAATACATGGATTTTTTTTAAATGCTGAATCTCCAAATGGGGAGATTGAAAAACTAATGGGCTGAATACTAAGAAAATTAAACGGTAAACATTTGAGATTACACTGTTAAAATCTTGTATTTCTTGTGCATTTATTCTTGGGATCAAATTGAAAATGCACTTTCAATCATTTTTTTTTTCATGAACAATAACAGGAAAATGTAGAAAAATATGATCTCCCGATCAGGAGTTAATCTCTGGTTTTGGAGATTACAAAATCTCTCGATTGGGTGAATCTCCCAATCAGGAGAGAATCTCCGTTTTTGTGAATAATTCCTAGCTGTTAGGGCCAAATATGAGGGTTCGTGGCTTTAGTCCTTTGACTAGGCCTTTACATTCACAGGACTGACAGACCTAACTTTTCTCAGTCTTTTAGGTAATAAAAGTAAAGGTAAGATTTATTTGACGTCAGTAAGTACACATCAGTCATGATCATGTGTCAGTGTTTTTGTTTGCTTGATTTTACCTCCAAATACAGGCTGTTTCCCCTAGTAAATATCTTTCAAATTCATCAATTTACCCAGTGATTTTTCTAGCGCTCGTCACTTTCGTCATTGGCGAAAAGATATTTTATTTGACGAAAAATTTTCAAACCTATTTCGCCACTTTAATTTTCAAAAATGTAGAAAATTTTCGTCCTTTTTTACGATAATCAGTTAAATCTTTCGTCATTTTCGTGTAATTCAAATTGACAACAGATTTTACTATGAAGCCCTATTGATTTATGACCCAAGCTGTCTGCATATACACCCGGAGGCCGGATATGTTTTTACAATTAATTAAATGTTAATTGTTTGAATGAGTCATAATAACAGGTGCTTGACCATCACTGATTGATTTCAAAATCAATCATGAATGAAATATACTTGACCAATCAGGAGAAAGTTTATTTTTATATCAGCTGAAAAATATTGATTTGTTTGTCAACCCACGTGCTCTGACCATGTTGACCAAATGAATGCGTAAATATCACAAAAACTTAGAAGTAAACATAGATGAAAGGATTTACCTTTATGAAACTATTTTATTAAGAACACCCTGTAATCCAAAAACATCCTTTTTCGTGCATTAAAAGGAGATCAGATGAAAAGACATTTGTTTACATTTTTACGATCTCCTTCTTCTTCCATTTATTACCCTCCTTAGATAGGAGCACCTCCATTTCATAGGAGGTGTAGTGGAGTTCCAATGATTTTGAGTTAAGAATTGTTTTCTTTAATAACCTCGAGCCACCTTAACACTAAACTAAATTTGTAGAGCTCCTTTATAGGACATGAAGGATGTTCTGTTTTGTTGTCTGTATATTCCTCCTTTTAGGGACCACCAGTCACTTATCATTACCATTATGAAAATGTAAAACAAAAACAAAACTGCTTCTTCAAATGAGAAAAAAGAGAGACTTTATGTGTGCTTTTAGCTTTCTATGAGCATGTTAAACTTGATGAGTAATACATATTTTCCCTTAATTTTTAAAAAAAGGTGGTGGGGGTGTTATCATTTTGTTTTACCTAGAATATTAAAGGCAAAGAATCTGCAGTACATTAAGTATGATTAAAAGGGGGGGGAAATCAATTCAACAAATGTTTAGATATATTTTATTGAACATGATAATAACTGTTGTAATCTGTGTCCTGTCCATGGTACTGAAATTATAATATACAAAGCTATAACCTGCACATATAGAAATTCAAGTATTGGTATTTTTGCTTCAACCAGACTGCCAGACATGCCAGAAGCAAACATGGTTATGGATTATTAGGTCGCACATTTTGGTCGACCGCTAAAGTGACTAAAGCCCTCAAAATCCTGGAAAAAACCCTGAATTTACCCCCCTATTTTGGGTTTCCAAATACCTATTTTTTGTGATTTTTCTTCCAAAAACATACAGGAGATGGCTGCTTTGAAAGAGGGCAACAAAAACACTGTGTGTACAAATTTTAAACAATTTAAGCTCTGAAGAGATTTTGACCGATCGCGAGATTAATGACTATTTGGCCACTATGACTAAGAGAACCTCTGGTCATGTTGAAGACTGATGGCTGTTTTCCATTGTGATTTTTTAAATTGTCGTTTCTTTAATGTTGGTTCTGTCATGTAGACTTATTCCACATCTCTTTATGATTATTGTCTATTGCGTGGGAGGAAAGCCTGATATTCCAAGCTAAAAAATCAGTGAGACCAACGAGCAACAGAAGAAACCTAGACTTACGAGCAACTGAAGAAACCTAAAACCTTGACTTCTGTGGGGCTTAACCCCACAGAAGTGTCGACCTGTGATTTTAAAGTCCAGTGCCTTAACCACCTCGCAATAATCATAATGTAATTGAAATGTAGCCCAAAATAACAGACCTGTAACCAGCTCAATGAGTAAATGAAGTGATACAAGCAAACTAGATAGAAAAATTCAAAGAAAGTGAACATTCCTTTAAAGAACATGAAAATAGTAGCACCGGTAAAGATAGGACATGTAGGATAATGATTATCTATATATATTTACGAGCCTGATAAATATAAAAACTTTTGAGAAAAATCTCTTTCTCTGCAATCATAAATGAAAAAGTACCATTAAATAATTCGATAAACCAGGATTTATGGTAACACAATTCCTTTACAGTAACTGTAAGTTTGCACATAGCATGTGGTGCGAAAGAGACCCTTATTTCTGAAACATTTTCTTGACTGTTATACCTTTATTTTTAGGCATTACGTTTCTTTAGTGAAAAATGTTATCAAATCTTATTTTTGTCTTCTTGTTCAATAACTAAAGATCTTTTTCTTTATCCAAAACGCCAATCTTGCTGTCAATGGCCGTGGTTTCAAAACCGGAAGTACAAATTGTAAACTGTTTCCTTAACTGGTTACCTTAAATTTCCTGCTTGCTCCTATTCTATTCAAAAGTTAAATATATTTCTGATGCATTTATGAAAAAAATCTCTCACAAATTTTTGAAGAAATGAAAAATTGAGAGTGGAAAATACAAACGAAGTAATTATTTGAGATCATTGTTTTTATGTTTTTTTTGCCTTTGGGGAAAAAGGGTTGGTTATTTCGATATAATTTGCTCAAGTAGAGGGCCGGGTGTCTCTAATTTTCTTAAACATGTTACATTTTGGCCGGGGGGGGGGGGTACCCTCATATATATTGTATACCTATGTGCCGATGGGGTTGTCAAACCTGGACCTGTTCGTGACTTCAAAAATATACAAAACCATACCCTGTCACTGATTTTGTGCAGTCAAATGAAGTCATTTTCATACCATTGCAATGATGTTAGGTACGTTTTACCCTATTTAACTAATATTTGCGGAAAACAATGACAGTCATATTTGGAATTTGAATGTTCTACTAAAAAATGGTATGTTGAATTACCGATGATGGACATTTTAAAGTCATTTATAAGCCTGTTCTTTTCAGGGTTGAAAATCATGACCCTGTTCATGACTAGTAACCTTTGAAAAACAGACCCTGTTTTGCGGCACATAGGTATACCCACTTACAATGGGAGTAACCCCCCCCCCGGGCATTTTGGCCACAGTTTTTAAATCTTAAAAATAGAATTAAAAGTTCATCATCAGAATTTTTGAAGAAAGTCCCAACGACTTTGAAAAATGCATGATTTTAAAACAGGATCAATGGACATCAATAGGGAAAAATTCCCGGAAAAATTCAACTTGATTTCTTTCATCTATAAAAAAATCTACTCCAAAAATTTAATTATTTATAGATTTTGTGGAAATCTGTGTTTTGTAGCCTAGAGGTTAAGAAATTAAGTTCACCAACAAATTTTTTTTCAACTAAAAATATGTTTTTCACTATTATTTTTATACAAATTATCACACCTGAAAAAGTACGGGAAAATATTGAAATTCGCAAAAAGGTGTATTTTGTCCATTTTGTTGTTGTAATTTTCAATTTTGATGTTTTGATGTTTACCAAGCCCAATAAAATCAGTTACAATAGTTTGCATAATAAAATTTAAAGTTATGATAGATGTCACTCGCGGCAAAAAAGATGCTCAGTCATAGATACCCCATCTGTTTCTGTTTCTCAGGTAGATTCCTCCGTTTGTCGGAGCACTCCGGTTGCGGATATAAGTTATGCTTTGCACACACACAGTAGTTTCATTAACATTAGTTTCATCCAGGATGTTGTTTTGAATTGATTAAAACGATCGGTTTTAAATTTATTTCTTTTTTTTTCTACCTTTACTTTACAAAAATGGCCAAATAAATTATCCAAAATCTGGACATTAAAAACGAAAAAGCAGGACATGATTTGGCTTCATATACATCTTAGCCAGGACTCTACGTGATGAATGACGTTTCCTGAAGAATCACAAACAGAATGTAGGAAGAAGTGCACATCTGCAAGATAATTTCAATTAAAATTAAACCCGACTAAAACGGAAGTTTTAGAGGTTTGTAGAGCAAAAGATGTGACAGTGCAGTGGAACACCGACGGACTGAGACAGACAACAAAAATTAAGCAGACATCTTTAACGGCAATACATTCTATCTGTCACCAGTAACAGCAACAAAGATAGATAATTAAGTCAACTAATGAATGAATTGAAATCTCAACCAATTTTAGTTACGGAGGACATCAAAACATTTGAAAATGTCATACAGAAATTGCTATCCAACCTTAATATTCAACAAGGCGTTAGGTTTTGATAGAATTCCAACAAGACCCGGCATCACGGCTTCAGAGATGTCTTCACTTTTTTCATTATTTTCTTAGCCTCAATTGACCAAGACCAATTACCAACTGATTGAGAGAGTGCCAATGAAGTCCCAATGCAAAAAAGAAAAGAGACCATGCACAGTCAGGAATAATAGACCAGTGTCATTTTTATCAGGAAATAAGAAAACTAATTTAGTTTAATTAATTCCTGTTTTTATGCAAAGTTTTGGAGCTGATATGCAGCAGCGTAATGAAGCTTATATTGGCCATCATGCAGCCTCGACTGATGCACAGGACGGTTTTAAGAAAAACGATCCTGTAAATCAAAACTAATTCTACATTTCCAGGGTCTCGCGAAGAACATATTATAGAGAACAAGTTGACATAGTTTTGTAGCATCATTCAGGGGCAATTGACAAGGGTATTAACCATATACATTTTCTAATAAGATTGACCACTAATAAGGGTCAATCTTATTAGAAAATGTATATGGTTAGTCTTTGGTCCGACATATATATACAACATTAACTTGGCTACAAAGATACTTTCTTTATTGACAGAAAACATGCAACAATTAACTAATTCATGAAAGAAAACTCACCAGAAACAGAGTCTCTAATTATGGCAAGGTCGGTTAATTATATACTTTTAGCATGAAGCGAACGAATCGACATTAAAAATATAGGCTCGAAAATTGGAAACTTGTTCGTAACCCATTCCTCAGCTACTATAATTTGGTAAGTTGTTTCAACTAGTTTAACCCCACCATTGTAAGCATTTAATTTTGACCTTAGTTCAATCGCAAAACAGCGAACAGCGCTGCGCCTTCTGACTTCTTTAAAGGCTGATGTCGTTTTTAGCCCTTCCAGTCAGGTGAGCTATTGCCATCACTTGGTGTCCGTCCGTAAACTTTTCAAGTTCAATTGTTAACTTCTACGACACCATAAGTCCAACTGCAACCAAACTTGATACAGTTGTTTATCGGTATATGTGCTAAAAAAAACTATCCTCACGGAAGGGGGGAGGTTTAACTCAGAGTATTTTCGGGTACAGATGTGCGGCCAATAAATTTTTACCCACCCCATTCATATATACGCCTGCTTAAAAAAGACACCCATTCATATATTTTAATTGCATCTAAAATCACATAGAATATGCTAAATCTTGGCATATTTTATAGATATTCTATTAAAATCAAAGTTTGAATGGTAAACGTTACCAAAGGCATGTACAGTTAGGGTCACAAGGAGGCAAAACGTGTATGCTCGGTCACACTTTTTCAATTGATATTCTTTTTCTATCTATTGATATATGATCATATATGACATATGTGAAAAGTACATCTTATCATATATGCAAGATCTAAAATGTCCACCAGTTTCACATATTGGACACCCCAAAAAGAAGATCCTTTGGGGCCGCACATATGCACCTACCTATAATAGAAGTTAACCCCACCCCCATGACTATCGTTTGGAATTTTGATTCGTAAAAAAACATGGCCGCCAAGGCTAGAAATAGAACATAGGGATAAATTGCAGGGTTTTTTTTTGCAAAAACTCAAAAACCGTGACAGATTTCAAAATTCTGGCACCTCAAGATCTACCTGTCCAGAAATTTTGAAGAAGATCCAACGACCAATCATAGGGGCTTGTGTATAGTAAAGAAATAAAAAAAAATACTGTACACAAGCCCCTGTGGACCAATGTAGGAGTTTTTGCCCTTTTCTGCATTTTTTTCCAAATTTTGCACAAGTTTATTAAACACAATATCTTGAAACTTAAGAGGGTATTAAAAATCAATTGCATATTGTTAAGCACACAAAGATCTCAAAAATCTGTAACAGGATTGAAATTGTAGGTACATTCTTTTTAAGAGTTATTCCTCTTAGAACATCAAAATTGACCATCTGCGCAGTCTGTATTCATTGCATTAAAATAGTTAACTCCTCTGAAACCATAAGTCCAATTGCAACCAAACTTGGTACAGTTCGTTTATTGGTATATGTGCTACATAACTATCGTTTTGATTTTTTGATTTGTAAAAACAAAACATGGCAGCCATGGCTAAAAATAGAACATAGGGATAAACTGCAGTTTTTTTGCAAATAAATCTAAAATGGTGACAGATAGATAAATTCCGACGGGAAGCAAAAGTGTTCAGCACCTCAATATCTACATGCCCTGTAATTTTGAAGAAGATGTTGCCACCCATGTAGGAGTTGTTGCCCTTTTTCTTGATTTTTTCTCTCGAATTTTGTACTTTTAAATAAAGCTCAATATCTTGCAAAACTGTAAAGATATTTGAGAAATTCAAATCGAATGTTGTTAAGCACATAAGGATCAACAAAATCTGTAAAAGGGTCAAAGTTGTAGGAGTACTCTTACTTTTAGGAGTTATTCCCATTAGAGTGTCAAAATTATCCATTTTCACAACCTTTCCCATTGTATAGCACACCGTTAAAGCTAGAGACAAACTTTTAGTTACACTACTATTTAGTTAGTTAAGCCCTACAAAATTCAGTATGATGGGAGTTTTTTATTGACCCTTTATAGAAGTTATGATCCCTTAAATGTCCATCTTCGCTAGCCAAGGGTTACGATCCGCTATCTCTCACATGAAGATGAGAGATAGCGGATCGTAACCCTTGGCTAGCGAAGATGTTAAATGTCTAAATGATCTTTTTATGCCTTATAGCATATACTGTTGAAAAAAATAAAAAAGCTTTTGATTGCTGAAATGTTAAACTTATTGAAATATACACTTTAATGCATTAAGTCAATCGATGTTATCAGATGACCCCTTATTAAACTTATAGCCCTTTCAAGGTGAGCGATTCAGGCTCCTGGGAATCTCTTGTTTCATTGTGTGTGTTTTATTTTCTAATTACCGCTTGTTTATGTGTGCCATGTCGTGTACACTTATTCCACATCTCATTATCATCTATTCAACACGGGCGTCCGTTCGTCAGTCACACCTTCTTTGTTACAGATTTCTCAGCTACAATTTTTCGTAGGCATTCAATATTTGTTATGCAACTTAAAGGGGCCTCATAAAGTGGGACTTCCTGTTTAACGAGAATTTTGACGCTCGATGGGTCTCCGGTATTATGTCATTGTTTTTTTCCTTGAAACTTGACTTCTACATCGCGTTTGGGCCTTTAGATAAAAAAAAATTATGTTGTCTCTTATATGACGTAGTGTGATAACCATTTTAAGATAAAGATACCGTATCTTTATCATTTAATTAAATCTACAACTTTTTTTAATATTGTGTTTTGCGACAGTGCAGAGGTTTGTTATACCAAAATTTCAGTGAAGGGAGGCATGTTAAAACTCGACTCAATCTACCATTTCTTACAAGTCAAGATTTTGCAGGCTTCAATTTTCCATGTACGATAATGTTATATATTTGACATCAATTTTAAAAATGATTATCCTTGATGAACACACTTTAAAGCGTATAAGTCAGCGCCAAGGTTGGAGTAGATTAAGAACTGTTACCTGCATTGTCCACTTGAATAACTACCATAAAGTTTGGGGAGTTCATATACTTTAAACCGTTAGATTTTCGCGCAGTCTTTTTTTTTCGCGGTAGAACGACTGAACTTTGATTCGCGCAGTTTTCAATTCGCGCAATAATGCAGTTTTCCATTGAATACCCCGGTACCATGGACGACAAATATCTTTTTCTTTAAAAAAGAAACACCCTTAGTATTGAATCAGTTCTAATTTTTCATTTTTGGGGGTAAAAAGATTTTAGCTCACCTGGACCTTTCCTGGCCCAAAGGTCCAGGTGAGCTATTGCAATCACTTGGCGTCCGTCGTCGTCCTCTGTCCTCTGTTAACAATTTTTCAAAAATCTTCTCCTCTGAAACTACAAAACAGAATTTAATGAAACTTGGTATGAATGATCCTTAGGATGTCCTGTACAAAAGTTGTGCTTCAAATATTGATCCGTCAAAAAGCATGGCCGCTGTGGCTAAAAATAGACCAGGGGGGTCAGACTACTGTTTTTGGCTTGTAAATTAAAAAGTATAAGAGAAAGAGGAAATATGATGCCATCCTGCTTCTTCAGCATCAAAAGTTCTACAAAAATCTCCAATTTGTCGAAGTTGTCAGATGATCACTTATAGGGGTTATAGCCCCTTAAAGGTGAAAAATAGCTTTTTTTTCATGTTTTTGGCTTATAGAATGAAAACTATTGCAGATAGAGAAGAGCTGTTGCTTGCTTAAATGTTCAGCTCATTTAGCTCTACAAAAGTCTCCATAGGGTCAAGGTTGTCAGATGACCTCTTATAGGGGTTACAGACCCTTAAAGGCGAAAAATAGTGTTTTTGGAGTATAGAATGAAAACTATTGCAGATAAAAAAAAAGCTGTTGCTTGCTTAAAAGTTCAGCTCATTTAGCTCTACAAAAGTCTCCTTAGGGTTGAGGTTGTCAGATGACCTCTTATAGGGGTTACAGCCCCTTAAAGGTGAAAAATAGTGTTTTTGGCCTATAGAATGAAAACAATTGCAGATAGAGAAAAACTGTTGCTTGCTTAAATGTTCAGCTCATTTAGCTCTACAAAAGTCTTCATAGGGTCGAAGATGTCATATAACCCCTTATAGGGGTTACAGCCCCTTAAAGGTGAAAAAATGTGTTTTTGGCCTATAGAATGAAAACTATTGCAGATAGAGAGAAGCTGTTGCTTGCTTAAATGTTCAGCTCATTTAGCTCTACAAAAGTCTTCATAGGGTCGAAGATGTCATATAACCCCTTACAGGGGTTACAGCCCCTTAAAGGTGAAAAAATGTGTTTTGGGTTATAGAATGAAAACTATTGCAGATAGAGAGAAGCTGTTGCTTGCTTAAATGTTCAGCTCATTTAGCTCTGCAAAAGTCTCCATAGGGTTGAAGTTGTCAGATTACCCCTTATAGGGGTTACAGCCCCTAAATTAACATGTTTTCATGTGTTTAGCTTATATAATGAAAACTATATAGCAGCTAAAGAAAAGTGGTTGCTTGCTTAAATGATCAGTTCATTAAGCTCTTCTTAACAAAAGTCTCTATAGAGTCTAAGTGTTCAGACGGCCCTTTAAATAACATTTGCACATTTTTGGCCTACAGAATGAAAACTATTGCTGAAAGAGAAAAGCTGTTGCTTGCTTAAATGTTCAGCTTATCTAGCTCTACAAAGTTCTTTATAGGGTTGACATCAAGACCAGGTGAGCGATTCAGGCTCCTGGGAGCCTTTTGTTTTTAAATCTCAGAAACCGGAATTCATTTTTTTCAGATTTTTTTTTATCCCGAAATGGATCTGCATCATCATCCATTTGACATTCAGTGAAAAATTCAACTTAGTTGCATTTTTACGATTTTCTGAGCAGCAGAAATTAGGGTACAATGAATTTTGCATAGACATGCACGGTTTCATTTTTCCGGGAGTATACTATACATATTGATGTCTGGCAACGTCCATGCAGGTGAAATGAAGCTACGGGGATCCAGTTTATTCTAAGGTTGAGAGAGGTACAGTTGTTTTCAATTCAAGTTTATTTAGAAAAAAATATATGGATAAAGGTAATAACAAAACTACCGAACTTGAATGATCAATCTCATAGTCCAGAGAAAATGACAAAAACGAATCAGTCATACCGGAGAACTGGTGGATCGCAATGGTCCTGACTTGGTACAGGCATTTCAAACGAAATGGTGGGTTAAACCAGGTTTTATGGCGCCAAACCTCCCTCTTCCATTACGATCTTAGGATCCGGTAATGACCATAGAACACAACATGGTTGCGAGACACAATAGGGATATTGAGGTGATCATCTCAGTACAGCACACCAGTCAAACACTAATTAAAACAATTAACTATCATATCTTTTAACTCAATTTTGAACTTTTCTACTAGTGGACTTAGATACGTATACCTGTCGGCAAAAAAAGCAATAAACACAACAATAATTATCAAATATATAAGTACTTAAACTTGAGGTAATCTTGTAACATTTGTTTAATCAATATACGTATATTGGTTTGCTGACAGGACTGAAAATACATTCAATTCTTTAACTTGTACCATTTTTTTTTTCGATTTTCATCCGATGTAGAAAAATAATATGTACAACACACGAGAAAAAAAATTTCGGTGTACCCATATCCTCAGTGTCTGCTATCTCTATGCTTTCAGTTCATGTTAAGTTATGGGAAGTAAAACTCGAAGCGTAGAACTGAAAACATAAAGATACGTACACCAAAATGTGGACAATTTACACCAATTCTTGTTCGATGTCATATATTTTACTTTTCCGTCAATAAAAAATTTCTTCAAAGCAAAATATGTATATATTACTAATATATTAACAAATTGTCCACATTTGGTGTATCTCTGTCTAAAACACCCATCTATTGGTTTTAAAGGGAGGGAAGGGTGGGTAAGGAAACCACCTCATATCTAAGCTAAGTGACACTGTAACTGACGTGTATGACAATCATCACATCTACTGTCTATCCATAAGCATGGATATTAAAATAATGCCTGAGAATGAGCAACATGAACTTCCGCCTACGTCATCAGTCAATGAGACTATACCCATATCCTCAGTGTCTGCTATCTCTATGCTTTCAGTTCATGTTAAGTCAGTCTAATATCTAGTGGTATTCAATTATCTCCCCTGCAGAAAACAGCTAATGTGTTTTTAAATTTTTAACGATGACAACAACGATGGCGACGGCATGTAAACAATCTTCAACTTTCATTTATTGCGCATGGACCTGACTACTATGATATACGATGGACATGTCATGTTATTAAAGAATCTTTTCTGTTGCGTAAACAGTTGTTTATAAGGTCAACAAAAGTGCATATTTTAACAAATCGAGTGAAACTTGCTGGACGTTGGAAAAAATTAAAATGTCAACTCAACCTTTAAAAAATCACACAAGGCGTAATACCTGCAGTACATTTTCGAAACTTGTGGGAATGTTAGGTTATTACCTTTTCTTTCAACAGATATTAGTTTGAAAATTATATTTTACTGTTATCATATAACGATCCATTTGAATTCAATGTGTAACTATGAAAAACTTTCAAGGGACACAACCAAGTTCTATCTTTAATAAATTATAAACATGATAAATGGGAGGCATTCCTATTTTTAAAACGGATGACTGAATATTGAATTGGACATTTACTCCAATACAATGCAAATTCACATACTGTTGATCCCAATTTACGGATACCGGTCAAAAAGGTAAACATGTTCTATGACATAATCGAATTCAACAGGTAAATCGTGTACTTTTAAAAAGAAGGTTGTCAAGACGGACTAGAAAAATAGGTCTTTTTCTTAATTTTATTTTGGCTTTACCTCTTGCAGTACATGTCTGAAAATTTGCAGATGGGAAGATATACATTTAAACAAATAGTGTGATTTTTTTCAATTTTTTATATAAAAGTTAAAGTTGTGCGATCCATTTCAGTTTGCACCGTATGCATTTCATAAATATCCACATAATAGCATGCATTAAAATGCAATCTATTACTTTTAAAAACTCTTTTTAATTCAAAAAAGTTTATTTTATCAGCATAACTTAAAATTGGAAGAAATTTTGTACTAAAAAGAACTTTTGATTCACTTGACAACCAGGATAAACATTCGAATTGACTTTCCTATCTTTTCCGATGAAGAGCTCACATTCTATTGTTTAAATACCACCGGTTTTCGGACTGAAGTTATGGGAAGTAAAACTCGACAGCTTACAAGATGCAAATTTCATAACGAAACGACAATAAACCACCTTTAGCTCTCTTCCCAAAACTCAAAAAATAAAATAAAACACCTCATATAAACACGATATGACAAGGACAAGGGTTTATCTAATAAAACCTGTATTACAAACTGATTGTAATGGCTTTTGCGATCATTATACAACAATCTCATATTAAGCACCAACACAAATCTAAGTCTGACACATGCGAAGGTATAACATCCACTATTTCAAGTTTCTTTTCAGATCTGCACGTGAGTTTGCAAAACGAAGGGATCTCTCCTTCAAGTGTAAACAAGTTCCTGAGATTCCCTATTATTATATAGTTAGATGAAAATCATATCGGTGTGTAACTATAACATTAAAGCAAAATAAATGGAATAAAAATCATATTTACTAAAAACCAGTTTAATTCAAATACTAGTATATACCAATTTTGTAACACCTAAAGGAGAAAATCCCCTCGTATGCAACTCACGTGGGTGAACCCACTAGGGCATCAGTGTCCCTTGAATTGCTAACGAAAGGAAATTCACAAAGAAAGCAATACCAAACAAGAATTAGGGCAATTTGTATAAACATTTAACATGTCAACAAAGTACACATTTTAATTATCTCATTTTATTTGCCTTGAACATTCGTTTAACATGAAATAACGATCCCTTAAGTCTATTGTTATAATAGATTGCTATATCATTCACATTGTCTAATTTGGCTTTCATTTCTGTCTTCCATCTCTGGGTTAATGCTTTTCCAGCGTAACGGGATCACTACCATTCCGTACCTTATGTTACTCTGAAAGGAACAATACTATATACTGTTAACAAGCTTAGCCTATTAAGGTATTTCATATATTAAACATGTTATATAATTAAATATGTCCGTTGTATAACTATTACTTCTTTTCTTAATGAATTCTGATAATAATGTTAAGCAACTAACGAAACAGTTTTCGAAAAGAAATTACATGACGGCACTTACAAGACTAAACTGCTACATGTATTGGCCAACAGAACAAGCTTATTATGCATTAACACTACGGATATCTTTCAAAAACAATGCAAAGATCAGATAATTTGAATATTATAAATATTTCGTTGGATAAAACGCACTAACTAACCTCAATCATATATTTGAATTCCAGTATTTCCACAGAAAGTAATCCTCTTCTTTTATAACACTTTTTACATCTCTGAAATCAAAATAAATACTTGTAAATTTTAACTAATAATCAAGCACATGTTCGGTGTATATTTAAATTTACTCAACCAAATCAAAACAGTCCTCATAAAACGACACGTGAACTTCATTCAATACAACAAGGTTATATGTCCTTGAAATAGAAAATACACAATGACATTATGTTCACAAATAAGCATTTATCTATTATTCATATGCTTGCTTAAAATTTGTTGGCATATATTTTCTTTAAAGTTATACATGTTCTAAGCTTTTCTCTACGCAACAAACGTGCACACATGTGACTCAATATTTATTTCATGAAATATCTTTTCATAGCCACCTATGCCAATATGTGCTTGACCACCTAGGTCTATATGTTCATGGCCACCTAGGCCTATATGTGCATGACCACCTAGGTCTATATCATGGCCACCTAGGCCTTAAAGTGCATGGCCACCTAGGCCTATAAATTATCAGTGCATGGCCACCTAGGCCTTAAAATTATCAGTGCATGGCCACCTAGGCCTATAAATTATCAGTGCATGGCCACCTAGGCCTATAAAATATAAATGCATAGCCACCAAGGCAAATAAAATGAAATACTTACAGTATGACGTGTCGCACTCGACACGTCCGTTCCCTAGCATGGATATTAAAATAATGAGAATGGGCAACATGAACTTCCGCCTACGTCATCAGTCAATGAGACTATCATTGCACATGCAATTGATGATTAACCTTTTTACAATTTTATACCTGAAAGGTTTATTCGTTAGAGTCTCTGCAATAAATTCTCGATGATTATTTGATTTTCTCATATTTGATATTTTAACACCTTAACAAGCCTCGCTAGTTAAATAATCAAATTCATTTCCCTTGATGTTAGAAATTGCAAAATGACCTCAAACACATTTTGTAGGCATTACAACCAAGAAAGATTAATGCATACCAGGGGCGGATCCAGAAATTTTCGAAAGGGGATGGGGGGTTCCACATACAGGGTTCTGTGGGACAAAGGGGGGTTCCAGACCAATTTTGCTGAAAATCTACACAAAAATTAAAAAAAATCGGAGGAAAGGGGGGGGTTGTTCCGACCCCTGGAATCCCCCCTGGATCCGCCACAGTATACTTATATTTCTATTCTTTATGATAAGCATAGTTGACAACAACAAAAATACAATTCACTGTTACAAACGACATCCGATAGTTGAATATGCAGAAATATTTAGTGTATCAATATTCCAATAGTTTTCAGCATATCAATGAATTTAACTTAAAAAATATCAAACGAAATCTTTATTTTTCACATATAAAGTTCGATTTTAAGTGACAGTCTCCAGCATTCCACTGGTAATCGTACATGGGTCCATATTCCAAACAATGACAGGAAGCGGAAGTACTGTACATTGAGGCGGGCAGATAGACGGCTCCAGTGGATTCCCATTCCCAATTGTTGGTTTTGGAATTTTTCTGTCCACCCGTCCAGTATGAATAGTGTCGATCAAATCCTAAAATTAAACAAACAAAAAACTGGTAAACTGTAACTAAACGTAACTTGGATGCGATTTTTAACGTGAATATGGTTGGTTTTTTTTGGCAGTCTTATTGAAATACAGACCTTCAATCTCGCTACCCCCTTTTTAGCTCGGTCCAGGTGAGCTATTGCCATCACTTGGCGTCCGTCGTCGTCGTCGTTAACTTTTCTTTGAAAATCTTCTCCTCCGAAACGACTGAAGGAATTGCTTTGAAACTTTGCACACTTTATCTATGGGATGTCCTCTACCAAGATTGCAAAAATGGTGACCGCCGTCCAAACAAAATGGCCGTCGTTACTAAAAATAGACTAGGGGGGTCAAACTGCTGTTTTTGGCTTGTAAATCAAAAAGTATAAGAGATAGATGAAATCTGATGCCACGTTACTGCTTCAGCATCAAAAGCTCTACAAAAGTCTCCATTTGGTCGAAGTTGTCAGATGACCCCTTATAGGAGTTACGGCCCCTTAAAGGTGAAAAATAGCATTTTTAGCTCACCTGGACCGAAGGTCCAGGTGAGCTATTGCCATCACTTGGCGTCCGTCGTCGTCGTCGTCGTCTTTAAACTTTTTCAAACTTCTTCTCCTCTGAAACTACTGAACAGATTCAAACTAAATTTGGTCTGGTGTTACTTTAGGGTATCCTGCACAAAACTTGCGTGGGGATTTTTGATCCGTCCAAAAACATGGCCCCCGTTACTAAAAATAGAACATAGGGTAAAATTGCATATATTGGCCTATAACTGAAAAAGTATAGTAGATAGGACAAATCCGAAAATCTTAGACCCTTCAGAATCAAAAGCTCTACAAAAGTCGTCATTGGGTAGAAGTTGTCAGATGACCCCTTATAGGGGTTAAAGCCCCTTAAAGGCGAAAAATAGTGTTTTTGGCCTATAGAATGAAAACTATTGCAGATAGAGAAAAGCTGTTGCTTGCTGAAATGTTCAGCTCATTTAAAGCCCCTTAAAGGCGAAAAATAGTGTTTTTGGCCTATAGAATGAAAACTATTGCAGATAGAGAAAAGCTGTTGCTTGCTCAAATATTAAGCTCATTTAGCTCTACAAAAGTCGTCATTGGGTCGAAGTTGTTAGATGACCCCTTTTAGGGGTTACAGCCCCTGAAAGGCGAAAAATTGTGTTTTGGCCTATAGAATGAAAACTATTGCAGATAGAGAAAAGCTGTTGCTTGCTTAAATAATCAGCTCATTTAGCTATACAAAAGTCGTCATAGGGTCGAAGTTGTCAGATGACCCCTTATAGGGGTTACAGCCCCCTAAAGGCAAAAAATAGTGTTTTTGGCCTTTAAAATGAAAACTGTTGCAGATAGAGAAAAGCTGTTGCTTTCTTAAATGTTCAGCTCATTTAGCTCTATAAAAGTCATCATAGGGTTGAAGTTGTAAGATGACCCCTTAAAGACAAAATAAAGTGTTTTTGGCCTAAAGCAGATAGAAAAAAGCTGTTCCTTGCTTAAATGTTCAGCTCATTTAGCTCTACAAAAGCATTCATAGAGCTGAAGTTGTCAGATGACCCTTTATAGAGATTACAGCCCTAAATTAACATGTTTTCATAATTTTGGCTTACTAGTATATAATGAAAACTATAGCAGATAAAGAAAAGTGGTTGCTTGCTTAAATGTTCAGTTCATTAAGCGCATAACAAAAGTACCTATAGAGTCAACGTGTTCAGACAGCCCTTAAAATAACATTTTGCACGTTTTTGGCCTACAGAATGAAAACTATTGCTGAAAGAGAAAAGTTGTTGCTTGCTTAAATGTTCAGCTTATTTAGCTCTACAAAGTTCTTCATAGGGTTGACATCAAGACCAGGTGAGCGATTCAGGCTCCTGGGAGCCTCTTTTTTGCTTGTCCGCTCAACGAACGGACACAGCAAAAAGGGGGAGCGACATTGAAGGTCTGATTTTAATGAGACTGTGTTTTTTTTTGCTGTTACGGCGAGCAGCAACCACTGATCACATTGAATGCTCTTTAGATTATTACCGTTGTAGGTTGTGGCGTGTGCACTTATTTAAATTCTCCCATCTTGTTTTGAAAGTTATAGTTATAGTGTTAATAAATTTTACAACCAAAACCATGCACCATGCTGTCTTTTTTTTCAGTCAAAGCAAGTAGTCCCGCTTTTTTCTGATTTTTTTGGGCATCCTATCCTTTTGATTCAAACATCACCATCACTCCCCTATAAAAATCAAATGGTTGCTCCCTAATTAGGTTATTTAAATTAAAAAATGTGAGATATTTTAGTTTGACAACCTCGTGAAATTAATATCAAAATAACATTTTTTATGTGAACATATTCTATATTAACCGACTAACCATGTTTTAACTGTAAATATTTCTTCATTTCGTTGAGCTCAAGATCAGTTTCCAACATAACCAAGTGACTGTCAAGAGCCATACAAATGATCTAATTCAGTACAAAAATAATATCAAATTTATATGAGCATAAACAAAATTATTTTCTAAACGGAGTATGTCGTATTGCAATTTATACAAATATAGTGGAAATTTTTATTAGATTTTCAAATGTTTTGATCATCAAACGCGCTGATCAGAGGCTACTCCTTGAAATGTGCACATCCAAATTAAACCTTAATTGATCATGTTGATACCCGCTTACATGGTACTTTGTAATTGAAAAAATAGGGTTGTCAACAGTGAAAAAAAAACATTTAAAAAAAAGCTGAGTTTTATTGTGACGTTAAAAGAACTTAGATGATACTACCGTTATTGTAAAAACACTCAACATCATTTGAGTTAGTATAATGCAATATAAAATAACCTTTGCATCTTCCCATGTTTCCGTTTGACCTTCAGGATTTATGTAGTAACAAGAACCACCTATCTGTATAAAATCTAGATCACATTGAACTAAAATAAATTTAAAATAGTTGCAGAATTCATAATATCATATCTAGTAAGTGTTTAGCAAAAGTTACAGAATGTATTCCATGCTTGTTTCGATGCTTGTATGACTAATAACGATGATAGAGAAACTCTCGGCCAAAATAAAAGTCCCCCGTTAGTTTTACTTTAATTACAAAAAAAAGAAGAAGACAAATCGTGGAATGATAATGTAGAACATAACTAAAATAACGAAGTTTCTAATTGAATATTTCAATGGTGCGTTGGTCCATTACTGAGAAAGATTTATGATGATTATATAAATACGTAAAACCTATAGCCTTATTTTTACGAACGTGTAGGATATGTTATTGAAGTTGTTGTAGGCGTGGTCGTGGGCGTGGTTGTAGACCAAGTTGTGGTTTTGGGCGTGGTTGTAGGTATTCTAGTTGTGGCCGTGGTAGTAGATCGACTTGTAGTTGTCAAATTGGGCGTGGTCGTTGGCCGAGTTGTAGCTGTAGGCGTGGTCGTAGGCCGAGTTGTTGTTGTAGGCATTGTCGTAGGCCGTGATGTAGTTGTAGGCCGAGTTGTAGTTTTAGGCGTGGTCGTAGGCCGAGTTGTAGTTGTAGGCGTGGTCGTAGACCGAGTTGTAATTGTGCGCGTGGTTGTTGTCGTAGCAGTTGTGGTTGGATGAGTCACGGTACTAGGAATTGTGATATATGGGTTGTTACACAAATTGGTATGACAACAAGTTCCATCATTTAGTACTTTGCAACGCTTGAAAAAAAAGTAATAACAAAATAACCGGATCAATCTCATATGCCCAAGAACACATAAAAACAAGGCAGACATAACTGAGAAATTGAAGATCGAAATGGTCCTGACTTGGAACAGGGATTTCAAAAGAAATGGTGAGTTGAACCAATTTTTTCTGGTGCCGAACCCTTTCTTCATTTATTAAAGAGGTTAGTCATGGGTTCCTTGATTATCTGTTGATTGGGGAAATTTTAAGGTGATAACATGATCACATGATGCAGTTTTTGAGTGATTATTGACCATTATTGGATTCCAACACCTCCTTTTGATTTCTAAAATACTTCTTTTTGAAGATTTTTTTAAAATGACGTAATATTCAATAAATGATTAATGATTACCAAAGCAAAACCTAATGATTACTTGAATCCCAGATACCCTCCATGAGGAGCCTCATTAAATGATATTTCATAATTTATGCATATTTATGGCTTTTATAACAAATAAGCGGTCCGGATAATTGGCAAAATTTTAGTCAAATTATATCAAGGAAGCAATCAAAGAGGTACAAATGGCAAAGACAAAACCAGTCAACCTAAACGAGAACTGCACAAAGCAGACAGCACAATGACACCAAAATACTTAACAGCAATCAACAATTTAAAAAGAGTGAACTCAGGTGCGCAGGAAGAGTAAGGACTCCCTGCTTGCTATATCAAACCTGTCGCATTGCTAATGGTCAATTGAGCATGTCATATTATATAATATATTATTATACACATATTTTTGAAACGTATTACAACCAAATCCTACCATAGATCTGTACAAGAACCAAAAATATTACTAATAAAGAATCGTCAGTAATGAACAACAGCATAAATGTATGAGCTTACCGTACTATTCATACAACCCATAGAATATTTTGTTACTTTTGCAAACGTTGTCATGTCTAATTCATAAGTCTTCAAAATGCCACAATTCTACAAAATAAAATGTAAGGTGCTGTTAAAGTTTTTTTTAATGCTGTTGCTAACTTCGTATTTAAAATGCGACGAGGTAACGCATCTTAGTCATTTTATACATGAATTTGCTGCTCTTAATATGGACTTAATATGGCAAAAGTACCAAACACCCCAAAGCAAATATACAGATCTATACAGCATACAAGTACCAAAGAACAACAAATATGTGTATACATACAGACACGGCACAAGTACTAAAGAACAGAAAAATATACATATACGGCACAAGTACTATGGAATAGCAAATAATACATACACATCACGAGTACCATAGAACAGCAAAATATACGGCACAAGTACCATAGAACAGCAAAATATACATATACGGCACAAGTACCATAGAACAGCAAAATATACATACAGCTGTACCATAGAACAGCAAAATATACATATACGACACAAAGTACCATAGAAAAGCAAAATATACATATACGGCACAAGTACCATAGAACAGCAAAATCTACATATACGGCACAAGTACCATAGAACAGCAAAATATACATATACGGCACAAGGACCATAGAACAGCAAAATATACATATACGACACAAGTATCATAGAACAGCAAATAATACATACACACCACAAGTACAATAGAACAGCAAAATATACAGACACGGCACAAATACCATAGAACAGCAAAATATACAGACACGGCATAAGTACCATAGAACAGCAAAATATACAGACACGGAACAAGTACCATAGAACAGCAAAATATACAGACATGGCACAAGTACCATAGAACAGCAAAATATACAGATATGGCACAGGTACCAAAAAAGAACAAAAATATACATACACAGGGCACGAGTACCAAAGACAAGCAACATACAGATACGGAACAGGTACAAAAGAACAGCAACATACAGATACGGCACAAATACCAAAGAACAGCAACATACAGATACGGCACAGGTACTAAAGAACAGCATCATACAGATACGGCACAGGTACCAAAGAACAGCAACATACAGAAAAGGAACAGGTACCAAAGAACAACAACATACGGATACGGCACAGGTACTAAAGAGCAGCAATATCAAAAAGGGGATCCTGACATACTGCTTGGTGGTAGCCAGCGGGTACAGTTTTTGTAAACGCTAAAATTCCAAATCTAAGGGTAAAGATTTAAAATTCAACACAGCGGAAGTACCATTTGAGCAGGAATCGCATATAAAAAAAATTATGAAAATGTTTCGTATATTTTTAGAAAAACTTAGATTTTTGCTTTAATACGATACTTTTCCAGACACTATCAGTATTCTAATTTTTTTTCAAAAATCTAAATGTACCTGTTCATCATTTCCTGTGTGGCACACTTCTTTATGTCTGCATTGTTCGAAAAATTCCACGTTCTTGCATGAAAAGCAGGACAAACTGTCATCTGAAAAGTGGTTATGAAAACGATACAAACTTCAAATAAACTGTTTATTTAAAAAGTCGATAAGTGAGCTGTTTAAAGTTTAAGCGACAATGACAAATATTTCTACAGATCAACAGTTTCCCCCCCAACAGTCATTTTCTCTTTTACAGAGAATCTACGGTGTATAGATTTGTATTTTAAAACTTTTTTTTATTGTTTTCTAATTGCCTTTAGTAAATCACCGCTGTAACAAAGCATTCAGATTTGCTGCTGAATAACGTTAACGTTCACCCTATCATTTTTGTCATATGCATCACCCTGACTCACTCACTGAATGCTGGAAAGAATTGACACATGGCAGCAGTGACAGTAGGCAAAACTTGATAGAATTGATTTTAATCAGATTCAAGCTATTCGTGAGTGTTATATGAATTGACACTTGGGAAGAAAAACGGGTCCAACAAATTAGAAGGCATAGAAGTCGAAATGGGCTTTAGTAATATTCTGATGCCGAAGCCATTGGTTTTCTTCTTCTCGTTGTTATGTTATTGCTTGTATAGATTCATGTGCAATTATATCCAAAACTTACGACAGCCGCCACACGTTGCCCGACAGAACGTGGTATTAATGAAGTGAACTGCACATGGATTGTCATAAGTCTTCATGGCATATTGGCAGGCATATGGTGATATGTCTTCACAGGCTGATAGTTAAACAAGAAGATGGATAATATCAATACATCGAATGATAAGTTATTGATTTTTTTTATATCTTTTCGGTAATTTTTAGGTCAAAATCGACATTTTGGTTGCATTTTTTGGCTTTCAAATATTTTCAAATGGTTTATACTCCTTGAAATATGCACATGTAGCATAACAAAATTACCAGTTTTGTTGGGACTCATCTTAAAGTTGCTACTTGTTTTTGTTATAAAATATACAAGAAACAATCAATCAAAGACGTAATAAAGACAGCGGAAAGGGTAAAAAAGAAGGAGTACAAATCTTGACTGCCTATTAATTGAAATGTCATCTTTGATCAACGAGGTGGGGTTGATCAAGGACCAAACACGGATTATTCCTCGCCCAATACTTTCCTATATCTACAATATAAGAAAAAACTGGGTACAAACAAAATTGAACTTTTATGTCCTGTTGAAATTGGGTAGCATGTGAGAATACACAATTACCGTTCATATCTCGTACCCTTTTTAATAAACAATTGACATGTTTTATAAAATAAGCTAATGAACTTGGTTTTTTTTTCTGGCGTCATTTATTAAATAAAATGAAGCCACGCCAAGCATGTATTGCTTTATTTTCTTATCCACAATACTAACAGATTAACCGGGGTATCAAAGAATGCCCTATTAGATGCACCATTTTACAAACTTACCCGGGGAAGCCGGTGTCGGGTCTATTTCCTGATGATTACACTTATCCTGAGAACAACAATACCCAGCCAGGCTTATGGTATTTCTCTTGCTTGTGTTGTTAAATATGTTACATTGCTATAAATGAGGAAATTTATTTATATTATGAAACATGAAATATGGAAATAAGGTTATTACATTTGTAAATGCTTTACCATGAAGAATTCACAAATCTACCAAAAAGGCTCATGTGCATGTTTTAATTTTTTTTTTTTATAATTTGCACAAAGATTATGTCATTGATCATAAAATACCTAAAATAAAAATTAAAACTTGTACACGACATATTTTAATTGAAGAATGTTTTCTAACGTGTGTTTACCAATGCACAATGGTAATCAAAGATTGCTTAATTTTTTTCAAAATGAACAGCAATTTTAGTTGGTCTTTCTGATCCAAGTCAACATTATAAGAATAGACAGTTATAGTCTCCGTTAAATTTTCCGCTCTGTTTAATATACAAATAAATAGAAGAAAACAAACTGTTATTCATTACTTGTCCTTAATATGATCTTTACGGAATGATATTTTTATTTTCAACTAAGAAGGCATAAAATGACTAACCGTTTGGTTTGCACATCCCATACTATATCGCTGATTATAATGGCGGTCTAGAAAACCAGTCAAACTACAAACCTAGTACAGTAAAGGGGAAGTTAATATCGAAGAAAATTAATTTCTTTAACACAAAGCAAATTTTACTATAAAAATGAAATTCATCAAAATTGAGCGCATACGTGAAACTCACATGAAAAATTTCACGTGAGATTCATGTGAAAATAATGAGCTTTCATGTGAAATTCACACGAATCTCACACGAGTTTCACAAACAAATCACATGAAAGTCCTTTACAATATTCATGTGAATAGTTCACATTATTTTCATGTGAGCCATTTTCATGTGAGATTGGATAGTTTAACCTAACTTTTTAGTGCCAGTCTTTCTTAGAACCATACATTGATGATTTATGATAAATAATAACCCTAAGGCCTTATGCATGGGTTTCTGTTCTTTATGTAACCAACAACCATTTGCCGCTATAATATCGTATTCTAGGAAAAACAAGTACATAGAATCCTAATTTTTAAATTACAATAATATCTAATATTTAATTATGATATTAATAGTGGCGGGCACAGAGGGGTTATAACCCTCCCCTCTATTTTTTTTGGCAAATTAGGCCCGGACTCTCACTTTTGTTCCCAATGCGCTATTGGCTGACCCCCCCCCCCCCCTTTAAAAACTTTCTGTATCCGACCCTGACATATACGATGCTCACCTGACCAGGATTACACGTAACTGTATTGATACAGTTTTTTGCATGATGCACAGAACTGCATTGGTAACACGTCACTGAAAAAAAGTAAACAAAATGGTAAACATTAGACAAATACTACTGAACAGCTGGAATAGGAAGCATCTCGATTAAATGCAAGACATAAATAACAATAGCTTTTTACAAAAGTATGACTTTTTGTCATTTTCTGGAGTTTACAGTATTGGTAGTGAAGTTGTTTTATTTGAGATGTGAAGTCACTCTGCTTGCTTGTCTTTGATCTGTTGGTTTTTTTTTTACTTTATTGAGATGCAAGTTTCAATTGCCCTCTTTGCAGATTACTCATCTCATCTAATAAAGTTATTTGAATATTTTACAATTCCACATTTGCAATGCCAATACGAAGTCATGGTAAATACGAGTATTAATAATTTAAACTTATTTATTTGTCTTGGATTGGGAAAATTATAAAATGTTATGAAACCATATATGTATCTCTTCTGCATTTTTTATTGGGAAAATTGGATTTTGTTACAATGTATCTAAAAGTTTTGTTTATATCACCTTGCTTGAAGCAGATACGCTATAAATCAATAGAAGAAAATGAGATGTGGAATAAGTGTACGCGACACAACCTACATTATAAACGTATATTTTAAATATCCACAATGGAAAACAGCCAGCAGCCTTCAGTCGCTGCTTGCTGTTTTTCAATTGGCCCCTGGATTTAAAATAAAATATATATGATTCAAGACCAATCCAAAAATTCTATGAAAGACCCTCTTCTTGACAAATAACAATTAACATAAATTCGACTAAATACAAACATAAGCTTTGATAAAGATTCCTGGCTTAGGACTGGCACATTAAAATGTGGCGGGGTTAAACCAGGTTTTATGGCGCCAAACCTCCCTCTTCCATTGCGACCCTCAAGTCCATAATATATATAGTTACATAGAATAGTGTGACACTGTAAGATTTGCTTAACTCAACCCTTAATATATAGTTACGTAAAATAGTGTGACACTGTAAAATTTTCTTGGAATTAGATTTTAAAAGTCGAACATAATAGGACATGTAGGATATGAAAATCTTCATGAACAAAATACAGAAGCTTTTGTCTGGAACTTTGTTGTAATTTTTATTTGAAAGAAACAAAAACCCAGAAGAATTAAAGATCGCAATGGTCCTGACTTGGTACAGGCACTTCCAAAGAATTGGTGGGTTTAATGTCCGCTTTAAAGGTCTAGCCCCATTAATTACCCCTAAATATGAAGCAGGGATCACCACAGTCCAAAATCCAAGGGTGGTGCAAGACTGACAATAAGACTTTTCGCCTACTGATAAAATTTTTGAGTTACATTATTGTAATTCATAATAGTGCTATAAGTCTTGTTTTTTGCTTTTCTAGTTGTGTTTTGGCTATAAATCACCAAATGCATACAATTTCTATTTAAAAAAAACTATTATTTAAAGGAGTAAAGTCAAAATTTAATGTGGAGCTCAAAATTCAAGGGTGGGGGAAAGAAATTCAAGAGTGGGGGAGCACCGCCCTTGAATAGCCTGTGGTGAACCCTGTGAAGTACCCTTGAAGTGTATTTCAAATTATGGGTAATCAATGGGGTCTGAAAAGCGTTTGTCCTTTAAAAGAATTACGTTTCCCGCTCCCTCCTAATTTACTTTATTATATCCATGCCTTTTCTTGCTGTTCCTTGTCCCCTTGTATGCCCATTTCCTAGCCCTTATCTCCCGGCGCTCCCCGCCCCCTATCCAACCTTACATAAATAGATATGGCAGTGAAACTCACATGTGTTATTGGAGCACTCCTGTTGGCAAATGGAAACGAAGTCTTTGTTTTTGCACGCATCCTTATTTTCTTTCAAGGCTATTTCACAGAATACTTGATCATGGAAACTTAGGACTTCTGCGGCTAAACCTAATAAAACTTTTATAAAACACGTTATGAGAATAACAACCAATATAAGTCACTCTTTGGTCATAGATATGCAAATAATACCAGGTATGTTTTGTTTTGCTGTACAACCCTGCTTCGTTAATCTTATTTTTCCCCGTGATTCAAGCTTTTTGAAAAAAAAAACTGATAGCGAAAAATAAAACATTACCGCGCATGTCAACCACAGTTTGCTGAATTCGTTACCGGAATTTCAAACGCACAGTTTTTAGCCATTAGCCACGGCTAAATGTATAGCCGTTTAGTAACTGACAAATCAAAAGCCAGCTGATGGTCGTGTTTCCTCATCGCAAATCAGTTCACATATCAATTTATGCTGGCAATATAGTTCCTTTCCCAATATCTAATTACCTCTCTACTTTTGTACTAAACATAGACAATCTTTAAAATTTGTAGACTATCCCGGCTACCAGTGCTTTCAGTACTTTGATTAACTAAACGAGCAGACTCGTTATTGTTTAAAAAAGGTATAAAGAAGATAGAAAGGAATAAACTAAGTACATTTAATAAAAGCTTACTTGTTAGACCTAAACATAGGAATGGAGATTCCATTTCAGTTGGTATCTTATCTTAGTTACGCAAAGATTCGTGTACTTTGTGTTATGTATCGTTTGACGACCGAGGACCACACTTTAAATTTAATGTTAAGACAGCAATATATTTGACTTTTATTTTTGATCCGTAAACTAAATCATTTTCGAAAATCTAAAATAATGAGATTTGAAAGATGTGTACGCGTTTTAAAATGTTATACTTTGCCAATAATGAAATCTGTGTAAGGCGCATTTGAAAATTTTCTGACTGCCAAAATACAATGTAAGACACGGGTTCAGTGAGCAAGACAAAAATACATCAATACGGAATCTGCTAGATGCATGTCGTTTTGATACCGGAGTCGTTCTACACTTAATTAATCATTGTTGACAGCGCGACAGGTGTGTTGCAACACAGTCACTTGAATATTGAATCAAATATAGCTAAAAAAAACTTCTGCAGAGGTTCAAATTAACATTTGAGAGCAAAGATCCAGGACTTTTTGGAGTCCAGAATGGAAGGTCATCCAGAAGAAATTGATAGGTCCTCAATAAGATTTATTGTAAACATTGACAGGTCCAGGACCTTTGTCAATGAAATTTTGAAAGTCCTGCATAAAAAATTTAGGGTCCCAGACCTTGGACCAGTGCTAATTTGAACCCCTTCCTCTGCGTCTTCTCTAGCTTAATTTGGTTAAAAAAATATCAAGCAAGTGTTTGCAAAAACCACGATAAACTTAAACTTTTCCAAAGTGGCTGTATGTACCGTGGTTGGCTGAATAGGATGGCCCTCGTCCTCCGGGTTGTAAGGTCTATCATACAGAAATCCTGACAGCTAACCATAGTGGACCAAAGTGTGTGGAGAATGGTACGCTTCATGCAAGTAAAAGACCCCTTTGTGGACCACCAAGTAGTTTACCACATAGGCTAAATTTTCCGCCCTACCCATCTCTCACCTTTTCTTTGGTCTTCGCAAATTCATTGTACATTTGTTTTCCATCCCCATATTTCTCATCATCATCATTTCATGTTCATTTAATCATCATTACATAAATAAATTTTAGAAAATTATTAGCTGCATTTGCATGGAAAGAAAATTTGGTTTATTTTCTTGTAAACTTTTAAGTAGTAGTCCATCTAAGAATCATGCAAAATTGAAGAAAAGTGATTCATCGATAAAACGGTTACAGTGGTTTATTTTTAACGAAAGGTAGTTCAAAGTATATAAAATAAGAAATAAATAACAATTTGCTCTCATAACTGCCTGGTCCTGGGAGAAATCTTGCCATTTTGTTACAATGGTTTCTATTGAAATTATTGATAAATTTAAGAGTTATCTCCCTTTCTTACATTTTTCCAATGCATTCTATATATTTTTTTCTCTCAGGACCAGGGCTAGTTTGGAAAAAGAGCACAAAAGATCAAAGCAGGGCGCTAGTACATGTAGTAGGAGTAACACATCAAAAATAAATTGGTGTAGGCTTTCCACTCATGAATCGCTCTTTGCATGATTCTTATAAAAAGTGGTACTTAAAAAGTCACAAGAATTTGATTGGATAAACGATCATTTAAACTACGCCTATACATCCAAAAGAATATATTATCGAATCCAGTTTGAACCGGAATAAACAATGAAGTTTATATACACTTTGGAGTTGCACGGACGCCACATGCAATGTGATTGACAAGTGTTAATATTAATACGCCATTTTGATTAACAGAATTTTAAATATTTTCATTGAAAATTTATAATTTTTTTACTAGATTTTTGCGCCGAATATATCAATAAATTTATTTATAAGTATTAACTGTAATATTTTTTTTTGGTTTATAGAAGCCATAAACTAAATCTTTAATGATGCACATTTTACATAATCCGCTTTGTACCTTAATAGTTTTCCACCCCATATTTCTCATCATCATCATTTCATGTTCATTTAATCATCATTACATGTTTTTTTTTTTTTGTTTTTTTTGTTTTTTTTTTTTTTAACATATACATTCTTTATTTACAACTCCTGCAATACAAATCCCCTTTACGCCCAGGATAGCAGTAAAGGGTTTCCCTGATTTTTACACCCCTCACGCACAGGGATAGCGTAAAGGTAAAAAGAAAAATAACTCCCTTAAACTTATCATACTAATATTATCAATCAATTATCTATTCACAATAATAGCTACATGTATTTCACTTTTCCGACTTCTATGCGCATCATTGATTGATTAAGCTTGTGTAAATTTAAAAGGTTTTGACGATGTGCACGTGCTGTCTTTAAAAACTTGCGTGGCTAGTCATTAAATATCAATAATTTATATACGCGTGGATTATTTAAGTTCCACAGAATGTAAGTTACAGTAAAATTAAGACACAAAAGTATTTCAATATAACCTGGATACATGTAACTATTATAATTATTAAATACAGCAAAATCGTACATTTAAACTATCAGAGAACGATTATTTCAATAGATACAATGATGGGAGTTTATAATCTGGATCAGCTACAATATGCTGTCCATACTTTACTCAAACACACTATTCATTTCTAAGTAAAGGTTCTCGCCTATCCTACCCCTGTTAAGCTTGTTGACAAGATATATGTCATTTATTGCCATGTTCAATATCATAGATTTTGAGACGGTCCTCTTTTGGTATTTTGCAATATTTCTATGTTTCCATATTGCCCATTTTACTATAGAAAGGACCGTTTCAACTAATAAATGTTTTACATCAAGCTTTTGAGTTCCCAACATTATGATGTCTTCAGAATTTTGTACCATATCTGTTCCGATTCTAGTACATAATGAATTAATAATTGCAAAAATATCCCCCCATACTTCTTTTACCACTTTACAATGAACAAAAAGATGTAATAAACTTTCCTTTTCTGTACTGAAATGACAAATGCCGCTGGATAAATTAATTTTTTGTAACAATTCTTCTGTATAAATAATATTGTGCAATACTTTCCATTGTAATTGTTTGCATTTTCTGTGTGCAAAGTTGTTAGTCAATGCACTCCATATTTTATCCCACTGGATATTGCTTTGAAAGTAACTTTCCCACTTGTGTTCACAGTTTGGTGTCAAGGGATATCTGTAGAAGCTTTGTATTTGCTTCAGTTTGACATCCCTTGACTCCATAACTTTACCCTCTCGTATGAATTTTGTTTCGTTTAGTTCGAACGATCTCTTTTGTTGTTTTAGCTTTACATGATTACGTTTAAGAATATTAATATGATCGGCAGAAAAAGATGCCTTAATTTGACTATACTGAGATATCCAATTCCTTTTATCATCTAACATATTAAATATTACTAAAGGTGAAACAAAGGAATCGGTTTGTGTGTCCCATATATCCCTATACCTTTTTTATCCCGCTTTTAGAAAAATTATCAAAAAATAAAGCATGACGTCTAAATTTGAAAAGAGAGTTACCAAGGAGATTCTCCTCGAGAAGTTCCTCTCTTGAATTAATGTTACATTTGGCTTGTTTTTGAAAATCTATCCAGGAACTCAAGAGATTTAGATAATACTTGGACATCTTAGGCTGGCCTAGACCAATAATATCCGAGCACTTACATATAAAGAAATCTGAATCAAATTTAGAATCGAGCGAGGTAAGCCAGAATTTGCCTATAGCGTTCCAGTTATCTAGATCGCTATTTACCATGGTGTATAAACTCTTGACATGCTTAGACTTAATGAAATCTCTAAGATTTACCATACCCATTCCACCCTTTTCCTTCGGAAGACAACACACAGCTCTAGATACTCGATCTGGTTTTCCGTCCCATATAAAAGACCACATAATATTATTTATCTCTTTTTCATATTTAACTGGAATACCTCTCATCTCGATTTCGTAGCCAATATTAGATAATACAATATCATTACATGTTCATTCTATCATCATTTCATGTTCATCTATATAGCGTTGCAAGGGCGTAAAACACCAACCCACTGACTTACTCACGCATGTAAACCTTCAGTTTAGTTCGCTTTTCAATAGATTCACCTTACCAGGGATGAATATCTCGGTTAAACAAACCTGATACCCGGATGATAACGTTCATCGCTATCACATAAATATGTTTATGTTTATAAAAGTAATAATATTTCTATATTTAGGACTTATATTTGATGGTGGGACATGATGCTACAATTTTGACAAACAGACAAAAAGATTAACAAAATGGACACAGAAGCGTTGGTAAACATAATAGGTACAGTTACATTAATTTTATCATTAGATAGTACACTGAGAACGAAGTATGATTATACGTTAAACATTTTTATGCCCCATCTACGAAACCAGGGGCGATACAGTGTTCGAGTCCGTTTATTCGTCCGTCCCAAATGTTGCGAAATTAAACATCTAAGTCATGTTGGAATGAAAAATAATGCGGTTTCGATTTTCAAATTATCTTCGAATGTGGTAAGTAGGACTGTACCATATATGTATAATTCAGCCAAGTATGCCAGCCTATTGTGAGGAAATATCTAGACTGAACAACAGAACATCGTCTAGCGACTGCATATAGGGGAACCCTTTCATTTGATGAAATCCAGGCCCCGTGCGGGTTCAGGGTGGCGAATAGGCCCGCAGTAGCACTAAACCTGTCAGTAAAAGTCCACAAAAGAGCCTTCAGAAACCTGACATTGCACCAGACCGCTTAGGCCGCTTTGCCCACAAAGCGACTGGGATGTGTGCTCCAAGTGGTTGAATGGGACAGCCCTGTCATAATAAATGCTGGGGGTCGTCAAGCTATAATGCGGGAAACCTGAACGCAAACCGTAATGGTGCACCGTGTTGGGGAAATGTCACGTTTCTCGTACGTTTTTTAAAAGAACCCTGCTGCAGAGGGACCTGTTGGATCCCCATGCAGGAGGCTAAATTGCCCGTCCCTACCCATTACTCCTTTTTCCATTGGCAGTCAAAAACTCTCCTTCCCGATTGGCCTTACATCCTCATTTCCTCCACTTCACCATCATTTCCAGTTCATTGTATCACCCCTTACTTTTCATCTCCCAGATATAGCCGAAATCGTGCTGCTTGGGAATAAAGCAATAACTACTGTAACTAACTAAAGAATGATAAAACACAGAAAGACCTTTGTATCTTAAACAATATTGTTGATGCCTTGAAACTTTGACATTATTTTTTTCAGGCATGAATATAGTTTTTGGAGTCACATTTGTAGCATTTGGTGGTTTCTTTTTGTTTGCCGACTTGTACCAAAAACCTTCCTGGCTAATGAAATACAAGACACAGCCTGGAACGAATACACCGGTATGTTTTAAAAAATCTAGTTTCTTTGCGAATGCCAAAAATTTTGTTTATCCCTTTTACAATTTGGTATAAAGCATAAATACATATGAAAGAAGCAAAGGTGTAACAAAGTGGTAATCAAACACCAGTATAACGAAGAGACAAAGACTAATTCGGTAGACAAAAAATCATAACGAAACAAATCACACAACAACAAAAAACATAATAACAAAACCACATTCAGCAACGCGAACTAAAATCCAAACTCAGTTGCTCCGGAAGAGTAAACAGTTCCTGCTTCCTATAGCACACCAGTCATCTTGCTTGAGATCGATTTAGATTTGGTCAAATCCGGAAATGATGACATTGCAAAACTCTTATGTCAAACTAACATCTGTACTCATGCTCATCCCGAATTTGTCTACAAGCACATGATGTCTTCCGTGAAATTGTTTGAGTGATGACAACAACATGTGAGCAACGTACCCCTGTCTTAATGATTTGCTTGTCAGCCGTGTATCTCTACCAAGGAAGTCGTTATACTCCCCACATGCTCTGGAATAACGAATCAATTGTGATACGTAAACTCCATATGCTGGATCGGACGGAAAGGGAAAGTTGACTGTTGGAAAGTTGAAGTCATCACGTTTGTCATACAGCTTTGTACAAAGCCTTCCTAGTGTGTCAATTTCGAGAAATAAATCCTAATATCTGTGGTATCCTTTATCTCCAGATCCTTCGGATATATACGATGTAAATAGTCACCAAATCGAGGATTGTTTAGTGAAAGGACATCATCAATATAATGAAATATAATGCGGTCCTTTTTGTCTAAAAGTGATTGTAAGAAGTCCGCTTCATATGAATGAAGAAACAAATCGGGAAGCAATGGTGCACAATTTGTGCCCATTGAGATATATATTGTCTGATGAAAACTGTACATATGTAAACTAATGTATTGTGTTGTGTTTGTGTGTTGGTGGGTTGGTTTCATCGTGTTAATATTTTGCTTGTGGTCCTTTAATTTTCTTCTGTTCTTGTTTTTTTTGTTTGGGCTGGTTTTTTGGTTTTTGGTTTTAAATTCTTCTTTATCATCTTTGCTTGTTTCACTTATAATAAAGAGAAACGCTATCCTATAGACAAAGACATACCAATATTGGGACCAATATATCAAACAATAAAAAAACCTGTCACATTGGAAAAGTTACACAATATTAATAAAACAGATTTTAAAAAAGTTTTTCATTCCCATTAGATGTGATTAATTTCGAATAAAAAGATTAAGACGACAGTTTCCTTATCCAAAGCCCAAATAGTAATGTTGTTTCGATTTTTTCATCTCGGCTTTGTAACGGTCAACCTTTTTCTCAATAAAAATCAACATGCGTTCACACAATGTTGTTGTCCTAATTTATAATATTTATTTTAGGTTGATAAAGAAAAGTTGAAGAAGTTGTTCAAATTGTTAAACATCAACTATATATGTATTGGGATACCGTTCAGCATTTCACATTACTATCTTCAACGCTGGAGGGGCTGTGACGTCACATTAACGCTTCCTTCGCTCTCAACTTTAATACTACATATAGCCCTTTGCGTATTCATTGAAGAAGTTGGCTTTTACTATACTCATAGGTAAGGGTTCTTATTTACTTTATCATTTATATGCCGTGCCGAGTCTAAAAAAAGATGGGCGTAAAATGTTCGGTTTGTTTTTCCATTCATTGGCATTCAGTTCCAAATTAGTTTAAAGTTACTTTTCCTCTGAAGAAAGTATAATGTACTTATAAAACTTTATACACATTTGCCTCAGGGTATGAACAAATAAAACCACCATTAAAATAAAGGCAACATCAACATTTAGTTCATTCAGTAGTTGCAGCATCATTTTTAACCACTTCTCTCCCACCAAATGTCTGTGGTAAGCGCAGTAGGCCAGAAATCATTGACTGTGATATCTGAAAAAGGCATGTTGCTAGATGGGACATTATGCAAATAATGCAGGTTAGACTGTTTTAAAGTAAGAATTGTATAAAAAAAAACCAGTTAAAACAGCAAAAGTCCAAAAATATTACAATAAACATGAAACCACCAATGTCTCGCAGTCAAAGGCGACAAATACTCTAAGTATTTATATGCAGTATGAGTGTGAACCGGTGCACCTGAGTTCACTCTCGTTACGACTTGAGTTCGCGTTGTTAATTTCTGTTCGGTTGAATTTGTGTTTTTTATGTTTGTGTTTCTTTGTGCTCCTCTCGTCCGTGTTTACTGGTTTTGTCGTTGCCCTATCGGACTTTTGACACTCATATGGGCCATTGATGTCTCTTTGATTCTGTCTAAAATAATGAACGAACACTTCTTGGTAACATTTCTTTATAGGTTGCTGCATACCCCCTTACTATACAAACACGTTCATAAACTACACCATGAGTGGACAGCACCAATAGGGATTGAAGCTGTGTACGCCCATCCATTTGAATACGTGTTTTCTAACCTGATTCCCGTGGCCGGAGGACCCTTTATCTGCGGTAGCAACCTTATCACTACGTGGACATGGTATGTTCTAGCTACCGCAGTCACCATCATTCACCACAGTGGCTACCATGTGCCACTTTTGCCATCACCAGAGTTTCACGACTTCCACCACTTGAAGTAAGTTATAATGATATAACGTTAACTTTATAAACAGTCTATGAAGCAGCAGTGAAATATTCTATACAAAAGTGAGAAAATTTTAAAGAGATGTGCATTTAGTGCTTAAAGCATTGGTAAAAATGTCTATAACAGGTGCAGATCAAAGGATAGGTGTACCGGACCTACACCAACCCTAAAACTGACAAAAATGAAGGTTTTTTTTGCATAAGTCTCAAGTAAAAAACGCTACAAAATTGTATTATGTAGATGAATTAAAAAAAAAATCACGATATATATCCAAAACGCAATAATCAAGATGAATGTCGTTTTATACTTGCTACAATTTAGATCAAGGTCGCTTCTATTCAGATCAAATATAGAAAAAAAAAACAACAATCCCTAGGAAAAATATACAGAACGCGTAAAATGTTCTTTACGTGTTCTCACCTTCGCTAGCAAAAAGTTATTATTTGCTATACCATGTATACGAGTTCTTATTTCTTTAGTCGCTGCTATGCCTTATTTGTGATTCTTTGTGTAGTTCGAGCTGGGTGTATTGATCAAAGATATAGTTTAAATATAATCGTAGTGTAACCATAAAGTGACAAAAGCTTGATTTATTTTAGATTCATAGGAAATTATGGTATCCTTGGATTGTGTGACTGGATTCACAGCACTGATACATTGTTTAGAAAGAGTAAACAGTCAAAACGTCATAAAGTTATATTTACAGCAAAAGAAATGCACCTTAAACAAGGGTGATGCCAAAAAAAAAAAAACACAAAAAAAAACAAACATAAAACAAAAAACATAAAAAAAAACAAAACAAAATCTATTGCTTTTTCATTTGTACTCTATAAACTTGACTCAGCTGACTAATTTGTTGCCAGAGGAAATACCGAATCCGATATATTTAGATGTATTTAAATCATTACTAGTATCTGACAATTATGTTTTGAGATTCCTGTGCTTGTTTTGTTGTATTTTATGATTAATATGTTTCAATTGTTCTTTAATGGTATTTATACGATATTCAATAAAAGTATATATGAATAAAGATTACGTGTACAACAAAGAGTTCCAGACCAAATTTTGCTACGCTTTACGCGCATTTCGTTTATTTAATCTTCAACAGAAGTGCTCAGTCAAATGGCGATAGAAATACATGTAGTAAGACAAATCAAACAAAAGATTGTCCAGTTCACATACACCTATTTACTAAAATAAATCTTGTAGGTTTCTTTTTTTCACTACAAATCAAATCAGATAACATTACATTCACAAATGTTTTAAACAAAAATTATATTAAAACAAAATTTTATAAAGTAGTCCCATAAGCTAACTCAATAACTTCTGTAAAGGCATAAATTTCTAGTATTTCAAAACAGAATTTTCGAAATTTTAACCCCTTTCAACAATATACTATAAACACCAGCAACGTGTTTTTGTCATGATGTTTCCATGGGCAGTAAGGATCTTGTTGCTATAAACATTTAAATGACAGTCCCTACTTCCAACACGTGTACCTACTATAAATGTATCTATATATTAACAGAATAATTCTCCGAGGCACGTATAAAAACAAATGTTGCCTGTATTTAGCTCTTCAGTTTGAACAGTTAGTAAGACACACCAAATACCTAACCATGTTGAGTTTAACAGTTCCTTTATGTTTTTTCTTCGTCGTTTTTGTTTTTGTTCACTCGGTCCCTCTGGGCGAAGTCCGACCGGCAAACGAGGAAGCAAGACAAGTAGCAATGGAGGTACGTAGTAATATTTCCTTTTTTATTTAAATCTTATATTTAATGAATTAAAGTTTTGAAAACAGTAAAACTCATTTAATATGGTCCTATAAAAGTTAAAGTCATCGAAGATCAAACAGAAATTTCTGGAGACGGATTAAAATAAGACTCTAAATCTTGTTTCCGAATCCTATTTATTAATTGTATTGTTGATGACTGAAACTGTCAATTGTTTTTACATGTATCTAATTAGTTAATAAAATATGTTTACATGTAGCAGAAATTAAGAAGAAAAAAGAGAAAAAAGAGATTTTGAAATAAAAAGTTGTTAACATTACTATTATTTTAGTTGTTATATACTTACAGTATGGTGGCATATTTCTGCCAACACATAATCATATACATAACTAGTTAATTAAGTAGATATCTAGTTATCTAACTAGATAAATATCTAGTTATTTAACTAGATAAATTATCTAGATATTTAACTAGATAATTAAGTGGTTATCTAGTTATTTAACTAGATATTTAACTAGTTAATTAAGTAGTTATCTAGTTATTTAACTAGATATTTAACTAGTTAATTTTAATATCATAACGTGAAAAAATGCATGTTAGCGCTTGTAACTGCCATTATTATATTATTATTCACCTCTATTTTAAGAGGTTATCTAGATATTTAACTAGATAACTACTTATTATCTAGATATTTAACTAGATATTTATCTAGATAAATATCTAGATAACTACTTATTATCTAGATAATTATCTAGATATTTATCTAGATAAATTATCTAGATATTTATCTAGATAAATATCTAGATAATAAGTAGTTATCTAGATATTTATCTAGATAAATATCTAGAGAATAAGTAGTTATCTAGATATTTATCTAGATAAATATCTAGATAATTTATCTAGATAAATATCTAGATAATTATCTAGATAATAAGTAGTTATCTAGATATTTATCTAGATAAATATCTAGTTAAATATCTAGATAATAAGTAGTTATCTAGTTAAATATCTAGATAACCTCTTAAAATAGAGGTGAATAATAATATAATAATGGCAGTTACAAGCGCTAACATGCATTTTTTTCACGTTATGATATTAAAATTAACTAGTTAAATATCTAGTTAAATAACTAGATAACTACTTAATTAACTAGTTAAATAACTAGTTAAATAACTAGATAACCACTTAATTATCTAGTTAAATATCTAGATAATTTATCTAGTTAAATAACTAGATATTTATCTAGTTAGATAACTAGATATCTACTTAATTAACTAGTTATGTATATGATTATGTGTTGGCAGAAATATGCCACCATATTACAGAATAACGTTTTGTATTCATTTCTTTAATTATCATAAAAAAAATACTTGCATCAATCCTTATAAAGGCCGGTGGTTGCATTTCATCTTTCTATATATTTGAGTCTCAAAAGGCTAGGAATTGGATTTTTTTAAAAACTTTTCACGATTGTATTTTCATGTGGGCAGATTAATTTGCTATCGATTGTATTTTATTAAAATTGGTGGTTTGATAAAGAGGTTATGCAGGTTTAAAGTGAGATGTCTATTTTTCCACATTTAAAGATGTTGAATATATTAGTTGGGTACATCCAAGATGTTTTACATTTTTATGTTTTAGATTTTTCGAACTTTTATATTCTTTTAATAATGTTTTGTTGATACGAGACTAATATTCTATCATTTACCAGTCATTTGCCAGATGTACTATTTTTTTTTTCAGATTCGACCAAGAATTGAAGAATTCTATGGCCACAGACTTCGCGAATACACAGTGATTGCTTTCAAGCGTAAAACAATGGCCGGAACGCACTATGTTATAAAGGTATATGATCTGCTTATGTGTACGTTTGAAAACAAAAACAAAAAGGGCAAATGATACAGAAAAAAGTCAAAATCAAAATCCAACAATCATCAGAAAACAATATAGTCTCACTTAGGTTACAAAATATATTTTTTTCATAAAAAAACTTAAACATTCAAACCAATGATTTGTTATTTTACAAGACAGGAAGCCCTTTTTGAATAGTCAATCAAACAACTACCATATAGCGGGTTATTTTCGCGGTTTTTGTGTAATAACGTATATGAAAAAATTTGGCGGGTTTAATTTCGCAGTTTGCGAATGTGTTTATATATGATTTGCATTAGATGGATATTTTCGCGGGATTTATTTTCGCGGTTTCTGTCGACCCGCGAAAATTAAACCACCGCGGAAATAACCCGCTATACTATGGCAAGCCGTTTTTACATTTATTCCTCTTTATAGATATCTCATAAACTTTATAAGATATCTCATATACTTTATAAGATATCTCATAAAGTTTATAAGATATCTTATAAACTTTATAAGATATCTCATAAACTTTATGAGATATCTTATAAAAAATAATTTATAAGATATCTCATATACTTTATAAGATATCTTATAAACTTTATGAGATATCTTATAAATTTTATAAGATATCTTATTAACTATATAAGATATCTTTAAAAGAAAATGAGATATCTACTAAACACAATGTTTATAAGATATCTGATAAAGTTTATAAGATATCTCATAATGTTTATATGATATCTTATAAAGTATATGAGATATCTTATAAATGATTTTTTATAAGATATCTTATAAAGTTTATAAGATATCTTATAAAGTTTATTAGATATCTTATAAACTTTATGAGATATCTTATAAAGTATATGAGATATCTTATAAATTTTATGAGATATCTTTAAAGAGGCCTTATAAAAATATAAGATATCTTATAAAGTTTATAAGATATCTCATATACTTTATAAGATATCTTATTAAATATATAAGATATCTCATATAAATGGGAGTTTATAAGATATCTTATAAAACATATGAGATATCTTATAAAACATATAAGATATCTCATAAAACATATAAGATATCTTATAAAACATATAAGATATCTCATAAAGTTTATTAGATATCTTATAAAGATTATGAGATATCTTATATAAAATAATTTATAAGATATCTAATAAAAGTTATAAGATATCTTATAAAGTTTATAAGATATCTCGTAAACTTTATGAGATATCTTATAAAAAATAACTTATAAGATATCTCATAAAATATATAAGATATCTAATAAACTTTATGAGATATCTTATAAACTTTATAAGATATCTTATTAGTTTTATTAGATATCTTATAAGTTCTATAAGATATCTTATAAATTATTTTATATGAGATATCTAATAATCTTTATAAGATATCTTATAAACTTTATGAGATATCTTATATGTTTTATAAGATATCTTATTTGCTTTATAAGATATCTTATATGTTTTATAAGATATCTTATATGTTTTATAAGATATCTCATATGTTTTATAAGATATCTTATAAACTACCATTTATATGAGATATCTTATATATTTAATAAGATATCTTATAAAGTATACGAGATATCTTATAAATTTTATGAGATATCTTTAAAGAGGAATAAATATAAATATGGCGTGCCATACTATACGGTATTATCGTCATATGAATCATAACATTTGATTCGTGCCAATGAAACAAAAAAGTTTAATAAAGGATTATACGCTCCCGAAGGGAGCGATAATGGTAGAAATGTCAATATTCTAGTATACTTATATACTATGGGCTCAATTTTCCTTCAACGTCCGGTAAATCACGCGCGGTTTCCCGGACTTTCTGTGTCTTTTTAACGCTTTTTTCTTTGAAAATTCCTGACGTCATTAAGCGCACAAAGGACCCACAAGAAAAGCTACTTTGTTTTTATTTTCGAATAAGAATTTGTTTCAATTAATTGCCCAACAAACATTTGAAAACTTATTTTAGTTTGTAAAATATTTAAGGATACGTTCAAACTTCGGGGGCGTCACAGGTTTAACCTGCATCATATTATATTATATCATAAATCATTATCTTTTTTCATCTTTGTGTCCTCAAGTATATTTTGTTGACAAAACTTGATGCTTTGCCTGAACTTTGCTTCAACACACGTGCTCATAGTTTGCTTTAAATGACATAATCTGATTACGGAATTTGCAAATTACAAACTCAAATCTATGGCATGACGAAGGGATTTTCAATCTTGAAGCTTTTGAAAGTTTTTTTTTCGACTTTGCCTTTTTAACTTTTGACTAGATCGTCTCTTTGAAATTTTAAACGATTGTCAGTCAAAGTTTAGAATCCTTCGCCAATAAGTACATTTCACTGAGATTCTTATTTCGTTTTCAGTTAAAGATAGATGATGACCAGTACATTCACGTGAAACTGTTTCATTCCTTGAGTGGACAGTTTACAAGACTAGGAGTGCAACGAGGACACACAAAAATTTCGCCCATAGAATGGTTTGATTGAAAAGCGTAAACACGAGAGGATTTCCCCGGTTCGAATCTACAGCTACGAAACTGAACACTGCCAATTGTAGAGTTTTCATTCATTATTAACAATCATTTAAATTTTATGATTTCATTGCTTATGTTGTTAAAAAAATAAATTTTAATCACTTTTTTTTCATCGATTTTGATTTTCTTTACATCTAATGTGTCTCTCCGCTCCGGCACCAACACTTTTGAGTTGGAGAATACATCAAAGCTTTAAATTATCCGTCTAAATTTCAAAATTGTCTAAACCCTAAGGTTCTTCCTACCCCAGATATAGGTTGATTATCTTAGTAATAATTTGGTTCCCCAGTTTGGTATTTTTGGTTATACTGTTCTATGCTCTTCAAAACTAAAATGTCGCCTGAAAAAACTTCTCGAAAAAGCCTTTTCAAACTCAAGGAATTTTGTTGTTTTGGGTTATAATTCTACATTTTTTTCCAAAACATCTTTCAAAGATAAAATTTGTTACACACTGGAACAAGTTTGCAGTATGCTTGATTTCCTCATTGACAACATATTTGTCACCTTCGGAGGAGAGATTTTTCAACAACAAATCGGCATTCCAATGGGCACAAACTGTGCTCCTCTCCTCGCCGATTTGTTTTTATACTCTTACGAGACTGAATTTCTTCAGGGACTCGTAAAGAACAAGAAGATGAAAGAGGCAAGGTCATTTAATCTTACATTCAGATATATTGATGATGTCCTTTCTGTCAATAACACTTCATTTGGTAGTTGGATTCCTTCAATATATCCTCCGGAATTGGAGATTAAAGAGACCACCGAATCTAATTGCTTCACGTCTTTCTTGGATTTGCACCTCGAATTTGACCCAGGTGGTCATCTCAGTACAAAAATTTACGATAAACGAGACGATTTTAATTTTCAAATTATTAATTTTCCTAATCTACAGAGCAATATACCTACTTCTCCTGCATACGGTGTTTATATTTCTCAACTTATTCGATATGCCAGAGCTTGCACACATTTCACAGATTTTTTTATCAGACACCGGTTTCTTCGTGACCGACTTTTGAAGCAGGGCTATAAGAAAATACGTCTCATACGATCACTAAAAAAATTCTTTCTTCGTTATCGGCCGCTGGTGGAAAAGTTCAAAATTGAGTTAAAAGATATGATAATTAATTGTTTTAATTAGTGTTTGACTGGTCTGCTGTACTGAGATGATCACCTCAATATCCCTATTGTGTCTCACAACTGTGTTGTGTTCTATGGTCATTACCGGATCCTGGGATCGCAGTGGAAGAGGGAGGTTTGGCGCCATAGGACCTGGTTTGGCCCACCATTTCGTTTGGAATGCCTGTGCCAAGTCGGGACCATTGCGATCCGCCAGTTCTCCGGTATGACTGATTCGTTTTTGTCATTTTCTCTGGACTGTGGGATTGGTCATTCAAGTTCGGTAGTTTTGTTATTACCTTTATTTATTTCATATAATGTTTGGCATTTTCAATATTTTTGGTAGAGCGCCTCTGATGAGTCTTGAATAGACGAAACGCGCGTCAGGCGTAGCAAAATTTATTGTCTGGAACTTTGTTGTCATTTGTATTTCGAACACACGTGAAGGTTAGCACTGCTGGTGGAGTTTAAATTCCCCGAGGTTAGCCTGCTCCGGCACCAACACTTTTGAGTTGGAGAATACATCAAAGCTTTAAATTATCCGTCTAAATTTCAAAATTGTCTAAACCCTAAGGTTCTTCCTACCCCAGACATAGGTTGAATATCTTAGTAATAATTTGGTTCCCCAGTTTGGTATTTTTGGTTATACTGTTCTATGCTCTTCATATTCATATAATGTTTGGCATTTTCAATATTTTTGGTAGAGCGCCTCTGATGAGTCTTGAATAGACGAAACGCGCGTCAGGCGTAGCAAAATTTATTGTCTGGAACTTTGTTGTCATTTGTATTTTGATTCTACCAAAACAGCAGTCAACACTTGGATAGTAACCGTGTAGGTACACCACCGTGCACTTGATTGCAAGAAAACCCGTCAAAACAATTTTGTTCTCTAAAAGGCTAAAAATTTACCCAAAAATATATCTTTTTACGAGAATTAATTCTATAGATTTTGATTTCTTATTTGCCCCTCAAGACAAGATATTATCATGGAAACACAGATTTTAAATATTTGTGTTGTATGTCATGTATGTGGAATAGAATTAATTATTATTTAATTAATTGACTGTCATTTTAATGGTGTGTAACAGTCCGTCTGACCAAAGGTCATTTCAGAAAAAGGACGCAAATCATCATCATTGACGGACGTAGTTATATGAAAACAATATTAGATTATAATACCTTTAAATTGACGAAAGTCTTTTTCATTATTGACAAAAATGTGATTAAAAATCACGTCATTACCTATATTAAACCAATAGGGTTCGGAGGTAAAACAGTTGTATTTAAAAAAGTTATACAGACCCTTATACGAGAGGTTTACCACAAAAATACCAATAAAATGTACAAGGCAGGCAGCACAATATAGGGTTTGCCGGAAACTGAAACAGGCATATATTGTTTTTGGCCTTCATACTTGATCTAATATGGTGAAATCCCAACACGAACTGTGGAGGATGCAAAGAGGCACCAACGGGACATTCGAATGTCAAAAATCTAAATGGGCAACGATAAAACCAGCAAACACGAACAAACAGCAAATTAAACAAAAAACAAAAAAACCAAAAAAAAACAACAACCAAAAAAAAACAAAAAACAAACAAACAAACAAACAAACAAACAAAAAAAGCAACCAAAAACAACTCACCAAAATAAAAAGAAAACAAAAGTACCAAAAAACCCACAAAATTAACCGAACAGAAATCAGCAATGCGAACTCAAGTCGTAACGAGAGTGAACTCAGGTGTTCCAGAAGAGTAAGCATATGCTTTATCATTTGTCCATGATTGTGCTACTTCAAATATGATTAACGGTGACAACAACAAAAAACACAACACAGTTCGCGACCAAACAAAATTATCTCTCCTGAGTACAATGAAAGTTTAACCAAATTTAATCAAATACAGAATCACATTCTCTATTAAGAATATGCTCCCAGGTAAAGGTTACAGACATCATCTTCGTGCAATGGCATCTTATTGTGTAATGTTTGTGTTCAAAGACTAATCAATAGAAAATAATGAGATGTGGAATAAGCGTACGCGACTGACAGCTAACATAACAAGCGGAAATTGAGAAAAAAAACACTATGGACAACCGCAGCAGTATTCAACGAGGCTGCTCGCCGTTCTGCAATTGGCCAAATGATCTAAATAAAATGCATATAATCCATAACCTGTCCGATTAAACTGTGGACTTTTGATTGTAGCGTAGAAGTGTGCTAATTTACATCGTCAGGAACAAGCCAATCGGTAACAAAAACCGCAAATCGTCACAGTAGGAAAACCCCCATTTATCAATATCCAATCAGATTGAATGTTTGCACGACCCATTCATTCAATCAATGTATTTTTATGTTATCAAATGTAACGATTTGTGGTTTTTGTTAACGATTGGCTTTGTTCATGACGACGTAAATTTTCATTGTTGTGATTGCACACTTCACTTTACGCTATGGAAGTCCATAGTTAAATCGGACGGGTTGTTATTCAAATCCAGTCCGGAATTAGTCAAAGACAGACCCCCTTCTTAAACAAGGAACAGAAAACATCAAAAAGACAAGGACAAACAAAAGCTTTGTCAAAGATTCCTAACTTAGAGCAGGCACAAATAAAATGTGGCGGGGTTAAACTAGTGTTTTGGGACCCATCCTTTCCCCTATCAACATTTCGTCTATGGGTGGCAATTACAACTTAGAAATGCATTTTGCTTGATATAAAACTTTCATGTTTTTACAAAATTAAGCTGTAAAAAATTTGAGTTTTTTTTCTCCAAAAATCAAAATCAATCCATTTCACAGACTTTTACCGAAGTTAGAATTCATGACCCATGCTAGCAGGTTTAACATTTTCACCTTGTAAGCATTAAATTTTTTAATATCATAATTTCATTCAAAAGTCCTACCTTGGACAAAAGTTTAAGTTAAACACCCTTTTGGTGATTTTAAACAATTTGGCAAATTGTTAAGGTGCTGGGTAATTCAAAATTTCTTTGCATTATGAAGCTAAGGCATGACCTTTAAAGGATTTCAGGTTCGATTTTGATAATCAGAAGACATCGGGACAAAATAAACATAGAATAGTTGAAGTTTAGTTTTCCATAAAGCTGATTTGGCAAAGAAATGCAGTTATATTGGTTAAAGGCCCGTAGGTTTTTTCAAAACAAATATTTTGCCAAATGACGACTTGTTACAACATTGCCTTCATGGCTATGAAAATTTTGCTTCTGGACAAAATTAAGGATATTTGCATGCTTTTCTCTGAGACATGCACTTTATAGATTGCTTGAGTCCTTTGTTCAAAGTGATGAAACAAATAGTAAAGATTTTTTTAGTCATAAGAAGTAATTCTTTTTCAACTTGTTGGGCGAATTTTCATGATTGAATTAATCTCTGTATAGTGGTAAGATGAAGAGGCCAGAAGTGATTGATGGGAATCAGTCTACCTTAATGAATATGCATGCGTTATGTCATTAAAAGCCTTTCGTATTTTCAAGGAATCTACATTGTATGGTTAACTATTTTCTTCGTACATATATATTTTTTTGCTTAGTATCTAAAATACAATACCTGATTAAAGCAAACAATTTGTTAATATCTCTATCAAGCGCAACCCATGTTCTTTTCGTTTATACCATATAACAAACAGGAACTACTTACTCTCGGAGCACCTGAGTTTACTGTAGCTATGACTTATTTTTTTCATTTGCTTTTGTGTTTTTATGTAGTCTGTTTCTTCGAACTGATTTCGTTCGTGTTTACTGGTTTGTTTTATTTGCCCCTGTTCGGTATTTGACATTTGAATGCCCCTTTGTATGGTACCTCTTTGCTTCTTCGTTGGTTTGCATCGGAAACTATTTTATTATATTTCATGCTGCGTCACACGGTCTTGACTGTATATCCACGTCTTTCTTCGTGAAAAGGTTTTTTTCATATCTAGCCTAGGTTTTCTATATTTAATTTTATAAGCTTTACCTTGATCTAGCTTTTTTTCATTTATTCAATTATAAAAGAAGCAAATAAAGGAATACCATTTGGGACATTCAAAAGTTGTAAGTCCGTAAAGGCCAAGACAAAATAACACAACTCGAAACAAAACAAAAACCCCAAAACAATACAAACCAACAAACAAACAACACAAATCAAGAAAACCTACAACATATACATTGAGGTTGAAAATTTATAATCAAAAACTGTTTCTATTGAGTCTCGTAGTACTTAAAATACGCTTTTGTCAATAAATGCAAAAGTAAACTAGAGTATGAAGACTAGGCTAGAAAATGAATTTTCATTTGTATTTGATTATTATTATTTTTTTATTTCAATCTAACAAATCTTTTACATGAATTCTTCATACTCTGACAAAACAATAAAAAATAACAAAAGTTACGAACTTTCATGACTTTGCTAATATATATTTTTAATTCAATAATTAATCAGTTTTACATAATATTCCGGTAACAATACAGTTGTAAGTTTAGGCGGGAATAAAATTCAAAGGATCCATCTGGTTGTGTTGTGGTTCGATATTTACAAGAGACACTTTACCGTTGGTAGATTTGAATGCTCTGATGTGGATGTAATGATCACCAACTTTGATCTGAAAATAGATAAAAAGTAAAATACACATGTAGTTACAAAAATGTAAGTAAACGCTCACTTGTCTCATTCGATCGTACCCACCCGAAGCGATAGTGATAAAATTACACGTTATTTGCTGGTTTGTCCGGCTCAAAATTTCTAATTTAAAGCAAAAAATACTAAGGTATTACAAAATTTTGCAAGGTATTTTCATAGGATTATTTTTTGTCAATCTTGATTTGCAAAGCATATGAATTCATAAGTATTCATGTTTTGAAACGAATAAAAATGCTGTGGTCATCCTAATATTGCAGTGATGTACGAGTGTTTTGCCATATCAATGGCCGTCCTTTGATTTTGGGATCATGACGAACTGCACTAAAAAGCCATGTTCCTGGTTTAGTTTCACCTTATTACTTTAATGTTATCTTGCATTGTGTCACGCAAAATATCCATATCAACTCCAATAGGTATCTTTTTTCACTGATTTTCATTTGACGGGAAATTTTCTCTTCACGATCATATAAATGACCTTTTGGCCTATTCTACAGACCTCACCAGTTACCAGTGTTTTGTAATATATTATAGAAGATAATGAGATAATTATGTAGTAATCATTACCAATAATGACATTAGTTATTATGTAATTTTGGGTACTAAGCAAATGTACGCGAGATTCCTTCTTTAATATACAGTTGAAAAGTCTACGATCAGCAAGAAGCAGTGTTACTGGAACTGCTTACTCTTCCGGAGCACCTGAGTTCACTCTCATTATGACTAAAGTTCGCGTTGTTCGTTTTTAGGTTTCCATGTTTTATATTTTGTCTGTTTTTTTTTCGTCCTGTTATGTTGGTGTTTACTGGTTTCGTCTCTGCCCTTTCGGACAATTGACATTCGGATGCCCCATTGGTACTCTGCTTCTTTCTTTTTCAATAATTATGCATACGAGACATATTTTGTGTATTAATCTTAATTTAAGCTTATCAGATCTTGGAACCATCTTCACACAATGTCTTTTCAATATTGTAAACATTCATTGCCAATTTGATCTTACCTTAATGAAATAATTTGTTCCGTTGGCTACTTGTGTCTTAAAGGAGATGACTCTGAATTCTGGGAAGTGCTGATGAACGGATGTCTCTACATCACCTCGTAACTACAAAGAAATTAATAATCTTTGAATTAGTATTTGTATTTCACAAAAAAGTAAGGTACAAGGAAGGCAGAAAACTTTAAGGTCAAAAGGGGATTTTTTCGGGTCCAAAATTTAAAGTCGCGAATGTTCCGAATATAAGCATGTACAAAAAAGTGATTTATCTAGGTTTTACTTGCTAAAAAAAACATTTTAGACAAACCTACTTAAACTCATTTTTACCTTTATTACTTAGTTTGACGTATCTACATAAAATTAATCACAATCAATTTGTTGAGCCATGTTAGGCATCTGTTTAGCTTGGTTATCAAACTGTTTTTTCTCTCTATATTTGTTAGAAGGTAAACTTACCAGAGCAACTAATTCTTTGACGGTAGGGTCTGCAGTGTGAGATTCACTCAACCCACCCAACAACTGAGACCGCACTGAAACAACAGCTATGACAAACAAACAGAAAACTATAGCAACCTTCATCTTTCTGGTTTCGAATGAACTTGTATGTTGTTGTACAATGTTTGCTTTTATATGTTTGTTACGGCCAACGGACATTTGTTTTTATTGTCCGAACTAAATTTGTGGCACGTTTCTTTGGCATCAATTTAATAAATCAAACCATTAAGGTTGAGGCTATTGTTTATTTTAGCAAATCATAATTACCCAATAATTGATTGCACATTAATATGATTGCGAACTTTAACATTGCAGATACACTTCAAAACATAATGCTCAATTTGTTTTCTTCTCCAAAACGAGTACTAAAGTTGGACATTGGGTTTTCATTGGCACACATTTATTGTATTCCGCTGTATATCAAATAGAATTTTTTATTGATATTTTTATGGCCTAATATACTGCTTTTCAATCTGAATGAAATTCTGTATTGCGTAAAAAATGTTTAAAGTACTATTTTACCTTTTTATCATTATTAAATATTGTGTTATATATCAATTTTAAGTGTTGGGGGGTCCCCAACATCTAGGGTTAAGATAAAATTGTGTCGTTCAATTTTCCTGAAATCTTGCTGAATTATTTTCCTTAATGAGATTAAAGTTATCAATGAATATTTAGAAAATCAAAACACAGGGTTTTGCAAAAATAAAATAAATAAATAAATAAATCATTGAAAATAAAGTTGTTTTAACATTTATTTTCCAGGGATTTTTAATTGGTTATTGAGGCACTTCATATCCTTGTATGAATGAGATTGACTAAAACGTAACTGATCTATAAGAGTTTTCTCCCTCAGCTGCATTGTACCTTATTTAGTGCGCGAAAACTTTAATGTAGTTAATCAGAACATTAGTGGAAGAACATAGCATAAGCATAGTAACTAACACTTCTAACTAGTAACCAGATATTTTACCTCGTTTAGTACACGCAATATATAGTAAAACAGATCCACTATTATAAGAACATAGCATAAGCACAACAACTACCTCTTCTAACTTGTTTAAAGAAATTAGGTTGTGTGTGTATATGCAGATTATCATAACATCATTCCAAATGACACAATTGGTTATGCTGTATATGCATATTAAAATATGCTGGATTTAGCTTCCCAGTTCGAACGTGTTTGGTTTGGGTACCTTTATTTACTTCAATGCTTTTTATTATCGACCTTCAATGTTTGATTCAAATGCTGCTGATGAGATGTTCCTCGTTTAAATTTGCTTATACAGCATAACCAAAATAAACCATTTTTATGTTGCTTTGGTATTTTGTATTATAAAGAATTGAAAAGTTTAAAGAATAACAAGTTGTTAAAACAGTCTTAAATTCATCAGACAGGCTAATTCCTTTCTTCTGAAACAGCCATGTAAGGAGTCGTTAAAAAAAACTATGACAACCTCCAGGTCTCTCAATGTTTAAAAACAATGTTTCCCCCAGAAATTTTAATAAGGCTTATCGGTAGTCTTAAGCAAAAGGCCATGCTCGTTTCGCCAAGTGAACTAGATAAGTCCTGTACTGTAACACCAGTATTTATTTATGTAAAAAAATCATCAAAAAGTGCAATGCTTGGGGTAATTTTTAATAGTTTACATGACAGGTATGTTGTCACGCCAGCAGACAAGGCTTCCAATAATATAGTTTTTGTATGTAAAGCACATTATTACAATTGTCTAATAAAAGAACTAGGCATTGATGGTAATACTTCCGCTAGTGCTACATACACACGGACTACATTTAACAAAGATGAAACCATAGCCAACCATAGCTCTTTTATGTCCTGTTTCAATATTCCAATGAAAGAGGAACATAAAGAGTTACCATATTTGTACTGGATACCTAAACTTCACAAAAATCCGTACAAAGAAAGGTATATAGCTGGATCTTCATCATGTTCAACTACAGAGCTGTCCGTTCATTTAACTAAAATCTTGTCTGCTGTCAAAGAAGGTCAACAAGCATACTGCGACACTATTTATAATCGTAGTGGAATTAACCATATGTGGATTTTGAAAAACTCAAAAGATTTGTTAGATCATTTTAAATCTAGATCATTTTCTGAGGTTCACTCTTTGAAAACGTTCGATTTTTCAACTTTATACACTACCTTGCCACACGAAAAACTAAAATGTCACCTGAAAAAACTTCTCGAAAAAGCCTTTTCAAACTCACGGAATTTTGTTGTTTTGGGTTATAATTCTACATTCTTTTCCAAAACATCTTTCAAAGATAAAATTTGTTACACACTGGAACAAGTTTGCAGTATGCTTGATTTCCTCATTGACAACATATTTGTCACCTTCGGAGGAGAGATTTTTCAACAACAAATCGGCATTCCAATGGGCACAAACTGTGCTCCTCTCCTCGCCGATTTGTTTTTATACTCTTACGAGACTGAATTTCTTCAGGGACTCGTAAAGAACAAGAAGATGAAAGAGGCAATGTCATTTAATCTTACATTCAGATATATTGACGATGTCCTTTCTGTCAATAACACATCATTTGGTAGTTGGATTCCTTCAATATATCCTCCGGAATTGGAGATTAAAGAGACCACCGAATCTAATTGCTTCACGTCTTTCTTGGATTTGCACCTCGAATTTGACCCAGGTGGTCATCTCAGTTCAAAAATTAACGATAAACGAGACGATTTTAATTTTCAAATTATTAATTTTCCTAATCTACAGAGCAATATACCTACTTCTCCTGCATACGGTGTTTATATTTCTCAACTTATTCGATATGCCAGAGCTTGCACACATTTCACCGATTTTTTGATCAGACACCGGTTTCTTCGTGACCGACTTTTGAAGCAGGGCTATAAGAAAATACGTCTCGTACGACCACTAAAAAAATTCTTTCTTCGTTATCAGCCACTAGTAGAAAAGTTCAAAATTGAGTTAAAAGATATGATAGTTAATTGTTTTAATTAGTGTTTGACTGGTGTGCTGTACTGAGATGATCACCTCAATATCCCTATTGTGTCTCACAACTATGTTGTGTTCTATGGTCATTACCGGATCCTAAGATCGCAATGGAAGAGGGAGGTTTGGCGCCATAAAACCTGGTTTAACCCACCATTTCGTTTGAAATGCCTGTACCAAGTCAGGGCCATTGCGATCCACCAGTTCTCCGGTATGACTGATTCGTTTTTGTCGTTTTCTCTGGACTGTGAGAGTTCGGTAGTTTTGTTATTACCTTTATTAAGGCTATACAAATATTGTTAATAATAATAATAATTATAATTCCTTCGAGTTCAGGTAGTTAAGTATATTTTTTTCAAATTGGATTTAATTTTCAAGCTGATTTTTTTTCTAGACAGACAAAGCAAAGTTAACATTAAAATTCTCGTCGGGTATGGAAACGATATTTAATAATTAAACAACAGGGAAGCCTTTTTTTTTTTTTATAAAAATCTATTTTACATTGGGTGGAGAGTTTGAAAAGCCGAGGAGGATTGGAGTACTATTATATAAAATACCATAATTGTAGTGACGAACGACATTAAATACAGGTGAGTAAGTCATTTTTGTAAACTCATGTTAATGTGTAGACTATCATCATATTCATTGACATATTGTCATCTGATCAACTCCTATAGCAATAACCTATATAGCGATTCACCGGCGTAAAACACCAACTCTCTCACTCACCTATATGTACGTGTAATTATTACAAATAATTAACAGCAATAAACATGTCTCTATTTATTTCAAGACTGCCACCTAAATGTGTTTCACTTCATGTATAAGCTTATAAAACAAATGTCTCTAAGCTTCAAGGCCAAGCATTCTCATTATACCAACACATGTTAATAATAATGAAGGCAGCATGTCCGTTTGCTTCAAGGCGACTAACTTTGTATAAAAAGAATTGACCATTCCTTTAGACAATTTACGTCGCTGCAGACCTATATATAGGTATAGTCACGACGTTAAACTCCCCAGTCAGCCTTTAGACAACATCGCACCCAAACTATATAGTAAAGATGAAGGTTGCTGTCGTTTTCTGTTTGTTTGCCATAGCTGTAGTTACAGTTCGGTCTCAGTTGTTGGGTGGACTGAGCGAGGTCCATGCTCCGACCCAAGCCGTCAATGAATTAGTAGCTTTGGTAAGTAAGCTTCCTGAAATTTTATCATTTTCATGATTTTAAAATTTATTTTATTAATGAACTTTTAAATGAATCGACATTATAATTCAATTTACCAATTGGCAATTACTCTTTATAACTTTTATTTTACAGTTAAGAGGAGATGTTGAGGTGTCAACACACAAACATTTCCCAGAATTCAAAGTCATTTCCTTCAAGACCCAAGTAGACCATGGTACAAATTACTTCATAAAGGTAATGTTTATTATTGTTATACACAAAAAATGCAAGCGTATTACGTATTTTGTACAATTTAAAAAAAAAACATATGAAATATTTTTACTTCAATTGTTCCCGCTGCTAATTGCAATTATTTTATGACGTTTATACTTTAAAAAATTCTATTGATAAAAAGGTTTATGCAATAATGTATCTAAAATGAATGCATAAAGTCTTTTGAGTTTAAATCGTTCTTTTAAATTAGGAAGAATATCAATATTTTCATAGCACACATCACTGTGAAATCTTAATAGCCCAAATAAACAAACTGTTATTTTGCTTAATTCTTTATAACGTTTCCCTTTTTACAGATCAAAGTTGGAACCTCGTACATCCACGTTAGAGCTTTCAAGTCTTTGAATGGTAAAGTTTCTCTGGTCAAAATAGAGCCACAGCACACCCAGTTCGACCCACTTAGTTTTATCACAGCCTAAATGGAGGTCAAAACAGATGAAGTCATTTTCTGTCTTTATTTTGTTCAATAAAACATATCTGCATTGCAATTTTGTCCTTTCTAATTTTGTTATCATAGAAGTTTAAATGTACCAATTGGGCAATCAAATGTCATAACTCCGAATGGACGGAGACAAAATTTGAAGATATAAAATCATCATAGCAAACAGAACCACATAACAAAAAAAATAAACACATATTACAACCAAACCCCTACCAGCAACTTGAATTCAAGTCGGAACGATAATGTTTGTAGGTGCTCCAAGAGTAAGCAGTTCTTGCTAGCAAGAGAACACCCGCCATTTTGCCAACGATTGATTTAGCGTCGATCAAATCCACCAAAGGGCGACAATACACTAAACCAATATATTCTTTTCTTTAGAATATTTTTGCTTTAAGGTAAGAGTTTACACACAACCTCGAACCCTTTATCAGCATTTTATTAATTAAAAAGAATCTCATTCAATGCTTATCCATCTGGAGAATCCGAGTTCACTCTCGTTACCACTTGAGCTAGCGTTGTTGATTGCCAAACTGTAGTTTCATTATTACTCGTGGGGTATCAATTTTCGTGGTTTTCGTGGGTGGCCTACACAATTTGATACCACAAGAAAAGGAAATTTAACGTTGATCTGTATGCTGCAGACTTCAAAACCACGAATTTCAGATTCCACTAACTGACCCTTTTTCACCACTCCACGAAATAAGTAGCCACGAAAATAAATGGATCCACAGAATTCAGTTGTTTTTATGCTGTGTGTTTCTTCGTGTTGTTTTCTTTTCTTTCTGGTTTGTATGCTCCATTGGTTTTTCTCTGCTTCTTTCCTAAATAAAAATTCGTTTTCATGACACTAAAAAATGTTTTGTTTGCATTTTAAAATCATGTGTGGAGTCATTCTGGAATTTACAAAATCTACATTATTCAAAATTCGTTTTTTTCGTATCAAATGTCAACATTTTTTTCTCTCTTTCTTTGTTGAAATATAGCCATAGAACTTCGAATGTTTGATTTTTCGTTTAAAGAGCTAATTATCTGCGGAACTGGAAATTAAATTGTTTTTATTCAGAACGAAGTATGTGATATATCTTTTTTCTAACATTAATACATGTCAATTTTGTTACAAAACAATTGCTGTTTTTTCCCCGTTACAATAGATACTATGCAAGCCTATTCAAAATTAAATGTACCCAGATTTCTTTTTCCAAGAAAAAATACAGCTGTTGACTCGTTTACCCGATAAAACAGAACATTAAAGAAATTAAAATGTTTGAGCATCAACTGTAGTTTCTATGGATATTATTCAACTTTTGTAAAAACTTTTTTCGTGAAAATAAATATCTTTTTACCAAAAACTATGGTTGTTTACTTTTCATCACTTATTAAGGGAGAAAAGTTTTTGGTGAAATACAAATGAAAAAAACTAAATTTCAAATAAATGTGTCTTTTTTCAAGCGTGATTTTATGAATTTCTGGTTGATACAACATGCTTCCAAACTGCAATCAAGACACACCTGAAGTCCATGAAATGATAACTTTTTATAAAGGTTTACATGTAAACATTGCAATATTTTTCTATCAAACATGTCAAATATCCGATGAGGTGTTCAATATGTTAACCTTTAAAGTGACGCTTATTGTCTAATAAATACACAATCTTTTATACCAAAGTAAAAGGAAATGGCAATGAATTTGTGTATTTTTTCTACATGTTTTGGCCGATAACCAGTCATAATAGCAGTATTAAATGGTAAAAAACCCAAAAATAAATCGAAAATCAATCAATAGAAAGTGAATATAGTCTAGAAGTCTCTGTAGCGACTGTTAACTAAGCCATGAGTCATCCAGCTCAAAACTAAAGTAGAACCGCGTGGATGTTCTTGTTGGAAGAAGATAGAAGCAGAGGTACCAATGGGGCATCCGAATGTCAAAGTCCGAAAGGGCAGAGACAAAACCAGTTAACACAAACAAGGCCTGGACGAAATAACAGACAACATATAAAACACGGAAGTAATTTGTAATCGATGACCGTCATATCTTAATTCTATACCGTGAAGGTACTAACAAAACATTAATGTTTCGTCTTTATTTTTGTCGTGATAACTTTGCAAGTCAAAGCTATCACACATTTGTTACCTTAACAGTCAGACGAGACAACAAATATCAATAGAGGTCATAACAAACGCAGATAAACAAATTTGACTTAAATACTGCAATTATAATGGATGAATAAAAATATTTCTTGGGAGACATCCACTATTTACTGGAAGTGGTTAATAAATCAAAATGTTCATGCTTTGAATTGTTAAGAATTTTTATGCCCCGCCTACGAAAGAAGAGGGGAATATAGCGTTCAGGTTCGTTCGTCCGTCCGTCCCAAATCCCCAAATTCCCGCTTACTGACATGTGCCATATCAATCATATTGTAATGGTAGGTGTACCTAGTAATGCTAAGCACAATGCATGCTTCGAATGCTGTCTGTGACCTATATTTTCCGCATGGCTGACAACTTACTGAAGAATGGTGAAAGTCAATTATTCCTGCTAACAGGCAAGTGCCACATAAACCAAAGTGAATGCTCAGCAATATGCATTATTCAGATGCTGGCTGTGACCTTCCTTTTCTGCCTGAATGAACACTTAAAATTTTGAAAATTTCAAGTTAATTCCCACTAAGTGACAATTATGTGTAACGAGGTGAACTTCGTAATCGATTGATTACCTATGTTTGATAAATATAAAAGGCGGAGCACCGTGTCTGTTTGACACATTTTCTTGGTTTTTTTTTATACGAAATGAAAATCTTTTTTCTTCATTGCGGTTTAATTTTTTTTAGCACATGCACATTGGTAGGTAAAGAAATGCTCAAATCATCGGTTGAACGTTAAACTCTTTACCGTTTGGATATTTTTAGAGAAATTGTTGTTTCAAAATGGTGTCTTTCTTTTTTATACTTGCATACTATCATTTACCAAGGAAATACCAACATGTTATATCTAATTGGTCTTGGGAGATAATCCATAATTTAGGCCAATGTTGAAAAATAAAACATGTTTTTTACCATTGTAACCATTAATATATACATAGTTCAATAATATTTTAACCTAGAATTAATGGTTGTTCATTTTTAAGTGCAGATAATATAAAGATAAATGTTGAAGTTGTCAAACAAAGTTTGGCAAAACTTGTCATTGGAAAAAGCTTTTAATTAGTTGCTAAGCAACCATTGTAATCGCCAAAAATGTGAAAAAAATGCTACAAACCTCAATACATTTGTTAAAGTATGACATTGCTACCTTATAATGCTTTATTATAACAATGTATAGTTGTTTTGATAAACATACAACACAAAGCAACCTTATAAGCTTAGCTCAAAAATGAACCAAAGCTAGTAATGTATTACCGTTATCGTTTGGCAGATGGATTCCTTCAATATATCCTCAGAACTAGAGATTGAAGAAACCACAGAATCCACATGATGCTTTGCATCATCCTTGGACCTACATCTCGAATTTGACCCGGGTGGTCATCTCAGTTCAAAAATTTACGATAAAAGAGACGACTTTAATTAAAAAATTATTAATTTTCCTAACCTGGAAAGTAACATACCAACGTCACCTGCAGACGGTGTCTATGTTTCACAACTAATTCGATATGCCAGGGCTTGTACAAATTTTTCAGATTTTTAGATCCGACACCGCTTTCCCCGTAACCGACTTTTAGACCAAGGTTATAAAAAATACGTCTCATACGATCTCTAAAAAAATCTCTCTTGTTATCAACCACTGGTAGAAAAATTCAATATCATGTAAGACAAAATGGTTAGTTCTTGCTTTGATTAGTGTTTGGTTGGTTGATGTACTGAGATTATCACCTTTGCATCCCGGATATGTCATCACAAATCTGTTGTGTTTTGTGTAACTACCGGACCCAAAGATCGCAATGGAAGAGGGAGGTTTGGGGCGCCTTAAACCCAGGTTAAACCCACCATTTCATTTAAAATACCTGTACCAAGTCAGGACCATTGCTGTCTTCAATTTTTCCGGTATGTCTTCCTTGTTTTGTCTCATCTTATGGACATATGAGATTGATTCTCCAAGTTCGGTAATTTTGTTATTACCTTTATTTATCTCCGAAACTAGAAATTAAATTGTTTTATCATATTTCTTACTCAACAAATAATCAGTAATTTTCATTATCCACTTGATGTTGATTTTTATCCCTGCCAATAGCTGTATTATTTGTAATTCAATGAGAAACAAGTTGTCTCGTCTGACTGTAAATTGCGAATAAAAATAAAGATGGAATATTTTATGGGTTGTTAGGACCCTCACGGTACAAAATAATGATATGACGGTCATCGATTTGTAGCCTCCTGAATTCTGACCAGGGCATCCACACGGTGAAAGACGGTTCCTGACTCCGGTTCAACTATTACTATGAGCTGGACAACTCATGACATAGTTAACAGTCGCTATAGAGGCTTCTTTCCTTTATTCGGTTCCTATTGATTGATCTTCGATTTAAAACTACTATCATGGCTGGAAATCGGTCAAAACATGTAGAAATAAACCAACACAGATTCATAGCCATTTCCTTTAACTTTTGGTATTTAAAAATTTCAATATTCCATCGGATGTTTAAATGAAAAAAAAAATGGCAATTTCCTAAGTTTTTAACTTTTATAAAAAGTTTTGATTTCATGGCATTCGGATATGCGCCTTGATTCGAGTTTGAAAGCATGTAGGCTCGTATCAATCTGAAACTCCCAAAATCACGCTCGATAAACGAAACATATTTTTGAAGTTTTTGCATCGTTTTTCACCAAAAACTTTTCTCCCTTAAGTGATCAAAAGTTAAAACCCTGAGTTTTGGGTAAATAGATTTTCATATTCACAACAACAAAAAAACGTTTTTACAAAATCACAGAAACTTAAGTTTAAACCTTTTAAGATCTTTACGCCAAAATGTTCTGTTTTATCGGGTAAACAAGTCAATAGCTGTTTTTTTATTATTTTCTGGGAAAAAGATATCTGGGTAAAATTATAATTATATGTTAGCAATATTCTTTTTTTGGGGTCTTTCCTGGGTCTTTGTCTAAACAAATGACCTTTTAACACTTTTTGCAAACTGTTGTCTGATATTGATTTGAACCTATTTACAAATTAGATGTGACATTTGGCTTGACCAGAGGAGGTTGTGAAAACCTTTACATTTATTGCTTTATTTTTGACATAAACTATTTGTAAATATAGCTAGAAACTATATTATATGAATAATAAACAAATGAAAATAAAAACATTTTCTGCTTTTTGCATAAAAATTAAACAAAAAAATTAAAATTTTGTAGAATCGTAAAATTTGAAATACCTTAAAAAATCATGATGATATCTTTATTCTATCACGTTTGCATATCTTTTCAGCGAAGGCAAACTTCTCAGGAACTAGAGACTAAGGGTACGAAGGTCTCGAAAAAGACTCTCAAGCCATTAATTTCAATAAAGCTCCATGACAAACGTGATGTTGATTGCTATTCATTTGTTTTATAGGTTTCAAGTTTGTTTTCAGTTTCTCTGCTGTTCTCGTTCGTGTTAACTGGTTTTGTCTTTGCCCAATCGGAATTTTGACATTTGAATGCCCCATAGGTACCTCTTTGCTTCTTAAAGACCAAACTTAGTGCATATTCAATATAACATTTAATAATTTTATGTTTATTTTAACCCCTTTTGAAAATATTCAAAATTTTAAACCATATATGTGTAGTTAAAACGAGGTTATCGAATATAACATGCATTAAAATGCATTATTGAACATTAAGGAGGTACATGCCTTATGCACTATTTTTTTCTTGTCAACGATTTTTTTTCTTAATAGATGCGTTATGACATTTTCTTTGAAAATCTAACTTGAAAAGGGCATGCTTCCGACTTTGTTTTTGAAATAAATGACTCCAAAGTTAGGTTGATTTGTTCAAGAAAATGTTCAAGAAAGTTACCAAATTCTGTATTAAAAATTTTGTCAATGAGTTTCTGTAATTTTATGATATTATACAGGTCTTGTTTAGTGCATTAGAAAAATGAAAAGTTAAAAGCGTGCTTCCCATTTCGTTTTTCTGATATTGAAAAACAAACATGCCAAAAAATCTCCCTTTGCAAAAATGCAGAAAACACCATTTTACTTGGTTTTATGATATTTATTACCGAAATAAAACAAAAAAATTACTAAAACAAACTGTTCAGACAATTGTCAAATCAAACTCAAAGTTTAAAGCATGTAATTAAGAATATTTTAGAAAATATATCTAATTTGAGAATAATACGGCAATTTGAAATTTAATTTTTGCTGGTCACGTGATCATTGTCTTGCACCACCTTAATAATATCACTTTTTTACTGAATTATAAGAAATACACAAACAACAAATATACTGTAGAACAGAAATGTTCGTGGGGATTTAATTTCGTTTTTTTCGTGGGTAAGAAAAATCCATGAAATTAAATTCCCAAGAATTTAAATTATTTAGTTAAAGAGAGTGTATATTAAAATCTAAAATCCACGAAAATTTGTCCCCACCAATTCAGTTTTGTGCTCTTATCCACTAAATTTTATCCCCACGAAAATAAATGATTATACAGTATCTACAAAGACCTCGCCGTAAGTTTTATAACACCATCTCAGGTTAGTACAGCGTTCATTCTTTAAACCTAGCTAAAAAAAGATCTTATACATTTACAACATTTTCTGATCCCAAACAAGTTTAAATTATTTATGGCTTTTTGAAATTATTCAAAGTTTGCAAAAGGACAAAGCAACCCAAATAACAACCTTTGGATTGCTTAAATTAAGATTCTTGATGATAAAGAGCAAATGTTTATGGAGTTTTTTTTTAATAAGGAGACGTAAACGTATCATATTCAGCATTTGTTCATTGTTTGTTCTGTTTACAGACCTTAAATTGTCAGACGTTTAAGCATACTTTTGTATTCCCATGGCATGGCACCAAATGCAAAATTAAGTTTTTTTCATTAATTTATGTACAGACAACAACTGATACCAATTTAAACGGTTCTCCAAATCTCAGAGTGAGAAAATTTTCGGTTTATTTTGATATTTAAAAAAAATTTGACCATTTGAAGGCTTGCTACAACTACCAGAAGTAGAATTTATAATCGACAGCTGATCACTCTCGATGTGCTATTTTTCACCAATATGACCAACAATAAAGTTCTGCCTCACACAAGAATCCTGGAAATGCACATTTTATAGTAAGACAGACTTTAAGTATTCAACCCCCTTAATCGATATGTCCGTGTTGAAACCAAAACAATTCTAATGCTGTAGTGACATACATTGCAGTTTAGATATTTGTTAAAGGGTTAAAAACATTGAATCTGTTTGAGACAAAAATGATTCACGTTGGCAAAAGTTTGGCTTTTTTAAAGCCGCACTGATTAAGTGTCCTTGTTGGCAGCATTGCATTCAGCTTGACTTTGACAACAGTATCTCTTGTTTGTATAATGATCATTTGTCTAGTTTGCACTCATTAATTTCATGAATGGATTGTTATAAGATTTTAATTGATATTGAAAGTTAAACTTTTTAAACTCTATTTCATTTTGATTTTTAGAAACTTAAAAAAAAATAATCTGTTCATGACTTGCAAACTTGTATAGTCCAAAACATAATACGAGTGCATAAGATATTTCTGAAAAAAGTATGTTTTGATTGACTTACGTCGAGGTGTATATGTATATACAGTTATTTCAAGGAATTATATAGAAGGAATTGAACATTCGTCCCTTAAATCGCAATGAAGAGAGAGTTTTCGTGACAAAAACCCACCATTTTTGGGAAATGCATGTACGAAAAAAGCAGAGGTACCAATGGGGTATCCGAATATCAAAAGTCCGAAAGGGCAGAGACAAAACCAGTAAACACCAACAGGAACGGGACAAAAACAGACAACATGTAAAACATAGAAACACAAAATAACTGAATATCAATCAACAACGCGAATTCCAGTCGAAACAAGAGTGAACTCAGGTGCTCCGGCAGTTCCTGCTTGCTATAGCACACCCATCGCGTTGCCAATAGTCCATTCAGCGTGTCAAATCCGGTAAAGGAAGACAAAACAACACCCTATGACAAACCAACATCTGCACTCATCTGAGAGATCGAAATCCCATATTTGTCTATAAGTGCATGATGTCTACCGTAAAATTTCTTGAGTGAAGACAGCAACCGAGGAGCAACATAACCCTGTGTGAGCAATTTTTGCGTCAGACGTGTCGCTCTGCTAAGGAAATCGATGTAAGTCCCGCACGCTCTGGAGTAACGAATCAATTGAGATACGTAAACTCCATAAGCTGGAGCGGACGGAATGTTGCTACACAAGAAGGGAAAGTTGACGATTGGAAAGTTGAAGTCATCACGTTTGTCATAGAGCCTTGTTGAAAGTCTTCCTTGTGAGTCAATTTCTAGATGTAGATCTTAATATAAAGCAGACTTCCTAGAATCCGTTGTGTCCTTTATCTCAAGCTCCTGGGGATATATGAGATGGAGAAAGTCACCAAATCGAGAATTGTTTAGTGAAAGGACATCATCAATATAACGGAACGTGAGGTTGAAAGAGAGAGCTAGTCTACGGTCTTTTTTGTCTAGAAGAGATTGTAAGAAGTCTGCTTCATATGAATGAAGAAACAAATCAGCAAGCAAAGGTGCACATTGGAATCCCTATTGTTTGCTGAAAAACACGTCCACCAAACTGAACAAATATGTTGTCAATAAGAAAGTTGAGCATGTCGATTATTTGGTCTTCTGTAAATTTGTTCTTTTTCTTAGACTCATTGATGACAAAGTAAGTCTTGGTATAATCGACTGCAAGAAATTTGTACCTGTGTTTTCCATTCTTTTTGAAAAAGCTGCGTTTAATCAGCTGTGCCAATCGCGATTTTAGTTGTTCATGTGGAATAGAAGTGTAAAGTGTGGAGAAATCGAATGTTTTGATGCTGTTACAAGATGAAACTGATTTAGAGTTTAGAATCTCCATCAGTTCTTTCGAAATCAGGACCATTGCAATCTTCAATTTCTGCAATGTGCCAATGCTTTGTTTAGAATTTTCTTCTTTGACATATGAGATGGATTATCCCAGTACTTGTTATGTAGTATTGTTAAATCAAACTTTATTTTAGACATACCATTAGAGAAAAAAATGTTTTGTAATGGACTGTTAAAGATTTTTTTCTATCGTGGTAACGTGTCAAAATTTACCACGTTTAATCATTTATATATCTGCCTATACTTCCAATGAGGGGAAGGGGGCTTGGATTTGGTGCTTAGTTTTCTGACAAACGCAAAATTGAAATATTGTTTGAGTACAATAAATCTGAGCTTTTAATCCTGTTGGTATCAAAAACGTATGTTATACAATTTAAATCAATGTTTTGGCTCAAAGAGGATGCTAACCAATTTTTGTTGTAGCAAAATTGATTTTTTTCAACAATTCTCAGCTATCGATCAATGACAAAGTTTGTGCTTTAGGAGAATGAACTAAAAGCATATTAGTATAAGAACTGATAATTGACTCATCAAAAATAAAAATAACCAAATACAACGAAAGACATTCTGACAAAAAGTTAATGTTAGTTGTATGTGCTATTAAAATAACTTGGAGCTATAATCTATGAAAATCTTCTGTCAATTGACAGTTGAATGTTGCCAAGACCAATGTTATATGGTTGTGTTTGATTTTTATTTTAATAAATGACCAAAATCTGTCAAAACCACATGGAAACTATGCAGTACAGGCAAAATACAAAAAAAATCCCCATGGGCACAGAGTTGGTATAAAAAGGGGAAAATTATCAAAGTCAGTCAATTGGACATTTATCCTTTTGTATTCGCCTTTAAACAAACATGAAGGTTGCTGTTGTTTTCTTTGTGTTTGCGATTGCTACAATCGTAGTGAAAGCTCAGAATACTCCAGGAGGATTGAGTGAGTCCCATTTACCCGATCCAACTGTGAATGAGTTGGTTGCCCTGGTAAGTTTCATAATTTTAGAGCTAAATATTAATTTGTTTGAACGTGTGTTAAAGATAAGTTACGTTGATGTTACACAATACATTTTACATGTAAGATTTAAAATGTAACAAAAATTGATAAATACAGAAAACTTTACTCAAAAAAAACTTTTAGGCCGTACCTAAAGCATAGAAGAAAAATATATCACCCTCTAATACGATTTAAGTTTTGCATATAATGATAAAAATAACCACAATATAAAATTATTCATAAAACATTAAAAAAATATTGATTTTGAAAATACAATTGATACTTGATATTTTTACAAAAAATGTCATTGTTAATATGTATTAGTTAATATAAAGAAGCAAGTATTTAGGCATTTTGAATATAATACTAGTATAACATTGAAGAAGCAAGACCAAATATACGAAATCAAAGATATACGTTACTAACCAATCTTAGAAAAAGCTCAATCATCCCATTTATGCTTAAATATAAATCAAATTAGAAAAAAAATATTTTTCTCAGGCTAAATCTGTTTGCAATAGCTTGTTAAATTTTAGGATCTTTATGTTCCAAAATCCTTCGGGTGTCAAACCCTGAAATTTGCTTAGGTTTCACAAAGGTTTTGAAACTAACGAACCTGTTAAAATGTTAGATTCGTTATATATTAAATGACAATAAAATTTGTATTTCATTTTCAATAATGTATAGTTAAGCTAAGTGTTAAAATTAAAAGTACATTAAATATTTCAGTTGAGAGGTCAGGTTGAAACTTCAGTACACGAGCACTTCCCAGAGTTCAAAGTTATTTCATTCAAGACACAGACAGTAAACGGAACCAACTATTTCATTAAGGTGAGTAAATGTTTTAGTTTATATATATAAATAAGTGTCAAACAAGATCTGTTACGCTGGAAAATTATTTTTCCTTAAAAGCCTTTCAATAAAATTGATGCTGGTTCAATAATTCTAGAATAAGAATGTATAAATAAATATTATTAAAAAGCCGACAATGTAAGTTTATGTGTCAATAAACTTGCAATTTCGTTTTGTTGAACACATTTTATATGCTTATTACAAAGAGTAACGTTTCACCAGCATATGAACGAACAGCCTTTTCTATGAAAAAAGGCATTTATTTTCGTTTCTTTTTTTTGTAGATCAAAGTTGGAGACCACTACATTCACATCAGAGCATATAAATCTCTTAACGGAAAAGTTTCCTTGGTAAACATTGAGCCACAGCATCAACAGGCTGACCCACTCAACTTTATCCCAGCAGCTTAGATGACGATTCGAAAATCCGCATTTAGATTAAAAATGAAATAAAAACTAGTCTATAAATAGTTTATAGTTTCTTCAATTTAAGTTGATCTTCTACTGACATGACTGATTTTAAGAATTAGGAGTTAAGTCACTGAATGTTTTTCAGCTCACCTGGAAATAAAAATAAGGGGTTAAAATTAACATTTCAGGCAGACTTCATTGTCTTTGTGTTTTGTTTTTGATATTTTAAATTGTTTCTTTTCTTCTTCTAGATTTGCTCACAATTATAATTCTTTTTTTGTTTATGCTAAGATTGCCCATGTGTCCTACTTGTGTATAAATATGAGACATGATGTTTTTTTTTCTCAAATACACAATTTATCAATATCTTTCAAATATTTTTGCATCATCTGAATTTTGTTTCTGAAAACGATTAAAAACGATGTTTTGTTATAATTCATTTAAATTGAACATTTACATGAAATACATATTCAAAGAGCATGAACTACTTTTATTTAAAGAGAAAATAGAAAAAAAAAGATTTCAGGCAATAAAAAACTTAGTTTTTAGCTCACCTGGCCAAAGTCAGGTGATCTAAAAACTAGCTGCTTATGCCATTACTATGCGTCCGTCGTTGTCCGTTAACAATTTCAAAAATCTTCTCCTCTAAAACGTCAGACCAATTAAACTGAAACTTTGCAGAAATGATATATGGCATGTTGGCAACAAACAATCTTCATTTTGAAACGATTCGATAAAACTATGGCCGCTGTTACTAAAAACGAATATAGGGTAAAATCACTTAAGATGGCATATAACTTAGGAACTATAGCAGATGGAAGAAATCTAAAGGATCTTACGCGCTTTTAAATCAAAAGCTCTACAAAAGTCTCCTTTGGTCAAAGTTGTTAGATGACCCCTCATATTGGTTGTGGTCCATTAAATGCCAAAATAGCGTTTTTAATGTTGTTTTTGCGATATAGAATTAAAGCTGATGAAGATAGAGCAAAGCTGTTACTTGCTTAAGCCTTCAACTCATTGAGCTCTTCAAAAGACTCAATCGGGTTGAAGTTTGCCATATGACCCTTTATAGGCGTTATGACCCTTTGAAGGTCAAAAATGGCGATTTTCCATGGTTTTGTCCTATTGAAATACAAATGACAACAATTATTTAAGTTAGAGAAAAGCTTTTGCTTGCTTAAACCTTTAGCTCATAGGCTCTATAAAAACCTTATTGGGGTTATTGCCGTTAAAAGGAAAATAAAGCGTTTGTTCATGTTTTTGTCCTATAGAATGAAAACCATTGAAGATAGAGAAAAGCTTTTGCTTGCGAACGTCTTCAACTCATGAACCTCTTCAAAATTCTCCATTGGGTTAAAGTTGTCAGATGGCTTTTATAGGGGTAATGGCCCTCTAAAGGAAAAAATAGTGTTTTTTCACGTTTTTGGCCAAAAGAATGAAAAGTATTGCAGACAGCGAAAAGTCTTAGCTTGCTAAAAACTTCAGTTCACCAAGCTCTACAAAAGTATCGATTAGGTCAGTTGTAAGATGACTCTACATATGGGTAATAATAGTTAATAGATAATCATATGGCTTAAAGACCAGGTGAGCGATTCAGTCCCCTGGGAGTCTCTTGTTTCATGTTTTGACCCTATAAAATAAATACAATTCAAGATACAGAAAAGCTTTTTCTTGTATAAACCTTCAGCTCATAAAGCTCTACAACAGTGTCCATTGGATCAAAGTTGTCAGATGATCCTTTATAGGGGTTATGGCCCTTTAATGTTAAAAAAGCGGTTTTTCATTTTATTGTTTTCGATATTATGAAAACCATTGCAGATAGAGAATAGCTGTTACTTGCTTTAACCTTCAGTTTATTTCAAGCTCTTCCAAAGTCTCTATTATTAAAATTGCCAAATGACCCCATAAAGAAAAGACCCTTATGACAATGAGGACCAGATGAGCGATTAAGGCTCCTGGAAGCCGCTTGTTTACTCGATGAGATGGTTTTACCTCTATAGATTTTGAGAACTGGTTTAACTTTGTTTAACAATCTGAGTCACGAAATTATTTGGTACAACTGGAGTATTTCCAGCAATTAGCAATTACCAATAGCAAACACATTTCATGCTTTTGTTTTATGTTTTGATATCATAAAATGTTGGATTGGTTTGATCTGCATACTATGAGACCATGCGCTGGTATCTTATAATTCTATTGGATACTGTTTTGCTTAATTGTTTCTTTGTGTTCTACTTCTGTACAAATATGAAACAAGATGTTATTTAGAATACCAAATAAACAATTATTATTTCTAACTCAATAAATAACAAATATTTCTGTGTCATTTGATTTTTGTTTCATTGAAGCGGCTTGCTAATGATTTTCTTAAGGAGAACATGTATATAAAAATATATTTCAAGGACGTGACTTACTTGTGCTGCATAATTGAAATTTAGAAATAAGTGTAGTATCAAGTCTATTATTCTCATCTTTAGTACACAAGAGATCTCATTGCAGTCTGAAAGAAAAGTTTCTGGGTTAAATAAGACATATAGGTAATAATTAATTTCCAGTAAAGGTCCAACAAGGGACAGGAAAACAATAGTTAATCAAGAAGAAAAAATAAATAAATCAATAAAAGTAATGAATGATAAGTTGCATTAAATGAACAAAGATGCCTCATCCAATATTCTAATGGGAGACTGGACACAAAAGAAAGTAGCACCTGCTACAATAATGAGAAACAATCCATTTTCAGAAACACTCCTTGTGACCAGAGAATACATACACGATGTACTGCCACATGCATGCTATAAATGGTCACAATAATTTTCTTAAAGTACCTGTATTTACAGCAATTATACGAATTATCATTTTGTATTTATAGTTATAACCTGTATTTTTTTATATTGATGTTGAAGTAATAGTGCAGCGGTTGATCGGTAAAAAGTCGTCTATTTAGGCACGGACCATTTGATTTTCTGGGGGGGCCTGGGATTTTACCTTGAGCCGGGAAATTTTTTTCGCCCGCTTTGCGGGCCATATTATTTTTTTCAAACACATATTAAGCAAGGAAAATTTGTTGGCAAGATTATTTTTTTTTCAATTGGCAAGATTGAAACCAGATTATTTTTTTTCAACCTAGGTGCTGGCCAGATTATTTTTTTTTACAAAAATCAGGGCCGAGAAATTTTTTTCAAAAAAATCCCAGGCCCCCCCCAGAAAATCAAATGGTCCGTGCCTTAAGGAGTTTAATGTACCGACATAACACACAGCTAATTTTTTTAAGGAATATTATACAACCATTTAGCTTTGATTTTAAGTGGGTCGTCACGAATTCGTCTCGGGCATTTTTTGGTAAAATCGCTTTTTTTAACAGTGGTGTATTTTTGTAAAAATCCCTCCATTGGTGTGAAGTTTCAAAACAAATATATCTTTTATGAAAAAATCAAAATTTTGGACAAAATTATCAAGAATAACCCTTTATCTTACTGTTAATAAAGATTTTGCCAGATTGTACTCGAGTTTTTCATCAAAATCGATGCTTTTGAAAATGCTCACTTTTTTATCACATTTTAGACAAAAAGTTGTTTCCTATCAAAATGTTTCTTGTGTTTTGTAACTTTAAAACTCTTTGAACTCTGTGTTATTATATACTTAACTATTCTGCAAAGTTTTATTGAAAACGGTGCAGAAATGTTGATTTTATTACGTATTTTATAAACAAATTTTGCAAAATATAATTCCGGAAACCCAAGTCTTTCCGTATTTGGCCTGTAAAAAAATAAATAAAATTTAGCTCTTTTGTACTAAAAAAGAAATTTATGAAAAAAATAAAGTAAAAATATATTAACAGAACGATGAAAAGTAGTCTTGAATTCCTAATTAAAAAAACCAAAACAATAAAAGGTCGTAATTACAAGAGAAACGGTCATTCAGTCATAAAAAAACATGTACTAGTCAGTAGCTACTACGCATTGCGTGATATCTTTCTTCGTACCTGGATACTCATATCTCGATCAAACTTCGTCGACGAATCATCAAAGAAGAAACGGTTATCGCTACAGAATGAAACAATACATTTTTTTGAGCAATTTTGATATTCGAATTACATCTTTCAAATAATTCAAATCTAAAAACAACAAACGTGAATTTTGTAGAACGCTCGAGGTAGAACGTCCAGGAGTTTTTTTTATACACGATATCATATTCTTTATGTATGAAAATATCAGGTAGAAAAACGCAAACTGCAATTATCATCGAATTCGCCTCATTTATTAGCTGAGCAAGTGCAGATGGAGGGCGTCCATTGGAATGTCGAATTTCATCCAAGCGAATTTTCATGCAAAAATATTAAAATTGTACCCAAATGCATGATGTTTGATTCACTTGAAGTGTGTCTCGTCCTTGAGGTCTCGTCTATTCAAGTTTGGTCACAGGGGCTCTTGTAAAGGGATAAACAAACATTACAACATTCGAATACAAATGTGTACATACAAATGTATAGAGTTTTTGACTCAATTAGAAAAAGTTCCTTTGCAAAAATATCGTATGACCCACCAACGAAAGTCGCCGGATGTTTGAAGTCCACACGTACATTCATTTATTTATATTCTTTGGATTTTGTTTATTATAATCGATACAAATATTGTTGCACTTCTGCGAGTTAAATTTGTTTTTTTTAAAGGCAACAAAACGATATTGAATGAAGCAATGCTGAGTATAATATCAGCTAGCGCTGCTTGTTCGAATATTGTACTGCACAAGTGCATCATCAAAGTGTTATAGTCAATTACAACTATCGATCTTTAGCTTTGTGTTTTTGTGTTGACAAATAGTTCAAAGCCATGGAATTTTCCCGTGTAAATTTCAATATTTATGAGAATTTTTCTTACATGTACCCAAGACTAAGGTCATGAAGGTAGATCTTATCGTTTACTGCGACCAAAGGGTCATGAGTTCGAATCCAGTCCCCGGCACTATCGTGTTGTTACTTTACTGTTTATGATTAGTATACTGCTCTATACTCTTCATATTCATATTTTGGCTAGAGTGTCTCTGATAAGTCTTGAGTAAACGAAACTTTCACGCGTCCAATTTATTGCCCGAACCTTTGTTGTAAATTTAATTTATTTAAAAAAAGTCTTTGCGTCAGCGCATTAATATTCTGGAATCTTACAAATATACAATCAGATGTAAACTTTATTTGGGATATACATGTATGGCAAAAGATCGCATAATACATGTATTTTTAGTTTGTATGGAGTGAAGTGGGATAAAGATATCAATTAGCGATCTTAAAATGCTTCAATATTTTGGATGTGCTCCCATCTGCTTTTACAAGAATATATACTAGTAAGCTTTATTAAGAACAGACTCTGCATAGTTTTGTTTAATGTTTTCCGCGGGCAACTAGAAAAGAATTTAACGAGCGTCGATCCCTAGAAAACGAAGCCATTACAAGTAGATCTCCTTTCTTTAAATGGTGTTAGAAACTAAGAAGCTATACCATTAGGGGAATAGGAACCAGTAAAACCGATCGAGAACAGCACGAAGAAACAGACACCACACAAAACGAAAACACAAAAATACAAAAATAACTGAATAGCAATCAACAACGTAAAGAAACTCGGGTGCTCAGGAAGAGTTAGCGATTTATGCTTGCTATAGCACACCCGTCGCACTGCTAATAGCAAACGCCATAAGCGGGAGCAGACGGAATATTGCTACACAGGAAGGGAAAGTTGAAGTCATCACGTTCATCATAGATCTAGAGCTTTGTTGAATGTCTTCAGTTAGTGTAGATCTAAATATGAGGCAGACTTCCCAGAATCCGTTGTGTATTTAATCTTAAGTCTTTTGGGGTTGATGAGATGGAGGAAGTCACCAAATCTAGAATTGTTCAGTGAAAAAAGTAAAAAAGAAAGCTAGTCTACTTGGCAAGAGGTGATTGTAAGACGTCTGTTCCATATGAATAAAGAAACAAAACAGGATGCAAAGGTGCACAATTAGTGCAATTGAAATCCTAAATGTTTGCCTAAAACACATCACCAAACTAAACAAATATATTGTCAATAAAGGTAATAACAAAATTACCGAACTTGGAGAATCAATCTCATATGTCCATAAGACGAAACAAAACAAGGAATACATACCAAAAAAATTGAAGATCGCAATGGGCCTGACTTGGTACAGGCATTTCAAAAGAAATGGTGGGTAAAACCAGGTTTTAAGGCGCGCCAAACCTCCCTCTTCCATTGCGATCTTTGGGTCCGGTAGTTACACAAAACACAACGGGTTTGTGATGGCATATTAGGGATGCTAAAATGATCATCTCAGTACATCAACCAGCCAAATAAAAATAAGTCAATAAGAAAGTTGGGCATGTAGATTATCAATTGGGTCCTCTGTAAATTTGTTCTTTTTCTTAGGCTTTTTCTTGAATCAGTGAAAAGATGACGTTGATAGTTCGATCATAGATCGTATATAGACACAACAACGTACACGCGAGTCTTAGACGACTACTTTCCTCGACTTGTTTCCTGCGTTATGGTTTATATGAAATTTTGATGCATGTGAAAAGGGCAAGGCAAAATATTTCCAAATAACAGTGGACTGCAGTGTTTTTGCAAATGCTAGCTGATTTAATTACTTCTATATTCCATTTACATGTGTAAGCCTTGCATTGTAAACAACTACGAAAGACACCATGTGCTCGTAGACTATCCCTAAGATGCATGCAGATTTGTCTTTTCATCATTATTCTCCGCTGATAACTGATTACTGTGCACCCTTCCGTAGCGATTTCTTGTCCAAGCCGGAGTTTTTGCTGAGATTGCACTTAAGATGTGTTTGGGCTTTTAGCTTCGATGTCTACTGATTGTTTGATCATCTTTTTATCACTTCGAGATTTGATACTTCTTAGATTTTGCTTCTCACCAATTTATTAGGATAAATGTAAAATAGTTTATTCTTTGTAACCTTTTGATAACGTTCTTATAATTTTGTGTGTAATATATGTTATTCAATACTCAATTAGCATTAAAATGGTCATTAAACAGGATGATTTTCGTGTGCAGCTACGTTTTTCGGACGCCCCCTACGTTACTGTCATTTGTTTTAGTGATGCATAACCTGTTTTATAGGATGGTTTAAAGTCTGAATTTTGATTTATATGCATTTTAGTAGCAAATAATTAAAATAAAAACGGTAAAACCAAAATAAATATATCTGTTTTAATGTATTTTCTTAGAGCCAGCAAAAAAACGTCATTTAACGTCACTTTTTGAAACTCAGGCAGATGTTTTGTAGCTTCAATTTAATTGTTAACTTTAAAGACTAATTAAAATTCAATATCTGCCATATAACTTATTACAAATATTATAGCTGTAATTTCAAAGCAAACAACTAGAATTTTGAACTTTCCAACTATGTGACCTTTGACCTTAAATATTTCAAATTTGACCAATAGAAACATGTGACGACCTGTTTTATCTGAAACTAGAGATATTCCTCTTTAAAATGATATACAATATAGGTGTGTGTTCTGTCGGACCATTAAAGTCATTTTTTTCCTGGTCAAACCGCTGCACTATAATAATTAATCAGTTTTAAGCATACCCTCCCCCAATTCATATCTAGTCAATCAAAGGCTACAATTCGGGACAAAATTGCAATATTCTTTGAGAAATATAAGACAAAAAAGCTTTTTGTGTTTTGCCCAAGCCAAGTCTTCACACTTTTAGTGTTAATTATTTTCGGAAACAAGCGTTCTGGAATTGTTGAGTATAATATTTTTTATTGCGTTAGTTATAAAACTTCACGTATTATTTACCAAGAAAGCACCTTTTTGCACTAAATTAATAGTTAAAACTGGTTTTAAATGAGCCTTGCGCACCCAAGATAGATTTATTATATTCTAAAAGTCAATTAGACCATAGGCATGCCATAGTTCTTAACGAGAAACGAATGAACTTTATTAGTGAATGTTACTTTCGTAAAACTGTTTATGGATATAATATAGTTGATATTTACTTCAGTTTTAAAGGGAAATGTATGTGATCAATGTCAAAAGAAATGTTTCTAATAATTCAAAACTTTTTAAAAAGTTTATCATCATAAATTGCTATACGTTTATGAATAAAGGTAATAACAAAATTACCGAACTTGGAGAATCTATCTCAAATGTCCATCAAACGAGACAAAACAAGAAAGACATACCGGAAAATTGTAAACCGCAATGGTCCTGACTTGGTACAGGCATTTCAAAAGCAATGGTGGGTTAAACCAGGTTTTAAGGCATGCCAAACCTTCCTCTTCCATTGCGATTTTTAGGTCTGGTAGTTACACAAAACACAACAGGTTTGTGATGACATATCAGGGATGCTAAGGTGATCATCTCAGTACATCAACCAGCCAAACAATAATCAAAGCAAGAACTAACCATTTCGTCTAACATGACATTGAATTTTCTACCAGTTACTGATAACGAAGAACGAATTTTTTTAGAGATCGTATGAGACGTATTTTCTTATAACCTTGGTCTCATAGTCGGTTACGGAGAAAGCGGTGTTGGATAAAAACATCTGAAACATGTGTACAAGCCCTTGTATATCGAATTAGTTGGGAAATATAGACACCATATGCAGGTGACGTTGGTATGTTACTTTCCAGGTTAGATAAATTAATAATCTTAAAATTAAAATCGTCTCTTTTATCGTAAATTTTTGTACTGAGATGACCACCCGGGTCAAATTCGAGATGCAGACCCAAGAATGACATAAAGCAAGTGCATTCTGTGGTTTCTTTAATCTCTAGTTCTAAGGATATATTGACCGAATCCATCTGCCAAACGACGAGTTGTTGACAGAGAGGACGTCATCAATATATCTGAAAGTGAGATAAAATGACCTTGCCTTTTTCATCTTCATGTTATTCACGAGTTCCTGAAGAAATTCAGTCTCGTAAGAGTATAAAAACAAGTCGGTGAGGAGAGCAGCACTGTTTGTGCCCATTGGATTGCCGACTTGTTGTTGAAAAATGTCTCCTCCAAATGTTACAGAAATGTTGTCAATAAAGAAATCAAGCATACTGCAAACTTGATCCAAATCTATCTTTATAAGATGTTTTGAAAAAAATAAATGAAGAATTATAGCCTAAAACAACAAAGTTCCTTAAATTCGAAAAGGTCTTTTCAATAAGTTTTATAGTCGACACTTAAGTTTTTCGTGTGGCAATGTGGTGTACAAAGTTAAAAAATCGAAAGTTTTCAAAGGATGAACATCAGAGAATGACCGGGATCTAAAACTATCTAACAAATCCTTTGAGTACTTTAAAAATTCCACTACGATTATATATAGTGTCACAGTATGCTTTTTGTCCTTCTTTGACAGCAGACAAGATCTTAGTAAGTTGAACAAACAATTCTGTTGAACACAATGAAGATTCAGTTATATACCTTTCTTTGTACGGATATTTGTGAAGTTTAGGTATCCAGTACAAATATGGTAACTCTTCATGTTCCCTTTTCAATGATATATTTAAAGAGGACATGAAAGATTTATGGTTGGCTATGATCTCATCTTTGTCAAATGATGTCCGAGTGTATGTAGCACTAGCAGATAAATTGCATAAAATGAATGGTACTACGTAAACAAGTTCTAGAGTAAAAATGCTGCATATTATCGTTTGATCGAAAATATAAACTACAAAATTCATTGTTCATGATATTGAAACAAATCTATATTTCTAAATTTATTCTTTAAAGTCAGTAATGTTGCCAAGTTTTCATATTTGTTTATTATTCATATAACTTATTTTCCCAATAATATTACAAATCATAAATTATCTAATTAAAATGTAACATTTTGGTTGACCAGAGGAGATTTTGATAATGAAAATGAACGTGGAATTTGTAGATTTATTGTTGACATTTATTGTTCGTAATTTTAGCCGGAAAACGATTTTATATGAATAATAAACAGATTTGAAAATTAAATGTAAACAGTAAACAGAATAACTTTAAACAGTTAGCATAGTTACTATAAATATAATACTTACATCACCAGTTCAAACACTCCATAACTTGGGTAATTTTCTTAAAAATTAATTTGGTCGACGAGTGTGACTATTTTCATATTAACCGATATATGCATGACAATTATGAGAAAATGTAAAATATCGAGATTTTTTTTACAAAATAGAAAGATTTTTTGCTCGTTGCTCCCCTGGTGTATCGAAGATAAAGAAAGTACAATTTATAAGATATTAAGTATTGTATTGTTACTCTACCCATTGTCAAATGTACAGAAATTTTAACATTGTAAACAAATATCTTTGCAGTTTTGTATTTTTTTAACCTTTTACTATAATTCCCATCATACAAGTCCTGAAATTGCTTATATAGCACCTTGCATGTTTTGCAGTTTATTAGAGCTTCATCATATATATTTAAATTGAAAATAAGCTTGAAATTCTTATCTTTAATATATTCATGAACACTAAAGAGAGGATTTCCCATATGTTTGCAAATATCTACTGAAATATAAACTTTAAATTTACTAGATTTGAATGAGATGACAAATTGTTTTGAAAAAAAATAAACAAGAAATAATTGCTCAAAACTGGTTTAATATTTCTTTAACAAAACTATGAAAAATATAAGTTGCTTTTGATTGTAACTTAACTTAAAAGCTTAGGTCTATTTTAATTCATTACGTTTTTTAATTGGGGTTTTTAAATTGCGACAAATTGTATTATATTTTTGTTGACTTTTAACGGATGATATAATGCAATCTTTTGACTCAGCACTCAAAATGGTTAATTCACCGGCCTACTTGCAATGGTTTTATGTTGTAAATAAGAAAGGACTTTTAATTCGAATGGGCTTGAGGAAAAATCTTTTAACATTAAATCCAACAACAGAAGATGTAATACATCTAAAAGCATCTTTGATATTTTAAAATATAAAAACAATATGAAACTGTAAATAACAAAACTGTAACAAAATACAATACATTATCAAATTGAGTAAGAAGATAAACAAAACCGGAGTTTATTGTGGAAAAGGTATAATAAAAAGAAGGTAGGCAATCTGAGGTCATTTATCTGAAAAGACAAAATTAGTAGTCAATAAATCATCACACGAACAAACCAAACAACAACAAAAAACAAAACAAAAGCCAAACACAAACAAATATATTACAATGTGAAGGAAATGTTAAATGAAATATTCTAAAATGACTTGGAGCAATAATATAGTAATGATTCTAGATAAAACAAAATGGCAGTTGAATTTTGCCATAACAAATGTTATATGGTTGTTTTTGGTTTTTATTTTAATAAATTACCAAAATCTGTCAGAACCACATGGAAAATATGCAGTACAGGCATGATACAAAAATATCCCCATGGGCACAGAGTTGGTATAAAAAGGGGAAAATTATCCAAGTCAGTCAATTGGACATTTATCCCATTAAACTCGTCTTTAAACGAACATGAAGGTTGCTATTGTTTTCTGTGTGTTTGCAATTGCTACAATCGTAGTGAAAGCTCAGAATACTCCAGGAGGATTGAGTGAGTCCCATATAGCCGACCCAACTGTGAATGAGTTGGTTGCCCTGGTAAGTTACATTTAGAGCTAAAAGGGCACACTAAATAGCGTAAACGTAAACGTTATTTGATAATGTTAAGATATAAAACAAATTTAGTATCACAGAAAACGTTACTAAAAAACTTATGAAGAAAAAATCGCGATTTGAACAAGTTCTGAAGTTTTGTTTACGATGTTTAAAAAACCCCCAAATTAAGTTGTTCCAAAAACATTTAAAAAGTATTTTAAAACACAACACAAATTGATACTTGATATGTTGATATTTGATGCTTATCATCTTTTCACTTGAAAGCTAAAATAATCTGTAAACCTGTTTTGTACAGGTAAAGATGCAAGTATGAACGTTATATTATTTGGCATTTGTTAAAATACAATTATAGTATTATTTCGAAAAAGAAAGGATATAGAAAACAGTAAACGAAAACAAAGATAGACTTTACTCTCTTTCTATTGCAAAAAGTCTAATGATCCCATTAGGACTAATAAAAAGTAAATAAAATGATTTATTTTACTTAAGTTGATATTCTTTTGCAATACTTTGTATGGTCAATTGGATTTTTTTCGTTTTAAAATCCTTCGGTTGTCATTTTTATTGATATAGTTTTGGTCTCACACAGATTTAAAAACTAGTTGAAATATAATAATGTTGGATTCTATATATATTAAAGGAAAATAAAATTTATATATATTATTTTTTTTTATTATTTATATTGAGCTCAATATTGAAAGTAGAATATTCGAAATTACATTTTCAGTTGAGAGGTCAGGTTGAAACTTCAGTACACGAGCACTTCCCAGAGTTCAAAGTTATCTCTTTCAAGACACAGACTGTGAATGGAACCAACTATTTCATTAAGGTTTGTAAATTTTAAAGAATCAAAAGAAAATAAATTATAGGCAGAAGTACCAATGGGGGCACCCGAATGTCAAAATTCAAAAGGGCAGAAACAAAACCAGAAAACACAAAAAAAGCCAGGACGAAAAAATGGAAAACATATTAAACACGGAAATGTACATGAGATAGACAGAACATGGAAGAAATACCGACAAAGTTATATATCGCAACGGCCCTGACTTGGTAAAGGCATTTTAAACGAATTGATGATTTTAACCTGGTTTTATGGCCCGCCAAACCTTCTTCTTCCATAGCGATCCATTTGCAAATGAATCAAAGTATTGAAAGGTCGAAAATTTTAAAATTTCGAAAGAGTTCACACGTACTAAAAAAGTTGTATAATAGGATATTATACAAACACGTTGAATTTCCAATATGTTTCTATTAATAATTACTGATACAAAGGGGTTGGGATGCGGGGCAATAAACCCCTTTCATTCGGCCACTGTGTTATATTCTTTATCTGTTTATTTTTTTCCCATTATACACGATTCTTCAAACCCTATCTTAGAATAAAAATGCTTTTTATTTCCTCTTTTTCAGATCAAAGTTGGAGATCACTACATTCACATCAGAGCTTACAAATCTCTCAATGGAAAGGTTTCTTTGGTAAACATTGAGCCACAACATCAACAAGCTGACCCAATCAACTTTATTCCAGCAGCTTAGAGGAAGATACGAAATCCGCACATTTAAATGCATTAGAAAATGAAATAAAGATCTTAGTCAATTAACAGTTTTTAGTGTCTTCAATTTGATGTGGTGTTACTAGTCTTCTATAAATGTTAAATATTGGTGTGTAGAAGGATCTAAATCAGGAAATATTTTTGAGATCTAAGTCAGCTAGCTAGGAAGCATTTATCGACTGATGTAAAAACAAATCAAACATATCGATTCTTAATCCGACAAAACACTTCAAACAATTAATGATTTAGTGTTATGTCATCACACAAAACCGACATATTTGTTCGCTGTAATTCTTTAAAAAAATACAACAGCCCAAAGATCATAGATTAACGCTTTAAAGTTACTGTCAAACTATCAATATTTCTACTAAACAATCACTCGTATCATTTCTTTTATAAGTTTTAAGCCAATGTACCATCTCAAGAGGGTTGATTTTGAATTTCTGTGCCTTATAAGCAACATTTCCATAAAATTCATGTGATATTCCTTTTACAAAAAATAATCGACGTGTACAGTTATTTTTTTTTTCAATAAGATACTCATATTTATGTACGAATTTTGTAAAAAAGATTTGACTAATTTATGGTAAAGATATCCATGTTTTTATCATTAAATTCAGAAAACCCCTGCAAATTCGAGCATATCTTACTTACTGTGAAATGTTCACTCCGTAAGACGGAGTTAAAGGTACATTGCCTTCAAGTGAAGGACACTTTACAACTGGGAATAAAAATGACAACAAAGTTCCAGACAATAAATTTTGCTACGCCTGACGCGCGTTTCGTCTATTCAAGACTCATCAGAGGCGCTCTACCAAAAATATTGAAAATGCCAAACACTATATGATTATGAAAAGCATAGAACAATAAAAAAAAACACAAAAAAAAACTGGGAAACAAAATCATTATTAAGATTATCAACCTATTATGAAAGAAAGTCTTCACGTTTATAATATACTTTAGGGTGAAAATAGACAATGCTTAAATCTAAATCTAAAAATATACATCTATCGACGATCGAGTTCGAATTATTGAGGGTTATTTCTTTGGGATGGATATCATTTACTAACATAAAGTTTGAGAAAGTGGGAAGCAAGAGAACCTTAAGAGCAAGGATGTCGTCAAAGTATCTGTAAGTATTGTTAAAAGTATCAATAGGGTTGTGTTTGTTAGTGTCTTCTTGTAGATTGCCATAAATTGTGATTCGTTACAATATAAGAATAGATCAGCTATAAGTGGAGCGCAATTGGTTCCCACGGGATTAAATTTGGTTCTTAAACAGATGTTAATATTATCTAAAAAAAGTTTAAAGCAGTAATCATTTCTACGTCAGTCCAGTAAACATAGCCTTAATGGGGCTCGTTACCAAAAAACGATTTACTAAATACTCTTGAAACTTTAGAAAAGATGTAGTTACTTTAAAACTACCGAACTTGAATGATCAATCTCATAGTCAGAGAAAATGACAAAAACGAATCAGTTATACCGGAGAACTGGTGGATCGCAATGGTCCTGACTTGGTACAGGCATTTCAAACGAAATGGTGGGTTAAACCAGGTTTTATGGCGCCAAACCTCCCTCTTCCATTGCGGTCTAAGGATCTGGTAATGACCATAGAACACAACATAGTTGTGAGCCACAATAGGGATATTGATAAAGATAAATAAGATTATGAGGCAGCTTAGTCTGCAATGTAGAATAAATACTGTTTAGAAGAATCTAGGTCACGGAATGTTTTAGAGATCACCTGTTATTAAAATTCAATACATGCACAAACAATTTATGTTTTTGTTTAGTTGTTGTAGATTTTATACAATGTTAGATGGATTTGATTAGCTCATAAGGCGACCACAAATAATTTTTGTGCATAGGTTACGTATATAATTCCATTGTATACTGTTCTTCTAAAAAGTGGCTTTTTGTTCCTTTTATCTATAAGATGAACCAAGATGTTTCTTCCAAAATTAACAATTATTAATAAATTTCAAATATTTCTATATCATCTGATTATTGTTTAATAAGAAAACGATTAAAACGACTTTATTAGAATTCTTTATATGAAATATATATTTGAATCATAATTTGGAAATCAGTGTAGTCTGAATAGTCAAGTTAAGTATAGAGGAGAGGTGCGATGATCAATAAGAAAAGAGAAAAAAAGCAAAGACACACTGGTGAAGTTCAAGATCGCGAATGTCCTTTCCTGGTATAGGCATTTCAAAAGAAATGATAGGTTTAACCAGGTTCATGAAGCCAAACTTCCCTCTTCCATTGTTGTCATAGGATCCGTTGGTTACAGAAAACACAACACGGTTGTTAGACAAGGTAAAAAAAAAACAATATATAAAAGGCAATAAAAAGCAAAACGAACAAAAATAACAAAAATTAAAATATATCGAACAACAGCAAAATTAATCAAAAACGTAAACTCAAGATAAATCAATTCTTCAATCTTGAAGGATAGGCGGTAACTGTATTACACACCGTCACATTGAGAACGACTTATCTAGTGTTAATGTCAAACCTGGTTAAGAACGACAATACAAACATTCTATGACATACCAAAATCTGTAGTACTTATCATTCAATGAATACTTTTGGATTTTGACCTTCTAGTGTTTTAATTCAAATGCTGCTGATGAGAAGTTACTCCTTGAAATATCGCTAAATTAACCGTTTTTACCCATTTGGTATTTGTTTGTACTTAAGAGCATTTCTCCATAAGAACCAAAAATGACTCGGACATTACATGTCACCCATTTTGCTGATTTTTGTTTTACAAAGTATTGTTGACATACTGATAACAAAATCAACATCAGTTCATCTTAATTGACAACTGTTGCAATGGTAACCTCAGCGGTCATTTAGAAATCTGTGGAATACCCATGAAATAGGCTATGTTTCAACAATATTTTTTATATAAAAAGATGAAACCCTATCAAATCGAACATTCTTATATGTATCATTTACACCTTCAGGTAAAAAAAGGAATTTAGCATATTAATAACATCGTAATAGAGCTTTATCTACCACATAAAATGGTATTTCTAATTTGTATTTTTTTCATTGAAATTAAGACAATTTTGTACTTTTTACAGTTAGATTACATAAATCCGAAACATTGAATTAAATGATAAGCAATAAATAGTAATCAACACTAAGAAATCCAAATGGCATTATTTTCAGTTTTATAGAAAAATGGCACTGAATTTGGAAGCCAGGTAAAATGGTCGCTGTAGTTATCATGGCACCGGTTGTCAATAAAGATGAACCGAGGTTAATTTTGTTATGAATATGCTAGAACCCTTGTAAAATAAAAAATAAATCACCGAAAGCTATGACGTACTATGTCCAACCATGAATCAGATTCTTGGATTTGTACAGAGGATGGCTCTTAATAGTTTTTAGTCTTTTTCTTAATAGTTTACGATTTAAAATGATTTATAAAATGGGCTATATTAGTTTATTCCACTAGATATAAAATCTTCTGCAGCTTAACCATTTTATTTTTTTTTCCGTTGTGAGAACTTTTTCGTTATTGTGTTTTCATTGTTATTTGAGAGATACCATTTTTTGAATTTTATGGGAGTGACAGCATGCAAATTAAGGAATCCCAATAAGGGTTGTATATCATATTGATTATTGAAGAAGCATTATAAAAAATGACTATGTTCATATACTTCATATCCTTTTAAAAAAATATATAATGAACTTAACGAAACAGTTATGTCTTAAGATAATGGTCAAGGCAAGCAATAACTATGAGTAAAATCAATAAAAAATAATATTTTGCCCTTTGTAAGGGAAAAACTCTAAACGGCATTACTTAAAACACAGAAAATCCAAATTGTACGGCATGACTCAATTGAAATTTCAACTCGATTCAAACTGCACTACAAATTTTGATTCTCAAGTAGTGCCAATAGTCCATTATTTGTTTTCGTTTTGCTATTATTTCTATTTTAGAGCAATTTTAGTCTTTAAAAATGAGCTATGTAACAGAGGTCATTTAATTTTGCCATTTCTAATTCATGTTGCGAATTTGCTACATATCATTCTGCAAAGTTTAAATCAAATTAAGTCTGTAGTTTCAGAGAAGATTTTTTTTTATATTTCATTCGTCCATTTTTAACAAATCTGGGGCCTGTTTGACAAAACTATCTAAAGATATGTTTAAAGACGTGCATAAGAGATGGAATTGAGATGGTCTTATGACCATCTTATTACATGTCTAAAACCACACAACAAAGCTATCTTATGGGTATCTTAGTTTATATGGTCTTTTGATGGTCATAATTTAATGTTAGCATCGGTTATAATATTATTAGTCATTGACAAAAATTGATTGTAACTCTTTCCGCTATGTTAAAATATATCAAAAATAAAAGTAAACATTTTCTCTATTTCATTTTAATAGCATTTTGTATCGATATGATGGCAAATAAACATAATTTTATAAATGGAAAATTAATAAAGCTCAGTTCAAACTTATCGTTGAAACTTTAACCACATGTAATACACAAACCAAAAAAAGAAAACTATCTAGTACACAACTTAGATACAATAGGATCAACAAAGATCAAGTTGGCCAATACATTTGCATGTTTTAAATACTTACGAATTAAGAAATGATTACGTTACACTAGTGTAATTCACGTGCAAAAATAAGTATTGCGTTCAGGAGTCTTCATTTACTTGAATATATAGCAGACTAACTTGTACTGTGTATAAATGAACCAAAGACAAAAATACGGAATAAATATTAAGGATTTATTTATTTTTAAAAGATATTAAAATCATTTTTTGGTCTAAAGACCACCATAAGACAACTAATTCGTAGTCTTAATTTTAGGATTAAAAATTTGCGATGTCTAAAAATAAGACGTCTTCGATAAACCGATTTAGGACTAAGATTTGTCTATAGACCATCTTTAGACACGTCTTAGTCATAAGACACTTTTGATAAACAGGCCCCTGGTCTTTATATATTATGCCATGATTGCTTTATATTTTCTTGTTACAAAATAAATAAGATTTGAAGAGTTGGTCATACTGACAATGTTTTTGAAACGCTGTTGTTCAAAATAAAATAGCCTTCAAAACTTTTACAAATGTGTAGCTATTATCAAAATAACTAATTAAAATGTAACAGTTGGCTTGACTAGAGGAGCTTGCGGAACAATCGTGAAATTCAATAAATGATGGTCGACTTTTATGGTTTGTAATATGAAATACTTGTAGAATATATATTATATAAATAATAGACAAATTTATTATTATTTTTTTTAAATGGCCAAAACAGTATGGTTTGAATACATAATGACTGAAAAATGTATACATCATAACTAACTTTGAAGAATGAAGTTGTCAAAATTTAGACCTGTGTTAATATTGTGAACAGTGAAATTTATAGGTTGATGTTTTCTATCTTTCGCGGTAGCATTTTGTCCCTAAAATTGCTCACATAGTATTTCACATTTGACATTTTCACATCAATTAATAAAATTAAAATTGAAAATTTTTAAACATATCTTTTGATTATTTCCACGTTTATTTCGATATAAAAACTTTCAAACAAAAACGCTAAAAACGAATTTTATTTTTAGATATAAATCAATTTGTTTTTTTTTTTCGTAAACTATCATGCATGTCCTACGCCAATTCACCTTGAAAATATAAACAATTCGTCATAAGGTGCTCTGGGAAACAAATATCGCTTTTGGCAAGTGATGTTCAAGAATGGTAAATCCAGTAAATGTGGTTAAAATGTCAAGGACATATAGAAATTTCTCAATCTCAAAGACTAAAACTTCAAGAATTACACATTAAATAGTCAATCAAAATTCAAATTTGATAATGAAAAACTTTTTTTCGAATTTCAACTTGCCTTAATATATAGAGTGAAGAATTTTGCAAAACATAAGCTTTGATATGGTCTGTTCTTATTGTAGCGAAACATTTCATTTGCTAAATATACATGTAAATATAATTCGCATTATTTTGAAAACATTTCAAGCTTTAAGGTTAATGATTATAAGATACAAATTGTAAATAAAGATTTAAGATACTAAACGCAGTAATAATTAAGAGCAGACAAAAAGTTTCATTTTAAGGTTAATGTGGACACCTATACTGAAAAAAATTCTGTCATTAAACACTTGATTTTATGGTCTTAAATGAAACATGTTATTAATATCCTGGATTTAAAATAAAAATAAGGATAGGTCACCATGCTCGTTTTTGCAATATAAGTGGTTAAAGTATGCCTGAATTACAATAAATTATATAGGAAAGGCCAAACTTTAGGCATAAAATCATGTCTCAGAAAAATTCCTTACATTAGGATCTTACTATTCAATTCCATTGTAAATTTAGGGTAATTTTGAAGTGAGTTATCTCCCTTGTTTTTGTCAAAAATTGCGTTATTCAAGAAGCGATTGATGCAATTGTTAAACAAATTAATATTTATTACTCATTTCAATAATTTCAAATATTCTATTTTTTATTATTGACTTTATAGACACTGGTCTTAAATTTTGCATTTTTAAAGGTACAAAAGTCATGTGACACCTGTCTGTATTAACCTTAATAGTAGTATTCTTACACGAATATATCATCCTAACAAGCAAAATCACACGTCAGATAACCATTAAAGTAGATAAATGTTTCATCAGATATGAAAAAGTCAAACGTTGGGATCCAAACATATTGGAATATGAAAGACACTTGGAAACAAGTGTAGAAAGGTTCAATGTACTACAATGGCTTAAAGCAATAATCTATTAATGATTCTAAATGTAACAAATTGACAGTTGAATTTTGCCAAAACCAAGTTATATGGTTGTTTTTGGTTTTTATTTTAATAAATGACCAAAATCTGCCAAAACCATATGGTAATTTTGCAGTACAGGCATTACACAAAAATTCCCCATGGGCAAAGAATTTGTATAAAAAGAAGAAAATTATCCTAGTCAGTCACTTGGACATTTATCCTTTTGGACTCGTCTTTAAACGAACATGAAGGTCGCTGTTGTTTTCTGTGTGTTTGCATTTGCTACAATCGTAGTGAAAGCTCAGAATACTCCAGGAGGATTGAGTGCGTCACATAAACCCGACCCAACTGTGAATGAGTTAGTTGCCCTGGTAAGTTATATTTAGAGATATATGCACAAACTGTTAGATAAGACATGTAAAAATGTAATGTGTAAAAGATGCATTAAAAATTGCTTAATGTTTTTTGATGTTTTTTCTAACGCATGTGTATTCTTCTTCAGTAAATATATATATATAGTTCAAAGTAAACAAACTTTCAGCAGTGTTATTTTTATGAAGATGAAGACAAAGATGCTGCTTAAACACGAAAAGCAGGCAATGTGTCAGAAAAAATTGCTACATAAAACAACTTGTGTACAAATACCAACCTATATTTACATTGCAACTGCCCTTCAATCTACAGACTATGTGCAAATTATTTTTATTGAATTTTAATAGTCAGTTTATGGAGTTTAAATGTTAGATCCTATGGTTAATTCTTAAAACTAGGACTAGTTTATTTTTCCAAGCGTTGAACCCAAGTCTACTTTTGTTTCTTTTGTGTCTAGTATATAACTTAGAGGCTTTGAATCACAAAACTAATGTTTCTAAATAAAGCTTTTAATGGCTATATATCCAAACTTATTAAATCTAGTAACCAACAATGTAGGATTCTTTAATTATTTATGAAATAAAATGGTTGTACTTTAACTTAATTTGTTATTATGTCATAAACATTAAGGTTGAAGTAAAACAATATCTTAAAAACATTTGCAGTTGAGGGGCGATGTTGAAACGTCAGTACACGAACACTTCCCAGAGTTCAAGGTTATCTCTTTCAAGACACAGACAGTAAATGGAACCAACTATTTTATTAAGGTTTGTAGATTTAAAAGTATCCAAATATGTATTGCTGATAAAAACATTCAGAATTTGTTAACGATTGAAAAACAAAACATATATAACTCTTAAAGTAAATAGTTTCTGTTTCGACCCGGTTTACAAAAAGTTAATGTGTTGCATAAACAGTTGGTTTAAAATTAACGTTTCATGCATTGAAAACCTTTTTCAACTTTCAAATATATGTCGTTTTAAAACTCTAATTTCTTAATTTTTAGAAAAAAAAATCAAATCATAGTGAAAAAAAACTTTTAAACAACAATTTAAACTATACTATTTGTACAATATCACCTTTTTCTTCCTTTTTTGTGCAGGTCAAAGTTGGAGATCACTACATTCACATCAGAGCTTATAAATCTCTCAATGGAAAGGTTTCCTTGGTGAACATTGAGCCACAACATCAACAGGCTGACCCAATCAACTTTATCCCAGCAGCTTAGATACATCACGATGATGATTTCATCTATCTTATGAACTTAAAGTAAATAAATAATTAACTGTTGTTACCAACAATTTTTATTCTTAGCAATTGTCCATTAAATCTGGTTGGAGATCTTCACATAATGAAAAAGCATCATCACATAATGACAAAGTATCATCATATAATGAAAACATCACCATAAGGCAGCTATGGCGTTCCATACAATTACAATGGCAAGATTTTAAGTTAATGATAAGATGATGCCTACGATGATAGTTTTTCATACTGGTAAATTGCATTTATGAAGGGATTTGCAGCAATACTTTATTTTAAAAACATTATTTGCTTTGTATTTTCTACATTCGAAAGTACTTATAGTTATTATACAGGAACTTGTCTTTGACTGTTTCTTTTTCTGCATTTAGATATTGGTGAACCCTACTCGGTAACTTTGTTCATTCTTTCTTTTAGGTCTGTTGAACCATTTTCCAAAATGAAAATATTGCATCAAATTTTTCTACATGTTCTTTAAACATCAAAAGTTGAAGCTGGACGATGTTTTAGTTTCATTTTGAAAATTTCCTGCCTTTTCTCTAAGTTTTGTGCAAAAACTTAATGCTGATAGTCTGCAATAAGACATTTCAAAACAACACAAGCAGTTAAAGCAAACATTGTCTTGTACGGGTATAATACACTCCGTGTGCATTATTATCATTGCTTGTCTGACAATTTCAAGCAGCAGAGGTACCAATGGGGCATCTAAATGTCAAAAGTCCGAAAGTGCAAAGACAAAAGCAGTAAACACCAAAGAGAACAGGAAGAAAAACAGACAACATATAAAACACCGAAATACAAAAACTACTGAATATCAGAACATTAGTCGTAACAAGAGTGAATTCAGATGCTCTGTAAAATCTATGACGTCCTTTGCTTCTTATCATGGGATTCGTCTAAAGAGGAGTCTAAATTGGACCATGTTTACCCATGCATTCTAATCTGGTTTTTTTTCGAAGCTATCTTAGACACACCATTTGTAAGAAATTCTAATATTAATTTATTTTTATTTCAAATTTAATGGACACAAAACATACTAACACATATACAGTATATCTTTGCATGTACAATAAAAACGTTTCGATATGCATATTTAAAGTAAAAACCATCGTTGTATTAGTTAAAGTTTTATTTTAAAACAAATCCACTTTGTTCTGAAATAATAAGAGACACCTATAAGTTAACTTTTAAGGGGTTAAGTATTGTCACTTTTTGAACCAAACTAAATCATTGTGGGCAACATGACAGGTGTGCAAGCACAAAATATGTAATCTTCCAGATCACCTGAGTTTACTTTCGCGTAGAAGGTATAAAACTGTAATTACATATTTTTTTCTGTAATTTGAAACACTTATATTTCTTAATGCATGTATATCAAATATGCAATTAAAATGGGGGGTTTAAGCTTAATATTTAGGTTCTTAAAAACTTCCTATTTATCTTTTTACATAGACTGTACAGAAAAAAAAGAAGTGCAAAGTTAAAGATGACATAGAAAAAAAAAGTTACATATTTTTCTTATCAAAATCGATACACAAGGAAGGCTTTGTACAAAGTTCAACGACCAGCGATTTCAATTGTTCTTTCGTCAACTTTCCCTTTTTAATAGAAACATTTCGTCCACTAACACAGGGCTAAGTTGCCCCAGGTTCTTGTCATCATTAAGGAGGTTTGCTCCTCGTATTTTGAGATTTTTGTCTGATTTTTGAGATCCTCGGGGTTTATCCATCCATAATGCTTGAAATTTTTTGCCCAAGTACCCCCTATTTTCTTTTTCTTATTCAAAAATATGTCCACCAAATATGCAGTTCACAATTTTATATGAAATTTTATTTACTCTGTCATACATTTTATAGAGTTTAAAGATATTAATCTGTGGCAATGCAAAAGTAATGATCAATCTAGAGAGAACGTATTTCCCACCAAAATTATATACGCTTATAGCATAAAAACGAGCACATGGACCTACATATTTTTCTTGCTTGTTTTGATCATTTGTCCATATTCTTTTAAAAAAGATGCAATTTTACCCATTTTTATTTACTTTAAGATACAGGAGCAAACCCCCTTAAGTTCTATTACGGACGACATCATGTGCTTGTGGACATGTACATGATTTTATGCAAAATTTACGAAAGTAGAGGCAGATAGTGTTCGGATCTGTTCCTCTGTCCGTCTGCCAAAAATAAATGTTGCAAGATGGGGTATTATGTCTTTTGAAATAATTCTTGTTATCTCTCAGATTGGCGCAAATTTTGGTTTGACCATGAAGTGTAGTACTGACGTCATTTGCAAGATTGTTTGCAACGTAACCGGTTTGCTATAGCACACAGAAACTGGACTTCCAGGGCACCTGAGTTCAATTTCATTTCAACTTGAGTTCATGTAGCTGATTGCGGTTTGATTAAATACAGGTTTTTGTATGTTGTGTGGTTTGTTTATGTGATAATTTTATGTCGTCCGGTTTTGTTTTGGCCTTTTTGGACGGGATCGGAATACATTTGTCTTGAAATAAGTAGAAATATGTTCTATGGCAGATTTATGGTGTAAAGCAATACATTGTCCTTTAAAATATAGGGATATAAGTTCTAAAACATATCCATGATGAAAACATTGCCTAAATTTATCTCATCTAAACCTATTTTTAGAAACAAAAGAGAAATAAATGAACGATTTTTCTTGTTGTTCTAGCGTAGAGCAGGTTTAAATTGTATCCTGTGTCAAGAACAAACGTCACAGGATGATAAAGAACAAATACAGAGGAGCAAATGATTAAAATGTTCTTACTGAAAACACATTTGTAGAAGTAACCTTCCTCTTGCGCTGTGATAACATTGGCGGAATATTCAATATGTTGAAGGCGGCCAATCATACAGTAGAAGCAGAAGAAAGGGGCAATCAAATATCGTTAAACCGAAAAGACAAAGATAAAATCGGTAGACATAAAGTCATATGAACAAAACAAACAAATTGAACTATACTACAATCGGCAACGGGAACTTTTTTTTAGATTTTGAATAAGAAAATAACCCATTTTCCTTTTCGTTTTTCATTTTCCTTTTCGATTTTGAATAGGAAAATGGCCCATTTTCCTTTTCGTTATTCATTTACCTTTTCAATTTTTTTTTCAAAATTTTTTTTTTCGATTTTTTTTTTCGATTTTGAATAGGAAAACGACCCATTTTCCTTTTCGTTTTTCATTTTCCTTTTCGATTTTGAATAGGAAAATGGCCCATTTTCCTTTTCGTTATTCATTTACCTTTTCAATTTTTTTTTCAAAATTTTTTTTTTCGATTTTTTTTTTTCGATTTTGAATAGGAAAACGACCCATTTTCCTTTTCGTTATTCATTTTCCTTTTCATTTTTCATTTTCCTTTTCGATTTTGAATAGGAAAATGACCCATTTTCCTTTTCGTTTTTCATTTTCCTTTTCGATTTTGAATAGGAAAAATGGCCTATTTTCCTTTTCGTTATTCATTTTCCTTTTCAAATTTTTTTTTTCAAATTTTTTTTTTTCGATTTTGAATAGGAAAATGACCCATTTTCCTTTTCGTTTTTCATTTTCCTTTTCGATTTTGAACGTTTTTCATTTTCCTTTTCGATTTTGAATAGGAAAATGACTCATTTTCCTTTTCGTTATTCATTTCCTTTTCGTTTTTCAGTTTCCTTTTCGATTTTGAATAGGAAAATGGCCCATTTTCCTTTTCGTTATTCATTTTCCTTTTCAAATTTTTTTTTTTAAATTTTTTTTTTCGATTTTTTTTTTTCGATTTTGAATAGGAAAATGACCCATTTTGCTTTTCGTTTTTCATTTTCCTTTTCGATTTTGAATAGGAAAATGACTCATTTTCCTTTTTGTTATTCATTTTCCTTTTCGTTTTTCATTTTCCTTTTCGATTTTGAATAGGAAAATGGCCCATTTTCCTTTTCGTTATTCATTTTCCTTTTCAAATTTTTTTTTTCAAATTTTTTTTTTCGATTTTTTTTTTCGATTTTGAATAGGAAGATGACCCATTTTCCTCTTCGTTTTTCATTTTCCTTTTCGATTTTGAATAGCAAAATGACTCATTTTCCTTTTTGTTATTCATTTTCCTTTTCGTTTTTCATTTTCCTTTTCGATTTTGAATAGGAAAATGGCCCATTTTCCTTTTCGTTCTTCATTTTCCTTTCCAAATTTTTTTTTTCCAAATTTTTTTTTTCAAAATTTTTTTTTTCGATTTTGAATAGGAAACGACCCATTTTCCTTTTCGTTTTTCATTTTCCTTTTCGATTTTGAATAGGAAAATGACTCATTTTCCTTTTCGTTATTCATTTTCCTTTTCGTTTTTCATTTTCCTTTTCGATTTTGAATAGGAAAATGACCCATTTTCCTTTTCGTTTTTCATTTTCCTTTTCGATTTTGAATAGGAAAATGACTCATTTTCCTTTTCGTTATTCATTTTCCTTTTCGTTTTTCAGTTTCCTTTTCGATTTTGAATAGGAAAATGGCCCATTTTTCTTTTCGTTATTCATTTTCCTTTTCAAATATTTTTTTTTCAAAATTTTTTTTTTCGATTTTTTTTTCGATTTTGAATAGGAAAACGACCCATTTTCCTTTTCGTTTTTCATTTTCCTTTTCGATTTTGAATAGGAAAATGACTCATTTTCCTTTTCGTTATTCATTTTCCTTTTCGTTTTTCATTTTCCTTTTCGATTTTGAATAGGAAAATGACCCATTTTCCTTTTCGTTTTTCATTTTCCTTTTCGATTTTGAATAGGAAAATGACTCATTTTCCTTTTTCGTTATTCATTTTCCTTTTCGTTTTTCATTTTCCTTTTCGATTTTGAATAGGAAAATGGCCCATTTTCCTTTTCGTTTTTCATTTTCCTTTTCGATTTTGAATAGGAAAATGACTCATTTTCCTTTTCGTTATTCATTTTCCTTTTCGTTTTTCAGTTTCCTTTTCGATTTTGAATAGGAAAATGGCCCATTTTCATTTTTGTTATTCATTTTCCTTTTCAAATTTTTTTTTCAAAATTTTTTTTTTCGATTTTGAATAGGAAAATGACCCATTTTCCTTTTCGTTTTTCATTTTCCTTTTCGATTTTGAATAGGAAAATGGCCCATTTTCCTTTTCGTTATTCATTTTCCTTTTCAAATTTTTTTTTTCAAAATTTTTTTTTTCGATTTTTTTTTTCGATTTTGAATAGGAAAATGACTCATTTTCCTTTTCGTTATTCATTTTTCTTTTCAAATTTTTTTTTCAAAATTTTTTTTTTCGATTCTTTTTTCTTTTTTTTTTAGATTTTGAATAAGAAAATAACCCATTTTCCTTTTCGTTTTTCATTTTCCTTTTCGATTTTGAATAGGAAAATGGCCCATTTTCCTTTTCGTTATTCATTTTCCTTTTCAATTTTTTTTTCAAAATTTTTTTTTTCGATTTTTTTTTTCGATTTTGAATAGGAAAACGACCCATTTTCCTTTTCGTTTTTCATTTTCCTTTTCGATTTTGAATAGGAAAATGACTCATTTTCCTTTTCGTTATTCATTTTCCTTTTCGTTTTTCATTTTCCTTTTCGATTTTGAATAGGAAAATGACCCATTTTCCTTTTCGTTTTTCATTTTCCTTTTCGATTTTGAATAGGAAAATGACTCATTTTCCTTTTCGTTATTCATTTTCCTTTTCGTTTTTCATTTTCCTTTTCGATTTTGAATAGGAAAAATGGCCTATTTTCCTTTTCGTTATTCATTTTTCTTTTCAAATTTTTTTTTTCAAAATTTTTTTTTTCGATTTTGAATAGGAAAATGACCCATTTTCCTTTTCGTTTTTCATTTTCCTTTTCGATTTTGAACGTTTTTCATTTTCCTTTTCGATTTTGAATAGGAAAATGACTCATTTTCCTTTTCGTTATTCATTTCCTTTTCGTTTTTCAGTTTCCTTTTCGATTTTGAATAGGAAAATGGCCCATTTTCCTTTTCGTTATTCATTTTCCTTTTCAAATTTTTTTTTCAAAAATTTTTTTTTCGATTTTATTTTTTTTCGATTTTGAATAGGAAAATGACCCATTTTCCTTTTCGTTTTTCATTTTCCTTTTCGATTTTGAATAGGAAAATGACTCATTTTCCTTTTTGTTATTCATTTTCCTTTTCGTTTTTCATTTTCCTTTTCGATTTTGAATAGGAAAATGGCCCATTTTCCTTTTCGTTATTCATTTTCCTTTTCAAATTTTTTTTTTCAAATTTTTTTTTTTCGATTTTTTTTTCGATTTTGAATAGGAAGATGACCCATTTTCCTCTTCGTTTTTCATTTTCCTTTTCGATTTTGAATAGGAAAATGACTCATTTTCCTTTTTGTTATTCATTTTCCTTTTCGTTTTTCATTTTCCTTTTCGATTTTGAATAGGAAAATGACTCATTTTCCTTTTTCGTTATTCATTTTCCTTTTCGTTTTTCATTTTCCTTTTCGATTTTGAATAGGAAAATGGCCCATTTTCCTTTTCGTTATTCATTTTCCTTTTCAAATTTTTTTTTTCAAAATTTTTTTTTTCGATTTTTTTTTTTCGATTTTGAATAGGAAAATGACTCATTTTCCTTTTCGTTATTCATTTTTCTTTTCAAATTTTTTTTTCAAATTTTTTTTTTTCGATTCTTTTTTTTTTTTCTTTTAGATTTTGAATAAGAAAATAACCCATTTTCCTTTTCGTTTTTCATTTTCCTTTTCGATTTTGAATAGGAAAATGGCCCATTTTCCTTTTCGTTATTCATTTTCCTTTTCAAATTTTTTTTCAAATTTTTTTTTTTCGATTTTTTTTTTTCGATTTTGAATAGGAAAACGACCCATTTTCCTTTTCGTTTTTCATTTTCCTTTTCGATTTTGAATAGGAAAATGACTCATTTTCCTTTTCGTTATTCATTTTCCTTTTCATTTTTCATTTTCCTTTTCGATTTTGAATAGGAAAATGACCCATTTTCCTTTTCGTTTTTCATTTTCCTTTTCGATTTTGAATAGGAAAATGACTCATTTTCCTTTTCGTTATTCATTTTCCTTTTCGTTTTTCATTTTCCTTTTCGATTTTGAATAGGAAAAATGGCCTATTTTCCTTTTCGTTATTCATTTTCCTTTTCAAATTTTTTTTTTCAAAATTTTTTTTTTCGATTTTGAATAGGAAAATGACCCATTTTCCTTTTCGTTTTTCATTTTCCTTTTCGATTTTGAACGTTTTTCATTTTCCTTTTCGATTTTGAATAGGAAAATGACTCATTTTCCTTTTCGTTATTCATTTCCTTTTCCTTTTTCAGTTTCCTTTTCGATTTTGAATAGGAAAATGGCCCATTTTCCTTTTCGTTATTCATTTTCCTTTTCAAATTTTTTTTTCAAAATTTTTTTTTTCGATTTTATTTTTTTTTCGATTTTGAATAGGAAAATGACCCATTTTCCTTTTCGTTTTTCATTTTCCTTTTCGATTTTGAATAGGAAAATGACTCATTTTCCTTTTTGTTATTCATTTTCCTTTTCGTTTTTCATTTTCCTTTTCGATTTTGAATAGGAAAATGGCCCATTTTCCTTTTCGTTATTCATTTTCCTTTTCAAATTTTTTTTTTCAAATTTTTTTTTTCGATTTTTTTTTTCGATTTTGAATAGGAAGATGACCCATTTTCCTCTTCGTTTTTCATTTTCCTTTTCGATTTTGAATAGCAAAATGACTCATTTTCCTTTTTGTTATTCATTTTCCTTTTCGTTTTTCATTTTCCTTTTCGATTTTGAATAGGAAAATGGCCCATTTTCCTTTTCGTTCTTCATTTTCCTTTCCAAATTTTTTTTTTCCAAATTTTTTTTTTCAAAATTTTTTTTTTCGATTTTGAATAGGAAACGACCCATTTTCCTTTTCGTTTTTCATTTTCCTTTTCGATTTTGAATAGGAAAATGACTCATTTTCCTTTTCGTTATTCATTTTCCTTTTCGTTTTTCATTTTCCTTTTCGATTTTGAATAGGAAAATGACCCATTTTCCTTTTCGTTTTTCATTTTCCTTTTCGATTTTGAATAGGAAAATGACTCATTTTCCTTTTCGTTATTCATTTTCCTTTTCGTTTTTCAGTTTCCTTTTCGATTTTGAATAGGAAAATGGCCCATTTTTCTTTTCGTTATTCATTTTCCTTTTCAAATATTTTTTTTTCAAAATTTTTTTTTTCGATTTTTTTTTCGATTTTGAATAGGAAAACGACCCATTTTCCTTTTCGTTTTTCATTTTCCTTTTCGATTTTGAATAGGAAAATGACTCATTTTCCTTTTCGTTATTCATTTTCCTTTTCGTTTTTCATTTTCCTTTTCGATTTTGAATAGGAAAATGACCCATTTTCCTTTTCGTTTTTCATTTTCCTTTTCGATTTTGAATAGGAAAATGACTCATTTTCCTTTTTCGTTATTCATTTTCCTTTTCGTTTTTCATTTTCCTTTTCGATTTTGAATAGGAAAATGGCCCATTTTCCTTTTCGTTTTTCATTTTCCTTTTCGATTTTGAATAGGAAAATGACTCATTTTCCTTTTCGTTATTCATTTTCCTTTTCGTTTTTCAGTTTCCTTTTCGATTTTGAATAGGAAAATGGCCCATTTTCATTTTTGTTATTCATTTTCCTTTTCAAATTTTTTTTTCAAAATTTTTTTTTTCGATTTTGAATAGGAAAATGACCCATTTTCCTTTTCGTTTTTCATTTTCCTTTTCGATTTTGAATAGGAAAATGGCCCATTTTCCTTTTCGTTATTCATTTTCCTTTTCAAATTTTTTTTTTCAAAATTTTTTTTTTCGATTTTTTTTTTCGATTTTGAATAGGAAAATGACTCATTTTCCTTTTCGTTATTCATTTTTCTTTTCAAATTTTTTTTTCAAAATTTTTTTTTTCGATTCTTTTTTCTTTTTTTTTTAGATTTTGAATAAGAAAATAACCCATTTTCCTTTTCGTTTTTCATTTTCCTTTTCGATTTTGAATAGGAAAATGGCCCATTTTCCTTTTCGTTATTCATTTTCCTTTTCAATTTTTTTTTCAAAATTTTTTTTTTCGATTTTTTTTTTCGATTTTGAATAGGAAAACGACCCATTTTCCTTTTCGTTTTTCATTTTCCTTTTCGATTTTGAATAGGAAAATGACTCATTTTCCTTTTCGTTATTCATTTTCCTTTTCGTTTTTCATTTTCCTTTTCGATTTTGAATAGGAAAATGACCCATTTTCCTTTTCGTTTTTCATTTTCCTTTTCGATTTTGAATAGGAAAATGACTCATTTTCCTTTTCGTTATTCATTTTCCTTTTCGTTTTTCATTTTCCTTTTCGATTTTGAATAGGAAAAATGGCCTATTTTCCTTTTCGTTATTCATTTTTCTTTTCAAATTTTTTTTTTCAAAATTTTTTTTTTCGATTTTGAATAGGAAAATGACCCATTTTCCTTTTCGTTTTTCATTTTCCTTTTCGATTTTGAACGTTTTTCATTTTCCTTTTCGATTTTGAATAGGAAAATGACTCATTTTCCTTTTCGTTATTCATTTCCTTTTCGTTTTTCAGTTTCCTTTTCGATTTTGAATAGGAAAATGGCCCATTTTCCTTTTCGTTATTCATTTTCCTTTTCAAATTTTTTTTTCAAAAATTTTTTTTTCGATTTTATTTTTTTTCGATTTTGAATAGGAAAATGACCCATTTTCCTTTTCGTTTTTCATTTTCCTTTTCGATTTTGAATAGGAAAATGACTCATTTTCCTTTTTGTTATTCATTTTCCTTTTCGTTTTTCATTTTCCTTTTCGATTTTGAATAGGAAAATGGCCCATTTTCCTTTTCGTTATTCATTTTCCTTTTCAAATTTTTTTTTTCAAATTTTTTTTTTTCGATTTTTTTTTCGATTTTGAATAGGAAGATGACCCATTTTCCTCTTCGTTTTTCATTTTCCTTTTCGATTTTGAATAGGAAAATGACTCATTTTCCTTTTTGTTATTCATTTTCCTTTTCGTTTTTCATTTTCCTTTTCGATTTTGAATAGGAAAATGACTCATTTTCCTTTTTCGTTATTCATTTTCCTTTTCGTTTTTCATTTTCCTTTTCGATTTTGAATAGGAAAATGGCCCATTTTCCTTTTCGTTATTCATTTTCCTTTTCAAATTTTTTTTTTCAAAATTTTTTTTTTCGATTTTTTTTTTTCGATTTTGAATAGGAAAATGACTCATTTTCCTTTTCGTTATTCATTTTTCTTTTCAAATTTTTTTTTCAAATTTTTTTTTTTCGATTCTTTTTTTTTTTTCTTTTAGATTTTGAATAAGAAAATAACCCATTTTCCTTTTCGTTTTTCATTTTCCTTTTCGATTTTGAATAGGAAAATGGCCCATTTTCCTTTTCGTTATTCATTTTCCTTTTCAAATTTTTTTTCAAATTTTTTTTTTTCGATTTTTTTTTTTCGATTTTGAATAGGAAAACGACCCATTTTCCTTTTCGTTTTTCATTTTCCTTTTCGATTTTGAATAGGAAAATGACTCATTTTCCTTTTCGTTATTCATTTTCCTTTTCATTTTTCATTTTCCTTTTCGATTTTGAATAGGAAAATGACCCATTTTCCTTTTCGTTTTTCATTTTCCTTTTCGATTTTGAATAGGAAAATGACTCATTTTCCTTTTCGTTATTCATTTTCCTTTTCGTTTTTCATTTTCCTTTTCGATTTTGAATAGGAAAAATGGCCTATTTTCCTTTTCGTTATTCATTTTCCTTTTCAAATTTTTTTTTTCAAAATTTTTTTTTTCGATTTTGAATAGGAAAATGACCCATTTTCCTTTTCGTTTTTCATTTTCCTTTTCGATTTTGAACGTTTTTCATTTTCCTTTTCGATTTTGAATAGGAAAATGACTCATTTTCCTTTTCGTTATTCATTTCCTTTTCCTTTTTCAGTTTCCTTTTCGATTTTGAATAGGAAAATGGCCCATTTTCCTTTTCGTTATTCATTTTCCTTTTCAAATTTTTTTTTCAAAATTTTTTTTTTCGATTTTATTTTTTTTTCGATTTTGAATAGGAAAATGACCCATTTTCCTTTTCGTTTTTCATTTTCCTTTTCGATTTTGAATAGGAAAATGACTCATTTTCCTTTTTGTTATTCATTTTCCTTTTCGTTTTTCATTTTCCTTTTCGATTTTGAATAGGAAAATGGCCCATTTTCCTTTTCGTTATTCATTTTCCTTTTCAAATTTTTTTTTTCAATTTTTTTTTTTTCGATTTTTTTTTTTCGATTTTGAATAGGAAGATGACCCATTTTCCTCTTCGTTTTTCATTTTCCTTTTCGATTTTGAATAGGAAAATGACTCATTTTCCTTTTTGTTATTCATTTTCCTTTTCGTTTTTCATTTTCCTTTTCGATTTTGAATAGGAAAATGGCCCATTTTCCTTTTCGTTCTTCATTTTCCTTTCCAAATTTTTTTTTTCAAAATTTTTTTTTTCGATTTTTTTTTCGATTTTGAATAGGAAAACGACCCATTTTCCTTTTCGTTTTTCATTTTCCTTTTCGATTTTGAATAGGAAAATGACTCATTTTCCTTTTTGTTATTCATTTTCCTTTTCGTTTTTCATTTTCCTTTTCGATTTTGAATAGGAAAATGACCCATTTTCCTTTTCGTTTTTCATTTTCCTTTTCGATTTTGAATAGGAAAATGACTCATTTTCCTTTTCGTTATTCATTTTCCTTTTCGTTTTTCAGTTTCCTTTTCGATTTTGAATAGGAAAATGGCCCATTTTTCTTTTCGTTATTCATTTTCCTTTTCAAATTTTTTTTTTTCAAAATTTTTTTTTTCGTTTTTCATTTTCCTTTTCGATTTTGAATAGGAAAATGACTCATTTTCCTTTTCGTTATTCATTTTCCTTTTCGTTTTTCAGTTTCCTTTTCGATTTTGAATAGGAAAATGGCCCATTTTTCTTTTCGTTATTCATTTTCCTTTTCAAATTTTTTTTTTTCAAAATTTTTTTTTTCGATTTTTTTTTTTCGATTTTGAATAGGAAAACGACCCATTTTCCTTTTCGTTTTTCATTTTCCTTTTCGATTTTGAATAGGAAAATGACTCATTTTCCTTTTCGTTATTCATTTTCCTTTTCGTTTTTCATTTTCCTTTTCGATTTTGAATAGGAAAATGACCCATTTTCCTTTTCGTTTTTCATTTTCCTTTTCGATTTTGAATAGGAAAATGACTCATTTTCCTTTTCGTTATTCATTTTCCTTTTCGTTTTTCATTTTCCTTTTCGATTTTGAATAGGAAAATGGCCCATTTTCCTTTTCAAATTTTTTTTTTCAAATTTTTTTTTTTCGATTTTCCTTTTCGATTTTGAATAGGAAAATGACTCATTTTCCTTTTCGTTATTCATTTTCCTTTTCGTTTTTCAGCTTCCTTTTCGATTTTGAATAGGAAAATGGCCCATTTTCCTTTTCGTTATTCATTTTCCTTTTCAAATTTTTTTTTTCAAAAATTTTTTTTTCGATTTTTTTTTTTTCGATTTTGAATAGGAAAATGACCTATTTTCCTTTTCGTTTTTCATTTTCCTTTTCGATTTTGAAAAGGAAAATGATTCATTTTCCTTTTCGTTATTCATTTTCCTTTTCGTTTTTCATTTTCCTTTTCGATTTTGAATAGGAAAATGGCCCATTTTCCTTTTCGTTATTCATTTTCCTTTTCAAATTTTTTTTTTCAATTTTTTTTTTTTCGATTTTTTTTTTTTTTTTTCGATTTTGAATAGGAAAATGACCCATTTCCTGTTCGTTTTTCATTTTCCTTTGCGATTTTGAATAGGAAAATGACCCATTTTCCTTTTCGTTTTTCATTTTCCTTTTCGATTTTGAATAGGAAAATGACTCCTTTTCCTTTTCGTTATTCGTTTTCCTTTTCGTTTTTCATTTTCCTTTTCGATTTTGAATAGGAAAATGGCCCATTTTCCTTTTCGTTATTCATTTTCCTTTTCAAATTATTTTTTTTCGATTTTCTTTTTTTTTTTTTTTTTCGATTTTGAATAGGAAAATGACCCATTTTCCTTTTCGTTTTTCATTTTCCTTTTCGATTTTGAACGTTTTTCATTTTCCTTTTCGATTTTGAATAGGAAAATGACTCATTTTCCTTTTCGTTATTCATTTCCTTTTCCTTTTTCAGTTTCCTTTTCGATTTTGAATAGGAAAATGGCCCATTTTCCTTTTCGTTATTCATTTTCCTTTTCAAATTTTTTTTTCAAAATTTTTTTTTTCGATTTTATTTTTTTTTCGATTTTGAATAGGAAAATGACCCATTTTCCTTTTCGTTTTTCATTTTCCTTTTCGATTTTGAATAGGAAAATGACTCATTTTCCTTTTTGTTATTCATTTTCCTTTTCGTTTTTCATTTTCCTTTTCGATTTTGAATAGGAAAATGGCCCATTTTCCTTTTCGTTATTCATTTTCCTTTTCAAATTTTTTTTTTCAATTTTTTTTTTTTCGATTTTTTTTTTTCGATTTTGAATAGGAAGATGACCCATTTTCCTCTTCGTTTTTCATTTTCCTTTTCGATTTTGAATAGGAAAATGACTCATTTTCCTTTTTGTTATTCATTTTCCTTTTCGTTTTTCATTTTCCTTTTCGATTTTGAATAGGAAAATGGCCCATTTTCCTTTTCGTTCTTCATTTTCCTTTCCAAATTTTTTTTTTCAAAATTTTTTTTTTCGATTTTTTTTTCGATTTTGAATAGGAAAACGACCCATTTTCCTTTTCGTTTTTCATTTTCCTTTTCGATTTTGAATAGGAAAATGACTCATTTTCCTTTTTGTTATTCATTTTCCTTTTCGTTTTTCATTTTCCTTTTCGATTTTGAATAGGAAAATGACCCATTTTCCTTTTCGTTTTTCATTTTCCTTTTCGATTTTGAATAGGAAAATGACTCATTTTCCTTTTCGTTATTCATTTTCCTTTTCGTTTTTCAGTTTCCTTTTCGATTTTGAATAGGAAAATGGCCCATTTTTCTTTTCGTTATTCATTTTCCTTTTCAAATTTTTTTTTTCAAAATTTTTTTTTTCGTTTTTCATTTTCCTTTTCGATTTTGAATAGGAAAATGACTCATTTTCCTTTTCGTTATTCATTTTCCTTTTCGTTTTTCAGTTTCCTTTTCGATTTTGAATAGGAAAATGGCCCATTTTTCTTTTCGTTATTCATTTTCCTTTTCAAATTTTTTTTTTTCAAAATTTTTTTTTTCGATTTTTTTTTTTCGATTTTGAATAGGAAAACGACCCATTTTCCTTTTCGTTTTTCATTTTCCTTTTCGATTTTGAATAGGAAAATGACTCATTTTCCTTTTCGTTATTCATTTTCCTTTTCGTTTTTCATTTTCCTTTTCGATTTTGAATAGGAAAATGACCCATTTTCCTTTTCGTTTTTCATTTTCCTTTTCGATTTTGAATAGGAAAATGACTCATTTTCCTTTTCGTTATTCATTTTCCTTTTCGTTTTTCATTTTCCTTTTCGATTTTGAATAGGAAAATGGCCCATTTTCCTTTTCAAATTTTTTTTTTCAAATTTTTTTTTTTCGATTTTCCTTTTCGATTTTGAATAGGAAAATGACTCATTTTCCTTTTCGTTATTCATTTTCCTTTTCGTTTTTCAGCTTCCTTTTCGATTTTGAATAGGAAAATGGCCCATTTTCCTTTTCGTTATTCATTTTCCTTTTCAAATTTTTTTTTTCAAAAATTTTTTTTTCGATTTTTTTTTTTTCGATTTTGAATAGGAAAATGACCTATTTTCCTTTTCGTTTTTCATTTTCCTTTTCGATTTTGAAAAGGAAAATGATTCATTTTCCTTTTCGTTATTCATTTTCCTTTTCGTTTTTCATTTTCCTTTTCGATTTTGAATAGGAAAATGGCCCATTTTCCTTTTCGTTATTCATTTTCCTTTTCAAATTTTTTTTTTCAATTTTTTTTTTTTCGATTTTTTTTTTTTTTTTTCGATTTTGAATAGGAAAATGACCCATTTCCTGTTCGTTTTTCATTTTCCTTTGCGATTTTGAATAGGAAAATGACCCATTTTCCTTTTCGTTTTTCATTTTCCTTTTCGATTTTGAATAGGAAAATGACTCCTTTTCCTTTTCGTTATTCGTTTTCCTTTTCGTTTTTCATTTTCCTTTTCGATTTTGAATAGGAAAATGGCCCATTTTCCTTTTCGTTATTCATTTTCCTTTTCAAATTATTTTTTTTCGATTTTCTTTTTTTTTTTTTTTTCCGATTTTGAATAGGAAAATGACCCATTTTCCTGTTCGTTTTTCAATTTCCTTTTCGATTTTGAATAGGAAAATGACCCATTTTCCTTTTCGTTTTTCATTTTCCTTTTCGATTTTGAATAGGAAAATGACTCATTTTCCTTTTCGTTATTCCCTTTTCGTTTTTCATTTTCCTTTTCGATTTTGAATAGAAAAATGGCCCATTTTCCTTTTCGTTATTCATTTTCCTTTTCAAATTTTTTTAAATTTTTTTTTTCGATTTTTTATTTAAATTTTGAATAGGAAAATTACCCATTTTCCTTTTCGTTTTTCATTTTCCTGTTCGATTTTGAATAGGGAAATGGCCCATTTTCCTTTTCGTTATTCATTTTCCTTTTAAATTTTTTTTTTCAAAATTATTTTTTTCAAATTATTATGAATTTTCATTTTGAATAGGAAAACGACCCATTTTCCTTTTTGTTTTTCATTTTCCTTTGCGGTTTTGAATAGGAAAATGGCCCATATAACTCTCAAGGTTATTTTTCAAATTTGTTGACTTTTCAAAACGTTAGAACCCCCCCCCCCTAATTTTAACCCTAATAGTTGTAATGTTACAGTCCCACAAATGTGTAAATATTTCTTTCAACCAAGCTTCGATTTGAAATTTTGAACCACTGTAATTATTCACAGTCTTCTACTGTGAATTGCAGAATATATACCTAAAAATTGTTAATTTGGGAAATACATTGTTTTGTTTGTTATCGTAATTTGTTGAATTAATTTCTACTTAGTGTTTCAAAATGTTTAGGTTCACCAATATGTTATGTACGGAAGCTTATTAGGGACATGCATAAAAAAAAATTTGCCGCGGCGAGTTACTATTTCGCCCTGGCCACTTATTATTTCGCTGCGGCGAGTTACTATCTCGCCTCGGCGACTTATTATCTCGCCCCGGCGACTTATTATCTCGCATCGGCGACTTATTATCTCGCCCCGGCGACTTACTATCTCGCCCCGGCGACTTATTATCTCGCCCCTGCTAAATACTATCTCGCCCCGGCGAGTTACTATTTCGCCTCGGTGACTTACTATCTCGCCCTGTCGAGTTAACTGTCTCGCCCCGGCGACTTATCCTTTAAAAAAATAGCGGGTAACGAAAGATTTTTGCCCATTTTTTCCCCGTAAAAATCGGCTAACCCATTACGGAGTTATTGCTCTTTTTGACATCTTTTGCCGATTTTTACTTTTATAACTTCAACAAGAGTTAACACTAAAGTATGTCTCGCCTGTTAGCACCATCAAAAACAATTATTCTTTCTTACTTCCACTTTATTTTGAATTTACATGGATTTTCAGTTTCTGAGATCAAAAGATGTTTATAGAACTTAAACATTGCAAATATATGCAATAAAAATAATCAAAGTCACTCAACCGGAAAAAATCAAGGTCAATGTCAAAAGAGGGGGATGCAACAGTGCTAAGCTACTACTAAGGCATATGTATACCAAGTTTCATCAACCTAGGACCTATAGTTCTTGAGATATGGAGGTGCTCGCAAAACTTTTCCATTGCTATTATATGTATTGAAAATTGTCAAAGTCACTCTACCGAAAAACCAAGGTCAAAGCCAAAAGATGGGGATGCAACTGTGCTAAGCTACTACTTGGGCATATGCATACCAAGTTTCATCAACCTAGGACCTACAGTTCTTGAGATATGGAGGTGCTCGCAAAACTTTTCCATTGCTATTATATGTATTGAAAATTGTCAAAGTCACTCACCCAAAAAATCAAGGTTAAGGTCAAAAGATGGGGATGCAACTGTGGTAAGCTACTACTGGGGCATATGCATACCAAGTTTCATCAACCTAGGACCTATAGTTCTTGAGATATGGAGGTGCTTGCAAAACTTTTCCATTGCTATTATATGTATTGAAAATTGTCAAAGTCACTCAACCAGAAAATCAAGGTCAAGGTCAAAAGATGGGGATGCAACTGTGGTAAGCTACTACTGGGGCATATGCATACCAAATTTCATCAACCTAGGACCTATAGTTCTTGAGATATGGAGGTGCTCGCAAAACTTTTTCATTGCTATTATATGTATTGAAAATTGTCAAAGTCACTCAACCGGAAAATCAAGGTCAAGGTCAAAAGATGGGGATGCAACTGTGGTAAGCTACTACTGGGGCATATGCATACCAAGTTTTATCAACCCAGGACCTATAGTTCTTGAGATATGGAGGTGCTCATAAAACTTTTCCAAAAAGTTAACGCCGCCGCCGCCGGTAAAGTAACACCTATGTCCCGCTCTGCTTCGCAGGCGAGACAAAAATCTTCTCTACAACTGCTTGGACAAATGCAACCAAACTTGAAACTTGATATATTTGTTTCTTAGGGTATCCTGCACGGAACTGATGTGGGGATTTTTTATTCTTAGAAATTCATGGCCGCCGATTCTAAAAATAGAACATTGGGTAAAATAGCACTTTTTTTTAAAATAACGCAAAAATGGTTAGGTTAAGCCACATTCTTTGAGGGGTAAACAATTTCAGAATGATGAAAACTACCTGTGGACAAATTTCCGTAAAAATCTGATAACTGATGCTGGAGTAATTGCCCTTTTTGTCGGTTTTTGCTAAATTTTAGTTTGTCATTGCTTGGCGTCCGCCATCGTTGTTAGCAACTTTTAAATCATTTTATACAAAACCAGAAGGCAAAAATAAAGTAAAATTTGGCATAAATGTACCTTAGGGTATTATGCAAAAAGTTTGATTTGGTATTTTTTATCCATCCACAAATATGGTGGCTGTTGCTAAAACTAAATGGAGCCTTCCCCGGAAGGCATATGTCGCCTGCGTATCTATGTTTTCTTGTAAACAGGAAGTAGACGAGTTACGGGCATAAAAACTCTCTATACCATATAAAACACTAGAGGCTGAAGCTGTATGCAAAGTATCAAGTGGTCTGACTGTTGCATGCAGTTACCCGAAAAGTGAGACGAAAATTTTGCGTATATGTTCATTGTATATAAAACGTTAAGTGGTCTGTTGCATGCAGTTACCCGAAAAGTATGACGAGAATTTTGCGAATATGTTCATTATACCCCCCCGCAAACAAAGTTTGGGGGGTATATAGGAAACACCCTGTCTGTCTGTCCGTCCGTCCGTCCGTCCGTCCGACCGTCCGTCTGTCTGTCTGTCTGTCTGTCCGTCCGTCTGTCCACATAACTTGTAAGCGCTTCTCCTCCTAAACCGCTTGAAGGATTTTGCTGAAACTTAACATGGAGGAAGTACATCATATGTAGATGGGCATGAAGAATTTTCATTGCACTCTGACATCATTCAGGGGAGATAATTGGACTTAGACTTTTTAAATACATTATTCAAAGGAAGACCCCGTAAGCGCAACTCCTCCTAAACCGCTTGATGGATTTTGATGAAACGTTACATGAATGAAGTACATCATATGTAGATGTGCATGAAGAATTTTCATTGCACTCTGACATCATTTAGGGGAGATAATTGGACTTAGACTTTTTAAATACATTATTCAATGGGAGACCCCGTAAGCGCAACTCCTCCTAAACCGCTTGATGGATTTTGATGAAACTTTACATGAAGGAAGAACATTATATGTAGATGTGCATGAAGAATTTTCATTGCACTCTAACATCATTTAGGGGAGATAATTGGACTTAGACTTTTTAAATACATTATTCAATGGGAGACCCCGTAAGCGCAATCCTCCTAAACCGCTTGATGGATTTTGATGAAACTTTACATGAAGGAAGTACATCATATGTAGATGTGCATGAAGAATTTTCATTGCACTCTGACATCATTCAGGGGAGATAATTGTACTTGAGATTTGAGTCCAATATGAAGCGGGGGGTATCCTTTTGTGAGCTCGCTCCCAGTATTACTTGTTGTATATAAAACGTTTAAACGTATTCGTCAAACAGAAAATAGTTATTTTACGGGCATAAAATTTATATTAACCTTAAAGTACTATGGGATGAAGCTACATGCCAAATATCAAGAGGCTGTGGCATGTAGAAGATAAAGAGATGTGGAATAAGTGTACGCGACACAGCCCACAGTTAAACGGCAATTTAGAAAAACCACAATGGACAACCGCCAGCAGCCTTCAACGAGGCCATTTGGCACTGCTCGCGGTTCTGCAATTGGCCCATGGTCTAAATAAGATGCATATAATTCAAATCCAGTCCTGAAATAGTCACAGATAGACCCCCTTCCTAAACAAGGAACAGAAAACATCAAAAAGACAAGTACAAACGAAAGCTTTGTAGTTGCCCGGAAAACAGCGACGAAAATTTTGCATATATGTTCATTGAAAATAAAACGTTTAGTATTGGTAATGTTCGTCAAACATAAATAGTTTTTTTCGGGCATAAAATCGCTTTACACCTTATAGCACTATAGGATGAAGCTACATGCCAAATATCAAAGGCTGTGGCATAAAGTTGCCCGGAAAACTGCGACGAAAATTTTGCATATATGTTCATTGTATATAAAACGTTAAGTTATTCGTCAAACAGGAAGTAGTTATTCTTTGGGCATAAAATCGCTTTACACCTTATAGTACTTTGGGATGAAGCTACATGCTAAATATCAAGAGGCTGTGGCATAAAGTTGCCTGGAAAACTGCGACGGAAATTTTTGTGAATCCGCAGGACGACGGATGGAGCCAAAGTAATCCCTATATCATGTCGCATCTGCAACACGTTGCAGGCGACATAAATAGAACATCCTACCTCCAGGGATAAAACTAACTTAAGGGCATAGCAACCAAAAACAATAATAGACGGAAGAAATTTGAAGTCACCATCCTCATTCAGAATGAAAAGATCTACAAAAGTCTCCAATTAAGATTTTATTTGCACAAAACGTTCATATAAGCATACTAGACCAGGTGAGCGATTTAGTCTCCTGGGAGCCTCTAGTTAAATTGATCCGATGAAACCTGCTGCTGTTGCTAAAATAGAGCAGGAGGGTTAAATAACAGGTTTATTGCAAAAAGCTCAAAACGGCCATAGAACTATATCAAAATTCTTGCAAGGGTAAAAAAATAACGAACTTGTGAAGAATCAATCTCAAATATTTATTGCAAAAGACTAATCAAGAGCACTCGCCGGATATATGAATGATCAAAATAGTCCTGACTTGGTAGAGGCGTTCAAATTTGAAACGTTTATGGCGCCAAACCTCCCTGTTCAATTACATTCATATGATCCGATGGTAACAAAAACACAACATGGTTGTAAATATCAAAACGAAAGAATATGAAATGTGTGCCAGAAAGACACGATTCACATATAGACATCATATTATTTAAAACAGATCAAAATGAATTTCACTGCGTTTAGCGCTTTTCTGGATAAACCTTCATCAGACAAGCTAGGGGCCGAAAAACTGGAAGACCGGTAACACATACACAGTAGAACATGACATATTGCTGAATGTTAAAAAAAGTCATTATGCATTCCAATGGATGGAGTCGTACTAGTATATGAGGCCCCGTAATTGCCGAGTTGATGTTAACTCCAATGTGTCCTCAGTGCGAGCACTTGACTGCAGTGTTCCACAGGGAAGTTGCAAGCCTCGGGCCATGGCTTTACCTAACCTATGCAGAAACAATTTTTGACATAGTCCCTCCCTCCATTCAGTGTATGGTTTTGCAGACGATCACAAGGCAAATAGACGAGAATTAAACCATCGGTAACAGAGGAACACGTGCCGTTACAGAACAGACTGTGCAGTGACCATCAACGAATGAATGAACCATAACAAAATAAAATTGAACAATGCAAAAACACAGTTCATTCTATTTGAAAGTAAGAAACAACTTGAAAAAAACATCTGTGAAAACCAAATTAAATCTGAAAACTGTAGTAGGTATCTTAGTGTATTATAGATGAATCTTTGAATTTTAAAGAGCGCATAAAAAGAAAATGTAAAACTCCTGTCAAAAGAAGCCACTGAAACCCTAGTACTATCTTTGGTTATATCTCACTTAGATTTAGTCTATCAGCCAACCCTCAAAAATAGCATTTTGAATGTCTACCCCGGGGAACAGCAGTTTTTCGGTGGTTTTATATAGTTTAACATCTAAACTTTCAAATTTACCTTGTTATACCGGAATAAAAGTGTCCAAACAGGGTATAACATGCGCCATTTTGAATGCACCCATTTTGACAGACACAAATCATGTTGAAAGCATTGAATTCATATTGCTGTCAAATTTTTACAATGCGATGGAATATAAGTTTGTAAGGTGTTATGTAATCAGTATAACATAAATAAAATTATAGCGTATTATAATATTTATCGATAAGTATCGATGAAGTACCAATATCGGGACTCTTTTAAACACTCTGTATACGTGGCTTTTTTCGCTCATTTTTTGTCATTTTTTCGTCGCTGTAATCATATTTGCAATGTATGTTTGCTGTCAATGACCATAAATCGTTCATTGATATGTATTATGATCATTACAGACGATGGGTATTTCGAAAATTACACTAATGGGCAGATAATCGAGCCTCAATACTTCCTTTGTATATTTGAGCTAAAATCTTAATACAGAAACGATGCATTTAACATTCTGTTACATGATATCTATTCGATAAAAAATATGTTTTTATTTCAAATGTGTGGTTATATACAAATACACATCGATATACTCATCAAGAACCAAATTTGCAAAATGCCTTTTTTAGTAAAAAGGGGGGTCTATGTAGATGCTTTTAAAGTATTAAGTATCACAATATTTTGTTCTTTAGTACGAAATAAAATGCACAAAATGGTACAAACATGTAAAAATATAATTATTAGATAGATTTACAATATTAAAGGCTTATTTTCCTTGTTTACTTTGATGTGCTATATGCCAATTCATAGTGCATTTGTTAACGCCAGCTCTGAAAAAAAACGATGAACCTATCTCTCTTTGAAAGAGGAAGGTTTGGCAGCATAAAACCTGGTTGTATCAAATCAGGACGATTGTGAGCTTCAATTTCTCTGGTATGTCATGCATTGTTTGGTATACTTTTCTTGGATATATGAGAATGATCATCTCAGTTCGGTAGTTCTGTTGTTACTTAAATTAAATAAGTCTATTAAGAGAAACAAATATTCCTATGTTTTTTTAAATAAATTTATACCCTTTTAAATGTATACAAATCTCTAACAATTTACTTTTTTATCTAAATAGTTCGAAATAGTACTTGTATGCAATTTGGGATATGTGTTTGCCTGTCTTGTACATTTTGTTTTTCAGACAGCAATGTCAGAATGCAGCTTTATTTAAAACTCATTTGTGAGCGATACATTTGCCATTTTCTCAAATTATTTTTTTGCGATTTAGATAATTATTGTTAAACCAAATTTGTTTTACTATGGCCAGATATCAAACATGATCTATGGTTATACATGCACTTTTCATACCTGTCTGTGCATTAGTCTACAATTCCTTTAGTCATTTTACACAACACATACTTATTTTATGCGAACAGTTTTATAATATTGTACTATGAATGAAAATACATAAAATTTTTAAGCATATACTGGTAAACATATTATGGAAAACCTTAAAATGTTTTATGTAAAATTAGTTTTTTGAAAAATTTAATTGTTAAGTTCACTCTAGTTATGACATGAGTTCGCTATCTTAATTGCTAATCATTGTTTTTGTGTTGTCTGTTTCCTCATGTTGGTGTCGTTTGTGTTTTCTGGTTTTGTGTTTGCCCTTTCGGACTTTTTGACATTCACATCTTCGAATTGGTACCTCTAAGCTTCGTTCATCTTCAGTTCAGCACCGCAGTTCTGCAGTAATAAATAGTCAAAGTTGCATTGTCTGGAAGAAGATTCCACCCAGATGTTTTAAAGAAGAATATTTCTCCACATCCACTTTTTCTGTGTAAAGTAGATTTGAAATAGATATAAAATGCAAAGCGTATTGTTTGACTCTTTGTTGTAATATATACAAAGTTCAAGACAATAAATTTTGCTACGCCTGACGCGCGTTTCTTCTATTCAAAACTCATCAGAGGCGCTCTACCAAAAGTTGGAAATGCAAAACACTATATGAATATGAAGAGCATAGAATAATTATACCAAAAAATGCCGAACTAGAAATCCAAATTATAACTAAGACCAACCTATGTCTGGGGTAGGAAGAACCTCAGTGTTTTGACAATTTTGAAATTTAAACATGTTAAACGGATAGTTTAGCGCTTTGATGTGTTCTTCAACACAAAAGTGTTGATGCCGGAGCGGGCTTGTAAATTATATTTCAACATGTTAAAAAACATTATTGAAAACAAACAGGCTATATATTGTAAATAAATGTGTATGACTGTAAGCAGACTTTGTTGTCTTACGTACGTGTGTTTCTGTATTTAGTGAGCATCTTTTGATAACAAGTAATTCAAAAATTTCGGAACAAATATTTCACAATGTTTTTTTACAAACTACTTATTAAAATGTAATGCATTGTTACATTAAAGTTACTGTCGGAAACAGCGAAGCCACTCCCCCGAACACTTACCAAATGTTGCAAAAACATTTCATTGATGTAAACTTGACCATCGTTCAAATCTTTTGCTATGAAGTCCCAGGAAGCACATCGATGGTATGAGATATAAACCATATTTTAGGTCTTAAAAGTTTACAGAAAGTTATAAACATTAGAGCAATGCTATAAAATTTCACGTTCGAATTGTATTAACTAGTATGGCTGTTCTTGTTCTTTAACATGTAGAATTATTCATATACATGGCCAGAGGATAACATGACTCTGACTGTTATGTATGGACAACAAAACTAATGTTGCAAAAGCATTAAGTCGTGTATTTGTGGGGAGAAGTTTGTTGTATATCGGCACCAATAACATAAATGTAGGACGCACATGTTTTTCTGTCCTAAGCTTTCCGTTTGCAATAGTAAGTAAAGTAGAATGTGTTATGATATATTGTTATATACAATTTTAAATTTAAAAAAAAATAGTATAAACTGCTCAATTAGTAGAAATAATCTTTTTTGGGTTACCTTTTGAATGCTTTTGAGTTAGTCTTACATGTACAGCATGTGTTTAACAAAACAGTGGTTATTGAAGGGTTTGATCTAAATGATTTCTGTAGTCACGGTTTTAATCTTTCGATGCATTTCATTACCTCCCTAAAATGGTAGTTTTCAAACAATACACTTCTAGATTAGCCCCCCCCCCCCGCAATTCGACAATGTAGCTATTGAAATAAAAAAACTATACCGATTTATATCAAAAGGGTATTGTTTTATTGATGCAGGAAAATACTTTCATTTAGTGACATTTCTTTAAAATGAGATGTAGCTCATTCGTCTTAGAACTTACGAATACATTAACTCAAATTTTGTAATTTGCACACCTAATATTTTAGGAAAAGATATGTAAACAAGAAAAATTGGCAATTGTACATATATTCAATTATACTATATTTTTACATGTTTGAACCGTTTTGTGCAATTCATTTGGTATCAGAGAACAAAACATTGTCTGAGTAAGTATTTCAGAAGCATGTACAAAGACCCCCCTTTTACTAAAAAAGCATTGTAAAAATTTGGTTCGTGATGAGTATATCGATGTGTATTTGTATATTACCACACATTTGAAATAAAAAACATATTTTTATCGAATAGATATCATGTAAAAGAATGTTAAATGCATCGTTTCTGTACTAAGGTTTTAGCTCAAATATACAAAGGAAGTATTGAAGCTCGATTATCTGCCCATTGGTGTAACTTTCCAAATAACCATCGACTGTTATGATAAGAATACATATCAATGAACGATTTATGGTCATTGAAAGCAAACATACAATGCAAATATGACTACACCGACGAAAAAATGACAAAAATAAAACGAAAAAAGCCACGTATACAGAGTGTTTAAAAGAGCCCCGATATCGGTACTTCATCGATACTTATCGATAAATACTATACGCTATAATTTTATCTATATTATACTGATTACATTACACCTTACAAAATTATATTCCATCGCCTTGTAAAAATTTGACAGCAATATGAATTCAATGCTTTCAACATGATTTTTGTCTGTCAAAATGGGTGCATTCAAAATGGCGCATGTTATACCCTGTTTGGACACTTTTTGTCCAGTATAACAAGGTAAATTTGAAAGTTTAGATGTTAAACTATACCAAACCACCAAAAAACTGCTGTTCCCAGGGGTAGACATTCATCTCGAAAACTAGAGGCTTTTTTCGATATGGCTGATAGACTAATTACTGTAATATAATTTTGTATGGTATTTCACAAACTGAATTGTCAAAACTTGAAATAATTCAGAAAATGTGTGCTAAACTTGTATTGTTTCGTTCTATGTATGACAGTTCTAAACAAGCTCTGTTTGAATTGCATTGGCTTCCAATTAAGGCACGTATTATTTTAAGATCTTAACTTATATGTATAACTGTTCTGTTGGTAATGTACTATTGTATTTAATTGAACTTTTGTCCGTCGTCGTCCGTCGTTCATTAACAATTTAAAAAATCTTCTCCTCTGAAACCACTGAACCAATTTGACTCAACATTGCAGGAATGATTTATGAAATGTTCACAAAAAAGATTTTAATTTTGAAATGATTCGATTAAAACATGGCCACTGTTACTAAAAATAGAACATAGGGTAAAATCACTTAAAATGGCTTATAACTCAGCAACAATAACAGATAGAAAAAAATTGAGGATTTTAGGCTCTTCAGAATCAAAAGCGCTACGATAGTCTCCATTGGGTCGAAGTTGTCAGATGACCCCTTATAGGCGTTATGGCCCTTTTAAGGTCAAGAATAGCGTTTTTCATGTTTTTGCCCTATAGAATGAAAATACTGCAGATAGAGAAAAGCTGCTGCTTGCTTAAATGTTCAGCTCATTAAGCTCTACAAAAATCTCCATTGGGTCGAAGTTGTCAGATGACCACTTATAGGGGTCATGGTCCTTTGCAGGTCAAAAATAGCGTTTCTTTATTTTTTGTCCTATAGATTGAAAACTAATGCAGATAAAAAAGATGTTGCTTGTTTATACATGCATCTCTTTACTAGAGCTTCACAAAAGTCTCCATTGAGTATCAGTTGTCAGATGACTCCTTAAAGAAAAGGCCCCTATGGCCAAAGGACCAGTGAGCAATTCAGGCTCCTAGGAGCCTCTTGTTTCTCGAAGATTAACTCAGACATACACGATAAATCCGAGGCTTGTGCTACTTGTATCACATTTGGATTTCAAGTGATTTTTCATAGCGATAGGCTGGTACCCCGTTGTAATCCTTATCTGAACAAAATGGAACCGTAAAAGATGGAGAAAAGGTTTTGTTTGCCTTCATGTTCAGCTAATAGAGCTTTACAAAATTGTCCAAGAATTAAAATTGTCAGATGACCACGTTATAAGTGTTATTGTCCCCTTGAAGCCTTATACATTGAAAGGATAAAAGATAATGAAAATGATGGTTTTGATTGCTTAAATTTCCAGTTAATTAAGCTTTACAGTGGTTCCAGGCTGTTGGCAATGGGGAATATTGATACATTGAGTACGTTGTTATAGCCAGTTGGAAGCCTCATGTTTATAATGTGAATTTCCTATCTCTGGGGTCCAAGTACTTTTAAAGAGGAATATATTACCGCAATGACCAAACAGCTCATTAAAATTAATTGCAGTTGCAGTTTTTATTTGTGATATGGTCTCGTGCTCATTTTGCTCCATATCCTTTCATAATTTTTAGCCTTATAGAATGTGAACCAACGAATATAAGGAAAAGGTTTTGCATACTTAAATGTTTTGGTAATTGAGCTCTACAAAATTGTCCATTTGGGTGAAATTGTCAGATGGCCCCTTAATTTCCAAAACAAAAAGTGGATTGTACTTTATAGGCGGTGTGCTACGATAGAAAATAGTGACAAGCAGTTGCTTGTTTAAAAGCCCATTTAATGAGTACTACAAAGGTTCAAGATGGATGCTGGCAATGACAAAAATTGATACATTGAGTCCTTGAAGCCAGGTGAGCGATCCAGGCTCCTGGAAATCTGTTTATGTCGCTTACAACGTGTTTCAAAGCGAAATATAGGAGACACTGTGTCACAATCCGTAGCTTTGCGTCCTTCATCATGCCTCAACACAAAAACTTCCGTCACAGTTTTCTCAGCAACTACATTAAAAAATCTCTTGATATTTGTCATGCATTTTTGTCCTATTGTACTATTAGGTATAAAGCGATTTTATGCCCCAAAAAGGCCTACTTCCTGTTTGCCGAAAACTTGATTTTTTTCACATGTAGTGACATTATAAAGAATTTTCATCGAAGTCTTTATTAAGAAGAAAAAAATATGGAATATATGCCAGAGAGACACGATCCCATATACATTGTAAAAAAAGAACAAAAGGAACTACAGCTATTTAGCATGTATCGCTGTATTATTGTACCATTAGGTGTAAAGCGATTTTATGCCCCAAAAAGTCCTACTTCCTGTTTAATATAATGTAATATTTAACTCGCCACCGGGAGATCATAAGTCGCCAGGGCGAGAGAATTAACTCGCCGGGGTGAAATAGTAACCCGCCGTGGCGAGATAATAAGTCGCCGAAGCGAGGTAACAAGTCGTCGCAACGAGATATTTACTCGACTAGGCGAGATGATAAGTCGCAGATGCGAGATAGTATCTTGCTGGGGCGAGATAGTAACTTGCCGGGGCGAGAAAATAAGTCGCCGAGGCGAGATAAAAAGTCGCCGGGGCGAAATAGTAAGTCGCACGGCGATATAGTAACTTGCCGACGCGAGATAATAAGTCACCAAGGCGAGATAGTAACTCGCCGTGGCGAGAAATTTTTTTGTATGCGTGTCTCTAATAAGTTTCCGGAGTTGTGCATGAAGGGACTCATTTCTTTTTATATCTAACGTAAAAAGGAACTGCTTACTCTTCCGGAGCACCTGAGTTCACTCTTGTTTCGACTGGAGTTCGGATTGTTGATTGATATTCAGTATTTTGTGTTTCCATGTTTTACATGTTGTCTGTTTTTTGTCCCGTTCTTGTTGGTGTTTACTGGTTTTGTCTCTGCACTTTCGGACTTTTGACATTCGGATACCCCATTGATACCTCTGCTTCAGTTTGTCCTAATAGGTTGAAAACTTCCAGTCAATCGTGAAACTATCCATCAGTGTTCTGTGACTTATCAGGCAATACCACAATCCTGGGTATTTTTTATAAGTGTGATTTGCTTTTAAAGTATTACGTTTTCCTACGATGAACTTTTCAGCTTTTGGAAATAAAAAATCGTTTGCTTATCAACGAACTCGTGTTCTGACACTGCATTTTATTCTGCAAACTGAAAATGATTGATCTATAAGCGCAAAGAGTAAAATTTTTGAAAAGCATGTTATATATGTAATTCAGTTTTTTAGTTTTGCTTTCATTTGTAATTGACCGTTATGAACGCGGCGAGTGTGTTGCAACAAGAACGAACTACGTACTTATCCTTCCGGAGCATCTGAGTTCATTCTCGTTACGATTTGAGTTCGCGAAAAGCCGTTGCTGATTGCTTCTCTGTTTTTTTGTTTAGTTTTAACTGATTGTGTATTCGCCTTTTGGGACTATTAACATGTCCCATTGATACTTCGCTGCCGCTATTATTCTGCTATCATGTTCGGTTTGTCGTTGTATTTAACTGGACTACTCTTTATTTCTTTCTAGCCTGCAATTTGTTGTACATTTTATACAGTTTGACCATTCTACAGGTTCTTCCAATTGATGATCAAGTTATTGATGATTTTATTGAAACAAAAAGGTTTTGACTTGAGGGAAAGTGTATGATACCGGTGTGTCACCCCTTTTACAACGAAAAAAAGCAGAACATGTTCTTTTTTAAAATCTTTATTTTCCTATTCTTGAATGATTTAAGACATATGATCATCAGCATCTCATAAAATGTTTCTATCAAGTTTGGTTTAAGGTTTAGATCAGATGTGATCTGAAATTATTGTTCATTTTTGCCGGACAATTGAAGCCTTTGGAAGAGGAATTATCATCCGCATAGGTTAAACATAGTCATAATTTGACCTCTTAATCGTTTTTTGTTTGTTTAACTGTTACTTGTATGTCTATGCTCTTCATATTAAAATGGTATTTGGCAACATCAACCTTTTGGCTAAAGGTCCTAGCCTCTGATCGGTCCAATAATAAAGGTTATAACATAACTATCGAGCTGTGGTGTTCAATCTCAAATGCCCAAGAAGTAAAGACGAAACAATACAGAGACACACCAGAGAACTTAAAGATCACGATGGTCCTGACTTAGTACACAGGCATTTCCAGAGAAATGGTTGGTTTAACCAGGTTTTATGATACCAAGATATCAATTGGTGTAATAAGCCAGTTAAAAGTCTTGGTGTATACTTTGGCTATAATATAAAAGAATGTCAAAAGCTTAATTTTGAACGACAAATGTTAAAATGTGAAAAAATTATTTCCAACTGGAATAAAAGAAATTTGAGCATCTTGGGTAGAGTAACAGTATATAAATCTCTGATACTTCCAAACCTAACATACCTAGCTTTCAACACAATAATTTCAAGTGATGATTTACAAAAGTTTAAAACATTAGTATATAGTTTCATATGGAATTCTAAACGAGATAGGGTTAAACGATTAGTCTTAGCTAAACCATATGAAGAGGGTGGCTTAAACATGATTGATATTGACACTTACATACAATCTATACATATAAACTGGGTATCCAAGAAGAAGAAAAAAAAAATAGAAAAAAAAGAAAGAAAAAAAAGAAAAAAAAGGTTTTATGATACCAAGCCTTTCTCTTCCGTTGCGACCCGAGCGTACAGTAGTAACAGAAAACACAACACGGTTAAACGTTGTGAGACACACAAGATAGAGATAGTAAGGTGATCATCTCAGAAAAACAAACAACCAAAACTAATAAACAATCACGATCCATTTCATCTGACAATTTTTTGTCCGCAATGGCTGATATCGAGGAAAAACTTTGTAAAGACTGTATCAGACGTATATCTAGTTCAAGGCTGTCAAGGAGACAACGGTGTTGGGTAAAAAGACATAAAATGACATATGTTCACCATATGCAGATGTTGTAATGGTTACTTAATTAATAGACGTATAAAGAGACGCAACTAGCAAACTTGGGTGACAATTTTGTGACATTTTGATTTTAAACATGTTTGTCTGTTTCAAATGCATATGCATGTAAATCTGTTTACTTTATGTTTGCCACTGTGACAATAACCGTGTCGGGGGCATACCGTTTTACTTATGCACGTTTGTCCGTACGAAAATTTCTGTCTAGCATTTTTCGGAAACCATACATGAGAACTACTCATATTTGAAATTTGGGTGGTTAAGTATGACAAACAGTATTTTCTTAGACATTTTAAGATCTGTCGGATTTCTACGCCCTATTTATCGACCGGCCGATATGTGAATAAAATAAAATAAATTGCCTCGGGGTTTGTTTTCACAAACTGTGCAAGAAAATGTTTTAAAACTTGACAGGCTCTTCAGTATACTGAATTGTATGTACTAAGCGATTTCTGGAACTGTCCGACTTCAATTTCACGTTTGGTACTCGCGTGCTGAGCCGATATGAAAAGTGGTATACAAATTCCCGTTAAAATTTTCCCAGAAACCGCACATGAGAACGATTTAAAATTTGGTTTTGAAGTTCAGTATAACAAACTATAGGTATTTAAATATGGAACGCCATAGCTGCCTTGTGATGATACTTCTTCATTATGTGATGATACTTTGTCATTATGTGATGGTACTTTGTCATTATGTGATGGTACTTTGTCATTATGTGATGGTACTTTGTCATTATGTGATGATACTTCTTCATTATGTGGTGATACTTTGTCATTATGTGATGATACTTCGTTATTATGTGATGATACTTCATCATTATGTGATGATACTTTGTCATTATGTGATGATACTTTGTCTTTATGAGATCAAAGGTTATTATTATGAACAGCGCTAAAAAATATTCTTTTCTTATGACAAATATTTTGTTCGACGCGTAGTTTTTCTGTATATCCCCCCCCCCCCAAAAAAAAAGTTTCCAAATGGTCGGTTTCTCGAATTTCAAATTCATAACCAATACATAATTTATTATATATTAAAACTTTGTAAACAGCATGTTTCTTCTTTAGTGGTTAATAACTTTGTTTTTTTTCACTAGTGTTGATAGACGCGACCTCTAGTTATAGATTGTATTTTTTCTGTTATTTGAATGAAAGACGCTAAAACCCGAACAGTTTAAAACATAGATTTAAATCCCGAGCTTAAAATGAAGAACTTAAAAAACATGTTAATGAACCTTTAATTAAAACCGCATGAAAGAAGAGAAATGTTGTTTACAAAGTTTTATCTTTTGACTTTGTTTTATATCAACGTGTTATTTACATAATTATTTCAACTTGTTTACTTCCCGATGAAGGCTGCAATATCGCCGACGGAACATTAAACAAATAACAATCAATCAATCAATCAATCAGTTTACAAAGTTTTAATATATAATAAATTATATAGTGGTTATTGATTTGAAATTCGAGAAAGCGACCTTTTGGAAACGATTTTTCTTTGGGGGGTACACAGAAAAACTTCCTGTAGAACAAAATAAGAAATAACTATTTTTTCAGCGCTGTTCATAATAATAAACCGTGATCTCATAAAGAAAAAGTATCATCACATAATAACAAAGTATCATCACATAATGAAGAAGTACCATCACATAATGACAAAGTATCATCACATAATGAAGAAGTACCATCACATAATGACAAAGTATCATCACATAATGACAAAGTATCATCAAATAATGAAGAAGTATCATCACATAATGACAAAGTATCATCACATAATGAAGAAGTTTCACCACATAATAAAGAAGTATCATCACATAATAACAAAGTACCATCATATAATGACAAAGTATCATCACATAATGAAACTCATCACCATAAGGCAGCTATGGCGTTCCATATTTAAAGGTATTTTTAGAGACCTTTTGGTTGTTTCTGACTTCTACTTCATGTTTGACGCTGAACTTAGTATACCCCGCTTCCCTATGAAACGTAGATTTAAAAAAAAAATCAACAGTAAATCTTAAATAAATTACTTTACAACAAACATAGAAAAGAATTATTAATAATGTTTGTAAACAAGTTAAAATTCATAGGAGGATTAATTATGCGAATATTATAAAAAAAACATCAGCATTAACGCATAAACAAATTTAAATTTGTGTATCAGTCTACCTAAATATGTCGGCCAAAGTTTGTCATTAGTCAAAAATTATCTTTATAAGGTAGCAACTATTTGATTTTAATGGGGGAGGGTGGGCTATGGATATTTTCTTCCTGCGTTTTTATTTTCGGAAAAAAAACTAGCCTATTTTTTTATGTGCGGTAGCACGCGCATTTTTTGTTTTATTTTCAATCTTTTATGATTTTTTTTAGCAAAAAATACCATCCTGCCTTTTTTTAGCTCACCTTGCAAAAGGCCAGGTGAGCTATTGCCATCACTTGGCGTCCGTCGTCGTCGTCGTCCGTCGTCGTTAACTTTTCTTCAAACTTCTTCTCCTCTGAAACGGCTGAACAGATTCAAACCAAATTTGGTCTGATGGTACCTTAGGGTATCCCCCACAGAACTGATGTGGGGATTTTTGATTCGTCGAAAAACATGACCGCCTATGCTAAAAATAGACCAGGCGGGGCAGACTACTGTTTTTGGCTTGTAAATCAAAAAGTATAAGAGATAGATGAAATCTGATGCCCCCCTGCTGTTTCAGCATTAAAAGCTCTACAAAAATCCCCATTTGGTCCAAGTTGTCAGATGACCCTTTATAGGGGTTACAGCCCCTTAAAGGTGAAAAATAGCGTTTTTTCATGTTTTTGCCATATGGTATGAAAACTATTGCAGATAGAGAAAAGCTGTTGCTTGCTTAAAAGTTCAGCTCATTTAGCTCTACAAAAGTCTCCATAGGGTTGAAGTTGTCAGATGACCCCTTATAGGAGTTACGGCCCCTGAAATAATGTTTTTTCATGTTTTTCGCCTATGGAATGAAAACTATTGCAGATAGAGAGAAGCTGTTGCTTGCTTAAATGTTCAGCATAATTTAGCTCTACAAAAGTCACCATAGGGTTGAAGTTGTCAGATGACCCTTATAGGAGTTACGGCCCCTGAAATAATGTTTTTTCATGTTTTTCGCCTATGGAATGAAAACTATTGCAGATAGAGAGAAGCTGTTGCTTGCTTAAATGTTCAGCTAATTTAGCTCTACAAAAGTCACCATAGGGTTGAAGATGTCAGATGACCCCTTATAGGAGTTACGGCCCCTGAAATAATGTTTTTTCATGTTTTTCGCCTATGGAATGAAAACTATTGCAGATAGAGAGAAGCTGTTGCTTGCTTAAATGTTCAGCAAATTCAGCTGTACAAAAGTCTCCATAGGGTCGAAGTTGTCAGATGACCCCTTATAGGGGTAACGGCCTCTAAAATGATGTTTTTTTCATGTTTTTGACCTATAGAAAGAAAACTATTGCAGATAGAGAAAAGCTGTTGCTTTCTTAAATGTTCAGCTAATTTAGCTCTACAAAAGTCACCATAGGGTTGAAGTTGTCAGATGACCCCTTATAGGAGTTACGGCCCCTGAAATAATGTTTTTTCATGTTTTTCGCCTATGGAATGAAAACTATTGCAGATAGAGAGAAGCTGTTGTTTGCTTAAATGTTCAGCAAATTTAGCTGTACAAAAGTCTCCATAGGGTCGAAGTTGTCAGATGACCCCTTATAGGGGTAACGGCCCCTAAAATTATGTTTTTTTCATGTGTATGACCTATAGAATGAAAACTATTGCAGTTAGAGAAAAGCTGTTGCTTTCTTAAATGTTCAGCTCATTTAGCTCTACAAAAGTCTCCATAGGGTTGAAGTTGTCAGATGACCCCTTATAGGGGTTACGGCCCCTGAAATAATGTTTTTTCATGTTTTTGGCCTATGGAATGAAAACTATTGCATATGGAGAGAAGCTGTTGCTTGCTTAAATGTTCAGCTAATTTAGCTGTACAAAAGTCTCCATAGGGTCGAAGTTGTCAGATGACCCCTTATAGGGGTTACGGCCCCTAAAATGATGTTTTTTCATGTTTTTGGCCTATAGAAAGAAAACTATGGCAGATAGAGAAAAGCTGTTGCTTGCTTAAATGTTCAGCGCATAAAGCTCTACAAAAGTCTCCGTAGGGTTGAAGTTGTCAGATGACTCTTTATAGGGGTTACAGCCCCTAAAATAACGGTTTTTCGTGTTTTTGGCCTATAGAATGAAAACTATAGTAGATAAAGAAAAAAACTGTTACTTGCTTAAATGTTCAGCTCATTTAGCTCTACAAAATATAGGGTTGACATCAAGACCAGGTGAGCGATTTAGGCTCCTCTTGTTAATTCAAAGCACTGTCCTGCCATTTTATTTCTAGATGTTTGCCATCCTGCCTTTTTATTTCAAAGTTCACCATAGCCCCCTCCCTTTAAAAATCAAATGATCGCTCCCTAACCAGCCAAAGATTATTCTTTCTGGGAAGTTATATTTTCATATACTGTGTTCATATGTTAGAATAAAGTTGTTGCAAATTTAAAGGGGCCACTTTTTCTTTAGTTGCTAAAATTTTGTTAAACTATTAGCAATTCGAGGGCGCATGCCATTAAGAATTGTGTCAATCAGTTTTTTTGCAAGACAGCTCTCAAACTGCTATCCTTTGTTTCAAAAGAACGTTGCATGCAAGATTTCTTATTATCAGATTTCAATCACACACATCACCCATTTTCCCTTTTAAAATGTACAATTATAACGTAAAAATGCCGTTTTTGTCTTCTGAGACCTACCAGTTTGGCACCGTTTCCATAGAATAAAATTTTATTGTAATATTTTGAAAAATATAATATTTTAGAGAACAATTATTTCTTAAGCCGAATATTTAGATTAAAACCATTTATCATATTAGGCATTAAATGAGATTTTCCTATGTCCAATGAACGTCGGTATAATTTTAGAGATATTGCAAAAATTAAATATGGCTGCCCGGTTTTCAAACTTAAGACATATTATTGTAGACAGGTTCCACTTCATTCATAGTAATATTTTGTTGCTGCTAAGCAACTGGTATTCCGGAGATGTCTCCTGAAAAAGCGTGTTTTACGTTACGGCTGCTATAAGTCGACATATCCACCGGGAAAATGGCTTGGAAATTTAAAAAAGGTTGCAACTAACATGAAACGAGTTATGTTGCTCAGAAATGAAAGCCCGCATAATTTTGGCAAAGAAATTGCTTATATAATCGTTACTAAATGAAAATTTGTTGACTTAATTTTTTTAAGGGCGTGTTTTACGTAACGGCGATTTCTCGGAGAACATTCAATCTGGAAAGACGAGTTCGAGGCTAACACAAAAATGAGGCATGTTAATAGAATTAAAACGGTATATAAATGAATACTTTGTGACAAGTGGTTTTTGCAAAATATCAAAAAAACCGTTAAAATGTGTTTTACGTTACTGTACATGTGTTTTACGTTACGGCTTGATGCCGTCGTGCATTGAAATTTTACAGTTGTTTTATAAGACGCCACGTCAAAGCCAGGCTAGGTTAAAGAATAATGCATTGTTTAGAAACGTATATAACAGCTTCGGCCATTTTCAAAACAGCGACATTTTACCCTTTTTCAAAATATCGATATATCAAAATAGCGACAAAACATGCATCAAAACAGCGGCAATCAGTATAGTCGAAACAGAGACATTTACCCGTGCCATTTGTATATATACAGAAAGAAAAAAATGATCGGAAAGGGATTTTATTAAGTAGGTGTGCGCTTTCTTTTATGGATCTTCGATTGCGCAGTTAGGCTTGGCGCATGCACAGATCCAATTTATTCAGATGATAACCGATTTTCCTTAAGATTAGAATTTTCAGAAGTTCTTTAAAAAGCATCGATGTTTCGTGTTATACGTTTGTTATGCTATTGGTAATGCTTCTGAAGTACCCATTTGACTCTTGGTGCACTTTTTAAAAAATCCCTGAACCTTTTTTTTCACACTGTTTGTAATTCATTGGAATGTTTTTAAGATTTTCTTTTACAAAAATGGTATTTCAGACCACGACAATATTTTGGGACTGATTTCTTCCCTCGAAATAAATTAAAGGGGAATTCCCTTGTTCAAAACTCTTCCAACCGAAATGCCGTGTACGGGCGAATTTCACATCTAGTATTGAGCCTGCCGTTAACCACTAAAAGAGGCATTATCGTTTTGATAATTGTTGTAACAGAAAACGATTAACACATGGTTTTTGAACCAAAAAGCTACTGTTTCAAGCATTGGTCACCAGAATTACTGGATGTTAACTTAGGCCTTCACTTTCAATATTTTTTTAATTTAGATAAGCGCAATCGCTACAGTGCACCCGACATTTTTAAACACTTAAGGTATTGGAGCAATTCTTCAATGTGTGTGAATATGAGAGCCAGAAGATCGTGCTCAGCGTTCTTTTTTGAAACCAGAAAGAGCACGAGTTAAGTCGTGACGCAAGCATTTAGTCTATATTACTACTATTGGCGCTACGTATCCGTCAGTTAGAACAGGCGAGTTTTGCTTATGCCACACGTTATATTATTCTTCAATGCCCATACCAAATGTCACACTCGTACGACAATAACGATAAAGTACCCTCCTCGTTCTTGTAATATTGGATGCTGTGATGAGATTACTGACGAGTGCTAGTGTAAATAGAACCAAGAAATTATTAGTATGAAAGAAAGGAATATTACAAACGAACCTATGGCTACAACTAATTGTTATATAAGATTATATGAGTGCTTAGTAAGACTTAAACATTTGTTTTAACAGGAGACGACGACCGTCTCATAATTTATCTGGCGACCGCCACTTAGACTATGGCGCCGGCGGCCCCTTTATTTATATTATAACACAATCGCAACTTAAGTAAATGGCCGCCACCACTTGTTATGTCCCAACATCCACTTTATTTATTTTGCGGCTGCTATATAATAGGTGCCGGCCGCCAGATGCATTTAGAGACAGATACCATAAATATTAAGTGGCGGCCGATAAAATAATTAGTGACGACCGTAATATTATTTTTGGTGGCCGCAACATAATAAGTAACGACCGCAATATATTAAAGTGGCGGCCGCAATTTAATAAGCGGTGGAATCTTGTTAAAACAAATATTTTAGTCTTGCTTGTCACTACATGTAACAGGCTTCCATCAGATTAACTATTTAGGACAATATACAACATGCCTGATATTTAGACTTTTACACAAAAAAACCGTTATGGTCGCTTACAATATAAAAATTATACAAAAGTCAAGGTATAGTGAGGTATGTCGTCTTGTTTTTTCCTCTTTTCTTCTTGGATATTAGGATTGATCATCCCAGTTCGGTAATGTTTGTTATTTCCTTTTTTAAAAGGTAAAATTAGCGTTTTTTATCATGACATTGGTCAGTTACTTGAGCTCTTAAAAATCTCTATAAATATATATTAGGCACAAAAATAAACGATACCAAAATTATTAAACTGATCTTAAGGCTGACTTCTTAAACAAGTAACTTTACGCGGTTTTAAATAAAAACTACCAGTTTTATCATTTTAAGTTACAAAATTGAACAGTTTAAAAGTGGAAAAAACAATCGTATGATCTTGAAATAGCGTGATGAAAGAGCGATAGTGTGCTACTTTCAGAGTTTGCCTTGCTTGAGGGCCATTTTTGCAAAAGCACTTTCCTGGCGCTTCGATTGCTTTTTTCAAGTCCAATTCATAAATGGCGTCAGTTCAGCATTAAATATGCAATAAATGAACCAAATTCGAGCACAGATATGATTTTCTTGTATTTGACGTTTCGACGTTTTTCGTCCTCGACGTTTACTGGGATGATGTGTGTCAAAAGTGTAATATCAGGTTTGAAAAACAAACTTAGATTAAAATGCAAAGAAACCTGTAAAATTTAATTTATCATTTTGCTCTGTTTTGACGTTGACGTTGTATTCGATTTTTAGATTTTCCAGTTTCAGTTTGTTGTCTTATATTGTAAAAAATGAAACATTTCATAATCAAGGTTAAAATTCTAGCATTTCTTTCAAGATAATTTTCACTTTTTATTGTTAAAATTGACGTTATTTGACGGCATTGAAAAATGTTGTTCACTTCAACTGAAGGATAAATTTTTCATTCTACAATGTATTCATATAACTAATTGCAGTCAAACAGTTTCGTGGAACTATGTTAAAATTAAAAAGCCTTGGTATCATTTCTTTTTGTGGCTTGTATATGTGGCCCCTTATTGAAGTTATGGGCTTAAAACAGCAGATTTTATCTTGAAACTTGAAAACTATACAAAACACAAAATATCAATCAAAGCTGTTAAAAAACGGTATATTTGGTTTTGCTATATACTTGTATGCATATTTCAAGAAAAACTTTTAATCAGCATTAAAAGCAAAACATTAGAAGGTCGAAAACCAACAAAAGGAACGAAAGAAAAACAATCGTTTCCAAAAAGCAAAAAGATAGAAGAAGCAATTACTTAGTACATAAATTTTCATCTAAAACTGATTATCGTTGTCAAGTATTTATCTCTTAAAAAAAACACAGAGAAGATTCTCAACCTTTGTATGATGTCCTGTCTTTTTTGAAAAACACAACCAAAGATCATCTGTAGCTAACAAAAAATCAAATATCTAACGAGAACATAGTTTAGATACACGTGTATTTTTTTCTGTTTATGATTTTGCATCAAGGCGTTCAAAATTGTGCTTCGGAGACCTGAATTTTGTTTACTTTATAACTTTAAGAAGAATGTAAAGGAAAATTAAAAACAAAAAGGAATATGGGCCATTTTTCTATTCAAAATAAGAAAAAAAGAAAAAAAATTCAAAAAAAAAATTTTGAAAAAAAAAATTTGAAAAGGAAAATGAATAACGAAATAGTTATACAAATGACAACAAAGTTCCAGACAATAAATTTTGCTACGCCTGACGCGCGTTTCGTCTATTCAAGACTCATCAGAGGCGCTCTACCAAAAATATTGAAAATGCCAAACACTGTATGAATATGAAGAGCATAGAACAGTATAACCAAAAATACCAAACTGGGGAACCAAATTATTACTAAGATACTCAACCTATGTCTGGGGTAGGAAGAACCTTAGGGTTTAGATAATTTTGAAATTTAGACGGATAATTTAAAGCTTTGATGTATTCTCCAACTCAAAAGTGTTGGTGCCGGAGCGGGTTAACCTGGGGGAATTTAAACTCCACCAGCAGTGCTAACCTTCACGTGTGTTCGAAATACAAATGACAACAAAGTTCCAGACAATAAATTTTGCTACGCCTGACGCGCGTTTCGTCTATTCAAGACTCATCAGAGGCCATTTTCCTATTCAAAATCGAAAAGGAAAATGAAAAATGAAAAGGAAAATGAATAACGAAAAGGAAAATGAGTCATTTTCTTATTCAAAATCTAAAAAAAAAAAAAAAAAATCGAAAAAAAATTTTGGAAAAAAAAAATTTGAAAAGGAAAATGAATAACGAAAAGGAAAATGGGCCATTTTCCTATTCAAAATCAAAAAGGAAACTGAAAAACGAAAAGGAAAATGAATAACGTAAAGGAAAATGAGTCATTTTCCTATTCAATATCTAAAAAAAAAAAAAAAAATCGAAAAGGAAACTGAAAAACGAAAAGGAAAATAAATAACAAAAAGGAAAATGAGTCATTTTCCTATTCAAAATCGAAAAGGAAAATGAATAACGAAAAGGAAAATGAATAACGAAAAGGAAAATGAGTCATTTTCCTATTCAAAATCGAAAAATTTGAAAAGGAAAATGAATAACGAAAAGGAAAATGGGCCATTTTCCTATTCAAAATCGAAAAGGAAACTGAAAAACGAAAAGGAAAATGAATAACGAAAAGGAAAATGAGTCATTTTCCTATTCAAAATCGAAAAGGAAAATGGGTCATTTTCCTATTCAAAATCTAAAAAAAAAAAAAAAAAAAAATCGAAAAAAAAAATTTTGGAAAAAAAAAATTTGAAAAGGAAAATGAATAACGAAAAGGAAAATGGGCCATTTTCCTATTCAAAATCAAAAAGGAAACTGAAAAACGAAAAGGAAAATGAATAACGTAAAGGAAAATGAGTCATTTTCCTATTCAATATCTAAAAAAAAAAAAAAAAAAAATCGAAAAAAAAAATTTTGAAAAAAAAAATTTGAAAAGGAAACTGAAAAACGAAAAGGAAAATAAATAACGAAAAGGAAAATGAGTCATTTTCCTATTCAAAATCGAAAAGGAAAATGAATAACGAAAAGGAAAATGAGTCATTTTCCTATTCAAAATCGAAAAATTTGAAAAGGAAAATGAATAACGAAAAGGAAAATGGGCCATTTTCCTATTCAAAATCGAAAAGGAAACTGAAAAACGAAAAGGAAAATGAATAACGAAAAGGAAAATGAGTCATTTTCCTATTCAAAATCGAAAAGGAAAATGGGTCATTTTCATAACGAAAAGGAAAATGGGCCATTTTCCTATTCAAAATCGAAAAGGAAAATGAAAAACGAAAAGGAAAATGGGTCATTTTCCTATTCAAAATCGAAAAAAAAAATCGAAAAAAAAAATTTTGAAAAAAAAAAATTGAAAAGGAAAATGAATAACGTAAAGGAAAATGGGCCATTTTCCTATTCAAAATCGAAAAGGAAAATGAAAAACGAAAAGGAAAATGAATAACGAAAAGGAAAATGAGTCATTTTCCTATTCAAAATCGAAAAGGAAAATGAAAAACGAAAAGGAAAATGGGTCATTTTCCTATTCAAAATCGAAAAACAATTTTTTGAAAAAAAAATTTGAAAAGGAAAATGAATAACGAAAAGGAAAATGGGCCATTTTCCTATTCAAAATCGAAAAGGAAACTGAAAAACGAAAAGGAAAATGAATAACGAAAAGGAAAATGAGTCATTTTCCTATTCAAAATCGAAAAGGAAAATGAAAAACGAAAAGGAAAATGGGTCATTTTCCTATTCAAAATCTAAAAAAAAAAAAATCGAAAAAAAAAATTTTGAAAAAAAAAATTTGAAAAGGAAAATAAATAACGAAAAGGAAAACGGGCCATTTTCCTATTCAAAATCGAAAAGGAAAATGAAAAACGAAAAAGAAAATGAGTCATTTTCCTATTCAAAATCGAAAAGGAAAATGAAAAACGAAAAGGAAAATGAGTCATTTTCCTATTCAAAATCTAAAAAAAAAAAAAATCGAAAAAAAAAATTTGAAAAAAAAAATTTGAAAAACGAAAAACGAAAAGGAAAATCACTTGTGTTAGGTCAATGTCTGACTGATTGGCCAAACTTGAATGATGAAACCCAAAATTGTTCAAAAGCGATAATTAATTAGCTTTAGACAAACTAGAATTCGTAAACTCCTTTGAAATAGTGAAAAGACTCCGTTTTATTTTACACATTAGGATACTAGGTAATCGTAAACTTCCCATTAAGAAAGGTGGATGGAATTATTGTGTATACATAGTTCTGATAGAAAACGTATGATTTGTAATGTGCAACTAGGTGTATATTTTCATTATATTCTAGAATGTAATGTATTGTCTCAAAACAATATTGTAAGTGAATATCTAATTCAAAACCATGATATTTTAAAGTATAAAGACATTATGAGAACAAAAAACAAAGTAAAACTATTCAAGCCCTGTAAATGTATTAAATAATTTTAGAAAGAAACAAGTCTTCCAGCCTTACTTTCTGTCTTAGCTGCTTATTGAATAGTTCTATGACTGATCTATATTTGTATGATTTTTTGGGTGTTTTATAATATTGTAAATATTGTATATAGTAATTCTCTATACCTCTGTTATTGGTTGATGAGAATTTAAATTTTGGTCATAATGATAAATATTTTATTTAGAACTAGAAGGTTGTATTATATCTCTAAAATCAATTAAAAAAAATTTGTGTCGTCGTAACTATCAAAGATCAAATAGTCAGTCTACATTTGGTTCCACATTTTAGATTAATGGTTGGTTGAAATCATAACAATAAAAGAACACGTGTTTATAACGGAGATGAGGGTACCAATCACGCAGCTTCTAAATCAAATATTTTGACAGTTGAAATTAACCAATGTGGGTATTCTTGACTTGTTTTTGAATTTTATTCTGATAAATGACCACCCCTGTCAATAGCACATGGAACAGTGCGGAGTACGAACAACAACAAGTAATTGTCCTTCGGGTCTAAAATAAGTATAAATCGGGACTAAAAGTTCAATCCAATCACTTTTTTATTCTCTAAAGGAAGAAATATGCAGGTTGCTGTCGTTTTCTGTGTGTTTTTCGTTGCTGTTGTTGTAGTTAAAGCTCAAGAAACAACAGGAGGATTGAGTGAACCTCATACACCTGACCCGACTGTGAATGATTTAGTTAATTTGGTGAGTTTTTATTTTTAGTATATATTTTAAAACTATTATCATTGTGACAAAAAATATAAATTTTATACTTGTTTCATCTGTCAGTTCCCTGTTAGATATTCTATAAAATAAAACCAAACATCATTTTTTTCATAAAAATACACGTAGGTCGTAGGTGTTTAATTATCATACACTCCTATACGATTTGGAAAAGTTATTTCAATATTTAATTTTAAAAGATGTTCAACAAGACAAAGTAATAGCATGCATAAGCGGTAATGATGATTAGTATATTTATTTCAATTTATTATTGTGTAGTTGAGAGGTCAGGTTGAAACCTCAGTGCACGAGCACTTTCCAGAGTTCAAAGTTATCTCCTTCAAGACACAGACAGTAAATGGAACAAATTACTTTATTAAGGTTAGAAATGATAATATTAAGATAACGACTTCGCGGAATTTTTTTTCCTTAAAAAATTATAATATCTCAAGTCGCACAACTCTGATATGATAAGCCACTTTGCCCTTATAGGCTTTCAAGGAAAATTTTCATGGATACATAAATATCTATATACATTAAAAAGATAAGTATGTGGAACCATGTTTTAACACATATATATAATAGCCAAGATTGAAAAACAGCTACAGACTAAAAACCACAAAACAAAACAAAATAACAAAAACACTTTGGCGCATGTATAAATATCATTTATATATAATCATTGCAAAACATAAAAGCATCTCTTGCAGTATTTTGCTTCGTAAACTGAATACAATTTTAAATTCCAAAACTTTTAAGTAGATGTATAGTTCAAACATAACTACATTAGAAATTTATTATTAAAACAAACCCAAGACAAACCTATAACTTTTAACAAAAACTTACATTTAATAGCAATGTCATAACATATTTTCTTTTGATTTCACAGGTCAAAGTTGGAGATCACTACATTCACATCAGAGCTTACAAATCTCTCAATGGAAAGGTTTCCTTGGTAAACATTGAGCCACAGCACCAACAGGCTGACCCACTCAATTTTATTCCAGCAGCTTAGAAGCATTTAGTTTGTAATAAAATCTATTAGTTATTAGTTAAGATATGTTTTATTATGTTAGGATAATGTAAAAAAAGCCAAACAGCTAACAATCACTGATAATAGCATGAGAAAGTACAATGTCAACATTGATGTTGATAAAACATTATGTATTCCTGCTAATAAATTGAAAACTCTCAGTTAGTTAAAATACCGGGTTGGAAAGGGTCTGCAATAATAAATAAACCGGTTGAAAAGGGGTTTCTCAAAACACCCACCTTGAAAAAAGGAGAACACTGTCAACGGTACAAGGTCATTAAGGTAGATGGGGTGTCTATCACTGAGCATCTTTTTGCACATCTATCATAACTTTTCATTTTATAATGCTAGCTATTCTAATTGATATCCATTCGGCTAGGTAAACATCAAAATGTATAATTACAACAAAAATTTGGATAAAACTCACCTTCTTTGTGAATTTCAATATTTTCCCGTACTTTTTAAGGGGAGATAATTTGTATAGAAATAATAGGGAAAAGTTCATTTTTCAATTTTTCCAAAAAATTTGCTGGTGAACTTCATTATTTATTTAGTATATTTAAAAATGAATACAAAACAAACATTTTACATTTTTTTAGAAAAATCTATGGAGCAGATTTTCTTAGATGAAGAAAAATCCTTATTGATCCTATATTAAAAGTACCAAAATCATGCATTTTTCAATGTCATTTCTACAAAAATTCCTCTGGTGAACTTTTAATTTTTTAATCGAAATTTAAAGTACCATTCTAAAGCTAACTGTGGCCAAAATTTAAGAAAATTCTATGGATAAATTTTTAGACACCCCATCTACCTTAAGTGATGTTATGTAAGAAATACATTGCAATCTTCCGTGGTATTAGAATCAATAGGATATTCACCTTACGTCTTCTGATATTAATGAAATGTCCGACGTTGGACGATCTTCGTTGTCCATTTCATACCGAAGTATCCGTTGCAAAATCATAAAGTTATCATGCAACGTAATTTGATCACAAAGCATCCGAAACCGTTGTACACCGTCAAGGTAAGAGTCTCTGCAATACAAATATCAAAATGGGTATACATGTAAAAACGGGTAATTTGGTTGCATTACCTCTAATCAGCAGCATAAGAATCACAACAATGAAAGGTAAAAATCAAAAAAGATTGAACGAAAAGTACTCCAAACTAAAAAAAAAAAAAATGAACAAGAAAACCAAATCCAGCACCGAGGATATCGTACTTATACAGTAAAAACTATGAATACTTCGCTGGTGGTTTAGTGGTCAGTATTGGGTCTTGTGTTGTTTGTTTGGTCTTGGATGCAAGATGGCGATCAGCAACCACTGGTCACGTTTAGGATTGCTGCTGTCTTCTATTGTGGATATTTTAATTGCCTTTTGTTTATGAAAGTTGTGTAACGTGCACTTATACCACATCCAATTATCGCCTTTTGCCACTGAAATGGGTAAAACGTGAACGTGTTATGTTCATAGGTAAGCATATAAACAAATTTTTGCACAACTTTAAAGACATATTCATTGAAAAAAGTTAAGATAAATAAAAAGGAAAGTCAATCACAAATGTGTTCCAAATTTTTTTTTTACAATCTCCGAATAATTGGCTAGGGTATAAAACTTTTACAATGGAATTATTCAAAGAATCCAAGATATGTCAATTAGGCCATTAAATGTCGTAAATTCAAAAAGGCAAATGCAAAACCGACAGACTTACTATCATAACAAAAACAAATTAAAATTTACGTTTCCCGAAACGTGGGATGTCCCCTCCCGTTCTCATATAATGTCTGTCCTCTTCAACAGATTTCCGACAATGCGCCGTGAGTCGCCATCACCCATATACCCTGTGTACCAAGTTTCGTTAAAATTGGACAATGTTTACATTTTTCTTGATTTTGGGCGGCCATCTTGAAAATGGCAGCCATTACGGAAATTCTGACAATGCGCTGTGAGTCGCCATCACCCATATATCCTGTATACCAAGTTTCGTTGAAATCGGACAATGTTTACATTTTTCGCGATTTTCGGCGGCCATCTTAAAAAAGGCGACCAATACGGAAATTCCGCCAATGCGCCGTGAATCGCCATCACCCATATACCCTGTATACCAAGTTTCATTGAAATCGGACAATGTTTACATTTTTCGATATTTTCGGCGGCCATCTTGAAAATGGCGACCAATACGGAAATTCCGACAATGCGCCGTGAATCGCCATCACCCATATACCCTCTATACCAAGTTTCGTTGAAATCAGACAATGTTTACATTTTTCGCTCTTTTTCGGCAAATTTTTCAAAATGGCCGCCACTCGCGAAATATTTTTTTGCCCAAAAAGTTTCCAATTATGTTTCTGAACATGTATACCAAGTTTCGTTGAATTTCATCGTGTGGTTTCCAAGAAAAATAAGGTAATAGTTTTTCGGTTTTTGGCGGCCATCTTGGAAATGGCGGCCATTTTGAATTTATAAATCGCAAAAAACACTGTAGGACCCCCTCCAAGTTTCAAATCGATCGGTCCACCTTTGTCCGAGGAGATAGTCGGACAAGTTCGTGCATCAGGTTGACGGAAGAAAAAGAAAAAAGTATAATAATAATTAAAACTTATGTTTCGCGAAACATGGGATGTCCCCTCCCGTTCTCATTTAATGTCTATGATACCGAGTTTATTCTCTTCAGCATGTCAAAATACCCCTAAATATCCGTTTTCATGTAAATAGAAGATCTTTGAAGTTTTGGCGGCCATCTTGGATTCAAAATGGCCGCCATCGTCAAATTTTAATTTTAGGTATAGAATATTACTCGCAACACCATAATCTATCAGTATACCAATTTTCATCAAAATAAGACCACTTTGAAATTTTGGCGGCCATCTTGGATTCAAAATGGCCGCCATCGTCAAATTTTAATTTTAGATATAGAATATTACTCGCAACACCATAATCTATCAGTATACCAATTTTCATCAAAATTAGACCACTTTGAAATTTTGGCGGCCATCTTGGATTCAAAATGGCCGCCATCGTCAAATTTTAATTTTAGATATAGAATATTACTCGCAACACCATAATCTATCAGTATACCAATTTTCATCAAAACTAGACAACTTTGAAATTTTTTGAAAAATTTGGACCCGATTATCTCCCTTTAAAATCACATTTTCATTTATATCTCGAAAACCGTAAATACCGCTTCCGAATTTTTTTCGCTCATTTAGTAGTACTAATCAAGCTCTACAAACATACCAAGTTTCAAGGTCCTGACCACCTAGGTTTCGGAGATATGGCGATGTCCGGTATCTAGAACAAATCCGGTTTCCATGGAAACGGCGGCCATTTTGAAAATTTTAAAACTATTAGACACTGAAGGACCTTAGGACCTATCACCCCTCCAAGTTTCATATTGATATGTCAACCCGTTTCCGAGGAGAAGCTCGGACAAGTTCGTGCATCAGGTTGACAGAAGAAAAAGAAAAAAGAATAATAATAACTAGTGCTGACTGTGTTGGGAATGCCCAACACAAAAATATCTCCCAAACGTACGCATTATGTCACTGTTGCATAAATTTTGACATCGCAACCTAAATCACCATTATTTGTAACCTCTAAATACCAAATTTTGTCGAAATCGTAGCAATTTTACAATTTTCCCATTTTTGGGACCGAAAAATCACATTTTCGTGAATAACTCGAAAACCGTAAATATCGCTTCAAATTTTTTTTTCGTATTATGAAAGAGCTCCTTTTGCTCTATTAACCTGCAAAATTTCAGAACACTGCGCACCTAGGTAACCGAGATATCACAATGTCCTATATTATGACCTTATATTATTTCCATGGAAACGGCAGCCATTTTGAAAATTCTGATTTTTGCATTCCCACCTTTGAGACCCCCTCTACCAACATACAAAGTTTCATGAAGATCCATTTAGTAGTTTTTGAGAACCGGTCCGGACACGTTCATGTCCGGAAGAAAAAAAAAGAATAATAATAATAAGAAACAGAGTAAAAACAATATATCTCCCAAACATAGTGTTTGGGAGATATAACTAGGTATAATTGTGTTGGGATGCCAACACACAAGTCGCCCAAAATCGCCTTGGATAGAGTTCCATTCAAATCAGTGCATCAAAAGAAGTCTAGAAATCAAATTTCGTTGAAATCGGACAAAGTTGACGTTTTTAGGGGGGCGGGTGTAGTAAAATGGCCGCCATTTTGAAACCGGAAGTCGGATTTTAAATCCGGTCGCAGATTTGAACTCAGCATACCCGCTTTACCCAGATGACCAATTTTCAAGACGATCCGATAAAAAAAAATTTCCGCCCACTTTTTCCGACGGCCGCCATTTTGAAACGGCGGCCATCTTGAAAATTTCAAAACATGATTACACGCCTTTGAGTGACCCACTATCCAATCCAACAAGTGTTATTCAATTTCCTTGAACTGTTTTCTTGTATTAGGGAGGACAACTTTACGATAAAGAATCAGAAGAAGAATAATAATAATAATAATAATAATAATAAGAAACGGTGCAAAAACAATAAGTCTCCCAAACTTTGTTTTGGGCGACTTAATAACAAGTGCTGACTGTGTTGGGGATGCCCAACACAAAAATGTCTCCCAAACGAACCCAATTTTGACCTCGTATTATGATTCGCCATCTTTTAAAACCCCTAAATACAAAATTTTGTCGATATCGAAATATTTTGACGATTTTCGCATTTTTGGGCCCGAAAAATCACATTTTCGCAAATAACTCGAAAACCGTAAATATCGCTTCAAATTTTTTTTTTCGTATTATTGAAGAGCTCCTTTTGCTCTATTTACCTACAAAATTCAGCCTCCTACGCACCTAGGTAACCGAGATATTTCAATGTCCTATATTATGACCTTTTGCTAATTACGCGAAAACGGCAGCCATTTTGGAAATTCCGAAAAGCTTGTGCACACCTCCAATAACCCATCTACCATCCTACAATGTTTCATTGAAATCCTTTGAGGCGTTTTCAAGAAAACTACCTGACACGTTCATGTCGAAGAAAGAAGAAAAAGAATAATAATAATAATAAGAAACAGAGTAAAAACAATATGTCTCCAAACTTTCGTTTGGGAGACATAATAATAATAATAATAAGAAAAATAAGAAACGGAGTAAAAACAATATGTCCCCGACGACACTTCGTGGTCGGGGACATAATAATAACTAGTGCTGATTGTGTTGGGATGCCAACACATAAGTCGCCCAAAATCGCCTTGGCTAGTATTCCATTCAAATCAGTGCATCAAAATAAGTCTAGAAATCAAATTTCGTTGAAATTGGACAAAGTTGACATTTTTGGGGGGCGGGTGTGGTAAAACGGCCGCCATTTTAAAATGGCGGTGTTCGCGTAAAATTTTTTTCGGCATGTTGCTCAGGAAGGATCACTTTACCAGTGTACCAATTTTCATTTAAATCCATCCACCCATCTCCGAGATCTGAGAGGGGCCCAAAAATCTTAAACGGCGGCCATTTTGAAAATTGCGGCCATCTTGAAAATTTCAAAAGTGGATTGCACACCTCTGAGTGACCCTCCACCCATCTCAGCAGGTTTTATCTTGATTGGTCAAAGCATTTTCAAAAAATGTGGCGGACAAGTTCACGATCACGTAAGGAAAAGATAAATAATAACTAGTGCTGACTGCGTTAGGGATGCCCAACACAAAAATATCTCCCAAACGTACGCATATTGTCGCTCTTGCATAAATTTTGACATCGCATCCTAGCTCACCATCATTTGAAACCCCTAGATACCAAATTTTGTCGAAATCGTAGCATTTTGACAGTTTTCCCATTTTTGGGACCGAAAAATCGCATTTTCGTGAATAACTCGAAAACCGTAAATATCGCTTCAAAATTTTTTTTCGTATTATTAAAGAGCTCCTTTTGCTCTATTAACCTGCAAAATTTCAGAACCCTGCGCACCTAGGTAACCGAGATATCGCAATGTCCTATATTATGACCTTTCCCTGTTTCCATGGAAACGGTGGCCATTTTGAAAAATTCGAAAATTGCATGCACACCTTTGAGACCCACCCTATCACCATACAAAGTTTCATTAAGATCCATCAAGTAGTTTTGGAGAACCGGTTTGGACACGTTCATGTCCGGAAGAAAGAAGAAAAAAAAAGAAGAATAACTAGGTATTATTGTGTTGGGATGCCAACACACAAGTCGCCCAAAATCGCCTTGGATAGAGTTCCAATCAAATCGGTGCATCAAAATAAGTCTAGAAATCAAATTTCGTTGAAATCGGACAAAGTTGACGTTTTTAGGGGGGCGGGTGTAGTAAAATGGCCGCCATTTTGAAACTGCAAGTCGGATATTGAATCCGGTCGCAGATTTGAGCTCAGCATACCCGCTTTACCCAGATGACCAATTTTCAAGACGATCCGATGAAAAAAAAATTTCCGCCCACTTTTTCCGATGGCCGCCATTTTGAAACGGCCGCCATCTTGAAAATTTTAAAAGTGCATTACACAACTTTGAGTGACCCACTATCCAATCTCACAAGTGTTATTCAATTTCCTTGGACCGTTTTCTTGTATTAGGGAGGACAAATTCTCGATAAAGAATCAGAAGAATAATAACAAGTGCTGACTGTGTTGGGGATGCCCAACACAAAAATGTCTCCCAAACGAACCCATTTTTGACCTCCAATTATGATTCGCCATCTTTTAAAACCCCAAGATACAAAATTTTGTCGAAATCGGAGCATTTTGACGATTTTTGCATTTTCGGGCCCGAAAAATCACATTTTCGCAAATAACTCGAAAACCGTAAATATCGCTTCAAATTTTTTTTTCGTATTATTAAAGAGCTCCTTTTGCTCTATTCACCTACAAAATTTCAGCCTCCTACGCACCTAGGTTACCGAGATATTGCAATGTCCTATATTATGAACTTTCGCCAATTACACGGAAACGGCAGCCATTTTGAAATTTTTTAAAAGTCCCTCCGCAACTCTAGTAACCCATCTACCTTCCTACAATGTTTCGTTAAAATCTTTCGAGGCGTTTTGAAGAAAAGGTACGGACACGTTCATGGCGGGAGAAAGAAGAAAAAGAGTAATAATAATAATAATAATAACAAGTATTAACTGTGATTGCAAGCAAGTCACAAAGTCCCCCAAACGACCCGTATTTGCCACTATTCTCTTCAGCATGTCAAAAAAACCCTAAATATCAATTTTCATGTAAATTGGAGCACTTTGAAAAATTCGACCCGATTATCTCCCTTGAGAAATCACATTTTTATTTATATCTCGAAAACCGTAAATATCGCTTCAAAATTTTTTTTCATATTATTAAAGAGAATGTTTTGCTCTATCAACCTACAAAATTTCAGAACCCTGCGCACCTAGGTTACCGAGATATTGCAATGTCCAATATTTAGTCCATTTTCCTGTTTCCATGGAAACGGTGGCCATTTTGAAAAGTCTGATTGTCAACGAAGCTTCCTTTCTTTACAATCTATTATCCTGCCAAGTTTCATATTGATATGTGGAGTCGTTTTCTCTGGGATCTCCGGACAAGTTCACGACTAAGTGGAAGAATCGGAAGAAGAAGAAGAATAATAATAATAAGAAACGGTGCAAAAACAATAAGTCCCCAAACGTTGTTTGGGGGACTTAATAAGAAACAGAGTAAAAACAATATGTCTCCAAACTTTCGTTTGGGAGACATAACTAGGTATAATTGTGTTGGGATGCCAACACACAAGTCGCCCAAAATCGCCTTGGATAGAGTTCCATTCAAATCAGTGCGTCAAAATAAGTCTAGAAATCAAATTTCGTTGAAATCGGACTAAGTTGACATTTTCAGGGGGGCGGGTGTAGTAAAATGGCCGCCATTTTGAAACTGTAAGTCGGATTTCAAATCCGGTCGCAGATTTGAGCTCAGCATACCCGCTTTACCCAGATGACCAATTTTCAAGACGATCCGATGAAAAAAAAATTTCCGCCCACTTTTTCCGATGGCCGCCATTTTGAAACGGCCGCCATCTTGAAAATTTTAAAAGTGCATTACACAACTTTGAGTGACCCACTATCCAATCTCACAAGTGTTATTCAATTTTCTTGGACCGTTTTCTTGTATTAGGGAGGACAAATTCTCGATAAAGAATCAGAAGAATAATAACTAGGTATAATTGTGTTGGGATGCCAACACACAAGTCGCCCAAAATCGCCTTGGATAGAGTTCCATTCAAATCAGTGCGTCAAAATAAGTCTAGAAATCAAATTTCGTTGAAATCGGACTAAGTTGACATTTTCAGGGGGGCGGGTGTAGTAAAATGGCCGCCATTTTGAAACTGTAAGTCGGATTTCAAATCCGGTCGCAGATTTGAGCTCAGCATACCCGCTTTACCCAGATGACCAATTTTCAAGACGATCCGATGAAAAAAAAATTTCCGCCCACTTTTTCCGATGGCCGCCATTTTGAAACGGCCGCCATCTTGAAAATTTTAAAAGTGCATTACACAACTTTGAGTGACCCACTATCCAATCTCACAAGTGTTATTCAATTTCCTTGGACCGTTTTCTTGTATTAGGGAGGACAAATTCTCGATAAAGAATCAGAAGAATAATAACTAGGTATAATTGTGTTGGGATGCCAACACACAAGTCGCCCAAAATCGCCTTGGATAGAGTTCCATTCAAATCAGTGCGTCAAAATAAGTCTAGAAATCAAATTTCGTTGAAATCGGACTAAGTTGACATTTTCAGGGGGCGGGTGTAGTAAAATGGCCGCCATTTTGAAACTGTAAGTCGGATTTCAAATCCGGTCGCAGATTTGAGCTCAGCATACCCGCTTTACCCAGATGACCAATTTTCAAGACGATCCGATGAAAAAAAAATTTCCGCCCACTTTTTCCGACGGCCGCCATTTTGAAACGGCGGCCATCTTGAAAATTGTAAAAGTGCATTACACAACTTTGAGTGACCCACTATCCAATCCAAAAAGTGTTATTCAATTTCCTTGAACCGTTTTCTTGTATTAGGGAGGACAAATTCTCGATAAAGAATCAGAAGAATAATAACTAGCTATAATTTGTGTTGGGATGCCAACACACAAGTCGCCCAAAATCGCCTTGGATACTTTTTCTTCCCATTCAGTGCAATTAAATATGTATAGAAATAAAATTTCATTGAAATCGGACAAAGTTCACATTTCTAAGGGGGGCGGGTGTAGTAAAATGGCCGCCATTTTGAAACCGGAAGTCGGATTTCAAATCTGGTCGCAGATTTGAATTCAGCATACCCGTTTTACCCAGATGACCAATTTTCAAGACGATCCGATAAAAAAAAAATTTCCGCCCACTTTTTCCGACTGCCGCCATTTTGAAACGGCGGCCATCTTGAAAATTTCAAAAGTGCATTACACGCCTTTGAGTGACCCACTATCCAATCCAACAAGTGTTATTCAATTCCCTTGAACCATTTTCTTGTATTAGGGAGGACAACTTTACGATAAAGAATCAGAAGAATAACTAGATGTAAATGCCATTTCAAGAAATAGCAGATGTCACTCCACTTTGTGTGTAAAGTTTATTAAGTTCATGTTAAAAGGTCATTGAATTATCATATGTCATCATGACATTTACCTTTGTTCAAGCAAAATTTTTCACAATCATCCAAATGATAGATATATAAATAGAAATTACTCAATGAAAGGTCTATAAATAAAAATTACTGCAGCAGAATGACACATGTTGACAGAAAATCAATACAAACTTGTCATGTTAATAGTTTTATAAGCTCTTCAATGAATTACAGAATGTCATCATGACCTTTACCTTTGTCCTAACAAAATTGTCCATGAGTCATCCTAATGATGTTTATAAATTGCAATATGTCACCATGACCTTTATCTTTGTCCTATCAAAATTTTCCATGAGTCATCATAATGATATGTTTATAAATAGAAATGATGCTAGCAGGTCAGGAATCTTGACAGAAAATCAATACAAACTTGGCAAGATGCCAGTCAATGATAAACCTATGGGGAAAACAGAAAATCTTTAACTGGCAATAATTTTAAAATGCCTGCTTCAATCAACTAAAAAAAAATTTGATAAAAATTTAAATTATAGTCTAAGTACACTTTAAATTTTGAAACATTTAATCAAGTGGTTTTCTCAAAAAGCTTTGGACAAAACTCATTTACCTGTAGCAGACGACGCATGTTAACTGAGAAAATCAATACCAACTTGGCTTTCTGCCAGCCAATGTTAAACCTATGGGAATTTTAAAATTTTAAAATCGCTTTAATTTAAAAATGGCTGCTTTAATTGAAAAAAAAATTAATTTTGGTACAACTTCATATTCAAGTCTAAGTACATTTCAAATTTCAAGTCTTTTGATCCAGTAGTTTTCTCAAAATCGTTCGGACAAAATTCATTGGAATAATAATAATAAGAAGAAACGTAGAATAACAACATGTCACATCCACTATGTGGAGTGACATAATAATAATAATAACTAGGTATGATTGTGTTGGGATGCCAACACAGAATGTCTCCCAAACAAACCCCCATTGCAATTATTCTCTTCAGCATGTCCAAAAACCCTTAAATATCAATTTTCATGTAAATCTGAGCACTTTGAAATTTTGGCGGCCATCTTGGATTCAAAATGGCCACCATCCTTAAATTTTAATTTTAGTCATAGATTATTACTTGCACCATAATAATCTATCAATATACCAATTTTCATCATGATCAGACCACTTTGAAATTTTGGCGGCCATCTTGGATTCAAAATGGCCGCCATCGTAAAGATTTAATTTAAGTTATAGAATATTACTTGCAACATCATAATCTATCAGTGTACCAATTTTCATCATAATCAGACCACTTTGAAATTTTGGCAGCCATCTTGGATTCAAAATTGCCGCCATCGTCAAATTTTAATTCTAGTTATAGAATATGACTGGCAACATCATAATCTATCAGTGTACCAATTTTCATTATAATCAGACCACTTTGAAATTTTGGCGGCCATCTTGGATTCAAAATGGCCGCCATCATCAAATTTTAATTTTAGTAATAAAATATTACTCGCAACATCATAATCTCTCAGAATACCAATTTTCATCATAATCAGACCACTTTGAAATTTTGGCGGCCATCTTGGATTCAAAATGGCCGCCATCGTCAAATTTTAATTTTAGTTATAGAATATTACTCGCAACATAATAATCTATCAGAATACCAATTTTCATCATAATCGAACCACTTTGAAATTTTGGCGGCCATCTTGGATTCAAAATGGCCGCCATCGTCAAATTTTAAATTTAGTAATAAAATATTACTCGCAACATCATAATCTTTTAGAATGCCAATTTTCATCATAATCAGACCACTTTGAAATTTTGGCGGCCATCTTGGTTTCAAAATGGCTGCCATCGTCAAATTTTAATTTTAGTTATAAAATATAACTCGCAACATCTTAATTTTTCAGTATACCCATTTTCATCATAATTAGACCACTTTGAAATTTTTATTAAAATTTTGACCCGATTATCTCCCTTTAAATCATATTTTTATTTATATCTTGAAAACCGTAAATATCGCTTCAAATTTTTTTTTCGTATTATCAAAGAGCACCTTTTACTCTATTTGATTGCAAAATTTCAAAACCCTGCGCACCTAAGTAACCGAGATATTGCTATGTCCTATATTATGACCTTGTCCTGTTTCCATGGAAACGGCAGCCATTTTGAAAATTTTAAAAGTCGTTTGCAAAACTTCAGGTCACCCTTAATATATTCCCAAAGTTTCATATGGATTGGGCGATCCATCTTTGAGAAACGTCGCGGACAAGATTCAACGGAAAGAAAAAAGAAAAAGAAGAATAATAATAAGAAACCGGACAAAAGCAATATGTCTCCCAAAACTTTGTTTGGGAGACATAATAATAACTAGGTATGATTGTGTTGGGATGCCAACACAGAATGTCTCCCAAACAAACCCCCATTGCAATTATTCTCTTCAGCATGTCCAAAAACCCTTAAATATCAATTTTCATGTTAATCTGAGCACTTTGAAATTTTGGCGGCCATCTTGGATTCAAAATGGCCACCATCCTTAAATTTTAATTTTAGTCATAGATTATTACTTGCACCATAATAATCTATCAATATACCAATTTTCATCATGATCAGACCACTTTGAAATTTTGGCGGCCATCTTGGATTCAAAATGGCCGCCATCGTAAAGATTTAATTTAAGTTATAGAATATTACTTGCAACATCATAATCTATCAGTGTACCAATTTTCATCATAATCAGACCACTTTGAAATTTTGGCAGCCATCTTGGATTCAAAATTGCCGCCATCGTCAAATTTTAATTCTAGTTATAGAATATGACTGGCAACATCATAATCTATCAGTGTACCAATTTTCATTATAATCAGACCACTTTGAAATTTTGGCGGCCATCTTGGATTCAAAATGGCCGCCATCATCAAATTTTAATTTTAGTAATAAAATATTACTCGCAACATCATAATCTATCAGAATACCAATTTTCATCATAATCAGACCACTTTGAAATTTTGGCGGCCATCTTGGATTCAAAATGGCCGCCATCGTCAAATTTTAATTTTAGTTATAGAATATTACTCGCAACATAATAATCTATCAGAATACCAATTTTCATCATAATCGAACCACTTTGAAATTTTGGCGGCCATCTTGGATTCAAAATGGCCGCCATCGTCAAATTTTAAATTTAGTAATAAAATATTACTCGCAACATCATAATCTTTTAGAATGCCAATTTTCATCATAATCAGACCACTTTGAAATTTTGGCGGCCATCTTGGTTTCAAAATGGCCGCCATCGTCAAATTTTAATTTTAGTTATAAAATATAACTCGCAACATCTTAATTTTTCAGTATACCCATTTTCATCATAATTAGACCACTTTGAAATTTTTATTAAAATTTTGACCCGATTATCTCCCTTTAAATCATATTTTTATTTATATCTTGAAAACCGTAAATATCGCTTCAAATTTTTTTTTCGTATTATCAAAGAGCACCTTTTACTCTATTTGATTGCAAAATTTCAAAACCCTGCGCACCTAAGTAACCGAGATATTGCTATGTCCTATATTATGACCTTGTCCTGTTTCCATGGAAACGGCAGCCATTTTGAAAATTTTAAAAGTCGTTTGCAAAACTTCAGGTCACCCTTAATATATTCCCAAAGTTTCATATGGATTGGGCGATCCATCTTTGAGAAACGTCGCGGACAAGATTCAACGGAAAGAAAAAAGAAAAAGAAGAATAACTAGTTCTAATTGTGATCGCAAGCGAGTCACATATATGTCCCCTCACGTACCCCTCTTTGTCAATATGTCTCCTTAGGCATTTGAGACAACTTAATATACCCGATTTTCATCAATATAGGAGTAAGTTAAATTTTGGCGGGAAACGGCGGCCATTTTGAAAATGGTCGACGATTAATAAATTTCAATGTCAAATATCAATTCGCCATACCACTATTACCTTATATACCAGTTTTCATCAAAATTGGAATAACTTTAATTTTGGCGGGAAACGGCGGCCATTTTGAAAATGGTCGACGATAAATAAATTTCAATGTCAAATATCAACTCGCCATACCACTTTTACCATATATACCAGTTTTCATCAAAATTGGAGTAACTTTAATTTTGGCGGGAAACGGCGGCCATTATGAAAATGGCCGACGATAAAAAAATTTTGATGTCAAAAATCAACTCGGCATACCACTATTACCTTAAATACCAATTTTCATCAAAATCCGAGTAACTTTAATTTTGGCGGGAAACGGCGGCCATTTTGAAAATGGCCGACGATTAAAAAAATATTTGATGTCAAAAATCAACTCGCCATACCACTATCACCTAATATACCAATTTTCATCAAAATCGGAGCAAGTTTAAATTTTGGCGGGAAAATGGCAGCCATTTTAGCCGCCATTTTGAAAATGGCCGCCAAAAAAAAAATTTCGATTTCAAAAATGAACTCGGCATACCACTATTACCTTGTAAACCAATTTTCATGAAGAAATAACAAAGTTGAGAATTTTTTTCATTACTATTACAAAATATATTGTACAAAGGAAGATAACTCAATCTTACAAAAAAAAATTTTTTCGATTTTTTGCAAAATTTTGAAAACGGTAAGTCCGATTTTCAAATTTTTTTTTTTAAATGAAAGGTATTAAATATCCACACTTAGCTTATAAAGGAATTTTTCCTAGCCCTGCAGGATCAGAAATGCCAGGAAAAATTCGACTTCGGTTTCGAGTAGCCATTTTGAGGCCCTTTTTTGACCTATAAGGGGTCGTTCGATTTCGACGAAAAATACAAAAAGCACAATCTCCCATTCCATACTCTTGATATATGAAGATTCAGCTTCCTACCTTAAAAGATGTCGAAAAAATGAGGTGGACAAGTTCACGGTCCAGAATACCGAGAAAAATAATAATAACTAGTTCTAATTGTGATCGCAAGCGAGTCACATATATGTCCCCTCACGTGCCCCTCTTTGCCAATTTTAATGTCAGAAATCAACTTGCCATACCACTATTACCTTATATACAAGTTTTCATAAAATTCGGAGTAACTTTATTTTTTAGCGGGAAACGGCGGCCATTTTGAAAATGGCCGATGAAAAAAAATTTTGATGTAAAAAAACTCGCCATACCACAATTACCTTGTATACAAATTTTCATCAAAATCTGAGTAACTTTTAATTTTAGCGGGAAACGGCGGCCATTTTGAAAATGGCCGACGAAAAAAATTTTAATGTCAAAATTCAACTTGCTATACCACTATTACCTTGAATACCAATTTTCATCAAAATCGGAGCCAATTTAAATTTTGGCGGGAAAATGGCAGCCATTTTGAAAATGGCCGACATTAGCAAATTTTCGATGTCAAAAATCATCTTGCCATACTACTATTACCTTATATACCAGTTTTCGTTCAAATCGGAGTAACTTTAATTTTGGCGGGAAACGGCGGCCATTTTGAAAATGGCTGACGATAAAAAAAATTTGATGTCAAAAATCAACTCACCATACCACTATTACCATAAATACCAATTTTCATCAAAATCGAAGCAAGTTTAAATTTTGGCGGGAAAATGGCAGCCATTTTAGCCGCCATTTTGAAAATGGCCGCCAAAAAAAATTTTGATACCAAAAATGAACTCGGCATACAACTATTACCTTGTAAACCAATTTTCATTAAGAAATAACAAAGTTGAGAATTTTTTTCAATACTGTTACAAAAGATATTGTACAAAGGAAGATAACTCAATCTTACAAAAAAATTAAATTTCGATTTTTTGCAAAATTTTGAAAACGGTAGGTCCGATTTTCAAATTTTTTTTTTAAATGAAAGGTATTAAATATTCGCACTTTACCTATAAAGGAATTTTTCCTACCCCTGCCGGATCAGAAATGCCAGGTAAAAATTCAACTACGGTTTCGAGGAGCCATTTTGAGGCCCTTTTTTGAACTATAAGGGGTCGTTCGATTTCGACGAAAAATACAAAAAGCACAATCTCCCATTCCATACTCTTGATATATGAAAATTCAGCTTCCTACCTTAAAAGATGTCGAAAAAATGAGGTGGACAAGTTCACGGTCCAGAATACCGAGAAAAATAATAATAACTAGCTATAATTTGTGTTGGGATGCCAACACACAAGTCGCCCAAAATCGCCTTGGATACTTTTTCTTCCCATTCAGTGCAATAAAATATGTATAGAAATAAAATTTCATTGAAATCGGACAAAGTCCACATTTCTAAGGGGGGCGGGTGTAGTAAAATGGCCGCCATTTTGAAACCGGAAGTCGGATTTCAAATCTGGTCGCAGATTTGAATTCAGCATACCCGTTTTACCCAGATGACCAATTTTGAAGACGATCCGATGAAAAAAAATTTTCCGCCCACTTTTTCCGACGGCCGCCATTTTGAAACGGCGGCCATCTTGAAAATTTCAAAACTTGATTACACGCCTTTGAGTGACCCACTATCCAATCCAACAAGTGTTATTCAATTTCCTTGAACCATTTTCTTGTATTAGGGAGGACAACTTTACGATAAAGAATCAGAAGAATAACAAGATATGATTGTGTTGGGATGCCAACACACAAAGTCTCCCAAACGATTAAAAAAGTAACAACTCAAATTTTTAATGAAGGCTTCCCTTTGTCCCAATATTTGAAGATCATCATGAATTTAATATATTTTGAATATAATAAGTAAATAGAAAATAATGCAACAGGTATAGTTAAATTTAAAAATTTGCACATATTTTATATTTAATAAAGATCTTTTGTAAACCAATAAATGAGAATAGTTCAAAATTGTTGTATAAAAAGAAATAAAGCTTTATTTTTTCCATTGTAAAAAGGACGAGTGTGAAAATAATAATTTTAAAACATAAAGGGAGATAATATACCCATCTTGCTGAAGGTCAAGGGTCAATTGGTCCCTCCCTAACATAGTCCCTAAAAAAGTGAAATTAATGATGACAGGCAGGGTTTTAAACTTTCAAATTTATTCCATTATAATAAGCTGAAATAACAATGTAAATATTTAGTTGAATGAATGCAACCCCATCATCTTAATATTTATGTCTCATTTCAAAAAGTGTATGAATAATGCTTATTTTGCTGTGAAATGGTCTCACATGGAAAACAAAAAAAAATATAGAAATTGCAATAAGACTTTAAGAAAATTGTAAACTATGATGACATTCCACTTACATGTTTTCTACCAACATAACTATATTTTCGAGATCCACCGAGAAGATTTTTGGTCTTTTCCATTGAACTCGGAGCATTATGTTTAGCCCAGAAACCAATGTTCATCAGAATCGGTCAACATTCCCAAAAATTAGCCGATTTTTGTCGGCCATTTTGAAATAGGCGGCCATCTTGAAAAATTCGAAAGTTTTGTGCACACCTTCATAACATGAATAACTCATATACCAAGTATGGTTTTGATCTGAAAAACCATCTCCGAGAAACCGGTCGGACAAGTTCATAGTAAAAAAAATCTGAAAAACCTGAGTAAAAACAATAAGTCTCCAAACTTCGTTTGGGAGACTTAATAATAATAATAACTAGTTCTAATTGTGATCGCAAGCGAGTCACATACATGTCCCCTCACGTACCCCTCTTTGTCAATATGTGTTTGGGCATTTGAGAATACCTAATATACCAATTTTCATCAAGATCGGAGTAAGTTTAATTTTGGCGGGAAACGGCGGCCATTTTGAAAATGGTCGACGATTAATAAATTTCAATGTCAAATATCAACTCGCCATACCACTATTACCTTATATACCAGTTTCCATCAAAATTGGAATAACTTTAATTTTGGCGGGAAACGGCGGCCATTTTGAAAATGGTCGACGATAAATAAATTTCAATTTAAATATCAACTCGCCATACCACTATTACCTTATATACCAGTTTTCATCAAAATTGGAGTAACTTTAATTTTGGCGGGAAACGGCGACCATTTTGAAAATGGCCGACGATAAAAAAATTTTGATGTCAAAAATCAACTCGGCATACCACTATTACCTTATATACCAATTTTCATCAAAATCGGAGTAACTTTAATTTTGGCGGGAAACGGCGGCCATTTTGAAAATGGCCGACGATAAAAAAAAATTGATGTCAAAAATCAACTCGCCATACCACTATTACCTTATATACCAATTTTTATCAAAATCGGAGCAAGTTTAAATTTTGGCGGGAAAATGGCAGCCATTTAGCCGCCATTTTGAAAATGGCAGCCAAAAAAAAATTTCGATTCCAAAAATGAACTCGGCATACCACTATTACCTTGTAAACCAATTTTCATGAAGAAATAACAAAGTTGAGAATTTTTTTTCATTACTATTACAAAATATATTGTAGAAAGGAAGATAACTCAATCTTACAAAAAAAATAATTTTCGATTTTTTCCAAAATTTCGAAAACCATAAGTCCGATTTTCAAAAATTTTTTTTTAAATGAAAGGTATTAAATATCCGCACTTAACTTATAAAGGAATTTTTCCTATCCCTGCAGGATCAGAAATGCCAGGAAAAATTCAACTTCGGTTTCGAGGAGCCATTTTGAGGCCCTTTTTTTACCTATAAGGGGTCGTTCGATTTCGACGAAAAATACAAAAAGCACAATCTCCCATTCCATACTCTTGATATATGAAGATTCAGCTTCCTACCTTAAAAGATGTCGAAAAAATGAGGTGGACAAGTTCACGGTCCAGAATACCGAGAAAAATAATAATAACTAGTTCTAATTGTGATCGCAAGCGAGTCACAAAAATGTCCCCTCACGTACCCCTCTTTGTCAATGTCTCTTGGCATTTGAGATAACTTAATTTATCCAATTTTCATCAAAATAGGAGTAAGTTTAATTTTGGCGGGAAACGGCGGTCATTTTTAAAATGGCCGACAATAAAAGTATTTCGATGTCAAAAATCAACTCACCATACATATATTACCTTATATACCAATTTTCGTTAAAATCTGAGTAAATTTAATTTTGGCGGGAAATGGCGGCCATTTTGAAAATGGCCGACGATAAAAAAATTTTGATGTCAAAAATCAACTTGCCATACAACTATTACCTTATATACCAATTTTCATTAAAATCGGAGTAATTTTAATTTTGGCGGGAAATGGCGGCAATTTTGAAAATGGAGGCCCAAAAAAAATTTTCGATTCCAAAATTGAACTCGGCATACCACTATTACCTTGTAAACCAATTTTCATCAAAATCAGAATAACTTTAATTTTGGCGGGAAACGGCGGCCATTTTGAAAATGGCCGACCATAAAAAAATTTTGATGTCAAAAATCAACTCGCCATACCACAATTACCTTATATACCAATTTTCATCAAAATCGGAGTAATTTTAATTTTGGCGGGAAATGGCGGCCATTTTGAAAATGGCCGCCCAAAAAAAAATTTCAATTCCAAAATTGAACTCGGCATACCACTATTACCTTGTAAACCAATTTTCATTAAGAAATAACAAAGTTGAGAATTTTTTTAATTAATATCACAAAATATATGGTACAAAGAAAGATAACTCAATCTTACAAAAAAATAATTTTCGATTTTTTGCAAAATTTTGAAAACGGTAAGTCCGATTTTCAAATTTTTTTTTTTAAATGAAAGGTATTGTATATCCGCACTTAACCTATAAGGGAATTTTTCCTACCCCTGCCGGATCAGAAATGCCAGGAAAAATTCAACTTCGGTTTCGAGGAGCCATTTTGAGGCCCTTTTTTTACCTATATGGGGTCGTTCGATTTCGGCGAAAAATACAAAAAGCACAATCTCCCATTCCATACTCTTGATTTATGAATTTTCAGCTTCCTACCTTAAAAGATGTCGAAAAAATGAGGTGGACAAGTTCACGATCCAGAATACCGAGAAAAATAATAATAATAATAATAATAAGAAACCGAGCAAAAACAATATGTCCCCGACACTTCGTGTTCGGGGACATAATAATAACTAGTTCTAATTGTGATCGCAAGCGAGTCACAAAAATGTCCCCTCACGTACCCCTCTTTGTCAATGTCTCTTGGCATTTGAGATAACTTAATTTATCCAATTTTCATCAAAATAGGAGTAAGTTTAATTTTGGCGGGAAACGGCGGCCATTTTTAAAATGGTCGACAATAAAAATATTTCGATGTCAAAAATCAACTCACCATACATATATTACCTTATATACCAATTTTCGTTAAAATCTGAGTAGATTTAATTTTGGCGGGAAACGGCGGCCATTTTGAAAATGGCCGACGAAAAAAAAAATTTTGATGACAAAAATCAACTTGCCATACCACTATTACCTCATATACCAATTTTCATTAAAATCGGAGTAATTTTAATTTTGGCGGGAAATGGCGGCCATTTTGAAAATGACGGCCCCCAAAAAAATTTCGATTCCAAATTTGAATTCGGCATACCACTATTACATTGTAAACCAATTTTCATCAAATTCAGAATAACTTTAATTTTGGCGGGAAACGGCGGCCATTTTGAAAATGGCCGACGATACAAAAATTTTGATGTCAAAAATCAACTCGCCATACCACAATTACCTTATATACCAATTTTCACTAAAATCGGAGTAATTTTAATTTTGGCGGGAAATGGCGGCCATTTTTAAAATGGCCGCCCAAAAAAAAATTTCGATTCCAAAATTGAACTCGGCATACCACTATTACCTTGTAAACCAATTTTCATTAAGAAATAACAAAGTTGAGAATTTTTTTCATTTATATCACAACATATATGGTACAAAGAAAGATAACTCAATCTTACAAAAAAAAATAATTTTCGATTTTTTGCAAAATTTTGAAAACGGTAAGTCCGATTTTGAAATTTTTTTTTTTAAATGAAAGGTATTGTATATCCGCACTTAACCTATAAAGGAATTTTTCCTACCCCTGCCGGATCAGAAATGCCAGGAAAAATTCAACTTCGGTTTCGAGGAGCCATTTTGAGGCCCTTTTTTTACCTATAAGGGGTCGTTCGATTTCGGCGAAAAATACAAAAAGCACAATCTCCCATTCCATACTCTTGATTTATGAATTTTCAGCTTCCTACCTTAAAAGATGTCGAAAAAATGAGGTGGACAAGTTCACGATCCAGAATACCGAGAAAAATAATAATAATAATAATAATAATAATAATAATAATAATAATAATAATAAGAAACCGAGCAAAAACAATATGTCCCCGACACTTCGTGTTCGGGGACATAATAATAAGAAACCGAGCAAAAACAATATGTCCCCGACACTTCGTGTTCGGGGACATAATAAGAAACCGAGCAAAAACAATATGTCCCCGACACTTCGTGTTCGGGGACATAATAATAATAAGAAACGGTGCAAAAACAATAAGTCTCCCAAACTTTGTTTTGGGCGACTTAATAATAATAAGAAACCGAGCAAAAACAATATGTCCCCGACACTTCGTGTTCGGGGACATAATAATAATAATAATAATAACAAGTATTAACTGTGATTGCAAGCAAGTCACAAAGTCCCCCAAACGTTCCGTATTTGCCACTATTCTCTTCAGCATGTAAAAAAAAACCTAAATATAAATTTTCATGTAAATCGGAGCACTTTGAAAATTTCGACCCGATTATCTCCCTTGAGAAATCACATTTTTATTTATATCTCGAAAACCGTAAATATCGCTTCAAATTTTTTTTTCATATTATTAAAGAGAATGTTTTGCTCTATCAACCTACAAAATTTCAGAACCCTGCGCACCTAGGTTACTGAGATATTGCAATGTCCAATATTTAGTCCATTTTCCTGTTTCCATGGAAACGGCGGCCATTTTGGGAATTCCGATTGTCAACTAAGCTTCCTTTCTTCACAATCTATTATCCTGCCAAGTTTCATATTAATATGTGGAGTCGTTTTCTCTGGGATCTCCGGACAAGTTCACGACTAAGTGGAAGAATAAGAAGAAGAAGAAGAATAATAATAACAAGTATTAACTGTGATTGCAAGCAAGTCACAAAGTCCCCCAAACGACCCGTTTTTGCCACTATTCTCTTCAGCATGTCAAAAAAACCCTAAATATCAATTTTCATGTAAATCGGAGCACTTTGAAAATTTTGACCCGATTACCTCCCTTGAAAGCACATTTTTATTTATGTCTCGAAAACCGTAAATATCGCTTCAAAATTTTTTTTTCATATTATTAAAGAGAATATTTTGCTCTATCAACCTACAAAATTTCAGAACCCTGCGCACCAAGGTTACCGAGATATTGCAATGTCCAATATTTAGTCCATTTTCCTGTTTCCATGGAAACGGCGGCCATTTTGAAAATTCCGATTATCAACGAAGCTTCCTTTCTTTACAATCTCTTATCCTGCCAAGTTTTATTTTGATATGTTGAGTCGTTTTTTCTAGGATCTCCGGACAAGTTCACGACTAAGTGGAAGAATCGGAAGAAGAAGAAGAAGAAGAAGAAGAATAATAACAAGTATTAACTGTGATTTCAAGCAAGTCACAAAGTCCCCCAAACGACCCATATTTGCCACTTTTCTCTTCAGCATGTCAAAAAAAACCTAAATATCAATTTTCATGTAAATCGGAGCACTTTGAAAATTTTGACCCGATTATCTCCCTTGAAATCACATTTTTATTTATATCTCGAAAACCGTAAATATCGCTTCAAAATTTTTTTTCATATTATTAAAGAGAATGTTTTGCTCTATCAACCTACAAAATTTCAGAACCCTGCGCACCTAGGTTACCGAGATATTGCAATGTCCAATATTTAGTCCATTTTCCTGTTTCCATGGAAACGGCAGCCATTTTGAAAATTCCGATTGTCAACGAAGCTTCCTTTCTTTACAATCTATTATCCTGCCAAGTTTCATATTGATATGTGGAATCGTTTTCTCTGGGATCTCCGGACAAGTTCACGACTAAGCGGAAGAATCGGAAGAATAATAATAATAAGAAACGGTGCAAAAACAATAAGTCCCCAAACGTTGTTTGGGGGACTTAATAATAAGAAACGGTGCAAAAACAATAAGTCCCCAAACGTTGTTTGGGGGACTTAATAATAATAATAATAATAAGAAACCGAGCAAAAACAATATGTCCCCGACACTTCGTGTTCGGGGACATAATAATAAGAAACCGGACAAAAGCAATATGTCTCCCAAAACTTTGTTTGGGAGACATAATAATAAGAAACGGTGCAAAAACAATAAGTCTCCCAAACTTTGTTTTGGGCGACTTAATAAGAATAACAAGTATTAACTGTGATTGCAAGCAAGTCACAAAGTCCCCCAAACGTTCCGTATTTGCCACTATTCTCTTCAGCATGTAAAAAAAAACCTAAATATAAATTTTCATGTAAATCGGAGCACTTTGAAAATTTCGACCCGATTATCTCCCTTGAGAAATCACATTTTTATTTATATCTCGAAAACCGTAAATATCGCTTCAAATTTTTTTTTCATATTATTAAAGAGAATGTTTTGCTCTATCAACCTACAAAATTTCAGAACCCTGCGCACCTAGGTTACCGAGATATTGCAATGTCCAATATTTAGTCCATTTTCCTGTTTCCATGGAAACGGCGGCCATTTTGGGAATTCCGATTGTCAACTAAGCTTCCTTCTTCACAATCTATTATCCTGCCAAGTTTCATATTAATATGTGGAGTCGTTTTCTCTGGGATCTCCGGATAAGTTCACGACTAAGTGGAAGAATAAGAAGAAGAAGAAGAATAATAATAACAAGTATTAACTGTGATTGCAAGCAAGTCACAAAGTCCCCCAAACGACCCGTTTTTGCCACTATTCTCTTCAGCATGTCAAAAAACCCCTAAATATCAATTTTCATGTAAATCGGAGCACTTTGAAAATTTTGACCCGATTACCTCCCTTGAAAGCACATTTTTATTTATGTCTCGAAAACCGTAAATATCGCTTCAAAAATTTTTTTTCATATTATTAAAGAGAATATTTTGCTCTATCAACCTACAAAATTTCAGAACCCTGCGCACCAAGGTTACCGAGATATTGCAATGTCCAATATTTAGTCTATTTTCCTGTTTCCATGGAAACGGCGGCCATTTTGAAAATTCCGATTATCAACGAAGCTTCCTTTCTTTACAATCTCTTATCCTGCCAAGTTTTATTTTGATATGTTGAGTCGTTTTTTCTAGGATCTCCGGACAAGTTCACGACTAAGTGGAAGAATCGGAAGAAGAAGAAGAAGAAGAAGAAGAAGAAGAAGAAGAAGAAGAAGAAGAAGAAGAATAATAATAAGAAACGGTGCAAAAACAATAAGTCCCCAAACGTTGTTTGGGGGACTTAATAAGAAACGGTGCAAAAACAATAAGTCCCCAAACGTTGTTTGGGGGACTTAATAATAATAATAAGAAACGGTGCAAAAACAATAAGTCTCCCAAACTTTTTTTTGGGCGACTTAATAATAATAAGAAACAGAATAAAAACAATATATCTCCCAAACATAGTGTTTGGGAGATATAATAATAATAAGAAACGGTGCAAAAACAATAAGTCTCCCAAACTTTGTTTTGGGCGACTTAATAATAAGAAAAATAAGAAACGGAGTAAAAACAATATGTCCCCGACGACACTTCGTGGTCGGGGACATAATTACGAAATATATATAAAAAAAGATAACTTATTACCACCAAACCGCAATCAGCAACATAAACTCAAGTCAAAACTATACGAGCAGTGTTCCAGAATCTTTTTTTCACGATCGAGAAAATAGTACTTTAAGAACAAGATTAAAAAATACACATCCCATACCGTGAGACCAGAAGAAAAAATATCGTATGAATTCATTAACGGTCTACCTAGGACGCAAGTTTTAGAGATTAAAAAAGAATATACAGGTCATGGTTATGTCACCGGAAAAGTAATAAAAGAAGAACAACCTCCTGAAAATTGCACAGTTTTATTTATGAAGGATATCTTAAATAAAAACTGTGATTTGCGTATGGAATTGTCGGACACCGAATTTGTCCAAGTAAACATTTACTACATCCTATGAAAATAAAATCGCGCATTTTTTTTCTATGGAATTGTTTTCTTGTGTTACACAGTTTTATATAAAATGATTCTTTTTTTATCGTAATAAAAGCGTGAAATGCCTTAAACCTACAGATGCATAGTTGCGTTGCTTAATATAACCGTACTCACTCGAGTTTCGTTTAAAAAGAAATGAAAAATATAGAAAATATATAAAAATACATTGCGTCGGTTAAAAATAAAAAAAGGTTCATTTTTATGAATCAATTACCTCATTCAGCCCATGTTTTGGTCTGATCAGGAAAAAAATCACGTCATAAAGATATAAGAACATCACTATTTTGTCTCAAATATTTTCCACAAATTTCTTGCAAACCAAATAGGTGTGGGTGAATTATGATGAGTTGCAGATGGAAGTTTGGAATAAGCTGAAATAACACCCGTATCATATAAATATACCCACACTTCTCAAGCAGGGTTATAATGGAATACACTTTTTTAGTTCGACTAAACTTTAAAAAAATAAAATTTCTTTCTCATTATATTACACTGGTGTCAAGAAGTTTTTTTAGGAATTTAATATTTTTGTGGGCATAAATTTCAAAAATGTGCAATTTCGTTAATTGTATTATGTATTAAGTAATGTTTAGTTTAATGTGAAAAGCATCGTCACGAAGAGGCTTAATAATCTAACAAGTCATCATACTCATACATCATACTACAAGATATTTCCTTATCTAGGTTTTTCCAACGTTATACTTTTTCTGATCCAGTAGATCTGCAATGTATGATAACCATATACGTTAGAAGATAAAAAATGCATCAAGATAGTAACTATTTTTAAATATCTTTAATTGCACAACAGGGAAACTTTCCTTAAATGAGTAAAAATGTTGAAAAGAATCTGAAGCATTGAAGCATCTGACCCAAATTGGGTTTTTTTACGATTGTTTACAAGGATGAATGGTATGTATTAAATTAGCATGTAGAGACAATCATTATTCGGATTATGAAAAATGGATAGGATTTAAATATTTTAACTACTATTTATCATATTTTTACAAAAACTTCTGTAGTTACTCACGAAATATCTCGATAATGTTATATCTATTAATTAGTTTGAGGAAAGATAGGACGTCATAACATTTTAATTGTTGAAATATTTGAAAAAATGTTATTGTTTACTGATTCATTTTAAAAACTTGGACAAATTTCGAATTCATCTGTGGGCTAATATCATTAATTTTTGTTATTTTGTCTATCAAACTTTTATTCTTTTTTATGTTTAAAGATTATAGTTTTGACAAGATCATTGTGAATCTTTTTACAACGGTTTAAAAAAATCATAAATTTATTTATTATACTGCATAAGATTTTTTCCTAACAAATTTTCATTGAACAATTCAATCTATCATGTAAAATATTTCAAAAACAACGAATCGAGGGTATATTATCACCCCATGCCTGTACCAAGTCAGGACCATTGCAATCTTCATTTTTTTCGGTATGTCTTCCTTGTTTTGTCTCTTCTCTTGGAAAAAATGACTGACGTTTTAGGTCCTTTTTCAGTCCATGTGGAGCATAAACAGCACATTCAATTGCTTGATTGACAACGTCTTGATAAATAATTTTTGCATAAACTTTGAGTATTTTGTACGTGTACACTTGATCCGTTTTTTTAGTGCACCCAAATATAGCCAAATATTAAGACTGTCTTGTCATTTGGCCTCTAGAAACAGCACAAACAGGAACTTGAAAATGACCACAAAGCAATAAAAACATATTTTCCAGTCTGAGTCTCTATCAATAACATATAGCTTCTACAACGCGATCGAAGTGATTATGGAGTTTCTAACATCAAGGGACATAAATTTGATTATTGTAATGGCGAGGCTTGTCGAGCGATTAAAATATCAAATGTATTTCCCAAGATGTTAGAAATTCCATAATCATCGAGAATATAGTTGTAGAAGGTTTTTCTCTAATGTCTACAGGTAAGTAATTACAAGAAGGTTGATCATCAATTGCACGTGCAATAACGCAGAGAACAATTTTTTTCCAGAGGTGAAAACTATTTTTTTCACAACTGGTTGAGAGGTTGATTAATCGGACGAAAATTAGAGAAATCGTGAGCATGAGAACGACATCATAAACAACATACATAAAAATACAGGACATCAAAATGTACAAATAGTAGAACAAAACATGTAAACTGCAGGTTAACAACATGCTACACTAGCACACTGCAAACTTGACAGGGTTTTTACAAGTTTTCGAATCAAGAATAAATAAGTTAAACTTAAATTAAATTACAACAGAATCCAGGCAAACGATTTCAATATTAACCCAATATTACTTTAGAGAGTTATATTCTATATTTTGAGCTAAAATTAGCAACTGTATATAGGACAGTGTGTTAACGTGTCACGACTGGCTCGTTATTCTAGACCTGTAGGACAGGTAAAATTTCATTGATACATCGTCAAGTCTAATCTCAAAATTGCTTACACAGGATTAAGTTCTGCTCAGTTGGTGGTTCCACTCAAATAATTTGCGAAAGACATGATAAATCACTAGACACATACAGGATTTCTTTTCCTCAGGCGGTCACGATTATAGGTTTGTCATAGTTTTTGTTTCCTCCTTTTCTGGATAGGGTACGTTGCAACAAGCAGGAAGTACCAGCCCTTCTTGTGCACTTTTGTTATAACTTTCGTTACGACTAGAGTTCGTGATGCTGTCGATTGATTTCGCATTTGCCTTTTCGGACTTCTGATTTTCAAATGCCCATTTCACAAATGTACTTTTTGGTAATAGTGTCTCTTACGACACAAGCGTAAGGACTGCACAAATATATTTGCCTTTGAACATAATCTAACATTTTTAATTTGTACCATTTTAGGAAGTATCATAGTCTTTTTCGCTCTGGACTTGGGTGTTTTTATCTGTCAAAGATCGGTCCATGCGGTTGAAAAGAATGGACAAGATGTAGTTTGCCCAGATCAATATTGGTCATGTTATGGAGGTTATATGTGCGTTGGAAATAATGTATCATTTATTCCAAGGCTTCCAAGAAATTGTCATCATGTCACAATACAAAACGGTAAACTTGGTCGAGTTTCTAAAGCAACCATGAAAAATCTGACATTTATTCATATTACTAAATTGATTCTTAGCAATAACACTATCAAGATCATAGACTACAATGCGTTTCAAGACTTGTCACCAGTTGGATTCTTAACTATTGCACATGAACCGGATGTAAACGTCACGAAGATAAGAGATGCTTTGAAGCAAACGAACAAATCAAAACTAAGAGTCCTTAACCTTAATGACAACGGATGGCGATATCTGCCGCATGATATGTTTCAAAATACATCTCACCAACATTACCTAAGAATTTCATTAAAGAACAACAATTTGAAATTTCTCAACCTTTCAATTTTTAATTTGAATTTAGGGCAATTGAATTTAAACTTAAACGCATTAGAAGATATCTATTTGGAACGTTTACCAAAGTTAACTACGTTAAGACTGGGAAATAATAAGATAAGAATCATTCCAAAATTTTGCAGTTTGAACAAAAATTCTAGTTACTTTCCAAACTTGAAAGTTCTAAAATTAAACAACAATCGTATAGAACATATTAGCAATTTGCAATGTCTAGAGAAACTCAGAGTCCTGAGTTTAAGTTTCAATCTTGTGGAAAATATACCAAGTTTTGTTTTTAACAAACTTTCCAATTTACAACAACTGGATCTAATTAATATTGGCAGACCACTGAAAACAATTTCTGAATTTGCGTTTCAAAATCCTTCATTGAAAAAGATTAAACTAAGAGAAAACAATTACCAGTTCGGAGAAAAGGGAATTTCTTTACAAAGAGTGTTTGGTAACTGCGCAATACTTAAAGTGTTAGACTTAAGCCACAATGACTTATTCCCTGGAAATTTAACATTACCGCCGATATTGTCTAATTTTCCTGTACTTAGAAAATTGATAATGGACACCACACATTTAGTCATCCTCTCTAAAGATACATTTGGCAGTTTAAAGAATTTAGAGGAATTGGATATGACAAATAGTAGAATATATGATTGGGCAGATACAAACCTTTTTGGTAATATAACATTACTCAGGAGTTTATCTTTAGAACATAATAATTTAAACATGCTAAGGAAGACATCTTTTCCACCAAATGTGCTAAATAGTCTTGAGCGAATTAATTTAGCAAAAAATCCTTTTCATTGTAATTGCTCTTTAATGTGGTTTATGAACTGGTTACGTGATACAAAGATCGAGAAGGTGGGATACCCAAGTAAATTTTACAAATGCTCATCGCCGGGTAACATGGATGGTGTACCTCTGAACGAATTTAATCCAACAATCGACAGCTGTACTCCATGGAATCCACATTTTACGACGGCAATAGTTTTGTCGGCTTTCGTTGTGGTCGTTTCAGTTTTATTCTACGTCGTTGTTAAATGTCAGATGTATCTCAAGAACTATATATATCTTCTTCGTGTAAAATCTCGCCAAACTATTGGAAATATTCAAGAGGAAGGAATAGAAAACAAATATGAGTATCATGCGTTTATCATATACTGCCATTCTGATGAAAACTGGGTACACAACCATTTTGTAAAGAAGCTTGAAAGAGACGGTGACTTCCGGTTTTGTATTCATCAAAGAGATTTTGAAATAGGCGAACGAATTACAGACAATATAGACACGTGTTTAAAGAAGTCATGGAAAGTTGTTGTAATAATGTCCAACGATTTCGCAAAATCTGAATGGTGCCAGTGGGAGGTCGACGTCGTTCAGGAACGCAGACGACGTCAGGGGCGTGACGTCGTCGTACCGATAATGCTTGAAAATATATCATCAAGAAACATGACAGGTTCATTGCTAACGCTACTGGATAGTACATCCTATTTGAGTTTTCAGACAGGGTTTGGGGAAAATATGTTTTGGAGGGCTGTTACAGAGAGTCTTCGAAAGCCAATAGGTTTACCGCCAGTATCTGTTTTGTGACATATTCACTTATAGAGGTGCGCTTTGAATTAGAGTTTAATTAAAGAAGAATTTGAATGGGGGGTTCAAAACATGTCACTTTTTTCTGACACTTTGCCCATGTTTGGAGTTTTTCAATTTATATGTCTTTTTGTCGGATGCATAAAATGTATTTAAAATCAATGTCGTTTCCTTATATTTATTATTAACGGACGACAGACGACGAGTGCACAATAGCTTACATGAGCTTTTGATTACTTCAGTAAAATCTACTTAAATGATTGTATCTTAGACTTAAATACCAAAATTCAGAACAGAAAATGAAAGATCAATCATGAAAAAAATGCTTCAAGAAATGTAAATCCCTGCAAGTAAGTAAACTAAACTTCGACAAAAAATTGTATATTGCCTTGGACAATCAGTTTACTGTGTTTGTAAATAGAGTATCTCGAACAAAGTTGAGGAGACTTGTTGTTTTAACATCCTTTCTTTTCCGTTCTTGATCATGAACTTAAACACGTTGACAAAGTAGTAGCCCCATATCGGCCCCAAAATTTAACTTCGATATGCCTGATTGGAAATGCAGGGGTATAGTGTTCACCCCAACATTTTATAAATTCCAACATCATTTGGTTTATAAGTTTATCAGGAAGGAGAGAAGTGAGCTAAAAATCAGTCTATTTAAAAAAAATCTCGATATTATATATTTTCCCTTGATTTTCATGTATAAATCGGTGAATATGAAATGGCCACACTCGTCGACAAAAAATATTTGTGATAGAAATGTGTATGTTTATGTGATAAATTGATTATCAAAAATTTTACGGTGGTCGGAGAACGTTGCAAATACTAATTTTAACAAAATACGACACAAGAAAACAGTAAATATGGGTAAAATTTGAAGAATTTTACAACTTATGTCCTGTTTGGACCAATAAGGCTACATCTCTGATGTAAAAAAAATAAAAATTTTACAAATATAAAAAGTTCAGAAATACCTTTAAGTTAACTCATTTTGAGTAAATTTACTAAGAAATGACGTAGCTTTAAAAAAAAGTAAAAAATACCGATCCGATTTGAGGCCTTCGTGGCTTTACTCCTAAGGAGTATCCTAACCTGCTGAGATAATAGAGTGGCCACATATAGAGTTGTTATCCATTTTAAAAAAATCAAAAATTGCTGCCATGTTTTTACATTGTCCGAATACATTGAAATTTAATTTGTAGGCATACTTTGTTTATTCAAGGCGGTTTTCGGACGAATCATATGTTTGTATCCCGATACAATGAAATACATTCATCTTTGTATTTTGTGATCATGATCGTTTATACCCCCAAAACTTTTAGCGATACACACAAAAATATGTTTCCAGCAATATCATATACTTTCAACTGCTTTAACGCTCTGCTATAAATCAATATTTAGTACAGGGTGACTTTTTTACTCAGTCGAAAAACAAAAAGAAACAACCAACCAACTTATTATTATTATTTTTTTTTTTAAAGCATATTTTACATACGATACTCAGAAAGGTATCTAAGTCCATAGGACTACAGTTTGAAATTAAACCTGAATTATTTTATTTTCATCACTGATTTATTTTAGGCAATTTACGAAATTAAAAAGGTGCTAAACAAATCTGTTATTACCCTGTGATTGATGGTTGCCATCCGTCTATTTAATTAAAAACTAACACCTTTAAAACCTGAAGCAAATAATATTTGCATAAAACAATGACTTGTTTTACTATTTAAAAACTTAAAATGATTCAGAAAACTCAGGAATCGTCAACATTTCCATTCAACATGAAGTTTGTTTTCGCCTTGTGCATTGCCATTATTGCCGTTCAGGCAGTGGCTGTTTTAGCTGATGACCCAAATGCAGAAACAACTAGCATGGCTCAAAATGTAAGTAAACTGTTGTTTATGATAATGATATTGATTACTTGGATTGCCGCTTTGGTTAACGTATGGTAATCTGAAGACAGTCCAATATATTTACTCTGCATGATTATAAGCAAAGAAAAGGAAAGGAAGACAACAGTCTAATAATAAACTGCTATTTTGTATTAAATTTTTCTCCAATTATCCTTTACCTTACACAGTGAATATATTTGGACAATCCTTAGATTTCAAGCGTTAAACTATTGCTTTTTAAAATGTTTAAATGAGCCTCAAGTAAAAATAATTACATATACTTTGTGCACATTTTCTTGAAAGGCTCATTTGCCCCTCCACCTCAAAATATTAATAGAAACTCGTGAAGTCTATTAGGATTAATGACCCTATTGCATTTTTCATACTCTCTACATACTAAAAAAATGTGTTGGTTTTTTTTCCAACCCAATCTAACGTTTACAGATGATTCGATAATTTGTATATATGCTTAGGGAAGAAATTTGTCTTTAAATTGCCAAAGCGCGGATATATGTTTTTACAGTGAATGTGTGTAAATAAGGATTACGTGTAATCCCTGGAATAAATTGGGGATTTCACGTAATCACTGAGCGTTTAAGGGATTGTATGTGATCCCTAAAATTTCTAGGGATTACACGTAATCCCTGATTTTTTTGAAAATTTTACACGTTATCCCTGAAAGCTTACCCATTAATAATACCCTAGCTATGCCACTGCTATATTTCTCATGCTAGGCTAACATTGTTTAAAGTTTCTTAAAATTTTCAAAGGATCAATTTAAAGTTTTAGCCAACTGCTTATGTACAAGATATAAGAGGATTTTTTAAAGTATAAGAAACAAAACCTCTTAACCACTGCTGCCAAATAATTAGCCCCCCATTTTGGTGGGGAGACATATATATTGTTTTTGTCCTGTCCGCCTGTTTGTCTGTCACAAATTTTGTCAGCGCAATTTCTCTGAAAACTCGGTATGTAGGAGAGAGACATTTAGATCCATAATTTTTTAATGGGAGTAATGGCCCTTTGAACTTTGAAATTCGACGAAAATCTTTCTTGTTAATATTTTTGGATACACTTTTCCATTTAATAATGTTGTTTTGAATATTCAATTATTTTATGTACACGCTATTTCTCTCTGATCCATGATGGCTGGTTTTCACAATAGAATATTTGTGTGGTTTATGGTACCATTAAATCATACGTACAAGCTTACAAAAGCTTACAATAGTTAAAACACAGAATGACAAGGATGTATAAAGGAAGAATGTATATCATCAAAACTAATCAGAAAGTTCTAAAAATGGATAGACAATGACATATGAAAACAGTAATTTTTGTTTGACATGTTGTCAGATTTGTATTAATTTTCAAAATATATTAACAGCAAACCTGCCAGAAAACTATGCAAATTCGTTTCAAAACAATATTTCATCATGAAAGACTTATTTTGGCAAAATATTGTTTCTAGGGAATGCAAGTTGGCTGACACTGAGAACTTATTAGTAGATATAGAAAAAAATAAATGCTTCATATGGCCATTCCGAGAATTTTGTTCATCTTAAGTGAAGCAAGGGTCTAAAATGTTGAAAGTCAAGCTTGAAATTAAAAAAATCAGCTATATGCAATCTTGGTTCTAGTTCCATATTGAAAGCTTAAGTGACCACTTGTATAAATGGAGATGCAAATAAAGGTTAGAACAAAATTACCGAACTGGGAGGATCAATCTCAATGTCCAAGAGAAAAGAAAAAAACATTGAAGACACCCTGGAATAGTTATAGATCGCAATGGTCCTGACTTGGTACACGCATTTCAAATGAAATGGTGGGTTAAACCAGGTTTTATGGCGCGCCGAACCTCCCTCTTCCATTAAGGACCGGTAGTAACACACAACGCAAAGTATTAAGCTAGTTTAACTCGATACTTTTCTGCATTAATTCAATAGATATTTCATGAAAGGATATAGAGTAAATGAACACGAGACCATAACGCATATGCTAACTTCAACTGTATTTCGGAATTTTTTCCCCATCAGCAGCACTAAATCCTTAACATGGGAAATTAACCAATTTTAGAATTTGTTTAAAATACATAAAATCAATAGAAATCCAAATGATAAGCAATTCCAAATACAGCTGATGTTGTTAGATGTACCTTATTAAACTTGTGACCTTTTGAATGTAAAAAGTCACTGTGTTGTTTTTGCCATTGGAGTCAGGTGTCCGATACAGGTCCTTGGAACCCTTGTAACAAAGCACACACAAGCAGATATTTTTCATGGTCATGTTTTCTGATATACCGTATAGAGAAATACAAAAAACTTGAAAAATCATATTTGAAGAAAATCCAAGATATATGAAAAACAGTAAAAAGGCATAACAAATTATAGATTTTTGTTTAAAATTGTTATTTAACAATAGAAAAGTAAATAAAAAAATCAGGGATTTCACGTAATCCCTGGACAATATAAGAGATTAATCTAAACTCCAAGCAATTTAGGGATAACACGTATAAACTGAGTTTATCGATCGCAAACTATAGTTAACAGTCGATAAATGTTGTTTGTGTAGTTAAAATAGTATTTGCATATCGAAAACTATAGTTATCACAGATAAACTGGGTTTCACAGACGAAAACTATAGTTAGCGAATGATAAACCCAGTTTTCCGGTGATAAATTGAGTTTAACGAATGAAAACAATAGTTATCGAACGATAAATCCAGTTTATCAAACGCAAACTATAGTTTACGGGTGATAAATCCTGTTTTGCGTTCATCAAATAGCATTTGCGCCTGGTTAATTAAATTTATGGCTGATCGCAAACTGTAGTAAGTGAGCGATAAACCCAGTTTATCAACAGTAACCTATAGTTTACGTTCGATAAATGTTTGTTACTACTGCATCCATACACATTCCCTGTAACATATACATGTAGATGGCATGTTTCACGTACACTTATTCCGCATCTCATTTTTCTATGTATTTTAAAGTAATCAAAATATTTAAATATGGAAGACGTGGAAAAAATTAAGTCAGGTGAGGAAATGTTTTATTAAAGATTAATTTCAATCAAATGTTAATTTTGCAGGTTCGTGGGGATGTAGAAAAGATATTGAAAGAGAAGTACAATCAGTTTGTTCTGGTTTCATTCAAGGCACAGAAAACACCTTTGGGAACGAACTATTACTTAAAGGTAAAATAAGACCCATAAAAAAATAATACTTTTTCCTAATGCTCTTTAAAGACATAGAACCTATCATTTTGGCAATTTTTAAAAAATACTAAAATTCACACTATTTGAAGAATACATTGTAAAACCTTTGAAGAAACTGTTAAATTTACAAAAAAACCTGTCAGAAAGTATTCTTTTCGACGGAAAACTGATGAAAAAAACGCAGTGTCAAAAAGGAGGACAAACTAATTATAGAATGTAAACACTTGCGGGTACTGGTAAACTGAGAAACAAAAAGTAACCAAACGAAACGGAGCTGCACAAAAATGATATCGGTAAAGAAGGAAACGTAAACAGTAAAATAAGCAACCGAAATCTGTATTAAGAAAGGAAACGAAATCAAGCGAAACTGGTAAAAAGGAAAATTGAATCGATTTTAGCCGACACCAGTCGTTTTTCTTAATTTACCGATTTCGTTTTCTCTTCGCCGCGTTTGGTTACATTTCGTTTCTCAGTTTAACAGTACCCAGTTTACAAAATGTAAATATTTATGCTGGACAATACTTAATCAAAGCTAATAATCAAAATAAGATTATTTTATAGAAAACTGCAAAACATTGAGTTTTTATATTGGTAAAGGTAAGTTTTAGATAGTATATTTTTAATATATGTACTTTTTATTCAATGTAAAAAATTGCAAAATTGATAGGTTCTATGTCTTTAAATGAATACTTGTTTCTTTTCGTCTAATTTTGAAAAAAAAAATGACCAAAATGATTTAAACAGGATGTTGAATTTCTAACTCCTGGGACAAGAATAATGTAATATTTTAAGAAAGTAAGAAATTAAAAAAAAACTTAGATTTTGATGGTTTTCCAACACACTCGTCTGTTAAAGATTAAGTCACTAAAGACGCTCAAGCCTAACATACTAGAATATTAAAAACACAAGATGAGACCAAATATATCCAATAGGATACCAATTGAAAATGCCCATGCATGGGAAAACAATAATCGAAGCTCTTAAATAATATTTTGAAATTTTAATTGGAAATGTAGCCCCATTTACATGCACAAATTATATATACGTATGTAAATAAACACATGTGCAAATTTACACATGTATTTATGAGCAAAAATGCTAAGCATTTACATGAGTTTTATGCTAAGTGTGTATTTTTATAAATTAATTCAAATGAGTTGGCTGCACCAATATGAACTATACGTATACCGATATGTGATCCCGTTACAGTCATTTTGTATACCCCTTGATTTCCTAATGAAGCCCTGTTATTATGGTCTTAAAAATTTACAGTTTCCCACCCACCGTTTTCTCTGTCTCAGTGTGTGTAGGTTCAACCAGAATTCAGCATTGTATTTTCGACAAATAAAGGTTGATTATGTGAAACTGTGTAATGGTTGGTCATATCCCACACTGGCAAGTGTTCCAACAAGTATGACCTTATTTCTGGAAAGAATTCTTCATTTTCAGTCACCATAGCATAGGTATGGGTTCCAGATTGTGCGAAATTTATGGGGAAGGCTTTCGTTACTTTCTGGATGCATTAGCCTTATAAATAATGGTGCGTTGAGGGTATATTGGCCTGTCTTGTGAGTTGGTTCGTTTTCTTTTGCTTTGTGGTCGTACATAGGCCCTTTTTGCATGACTGGCATACATGAGTCTGTGTTATGGATGCTGTGTTCTGGGTTCAGCGTGTTGTTTCAATTAGTTCTTGTCCTGATTATGACTAAAATATTGTAGACTGGACATAAAACAATCAAACAAAAATATAAAGACCAATTCAGTAATACAACAACTTTCTTTCTTTATGGTGTCATAAGATTAAATGTGAAAGTCACGTTGGTGCAACTTAAACCATGCTATAGTTGTCCCGTCGCCTTTCTCAACATACAGTTTCGAATTATAAAGACTCGAAATAGAGTTTAGCTTTCCGTCCGTCCGTCCTTCCATCTGGTTTGTTTCCTAAATCCAAATCGTAGCTTTCGGCCTAAGAAATAAGGAAGAAGTCTATAGCTTATGGGTAAAGAGGTCACAGGCAAAGGTCAAAAGTTATGCAAAACTTAGAAAAGGTAGTGATATTGCCCCAAAGCATGCATGATTATACTTAGAAATATGCATATCCATGCTTATTGTGTATGAAAGATGCAAATTTGTGTTGGAGGAATTTAGAGTTAAGGTCACTAGTTAAGAAAAAAATGATATTGTAGAGTAATATTGGTTTCTCATGCATAACTTATAAACGCCTTTATATAATTTCATAAAACTTACACGTCGTAGAGGTTATGGTGCACGAAAGATGCATGTGGATTCTGGAGTAAAAAGCTTTAAGTTCGAAGTCACTTGGTCCACAGGAAGGGAAAAATCGAGCAATGCATTTCTTTGAATTGCGTTTACATGCACAAAATTTAATTAAAAAGCATATGTAAATGTACGCATAAAGATTTACATCTGGTCCTGAGACGCTGTAAATTTACACCATGTGCAAATTTACATACATGTATTTGCATTTACATGCAGCATTTACAAACATGTGTAAAATTACATACGTATGTAAAAATGAATACGTATGTAAAACTGTGCATGTAAATGCGGTTCCAATACAAATCATCTCTTACTGCTGGAGTGTGTTAACCTCGGTGCGACACAAGGCTTTACCAGTAGAGCCAACAATGTGACCTCGAATCAAAATGGTAACAGCATATCAGGCTAGTTATTTATAACTGTGTCTGGTGCACGGAAAAAAAACTATGTCCATGATCTTTTTAAGTCTCACATCGATTTATTTTACAGGTGAGAACAAATGATGGATTCCTCCACGTCAAAGTTTTCAAGTCCAGAAAAGGCGCAGTTAAATTTGTCAAAGTAATTGGTGGAAAGAAAGCAAACGATCCTTTGAATTTCTTTGACTAGAATTAATTGGTGCATCTGACATTTTAAAAGGAATAAAAATATTACTCCGCTGTCTGATTTAACTATTTTTTTCATTGGAAAAAATATGAGAGAAATGAGAGGAAGATTTCGACTACATGCGGGTTTATTCGTGTATTGTCCTAATTTTGAAAATGTTTTTACGCTCAGCTAATCGTTGATTTCACAAGAAGTACTCGCTTTTTAACGTTATTTGCATAGTTGGATGCAGTAACGTGGTGTTTTTAGACGTTTTATTCTTGTTTTTTTTGTGTTCACTGGTTATTGAATAGATGATATGATATTATGTTTTTGAGAAATCAAAGGCTAAATCTGTTCTTGGAATTGTATGAGAACATTGAAAGTTCGAAAACATTTTGTTGAGATTTCTGGATCAAAGAGGAGACATTAACGCTTTGTTGAGAATTTCTCATGCTTGTTTTTCGTTTTCTTTTTTTTTATTTTTAGGGGGGAGGGGTTGCGTATTTTTGGGGTTTTTTGGGTACTCTTTAGCTTTAGTGTCACTTGTGTTAATAAAGTATCAATAACGGTCACATTTTCTGTCTTCAGACAATTTTAGTTATTAGTAGACCTATCTGTCTTTTTTCATTGCAAAAGTACGAAAATCTGTGTGAAACGGTGGATTCATACACTAAGTTCAAGGGGGAACGGTGCAAAGACTAGTAAACAAATGTTTTAGTATTAAAGTGTCCACGTTTTTGTGGGAATTGGGTTCTTTATATGTGATATTTTGATTTCTAAAAGATTTTATTCCTCAACTGAGGCATGGAACCCCTTCATATGAAAATCCATCTGTTCTGTTTCATGTTGTAATTACGAGAGGTTTTTTTCACGTGTATTTACAAAAATATTTGACAACCTTTAATTATTAGAACTATGCTGTACTCGCAGTTAGGCAATGCCTATTTCATATTATACTCTTCAAAAAAGTTACACATATTAGTTAGAAGATTTCCTATATGTTTTATACAAACCCACAAAGAGGGGCCCAAAGCGGAACTCCGTCATTTTTTTTCACCAAAAAGTGAAGGCCGCCTCTCTTTGGCCCCTCTTAACCGGCAACTTGGATAATGTGCGGGGGAGGTATCGTGACAAATATTGGCTTTCAAAATAATAAGAATAGCTATCTCATTACAAGGGCTTATCACTTATACCTCTTAAAATATACAATATCTACTCGTACCATCTAAAACACTTAAAGTCATTTGGTCTTTTAATTTTTTTATCGCATCTTATAGTAAGGAAATTAAAACTAGATGAATACAAGTACTTGATGTTCCATGTTGATATATATGATGTCCGTGTATTTAGTAAAACCCATTGTTTCTTGTCTTTATAACCTTTACAACTTTTGACGGTATTGAATTGTATTTCTCTGCAATGATTTTTATCATAAAAAAATAGCATTCAAAATATTTTAAGGAAAAAACCTAGCCCCCTTTTAAGTTTGACGCGGTCCCACAGTACAAATTAAAATGACAACAAAGTTCCAGACATTTCATTTTGCTACGCATGACGAGCGTTTCGTCTATTTAAGACTCATCAGAGGCGCTCTACCAAAAATATTGAAAAATCCCAAAACTATATGATTATGAAGAGCATAGAACACTAAAAATGAAACTAAAAATACCGGAATGGGGAACCAAATTATAAGATGGTCAACCTATGTCTGGGGTAGGAAGAACCTTAGGGTTTACACAATTTTGAAATTTAAACGGATAATTTAAAGCTTTGATGTGTTCTCCAACACAAACTGTGTGTAACAAATGGGGCACAATATGTTTGTCGTGTTCTTATGTTTTTTTGTGTGATGATTTGATGTCTACAGTTTTTGTCTTGGCCTTTTTCGGACCTACGACACCTTTGCTTCTTTTTAAAATATTGCATTGACCAGGAAAAGGTATAGTTTGGTTCATTTTAGCCTACTTAGCATACTTTAAAGTATAAATAAGGTAAGAAGTTTGTACAACTAACGATTTCTGTCATATTCGCTGAACATTGACAAAATACAAGGTATCAAAGAGGGTGCATATTTCAAGAGTAACCTCCCTTCATCAGCTCTTTCGAATCAAACATTGGGAGAAAAAAATTGTACAGTATCGAAGGAAAAGTAAAGTTCGAAAATTAAAGCCAAGTACAGAACCGAGAAAAACTCTCCGAAATTTTCAAACCTGCATTAATAAGAGACCGACCATTTATAATAACTTTGAAAGAAGCTTACTTTTTTATACCTAAAAATATTGAATAAGATGTTTGATGAAAAAATAGTTTGCAGCAAGCAAAAATAAAATGTTCTTAAGGGAGATTAAGTGGTAATAATAATAAAAAAATGTTTTGTCAGGGCCCTTTTTTAACATTTTTTGATCAGGACAAAAACACAAGGTCCCCCCATTTCAAGCTAAATGGTCGGTCCCTTAAACTACAGGATTTGAATTCCATATAGAGATATGCGTGACACCAGACAGGATACTAAAATTGTACTTCATAGCATGTCATTATATACAGGATCATTGTAAATTATTCCATTTATAAGTGACATAATAAGGATATTATTCAATATTTAATTGAAAATATATGTATATGAGTGCAAATTATCACAATGCTTGTAAATAGACATTCGGAACCCGCCGAATTTGCCACCAGGTCACATATTAATTGATCATGTACAATAAACATAGTTAAAAATACTGCCACTAACATGACTAAGTAATATAGTCTTACAAATAACGCCAAATTGTCTATAACTGTTCATAAACCAAGAAATATCAATCATGAAAAGATATGAAATCCGGTAAACAGTAGTTATATTAATTTAAAAGATTCGTTTGTTTTCATCTAGGCAGAAATTTACTTTAATATTCATACTTCTTGAAGAAAGATCCATTGAGATAAAGACTAAAGAAATAAAAAAAAATATTACTTGTTAAGTAACATTACATAAAAGTTTAAAGCATAAAATTTTAAAAAGTACCATTTTACACACTGAAGCTAGTACGGCACCGGCCATTCAACTTGAAAGAAGGGGTTCTGTTTATTCATAAGAAACATTTTGAATTTGAGTTTTGATTAAAAGGTAGTTTTAGATGACAGAGATCAAGAAAAACAATTCTGAAGAAAGGTTTCTGTTATACTAGTATTATATGGAATGATGTAAAGAATGAACGAAAATTATTTTGGCATGTCGCCTATAGAAAGATTTCCGCGCTCCACGTGGAAAATAAAACTTCATGATCAGAGCAAAAACAAGCCCCTCCCCTTTGCAGGTTTATCATAGTAGAGGGTCAGTTGTCTTATTAATTTCATTCTTTTACATTCTGTGTCAACTTTTCAGGGGCTACCATGTTTTTTTTTCATAAAAACAAATGAATCATCACAAATATGAACGGTAAAACATGACTAATGCTTCAGAGTTTTTTTTTTTTTTGTCATCACATTTATAAAAATCTGTGTCATATCTTAACATATTATCAATTAAGAAGAGCACTACACAAAAGAACATGGAATTCTATAGTATTTGCAGACTGAGTAAAAATATAAAAGTTCTAGATAATAACCCTATTAACGTAGCCAGTCATATCAACGGTCTTAAATTTCAACATATATCCTTGCAACTTCAGTCTAAAAGAGATCGACACAAAACTTTTGCCCCATACAAGGCACCCGATGTTACCGTTTTCCACATTTTACTTTATTTATCCCACCATGGATTTGTTGTTACGTGTCCATTCATTGGTGGATGAAAATGATCATGATTATGGTGGTCATGGCTACCATGATGATGGTTGCTATGATGATCGAAAAACGAATTAGTTGGCATTATTGCCATATTTTGAAAATTGTCTCTGGTGATTGTCGGTGACCTTGTCGACATAAAGTTCATCAACCGATTAGCCAGCATCTGGCTTTGTATATTTTGACCAGCAGACGAGAACGACGAGTGCTGATTGTTACTATCGAGTCCAAACATCGACGCTAACATCCGTCTTCTCTGGTCCAACATCCCAGGAGGTTGTCTACTAATGGACGACGGCGTTACAAAAGATGATTTGGTTGTCTTTGTTGATGTAGATTGGTCATTTTCATCCTCTTCATCATCAGCCTGTTTATTGTTTTTTGTATTTGGGTTGATTTTAGAGTTAAAAAATACAAGTTTGTCTGATAAAGTTACTGGTTTTGCAGAAACAACAGACAGTGCTGTGTCATCTGGTTTTACAGTGTTTGATATTTGTTCTTGGTTATTTGTATCTACGTTCATTAGTGATAACTGATCTCCTGATAATGGGTTAAGAGAAGAAGGCACAACATCTAATGGCTGTCGATTTTCTTCAACAACATGATTATCAATAAAACTTTGACTAAGATCATTGTTAATGACCATTCTTGAATTTATAATATTTGGTTGAATAATGGTTGAAATCTTGAATTTGCTTTTCTGTGTAGATTCATTATTTACGAAAATTTTATTTATCTTTTCAACAGAATCGTCATTGTCATTATCTTTAATAATTTCTGTTGGGATGTCAATATTCGTATCTGCATCCAGATGTTTAGCGCCGTTTTCATCGCTCTCCTCAGAAGTTGTCGATAATACGTCACTTTTTCCTTTTTTGTCATTTGTTTTATTGTTTTCCACGGAATCATCAATTACCATTTGCCCATCAGTGGTATCTTCTGAATCATCTTCCTCGCTGTTTTTAGTAGAATCGCTAGGTTCTGACTTGTCATTCTCATCATCGTTGTTTTGTTCAATCGGGGTCATTCTTTGATGTAACATATCGACGAAAGTATTTCTTTTTTCATCGCTGTCATCTCTATTGCTTTTGTTCAAATCGTGTGTCTGCATTATTGTTGGAGTTTCCAGTAAAGAACTGAAGGTATCAACCGAATTTCTTTGACTGTTAATATGATCATGACTATTTTGAAGTAAATTGGTTTTGTCATTGTTTTCATCTGCGGATTTAGGTGTAGATGAAACAGAATGAAACATACTAGATGGTGTGGTAAACGAATTGGCATGTATACCGAGAAGCCGATTTATAAAATTCATGTCTGGATTCAAATTAATATTTCCTGATAATGATAAACTATTTGACATGGGAATAAAATCTGAAAAACCTGATTCGGAATCACTGTTTTGGAACGGAAAAGGCTGGGCTAAATCGGCCATTTCGGAAATAATTCGAGTGTTAGATTCGCCACTTTCACTGTCAGACATTTGCAATTGTTGAAGTTTTGGTGAAGAAGTACTTGTTTGACTTTCGTTTGAGTCATCATCATCGTCGCCTTCAATCTTTGTAGGTTTCTCATCATCATCATCATCATCATCTGCAGGTTTCCCTACTTCATCGCTGTTATAACTTTCTCGGCTTTCAATTTGTTTGATGGTGATTTTGCCTTTTTTATTTTCCTCATCGTTCTCATCAGAATCATCTCCTTGATCGTTTTTCTTGTTTCTCAGCCCAACAGCACTTATCAGTTCACGTTCATTTATGTCATTATCATTATCATTTATTTCATTTTTATTTAATATTTCGTTTAAATTTTCGATAACATTGTCAACATTACCGTTTTCAAAATCAAAAACTTCTAAATTTTCATCACCGTATATCATATCATCTCCCATCGCTTCATGAACATCGTCATAACTGATGTAGTCATTGGCGCCATTCATGCTACGAAGATCTACCTTATCGGATTCCCTACTATTGTCATTTTCATAACTGTCAATTTTATATGCTTTGCCAATACTATCCAAACTTTTGTCGTTACTGTTATTGCTATCGCTTCTGCTGCTTAGTTTTTCCTCTGAACTGTTTTGGACATCACTTTTGTGGTTATCTTCATCATCTACCTCATAGCTATCTTGATTATCATCATCATTAATGTCTCTTTCGTTGGAGTTTATTGACTGTTTTTCTCTAGTATTTTCTTCTGAAGATTTTTCACTGTTTTCATATGATTCTGAGCTTTTATCTGTACTTGAAGATGAATCTTTGCTGTTTTTATTGTCCAATGAATCATTTTCATTATCACTATCATCTTTTGATAAATCTGAATCATTTTCAGAATCAACATTTTCCTGACTATCTCCAGATGACTCATTGCTTCCATTTGAAGGGCTCCTCACTTTACTTTCTGACGACTCTGAATCATCTGATTTCGTGTCCATTGAATCTTCGTTACTGTCTTCTGAAATATTAGCATCTTCGTCGGTGTTTTCGTCGTTGTTATTTTCATGCTCTGAACTTTTATCCGCTGCTTTGCCAGTATTTTTATTATTTTCATCACTGACATCATCTGAGTCGGAGCTTTCATTGCCGTTTCCAAAAGTACTTATTTCTTGGGAATCATCACCTCGACTACTTTGGTCAGCATCAGTAGCTGAATCTTGGCTTTTTGTCGTTCTGTTTTCACTTTTATCATTCGAAGTGTCGGAAGAATCTTGATTATTTTCGTTGCTGTCACTCGAAGCCTCAACTGAATCTTCACTACTTTCCTTGCTGTTTTCGTTGCCGTCACTGGAAGTTTCCACTGAATCTTTACTACTTTCATCACTGTTTTCCTTGTTGTCACTCGATGGTTCTACTGTATTTTCTTGACTACTTTCCTGGTTGTTTTCGTTGCTGGAACTCGAAGCTTCTACTGTATTTTCTTGACTACTTTCCTGGTTGTTTTCGTTGCTGTCACTCGAAGCTTCTACTGTATTTTCTTGACTACTTTCCTGGTTGTTTTCGATGCTGTCACTCGAAGCTTCGACTGTATTTTCTTGACTACTTTCCTGGTTGTTTTCGTTGCTGTCACTCGAAGCTTCTACTGAATCTTGACTACTTTCCTGACCGTTTTCATCGCTTTCTCTAGAAGCTTCAGCTGAATCTTGACTACTATTCTGGCTGTTTTCGTTGCTTTCGCTAAACGTTTCAGATGAGTTTTCACCACTTTCATAGTTGTTTACGTTGTTTTCACTCGAATCTGAACTTTGATTACTTTCCTTGTTGTTTTCGCTACTTTCACTTAAAATTTCGGTCGATTCGTAGCTGCTTTCCTGACTGTTTTCGTTGCTCTCACTCGATTCTTCATCAGAACCTTGACTACTTTCTCTGCTATTTTCGTTGCTTTCGCTCGAAGCTTCAGCTGAGACTTGACTGCTTTCACTTGAAGTTGTAGCACTTTCTTCTGTTTCTTTGCTGCTGTCGGATGAGTCTGAATAATCTTTCTCTTGACTGTCGGAAGATTTGCTATTACCACTGATTACATCGATTGATTCCGCTGAACCATTTGATAGTTGGTCATTTTCATCACTCTCTGTTGATCGCTCATTGGAGTTCTCTGAAATTTCATCGGAATCTTCGCTATCGTGACTATTACTATTATTATCACTCCCTTGTGATTCTGAAGATGAGTCTTCAGTTGATGAATCTGATTCAGATGAACTGTCGAAATTATTGTGATCTCCTTCGAAAAATCCATTTGAATTAGACTTTGACTGAAGAGATTTTATTGTAACTTTCTTCTTTGGCACCGTTGCATTTTCATCCGGTATGACAACCCGGATAATAATCTTTTCCTTTTGAACACCAACTGTGTTCGTTTGTGTCGTAGTCTCTGTGCTATCTTTTGATAGCTTTTTCACCTTTTCTATTGTCAATATTTTGTTTCCTTCAAATTGAGACAGATGTCCTTTTGGTATCTGGTTTGTTAGTCCCTTTAATGATCCCTGTACTACGTCTGTGTCTGGATTAAGCGTTGGTGGCAATACCATATCCTGAAAATATATTGAAAATAAATCAAAGAATTATATGGTAGGAAAAATTCCATTTAAAGGTAAAAAAAAGAATAAATAAATAGTAACAAAAATTGTTGAAATTAATACAATAGAAGATACTAAAATTTTCAGACATTACGCCATGGGCTTATATTACAGTTGACACAGCACCTGACGAGAGCACAAGTCATATAAACATATTGAGACTTTGATGCATCTACATTCAATCTAATCACGGCTACCAATGTCCAAAATTACAACGAAATTCGTTTGGAGAAATTTTCTGTTATGATTTTGGGGATGTGTGCTTTTATTTTTCATGTTTATTTTCATTCCTCACCTTCTTGTGGAAAATCGGAGAATGTAGTCATTCATAGCTATGGCTAGAGGATATGAAAAAAAAACATTCCATGACAATAAGCCGCTGCATGGAGGCATGCAAAAAATGTACATCCTTGGCACTTTACCACCCCCTAAAAGTGATTTAATTCAGGAATAGATTACCATGAAACATGTTTTTTTAAACAAAACTGTAGTTATTCTTACATCTAACTACATTCTGCTATTTTATAAATAAGGCTTGGAATAACAATATAAGTGAAGAATTCAAGCACATTTGTCGCTAACCGGACGTTCTCCTAACGAATTTTCTCGCATGTCAAAGAGATATGATTTAGGACATTTGTGACCGTGCTAATGTCAAGTATTCTTGCAGTCGTGGCTTAAAACGCTCTTTTGGAGATGGTGTTTATGCAATTTTTTTTGTCAATAGTATGAAATTCCCATTTATCTTGGCATTCGCCATTTTTAAATTTACTTTTCCATATCTGGTTAACTTCAAATATTGAATTAATTGATCAACATTACATTTTACTCAAATATTTCTAGAAGTAAAAAAAAAAATAGTTTGTAGCTATGTGAGGATCTTTATGTTGATTTGTCTTTTTGTAAGTTGAAATAAGAACTACTAATATGTAAATCATCATTCGTACTGCGTACTCCGTAATTGAATATGCTTAGAATTTTAAGAATATACAGGAAAGCATTGATGCATGATCAAAGTGCCCATTTCTTTAAGCCTGTGTGTGCCCCCTCCACCGTTGAAAAATTCTGGATCCACCACTGACATGCGCTTAAGGTCCTATGACATTTTCTATGAGATTAAATTTCTCTATAATAATAGTGTATCTATGTGTCCATTTTCTTGATTTTATATGCCGTTATATGCAAAGTCGTAAAATGCAGTCATTATAATTTTTTTCGACATCAAACATGATTCATTAAGTAAAGATGGTAACTTACAATTGGAGACAGGCTATTGTCTTTCTGTATTGAATTTGAATTTTCATTAATCATGGAGCCTTGTAATGCATTTGTTCCATAGTTGGGATAATTCTGAAATAAAAAATAAAGTTTCGATTCAATCTCCATTCTAAAAGTAGTATATGTGCTTCAATGATTGAAAGAAAAATTAAATTAAAAAAAAGAGATGTTGTCATGTACATGATAAAGAAGAATATAAGAATTAATCAATGTGAATACTTTGTTTTGAAACTTTTAAAAATTGATGGATATATTTTCCTTTTCTGATAATATGATAATACTCCATTGTGATTATCACAGATTTATAGTTGATTTCTTATCTATCTTTAATTGGTCTGACCTTACACCTTCTGTCTTTGTAACAAATGACTTATCATAATAAACATGTCAAATTTGATAGAATTATATGTGTTTAATTCATATTCACATAACTTATGACTATGTATGATACTTGTATTTTTTGTCTACAAATCTATATTGAGAAATCATCTTATTGGTTTTAAACTATGTCACCATTACATCAAAATAAGGAAGCAAAACTATAATAAACGTGTTTTATTTTATTTCATAAATGAATATTTGATTAAAAGTCGAAAACAATATTTGAATTTAAATCAAGTTTGTTTTCTCATAATTTACGTAAAAATGTTTTCAATTAAAGAAATAAAATATGACAGTGTTAATATGTTATCGATTGTAGCATGGATTACAGCAAGGATATCCAGTCCTCGCTGTGTTATTTGCATTAAATTTCAAAGTATGGAGTGTTTATATGTTCAGGTTGGTGTGTGGGTTAAAGCGAAGATGAACAATCCTCGATGTTTGCTAATATCAAATTTTAAAAATATTACATTAGAAATAAAAAAATATTAGATGATTTTGTAAAAATGTACGGCTGTTTATGGTACTGTATACATACATCAAAATTAGCAAAAATAAAAATTATCTGAATTAATACTTTTAATTATTTAGTCATTTTTGAATCATAGCCCTCAAATATCAAATTTGACAACCATGAAAAACCTTTAAAAACCTATATGAGTGTCACCTAACTATCGTGACCTCAAAAACAAACATTGGTGCTAGATTTAACCATGTTGTTCTTGTGGTGGTTGTACACAAAATGTCTAAAGTATGTTAAGTGACAAGAATTACATGACAATACAGAGGTGGGCGACAGACAATCACCATCATGATAATTAATAATCTGGAATATAGAGCATGTTACAAATAGATAATTAAGTGCGATGTGTTTGATCCCATTTATAATGTTCTATTTGTCTCATTAATATGATTATAACTTGTATTTTTTTGTTTAAGAAAATTTTTTATGAATAGAGACCGGGATAAATCAAATTGTTTGCCTTGCTGCAGGAAAAAATGAGATAGAATTAAAAAAAACAACGAATGATACAATTTGACCTAAGCAAAACGTTTAAACCAAAAGACTTCAAAATAATAATAAGAAAATACTTCCACAGCTTACAGAAGCCATGTTTTGTTAAAGAATAATTAATCTATAGGTATTGTAATTTGTTTAGACTGGATCAATCTACAATATACTTTATACCAATCTTACAAATAAGTAATGTCTTAAGTATTGTTGGATGACATTAATTTACGTACCACTGTTAAGTTTTCACCATTTGTTCTATTTAAATTTCCGGTCAAATAAAGCCCAACAAGTATACCAGTGACAGCCACAACAGCCAAACTACCAATAAGAACAGTGTATGCTATCCATCGCTTGGCTTGAGCATGAAATTTCAAAACAGTCTCCTGTCAAAAACAACACAAAATAAAAAATAAAAGAAAGCAAGGGAAAAATAAACGGAAAAATATATGGTTAAAAATAAGTTTCGCACGTATAGTTTAGTGGAAAAAAATATGAGATGTTTTGTATTTTAAGCAACTTCTTTATAAATATTTCTGTGTGTCCATGATAGTAATTATATTTGGTTATCAATATAAAAAATCCTGTTTGAAAGAAATATAGCTTACAATTTAAAAATGGTATATTTTCGAAAGAAAAAAACGTTACCATTTAGGCTTTTTCAGTAAAGTGTTAAAATTTGATTGTGAAATTAACATGTATTTGATATTAAAATCATCATAAAAAATCTTAAAAAATGAAGACGTATTTTTTGCAAAGTCCAAGAATATTAAATTATTTTTACATTGCTTACCTGTGTGCTTCGTACGTTTTCAATATCCTCATAATATTTATTTTTCATCTTTTTTTTAGTTTAAAGTTGCTTCTTGTTATGTAATACTTCTTTTTATTCTACTTTCACAAGCGATGGACAGCAGAGCTCTTCATATGACGAGATCGCGATTATTAAAATATGTGTTCGTCATGTTTTGAAGGCGGTACCTTATTTGATTAACAATTGTGTTTTGGCAATTAATAATTACGCTTGATTGATGTTATTAGATGTCTCGGGGCTAAATCATCGTTATAGCATTAACTTCCAATACATATTTCTTTGACACTAAAGAATATTGTTTTCTATGTGCAATAATGAACGATCAATTTGTAGACAATAAAAGTAAAAATTGTCATTTAAAACAAAAACTCATTATTTCTTTTATTATGATTTGATAAAGATAAGGAAGAAAAGGGCATCCTTGTCACATTCCTTCAAATTAAGCTTTTTCTCCCTCATACTGCAGTGATGAATTTGACAGTATCGTGATTAAAATTTGGAACAAACAACATTTGGAAAATAACAAAATTTCAACAAAAACAATATAAATTTTAATTTAATAAATTTGATGAACATAACAAACAAATGAATTAAGAAGAAAAAAATGAAAAATTGCGCACATTTAGTAATTTGCATTTGTGCGTCATAGATATTCTTAACGGACAAGTGTGAGAATTAGTACATTTTCATTGTTCTTGAATGTTCTTGCTTACCATACTATTTGTTTTGTGATTTATCATAGATTTACCTGGTATTATTAATTGCTAAACACAATTGTGCATGACATTCGGTAATATTTTGTCACTCAGTTTCGTGATCTAGATTAAATGAAATCATGATAACATCGTGCGGAAGACAACTTCCATTATATATTAATGACCACATAAAAATATGCAAAAGAGGACTCGAGAAACGAAATAACTTAACAAAATGAAAGTAGAAATGATGAAAAAAATTTGCTATACTAGTCACCTAAGGTTTTCAGCTATAAACAAGTGTTGCGGGATTTCCTAAATAATGACCTCAAAGCAAAACCTCCAGACTGTATTTGTGAAAAGTCCCCATTCAAATATGGTCCCTCTGGCCACGTTATCACTGGTGACGTCAACATCGTGTAATATGACTTACTTTGCGATTACCTAAATATTGTGAGCCAAGACGAATCAACTGGAACTATATTTTCAAAACAATTATGGATTCAGTTGAGGACTATGCCAGAAAATGGGCCAAAAAAGAACAGCAGAAAGAATGTGACGTTTTGTCAGAATGGGTAAAAGCTGTGAGGTCATTGGTTTTGAAAAGATTCAATTCTTTGAAAGGCTCAATGAGCACTAAGGCAACATCCATTTTCAGCAACGCTGATGTTGCCAAAACATTGTCCACCTTACATGCCAAATATGTTGTTTTACCTGCAGACAAAGCATCAAATAACATCATTTTTGTGTGCAAGAAACATTATATTGACTGTTTGACAGCTGAATTGGCGGGTGGTTGTTCTAGCAATAGCACCACATACACGGCAACAACACTGTCTAAGGAGGAATTATTGACAATCACAAATCTGTCATTTCCTCCTTCGGCCTTTCTGTTGGTGGCAGTAATGATGACATTCCATCCCTGTATTGGATTCCTACATTACATAAAAATCCATACAAACAGCGCTTCATTGCAGGGTCATCCAAATGCACAACTAAGCCTCTTTCAGTTCTGCTAACTTCAATACTTACGGCAATAAAATCTGGCCTCCAGAAATATTACGATTGTTGTTATTCTAGAAATGGTGTCAATTAAATGTGGATCCTGAAGAATTCGAAAGAACTGATGGAGATTCTTAACTCTAAATCAGTTTCATCTTGTAACAGCATCAAAACAATCGATTTCTCCACACTTTACGCTTCTATTCCACATGAACAACTGAAATCGAGATTGGCACAGCTGATTAAACGCAGCTTTTTCAAAAAGAATGGAAAACGCAGGTACAAATATCTTGTATTCGATTATACCAAGACTTACTTTGTCATTAATGAGTCTAAGAAAAAGAACAAATTTACAGAAGACCAAATAATCGACATGCTCAACTTTCTTATTGACAACATATTTGTTCAGTTTGGTGGACGTGTTTTTCAGCAAACAATAGGGATTCCAATGGGCACTAATTGTGCACCTTTGCTTGCTGATTTGTTTCTTCATTCAGACTTCTTACAATATCTTCTAGACAAAGAAGACCGTAGATTTACTGATATATATTGATGATGTCCTTTCACTAAACAATTCTCGATTTGGTGACTTTCTCCATCTCATATATCCCCAGGAGCTTGAGATAAAGGACACAACGGATTCTAGGAAGTCTGCTTCATATTTAGATCTACATCTCGAAATTGACTCTCAATGAAAACTTTCAACAAGGCTCTATGACAAACGTGATGCCTTCAACTTTCCAATCGTCAACTTTCCCTTCTTATGTAGCAACATTCCGTCCGCTCCAGCTAATGGAGTTTACGTATCTCAATTGATTCGTTACTCCAGAGCGTGTGGGACTTACATCGATTTCCCAAGCAGAGCGACACGTCTGACGCAAAAAATGCTCACACAGGGTTATGTTACTCCTCGGTTGCTGTCTTCACTCAAGAAATTTTACGGAAGACATCATGCACTTATAGACAAATATGGGATTTCGATCTCTCAGATGAGTGCAGATGTTGGTTTTTCATAGGGTGTTGTTTTGTCTTCCTTTACCGGATTTGACACGCTGAATGGACTATTGGCAACGCGACGGGTGTGCTATAGCAAGCAGGAACTGCTTACTCTTCCGGAGCACCCGAGTTCACTCTTGTTTCGACTGGAGTTCGCGTTGTTGATTGATATTCAGTTATTTTGTGTTTCCATGTTTCCACAAGTAACACGATATAATTATATATCACAGATTAAATTATCAGTTTTTAAGTCAAAACATTTGAATACAATGGTTTTATTTGTTCGTCATCACACTTTATAGTGTAAATGAAGCGAATAATAGTACTTGGTGTCATGGTTAAATTATATGTTTATGTCCGTCTGTCTGTTTGCTGATATTTTGTGAATAGGGGTTAATAACTGATTTAATTTTTTGAAAACAATTAATGTTCTGTCGAAACGTAGAGATTTTTATTTGACCTTCCAATGCTTTTAAAATGATTGTTGCTGATCAGAAGTTACTGCTTGAATTATGCATACTAATGTCAATTTTAAAACCGTTTTTAGATTTTCGCCTTGATATTTTGTATTTTGAACTATACGGATATAGAAATAAGATTTCTCGCGTATTTTTAATTAAAATATGCATAAATATTTGTGTACATTAATGCTAGCCTCTTTTGACTTTTTGTAGATGATAGAGTAAAATGTTGTGGTAGATTTGAACATTTTATTAGGGATGACAATGATTAATCGGTTACCCGGTTATTCGGTTGGAATGATCTTAACCGATTACTTTCAGTCATCGATTAATCGTTAAGAATGAAAAGAAAACTTATTGTTTTGTTACTTTTTCATAGAACATTTAAAACTCAAGTTAATAATCAGTAACATGATGAAATTTGATTGAAATGGATAATTAGCGACGATTATTCAAAGCCATGAAATAAGTTGGGACAAAATTCTTTATACAAACTATAGATAATAGTAAACATTTAACATTAAAGATTACAAGCGTTGCTAATTGCATTTTAATTGATTTCATTTGCTAAAACTGTTTTGTTTTTCATTGTTTGCTTCTGGGATTTTTTTCTCGTCTCTTTGTCTATTGAATTTATCATTGCCTTTTTGGGCTTTGATATTCTATTGTCATATTGGTACTCCTTTGCCTCTTTCCATTGCGAGTTCAAAGTTACATGTTTTAAAACTTATTAATACACAATCAGTTTTTCCTCTGTAACAGGGTTGCTCCCCTTCGTACATTAATTAGTAGAATTAAATAGCCAGCCTTTATCCCTGAACAAGGGAAGTACTTCTTTGGTTCAGAGGTAGAGCGACTGACTGTAAACCTAGAGGTCCCGGGATCGAGTCCCGGTCAGGACATGTCGATTTTGTGAAGTAATTCATGCTCTCCGGTTACATTGGCGCCCAACTAAAAAACCCACGGTGGTTAGAAGGATTCCTAGCCAGGGTTATGTTGTGTTAAGAGTCATACATTGAGGTATGATGACTCTTGAGGAGGGGGAAGTGTAACAGGGCTGCTCCCCATCGTACATTAATTAGTAGAATTAAATAGCCAGCCTTTATCCCTGAACAAGGGAAGTACTTCTTTGGTTCAGAGGTAGAGCGACTGACTGTAAACCTAGAGGTCCCGGGATCGAGTCCCGGTCAGGACATGTCGATTTTGTGAAGTAATTCATGCTCTCCGGTTACACCTCTATTCAAACTATACGCCGATTAAAAGCTTTTAAACGCGAATTGTTCATTTTTGGACTAGCATTAACGGGAATCCGAAGGGCTAAAATGGCTTAGTCACAATCTAACATTGTTTTTTTTCCGCAATTTATTTTGACTCAACACCTTGACTTCTTTTGTACTTACATGTATCACTCGGATAACCGGTTAATCGGTCGGAAGATCTTACGATTAACCGGTTTGTATATTTTGAACAGTTTGCCATCCCTAATTTTTATAGCTTTTTTCGTGACATTATTATTTACACAGGGTGGGAACGGAAATTGTACGCAAAACGAAAATATTTTCTGATACAGGTAGCGCCAGATTCAAAAATGTCAAACCACGGGAATTAGCAGTCATTTGCAAGCACATTATGAAGTAAAAACCAATAAAATTGTAATGAAAATAGTTGTGGGTACATTATCACCCGGGTTAACCCGAGATCGTGAAGTCGGTGGTTATCGTGAACTCGGTTAAGCAAAATGTAAACAAACGATAATTGACCAATGGGAAAAGAGAAATTTTGACTAAAATGTAGTCGTTAACGCGGTTTAAAATCAAAGCTGTAATCGTGTAACTCAGTTTAAGTTATCGTCAACATAACATGGTCACATATGCCTTCAACGGTAACTTCTAGTTTTAAAACGTACTGCATATGTTTTAATCACACCATTCTGTTGAGATAACTAAAACAAAAGGTTTAAAATTAACGTTTTAGAACGGAATTCCCGGATTTGCGCACTAACGATTTATGAAGCATTTTTTCTATCATCATTAAAAAAATACATAAAAGGTATTTCCTTAATAGTTGTTAACACCCCATAAAATAATAAACGGAGTGTGCAGATTCATACAATATACAAATTGTTGTGACAAAATAAAAAAAACCTAAAATCACAAAATAAAATACCGTGTACAACCTATACCTCTCGCTTTTCTGGACTGAATCAAACGGGCATTATTTTGATGACAAACTAAAACCAGTTTTACCGAAATACTTATAGTTTAACATTATTGCGTTGCCAGTAAATCATTATCATAGACCTACACACTTAAAGTATTTGTATACGATTTTAACAGCATACTTTTGCACAGTATTTAAGTGACCGGTCATTTCCGATAAAAAAAAAAACCAAAAAACATGATAAATCTTTTTTTCATTAGAAATATGTTTTGACAGCACAGGTTCAGATAAACATTGAAAAGGATTTCTGCTGTATAAAGAATAAGGCTTTCAATAAAAATATTTGTCATGTATGCCATGCGAAAGGGCTAATGTACGACCATAAACGAGAAGGAAATGTACCAACTCATAAGACTAATGTACCCCCAATGCACTATAGGCCAATGTACCCAGAAAATAACGAACCCCCCCCCCCTCCCAAAAAAAAATCGCATGATCTGAAACTTTAACATATGGTGACTGACTATGAAGAAACCTTACCTGGAATGAGGTCATAAACTAGTTTGAACACTTAACAGAGTGGGATATAGCCAACCCTTAACCAGGTTCACATAGGCAACCCTTATCTGCCGGGTTACTGATACAATACTGAATCCTGTTGAACCGACACACACTGAGCGAGAAAAACGGGTTTGGGTGGAAAACAAAAGAACTGTAAATTTTGAAAACCACAGGATAAAGGGCGAGGTGGTTAGGGGCGGAAAATTTAGCTTATATTTGATTAATTACTTGGCGATCCTCAAAGTGATCTTTTACGTGCATGAAGCATGACTTAATTATCAAAGGTGGGTTAAGGACCGGCGTGCCGGGCGCGCTCCCTCCCGTTTTACAGGAAAATTTGGTTAGGAACTGTATTAAATAAGAAGTCCCAAAGACTTTTTTAATTGCGCGCCCTCCCCTTTCAAAATTTCTGGATCAGCCGCTGGCCCTATCCACTCACCTTGACCCACTATGGTTTTCGGTCAGGTTTTCCGAATTATAGCATGATGACTTCGGTCTTCATTATGACAGGGCTGTCCCATTGAACCACCTTAGGCACATATCCCAGTCGTTTTATGGGCTAAGCGAACGGATCCAATGTCAGGCGTTTCTGGGCGCTCTTTAGTGGACTTCTTCCGACAAGCTTAGCGCCTTTGTGGGCCTATTCGCCTCCCGTGCACCGCACGGATTCGGAACCAGGTGAAGCCCTTTTCATGTTAAATATTCTGTACATACATGTAACGACTGCCATAAGATTGAGAATTAATTATTAAGGTCAATAATATGATTAAGGGTCGCAAATGTCCCTCTTTTTGCTGGATTCCACGAAGTTAAAAATCAATTAACTCAACAACTACTTATCGCAGCCTTTTGATATTTGGTATGTAGCATTAGTATGCAGTCCCATAGCATTGGAATTGATTTTAGGTCTGTCACTCTGTATAACAAAAAGACGGTCACTATGTCTTGACATGGTTTATTTTTTTAATAAACAAAGTTAATTGGTCGTACATTTGTACTACACATGTATATAGTGCCAATATTGCCATACCGTTTATATTTAGTTCCAAGATTTTGGACCACGACCAAAACAATTAAACCAAGATGTTATGGAAAAGTAAATTAAAAATAAAGTAAGATAATTCTTTACTTTAACAGGGTCAGAAATAAATAATCGGACGCATGTATATACCCCAAGTTTCCCAAACACCGGCTGTAATTAATTAGAGAGTGGTGAATTGCATATGGTTGACAACCTTACTATACAATTATTACATATTATAATAGTCCGGTAATTTTACCTATATTTACCCTTTTTAGTTTCTTTCCTTAATCTGTTAATGAGATACTTCTAATTTCAAAGACCAAAAAGTTAATTTGTTACACTAACAAAGGTTTCAAACATCTAAACTAACACTATTTGATAAGAGAAAGAAGCTTTTGGTACATATTACATTATACAAATTGGCGGTTCACGATAACAGTAACAATCCCTACAAAGTGCGACACGACAAAAATGTTTTTGCGTGACAACAGTAAGGTTTTTGCGGACATATCCAAATTTTACAGATGACAAAAATGAAAAGACATTAATTATCAGTGTGTAAATGAATGAAATTGGTCTTGAAAAAGTATTGACATTCAACCCTGTATTCTGAGAAATCGGTAGGTATATTTTTTTCAATATAACAGTTAAATAAAGCAAAAAAAAGTAATATTTCCGTCTGGTAAGCCTTGTTTTTGGACCTTCAAACGAATTTTGTCAAGAAAATTCACCATAAGGTTAGTTTATTTATTACTATATAAAATTTACTTATTTGCCAACATTTATTACTTTGAACCAGTCTTCTGTCATAAAGCAGAAGAACATATTTGCCAACCAAAATATTTTGCTTTGGTAAGGTTTCTTCGTGTGTTACCTTTTGCTATATAAGGTTTTTTAGTGTGTAGGTGACGGTTTTTGATGAACAAAGCGACGGTTTTTTCGCGTTCAAGTTGAAACAAACAATTAAACTTGGTTTTTTAACTTGACTTGAGATTACAAATTTGGAGTTTTTGATTTCTTTGTTATTAAAAACAAATGAATTGCAAACCGAGAAATGGTATTTTATTGTTAATTTTACACAATTCCTTACGAAATCTTGCAACAAATGCAAAAAAAGGACATTATCCGTACAAGAAACTATTCAGATACATATATTTTACATGCAGATGAATATTATCAAACTTTAAAAATTTCTGCAATAAAAATAGAAACGGAAATAGCAAACAATTTATATTTTAGAAAACGGTTGTTTTAATTTTCATTTCATAAGCCTCGTCGTGTATAACATTTTCCACAATCTTTAACTATTTTAAACATCCTAAAACGAGATTATGTAGATAAAATGGGCTCAATACAAGATATTTATAGTTAAAACTGAGGTACTTGAGGTATAGGAAAAATCATTCATGATACTAAAATAGTCATATACTAGTATATAGATGTTGGGTTACAATGATAATCGTATGTTCATTTAAGAAAATTTAAAAAATATGGTTAGTTACACAAAAGTTAGAACCTTTACTCTGCAGCAGCCCGATTTCGGTTATATCAGAGAGCTGAACATGAAAATGAACACGTTGTGATGATAAAGTGGGGAAAATGGGGACACATGGCCAATCGGGGATGAGAACTCTCTGTAATCTGAAAAGAAACGGATGGATGGGAACGCCTTACGAGTCTTTCCCTTATCGGGACCTGTATCAGGCTTCTTTAATACGGCGCACCAATGTATAGATTGCAATCATTTTTCCTCATTAGAGACAATCCAGATATTCTTATGACAGGGCTGTCCAATTCAACAACATAGGACACACATTCCAGTAGTTTTGCCAGCAAAGAGGCCTCACCAGCGCCAACCGGGAACGGCACTGGTTTCAAACATTACACTAGGATAAAACAAATTCGGTTATCCGTATAGAATAGCCATAAATTAATACAATTTTAAAACACTTCATAGAATCTTTTAAAAGTAGTTGACGTGTAAAAATTACACTGAAACTGAAGAACAGCTGACCTCTTGACCAGTTAATAAAACAGTAAGCGGCGGGTGGGACAATATTTTTCGTTTTTATATGACCGCAGATTTTTTGCGATCGTATAATGTTATGGCGATGTTGTTGTCGATCGTCGTTGTCGTCGGCGTTGACGTCGTCGTCTGTAGACATTTGGTAGCCGTGCAATAACTTGAGTAAATATTTACCGATTGTTATGAAATTTTGAAAGTTTGATATGATGTTAGTTACTACTTAAGGAAGATTAGTATTGTACTTGGGGTTTGTGACCCCTACTGTTTTAGTAAAAAGGACCAAAAGGGACTAAATCCGGTGAATTTACAAAACTGTTGTATAGAATGTTTATTCAATTCCTCATTAAATTCTGTAAACTAAATTTGTCTATGGTTTTGATATATATTGCACCGTTACATTGCTACATGGGGTCAAAAAGGGACCACACCCGAAAAATTGAATTTTTTATTTGAGGTCCGATTTAGAAAATCTTTTTTTATTGGAATTGTTGTGAAAAATCCATGCATTAGATTTGCAATATCTCTTACCATTTTTGAGAAATAAGAGGTCGAAGGGGGCAAAAAACGCCATTTTAATGTCTTTCTAGGCAAAAAGACAAAAATTAAGCCATAGAGAGCCAGCCAATTGTTATGAAGTGTTAATATGAAGGTTATATTCTCTAAAGGAAGGTTGGTACTGTATTTGGGGTTTGTGGCCTCTAAAGTTGTAGAAAAAAGGGCCAAAAGGGCTTTTTTTTTATTTTTGGTCAGATTAAAAAGAAAATTCATTGGAATCCTTGTGTAAATCGCTGCCTGCTTTTGTTCAATCAGATTTGCAATAATTATTATCGTTTTTGAAAAATTAGGGGTCAAAAGGGCCAAATATGTCAATTGATATAAGATTTTTTCTATTAAATGTTGATGTAAATATAAATGTTTTAAATGTGCATTTTAGAGTCCACCACAGGATGCATGTGTTAAAAAGCTTTGTAAGTCCACCATGAGCTGCATGTGACCAAAGCAATAGATTATCTTTATTGGGCCTCCAACGTACAGGGTTCAACTTGTTGTGGTCGTATCATGCTGCGCTCGGCGTAGCTTTTTATTGTAAATCATTTAAAAAGTTCGTAAATTTTGTAAATGTAGTTACTTTTATTTCACGTAAATTATCTTAGTTCAGCCTCTTCATATTTGGCATGCAGCATTATAGTATGGGGTTACATATCGTTAGATTTGATTTCAGGTCTAGTCTGTCTTGCTTGCTCTCAAACGAAATCCGGTCAGTTTGGATCTTTTTACTCTGTCAGATTTTCATCAACATTTCTATGTACAGAATAAGTTATTTTGTTGTGGCAATCTTATATTTTTGATAAACAAAAAGGATTAATTAACATTTGCAATTTGTAATAATCATCCTTTTAAAAAATCAAAATACAGCCTTTAAATTGGGATGATTTTTTCAGATCCAATCTTCCTTTAATAATTATATCAAATAAGTCCATATAAATAAGTCAATTAAGTCAATAATGCAGACTAAATCTTTAACTGGAATCGAAGAAAATTATGTTTCTATATACTTTGTTGCTAAGGATTTTTGTCTGTATACCAATTTCACACATGATCATCGTGGTTTGCAATAAAGTGATTTCAAGACATCACTGAAATGCTAAGTCTTCAAGTTGCATGAATTTCATTTAAAAGTTTTCCTCCTAACACAATTACGAACGCTTTTATAGTATTATAAAGACGGCTATATCAAAGGTTTTGCTAGAGCCTCTGCGAAAAGTCGCACAGTGTGCGTTTGGTGTATACTAAGAGTATACTGACTACTTCGTGTAAATAAAACACCTTGTGCTGTAATTGCATTACAAATATTATTTGTTTTTGGAATATTAATTATCATTTATGTGAATTTCTACATCCTTTTTATTCATATGGATCGGTTCCGTATTTCTACGTTTTTAGAACTCCCCCGGGATAGTTTCACATGTTTTATCTAATTCACTCTCCTTTCCGGCTGGATAACCAACATGTCAACACACATGTGAGGATCTTCTCTCGCTTTGGAAGTCAAAACCTGCCAAACGTACAGTGTAAGACACTTAATTTTATTCTCGATATCTTTCTGAGACATTCTATTAATGTGTTGTTTATATCCAAACAGTGAAACTTCGTATTTAAATAACTTTCGTTTTGACTTGGCTAATTTGTTGAATTTATATCCCGATCTTGGATTTCTTCACCGGGAGGTTTTTCAATATTGAATTTGAACTGTAATAATTTCATTATAATTATTTATAAATATCTAGTCTTTCAATTTCGATTTATCTGTATTTTTTAAGTGCTGTTTAACTTGATTAATTTTGAATTGTAATTTTCTGGTCTGTGCTAATGCTCGTTTCATTTGTATTTCAGTTATTTACCCTGCTGTATTTATTGTGGTTATTAAACGATAGTTCCCCGGAATGAGTCTTTAATTAGCCCCGTATTTACACTTGGTTAGCTACCTGCCTCACGGGCAGAATAGTAAATAAACTACACCTGGCTGGTTAACTTCTTCGGGGCACCGTTGTACGACTCGCGGGGTCAACACAGCATCGCCACAACATGGATCCAGCAGACGACCAGATGTCAACCACGTCCAGAACACGGACACTGACACCAAAAGGGGAGGACCAGTACGTCCAGAGGAGAGACAAGCTCACACAAGACGTCGAGCTTCTTTGGTCTATGTGTAACGCCATGTTACAGGAAACCGACAACCCACCAGCGGAGGCTAGAAAATGCCTGGAACTTGAACAAAAGGTTGTTCAAGCGTACACAAGGTACAACCGGCTGTGCGAGGAATACCTCGGATTTGTGAACAGCCAAAGAACAACACTGGCCAATCAAGACTTAGACGTCATAGCTCCGGTCATTGACGTACGCCGACGGATGTATGAATCGGCCATAGCCAACCTACACGACGTGTTAGGCCAGACCAGCATGGCTAAATCCATTACATCCAGACAGTCAAGGACAAATAGCGAGACCAGTTCTCGTATTTCAAACGTATCCAGTCTGGCTAGAAGGACACGTGCCAAAGCCGAGGCAGCTAAGGCAGCAATAGCTTTTGCCGAAAAACATGCACTTATGGCTAAACAAGAAGCAGAGCTCCAAGAAAGGGCAGTGCGGGAATCTTCCCGTGTTAAAGCTGAAATGGAGCAAGAAGAGGCGGAAGTGAACCGTAAAAGGGCCGAAATCAAAGCGGAAATGACCCTTCTGGAAACTCAACGACAAGCTGCCGAGCTAGAGGCCGAAGCCCGAGTTCTAGAACAGGAGGACGATTTAGAACAAAAACTAGATGATCCACTTCCGGTTCCGACCGAAGACCCGCTAAAACGGGTACATGACTATGTCCAGCAACACAGTGTTCACAGCGAACAGGATAATCGGTTGCAAGACGTGGGTAACCACGTACCTTCTACACAACCGACCAACACATCTCGTTTTGCCCGTTCAGTACACTCGGAACTGGGCCCTTCCGGACAGAACACTCAACAACAGCTAGATTCGACTAAAGCCGTCACATTTAATCAGCAACCTTCATGTCACTCGCCGATTGGAGATTTTGGACTGCCGTCAGCTGCATCCACGCCAATGAACGAACATGGACATATAAATCCAGCTACCAAAACACCGACTTTCGGTTTATCTGGGCTCAACACCAATGCACCTGCATTTACGCCCAATCATGACTATCCCATGCATAGTCCAACAGATGTCAAGCAACCCACATCCGGTTTTACGGGTTCCGACCCGACAACTGCTATAACAAAATTTGTACTGAGAAAGGATTTGATATTTTCCCGGCTCAGTACTTTCAATGATAAGGCTGAGTCATACCACATTTGGAAGTCCAGCTTCGACAGCATAATGAAAGAACTGGATGTCTCAGATTCAGAGCAGCTCGACCTACTCGTTAAGTGGTTAGGAACTGAATCATCAAAGCACGCGGTCAGTATCCGCGCATCGAACGCCGACAACCCAGCAAGGGGTCTACAACGTCTCTGGCAAAGACTAGACGAACGATACGGCTGCCCGGAAATGATAGAAGCTTCCCTTAAAGCGAAGTTAGCCGATTTCCCAAGGCTCACAAACAAAGACAACATACGTCTCTATGAGCTATCAGACATCCTGTCGGAGATCGAGTATGTAAAGGAAAAGCCACAACTCAGAAATTTGTTAGGCTACTTCGACTCCTCCTCAGGAATAAAACCCATTGTTTCTAAACTACCATTTGGTCTACAAGAAAAATGGACATCTAGAGCTGTAAGATACAATGAGCAGCACTCAACCTCATTTCCTCCTTTTACGGAGTTTTCCGCATTTATACGAGAGATCAGCAGGATAAAAAACAACCCAGGGTTTATCTACGACTCGGAACCCACAACTTCCACTCAAAAGGGGAATTTGACAAGGTTCACATCTAAGCCCCAACCTCAAATTGGTGTTTATAAAACCGAAACATCTGGCATCAGTGAACTATCAGACAAGCTTGAGAAGTGCATTTTGCATGGCACCAACCACTCGTTGAACGACTGTCGTGGATTCCGTTCCAAGCCATTGGAGGAACGCAAAACCCTGCTCAAGGACAACAAAGTTTGTTTTAAGTGTTGCGAGTCAATTAAACATATAAGCCGGGACTGTCCCGTTAGTGTTTCATGTCAGCAGTGTGGAAGCAATAAACATACCACAGCTCTTCATTTGGATAAAGACAAACTCACGTCACAACCCGCACTAAACGACGGCGGGGAGTCGGGTAACACCAACAGTGCTACTACCGTTAACACGGTCAATTCATCCTGCACGGAAATATGTAAAGAATATGGCGGGAAATCTTGTGCAAAAATTCTCCCAGTAAATGTATTTCACAAGGACCACCCAGGTCGCAAAAAGAAAATGTACGCCATAATCGACGACCAAAGCAACAGGTCATTAGCATCTCCGGAGTTCTTCAAGTATTTCAATGTACGGGAACCTCCCGAATCGTATACACTTTCGACTTGCTCTGGAAAGACCATAACATCCGGAAGACGAGGAAATGGTTTTGTTGTGACAACACTTACCGGTAATGTCGCATTGGACCTACCAGATATCATAGAATGTGACAACCTGCCTGGCAATAAGAACGAGATTCCGACACCAGATGTCGCGTATCGACACTCTCACTTGCGAGAAATAGCGAAACACCTTTCGCCGTTAGACGAAAACTGCAACGTAATGCTTCTTATCGGACGAGATTTACCGGAAGCACACCATGTGCTCGACCAACGCATTGGACCCTCGAGGGCTCCATACGCTCAACGACTCAAACTTGGCTGGGTCGTAGTGGGCGAGACTTGTTTAGACCAGCGGCGAACACCCGCCGACGTTAACGTCAAAAGTACTCATGTGCTTACTTCTGGCTACCCTACGGTGACAAAACCGTGCCAAAGCAACTTTGGAATTCAGCAACAGTTCTTCCCGAAGAACACCAGTCGTGACAACGGACAAGATGTCTCCACCAGTAGGTCATACGATGGGAACTACGTATACGTCCCCAATTAACTTGAATCCGACTGATCCAGGAACCAGTTTCTTTCAGTCTTCTGATATTCAAGACAGCAGTTTGCTTCAGGAACCTGGAATGGACAAAGTGATCCGACCCGTCATAAATGTCGACACAACTTACAATGCAGACCGCATTCCAACTTGTGAGGAACAATTTTCCGACTCTTCGTCATGGTCAAAATTGACTCAATTTACTGCTGCTCCCAAAGCTACTGGCCGCAAACGTAGGTACAAAGCAGCTGAGTGCCATCCAGCTCATACTCGCCAGGATAACTAGATGCGTGTCATAAACGGGAATCCCGCAACATACATTCGACCGATAGTCGACATAATTCTACTAATGTGACTTTCCACATCGAACCTTTTTTGTGTACAATAACTGTCTTTACTTGAACATATTCGATTCATTGAATTCACCCGTCGGGGTCGATTGTAAGGAACACGTCGTTCCTTCCCACGCCGTGCGTGGCAACGTTGGAACAACATATCTACTCTTCCCATTGGGCAACGCTGGAAGCCATACAACGATGGATCTCCAGAACAACAGCCGTTGGATCTTTCTCCGAACTGTACATAATATTCAACTATTTTATTCAATTTGGATTTATGTGATATTCAGTTATTCCTTCTTTGGATATTGGAATCTATTTCATTTCATCTGTGTTTTAAAGAAAGTTAGAGAAATATCCACATGGATATTTGGCGGGGAGTGTGCTGTAATTGCATTACAAATATTATTTGTTTTTGGAATATTAATTATCATTTATGTGAATTTCTACATCCTTTTTATTCATATGGATCGGTTCCGTATTTCTACGTTTTTAGAACTCCCCCGGGATAGTTTCACATGTTTTATCTAATTCACTCTCCTTTCCGGCTGGATAACCAACATGTCAACACACATGTGAGGATCTTCTCTCGCTTTGGAAGTCAAAACCTGCCAAACGTACAGTGTAAGACACTTAATTTTATTCTCGATATCTTTCTGAGACATTCTATTAATGTGTTGTTTATATCCAAACAGTGAAACTTCGTATTTAAATAACTTTCGTTTTGACTTGGCTAATTTGTTGAATTTATATCCCGATCTTGGATTTCTTCACCGGGAGGTTTTTCAATATTGAATTTGAACTGTAATAATTTCATTATAATTATTTATAAATATCTAGTCTTTCAATTTCGATTTATCTGTATTTTTTAAGTGCTGTTTAACTTGATTAATTTTGAATTGTAATTTTCTGGTCTGTGCTTATGCTCGTTTCATTTGTATTTCAGTTATTTACCCTGCTGTATTTATTGTGGTTATTAAACGATAGTTCCCCGGAATGAGTCTTTAATTAGCCCCGTATTTACACTTGGTTAGCTACCTGCCTCACGGGCAGAATACACCTCCTTTAAGCAACAAAAAGTAACAGTTTTTTTAAGTGCCAGTTTATATTAAGATTGTAATCTCATTAAGTGTATAAAGATAACCAAAGATATAAATCCCAAGAATCACTAACCTTCAAACTTGTACACAAGTTTTCTATAACACCTTTAAGAGCGCCTTAAAATCACATTCTACAGGACGTATTGCTCATAGGAGAGCAACATTTTAATACTTAAAGATCTTTTAAAACTTTATAAATTTGGGATGACGCAGCAGTGTTAAGGCAACATATAATAGGAAATCTCTAACTTTTTTACCACTCAGGAGTTTTAGTTTATAATTTTAATAATACATTATATTTGAATTAAGTTTTTTGCTAAAGGGTTGTTATATGTTCTTAGAATCTCCCAACGTCATTTTTCTGATCACGTGATCAGGCATGTGCACGATGTGACCTAAAACCAAAAACGGCCCTAAAAATTTTAAAAGAATCAAAAGTGCAAGCTGTAGCACTTGCTCGATCGAACCCAAAAAAATCTCACACATTCTATAGTTATTCGGCTATATGAAAAGTGCTGCACTTTCGTTTAATCCTTTGATTTGGATTTTTTAAAAATATTTTTCGACATCGTGTACGATATATTCATCAAATACCGACCGAGAAATCAAAATTATTTCAAAATACTTGCGATTCATACGAAAGTGCAGCACTTTCCAATACCCCAAAACATCCAAGAAAGTGGTGTTAAAATATCTTTTTGATCGGAGTTGATTTACAGCTTGCACTTTTTCAAAAACTTTGATACGTGTCAAAATTTGGCCATTTTTCTTCGGTTCTAAGCGCACAAAAGATTCATGACGTCATAGTATATAGATCAATAACGGGCACCGCTACGGACTGTGAGTGACGATAAAAACAAATAAAATATCCACAAAAAGTTAAAATACTACAAATTTAGATGAATTATTGTAAACTTCTTTCGGTTTCTTCAATGTTCCGTTAGTTTTCTTTCACTCTATCTATCCATGGGCATATAACTGCAGAGGAGTTCGGGAGATAAATGAAAAAAAGGGAGATTGTTAAAACAGTTAATATATTTAAATTGATGCAACAATTCTTTGACAATTGACCATGGAAGTATATTCATTTCAATGTCTAAGTAGTCAATTAGTGCTTTTATTTCGTGACCACAGTTTATTAAAATTATTTTACCCTGTAGGAAAAATGGAAAAATTGTAAACAAAATGTATCCCCCAAAACAATGCCAATCTTAGGTTTATTTTAAAAATCTTCCTAAGGGTACAGTATTTTAAATGTGTAAAAAGGTAAGAAAATTAAGTGTTACATTAGAGTTTTTGTTTTTTATAAATAAATATTTGTTGCACAATATTAAAAAATTGTTTATTTTCCAACTCAAAATCTATACTGTAGATTAGTTATTTTAAAATCAGAGAGCAAATACATGTTACAGGTCATAAAAATGACTGAAGAAAATATAGTAAAATTTATTTAACTATGAACATGAATTTATTGGAATTTTCCAAGGCAAAACTCATTCAAAATATGATATGTGGTTAGCATGGTTAGTAAGATTTGTAAAACTAATATATATGCATGTTTTTATAAAAGTACAACTCCATTGAACTCAAGGGTGTCTGTTGTAAAATCTACAAAACAAGTGACAATTATTTTGATTCACATTTTCATTTGTACTTCTGTTTGAAATGCAGTTTAAGCTTGCATAAAATGTACATTGATTCTCTAATCTATATATATCATATAATAGTTTTAAACTCCTCAAAATTTATTGAATCAATTACATATGTATGTCAATATGTGCAACCAATGGATTCGGAAATGGTAAAAGGCTTATTTCCCTCAATATTTGGTTACATGTAGGTCTGTTTGTTTGGTTAAAATTTATTAGAGATAAAAAAAAATATAAACATTTTTTGTACTTCTGTGATTTTGTTTGATAAGCTTATTTGGGTGAAAAATTTTGCAAAATTTCTCTGGTACATACTAAGTAATGAATAGGTGTCTGCCTTGATTTGTCTTTTCTTCTTGGAGATATGAGGTATGTCATCACAGTTTTGTAGTTTTGTTATTACCTGTTTCCAAACATTTTATCAATTTTATTCTCATATAAATCTGACATTGGACCAAAAGAAAAAAAATATCTGGACATTGTGTTAAAAACAATGTATTATAATCAGATAATATCAGTCAGAGGCTTATCAATAATGCATGGTAAATTTGTTTAAAAATCAAGGTTAGATTAAAGAATCAATAGTCCATTTGTAAGTAATGACATACATGCATGTGAAGTTATTAAATGTTGCAAACAATCCCAAATTTAGACATTATTCACATCACAGTGAAAAGTATACATGACTGGTTAAGTCTACATTACTACACTTCTTTCTACTAGTTTGGTATAGTTTTCTTGGGACATTTTGAGATTGATCATCCCTGTTTAGTGTGAAATGTATATAAATCCTATTCATCTAAAGTGACAAATTCACATACATGTACATGTTTGTACACATACATTTTGTACAACATACCGGTATGAATTTAATTTTATTTCCTGTTTTGTTTAACTTAGTCTAGAAGCTCAAATCTTACTGTAATAGTTTCAGAGAGGACACAAATACCATATATAAATGCATACCAGTATATTGTAATTATAAGATAGAAAATAAAGAGATGTGGAATAAGTGTACACGACACAGCCCACAATTAAACGGCAATTTAAAAAAACCACAATGGACAACCGCCAGCAGCCTTCAACGAGGCCATTTGGCACTGCTCGCGGTTCTGCAATTGGCCCATGGTCTAAATAAGATGCATATAATTCAAATCCAGCCCTGAAATAGTCACAGATAGACCCCCTTCTTAAACAAGGAACAGAAAACATCAAAAAGACAAGTACAAACGAGAGCTTTGTCAAAGATTCCTGGCTTAGGACAGGCACATGTAATATGTGGCGGGGTTAAACTAGTTGTTTGGGCCCAACCTTCCCCTTATCAATATTCCAAGACAAAGCACAAATACTAAAGAACATGTATGTTAGATACTTAGTTTTATGTGCAAAAAGTGTACACAACCATTTCCTTCTTCAATCAACTGCAGATCAAAATTCAACACTTGCTATTTTGCAATATTTAATACAGCCAATAAACAGTTTCCCCAATTTCTTTTTTTTTCAAAGGAAGTTTCATGAAGTACATGTATAACACATGTAGGAACATTTCTATTGATTGAATGATTTTATGTCAATTGGCATTTTATAAATATACATGTATTGGGGTCACTGCATAAGCTCTATTCCCTATTAAACCACAATTCTGGTTTTGAGTGCAATCCTAAGGGGGGTGTGAAATAGACTTTTTCATAGAAAACGTCAACTTTAATAGTCACAGTTGAATCAAAACGCAGAGTTTCATAGTGCTTGTTAGTTTTCAAAAGGGGTTGCAATCGCACCCCCCTGTGTACGGGCCTGAAATGATCTTTGTTGGTTGTCTGAGTGCCCAACAGTGCAATAAAAGTTATGCTCTAGAAACCCATTTTCAACCAAATGGTTAACTGAAATATAACCCTTATACGCATGAATGTAGATTCATCTTCCACACCAAGCTTAAATGTGTGAAAGTTTCATGAAATTATTAGAAAGGCCATGGAGGAATTCAAAAAGTGTCATGTCGGCAATGTGTTACTTCCGAACCAATTTTTTTCTGTAATACAGAATGCCGATTCTCCCTGTCCCTTACAATCCAGTTTTCATATCATGAAATAAACAAAGAAAATTGATAATATATTTTACTTTTATCTGAAAAACAATATCATGTACAATGACAGCTCCTCTGCTCCTTGAATGATGCAGCGTGAAGAGTTCATATTATATCCATACTGTATGATGTTTGTAATTTCTATGTTTGATATTACAATATGCACATGCACCAAATAAATGTTGCTCCTTAATCTATTGCAATCAGTTGAATGTTTGCAAAGTCGCCAGGTGTCCTTTTCATTTTATGAGCAAAAACATCATGCCTGTCTGTATCTGTTAAAAGCCAATAAATCTGTAAAGATAAAAGAATTTATTTCATGAATACTGTACAAATGCAGTATGCATGAAGCAAAGGAGTATCAATGAGGGTAGTAAAGGGGGTTACTGTGCACGGCTGAACGGCAAATAAAAAGTGGCTTTCACGATGAACGGAAAATAATTCTTGCTGATCTTGATGCAGGATAAATAAACTTAAAAGAATCAAAATATTATTTGTTAATCCCTTCCCTCAGAATTCCATCAGTTTCTATCATTTCCATCAATTTTCTGATAGAATTTGATGGAAATTGATGGATTTCCGTCAAGAATTTGACTTTTTGATAGAATACTGAAAAGTTAAAACCAATGGAAAAAATTCCGTCAACACATGCTTGATGGAAAAAATTCTACTATTTCCATTAAAAAATAAAAACGCTGACGGAAATGTTAATAGAAAACTGATGGAAAATTGTCTTCCAATGGAAAGCTGACGGAAAATTGATGGAAAATCATCTTTTGATGGAAAGTTGGCGGAAAATTGATAGAAAATTGATGGAAATTATCTTTCAATAGAAAATTGACGGAAAATTGATAGAAATAAAGATCATGACGGAAATTGATAGAAAAACTTGATGGAAAAAATCAGTAATGTTAGAGTGTGGCGGAAAAACTTGCACCTGCTGAACTATTGACGGAATCTTGATGGAAAGTTTGACCTAAGTGCACTTGATGATGTCATCTATTACATCATCAGTTTTTTAGTCATGATTTTGCTAGCAGAAGATAACATGGTGTCTGTTCAATGAGATAAATTTTACAAGATGAAGATACTGTAAGTACACAAATTTTATTCATCTATAGTGCATGTATTTCAGTTGTTGAATTACTTACACAATTTTAACTTCAGAAGTTAAAATTTTGCAATTTTGATGAATTATTTCCTTTTAAGATTCAGAAATACATCAAATTGTCTAGCACAGCAAACACATGAAAAGAGAGTAGGTTTATTCAGTTGCAGTTTTAGATTTTTATCGTATATATAGAAAATCATTTATTAAAAGTATTTAGTTATGCCATATCCCCCCTTTTTCTCCATTTCTTGATACACTGGCAGGTAATAATATTTTCTTTCCAAAGTATAGACACACTCATGCTATAGCTGGATGGGTAGAAGTTGTAAATGACAATGCCCATAACAATACACTAAAGTCAACATAAGCTCTGTATAAATGAAAACTTCTTTGTGTAGATTGAGGTGTGATATTTTGCAGAACTTACATGTATTATGCTTTCTTTAATAGCAAATTGTCTGTTTCCTAATATAAAAAAAAATGAAAACAATGCTCATTTACACTTCCATTTCACAGAAAAAATACAATACATGAATTAATATTTAATTTAAATTTTCAAATTTTAGGTACACATCTTAGGTCAAGGCTATTGGCCTACTTTTTCAGCCATGAATGGTCCGATGGAAATATTTCTGTCAGTTTCCATTCTTTTCTATCAGAGAAAAACGCTAACTTTCCACTGAGATTCCATCAACTTTCCATCAAGATTCCGTCAACTTTCCATCAAGATTCCGTCAATTTTCCATCAAGATTCCGTCAAGATTCCATCAAGTTTCCATCAAGATTCCGTCAACTTTCTATCAATTTCCATCAATTTTCCATCAAGTTTCCATCAATATTTTCCGCTACTTTTTTCCATCAGTTTCCGTCAAACAAAATTTTTGATGGAAAACAGTGCCAATACTCCATCAAGTTCCATCAACCTGATGGAAATTGATAGAATTTAGTGATGGAAATTTGACGGAATTCTGATGGAAATCTGAGGGAAGGGCTGAAGGAAAATTCCTGAATTTCGCTCAGTTTTTGACAGCTTTGACAGGTTTGTGTTCTTGAAACAGTACAACACTGCAAGGAGAAGGCAAAAATTGAGAAGTCCTCAAATTTTATGATTTCTTGGTGAACAATGAAAAATACCATGAACGAAAAATAATCACCATGAACATGCAAATCACGAAACACAAAAAATAAATTAAGGTGAACACCATGAACGATGAGTCCCCTATGCACGGCTGAACAAGAAATAAAAAATTCAGAAATCGATGAACGGAAAGTAAAAAAATGTCGAACACGGTGCACGAAAAAAACCTTTACCACCCTCATCAATGGGGCAAGTTGATTACATGTAAGTCCCATAACTCCTATAAAATTTGTCCAATCAAAGTGACATTGCAATATGATCAACTACATGAACATATCATGCGCAACAATCATACAAAATTTCATCATTATCGGTTGAGTGGTCTCAGAGGAGTTCACAGTGTGGGGGGACGGAGACCATCACCATTTAATAGCAATCAGATAACTAAAACTCAAGTTGAAACAATTTAGTTAACAGACACTGGTGACAACCACAGCATCATATAATAATATGTCCGTAAAAATATGCGGTCGTATATAAAAATCTGCTGTCGGTTTTCAGTTATTAGAAAAAAACTTATGTTCTATTTTTAGCCATGGCAGCCATGTTTTATGATGAATAAAAGATCCCAACATCAGTTTTATGCACCTAATGCTAATTAAAAACTGTACCAAGTTTGGTTTCAATTGGACTTACATGTATGGTTTCAGAGGAGTCAACATTTGAACAAACAAGGGGTTGCACTAAGTCCTGCTAAGCATACCCCCACTCAACCATTCAGAAAACAGGAAGTAGACGACCGACTGACCTGGAAAGGGGAGACACGATACAACTCATCATGCTAAAGCTGTATATCAAATTTGAAATCAATCCCTTCTGTAGAAGCCGAGAAATCTGTTATGAAAAATTGTCTATTTTTGACCCATTAAAAGTCTAAGTTGGCTCGGAAAACAGGAAGAAGATGATGGACTGACCTGGAAAGGGGAGGAACGGTTTAACTAATCATGCTGAAGCTGTGTATTGAATTTGAAACCAATCCATCCAGTAGAAGCCGAGAAATCTGTTACAAAAAATTTCACATTTCAAATTTTTTACCCTAAAAAGTCTAAGTCCGCTCAGGAAACAGGAAGTAGATGATGGACTGACCTGGAAAGGGGAGGCACAGTATAACTCATCATGCTGAAGCTGTGTACCAAATTTGAAACCAATCCATCAAGTAGAAGCCAAGAAATCTGTTACGAAAAATTTCACATTTCAAATTTTTTACCCTAAAAAAAGTCTAAGTCGGCTTGGAAAACAGGAAGTAGATAATGGATTGACCTGGAAAGGGGAGGCAAGGTGAAACTAATCATGCTGAAGCTATGTACCAAATTTGAAATCAATCCATCCAGTAGAAACAGAGAAATTGAACCAGACGGACAGACGGACAAGGTGATTGCAATATAGCCCCCTCTCTTACCAGTGGGGGTATAATTAACAGAACACGGTCGCCATTGAAGTTATGACAATCGCTGACATGACTCTTTGGGTCAGATGAGCTACATACATTGTACATGTACATGTACAAAATGTAAAATGTAGCAGTGTTATACTAGTTTATTTCTCAAAATAAGAACCCCTATTGTTTAACTAAGGAAGGGAGGGTGTCATATATTTTTTTTGTTCTATTCAGAAATCTTGTTGTGTTTTTCTTTGATTACCTTTGAAGTCAATTGAATCAATGCCTCATCTTAAAATGTACATATTGATGTCTTGGTCTGTAATAATCATTTTCACCACATATCTGAAAAATACAAAAAATATAAACATACATGTACAGTCAGGACTACTACTGAAAGAAGTGATTTTTGAAAATCACCCAAATAAGTGATAGTGAATGAATTACCAAGAGTTATTCCTCTTTAAAGAATACAAACATTACTTATTTAAGTGATTTCTTAAAGGTTAAAAAATCACTTTGAACAATGATTTTCTGATTATTTCATGAAATACTCAAAGACAACTACAGTGTATTAAGAAAGAGTGTAAAAGAAACTAGTTCACTTCCTAAGATGTACACTGTCCATTTATATTTGATTTATTGATCTAAATAAAAATATTAGGCACTTGAAGTAAAATCACTTAGATCAGTGATTTTATGAAACTTTAATTGAAAAATCACTAAAACAAGTGATTTTCAACTTTTTTACTCCCTAACTTTGGCCATCGCAAACATTCAAATTTTCATCGAGAACATACCTTTTTCTTTTTAGAAAACCAAAGTTAAAAGATCAAATTTATCAGGAAAATTATAGATTCCTATGGGAAAATTCCAGATCCCATGAATTCAGCCATCAAAGATTAAGGAAAAACGTGGAAAAAATGCACAAAATTGGTTATAATTGAAAAACCTTTCCTTTAACTAGTCATTTAACTACATAAATGATGTTGTTGTCTTAATTTGCAACAAAGGGACACATAATATCATAGTTTAGCATGAGAAATTGATTTTAAAACCCAAAAATCTGTAATCAGTAAGAATTTCCAAAAATCACTTAATAGAGTGATTAAAAAATCACTTGTTTCAGTAGTCTCCCTGACTGATGTACATGTATGAAAAATCCTAATCATTGTGAAGTACACAAAATGTAGCTATTCCAATTTGTCAGAGTTTTCTCGGGCAAATAGTCATGCTAGTCTCAAATACATTTTTGTACATGTAGGTATTACTCTTTTTGTGTCTTGTCTCATAGACATTTGAGATTGATTCTCCAAGTTTGGTAATTTTGTTATTACCCTTTATTATTCACAAGATTGAGCATACCTAAGGCACGAAACAGTTCTATATACATGCAACGGGTGACAGGAATATTGAATAAAATTACTGAATAATACATGACAATGTACAAAATGATCAGACTCAGTTGACAGTTGTGACCAGTCCTACATGTATTCCTTAATACGAGGCTGGACGTTAACATATACATGTACAGAGCACATATGAAGTCCCAAGCCAGAAGTTTTTATTAAAGTACTTGTTGTATTTGTTATTTGCTCTCTGTCAATTAAGAAATGGTATGTTTTTAGGATTGCGATTTTGAATCATAGGCATCATATTTAATCTACATGTAGATATAGTGCCAAACAGCAAGCAGCCACCACAGGTCATATTGAAGGCTGCTGGCGGTTTTCCATTGTAGATATTTTTAAATGCCATGTTCGAGTATACATGTTAACTACACTTATTCCAATTGTTGTAAACTACAGGTTTAGAGTTCATATCTGCTCCCTGATATCAATGGATATCAGCCATGACTTACTGATAGTGACTTACCGGTACATGTATTCTACATGATGTTATGCATACATGTCATAATAAAAAAATTAAAAACTAAAATTTATTCTTCTTTCTTTATCATGATTATCTTCTTATTAAAAACATGTACTGTACATGTCACAGTATGTATGTTATTATAGAACAAACATGACAAAAGTTATCTAGCACAAAGTTTTGCTATATAATACAATTTCATTCCCGTGCATGTAAATGCACCCTCCTACATTGTCATTTTGTGATTCATGAAGAGCATTTTGTACTAAATATGATTATATAAACCCAAGTCCACAACATTCCAGTGAGAAGTACATGTGCAATCTGGTTTTTAATCATGAAATACATGTAATGGAAAGGGAGCATACATTTGTGTTCATTTTTGTACCTGTACTTTCAAAATAGATTGAGCAACCATTTGATCATTTTTTAGCGGGTGGGTGGAATCTGAAATAAAAGGACAGTGCCTTGACAGGATTGTTAAAAAAATCATTGATTTTTTTTACTGCGTTCGCCAGCACACACAAAATATATCCAGCATTGTCCAGGCTCAGATTATTAGAAAAAATAAAAAAGTATGATACATGTAATATAAATATCTATCGCCCCTTTTAAATCAAATGTTCACTGAGACACTCCCTAAGACCTTTTTACAATCATAGTAAACATGGTAATCATTTGATTTGACTACTCGCATGCATATACCTGACATAAAAAGTTATACTTGTTATATTCTATAAAAATGAACTCATTCATTTACACAGTTTAGGTTTTATTATTATATAATAAAATATTTGTAAATAATTCACTCTTTTATGACAATAAGAAAAAATTTTCAGGCTTATTTTTTAGTAAAATAAACTGAATATCATAATATATTTCTCTTTATGTAAATGTATGTTTTCAAGTAAAAAATAAGGAATGATTTACAAATTGATTTGACATATCAGTCAAGAATCAACTTTCCATCTTCATGATCTTGTTAGTTCCATCACAGTGATTCAACATTGCACATTTCTGATTCGACGAATAGGACCAGATCGTACCCTCAAAGGAAGGTACGAAGCAGACTCAGGTTTACATTATCACATCTAGGAAGTACATGTACTTGTATCATAATGGGGTAAAAAAAATAGGCTAGCAGTCTACATTGTACATGCATATATAATACTTCATATCGGGCAATACGATTTCATTTGCATATTTATTTGTGCTTCGACAGGAGGGGAGCATATATAAATAATGAAAAGAAAACGTCGTGCCCCACATGAAGAATGTTATAGGACTACATGTACGTCAAATGGTATGAACTTTTTCTATCGTTGTTGTTAAATATTTGTAAATCCTGCCGGGCTACAGATTTGACAGTTATCTTGTGTCTTGTGCAATGCAGTTTTTTTTGGTCTACAGTTTTATACATACATGTATCATATTACAATGTACACTACATTAGGAACATTAAATAAACACTTGTTTTATAATGTTCCTGACTACATGCATGGAAGTTGTTTACATTTATATTTTAAATCATTTGTACCCTGGCCTGTAGAAAAAAAAATGTGGATGTCGACACCATAATTACTGACTTGTTTTGTGAGATTTTATACCAAAGTTTTCTACCTTGCATGTACAGCACTGCTCTAAAGCGTTCAGAGCCAAAAATGTGTATCTGTGTACAAGGTGTACAGAATAGAATAGAATAGAATAGAATAGAATAATTTTATTAGCTCAAACTCAACTACAATAGATGGTTAAGGCCTATATAAAGTGACATATTAAGAATACAATACATGTTTAACCTGACAATTAATATGTATGCCATTGCATGTGTATACTTATTGTATACATATGTAATATTTATATGATAACATATGATATTTATTGATTTTATAAGCATTGTGTTTGCAATAACCTTTATAACAGTTATAGTATAATAATATGAATAAAACAGAAAGATTATAAACTTAGTTTTTTCTCATATTTAATCCATCAGATATGAAAGAGGAAGTTAATTTTAGTATTGTATATGAAGTGTTATTTAAGAGAAAGTTAATGTCATATACCTTTTTGGAATAAAAATGCTTCTTGGTTTGAAAAATGTTTAATAACTTATCATGAAATGTTTCTCTTAATTGTTTATATTTTGAACAATAAAATAAAAAGTGATTTTCATCTTCCATCTGGTCAGAATTACACAAATTACATAGTCTTAAATTTTTGGGAATTTGGAGATGTCTTCCTCTTTCAATCATTAATGTATGAGAGCTTATTCGTATCTTACATACTGCAGCTCTATCATTTCTATTTTGCAAAATATCTACGTATGGTGCCCTCTTGCCTATGCTGTAGACTTTTCTGAAGAAATCTAATTTTTCAGATTTATTTATATTAGATTGTTGATTTTGAAAACATTGGTCGTTTATTCTTTGTTTAATTTGGTTTAGATTGCTCTTTAAAAAGTTTAAATCATTTGCTATAAATGACATTCCAAGATCATTTAAAATATTTTTAATTTTTTTAAACCAAGGGCTTGAATTTTGAGACTTTTTAAATACATTATTTATTAATGAGTGTTCAGATGAGATAATATGTTGAAGAAAATTTATTTGTGTGCACACGTGTAAATATTGAATGTCAGAATGATTGATCATCTTTTAACCACTTTACCAACGTCAGCGTAAACAAATATGGCCTTTGATAATTCATGAAGGTATTGAAATACATGCTCTTACCTTATTGTCAGATATAAAGATGATTTTCGTGTCGAATTCATGTTGTTTTGCTTTCTGTTTTCGCACAATAATTTTTTCCAATTTGTTGATAGTTGAAAGCACCTTGCAGACACAGATCGGATTTTGATTGGTCGATAATAAAAAGGGGCGTTGTCTCCTTTTCAGCGGACACGAACAATATTTTTGTTCACCGAATATAAATACAAAGACATTTGATTCAATAAATAACGGAAAACAGTAGTGCACAATAAGTTTTATTGTTCTTCGTTCAATTATTTTAAATAAAATAACGAAATAAATGTACGGCAATAGCATTTTCACTCGAGACGCTGAAACCATGGACGGCGCCATTTTGAATATATAATTAGGTTTTTGTGGGAGTTATCTCCCCTGTCATTTTTTCCTAAATGTTGCCTTAACCCTGCTGCGGAACATTCAACGTGTTACAAAGATATCTTATTCAATGAATATAGTTTATATCACCAAGTCCTCATAAAAAATCAAATAGTTGCCACTAATTCATTACAAAAGTTGACATTTTTAAAAACAAGAAATCTGTGAGCCACTGGTCATTTAGTATACCACCACTACCTCTTAAATTGTCGGTAAACATTCGACAGACCTAATTTACTCTCGATAAAGGACCTCATACTGAAGCCATATACCCAATTTTAAGCCACTGTGTTTCGTAGTTGTTAAAAAAACTATAATGAAAATTTTCAACAATGGACCAGTGAGCCACTGGTCATTTAGTATACCACCACTACCTCTAAAATTGTCGGTAAACATTCGACAGACCTAATTTACTCTCGATAAAGGACCTCATACTGAAGCCATATACCCAATTTTAAGCAACTGTGTTTCGTAGTTGTTAAAAAAACTATAATGAAAATTTTCAACAATGTACCAGTTGTGTTGAAAAATTATTAAGTCGGTATCCGAAAGACCTAATTTAAGTTTTCTCGATAAAGGACCTCGTACTGAAGCTATATACTCGTGTATTGTTTTTTTTTTTTTCTTTTTTTTTCGTAAAATTTATCGTTATAATTTGCTTTTGTTTTATGATTGAAGCTTGAATAACAACGAAAGACCAATAAAGGTATGAAATAAACACATTGATTTAGGTATCCTTTCATTGATTAAAAATCTAAATATAAGGAGAAAACCGTCGCATTCTTACGCAGTGTCACTCAAAAACCGTCATTGGTACCCGAAGAAACCTTACAGTATTCCCGAAAAAACCGTAGCATTTTTGGAGAAAAATGTTTATAACTTCAACGTATCCTTATTACTGTGGGTAAGAAAGATCTTAAAAATTTCAGATTTGACCAAAGAGGCACAGAAACTCTTTTGGATTCATTTCTACTGTTCTTTTGTACCGAAATTACGATATTTTAAAATTTGATAATAATCTTTATTTTTGACACGGAAACAACATCTAACTGTGCTTATATTGACAAGGGATATTTCGGGTGTATTTTAAAAATCTATCGACGTATTTTCCAATAAATAATTATGCTATAAACTAAATTGTCCTTGAAAAAGCCAAAATCGTCTTAATTTTCCTCTGCTTTTCCCACAATGCTTCTAGGTGATCCGCAAAAACCGTACTGTTGTCACGCAAAAACATATTTATCGTGTCGCACTTTGTAGGGATTGAGTAAAAAGGAACAAACCGGGTTGAACGATAACATTAACCGCGTTAACGACTACATTTTAGTCGAAATTTCTCTTTTCCCATTGGCTAATTCTCGTTTGTTTAAATTTTGCCTAACCGAGTTCACGATAACCACCGACTTCACGATCTCGGGTTAACCCGGGTGATTATGTAGCAGCAAGGTTCATAATACTGCAATCGGCCATGTTTTTGACTATTTAATTCACCTCGAACACAAGAAGTAGATGAAAAATATTTCATGGCTTGTCTTTTTCGGGGTCTGATATGAAATCGGTTTCAATCTAGACCTAGTTTAATGCGCCAATCCACAGATCCAACAAAGAAGATTCAAAACATTATAAAAAAAAATGTGATATTTTTGCGTTTTAATCGTATTATTACATTTTTCATATCGCCTCCAAAATTCAACGATTGAACGGGTAGCGTCTGCTGTTTTGAACAGGTAGCTCCAAAATTCACATTTTATATGAACGGGTAGCTCACAATTTCAAAATATATATATTTCATTTGAATAGCGCAATAAAACATAAAACGTGGAAGTAATGAACAAATGAAAAATAAAAATGAACTCACTACACCCAATCGATCTTGAATTAGAATACTCTTTAAATTCATTGCTACGTTGAAATGCAAAGAAAAAACTTTAAAAAATCCGAATTGGCCGACCTTTAGGAATTGCTGAACATACCAGACCCTATGAACACCATATAGTTAATTAGCATCGTATGCTTTGATTATTTGATATCTACACAGAACAATGCAAATCTCTATTATTTATATTTAATCATTACTAAAATTGTCCTGTGGTCACGTTTCATTGTAAAAAATGTATTTTTATGCTTCAGCAATTTATTAAGAACATAATGAGCACTGAACAGGTTTCCGGATACTCCAGTATCAAGGTATCAAGGTAAATGCGATATAGCCCGCTCCCTAGCTTGCGAGTGGGGTATAAAAATTATTACACAAATAAAGCAGATTTTACGCCTAGATAATATTGAGGTACCGGTATTAAGCATAGATGTGCACCATACAACCTCCACAAGTCAGCTGTTATAAAAAAAAAGTCAGCAGTTTTAAAAGTAACAGTGACAACGACAAGAAAACAGGCATTGTACGTAAGGTACTAATTATAAAATGCTGCCAAGGAGGATAATATTTCTTCAAGAACTTTTTATCAATATCATTGTATTGCCCTCTTATTATCAAACATTTCCGTTACACCAGTATTTAAACAAACAAAAAATGCAAATAAGGGGGAGATCCAAAAAAAGAAGGTTTTCATCTTTAGCCCAAGCTAGGTTGCCGAAAATCATGACGAAAGTAATAAAATTTAAATTAACATGGGTTTCGAACAGACGAGGCAGCTCTATAGATATGCCACTTAATATACAGCAAAAACTAACAAGCATGAACAAGAGACTCCCAGGAGCCTGAATTGCTCACCTGGTCATACGGGCCCTATATGGGTCATCCATCATTGGAAACCCAGGAGTTTTTAATTGTTTTGTATCGAGCCTTCTGATTGTTCGGGTTACATTTTGTAACAGATACTGAACGCGAAACTAACAAAATCAAATCAAATGTCACAGGGTGAAGAGTGAATAAGCTGGGTATCCGAGGATGCGAGTGATTTGACAATTTTAGTCCATGCAATAACGACATTTTTAGATTTTAAAGTTAGCCGAAGAATTAACAAGTGACAGTTTTTCTTCATAAGCAAAAGTTTTCATTCTACTTGACAAAAACATGAAAAAAAAAACGCATTGTTTTACCTTTATAGGCCCATAACCCCTATAAGGGGTCATCTGACAACATCGACCCAATAAAGACTTTTGTAGAGCTAAGGATTTTAAACAGCCGAAAATCCTTCTTCTTTTTCTATCCGTTATAGCATTTCAAATTGAGGATCGTTGCTGCCAACATGTCAAGTATCATTCCTGCAGTTAAATTCGGTCAGTGGTTTCAGAGGAGAGATTTATTTTAAAATTGTTAACAGGTGACTGACGACGACAGACGAAGGACGCAAAGTGATGGTAGTTATAAGTTTGCATGGCCTTTAGTCAGGTTAGCTTTTAAGTACTACTACTAGCACTTAACTAGTTGCTTGAAAAAATATTGTGTAAAGTCTGTATAGAAATACATCAAGCGATTTAAGACGAGCTGTGCGAGCTAAAAGAAAAGGGTTTATTTGTAATTCCAAATGTGAACACACCAAAGACAGCTGAAAAAAAAAACCACCCAACTCAAATTAAAGACACAATATCACTTTGAACAAGGGTACAAAATGATTAGACAGAGAAAATATTGGGGGTGGTTACCTCATAAGGCTTAAAATATTATGGACGAGGACTTAAATACTCGGAAATTAGTTGTACAACTTAATTCCACAAAGTCATGAAGAGAGTTTCCAAACGCTCAGTTACATCGAAGGATTTTTAGGTACATTCCTAGAGCGACTTGTGATGAGAAATGAGAGAGGTTTTGTTTTATTTTTTACCCCAAAAAGAAAACTGTTAATTTCGGTGCTACCTGTTCATATATTTTTTCTTGCCTTGACGCTACCCGCTCACTTTTGATTTCAAGATTTTGAGACAAAATCGAAGATTATCAATAAATCATGAATATCTGCTTTATAAATGCATTTGATTTTTAATTTTCAATATCAAGAGGCTACAATAAATAAATTTACCATACGTTCAATGTGTGTTTACTTTAAAAACAATCGATAAGGGAAGATGGTCTTGTCTTTTTGAGATGTTCGAGCTACCATTTTTGTTAAAAATTCCATGCTTAAACGCGGACATACGGATAAAACGCATTACATGCAGATACTCGTTACTACATAAACAGGTCGAAGATTCTACCTTTTAAGGAAAGTGTTTACATCAAACTTTTTACCAATGGTTTTTGAGAGAATATAAATAACTACAATCACCAACACGTGCTTTTTGAGAAACAATTCAACAAAAACTTACTCGCAGAACAAATTTTAAAAATGAGCGGTGAAAAAAATAATTGGTCTATTGGCATCAGTATCAGATAAAAAGATAAGATATAAAGGACACCAATATTACCCCGGGGAGCACTGACCAGTAGGGAGATTTTAGTGTTATTTTTACCTTTGTTATTGCCCGTTTACCAATACGAAGAATGAAATAGATGTCAAAATGTGGAGCATTACATTACTTTATAAGGAGAATTTACCCATGCCTAATGAAATAAGGTTTAAAATCAACAATTTTTGTTATTGACAAAATATGAGCGAGAAAGTTATAGAAATTATGTTGATGTTCAGAACTTTCCTATAAAAGCGTCGAAAAAGTTTTACTATTTTTCCCCATCTGAAAGGTCATTTTTTTTAAATTTTGATTGATTGATAGGTCAAATAAAATCTAGAAGACTCGACCTGATAAAGCATATATGTGCATTTTATTTATGGCAATGCTGGAACGTTATTGTGCATTTTACTTATTGAGAAGTATTTTTATTAACGAGTCCGTGGGATTTGAACATGGCGCTACCTTTTGCTTGTCATAAGAACGGCGCTTCCGGAAACTATACAATTTCCGTTCCCACCCTGTGATTTAGTGATTGTAAAAATTGTTTCCATCGGAATACAGCTTGTCTGCTAAAACATATATGTGCATTTTATTTATGGCAATGCTGGAACGTTATTGTGCATTTTACTTATTGAGAAGTATTTTTATTAACGAGTCCGTGGGATTTGAACATGGCGCTACCTTTTGCTTGTCATAAGAACGGCGCTTCCGGAAACTATACAATTTCCGTTCCTACCCTGTGATTTAGTGATTGTAAAAATTGTTTCCATCGGAATACAGATTGTCTGCTAAAACACATTAACAAAACTTTTTTGATGAGTTGAGAATCGAATCTTTGCTCTTCTGGTTAATGTGTTATTTTCTTTGTTACATGACGACAAAATAAGTCTTTCTGTAATTATAGATTAACTGTGTTTTCCTTTCATTTTGCAGAAATCTATTACGAACTGTGTTTGTATGCTATATTACAAGATGAAAATGATTAAGATTTATGAATTGCTACTATAGTTTTATTGAATTTTGAAGATAGAGTTGACGCCATTTTTAGCGTACCAATCGAAATACTTTTTGAGCATTATTCTTTAGAAATTTGGGTTTGATTACTTTTCTTTTTTCTACCTTTCAATGTCTTGATTCAAATGCTGCTGACGAAAGGTTACTCAAATATGCATATACCAAATTGACCGTTTATCATGCCGCTTTTGGTATTTTGTATTCAGAACAATACATTCTATATAAACCAGGGGCAATCAAACGTTCCTGACATTGAAAAACGGGCAGCAACAATGTGGCCAGTGGTCGCTGTTAATCGTCAGACAATTTGTTCCACATCAAAAATGCAATCCATATGATTCAAAATCAAGCATCATGAAAGACCTTTTTGAATAAAAAAAAGCCCCATTTATATTATTTATATTATCATCAAATTTTCAAATAAAAAAATTATTAAATGCTCTGTAAATCTGTGTAATGTTATTCAAAATGACTTCAATCAAAACAAATAAGGGTAATAAATTACAAGGTTCAACGACAAATCATTTTACTAAGAGATATAGACCATGTTCCTAAAGAGTATATTATATTGTCTAGTCAAACAAATGTAGAGGGTCCCACAATTTCATTCCACCTCTGACGCTGACGAACTTGACAGCTCCAAATCTTGGCTTGAAGACCTTTACGTGGATGAAGCTACTACCTACTCTTATCTAAAAAATGATACTTATAATGTTAAAATCACACTTAATAACTTGTTTATTCACTATGGAAAAAAGAGGTATATAACTGAAACGAAACTAAGCAAAATTACCGAACTTGGATGATCAATCACAGGGGCCTGCTCCTGGCCTTTCGGGTTGAGAGTCAAAGAGCCATCAGCTAGACAGCTAGAAAAATCGCGTGGTTTTTCTAACTGATGGCTCTTTGACTCTCCCCCTAAAGGCTAGGAGCAGGCCCCGTGGATCAATCTCAAAATATCAAAGACAAAAGGCATACCAGAGAAATTGAAGATCACAATGTCCTGACTTGATACGGCTTTTCAAAAGGAACAGATAGTATAACAAGAGGCTCCCAGGAGCCTGAATCGCTCACCTGAACTACACAGATACATATATTTTGTAGATATTATTGTGCTTAACCATATGCGATTTAAATAACTTGGTTATTTTTCAAGTTATTGGGCTTAATACGTGCAAAATTTAGAAAAAAATAGAAAAAAAGGGCAATAACTCCCACATCAGCAGTCAGATCTTTTTCGAAATGTCAGGACAGGTACTTAATATGCTGATCACTTTTGATTCTTGCACAATTTTGATATCTGAAACCATTTTTGAGTTATTAGCAAAAAACTGCAATTTACGCCCTATGTTCTATTTTTAGCCATGGCAGCCATGTTTTTTTACGAATCAAAAATATGAACGATAGAGTTGTAGCATATAAGCTATTAAACAAGTGTGCCAAGTTAAGATGCAGATGGTCTTACGGTGTCAGACAAGTTAATCTTTGAAATTCAGGGGAAAAGTAATGAAAAATGGTAAATTTTGTTGTTTTAAGGACAATAACTCCTAATAGAAATGGTCCTACAGCTTTGACCTAAATACATGAAATGTAGATCTTGATGTGCTTGATCATATGCAATTTAAATTTTTGAAATATCTTGTATAGTTTTCAAGATATATGGCTAAATAAGTGAAAATTTTGAAAAAAAAAATTCAGAAAAAGGGCAATAACTCCTACATCAATTGTTGGATCTTCTTGAAACTTTCAGAGCAGGTAAATCTTGAGATGCTGATCACTTTTGTCTCCGACCAGAATTTTGATATCTGTAACCATTTTTGAGTTATTAGCAAAAAACTGCAATTTACCCCTATGTTCTATTTTTAGCCATGGCGGCCATATTTTGTGACAAATAAAATATCTGAACGACGAACTTGTAGCATTTATGCTATTAAACAACTGTGCCAAGTGCAAGTTGGGTTGAAGTTGGATGTATGGTGTCAGACAAGTTAATCTTTGAAATTCAGAGAAAAAGTAATGAAAAATGGTAAATTTTGACGCTTTAAGGGCCATAACTCCTAAAAGAAATGGTTCCACAGCTTTGACCTAATACATGAAATGTAGATCTTAATGTGCTTAATCATATGCAATTTGAATTTTTAAAATATCTTGTATAGTTTTTAAGATATAGGGCTAAATAAGTGCAAAATTTTGAAAAAAAAATCCAGAAGAAGGGCAATAACTCCTACATCGGTTGTTGGATCTTCTTGAAAATTTCAGGGCAGGTAAATCATGAGGTGCTTATCACTTTTACTTTATGCCAGATTTTGATATCTGTAACCGTTTTCGAGTTATTTGCAAAAAACTGCAATTTACCCCTATGTTCTATTTTTATCCATGGCGACCATCTTTTTCAACGAATCAAAAATCCCCACGCTAGTTTTATACTACCTATGCTAATTAACAACTGTGCCAAATTTAAAAGCCATTGGACTTATGGTGTTAAAGGAGTTAACGTTTGAAAAATGTTAACGACGACGGACGACGGACGACGACGGACGCCAAGTGATGGCAATAGCTCACATGGACCAGGTGAGCTAAAAATGCATAATATTTCTTGTGTATCCTCTTCGGGTCATTTCAACTCGGGGAAAAAATAGCATAACTGCATAAACGAATATTAAGAAAAACATTCAGATGAAATACATGTCATGTTATGTTGTTTGTTTTTGCTTTGATTTTTGTATTGTTATGAGTATATGTTTTCGTTGAGTTTTCAAGCATGTATTATCGGTGAAGTGTTCCCTTGACTGTTCATATCTTTGTCTCCTTTGAATGTCTACGCTTCTTCTTTTAAGAAGAGTAAAATGCCCTTTTCGACGCACACGTGTCATACAGTGCGGTCACTTTAAATGGAAAGAAGACCGAAAGATTGGAGGTATCCTTCGGCAGCAACTGATGACCCTAATTACATACAAATGAACAAGCATTTTATTTGTAAATTTGTGGAATTGAGCTGTCAGGTTTTTTTCTGAAAGTCTCAACAGTTTAGTTTTATCTACAGCTAATTCATATTCACCTTCAAGAAATAGTGCTTCCCGCCAAGTGCTGGCTGCATTCTGTAAGAAACTACAGCAAACTCTTTGTGTCGTCTGCCGAGAAACCTTTCTACGTCACCACGAATCTGAAAATAAATGTTCGGAGGGTAATTAACCCGAAATGAACTGCCTTTAGTCTGATTATGTCTGAAATATTGTCGATTGGACTATATGAGCAGGCAACAAACAATTTACAATGTACTCTGAATATACTTGTCTTTAGAAAGGTTAATAGTACTGTATGGCTTTGCTAAGTTTGGCTCGATTTTCTAAATTGCATGCTGACCTTACATTTTTGACTTATAAGTGACAAAAAGGTTAGCGACAAATGTATGTTTTATTCAGTAGTATGGAATTCTCGGTCACAAAAAAAAAATAAATATTCACTTATAGATGCTTAAAAGTATCGAATATCCATGTCAACTAGAGATCAGACCTACATATGGCACGCGACAGTCACAAAAACCCCATAAACTGAGTTTATCGACCGTAAACTATAGTTAGCGGTCGATAAACTGGGTTTATCACTCGCTAACTATAGTTTGCTGATGCTAATGATAATTTCAGTTGTTTGAAATTTATCATTAGCGGTCGATAATGGGGGTTTCAAATGCTAATTAGGGTTTCTCGGTGATAAACCGAATTTATCGGTGATAAACTGAGTTTATCGGCGATAAACTGAGTTTAAACTGAGTTTATCGATGATAAACTGAGTTTATCGGCGATAAACTGAGTTAATCAACCGCAAACTATAGTTTACGGTCGATAAATGCTGTTTTGCATTGATAAAGTAGCATTTGCGCCGCGCAAACTAAAGTAACCGAGTGAACTATGGTTTACGTTCTATCAAATAGTTTATTATGCGGTTGCTATTGCATGCTATGAATACATGTATGTCATGGAAAGTACCAATAACAGAAACTAAGTAAGCGTGCTTTCATACCTACGAGTTCAATTAATATTATCCCTGAGGAATACCTTTTGAGGTACAACAAGCATTGTAAAGATAATTTGCATGCATATGAATGCAATAACAAGATTCCGTTAAACTTAGAATTATGAAATGCAGAATTCAAGATTTTCTTAGTCAAAAGGTTCGCACCTTTTATAAAAAAAATACAGAAAAAAAAACATCCTTATTATATGCACAACTTTACGAAGTGTACTTCTTGCATACCAAGTTTCATTTTTTTCTGCTAAGTAGTTTTAGAGGATTTGCGTCCATAAAATATGATAACAGACGGGTGGGATGGGCTGACTCTCGAGTCAGTCAAAAACAACTTTGCATTGTAGGTTATAAAACCCTGATAAACCAAGTTTGTTTAATTAACATTGGCTGTCGACTATGGAAATTTTCAAAGCTAATTAGGGTTCCTGGGTGCTGAACTGCATGGCATGCGACAGTCACAAAACCCCATAAACTGAGTTTATCGACCATAAACTGTAGTTAGCGGTCGATAAACTGGGTTTATCACTCGCTAACTATAGTTTGCTGATGCTAATGATAATTTCAGTTGTTTGAAATTTATCATTAGCGGTCGATAATTGGGTTTTCAAATGCTAATTAGGGTTTCTCGGTGATAAACCGAATTTATCGATGATAAACTGAGTTTATCGGCGATAAACTCAGTTTATCAACCGCAAACTATAGTTTTCGGTCGATAAATGCTGTTTTGCGTTGATAAAATAGCATTTGCACCGCGCAAACTAACGTTATCACTGATAAACTTGGTTTCACGAACGTAAACTATAGTAAGCGTGCGATAAACCCAGTTTATCTATAGCAAACTATAGTTTACGGTCGATAAATGTGGTTTATCAGGTTTTTGTTATTATCGCGTGCCATACCTACAACTAACTGAATTGATAATAAAGACAATACATTTTCCTATACGCCGGCGCGTTTAGTCTATTCAAAACTCATCAGAGAGGCAACCAGCTAAAGGTAAAGCATACCAAACATCGCATGAGTATGAAGATCATAGAACAATTAAACCAACAATGCCAAATTTGGACCAAAACCTTGACTGATAACAATCTCTTCCTCGGCGAGGTCAGAAGAATATTAGGTTTAACCATTATGAATATTTACACAGACATTCTCAACGCGTTGAAAATTTAAGATGCGCTACATGTAAAAGTTATTACAGTGCTGAATATAACTTTTGTAATTTTTATTCGAAATGACAATCGAAAATGAAAACGTTTTAATGTACTACTTACATTTTTTGCTATATCATGGATTTCTGAAGTAGGGTCCAGTAAATCAAATGCGGTTACCGCTTCCAATGCAATTACAGCAACACACAAAGCGAGAACAACCTTCATTTCTGATCGTTGGGTTTTAACTAAAACAAACTTAACTGCCGTATTGCAAGTGCCGGACAATCATCGAAATGTGCTTTTATACTGTTGCTTGCGAGGTATCGTAATGTGGAACAAGATATGGTGGTCAATTTATGTCAAGACTGTTTGACAGTACCATTAGTTTTTCAGACTATAATGAAACTTTAGGGCATGAAATGTAACAGGTCATTTAAAGTTCGCCATTATTTAAATTTGCCTCTTAGCGACTTTTTTCTAGGTCTGAAAAACTGTAGGTACGAATAGAAGCGGTCGAAATGGGTACAACGTGCATAAAAAAAAAACTTCAAGCTCCTGCATGTTATGGCATACCCGTTTGCTATTGCCAAACATCGATATAGTGTGCTTGTCAAATCCGGTCAAGGAAGACAATTCTGACTTGTTTATATGAACTTAATACCCTAAAATACCCTTTAGTAGGGCTTATTGTGATGATCTCTCTCAAACTGCAAAGTGAGAAGGATTTATGAGCACTCCTAGGAACATACGAATCGAATTCAATAACTTTTAGTAACACATTGAGTCCAATATTTTCTTAAACCGACAAGGATTTTTTCATATCATCAGTCAAATTTTTAACACGCTCAGACCTGTTGTTTAGAAGAAAATTTATTTCAATTAATTCGCGTTTACTTGGTCGATATAATATATATGTTGTGTACAAGTTGCAACTTTGTACATGTTGCAACATGTACAAATAAAATGTACAGGTTGCAACATGTATGGTTCAATCGTACAAGTTGCAACATGTACACCTTTTGCTGTACATGTTGCAACATGTACAAACTTTTGAATGAAATTTGTTCTAACTTGTACAAATGGCATATTTGCGTGAAATTCTGTTTTATTATCCCCGAGCCCAATTGAGTTGTGGAGGAGATATAGCTTTTTGTTCATTTGTTCATACGTTTGTTCGTAATGGTTTTTGTTTTTGTTTTGTCAATATCTTGTGCTAAAGTGAAAATCTTGGCAATTTCAATTAGTTGAGGAATGATATTTGGAAAGTGGGTATATCTTGGAAAGTAATTGACATCTGTTCCGTATTCAGGTCACCTCCACTTACATTTTAATGTTAAGGGCAAGGGGATTAGCTGTCGTATGCGACTGCTCCATTTCTTAATTTTTAAACCTTAATGTGATTTTTTTTTTCAGAAAGTTGCATAGGACAATGTTCAGCAATATTGACCAGTCAACTTTTTATTTCAAGGTGTACATAATTGACATTTCAAGTTACATTGCAATTAGTGTTTTGGGATTGACATCAGGTACATCAGCTACACTTACAATCACACATCCTGTAACTCAATCTGTGTCCTTCTCATGTAACCATTTTGTCATAATGCACACTTGATAATTCCTATGGACACTAATTATAATCTGTAGAAAATTTATCCTTCAAAACAATTTCGCTCAAATGAGATTCTTTCTTTTGTTCAAAATGAGCTTTTCAAAAGATTCAATTTTAATCACGTTGAACAGCTTTAGAACTCTCATATCTAAGGCAGTTGAGTAGTAAGCTGCTGCAAATGGACTTGCACCCATCTATCAATATTTAATCAGTCAGTGTGCCATTTTTTTTTCGCATGACACAATGACTCTTAACAAAATGCTGCTTGCTTGGGCCTTTTTAAATTCTTGTATGAGAGCTGGTGCATCTCCTTCACTAAAGGTATTGTTTGTTGCAGAATTGTTCTTGGCAAGCTGGACAATCTCTTGATAGACCTCCTGCTGAGTTTCATTCATTTTTGGCAACCTTGTAGCGTTTTACCTTTAAACAGCTTCTCAGTTTAAGCTGGTCTTTGATATATCTTTTCAATTTCTATCATTTCTATAAAAATTTACTCAAAGGGGCTTACACTAGATTTTGGGTATAAATTTTAGAATAAAACAAAAACAAACACAATTAATCTAAAACAGAATTTTATGTATTTGACACTTTTTGTTTACAAAACAAGGAAACATAAATGTCTTCACTGACCAATTGTACAAGTCAGCAATTAGTGTACATGTTGCAACTTGTATGATTGCAACATAAATGTTGCAACATGTACAACTTTTTTGTACATGTTGCAACATGTACAATATTGTAACTTGTACACAACATATACAATGTTTGTTAAAATTATTGTATTCGACACGCGTGTGAACCACTATTAATTAATAGAATAGAAAATGAAGAGATGTGTAATAGGTTAACAAGCGAAAAAAACGACAATGGAAACTGCCAGCTACCTTCAACATGTTCAACGAAGCCAGTAGGCGCTGCCCACCGTTCTACAATTGGCCCAAGGTCTAAATAAAATGCAAATAATTCAAATCCAGTACTGAAATAGTCAAAGAGGTTAGTTTTGATATTACAGTATAACTCTCTTGCGATCATTGTATGCTTGCAGCACAGATAAATGTAAAATATTAGTACATATGAAGCATAGACATTAATTTCCAAAGTGTATAGTAACACATTTTAAACTTGTAATGAACTTGAGCGGCACCAACCCCATGGCAAATATCACATTATTTGAAATTAATGATCTGTCAAACAGTACTGAACTACTGACCAACATATGTGTAATATTTTTACCAGACTTTACAACGTTGACATTTTGTAGAGGGGATGGACAGAAATCGGTAGACGTGGAATAGAGCAACAGGGATCAGAGAGTTAAGGGGGTGAGAACTGGGAATGGGGGTGCACTGAACCGGGATAGGGAAAAGCTGAAACAATGGTATCAGCAATTATAGTCTATAGACATGATAGAGGTGTTAAGGGTAGGGGAATAAAAATTTCATCAAAAATCCACACTTTAAATTTTGCTACGCCTGACTCGCGTTCCGTCTATTCAAGACTCATCAGAGGCGCTCTACCAAAAGTTGAAAATGCCAAACACTTTATGATAATTGTGAAGAGTATAGAAAAAATATACCAAAAATGACGAAAAAATAAATTACAACAAAGATTCAGATAATAGAATTTGCTACGCCTGATGCGCGTTTCGTCTATTTAAAACTCATCAGAGGCGCTCTACCAAAAATTGAAAATGCCAAACCCAATATGAATATGAAAATCATAGAATAATACCAAATGTCGAACGAGAAAATCAAATTATGACTTAGACCAATTAACCTATGTCTGGGGTAGGAAGAACCTTTATAGGGTTTTGGCGATTTAGAAATTTAATAGGATAATTTATAGCTTTGATGTACATGTATTCGTCAACACAAAAGTGTTGATGCTGGATCGGGCTAACCTCGGGGAATTAAAACTCCACTAGCAGCGCTAACCGTCACGGATGTTAGAAAAAATAAATTACAACAAGTTCAAGACAACAAATTTTGCTACGCCTGGCGCGCGTTTCGTCCATTTAAGACTCATCAGAGGCGCTTTACCAAAATTTGAAAATAAAAATATGAAGAGCATAGAATATTACCAAAAATGTCGAATGAGAAAACCAAATTATGACTAGGACCAACCTAGCTATGTCTGGGGTAGGAAGAACCTTAGGGTTTTGACAATTTAAAATTTTTTACGGATATTTTATAGCTTTGATGTGTTCGTCAACACAAACGTGTTGACGCTGGAGCGGGCTAACCTCGGGGAGTGGGAGTGCCGTGGAAGAGAGGGGACCTGGAATCCTCATTATACTTTAAATTGATTTTTTGTCAAACAGTTCTGAACTACTGACCAACACCTGTATGCTAGTAATAGTTTTACCAGACATCATAATAGAAGGGATTGTCAGGGACTGGGAGACTTGGAATAGAGGCATTGGGGACCGAGAGTTATGGGGGTGAATGAAGTTTATTCTCACAAAACTACATGACATAGTTACAGAGAAAATAATAAACAGTTATAATACAACAATTCAAAGTGCACATGTGTGAAATACAAATTACTAGTAAATTAACCAGGAGGGTTGACTATCATATTTATAATTTTAATGAATCTACATAGTTTTTCTAATTCTATAACATTATTTGTGGAAAATAACCTTTCAAATTTCAAAACATTATTTCTGCTATTACAATATTGTGGTAAAAAATTTTGTCTCTCTTTCTTGAAAAACTTACAAGACATTATATAATGGTACTCATCACCAACTTCAATAGAGCCACAAAGATGACACAATCTTTCATTTCTTGAAAGATTCTGCCATCTTCCCGCCTCTATCGGTAGGTGATGATTACATGTTCTAAATTTTCAAAATGTAATTGCAAAACTGTAGTTCAACAATGATAAGTAGGGTTCAAATTTTAATTCATTTTTGAAAAGTCGATAACATAGTCCTTTTGACGAATTATTAACAAGCGAAGACCATTCTTGTAGAAACTGGTCTTTTAATCTTAATTCAATGCTATCAATTAGCCAATTTTCAATTCCAACATTCTGTTCCTGCCAAATGTTTGACATTCCAGAATAATCAAATGTGTGGATGCATTGAACTGGGAGCGAGATGAGCAAACTAAAACAACGGTATCAGCATTGCTCTGTTCTGTTCTGTAAATTCCTCTACTGGTCGGAGAACCATGTGAATAAGTCCACACGTATTAAAATCCTCAGGAATATGTTTCATAAGATATAACGGTCTAAGCATTGACGAACGTTATATCCGTGGTAGGGGAACTATCGCTATAAGGACAAAAAGTTTTGAAGACCTTAATGTTACTACATTGTTCATATGAGTTCTCTCTGAACATGCTGAATAGGGTACACACTGACATTTTATACTGAATAATGCAAAAGTTTGTCTCAGAATGCCATTTCGCTGGATGTGTAGTGCGTAACACAATCCTCTTGCAATAGATTCAATGCTATTGTAGGATGTCACTGGCATGTCTGACAGGCTGTACAATCTAATATTAACTGGATGGAAGACTCAGGATTGGCTATAATCATCTTGTCCAAGACTGCTTTCTAGCACAATATGTATGTATATGATCGATAAATCTAGATCTAGTCTGGTCAAGTGATGTACAAACTGCAGAGAAGTATATTCGATCCTCAATGCCATTGTCACAGCTAGAGAGGGCAATCTGGTTTTGTCTCGTACTGTTTAAACTTGTGGCGAGTTGACTGATATTCTATAGATGTGATGGTAAGCAGGAGTCAAAGGGGGTAGAAGTGGGAGTTGTGGGGGAAAACAGGGAACGTGGAATCAGATTCTTGTCCGCCCTCATTATACTTTAAATCAATTGTCTGTCAAACAGTTCTGAACTACTAGCCAACAAACGTGTGATACTTTTACCAGACATCAAAATAGAAGGGATTGTCAGGGACCGGAAGACTTGGTATAGAATGATTTAGTACCGAGAGTAGAGGGGTGAAAACTTTATATGAAGGATGCAGTGAACAGGGAGCGAGATGAGCCGACTAAAACAACGGTATCTGCATTAGTAGTCTATAGATGTGATGGTAAGCAGGAGTCAAAGGGGAGATAAGTCAGTGTTATGGGGAGAGACAGGGACCCTGTAATCAGATCCTTGTCTACCCTCTAATTTAAATTAATGGATGCCTTTGTAGTGCTAACTTCATAGCTGCTAAACATTTTAGCAAGCAAAAGCTTTTTTTTTCCATGGGCTGAAGGTTTTTGCCAGAAAAGATTTCTGTCCAACAGTTCTGAACTACCCCGTACTAGCCAACAACCGTGTGATAGTTTTACCAGACATCAAAATAGAGGGGATTGTCAGGGAACGGAATTAAGACTTGGTTTAGATTGATTGGGTACCGAGAGTTAAGGGGGGGGGGTAAGAACTGAGTGTGAAGGTGACAGAGAGCATTAGACAATGTGATGCTAAGCAGGAGTCAGGGATATGGAAGTGGGAGCCTCAGGAAAATAGGGGAAACCTAGCTGAAATCAGATACCCTTGACCACCCCTCACTTAACCGAAACTTGTATTTTAGAAGAGCAACTGCTGTTTTCGCTTTCATTTAAACTAAATTGTTCTTTTTTATTCTAAAAAGTTTCAAATTAAAATGATGTAGATTTACTGTGAGGGCAACAGTTCACCTTACCCGAAAGGATCTTGTGAGTTTAACAAGAGACTCTGACTTCAATGACTATTTGAATGTAAAGGATGAGTGGCATTAAGACCCATAATTGGTCCAAGAAAATGATGTTGGTTCAATTAAATGTTATGCTATTTATAAGAAATATAAGCTTATATGTGATTACAAAGAAAACACATCAAAGAAGGCAAATTTCGTTTATTGTGACATAAATCATGACATCATATTTAGTGGTCTAATTTGACAAAATAAAGAAAATCTACAATTTTTAAAGGTTCAAGTCATATTTTCCTTAAGAAAATATTAGGCGCATGAAAACAACAAACTTTCAGAAATGATGGATTTCATCATTTTACACATTTTTGTCAAGTATGAAGTTGATGTTGTGATGCGCCCACCTTCTTTCGGACCAAAAAGTGTGTGAAAATCAGCAAAAATCAATGAAATAAGGACAATTTCTTTAAAATACAGCTTTTTGAGTTAAATAATTGGCATAACAGCTTAACTGATATGGCATAAGCTAATCATTTTCTTTAAGCCTAATAATTAATCAATGTTTCATCAACTCAAGACATCTGTATGCTCAATTTTAATTTCTTGGTAAATCTTAGGCCAAACAAGGGTCTTATTGCCATTCATTCTTTGTGGCGGGACGGGAAAACTGCTACAATTAAGGAAACATCATACAACCTAAATTAATGGAGGCCTTTGTAGTGCTTTATGCTGAACATGTTAGCAAGCAAAGGCTTTTTTTTCATGGTTTTTCAATAACACAACTATTCTCCATGGGCTGAAGATTTTTGCCAGAAAAATATTTCCTCTGTGTATTCGTTTTTGTCTTATAGCCCAGATCCTCGGAAAATGCTGTTTCTATCCCTTTAAATAACCATAATCTGCCATCTGAAAATGGAGACTTTAGTACAGTTTTGGATTTTACAGAGCCTAACATTCATCAGATTCATTCTGTTTGTTATAGTTTTTAAGTTATAAATCTTGGAAAGTGGCTTAACCTTTTTTGTTATTGCAGCAATGTTGGTTGACAATAAAAAAAAAACATTTTTAAATGTGATATACGCTTATTAACATGTTGATTAAATTCCACTAAACGATTTCAGAGAAGATTTTTTAAACAGTGACGGACAGACAACGTACGCCTAGCGAATACAATGCTCATTTGAGCATAATGCTATTTCTTACTGTAAAAGAGTCATTTGTCAACTACAACAAATGCATTATATGATGATTCAGAACAAGAAATACATGTCCAAAACACAAATTGTCCCATCTTGCAACATTTTATTCCACCCAATCACTTAACTATACAGTTAATGCCATAATATACTAGGCAAAAAAAGAAACGTTACACTAATTTTTTATTTGATAAAATTTCTATAACAAAAGAAAAGTTGTAACTTCCATTGAATAAACGTATCTTTTGTCATACTGAAGAGACCGAAATCCAATATACCTGATTTTAATTCGAATTTAACATCTCATTAAGGTTTTACCTAGATATTGTAGAAAATCAAGGTTGCAAAGCATTATCGTTCCTGACTAACCATTCATTTTGAATATCTGACAGCATTTCGATGAATATAAAGTTGAATTCAGAATTAAGGGAGATTTAACCATCTGTAAAACTACAGGGATGGGATATTTTGCAACAGTTTCCGGTGGGATTTGGTTATTTCTAAAAATCAAATTCAGTAAAATCAAAAATGACAAAATGTTGAAAGTAACAAAATTTCTGTTAATTTGATTTTTTCGGTTAAAAAAAGCGTACTTCTTACTTATCTATGACAACATTAGGTATGATACAGCTCATTAGCGTCATTACGCGAAATAAACGTAATTCAGAGGACGTCTTGTTTAAAACAATGACGTCAGCTTGGCGTGACCGCGTACGTTCAGTGTTTATGGAAATTAGATTTGAATTTTATCCATTTACACGAGTTAAGTTTTGCACCGTTAACGAAGCGATTACAAAGAAAAATAAAACGTCAACGCCTGATCTAAACTCGCGTTGGTTATATGGTATTCTGCTACTTCCGGTCTCACCGATTGTTGTTCTGCTACCCCTGACACGAGTCTCTGATCTATGGATAGTTGTTCTAAAGTCTTTTAAGTACTATTCCACATAAGGATCAGGCAGGGGGTGGCACATCGATAATTTCCAATTTCAGATTTTGGGGTATAGATGCATTCATTTTACCATAAAAACAAACCCAATGCAGTTTTTACATCTTAATATGTATTTGGTGCCTAGATATTTTTTGACTGGTTATATAGGAAAAAAATATGGCGGGAAATTTTCCCGTACTTTTCACTATACAATGTAACTAAATTTTGACTGGTAATATCTCCTAAACCCAAGATAGACTGAAAAATTTAGTGGTCAAAACAAAGTTTACTGGGGTTGCTTAACTTAATTCAGTTGAAATTTTTTGGTGTATTTATTATCGATGTGCCACCCTATTAATGGTATCTGCCTGATTCTTATAAAAAGTAGTACTTAAATTATTAATCACCTGTATTTTTGTCATTCCTGTACCCAACACGAAAGAAGAAAGTTGCTTCAACTTTTGACGTTAACGTAACGTGTCTGACTTACAATTTCTCAACATTTAAGTGCGACCTTTTGTTAACCTTGATATTTGTTACATTTAATAACGACCATAATCACTAGCTTAATTGAATTTTCGACACGTAAAATTTTAAAAGTTCCAATTTTGATAAAAATTGAAAAGTGACGTCATTTTCAAATCCGCCTACAATACGCAAATCTGACAGAAAAAAAACCGTTAATTGCCCAATCTTTATATAAAAAATTCAAAAGAAAATATGTTTGGGAAAAATCTTAAAACAAAACCAATGTAACGTTTCTTTTTTTGCCTAGTATATAATTTTATGGTGATTTTTGTATGCTCACATTCTGATGTATATGTGTAAAAGTTTCATGGTGATATCATACTACAGTCACGTTCCGTCATGGTATAATAACTTCAACCTGTAGGTAAACCTATGTATAATATCCCAATTTTTTCTGATAAATCAACCATGAAGTTGAAGTTGATGAAACGGGTACAATTTTATGATGATTTTTGTGTGTTCATACCCTGATGTTTATGTTTATAAAGTTTCATGATATCATACTTCCTTCCTGGTAAAGTTACTTCAACCTGTAGGTAAACCAGATTTGGGACCCGAACACTATATTCCCCACTGCTTTCGTAGACAGGGCATAAAAAGGTTTTTTTTTGCAATTTTTGAGATATAAACAAGAATATGTCCAAAAGACATAATGCCCCATCTTGCAACATTTAATTTTTTCCACAATCACTAAAGCATCAACATGGTTGCTATTAAAGCACTTGTCAGTCAGAAGGAATGGACTTTAACTTAACCATTCTTCTATAAGTGGTCATTCATGCGGAAAATATAGGTCACTGCCAGCATCCGAAGCATGCATTGTGCTAAGCATCACTAGGTGCACCTACCATACCAATATAGTTGATGTGGCACATGTCAGTAAAAAAGGAATGATCTTTATCCATTCTTCTATAAGTGGCCATTCATGCGGAAAATATAGGTCACAGCCAGCATCCGAAGCATGCATTGTGCTAAGCATCACTAGGTGCACCTATCATAACAATAGAGTAAATGTGGCACATGTCAGTAAGTGGGAATGGACTTTAACCAGTCTTCTTTAAGAGGCCATCCATGTGGAAAATATAGGTCACATCCAGCATCCGAAGCATGCATTGTGCTAAGCATCACTAGGTGCGCCTACCATACCCATTTGGTTGGTATGGCACTTGTCAGTAAGGAGGAAAGGACTTGAAAACCATTCTTCTATAAGTGGTCATTCATGCGGAAAATATAGGTCACATCCAGCATCCGAAGCATGCATTGTGCTAAGCACTACTAGGTGCACCTACCTTACCAATTTGGTTACTATGGCATTTGTCAGTAAGAAGGAATGGACTTTAACCATTCTTCTATAAGTGGTCATTCATGCGGAAAATGTAGGTCACTGCCAGCATCAGAAGCATGCATTGTGCTTAGCATCACTAGGTGCACATAACATACCTATATGGTTGATGTAGCACTTGTCAGTTAGAGGGAATAGACTTTAACCATTTTTCTGTACATGATCATTCATGCAGAAAATATAGGTCACATCCAGCATCCGAAGCATGCAATGTTCTTATCATCACTAGATGCACCTACCATACCAATATGATTGATGTGGCGTTTGTCAGTAAGTGCAAATTTGGAAATATGGGATTTGGGACGGACATCTGAACGGACGGACGAACAGACCCGAACACTATATGCCCCTCTACTTTCGTAGATGGGGCATAAAAAACCTTCAAGGCTAGTTTTTCAAGTGGTGTGCGAAAACAGTGAACCATTAAACTCAGAATAAGAACAGTTCCTTTCACCTCATTTTTGTGTTGGGGATGCATGCAAGTCTAAATTGGCAGTTGAAATAAAACTTAAGATACCACAACCTTAGTTTTTGCCTGAGTGAGCTAACATGGCAATATAATATATAATTGATGCTGCAATATGATCAACTGCATATAATGACAAATAATCCTACAAAATTTCATCAAAATATGTAGAGCAGTCCCAGTGGAGTTGTACCCACAAAGTAATCCTATGACCTAAAATGAACAAAGTAAATAAAGTCCCATAACTCATGTAAGATTCTTAAAATTAAAATGGTGTTGCAATATGATCAACTACATATCATTACAAACAATCCTACAAAATTTCATCAAAATCCGTTGAGTGGTCTCAGAAGAGTTGTGTTGACAAAAGAGTGATGGATGCACAGACGGACAGAAAAAGACCATTTTAATAAGAAGTGTTTGTTCAACTCTTCAATATTGTTGCATTGTTTTCAATGTAAGGACATATCAAAAATTGAAAATTAACCTTATTCTGAGCCCTGAACCAGGGCCTGATTTAGGAAATGGCATCCATCAACAAATAAGCATCATCCTCAACATTTACACAGTGAAAGTTGCAGATAATTGCTACTTTGAGACTAGCATGTTGAGTTGGGCAACTATACAACCTGCTTTTTAATCCTTTAAAAATCTGTCAAAGTCAAAAATGGCCGGATTTCGTTAAACAGGAAGTAGGTGAGCGACAGGCCTAAAATCAAATCCCACATTATGGGACCCCCCCTGATGCTGTATACCAAATATCAAGTGGCTGTGATTAATAGTTGCTGAGAAAACTGTTACAAAAAATTTTTCCCTGCCCGCACGCCGCCTGCCGCAGGCCCAACATTCACCATTTTATAACCCGGATTTTTCACTCTGTGAAATCCGGCTAAAAATGTTTCTACCTCTCAAACACATGGACACAGAAAAAGACAAACAGCTTAGTAAGAATTTTATTTCTTGTTGATAATTTGCATTTCATCATTAATTATTATAATTAAGATATGGTTATGATAATGAGACAATGGTCTAATTTTATCACAAAAGGTAAAAAATATCATTTTTCCCACTTGAAACTCTAATTTGGTGGTTTTTATTAAAAACGTTTGATTTCTGCCCCAGAACTACTATTCTGGTTGTTGATAAAAACAAAAGTTTACAATCTTACATGAACCAACCAAAGCCAAAATAAATGAAATGATCTCTTAATTGCAAATGATACTGATTATAAGATCAATCAAAAAGTAATTTACAATTTAACATAACTTTACAAAACAATGCATTTAAAATTTCCAAATTTCGCAAAAATAGAAGAAAACATCTCTAGAAGATCGAAAAACAATCTGAACTGAGTTGTGATAAAATGAATGCAAGCTTTTGTTTGACATAGACCAAGCATCCCAGAGACAGAGAATTACTATATATATATATGCTACTCTCCAAACGTATAAGATTTTTTTGTGTATATATACTTAAAAATACATAGCACACACTATGAATGGAATGACATGAAATTATCAAAATCAATTTTGTTTAGGCAAAACTGGCTTCCTTCACTAAAATAAAAACAACAATACAAAAATATATCTCTTTTTATATATTTTTCCAGCTCTGCACATCAATGCCATTATATTCAATCGACAATCTTTGGCTTTCCAACTTAACCTGTTTAATCATTCTTGATTTGTATAATCAAATTTCCCTTAGAGTTGATCCTGCAAACAAGCAGAAAGCAACTTTTAAAGGTCAAAATAAAAATGTTTTGGCCTAACTATTAAAAAGCTAATGGTTTGGGTTGAGTTGGGATTATTGATCAAATCATAAAATCAAAAGACTAAAAAAAAAGAATCCTATTTCTAATTCTAGACTTTAATTACTTGAAAAGATCTTTTGAAATATTATTTAAAGAAAAAAATGTCTGGCAAGTTATGACGGATGAGATTTTAAAAAAAACAGACTAAACGATAAACTTTTGTACAAACAAGTAACAAAAAAATTAAAAGATTAAGGAAAACATTGATATGCACGATTGTTGCTTGTCTCTGCATGATAATACAAATGTTAATTAAAAAGCATTAAATTATAATAAACAAAAAAATTGGGTGTTTTTTATACATAAATAATATATATATAACTAAGTACAAACAAATTTTGTCCGATTATATCAATTGTTTTTCATTTTGTGCATAAAAAAAAACCTAGAAAAAAACTTCATTTTTTTCATTTAATACTAGACGAAAGATATTACAACCAATATAAACATATTTGCTAGCCTACATCTACATAATGCATTGCAAACAAAAATTAATCTGTCGCAAAACAGGTAATAATAAACAAACTTTCAAGTCTGGAATAGATTACGATTATACTCCAAAAAAACTAAACACTCTCCATGGTAATTAGATAGATTTCAGCATTTTATATTTATCAATGAGATAAACTTTTTTCTTTCTCATGCTACATGATAATCTAAATGCAGGAAAAACTCCTTCAAATTTGGTTTCAACTATGTTAACTTTGTCCAGACCAATCCTAGATTCAATACTATCTTTTAAAGAGCACCAATTTAGCTGCTAAACTCTTATCAATATATGATTAAAATTAACTCCCTTACATTTTTAACATAAACTTTAGCACTTGGTAAAGCTTTGAAGTATTTGAGAAAATTTATCCAAAACATGGCAATATACTTATGGCTAATATCAGATGGCTCAATTCATTAAATATTAATCTTAAGTTTGTACATGAAATACTTTTTTTTTTACTTTTAATAACAGCATTTAATAGCATGATTAAATTGAGTTAAACTTTACAATTTCAAACAAATGCTTAAAAAATGTTACTTCAACAATAATTTTCTGAAAGGAAAAAATTATCCAAAATGGGAATGCAATGAGAAAAAAAAACTGAACACAAATTCTAAAGACTTCTTGCACTAATATTCAAAAGAAACAGAAAAATATTTATAACACATAAATAACTATTTTAAAAAGATTACTTTAAAAATATCTCCATTCAAAAATAAAGAAGCAACGAAATAGATCAAAATCAAAACTTAAACTTTCGAGATTATTTAAAAATATTCATATTCATATAAGGCGAAAAAACAAGTTTAGTTCTCTTCCAATTCCACATTCAAATCATGATGCATAAACTGAATATTGGAAAATGCAGTCAAAATTGATCTTTCCATTAAATATACAAAACAGCTCAGTAAAAATATACAATCACAGTTCTGTTTAAAGTCAAATTGTTTACATGCTTTCAAATTCATCAATTCTTTTCTTCGTGTTGCCTTGCCTAATCTGCTTGAGAGTTTTATACTTGTCTCGCCCTTGTTTGACGTTTTCAGCATGTAACATGTCGGTGGTGGTTGCCTTTTCATCGATCTTTGTATTCTGGAGCTCTTCTTGCAGTGACTGTTGAAGAAAAAAATATAAAGAAAGTGAAACGATAATTCTGTCATCACATGCAATGATTTAAAATTTGAAAATTGTCCAGAGGTATCCCTCTTGAATCACAACCCTCTTAAAATGTTTATGTTCTTGTGTCATTATAGGGTCGCTGCAATAATATCTTCCCCATTCTATTTATGTAACTATCAGAAGTTAAACCAATGAAAAACCTTTAATACCTGGGCATGTGAGAAATTTTACTATGAATTTAATTCAATGTCACATCATAACACACCCGTTACTAGTTACAATCATAAATTTTCCAATCACTAACTTGAGTTAATCAGAAAGTTACTATTCTTATATATTTTAGAGTACTGGAATGTGTTGGAAAGACACAGTTTACATATTTCCAAAATTTGACGTTTGGCTATTTCTTTAATATTTGATAAATTTATCTATTTGGTCATTGTTGTAATATTTTTGGCTTCTGTTTTTGTTTTATCAAATCTAATACTCGACCTGGCTTATGGCTTAATGACTTTTTTTTGTTGATGTTGATTGGTAGGCGGGCATTCTCAAGAACAAATGTACAAAGTTATAATGCAATCTCTTCAGTAAATTCAAAAGAGATCTTTAAAGAGGGATGCATGAGGGACAGATTTCAAGCGATGAAAACAGCTCACATGACCTTTTGGTCTGGTGACTAAGTTTTTAAATAACTGTCTTCCAGTATGTTTAATATGTTGTTATTTTTTGACAGCATAATTCGAATCAGTCTATCAACCTTTCTACTATTGAGTCTTACTTTGAGCTGTGCCTTCATACGTTCATTTTTCTCAGCCTCAGTTAGTCTTTCTTCTTCTGGTCTGGGTAGATTTTCTACTTGTTCATAATTTTGTAAATCAGCACCTAAAATATTAAAGATAATATAATAAAATTTATCATTACATGTAAGGAGATTGAAATTTTGGTTTTTTTTTCCATACTTTAAAATATTCCACTAGTAACATGCATTTCAGGGCTGAAGACAGGCTATCTGACAGAATGCTGGCAGAGGTTAAGGTTAATTCAAGAAATGAAACAAAAGTGAAAAATTAGCAAGGACAAAAATTAAGGTCAGAAGGATCTACTTCATTTGAACTAATTCAAATTAATTTAATTATTAAGCTAGGCAATATTTTTTAAACTTAATGGGAAATCTATTACACAAAATACCAGTCAAGAATTCTGTTTAAGCAAAGCCAGGTATTTCCTAAGAAAGAATAACAGTGGTTCAAAACAATGAAATATCCAAAATGATGTTGACATTTTTCTATAGTAAAAAAAACAAGTCGTCCAATAGAAGAAAATTCCTGCATCATGTGAATACTTAGTGAATTGTATACATTGAAATATTTCTATACACTTTGAACCTTAAGATATATTTAAACATTAGTTAAGAGATAATGTTAGTATCCAAAGCAAAGTATTTTCATATTTCAAATCATGCAGATTAGTGCTTTCATCTTGCTATTATTCTTACATACATGTATCACATTGAAAATCACACACACAGGGTGTTTGTAAGGCCAAAGTGACACATATCAAATGAAAACTATAAGTATATTAGATTTAATGTTATTGGTGTAAAATTTTAAACAATACACGTACAATGTATATATAGCTTTCATTCCTGTATTAACTCTAAATCTAATAATTTCCTTTTTAAAATTTTTGTTAAACTGTCATAATATATATATATTTTTTTTATTAAATCTATGTTGTTTTATTGATTTTTGAAGTTACCCTCACTTACGAACTGAAATTGAATAAAAATTTTAAGTTTTGAGCAAAATGTCTCAACTACTACAGCTAGAGTGTTAATCTTCTAATTAAATGCAAGCAGAATAGAAAAAGAAGAAATAATTCTCCCCTCATGTCCCCAAATTCCCAAAGGTCTGGTGAAGCCCCTCACACCAAAGAGGAAGAAGAGGGCCACCAAAAATCCATCGAGCAAAATCCCCACTTGAATCCTGGTTACCAGGAAATGCTATATAAAGTAATGTTTAAAAGGCAAACAGGTACTTCAGGTTTAAAGTCTCAAAATTGTGGCTTAAAAATTTATAACTTTCATTAAAACTCTGAAATGAACCCTCCCTGAAAATTCTCTTTTCTCCCAAAATTTAGACTAACAAACAACTGTTACTTTTCTATCCACGTGGAACATTTAAACCCTAGTAGTAATGGTTTCCAATTCTAAGTATTCCCATACTAGACCACACCCTTTTCCCATCCAAGTTCTTAGTATTATTCTACTAGACCACACCATTCCCGTCCAAATTCTTAGTATTATTCTTTTAGACCACACCCCTTTCCCATCCAAGTTCTTAGTATTATTCTACCAGACCACACCCCTTTCCCATCAAAATTCTTAGTATTATTCTACCAGACCACATCCCTTTCCCATCCAAATTCTTAGTATTATTCTTTTAGACCACACCCCTTTCCCATCAAAATTCTTAGTATTATTATACTAGACCACACCCCTTTCCCAGCCAACTTTCTACAGCTTAATCTCCATCATTAGAGAAGCTAGATTTTTGTTTTTGCATTAGTGCTGTGTTGTGTTCTCGACCAACTTACTGTACTCATGGTTCATTTCCTCGACGGTATTTTCCTCGTATTCATTTTCGAAGGTCATGTGAACATCCTCCGAAGTCTGAGCCTCGCCTAGTTTTTAGTAAGAGATAAAAAGTTTCTATAAATAGTTACCCTACATGTCAGCTACGACTCAGCACCAACATTATCCTGTATGTGTAATGCTGGAAAACAATGTGTGGGTGCAGATTTTCTGGCACTACACGTGTGTCCTCTGGCTTACTTTTACAATTAATGTTAAGAGCTGTTTCATTAATACAATAATGAGTGCATAAAGTCTACTTATTATTCAACATTTTTAAAATCTGATAATCAGTTCATTTTTTTTTTTATTTAAAAGCTTTTTTAAGTAGATACCCTATAAAAGAAAATAATCAAAGTATGAAAATTAACATATTTAAAAAAAAATCTTTTCTTTGAGGCAATGTATGTGAATATTTTCTTTTCAAAATTTGTTGTTTAGAAATGTTTAAAACAGCAAATTTCTATTCTCTGAATCAATAAATGGGACCATACATATCAATCTGTTGTTTAAAACAAGTTGACATTTTGCACTTATAATCTTTTGATGAAACAGCTCTGGTGTACAACATGTTTGACTTAAAACATTCAGATTTGGGTTCAAGGAATTTTCAGTGGAGGAATCTCAATGCACTAGGTCAAAGAGGATTTAAAGGGAAAATGATTTGCATGCATTGCAAGGAAACTGAACCAAAAAGGGAGCAAAGCTTTACAACCCCTGTGTACTAGTATAATTTCTGAAGCTGTAATTATGAAACTTGTTTAAATATTTTCATGCTCCAAGCATTTAAATGTGAAAAGACTTTGCCCAAACATGCTGTAATATACAATAACATATCAATTGAAATGTAATAATATGAAATACAGTAGTGTATTCTATACAATTTTTTTAACCACTATATATATGTTATCAACATAATTATTTAAATTAGCCTCATTACAGGGAATTCTATGCATGAATCTTAAAACATCCTGATCTTTTTAATTTTTCAAGATTCAACAAATTGGAATTTAGTTTTTTTTTCAAAGATGGACTTCTAAAAACGACTTATATCCAAATGGTTGACCAGAACACAATTATTTTTTTATCAATTTGCAAATGAAATTTCAGGTTCTATTGGTCTTCACAAGTGTGTTTTGCCATAATGAAAAGTGGTGGGAAACTAAAAATCATTGCTGGAGGTTGGCTTTATGTGAAATGGATTGCCAAGCAGCTTAATTGAATATTTGCAAATGAGTAAGGGGAATAATTGCTTGTGCAATATGTGTAAATTCAGATCTAAAAAGAAACAGCAAGTTTCCCTAGCATGGTAATTTTTTTTTTATATGAACATAGAATTCCCTCCACACAATAATGATATCATATAGCCTAAACTACAATCAGAAGATAGAAGATATAATTACTATCAATATAATATTAGTGTACTGCACATTTGGTTATTATGTTTCTTTCTTTTTAGATCCTTAACCCTGGATGTGAAGTTATGCCAAAAAATAGATCTAATATCGTTCTTACTATATAATAAATCATGGTCTGAAAAAGGAAAAGCGTAAATTTAGCAAAAGATTTAAAAATTTGTTGAGAGCTATTCACTTAAAAATACATCCCATCCTACAAAAGCCCTTAAAACTAAGATAACAGCCCAAAGAAAGCAATTTTAAATATCTAACAGGAATTCAAAGCTATTTTATGGAGATTTCAATTAGCTTGCTTGAATGGGATGTATATTTAAATTGAATAACCATTAAAAATAAATTCCTCATGTATATAAAAGGCAAATTGAAACCAATACCAAACAAACAACTGTTTTGGGCCTCACAAACCATAAACAATAACAATAGTAGACTGACAACAGCCTTGTCCAATAACATGTATATAAAGAAATACCTAATTGTTTAATCATTTCCTAGCATAGAGACTTTGCTGAAAATGTACAAAGGCTGACAATAAATTATAAGATCCAAAGGATTAATTTTGAACTATTTTTGAAGACTGTCATTTATATACAAATCATTTTCAAAGCAGTCATATCAAAATAAGAAGGCAAATCAAATGCAATTTTACCCATTTGGTGCACTTTTAAGACCTTTGTACATTAGCTCAGAAAAATTCCTACATTAAATACCGTATAGCGGATTATTTTGCTGGGGGTAAATTTTAGCATTTTGTGTAATATAGGTATATGAAAAAATTTTGCAGGTTTTTATTTTCGTGGTTTATGAATGTATTTGTATGATTTGTAAGCGATTGATATTTCACGGTTTTCGTCAACCTGCAAAAAAGAGTGAAAATAACCCACTATACGGTAATTAGGACAAGACTGTTGTAAGTGTATAGGAAACACTTAATCGACCAAGAACAACCACCCCTGATGTTCTTACTATATTCATGATTGACTTCCTCCACGGTGTTTTCTTCATGCTCGGTCTCCCGGACGTGGATGGTATTCATGGCCTCTATCAGGGCTTGTTCTTTCTCCTCTCGCTCACGTTGAGCCTGTTCCAGGTTTACTTGCATTGAGCTCATCTCAGATTCTTTTTCTTCCAACGCTGCCATACTTCTTTGAATTTCTTCTTGAGCCTCAGCGTACTGGGCAGCCTAGTAAAAGATAGGATATTCAAATCAGAATACTTCATTTAACATTGAATGGGGGTATGAGTAGGCAATGAAAAAAATATTAGAATAAGTCCTTGTAGATGTGTATTAAGGGTAAAACAATAAACTTTAACTCAATCTTTATTTATACAGAGTTCGTGAAATGTGTCGGACCTGTCAGACCTGACTGGTAAAATTTAAGCAGGTCCAGCATTTTAAACATACTTACTGGACCCATGTCTGGTAGATTTTAGTAATTTTTTAGAAAGTTGTAATAGACAGGACCAGTAAAAAAAGATTAGGTCCGACCAAAGATTCCATTTTGACGGACCTATGTCTGACAAATAAATTTTAAGTTTTGCGAACTCTGTATATATATTTACTGCCTCACATAAAGTAACAACATCTTTATTATCTCCCTTGATATGCAAAGCTTTTTTTTTTATTAAATTTAAATCAATTTTAATAACTTGATAGACATTTCTCACAGGTTGTATTAATGTTTTTATAATCTATCTAAATTACTAGTACATGAATATATCTTGATACAATTGCATTAATGGAATATTATACAATCCTTTTTTTTAAATAGAACTTGCTACCAGGGACATTTTTTTTCTGTTAGAAATTTTGTTTTCGTTTATAAAAAATACAACATACATGGGAGAATACAGATAAATGTGAAGATATATATCATTTATTCATGACATGCACATTTTAATACATCACTGAATCTGTTGCTTTTAAAAAAAAAATTCCAAAAGTAACAATTTCCTGCAAATATTTAATAACCAAGATAGAAAAGTAAAGAAAAGATGACAAATAATCATATTTGATAGCTCAAATACTGCGAGTGAACTCATAAAAAGATACCCCCTTTTATAAAGAAAAAAAAAATAAGTTCAATTATCTCCTCTAAAAGAAAAACTTTCTCCCTGCACATCTCTCGACTCCATATACTTTGCTTCTTCAAGTCAAGTTTCATTAAAATCCATCATGCAGTTAAGGACGAGTTGTCTTTATAGGATATGTGGATAGACAGACAATGTGATTCCTATAATTGTGAATTTAATAACACCACTCCCCTCTAACCTCAATCGCAGGATAAAATGATCAAATTGAATTATCAACCTAAAAACAGGGTTTTCTAAAATTTTGAAATTTTCAAATTGTGCAACATAAATTCAAGTGAATTAACCATGGTGTTATCACTTGTTGTTATTTAGTTTATGTATTGACATACCAATCTCTTAGATGCATTAACTTCATTTTCCTATATTGACAAAACAACTACACTCTGTATAACAGCTACATTGTCAAACAAGTAGTTATTTTCATGGCAATCATAAAACTAAGCAAAGCAGAAATTTACCTATAAATTCTTACTTTTTAAACAGAGTTTTTCATTCTTAGAAAGTACAACATTTTGAAGAAAAAAAAAATGAAAACAAGAATGCCTTTAGTAACAAGAGGCTCCCAGGAGCCTGAATCGCTCACCTGGTCTTAATATCAACCCTTTGAGGACTTTTGTATAGATAAATGAGCTGAATGTTTAAGCAATAAAAAGCTTTTCTCTATCTGCAATAGTTTTCATTCCAAAGCAAAAAACACTATTTTTCCCCTTTAAAGGGCCATAACCCCTTAAAGGGGTCATCTGACAACTTCGACCCTAAAAGGACTTTAGTAGAGCTAATTAAGCTGAACATTTAAGCAAGCAACATCTTTTCTCTATCTGCAAAAGTTGTCTTTCTTTAGGCCAAAAACACTATTTTTTGTCTTTAAGGGGCCGTAACCACTATAAGGGGTCATCTGGCAACTTTGACCCTATGGAAACTTTTGTAGAGCTAAATGAGCTGAACATTTAAGCAAGCAACAACTTTTCTCTATCTGCAATAGTTTTCATTCCATAGGCCAAAAACACTATTTTTTGCCTTTAAGGGGCTGTAACCCCAATAAGGAGTCATCTGACAACTTCGACCATATGGAGACTTGTGTAGAGCTAAATGAGCTGAACATTTAGGCAAGCAACAGCTTTTCTCTATCTGCAATAGTTTTCATTCTATAGGCCAAAAACTCTATTTTTTGCCTTTAAGGGGCCATAACCCCTATAAGGGGTCATCTGACAACTTTGACCCTATGGAGACTTTTGTAGAGCTAAATGAGCTGAACATTTAAGCAAGCAATTGCTTCTCTCTATCTGCAATAGTTTTCATACTATAGGCCAAAAACATGAAAAAATGCTATTGTTCACCTTTAAGGGGCCGTAACTCCCATAAGGGGTCATCTGACAACTTCGTACGCCAAGTGATGGCAATAGCTCACATGGCCTTTGGCCAGGTGAGCTAAAAATGTCAAGTTTTTCTAAAATGCCTTAAGTAGCAAGCTACTATTCATGCAAGAAACATTTACACAGTGCAACTTGCACCAAATGCTTAAAACATCATTTCGCAAACTAAGATTAAGGTCTGTTTATTCTGAGAAATGAATGAAATAAACTGAAATGAGGCCCATAGCTTACAAAGATGAAATAGCCCATGCATTTTGAATCAATCACATAAAGCTCCAACATACAATCCAAGAAATCTAATTCTTTTACTCCTGAAGATAAATATACCTAATGAAGACCCTTAGCTAGTGAAATTAAAACAGCCCATTTACGTACAAGTCTATCCTTTTCTTCCTGTGCCATATGGGCGCTCTCCTCGTACTGTCTGCGGAGCTCCTCAGCTGCTCGTCTTTGTTCTTCTAACTCTTCCTGTTGTCTCTTGTAACTTTCCATTTCGTCTGTCATATCTCTTAGTCTCCTTTCTTGTTCTGCCATTTCTGTTTAAAAAATAAACATAAAATAAAATTGAAGTAAAGTTTTGCAACCATTTACTAGAAAGGCAATGAACCATGTTCAAGGAGATTACTAAAACACAAAAATTTGAAAGAATAAAAGTAGACTGACTTTAGCACTGATGAATATCTGATAGTATACTTATTCTCCCAAATCTGTGCAATTTGTGCTAAATATATTTATGTAAAATACTATAAGCCAACATTCACAAATTGTTTATGGTCATTTCTGATTTGTTTCAAATTCTCTGCCAAAGATGTGAATTGAAAAAGAGTTTCGACGTTTAATACATCTTTATTCCACATCCCTCTTAACATTAAATATTATTGATTCATTTATATTCATGGGGAATCAATTTTCAATGTTTCCCCCAAAACACATTTCATTAAATCTTAATTTTAAGGTTTCAACACATTGCAGGGGTTCAGACTAACATTTGAGAGCAAAATGATCTGGAGTTGGAAAGTCCACCAAATGTTATTAAAAAGTCCTCAATAGGAGTTACTGTAACAACATGCAGGTCCTGGACTTTTGTAAACAAAATTTCAAAGGTCCTGAATAAAAAATTAAAGGTCCCGGACCTTTGACTAGTGCTTTATTATAGTCATTTTTGTAGGTGTCTACCCCACAATAAAACCACAAGAACTCAAAATATACCTTTGGCTCTTCGTTCACTCTCCTCCTCAAACATTCTTAACTTTTCTTCCATTTCTCTTTGTTTCTTCTCGGCCTCCTCCCTGGCAACTCTCTCGGACTCTAACCTCTGTTTTTCTTGCTGTTTGGACAGTTTGTCTTCCTTGGCTTGAGCTTTCATCTGTTGTACTTCAATTGTATCGGGTTTACGTCTTCTCATATAAAGTTCGTGATTACCCATACATAAAGCTAAGATTCTTTTGTTTATCCTAAGTCTAGGTGCATAGAACACAAAATCCTTAAAAAGAGAACACAAATGATTTCGTTATAACATTGATTTTTCAACAAATACAATTTTTCAAGAAAGGATATTGAAACTGGATGAGCTTTGTGACAGTTGTTTGCAATATAAGGGTTATTTGCAAATCACTTTTTTTCTTATTGGAATTTTTTACAAGAGAACCAACATTTCAACGATATTTTCTGCAAAGTTTCTTTTTAAAAATAGTGTGATTACTTGCAAAAAACAGTGTTTCCAGACTATGGTATGGCAATCATTTTTTAAAATGGACTTAAATGATTTATAACAATTTTAATGTAATTATTAGTTCAAAGAACCACAATATTAACAACATCATACTATGATTCAAAAAACAAACAAACAAATGTTTAAGCCCTTTAATGTGTTTTTATGTGTGCCATTTTTATATAAATAGCAAAAAACCTATCTGATAATTGTACTAGTTAGAAGAAGGGAATTAGAAATAAGAGACCTAAGAAACTCTCCTAAGGACATTGTTTTTTCATCTGAATATGAAAACTTTGATAGTTGTATCAGTGCACAAAATACATGCAGGTGTTGCAAAGAACATAATATATGCAGGTAAGTCAGTATCAAATTGTCTCATAAACTTTATCATATTTTGGACAATACTTACAGGTGCTTTTTTATCTATTGGTTTAATTACAAATTTCTTGTCGTTAAATGAAATATTCCTAATTTCACTCCATGGAAAACCTATTTTTGGTGAAAGTCTGAAAAATAAACAAGAATAATTTAAAGTTTCAAATAAAACAAGAAATCTGTCAGTAAAAGCTCACTAATGATACCCCCCCTTTTGAAACTATGTTTGTGTTAAAATATAAACAAGAGAGACACAACTATGGAACATTTGAACCATGTACCTACAGACAGACACAGGTAAAACAATATACCCCCTCTTCTTCAAAGCTTGGGCATAAAAAAATATTTTCCTGTAATGAAATTTGTCACAGTTCATTGTAAAAATCTTCGAGATTGTACAGTTTGAGACTATTCATGCACAATTTCTTAATTGCTTAAATGTAAGTTTTTATAAAATGCTCATTTTTGCGGAACTAAAAATAAACCAAATTTAAATTTATACTACAATGTATTTCAATATTTCAAAGAAGGGATCAGTATTTAGATGGATCAAATAATTCAAATGAAAGAACCTTAGTGAGCACGCTCACATACCCCAAGAGTTCCGCTATTGGACATCAATGTTATCCTTGAGGAATTAGTATTGAGCTACAGGAATCAATAATATTGAATGATTGTAAAAGTGAATGTGCAAGTATTTGAATATCATAACAAAGTTATATCAAATTTCTAAGTCCAAAGGGTCATAACTCCCACAAAAACTTGCTGGTCAAAAATTCCTGGTAATATGCACAACTACATTTGGTGTACTTCTTGTATACCAAGATTTGTTAAATTCTGTACAGTAGTTTAAGAGGAGTTGCGTTACTTCTTGCATACCAAGTTTTGTTAAATTCTGTTCGGTAGTTTAATAAGAGTTGCATTCACAAACTGTTATCATGATTTTCTGCGAATTTCTAAGTCCAAAGGGCCATAACTCCCACAAAAATTTGCGGAATCGAAAATCCCTGGTAATATGCACAACTACATATGGTGTACTTCTTGCATACCAAGTTTCGTTAAATTCTGTTCAGTAGTTTAAGAGGAGTTGCAATCACAAACTTTGATCACAGATGGACAGGCGGACGGGCGGACGAGTCAAAAACATTAAACCCTTCGGAACTTCGTTGCGTGGGGTATAATAAAACAACTAGCATTGCTTTCATACTGCAACTATGAGAGAGTTGCTGAGCTTTCAATGGCAAATATAGATACTTTTTACTTTTCAAGGCTGTTTTTTTTCTGTTTCATTGGTGGCTTTTTTCATGTCTTTTGATTTATATTCTGATTATATTTCTAATACTTACTTGTCTTCTTTTTCATAGACATTGAGACCAAGGGCGTCTACACCTAATAAAAGTTCTGTGCCCTTTTTGTTTTTGATATCAAAGTAATTTACACCATACATTTCTAGATCTTGGGCGATTTTTAAATATTCCATCATGGCATCCTCTCTGAAAAAAACAAAAGATAAATGCATTTCTATTGGTAAGTTCTTTATTTCTTTACTGGTTATTCAACAACGGTTAAGAACTAAATATATTCAGCCTAAAATCAAATGATACACTTAATGAACTATTCTAACAAAGGTTTGCCGTTTCTGAATTTAAATGTTTTCCTACAATTCTTACATCAATGGGTTTTTAATTTAGTTTTATAAACATTGCGATGCCAAATATAATGAAAATAATACTGTCTGTATCCCACAATGAAGGGAATAGATCTATTCCACAATAATCAAATGTGTATCCAAGGACATCTATTTTCATCTTGGCACATACATTGTTCAAATTGTACAGATTTTGATGCAATGAGTTTTTCTAGACAATTTTTTGGGGTTTCAATCAGCTTTAACACACAGATAGACCCAAGGTGTGATAGATAGATGGACAAATTAAAAAACTTTTTGTTCCACAACTTTTATTTTAAAGGCCATAAAAAAACACTTTCTACAAATGAAAAAATTCTGTCAGTATAAAATGGCCGGATCTCATTTAACAGGAAGTAGGTGAGGGACAATCCTGAAATTGAATCCCACTTATGGGACCCCACCCTGATGCTGTATACAAAATATAAAGTGGCTGTGATTTGTAGTTGCTGAGAAAACTGTTACGAAATTTTTTTCCCGTCCATCCACCACTACTCACCATTTTATAACCTAAGATAACTATGAATTTTCTTATTGTTTATAAATCTTCAGAAGTTTACCTTAAGGATCCTTGATGTTCACTCCACCAATTTGTTATTCTTTCTTCCCATTGTTCTCTTGTCATTTTGTGTTGTTCCATAACTCTACAAATATCAATGATTACATTTTGAAATAAAACTATACAACTGCAAAATGAATTTCCATTGAGTAAGTCAATATGAACATTGAAAGTCACAATGAGGTGAGCTCAGGACTTCTCTCATTTTGTGTGCATGCTTTCATGAAATTCCATGGAAGTTGGTCCATGTGTGAACCCACAACTTGTTTTTACTGATCCCAGCTTGCCTATCTGTATTTCTGAATTTTTCTCCAACTGCTTTAAACCTTCATGCCTTTCCAAGTAGAATAGCATATGGAAGATTCAAAAAGGTTTTTATGGAACATGTACGTCATTCTGTTTTGTTGATAGTAATAAGTGTAATTTTTCAATATTTATTATTTTGAAACATCTATTTCTGCTTAGACAAAACATAGAACAGGAGTTCTTTCTTGAGAAGGGTTGGTTATATTAACAAGATCACTGTTGCCTTGTCTTAAGCACACCAATTCAGCATCTCATATAATTAACCTTCAGCTCCTACCTTTGAGGCAATAATCGTTCATTTGTAAGGAAACCGTTTGGATGGTTGTCTTTGTTGTAATCGCCAAACTTGGCCTGGCAGGCGTAGGATGCCAATAGTACAGACGTTTCTGGAGGGCAGTAGATCTCATCACTTAAAATACAGTCTTTCACTTGTAAGAAAAACATTCTCTGTAAAAAAAATATATAAAAATATGCATTTAAACTATAACTAGAATACTGACAAAGTCAGAAAGGGCCCCGCGGCAAAATATCTAAGTGTTTTCAAAATCATACGAACTTTAATTATAACCACTAAGGCATGTTCCATGGAATGCATATGAAACTAGAGATCTGTATTGTTAATAGCCTTTGAGTTTTATTGTTCACATTAGTCCAATTCTCAAAATCTGTGATTTTCGATAAAAAATGAAGTTTTTTCCAAAAAAATTTATCAGATTTGCACGAAAATTTTAATATGCAAATCAGGACATGCTACTTAGCAGCTGAACAAAGTTTCAGAACTGTTTCGTAAACAGTTTTTGAGTTTTATTGTTCACATTAGTCCAATTCTCAAAATCTGTGATTTTCGATAAAAAATGAAGTTTCTTCCAAAAAAATTTATCAGATTTGCACGAAAATTTTAATATGCAAATCAGGACATGCTACTTAGCAGCTGAACAAAGTTTCAGAACTGTTTCGTAAACAGTTTTTGAGTTTTAGTGTTCACAAAGTCCAATTCTCAAAATCTGTGATTTTCGTTAAAAAATGAAGTTTTTTCCAAAAATATTAATCAGATTTGCACGAAATTTTAATATGCACATCATGACATGCTACTTAGCAGCTGTGCAAAGTTTCAGAACTGTATTGTTAACAAAACTTTTCGTTAAAAAATGAAGTTTTTTCCAAAAATATTAATCAGATTTGCACGAAATTTTAATATGCACATCATGACATGCTACTTAGCAGCTGTGCAAAGTTTCAGAACTGTATTGTTAACAGTTTTGGAGTTTTAGTGTTCACAAAGTCCAATTCTCAAAATCTGTGATTTTCGATAAAAAATGAAGATTTTTTTACAAAAATTTTAATCAGATTTGCACAAAATTTTAATATGCACATCATGACATGCTACTTAGCAGCTGTGCAAAGTTTCAGAACTGTGGTGTTAATAGTTTTTGAGTTTTGGTGTTCACAAGAATTGTTGACGGACGGACAGACGGACGGACAGACAGACAGACGGACGGACGGACAAAGTGAAAACTATAGGGCGTCCGCATCTTCAATGCGGGGCCCTAATTATCATATAGGATTACAAATATTTTCTTTACAAACTCGACAGATAACTACATATTTTTCTTTTTTTTTCGCATAGATAATCAGAGCTTTTTTAGCCAAAAGTTACCCAGCTATATCAGATACATGCAATGGAATTTCGAACTCCAAAAACATGAAAATTCCAGATGTTGTTCCAAATATGCATTCTTGGAAATGACTGCAGAATCCAAAAGTTTAAATATTTTTGTTTTCTTTGGGAAAGAATAAGAATAAAATGTGTGTGTGTGAGGGTGTGTGTGCGTGTGTCTAATTGGTATATAAATAAAATAAAATCAAGGCACTATAAGCTGTCAAAAAAATATGTAACTGTGGATTGATTTGTTTTTGTGGTTCTCAAGTTTGCAATATGCAAAGCACTTTACAATTTCCTTTTTGATGTGAACCAAATCTCGTGGATCAGCACCATCCACGAAAACCAAGAAAAATAAGAAAACCACAGTATTTAAAACTAATTATTTGAAATGTTTACAGTTTGCACTTAGGTTGAAACAATGTCTTTTTATTCTAATCAGTTATACACATAAATCAACATTTTCATTAATGAAAATTAAACAGCATGAAAATCTCACAAAATAAGCTCATTTTACATGTTTTATACAATTTAATCATTTCAAAATCGGTGCAAACCCTTTTATCAAATATTAAAACTTCTGATTTTCATTCATAATAACCTGTGTGATATCTTGAATGAGCTCTTCTGAAACATCTTCTGGGAAAAATTTGGCTCTAAATTTAAACTGTAGTGGTGTTTCTTTTTTAACATCTTGGCTCATAACCTGTAAAAGACATTATTGATTGATTTAACATTCATACAATTTCCTGTTCACATACATCTTATGCAATATTTTTTTTTCAAATTTAATGAAGTGGAAATGCAAAAGTATAAGGAACAGATAATTTGATTTTCTTGTATAGTATATTCTTTTGATCATAAATATTTTTGATGAGAACTGTTCTTAAGACATGAGTGATGTGTGTGTGTGTGTGTTGGTGAAAGACTAAGTGTCCCTGTTACAAAATGTATATCAATATCCAATTTCTAGTTCACAGTACTCTTGCAAAATTTGCCAACCAAAATATGACATATTTTACATGATTGTGAATATGGAAAACATTCAAAATGGCGAACCAATTGAAAAACATTTACCATTTGCAACAAACCTCCAAAATTTTGATGAATGGGATATATATTTACTGATCTGACAATGTACCTTTTTATTCAATTTCAACCATGTGGAATAGCCTTTACTGTCAACATACTGTAAACCAAAGAACCAAATTTCTCGGAGACCAATCGTCTTGACAACCTGAAAAATACAAAATATAAAGTTATTTTTATCAAAAGAAAAGAGCTGATTAAAATATCAAATTATAGGAAAAGCTCATATTCTTATAGCTATATTTTACAGAGATGAAGCTTGAAATCTGACAAGGAATCTAATTACTTTACAAAATCCCCAAATGCACAAACTATTATATCTTTTTACATAAAATTCTGATAAAAAGAGTTTCTATGGCCTCAAGTTAATTGTGATTTCCTTTCTTATTGGAATCTATATTGATTATGTCAATATTTCATGGTTGTAAATGGCATGTAAATCTTTTCAGTAGGATTATCTAAGACTCAAGCACATGTTAGTGCACAACACTGATATTCCAAATATGTAACTTAATTCATAGTCCTTTAGTTTGTCCTTTCATGGATTTATGCCCTTTACTCAAGACAGTCACGGCAGTCAATTTAACAATAAATTTATGAAAGAAACCAGAAAATCTATTGATAAACCTTGAGCAGATTTTGCATTTATAGTTGAGTGAACCATTTTATAGTACTATAATAACATGGGGGAGGGGGATCGCCAGGCCCTCCTCCTTTTGTCAGAAAAATGGGGGAGGGGGATTGCCAGGCCCTCCTCCTTTTGTCAGAAAAATAAGTAAACGTTGAAGCATGATCGGAGAGTGTCCTTTAGCTAGAAAGTGGGTCCCCCCTTTTCAGAATTCCAGATCTGCTCAGCACACTTATTTTTTAAAATACATCAATATAAAAATAAAGACACAACACCCAATTTTCACCTGCTGTGATGATCAGCTATTTATTAGGTCGACATTTTTCGCCCAAAGACGGGCGTCATCACATTGTAAAATACATGTAAGACAAAATCTTCACAGTAAAATTTCAATAATTTCATTAGACTGTTGAGGCTCTTATATCAGTGGAAAATTTTTACTTTGGTTAAAAGTTTCTGCTGTATAGAACAACTATTATTTGTACACATTATGTGTAGGTGTCAAGACTTCTCAATGTACATGTACATTAATTATAGAAATGTGTAGCACATGTCTAGCTAATGACAGAATACAGTTTAAGCGTTGATATTATTCATATAGATTTGTACCTTCTCATAACAACAAAATGGTATGAAAAAGGTGGTCACTACTAAAAACAACATGTACATGTAAAATCAATCCAGAAACAAACTTGAGACTTTCTTAGAAATCATTAATGACTGGAAGAATTTGAAGAAAAAGAAAAACATTAAATTATTTGAAATGACCTCCTTTTTAAAATTTACAATCTTAGACTCTCTTTAATTAAAACCCGATGCACAAGACCAACTCTACTTGAGCATGTTGAGAGAGTGTAAACTAGGGCATACTTTATCTAATGAATAAAGCTTTGGCATGGAATTAATTAAACAGAGTGCACTTAAATTGGAAGATTATCATTTGAAGAAGATAAAATTTTGTATCACAAAGCAATAGAAAATGAAGGGACAGATGTTTACAGATATCCATTAGAGAGAAGTTATCTGAAGGTTACATAGTTCTAGAGTTGATGAATTCCTGAAGGTCAGAGGAAGGTTCCACACTAAACTGCTTCCTGTACTTTTCAGCTTGAGATATTTCTAATTTAGGGGTTACCAACTACTGGCTGGCTAAGGGGGAGGCATGTGTTAACGGACAGATTATGGAAAACTTCAGCTAACATTTTTAATGTACTGAAATAAATCTTCTCCATTGTTCTAGCCACATTGTAACAAGAATAAGGAAGGACAAATAATTCTATCAAAAACACAACAGGAAGTTATCTTTATAATTTGATAAGGATGAATTTTAACATCAAATTTTAAAATAATATGTGTCTATATCTAATAATGCATCTTCAGCATAAAATATCATTTGAGTCCTTGGGATTTAAAAATCAAATACATATGTGACACGCAAGGATTAAAATTTCTCTAACTGATGTGCAAAATTTATTTTACTATAAAATGTGCTACAATTAAGTTATTTTGTAATATACATGTACATACATGTATTATATGGTAATTGAGAATGAATTTTTTATTATATATAGATAGGTTATGGGTAGTTTTAAACTGTTTAAAATTTTTAAGAGTAAACATGTTAAACTATCAAAATGATATCTTTTAAAACATGTCTCTTAGTCTACTGTGTTATTATTGAATTTAAAAAAATGCATATGTTCAGCGGAATAAAATATCCATCTCAGTCTTAAACAAACTTAAAGCTTAGCCTTATTTGATTTCTCTTGGATTGACAATGCATACGAACTTCACAATACAACTATATCTATGCCATTGACAAACACTACACACTATACATTACAAAGTATCATTGTGTATCATTCTTCCGTCTTTATAGTATATAGACCTCAGCAGATTTTATGTACATACTAAGACCAGGTTGGAGACTAAGGATAACACTGGAAGGGGTCAACTTCCCCAAAGTCATTCACAACCAGTCTTTGGGACTTATTAGACTCAAGGACGTCCACAATTGTTCCTATACAATCAATCGAAGATAAATTCCACTTTTAATAAATATTTATTATGGCTTCTGCTGAACAATTTAAATACAAGTAGTGGATGTTGCCAGGACGGTCTCTGGCTTCCAACTCTCTTAACAAACTCAACATTTTACAATATATACTTTTAGCTATAACAATTAAAGGATATAAATATTTAACAATACAGAAAAAGTCTTAAGGCATGAAACATCAAAAGGTAAATTACATAATCAATTAATCTACTTAATTGTACATTAGCACTTATTGTCAATTTTCAAGTATGACAAGTTAATCCCCTTTTACTAAAATATATATGTTTTATCAATAAATAATCCAAATTATAAAACCAATAAAATTGTCACTTAAAAAGAATTTTGAATTAAAGATTGTCCTACAATATCCTGGTGATAACTCTCTCCCTGGTTCAATAAAACATGTCCTCATGTTTTGCTCTTTCGCTTCTTTTTCTTGCTCTTGATGTTTTGGGATTGATGGTTCATTTGATTTTGCCTCTTTGCATTTTGTTGGTCTATTAAGGAATTTACACTGTTGTTTGTGTTGCCAGTATTGTTTCTTTTATCATTATCATCAGATTCTAAAATTTCACTGGTGGTACCGAAACTAGGAAGCTCTTGCAATTCTCTTAATTCTTTAAATATTATTCTGTTATATTCCTGAACATCTGTTAATTTGTCGTATAACTGGGCCATTTCTGTTTCTAGTTGGGCATTGGATGTAATCAAATTTGTAATTTCATACTTGTCTTTCATTTTTTCCTCTTCTAATGTTTTAATAATTTCCTTACTTTTATCGAACTTCTTTTTGAATGAATTGAGTTCTACTTTCACAACAGCTACCTTAGGCTCAAGTAAATTTCTAAAAGCACTATCCTTAATGTTGGCAAATGGCATAGCACGCATTGAATTCCTCTTTTCCAAGTACGCTTCCATTCGAATTTTGTCCCTAGCTCTCTGTTTTGTTGATTTCTTCTTATTAGAATGTTCTAATTTAGTCTTTTCCTCAACATGGTGAATAGAATTTAAATTACATTTTCTGCTTCTAAAACACATTCTTGCATAATGTCCAGTTGTTTTGCACTTGTAGCATGTCTTTTGATTAGCCCAACATATTTTGTATGGATGAACATTTCCACAAAGTCCACATACTGGTATTTGAACAGGGTTGATATAATTCCACTGTCTCCATTGTGGTCTAAATGAATACTCCATTCTGCAGGTTAAGTCCATAAAGTTTGTTTACATGGGGAACACTCGCTGCTGCAATCTAAGGTCCAAGGGATCGGCCTGGTTCTGCGCCAACTAAGACCAGGTTGGAGACTAAGGATAACACTGGAAGGGGTCAACTTCCCCAAAGTCATTCACAACCAGTCTTTGGGACTTATTAGACTCAAGGACGTCCACAATTGTTCCTATACAATCAATCGAAGATAAATTCCACTTTTAATAAATATTTATTATGGCTTCTGCTGAACAATTTAAATACAAGTAGTGGATGTTGCCAGGACGGTCTCTGGCTTCCAACTCTCTTAACAAACTCAACATTTTACAATATATACTTTTAGCTATAACAATTAAAGGATATAAATATTTAACAATACAGAATAAAAAGCTTCGCCGAGCGCAGCATGATACGACCGCAACATGTTGAACCCTGTACATTTTAGGCCCAATATGGATAGTCTATTGCTCTGGACACATGCAGCCCATGGTGGACTGACAAAGGTTTTTGACACATGCTGCTCTGGTGGACTTTCGAGCCAGGGGTAAAAATATAAATTTTCAATTTTGTATTCTACTCTTGCAACAAGAGGCTCCCAGGAGCCTGAATCGCTCACCTGGTCTTAATGTCAACCCTTTGAAGACATTTGTATAGCTAAATGAGCTGAATGTTTAAGCAATAAAAAGCTTTTCTCTATCTGAATAAGTTTTCATTCCAAAGCAAAAAACACTATTTTTCACCTTTAAAGGGCCATAACCCCTTAAAGGGGTCATCTGACAACTTCGACCCTAAGAAGACTTTTGTAGAGCTAATTAAGCTGAACATTGAAGCAAGCAACATCTTTTCTCTATCTGCAAAAGTTTTCTTTCTTTAGGCCAAAAACACTATTTTTTGCCTTTAAGGGGCTGTAACCACTATAAGGGGTCATCTGGCAACTTTGACCCTATGGAAACTTTTGTAGAGCTCAATGAGCTGAACATTTAAGCAAGCAACAACTTTTCTCTATCTGCAATAGTTTTCATTCCATAGGCCAAAAACACTATTTTTTGCCTTTAAGGGGCTAAAACCCCTATAGGGGGTCATCTGACAACTTCGACCATACGGAGACTTGTGTAGAGCTAAATGAGCTGAACATTTAAGCAAGCAACAGCTTTTCTCTATCTGCAATAGTTTTCATTCTATAAGCCAAAAACTCTATTTTTTGCCTTTAAGGGGCCATAACCCCTATAAGGGGTCATCTGACAACTTTGACCTTTATAGAGCTAAATGAGCTGAACATTTTAGCAAGCAACAGCTTTTCTCTATCTGCAATAGTTTTCATTCTATAGGCCAAAAATACTATTTTTTGCCTTAAAGGGGCCGTAACCCCTAAAAGGGGTCATCTGACAACTTCGACCCTAAGGAGACTTGTGTAGAGCTAAATGAGCTGAACATTTAAGCAAGCAACATCTTTTCTCTATCTGCAATAGTTTTCATTCTGTAGGCCAAAAACTCTATTTTTTGCCTTTAAGGGGCCATAATCCCTATAATGGGTCATCTGACAACTTTGACCTTATGGAGACTTTTGTAGAGCTAAATGAGCTGAACATTTAAGCAAGCAACAGCTAATCTCTATCTGCAATAGTTTTCATTCCATAGGCCAAAAACATTAAAAAATGCTATTTTTCACCTTTAAGGGGCCGTAACTCCCATAAGGGGTCATCTGACAACTTCGACTCAATAAAGACTTTTGTAGAGCTTTTGATGCTGAAGCTGCAGCGTGGCATCAGATTTCATCTATCTCTTATACTTTTTGATTTACAAGCCAAAAACAGTAGTCTGACCCCCCTGGTCTATTTTTAGCAACGGCGGCCATGTTTTTCGACGAATCAAAAATCCCCACATCAGTTCTGTGGGGGATACCCTAAAGTACCACCAGACCAAATTTGGTTTGAATCTGTGCAGCCGTTTCAGAGGAGAAGAAGTTTGAAGAAAAGTTAACGACGACGGACGACGACGACGGACGCCAAGTGATGGCAATAGCTCACATGGCCTTTGGCCAGGTGAGCTAAAAAAATTGTCAAAATCGGGCAAGAATTAAAAAAAATTCAATTTCGGCCCCTTTTGGCCCCTAATTATGTAACAGGTGAAAAAGGGGTGGGGTTGCAAAAATAATTTCTCAAATTTGGATTCATTACTTGACAAAAATAAACTTGCAAAAAAAAATTTCAAAAACAAACCAGAAATAAGAAAGTTTTGATTACGGCCCCTTTTGGCCCCTAATTACAAAACAAGTGAACAAGAGGCTCCCAGGAGCCTGAATCGCTCACCTGGTCTTGATGTTGACCCTATACCTTTGTAGAGCTAAATGAGCTGAACATTTAAGCAAGCAACAGCTTTTCTCTACCTGCAATAGTTATCATTCTATAGGCCAAAAACACCATTTTTCATTTATAAGGGGCCATAACCCCTATAAGGAGTCATCTGACAACTTCCACCCTATGGAGACTTTTGTAGAGCTAAATGAGCTGAACATTTAAGCAAGCAACAGCTAACCTCTATCTGCAATAGTTTTCATTCTGTAGGCCAAAAACATGTAAAATCATTTTTTTCAGGGGCCGTAACCCCTATAAGGGGTCATCTGACAACTTTGACCCTATGGAGAATTTTGTAGAGCTAAATGAGCTGAACATTTAAGCAAGCAACAGCTAATCTTTAACTGCAATAGTTTTCATTCTGTAGGCCAAAAACATGAAAAATCGCTATTTTTCAGGGGCCGTAACCCCTATAAGGGGTCATCTGACAACTTGGACCCTATGGCGAATTTTGTAGAGCTAAATGAGCTGAACATTTAAGCAAGCAACAGCTAATCTCTATCTCCAATAGTTTTCATTCTGTAGGACAAAAACATGAAAAAACGCTATTTTTCAAGGGCCGTAACCCCTATAAGGGGTCATCTGACAACTTCCACCCTATGGAGACTTTCGTAGAGCTAAATGAGCTAAACATTTAAGCAAGCAACAGCTAATCTCTATCTGCAATAGTTTTCATTCTGTAGGCCAAAAACATGAAAAATGGCTATTTTTCACCTTTAAGGGGCCGTAGTCCCTATAAGGGGTCATCTGACAACTTCCACCCTATGAAGACTTTCGTAGAGCTAAATGAGCTAAACATTTAAGCAAGCAACAGCTAATCTCTATCTGCAATAGTTTTCATTCTGTAGGCCAAAAACATGAAAAATTGCCATTTTTCACCTTTAAGGGGCCGTAACCCCTATAAGGGGTCATCTGACAACTTTGACCCTATGGAGAATTTTGTAGAGCTAAATGAGCTGAACATTTAAGCAAGCAACAGCTAATCTCTATCTGCAATAGTTTTCATTCTGTAGGCCAAAAACATGAAAAATCGCTATTTTTCAGGGGCCGTAACCCCTATAAGGGGTCATCTGACAACTTGGACCCTATGGAGAATTTTGTAGAGCTAAATGAGCTGAACATTTAAGCAAGCAACAGCTAATCTCTATCTGCAATAGTTTTCATTCTGTAGGCCAAAAACATGAAAATTCGCTATTTTTCAGGGGCTGTAACCCCTATAAGGGGTCATCTGACAACTTGGACCCTATGGCGAATTTTGTAGAGCTAAATGAGCTGAACATTTAAGCAAGCAACAGCTAATCTCTATCTCCAATAGTTTTCATTCTGTAGGACAAAAACATGAAAAATCGCTATTTTTCATGGGCTGGAGCCCCAATAAGGGGTCATCTGACAACTTGGACCCTATGGAGAATTTTGTAGAGCTAAATGAGCTGAACATTTAAGCAAGCAACAGCTAATCTCTATGTGCAATAGTTTCCATTCTGTAGGCCAAAAACATGAAAAATGGCTATTTTTCACCTTTAAGGGGCCGTAATCCCTATAAGGGGTCATCTGACAACTTCCACCCTATGGAGACTTTCGTAGAGCTAAATGAGCTAAACATTTAAGCAAGCAACAGCTAATCTCTATCTGCAATAGTTTTCATTCTGTAGGCCAAAAACATGAAAAATTGCCATTTTTCACCTTTAAGGGGCCGTAACCCCTATAAGGGGTCATCTGACAACTTTGACCCTATGGAGAATTTTGTAGAGCTAAATGAGCTGAACATTTAAGCAAGCAACAGCTAATCTCTATCTGCAATAGTTTTCATTCTGTAGGCCAAAAACATGAAAAATCGCTATTTTTCAGGGGCCGTAACCCCTATAAGGGGTCATCTGACAACTTGGACCCTATGGAGAATTTTGTAGAGCTAAATGAGCTGAACATTTAAGCAAGCAACAGCTAATCTCTATCTGCAATAGTTTTCATTCTGTAGGCCAAAAACATGAAAAATCGCTATTTTTCAGCTTTAAGGGGCCGTAACCCCTATAAGGGGTCATCTGACAACTTGGACCCTAGGCGAATTTTGTAGAGCTAAATGAGCTGAACATTTAAGCAAGCAACAGCTAATCTCTATCTCCAATAGTTTTCATTCTGTAGGACAAAAACATGAAAAATCGCTATTTTTCATGGGCCGGAGCCCCAATAAGGGGTCATCTGACAACTTGGACCCTATGGAGAATTTTGTAGAGCTAAATGAGCTGAACATTTAAGCAAGCAACAGCTAATCTCTATGTGCAATAGTTTCCATTCTGTAGGACAAAAACATGAAAAAACGCTATTTTTCATGGGCCGTAACCCCTATAAGGGGTCATCTGACAACTTTGACCCTATGGAGACTTTTGTAGAGCTAAATGAGCTAAACATTTAAGCAAGCAACAGCTAATCTCTATAATAGTTTTCATTCTGTAGGCCAAAAACATGAAAAATGGCTATTTTTCACCTTTAAGGGACCGTAACCCCTATAAGGGGTCATCTGACAACTTCCACCCTATGGAGACTTTCGTAGAGCTAAATGAGCTAAACATTTAAGCAAGCAACAGCTAATCTCTATCTGCAATAATTTTCATTCTGTAGGCCAAAAACATGAAAAAATGCTATTTTTCACCTTTAAGGGGCCGTAACCCCTATAAGGGGTCATCTGACAACTTTGACCAAATGGAGACTTTTGTAGAGCTTTTGATGCTGAATCAGTAGCTTGGCCTCAGATTTCCTCTATCTCTTATACTTTTTGATTTACAAGCCAAAAACAGTAGTCTGACCCCCCTAGTCTATTTTTAGTAACGGCGGCCATGTTTTTTGACAGATCAATAATCGAAACACAAGTTTGGTGCAGGACACCCTAAGGATCAATCATACCAAGTTTCATTCAATTCTGTTCAGTAGTTTCAGAGGAGAAGATTTTTGAAAAATTGTTAACGGACGACGACGACGACGACGACGACGACGACGGACGCCAAGTGATGGCAATAGCTCACATGGACCTTTGGTCCAGGTGAGCTAACAAGAGGCTCCCAGGAGCCTGAATCGCTCACCTGGTCTTGATGTTGACCCTATACTTTTGTAGAGCTAAATGAGCTGAACATTTAAGCAAGCAACAGCTAATCTCTATCTGCAATAGTTTTCATTCTGTAGACCAAAAACATGAAAAATCACTTTTTTCAGGGGCCGTAACCCCTATAAGGGGTCATCTGACAACTTCGACCCTGTGAAGAATTTTGTAGAGCTAAATGAGCTGAACATTTAAGCAAGCAACAGCTAATCTCTATCTGCAATAGTTTTCATTCTGTAGGCCAAAAACATGAAAAATGGCTATTTTTCAGGGGCCGTAACCCCTATAAGGGGTCATCTGACAACTTCGACCCTATGAAGAATTTTGTAGAGCTAAATGGGCTGAACATTAAAGCAAGCAACAGCTAATCTCTATCTGCAATAGTTTTCATTCTGTAGGCCAAAAACATGAAAAATCACTTTTTTCAGGGGCCGTAACCCCTATAAGGGGTCATCTGACAACTTCGACCCTGTGGAGAATTTTGTAGAGCTAAATGAGATGAACATTTAAGCAAGCAACAGCTAATCTCTATCTGCAATAGTTTTCATTCTGTAGGCCAAAAACATGAAAAATGGCTATTTTTCAGGGGCCGTAACCCCTATAAGGGGTCATCTGACAACTTCGACCCTATGAAGAATTTTGTAGAGCTAAATGGGCTGAACATTTAAGCAAGCAACAGCTAATCTCTATCTGCAATAGTTTTCATTCTGTAGGACAAAACATGAAAAATCGCTATTTTTCAGGGGCCGTAACCCCTATAAGGGGTCATCTGACAACTTGGACCCTCTGGAGAATTTTGTAAAGCTAAATGAGCTGAACATTTAATCAAGCAACAACTTATCTCTATCTGCAATAGTTTTTATTCTGTAGGCCAAAAACATGAAAAATCGCTATTTTTCAGGGGTCGTAACCCCTATAAGGAGTCATCTGACAACTTCGACCCTATGGAGAATTTCGTAGAGCTAAATGAGCTGAACATTTAAGCAAGCAACAGCTAATCTCTATCTGCAATAGTTTTCATTCTGTAGGCCAAAAACATGAAAAATGGCTATTTTTCACCTTTAAGGGGCCGTAACCCCTATAAGGGGTCATCTGACAACTTCGACCCTATGGAGACTTTTGTAGGGTTAAATGAGCTGGACATTTAAGCAAGCAACAGCTAATCTCTATCTGCAATAGTTTTCATTCTGTAGGCCAAAAACATGAAAAAATGCTATTTTTCACCTTTAAAGGGCCGTAACCCCTATAAGGGGTCATCTGACAACTTTGACCAAATGGAGACTTTTGTAGAGCTTTTGATGCTGAATCAGTAGCGTGGCCTCAGATTTCCTCTATCTCTTATACTTTTTGATTTATAAGCCAAAAACAGTAGTTTGACCCCCCTGGTCTATTTTTAGTAACGGTGGCCATGTTTTTTGACAGATCAAAAATCAAAACACAAGTTTGGTGCAGGACACCCTAAGGATCATTCATACCAAGTTTCATTAAATTCTGTTCAGTGGTTTCAGAGGAGAAGATTTTTGAAAAATTGTTAACAGACGACAGACGACGACGACAGACGACGACAGACGACGACGACGGACGCCAAGTGATGGTAATAGCTCACATGGACCTTCGGTCCAGGTGAGCTAAAAAGGGGATGGTCACAAAAATTAATTCTCAAATTTTGATTCACTACCTGACAAGAATAAACTTGCAAAAATTTTTTTTTAAATCGGACCACAAATAAAAAAGTTTTGATTTTGGCCCCATTTGGCCCCTAATTACGTAATAGGGGAAAAAAGGGGGGGGTCGCAAAAATTAATTCTTAATTGTGTAAATGAGCTGAACATTTAAGCAAGCAACAGCTTCTCTCTACCTGCTATAGTTTTCATTTCATAGGCCAAAAACATGAAGAAACATTATTTTAGGGGCTGTAGCCCCTATAAGGGGTCATCTGACAACTTCGACCGTATGGAGTTTTTTGTAGAGCTAAATGAGCTGAACAATTAAGCAAGCAACAGCTTTTTGTTATCTGCAATAATTTTCATACTATAGGGCAAAAACATGAAAAAATGCTATTTTTCACCTTTAAGGGGACGTAACCCCTATAAGGGGTCTTCTGACAACTTCGACCAAATGGAGGCTTTTGTAGATCTTTTGATTCTAAAGCAGTAGGGTGGCATCAGATTTCATCTATCCCTTATACTTTTTGAATTACAAACCAAAAACAGTAGTCTGACCCCCCTGGTCTATTTTTAGACATGGCGGCCATGTTTTTTGACGAATCAGAAATTGAAACATTACTATAGTGCAGGACACCCTAATGATCAATCATACCAAGTTTCATTGAATTCTGTTCAGTAGTTTCAGAGGAGAAGATTTTGAAAAAGTTATTGTAAGAACAAACAAAAAAGTTACAATTTTGGCCCCTTTTGGCCCTTAATTTCCAAACGAAAAAAGGGGGGACTCCCAAAATCAATCCCATCCATCCTTTAATGGTAAGAAATATCATTGTCAAATTTCATTGCATTTGGATAACTAGAACTAAAGTTATCGTGTATACACTAAAGTTAACAGACGACGACGACAACGACAACGACGACGACGACGACGACAGCATCATACCATTATACGTCCGCAAATTTTTTGCGGTCGTATAAAAAGTCTTAAGGCATGAAACATCAAAAGGTAAATTACATAATCAATTAATCTACTTAATTGTACATTAGCACTTATTGTCAATTTTCAAGTATGACAAGTTAATCCCCTTTTACTAAAATATATATGTTTTATCAATAAATAATCCAAATTATAAAACCAATAAAATTGTCACTTAAAAAGAATTTTGAATTAAAGATTGTCCTACAATATCCTGGTGATAATACTCTGAATAGATGGGTTGTCATGAATGAAAAGTTTAAAATCTTAACCATAAATGGGAATGTTAAAATCTTTTCATTTGTGGTTTTATATCTTTGCCAGATAAGTGGGATATACACAATTGTAACATACTACGTATAAACCTGCATGACAGATTTGGACAAGTTTTTTATGCATTCATTAGATATGTTTATAATTATGAATTCTTAGGTTATGACGCATAACAATTTTTAAAAAAATATTTGAAAATTGAATCCTGTGATAATGATCACTTAACTTTTCTCTCTTTAATTCCATGCATTTAATTGAAGAGTGTAATGGTGGCCAATTATTAGGACAATTTTTTTTAATTTTCTGATTCTTTCTGAGACATAAAATATATAAATGTTAGAAAGTTTAGGGAAGCAATACCTGAAGAAGGACTTGCATAAGCTAACAGCTTGTTTCTTTAATTTAGGATAAATATAAAAGAAGTTAAAATTTAAATTTAAAGTTTAGCAATGCATTTAACTCTTGATATTTGAAACACATTCTTAACATTTGACAAATGAGAACATTTTGATAATACCAGCATAACAATTACATAATCTCTAAATATCAATGAACAGGAAGTTTTATTTAAAACGAAAAGTCACATTCTTTAGAGACGGATAAATTGTTGCTTGGATAATCCAAAATGTCTAGCTCCTATGCACTCAATATTGTCCCTAAAATTGTAATTCATCCGACATTTATCAAATAACTACAATATGAGTAATATTTTCCCCATGATAAGATATTTCATTGTTGTCAAATTGAATTTTGAACAGAGAAAATTGATCAATTTTTTCCATAGGCGTGGACAGTCATGATTTGGAAACTATTATATATTCAATGGGATAAGTAAACATGTTCAACCTATTATAATAATGACCATATAAACTGATTTTTTTTCGCATCAAAAGCCCATAAATATTGACATGTATGCTCGTTATTTTTGTATTCTTGGAACAGCTGGTTTTTGATCTGTCACATAGTAAATGTATTTGACTTTCTGATGATGATCATAAACAATTTAATATAAGAACTACATGTATATTTAAGCATGTAAAAAGAATTTCACAACAGTCTCTCGAGAAAGCAAATACTAAACATGTAGTACCTTTATCAATATGAAAATGTACATGTAGATTTTCATGCAGATTTTGGTACATAATGTACATGAATATACCTTTTTTTCTGTGAATGGACAACGACCATCCCTAAATAAGGCATTTAAAATCTACATGCTTAACTCTATATATAACATTGATGCTGTTCCTGTATAGACAATTACAGGTAACAGGTTATGTCTACCTGATCAAAGAGCTGTTTGCCAGTTGTACTGGGCTGGATGGCAAACTCCAGCTCAGCATCCATGGTCGTAACCCGCACATTGACCTGAAAAGAGAAAACAAGAATTATAAATATCTAAGACAACATTAGTAGGATATTTCGCTTTAATTTTTTGTAACACAGAACATTTGATTGATGTGTATTAGACATGTTTGATGATTTTCACAAACTCAGACCAATGTTGACCAGTTTTCTACATTTAAGTTAAGGCTGGTTTTTTTTTCATCATATACAAATTGATGGGTCATGTTTATTGTATATTTATTTTAAATCCCATTGTTTTTATATGTTACGTGTGTGTTTAAATAAAAACAAATGGAAGCATGCTAAACCTTTTACACTGTAGTGACAACTGGAAGCACAAGAAACCTACCAATTTAGTATTACCCTCCTATTTTATATGACAAGATACAACTTCTGTTTATTTAAACAGAGCCAAAATTTCTAAGTTCCAGATGTTCAAAACTTTATTTAATTACTTTTTAATTAAGATATGCACATTTTTACAAAAAAATTTAACACTAGGATAACCTATAAATCTTCTGACAAAAACACATTTGTTACCAGTGTGTATGAGTATAAGTTATATGAAGTGATGTTTCTTCCTATGATCAAGAGACCGTGAATAAAATACGGCATCTATCTAGACCAACTTAATAATGTATGACAGATGCACATCAAGTCAATAATCTAAGAGATCCCTATATTAACACTTTCTTACCATGAGTTTTTATAAAATATTACATAATACATGTAAGTTTGCTTGTTTGAAACTACATTTACTTCATTTTGCAGAAAACATGCAACTTCATGTCATGTTTATACATGTAATAGTTACATAGACGTTCGCAATTTAGTTGCATAGTTCCAGAAATTCTTCAAAACTGGGAGATACAACAACAAACTTAATTCACCAAATCAGGAGTCCACGAGAAGCAATAAGAGTTTCATAATATAAGAGTTTAGAGCATGATTGATAGAGAAGCAACAGATATAAATACATATATATGTACAAATATGAATAAATGTGAATGATATGGGAAGTTGATGCTGACAGAATGATGTTAAGTGGGGTCTTTCAGACTAACATTAAGGAGAATGTATGGACTGATATTTCTTAAGGGACATTCTTTTTAGAATTACCCAACCTGCTTACTTGTAGTGTGATTTGAGACCTTGCATTTGATATTCATACATTTTTACTTTCGTGTATTAACTATAACTTCCTAGAAATGTTCACATTGGTGATCCTTTTCTACTTTTGCTTTAGGTAAAAGGAGGTTGCCTATAATAAAGAGTCGACAAAACTAATCCTCACGCTTATTTCCACAAAAAAATAACACCCAGTAAAAATGTCTATGTATATAATTCTTTTTTTTTTTCACTTCAACCACTTATGCAATCATAACCATATTTAACAAGTAACCAACACCATCTCAAGACCTACATGTACTTGACTTTAATGTGGTAAGGGCATGAGACGGAAAATAGATACTGATCATTAAACTTTTTACGCTCTATCATCAATTCAAGGTCGTTTGAATTAGAATACTGTACTATTCTTGTTTTACCTTGAGGCCAGTGCTGATGTCACATTATAGAAATGTCTAAGGTGGTGTTACAGGTTGGATTAAATCGTTAAAAGGTCTAGGGACCCACAGGTGAGACAGGTTGAACAGTAGAAAAACAGTGTCTCAAGCTGAGAACATTATATGTTAACAAGGTCTAATTTGTGATACTTGTTAGAATTATACAAACTTGGGGAGTCCAATGACCTGTTTATGCAACACATATATTATACTTACATGGAGAGGTTTTTTTTTCAAGTCTTTATTACTGTTTTCTAGACCTAAACTTGTTGAACCCTCTATGCTTTGTAAGACCCTAACTCTAAGTCTGATACATGATCAATTATTTACAAAAATCAACAGAGCTCTAGACATAAACTATCAAACATATCTGATATACTCAGCAGTGTTCTTCCTAGGTCCATATAGCACTGTGGTACCACTGTGCTATATTTTTACCACATTGCTATCTTGTAAAGATTTATATTAATAGAATATGCTAGGACCACAGTGCTTTAATTTTCAGAAAACCCTGATTTTACTGATTACCTACCACAGTCTATTAAACAATTCTGAGGAGAACACTGCTCAGGAAAAAAAAGCAAAAAAAGCTAATTACAAAACTAACGAACTTGGAGGATCTGATCAATCTCAAAATGTCCAAGAGTAAAGAAAAAACAAGGAAGACACAAATCTAACAAGTACAGATTGAACAGATGGAATCATATTAAATCCCAATTTGTTTTTAATCAATGTTCTTATTAGTTTGACCTAACAAATTTTTATTGCTAACATTAATGTAAACATTGACCACCAATTAAATACATGTACATGCAAGATAAACAGATTACTACACTCGCCTCCAGGGCCTTATATGTACGAGATTTCATATTTAGATCGTAATTACATGAACACTAGACCAATTTGTCATAAAATCAAAATATGACCTGATTATTACTTATCAAGAATATATCATATATATTAGGAATTTGCCGATAATAAAAATCTACTACACAATATGTTTGAACTACAATGTAGATTGTAAAATTGATAATGACCTATAGTTTATCATATCTAGGGTACTTTATATGGGTGTTTAAATCTGATAAATTTAATCTTTTAGCCTTTAATCATAACCCAACCTTCATTTTCAGTGTTCCAGCCAGGATTTGAAAAGGGCAGGGATGAATTTTGAAAAAGGGCACATTCATGCGTTGACTTCATCATTCAAAAGGGCATACAAATGTAGCTAATAACAATCAAATACAGCATACATTCTTTTTAACAAACAAACATGCATTTTTAGGCTTAAGGGGAGCCTCTTGTTTCTATAACAAGACTTTAGGTTTTTTTATCAGTGCTAAAAAGCTTGAATGTCAGCCCAAGAAAAAAATTAAGAAAACCCATTTGATTTTTAATGAATTTGTTAGTAAAATCCGGAGATTTAGTACCATTCCGGTCAGAGTTCGTGTTTAGTTTTTAACTTCCGCTTCCTGTCATTATTTGTAAACAAAAAAATATGATGGAGCATTTCACAAATCCATCAACATCGTTTCAATTTTTTAATAAAAAGGCACATTTAATGTTGATTTTAATAGAAAACATCCAGATGGGTTCAGATTCTGATTTGTGCACAATTATCATTACCGAGGCAGAGAAATTTACTGTGCAATCGGACAACTTACCTGTAATTGAAATTGATTAATCAAAATAAATACCTTAATTAATTGACTAGAGAACACGTGTTTATTTAATTTGTTAATTGGCTTGGGGTTGTAAATATGCCATTCAATTATCCCAAATGGATTCATTCTCAATTCACAAACCATGTTGACTGAAAAAGGCAAACGTACGATCAAAAAGGGCAGGGCGGAGATGAAAACCGGCAGGTATCCTGAAAAGGGCAATCGGGCGGAGGCAAAGGCAGGCGGGCGGACCGCCCTCTGAAAACAGCCTAGCTGGAACACTGATTTTTAAGATGACTTTCTGAAAACCTCAATGTACATAGATTATTAAATTAGCAATGTTAGCTAAAGTTAAATACATACATGTACATGCTTCAAGCAACATGTAAAAGCATTTTAGACCATACATGCACATGGAAGATTGATCCCTTAAAGGCCTTTATATCAGGGTTTTGACTTATCATGTCCAAATATTTGGTTCTCAAGTACTTTTTGAAAATTGAGACACACTGTTCATATCTAAAATTCGTAATAAAATCATATTTGCTACAGACAATGTTCTAACACATACAAGGACTGTTCAAATGTACCCACTAAATACTCTATCAAATCATTATTAGTCCTTTGACCTTTATATAAGACTGTGACCAAATACCCACTTGAGATTCTTTTCCAAAGATTATGGAATTAATATTGATAAACAACAGGATTAAATATGGATTGAATTCTATTGAGTGACCAGCATACGATTTGGAATGAGGAACCCTTACAACATAAAAGTACCAATCCCACCATGATGATTCAATATCTCTAGTTATGACAAATAGTGTCTGACTGCCTGTCCTTATGAGAAAATTTTCACTGAGTCAGACTGTTTTCTCTATTAGGCTCTATACATTTTTTTTACATGGCAGGACCAATGGAAATGTGAGGTATTAATTTTTCCACAAAATAAAAGGAGAATATAAAGTTTGACTTGCAAAAATTATTTCATCAGGCAAAAAACATTCTTATTATCTGACCAAGTAAGAGGAAGAAATTTTCAACAATTCTAATGACTATTCATTTCTGATCTCTGAACAATAACTTCCCTCCAAGACAGACTCTCTCAACAACCTTATCTCCACAAGGTGTCAATTTTCATCCATTTAGCATAATTACAGTCGGAAACCTGTTCTAATTACAAGTTATTCTAAATAAGGGGAAAATAGACTGAAGGATTTACGACCTTTAAAACCGCATATATCACCTTTATATTTACTCCATACAAAATGAAGTGTTTTAAAAGTCTTCCTTAAAAAAGATTACTCAACTGTACGAATATACATATTAAATACTATAGTTAAGTGAATTTTTGCACACTTGGCTTGTTTTAAAAAATCTAACCAAAATAGGAGAGAAAGACTTCCTCAAACACGCATTTAACCATAAACATCTTAGTATTACATGTACATGTGGACTATAAAAGTGAAAATGAAATGCTTAAGGACATTTAACGTTTCCTTCTGAATGGCAGCCAGGCCCATAATGACCTTCCTTTTATGATCTGACCACAAAAATCTATTTACAAATTGACCTGCCTGTGTATTTATTCAGCAGTATCTCAGGGGTTTATAAACACAACTTATTTAAATGTACATCAAGGCAGACTTGGAATGCTTTAAAAGGGAATTCAAAATGCTGAATCGATGGGAAGACCCAGGCAATCACACAATTTTACTGTAATCTTGTTCAAACTTGCCATATTAAATCTCATTCATATTTTCTTTTTATCTCATAGCAAACACTAGTTTACATTTACCTAGATAGGTATGCCAACAGGTGAAACTTTAACCATGCAAAGTCAAACTTATCTTCGGGACTTAAATGAACTTTAAAACAATTTTCATCAAAGTGCTGTATATAGCTTCTGTTAAAATCATTTTGACACTTGATACTTGAACAAGCAACTGGTGGGTTCAATACCTGAAGCATTCCAATTGCTACCAACTTGGACATGTAGGATAAACTTTTACAACTTTATCCCATTTTACTCTGCCTCAATATACATCAGTTTCTTTAAAATTTGTCTAGTCAGCAAAAATTACAAACAGTGGAAGAAATAATCTCCATTCTAATTTTACAAACAATTAGAAAACCTAACAATTATGCATTGACATGTTTCTTAAATGACATGGTCCAACAAAAATCATCTGACTTAGGTACAGGGGTGATATCTTTGCCTTGTATCTATCGATCATTTGGTTGCTTTTACCTAAAAGCTGTTTCTAAATTGTGTGCATTTTACCACATACATGTACACTTGTAAATGAAAACATGTTACACCCAGCTACAAATTGTATGTACTGCATGTAATACATTTATATTCAACACTGAAAAACAAATACCATAAATTGTTATCTTAAACAAACATGGATAGCTTTTAGTGTTTGCTCCTACACATGTTACTATATTGTCATGCAATTATAATGTATATGTACAACAAACACAACATGCTAATTGTGCTTTGTTAATTACTTACCTTTGCATATTGTAAGTAGGTGCACAAGTGACATGAGGGGCTTGTTTAGGGGGGGTACCAATATCCCATATCCCCGTAAATTTTTCATCAAATATCCCATATCCCAAAAATTGTTTTTCCAGTATCCCATATCCCAGTAAATAAAATGGACTTGAATATCCCATATCCCAGTAAGTTTTGCCTCAAATATCCCGTATCCAATGAAAAAATTGTGTGAATATCCCATATCCCAATATACCCTAAACAAGCCTCACATGATTATAATAAAGTTTTACAATTTTTTCTGTACCAATAGTGACTGTGAGTGATCATGAGTGACTTGGTGTTTTACGCCAGTACAACTTAAAGGCTATGAACATGAAATGATTATTAAACATGATAGAATAATTGTGAATGAATTCAAATTGACCACAGTCTTTAGTATGAATGTCAGCTGAGCAGGACCAGACACTGACATTACTGAACATGCTGAACTTGTTTCAGTTCTACTCTACTGTAATATTCAGAAAACTTAGTATTGAAATTGCAGGAGCACATATTTACGCATGTTAACCTGCATTTGCATTTTCATGAGCATGATAAACAGGTTCAAACACCACACATTTGTAGTCTCATAGTTTTGTAATTCAGTTTTACCCCAAAAAATCAGCATACATAAATAGATGTACCAGTACATTTTTTTCTGGTTCATGTAATTCATGTACAAAAATATTTTTCAACCAAAGTATTGAATATAATATTTTCATATACATTTTATGATCTATACTGTCATAAACCAATTATCTCTAATACATATTTTTCCTCCGCCAGGAAATGATGCAGCTCGCCTGTTCAAGAACAATGAAAAGAATACTTGATGTAACAAGCTGGTTTATTTCCTTCGTTAGCCGCCAGTTTCATTAATCAGAGAAAAAAACATAATTACATAAACATCCTTCTTCTCTCAATCTACCTATGCACCAGCCAAAAACTTTTCTTACATCATACTTATATATGTCAACTTTCTGATTGCATTTCCGATGGTAAAGTTACTTTGTTAATTGTTTGAAAGATAATTATTTTACATGTTATTGATGGTAAAACCACAAGTTTTAGATGTACGTTGTACAGTCATCTTGTCTACACATCCAACTGAAAAATGTTATATTTTAAAAGTACATGTACCAGTACATTATTACATACTGGCACACTTAGCATAGAGAATTAATTTCAACAATTGGAGGGGAAGATCTTGAGGATTTTGCTACAAAGTCCATTTTTTACTTATCATGATTAATTTCTAAACGCTGTAAAAACTACATGTACATGCGTTCAATTAACTGTCAATTGCCGCAGAGATGTTGAGCCTTGCACTGTACATGATGTATTCAACTATAATGTTACTACATTACATGTATATACATGTATACGCATATTGGCATTAGACTTATTTGTCAATGAATTTTACCACCAAACAACCCTTAAGTCTCACAATCCATAACTTTCAGTTTCTTTGCAAGCTTGACAAAAAATGGAAGAATGAAACACTCATGCATCTTTTTCATAATATCATATTATTCCTTAAATGGTTATACATGCATGAGAAGGAAAATTTCCCATGGCCAAATTGACATACTTTTTATTCAAACTGTTTATACCAATAGTTTGCAATCTACAGATGTATAAATAAGCAATTTAAGATCATTATTCACCTACCTACAATGTAAGTAAACTGATAAACTTCCTTGAAGCAACTTGTCACATCTTATAAATTAGGGATGTAATAAGGTTTTATCTCACTTAACATCACAGATAATCTGCTAACTATCACTCTTAATACATGTATGCAGTTTGGGGAAAAATTTAGCTGATTAGGTATTTTCCCCAAAATTTGTACAAAAAATCTGGGTGTCAGTGTGTGAGATTTTATCACAATACATGTCTGTGTACATGTATTCAACATGCTTGTATGCTTAAAATGCTTACAAACTGAGTGATTGACTAAAGCAACCCATTTGGTGAAAAAAACCTCCTTTTTCCCTTTTAAAACAAACTGTGATATATGTTCATGTGCAGTAAAAAATAACAACATTGAACATACATGGTTCAAACAGCAACAAATGGGCTGAAAAAACAGAACATTATTATTTATCATGATTGTGAATGTTTGAATACCATAGGGCAAATCAATAGAGTCCAAGAATACACAATTAAGACAGATGTATCAAACAGTACATGTATGTAACTAAATTAAGTTTTCGGGAAAAAAACCCAACACTTTTGATCATGTTGATAAATCCTCTTCTTCTTCATTGACTTTTAAGACCACACAAAATGATACATTCCAAGTACATATGTACAATATATATATATTTTTTACAATCCAAGTTAATCCACTCAGATTAATGAATAGTCAATACTATGCATAAAATTACTATCATTGGTCACATATGTAGGGAATTGTTTAAAAGATTAGGAACATTGACCTAAAATATCTATTGATTATTCAGGCATATTATATGTACATGTATGTTTGACTGAAAAAAAAAAAAAAAATATATGTATTTTTTTGTGAATGCATGCATGATACATTTGATATACATAACAATTGATCTCTAGGGCAACTGCATTAGAACCAAGAATTTGACAATTCACAGTTGAACTGTTAAAATATTTAAACAATGATCATAATGACTGCTAATGCTAGACATAATCACATTTTAAGAATTTCTGACACATACATGTACATAATTATCTCATATGATTATAAACCAGCTACTACATCTTTGTACATTGGGCTTTTATTTTCATTTTGCGGTGATACATGTACCCAAAATGTATGTGACCCTCTTAACATTTACATGTACAAGCAGGTTCGTTTGAGTAACAATTCAATACATGTAGGTAAACCTTGCCAAACTGTAACGTTTCTTCTATCCAAGGACAAATAATTTCCTCAATGCTACAACTAAAAGCTGATGTTTAAGAATGATGTTAGTAAATGTACATATTGTCACGACTCATGTATATTGACTATTATCGGAATTATTTCTAGAACACATTTTATATCAACACATTTACATATTCAATTGCAATTCATAATTACTTAATTTTTTACCAGAACATTTAAGCCATTTTAAATGTCATGATTTGTTAATCTGCATGATAAAACGCTGAAATGAATGAGAAAGTAACATTTTTTTAAAGTTAAGTGCTTCCAGTTGTCACAATAATAAAGGTACACATGTAGGCTTCAGGAAACTATAACAACATTCAAGTTTTTTTACTACATGTAATCATGGTATTAATCATTAAACAATCTGTGACTTACCGCTCTAGGCATTTTGTCTGTTTTACAATATGTACAATGTCACAAAATATGAAATAATATTTCTGCTATATCCCAAAAAATAACTGGGAGCAACACTACACCTTCTACTCCTGCAAAGAAAAAGAAAAACAAATAAACAACCTACATTGTATATGCATGTATGAAATAATACAAGAGATACATGCATGCTTCTAAGTATGCATATAACCATAATATGTTCAGTGGTTTTAAGTACAAACCAAGGTCTTTATCTAACATGTCTGAAGCACAAATAACAATTTTTTTTGGCAGTAGTAGGGCCACACTTCAAAATATTTCAATTGGACTTACCCTACCCATTGTTTTCAGGTTGGGTAGGTAGGTAGGTAACTTTTTTTTTTTGCCAGGGGGGGGGGGGGTGCATCATACCGATATATGAAAATGTGTCGATGTTTTACAGAATACGAGTTTTAAACTAATACATACTACTGTAAGACTGCATTTAATGCTGTCATAAATTTTATGTGTATTGAAGATCTGTTTCAATTTATAATTTAGAATTTAGTTTGTTCTAACATGCTTCTTTATAAATCTGTGTGCATAAATATAAAACAAATGATGTTGCCGAGTCTTTAACGTTGTTTGAAACGGTAACGATAACACTATCGGTTTTTAACAAGTCTATTTCCCCTGGCTCAGCTATGTTGTCAAACACATCATTCCAGGTTGCCTTAATGGAAAAACTGTACAGTCGATTTTGAATCAATGGCTTCGTTTTGTTCGATTCGCTGTATTTCAACCTGACAGACGAAGACAGAGTGAATCTGTCCATAATTTGCAGAATTTACAAACCAGAACTGGAAATAAGTCGATAATTGTAAAGATAGAACAATGACGGAAAAGACAACGAGAAAATTCCGGAAAAAAACTTTCGTTTTTTGGGCTAATAAAAAACTTCCGGGTCGGCGGGTTTTTTCCCATTCACTCGCGTTAGTGCAAACAAACATATTTTTAATTATGGCCTTAAGTTTTTCTTTTTTTAATTCTAATTTTATTGTGCATGCGGAGAATGAATTGGAAATTAAATCATATATACAAATCCAAAGGCCCTGTTGTAAATTTTAACGAAAACAATCTGGTTGGTCATGTTTTAATGTCATGATTTGCAGCAAACGTGCATACTCTGTGAAAGTTCTGTATATTAATATAATTTAAGAACAAATGCAATAGCAAAGTCTTGGTATATGAATGGTAAACCAGTAAAACCACGTGCACATCTGATTCGGAAATCGAACACAGTCCTAATTTAATTTTAGGTGCTCTATTCAAGATATTATTTCTGCAGTGGTCTTGTATATAATTAACAGTTGTTTAAGAACGACAGTTGTGTTTCTAATTTCAAAAGGGATGCATGTATAGCATACATATAATATATATTTGTCACCTGGCAAAAATGCAGCTACATGTAGCAAGTGTTACATGTAGCTGATGACAGGTGTGCAATTACAGGTGGATCTGAGAAAACATTCTTCCACAATCAACATATTCATGGAGGACAAAGGTCAATGAACGATAGACGATAGATTGGGACATCATTCGAACAAAAGGGTACATGAGATCCTCAAAAAGTGCAAGATTTAAGAGAGAAATTCCGGTGTTGTCAAAATGGGATGGACACCGCCCAGGAAAAGTTGTTTTTGTCATCTGTCAACTGCTAATTTTACGGTGACAACTATGCAATAGGCAATATCTATATATGCTTATTGGAGGAAACTATAAAACACATATCTCCCAACTCATAAACTTACCCTTTCCACGACTGTAAAGATTATATCCACTTTTAAAATATTGAACTCATTCACTCGTATATTCGACCGGTTTGTAAAAATGGCCGCCAGGGTGTGACACGAGATTACTCATTACGCCCTCTATCGGAAAAGTGCGAGTCTCTCGGAAGTTTCCCTTGGTGAATCAATAGAATCATTTTCGGACTTTTACCTATTACTAAAATAATTTCCCGTATTTTATTTCTCACAAATACTTGTAAATGTTTTTTTTTTGTTTATTTAAAATTGTTTCATTTTCACAGTAAAGGTCCAGAATAGTTTATTGAAAGAGGACATATATCTAAAATGTGACTACCAATATTTTATATTTTGCCTTTTCTTTTATTAAAGGTCTTTTAACAGCTGAAAACTTTGGCAGAATATAATTTCGTAACACGTACAGGCGTTTGGGTCTAGGATTTGATTTTTGATCTACTGTGTTTAAGAAAACTGAAATCTGAACCTCCGCTATAGTACTGGGGTCAGATCACGAAAGAAAAATAATAAAATCATCAAACTCAAACTATCTATCTATCTTCCTTGAAGCGCAGGGCTCACTCTGGAGCATCATCGCACTGTGGTGCTGGGTGTATGTACAGGGAATTTCTTGTGCGCGGACTATATTACAGTGAAGTGTGACTGCAGTCTGGAAACAGTGTGCTAGTTAAAAACGATAAAAACTGTGCGATGTCTATTCCGTCATGGCGAGCCCGGACTTAAATGCGTCCAGGGTCTTGGAAGTGGCCAGGTGTTCGGGCAGCTGATTCCAAAGTCTGACTGTTGACGGGAAGTATGAATGTCGATAGATATCGGTTCTGCAAAATGGGATGATGTATCGTAATGTGTTCCCTCTTGTGCTCAGGCTCGCTGGGTGTAAGTATTGTGCAGCTGGGATTTCCACTAGGTTGTACACAATACGGTACATCATGACTAGTTTGGTGTTTGATCTTCGCTGTTGGAGCGTCTGCCATTCCAAGTCTTTAATCATTTGGCTGGAGCTACTGGTTGTCCTGTAGTCACCTTTAACAAATCTGGCTGCTCTCCTCTGTACTGATTCCAGTTTGTCAATGTTTCTGGCTGTGTGTGGGTCCCATGCTGGAGATGCATAATCAAGGATTGGTCGTACCAGGGTTTTATAGCACTGGGCTTTTATTTGGCTTGGTAGACTACTGAGATTCCTTCGCATGAAACCCAAGCTGTTGTTGGCCTTTTTGGTGGTGTTGTCGACATGGTCATTCCAGGAGAGGTTACTGGATATTGTAACACCAAGATATTTGCCTTTCTTTACAAGGTCTAGTTGCTGTCCATGGATTGAGTAGGTGGTGTCGATTGCCTGTCGCTTCTTCGTTATTCTCAATACCTCACATTTTGATGGATTGAATGACATCTGCCAGTCTTGTTCCCATTTTTCAAGCTTTTGAAGGTCGTCCTGTAGTATTGCAGCATCTTCCGGTGTTTTAATTTTCCTGTATAACAGGCTGTCGTCTGCAAAAAGTCTGGTTGTAGAACGGACGCACTCTGGCAGGTCGTTGATATAAATCAAGAATAAGAGGGGACCAAGCACAGAACTCTGTGGTACTCCAGAGGTTACTGGTGATGTTGACGAGGCGTGTCCATCAATCAGGACTTGTTGGGTGCGGTTTTCTAGGAAGCTTCTGATCCAGTTTTGTACATCTCCTCTGACTCCATAGTGGTCAAGTTTCAGTAGGAGCCTTTCATGGGGCACTTTATCAAAAGCTTTACTGAAGTCTAGTAAAATCGCATCAATCTGTTCTCCATCGTCAATTCCAGATGCTAGGTCTTCGATGGTGAGGATGAGTTGTTTCTCACAGGACCGCTTTTTTCGAAACCCATGTTGTTGGTCTGAGAGGATGTTATGTCGAGTAAGATGTTTCATGACTTGGCTATGGATTATATGCTCTAGGATTTTGCAGCAGACACAGGCAAGGGAGATAGGCCTGTAATTTGCTGGCGAAGTTCGGTCCCCTTTCTTGAAAACTGGTGTGACATGGGCCTGTTTCCAGTCTGCTGGGATGGTACCTTGTACAAGTGATGCCTTGAATATCAATGCCAGAGGTGGTGCAAGTTCCTCTGCAAGCTCTTTGAGAAACTTTGTTGGGAGGCAGTCTGGTCCCTTGGCTTTGTATGGATTAAGGTCTTGTAATAGCTTGATAATTCCCTTGGTGTCAATACTAAATTTGTGCATCTCTGGTTGTGGTTCAGAGCTCATTGAAGGCATGTTGTCTAGGTCTTCCTCTGTAAATACGCTGCTGAACTGATCATTCATTATTGATGCCTTGACCTTGGGATCGCTATGTGTGATTCCGTTTTTCTTCAGTAGTGGTACACCGCTGCTATCACATTTCTTCCCACTGATGTACGTGTAGAGCTTCTTAGGGTTGTTCTCACTAGTTATCATGTCATTTATATAGCTATGGTGTGCTTTCCTGCATTCCCTTTGTGTTTCTTTTTGTATCTTTTTGAAGTGTTCAAGATCTTCCTGTGAACCGCTATGTCTGGCCTTGTTGTATGCCTTTTGTTTTTTCCTTGACTTGTTTTTCACTTTTCTGTTTGCCCATGGTTGGTTGAAGCGTGCTGATGTCATTTTTGTGGGTACCTTTTCCTCCATTATAGAAAGGCATGATGTCTTGAAGGTGTCCCATAGTTCGTTTACATCGGTGGTGGTGTCATGGTTTGAAGTGAAGTGTTGACTAAACTTGGCAGCTTCCATTTTAATGTCTTCAAAGTTTGCTCTGCTCCACAGATGGACTTTACGAACGACTGGTTTCTTTCTCATGGCTTGTGTCATGGCTTCTATGAATACTACATCATGGTCGCTTAATCCTGGCATCGGTTGCTGTTTTGTCACCAGGGATGGTCTGTTAGTGATGAATAAGTCAAGTATGTTCTTGCCTCTTGTAGGGAAATTTATCACCTGTTCTGAGCATGTGTCATCCAGGAGGTTAAGGAAGCATTTGCTGATTTGTTGGCTATATGCGCCTGCTATGACAGTGTTGTTCTCCCAGTCTATATCAGGAAGATTTAGATCACCTGATAGCCATACTGTTGCATTTGGGTACTGACTGTGTACCTCACGGAGTTTCTCAGTTAGCTCTTCCATATAATGAAGGTCACTGTTTGGTGGGCGATAGATTGCTCCGACAACAAGCTGTTGTTCTTTACATTGGATAGTTGCCAAGGCTAGTTCTGTCTTCGTGTTGACATTTATTTCACTCCCTTGGAGGTTGTCTTTAACTGCAATGAGAACTCCTCCACCACGCGTGTTGCTGTCTCTGTCCTTTCTGGCAATAAGATGGTACCCACACGGTAGAACCTCTCTTTCGTATATTCCACTATGTAGCCATGTTTCACTTCCGATGATGATATCAGGATTTGCTTCTTTTAAGAGTAACCAAAATGAGTGTCTTTTGGCTCTTATGCTCTGGAAGTTTATCGATAGTACACGAAATGCTCTCTGTTCTAGGTTCTTTGGGCAGTTCCTGTTTATAGGTCTTTGAGGAGATGATGCATGTTGTGGTGATCCTATTGATGTATCTAAGGAAGAAGAGCTGTTGAATGTGAAGTTTAAGTTGTTCTTATTACTTGTGTCTTCACTGAGTAGGCTGTATGAGTTGTTCGTGGCAATTGAGGAATTTATGGAATCAGCAAAGGTGGTTTCAAAGAGTGTTGTGGAGAAGTTGGGTAATCCACAGGTACAGCATATCCAGCTGATGTTTTGATGTGCATGAAATATTTGCAACGGCATATTCATACATTTGATGTGAAACCATGTATTACATGAGTCACAGGCTATGCAGTTTTGATTGGATTTGCATGGCTTTTGGCAATAACCACATGGAAACTTAACTGGTCCTGGGTTGGGATGGCAGTCATTTGAAAGCTTTATCAGGGCTCCAGGATGGATACCATAAGCATTTTCGCCCGCTACGTGTAAGGCATGCCCTAGGGTAGCAATGAGGATGAGTATGATGTCTATGGTTACTACTGAAGACCATGTTGTGTTGACTTTTGATGTTGCATCTCGTGGCTGGCGACATACATCGCCTAGACCACACAGGATGCGCATGTTAATGCTGTAAGGTTATATATTCTCTATCAGTAGAAGAAGATCAGTTTATTGACTTGTTGCAAGATGTGTCTGGCGACATACGTCGCCTAGGCCACACAAGGTATTCTTTGTTATGTCTGTTTTCAGAATGTTCAGTTCGTTGACTTGTTCAGTTGTTGTAAGATATGGCTGGCGACATACGTCGCCTAGGCCACACAAGGTGTTCTTTGTTATGTCTGTTTTCAGAATGTTCTATTTGTATTTCATATTTTAATGGTTGGCTAAATACATAGCCTAACCTCCTTTGGTATATGAATGGGATGTCCAATGTGTGGGGCGAGTTGATCAATGGTGTTTGTTTACCCTGTGGTCAAGAATTGCTCTTTCAGTTTATCATGCATAGACCTCATCCTATATCACAGACCTTTTTATTAAGATTCTGTTCTAATATACAGGTCTATGAGTTTATAGAATGGATTCCGTTCAAGTACAAACAAAAATAAGGTTCACCAGACAAAAGTTTTTAATGCAACCAGTTTTACCTTAGGAGTCAGAAAAGCCGTAGAATTGTATAACTTGACAAAACTGGCTTTCGATGATTAACTAATACGAATTAATTTTCGAAGGTTTAAAATTGCTTCAATTAAGTTTTTACATAATTCAATGTCAAGGGACCCTGGGTTTCTGATCCATTTCCTTGACAGATAGCTAAATAAAAATACGTCTTCGCAGGCGACATTCGGAAAGGCGAACCAATTTGAACATTGGGAGACTGTATGCTCCTGAGATTTAGCCAGATTAATAGGAAAATAATGTATTCGGTGTTAATTTCGTGCGGTTTTTTTTCTAAATTAAAAATTAAAGTAGCAAAGGTGTATCAAAGGGGTAATCAAACATCATTATACCGAAAAGACAAAGACGAAATCGATCACAACTAAACAAACCACACAACAACAACAAAACACACACAAAACAACAAAACCGCATTTAGCAACGTCGAAACGAGAGTGAAAAATCATTTTTTAAGTGAAATAACTTATAGCTAACGTTTTACTTGGAGTGATAAAGTGAACTTTATGAAAGCGATGGAAATTGAAGTTAACAGGATCAAATATTATTTATCATTTGATATATAAACTTACTGTTTTTACGTTATGATGATTTTAGATTTGATTCTATCCTTTTTTCGTGTTTGGCAAGATTAAAAAAGTGTGAATATCACGAATCACACCGATTATTGGATGTTTACTTTCTTCTAAAAAATCCATCATGATATGAACTTTCAGCAACCTCTCAGCTATTGACGCTAATGATAACTTGAAGCCATGGTGCTAGATTAGAACTCTTTATTTTTTATTGTCTAACGGATTTTTTTGTTTGTGTTTGCGTGCCATGCATTGATGTTGGTGTTGTTGTTTCAACGTAAGCAGCGGTATGTAGTGTTACAAAAGACTCGTCAAAGACGCTTGAGCCAAAATTTATAATGCCAAAATAATATAGAATATGAAGAGCTTTACGATACATGTAGTATCAAAAAATATCAAATGGAATATTGTACGTATTTAAACAAGTTTTTGACAGTCAGCCATTCTTGCATTGTAGAAGTTTGATTGACCATGACTCAAAACACTGGACATAGCGTTCCGTCTTCTTGTTGTTACAAACAATGAAGAACCTTGCATGTTGATGCTAAGACCGAGCCAGTTAATGTAAAATATATCAACGAACGAAACGCACATTAGACCGCACAAAATTTTACTATTTTTTTTTAAATTTAAAATTGTCTGCTTGGCACTAATGCATTATATGCAATCATTAAGCTGTATACTTTGTAACAGTTTAAAAGAAGCTAAGAATCTGGCAAGTGCTATGCAATAAAATTTAGCATTCATCAAAATAAAAGATTATTAATTTTCAAACGATGACTTTCCGTTTAAATTCACTGTTTAAATTTAGACCACAGGGACTTGCTCCCCTCTATCAATTTTTTGTTAGAGTCAATGTGCGGTACGAAAAACACGTACGTGTTTTTTTCGTACCGCACATTGACTCTAACAAAAAATTGATAGACGGGAGCAAGTCCCTGTGTTAAGACTGAATATTAAATTTTAACGCGTTATGGAGATAATGTTCATATTTAGATTACTTAGCAATTTTAAAGGCGTGGTCAAGATGGCCAGACGTATTAGTTTATCAGTTAAACGTCATTTTGATAATGGCCTACACACATTCCGGTTCTGGTATAAATTGTGAATGATCTATTTTTGTGACATATATATATATATATATATATATATATATATATATATACAGAGAAAGACCGTGGCATTATTGTGAGATTTTAACCCTGTGTTTGAAATATTGAAAACAAATTAAAATGGGATTTAGAATTCCTCAAATATGCGTAATGTTATGACAGAGCAAGGCATATCTGATTTGTCACAATATCAGGAGCATGTGTGACTGTCCATTTCCACAGACAAGCAGACGAGGACACAAAGCATCTACCATTGTGAGCTGATTTGGAACAAAAGGGTTTTTTTTAAAGGAAGTTGCTCGGCGTCATGCAAACATCGTCACCAATCCCAAATTTTCCAAAGAATAACCCTCTCTGGATATAAAACGATTAGCATTAAAATTTAAAGAACAAACAGATCCTATTTCGGTAATAGGGACTGTCCTGAACTTCCAGGAAGTGCAAGGACGTGCTTGTGTTTGTTTTAGGTTGAGGGCCGACCCTCCCTGTGACTCTAGGACGAAGAAGACCAATGAACAGTGTTTTGCTATGTTTCTTTATGCGATTATGTGGTATGAGTGTATACTTCGTGTCGCCACTTTTTACTGGCCTATAAATATATAAATGAAGCCGAGTCAAACTTGCACGTCTTATGACTTAATCTTGTCTCTTTTGATCATATTCTAAACTGCTGCCAAATCTAAAACACAGTCTATAGTATAAAGCCACGCTTATTCGTTGTTGCCACATATGCATGTGGTAGTACTATGGGAGCAACCATTTGATTTTTATGGGGGGCTATGGATATTTCCTTCGTCCTGCCTTTTTATTTTTGGAAAAAGCTGAGCCTGGATTTTTTTTCGCGCTTACGCCCACCATTTTTTTTTAATTTTTAAAGCTATTATAAAATTTTCAGCCAAAACTACCACCCTGCCTTTTTTTAATTCAAAGCACTGTCCTGCCTTTTTATTTTTGGATTTTTTCCATCCTGCCTTTTTATTTCGAATTTTATCATAGCTCCCCCCCTAAAAATCAAATGGTTGGTCCCTTACCATCTAGTGTGGACAGGATTTTCACTATCAGGACCAACCAGTATGCCTATGCTCAACATACGGCGTTTAAACTTTAAGTTAATTGTTAAATAGGGAGAGGAGGGGGGATATAACCTAGTTGCACCTACAAAACACCATAATGAACCCAAGAAAATCTATTCCTAAAAAGTTGTCCAAAGACAAATTGTATTTAATTTTCACGATTAATATATTTTAGTTTCATCGCAATCTGTTGCATAAATAAATTTATAACGGTCTTTTATCAGACAAGCACACCTTTTGTATGAATCATGTCATAAAATTTTGATAAATTACAATACAGTTACTATTTGTTTTTCAATATGGATTAGTTGTATATTGTAAGTATACATATGTGTGTGGGATGAAGAACGAAAACTCCCAATTCGTTACTTTCGGTCATTATAAACACACCGATGTTTGAACCAGGAAACTGAAGAGTTCTAACTTGATCCTTTCACAACACGCCTAGTTATGTGGGCGGATTTCAAAAAATGTCCAATTTTGTGTCCACGATGAACAGTGATGTTAGAATTAGATTTTGCGTATATTTTTAAGTGTCATTGTTTTCTTTGTACTTTTAAGTTGGGAAAGCAATAAGGTAAAGTTCAATATGTAATCAGAAAATCTTAAAAATTGGAACAAAATGACACAAAATATCCTCCAAGATCGTGTCCATATGAATAATTTCAGTCATCTCTTTATAATTCCAACCAATTTTGATCAATTGTTTAAAGTATTTAATGTTGGATATATGCTGACTTACATTCATAGTTTAAAACAAACGTCTTTACTTTAAGCTAGTCTCTCCTTAAACGTTGTTATAAGCAATTTAGTGTGTGTCCATGAAAAACATGTCCACTTCGCAACAACAACAATAATTGATGAAAATCAAATCTTTCATGTATCTTGATTTTAATATTTTTATTTTTCGTTATAACTAACGCCACTAAAATTTATATGGCGGCAAAAACATAATCGAGGGTGCTGTTTTTGTGTATGTTTGAAGGCAGCTAGTATGACCTTTCACTATAATATTTTTGGTTTTGTCCACTTCGCAACGGGTATTTTTTTGAAGAATTTCAGTAGAAAGGCACCAAATTCTTCGATATTTATAAAGAAAACCAAGTGATCTGACCAAATTAAGTAAAAATATATTAGTATGGCATTCAAATAAAACAAAAGGTTGACTTATGTGTAAATATGTCCACTTTGCAACGGTCCACCAGGCGCGTAGCTACCCGGAGGCACGGCAGCATGTGCATCCACATCGTTTTCACAAAAAAAAAAAAAAAAAAATGGGTTTAAAAAAATTGCGTCCATTTTTGGTTAAAACATCAAAGCTCATAATGTCGTTTTGATTGTTATTGACAATAGTTTTATTATGGACGCTTTATTTTTTCTGAAAATTCGTTCCTTTACCGATATTTATTATTAACGTGTTGATGCCAATGGATGCAACGTTCGAGTTGTCCGGTATAGACGTTCAACTCATATTTGGTACTAAGGTTGGAAGCAGGCGCGGATGCAATGAAAGGCGTACCGAGCGTACTTCCCCCTCCCAAAACTGACAAAAATTAAGTTTTTGCACAAAATCCATGAAAAAAAACACTAAAAAATTTTGAGCCTCGTGTCGCTCGTCGATACCAATTAACCAAAAATTCTTACATCCCCCTAAACTAAAATTCTGGGTTCAATCTGTTGCAAGCAGTTCCGATACTTTTGCCATCGCAGATGCGTCACCTAGTTCCTCAAAAGTAGGCTCAGATGAACAGACGTCAGCAACCTTTCTTATTAAACCCGTCATTACATGTCATTACCATGCACATTACAAAAAAGCCGGATAACGTAAAGATAGATTTGCTGACAGAGTCTTGGGAACAAACAGCAAAATTCAAATCTCCATTCAGGAAGTAAACTTTACTTTTTTTATTTTTATCCAACACGATATGCAAGAAATGATTCATTCATTTGAAATGCCTGTCACCAAGTCAGGGCCATTGCTATTTCAGACATGGCAAAATGTGTCTAACCAAAGACAAAATTCGATTCGGTCAGACAGAAAATGTAAAAGTTTTGTAGAACATAAAGAAGAAACCCCGAAACCGACATTTGGTAAGACCGATCCTAAATCCATATCCCCAAGTCTACTATCTTCAATTTCTCCGATACATTTTTGTTTTGTTTTTTATTCTTTGACATATGAGATTGATCATCCTAGTTCGGTAGTTTCGTTATTACCTAATAAAAAGTGGATCATTTTAGGAAAATAATGTATACAAACGATTTTTGGATAAATTTCCAAATAACCTGCCTCCTTTCCTCTTTTGAAGAGCCTGTATTGTGGTCTACTGGAACATAAAAAAATAATTATTTTAATTGAGGAAAATGTGGTTCATACTCTGTCCGCATTGTCCGCCTGCCAATTTTCTATTCCAAAATGCTTCTAAACATTAGAACACTGATGTTGAGAAAGACTTAAGTCATTAACGCATGTATTTGCCGTTAAGAAAAAAAAGTCGTTTGAATGTCTTTTGCCAGCCTGAATAAGGAACTGAATTAACTTGTGCCAATGATACATTGATTATGTCATTTTTTCTATTGAATATATAATTATTTGTTGATCAAAAGCATTCGTAAAATAACTGTTCAAGTTCAAAGTTCTTTCTTAGAATTTTTACACTATGCAACAAATGTGCAGTTTATACTTAACTGTCTTCTTCAGTGTTCAGTTTCCTTTTGGTTTTCAACAATAGATCTGGGACGGTCACGGATGAGTTTGATAAAAATTTTAGCTCTTGAAAATGCTATCTTTCAGGAGCTTCCGGGGGGCTTCGCCCCCCTGGACCCCCTACTAGGGCTTTGCCCTGGACCCACTGGGGGCCTTAAGCGGCCCCCAGACCCCTCGCCGTTCAGCTTGTGCATCCACTTCTCTCTTAAGATAGCTACGCGCCTGTCCACTGTGAAACGTTTCGTTGCGAAGTGGACAAATATTGTTGTACAGTGGACACATTTCGTTGCATAGGGGACAGTGCGTTGCGAAGTGGACAATTGGCACAAAAACTTGAATTTCACAGAAAAAGATCATAAGCAGCACATAGTAATGTATTTCACAGCCTATTCTAATCAATATTAAATTCGTTTCAATGAACCGAACAATTTACAGAGCGCCTCGAAGTATAAAAAAACAGAAGTTTGTGAAATAATGTCCACTTCGCAACATACGTATGTCCACTATGCAACGTGCCTCGCTTTTTTAAATTATCGAAAAACTATTATTTAAAAGCATATCTTTTTTCATTGAACCTTTATAGATTGATTTGAAGAATCATTTAACTTTATTAGAACTATATTAAAACTATATGCCTCAAATTGCTTTCAGTCTAAAGGTACATTTTTCTTAACGTTTCAAAAATCACGCCTTTGAATAATTGTTTAAGTTTATTTTTTGCACTAAAATTTTCAAATTTAACAGTCGTATTGCATGCGTTGTGCTGAATTTTACATATAATGTCAAGAAATTTTATCTAAGATGCACTTTGTTAAAAAATAATGTCTTAAAATATTGTTGCGAAGTGGACTTTTTCGTAACCCATGTTCCAAGTTGTGTAAATTTTATCCACATTACACTTGGATTTAAGGTTGCATATTTTGTATTCTGTCACTATAAAGGTTGAAGAAAATGTAGTTCAAATTAAAAGGATATTTCATCAACATTGCATTTTTTATTTTGCCATGATAAAAAGTGGACATTTTTTGAAAACGTCCCATGTAGCCTATCACATTATATTTTTAACCACAAGCTAACCTCTAATTGATCTGCTTTTCAAATGTAGCTGTACTTGTATATTTGTTGACATCAATCAAGTCTACTTTCAAAACTTTGACGGAATATGGAGCGACGAACAGACGGACTAACACGACTTCTAGCCTTGCTTTCGCCTGCGAAAACATTAATATTTTTCGCAGCTGTGTACAGTACTTTTTTAAGTGATTTGAAGTCTCATGTGCATCTTATTCCACAAGTCTGTCGAACTTCTTTTAATATAATGCTCCACCAACTTGAGAGTGGCGGATCAGGGAGGGGGTGTTCCCGGGGGGGGGGGGGTGGAAGTTCCGAACCTACTCTTTCCTAGGAAAATTTTGTTATTTTTGTTATAGGTTTTCGGCAAAATTGGTCTGGAACCCGCCGAGGTACCCATCTTTCGTTCATCATGTGTGGACTGTATGTGGAACCCCTCACATTCAGAAAATTGACGGATCCGCCCCTGCTGGATGACCCAAGGGTATTTGAAAACTGATAAAAGTATCCCTTTATCTTGGACTTTAAAACTAAAGCATTTTAGTTAGTAATAAAATTGCATTGTGATTTTTTATTTTTTTTTCATTCTTCAAATGAATATGTTTACGAGTACATTTAAAAAATAATTGTAAGTAACTAATTTCGATTTTAATGTTATATTGCCAATTTGCATAAAAATGCACACAAGAAATCAAATATGTTTGTAATAAATAAGGTCTAGACGTATGAATATCTCTCCTATGAACGTGTTGACAGGCGATCATCAAGTGGGTCATAAAAAATAAATAAATATATTTTAATGACATATTCCCTATAATAAAATGAAGAATATTTCAGGTATAGAAGATCAGTGAAAAATGTTCTTCTATGCTCAATCTACTCTATATCCAAGGTATAATTTAATAAAATGCCCAGTATGTGCTCTCTACCATAGCCTTTGAACCTTTTGGAAAATCTGTCAAGTCTTTACTGACATTATTGGCGGATACATCTATTATATACTCGAGTATACATGTATAATGGTTGTTATTTTGATTTGATGTGAACATCACTCATCTGAAGTAGAAAAGACCCGAAAATAAAAGGCAGCCTTTAGTTTCTGTATACCAAGATCCCGGGACCAAGATCCATAATTCTCGACATGTCATGTTCAAATCCCTCACGAAAAAAAACATTCAGTTTTTACTTTCTTTCAAGTAGCAAGCCCAATGCAAGTCCAAACTAGAACAAGTGTGGCTACTAATAGTATGTCAACTCACCTCCTTCACTCGGCTAACTGAGAACTCGGTCTGTTGGTTTTATTTTACATGGAGGCTATATGGGAAATGGGTCTGTTGGAGAGTCGGCTAAAGTCTGTTGGTCAAATACTATCGAGAAAAACATAGCAAGGTCAATATATTTTACTTAATATTTCTTTTTTACTTACTTTAATAAAAAAACAATTTATGTTGAGCAAAACAATATTGAATACTGAACGTATTCATATATTTTTTTTCTCTGGAGCTTACATTGGTAAGCTACAAAATGAAAAGGTGTGTTACTCATCGAGATATTTCTATCAATTTTGTCATTCAAAAATGTAAACATTACAGCGTTTTGCTAAAATTAAGTCGAAAGCATTACGAAAAACGCAACTTAAATTGTACATCATGTATGTTTGACATATAACTGTACGTTTAAGAGAGAAAAACCGACAGACATGCGTTTCTGTGGCATTTATTATGTTTTTGCCTTAAATTGGGTCTGTTAGTGAGTCGGCTATAATGAACTCAGTCTGTTGGTCAGTCTGTTGAGAGTAAATTAATCAACTGATATCATAAAATATCTAATATTTTTGTCGCTGAAATTTCCGATTTTAAAATTCAAAATTGTTTAAAACAACAGGTTTCTTTCCTTGTAATGCACATGGTCGATATCCTCGTTGATGGGTTATGCTTCCTTTTTCGAACTATTTGGTTTTGAGTACTTTTCGTTTTCAACAGTTCTGGAATTTTACCTTCCAATGCTACTGATGAGAGGTTACTCCTTGAAATATCGATATATAGCGTTTCCAAATTTACCGTTTTTAGACCCCTAAAAGATGTTTTGTTTGCAGTTCGAAATCAGGTAGTGTCAATTTGAAATTCACAAAATCGCACTTTGGAAAAAATGCACATTTTTGAAATTAAGTTTTCTCAGCTGATTTTCACCAAAAGTTTCTCCTTTTAGTGGTTGAAAGGTAACAGTTTAAATTTTGAGTGAAAATCTTTATTTTTCATTTTTGGGTTAAAAAAGTGGTTTTTTGAATCTCAGAAATTGGAATTTAAAAAATTTCGGATTTTTACCCCAAAATGATCTGCATGGTCCACTCGACATTCAGTGAAAATTTCAATTCGACAACCGTATTTTTTACTATTTTCTGATTAGGAGAAATATGGGTACAATTGATTTCCAATTGACATGCACAGTTTCTTTTTTCCATGAGTATATATTTGTGCCATAACACACATTTTAACAAATAGAAATATCTTACAAAGTGACATAAATCGTATATATTCGTAGTGATAATTGTTTAGTCATAGATTAGACGTAAAATTGATATAAATCGCGTTATCCCAGTGGGCCACCAAAAGAAATACAAGAGGCTCCCAGGAGCCTGAATCGCTCACCTGACATATGTGCCTGAAGAAAGTGAAGTAAAGGTTATAAGGCAAAATCTATTTAACGTTGAAAGGGTCATAAGATTAATAAGAGGGTCATATGACAATATGGTGGATCTAAAGGTGCTGATCACTTTTGTTCTCAATCAAAATCTAAAAATCTGTCACCCTTTTTGAATTATTTGCAAAAAAATGCAGTTTAACCTAATGTTCTATTTTTAGCCACAGCGGCCATGTTTTACAACCAATCAAAAATCCCCACAATAGTTCTATACACCTAATAATAATAAACAATAATACCAAGTTTGGTTCCATTTGGACTTAAAGTGTCAGAGGAGTTAACATTTTCAATATAAGGAAATGCAGTTAAAATGCTCAATTTTGACGTTCCAAGGGAAATAACTCCTCAAAGGAAAGGTCCTACAACGTTGACCCTGTTACAAATTTTGTAGATCTTGATGCGCTTAACAATATGCAATTTAAATTTCTCAAATATCTTGTATAGTTTTCAAGATATTGAGCTAAACAGGTGCAACATTTGCAAAAAATCCACAAAAGGGCAATAACTCCTACATGGGTTGTTGGATTTTCTTCAAAATTTCAGAGCTGGTAGATCTTGAGGTGCTGATCACTTTTGTTCTCAATCAAAATTTTGAAATCTGTCACCGTTTTAGAGTTATTTGCAAAAAACTGCCATTTACCCCTTTGTTCTATTTTAGCCACAGCGGCCATGTTGTACGACCAATCGAAAATCCCCGCATCAGTTCTATACACCTACTGCTAATGAACAACTATACCAAGTTTGGTTCCATTTGGACTTAAAGTGTCAGAGGAGTTAACGTTTTCAATGTAATGAGGAAATGCTGTTAAAATGCTAAATTTTGACGTTCTAAGGGCAATAACTTCTAAAAGGAAAGGTCCTACAACGTTGACCCTATTACATATTTTGTAGATCTTGATAGGCTTAACAATATGCAATTTAAATTTCTCAAATATCTTGTATAGTTTTCAAGATATTGAGCTAAACAGGTGCAAAATTTGCAAAAAATCCACAAAAAGAGCATAACTCCTACATGGGTTGTTTGATTTTCTTCAAAATTTCAGAGCTGGTAGATCTTGAGGTGTTGATCACTTTTGTTCCCAATCAAAATTTTGAAATCTGTCACCGTTTTAGAGTTATTTGCAAAAAACTGCCATTTACCTCTATGTTCTATTTTTAGCCGCAGCGGCCATGTTTTACGACCAATCAAAAATCCCCACATCAGTTCTATACACCTAATGCTAATGAAACAACTATACCAAGTTTGGTTCCATTTGGACTTAAAGTGTCAGAGGAGTTAACGTTTTCAATGTAATGAGGAAATGCTGTTAAAATGCTAAATTATGACGTTCTAAGGGCAATAACTCCTCAAAGGAAAGGTCCTACAACGTTGACCCTGTTATATATTTTGTAGATCTTGATGTGCTTAACAATATGCAATTTAAATTTCTCAAATATCTTGTATAGTTTTCAAGATATTGAGCTAAACAGGTGCAAAATTTGCAAAAAATCCACAAAAAGGGCAATAACTCCTACATGGGTTGTTGGATTTTCTTCAAAATTTCAGAGCTGGTAGACCTTGAGGTGTTGATCACTTTTGTTCCCAATCAAAATTTTGAAATCTGTCACCGTTTTAGAGTTATTTGCAAAAAACTGCCATTTACCTCTATGTTTTATTTTTAGCCACAGCGGCCATGTTTTACGACCAATCAAAAATCTCCACATCAGTTCTATACACCAAATGCTAATGAACAACTATACCAAGTTTGGTTCCATTTGGACTTAAAGTGTCAGAGGAGTTAACGTTTTCAATGTAATGAGGAAATGCTGTTAAAATGCTAAATTTTGACGTTCTAAGGGCAATAATTCCTCAAAGGAAAGGTCCTACAACGTTGACCCTGTTACATATTTTGTAGATCTTGATGTGCTTAACAATATGCAATTTAAATTTCTCAAATATCTTGTATAGTTTTCAAGATATTGAGCTAAACAGGTGCAAAATTTGCAAAAAATCCACAAAAAGGGCAATAACTCCTACATGGGTCGTTGGAGTTTCTTCAAAATTTCAGGGTAGGTAGATCTTGAGGTGCTGATCACTTTTACCCTTGCCAGAATTTTGATATCTGTAGCCGTTTTTGAGTTATTTGCAAAAAACTGCATTTTACCCCTATGTTCTATTTTTAGCCATGGCGGCCATGTTTTACGACGAATCAAAAATCCCCACATCAGTTCTAAGCACCGAATGCTAATAAACAACCATACCAAGTTTGGTTGCAATTGGACTTATGGTGTCAGAGGAGTTAACGTTTTAAAAAGTTTACGGACGACGGACGACGGACGGACGACGGACGCCAAGTGATGAAAATAGCTCACATGACCCTTCGGGTCAGGTGAGCTAACAAATGGGTTTGGCGAAAGTTGTCACAGCTTTATTATAATCTGAAAAAGGCATTATAAAACAGCCCTGGAAATGAGCGGCTTATCCCTAAAATACTGAAAAAAATCTAACACTAGTCTTAGAAAGAGAGTGAAGAACATTACAACTAATTATAAACTATGCCAACTGACTTTGTATTGCAAACATGGCAAAAAACCATTATAACCTCCAAAGTATAATGTATTATATATATATATGGCAATCGTTTTAAAGCATACATGATACGTGCATTAAAAAAATCGAGAATTTTAACAGTCTGTTACTACCCGGGTGGGTTGGGAGATGTTCGTTCGGTCTGTTTATTCCCATATGATAATCTGTGATTGAATCCATAAATCAGATCTGTTCTAATTTATGCATTTTGAAGCCCTTATAATACTGTATAAATATGTACAAATAAAAAGTACTAATTTAAAATTAACAATTTTAAAGCCATGTTATTATCCCCGCGCTAGCGAAAGCGCGGGGATAATGTTACGTATGGCGTTAATGCCCAGGATAATCTCTGTAACCACTGGGAGTAGAAAGATGGGTAAGAAAAACTTGGGTAATTAATTGCATTGTGGGTGGGGACTGTGCCGAAGGTTTTGGAATTTTGATTATTCCCCTAGGGGCTGGTCTGCATAGGTAGACTAAGTGCAAATTATTCCTTTGTCACGCAACTCCTCCTAAGTTATTTGGATTATGGAACTGAAACTTTGCTCAGTAGTTGCACTATGGATGTAGATTCTGCCGTAGGTTTCGGAATTTTGATCATGCCCCTAGGGGCTGGTCTGCATAGGTAGACTAAGTGCAAATTATTCCTTTGTCACGCAACTCCTCCTAAATTATTTGGATTATGGAACTGAAACTTTGCTCAGTAGTTGCACTATGGATGTAGATTCTGCCGTAGGTTTCGGAATTTGATCATGCCCCTAGGGACTGGGCTGCATAGGTAGCCCTAGGGCACATTATTCCTTCGTCACGCAACTCCTCCTAGGTTATTTGAAATATTGAACTGAAACTTGGCTCAGTAGTTGCACTACGGATGTAGATTCTGCCATAGGTTTCGGAATTTTGATAATGCCCCTAGGGGCTGGGCTGCAAAAGTAGCCTAATGGCACATTATTCTTTCGTCACGCAACCCCTCCTAGGTTATTTGGAATATGGAACTGAAACTTGGCTTATTAGTTGCACTATGGAGTATGGATGTAGATTCTGCCAAAGGTTTCGGAATTTTGATAATGCCCCTAGGGGCTGGTCTGCATAGATTGCCCAAGGGCACATTATTCCTTCGTCATGCATAATTCCTTACATGACCATCCCTCCCACTACCAGGGAAAAGTCTAATATTAATACATATACATTTGATAGTACTAGTAATGCTTATTATAGTCATAGTTTGTTTCTTTCAATTATTTGCCCTTATTCTATAAAACACCAGAGTAGCCCGGGGGTATGCAGCGTGGCTGCTTCGACTAGTTAAATACTTATAATTATACCCTCGCTTTTAACAAGAGGGGTATACTGTTTAACCCTTATCCTATAGTACCATAAAGTGTGTACTGATTTCATGCATTTATGTTTATTTTTCCTGTACATACACGCAAAATTAGAGATAATTTCACTCTTGAATTAATACAATATAAAATGTTAATCCTAAAAGTTTTTAAAAATTCAAAATATACCTCGTTTGCAATCATTCTGTCTCGGCTAATTAACTCTCAACAGACTTTAATTTAATTTGCCGACTCACCAACAGACTTTAGCCGGCACTTTTTTTTAAGAAAAACTCATTTTTATAACATTTTAACATTAAATCACTTTTTGTTGTTTGAATATTTTATTTTTAAACTGAAGAAAACTTTCCGAATCGCTAATTATATTTAAAAAGTGTAAAAATTTTGTTTATTTGTAAAAAAAAAAATCATTCATAGTTGCCAAATTTGAGCATACCGCTGTCTCGCCTTTTCGTTTTATCGAACACTGGTATAACAAATTGACTCTGTTGCAAGTTGAAAATGTGCTCAGATGAATATCATTTTGGTTGAAAGATTTTGTATTTTGACAATTAATTGACATTTTGCCAAAATAACATCTTTTTCACAAAATTTCATGACCATCCATTGGATTTTACTCTCAACAGACCTATAGCCGACTCTCCAACAGACCCATTTCCCATATAGCCTCCATGTTAAATAAAACCAACTGACCGAGTTCTCAGTTAACCGAGTGAAGGAGGTGCAACTGTGAAACTAATTCACAATCTTTCTAAGCCTTTAGTACACCACAACTCCAAGAATCTGCATACTAAATATCAGATGCCTAGGTATCATACTTTTCAATTACTTTATTTTCCACAACAGTCTTAAAAAAGTTTTTGACCAAAAAATGACTTAAGTTCACAGAGTCGTTGAAGCATGAAAATTGAGGTCAAGCTCACACGGCATGCCGTGTGGCCTAAGTTTGCAGAGTCGTTGAAGCATGAAAATTGGGGTCGAGCTCACACGGCATGGTGCCAGTTGCAAAGGCAACAAACCCAACTGTCTGTATACTGAATATCAGATGCCTAGCTATTATACTTTTTTAGTTTATTTATTTTCCACAAAAGTCTTACAAGGAATTTAATGACTCGAAAAAAAAAGTTCACAGAGTCACAAAAATGAGGTTAGAGTCACCAAGCATGGTGACACAGTTGCATAGACCATGGCCACAACTGTCTGCATACCCAATATAAGATGCCTAGCTACTATACTTTTCAAGCAATTCATTGTCCACAAAGGTCGTATAAAAAGTTGACGGCCTGAAAAAAGACCTAAGTTCACAGAGTCACAAAAGCGTAAAATTGGAGCAGAGTAAAATGGCATGGTGACAGTTGCGTAGACCATATCCTCAACTTTCTGTATATCCAATATCAGATGCCTAGCTATAAACTTTTCAAGCAATTCATTTTCCACAAAGGTCGTATAAAAAATATGACGACCTGAAAAATACCAAAGTTTACAGTCACTGGAGCGTAAAATGGGGCCAGGGTCACAGCGCATGGTGACAGTTGCGTAGACCATAACTTCAACTGCCTCTATACAAACTGAATAAAAGATGCCTAGCTATTATACTTTTCAAGCAATATGTTATCCACAAAAGTATAACAAAAGTTTACGCCGTCGCCGCTGCTGCCGTAAAGTAATACCTACGTCTCGACCTACGTCATCTACTGAACGTTTCATGAAAATCCATTCAAAGGTTTGTGAGTTTCGATAAGATATCTGAACAAGGTATCTCCGTGTCATCAAATGGCTTAGTCCATGTTTTGCTAATATCCCTGAGAAGGATTTAGAAGGACTACATGTTTTGGTATTTGGTACCCTAAACATAGGTTATCTGTCGATAACGATCTCACCTCGTTATGCATTATTTTAGGAGCTCATCCATGCAGAAAAGCCAGTATCTAAACCATACATCTTGAAAAGCATCCCTAGATGCACCTTCCATACAAATATGGTTGATGTAGCACTTGTCAGCGGGAATGAATTTTTACCAATCTTCTGTAAGTGGTCGTCCACGCAGAAAATTTAGGTCACAGCCAGCATTCGAAGCATGCATTGCGCTTAGCATCACCAGGTGCACCTACCATAGCAATGTAGTAGACGTTACACTTGTGGTAAGGCAGGAATGGACTTTAACAGGTCATTCACGCAGAAAGTGTGGGTCACACCCAGCATCCGAAGCTCGCATTTGGCTTAGCATCACTAGGTGATTCTACCATACCAATATGGTTGATGTAGCTCTTGACAATAATTATGCACGGACCTTTACCATTCCACTTTAAGTGGATCTGGACGCCGTCGCTCGGGGGTATATTCCACAAGCCCCCGCTCTCACTTTTGTGAGGTGAGCTAAAAATCATTCTGAATAAGTTTTCATATAGGAGGTGCATATTTACATTATATCACAATTATTGTGTGAAAGTTTAATGAAAATACATTAAGGAGCAGTGGATACCATGGCCAGTAAGAGATGTTCCCCCTGTGAAATTCTGGTAATAAAATAGTGAATGTTAGGCAGGCTGGTAGCCTGCGGGCGGGCGGGAAGAAATTTCACATCCACTTGGTATTTAGTATACAACATCAGGGTGGATTTGCATAACGTGGGATTCTTTTTCAGGTCTGTTGTTCACCTACTTCCTTTTTAACGAAATACAGCCATTTTTGATGTTGACAGATTTTTAAAGATATGGAGAAATTCAAATGACTCGACCCTTAGACTTCATTTTGTCTAACTCCAGTTTTGCAATACAGGATGTAATCCCATGTCTATAAAGTTTGATTAAAACCTGTAGAATGGTTTAGGAGTTGTTGTGCTTATAAGGCAGACAATTGGACATAAGGAGTGTGGTTCCTATATAACAAATAATGAAACTGAGCAGTCATCTGGCCTTTTATTTATATCTGGAAATAAGATAACTCTCAAGCAGATAAAATAGGTCACTTCAACCTTATTTCACCATGACAAGTGCAAATTCAAGTTTGATGGTCATAGTCCCGTCATACCATGCCTAATTCCTGAGATATGATATATGATATCAGACAGTCTTGAATGTAAAAGCATTACTAAATAAAAGATATACAAAATATAATTTTATACCAGTAATGTCAAAAGAAACATTGAGGGATTTGAAAATTATCAAAACAATTCAATGACAAATGCCACAAAACCTTGAAAATAAACTTCATGCTACCATAGACCTGTATATCAAATAATATACAGGTCTATGATGCTACCCCTTTATACAGGGACATTAAGAAAAGAAATGGAGATGGATAGGCCATACGTTAAGAAAACCCACTGATTCCATCACATGCCAAGCCTTGCAATAGAACCCACAGGGCAAAAAAAGAGTTTGGGGACCTAGGAAATCATGGAGAAGAAACATAACACAAGAGATGGAACCCAAGGATTCAATGCCAAAAGCCGAACAGAATGGAGACATATCATCAGTGGTCTATGTACAAAAGGCCTAAGCTAGTAAGTACCCCTCTATACAGGTGATGAAATCCTGAAGCTTTAATGAACATATTGATAGATCAAATAAACAAAGTGTTAAGACTGGTGAGCTGCCTTTTTATTTATAAATGAATCAAAATACATACAAAACTAATAACAAAATGTTGAATTATTTTTTTTTCATGAAAATGACCCCCTGAATATGATAAAATGTTACAATTGCATTTTATTGTGGATTATCTTCAAAAAATATTTGCTGTTATTTAATATTTTATGTTCAAAGTGATGTTATAATTATTAACATATTAATTAAATGTATGTGACCTGTGATAATCATTAAAGATGATTTAGGATTACAAAAATTCCATTGAATGATCTTTTTTGCCTTTTGTAAAGTAACAGTTTATATAGGGAGAATTTCATTTTTAATAGAATAATAGACCAATTGGGAGTTGATCCATTCCGTAAAATTCTGGATGTTAGAATACCCATATATGTCAAAGGTAAACTGGGGTAAAATCTGACATAAAAAAAATGGGAACATAGAAGCAATGTTTTACTGATTTATTCATGACAATTTGTAGAAAAAAATAGAATATCCTGCTAGTCAATGTGTTAGGTAAAATACTGAAATAAATATTTCTAAAAGATTGCAGGCAATGGAACAGATTTCCCTTATTTCATTCATCAGAAAGTATCTAAAAAGAGTCCAGTAGAATCAGGGAAAAATGGTTGATATTTTAGAACTCAAGGTCAGGGAATGACTGTTGGGAGTTTTGTTTGCAAGAAAAACCCAAATATTGGAAGAACTTACATATTATCTGAATATGAAAATCAAAAATTATGAAAATGGTACTCGCTGTGTAAATTTTTCAGACCCCCCCCCCTAGTTTTTGTAGTTTTAACCAGAAGTGAAAACTATAGTACATATCCTTGATACTTGGCCCTAGCTAACTTCATTATTTACTATATGAGCAAAAGATGTAGATGACATTTGGGATATTTTACAAACCCATCATTAAAAGAAAACATGTGAAAATTTTCATTTTACAGTTTGAATGTTTTTCTTTCTAGATGTATTCCTTTTTAAACTAATGATTCAAGATTCACTTAGTGCTAATGTGATCCCTATACATGCTGTATGTGCCATATAACTAAGTCACAAACATCATTACCTGTTGTAATACTATTATCAACAATATTGCTACTTCATTTAAGTGATACAAATGTAGTACTAAAAATACACCAAAGTAATTCTAACTGTCTTTTTCTTAAAAATTCTAGTTGGCTATACAAGTCAAAATTTCAGATATTTTTTTCTTTTTTCAAAGGGGGTTTTAATATAGTTAGTATTCAATTTCTACAAAACCTTAAAAATGCATTTGACTTCTAGAAAAGGAAAATATTCCAGACTTTAACAAAATTATGTTCTGTTTAAGTAACTGATAAGACTGCTGGTCAGGTACAACTGCAAAGTAAAACTTGAAAAACAATCCGTGAGCCATACTTCACTATAAAATAAATACCCCATCCCCAAAATCAATGAGATCAATTTTGAAATAGGAAATACACATCTTCATAATGCCACAAACATTGTGTTAAAGTTTCATGAAAATCCATTTGCAAATAAGAAATGGGAACCCTGTGGTAAGACAGATACCCCTATCACTAAAAACCAGTATTCCCACTTTTCAAGCAGGGAGTATAACATGTATAATATAGGAGAAAGTCTGACTTTTTTAGTCTTAAACTCATTTCTGCACTGTTATACTGTTATGAATCCATGTCTTAAGAGCTAATTTTGTTTTATATGAAATAATGTCAGAAAACAGTTCCTTTACCAGATTTTAACTAAGAATAAACAAGGAATATAAGCGTGCTCCCAGCCATATTAAACTCTTTCTTGGGGAGAAAACTGAAATCTAATGAGATCCAAACGCAATTAAAATTTTACTTTCATGCGCACTTCCCTATAATGTACTACATTCATGAAGTTTCATCAAAATCCATTAAGCACTTTAGGAGGACTTTGGGCTTACAAGATATGTAAACAGATGGACAGACAGACACCGGAACTTTGTTTGACCAGAAGAAGGTATGCTGCTCTGAACAGCTGATTCAAAAATAAATCTCATAACACACAATATGTACCAGCTAATGACATTTCATCAAAATAAATATTTAAAACACAAATACTTCACATGTATTTAATTCTTGATTCATACATGTTAAATGTTTCATGAAATCATTTCCACTTACAATTGACAAAAAAATCTGTAAGTCAAAAATGGCCGGATTTCATTTAACAGGAAGGTGAGCAAAAGACCTGCAATTAAATCCTTTGATATAGGGCCCCATCCTTATACATGTACTGTATACAAAATATCAAGTGGCTGTGATAAGTGTAGTTGCTGAGAAAACTTACAAAAATCCCACCTGACCTGCCCATGCCACCAAACATTCACCATTTTATAACTGATGAAAACCGGCCAAAATATTAGCATAAATTCAGGGTTATTCTATATCATGAAAAAAGTAAAAAAAAGACATCCTTGCTTTGCAAAATAAATGTTTTCATAAAAATATGTATTTAAATACAACCAATTTCATTGGTGATTTAATCAAAATATAATCTATATATCATAATAGTCCTTTTGTAGCACTAAACTTTTTAAACAAATGCCATTGATTTATAATAACAAAAAAAAATATTTCAAAAAGTTTTACGGTAATGTACAATGTGACATCTGAAAACCTAAATTTTTTTTACCTTGTTTTAAAATCCTTAAAATGTTTATAATTCTTATGTTAAGAATCAAGTAGAAAACAAAAGAAACATGAACATTGAGTTATTCAAAAAATTAAAACAATTTTAACACATTTTTTCTGTTTTAACAAAGATATAAAATTTAGCCTCACAAAATATTTCTATTTCATAAATTTTGGAGAAATCATGAATTGCTTACAAAATTTTTTTCTAAAAAAATGTGACATGATAACTACATGAATTGAATGCATAGACTGTTCTTCAAACAGCTGAAAATATTAAATGATATCTTTATAAAGACCCCTGATGAAACAACAGAATTCTACTGACTCAAAAATTAAACATAAAAGGCAGCCAACCTTTGACATGTTAATATAAAAAAACAAATCATGGACGTCTTCCATTCTTCAACAAAAATAATTCATAACTATAATTGAAAAAGAATTTATAAAACAAAAATATTAAGACACAAATATTTTTTCAGTGTCTGATGAAAATGATAAGATTTTATGCTAAATTATGGAATTGATTCACACTTGCCCTAGTGTCTCTTTTTTAACTGTAGTCCGTCCAACCCCGTTTCTCAGAATTTCATTGGAGCAATCTTTGTCACTAAACCTATCAAACTCCGGTGTGTTATCAAGGTCCATTTTAGATTTGGCCTTGCTACATATGGAGTCTTTGGATTCTTCAGTCCTGTGTTCTGGAGAAGCTGACCAGTCCCTCGACCTCTCGTCAGCACTGTCGTAGTCTCTGACCAAACCATGTGACTTTGGTGAACTAGGGTTAGAACTATTCTGATTGGGTGAAGGATTGTGATTCATTTGCATATCCTGGTCATTACAGGTCTCTGATTGGTCAGTTTCCATCATTTCAAATTCGTCTTTGATTTCTTGTTTTATAGCGATTTGTTCTGATGTACTAGTTACTACGTGTGACGTGTTTTCTTGTGATGTACATTTACGTGGGCTATGATTTGATGCTGGGGTCTCTTGCTTGAGTCTTGAATTTTCATCTTGTAACTGAGTTATCTGTTCTTTGCTGTCTTTTAATTGCTGCTGTAATACATATATCATACTTTGCATTCCTTCTACATCTTCTTCAACCTCACCAAGAAATTCATCAAGTTCTGAAACAATATAGTTTTACATGATTATCAGTAAAATAAGTATTTTTTGACATAATATACGATTATCTCAAATGTCTAATTAAAAGAAAATCTTAAAATCAACACAATAATCAATGATAATGCCAACTGATACTGATTTTCAAACTAATTCATGGCAATTTTAGGTACAGCCATTACAAAGGAACAGCTGTTATGTCCCTTTGTTTTTCATACATTTAAATGTTTATAATGTACTTTTTTGTCCTGCATATTTACTCCATATTGCTTTTTTCAATACAAATTTACAATAACCTTTGGCATGTATTGAGTACTGTCGTTACATTATCATTTTTGGGGTATCAATTTTCATGGTTTTGTTGTGTGACCTTTGACCCATGAAAGTAGATTTGGTTAGAATCAAAATTGGCCCAAAATTTCAACTTGCAGTAAAATTTCTAAAATTACTGCCAAATATGTTTTGAAATACTGTAATTTAAGAAATAACAAAATTTAGGTTCAAAATATTCAGCAGCATAGATTTTTGGCAATTTTCAAGCATTTTGGGTTAAAATCACTTAGATTAACATAAAGTGCATGTGTCAACAACAAGGGGTTGCACTAAGTCGTGCTGAGCATACCCCCACTCGGCCATTCAGAAAACAAGAAGTAGATGCCCGACTGACCTGGAAAGGGGAGGCACATTACAACTCATCATGCTAAAGCTGTATACCAAATTTGAAATCAATCCCTTCTCTAGAAGCCGAAAAATCTGTTACGAAAAATTGTCTATTTTTGACCCATAAAAAGTCTAAGTCAGCTCGGAAAACAGGAAGTAGATGATGGACTGACCTGGAAAGGGGAGGCACGGTATAACTAATCATGCTGAAGCTGTGTACCAAATTTGAAACCAATCCATCCAGTAGAAGCCGAGAAATCTGTTACGAAAAATTTCACTTTTCAAATTTTTTACCCTTAAAAGTCTAAGTCGGCTCGAAAAACAGGAAGTAGATGATGGACTGACCTGGAAAGGGGAGGCACGGTATAACTCATCATGCTGAAGCTGTGTACCAAATTTGAAACCAATCCATCCAGTAGAAGTCGAGAAATCTGTTACGAAAAATTTCGCATTTCAATTTTTTTTTCCCCTAAAAAAGTCTAAGTCGGCTTGGAAAACAGGAAGTAGATGATGGACTGACCTGGAAAGGGAAGGCATAGTATAACTCATCATGCTGAAGCTGTGTACCAAATTTGAAACCAATCCATCCAGTAGAAGCAGAGAAATTGAACCGGACGAACAGACGGACAGACGGACGGACAAGGTGATTGCAATATAGCCCCCTCTCTTACGAGTGGGGGTATAACAAAAATTTTGTAATGAAATGCTTATTTTTGAAAGACATATAGATGGGCAAAGAATGTTGTCAACAAATGGGCTCAATATCAATTTCAAGAAAAACCTCTTGTAAAACCCCCAAAATGAAGCAAATATTAATATGACATCATAATATCATGCATAATGTCGTCAGCATATGGAATCTATTAAATATATAAAGTTTGGTTATCTAACGACTGAATTACACAAATTCATTGAGATAGTACAATGTTGAAAATTTGTGCAAACATGGGGCCCATTTCTGGACATACTCCTTTGATACCCCATGAAAAGGAAATATTACATTGATATGTATGCTAGAATTTAGGAACTTATCAATTTTCATTGGAGATTGGAGAGCATTTTTTTAAGTTTAAAACACACATAGATGGCTTAGCCAATCTAAGTCCTGGGTCTATGTTGTAGCTGTAAAGCTATTTTCACTGTATTTGACTTCAAAATTCAAACTTGGAAGTTTTCTTGACCTTGTAACTATATACTAAAGTCTGATAAGTCAAAATGAACACATGTACAACAAAAGTTTTTTTTAATTACCCTCTTGAGTTTTCTTCATTTCCTGGACCATAGTTTTCTGCAGAGAGATTTCACTTTCTAGCTTAGCTGTTCGTCCAGAATTTATAGTCTTTCCTAATTCTTCATTTTCTTGTAATAACATTCTACATTTTGCCATTAATCTCTTACCAGTTTGACTGAAAATAAATTCAAAGAACATTGTGCTTACCTGTTATCATGAAAAAGGCAAAGAAGTACAAAACAAGAAAAACTGACCAAGTCAGGAAGGGCACAGCACCATAATAAAATATCTTTTTATGCCCATCTAGCTGTACGAAAGAAGGAGGAACATAGTGTTCAGGTCCATAAGTCTGTCCACCTGTTGCGAGATGGGTCATTATGTATTTTGGACATATTTTTGTTTTTCAAAATATGAGTTATTACACAGATTTTCATCGTGCAATTCCTCCTTCAGTTTTTACAAAACTGTGTAAAATTTAAAACTGTACCCCTTTACATAATTTTGAAGTTTTAGTATTACAAAACACTGTTGACAAGATAGACTGACAGACAGACAAAGTGACAACTATAGGGCTTCCCCATCCTCAATGCAGCACCCTTATCAAGGGGCATTAAAAATTGAAGTCCACAAACATTGAATAGACAAAAACATCAGAAAGTGAAGACATTGACAACAGCACATTTGGCTTATTTCATTGGTATTTGAAATAAATAAGATTTTTGTTTTGACCTCTTTCATCCAATTTGTCATGCTACTAGATAACCATTAGCGATGGGTGTTTTGCAACAAGCAGAAACTGCTTACCCTTCTCTAGAACCTCTAAGTTAGCTAATTGTCACTTGCTATTCAGTTGTTTTTTGTGTTTTCATGTTGTCTGTTTTTTTTTTTTTTTTGCTGTTCTCATTCCTGTTGAATGATGTTTTTATTGCAAATTTTCAATAAGCATATCCATGATGTCACTGATTATTTGCTATGACAGTTGGGAACAAGAGGCTCCCAGGAGCCTGAATCGCTCACCTGGTCTTGATGTCAACCCTATGAAGAACTTTGTAGAGCTGAATAACCTGAACATTAGCAATAGCTTTTCTCTTTCAGCAATAGTTTTCATTCTGTAGGCCAAAAACGTGCAAAAATGCTATTTAAAGGACCATCTGAACACTTTGACTCCATAGAGACTTTTGTTTACAGCTTAATGAATTGAACATTTAAGCAAGCATTATCTGCTATAGTTTTGATTATTTAAGCCAATAACATGAAAACGTGTTAATTAAGGGGCAGTTATCCCTGTAAGGGGTCATCTGACAACTTCAACCATATGAATGCTTTTGTGAAAATGAGCTGAACAACAACTTTTCTCTATCTGCTATAGGCCAAAAACACTATTTTTTGCCTTTAATGGGCTGTAACCCCTATAAGGGGTCATCTGACAACTTCGACCCTATGAAGACTTTAATAGAGCTAAATGAGCTGAACATTTAAGCAAGCAACAGCTTTTCTCTGTCTGCAATGGTTTTCATTCTATAGGCCAAAAACACTATTTTTCGGCTTTAAGGGACTGTAACCCCTATAAGGGGTCAACGGAAAACTTCAACCTTACAAAGACTAAGCTGAACATTTGAGCAAGCAACAGCTTTTCTCTATATGCAATTATTTTCATTCTTTAGGCCAATACAAGGGTCTGGAAAATTTTTGAGCTAATTTCGGTCATTTTTGTCCGACTGTATAAATGTTACAATAACCCCCTTCCCCCTTTTTTCCTTGGCCTCCCTGGAAATCCACCTTTTAAATCCATAAAAGGAGTGTTTGTTTGTGCATTACATTCCAGACGTTGAACTTAATATCCAGATCACGTTTTTATTTCAGGTCAAGGCTCTTTATATTTAAAAATTTCTGTGTTTTCATGATAAACAAAACACGTTTCATGTAAATATTGAAAGTGAAAGTAGAATCACCGGATGTAGATAAATTGGGACCACTTTATTGTTCTGTTTACAAAATAAACATATGTACGAGAAAAGTTACTTTAACTATGAAATTAGTAACAATTATTGATTGTATTAATATCAAAACAATCTGTAAGGTGAATGTATGCTTGCAAAATAAATATTTTCTCCGCACATGCGTAATCAAACACCATTAAATGTAAACAATAGGGGAGGTTCGCCTAAATACGGACAGCGTGTAAATGCGGACAAAATGGAACACGCGAACTTCCCCTATTTGGTGTGCACATGTTTTGATAAATACTGGATATAATGAGAAATAATTTCTAAATAAACAAAATGGGCATCTTAGGACAGATGGATAACATGGAGTTGACTCAATTAATTAAAACCATAGGTAAATACAGTGGCCATGGTCAGACAGGTGTAACCGATTATCTAATTAGCGTAACCCCACGGCTATGTTTACCTGTTTGACACCTGCTGGAGGTGTTAATTATGAGATTAATGACCACAAGACCGGATGCCCAGGAAGATAATTAAACAATTATATGACCGATAAGTCAAAAAATGCTTATAATAAAATTTTAAAATGTCCGATTGGGAGAATTTTTATTCGGTCATTTAGGACAAAATTTCGGTCATGTCCGGCAAATATGACCGTTTCCAGACCCTTGGGCCAAAAACACTATTTTTTGCCTTTAAGGGGCTGGAACCCCTAAAAGGGGTCATCTGACAACTTCGACCCTAGGAAGACTTTTGCAGAGCTAAATGAGCTGAACATTTAAGCAAGCAACAGCTTTTCTCTATCTGCAATAGTTTTCATTCTGTAGGCCAAAAACACTATTTTTCGCCTTTAAGGGGCTATAACTCCTGTAAGGGGTCATCTGACAACTTCGACCCTATGGAAGACTTTTGTAGAGCTAAATGAGCTGAACATTTAAGCAAGCAACAGCTTTTCTCTATCTGCAATAGTTTTCATTCTATAAGCCAAAAACATTGAAAAAGCGCTATTTTTCACCTTTAAGGGGCTGTAACCCCTATAAGGGATCATCTGACACTTTTGATCTAATATAGACTTTTGTAGAATTTTTGATGCTGAAGCAGTAAGGTGCATCAAATTTCATCTATCTCTTATACTTTTTGATTTACAAGCTAAGAACAGTAGTCTGACCCCCCTGGTCTATTTTTAGTAACAGCAGCCATGTTTTTTGACGGATCAAAAATCGAAACACAAATTTGGTGCAGGACACCCTAAGGATCATTCCTACCAAGTTTCAATAAATTCTGTTCAGTAGTTTCAGAGGAGAAGATTTTTGAAAAATTGTTAACGGACGACAGACGACGACGGACGCCAAGTGATGGCAATCCCTCACATGGACCTTCGCCTTCGGTCCAGTTGAGCTAAAAAGGCATATGTCAGGTAAAAGATTTTTTCTTGTGCAAATGAAAGAACAACACATTCTATATGTGCATGTTATGTGAAACCTTAGGAATTATTGTTCATCTATTACCAAAACAATACATAAAATTACACCTGACAAAAATTCTTCAGCACATTTCCCTTACCTCCACAGTTGTGAAATCATTTTACATGTAATACATTTTGGTTAACACATGTGATATTGAACAAAGTTTAATGAGAATTCAAGTAAGACATTCAGAAATGAGCTTTTGCGCTAATAAAGCTAAACACTAATACAAAAGTATATCAAAAGACATAACATGACTGAACACTGTGATAGTGGTACACCACTCATATTAGAGTGGTAGACCATAACTTTTTTATTAAGCAATATTGTCTTAAAATTCTTTTTGGAAATTGTTCTGTATAGCCATTCCCTCTAAATGTAAAAAGAATTTTTTTTTAAATCTTTAACCACAAAAAAGATATTTGTTATGTCTCTAAGAGTGGTGTACCACTATCACAGTGTTCAGTCACGGTATGTTTCTTGGTGTACAAGTTCTTTTTTGTTTTTGTCATGCCTATTTTATCCATGTTCTTTCTCTTTAAAAAAGAAATTTAGAGACATACAACCAGACAAAAATCTTATACAGCTTATATTGACATGACAAATAAACAAGCAAACATGTCTTATAAGACATGGTTAGTTCCCGCCAGCTAAATCAGTCAATGAACTTGATAATTATATTTTAGGTTAAAGATACACTGCAGGTTTTTTTAAGCTAAAATCTTATGTATATTAGGGGGTTCCATAAGCTTTAAAGTATGTGCTAGTGAAAGTTTTCTGACAAATGGCCAGGTCTTAAAAAACATTATGCAAAATATTTGATGGAAAGTCTCAAATAATAGTAAATAGCTATGTACATTTTCAAATCTGTACCATTGAATTTCAGGATTTTTTATTTTTGGCCTACACAAAGAATAGTGAAATAAAGAAAGAATGTGCCCCGCTGGCCCAAAACAGGAAGTAGATTTCTGACAGATCTGAAAATCGCTTACGACATACAGTTTGTCATACTGATCCATCCTACCAAGTTTCAAAACATTCCCGTATACAGTTCCTGAGAAAAGCTTGACGAAGATTTTCATATCATCTTCACATCGGCCTAAGTCCCAAACAGGAAGTAGATGTCCGACAGGTCTGAAAATAGCTTAGGACATACAGTTTGTCACACTGATCCATCCAATCAAGTTTCAAATCATTCTCATGAACGGTTCCTGAGAAAAGCTTGACGGAAATTTTCATAGTCATGTTCACATATTTTAACATTGGCCTTAGTCCCAAACAGGAAGTAGATGACCCACAGGTCTGAAAAAAGCTTAGGACATACAGTTTGTCATACTGAACCATCCTACCAAGTTTCAAATCATTCTCATGTATGGTTCCTGAGAAAAGCTTGACGGAAATTTTCATAGTCATGTTCACATATTTTAACATTGGCCTAAGTCCCAAACAGGAAGTAGATGTCCAACAGGTCTCAAAATCGCTTAGGAGGTATAGTTTGTCATACTGAACCATCCTACCAAGTTCCAAATCATTCTCATGTATGGTTCCTGAGAAAAGCTTGACGGAAATTTGTACTGACGGACGGACATGAGTAAAACTTAATGCCCCCGACGTGTCGTAGCGGGGGCATAAAAATACGGACAGACAGAAAGACACAAAGTGAAAACTGAAAGTCTTCTGCAATATCCATGTGGGGTATTTATAAACATCATAAAAAAGTAAATTTAGCAAATGCAACCATATTAAGATCTAGAAGATAAGCTGGGTTAAAACATTTGTGAACAGTTGTACTTGAATTTTCTTCAGCATCTTAAAGTTAAGAAAATTAAAGTAAAAGGTCCTATTTTAGTTCTAAAGGTAAAAATTTATATGATCTTGCAAACTACTTGTTAAGAAAATAATTGGGAAATGTAAAGTTCAACTACATGTATATCTCCATTACATAAAACATAGTACATGTACTTAAAAGGTCGCCAGACAAACAAACAAAAACATATCTATAGACTATTGTACATAATTCAAATTGTTAATAGAACATTCTAACACATTTACAATGTTAAATGTATACATGGTATAAGAAAAATAATTTTATCATTGAAGGCACAGTGTGATCCTTATTTTCATAATGGTTCTATACGTGATAGTCAACACAAAAAGTAACATTTAAAAAGTTAAATAATACATGCATGACATGAATCAGTTAAGCAGCATAGAACTGGTTAATTTATACATGTACATGTAAATTGATTTTTTTCCTGACCACAAGTACCGATTATTTTAGGAAAAACAAGAAATCTGTGAGCCAATCTTCACTAGTGATACCTCTGCTTTGACAACTATGCCTTTTCAAATAGAATACATTACAAGCTTTTCATGATCATCAAACCAGAAAGAAGATATATGATAAATCTAACAAGTGTGGCCAATAAAACTATATTTTGCCTGTTGGAAACACCATGAAACTTATCAAAGGTACATTTATGAATAACCTACAAGCTAAATTGTAAAAAAACAAGAAGTGTGATGAAACCAGACACAAGTAAAACACTATACCAACTCTTCTTATAAGGAAGTCCGAGGTTTAAAAACTTACATGTATAACATTTTGATGTAACATTAACAGCTATTGACATGTATCACACATTTAGTTACAATAAACATAACAGATATTTACATGTAAATATACATAAATTAAAGTTTGTTTTTGTCTGCAAAAACTGTGTTGCCCCTGTTTCCCAAAAAATTTAAAAGCTAATAACTCCCACAAAAATGTGAGGATCAAAATTTCCTGGTAACAGCTACAACTACATGTACATACATGTATACACCAAGTTTAAAAAAAATTCTGAACATCAGTTTCAGATAAAATCCACTGACAAGTCAGGATTTTCAGCAAATTTCTATGTTCAAAGAGCTATAACTCCCACAAGAATTTGGGGATAAAATTCCCTGGCAATTTACAACTCAATTTATATTCTTCCTTCATACCAAAATATTTCATTAGCAAACAAGAGTAAACACTAAAGTATGTCTCACCAGCCGGAACCATCAGAATAACCTAGGACTATCAGTTCTTGAGATTCATTCAACTGGAAAATCAAAGTCAAGGTCAAAAGATGGGGATGCAACTTTGCTAAGTTACTACTGGGGCATATGCATACAACATATCTAGAACTTATAGTTCTTGAGATACAAAGGTGCTTGCATAACATTAACATTGCTATTATATGTATTGAAAATTGTCATTCAATCAACGTGAAAATCAAAGTCAAGGTCAAAAGATGGGGATGCCATTGTGAAAAGCTACTACTGGGGCATATGAATACCAAGTTTCATCAACCTAGGGCCGATAGTTCTTGAGGTAGAGAGATGCTCATAAAACCTTAACATAAAAGTTAATGCCTCCTCAACAGCCGCAGTAAGTAACACCTAAGTCTCGTTCCACTTTGCAGGCGAGACAAAAATTAGGAAATATATTGCATCCATGAAATAAAGGTAATAACCAAATTACCAAACTTATAGGATCAATCTCAATGTCCAAGAGAAAAGACAAAACATGGAAGACATACCGGAATATTTATAGATTGCAATGGTCCTGACTTGGTAAAGGCATTTCAAATGAAACAGTGGGTTAAACCAGGTTTTATGGCCTGCCAAACCTCCCTCTTCCATTGTGATCTTATGGACCATGTACATGCCTTGAACGAATAAGAAATCTGTCTTCATATTTACAAGAAGTTTTGCTCATGCTTTGATTTGAATTTTTTTACAAATGTACATGTAATATCATTAAGTCAATGAGATTGTGACTAAACATTTTTGTTATTGAGAATACATGAAAATATAAAAGCTTAGCATATATGTGTACAATGTATAAAACATAACAACAGTATCACTAAAGTATGTCTCGCCTGCTGGCATCATCAGATTAGAATATCTACATGATGAAGTTATTCAACTATCCATTCATTAATTCTCAACATTTTCCTGTGGACCAACTAAAGTGATTGAAGATACATGTACCATATTCATTGAGAAACAGACTTAGCATAAAAGACTGAACACAAAAAACCCAATATTAACAGTCATTTAGTGTAGAAATGAGGTCAAGGTCAGATGACATGGTGGCTGATGCAAAAGCCCAATTTTAATTCATAGATATCGTAAATATCAGATGTTTACCTATTATTCTTTTTCCAAAAAAGTCTTAAAAGAAAATTTCGGCATGAAAAAAATCCTATTAAGTTCACAGAGTCACTTGAGCTTGAAAATGGGGTCAGGGTCACACAACATGGTGACAATTGCATAGACCACAACCTTAACTGTCTGTACACCAAATATCATAGGCCTAGCTAATATACTTTTCAAGTAATTCATTGTCAACAAATGTCTTACAAAAAAGTTTATGACCTATTAAAACAAGAGGCTCCCAGGAGCCTGAATCGCTCACCTGGTCTTGATGTTGACCCTATACTTTTGTAGAGCTAAATGAGCTGAACATTTAAGCAAGCAACAGCTTTTCACTACCTGCAATAGTTTTCATTCTATAGGCCAAAAACACCATTTTTCACCTATAAGGGGCCATTACCCCTATAAGGAGTCATCTGACAACTTCGACCCTATGGAGACTTTTGTAGAGCTAAATGAGCTGAACATTTAAGCAAGCAACAGCTAATCTCTATCTGCAATAGTTTTCATTCTGTAGGCCAAAAACATTAAAAATCGCTTTTTTCAGAGGCCGTAACCCCTATAAGGGGCCACCTGACAACTTCAACTCTATGGAGAATTTTGTAGAGCTAAATGAGCTGAACATTTAAGCAAGCAACAGCTAATCTCTATCTGCAATAGTTTTCATTCTGTAGGCCAAAAACATGAAAAATCGCTATTTTTCAGGGGCCGTAACCCCTATAAGGGGTCATCTGACAACTTCGACCCTATGGAGAATTTTGTAGAGCTAAATGAGCTGAACATTTAAGCAAGCAACAGCTATTCTCTATGTGCAACAGTTTTCATTCTGTAGGCCAAAAACATGAAAAAAACGCTATTTTTCAGGGGCTGTAACCCCTATAAGGGGTTGTCTGACAACTTCGACCCTATGGAAAATTTTGTAGAGCTAAATGAGCTGAACATTTAAGCAAGCAACAGCTAATCTCTATCTGCAATAGTTTTCATTCTGTAGGCCAAAAACATGAAAAATCGCTATTTTTCAGGGGCCGTAACCCCTATAAGGGGTCATCTGACAACTTCGACCCTATGGAAAATTTTGTAGAGCTAAATGAGCTGAACATTAAAGCAAGCAACAGCTAATCTCTATCTACAATAGTTTTCATTCTGTAGGACAAAAACATGAAAAATCGCTATTTTTCAGAGGCCGTAACCCCTATAAGGGGTCATCTGACAACTTCGACCCTATTAAGACTTTTGTAGAGTTAAATGAGCTGAACATTTAAGCAAGCAACAGCTAATCTCTATCTGCAATAGTTTTCATTCTGTAGGCCAAAAACATGAAAAAATGCTATTTTTCACCTTCAAGGGGCCGTAACCCCTATAAGGGGTCATCTGACAACTTTGACCAAATGGAGACTTTTGTAGAGCTTTTGATGCTGAATCAGTAGCGTGGCCTCAGATTTCCTCTATCGCTATACTTTTTGATTTATAAGCCAAAAACAGTAGTCTGACCCCCCTAGTCTATTTTTAGTAATGGCGGCCATGTTTTTTAACGGATCAAAAATCAAAACACAAGTTTGGTGCAGGACACCCTAAGGATCATTCATACCAAGTTTCATTATATTCTGTTTGGTAGTTTCAGAGGAGAAGATTTTTGAAAAATTGTTAACAGACGACGACGACGACGACGACGGACGCCAAGTGATGGTAATAGCTCACATGGACCTTCGGTCCAGGTGAGCTAAAAAACCCTCAAGTTCACAGAGTCAGTTGAGCGTGAAAATGAGGTCAGGGTCACACAACATGGTGACAGTTGCGTAGACCACAACCTCAACTTTCAGTACACCAAACATCAGAAGCCTAGCTATTATACTTTGAAACCCACACACTTGTAACAATCAATCATATTATATATCATATTTGAAATATTTATGTATAACAAAAACCTTATTTTAACGATATTCTATACAATCATCTTTATTTGTACTTTATGTTTTGTATGCCTCTTATGGGGCCCTTGATTTGCTTAATAAACTTATTCTTATTCTTATACTATTCAAACAATTCTTTGTCCACAAAAGTTTTTGCTGCTGCCAGAAAGTAAAACCTATGTCTGGCTTTCTGCGACTAATGCAGGCAAAACAAAACCTCTACATACATGCATGTGACATACATTTGTAATGATAAAATTCTAACAACGACACATAATGTAGAAAAAAATGTCAAAGATTTTACAAAGATGTCATGGACATGAGATGGCAATGAGTTATCATAATTTTTTTGTCATAAACTGCTTTTTTTAATACTTCATTCATGCTTTTAGAGCCAACAAAAAAAATCATAGATTCTCACCTCCCACTCTATTTATTTACTATTCAGCAACTTAAACATTTATTTTTTGGCAAACTATGCTAATTTTTTATCTTTTTCTTTAAAATGCCAAAGCATTTTATCAAAATGGATAAAAAAAATGCCCACCAGCCTCATATTTTCAAAAAATTTTGATAACATTTGGATAAGATTCTAGCTAGGATTTATTTTATCAGTCAAGGATCTAACTCTATAGAGTTATTTTTGAAAATAACTATCATATTTTATTACAGAAGAAATCACAATAAAAGTTTTTTAACATTTGGTTGTTATTTTTGTTTTGTGTAACACAAATAGTTGAGATTTTGTTTCATACATGTCTTAAAATTTATTATATCAGTTACATTATTTATTTATAATGAAGCATGTATAATTTGCATTGCTAACATCCATATTATAAGGCATAACAAGTGTGTGTTATGACATCAAGATGTTGTTCTGTAATAACAATATGCTGTTATTACAGACTAACACCATCTCTACTTCAGAGGCTTTGCGCAGAGATTTCCCATGCTTGCTCAGACAGTATTTTAACTGATCTACATTCTATAAAGGTGTATCTATCTAATTCTAGTGTGCACAGGAACCAAATCCTGTGCGCATGGGATGAAAAATGAACTTGAACTTGGTGAAAAGAAGACATTTTTGGTCAGAAAAATGCCCGCCATTCATTACTTAATGAAACAAAACAGATAAGCTATGCAGGAAAATGTGGGTCTATTTCTTATCCTTCATCCAATTTGTACCATAATTAAATAATATAAGTCAAAACATTGAAAAATCATATTTTTCATTGAAAAAGTACTTGAAATAACACATGTATGTTATTACAGAATTAAAATAACAGGCATGTGTTATCAAATTAAGATATGCTAGGAGCAGACAACTCGTGTCATACCCACAGAGTTTCCTTTAATAACATGTGCTAGTTATTTTCAAAAATAACTCTATAGAGTTAGATCTCTGACTGTTTATTATGGCCTCTTCAGGAAAGTTTTGAATTTTATATTGCAACCAAATTTTAGAAAAAAAATCTCTTGTACATAACAAATGAAATATCAATGCAAAAACATAGCTAAGTAAAGTATGCTTATCGGCATTTTAAAGAAATGCTGCAAACGTCTTAAATCTTAAGCCAGAAATAAGAAGTTGTAAAAGATTTTTTTTATGAAAAAATTTCATCTCATTGTTGAAAACCTTCACCACTGCCAAAAGGTTATGTAAAATCATAAGTGTTAACAGCTTTGTATTAGATTAATAGAACTTTTTTTCTGAATATATCTTGTGTTTTTTTATCTGGACATGATATAAATACATGTGGACACCTTTTCTATGTTTTGAAACTAAATAATACAATTTAACAATAACAATTAACTGCTATTCTTCATCTGTAATCTTTACATCTTCTCTTGAAATTCTGTCTTCAAATGTTGATCCATGAAATATAAAATCTTTCACATATATAATTCACTTCAAAACTTGTTTGATTAACTTTTTTTTTTCATTAACACTAAATTAAAAATTGAATATACACTCCCTTCATCTTTTTTAACTTGTCTTGACACATATATGTATAATTCCTTTATCAAAACACTTCACTGGATTTTTTTTTGTTTTTTCCGATATAATACATGTATGCTAAATTCACTTTTTCTTTAGAAGCACACTCTCACATATACAGTGTAGAATTCATTTGTTGGTTAGCAGAAAAAACACATATTCACTTTATCATGTTTATAATTGTAGACTGCAAACTATAAAGATTAAATTTTTCATGTCTTACAAGTTCACTAACCTCTCTATAGTTGAGAATCACTGCAACAAACTTTTTGTACACATGAGTTTCACAGAATACCAACGAAATGCCATTAGCACATGACTGGTTGACGATGGTTCAGGTTGTACTGGGATGAATATACTGCTTCATCCTTTTTCCTCCAAATTTGATAAACTTGTGTTGTTCTTTACATTTCTATGAATCGAGTGTATAATTTTCACACATATACATTGAAGATGGTAATTTGTTGTTAAAGGATCAAATTCTTCATAAAAAATAAACGTGAATTTCATGCCGATCTACTCAACTTGCTAAAATATTTAAGGTAGAAAGAACTTTTTGTACAGAATTGAATTCTACAGGAAGTCTTCTTTGTGGTATGGACGGAATTAAAGCTGAGATGCAATGCAATCAAAATTTAGATACATGTAATTCCGAATAAGTTGATCAATTTATACACATAAAATTAGGCTTTTTTTTCATCAAATGTCTTCTTTAACTTTATTATCATGCTGTACTCCATCTCCACTTAATATATCTGAACCTCTGTTGCATTTACACACTAACATTAACGCACTAGAATTATATGAATTAATTGTCTAAAACTACAGATATCCACAATGATCTCATCAGTTCATTTTTCAAAACTTATAATGAAACACATTTTTGAAGATTATATGTTTTGTAAAACATTTTGAAAGCTCAAAATTTCTTTCACACATGTTTGCGCTGCTCCATACTAAGAACTTTTTTTCCTCCCACAATAATAACACTGAAGTCTATTGATAACTAAAAAAATTGTGACCAAACTGTTGATCATAAAGAACTGGTACCCTCCATATACACATATTTCAAAAAAAAATCAGATGTACATTGCTACAGTTTTAACAAAAATTGCTTACTGGAATGATCTGTTATCTTAAGTATTTTAAAAAAAATAAATTAAAAATGTCTGTCCAGTGCATTTTTCATATAGCCAATTAGCAAGTAACTGATTTTGTCATTCAAGTAAGCAAATAATATGATTAAACTTATCTATACAAAAATTCTTACAATGGGCCAATTCAGAATTAAATTTGAATAAAAATATTAAGGTTGATCAATATCAATTCAAACAGCCATAGTAAAATTTTTCAGTATAGATAAGTAATAGTTTTATTTTTTACAGACAATATGTCCTTTCCAACCAACACCTTGATATGCTAGTTAAAGATTATGTTAACAAGAAATTATCCAGCATTAACAATTTGTCTGCAATTATAGCCCATTCAAGATGGAGTGAATAATATTTAATTGTCCAGATAGAGAAGCCCATATAACTACATTTTGTACATGTTTCAACTAAGTGGATTTTCATTTACTCTGATAGATTACCAGACCCTGCTTTGTTTAAAATTCAATCAAACCAGATTTCAAATTACTAAGCACCACTACAACAAGTATCATTTGAACTGTTCCTGTAACAGGTCTTACAGGAAATGTAGCTTTTAATGATACTATTAACACTAAACCAGTGCACAATGGTACCAGCAAGATTATAATAATGTTTTTAAAAAAATATTGAAACAAAAATTCACTCACTGTACAAACATGACAAACAAATGTTAAAAACCAGTGGTAAAAATATGTGTTGGAGCATTTGCATCAATATCAAATTGAAAATAATTGTTTACCTAAACAGCTTTGAAAGGCAAGGAGATTTTAGTCATGTTAGCGCAATGTTTTTTTTATTTTCACTGGCCAATGCACTGAATGACAAAGAAGGCAATATGTGGATCTAAAGAAAACTATAAGACATTTCACAGACGAACTTCAAGATAATATGTATATTGTGAAATCTCTTTAGATATCCAAAGCATTTAAAAGGTTTACTATTTTTTACCCAATTAAAAGATTTAATCTTTTAGATTGGTCAAACTGAATCTAGTTAGGTACACCTCCTACTCTTTTTTCTTTTCTAACGATAAAAGAACACAACCTTTAATGAGACTAAGACCTTTGTTCATATGAATGCTTTTAAGTTATGATAGGATATCTCTGTAAATTGGAATTTGTGATATACTTGCATGCAAATACATGTATCTGACTAAATGTATTTAATACTCACCATGAAAAAAAAAATCAAATTTGCAATTTGCATAATTGTCAGTGTTTATAAAAGTTAAATGTTTGAGTCACCACAGATTGAAAAGTACCTTTTTATATATACGAAAACACACTACACCTGAAAAAAAATTGTGTCAAGTCATAAAGATCATGTTTGTAAAGACAACACTGAAACACCTAGGGCGAGTAAAGGAGTTGAGTCAGTCTACAAAACGAGTCTGTGAAACTCACTAACTCCATAGGAATGACTGTCAAACTAGGTCATAGTGTTAGGAGTTCAAACAGTCAGCATCCTTGTTCCCATTTTGGCAAAAACCGACTCCAACCGAATGATTTAGAGTCTAAGGGATGCATGTTGTGTTTTGGCACAAGCATTCGTGTGATTAAGAGCTGGGACTAAGTAAGCCGGGCTTATGTTACCAGATCAAGTTATAGATGAGATTTATATGCACCTGTCCGGAGTAAATTTCCAAGCACTGAGTTCGTTTTGCGTTTGTTTCAGTTTTTCCTGACTTTCATCCATTTCCTTTGCCATTCGCTGGAAAACGAGATTTACTGCTGGGTCCAAAAGCAAAGATCTCAACTGTGCTGTGTTCTGTGTCTGTGCTTGTTTCATTTCTTGTATTTGATTCTGAAATATTTGTACAAGTATCACTCAGTTAGAATTTAGTTAAGATGATTTTTTTTGTTTAATAAACAAATCACATAAAAAGCAATAGTACTATAGTAGTATTAGATAAATCTTTTTCGGCTTTAACAATGTTTAATTTGGTAAAATTTGACATCTTTTTTTTTAAAGTAACTGTACAGTATCAACTTAAAAAGATTCCATGAGAAACTTGAATATATATTTTTGTTCTATGCCAGAAATCATTTCAAAGCTTAGGTCTTAATATGTCAATGTATTCAATCTTGGAAAGATCTGAAATTAGTATCATTTTATTTGGATGTTGATACCTAAACAACTTGTTTAACCCTGCAACATTTTATATGTCTGTCCTAAGCCTTGTATTTTTGGTTGATCTGGCCAAACTTTGTTAATTGACATACGTCTTTAAAATTTTGTGATGGACGGTTGGACCTTTTCTTGGCAAATGCAAATTACATTTATCAATTTGCAGCTGACTATAAAGTTACATTAGGGCTGTTCCAGAATTAAATGTGTGGGTGGGTCGGGAGGCACTTTTTTCTTTACCCCACCTCTATCAAAAAATAAATAATTTTTATCATTGTTTCTTCACAAAATGTTTCTAAAACACCCACCAACCACCATATACATGTTTGTAATAGAAATTCCTCCCAACCCCCCACACAATTATTTCTGGAACAGCCCTTACATTTTTTTCTATTAAAAATACAAGACTTCATGCATGATTTTGTTAACCAGTTTTCTACCTGAATAACGTCGAAATTCACAGCATCATTGTTATCATATTTAGATCCAAATATCAAAGAATTGATTTGTATGTTCATAGGGTTATTACTCTCACAAAAATCTTCATATATCATTGAATATACTACATTGTATTTTCTAAAATGTGCATGATAAATTACAGATAAAATTTATACTGCGCCTGCTCTGTACCAAAAAAGTTTTGTTTCGTGTTAAATTTTTAATATTTTATAAACACAATTGTTTTCTTACAAGATAGTCCTGTAATTCTTGTTCTTTAGTAGTTAATCTGTGAACTAGGGTGTTTTCTCTACGTGCAGCATCTTTCTGCTGTTTATGCATTTTTTCTTCTAGTTCTCTGATCAAAGTATTATCATCTGAAAAGAAAAAAAATATGCAATCCATAAAATAAAGAGATATGAAGGTTTATCTTTTTCTTTTTCCATTGTGTTTGGAGTGTTTAGAGGCTACATCTTGAAAGCAAACTTAAAATAGAGCAAAATGTAGGCTTGTATTCTGTCTAAATTATAAACTTTTGAACTGAAACATGCACTACTATACAGGTTTGGCGACTTAGAAATTTAAAACTGCCACTGGTCATCCAATATTTAATTTTCTTTCTATTGGTCAAACTGTCTAACAACCTCAAGGGCTGATTCAGGATATTGATTCATTAACTTCTAAGACAAATCATGATGTTATGTGTAAGTAACTTTTTTCAAATAAATTTATAGCCATATAATCCCAAATGGTTGTCAGGCCAATGGCTCCATCCAGCAAGATTGGAGTTGCTCTGGTAAACAGTTTTGACTTAAATATCTTGCTTTTATTCTTTGATTTAATAATGCCTGATGAATTTTGCTTTTAATTTCAATAAATTGGAGATGAAAATAATGGTTTTTTTAAGTGCCTGGGACTGTCAACAAAATTCATATTAGCTGGAAATTTGCAATTTGATCGGATGTGTTAAATGTTGTGTTGAATATCAGAAAAATGGCTGGTTTCCAGAACTTGTGTTGTGTAGAAATCTGGGAAAATATGAAGGATTTCCTAAATTTTATATTGATAACAAAGTGAAAAGAAATTTTGTTCCCATTAAGTTTTCTTGGATGAAAGTCACACTACTTTTTCAGACCCTCCAAACCAATTAGGACCAGTCTATAATTTTCAAAAATAAAATTATGTACACCCTTTGGTACCATTATACCTTTTCTGCATCTTTCTTCTAGAGTTTTTATATATTTGTCTTGGTCTCTCAATCTCATAATAAGCTCTTCTCTGGGTAGTTCTTCCAAAGCCATTATGTCGGTGCGAACCTAGAAAATATTTTTTTTAAGTTTAATGCCTTTTAATTCAAAGAAAACATTTCTTGAACCATGCGATTACTTTTTTATTTAATAACATTATCTTTCTTCTTCTTGGACATTTTAAAATGATCATCATATTTGACACAGAAATTGCTAACACACGGTTATGTTGCTCCACCGTTGCTGTCTTCACTCAAGAAATTTTACGATAGACACCGTTCACTCGTAGACAAATATGGGATTTCTATCTCTCAAATGAGTGCAGATGTTGGTTTGTCGTAGAACTTTGTTTTGTCTTCCTTTACCAGATTTGACACACTGAATTGGACAACACGACAGGTGTGCTATAGCAGGCAGGTACCGCGTACTCTTCCGGAGCACCTGAGTTCACTCTTGTTATGACTTGAGTTCGCGTTGTTGATTTCTGTTCAGTTGATTTTGCATTTCTTCTAACTGTTTTTGTTTGTGTTTACTGGTTTTGTGGTTGCCCTTTCGGACTTTTGACACTCGGATGCCCCATTTTTGCTTCTACCATTCCATCTTCGGTATTTATTTTGGATTAATTTTGTCTTTCCTTATAATTATTAGACATTTGAAATTAAACATCCTTGTTTAATAATTTTGCTATATCTATACATGTATATCATTTAAACCTCAATATCATGTTTTTTTAAATCTGTAGCCTATAATAGTGAACAAATAAAAAGATTTTTTTATGGTACTTACTCTTTTAGGTGAGGAAGGACTTTCAGACATTTCTACAATGAAAAAAACATTAAAATTAAAGCCTATATGGACATGATAGAGCACTCAACTAGTAATTTTTAGTCAATTAACCCAAAAAAATAGTATTATTATTCTTCACATCACATCATAGTATCATTTGAAAATGTGAACAAAACAGTCTTTTCAATATTGAGGACAACTTTCCACTCAGTGACAGTCTTGAGACCTTTATTATCAATTTGGCCTCAAATCTTCTAAACTTTAATCTGCAATGGGTTTCATTAACAGTAATAATAAAAAGAAAAATTAATCCACTTCAAAATGAAGATGCATGTAATCCTAAAATGTTAACAACTAATGTTCAAATAATTCTACACTACTGAAAAACAATACTTTTCTTTTTGCTTTTTTTCAGTCGCTTTCTTTCTACAGACATGTCCAAATCCTGAGTTTCGAGCTTAAGTTCTGGTGAAACATGTCGTTCTCGTTTACTTGAAAGAATAACGTTAATATTATTTGCCATAATTCCTAATTGTCTAAAGTGAAATTTGTTCAAAATGTCTCCAAGTGTCTGCAAAAATCTACTTTTACTTTCTTTTCTCGTTTTCCAGGAAGTATAAAGGAGCATGTGACAATTTTTCAAGCTTTGATTGGCCTAATGTGACAAGCTTGTTTAGATTAAAAGCAGATAAAAAAAACATGTTTATCATATGGTTTTCAGAAAACATATCAAACAGATATTGTTTTGAATGCTCAGTCATGAGATCAGAAGGTATAAATTACAGTGCAAACTTGCATTTGCAAATCGTGGCCGACATTTTGAATGTGTTTATTTTGCAGCTTTTAAAATTGAATGTTGTTTGGCTTGTCATTGCATCACTTACAATATTTCTCGCAGATGTAAAGCTTTATGTATAAAGGTGACGACAAAGTATACTCTAGCGTGGAAAAGATTATCAGGTGAAGGCAAATCGATAAAATTTGAGACACAACCCTCAACGATAGGAGGCCGCCATTATCATTATGTGAAAACTGCATTGTGGGTAGCATCAGTGCGCTGCTTTAAAGGCAGTGGCTTTTGATATCAGTGTGTGTGTAGATAACAACTAGTTTATTCAAATTCTCATTTCCGGTTTCAAAAGGTTTTACTACCGTAACGTATATATGTGTATGAGGTACTGGTTTGTTCAGGGTTGGATTTTTTGTATAAATTGTCTAGAATAGGGTATGGATGTATAGATGTATAAACCTTGTCTTGAGAGGGGTCAGATTTACTGACTGTCTATAATGGGGTATCCGAGATAATCAGTTCAGTTTTAATTTTCTCGGGTTATATGAAAAAATAAAAACAATAATAATATTTATTAAATAATTTTCCACATTACAATAGACGTAATAAGTGTACGCGACATAACCAACATACAGAAACGGCAATTGAAAAAATGGAATCTTCATCAAGTGGCACATATGACCAGAGGTCACCGCTTGCCGTCTTGCATTGGCCCAAGAACAATCAGGGATTGGAACGCTCTACCTCCAGACATCACATCAGCACAGACCACTGCCACATTTAAGAACAAAGTGGCAGACCTAGAGGAGTATAGATTGCAAACAAGTGCATATAGTTTTATTCGTTTATATACTGCATACATACATATGCAGCTTTTAAATCTTCCGCTCGCACTAACCTGGCAGTATAATCAACTAGATGATTGTGGCCAGTAATAGGCAGAATCAGAACCAGAACCAGAAGATTAAAAATCGGTCCTACTAAAAGGCGCCCGGGGGCGCCGGGGAAAGAAAAGGCGCCCGGGTAAAATAAAAGGCGCCCGGGGAGAAATAAAAGGCGCCCGGGGAGAAATAAAAGGCGCCCGGGGAAAATAAAAGGCGCCCGGGAGCCTATCTTTTTATATATATAAAATATACTTATAAGTACAAAAAATTAATAATAATAAAATCATACCCCAGACACATTTGAGTTTCTTATTTCAAATAGTTTTTGAAGAAATGAAGACAGTAAGTTTATCACATTTTGGCTTTTTGAGTTCATTAATAGTTAAAGAAATTCTCTTCACAAAGTTGATCACAGTTTATATTCCAGAAAGATGATAATTTCTCGAGAAATACCTTTCTCTTATTTGAGTATTTTGGACATTGCCAAAGTAAATGTATTTCGTCATCGATTGCGGAATCATTGCACATTTTACACAATCTGTCTTTTCTGCTTATGTTACAATGTCTACCTCTTTCTATTTCTAAATTATGAGCACTTAGCCTGTATTTACTTAAAATAGATCTATTTTTGAAATTTTCTAAATGATCAACATAAAATACACGTCCTGGAGAAAGGCAAAATGATTTGAAAAATAGAAGTTTTTCAGAAGCATAAATACTAGCATTTTGTTACTGCATAAAAATATCATTAATGCGTTGCTTCAATTGGGGAAATAAAGGTTTGTAATAAAAAATAAAGGACATTAAAAATGAAAATCCAATCTTTTGAAAACATTTCTCCATTTTTTAAGTCCAAGAATTGGACTGCAGTGTATTGAAAAATAATTCATTCACCAACGAGTTTCTAGATGAGAAATGACTTTCCCGGTAATCAATGTTGGCAATGTTTAACATGATTTTTTTTCAACAAAAAAGACATTATGTACAAATATTTTACCCCGGATGCCTTTTATTTCTCCCCGGATGCCTTTTATTTTTTCCCGGGCGCCTTTTATTTCTCCCCGGGCGCCTTTTCTTTCTCCGGGCGCCACCGGGCGCCTTTTAGTAGGACCCTTAAAAATACAATACAATACATAAGGTTCAAGACAAATCCCAGTTTTCAATGACATAGAACAAAAAAACCCAGATAGATGACAATGACAAGAAAAAGCAAAAGCAAAAAAAAATGACGCAGGTTTCAGGCTTAGGACAGGCACATATAAAATGTGGCGGGGTTAAATATGTTTTTGGGCCCAACCATGTTTGATATACATAAACGCCATTTAAGGGAGTACGAAATTCAGAAATTGAACATTTTCGAGATCCTCGGCTTTTATCCATTCAAATGCATTAAAAAATTTTCAACATGTTTTCTTAATATTTGTTCAGAACCATTAAGTACAATACAATACAATACAATACAATATTTATTTGTTTAAACACATTTACAATAAATGGTTATAACACAAGTTTATAACAAAAGGTCATAATAAACACCCTATAACAATTTCATTCAATTCTAATTACAATTTCTATGTTCGAACAGAAGACGAACTTTAGATGTATTTCCTATGAAAAATCTAGAGAAGTTTTTTCCCGCCATATTTTTAGGTGCTTGTATTTTGAAAACGGCTCCATGTTTTTGAAAACTTTTTTCATAAAGTGTAGCTATTTTGAGCTATTCTTTCCAAATTTTCTATTCTAAAAAACTTTTAATTACAAAAAATATCAGGCTCGTACTCCCTTAAACAGGTTTATCACAGGTTTGACCTACCATTTCTTATGAAATGCATGTACAAAGTCAAGACTATTACGACCTCCAATGTCGCTGCGGGTTTATATCCATGCCTTGTTTTGTCTTCTCTTCTCAGTGAACACTTGAATTAGGCCTGCCAGTTCGGTAATATGATGAAAAGTAAAATTTCAAGTAAACATATAGTACTGATAATATCTTTAAATATATTTGAATAACTATTTAGAGGGGTTTGAATGGCAAAAATGAAATTAAATAAAGCGTGATCTGGATCATAGTTTTGAAGTGACCCAATATATAAGTGCTGCAGCAATGCCTGGCGGGAGACATTCAAGAGAACTACCGTGAGAGGAAAAAAAAATCTTTGGATCAATGGCAACTAAGTGACGTATAATTTTGTAGAGCAGGGTGGCTTTTTCTATATTTTTCTCGGAGTTTCTATACAAGATAGATGGAGGTGGTCCAACATAGAACTGATGCTTCTAGTGTTATGATATCTGCCAGTTATGTGCACGGTAATGCATTAATAAATGACATCAAGTCTAACAACAAAAAAGAAAAGAAAAACAACTAAACACTGAAAAAAAACCACACACACACACAAAAACCCACACAAAAAACCCCAAAACAAACTAACTTCATGAACGTCGAACACTTTTTTTTAACATCGCGAAATTTACCTTTTAAGATTTTCTATTACCACCAAGTATCTCTAAGTTGAGTGTATTGTTATCCGTGACAAACGATTTGGCTCACTGAACAATTACCGCCGATTACCTTAGATCCTCTTCTGACTGTAGGTCCTTTGCTACCTTTGCTCTCTGTATATTTTGGTTTTACGTTGGTCATGTACGGTCGTCACGGTTTATACTGAATTGGTAAATGTATTTTCTTTCTTTATTTTGCCAGTATCTATCAATTATCGCTTCAAAGGAGTGAATAGTTGGTGCGTTTACGACTGATGATGGCAAGTCGTTCCATATCTCGGTTGATCTTATTGTCAATAAATACTTTCTAGCGTTTAGTCAGCCTGGTCTTTCTTTAAATTGTTTCTTGTTATGCTCTATTGTGTTTGATTATTCTATGAATGGATATCTGGACCGGTTCTCATCCGACGTCGATGGATTGAAGTAAAATCAAAAATAAAAAAAATGTATGCCAATAGAGGGTTTTGGCCCTGGCCCTAAACGCCTGTAATATAAACCCATCTTTATATTTTGTTATCATGCTATCAAACATCTTCGCTAGCCATGGTTTACGATCCGCTACCTCTCATGAAGATTAGAGATAGCGGATCGTAACCCTTGGCTAGCGAAGATGGCTATCAAATCTTATTTGTTATATGTTGCAAAAGTTTTGGTTGTTATGTTCCTCCCTCCATTATCTAGAAACATTTATGTAATTTTACAAAACACTGTTTTTCTCTCCATCCTCAATACATTTTAAATATATTGTAATTTAGACAAATATGAGGGTGGTCAGGGGTAACCATCTCCCACCTCAGGCCCACTGGTCCCTTCTCTCTCAACTCCTATTCCTATTCTCAGCTCCCACTTCCCACTCCTTCTCTCACCTCCCACCAACTAGCCCCATTTCTCACGCCTCCAACCCCTTCTCTCCCACCTCCAATCCACAGGCACTTGGAGCCAGGGTTGGCAAAAAAGTGGGAAATACTCATATTTCCCAGGACAGCGGGAAATACAGGGAATTCCCGGGAAATACTGGTAATTCCTGTCCATTACTGGGAAATATAGATTGATCTTAAAAATTCTATATAACTAATACAAACTGTGATCATAAAGTATTATCATCTATGAAATGTCATATCAGTAGTGTTAGGAGAAAGAAATTAGTATTGTATGAAAAGAGGGATTTATTTTTAGAAATTTCTCCAACAGTCCTATTAACATCTTCTATGAAGAATCTTAATGTAATACTCCACTGATCATGAGTCTTTTATGGCTTCATTGTTAAACAATAGATCTTGGTGTCAACTGTCACAGTGTTAATTGCTAAAACAGCACCCCAATCATGCCAATGGTCAAAGCTTGGGTGTCTAATTGCCTTATTTAAAGACATAATAAAAATAGTCAATTTAAAGAAAGAAAAACACCACAAATTGTAACAACTTGCTTCATTAATTGTAAAGTTGTAGTAGATTTATATAAAGCAGTATTTCAGATTCAACTCCATGTATTTAGGACAATCACCATTTTACAAAAAAATTCTTTAGCACCATTTTTAATAACTTAACACAATTTTGAAAATTATTTCATGACATTTGAAAAAGTAATCATATAAATCTAAAAGAGCAAAAAGATGAAAAAAGTGTCAAATCTTTATAAAATTGCCATGAAAACCCCCTATAAATTTGTATATTTCCCAGTATTTCCCACTTGTAAAAAAATGGAGTATTTCCCAGGACGGGAATTCCCGGTAATTACCAGTGGGATTTACCGCCACTGGTATTTCCCGGCCAACCCTGCTTGGAGCATGGATTTCATTAATGACCCCCTTTTTTTTCTAATACCCCTAACAAAATTAAATTTCGATTAAAATGATTTAATAAGTCTTTTCTTGTCATTTCTAAACATATTATGTCAAAATATTGCTGTTTTATACTATCCAAAATTTTTACCCACTGGTATACTGGTAAAGCTTTATGTATACCAGTGGGTAAAAATTTTGGATAGTATAAAACAGCAATATTTTGACATGATATGTTTAGAAATGACAAGAAAAGACTAATTAAATCATTTTTATCGAAATTTTATTTTGTTAGGGGTATTAGAAAAAAAAGGGGGGTCATGTATGAAATCCATGCTCCAAGTGCCTGTGTAATAAACAACTGATTTAATGTACTTACTTTTAAAATTAAATATTGCCCCTTGAGGATCCTAAATTGGTAAAATAAACATGTATTCTTTATAATAGTAATTGAGTTATAAAACTGACTGTAATATATAAATGGTATCCACATCAGTTGTGACTTTCAGTAACGGCTATGATCTACCGGAAGTAACACAAAATATATTGTCGTAAGACCACATAAGTTCTTATGATAAGAGCCTGTGCCTCGTGAGTTCAAGGTCATAATCCTTTTCTGTAGCAGAAGAAAGCTGTTTGTCACAATGTTATCGACCTCAGCCTTAGCATTAAGAAGGTGACAACATTTTTGCAATTGGCTAATATACTCATTTTAGTAGCATTTACCCAAAAATCTAAAGAATGAAAGTCCAAACCATGCAAAATGTTTAAAAACATGCTGTAAACATGACTACACTGCTGAGAATGAGATTAAGGTTCATCTGTACCTTTCTTTAAAACATGGCGTTATTTTTAATCTATTTTCAGTATATGCACAGCCGAAACTGCACATTAAATTGAAATATAAAGTGTAGCTGGACCTAGATATTAAAAATTCTTACCTTTTCTCTATGAATTCTTCCCGAAAAAATCCTTTATTTTAGAGATCTCTTTTCTCTCCGCTTTTAAAAACACCCGATATAAGGCTAATATCACTTTCACCCTTTCTTGTGGCCTCAAATTTCATGCAACTTACAATAAGGGATTTAACTAAAAGTGTTCACTTCGTTTTATGTAAGAGGCACAATAGGGATAGTTTGTCCTTTTTCAATTTAAAATCTGAACAGGAAAAAAAAGAGATCCTTATTTTTAAGGAACTTAAAATGAAAAATTGATAGAAATTGAATCAGAAATTACCATATCTAGGTCCAGCTATGCTTTATTTTACTATTTTATTTGTAGTTTTTGTTCTGCATATACTAGAAAATAGGTAGAAAATTTTGCTATTTTTAACGAAAGGTACAGATGAACCTTAAAGCAGATACTCCTATAGGGATGTTCGCCGTGACGTCAGAGCTTACCTGTGGAATATTTTTGGAGGGCAAAAAGACAATAAAATTGTGTTGAAAAACGTCTTTAAACTGTCATAACTTTTTTGTTTTTCAAGATAATTTAAAAATTCTTTTGGTTCTACAATTTCCAGAAAAAGATCGTTTTTGTAGTGCATTTTGCAAATAAATATTCAGTGGTTCTAAAGATCGAAAAATTGGTTGATTTAAAATTTTTAACAAAAGTTTACTTGGTTCAGAAACAATTTTGCAGAAAATTTATTTTTCAAGCCCTATTTTTAAAATTAATTATGGTAAATATGAATAAATTCTTCTTCCTAGAACCATTTACAGAACCAATTTATCTTATCAATTACAAAAGTTACTAGGATTTGAAATTTGGGGAAATTATCCTATCAATCGATGTTTGTTTATTGCACTGTTTATTGCCATCCAATTTGACACTTAATGAGATGCAAATTAGTGAATATGACATCACTAATGAGATTGGCGAACATTCCTATAATATAAGAGGTCTCATACTTGATGGCAACAAGTCCAAAATTGAAAAAATAGCATGCTGTCCAACCTCTGATGTTGTTGGAGTAAGACTAAAGAATACATCAACATATAATTTATACAATTGCCTGATTATGTCAAATGATATGATAAGTTGGTCTTAATGAAAACAAGAGGATTAAATGATATGTCTCCATTCCAGCCAATGCACTTTAAAACTAATCTAGTTTTCTTATCATTGAATATTATTTAACCCCTAACAGGGCTGTCGTTGTGAAGGTTTGATTCATGACTTCAATCTGTTGGAAATATATCTTTTTACGGTTACGGCAAATTTGGGCAAAACAGTAACAATAAGAAATTCTTATTGTTACCGCAAAGACGAAAATGGGGAACAGATGACGGGACAGAGACCGAACCATTTACGACGGTAACAATAAGAATTTTCTTATTGTTACGACACTTATAATTACGGCAAATAGATATAGGCCCATATAGTGACAATAAGAAATAGAGAGTGGCATTTTTTTTTATATTAATTTATGCATTCCAAGCCGGCAAAAAATTCTTATAATCTATAAATTTAACTAAAAATTATTTTGATAACTTATTGCACATGCAACATAACCATGCAATAAGTGGTTTTAGGGTTTTGATTTAATCCTGCGCATTTCTGGTGAACCCATTCAAGGCACCAATCACAGAGGATGGTAACGATTTTATGATCACCAATCATAACTAGTTGTACGTCTACATCTATTTTGAGTTTCAAAGCTCGTCCTATGATTTAAATTTTCCCCCAAAACCATTGTTTACAATCTCTCAGTTTGCCGGGACACTCACTACGGCAAAAAAATTTATTCAAAAAAGAAAAGAGCCCGGAGATTCCAATACCAACTACCGATGAGCTGAATTTATTCTTTTATTGTTACTTAATTAATTTATTATCAATAATAGCGAAAGAAGTTATTTTAACTATAAGATATCTTAGCTTTGGTAAATCTCTTACGCCAATTATCTCGTCCATGCCGTAAGAATAGGTGCCATAATAATAAAATAATTCTTATTGTTACGGTCATAAAAGATTTGGTGTCCTTTCCCAATCTTCGTCTTTGCCGTAACAATAAGAATTTCTTATTGTTACGGTTTTGCCGTAATGGTATCCTGTGCCTTTTTTGAATGCTTAAATATTAACTTTTCAATTATCTTTCATTTTTTCATGAAATAAAGAAAAGGCCGTAACCGGCAAAATATTCTCCCAGGCTATTTTGCCGTAATTGTTAAAATTTATTAATTAACACAGGTATCACGGCCTTAACTCGACTAATTACTTAGGGATAACTTGTACATGAAGATAATTAAGAAAAAAAGGTTCTTTTGGTAAATCAGTGCTATTATAGTCTGATGGTGTTTGATTCAAGGCATTGGAATGTCTTTTTAAATTAATATTTTGTTGGTTGCATTTGAAAGTTAATATTTAATTTAAAAAATAAGATTCTGAAAAATTATATGATCTAAATATTTTTCTTTCTTTTTCATTCAAGAAATTTAAAACATAGATAAAATGTATCAATTTTCTTTAAAGAAACAAAGTTACAATGTATCACTGAATTGAAATTTACTGAATCTCAGAAGTATATGGTTGAGATCTCTAATGGAGTTTTTTAATATAAAAACAATTGTGGTTGCCAACCATTAATTAGCAGTTTGATAAAAAGCTTAAAAAGACGAAACTTCTTGAAATTGTAACACTGCTTAGCCCTTGTACAATCTTGATTGACAAGCGCTTAATTCCTTAGGAAGTATTTAAATTTTGCTTCATCCTATATTTTGCTATATTAGAATGTGTATCTATAAACATTTTAAAGAATTGCATGTACTTACTTCATGTACTTAAAAAAAAATATTTGATTATTTTTAAACTGAGATTTTCTAATTTTTCTGAAATAAAATTAAGGTAAAACAATTATATGCAATATCATTTTAAATTTATATTACCTGTTAATGATCTAATCTAGTTTCTCTGTACCAATGTAATTTGCTGTTTGAGAATAAAGCTATATAATGAATATAGAAATAATTTGTTCCACCCGATATTTTGCTAATTAAGTGTAAAACATAATAGAATCTGTTTTGGCAAAATAGCCTGTGGGACTATTTTGCCGGTTACGGCAGAATAGCCTGTGAGGCTATTTTGCTGGTTACGGCAGAATAGCCACCGCCTAAAAAAACATGTCTGACTTCCATTGCTCTTACATGTATGTGTGTTGACATCTTTCCCCCTCTTGACCTTTGACAAAAGCACATTCTAATATCTTCTGGAATGGATCGAATGTATTGAAATTGAGCTTTGGAAATTCTAATTTTTCATTGCAAAAATGTTATTACTGGTAATTTGTTGACTGCTGTGGAGCTCACCTCTGGGCTGTCAAGAATAATTCATAATGTTGCATGTAACAAAATGTCACATTTCCTGAAAAATGAGGAAAACATTATTGATCTCATAATTTGCCACTATTCCAAGACTCATAGGTTTTATTTCATATATACACATCCCAATTAAACTTCTTTGTCTTTATTTCAACACATTCTTTCTTGAAGCATGAAATGAAATCATATTTAACCTATTCTTTATTTTGTTTCAGTGTTTTATCCAAAGCTGTCAGTACAGGGACGGTAGCCTCATGTATCAGGACAAAACACACCCTGCCAGACTTACCCTATGACTACAATGCATTAGAGCCTTACATTTCTGCAGATATTATGAAGCTACATCATTCTAAACACCACAATACTTATGTCACCAACCTGAATGTGGCTGAAGAGAAACTGGCCGAAGCTGTTGCAACAAGTAATGTACAATGATATTATCATGATTTATCTAAAATAAATTAAGAAGTACAAAACATGCAATTAACTGTTAGCATACATATATACCGGTATATACAAACATACAAAGCATAAAAACACACCAAATATTTGAAATTCACATCAGTAAGCCTTATAATACAATTAATTCAATTAAGTGAAATATTACAGGGCTGCCAATCTTCCTGATTTTCACAGGTTTTCTATAATTTTATCTTTTTTTGTGTGTTTATTTTATAATGAATGTGTAATGAATATAACATTAAAATAATTTAAAACCGATTTCAAGGTTGGCAGCCCTGAAGTAGATTAAAAAATATTTTTGATATGAGTTCAGTTTGACTTTGACTGAACATTGCAACAGTTTAACAATTTTGAAACATATTTTTGCAATAAAAACTTTAAATACAAACAAATATGATAAAAAAATTACTACCAAAAGTGACTGTAAGTAATTACTCCAATTTTTTTCCTGCAAAACATGCATTCACAAATATTTCATTTTCAAGATAAAATTATGTGCATTTTCTATCTTTCAGATGATGTTAACACTATTATCCAGTTACAGCCAGCAATCAGATTTAATGGTGGAGGTCACATCAATCATTCAATATTCTGGGAGGTCTTAAGTCCAAAAGGAGGCGGGGAACCAAAAGGGGACTTGATGGATCAAATTCATAGAGACTTTGACTCTTTTGAGAAAATGAAGAAAGAATTGACAGCAGCTTCTGTGGCAGTTCAGGGGTCTGGATGGGGATGGTTAGGGTATAACCCAGCTACAGGAAGGTTGAGAATAGCTGCATGTCCCAATCAGGACCCTCTTCAACCAACCACAGGTAACAGAAATACAAGCAACCATTAATTCATTTAAAATTAAGAAAGGGAGATAATTGTTTATTTCATTATCTTAGTATATACCAGATGATAAAAATGAACCTACAAATAAATTTCTTTGCCAAATCTAGTAAACTATAGGGGCATATAATATTCTGGTTAGTTTGTCTTAAATCTGTAAAATATTCAGGTGAAGTTGATTTCCATAAAGAAAGTATGATAGCACCATGAAACTTTAGACAGCCATTACAGGGTATGACCAAACGCAATTCAAAATAAAAACCTGGCTCCAACTAACCAAAAATAAAAAGAGATGAATATTAAAACTTAATTGACCTTTTGTGCATAAGGGTAATAATATACATAAAACAATGCTCAAAACTTAAATTGTTTTCTGTTTAGAGATAAAAATTGATAATATGGTTATCCCCCTTGGTGTCAACATGTATTACAAAGATAGTTACAGGGAAAAAGAGCAAGGCAAATATTTGCATCCATCCCGAGTTTTGATCTATTGTATATTTTTACCCAAAAAGAATCAATGAGATTTTTTATGTCGCCTGCAACGTGTTGCAAAGCGACATATAGGAGTCACTTTGACACTACCCATCGTCTTGCTTCGTTCTGTGTCGTGCAGCATCCTGCAGCATTACAAAAAATTCTGTCGCAGTTTTCCAGGCAACTACATGACACAGCCTCTTGATATTTGACATGTAGCTTCCTCCTATAGTACTATATGGTGTAAAGCAATTTTATAGCCTTAACTTATCTACTTCCTCTTTACCGAATATTTTAAGACGCAGGCGACAAACCTCTTCCTTGGAAGACCACCATTCTAATTTATTTAAGTGGAGCGTGTTGTCTAATTTTCATTGTTAATATGTGTTGATAAGTGTATGTTTATGATCTGCAAGGCATGTTCTATTGTGTTTTGGTGTGTCTTGAGGTTTCCCTGGTGTAATTGTCTAGCGACCTTAAAATGCTTTCAGTTTACATGTTACACGTGTTGTTTTGTGTGTCCTTTTTGTCCTTGAAATTACTACTTGTGTTTTGTCATGTTGATGGATCTGTTGTTAAAGTCTCTAGATCTTTTCCGTTAGTAAAAATTTTTAAAAATCCTCCATTTGGGTTCTCTTAATTGATTTTTTGTTCTGTGCATATTCATCTGGGGGCAATTAAATTACTGAGAACTGTTCTTATTCCCTGCTTATAGTTTATATTAAATTATGAAATATTACTTCATACAGGACAAAAAAAACTTGCATATCAGACCAACACTTATTGTTCAAACACATTTTCATTTTACTAAAATTCAAAAACATTTTCATTTTACTAACAACTTTTCACAAGACAATATGAAAAGCTTAAAAAATCTAATTTAACAATTTATCTTATTATCATCTGTTTGTTTCTTGCAGGACTGGTTCCCATATTTGGAATTGATGTCTGGGAACATGCATATTACCTCCAGTACAAAAATGTCAGACCAGACTACGTCAATGCCATCTGGAATGTTGTTAACTGGCAAAATGTGGCACAGAGACTACAGGATGCAAAAATGGAAAATTAAATAATTTAATCAGTTTATGACAGTGGCAAATTTCACAAAATGTTAATTTTTTGCATAGCTTCTGGTGTTTGGTGTTCAAATTCTTAATACTTTGTTTATATTTGATCAATTTTATTAAAAATTGTACTAATCAGGCAGAGACTTTTTGTGAAATTTGCCATAGATATATGTACTAAATGTAAAATATACCAATACCTGAGTGTGGTTTTCATTCTAGTGTTGATTTGTTTTTGATAGTTTCTTTATCTGTTGTTACTATTGAAAAACAATATTTTAAGGTAAATATAATATGTTTATATTAAGTTGGTATTTGTAAACAAAGTTATATACATGTATTTAAAACACAGGCATATGGAATGTGGACTTCACATATGACAACCCCCCTTTTTTCTCTAATACCCTAAACAAAATAAAACAAGTGAAAGTATACCAGTGGGTAAAATTTAAAAAAAATTGGATAGTATAAAACAGCAATATTTTGATATGATTTGTTCAGAAATGAAAAGAGAAGATTAATTTTAAAACTTTAATCAAAATTTTATTTTGTTAGGGGTATCCGAGAAAAGATGAGTGTCATTTATGATAAAGTCCATGTTTCAAGTGCCTGTGTATTAAACCAGTTTGAATCTGTACATTAAAGACTATGTTAATGTATGCATGTATTTATATAAGTAAGTGCTTGTAATATTAGAAATTAAAAAAAAATTATATGCTTCTTAGAAACCTATAAAACAGAAGTGCTCTTTTGACATTTAGAATTTGACTGCAATTCCGGGTTTGTGAATTTTGTAAGTTAAAAGATTTGTGAATACTTGTTATATTTTGTGAATGAATTCTAAAAGTGCTAAATAAATAATCAAATTGAATTTATGTTTGAAGTTATTGTGTATCTTGGCTCATTCATGTTGAATAATAACAAGTGTATTACTCTATTTTATTGACCTGGTCATTGTTCTAACTAGGATTTGAAAAGGGCAGGGTGCTAGGGATAAAAAGGGCACTTTAACGCGCGAAACCGGGTCAAAAAAAGGGCACCTTCAGGGCTCAAGCTACTTAAGTGGTTGGTCATGGGTCAATTATTTCGGACTTCTTCCTTTAAATCTCACCTTAAAGACCGAGGAAGTTAGGCTCCGCCAAACCTTGTGAATAAAATAGAGTAATACATTATATTTACAATATGTGTAGAGAGAAGAGTTTTTTTGTGTGCTTTATATCAGGAGTGGTTCCAGAGGAGTCACTAAGGGGTCTCCAGTGATTTCCTGTACAACTAAAAACTCATTTCATAATGGGTGTTGGCTGGCTTCCCTTAAATTTGTCACTGCTAATCACTGAAGCATATTTGGAGTGTATAAACAATGATGAAGAATTAATAGTTCTATTATACATTGTTATCCTCTCTTTAATTGTATCAATTGAAGTTGATCTCTTGGGCTAGCTTAGTAGTTTGGTTAGTTTATTCACACATAGAACTGTAAAATATCAAAACAGTTGGTTAATTCGGTTATGCTGTATTTGCATATTATTTCAAGGAGTTACTTCTAATCAGCAGCATTTGAATTAGATATTGGAAGGTGAAAACCAAACGTATTGAAAGAAAAGCACTTGTATCCAAAAAGCTTGAACATGGAAGCTTAATCTCCACCATGTAAAGGAAGGGATTCAGGGAGGCCTTCAATTGGGGCAAATTCTTACATTTTACTGCACATTAAGTATGACCCCTAACTAGGGGTTAATCAGAATTGATTGTAAATTAGAAAAAAAAGCTTATATTGTATCTTTAAAGGTACATACATGTATTACTTTCTTGACATTTATGGATAAATAATGTTTGATTGCTGGTTTGGTACACCTTTGCTTCCTTCTTCCATAATATGTCCCATCTGCAATGATTGTGTGAAAGTTTCATGAAAATCAATTAAGAAGTTGAGGAGCTGTGAATAAGAACTGGAATCAAGAAACTCATGACATATCCCACATGTTAAGGAATTTGTGAAACATAAACTTGAGAGGACAGAGAAAACAGATGTTGTTACACAAAAAAAATCATAAAGTCTCTGGAAACTGTTTCCATAGCGCTGCTTATGGAATTTTTGGGGGAAAACCTGTTAATCTTTTCAACACTTGTGGTTTTATATCTTTGACTTAACTGGGTAATGAAATTTTCAAGGAACATTAATTTAGTTGGGTAATGTTCTCTTATAGTACTCTTGTCTCAGGTTCTCTCTTTTGGTGAATTGAACTTTTGTCGATTTGATTTTTAAAGTGGTGTAATTTTTTGTGCTTTGTACAAGATAAACAATAGGGGGAAGGTTGGGCCCAAAAAACTAGTTTAACCCCGCCACATTTTATATGTGCCTGTCCTAAGCCAGGAATCCTTGTCAAAGCTTTTGTTTGTCCTTGTCTACTATCTGTTTTTATGGCCCGACCACGTATGTGGATCGGACATATAGTTTTACCCTTGTCCGTCCGTCCGTCCGTACGTCCGTCCGTACGTCCGTACGTCCGTACGTCCGTCCGTAACACTTTGGTTAAGTTCTTGGTTAAGGTCCATTACTGGGATAGTAGATGTTGGGGGTCAATGATATTTCACCACCAGATGGGTCTTGGGTAGGGCTACACCACCCACTAGAAATTAGGTCACTGTGACCTATATTTTATGCATGAACGACTTCGGTTAAGTTCTTGGTTAAGGTCCATAACTTGGATACTAGATGTTGGGGGTCAATGATATTTCACCACTAGATGTGTCTTAGGTAAGGTGACACCACCCAATAGAAATTAGGTCACTGTGACCTATATTTTATGCATGAATGACTTTGGTTAAGTTCTTGGTTAAGGTCCATTACTCGGATACTAGATGTTGGGGGTCAATGATATTTCACCACCAGATGGGTCTTGGGTAGGGCTACACCACCCACTAGAAATTAGGTCACTGTGACCTATATTTTACGCATGAATGACTTCGGTTAAGTTCTTGGTTAAGGTCCATAACTTGGATACTAGATGTTGGGGGTCAATGATATTTCACCACTAGATGTGTCTTAGGTAAGGTGACACCACCCAATAGAAATTAGGTCACTGTGACCTATATTTTACACATGAATGACTTCGGTTAAGTTCTTGGTTAAGGTCCATAACTTGGATACTAGATGTTGGGGGTCAATGATATTTCACTACTAGATGTGTCTTAGGTAAGGTGACACCACCCACTAGAAATGAGGTGACTGTGACCTATATTTTATGCATGAATGACTTTAGTTAAAGGGAAAATTCGCAAAAAAATAATTTTTACATATGTTTTTCATCACATTTTACTAAACATAAATATACATGTAAAACATTTCAATCTTCACTAATAAGCGAGTATGAGAGCGTTTTGTATCGATAAATTAGAACGATGGGTGCGGCCATTTTGTACGGCTAGTAGGCCCTATTGTCACGTGACCATCACCTAATATCCAATAACCACAAAGTACCAAAACGATAACGACACGCAATGGTCAACTCTATCGTCATTTAAAAATGTCTTGCATGATCATGATGATAGTTTGGTTGTTCTACTCAGCGTAGTAACGGTTAAGTGTTATTCCGTTTTCCTGACCTAAGGTAGTACTCCACAATTAGGATTTTTTCACAGTATTGATTTCGTATGTGGCCCCTGTGAACTTTTTTGTTAAATGAAAATATTGATTCGTTTTGGTCTTAAAACAAGACAAATAAAAAATCTGGACCCGTTATATAAAAATTACGATCCACTGTTATTGTTTTAAAGAATAATTTCGAAAAAATCAATACCAATGATCATAAAGCGTCGCTTCCGGCTGTGCATGGTGACCAGCGGATGGGCTTAAATTTAAATGGGCTATTTTTAGATTTTTAAGTTTGAACAATTTTAGCGGAAAAAAGAGCCGAAGTCGGATAGGTTTATTTGGTCTTAAAAGAAAGGACTGTTTTCGGGCTTTCATTTCATACATGTTACGTTTCACCTGAACCGAAAGCTCGACTACTGGCAACGTTCAAAAAAAGGACAAAACCCCGATTTTTGCGTATTTTTGTCCCCAAATTTTTGACAAATGTTAAGAGTTGCTAGGGACAACGAGTACAACAAAGAAACCAAATACGGCACTAAACACGACTAAACATGCCCGGAGTTTGGAACACCACCTAGTTTAAAGTGCAAATAGCAGTTTAAGCGATTACAAGAACCCGGGACAAAATAGTCAACGTCGAGCACATGCAAAAATGAGCTAAATAAATTAATTGTGGAGTACTACCTAATAATAAGACAGACTTGCATCTTAAATGGGTCCAGTCTTTAGATTTGCCATCCACTATCAGCAATGTCAAGTATACAAGTTTGTGTCGGTGAAGACCATTTTGAAGCAACTTAGGGTGACTTAATAGTAAGCAGTGTTCTTTTGTCCATGAAAAATGTTTATATCTATCTATATTTGTCAATAATAATTTCATTATTTTTATAGTCAAACGTTTCTTACATGTTACATTATTACCTAGAATGCCCGGGCTAGCATGTAACGGTCGGAATCTTTGCTATAAAAATCCACAAATCCACAAGACAAAAATATCAGTTTTGTTTTAAAAAAAAGAATTATAACGGGTGTGCGTAAAATTAAGAATATAACCGAAAGCGGAATAAAACTTATCTTTTTGTTTTGTATAAGCGTTTTAACACTTAAGTTATAACTGTGCGTTTATTCAGAATATTTGTTTAATAACTAGTAAATATACATTTTAAAACAGACAACAATTTTTTCTTCATTTTTTTATCCATTCCCTATGCATTCCTTAAAAATGCGCAAATGTATTTTTTAATTATCTTTAAAGGATTTCTTAAGCGTTCATTATATACATAGAAGATAATATCATTTTTACCTATATGAAGATAGTAATTCACAGTCGGGGGCAACGTATTTAAACTTGTGACACTCCCAGGTATTACTTACTTCACGGGGATGGTAATTAACAGGTGGTTGTGTAATGGTTTATGACAGAAAAAGAGATCATTTGTTTCTGTTTATTATTTATTACAAAGTACAACGGAAGACCTACAATTTATCACTCGTGTCTTTGATTTTTCGACACCTTTATCTGTGTAAAAATAGTGAAATTGTTCTTCTTCGGGTGATTTTTTAAGGGTTTTTTTTACATTTCTCTTTTAAAAAGTAAAACAAAAAAGCACACTATACAGAAAACGCTTCGTGTTACCTTCATGTAGACAACCGTATGGGTATATACCACAATCTTGTGTTCGTAAGATTATAAAACGTATAAATATTTTATCACTTGTATTTCTCTGCATAAGAAGCCCAGACAATAATATATCCAAAAGACATAATGCCCGATCTTCAAACATTAGGACGTACGGACGGACGTACAGAACCAGACACTATATGTCCTCCTACTCCTTCTTTCGTAGATGGGGCATAAGATAGACAACCACACCAACAAATTTAGAATGAAATCAATGTAAAAAAAATCTACATGTCAAACTCTAAACTTCGTCTGACGCCCGTTTCTAATATTTTTAATGTCAGATCGGTTCCAAAGTAAACTGAGAATGCGAAGTGTACAGTAAAAAAAAGTGCCAATACAAAATTAATAATTTAGATCTTGCGTTTCGTATGAAAGTTAGAATATTTGATTTTTTTGGGAGGGGGGCTTTAGATATATATATTTCACTTCGTCCTGCCTTTTTATTTTCGAAAACGCTGGAGCCTGGATATTTTTCTAACTATAAAATGTTCAGCCAAAAACAACATCCTACCATGCCTTTTTATTTAATTTTGACATTCTGCCTTTTTATTTTTTATTTCACAATAGCTCTCCCATGAAAATCCAATGGTAGCCCCCTTATAATCAGCAACAACAACAACAAAAACCACAGAAATAAAAGATGAAATGAGTTTATATGAGGTTATGCTAATACATTTTATAAGTTATGAATGGAAAACAAATTTTAACTAAGCTTAGTGTCACCACTATAAAAAAGTATAAGTCATTGAAGGAAAATCTATTCAGAGTCTGTCACTATTACACTCTCTAAATCCTTTGTACGTATTGTCCATCTGAGGACATTCTTTTCTGATGACAGACACAACACAAGCTGGCAGCAAAACACGATGTTTTCTTCCTAAAGGTAGACATATTCTGACCCAACATACAAACTGTCTGTATAGATTGTAAAATCAAATAAATGAATGATAATGTATTTAAAAAGTGGTATCTAAAGTTACCTTGCCTTTACATTATTACTTCCTTGTTTTGTACTGTTAACTTTTTGTTGGCTAAGACTATATATAACTGAAATAACTTTTGTTTGATGGGTCAAGAAAAACTCAATGCTTTCAATCAGTAAAATCTTCGGCAATACCTTATCACTCTGAAAAAAAAGTAAACGTCTATTCATATACCTATTTAATAGGACGTCTGGTGCTCTCCCCCGGTGGCATTTGTACCACAAAAAACTAATATAACTAGTTTTCAGCACAACCGCGGGTTTAAACAAACTATCTTGAAGTCGTGGTTGCACCAGGGTCAAAGATATCGGCGAATAATGTAAACTTGTGGCAGCATAGGCATTCTGCGAGCAAGGGCATTGGCTCATAGCGATCGGAACATTTGCACCATTGAGTGTAAAATTGGGTTGCTTTGAAATTCTGTCTAGCGATTTATCTCCAACTCTTCTATCTACCGGATTTCTTCCTCCGTATATTCTGGTTCAAGTTGATGCCCCTCCTGACCCAATTCGACCAAATCTGCAGAACTAAAGCTGCTAGCAGACACGTCAAATATTACAAATATTTTGAAGGGACATTGGTGCTGAAGGTATATTATACAGCAATTATTTTTCTCATTCTCTCGAAATTACGATTAATCTTATACAAAACCAAAAACCTTATTAAACCCCGTTTAACAATCAGGAGACGAAAGAGCTGAAGATCACCGTCTCTTCTTTGATCTTTATGAGGTGACTATTAGACATGCTTAATTAATTTGAATTAATCCGTTAAAAACTGATAGCCTTTCAAGGATCAGTTAATCAGTTTAATAGCTGTCTAATGAGATTAAAAGGCCGGGGAAAAGGTTCACGTCGAATATACAAAATTCTTACCTGGGGCAAATTACGTAATCACCAATTTGCAATTAACACCTGGGATGGGCCAGGTGACACCTTGTTGTTTTAAAAAGCGTGATTATCATATGATAGGGAAAATTTTCAAATCATTTTAACGATGTTAATTAAAATAGAGTAATTTATGGAAAAGATTAGAATTATGTAGCAGAATTTTAATTATTATCATGATTTAATTTATTTAATATTGATGTTTAAAAAAATCATTAATTAAAAATTTTGTTAGCAAATAATGATAAAAATACTTTATATTTGAAAGAAATCTTCATAATGATTATGTTATTGCGTATCGGTTTATCGTTATTAAATATTTTCTTTTGTTTACCAATTAGACCACGCGCCACCACTGTGTTTTATTAAATATAATATCGATATCGATTATATAGCGTTAATCGGATAAAGATGTAATACACAGATATCCGGTCATATCCCATAATGCACTCGAAACCATCTCACTGACGTCACTGAGTTACTTTTGAAATCAGAAAATGCCAAATATCTCTGTTATAAATAAGAATTTTTTGAAAAAAATTTGGATATATATTTTTGATGACATATTCTATCATTTAAGACCATAAGTCAAAATTCGTGAATTTTCCCTTTAAGTTCTTGGTTAAGGTCCATATCTTGAATACTACATGTTAGGGGTCAATAATATTTCACGTATCCCAGGTAATGCACATTGAGGGTCGATGATATTTCAAGAACGGGAGGGCCATCCTGTGGCTCATAGACACATTTTCTAGTTTTTGTTTTATGTCCAGAAATGGGTCTTTCTTTGATATTCTGGGGATTTGTTTGAATCTTATGTATTGTATTTTTAGTCTTGGGCCAATGCAAGACGGAGAGCAGTGACCTCTGGTCATGTTGAAGACTGCTGGCTGTTTTCAAATTGCCGTTTCTTAAATGTTGGTTGTGTCGCGTACACTTATTCCACATCTCTTTATCTATTATTTTGTAAATCAAATACAAAGTGACAAAATAGTTAACTTTATTTACAAAAAACAAAATATTTAAATATATTCATTAACCTTGTAAAATTGCAACTAGACCTTACTGTTTTGAAAAAGAAGAAATAAAAATGTAATAGATGTATACAAATACATTTTGGACTCAACAACTTGCATTACAAACAATAATCTCTGTTTATGAAAAAAATCTTAAGTGTTATGATGAAAAATAAAATTGCCATACATTATTTCAAATGCATTTTGGACTCAAACATATCACATTTACAAACAATGATCTCAGTGTATGGAAAAAAAAAGCCTCAACTGTATTGATGGAAAAATGAAAAATTGTTCTGAGAGTATCAAATAAATAAAAGATCAAAAATAGACTAGAACTTCTTCTTCTGTTTTGCCTTCTTGGACACTATGTAAGGAGGGCTCTTCATTAGTATGGGGCAATGGCTGGAATATCCTAACATGCAATATACTTCCATCATCAGCTTTCACCTAGAAAAAATAAATGGTAAAACATAATTTTTTGTGGTTTGAACATTTTACATATGACAGTTGTTCTAGTTAAAATAATGCTGTATAAAATTATGCAATTTTTTATCTAAAATTTTAAAAATTTTAAATAATTTACAATGTACTTTATGTGCATGCATGCTAATAAAATGATTTGTTTTTAAATTTAGCAAACATTTACATCAACATGTTAATATTTGTAGAAAATGTAGGCAAATTTAGGAATGCAAATTTTAATTTTTTTTTAAGGTGAAATTTTAGGTGGGAAGATTATAGCCATTTTACAATGTGACCTAGAACATTTGTTTGGTTCAATACTAGAAATTGAAAATATTTAAATATTTAAAAATACCTACACCTTGCATGTATTAATAACACAAATAAGATTAAGTATATGTATGCATTAGTCACTGTTGACCCAGTTTAGAAAATGATTAGTTATTTTTACTACATATGTGTGTGTCCCTAAGCAGTTACACACATCAATGTATGTTGTGACACTTCACGTACAATCACCATTTTTATACGACCGCAAAAAATTTGCGAACGTATACGTACAATGGTATGATGCTGTGGTCGTTGTCGGTGTTGTCTGTTAACTTTAGTTCTAGTAATCCTAATGCAATGAAATTTCACAATTATATTCCTTACTATTAAAGGATGGATGGGATTGATTTTGGGGGTCCCACCTGTTTTGGTTTCGAAATTAGGGGCCATAAATGCTACTTTTATGTTTGTTGCCACGATAACTTTAGTTCTAGTCATCTGATTGCTTTGTACTTTGGCATTAATGTTCCTTGACATAAAAGAGTGAATGGGATTGATTTTGGGGGTGCCCCCTTTTTTGTTTTGAAATTAGGGGCCCAAAAGGGTTGAAAAATTCAAATAATTTATTGTTTCCACCATAACTTTGTTTTTAACTGGCTTATTGCTGTGAAATTTGGGAAGAATGTTTCTTACAATAAAAGAATGAACCTGATGAACTTTTGCGGGCCCCCTTTTTCCCCGTTATGTAATTAGGGGCCAAAAAGGGCCAAAATCAAAACTTTTATATTAGTGGTCCGATTTTCAACATTTTTTTGCATGTTTGTTCTTGTCAAATAGCGATACAAAATTGAGAATCAATTTTTACCACCCCCCTTTTGCCCCTTATTATGTGATTAGGGCCAAAAGGGACCAAAATCGAAACTTTTTAACTTATGATCCGATTTTGAAATTATTTTTTGCATGTTTGCTCTTGTCAAATAGTGGATACAAAATTGAGAATTAGTTTTTGCAACCCCCCTTTTTCCCCCTATTATGTAATAAGGGCCAAAATGGAAAATTTGTGGTCTAATTTTGATCTTCTTTCATAAAAAAAATAATTCCTTTTAAATTGTAAGTGGAAAGTCCACCAAAAGCTGCATGTTTCAAAAACCTTTGTCAGTCCACCATGGGCTGCATGTGTCCAGAGCAATTGACTATCCATATTGGGCCTAAAACGTACGAGGTTCAACATATTGCGGTCGTATCCTGCTGCGCTCGGGGAAGCTTTTTATTTATTTATTTATACCTTTACAAAATAGTTGGTTCCTGCTACAACTTGGCTTGCAAACTTCAGAGCTGATAAATTATTATAGTTCTTTCCTGTTTTCTCATTTACTGCTCCTGTTACCTAAATAGAAACAATTTGAATTTGAAATGTTATTCATCTTTGAGCCCCCAATAATGAATAAGGGACCGACCATTTAACTTGAAGGGGGGGGGCTTGGTTTTTTCCTAAAAAAATATTTTGAAAATGATTTTTTTCTAAAAAAATATTTTGAAATTGATTTTTGATGAAAAAAAATATTTTGGCAGCAGAGGGTAAGAGAAAAAATATTCTGCCATATAAAATAATGCTATTAATAAAAAAAAATATTCTGTCGCGACGCTTTCAAGAAATAAAAATTCTGTCATGACGCATTCACAAAATTTTTTTTTTCCTCGCTTTGCGCGGAAAAATTTTTCTGGCCAAAACAAAAAACCAAGGCCCCCCCTTCAAGTTAAATGGTCCGTCCCTAATTAAACAATGTATGTTTGTTTATGATTTGTGATCTTCCCTACTTTTTCAGTCATGCTTTTTGCTGCAAACCCTAGCACATCTTTGGCAAAATGTTGATTAATTTGTCTAACACTTTTACCATTAGGGTCTATAAAAAGATATCTTCAAAAATCAATAATATATATTTTTTCTTAGCCTTGACTTTGTCAGTTTCTTGTCGGACATTCTTTTTTTTACACCATCCATGACTTGATACATTTGTAGAACATATGGTAAATGCCAGACACTGTAACAAACCCAGTAAACAGATCATTTTGTATATGAAAATTGACAAACCTGGCATCTACATGTAACACATTTATGCTTTCCACATATACATGTACATGTATAACAGGGGCGGATTCAGCCTCAAATGAAAGGGGGGGTCCAGAAATTTCATGGTGGCCGAAGGCCACCATGCCGACCTCGCAGAGGTCGTATTACGGCAGGGGGTCTGGGGGCCGCTTAAGGCCCCCAGAAGCTCTGACCAAAATGGTGTAAAATCCTGCATTCTGACGATTTCCTGACACCTAAAACATGTCCGATTAAATGTCATTTTGTTATGCTCAAACCAAAAAAAAAGGCGTATCCAGTTATTCAAAACATTTTGATAGATACGCACTAACAGTTAACTTTAAGTGAATTCACCAACAATCGTCGTATAACTAAAAGGTTTCTATCCCCTAATCTTTAATAGAAACAATGATGTACCAAAGGAGCACCCGAATATCAGAAGACGAGAAGTCAAAAATTTTGAAGACACTACCAGAAAACGAGAACGACAAAGACAACACAAAGAATAGGACGGGTGCGTTACCACACGTAGAAACTATTTACTTTTGAACACCCGAGTTCACCCAAGTTAAGACTCAAATTTGTTTGATTTAATTGATTTCACCCTTTTGGATCTTTGAAACTCAAATGTCCATTGATAAATAAGACTGGTACTTCTTTGTCTAAAATTCCACTTACTGACAAATTATATTTACAACATCAATTTAAATTTTAATTTTCAATGAACTCTGCAACATCAGCAAATATAGTTAATGATAAAATAGTATCTTTTTTGTGAAAAAATATCGAACGGTAGAGTAAGATCAATTGTCTTTGAGTTAATCATCTGAAGTGAAAAGACTGTTTTTAAACATACGTCGGCGGTGTGTTTGGATGAAGAGTTGACAAATATCTTCTGCCTTAACTTCAACGTTCCTGTGAACGTTCATAAGTGTAAGACCAGACAATCTCTCATCACCCATACTGTTTCTTAGATATGTCTTTGTTCTGCGCAGAACGGAGAAGGATCTTTCTGCTTCACAACTTGTTACTGGGAGTGTACAACCTATTACTAACAGTTTTCTAATGTTTGGGAATATGTCTTCGTCCGCAGCTTTCAAACATTCTAGTAAATTATCTGGTAGGGATTCTTCTTTTTTCCAAAACCTTTGCCAAAGCTGCAATTCAGCTCTAAGCGAAGAAGGGGAAACTAAATCGTCTTTCCAAAATAGAATGTTCTTTACCAAATCTTCGAAGTTATCGATTGATTTCATTACGCATGGAAGTAAGTTAAAAAGTTCAACGCCTACTCTGTCTTGCATGTGAAAGCGGGAATTCATTTCGGACTCCAAATGGTCGATAAATGGAATAGCAAGGTTTCTTTTAAAGTATTCCTCGGTAGAATCACTCTGAGCGTTAGCTCTGTTAGTTTGCCTAGAAGCAATTCTTGGTTTTGTAATTTCTGACCCGACGGCAGAAGCTAGTTCCTCAACTTGGCTTTCGAACCACGTATGAAAAAGCTCGTCAACATCCTTACGGTATTCCGCCACTGTTGCTTTTGCACTGTCTACATGTTTGTAAGCAGAGTATATATCTTGTTCCCTCTTCTGTAATTTTATAGCAATTGGTTTAATTACTTCCAAACAATTCTTCACTGTGACAAAAGCTACTATAAACATAGGACTTTTCAGTGTATGTAAAAGACCTTGCGCCTTTGATCTCGTTTCACGGTCAAACTCCCATGGGCCATGTGGTAAATCATCAAAGTTTTCAATGCCTAGCATACCTTCAAATGTACGACATATGGTTGTGAATAATTCGTAAAACGTCTCATAGCATTGGTGTCTTTCTACCCATCTGGTCTTGCATAAACCTTTCAATTTTGTGACCTTTGTAGGAGTCTCGAGTCTTCCAAGGAGTAGTTCAAAATAGGTTTGCCTTTTGGGGGAATTATGGAAGAATAAAAAGACTTCATTCAAAGAATCGATCATATTACGAATCGGGGGTATTTTGCAGGCTGAAGCAATGCTGAGATTAAGTACATGGCTGTTGCAATGAACATATAAAGCCGATGGTGATGCCTCTTTGATTCGAGCTTGAACACCAACCCTATCCGAGGACATGGCTCCTGCACCGTCATATCCTTGTCCTCTGCATTTACGGACATCTACCCCATGTCTAGTTAGGGTTTCTATGATACATTTGGCAATTTGATCACCAGATGTCCTTTTAAGAGAAACAAAGTCAAAAAAGATCTCCTTAACTTCAACATTGTTGTTATTCAGTGATAAAAACCGCAAGCACAGGGCGAGAATTTCGTGGTTTGACACATCTGTGGTTTCGTCCGCTATAATTGTGAAAACTGATTCCGGGTCCTTCAATTCTTGTGTTAATTTATTTCTTATATATGTACCTATGATTTCTATTATTTCATTTTGAACCCCTTTTGATGTGTATTTGGCATTTTTGTTTCCGGGCCTTTTTAGGTGGTCATTTAGGGTGTCATCTGATTCTGCAATTAAGTCCAAAATAGCAAGAAAATTGCCTTTGTTGGCATTTTGACTAGTATTATCATCACGATGTCCTCTCAGTGATATATTTTGCTTACCACATAATAGAATGGTTTGGACGATTTTATGAAGTATGTGACAGTTTGATTTGTAATTTTGCTCATTTATTGATAAGAGTTTGCATTGGATACTATCTTGTGGTTTAGTATAGTTATTTAGGAATTGTGTTCCTAGGGCAACAGCATCTTTATGATATTTGCAGCTTGCATGTTTTTCCAGAATACCGTCTTTTCCGATGGCCTTTTTCAAATTGGTGAACGGGCGGTTTACCAAAACGGCGTTTTTGACACGGTCATTTTGCGGCAAGAAAAGAACACAAAACTTGCACAAGCCCCCATTTTGTTTCGGACTGTAGACTAACCACGGATATTGCGACAGCCATGCTCGTTGAAATGTTAACGTGCACAGTCTCTTTTCCTTGCCTTTAATAATTTGCTGTGTAAGCAATTCGGTATAATTTTCGCCAGGAGTGAAGTGGTTTTTCAAGAACAGGTACTTTTGTTCATCTTTAACAGACGAATAGTTGCCCATTATATCTCCTATGTCATGAGATAAGACATCAGATGAGTCACATTCCATAGCTTTGTCGTCGTTTTCTGGTATCAAGTTTTGGTCCATATTTGTGTTTTGAGGTAGGACAGAAGCATTGTCAAGCGATACCGTTTCTGGAGAGTCACCTTCGGATTCCATGACATATTGGTGGTCAGATTCCACAGACTCCATGTCAATATTAGTGCAATATATATTAGTAGACGTCGCATGTGGTTCATTCACGCCAACACACTTACTTTTTGATTGGCATTCTGAACTGTCTTGGTCAGATTCGATCGTATCGTCCAATATTGGCGGCCGTACCATCAATGCGAAGTGGTTCGTTTCAAAACGATATCCAGGACGTGAATCCAAATCTCCATCACGAGTCCACATAATACCAAGATTGGGTAGGTTATTTATGGCTTCTGTATAATATCTTAAAGGGAAAATTCGCAAAAAAATAATTTTTACATATGTTTTTCATCACATTTTACTAAACATAAATATACATGTAAAACATTTCAATCTTCACTAATAAGCGAGTATGAGAGCGTTTTGTATCGATAAATTAGAACGATGGGTGCGGCCATTTTGTACGGCTAGTAGGCCCTATTGTCACGTGACCATCACCTAATATCCAATAACCACAAAGTACCAAAACGATAACGACACGCAATGGTCAACTCTATCGTCATTTAAAAATGTCTTGCATGATCATGATGATAGTTTGGTTGTTCTACTCAGCGTAGTAACGGTTAAGTGTTATTCCGTTTTCCTGACCTAAGGTAGTACTCCACAATTAGGATTTTTTCACAGTATTGATTTCGTATGTGGCCCCTGTGAACTTTTTTGTTAAATGAAAATATTGATTCGTTTTGGTCTTAAAACAAGACAAATAAAAAATCTGGACCCGTTATATAAAAATTACGATCCACTGTTATTGTTTTAAAGAATAATTTCGAAAAAATCAATACCAATGATCATAAAGCGTCGCTTCCGGCTGTGCATGGTGACCAGCGGATGGGCTTAAATTTAAATGTGCTATTTTTAGATTTTTAAGTTTGAACAATTTTAGCGGAAAAAAGAGCCGAAGTCGGATAGGTTTATTTGGTCTTAAAAGAAAGGACTGTTTTCGGGCTTTCATTTCATACATGTTACGTTTCACCTGAACCGAAAGCTCGACTACTGGCAACGTTCAAAAAAAGGACAAAACCCCGATTTTTGCGTATTTTTGTCCCCAAATTTTTGACAAATGTTAAGAGTTGCTAGGGGCAACGAGTACAACAAAGAAACCAAATACGGCACTAAACACGACTAAACATGCCCGGAGTTTGGAACACCACCTAGTTTAAAGTGCAAATAGCAGTTTAAGCGATTACAAGAACCCGGGACAAAATAGTCAACGTCGAGCACATGCAAAAATGAGCTAAATAAATTAATTGTGGAGTACTACCTAATAATAAGACAAACTTGCATCTTAAATGGGTCCAGTCTTTAGATTTGCCATCCACTATCAGCAATGTCAAGTATACAAGTTTGTGTCGGTGAAGACCATTTTGAAGCAACTTAGGGTGACTTAATAGTAAGCAGTGTTCTTTTGTCCATGAAAAATGTTTATATCTATCTATATTTGTCAATAATAATTTCATTATTTTTATAGTCAAACGTTTCTTACATGTTACATTATTACCTAGAATGCCCGGGCTAGCATGTAACGGTCGGAATCTTTGCTATAAAAATCCACAAATCCACAAGACAAAAATATCAGTTTTGTTTTAAAAAAAAGAATTATAACGGGTGTGCGTAAAATTAAGAATATAACCGAAAGCGGAATAAAACTTATCTTTTTGTTTTGTATAAGCGTTTTAACACTTAAGTTATAACTGTGCGTTTATTCAGAATATTTGTTTAATAACTAGTAAATATACATTTTAAAACAGACAACAATTTTTTCTTCATTTTTTTATCCATTCCCTATGCATTCCTTAAAAATGCGCAAATGTATTTTTTAATTATCTTTAAAGGATTTCTTAAGCGTTCATTATATACATAGAAGATAATATCATTTTTACCTATATGAAGATAGTAATTCACAGTCGGGGGCAACGTATTTAAACTTGTGACACTCCCAGGTATTACTTACTTCACGGGGATGGTAATTAACAGGTGGTTGTGTAATGGTTTATGACAGAAAAAGAGATCATTTGTTTCTGTTTATTATTTATTACAAAGTACAACGGAAGACCTACAATTTATCACTCGTGTCTTTGATTTTTCGACACCTTTATCTGTGTAAAAATAGTGAAATTGTTCTTCTTCGGGTGATTTTTTAAGGGTTTTTTTTACATTTCTCTTTTAAAAAGTAAAACAAAAAAGCACACTATACAGAAAACGCTTCGTGTTACCTTCATGTAGACAACCGTATGGGTATATACCACAATCTTGTGTTCGTAAGATTATAAAACGTATAAATATTTTATCACTTGTATTTCTCTGCATAAGAAGCCCAGACAATAATATATCCAAAAGACATAATGCCCGATCTTCAAACATTAGGACGTACGGACGGACGTACAGAACCAGACACTATATGTCCTCCTACTCCTTCTTTCGTAGATGGGGCATAAGATAGACAACCACACCAACAAATTTAGAATGAAATCAATGTAAAAAAAATCTACATGTCAAACTCTAAACTTCGTCTGACGCCCGTTTCTAATATTTTTAATGTCAGATCGGTTCCAAAGTAAACTGAGAATGCGAAGTGTACAGTAAAAAAAAGTGCCAATACAAAATTAATAATTTAGATCTTGCGTTTCGTATGAAAGTTAGAATATTTGATTTTTTTGGGAGGGGGGCTTTAGATATATATATTTCACTTCGTCCTGCCTTTTTATTTTCGAAAACGCTGGAGCCTGGATATTTTTCTAACTATAAAATGTTCAGCCAAAAACAACATCCTACCATGCCTTTTTATTTAATTTTGACATTCTGCCTTTTTATTTTTTATTTCACAATAGCTCTCCCATGAAAATCCAATGGTAGCCCCCTTATAATCAGCAACAACAACAACAAAAACCACAGAAATAAAAGATGAAATGAGTTTATATGAGGTTATGCTAATACATTTTATAAGTTATGAATGGAAAACAAATTTTAACTAAGCTTAGTGTCACCACTATAAAAAAGTATAAGTCATTGAAGGAAAATCTATTCAGAGTCTGTCACTATTACACTCTCTAAATCCTTTGTACGTATTGTCCATCTGAGGACATTCTTTTCTGATGACAGACACAACACAAGCTGGCAGCAAAACACGATGTTTTCTTCCTAAAGGTAGACATATTCTGACCCAACATACAAACTGTCTGTATAGATTGTAAAATCAAATAAATGAATGATAATGTATTTAAAAAGTGGTATCTAAAGTTACCTTGCCTTTACATTATTACTTCCTTGTTTTGTACTGTTAACTTTTTGTTGGCTAAGACTATATATAACTGAAATAACTTTTGTTTGATGGGTCAAGAAAAACTCAATGCTTTCAATCAGTAAAATCTTCGGCAATACCTTATCACTCTGAAAAAAAAGTAAACGTCTATTCATATACCTATTTAATAGGACGTCTGGTGCTCTCCCCCGGTGGCATTTGTACCACAAAAAACTAATATAACTAGTTTTCAGCACAACCGCGGGTTTAAACAAACTATCTTGAAGTCGTGGTTGCACCAGGGTCAAAGATATCGGCGAATAATGTAAACTTGTGGCAGCATAGGCATTCTGCGAGCAAGGGCATTGGCTCATAGCGATCGGAACATTTGCACCATTGAGTGTAAAATTGGGTTGCTTTGAAATTCTGTCTAGCGATTTATCTCCAACTCTTCTATCTACCGGATTTCTTCCTCCGTATATTCTGGTTCAAGTTGATGCCCCTCCTGACCCAATTCGACCAAATCTGCAGAACTAAAGCTGCTAGCAGACACGTCAAATATTACAAATATTTTGAAGGGACATTGGTGCTGAAGGTATATTATACAGCAATTATTTTTCTCATTCTCTCGAAATTACGATTAATCTTATACAAAACCAAAAACCTTATTAAACCCCGTTTAACAATCAGGAGACGAAAGAGCTGAAGATCACCGTCTCTTCTTTGATCTTTATGAGGTGACTATTAGACATGCTTAATTAATTTGAATTAATCCGTTAAAAACTGATAGCCTTTCAAGGATCAGTTAATCAGTTTAATAGCTGTCTAATGAGATTAAAAGGCCGGGGAAAAGGTTCACGTCGAATATACAAAATTCTTACCTGGGGCAAATTACGTAATCACCAATTTGCAATTAACACCTGGGATGGGCCAGGTGACACCTTGTTGTTTTAAAAAGCGTGATTATCATATGATAGGGAAAATTTTCAAATCATTTTAACGATGTTAATTAAAATAGAGTAATTTATGGAAAAGATTAGAATTATGTAGCAGAATTTTAATAGGCATTCTCTGTAACCACTTACACTCTTTTGGCACGCATGGTCAGGGATTTTGATGAAACTTTGCACATTTGCTTGGTACAAGGACTTATGAAGAAAAATGGGTCAAAAAGTTGTTTTCATGATTTGGTTGCTATGGTAACGGGTCATCCTATTTTTCCCTCCAAAATCAGACTTTTAAGGAGTAAAAATGCTCATTATTCAATTAGACATGGTGCCAATAATACACATTGGTAACACAAAGTTAGGTTTGTTTGATAAAATTGATCATAATATGTATCTAAGAAAATGTAAATAACTTTTGAAAACTAAACTTTGATTGGTCAATAGTTACATTAAAAAAGGGAGGGAACTCCCATTTTTTAAATGGGGATTTTTAATCATTTTTAGGGCCTTGTAGAACCTCAGTGCAGTCATGTTGGCTATATCCAAGAACATTATAACTAACTTCCATATCATGTTAGTTCATTCATGAAAAAAAGTTATGGGGATTGTTGTTGCTAAGGCCGTTGCTATGGTAACGAAAATTCCTCGCTTTTGTCAATTCTATCACACTTTTCTGTCAATTTTATCATGTTTAACTCATCAAAATGTTTTGTTTGACAATAAAAAGCATTGAATTGTATTTCAATAATATGCAGTCAAAAAGTTGTGGACATCTGATGCAGTTTCATGGATAAATGTGGTTGCTATGGTAACAAAAATTCCTCGTTTTTGTCAATTTATCCCATTTTTCTGTCATTTATGTCAGATTAAGTTCATCAAAATGTTTGTTTGAGAAGAAAAATCATTTAAATGCATTTCAGTAATATGCAATTATAAAGTTTTGAACATTTAATGCAATTTAATTGATAAATGTGGTTGCTATGGTAACGTAAATTCACAGCTTTCGTCAATTTCATCACATTTTTTGGTCATTTTTGTCATATTGAGCTGATCCAAATCATTTGTCTGAGGTCATGATGGCTATATCCAAGAACATTATAACTAACTTCCATATCATGTTAGTTCATTCATGAAAAGGAGTAATGGAGATTGTTGTTGCTAAGGCCGTTGCTATGGCAACGAAAATTCCTCGCTTTTGTCAATTCTTTCACACTTTTCTGTCATTTTTATCATGTTTAGCTCATCAAAATGTTTTGTTTGACAATAAAAAGAATTGAAATGTATTTAAGTAGTATGCAATCATATAGTTTTGGACAGCTGATGCAGTTTCATGGATAAATGTGGTTGCTATGGTAACAAAAATTTCTCGCTTTTTGTCACTTTAGCCCATTTTTCTGTCATTTTTGTCATGTTAAGTTCATCAAAATGTTTGTTGGACTATAAAAATCATTCAAATGCATTTCAGTAAAATGCAATCATAAAGTTTTGGACATTTAATGCAATTCAATTGATAAATGTGGTTGCTATGGTAACGAAAATTCGTAGTTTTTGTCAATTTCATCACATTTTGTCATTTTTGTCATATTAAGCTCATCAAAATCATTTGTCTGAGGTCATGTTGGCTATATCCAAGAACATTATAACCAAACTTCTAGATAATTTAAGTTTTTTTATGAAGAAAAGGTTATTGTGATTAATATTGCTAAAGCTGTTGCTTTGGTAACGAATATTCATCGTATTGGTCAATTTTATCGCAATTTTCTTTCATTTTTGTCATGTTAAGTTCATCATTTTGTGTCACAATAAAAAGCATTGAATTGTATTCAAGTAATATGCAATTATAAAGTTATGGACATATGATGCAGCTTTATTGAGATATGTGATTGCTAAGGCAACGAAAACACACTTTTCGTCAATTTAATCACATTTTTCGGTCATTTTCGCATCATCAAAATCATTTTGTCTGAGATCATGTTGGCTATATCTAAGACCATTATAACTAACTTCCAGATAATATTAGTTCATTCATGACAAAAGTTATTGGGATCATTATTGCTACGGCCGTTGCTATGGTAATGAATATTCCTCTTTTTCGTCAATTTTTATCACAATTTTCTGTCATTTTTTGTCATGTTTAGGTCATAAAAATGTTTTGTTTGGCAATAAAAACCATTTGAATATATTCAAGTAATATCCAATAATAAGTTTTACACATTAGATACATTATCATTTATATATGTGGTTGTTATGGTAACGAAAACTCACCATTTTCGTCAAATTTATTACATTTTTTTCAAACTGACACTTGAGCTAAGGCCAAAAAATATATATGTCTCTTTCTTATTACCTCATAAATATTTTACGCTGGATTATGTGGATAGGTAAGCATTTTCATTTTTTTCTGGTATCATTATTGATTAAGTAATAAGATCAGCAGTGCTTCAAATAATGGAGGAAGAAATTTCAACTAGGAGCAGGATGACAAAAAAGTGTCTCTCCATGCTCTAAATTATGAACTTCTTCGAAGTCAGAAAACAGCTGACAACCATATTCTAATGGGTGCCTGCTCCTTTGGTTCAAGAGGAAAACTGTATTACTGAAAGAGCCAAATATATTTATGAATCATAAGATCATGAAAATGTACCCAACAGAAAAATCGGTATCATCTGCTCCCTGTCCCACAAATTCAGCTGTCAAATTGTATAAGTAGTATTCTTTAGCTATAAGATAGACATTAAAAGAGTCAAAACCAAGGGATTTGTTCGCTGAAAAGCAAAAGAATTTTATGATTGTCGAATTCGATATAGGACAAACCACAGGAAATAAAGTTGACCTGTACTGTGCAGCTGAGGAGATGATGATGTGTGGGAATTTCAAGAAGTCGGAATATCTAAAAGGTTAACAAATTACATCATATTTTTTTTCAAACTTGCACAACAAGACAGGAAAATGTCAAATCAAGACTACACTGCTGCTTTCTGAGAAGTCAGAAAGAAAATTAACACAAGATAAATTGTACATTCTATTACACATACAGTGGCAGTAATGTCACAAGATCAATTGGCAGTAATGTCACAAGATAAAGTGTCAGAAATTGTCATAAGGCAAAAAAAAATGTATGTCTGTATTGGGTTGCCCGACTGACCCTATTTTTACATTCGGACCTACAACATTTTTGCTCGTAATAAGAATTTTACTCTTCATCTGTTGTTCAAAATCTATCCGGCATTTGTTATGAAGTCTGTCATAAATTCTGTATCTTTAGAAAAGATTGTTCAACTTAGCAAATGTTCATAATTTACAGCAAGGAAATGCATTTTTTTTGTTCTGCTCATAGTTGAAGTTTTCTCCTTCATTACTTGAAGCACTGCATTAACTATAATAATTATCCCCGATCTTATAACTTAAATGAATGATGATTAAAGAAAAAAAATGAAAATGTTGACCTATCCACATAATCCACCCGATAATATTATGGAGAAACCCGAAAGAGACATATATTTTCGAGGGGCATAAGCTCAAGTGTCGGTTTCTCAAGATATAGTGTGATATACAGTACACTATGAGACAAACTGTAACTGAACACCACGATAGTGGTACATCACTCTAAGAGCCTATAACTTTTTTATTCAACAAAATTGTTTTTAAATTCTTCTTTGAAATTGTTCTCCATTTCCTCTACATGTGAACGGATTTTTTTTGGAAAATCTTCAACCAGATAGTTGTTATGTCTCTAAAAGTGGTGTACCACTATCACGGTGCTCGGTCATGGTTTGTCTCTTGGTGCATTGTATGTTAAGACAGACCCATTAGATTAGTATCTGTATGCATTGATTGTTGAGATGAATTTATTTATGACTGAAATACATCTTTAAGAATGATTCTGGTTGTTTAAAATTGATGCCAATATCTGCAGAAAAAAAAATGTCAAAAAATTAGACCAAAGTAAAAAAAAGCCATATCTCATTAAAAGGAAATTGTTTGATAGACCTGAAAGCAGATCCACTAATTGTTCGAAAATTTACAGAAATAACACGAGGAAAAGAGACATTTTCAAGCCTTATCATTATCATAATTGCCAAAAACTTAGCTGTTTATATTGCAATTTGATATATATATGATTTCTTATGCTGAATTTATCAAAATATACATGAACAAGCAAAATACCCATGAAATAAAGGTAATAACAAAACTACCGAACTTGAATGATCAATCTCATAGTCCAGAGTAAATGACAAAGACGAATCAGTCATACCGGAGAATGGGTGGATGCCAATGGTTCTGACTTCAAACGAAATGGTGGGTTAAACCAGGTTTTATGGCGCCAAAACTCCCTCTTCCATTGCGATCTTCAAGTCTATAATATATAGTTACATAGAATAGTGTGACACTGTAAGATTTGCTAAACCCATAATATATAGTTACGTAAAATAGTGTGACACTGTAAATTTTTCTTGGAATTAGGTTTTATAAGTAGAACATAATAGGACATGTAAGATATGAAAATCATCATGAACAAAATACAGAAGCTTTTGCCTGGAACTTTGTTGTAATTTTTGTTTGAGAGAAACACAAAACCAGAATAATTAAAGATTGCAATGGCCATGACCTATACCAAACAAGAGGCTCCCAGAAGCCTGAATCGCTCACATGGTCTTGATGTCGACCTTATAAAGACTTTTGTAGAGCTAAATAAGCTAAACATTTAAGCAAGCAACAGCTATAGTTTTCATTCTATAGGTCGTAAGCATGAAAAATGTTATTTTAGGGGTCGTCTGACAACTTCGACCTTATTGAGACTTTTGTTGAGCTGAATGGACTAAACATTAAAGCAAGCAACAGCTTTTTTCTATCTGCTATAGTTTTCATTGTATATGCCAAAAAAATGGAAAAAAAACGTTATTAAAGGGGCCGTTACCCCTATAAGGGGTCATCTGACATTTTTGATTTTATGAAGACTTTTGTAGAACTTAATGAGCTGAACATTTAAGAAATCAACAGCTTCTCTTTATCTGCTATAGTTTTCATTCCATTGGCCAAAAAAACATGAAAAAACGTTATTTTAAGGGCCGTAACCCCTGTATCAAAGGGGTTTTCTGACAACTTCCTCCCTAAGGAGACTTTTGTAGAGCTAAATGAGCTGAACATTTTAGCAAGCAACAGCTTCTCTTTACCTGCTATAGTTTTCATTCCAGAGACCAAAAACGTGAAAAAATGTTATTTTAGGGGCCTTAACCCCTTTAAGGGGTCATCTGACAACTTCAACTCTATGGAGTCTTTAGCAGAGCTAAATGAGCTGAACATTTAAGCAGGCAACAGCTTTTCTCTATCTGCACTAGTTTCCATACTATAGGGCAAAACATGAAAAAATGCTACTTTTCACCTTTAAGGGCCCGTAACCCCTTAAAAGGGGTCATCTGACAACTTCGACCATATGGAGACTTTTGTAGAACTTTTGATCCTGGAGCAGTGGGGTGGCATCAGATTTCATCTATCTCTTGTACTTTTTGAATTACAAGCCAAAAACAGTAGTCTGAGCCCCCTTGTCTATTTTTAGCCACAACAGGTCATGTTTTTGACGAATCAATAATCGAAACACAACATTAGTGCAGGACACCCTCAAGATGAACCATTCATTGAATTCTGTTCAGTAGTATCATAGGAAAAGATTTTTGAAAAAATGTTAACAGACGACAACGATGACAGACGCAAAGTGATGGCAATAGCTCACATGGACATTTGGTCCGGGTGAGCTAAAAACGTTGAAAAATTTACCATGGCAACCACATTAATGAATTAAATTGCAACATATGTCCATATCTTTATAACTGCTTATTTCTAAATGGCATTTTAATGCTTTTTGTTCTCAGACAAATGATTTTGATTAGCTTTCTTTGACAAAATGACAAAAAATAGTGATAAAATTGACAAAAACGAGGAGTTTTCGTTACCAAAGCAAACACATTTATATAATAAAAATGCATCAATGCCAAAACTTTATGATTGCATATTTCTGAAATACATCTTAAAGTTTGTATTGTCGAACAAACTATTTTGATGAACTTAATATGACAAAAATGACAGAAAAATGGGATCAATTGGGAAAATGAGGAATTTTCGTTACCACAGTAACCACATTCATGACATTTCTTCATACAATTGCATCATATTCCAAAACTTTATAATGGTATATTATTTAAATACATTTAAATGCTTTTTATGTCAAACAAAACATTTTGATAAGCTAAGCATTGATGAAAACAAAGATTTTTTGTTACCATAGCAACGGCCTTAGCAATAACAATCCCCATTACTCTTTTTCATGAATGAACTAACATGATATGGCAGTTAGTTAAAATGTTCTTGGATATAGCCATCATGACCTCAGACAAATGATTTGGATCAGCTCATTATGACAAAAATGACAAAATAATGTGATGAAATTGACGAAAACTGTGAATTTACGTTACCATAGCAACCACATTTATCAATTAAGCTGCATTAAATGTCTAAAACTTTATAATTGCATATTACTGAAATGCATTTAAATGATTTTTCTTCTCAAACAAACATTTTGATGAACTTAATCTGACAAAAATGACAGAAAAATGGGATAAATTGACGAAAACGAGGAATTTTCGTTACCATAGCAACCACATTTATCCATGAAACTGCATCAGATGTCCACAACTTTTTGACTGCATATTATTGAAATACATTTCAATGCTCTTTATTGTCAAACAAAACATTTTGATGAGTTAAACATGATAAAAATGACAGAAAAGTGTGATAGAATTGACAAAAGCGAGGAATTTTCGTTACCATAGCAACGGCCTCAGCAACAACAATCCCCATAACTTTTTTTCATGAATGAACTAACATGATATGGAAGTTAGTTATAATGTTCTTGGATATTGCCAACATGACTGCACTGAGGTTCGACAAGGCCCTAAAAATGGTTAAAAATACCCATTTAAAAAATGGGAGTTCCCTCCCTTTTTTAATGTAACTATTGGCCAATCAAAATTTAGTTTTCAAAAGTTATTTACATTTTCTTAGATACATATTATGATCAATTTTATCAAACAAACCTAACTTTGTGTTACCAATGTGTATTATTGGCGCCATGTCTAATTGAATAATGAGCATTTTTACTCCAGAAAAGTCTGATTTTGGAGGAAAAAATAGGGTGACCCGTTACCATAGCAACCGAATCATGAAAACAACTTTTTGACCCATTTTTCTTCATAAGTCCTTGTACCAAGCAAATGTGCAAAGTTTCATCAAAATCCCTGACCATGCGTGCCACACCCCCTATACAAAAGTGTAAGTGGTTACAGAGAATGCCTGTTAATTATTATCATGATTTAATTTATTTAATATTGATGTTTAAAAAAATCATTAATTAAAAATTTTGTTAGCAAATAATGATAAAAATACTTTATATTTGAAAGAAATCTTCATAATGATTATGTTATTGCGTATCGGTTTATCGTTATTAAATATTTTCTTTTGTTTACCAATTAGACCACGCGTCACCACTGTGTTTTATTAAATATAATATCGATATCGATTATATAGCGTTAATCGGATAAAGATGTAATACACAGATATCCGGTCATATCCCATAATGCACTCGAAACCATCTCACTGACGTCACTGAGTTACTTTTGAAATCAGAAAATGCCAAATATCTCTGTTATAAATAAGAATTTTTTGAAAAAAATTTGGATATATATTTTTGATGACATATTCTATCATTTAAGACCATAAGTCAAAATTCGTGAATTTTCCCTTTAAAGGATATATTATTCTGTGAAATAGTGATCGGATACCTTCATTAACAGGGGGATACACAGAAAATATTGGCATATCTATAACGTTTACAAGTGCAAGAAAATGAATCATAGATGACCAACGATGGTTCTCGCATGTTAATTCTGCTTCAAATTTTACTGCAGTATGCTTACATCGTAATCTTTCAAATTTGTCACAAGATCTATCCGTAAGTATTAAAGAAAATATGGTATCCATATGATCTGTAAAAATGCTGTTGTTAGTTCGTGCTTCATTAAGAACAGGGTGATTTGTGTATTGTTCTGCATTTATGAAAAGTTCTGCTGCAACCAGGTACCGTAATAAAATAGCATGTCTGTTGTCACCTGCAAGCATAAAATTAAGGAGTTTGCTTTTTGATTTTGGTATCAGTGAGTCAAACACTCCACAGACAGCAAACTTGTCGTTTTGTCGATTTCTGATTTTTGACAGAAGTACCCCAAGTTCAACACCAAACAGAAAGTCCGACAGGTATAAAGGTAGTTATAGCCTAGGGCGTTTTATAATATGTCATACTGAACCATCCTGCTAAGTTTAAAATCATTCTGATGAACGTTTTCGAGAAAACGTCCGGACGTACAGACGGACGGACACAAGTAAAACCTTATGCCTACCCGACATGTTGCCGCAGGGACATATCTTGTTTTTCCTGTTCGTTACCTAACTGTTCATGCTTATTTGAACATTTTCATTGCCATCTTTGCTCTTATATTACACTCTCGATTTACTTACGTAAGGTATAAAATACATGAAATATGTAAAATTAAAAGCTTCACTGAGCACAACGTGATACGACCACATGTCGAACCCTATAAGCCCTGTCCAATATTGATAATCAATTGCTCTACACATATGCAGCACATGGTGGACTGAAAAAGATTTTGATACAAGCATTCTTTGATGAACTTCCCACCTATTTTTACAAGGAACTCGTCTCCATAGGTTTGTTGATTGTTTTCTAAAACGGTAGGGACTATGAACTCCTGACCAGATTTGAAGATTTCTTAAGCAGCAAGAAACATTAAATTAAAATTTCATAACAATTTAAAACAAGGAACTTTAAAAAAATTAGTAAATATTTGCACAGTTATAATTGACGTTTTTGATCCATTTGAGACAATGAAGACAACAACGACAAAGACTTGGACAGGACTGGTGAGGCCTTGGAAACTTGTTGGTAATTTTTTTTTAATTTTTAACGAAATTGAAGCATTTTTTTAATCCAGGTGTTGTTGAAAATAAGGTACTTGGTATCATATGTATATATTCGGTTTCGTCCATGGATCCGCGTCCTTTTGTGGGTGCACAATTTCTCTGAAACCTTTAACGCATTTTGATGAAATTTTGTAAGCTTCTATGACCCATCTTTATGACATCTTTGCTGATTTGACACCCATGCCTATGTAAGACATTTTCAGACAATGAGTGGATACCAAAATATATGCCGTACGAAAAAAATGGACCCATAAAATGTATGCACACCCCATATTTCGGTACAAAAAAAATGCATATATGATTGACACCTCCCCCAACCCAGGCTTATAAACTAACCCAAAGACAATAATTAACGTGTTTATATGAGGGGCGGACAGGGGGGACGGGTAGGAAGTTGAGGGGGCGGGAAGCGGGGGTAGAGGGACAGACAGGAGGGACGGGGGTACGGGGGTTGAGGTGGCGGGGAGCGAGGGTGAAAGGGACGGGGAGCGGAGGTGGATGGGGCGGGGGGCGGGATGGAGGGGGCGGGGAGGGTGGATGGGGCATTGAGCGGGGGAAAGGGACCCCCTGTCCACCCCCCCTTATATGCTCTGTTAATGTTATTTACTTTTTTATTTTTTTGATGATTTTTTCCCCGATTTCATTTTGTCTTTATTTTTTTTCCCGTTTGGAATTGTGATTTTGGAATACTATAAATATGATAGAAAATATTTGACCCACCTGCTATATAGAGAGAAACACTATTATATAAGCAGTTTCCATCTCCCAATGTTTTGATGGCAAGCAGGTCACAATTGGCTGGCAAGTCTGGCTTCAGGTTATTTGATAGAGTGTCATAACGATACGGGGCGTCTAAATGTGGTAGCTGTCTATCTTTTCTAAGAACATTTTGAAGGTGTGTTTGATGGGAATCGAAATTGTGCTGTATGAGTTCTTCGTTATTGTTTGATATAGAAAGTTTTAAGTTTTTTAGATCGTCAATGTCAATAATATGATCAGCATCCATGGCGTCGGATGTGAAACTTTATAAATATATCCGTTAACGGTATAGCCACGAAAACAAAAACGGATTCCGTACACCATGGTGATCTACTTAGACTAGTAAGAAATGCAAGTTCACATGATGTACGATTATTTATAACTTCTAAGCCGTCGAAAAATATACATTTATAAAATTGCCAAAACAAAAGTAGGGGTCCAGACCCCATGCTTGTCAAAACGAAAGGGGGGGTCCGGACCCCCTGGACCCCCCCTCTGGATCCGCCACTGTATAACTTACCTGGCATGTCATTCCTTTTATTGATTTTAAAAGATTTCGAGCTGTTGTGGAAAGACTGTGTCTTCAAAGCACACACTTCAAGCCCCTTTAGTGTGAATTGAGTAAGACAAAATCAATTAGTTTGCTTTAGGTGGACATGTACATTTAATGTATACAGTACATGTACAAATTATGTGTGACACAGTGTCTAGGTAGTGATTTTTTTTAACTCCCATAAATGTAGTGTTTTACCTTTACAACCAGTGATTTAACATCGTCTGTAGCCTCTTTGATTTCTCCTAAGCCTCCGCACATCATATTTAATTCTTCTTTATTGAATTTTCCTGCAAAATTATTTCCTCGTGAGTGTGACAAACAAACAGATCATGTGACTTAGAATTAGGTCAAAGGTCAACAAAATTACGACATCTTATATCTGATGACCGTAATACATTTTAATTTAGCAAAGCACCATAAAGGACAGTGAATTTCAAACAGATTTACCATTTTTATGGCCCGACCCACAGGCGCTTTGGTACAATTTGTGTTTTCTCGGCTTTTATCTTAAAACCCCATTATAACCTTATATTTTACCCCTCTACGCATGTCTGACCGGTTTTTAGCTTATTTATCTCCCCACTATATATAATAAACAAAACAAAACAGAACAGACATGACTGGGATGTCGTGATTTAATGTGTAAAGTATTGAGTTCATGACGATGTGCTGGTACCGGATTCCTGTTGTCGATGACTGGCTTCATTATTAGACAATAAGAGTTATATAATACAGTTGAAATATGATGCAAAACTGCTGGATAACCTAATTTTAATTTATTTTTGTTTTGGTATTAATTATTTTTGTTCCCGCTCATGCGCCTCCTTGTAATCTTCAACAGATTGAAGAAAAGGAGTATAGCTGTAAATGTAACACTAATAAACAATATTGCAAAGAAGCTCTGCATGCATGTAGTTAGTAAGCTGCCAGCAAAAAAAAAAGGCAAAGAGGCTCTGCCAATACCACGTACAGATATCGTTGCAAAGAAGCTCTGCACGTATTAGTCAATAATCTGTAAATATACAGGCAAAGAAGCTCTGCCAATACCTCACACAGATAACGTTGCAAAGAAGCTTTGCACACATTAGTCACTAATCTGTAAAAATACAGGCAAAGAAGCTCTGCCAATCACACTTGTAACTCCAAAAGTGAACATCAGTGACTTCACAGGTGCAGCAAGCATCCTAACATCAACACCAAACGCAAAAGACACAGGTGTATCAAAACGCCCAAGACTGGGCAGCAATGGATGTCCCAAGTGCAGCAAGAACCTAGAAGGTAAAGAAAGTATTATATGCAGTTTATACGAATTAGGGTACTGTGTCGACTGTACAGGTATACCAATATTAGTTATCGAAGTCCTGAAACAACATGACGGAGACATGCAGAATTTCATGTGGACATGTAACGGCTGCAAACAACACTTCCCTAGTTTAACAGGAATGAAAAAAACAGTTAAAGTCAATAGAAGACACAACAAATACCAAACTAGCGCATATTGAAGACCAAATGGGTGCAATAGGTACTACAATCCAAGATAAGGTCAAAGAAGAGATCACAAATGTAACAGCAGGCCTCATTGAAACCATTAAGAGCGAAATAAAAGGTTCACTTCAGGACGATGTAAGAAAAGAAATCAGGGAAATAGAAGACCAAAAAGTCAGGGCAATGAACCTAATCCTTTTCAACATACCAGAAAGTAAACAGACAGACAGTCAAAGAAGAAAAGAGGAAGACATAAAATCAATAAACGTACTATGCACATATCTAGAAATTGATAATCCAGATTTGAAGTCAATATTTAGGCTTGGAAACCGCTCAGAAAACAAAACACGGCCATTAAAAATGATTCTCAACAATTAAAAGGAAAGAAAAGCCATCCTTGATAATGCAAATAAACTTAAACATATACCAAGCACTCACATACTTGCCAAATGCATCATTTCAAAAGACTTGACACCTCAACAAAGAGATGAAAGAAAGAAAAAAATGTTAGAAAACAAGAAAACCAAACAAAAACATCCTGACACAGGGAGTAGAGTTCAGCCACAGGCAGCCAAAAACAACTCAGAATCTGAAAACCATGACGAATCAGATGTATATATGAACGACACAATAGTACCTAGCCAAATACATGTACAATCACAAGGTATTCTAGCACCGATATACAATGCTGAACACCTTTCCCTTTCTACTATAGGGGACAATACAGTCATAGGAGGATTTGGTGTAGGACAAGCACACAAGTCAACTTGTCCTACCACAAGTGCCCAATCTTCATAGGAAAATGTTTTTAATATTTTAACCCGCACTATACATAAGGAGCACCTGATGATGATGTACAGTAATGTTGATTGTCTTAACAATAAAATAGATGAACTGAGATCACTGAGCAGAAGGGCGCATTATGACGTTATATGCCTAACAGAAATTAAGCCCAAAAGGAAGGATGATTCCACCATTTGTCCAACTGAATGGAAGATTGAAGGTTACGACATGTTTACAACATCAGATCACCCGATATTTACTGATCGTGGATGCCTTATATACACTAAAATAGAATTAAAAGCATACCAAATTGAAACCCAGGCCACACAATTTGTGGAATATGTACAAATAGGTATAAAAGATAGATCGGATAAAAGACTATTACTTTCATGTATTTACAGAAGCCCTAGTGCCCAGAACACCACCTGCATAGACGAATTATACACTATTCTTAATACAAGCATCAGAGAAAACCAAAAATACAACTATGTCGTGCATGTAGGGGATTTCAATTTCAAAGAAATTGACTGGGAAAACAACTCTTCGAAAGCCGGTCCAGAGCACAGTCATGTCAACTAAATTTTTAGAAAAAGTTAACGATACTTACCTATATCAACATGTACGTGAGCCAACGAGACATAGAGCAGAAAACGAACATAGTTTGCTCGACCTAATCTTCACAAACGAACAAGGAATGGTTGAAGAATTAACACATAGGGCGCCCTTAGGAAACAATGATCACGAAGTGTTAGAATTTGATTTTAAATTTGGAAAAGACCGTGAAAAAGGACACGGTCCGTCGAAGCGCAGCTTTTTTAAAGGAAACTACACGGCCATAAACAAACAATTATCAGACATTGACTGGAATGCTGAACTGGCATCAGGGGATATTGATGATGTTTGGAATAGTTTTGCCGACAAAATATTAGCTACAATAATGTAGCTCCTTTGACTTCTTCGACTAGGCGGAGCTACAATGCGGTCCCATTGCTCGTAACGGAGCAACGCCGAAAGTGAAATCACACCGGGCGCAAATTTGGTATTAAAATATTGCTTGTAGTATTTTAATGACGAATTCAGTTAAAAATTTTCGACATTTTGCACAATATAAAAGATTTTCGTGAAAATATCAATTTTTGAAGGATCTTGATCCTGAACTTTATAATGAAGTTCAGGATCAGAATTTTGAAAATTTTGGTTTTCTAACAAATTAATATTTACCTACGACTTTCTACCAAAATTATGATTAATTCAATGTTATCCAGAGTGTAATTGGTAATTTCGAACCATCTTGAAGCTTTGTTTTAGTTGGAAAAAGAAATTCGATTTGCTCCATTACGAGAAATGGGACCGCATTGTAGATCCGCCTAATCAAAGATGTCAAAGGAGCTACATTATTGTAGCTAACAAAATATCAGAAACTTATATTGAAAACATACCAGAGAGCAATTCTAGACCAAAAAACTTCGATACCCCATGGATGACTGAGGAAACACTAGAAGCAATCTGTGAAAAACGTAGGAGATGGAAAAAATTTAAGTACTGCAAAAACCAAACAAACAAAGAACTATACGAAAGAGCTAAACAAAGAGCAAACAACCTATTTAGAGCCTCAAAATACAACTATGAACGTTCAATAACAACGAAAATAAAAGATGACCGCAAAATTTTCTGGAAATACATTCAATCGAAAACAAAAACCAAGGAAAATATACCATGCATAATAGATGAAAAAGGTGATATGCACTCAGATGATAAAAATAAGGCAGAACTACTTAACAATTTCTTTAAAAGTGTCTTCACACAAGAAAATCCCAACCAGCAAATACCACAATTCGAAAGAAGGTCTGAAATACAAATAGAATCAGTAGAATTTGATCAAGAAAAAATCCAACAATATCTATCTAAGATGAAAGAGTCCAAATCCCCAGGACCTGACCAATTACACCCAAAATATGTAAAGGAAACAGCAAACTCATTATCAGAGCCGTTAATGTACATATTCAAAAAGTCATTAGAAACCAAGAAAATACCAAAAAGTTGGAAAACGGCAAATGTAACTCCAATTTACAAAAAAGGGTCCAAAAAAGATGTAAAAAACTATCGCCCCATCAGTCTTACGTCAATTATATGCAAGACTATGGAGAAATTTGTCAGAGACAAGTTGATGGATCATATGGAAAACAACAAACTTTTCACGGACCATCAACACGGTTTTAGAAAAGGCAGATCATGCATAACCCAACTTATCGAAGTTCTGGACGACTGGACAGAAAAGCTCGACTCACACCACTCTATAGATACAATATATCTCGATTTCCAAAAGGCCTTTGATACTGTACCTCACCAGCGCCTTATTAAGAAGTTAGAGGGATATGGTATCACTGGAAATTTACTGGGTTGGATAAAAGACTTCTTATCGAATAGAACCCAAAAGGTGGTTTTAAACGGGAGTGAATCAGACTGGGCAGACGTATCAAGTGGGATCCCACAAGGAAGTGTCCTGGGACCCATCTTATTTGTCATATACATAAATGATCTCCCAGATGCCATAACCAACATAGCCAAGCTATTTGCAGATGACACTAAACTATACGCTGTGGTAGACAACCAAGAAGACGGGGAAACCCTTCAAAATGATATAAACAAACTAATACAGTGGTCCAATGACTGGTTACTGACTTTCAACTCAGCAAAATGTAAACATGTCCACTTAGGGCCACCCACTGGTACAAAATACAAAATGGGTAATGAAGAAATCCAACAATCAAGTGAAGAAAAGGATCTCGGTATCACAATTGACAATAAACTAAAATTCCAACAACACATAAACACACAGACAAAAAAGGCGAACCAGAGACTAGGAATGATTAAGAGAAGTTTCAAATATATGGACAAAGACATGTTTCTACCACTCTATAAAAGTATAGTACGTCCGCACTTAGAATATGGTAGCAATGTATGGTCAGTCATCTACCAAAAAGAAGCTATCCAAATAGAAAACGTTCAAAGGAGAGCAACAAAGTTAGTTAAAAACATCCAACATCTCAGTTACAGTGAGAGACTAAAAACACTAGGAATTCCATCACTACAATATAGAAGACTAAGGGCAGACATGGTCGAAGGGCAGACATGGTCGAAACTTTCAGAATAATAAATAACATCGACAAAGTAGACAGTAACAAAATCTTCCCAACCAAACCAACAACTACAAGAGGACATAAACACAAAATCTATAAAAAATATTCTAGAACAAATATAAGGAAATACTGCTTTACACAGAGAATTGTTGATACGTGGAATAAACTACCCCAGAAAGTTGTAGAATGTAAAACTGTAAATGCCTTCAAACACAATCTAAACGACCACTGGAAAAGCCTCAGTATCAAATTTACGCCAGACATCTATAAACACCTGGATGTGGGAAATGAAAACCAAAATAGATGGGTCAGAGGGGCCATAGGCCCAGATACAGACCTCGAGACCAGGTAAACCAGGTAATGTAAATGTAAATGCATTTATACACACTTTATCTAAATACAAAGAAAGACCATTTGAAATCGCAACTACAGAACAGAAGACAAAGAAAAGTATATGAAATTTGTATATTTCTGGATATTTGGGGGCATTTTTTTCTATAATGACTAACAAAAAGACCACGACAAACAGAACCTTATCGAAAATTTTAATAATACTTTTAGATACTAAGACGACATTCTTGCACTAGACAACACTTCATTTTCTAATTTCACAAATATCTATCCTTCCGAATTAGATGTCCAATTTTGGATTTAGAAAAGTATTATTGACGGAAAATTACAAACAATTTTAAAAGTATTATGATAGACGTGACGACTTAATTTGCCATTCCTATTATAAAATTCCGATTTCTTGAAGTAGATGTTCCAGTAGCACCGTCTTACGGGGTTCACATTTTGTAACATAAAATAGTGTCCGCTGTGAAATATTGTCTTGAGTGGCATTTACTCCTATGATGAAGTCCAAGGACGGAATAAAACGCTTTAGATTAGAGATATGAAATTTTGTCCTCTAGATTTTTCAGTGTAAACTGAGAAAATCATATCGAATTTTAATTATTGCCTCAGGTGTAAAGTATGGCAGGGTGGTCAAAATTTCATCGGACACTATTTTGCTTTACAATTTCACAGGAAGTAAGATATGTTCGGAGTTGCAGTGATGTTTCTGATTTTAATAATAAAGCCCGTTTTTTTCACTGAAAATTATTAAAACAAGGTTATCGATACCACAAGTTAGTAAAATCTTTTCCGAAATTCTTCCACAAATATCGATTCTTATTGAAAAAAATATTTATACACGTCGATTTCTGATAGTAAAACAATATCACATTCTGAATTTTATGGTAATGTTTTTTTTTTTATAAAGCTCACAAGTTTAAAAACAACTTCCATTGGAAATGAAAAACTGGCTTCAAATCAATCGATTGCGCAAAGGAAATGTATTACGGATATTTTGGTTAAATTTTTAATTTAGTGTTTTTGGAAGAAATATTAATAAATTGATAAGGATCATGAAGACGCCCCCAAACTGATCTATTATCCCTGTGTGGTGCGGCATTTCTTCTTCCACGAACACTACAGAGGCAAGTTCACTCCACTTGGAGGTTGAATCAATATGTAAAATATTAAGTTTATACGCTCCCGAAGGGAGCATTAATGGTAGAATTGTCAATATTTTAGTTGTACTATGAGCTAAATTTTCCTTCAACGTCCGGTTTAGCACGCGCTTGTTTTCCCGAACTTTCGGCGTCTTTTTAACGTTTTTATCTTTGAATGTTTTAGACGTCATTAAACGCTCATGTAACCCACAAGAAAAGCTAGTTTGTTTTAATTTTCGAACCAAAAAAAAAAATTAATTGAAACTTCGGGAGCGTAACAGGTTTAACCTGCCTCATATTCGAAAATCTTGTGTAAAAATGAAAAAAAAAGGTTTGAAAAAGAATAACAGCGTCAATCAAGTCAACTGTGCACAATATTAGTGACTTTGTTGTGCTTTTCTACTTAAAATCTTTTTGAGTTATTGGTCATACCAAAAATCCAGTTTACGGCATTAAATTTCAAGGGACGTAATCGCACGTTTAAAATCGAATTTTCATGATTAAAAAAAATAGATTCATTTAAGGCTGTAAGTTAAATGACATCTGTGTAATCTGATATTTATCCGGCACTCTCAAGTTCCTTAATTGCACCCCTATTTTTTTCGCCAATTTCTCTTTGGAAACGACCGAGGAAGCCGAGAGCCAGGTTCAAAATTTATTTCTAGGAAAAAAAATATAGAACATGTAGAGGAGAATGATCAAATGACCGGGTACTTAAGTGTCTTGATACCATATGCATGTAGAAGTAGAAGTCAGTGTTCTGTTGTTGATTAATTGTACTCCCTGTTTTTAATCTTATTGTTGATTTTGCCAAAGGTTTTTTCTTGAAAATGCCCCCATGGTCTTGGCTTCATGGTAGACACATTGTCATATAGGGCATGAAATGTGCACCCAATTGAGACCCTCCTAATTTGTAACCCCCATTAACTCTTTGGTTACACCTGGTTACATTGGTAACATTAGTTTCTGGAACTAGAAATCATGTAATTAACCCTCCTCGTGATTTGTAACCTCCATATACAGGGGTCGACATTAACTTTAAAATCCCCTTGTCCCGTCGGACAAGTTACAGCTAAGTTTTACTTGTCCGAAAGTACAAAGTACTTGTCCGAGTTTTTACCTAAAATGACGTAGAGGCATATATATTTAAAGGAATTTTTTTTAAAATATCAATAGAATGGACTGCACCTTAACCATATTAACAAACTTTATGTTAATTGTGTTTTCAATTTTTTATGAAGATTTAACTGTCCTCTTTTGACTACGACTCCAATACACCATAATTACTTTCAGTTTATAGCATTATTGAACTATTTATATAACTATAATATCAATCAACTATCTGATTGGTTGATAATTAAATGGCCATGAAGGAATATGATATATTTAATTAACCAATAGGAATAGGGTTTTAAATAAACTGACTGACTGGGGAGTTTAACGTCGTGACTATACCTATATATAGGTCTGCAGCGACGTGCTCTGAAGCGAGCATTTAATAATTTATTGAATTTATTTTTATTATATAAATTATTAAATGCTCGCTTCAGAGCACCTCGCTGCAGACCTATATATAGGTATAGTCACGACGTTAAACTCCCCAGTCAGTCAGTTTTAAATAGAATGTTCTATGATTATACTTGGGTTTTCCTTTTTGAGAAAATTTATACAAAATGGCGACCGATGATTAATGAAAAACGACAACGAAAGAAGTTTCAAATCACAGTTTTTAAAGAAATTAACTTCGGAAATGACGAAACTAGGAAATCAATATAGTTATTATAAATATTTTTTCACTTGCCCGATCGGACAAGCTGGATTTAAGTTTTAGTTGTCCGACTTCGCATTTCACTTGTCCCGGGCAATCGGACAACCGTTAATGTCGAACCCTGATATAATCTTTGGTTACACCTGGTTACATTGGTTACAAAATATTTTCCACTTAGAAATCAGCAAAAATCCATTTAAATCTCAAGGTTGCCATGGCAACATCTCCTTGGCATTATAACTGTTACATGACTGAGGTCTATTTCAAACTATTTTTACAATGGTAACAATAGATAACCAATGGTTACATTGGTAACACAAGGTTACAATAGGTTACACAGGTTACAATAGGTGACAATGGTTACATTGGTTACACAGGGTTACAATAGGTTACACCGGGTTACATTGGTTACACAGGGTGACAATGGTTACATTGGTTACAAAGGGTTACATTGGGTTACAATAGGTTACAATGGTTACAATAGGTTACAATAGGTTACAATGGTTACATAGGTTACATTGGGTTACACAGGGTTACAATAGGTTACAATGGTTACATAGGGTTACATTGGGTTACACAGGGTTACAATAGGTTACATAGGGTTACATTGGGTTACATTGGGTTACATTGGGTCACAATAGGTTACATTGGTTACACAGGGTTACAATAGGTTACACTGGTAACACAGGGTTACAATATACAATGGTTACACAGGGTTACAATAGGTTACAATGGTTACATTGGTTACATAGGGTTTCACAGGGTTAAAATAGGTAACATAGGGTTACATTGGGTTACACAGGATTACCATAGGTTACATAGGGTTACAATAGGTTACAACGGTTACATTAGGTCACAAGGGTTACCTAGGGTTACAATAGGTTGCATAGGGTTACAATAGGTTACAAGGGAATATGATACAGGTTAAACCTGATAAGCTCCCGCAGATAAAGTAACTTTCTTATATATACCCATAATTTTGAAAAAAGAACGAACTTGCAAACAGAACACGGAAGTGAATGGCTTCGAACGTGGACCTCGCAGAACGCACCCTTTTTCGAAAATATTTCTACTTTCATTTTCGAATGCAGAAAATAACAAAATCAATTTTTTTTTAAGGAGGATAAAGTATGCATCTTAACATGGCACACTGTTTGATAGCTTATATGCTACAACTCTATCGTTCAGATTTTTGATTCATAAAAAAACATGACCACCATGGCTAAAAATAGAACATAGGGACAAATTTCATTTTTTGCTAATAACTCAAAACTGGTTTCAGATATCAAAATTGTGCAAGAATCAAAAGTGGTCAGCATATTAAGATCTACCTGTCCTGAAATTTCGGAATAGATCTGAGTGCTGATGTGGGAGTTATTGTTCTTTTTCCTAATTTTTGCCAAATTTGCACTTATTAAGCCCAATATCTTGAAAACTAACCAAGATATCTCATAAATTTAAATTGCATATGGTTAAGCACAATAATATCTACAAATATATGTATCTGTGTAGTTCAGGTGACAATTCAGGCTCTTGGGAGCCTCTTGTTTACATTTAAATATCAATGGTATTACATGTATATAGTTAGGAAAAGTATTTTTTAAGAAGTCCTCTCTTTCAAAATGAATTAATTACTTAATAAAAACAAAATAAAACTTGAAAAAAAAAACGCTATAACAACACACTGAGAAAATCTTTTATGAAAGTTTGCAAATAAGCCACCCCCCCCTAAAAAAAACAAAACAAAAAACCAAAATAAAAGTATGGTGCAAATGGTTCACTGACGCAAGTAAGTTATGGCACAAAAGGACATCAACCTGGCATAAACCAATATTCGAAGTTCATTCATATTCATAATAAATTCATTGACCAAAAGAAGCCATTTGTTCGTGGGAACAATTTTTAGATTTATTTTAAAGTTAAATTGTTTAGTAGTTATATTAACATTTCTATCACAGACTTGTATATATATATACAATAATAGTACATTGACTCGAAATAAAATTTTTATACGGATGAGGCTTAGAAACAGGAAAATGTGAGGGTCTCCCGAGCGTTTTCTTGTTTCGAACTGAATTCGTATAAAAATTTTATGACGAGTCAATGTACTATTACGTATAAAAAATATGATAATCTATTTAATTTTGTTAACTTTGTGGATCAAAATATAAATAATCACTATTATAATTTATAAACTTTAGGTTTCCAGAAACATGCACATACATTATTTACAATACAAAAGACGAAAAATAAACTCCAGTTTATCAAAATAACAGATGAAAAAAAGACGAACTGTGCAAAAGGGTGATTTATATAAAGTTAGTATAGCTAGGTCTTCCATCTTATAAAAAAATGATGAACCTTTTCTAGAAGCTCTCCGATTGCCCTGTGTCCTCATTATCTCAGCTTCATCATCATTTCATGTTCATTTTATCATCCTTTTTTTATAAATATAGCACCCCCCCCCCCCCAAAAAAAAAAATATGTGTGCTGCTTTGAGGAAAAGTAGCACCTTCAAATGGAAAATCCTGACGAAATTATCCAAAATTTTCATTCTTGCGCTTTATGTGGGATCATTTTTCTTTAACCCTTCCTGGTGTCATTGTCTTCGCCCGTGTCTGAGACTGGGCTCCTGTTTTTCATGTGGTTGGTGATGATTAAAGTCTTTGCTTCTAACCATAATGACTTAAATATTTAGATGCAACTGCAGCAAAAATGCGAGGAAACCGGCAAACAAATAAACATAGCAAAAACAAAACAAAACATCTTAAAAACCCGAAACCGAATCATTTGTAGCACTAGTGTACTAATTGTTAAAATTCTTACAAAATACAGACTTATTGTGAACGAATAATACTGCTTGTGCAATTCATAATGTGTGGTCATAACTTAAGACACAACATGCACAAGCTGGGTCGATATAAAATAATTTCCGGAAGATCTTGAAACTTAATATAGTTGATGAAAAAAACATATCTTTTTTTCTATTTTACGGAACAAATACCACTAGATATTAACAGTACTGCAATACGTATTAAAGATTATTCATAAACTTTAATGAAATATCTGCTAAATCTGTTACAAGCTGTTTATTAATGCTTTATGACTGAAATAAAATTTGATACCGTGACGTTTTATTACACTGATCGGGGCTGAACCTCTACCCTAAGACAATTAATGTAATTTAACATCTAATTAAAAATCTAATAAATGTTTTTATAAAGTCCGGTTGAATAGCCTGTCCATTATGGATTGGCTATTCGACCAGGTCCGGTCGAATAAAATGTGAGGCTATTCAACCGGGTCCGGTCGTATAGCCACAGCCTTGTGCTCTGCCTGCCTTGCTTTGTCCACGCAGCCTTTCAAATACGTTTGATTATACTTATTTTAAAAAAATCTCAGGAATTTCAAATTTTCAATGATAATTTAGAAAAATCATCCTCCCAAGTCAGGTTTTTGAGCCCAGGTCCCGCTCCATTTTGGGGGAGCGGGACGTGGACTCAAAAACCTGACTTTGGAGGATGAGAAAAATCAGAAAGTCGAAAATAAACTTTTTAATTTTGAAAATTGAAAGTCTTTTTATTTTATGTTTTACTTTTAAAAGAATAGGTGTGCAAGTCATTTTTCTATTTTTATCCTGAAATCTTAAAGCACCACAATTAGTTTTTGAAATTTATTCAATTCAATCTGGGATGTTAGTTCTCTTAATACCAGATTCAATGATGCTTGACTTTGTTTATTGACTTCTGTCTATATCATGTATCTGTTTATTGTCAACCAGTTTCAAGGGGTATATTCATGATATTCGGACACATCAAATGTCTTTTTTAAATGCACTATTACTCAAAAACGATTTAAAATATCTGAACAAAACTTTCGAAATATGTTATTTTTAACATTCCAAAACCTTTAACATAATTTTGAATGGTATAAAACAAAAGCATCATGTCCTCAGTGCACTAAGGAGTCTTGTGTGGTGTTTAAATGTACCGAATTACTTGTCCCAAATTCACCTTATTATTGTAAAAATTTCACTTTCAACTTTTCCCTATTTAACAGTACTAATTTAGAAAGAAATTAATTTAATAAAAATCAAAATAAAGTTTATAAGATTTTCATAGAATCACTTTAAAGAATGTATAAAGAAGATATTTTATTTTAAACTGACGACTTTAAACAGTATTTTTGGGTGCATCTTTTTACCACAGAACACCACAGTCAGAATACCACAGAACTATAATAAATCATAAAATAAGTTAAGGACTTGTGTACAACATAAAATTTTACGTAAATTATCTTTAAATTTTCACATTTTAAACAAAAATGTTTGATTCTTTTTAAAAACAATTGCCTACTTTATCCAATACGTCACACATCTAACAAGTCAATTACGTACTATATTGATTACTATTAAAGAAGTAACAAACAAACAAAAAATCACTGAAAAAAGTATTTAATGTACTATGAAAGATTACTTACATTAGTTTTATATACAAAGAATAAAAAAACAATAGAGTTATCTTTCTTTGTGCTATGATTTAAGATTTGTATAGACAAAGTTATTGTCTAAATGTCTAAGTACATAATGTTTTCTATGTGGCATAAGGATTTAATATGTTTGTTACTATCTCATTTACATGTTGATAAAAGAAATAGTCTGTGTAAAATTTGTATTGAATAATATTGCTTAAATATATATAGAATGCATGGAATATACTCATTCACTTTTCATGTTCTGACATAATAAAATGTTCAAAAAAGTGATAAATCAAATAACCATATCAGCTTGGAATATTCATGGCCTCGGGGACAAATGCAATGATAAGTTCTTTCTTGATCACATTAAAAATGACATTAATATTCTTCTAGAAACCTGGAAAGGAGAACATAAAGAAACACAAATAACAGACTTTAATTCAATAAGTAAAATAAGAAAAAAGAATAAGCGAGCAAAAAGAAATAGTGGTGGGATAATAATTTTTTATAAAAAATATTTACACAAAGGGTTAACATACCTTAAGGAAGCTACTGATTCCGAAAATAGATTATGGTTAAAATTGGATAAAAATTTCTTTGGAACACATCAAGATATCTTTTTATGTGCAGTATATATTCCACCTGCTTCTTCAACTCATTATAAAGATGATTTTGTTAATCTTGAAAATGAAGTTAATAAATTTTCATGCAAGGGCAAAATATTATTAATGGGAGATTTTAATTCTAGGATAGCAGAAAAACTTGATTTCATTGAAAATGATTCAGTTGATTTGAACAATTTCTGTGATGATTTGCTCCCAGAAAACTATAAAATAGATGTATGTACTAAGAGAAATAGTTTAGATAAAGTGTCAAACACACAAGGTGACCTTTTAATCGATCTTTGCTTGTCCTCGAGGCTGAGGGTTTTGAATGGAAGATTTTTAGGTGACATTTTAGGCAATTATACATGTTTAACTGTAAATGGTAAAAGTGTTGTTGATTATGCTTTGATTGATGAGGGCCTTCTTTCTTCAGTTCAATATTTTAAGACTAATGATTTCAATTATTTATCTGATCATGTTCAAATTGAGTGCTCTTTATGGTGTAACTTTTATGTGAATAACAGTGATATTTTTGAGAAAGATAAGTGGTTTACCACCCAATCTTATATATGGGATAAAGAAAAGTCTCGAATTAAGTTACTAGACTTTATGTCAGATGAAAATGTATTAAATAATGTTGTTAATTTTGAATTTAAAAACTTTTCTAAAGATCAAAATGGTGTTGATGAGGCAACTTTAACATTAACAAATATATTGAACAAAATGGCTGATCATTCATGTAAAATTAAAAGGAAAAATAAATCAAAGAAGAAAAATCAGAAAAAACAGCCATGGTCTGACCAAAGTATTGTAGATCTTAAACATACAATAAACTCATTAGGGAGAGAGATTAAGAAAAATCCATTTGTTATTGATCACACAATAAAGTACTTTTCACTTTTAAAACAATTAAAAAAACTATGTAATCAGAAAAAAAGAAGTTTTAAGGAAAATTTATATAGAAAATTAGAGAGTTCTTTCTCGGATAACAAACAAGAATACTGGAAAATTCTAAAAGAGATGAAAATGTCTGACATAAAACAAGACCAACCACAAGATGAAATTTATAAAGACCTTGATAAAATACAAAATCATTTTAAATTTCAAGGACACTGTGAAAATAAAGATAAAAACTTTGAAAGATATATTGAGTTGGAAGTTAAAAAATTAGAAGCTAACATTCAATATAATGAACAAACAGACAGAGTTATTACTTGCTCTGAAGTAAAAAATGTATTAAAAAAGCTAAAAATGGGTAAATCTAGTGGACCAGATTGCATATTAAATGAAATCCTAAAATACAGCCAAGATATCACTTTAAAATCATACACCAAGCTTTTTAATCTGATTCTAAAAACTGGATGTTATCCAAAAAGTTGGGAAAAGTCATACATTATTACATTACACAAAAAGGGGGATAAATCAAACTTGAACAATTATAGAGGTATTTCTCTCATGAGCTGCCTTTCTAAAGTTTTTAGTGCAGTCATGAATGAAAGGTTGACAAATTATATCCAACCACAATATAATGCTTCTCAATTTGGATTTAGAAAAAATCATAGAACATCTGATAGTCTTTACATATTAAAGTCTTTAATAAATAAGTATCTTCACAAGAAGAAGAGAAAAATATATGCTTGTTTTGTAGATCTACAAAAAGCATTTGACTCTCTATGGAGAGATGGTCTTATGTATAAATTAAATAAACTTGGTATTGGAAAAAACATGTATTATGTATTAAAAAATCAGTTTATTAATACCGTTAATTCATTTAAACATCAAAACATGTTCTCCAGATACTTTGAAACAACTAAGGGAGTAAGACAAGGGGATTCAATCAGTCCCACTCTTTTTAATATATTTATAAATGATTTGAATAAACTGTTCGAGACAGAAAATAGTAAGCCATTAGAAATGATTAATTCCAAGATTGGAAGCCTTTTATTTGCAGATGACCTCCTGATTTTATCAGAAAGTGAGGATGGTCTCCAAAATAGTCTTAATCTTTTTTCTAAATATTGTGATCAATGGCAATTAACTGTAAATGCCAATAAAACTAAAACTATGATTTTTCAGTGTCATCCTGACAAGAAGAAAAAATCTTTTATAAAATATAAAGATGCTCAGTTAGAAAATGTTAATGAATATAAATATCTTGGTTGTATGGTGAGCAGTAATGGAAATTTATCTCATACTGCTATTGACTTGACTAATAAAGCAAAGAAAGTTTTGTTTTCCATAAAAAATTATACATCAGACCATAGTCAATTACCTATAAAAGCATCATGCAGTTTATTTGATAACTTAGTTAAACCCATTCTTACTTATAATGCAGAAATTACATTTATGGACTACTTTTTAAAATTTTTTAGGGCTAAAACAAGAGCTGATAAAAATAATAGTAATTCACAAAATGTGAATGAAATTCATTATGGTTTTATTAATAAAACGCCAATTGAAAAACTTCATCTATCCTTTTGTAAAAATATATGAGGGACAAAAAAAAGTTCCTCAAACTTGTCAGTAAGAGCTGATCTTGGAAGACTTCCAATAGAGTCTTTTATTCTTATACAAGCTCTTAACTATCTGATAAGATTAGATAATGAAGATATTAATCCTTTATTAAAAGAATCTTTTCAATTAAATAAAGATCTAGATGAAGAAGGAATTTATACATGGTATACTTTTGTAAAACAATCTTCAGATATAATTGGCTTTAATGTGAATGAAACAAAAATATGTACTAACAAAAATGAAGTGACAAAATGCAAAGACACCATTAAAAAGAAAGTTTTGCATTACTATGAAAACATGTTTACTTCTATGATAACAGAGTTAAAAGAAGAAAATAAAATTTTTCTTTACAAAATTATTAAAAATAATGAATTTGAGTGTGAAAAATATCTTCATCACCCAAATAAATTTAAAAGACAACTTATTGCAAAGTTTCGTATGAGTGATCATACTCTTATGATAAAACTTGGAAGATATCAAAATATTCCTCGTTCTCTCAGAATATGCAAACTTTGTAATGAAATTGACGATGAAATGCATTTCTTCTTCACCTGTAAATATAATGAAAATATACGAAGTAATTTTTATTTAAACTTTAATAACCACGTGCTGGATGAAAATTTTGAAAGTTTGAATAATTTTGATAAAATAAATGTCATCTTAAACCCATCAACACCAACCCAAATTAAGGCTGTATCGTCTTTTATAGAACAGTCATTAGAACTGAGGAAGGAAGACCCTGGTCAGTCTTAGTTTTCTAAATTGTTATTATGTCTTTATACAATGTATATGTTTATATGTTATGTGATTTGTTATTGTATCGCCATGACATGCAGTCTTGTGTTGCGTTAATAAAGATAATATACTAATGGAAAAAAGAAACTGTGCATCACTTTGAAAAATCACAAATTCAAAATTTTATTTAGAATTTGATACATTTTATCACATAAGTATTGCAAAATCATTTTTCTCAAGATCTGGACCAAAAATTTCATTTTTAGACCCATTAAAGATGTTTTGTTTGCAGTTTAAAATCAGGTAGTGTCAATTTGAAATTCACAAAATCACACTTCGGAAACAATGCACATTTTTGAAATTTTGAAATTTGAAGTTTCACCTAAAACGTTTCTTCTTTTACAGTGGTTGAAAGTTAACAGGTTAAATTTCGTTTTTGTCATGTTCTCTGGACTATGAGATTGATCATTCAAGTTCGGTAGTTTTGTTATTACCTTTATTAGAGTGAAAATCTTGATTTTTAATTTTTGGGTAAAAAAGTGGTTTTTTGAATCTCAGAAACTGGAATAAAAAATTTTCGGATTTTTACCCAAAAATGATCTGCATGGTTCACTCAACATTCAGTGAAAATTTCAACTCGATCACTGTATCTTTTACGATTTTCTGATTAAAAGAAGTATGGGTACAATTATTTTCCAATAGACATGCACAGTTTCTTTTTTCCATGAGTATAAAAGTTGAATAAAAAGTAGAAAAACTGACACAGATATGATTGAATGTAGTCAATGGTAGTAATGCACGCAGTTATGGTAGTGTAGAGATAAGGTGTTCTGTCGTACTTGTGTATTGCTTATAACAGTTAACTAATTAAAACATTAATGATTTAGACAAAACGTCAACCCGTTTTGAATTTTGTTAGTTTTTGTTTATTTTCTATTTATTTAAAATTGTTTTGTAGTGTTTAAATAGCGTTCTGTGGTAATCTGCTATGTTCTGTGGTATTCTGTGGTGTTCTATGGTAAAAAGACGCACCATTCTCTTTCAGAAAATGCCTCATCAAAATTATAAGAAAATTAGCCTATATGGCATGTAGCAGGATTTTCTCTTTCCAAGGATATAAATATTTTACATGTTCGATTTATAATAAAATTGTTTACCCTCGACCATTATACCATGTTTCAACAGAGAATCTGAAGACAATATCTGCAGTTTACAACTTATCGGAGAGACTTATCTCTTTCTCAGGTTACAGCTTCATGAGACTTATCTCTTGAATTTAATTATCTCAGGTTACAGCTACATCCTCATCTTTTGAACTTGACTCAGTTTGGGTTTTCAGTTGAGCTGGTATTTTGAGAAATGTTTAAGTTCAAGTTATATTATTAATATAAACTGATCAAAATATAGGAAATTAATAACAAGGAATTCATTTTTCAGAAAGTTCTGGCTAGCTAAAATACTTAAGTGTTTACTCTTGTTTGTTAAGTGTGGATTTCTTAAAATTTGGATTTATATGGTTATAAAATTTTATTTTAATTAGAAGGAAGTTGTCCTAATTTCATAGTTTGGAATTGTTTTGAAAGGAACGAATTTGCGAATTTGCACATTTTTTAATACTTGTATGTAGCAATAATAAATATACAGGTCTATGCTTATAATAAATTATAAGTTTTCTCTAATTAATTCAAATAATTATTAAAATTTATTTCCTAATTTAAAAAAAAATATTATATAAATCTTTTCATTTATTTATAGACCTGTAGATCTATGTTTTATTATTATGAGTTTATCACAAACTTACATTCCTTAATTGTTTTTTAAGCAGAAACAACATGAACAAATTTAATATAATGACCCCATGCAGCTTTGACATGTATGTTAAACAAATAACAGATTATCCACAATATACAGTAATCATAAGTGACCAATTGATGGTTCACAGCAAGAAACCAATTCACAATACCATTTCAATTAACAAATTACATGTTTACCAAATATCAGATATGAGTGAATACATTTTAGAATTACAGAATATGACAGAATTGATGTGAAGTAAGATTTTATTCATGTAAATATGAAAGCAGGACTTGTAGACAATTATAGAGATGCATAAAAATAACTTATATTAACCCTTACAATTTTTGAAACATGCATTTAAAGAGGAATAATTACTAATTACTAATTACTATAAAGAAAAAGGCAGCGATCCCCCAATTAGGTCGTTTGTTTCCGTCGTTTCTATATTTACAAAAGCTCTTTGCAATGTACATACTTTCACTTTTCACTCGGGGGCTATATTCGGATTCTCAATCTTCGGATTTCCATCAAGACAATATGGCCGCGACCAGTAGATTATGTGTTCCGCTTCGGATTATATTTTAGTCAGTGTAGCATATCTTGCGTAGCTTTAGCGTAATGGATATTTGATTTTGGATTGCGAAAATTTACTTAATTGAATAAAGTTTAAGGGACAAAAATACTATTCGGACACCAAAAATAAGTTAAATCTTGCAAAAAAGTTGTACACAGCATCTTCGTTTTTCATGCTTTTATGTGGCGGTGTTTTAGAGCAACAATGTGATTCAACTAGATCATGTAGCATACATGGCGTAGTCACTTTATCAGGTTGTGCATGTTTAAGCGTACTTTCTTATAAATTTTTGGCTGCAAAATATTAATTCATTGAATAAAGTTTATTATCACAGACAGAAATAGTGCTTATGCAAAATAGGTCAATCAGACACACACAATTCAAGCATTTTATTGATTTTTAGAAAATGACAAAATAGCCACATTGGGTCATTCGTCTGTCTTGATCTAGGTCATTTTAATAAGGATAATTAATTTTATCTATTTCTCACAAAGCTATTGCGGGATCCGGAAAAATAAACTTATTTGTCACAAGTTTGGTTGTTCGAAAATGTTATGTAGAACAAAAAAGATGACGCTACTTTATCTTGTATTGTTCGTGTGAGTTGACCGAAGCACACATAATTTGAAAACAAGAAGAATATGTTGTAACTATGTAGAAAGTTCAACAATTTTATTGAAGTTAAATAAAAAAAGAAGATATTTTGCAGTGAAGAACAGACATAACCTGTATGCCAAGTAAACTAGAAAAGTAATCTTTTTGGCTGCCTAAAATTAACCATGTTAACTGTAGTCTGCTTTTTAGATTACTGTGAAGGCAGACTGGACTGGTCTAAAGTTAACTGTAATAGCAGACTTGGTCCACGGTCTGCTCTTCTAGTCCGCTCTGCTAGAACCAATTTAAAGTTAACTTTAAAGCCGCCTCTCACTTAACCGAAAAAGGTGCGACGAAGGGTAACGAATGGGAAAATTGACAAAATAGGTGCGAATTGAACGAATTCAAATAAAAATTTCCTCCGAATCATCCGATTGTTAACTATGATCAACGAACAGTTAGCGGAGAATGAATATGGCTTACGATGGGTCACGATTTTTCGGATGGCTACGTTGAGTAAATTATAGCCGAAGATGAGCGAAGTGTTGATATGACCCGATAACACGAACAGATAATGAACGACGGTTTACTATGGCGTGCGATTCGAAACGAAGGCGAACGAAAATATCTGGCGCATCAGGAAATTATGCCACAGCCAAAATCCCCTCCTGCATCTCCAAGGTCTCCAACGCCACCACCTATCTTGCAGTAGGAAGATGATGCAGCCAGTGTTGATGACACTGCTAATATTATGATATTGGACTTCAAAGCTTGGGGAAAATAGGTGCTTTACATAATTTTAATAAAAGGTTATAACATTTTTTCTGCCAAAACCCAAGACAGCAGCGAATAATAATGAGGGTCATCTATGGGGGGGGGGGGGTACCTGGGAATCAAATAATCATTAGTTTTATACAACCGCATTTTTTTTTGCGATCGTATAATGTTATGGCGATTTCGTCGTCGTCGTCGTTGTTGTTGTTGTTGTCGTCGTTTGTGGACACTTTGGTTTCCGTGCCATAACTTGAGTAAATGTTGACCGAATGATATGAAATTTTGATATGATGTTTGTTACAGCTAAAGGAGGGTTGGTATTGTATTTTGGGATTGTGGTTCCTACGTACCGTTTAGAAAAAAGGGCCAAAAAGGGCTAAAACAGGTGTATTGACAACACTGTTGTATATGTTTATTATTCATTCGATTTTGAAAGTTCTTTTTTTATTATTGAATTCATCATTAAATTCTGTCAACAAATTGTTTCAATGGTTTTTGATATATGTTGCACTGTTACATTGCTACTTGGGGTCAAAAAGGGGCCACACCCAAAAAAAAAATGACTTTGTTATTTGTGGTCCGATTTTCAAAATCTTTTTTTCATTGGAATCCTTGTGAAAATCCCTGCCCGCATTTTTCAATCAGATTTGCAATATCTTTAACCGTTTTTAAGAAATTAGGGGTCAAAAGGGCCAAAAACGCCATTTTTAAAAGTTTGTCAAGGCAAATAGTTTTATACCAAAAATTTAGTTGTAGTGGTCTAGTAAATTGTTATGAAGTTTTGATATAATGATTATATCCACTAAAGGAATGCTGGTCTTGTATTAAGGATTTGTTGGCCTCTACTGTTTTAGAATAAAAGGGCCAAAAGGGGCGAAAACGGGTGTATTGTTGTAGAATGTTTTTTATTCATCCAATTTAGAAAATTCTTTTTTTGTTGAAGTGCTCATAAAGTTCTTTCTACCAAATGTGTCAATGATTTTTTAAATGTATTTTCACCATTACATTGCTTCAGGGGGGGGGGGGCTAAAGACAGGCCGCCCTTAAAATCAACTTTTTAGCTCACCTGGCCAAAGGCCATGTGAGCTATTGCCATCACTTGGCGTCCGTCGTCGTCGTCGTCGTCGTCCGTCGTCGTCGTCCGTCGTCGTCGTCGTTAACTTTTCTTCAAACTTCTTCTCCTCTGAAACGGCTGCACAGATTCAAACCAAATTTGGTCTGGTGGTACTTTAGGGTATCCCCCACAGAATTGATGTGGGGATTTTTGATTCGTCGAAAAACATGGCCGCCGTTGCTAAAAATAGACCAGGGGGGTCAGACTACTGTTTTTGGCTTGTAAATCAAAAAGTATAAGAGATAGATGAAATCCGATGACACGCTGCTGCTTCAGCATCAAAAGCTCTACAAAAGTCTCCATTGAGTCGAAGTTGTCAGATGATGCCTTATGGGAGTTACGGCCCCTTAAAGGTGAAAAATAGCATTTTTTCATGTTTTTGGCCTATGGAATGAAAACTATTGCAGATAGAGAAAAGCTGTTGCTTGCTTAAATGTTCAGCTCATTAAGCTCTACAAAAGTCTCCATAAGGTCAAAGTTGTCAGATGACCCCTTATAGGGGTTACGCAGGGTAGGAAATTCGTTGAAAAAAACAACCAGCCCTGAATTGAAATTCTACCTGTTTTTGCTATATAGCCAGTCAAATTCTCAGAAATTTTAGCCAGCCCTGCCCCAAAGTTACCAGTCTTGGGCTGGTGGGCAGGCTGTTATTTCCAACTCTGGGTTACGGCCCCTAAAAGGCAAAAAATAGAGTTTTTGGCCTATAGAATGAAAACTATTGCAGATAGAGAAAAGCTGTTGCTTGCTTAAATGTTCAGCTCATTTAGCTCTACACAAGCCTCCATAGGGTCGAAGTTGTCAGATGACCCCATATAGGGGTTACGGCCCCTTAAAGGCATAAAATAGTGTTTTTGGCCTATAGAATGAAAACTATTGCAGATAGAGAGAAGCTGTTGCTTGCTTAAATGTTCAGCTCATTTAGCTCTACACAAGCCTTCATAGGGTCGAAGTTGTCAGATGACCCCATATAGGGGTTACGGCCCCTTAAAGGCAAAAAATAGTGTTTTTGGCCTATAGAATGAAAACTATTGCAGATAGAGAAAAGCTGTTGCTTGCTTAAATGTTCAGCTCATTTAGCTCTACACAAGCCTCCATAGGGTCGAAGTTGTCAGATGACCCCTTATAGGGGTAACGGCCCCTTAAAAGGCAAAAAATAGTGTTTTTGGTCTATAGAATGAAAACTATTGCAGATAGAGAAAAGCTGTTGCTTGCTTAAATGTTCAGCTCATTTAGCTCTACACAAGCCTCCATAGGGTCGAAGTTGTCAGATGACCCCTTATAGGGGTTACGGCCCCTTAAAAGGCAAAAAATAGTGTTTTTGGTCTATAGAATGAAAACTATTGCAGATAGAGAAAAGCTGTTTCTTGCTTAAATGTTCAGCTCATTTAGCTCTACAAAAGTCTCCATAGGGTCAAAGTTGTCAGATGACCCCTTATAGGGGTTATGGCCCCTTATAGGCAAAAAATAGAGTTTTTGGCCTGTAGAATGAATACTATTGCAGATAGAGAAAAGCTGTTGCTTGCTTAAATGTTCAGCTCATTTAGCTCTACAAAAGTCTCCATAGGGTCGAAGTTGTCAGATGACCCCTTTAAGGGGTTGTGGCCCTTTAAAGGTGAAAAATAGTGTTTTTTGAATTGGAATGAAAACTATTGCAGATAGAGAAAAGCTTTTTATTGCTTAAACATTCAGCTCATTTAACTATACAAAAGTCTTCAAAGGGTTGACATTAAACCAGGTGAGCGATTCAGGCTCCTGGGAGCCTCTTGTTTATTTTTGGTCCGATTTTTAAAATCCTTTTTTCATTGGATTTCTTGTGAAAATCCCTGCCTTATTTTGTAATCAGATTTACAATATCTTTTACCGTTTTTGAGAAATTAGGGGTCAAAGGGCCAAAAATGTCAATTAATACATGTATATAAATAAGGCTTTTTGTATTAGATGATGTAAATATATATGTGTCAAAAATGCATTTTTAAGTCCACCACAGGATGCATGTGTCAAAAAGCTTTGTGAGTCCACCATGGGCTTCATGTGACCAAAGCAATGGTCTATCCATATTGGGCCTCTAACGTACAGGGTTCAACTTGTTGCGGTCTTATCATGCGGCGCGCGGCGTTGCTTTTTATTTGCACTGGTAATCATTAATTATTTACTGAAAAACGTTATTTTCACAAAATTTTACAACGAAATGGTAATCAAATAATCAAAAAGAAGGGGGTATGGTAATCATAATCACTCAAAAATGATCCTTGTAATTAAATATTCACCCTAAAAATGGTCTAGTAATCACATAATCAAGAACCCCATGATGACCCTCAATAATAGTTATTAGGGCCCCGGATCAAAGATGATCAACCCCTTTTCTTTTAAGTTTGTTCGTCCGTCCATCTCTATCTGTCTGTCCATCTCTGTCTTGTGAACACTTCAACTTAAATCTATAAGGCGTAGAGATCTGAAATTTTACATGTGATTCAGGACTTATTTCATTATTTAACCAATATTGGCCTGGCAATTCGCTCATGTATGAATCTATTAGCTATCCATAGTTAGTTATAGTATATCATAGTCTTGCGTTCGTTTCTGTCTCGTTATTCAAATTTAGTTAACGCTTATCTTCGTTACCCTTCGCAATAAGACTCTAAGCAAATTTACGTTTTCCAATGCAAGTCTTCGTTTCTATACGCTATTCATATTTTATCATCGTACTGATTCGTCGGGATCAGAATGGTGCGATGAAGGACGATGCATGACGAATGATAAAAGAATGATAAACGAACTACCGTACATTAAATAAGAGGTGCGATTTCAAACAGATGATAAACGAATTTTAAATTCGTCTGGAAATTTTGAACATGTTCAAAATTAACCGACGAATTTTAAGAATCGCAACTGTTAGTTCCGAAGGCTAACGAAACCGAAAACGAAGGGTAACTATGGTTTACTATTAATTACGATTACAAACTATTTTTAAAAAACTACTATTCGCCGGTCGTCGCAACCCTTATTTTATGCAATTCGGTTAAGTGTGAGGGGGCTTTTAGCATAAGAGCCACCTGAAGTTAACTTTAGCCTAGAGCGACCTTAAGTTAACAGCAATGAGGATTTTATTTATCATTTGACTTGAGTAATATAAAACCAAGGAATTATATATTATCTATATAATTCCTTGATAAAACTATATATTTCATTTATATTTCTTATTTTAAAATTATTACCATATTTTATTCCGTTATTTTTTTAAGAATAATTTGAAACACAACTATTTAAGAATATTTTTTATTACATTATTAATTTACTTTAAAGATACCTATGTATTTATCTATCAAAATGAAATGTTTATTTTTTTTAAATACTCTTTGTTAATAAGATTTGTAAATTTTAAGAGAAAAAAATTATTTCAATAAAAACATTATATTTTAATAACTATCTCAACAAAAACATTTTTAAATAATATTTTTAATTGTTGAAAATAATTATTTATTTTTAAACATTTAATATTTCTTTATTTACATTTTTTTTTATATCAGAAAATATTTATAAGCACGAACAAAGGTAATACAGCATGTATAGTATACTATTTCTTCTTTGAGGCGAGAATAATAAAGCATATGAAAAACAGCTCAACAAGAACAGAATTCCTGGGTACCCCAACGAGCGTAGGTTTTAGGTTTTTATACGACCGCAAAAAAATTGCAGACATATTATGGTATGATGCTGTCGTTGTTGTTGTTGTTGGAATGGATTGGCATGTTGCTCGGAGCATGGAAGTAATATTTGTATATTACTTCCATGCTCGGAGTGACTTCTCCCAATGCTAAATTTATAAACAAAAAATTGTGCTCATTGAGTCACTGAAATTCTTCGAATCAATGTGATTGATTGAAGATTGGAAGGGTCATTGCGTTATATTTTTTGTCACTGCATGAATGAAAAACTGCGCTAAAATAAGTCACTAAAGGCATGGCAATAGTCAAGAAAATGGCTAAATTTATTTTCTTTACAAATTTACAGAAAATGTTTTTTTAATGATCCATAAGCCTATATTTGTTGAACATTTGAAAACTGTCTCAGCTGAAAATCGTTAAGCTATACCTGTATAATTTGTTTATTTGTTGTTTATTATGTTATTTGAATTTCCATGCATGATTTGGGGGTCCCAGCAGGATGTACCGGCACCATATCAAAGGAGATTTTAATTAAAATCTCTATAATTCCTAAACAGATTGAAATATTTTTACCAAAAAATCAAAATATTTTATTTCTTACATTCTGAAACCATTTAGATCATCTATAATGACATAACACAAAAACATTATGTCCTTAGTGCACATTTTGGGTCCTATGTGGTGTTTAGAGCTACCCATTTTTGTCCGGATTTCACGGAGTGAAAATCTGGACTGGGAAAATATTTTCATAACAGTTTTCCTGTGTAACCCTATGTAAACAATGTTACCATTGTAACCTATTGTAACCCTGTGTAACCCAATGTAACCCTATGTAACCAATGTAACCATTGTAACCTATTGTAACCCTGTGTAACCCTATGTAACCAATGTTACCATTGTAACCTATTGTAACCCTGTGTAACCCAATGTAACCCTATGTAACCAATGTAACCATTGTAACCTTTTGTAACCCTGTGTAACCCAATGTAACCCTATGTAACCAATGTAACCATTGTAACCCTGTGTAACCAATGTAACGATTGTAACCCTATGTAACCTATTGTAACCCAATGTAACCCTATGTAACCAATGTAACCATTGTAACCTTTTGTAACCTTGTGTAACCCTATGTAACCAATGTAACCATTGTAACCTATTGTAACCCTATGTAACCAATGTAACCCTGTGTAACCCAATGTAACCCTATGTAACCAATGTAACCATTGTAACCCTGTGTAACCCTATGTAACCTATTGTAACCCTGTGTAACCCAATGTAACCCTATGTAACCAATGTAACCATTGTAACCTTGTGTAACCCAATGTAACCATTGTAACCTATTGTAAGCCTTTGTAACCCTATGTAACCAATGTAACCATTGTAACCTTGTGTAACCCTGTGTAACCCAATGTAACCCTATGTAACCAATGTAACCATTGTAACCTTTTGTAACCCTGTGTAACCCAATGTAACCCTATGTAACCAATGTAACCATTGTAACCTTTTGTAACCCTGTGCAACCCTATGTAACCAATGTTACCATTGTAACCTATTGTAACCCAATGTAACCCAATGTAACCCTATGTAACCAATGTAACCCTGTGTAACCCCATGTAACCTATTGTAACCCTGTGTAACCCAATGTAACCCTATGTAACCAATGTAACCATTGTAACCTATTGTAACCCTGTGTAACCAATGTAATGATTGTAACCCTATGTAACCTATTGTAACCCAATGTAACCCTATGTAACCAATGTAACCATTGTGACCTTTTGTAACCCTGTGTAACCCTATGTAACCAATGTAACCATTGTAACCCTATGTAACCAATGTAACCCTGTGTAACCCAATGTAACCCTATGTAACCAATGTAACCATTGTAACCCTGTGTAACCCTATGTAACCTATTGTAACCCAATGTAACCCTATGTAACCAATGTAACCATTGTAACCTTGTGTAACCCAATGTAACCCTATGTAACCATTGTAACCTATTGTAACCCTTTGTAAGCAATGTAACCCTATGTAACCATTGTAACCTATTGTAACCCTTTGTAACCCTATGTAACCAATGTAACCAATGTAACCATTGTAACCTATTGTAACCCAGTGTAACCCTATGTAACCAATGTAATCTATTGTAACCCTGTGTACAGGCCTGGGGTAATGCAAATGCGTAATGCAAATGCATTGTAATCATTACATTTTTTGTCAGTAATGCAAAGTAATGTGTAATGCACAATTTCTGCATTACATGTAATGTAATGTAATGCATTACTTAGGTCAAAAATTGTGTAATGCACCCATTACATTGCATTACATTGCATTTCTTTTTTTCTTATTTTGTGTGACTGAAAAATTATTTTATTTTCTAATTCAAAAATTTTATTAAAAAAATAGTCTGATTTAATCAAAAACAGAATTTTGTCAATTACCCCTTAACATGCTTAATCCAATAATATTATATACTTATGTATTTACATGTACTTTTATTAATTTAGCAACATGACACTATGTATGTCTTTATCAAAATAAGAAAAAAGACCCTAAAATAAAAAAAAAACCTTTAAAAAATATCCTTAAAATAGCTTCATTTGAAATCACCTTTTTGATGTTTGCAATTAAGTTGTCTTAAGGCAAAAACAGTGACATTTTTATTGTACTAATTTGTTTTTATAACAATTAGATGTTTTCACTAATTGAGGTCACATTTTATGAAAGGACAAAAGACCAAGGGATTAGGTCTTAAATATAAATTATTTGTAAAAACAAAAATGACTTGCCTGTCTATAGTAAACTTGCAGAAAACAATTCTATTCAACAGGGTTTCAAAATTGAAAAAAAATATATAATATTATTTTTATAATTATGATAATATTTTCAATACATGGTCATTTATGTTTTTAATTATTTATGTCTTGAAACTGTGATAATTGTAGATGTACATATGTAAAGCGCTTAGAGTAATTTTTATTGATTATATAAAGCGCTTAAAAATATTGTAAATAATAATAATAATAATTTGTAACCAATTTACAGTAAATTAAATCATGTTAAATTAGTTGGCTTATTTCTGTTGGTATACAGATTGTGACCATTTGTACCACTGTTTAGTACGAACTGGATTGACAATATATATTCTCTGTAATTTCAAATCCATATATCTTTGCAAAGAATTTTGATATTTACTTTTTAAAATTTTTTATTTACTGATTCATATTTAAATATGTAATAACCCACAGACACTTGTTTCTATCAATAAGGGGGTCGACTATATACAAAAGTCTTTATTTTATATAAAGTCATCCCCCCTCTTATTGATATGTCATAATCATTACACATTAGATACATAAATAATTTCAAAATATTGTATACACTATACAGAAGGCCAAACAAAACAATATGTGTGTTTCCTATTACATGTCTAAAAAATTAGGTAGTTAGGTAGGTTTATTTAAATTTTTTTCACAATTTTTAACCTTGAGTAAATGGAGAGTGGAATTAAAGTTTAACGGCGCTTAAGCAAAAATGGCAATAAAAATGTGGAAGGCATCGAAAAATAGGTAGGGTTGGGTAACGGGAAACATTGGCCAAACAAAATAATAGTGTCTTTTGCAAATGACCTATTAGAAGTACAAAAAGATTCACCTATAAATATCTAATCAAAATGTAATGTGTAATGCAATGCATTACACAAGCAAAGTAATGGTAATGTAATGCATTACAGAGGAGAAAAAAAGTAATGGTAATGAAATGTAATGACAAAATTAGTAAAGTAATGGTAATGCCATGCATTACTTTGCATTGTTATTGACCCCAGGCCTGCCTGTGTAACCCAATGTAACCCTACGTAACCAATGTTAGCATTTATTTTTTCTGTTGAGGATAACCTATCTCCCGTACATAAGGTTACATATTCTTGGCATAGTGTAACCAATGTAACCCCATGTAACCATTGTCTTTATGGGGGTTACAAAACAAGAGCACCTGAATTTGGTGCACATTTTAGGACATATCTACACATTGTTGTACACTTTGACAGGTACACATGTATTTGGACACCTCGGCCACACTTTATTTCGTCCATAGGAAGTCTCCGCCATAGACACTTTGGCCATACATGTTTCAGCCATACTATGTAGATCTCAGATGTATATATCATGATATATAGGGACTTAGTCTATATTCTTAGTAAATTGTTAGTCACTTTTTTTTCAAAATGTATTAATCGAATTGTCTTAACTGACAGATAATATGATACTTGTTATTAACAAAAAATATTTTGAATGAAGTAATACGTAATACATGTAGGCAGATGTAAAAAGCATACTGCAGCCTAGGAAACTTATTCATTTTTATTGGAACGGTTATTATAAGGAACTTTTACATGTCTTTATACTATATATTGCACAGTTGATAGATTTTAGACACGATTTTCAGGTTAGACTAGATTTACTTCTTCGTTTTTTTTTCTGTGCATTTTTTTTTTGGCAAATATTCTCATATAGTCATTAGTATTTATCATGTTTATATGAAATATTCATATCATTGTGGTATGATACTAACACCTCTGGTCTGATTATCTGTATTTGCCATTGCAAATGATGCGGAGATTTGAACTATTTTAGCTTGCGGTGACTGTCTACATAGACCTCTAATATAAATGTCGTTTTTAGCTCACCTGGACCGAAGGTCCATGTGAGCTATTGCCATCACTTGGCGTCCATCGTCGTCCGTCGTCGTTAACTTTTCTTTGAAAATCTTCTCCCATGAAACGACTGAAGGGATTGCTTTGAAACTTTGCACACTTCATCTATGGGATGTCCTCTACCAAGATTGCACAAATGGTGACCGCCGTCCAAACAACATGGCCGCCATTACTAAAAATAGACCAGGGGGGTCAGACTACTGTTTTTGGCTTGTAAATCAAAAAGTATAAGAGATAGATGAAATCTGATGCCACGCTGCTGCTTCAGCATCAAAAGCTCTACAAAAGTCTCCATTGAGTCGAAGTTGTCAGATGACCCCTTACAGGAGTTACGGCCCCTTAAAGGTGAAAAATAGCATTTTTTCATGTTTTTGGCTTATAGAATGAAAACTATGACAGATAGAGAAAAGTTGTTGCTTGCTTAAATGTTCAGCTCATTTAGCTCTACAAAAGTCTCCATAGGGTTGTAGTTGTCAGATGACCCCTTATAGGGGTTACAGCCCCTAAAATAACATTTTTCATGTTTTTGGCCTATGGAATGAAATCTATTGCAGATAGAGAGAAGCTATTGCTTGCTTAAATGTTCAGCTTATTTAGCTCTACCAAAGTCTCCATAGGGACAAAGTTGTCAGATGTCCCCTTATAGGGGTTACGGCCCCTAATATAACGTTCTTTCATGTTTTTGGCCTATGGAATGAAAACTATTGCAGATAGAGAGAAGCTATTGCTTGCTTAAATGTTCAGCTTATTTAGCTCTACCAAAGTCTCCATAGGGTCAAAGTTGTCAGATGTCCCCTTATAGGGGTTACGGCCCCTAATATAACGTTCTTTCATGTTTTGGCCTATAAAATGAAAACTATAGCAGATATAGAGAAGCAGTTGCTTGCTTAAATGTTCAGTTCATTTAGCTCTACAAAAGTTTTCATAGGGTCAAAGTTGTCAGATAACCCCTTATAGGGGTTATGGCCCTTAAAATAACGTTTTTTCATGATTTGGGCCTACGGCTACAGAATGGAAACTATAGTAGATAGAGAAAATCTGGTACTTGCTTAAATGTTCAGCTCATTTAGCTCTAGAAAAGTCTTTTTAGGGTCGACATCGAGACCAGGTGAGCGATTCAGGCTCCTGGGAGCCTCTTGTTTTTCATTCTTAAACTTATAAGTCCCCTAGACACAAAGAAGGGGCGTGTGAGTTCCAAGGAGTCTTCAAATGACACGAGTTTTTCAAGAAATCTTGTCTAAGATCCATAAAATTTGATGCATAGTATTCGGCTAATTATTTCTTAATTGAATTATTATATTTCAGCTTGACTGTTGTTCTGGTTAATCATCAAAGCCATGTTGTTTGTGACACACACTAACACTTGATTTAATTTCAATTTAAATCAATTAACTTTAACTTTACTTTTTGAATGAATTAAAAAAAAAATGCTATCATTTATATTTAATAAATTTTCGACGCAAACTTTTCATTTTTGAAAGACGAACTATGTACGCTTCATCTTTATACAGTTACCAATAGCATATAGACCTGTAACTAATATAATTATCTAATATACAGGTCTGGATGCCGATAGTTGAAAATCAATTTGTCAAAAAATTCATCAAAATAAATAGGAGGCCCATTTTTAAAACCATGGCCGAGTTGTCCTTATACAGTATGACCGACCTCTACTAGGGCCGATGTGTCTATGGACAAAGTGTCCATGGCTGAAGTCATAGTATGGACAAAGTGTTCCGAAAGCCTTTGACATACATGTATACAGAACTTAAGTCTTAAACTTGGTTAACTAATTGTATTCTACATGTAAATGTTTAATCTTGTGCCTAAATTATTTGCTTAGTTACCATACCGTTTGCTTCATTTCTCACTGTCAGGGTTAAGAATCCCGCCCATTACTTTCAAGGGAGCACAGCAAACCAATTGGCTGTGCTTAAATACGCTTTATGACCCGGGCTCATTATTTTTCATAAGTATGTATTATTTGACATCATCATTGACCATGTTGACTTTTGAAGGTGTAATTATAGTAATTAACCTTATTATAATTTTGATGTTGAACTTGAATAAGAATAAGGTTTTTTACTTGTAAAATGTATCTAGGTAAAGATGCCTTTTAACTGCTTCAATATGCAAGTAAATAAAACTGACTTAAGTAGGTTAAAAGATTTCACTTTATTCAGTGGGAGCTGTGACTGAAAGAATCCCATCCTAGAAGTAATGCAACAGGAACATATATGAATTTTTAGCTAAAAGTTACATAAATAATGGTAACAGGAGCTTGTGCCATGAAAAAAAATAGTGAATACTTATGGCACTTGACTGTAGATTGTACAAAAGGTTTAGGAATTGTGTTCATTCCATCATAAAACTATATACATGTACAAATATTTATTCCTACTTATAAACAATAATATTTATTGTTATTTTAAAAAAAATAACACACCAAATGGTCATCCCTGCCCGCCATGCCTGAAAGAGCAAAGACAAAACCAGTGAACACGAACGAGAACTGCATGAACAGAACCATGAGAACAGACAACACAAAAACATAATAAAACAAAAACAACTGAATAACAATCAACAGCACAAATTCAAGGTGTAAAAAGAGTGAACTCTGGTGCTACACAAGAGTAAGCAGTGCCTGTTTGCTATAGCATGCCCACATCCTGCTGTTAATGGTCAATTCAGCATGTCCAATCGGGTAAAAAGGACGAAAAGCCCTATGACAAACCAACATATGCACTCATCTGAAAGATAGAACTCAATATTTGTTTATTAGTGCATGATGTCTTCCATAAAATTTCTTCAGTGAACACAACAACTGAGGAGCAACATTACCCTGTGTTTACAATTTTTGTCTTAGACTCGACACTTTACCAAGGAAATCAATGTAAGTCCCACAAGCTCTGGAATAATGAATCTGAAAATTGTGATATATGTACATAAAATTCATAAGCAGGAGTGGACAGAATGTTGCTTCACAAGAAGGGAAAGTTGACAATTGAAAAGTTGAAGTCATCAGGTTTGTCATAGAGCTTAGCCTCTGTTGAAAGTCTTCCTTGCATTATATAATGAGACATATATCTAGATATAAAGCAGACTTCCAAAAATCTGTTATATCTTTTTTGTCCCACAAGTTCTTTGTGATATTTGAGATTGGGAAAGACACCAAATCAAACAAGTTCTATATAAAATATATTTTCATTTACTGATAAATTTAACAATAGTTTATTAAAAGATATATCATGGTCTTTTACTTTTTTGGTTTATTATTGCAGATTCACTTTAGATGATGGAAGATGATGATGATTTTGAAGAACAACTGAAGCAGGAAGAATTACAGAAACTCAGAGAGGAAGGAAAAGACCCTGGAACATACAAAGATAAGGATGGAACGGAATATGAATGGGACCAAGACAAAAAAGCTTGGTTTCCTAAAGTAATTTAATATTATTTAACATGTTTAAGATGTACATGTATACTAGAAAGGTAAAACAATAAAGAAACAAATCATATAGAAACTAAAAAAAGCAAACCAAAGCATCATGCACATACATGTGATTCTCCCGCCAAGGGACAAAATTTCCTGACTTTTTGTGTAATCTCCCGCTTTAGTTTTATAGACATTTTTGTTGTTCAGTCATAAAACATTTCCAGTGTTTAAGATGTTGCAATTAGGCAGACATAAATTTAACAGGTAAAGGTGTTAATTCATGGTTTAAAGCCATAATAGACCCCATACATGTAATTGTATGAACAGTTGGAGATTAATCAGTGAAGCTAGGTACATTTGGCACAGGCTTGTGGCCTTGATTGACATTGTAATGCAATTTTAATGAGTGTTGAAAATCTCCCAGTATTTTGTCCCATCCCCAGCAGTTTTGTCATCACGGATCTGTCACATGTATACATGTATATATATTTTTTTAAAGTAATTCATGTAAAAAATAATGAGATGTGAAATGAATATATGCTTTGAACATGTTAAACATCATTTCAGATAAATCAGGTTATTTTTTATTTATAACTGTTACACATAACCGTTTTCATTTGTACATATATATGTTTGTATTTTGTTTTTGTTAATATTTGTGCCTTTCTATTAAAGATTACAGAGGATTTTATTGCTCAGTATCAAATGAACTATGGTTCTCATCCAGCAACAGAATCACAGGGGGAAGGTGACACACAGAAAGACAGTTCCGAACAACAAAACTATGATTATAACGAATATTACAAATATTACGGAAATTATTATCAAGGTCAAGGTGAGAAGAAATCAGATGAAAATGAGGAAGGTACATGTAGTGAAGATAAAAGTGATTCAGGTGATACTAAAACCAGTATACCAAGTCTAGAAGGTTTAGATGTAAATAGCGAAGAATATGCAAAGCGTTACCATGAATACATGTCATATTACTATGGAGATGATTATGCAAATTATTATAATCAAGTGGAGGTTCAGGGTGAAGTTCAATCAGAAGGTCAAGGTCAGAATGAGAAAAAGGGAAAGAAGAGGAAAAAGAAGGGGGAAAATAAACCAGAAAATCCACCACCCAAAAGGGAAGAAGGTATAGAATACTACTCTTAGAAGAGACTTCTCATCTAGATTTTTTTGCTTTCTTACATTTACATGTATATTTTATATACCTATCATATTCGATTTAATTCAATGTTGTTGTTTTTCTTTCATAAAAGACATTATTTTGTTTCTCATGGAGATTCAACACACTAAATGACTTAAAGATTTAAATGGTGTCCAGCTTTAACAAAAAGATGCACATTGTATTAGCTTAGAACACATGTAGAAGGTTAAATGAAAAAAAAAAGTGACACAATGAAATTAGATTTATATACATCTGTTTTTTTGTTTATATCCAGAAATGGGTCTTTCGTTAATAATCTAGGGATTTGTTTGAATCTTATGTATTGTATTTTTAGCCTGGGCCAATGCAAGGCAGCAAGCAGTGACCTCTGGTCATGTTAAAAATGCTAGCTAATCCATTGTGATTTTTTAAATTGCTGTTTCTTTAATGTTGGTTGTGTTGTGTACACTTATTCCACATCTCTTTATCGTCTATGTATGTTATACATACCAGAGAACAAATACAGATCAATATATTGCTTTATATCTTCATGTATTAACTTTGAAATGAACAATTTAGATTTATCACAACCTTGATCAAGTTAATTGAAAAAACAGGGATGAATTCGAAGATAGAGTTGTCTTCCTTGGGCCAGTTTTAAACAAAAAATAACATTCAATCAAGTTGTATATATACATGTATGAATTGATCAAGTCTTCTCAAATGCAGTTTGAACATTATATCATTACATCTTGAAAACAATTTTCAAATTAATTGTTTTTTACATCTTAATATTTATTTCATTATTAGGTTGGTTTGATGTAGATGATGAAAAGAACACAAATGTTTATGTTTCTGGTCTTCCCTCTGATATAACTAATGATGAATTCAAAGAACTGATGACTAAGTATGGTTTGATCATGTTTGATCCAATCCTTAAGCAGCCCAAGATCAAATTATATGTCGATGATGAAGGAAATCCCAAAGGTGATGGAAGATGCTGTTTTATAAAGGTAATAAATTAGTGGCAGATCCAGATATTTAAACAAGGGGGGGGGGGCACTTTGGTTATTCTTCTTCTTATTTCTCAAATATAAAACCTAATTTTTGAACCAAAAGGAGGGGGGCTTGGCACCACTCTGAATCTACCCCTGTAAATAATATATATTTTTATTTCTATGCTTCATGTACTATGGTACATATATGTAAGACTTGTACAAAAGTAAGCAAATATAAAATCTAGCAATAAGCAAGCTATCTGTGTTTTTCCACAATAAACACTCTATACAGTTATTCTGGAAAAGTAGAAAACTACAGTTTTCAAACAACTCATTATTAACATTCAAATACTTCCAATTTTTTGGAGAGTTTTTAAGTATTTACATCAAATTGATTATTTTAAAATTTTACATTCTTTGTAAAAATTGTGAAGACAATGACAACATACAAAGACTAAGGTCATTGGTTTGACATGCAATCATTTATTTTCTGACATGCCAATATGCCTATTTTGCATACCATATAAGACTTACCAAAATTTTTCCTCATTTTGATACTCTCATGACTGTAAACATGGTAAATGTACTTATTTTTGCATAGTATATACTTTCATGGATTTTGCAGTCAGCCATTTTTCGTGAAATTTAATACCAATGAAAAAGTAATATTTTGTATCTATAGAACACAGAAGTAGGTACCTTTGAGTAAACAGCCAAATTATAATAAAAGTACCAGTGAAAATAAGAACAAATAAAATATTGCATCTTTGCAAATTTTACCTTTCAGTCTGAGTCGGTAGATCTTGCCTTGAAGTTATTAGATGGATCAGATGTACGAGGAAGCACAGTCCATGTAGAAAAAGCTCAGTTTTCACTCAAAGGCAAATATGATCCTTCAAAGAAAAAGAAGAAGCTATCAAACAAAGAAAAGAGAAAATTTAAAGAAAAACAACAAAAGTAAGACATGCAAATTATTCATTTAAACCCCCCCCTGACACACGATACAAAATTAAAAAAGAAAAATTGCAAACAAAGGGTTCTAACAGAGGAATTGAAAATTATATGTCCGTTTTGTGTTATCCTACATACATGTATATACTATCCCTATCAAACTTAATTATTAATTCTGGGAACTTTGATAGCTGGTAAATTGATACAGCCCTGATAAAATAAAACAATTGCGTTCATTGGTGCTAATTCGAATTACCGCATACACATGTAAGAGTTTTTTTTTTCGTTGATTTCAGACCTGTCAACTTTCACACATCTAGTCCCAATATTGCATCTTATAATTTCTTTGATCTATTAATTTTTCATTTGATCTTTCAATTTTTTTGCAAATCTTGTGCAAACAGCTCATCAAAACTTGACAGCCCTGAGATTTAAATTTTTCTTTGTTTGTGGACATGGTGGAAGTCATCGGGAAGTGATAATAAGAACACATGAAATTTTAGTTGTTTGTTTCAAAAGTACAATATGTACGTGTATATGAGACCGTGAGAATTACTCACAAATGAAACATCCCTTTTTACTCCAAAATTTTCACACTTTATATGGTAATTTACTATTCAGTACATGGAATCTTGAGCATTGCTTTCCCAATTTGACATGTAAAAGGATAAAACAAGTGAAAATGTGACTTAAAAACTCAATTTATTTATGCATACATAATTATATGAATTATTGATGATTCCTACTGTTTTTTCCTTAAAACAGGTTGTTTGATTGGCGACCTGAGAAGAAGTTAGAATCATGTACCAGACCAAAGCATGAAAGGGTGATGGTTCTAAAGAATATGTTCAGTCCTAAAGAATTTGAAGTAAGTTGTTGTTTAGAAAAAAAGATTATTTTTAGGAGGATATTGGAATCACCCTGTCAAGCTGTTTGTCTGTCAGTACTCATATGGCATAGACCCAACTACTGAAACTGCTGAATGGATTTTGATGAAACTTAATATTAAGAAAGACCATCATTTGGAGTTGTGCATGAAAAAAAAAATTGTTGCTTTTAAGTTCATCATTATGAGTATAGATCAAGCGATCTGCAAATTTTTTCTGGAATAATGATCCCTTAAAAATATGGGACGGTAGAGAATATGTTTTTATTTTTGCAATATTTCAAAATGCATGTAATTCTTGGGGTACACTATAGATTTTCAGGATAAAATCATTGAATTCACAGTATATTGAAGTGGTGCACTTTAATGCATCTCCTCTGGGATGTATATTAGTTCCACAACTTATTCAATATGCCAGAGCCTGTACAAAGTTTTCTGATTTTTTGACACAACACCGTTATTTCTGTGATCCGCTTTTAGACCAAGGTTGTTAATAAATTTGTCTCATACAGTCTCTAAAAGTTTTTTTTACGATATCAGCAACTGGTAGAAAAATTATACCAGATGAAATGATTTGTGATGGTGTTAAAATTAGGTTTTATTTATGACTCATAACCTTGTTGTTGTTTGTGTTACCAGACCCTAACATTACAATGGAACAAAGAAGTTTGGCACCATAAAATCTGGTTTAACCCACCATTTCTTTTGGCATGCTTATACCAAGTCAATACCATAGCGATTTTCAATTTTTTTGGTGGGTCTTTGTCTTGTTTTGCTTTTTTTCTTGGACATATGATATTAATCATCCCAGCCTGGGTGGCCGAGTGGTCTAAGGCGCTGGTTTAAATACCACACTATTGATCACTAGCTGATCACATCTCAGCTGGTGTTCGAGTCCCGTTTGTATTAAACAAAAAAGGGACTTCCCAACTGTATATGATTAGGTTTGTCAGTTACCTGCCCAAGGTCGGTGGTTTCCTCCAGGTACTCCGGGTTTCTCCACCAATAAAACTGACCGCCCCACATGACCCAGGTGCGTCGATATAGGGCTTTAAACACCAACACACACACACACACCAGTTGGGTAGTTTTTGTGACTGTTATTTATGACACATCACCAAAGACCTGAATATAACTCTATTATACCATGTATACAGCTCTTTGATATAACTGAATTTTCTAATTTGCATTAAAATCCTTTTAAACATTTATGATTGAATTATATAAACGAGCAAAGGTAAGTAAATTAACATAGAGTATTAGACCATTTGTTAATCAAAGGGAATATAAGTAAAATTAAACCTTCCTTTAATTTACAAGAAAAAATTAAAAAATTGGAAAATTTAAGTGTAGGCAAAAGACTAATGGCTCCTATGCACCTGTGGTTTTTGTCCTGTGCATCTTAAAGATTATAACTGTAAACAAACTTATATTTGCGACTACTTAATTTTGTGTTATTGAGTTGTTGGGTCTTTTGGTGGCAAATTATTGGTTTTACACTGTTTAAGAAAATGAATCAATTCCCAAAATCAGTTGTCCTGGAAAATTTGATGGTTTACAGTTCATTGGTATATTCTGCTGAACTATTCAGACACTGCTTAACAGACCTTAATCATGTAAATGCCTTGGGTAAAAAAAAAACCAAAAAAACCCTATTTTTTTGGTGTGGGAAAATAGGAGACTTTACTCGTGCAGGCACAAACAAAATTTGATTTAAAGTTTTTTTCTGTGTTGCCGGTATGATATTTGTCAGCATATACCAGTTATATTGTCTCTTTGATCACACTTTTATTGAACAGGCTTTTATGGGCTTATAGGTATAATGTATTAATTTTCTTTCACAACTAGGGACATTGTTATGGTAATAATAAAATAATGATATATTTTTCACAGAATCAATTATACCTTGAAAATCAATTAAAGATAACTAGTGAATAAGTACCCTATTTATTTTGAGGAAATTTTATTTAACTGCAATTTAACTGTCACAAAAAATATGATTCCACTTGGGAAAGCCAATTGATGGATATTGCAATGTAATAATAAATGTCTTACCAGTAATAAAATAACTATAAATGCTTTTTCTTTCCCTGGAACATTTTAGAATTAATTTTTTTCTCAAAACTTTATTCAACATAAATGTATCTGTGATGCTATATATGTTTTTGATTTGCCAATGCAAGACTCTGAGCAGCAACCACTTGTAACATTGAAGGCTGGTGGCTGTTTTCTATTGTGAATTTATAAATTGCTGCTGCTGAATGTATGAAGTTAAATGTGTCCCATACACTTCTTCTAACTTCAGTAGCGTAGCTTGCACTGAGGCAACCGAGGCACTTGCCTCTGTAGAAAAATTGACAAGTGAAAAAATAAAAACATGGGGGGAAAAGATTCACTCTAAAAATTAAACAAAAGAACGTTACTCAGAATGTTCCTTGGTTGTTGGTGTTAAATCAGTTGGAGTCAAGTTTGTTATCAATTCCTCTAGTCTTTGCTCAACATATTCTTAGGTACAAATGTATGAATTGCGTTCCGTAGCTTTCACAATCTCTGTAGAAAACTGGCATGTAGAGAACTCGGATGCATGTATATAGTGAAAGCCCGCATCCCGCACAGCTTGGTATAAATTAAAATAAAGGATCAAATAACATGGAAAGCCTTTAGCGATTTTGGAGGCAGGGTAACCATAAGAACAACGCAAGTTGAAGAGTCCACACAGAGCTTGTGCGGGTACAGTCTCTCGATAAAGTATTTTTTTGACAGTTGTATTGCTAAGCTCAGTGTTTTGACATAAAGACTAATTCCTGTTGTTAATACTAATATCAATTCTAATATCTACACATTACATCTTAAAGTCCAGCGATGAAAGATATCTGGGAAAGAAATACTACATGTCAGAACCTGAAACCGAGCTATATTTAGCACTTGTTCTAGCTAATGCGCATAAAGTTATTAATTTTCCGTCCGTCCGACTTCCCCAAAGTAATTTTTGTAGGTAGTGGTCCATGCATAGCTGTTTGTACAATAGTAATACTTTTTAAAGAAAACTCCAGAATCAATCATATATTGCCCCTAATTGGTGTAATTTTGCAAAAAAGATATGATATGATATGATGCTATAATATGTTCATATTCAACAGTTAATACTTAGATATAGGAGAATAGGTGTACGCTAATAAAATCAGTGGTAACAATAAAGACTGCCAGCCGCCTTTAATGTGACTAGTGAACCCTGCTTGGCCTTTTCCAATCAGTGGTCCCAGATCCAAAATACGAAATACCTCCTTTCTGGACAGAGCAAAACTATAACACTAAAGATGATCAAAGATGAAGTCAAAGACAAACATAACCTTTTGTGGCAAAGATTACTTGCTAAGGACAGACACACACGAATGAAATTTAAACTAGTTTGTTTTGGCCCTGTGACGGATAACTTTCATGATTATAAAAAATACTGTTCATCGATTAACGAAAGTTATATATGATTTTAAGTCAAGGTATGCCACATTCATACCTAAGTTTTGCACTTCAACAAAAATCAGTTAAATTAATGGTTAAAGAGGGAAATATTCTGATTCAAATATTTCTTTTTATATAAACTTTTTGTCAGTCTCTTATGAAACTGACTTATTGACATCATAAAATCTGTTGGTTTCATACGCAAAATCACATATTTTTTTCGGCAGACCACCCACCAGGGGGCTTCAACGGCAGCCCCCTGGACCCCTGCCTCGGTTGATATTAAACCCAAGCTACGCTACTGAACTTCCAAACTTTCCCCTGTTGTCTATTAGAGGCTGATCAGTGCAGCACATGCCAATTGTATATGGTTTGATATCATGGTAATGGTTCTATTATAAAGATGGTGTAAAATGTATTTGTCCTTGTGGCAGATCGAGAAATTTTCAAACAGGGAGTGGGCCATTGTAAAAATTCTTCTGGGACCATTGTTGGTACAGTTCGTAACCAAATTTCTTTGTCAAATGAGAATGGTGTGCAGCATTCTGGTCCTGTATCTGCCTTTTTGTCCTTCAAGACTTTTCACAATTACAGTCTCAAACATTATGTTGGAAATTTTTAAAGAATCCTTCACTTTGTCTGTGTAAAAACCTAAGACAAAAGCCTTATGCAACATCAAAAGCCTGCTGCATGTATCGGTATAAAGATATTGTGTTTCAGCATTTACTATGTAGTATATTTTATAACTAAATAACATGGAAGAAACTCTTTTATTAATAATGCAAGAAAACATTCATGCTGAAGTACCACTTAGCATTTTAAGTGGCCAATCTGACCTCTACATTCCAGCAAATAAGTTTTAGTACTTGGAATAATTTGGTAATTGGAATATAAGATTTTTCTTTGATGGCTATGAGAAAATATTGTGTAAAGTTGTAAATTTTCAAATTACCCTAATTTGATTTATTTTGAGGGTGAGAGAATGTTCTCTAGTTCCATATATTTTGTTATTTAAAAGTTGAACTAAATGATTTTTAACGTGTCTCATATCCAAATGTATGCTACTACAACGCAATTATTGAGAATGTGGAACTCCCTCTGTCATGTCTTTGGGTCCAAGATTTTTTTTTTTTTTGTGAAAAACTTTGAGAGGTAAAGGTTTGAAATAAGCACAGTGATGAAATACCATTTAAGGATTCACATATTAAAATAATCATGTATGTAAATCCATCATGTATATCAAAATTTTGTTTAAAACTTGGATTATTTTTTGGTTTCCTGATTTTGTCTTTTCTAAAAAAGAATACTGTAAAAAATGCATGTGTCAATTTACATCCCTTGGCTTAGAAGTTTTATTCAAATTTGAGTAATTGATTTGCAAATCAGTGAAGGGGTATTTTGTATTGGCCATCAAAGGTTCCACTTTCATTCACATAAAACAACAGCCAGGAAAAGCTTAGAATTTAGATTTATAAATAAAAAGACCTCTCATTCCTACTTAGAATTGACACCTTTGCACGAATCCAGAGGCCATTTACACTGCATTTTACATATTAAGCATATAGCTTGTTTTCCAGTCTAAATTACACCAAAATGTATTATCATTCATTGTGAAAATAATTATGAAAAAAAACCTAGAGCTTTTGAAAAAAGGATTCAAATTTTATGTTTCAACATCAGTGTAACCCTGTAGTAAATAAATAAACAAATTATTGTTTTATTCATGGAATGATGCAAATTGAAGGGCGATAATGTCAAAACAGTTTGTCATCTTTTCCAAACATTTATTGTTTATTTTTATTCTTGGTAAATTCATTCATACATGCAAGGTAAAGAAGACATAGCCCAGACAGACAAAGGCCAATAAAAAAAATATCTGAGATTTTCGATTTTTTTAGTCGCCTGAAAAATTGTTATTATTTTTTTGGCAAATTATGTTTATTTGTTTTGGTCAAGTTCCTTTAAAATGGGGAAATATTTTATCGAAATGAATTGAAAGTAAAAAATGAAATTTTCTTGCCTGCCAAATATTTTCAAGAAATTTGGATGAGAATCTAAAAATTATTTTATGATGGCCTGAAGTAAAAAAACTCAATTAGTTCTACTACTTTTCATAAACAAGCAAAACTGAAACCTAAAACCTTATGCCAATTTCATAAATTATGTAATTAAAACATCACAAGGGAGAAAAAATGACTAAAAAACATAGCACAATTTATTTTTCAAAAGATAATGTATTATACAGTCATGAATGGACCCAGTTAGCCACGTGGAAGCATGTTTAGAATGACATAAAATATGTTACCAACGGCATTCCATACATTTTCTACACAAACAATTCGTATTAGCAACAGCAGCCAACAAATTCCAAAGTGTAGTAGTATGATTATTTCAATATTTCATTATATATATTGAGACCATTACTAAGGTATATAAAAAATGGCAAAGATTTTTGTTCCTGAAAGTTTAGATGGATTCTGATGAAACTTGTCAGGGGTGAAGATGATATGCAGATGTTTTAATTAGAGAAATGATGTCTATTAATTAATGTCTTGTGTCAAAGTCTGTTACATCATTCATTCATAATCATGTTAAATTTCATGAAAATTATTTTTATGGAATTCCAAATTTTGTTGCCAAAAGGATCAGAAGCTTTGTGCTTATAAATATCAAAGTATTATTTATCATGTTTATAGTCTCTATTAACATTTAAAAAAAAAAAAAAAAAAAATAAGTAAATGGAAAATTACACCCCCTCATCCCCTCACACAATTTTGACTTCAAACAAGTTAAGGGGGCTTTCCACGACATGTTTTTGGCATGCATGTTTCGACTTGTATGTCAAGACATAAAATGGAAACCATGTTAAGTCAAAGAATTAAGAAACATGTGTGTTGACTTAGGGAATAGGATTTGCTCTATTCTGCATGTTAAAACATGGGGTTTTAACCAATCAGAATCCAGGTTATCGGTTTTGTTGTTATAATCATCAACCATGTCTTAAAATAAAAGGTAGTAGTACAACAAATGAATCTATCCATTCTATAAAAATATTTGTGTTTTTTTTTCGTGTATTCTTGCATTAACGAATGAAAGGACCAATGTTGGTTTCTCCTCTAAGGCTATGGGCACACTCAATTTTTAGGTACTATTTTTTCGAATGTTTTAATGAACAGCTTGTCATTAAATATGCATACATATACTTCAATTTTTGATAATTGTATTGATAAAAATTGCAAGAACATACCAAGGTGTGCAAGTTTTAGACATGTCGTGTAAACAAGAGAAACATGCATATTTTAGACTTTTAAGTTTTACACGTGCAAGTTTAAACATACCATGGAAAGCCCCCTTTACATTTTTGATTTATTTTCAAAAGCAGATTTCGGGACAGGACCGGCGTGCCGGGTGCACACTCCCATTCGACAAAAAAATTGGGTTAGGATTTGTATGAAACAAGAGGTCCCAGAAGATTATTTTTAATTGTGTGCCCTCCTATTTGAAAATTTCTGGATCCGCCACAATTTTTTTTCAATTTTTGGCCGGATTTCACGGAGTGAAAAATCCGGGTTATAAAATGGTGAATGTCGGGCGGGCGGCGGGCGGGCGGGCGGGCGGGCGGGCGGGGAAGAAATTTTCGTAACAGTTTTCTCAGCAACTACTTATCACAGCCACTTGATATTTGGTATACAGCATCAGGGTGGGGTCCCATAACGTGGGATGCGATTTCATGTCTGTCGCTCACCTACTTCCTGTTTACCAACTTAGTTAATTTTTGACAATAATGTCCAATAGAAGAAAATTTTCGTAACAGTTTTCTCAGCAACTATAAATCACAGCCACTTGATATTTGGTATACAGTATCAGGGTGAGTTCCCATAACGTGGGATGCGATTTCAGGTCTGTCCGTCATCTACTTCCTGTTTACCGACTTAGTTAATTTTTGACAATAATGTCCAATAGTAGAAAATTTTCGTAACAGTTTTCTGAGCAACTACTTATCACAGCCTCTTGATATTTGGTATGCAGCATCAACATGGGCTCCCATAAAGTGGGATGTGATTTCAGGTCTGTCGCTCATCTACTTCTTGTTAAACGAAATCCGGCCATTTCTGTCTTTGACCCATTTTTTGGTTTAAGTTGTTAATTTAACCATTCATTTATGGATTATGTTCATTTATGGTAATTATATTTGACTTTTCCCAATACATATATAACTTGCACATAAGTCACTTGCAGCAATAACTATTTATCAGTAGAAAAATTATTTCATTTATTTGAAAGCATGTTTATTTTGTTAATAAAGGGGCAAATTTTTAGCTTTTTGTACTAGAGGTCTTTTCTAACTTAAAAGTTCTTGTAATTATTAATTACATTTAACATTTTGAGAGGTTAAATTATCGTCACAAAGTGTCTGAGAAATTTTCTAAAATGCCTAATGAAAAAATTACATGGAGAAAAAAAATAATTTTTATAACTGTATGTAAAAACACAAATAATTTTATAAATCTATATCATATGCCTTCATTTGACTTTTTAAAAAAAGTTAGAGCTTATTTTAAAAGAAAATTTTTAGATATGCATTTTTGTTGATATTTTACATTTAGGACTTGTTAGTTTCTCTTTTGATCTACAATAAATGCACACATTTATGCATTTTTTATATAATCTAGCATCGTCAATACAAATTGTCGGTGCAAGGCGCATATCGACAATTCCCATTTTAAAAGAGAATTCAGCATTCTCTTGACTAATTAGTAAATGGATAAAGATATATTTTGAATATAGTAAGAATTTCTATAGCGCTTGATCTTAATGTTCTACCAGTAGGGTATACATGGCTTCTGTTGGGAATTACGACTCTATTAAACTACAAAGACTTACTCGGCACAGTCATGAAAATAAACAACACATATTGTAGAATAACTGAGGCAAATCTTGTCATCATCATTAGAGAGGGAACAGAGCTGGTAGTACTAACTGAATCACATTTTTTGCCTTAACAATTAGTTCAAAGAAAACAAATAGACTTTTTGTGGTAAAGTCTAGGTAAAGCTCAGCATCAAAACAAAAAGAAGCTCTACCTGAATTACATTTTTGTCTTAATAATTACTACTACAAAAATAAATTATTTTTCTTGGAACAACAAATAAAGAGAATTTTTAAAAGAATATTTTGCATTCCCATGCAGGGGAAAAGTTGAATAGTTGTACCCTAATCAATTTTTACCTGCGTCGCTGAAGGCGAAAGCAGGTCTAGTAGTCGGGTCACTCGGGTCCGTCCGTCCGTCCCGCTATGGGGTGCCTTTCTTGTGTAATCTGAATCTCAAAAACCAAACACTAGATCTTTCTGAAATTTTACACAGTGATTACAGATATATTGAAGATGTGCACCTCCCCTTTTGGGGTCATTTTATAATTTCGTTTAGAAATTAGGGGCCCAAAAGGGGCCAAAAAAGCGACTTTTTAATTTTTTTCCACAATAACTTTTGTTCTGGTTGACCAAATGCTATGAAACTTTACAGTAATGTTACTTACCATAAAAGGAAGGGTTGGGCTGATTTTGGGTGTCCCTTCTTTTTTCGTTTAGAAATTAGGGACCCTAAAGGGACCTAACAAGAGGCTCCCAAGAGCCTGAATCGCTCACCTGACAAATGTGCCTGAAGTAAAGGTTATAAGGCAAAATCTATTTAACGTTGAAAGGGTCATAAGATTAATAAGGGGGTCATCTGACAATATGGTGGATCTAAAGGTGCTGATCACTTTTGTTCTCAATCAAAATCTAAAAATCTGTCACCCTTTTTGAGTTATTTGCAAAAAAATGCAGTTTAACCTAATGTTCTATTTTTAGCCACAGCGGCCATGTTTTACAACCAATCAAAAATCCCCACTACAGTTCTATACACCTAATAATAATAAGCAATAATACCAAGTTTGGTTCCATTTGGACTTAAAGTGTCAGAGGAGTTAACATTTTCAATATATGGAAATGCAGTTAAAATGCTCAATTTTGACGTTCCAAGGGCAATAACTCCTCAAAGGAAAGGTCCTACAACGTTGACCCTGTTTCAAATTTTGTAGATCTTGATGAGCTAAACAAAATGCAATTTAAATTTCTCAAATATCTTGTATAGTTTTCAAGATATTGAGCGAAACAGGTGCAAAATTTGCAAAAAATCCACAAAAAGGGCAATAACTCCTACATGGGTTGTTGGATTTTCTTCAAAATTTCAGAGCTGGTAGATCTTGAGGTGCTGATCACTTATGTTCCCAATCAAAATTTTGAAATCTGTCACCGTTTTCGAGTTATTTGCAAAAAACTGCCATTTACCCCTATGTTCTATTTTTAGCCACAGCGGCCATGTTTTACGACCAATCAAAAATCCCCACATCAGTTCTTTACACCTAATGGTAAAAAACAACTATACCAAGTTTGGTTCCATTTGGACTTAAAGTGTCAGAGGAGTTAACATTTTCAATGTAATGAGGAAATGCTGTTAAAATGCTTAATTTTGACGTTCTAAGGGCAATAACTCCTAAAAGGAAAGGTCCTACAACGTTGACCCTATTACATATTTTGTAGATCTTGATGTGCTTAACAATATGCAATTTAAATTTCTCAAATATCTTGTATAGTTTTCAAGATATTGAGCTAAACAGGTGCAAAATTTGCAAAAAATCCACAAAAAGGGCAATAACTCCTACATGGGTTGTTGGATTTTCTTCAAAATTTCAGAGCTGGTAGACCTTGAGGTGCTGATCACTTTTGTTACCAATCAAAATTTTGAAATCTGTCACCATTTTAGAGTTATTTGCAAAAAACTGCCATTTACCCCTATGTTCTATTTTTAGCCACAGCGGCCATGTTTTACAACCAATCAAAAATCCCCACTACAGTTCTATACACCTAATGCTAATAAACAACTATAACAAGTTTAGTTCCATTTGGACTTAAAGTGTCAGAGGAGTTAACGTTTTCAATGTAATGAGGAAATGCTGTTAAAATGCTAAATTTTGACGTTCTAAGGGCAATAACTCCTAAAAGGAAAGGTCCTTCAACATTGACCCTATTACAAATTTTGTAGATCTTGATGTGCTTAACAATATGCAACTTAAATTTCTTAAATATCTAGTATAGTTTTCAAGATATTGAGCTAAACAGGTGCAAAATTTGCAAAAAATCCACAAAAAGGGCAATAACTCCTACATGGGTTGTTGGATTTTCTTCAAAATTTCAGGGTAGGTAGATCTTGAGGTGCTGATCACTTTTACCCTATGCCAGAATTTTGATATCTGTAGCCGTTTTTGAGTTATTTGCAAAAAACTGCATTTTACCCCTATGTTCTATTTTTAGCCATGGCGGCCATGTTTTACGACGAATCAAAAATCCCCACATCAGTTTTAAGCACCGAATGCTAATGAACAACCATACCAAGTTTGGTTGCAATTGGACTTATGGTGTCAGAGGAGTTAACGTTTTAAAAAGTTTACGGACGACGGACGACGGACGGACGACGGACGCCAAGTGATGACAATAGCTCACATGACCCTTCGGGTCAGGTGAGCTAAAAAGTGACTTTTTTATTTGTTTCCACAATAACTTTTGTTCTGGTCGACCAAATGCTAAGAAACTTTACAGTAATGTTACTTACCATAAAAGGAAGGGTTGGGCTGATTTTGGGTGTCCCCTCTTTTTTCGTTTAGAAATTAGAGGCCCAAAGGGGTCCAAAAAAGCGACTTTTTAAATTTTTTCCACAATAACTTGTTTTGGTTAACCAAATGCTATGAAACTTTACAATAGTGTTACTCACCATAAATAAAAGGGTGGGGATGATTTTGGGTGTCCCTTCTCTTTTTGTTTAGGAACGAGGGGCCCAAAAGGGGCAAAAATGTGACATTTTTTATTTATGGTCCCATTTAGAAATTTTGGTCATATATTGGATTCAAAATGAAGGATACAATTTTTTCTTGACCCACCTTTTCTGCTTAGCAATAAGGGGACCAAAAGTGAAAAAAAATAGTAACTATTTTTTGTCTATTTTTACAATATTGGGTGGCATGTGACAAATATGCTTTGTAAGTCCACCATAGGATGCAAGTGTCAAAATATTTTGACTGTCCATATTGGGCCTAGAACTTACAGGGTTCAACGTTTTGCCGTGCGACGCAGGGCCAGACATCGATTGGTCTTGTTTAGTCTTTTAGCCATTAGAACAGTGTAATAATAAAATAAAAAGACTTTTGTGGTAAAGCTGAAAATTTACAGAATGCAACAAGTTTTGAATTGATTTTGAAAAAAGGAGAGAAAGATGGGAAAGAAAATTTGCTCTCACCATTATACAGAAGAAGAATTTCTAATAATTTTAATACTTCCTTATTCACAATATTTTTTAGCAAAGCATTATGAAGTACAAAGAAAATTAATATATATTTGCGATTTCTTGATTTGACTTTGTGGATATTTTTTTTTATCTGAATCTAATGTATTATGCAGCCATTTAAAGAAAGCGAATAATTGTCTAGACTTGCAGCAAGTCCCTAATAAGAAAGGGACTTGTAGCAAGTCTTAGGTTCTACCTGAAGCATATTTTCTGCCTTGAAAATTAGTTCATGTACTATTGCTATAAATAGTTTACACATTTTGTACTTAGAAAATCATATTTGAGATCTTCTTCAATGGAGTCCAAAAAGATAAACACTATGTATTTTGTTTGATTAGATTTTTAAGAGTTTTTTTGAAGACTAAGAATAAGAATTGCTCTGCGAGAACTTTTAATACAACCACAAAATTTTTGCGATCATATTACCAGTATATGATATCGAAGTTGTGGTTGTTTTTGTCTGGGGACATTTATTTTCCGTGCGGTAACATGAGTAAAATTGGGCCAATTGTATGAAATTTTGATATGATGTTTGTTACCACTAAAGGATAGCTTGTATTGTATTTGGGGTTTGTGGCCCCTACTGTTTTAGAAAAAAAAGGGCCAAAAGGAGCTAAAGGAGTGTATTGATAAAGGTGCTGTAAAATATTTATTATTCATTTGATTTTGAAAAATCTTTTTTAATGAATTCCTCATTAAATTCTGTCAACTGAATGTGTCAATGTAATTAATGTATTTTGCAAAGATATTACATCATGGGGGATTACCCCCCCCAAAAAAAAGTCCATCACAGACTTTGGTTAGAATGCATGTGTCAAAAACCTTTGTGAGTCCACCATGGGCTGCATGTATCCAAAGCAATAGTCTATCCATTTCGCCTCCAATGTACAGGGTTCAACATGTTGCAGTCATATCATGCTGTGCTTGGCGTAGCTTTTTATTTTACTAGCTACCCTTACTGGTTTGTGAGTTCTTGTTTAAGGATTTTAATTTTACCCTATTTCTATTTCCAGACAGACCCAATGTTAATAAATGATCTCAGAGATGATGCCCGAGAGGAATGCTCCAAACTAGGAGAAGTCAAGTTTGTTAAACTGTATGATGTAAGTAATATTTCTCTGTAATTATTTAGAGCCCCACACCAAGGATGGGGAAGCCTTATAGTTTTCACTTTGTCTGTCTGACCTTTAACAATTTTTTAACAGATTTGAAATTTTACATTTAGGTACCAATTGAGGTTCATATATTCTTTTGTCAATGGTGCCCTTCCTGACTGAGTATTCTAGTTAATTTGTAAAGATCATATTCATGAACTTAGAATTAGATAAAGTTATAAAGAATTATAGGTTTTAACATAAGTTCTTGGAAAAGGCTGGCATATCTTCCATGAGTGATAGAATTTTTTAGTCATTTTGGGACAGGAGTCCAATGAAATGAGATTTATTAAAGACACCAAAATTCTATCATGAGTGAAAGATCAACATAGATTTTCCCAGAACTTATATAAGTACATGTTCCTTCTGTAATCATGATCAAGCATTGTTCATATTGCGTTCACCTAGACTCTTGCCATATTGGCATCACTGTTGATCTAGGGTATCCTTGGAAAAACATTGTATTATATTCTATCATTAATTTTCATTGTGACATTGATAGCAGGCTGCCCTTTGTTACTCAATTTGTATTAACAAAAAAATGAAGATTGCACACCTGTTTGTAATTATGTTTGTCAGTTCCCTGTCCAAGGTTGGGGTTTTCCCGTAAGTTTTTACTTACTGTTAAAAATGTTTGTCACATTGTTTTAAATTTTTTCTACTTCTTTTCCCTATAGAATCATCCTGAAGGTGTAATAACAGTAACAATGAAGACTCCAGAGGAAGCAGATGAAGTCATCAAATCGTTAAATGGCCGCTGGTTCGCCAAGAAAAAAATTACCGCTGAAACATGGGACGGTAGAACTAAGTTTGAAATAGAGGAATCAGATGCAGAAAGAGAGAAAAGACTAAAAAATTGGGGTAAATTCTTGGAAACAGAAAACAAAGAAGAAAATCGAAATGCAAGTACTGAGAGTGCTGATAGACAGGTGGATTCTAAGACAGAAAATACTAACAATATTGATGATAGCCAAAGTAAAATGAACATTAGTGAAGAATCTGGGTCAACAAAGAAAGAGACTTTATCAGAAAACAGTGATTCTGTTGAAATGTCAGAAACCAAACCTGATGAAAATGGATGAAATTTTAAACTTCTTAGGCCAAATGTTATGTTTAAGTGGATTTCAGTTTAACCCCCAAACTATGTCTGAAAATGCAATAGAATCTTCAAGTTCTATTCAGTTAAGTCACAGAATTCTTCTTAAATTGGAAAGTGGTTGAATTTATTTTTGTAGATCAATAGCATAATTATCTATTTGTTAAATATTTTTATATGTTTTGTATGCTATATTTATAGTTTAGATTCTAAAGAAAGCAGTTATGAGCATATATTGTACAACTTTTGAAGCTGAACAATAATAAATCTATCTATTACATGTAGTAGATAATTCCGTCAATGAAGACTATCTCTTAAAGTTCCAAAACCCTCTATAAGTCAAAGATGGAATTGATGTGGGTATTGCTTTACTTCACTGGCAGTTGTGCTCATGGTGATGGCAATGTAAACAGTGTTCTTATTTTGTCAGATTCATGTTTTTGGTTTTTTTTTCCATTTTATTCTCAAAAGAAATTCTTAGATTGATGAATCTTGATATGCATATGCATCAGCACAATAACCACAAACTATTAGCAAGTCGAAATTTGTTAAAAGGGTCAAAGGGCATGTTTGAACACTTTGCCTAAACCTTTTATATGACTGGCGAAAGATAAAAAGAATGACAAAAGGACCTTGAAAATAAAAGGTTAAATATCTGATCACAATGAGTGGTGAAAAAGTACTTGATATCAACAATATTTTTTTCTTTTAAAAAGAACACCAAACAGAATCCAATATACTATACATGTAGGTTTGAAGTTTACCTTACTTACAGTGTTATGCTCAGATGGGTTATAGAGTAAGACAATCTTATTATTTTGGGTTTTACCACATGAAAAGATTTGAAGGGGTTAGTTGAACCAACTTAAAAATACTTTGATTTTCACTTATTTGAATGGAATCAACCAGTTTGTCTGCAGTTCGCTCAACTTATCACTTATCTATTGTAAAAGCTGCCCAGAACACTGACTAATTTGATGACAACTGCTTGCATTTCCAGAGCACCTTGGTATACGTTTTGTTGTGACATTGCAGTTATAATTTTCCTTGAGGTTTCCATATATTTGTTTTCAAATCTCCTGTAAGAGGTGGTCTGTGTTTGACAGTATACTGGTAGGCAATTTTCAGTTGTTTATTTTCAGCTGTCATTTACATCTTCTCCTAATTGGTACATGTATATAAGAAGCAAAGAGGCACCAATGGGTCATTCGAATGTCAAAAGTATGAAAGGGCAACAACAAAACCAGTAAACGTGAAAGAGAACAGCACATAGAAACACAAAAACAACTGAATAGCAATCAACAACATAAACTCAAGTCGTAGCGAGTGAAGTCGGGTGCTCCTTGAGAGTAAGCAGTTAATACCTGCTATAGCACACTAGTTTTGCTGCCAATGGTCAATTCAGTGTGTCAAATCTGATAACAAAACCCTTTTGACCTTTTACAATCTTTTGTAAAATGCTTACTCTTAAGACCCTTAGAAAAACCAACATTTGCACTCATATGAAAGATAGAAGTCAAATATTTGTCTATGAGTCCATGATGTCTGCCATAAAATTTCTTGACTGGGAAAACAACTGAGGAGCAACATAGCCTTGTGTAAGCCATTTTTGTGTCAGACAAGACTCTCTGCTTAGGAAGATTGGTAAAACAATTGGAAGCATAGAAAATTAATTACCATTAGGGAGTACTTTGCCTAGGAGTAGTCTGTAGTTGCAATAAGAAAATTAAACATTACATTTATGGTCTTTGGTAAAACCTGGCATTAATAAGTTTTAAATGTTCATTTCTATAATTAATGAAAGGTAAGTGAGATTTTAATTGTAAGAAAAATCTTAGATTACCAATTGGTCTATTGTGTTAGGTTGAAGTCTTTAGATGTCCCATTGACATGACACCCCCTTCCAATCATCTACTGTTTTTCATGCTTTACCCTTTAGAATGGCTACTGAGGTCAGGTGAGCAATTCAAGCTCCTGTGAGCCTCTTGTTTTTCGACAAGAATGATGTTTCCCTTAAACTCCTCAGCGTAGACTCATCTAGAAAATACGAAACAGAATTCAACGAAACTTGGTATGTAGGAAGGACACCATATTGAGTTGTGCATGTTACCAGGAAATTTTGATCCTTACATTTTTGTGGGATTTATGGACCTTTGAACTATGAATTTATGGAGACATTTTTTGTTGTTGCAAAATACAAACTTTAATTCTAGACTTATAAAATTGGCACAGGATACGGTTACGGCAAATTTGGGCAAAACCGTAACAATAAGAAATTCTTATTGTTACGGCAAAGACGAAAATCGGGAACGGATGACGGGACGGAGACCGAATCATTTACGACCGTAGAAAGGACTAGAGCCACGAACCCCCATAATTGGCCCTGTTAATACTCAAATATCAAAATTGGTTTGTTTTACACCAAAATTTGTGTATGCATAGCTGGAAGTCTGTGTTAAAAGAGAAAAGATTTGATTGTGGTGAATAAATGAATTTTCAAGTACCCTTACCCTTCAAAAATAGCCTAAATCAGTGATTTTTCACTTTTTGGCCAAACTGACTTGTTTTTCAGTCACAATTTTGTGATTTTCTATGTGGCGCCACCCCTCGCCCATCGAATTTTTTGTTGAAATATGAAGAAAATAATGTATTCATAAAATTTAAGCAAAAATATTTATGGGCGAGGGGTGGCGCCCATGTCATTTTCACCAAAAACCAGGTGGAAAATTGTGAAATTTAGCTGAAATTAGCTTATTTTCAATTTTAGCGTCACTTTATGACATCATTACAATCTAACAAGTACAGGAAACTTTAGAATTGATTTTGTTTTGTAACAAGTTATCAATCTAGACTACTTGGCCACAAAAATCTTATCTAACAAATGAATTTGAAAAATGGCCCGATTTAGGGCCAAATATGAGGGTTCGTGGCTTTAGTCCTTTCTTATTGTTACGGCAAATAGTTATAGTTCCATATAACGACGATATGAAATAAAGAAAGGCGTTTTTAAAAAATCAAGTGGGCAAAAAAATTCTAATAATCTAAATCTAACTCAAAGTTATTTTGATAACTTATTGCACATGCAACACAACCAATAAGTGGTTTTCGGGTTTTGTTTTAATCCTTCGCATTTCTGAGAAACCATTCAAGGCATCCATCACAGACGATGGTAACGATTTATATCAAGCTGTACGTCTACATCTATCTTGAGTTTCAAAGCACAGTTTATGATTTAATTTTTTCACCAAAACAAAAATTTTGATCTGGTCCGTCCATTGTATACAATCTAAGTGTTAGATAATTTTAAGAACATAGGAGTGTATACATAAGAGATCGAGTTCTCTTTAGCCGGGACACTCACTACGGCAAAAAAATTATTCAACAAAGAGAAGAGCCCGGAGAATGTTTTCCAATACCAACTACCGATGGGCTGCATTTATTCTTTAATTGTTACTTAAGGGGGTATCCAACACTTTGGCTAAAATAAAATCGTTTCGTTTAATTTTCCTGAATTTTTGCAAAAATGTGTACTTTAGTCAAATAAATTAAATCACAAAATATTGAGTCATAGGTTTCTTGGGAAAATTTTCATTGAACATAATGGAGTTTCAACATTTCTTATTTTGATCATTGAGAAGCTTGATTTCTTTGAATGAATGTGCCTGATAAAAACGTTCAATAGATATTTAAGAGTTATTTCCCTTAGGTGTTCTGTACCCCCTTAAATTAAATTATTATCAATAATAGCGAAAGAGGTTAAATATATTATGCAAATTTTATCGTCCATGCCGTAAGAATAAGTGCCGTAATAATAAGAATATTATTATTGTAACGGTCATTAATGATTCGGTGTCCGTCCCGTCATCCGTTCCCGATATTCGTCTTTGCCGTAACAATAAGAATTTCTTATTGTTACGGTTTTGCCGTAATCGTATCCTGTGCCTATAAAATTATCCATTTTCCTGTAAGCTCGCCTGTCTTTTGACGGTTTAAAAATTCACAATGGATTCACTTGGCGTCTGTTGTCTTCCTATTCAAATTTTCAAAAATCCTCTAAAACCCCTTGACCAAATGCAACCAAATATAGTATGATCGTTGTTTAGAGTGAACACGCCATTTTTATACGACCGCAAAGGACGTATTATGGTATGATGCTGTCGTCGTCGTTGTCTGTTAACTGTTTAGTGTTTCAACAATAACTTTAGTTCTAGTTATCCATAGTATGGAACGCCATAGCTGCCTTATGATGATGTGTTTCATTTTGTGATGATACTTTGTCATTATGTGATGGCACTTTGTCATTATGTGATGATACCTCTTCATTATGTGATGATACTTCTTCATTATGTGGTGATACTTCGTCATTATGTGATGATACTTTGTCATTATGTGATGGTACTTCTTCATTATGTGATGATATTTTGTCATTATGTGATCATACTTCTTCATTATGTGATGATACTTTGTCATTATGTGATGATACTTTGTCTTTATGAGATCAAAGTTTATTTTTAGGGTCCCCCATTTTTCGTTTAGAAATTAGGGGCCAAAAATACTACTTTTTTGTTTGTTGCCACAATAACTTTAGTTCTAGTTATCAGATTGCTAAGACATTTGACAAGGATGTTCCTTGTCATATAAAAAGGATAAATTCTTTTCGTGAATTAACAAAATTGAGGATTAGCTTTGCCACACTTCTTTCACCCTAATTGCTGTTAGGGCCAAAATGGGCAAAAGTGAAAGGTAGCAGATACCATTAATTTGGGGCCAAAAGGGGTGATATTTTTTAAACTGTAATTTATTTTGGTCTGCCTTTGAAAATAACCATTGAATTCCTTATGAAATGTGGGTGGAAAGTCCACCCAAGGCTGAATGTCACATTGTGCCATAAATTTTTGTCAGTCCACCATCGGCAGCACGTGTCCAGAGCAATTGACTATCCATAATTGGCCTAAAACGTACAGGGTTCGACATGTTGCGGTCGTATCATGCTGCAAGCTCACCTGGCCAAAGGCAATGTGAGCTTATGCCATCACTTGTCGTCGTCGTCGTTGTCTGTAAACAATTTTTCAAACGTTAACTTGTCCGACACCATAAGTCCAATTGCAACCAAACTTGGTACAATTGTTTAATGGCATTATGTGTACAAAACTAGTGTTCGGATTTTTGATTCGTAAAAAAACATGGCCGCCATGGCTAAAAATAGAACATAGGGGTCAAATTACAGTTTTTTGCAAATTACTCAAAAACGGTAACAGATATCAAAATTCTGGCGTGGGTAAAAGTGATCAGCACCTCAAGATCTACCTGCCCAGAAATTTTCAAAAAGATCCAACAACGGATGTAGGAGTTATTGCCCTTTTCTGGATTTTTGAAAATTTTGCACTTATTTAGCCCTATATCTTGAAAACTATACAAGATATTTCAAAAATTTAAATTGCATATGATTAAGCACATCAAGATCTACATTTCATGTAATTAGGTCAAAGCTGTAGGACCATTTCTTTTGAAAGTTATTATCCTTAAAACAACAAAATTTACCATTTTTCATTACTTTTCCCCTGAATTTCAAAGATTAACTTGTCTGACACGGTAAGACCAACTGCATCATAACATGGCACACTTGTTTAATATGCTACAACCCTTTCGTTCAGATTTTTGATTCGTAAAATAACATGGCCACCATGGCTAAAAAAAGAACATAGAGGTAAATTGCATTGGTTTCAGATATCAAAATTGTGCAAGAATCAAAAGTGATCAGCATATTAAGATTTACCTGTCCTGAAATTTCGAAAAAGATCTGACTGCTGATGTGAGAGTTATTGTTCTTTTTCCTAATTTTTGCCAAATTTGCACTTATTAAGCTAACTAACTAAGATATTTCAGAAACTTAAATCGCATATGAATATCTACAATTATATGTATCTGTGTAGTTCAGGTGAGCGATTCAGGCTCTTGGGAGCCTCTTGTCTTTTAGCTCACCTGGCCAAAGGTCATGTGAGCTTATGCCATCACTATGCGTCCGTCGTCCGTCGTCGTCGTCCGTCGTCTGTCGTCCGTCGTCCGTCGTTTTCGTCATCCGTCGTCTGTCGTCCGTTAACAATTTCAAAAATCTTCTCCTCTGAAACCACTAAACCAATTTAACTGAAACTTTGCAGGAATGGTATATGACTTGTTGGCAACAAACGATCCTCATTTTAAAATGATTCGATAAAAACTAAAAATAGAACATAGGGTAAAACCACTTAAAATGGCTTATATAACTCAGCAACCATAACAGATAGAAAAAATCCGAGGGATCTTAATATGCTCTTTAGAATCAAAAGCTCTACAAAAGTCTCCATTGGGTCAAAGTCGTCAGAGGAATCCTTATATGGGTTATGGTCCTTTAAAGGTAAAAAAAAGCCTTTTTTTCATGATTTTGCCCTAAAGAATGAAAACTATTGCAGATAGAGAAAAGCTGTTGCTTGCATAAATGTTCAGCTCATTTACCTCTACAAAAGTATCTATAGGGTCAAAGTTGTCAGATGACCCCTTAAAGGGTAAAAATAGTGTTATTGGCCTATAAAATGAAAACTATTGCAGATAAAGAAAAGCTGTTGCCTGCTTAAATGTTCAGCTCACTTAGCTCTACAAAAGTCTCCATAGGGTCGAAGTTGTCAGATGACCCCTTATAGGGGTTACAGCTACATAAAGGCGAAAAATAGTGTTTTTGGTCTATAGAATGAAAACTATTGCAGATAGGGAAAAGCTGTTGCTTGCTTAAATGTTCAGCTCATTTAGCTGTACAAAAGTTTCCATAGGGTCGAAGTTGTCAGATGACCCCTTATAGGGATTATAGCCCCTAAATAAACATGTTTTCATGTTTTTGACTTATATAATGAAAACTATAGCAGATAGAGAAAAGCTGTTGCCTGCTTAAATGTTCAGCTCATTTAGCTCTACAAAAGTTTCCATAGGGTCGAAGTTGTCAGATGACCCCTTATAGGGATTACAGCCCTTAAATAAACATGTTTACATGTTTTTGGCATATATAATGAAAACTATAGCAGATAAAGAAAAGTGGTTGCTTGCTTAAATGTTCAGTTCATTAAGCTCTTAACAAAAGTCTCTATAGAGTTAAAGTGTTCAGACGGCCCTTAAAATAACATTTTGCACATTTTGGCCTATAGCATGAAAACTATTGCTGAAAGAGAAAAGCTGTTGTTTGCTTAAATGTTCAGCTTATTCAGCTCTACAAAGTTTTTCATAGGGTTGACATCAAGACCATGTGAGCGATTCAGGCCCCTGGGAGCCTCTTGTTTATCTTTTCCTCTTGGACATGTGAGATTGGTCATCCCAATCCGTAGTTCGTTGTTACATTTATTTACAAAGCTATCGTTTTGAGATTTATTCAATGCCAAATGCCTAATAGATGTAGAATAAAAACTATTGCAGATAGAGGAAAGCAGTCGCATGCAAAAATGTTCAACATAGGAAGCTTTGTAAAAATCTGTTTTGAAATGAAGTTGTCAGATGATCTCTTTAAGGTTAGTGAGGATGCAAAAAACAAGTGCAAATGTCACAAATACCTTGAAACTTGTAATATAGTTTCGTTTAATAAAACTTCATCAAAATATTGTAATTTTAATACAAATAAAACAACCATTCCTTTATAAATAAAATTTTCAAATAAAACAAGGGAGATAATCCACTTGAAAAATGACCAAAAATTACAAAGATTTGTATTGTAGACAAAAAATTAAGCTGGTGACCCCCAGTTTTTATTGTTTTATTTCGAAATATATTGTATTTCATTGATTTTTATCAAATAAAAATAAAATTTAAATTCGTGGATTTTTTCTGCGACAAGATTTTATGCTAATTATTTGGTATTTGGGAAAACTTTGAGCCTCAATTTTATGACAACAAGCCTGGAAAGGGGGTCCAATATTTTTACTTAAGATAAAGTGTATACCTAATATTAATATATAAAATAATTGGACATTTTGAATTCTGCATTATTTTTGGGGTCAGGTGTCCTCACTAACCTTAAGGGACAATGATCCTCACTGTATCCTGTGCCTCTTTTTTACCTGCGTCGCAGCGATCGCGAAAGCAGGTCTAGGAGTCGAGTCACTCCGTCCGTCCGTCTGTCCGTCCGTCGCGTTAAGGAGTGCATGTCTTGTGTAATCTGAATCTCAAAAACCAAACACTAGATCTTTCCCCGGGGATCTTTCTGAAATTTTACACAGTGATTACATATATATTGTACTCCAACAACATCGGAGGTTGGACGGCATGCTATTTTTTGGACTTGTTGCCATCCTAACGAAGTATGAGACCTCTTATATTATAGGATTAATATATATTGAAGATGTGCACCTCCCCTTTTGGAGTCATTTTATCATTCCGTTCAGAAATTAGGGGCTCTACAGGGGACAATAAAGCGACTTTTTTAATTGTTTCCACAATAATTTTTGTTCTGGTTGACCAAATGCTATGAAACTTTACAGTAATATTACTTACAATAAATTGGAGGATTGGGATGATTTTGGGTGTCCCTCCTTCTTCTTTTTTTTTTTGGAAAGGGGCTAAAAAATGAAACTTTGATTAGCTTTCCACAATAACTTAAGTTCTAGTTGACTGATTGATATATTTTTTTTCAATAAAGTAAATAATTGGCAGGATGTAGGTGTGTTCGACGCGCGTTTCGTCTATCCAAGACTCATCAGAGGCCTTATGTGCGTTTTGTCTATTCAAGACTCACCAGAGACCTGACGCGCGTTTTGTCTATTCAAGATTCACCAGAAGCGCTCTACCAAAAGTATTTAAAAAGCTAAAAACTAATATGACTATGAAGAGCATAGAACAATAAGCCAAACCGAACTGAACCTTTTTAAAACTTAGGTGAACAACCTTTGTCTGGGGTAGGAAGAACTTTAGGGTTTAGTCAATTTGAAATTAAAACTGATAACTTAAAGCTTTGATGTGTTCTCCAACTGCCGGAGCAGGCTAACCTCAGGGAATTAAAATTCCACCAGCAGCGCTAACTTTCACGGGTGTTAGATATTATAAAAAAAAAAACAACAAAGACCCAGACAATAAATTGCTATACGCCCGACGCACGTTTCGTCGATTTTCTAGCCGATGTTACTGAAGAAGATGCAATAGCGTGCGGAACATCGACAATTTGCCATGACGGTGTAGCGCCTCGTTTTCGACGTCGTGCCACAGAACGGAAGTGGCTTCTTATTATGACGTTGCCCCAAATGCTCCCTAACAACAAAATGAGCGCTTTCAGCAGCAGCATGAGTTTTCCTAACCTGATTAATGTTTTGATAATTTTGATGTGCAATTTTCGGAAAATAATTCCATGGGACAATATCAAGATGAATTTTCATAGTTTCTTCGTAGATTGTGCTTCTATCCAGGTATGCTACCTAAATGAATGTTAATGGCATTTTTAAAAAAAAAGTTTTCAGGCATTTTTTTTCTGAGCAAAAATAATTTCTTGTCCGTACTTATTCAGACAGACTTTAACGAAGTCTAAATATTACATGTAAGAAAAAAGGCAAATTATAACCGTGTGCTGCAATGCATTTTACGGAATGGTACATTGAGCCTGAAACGCTATCTAACCATGCATTTGACATTTTATATACACATATTTAAATGCAAGTTAGGTTGGAGAGGCTTAAACATGAAGATATTTTAAAAATGTTGGGTTTTTTTTTTTTGGGGGGGGGGGGGGTTCGCGCGTGAATCTCGGACAATGTTCGGTACCACCTAGTTTACATGTTGCAGAGAAAGTATTTGTTTTAATGAGAATGTATTAAAATGACATATAATCATTAAATCTAAGTTTGTATTGAAGGGGGTATTTGATGAAATTGTCCATTTAATTTCATACCTTATCCCATTTTATGGCATACTTTGCATGAAAATATAAGTTCTCTATATGACATATATAAATCACAATATGTTAGTTTCATGTAATAAAAATAATAAAACGACATGGTTTTTAGGGGGGGCTGTAACTGTTTGGTACCCCCTTATGAACAAAAAGGGGAGAAAGCCATCTTCGCCAGCAAAGGGATACGATTCTTCGTCTTCACGTGAAGATAAGTGTAAGTTGATCGTGACCCTTAGCCTGCAAAGATATAAGCTTAACTTTATACCAGAAGTTCATTTCAATCTGAACGACTAGTAAGAACTTATTTCTATTGCTTTTTTTTCTGACGTTTAAAATATTTCCTATTTATTGCAGATTTCCACCAGTGGATTGTTCGGATTTATAATAATTGGGTCAACATCGGCCTTCGTCCTCTACCAATATTACTCAATGTATCATCAAGCAATGGGTATGTATTTATAGAATGAATATGAATTAGGGAACGATCATTTGACTCTGGGGAGGGATGGCAGTTTTTGTAAATAAATGTTCTTGCCTGGAAAAGTTGGAAATAAATGATCTGGTCTCTACATCCAAGAAAAAAAAACTATGCTGAACTTCTAAGATTCTTTAGTGTGGTTTATGTAGAAAATGAATTTTCTCACCGCCGTAGTGGAGCTAAATTATCTGACTAAAAATCTGACCCAACACAAACTACCAGCTGCCATCTCCTTCAGAATCAAATGATAGCCCCTTATGTAATAGACGATAAAGATATGTGGAATAGGTGTACGGGACACAACCCACATAAAAAAACGGCAATTTAAGCAATCACAATGGAAAGCTGCCAACAGTCTTCAATATGACCAGAGGTCGCTGCTCGCCGTCTTGCATTGGCCCATGCAAAACTAAAAATACAATATATAAGATTCAAACAAATCCCTGAATTATCATCGAAAGACATAGAACAAAAAACAGATAGTTGACAGGGACAAACAAAAGCTTTTGCAAGGATTCCTGGCTTAGGACAGGCACATATAAAATATGGCGGGGTTAAACTAGTTTTTTGAAACCAACCTTCCCTCTATCGTTAATAGATAAAAGTTCAATTCACCAAGAGAGAACCGGAGACAAAAGCACTATACGAGAACAACGAGAAGTAAAGGAACTCTATTAAGAACACTCCCAGACTTTACTGACAGCTAGCTTAGAAGCATTTATCGACTGACGTAAAAAATCAAATATATCGATTCTAAATCCAACATACATGTAACACTTCAAACAACTAACGATTAAGTGTGATATCATCAGACAAAACCGACATATATTGGTCACAGTAATGCTTAAAAGCAATTGATACAAAAAGGTACCGTTTAAAGTTTCTATCAAATTATCAATATTACTACAAAAAACACGAAGTTTAAAGATTTTACTATAACTTCCAATTTGTATTCTTTCTTTAATAAGTTTTTAAGCCAAATAACCATGTCCAGATGATAGTTTTTGAATTTCCGTGCATTATAAACTACATTTCCATAAAATTTAACGTGTACAGTTAATTTTTTCAATAAGATACCCCTATTCATGAACAAATTTAGTAAAGGATTTGACTAATTTATGGTATCGATAACCTTGTTTTAGTAATTTTTCTGTAATGAAACTGCAAAAAGTATAAAAATCAAATCATTTTATTTATGAAATTTGATATTTTAGAAGCATTTGCAAAAAAGTGCGAATATATACATGTACTTGACAAAGTGCTATCGACAGCTGCCTGGTTGGTGTCAACAGTGCCCTTTGATAGCAACCAGGCATTCAATGGATACGCATTGATATTTTTACACTGAAATTTAAAAATGCTGTCACTTCACTCCTGGTCCCATTGAGTCTCAAATATTTATTTTTACCAAATGTTTTGTCTTTTTTAGATTATGAAGTATTATGTCAGAGCAGTGAACAAATTTATGAAAAAGTTTTTGGCGTAACAGAATATTTTCAAGGTAACTTGATAAAATCGACTCTAAAATTTTAAACATGTTTTCTTGTTTTTTCATTAAAAAATATGGAACCACCGAAGAACAAACAAAGCCATGGCTGCTTTTTCAAGACCACTAGTACAAAATTTAATCAGAATCTTTCACATAGTTTTTGTTTTATAATTACGGTGTATTACCTGCTATCATTGACAACTGAAAATTTGCACTATAATAATGACTACCTTATAAGTCATGCTGACTAACTTTAATGTAAATATTGACTAGTATAATTTTTAACAAAGAAAAAGACATTTTGGGCAAATTGTAGACAAAAGTTTAGGTTTAGGATGTTGTCTACAATTTTCCTATGTTAGAATCGTGCACAGGCCAGTAAATTGTTTTGATCTGTCATCAGATTTCCAGTGTTAACGATAGCCGGTAATAACCCGTGATTATGAGGTATCAATTGTACGAGAGAAGAAACATTTATACAGTGACCGCAAAAAAACAACCCAAAGATATACATTGTCCCTGGTTGTTATAGCTTAAGTACTAGTCTACTTAACTGAATACATAACTTTTTATTTCAGAAACAGATAATTTCTTCAAAAAAATAGAATGCAAATCAAGAGAAGTCCAAAGAAGGTACAAAAATTTTGTTACTTTGAACAACACAACCAGCCTGTTCAACAAACTTCAAGACGATATTTCCCACACCAAAAGTTGTTGGGAAAAAGAAATAAGAGCGTTTAACTGTTTTGGAATCGATGTGAATGGATACTTAATGGCCGAACCAAATATCAGTGCCCAGTTAACTATGGCTAAAGGACTTGTAGGTAGGTTGGCAGTCGCAATATATTCTCAATATATATATATAATTTCAAAAATACGCAATTGTTAAAGAAAGGATTCACATCTTCAATGTATCGGTATTTTAATACTGTGTAAAATTTCAGAAAGACCTATCTATAGTTGACAAGATGCAATGCGTGCAGTCATCCATTTGAAACAGCAGTGCTCAACAGTTTACATTGATATCATCAACTATTTATTGTACAGGTATCTAAATGTATAAATCTATACTTGCACTTTTTTCAGAGAGGGAATCGAGGAAGATTGAAAAGAACATAGCTGAAGACAGGTTGTCATTTGATAAAGTAAAGAGAGATATCAGGAAGTTACAGAAATATTTTGGTAAGTCTGTCAATAAGAAATAGAGCCACCGCTCACAACAACTAATCCCTGAATGATGGGTTTTTTATAGTCGTAAATATAGGATAATTCCCCTCTGCGGGGACTGCTTCTCGGGCTACGTGCAATGGGTCGTCCCGCCCATGACACACCACCACCAGTGATAGCCACTATAGAGCACCCGGTACTAAGACAATCGTTTTCGCTGTAACAGTGCCTGTCTTGCACCACGGGCAGGCACTGGTCGGAATTCTGCAAGACCAGCCAATCTCTTTAAGGTCTTGCCTTTTGTAAATATGTTTTATTCATTGCAATAGGCGCGGGACATGTCTGACAAAAATCTTATTGGACGTTTTTCTGAAAACATTTTAACTTATTCTAATAAAATGGCATCCCTTTTCGAAATCTTGTTAACTTCTTCAATAAGATTCCTGACCAACCACCCCCAAAGAAATTAAAAAAGCAACGACAAATGAAGTGGAAGGTACATTAGACAGCATCCATGAATTCTAAATTCTGCAGTATAGCCTTTTACAATGACAAACGTTGACAGCTTGCACAAATCATTTTCGTTGAAAAAATTAAAACTGAAAACAGAAATAGCAGCAATTATCTTTTTAATATATATATTTTTCTATTTAAATCTCACATTGAATCCTATATGTAAGTTTTATTATCCACTTAAAATAAATATTATTTAAAAAGGTTAGGGTAATACCTTTCTCAGAAAAATCATTGCTTTATTTTTTTTCAGACAGAGTTGAGTTGTAAACACAGAGTGGAGGTATTGAAAGACTAAAGAAATTTACTTCAAAAGACTTCCTTTTAAAATATAAAATTAATGCTTTTTATAAAATGTAGTAGAAATTAATTACATGTTGCAGTATAGTTGCATTTAATTTATGCCGGATTTTCACTCCGTAAAATCCGGATTATAAAATGGAGAAAGTCGGGCGGAGGGCGGCGGGCGGTCGAGTGAGGAAGAAATTTTCGTAACAGTTTTCTCAGCAACTTCTAATCACAACCGCTTGATATTTGGTATACAGCATCAGGGTGGGGTCCCTGACCCACAACGTTGGGTTCGTTTTCAGTTCTGTCGGCCATCTACTTTCTGTTAAACGAAATCCATCCAGTTTTGATTTTACAGATTTTTTTTAAAGGTTTTAATTACTATATACTAATATACGTTTGATACATGTAACAAGAGTTGGAACTAAAATATTTACAACCTTCCGTCCTAACAGTACAAAAGAACTCATTCTTCAGAGCCCACATTCCAAAATTCTGCTTTCATTTTATAAGTGTTTTAGTATGCAAAAATATGACATCTTATAGGACATTAGATGATACCCCGCCACGATATTCAACAATAGTTAAATATATTTGTATAATATACTGTATGTACCATCAATATATAGAGAGACGGAAAAGAAATGAGTTATCTTTCTTAGATCAGAAAATTTCATCATTTTCAAATTTGGAAAAACAAAGTGACAAATCTTCAATAATCCTGAAAATTGAACTTGACCAGTGTTTTATTGTACTCAACGACTGTGCTAAATATCATTCAAATCCTCTGACGCGTTTTCAAGCTATCATTCGGAAACCTTCGGGGGACGGACAGACACCAATATAACATAATACCTCGCCAACTCGTGTGGCGGGTTATATAAAACCTACCAACTGTTTTAGTAATGGACAAAATTCCAACTCGAACTCTAGCTAAACTTCTAACTGACTCTTTTACATCTTGCACGCAGATGATTGTTATTGTAATTCTAACAAAGATTTAAAGAGAAACACCGAAAGTAAAACGTAAATGAAAGTAAAATATAACATACAAAACACAAGAACAACCAAAATCCCCTTAATATTGTCATTTGTTTTCAATAATTATTCTCTAAAACAAATTCTGCAACAATAACAAGAAATGTCGAAACCATTCCGATTACGACATTGTTTTGACTTCTTATGCAAATATTGAAATATACGAGTATAATTTGCTAAGAAAACAAAACGAAGATACATAATACATTGCTTGTTGACTTTGCCAATAAGCATGAGGAGGTTTAGCAATTGAAATCGTTCTTTTGTCATGTAATGATGTATCCGATGCGTTTGAAGATAATCAATTCTGATAAACTCTGATCTAAAGTCGGTGTACGTTGTATTCAAAAGCTAATATTATGATGGTGAATCTCTTTTACATCTGTATTTGCTTAGAGACAATTAAAGACACCTTCTCAGTGCACCGGCAACGTTGTAGAGCAAAACGTGCAAAAGGCAAAATTGGGATTTGAAAGAATAATACATGTATTAAGTAATTGGAGGTAACAAAGTGTAATTTAAACGAAAGCCGTCTTTTGAAATGCTTAAGAGACACCTAATTTCCGACTTTTTGGTAGAAAAGCTATCATAACAATAAAATAATTTTCATATTCAAAATGTTACATTTTTACCGCTGTAGGAGGAATTTTTTCAAGCCGGGGCTGTACAATAATTTTACAATGTACTTTTGTTTTTTTTATAAGTATAAATTCAGAAAATCAAATAAAACGTCTTTTACTTTTATTAGCAAAATGATACAAATTTAGTCTTTAATGTTTTCCTCATGCTCTTTTGCATTTGCTAGGAACGACAGTTTTTTCCGAGAAAAAGTATTACAATAGAAAATCACCTTTTTTAAAGTTAAGTTTACATGTCATACTCTTAAAAGAAAATCGAAATTTAGTAGGAGTCAAAGACCTTACCAAAATATAGATACAATCATGAATTAATAGATAAAACATGAAAATCCTACATTATGACATCTCTTGGGGTTCATTTGACTCGGTGCGTTACTAAAGACTTGATAGCTACTGGAAAAGGGCCCAGACTGACACGGGCCCTAGGGATTAATTCAGAATACATGCATTTTGACGTTTGTTTGTTGTGCAAATAGTGCCAATATTCTTTACATTGTTTCATCAGGTTATCATTATTGGAAGCAATCAATTATATGCCTGTTCGATCTATTGGTGTTTATTATTTGAAATTATATGGTACAAAATGTAATTTAAATAGAAAACAAACAATCAAATAGACACCAAAACAAATGTGAAGGCAGAACAAAATAGCAGTTATATTTAATTGAGTTCTATTTTGTTCCAATCTACATTTATACATGTATATCTAACGACTTGCTGTTGATGACGTGTGCAGAATTGCCACTGATTACTGCAAAACGCACCCATGCACCGAAAACGAAGCGAACCTGTATTGGGAAAATTTTTACTACTATTCGGAATTTCCTTAAAGTCGCTCGAACAAAAAATACATATTCACTTTGGCTTTGGTTAAACAATTTGGATGAAGACCGGAAAAAGACCAACAACACAACTTCTTTACATACATGCAATGGAAAACGCAAGCAGCCTTCGATCACGCGTTTGTTTGTCATTATGAAATCGCTACAAGTTCGAAAAATGATCGACTATGTTATTTGAGATATAGTTGTATGCAATAAGATAGGATGCATGAAACGTGTTAAATAATTCCAAGAAATCGCATCAATAATAAACAATAAAATTACATTTTATTTCCATTTAGAAAAATAAATATAAATTATATAACAAAATCTTGACACAATATTTCAAACAAATATATTCATGTTCATAAACAAAATTGTCAATTTTGCAAAACATGTTCACCACCTTTTTTATTGACACAAAGTTTTTATGTCATAGATTGACCATCTTGGCTTTCTGAGTTTTGGTATGTCTCTCCCTGTGTTCTCGTTATCAAGCTTTAAAGTTATACTATCATGACTATTCCTTATTTCTTCACCAACACATTTCTCTCCTTGCTGATTGAAGTTGATACTCAATACCTGCATGATAGAAAGAAAAAGGTTGTTTGATTGTTCTTTTAAAAATTTAAACATTTATCAAACTTTTCAAAAGGAAAAAAAACTATTTTCAAATAATGTCATCCATGTTAAAGGTGAGAAGAATAAAAAAACACGAAACAAAATTGTGATCAACGTGTACAGCTTACAAATAAATACAACCGCTCACGTTTCTGATCATAAGAAATGGGCACCGTAAGCGACAAGGACTGACTGACGGATGGACATCCATATAAATCACTTTATACCCCACTTTGATGCATGGTCTGTACTAAGCATGGGATATTAATTGACTTAATTAAGTATGCATTACTCTAAAAAGATATTGTTTGTCCGAAAACAACACTGTTTTAAATGATGCAAATGGATAAAAACAAACTTCTCAAGTATTATGAAACGAGAACTTAAAATGACCAATATGTACACAGGGTAAAACCCCATAAAATCACGATAACCTTGGACAAAGTTAACTTTCTAATGTTTCATTTAGTCTCAAGTTAAATTTATTCGAACGTCCTTTTGAAAAGCAACTTAAAAAAAACAGTCATACTATTGAACCTGGGTATTGCACATGCACAGTATTACTAAAGCACCATTTTAAGACAAATTTAACATGACTGTTTGCATGTCAGTTAAAACAATCAAAAAGTATATTTTTACATTCGTAACAGAAACCTTTATTAAGGTGCAAAACGAGAATGTGCCTACTTGCAATCAAATGCAAAGGATATCGATCGATGAGATTCATATACATGCCTGGTTGTTATCACCTGAACTGTAAAAGTGTTCATAGAAACAGACATCAGATAATAGCAACCTGGGGACACGATTTTGAAGGTGTTATGATTCGGACATCGGTTTGTCCATTTAAATTGTAAGGAAGTCCTAAATGTGAAGATTTGTTCGAAAATCTGCCCCCCCTGGGAATAGATAAAGAAAGACCATCATATCGAAAAATGGACTAAGTACCTGGCATTGAAGATTCCATGTTTCCTTTTGTAGCTAAGTCCATTCCAAATCTTGAAAGTCCATAATAACCACTTGAACCTGATAAGGACTCCATATTCTTTGTTAAGTCATATTTATTTGGTCTAGATTCGTAATTGGATGGAAACATTAGCGATTGATATGGCGTTCCTAACTTTGCCGCCGAATCGAAGGATGAATATGTGAAATTTTGACCTAGTTCAGAATGCGCATGACCGGGTAATCTGTATGGCCAATGATGGTTGTTCTGTAAAGTATACCAAGATGGCGGGAAGTATGGATCCCTATAAGAGTCTAAACCACACGAGGAGCCATAAGGACTGGTCCGTTTGTAGTTACTGTTCCAAAAAGATGGCGGTAACTTCCTATGGCACATTAATGGCTTTTCTGCAAAAAAAAAAAAAAAAAAAACATTCATTTTGCTTTATATTACAACTGGAATCATGCGGTTGTGACCGTATTTACAACTTTCATTTTCATTATTTTTAACTGTTGTTAAATTTAAACTAGTAAAACAAGTAAATCTGTGGCCTAATGCTGAACTAGTGATACCTCATTCTTAAATTCTAGCTTCTGTAAAAGCTGTGTTAACAGAAACTAGGTGACCTACCTAGGCGCATAAAATCGCGATACACCATATAATACTATAGGATAAAGCAATATGCAAAATATCAGACCTGTGAAACATGTTGTTGCGTAGAAAACTGTGAAGGAAATTTGCATGTATATGTCCACTCTGTATAAAAACTTAAGTATTCTGTGAACAGGAAATTGATAACTTAGAAGCAAAAAAACGCTATACACCGTATGTTACTATTTTTCATTGCTATATATGCAAAATATCATGCAGACCTATACCTTGTGTAATTATTAGAAAACTGTAACAGAAATTGTGTAACTGACTAACAAACGGACGGACGGACAAGGGTAACAGTAAACCCCCTCTTCTTCGAAGTGGGGGGTATGATAATTTGAAGCATTAATTTTCGAACAAAATAGTCTTCTGAATTATGTAAATATATTTGAACATGTCGAGTTGTTTGAGAAATAAAGTTGCTGAACTAAATATTAAAAGTTCATTTTATCTATAGCTGTGTAAGGTATGCATATATTCAAGGAATATTTTTTCATCAGAGGCAGTTGACGGTATAGGCAACTATAAGTTCTTTCGGCAAAACTCGAAGAATAAAAACATTTGTCTTTGAATGATATAATATTTTGATTTATAAAAATAACCCTTAAGGGAGTTTGCTCCTATATCTTAAAGTAAATAAAAATGAATAAAGTAGCATCTGTTTTGAAGAATATGGACAAATGATCAATATAAGCAAGAAAAAAATGTAAGTCCATATGCTCGTTTTTATGCTATAAGCGTTTATAATTTTGGCGGGAAATAAGTTCTCTCTAGATTTTTCCTGACTTTTGCATTGCCACAGATTGGCATCTTAAAACCTTTTAAAATGTATGACAGAGTAAATAAAATTTCATAAAAAATTGTGAAGTGCATATTTGGTGGACATATTTTTGAATAAGAAATAGAAAATAGGGGGTTCATGGGCAAAAAAAATTCAAGCATAATAGATGGACAAACCCCGAGGATCTCGAAAATCTGACAAAAATCCAAAAATATGAGGAGCAAACATCCTTAATTGTGTTTTACTTTGTGTATTTTCTCATACCCACATTCACTCACAACCATTGACAACCTGATTCTGACAATAAATCACATAAATAAAAAACACACAAGTTTAGAAAAGAAAAAAAAAACTTCAGCGTCCGTCCATTGTCTCCGTTAGAATCTTAATTGTCGCATAATCTTTTTTTAATCAAGCCTGATCACTGCATGGGTTAGACAACTATAGTTATGATTCTTTTTATTTCATACGAGTACAAAAGTAAATAGATTTTTTTTTAAATTGAGTCTGTCGTTTGTCATTTTAATACATTGTATATGTTGCATGTTTGTTACGCTATGTATTGCTTGACCGTTGTGGATGTAATTTTGCAATAAAGAATTAATTATATAAGAACGAAAAAAAAATTAAAAGGGTCAAAATATAAAGGGAGAGTTTTGCCAGCTTTCCAAAAGCAATTTAAGGAAAGATGTGAAATATCTCCAATGAAACGCATTAAAACTAATAAATGCATACATTTGTATAACAACAATCGCCTTTCACAATTCACAACTTTTGAAATGAAGACAGCAATAAAAAAGAATAAAAGACCGTACGTAAATGATAGAAAATTAGTAAGCAGCATCAACGACGGCATGTAGATACAAGCAAGATGCGTATATTAAACAAAATTTCAAAAAAGATTTCAAGCGAGAAATATTGCACTCTTAATAGGATCGTTTTCTCTAGAACATCTCATATGAGCCCGGAAATTCGTTGCTATATGGTAATGGATACGAATTTTTATTTATATAGTGCATAATTTTTTTGTGTTCACATTTTTATGTAAGTGATTCAGAATGTTGGACAGATCACCAACGAATTTATACAAACCAATAAAATTAAATGATTTTCATAATCTTTGCCCCTCCTTTGTAATGACTCAGTTGTATTTGAAATAGTCAGAATTTCTCAGCACTTGACACTTGAACTTTGTTATTATTTTGAATTAAATAAATAAAATTGTGGAGGAAGAAAAATATGCTCTTAAATTACAAACAAATTTGAAGCGCATCAGAACCAGCTTAATTTTATCTACTAATGAACTAGTCAATTAAATTTAAGTACCGCTAACCGCGAGCCAATTAAAATTTGATGCAAAAGAAAATAAAAATGTCAAAATTAAGTAGGTGCTAATAATTCTCATCCACATGTTAATTAGTTGAAGTCTTAATTTGATTATTGGCTACTGATAAAAATTTATCTATGAAGATGGGACTGCGAAAAGAAAACAGAGTTTACGGTAAAGGAAACTTCAGGATTTCTATTAAAAGAAAAAAAAACTTCTGATAAAGCTTCCGGCCCAATTTGACCGTAGATATAATGCAAAGATAATACGGTTTGAAAAAAAAAACAAACAAAAAATGTAATAATATTAATATATTTTATTCATATAATGATTATTATAAAAAATATAGAATTCGATAACGACTGTTACAATGCACCGTTGTATCGAATTGCAGAACTTTGAAACTACAAACGAGTTAGCTACAAGTTCGGTAATAAAATGCGATGGGTTTAGCAGTAAATTTGAAAATATTTAAAAATGAAGCTTTAAAAAATTGTTTAAGTTACATGTGTTTATTTTTTTCTAATCCTGTAAAATGATCGTGTTTATACGTATATACATGTAATTGAACCCTTCCCATAAGTATCGAGCACTTAAATATTTTAAAGTGTTTTACGGTCCTACCTGGTTTTCTGTCCGTGCTTGCACATTTGTCCAGTGTGAAACTACTTGGCTGACTCAAAGCCCGGCTGAAATGTTCATCTACTTCCGTAGAAATGTCACCATTGAAATAATTCAACAAGATACAGTTCGGAGAAATATATTGCGAAGATTTCGGCCTCTCGCCTTCTGCTTCTAGTCCTGAAAGATGTAAGTCTCTTTCATGTTCGCCAGAGGAATGGCTCGCACTCAAGTAATCCCCTGCTAAATGGTAGTCATAGATGCCAGAACTCCCGATCTTCTACAAAAATATACAGAAAACAAGAATTATTTTAATTCGCGTGCCGAAGAAGAATATCTAAGATATTTGTTGGTATTTGTACGAAAGCCTTTTCGTTAATTCTCTTAATTCGTTTATTTGCGAATGCCGAATACGCGAGACACCCAAGTTATGTTTGTATTGTGCGATAAGCATGTCCGAAAGAATTTCTGTGATATGCCGTCTCAGAAGTATAAAATTCCTAAGTAATACGAAATAAATTGAAAAAGGTACAAAGAAAATTCAATTACTTTACTCACTGAAAATTCGTTTGAAGAAGACTTGTGAGAAAAATACGGTGAATAAAATTGATACATTTTGAAAAATACGTAAATCGCAACTGTTTTCGCGGTACAGATGTCAAAGCTACATTCCCGACAAGAATTTTGCTATCATTTTGACATTTCTGAATGTTTTCTCAAGTTGTATGCGGTATTAGAATCGTTGTCCTATCAATGTTATTTGTCGTCATGGTATCAGTTTCACAAGCACGCGCTCTCAACGCGGATGAAGATCGTCTGCAAAGTTGACATTCCATCAGCCAATCAAATACGCCTTTCTGACAGTGCTCCTCCTGTTCAAGCAATTAGCGAGATCGCAGATAGATGTAACTATTTTCTTACATATTTCTTATTTACAATATTTTTTAAAAAATGTTGAACAGTTATTATTTTTTTAAGCAATTTAGTAATGGTTAAGGTTCTATTTTGATGCAAATGCACAATTTTATGACTGGTTCGAAATATTGGTATGGTTTGCGCTTTTCTTCTTTTATATTCAATTGTTCTGTGTCTATTTCTAACTAATTTCACATTTACATATAGTGTGTCTTATTTCTACTTGTTCAAAGTGAGAAAAAAATCGAAATAAATTTAAATTAAATAACATGAATAACTTTTGCTGACTTTTGCTATTTAGTATGTAACAAAAATTTGCAAATCGGGTTGCTTTTCCTTTTTTTTTTTAAAGACTATTTTAATTTTGGTATTGTGTTCTTAAAATGTCCATCGCAGACTTGTCCGTTTTCCGTTTGTCTGTTGAATATTTATCCTTTAAAATAAATCAGAAAATGCAAAAGAAAGACGCTTTCATTCCCAGTTCATTATAGAACAAAATGCTTCCTTCTCATCACAGTTTGACAAACAATTGTTTGCAATTTATTTCCTTGTGAACTAATGCCGAAAAGAATTTCAAATTCTTGCTATGCTTATTTTACGATTTATGTAGCTTGAAAAAGTGGCGATACTTTACATAAATTTTACTCTTTAATGTACATTTATTTTGTATGACATCTCCGCAGACACCACCAACAGCTAAAAGGGAATAAATCTAAAAGTATAAGTATTACGCCCATCTAAAGATGTCATAAGATTGTCCAACATGACCAAATAATTAAGATGATACACCGAAGAATTTTTCTTTATTATGCTCTATGTTTGATGTATGATAGTAATAGTTTTCTTCGTTGAGAAAACCTAAATAATCCTGTTTCCACACTTTTTGTTTTCGTCATTATTTTTTTTTATTGAATTTCTGCTATAATGGTTTTATTGATGCCCGATTTGGTGCTTTATTTCATATCTTTTTAATACAATGGGAGGTCAAATAAATGTCCATGATACAGAATCCTCAAAAACGGCAATTTTTTGTTGCATTTATTTTGCTGTATGAAAGTCAATAGATTACTATATATGCTGAACCGTGCATATGGTTGGAAACGATCTACATTGAAAACTCATGAAAAGCGACATGTGACCTCCATAGACCATGCATTAAAAGAGATATTACCGCCTTTAAAATCGTAAAAAAGAAAGAAATTATTGTAAAAAAGAAGAAGAAGAAAAAAACATAAACTGTTGTCTACCATTTTCTCCAATTGTTATTCTCTCTGGTAAAAATCATGCAACGTAATTTTTTGGACTGTCTTCATATTGTCAACGTTAAGCAATACCAATATTTAAAAAAAAGTTAAAATCAGGCCTCTCAAAGGCGATGACAGACATAACCATTAACCGGTAATACCCCGCTGGCCGTGAAACGTATACTGTAGTCTCGTAGTACTTGTATTCTCTATGACTAGAAGAGAATTTTCACCTTTTGGATACCCTGTTTGGGTTTTTTGTCGACTGATTTCAAATTTTAAAATAAAAAAGATCTATAAGGGTTTGAGAAAACCCGTTTAGTATAAATGATGTAACTTGGTTGTTTCACAACTGATTATAAATATTAAAGACTTGGAGAAAGGGATAAAGAAAACAAAAACATTGCTACCATTTCATCGTACATCTGTTTTTATTATAACTCGCTGTCACTGGCGATGTATTGTAGTAGTGACATGGATGGATTTCTGTAGGGTGTAAGTATACAGTAACTCCCAGCTGTGTTCAATTAACGCTGCTCTCATATATCAAGAATTGTTAATTTTATTGTTCTTTCTGCATGTCTACATGCAAGACCACCGCAATTAAATCAGTAGATGCATGCAAAATAATGCAGATTTTAATCAGAGAAAATAAATTTAATTGTACAAGAGTATAACTGTCTTTTTAGTGTGGCATGGGAAACTTGGGGTTGCAGTTTCCGATTTGCCATGTTAAGAGGGTTGCTTTTAGCTGTTTAAATTATTTAACAAAACACACAACAAAACAAAATAAACTTATAAAACTTATTTAGGCTAAATACATTTGTAAATTGATAAAAAAGATACAACTTTATCAATGAAAAAAAAAATAAATGTCTTTAATATGTAAATTAAGAAGAAAATGAAATTAAGAAGCGTTTTGGCATATTATTGATATTCAATTGCGTCACATGAGATGTTCTCTCAAATCCGTCTTTAACAATACTTTTCATATACTTCTCATAATTTGACTTTTTGTGTGTGGAATGTGGGTGGATTAATATCAAAGAATTATAATAAGATCCAAGATAATAATTTCATTAGCCAAATTAATACTTATGATATTATACTTTTATGTGAAACTCACATTGGATATGGCACAGCAATAAATATTGAAGGGTATAATTATTTTCCTGTATGTAGAGCTCAATCATCTAACAGAAGATTTTATGGAGGACTTGGTATATTAATTAAGAAAAATATTAGACAAGGTGTTAAAATTTTAGAAAACACAAGTAAAGACTTCCAGTGGATTAAATTAGATAAATTATTTTTTAACTTTTCTAAAGACATTTTTCTATGTTTAGCATACATCATTCCAAATTCATCTAGTTATTTACATCAAACTGATGATGATGTCTTAGAATTAATCGAACGAGATATAATTAATAAGTATAAGACAAATGGGGATATTATAATCTGTGGTGATTTGAATGCCAGGTCAGGGGCAGAGCCAGATTTTGTTGAAAATGATTTTTATGACAAGCATACACCCATATATAATAACTATGAATATGATAATGTACAAGAATTAAGATGTAGCTATGATAAGAAAATTGATGCACGAGGTAAACAGTTGTTAGAACTTTGTATTTCTACTAAATTGAGAATACTTAATGGTAGAGCGTTTGGTGATCTTAATGGTAAATTTACATGTCATAAACCTGCAGGTTCTAGTGTTGTAGATTATGTTATTATGTCAGATAATTTATTAACAAATTTACTATGTTTCCAAATTTCAGATTTTATACCAAATTTTTCTGACTGCCACTGTAAACTTAGTTTTAATATTATGGCCACTTTTGAAAGTGTTATAAAGAGAAATCTTAAAATGATAAACTGTAATGAAGGATTTATTTGGAATAACTCATCAGCAGATAAGTTCAAGGATGCACTTGGTCACCCTCTCTGTAAAGAAAAAATTACCTCTTTTTTAAATCAAGACTTAGATTCAGAAAAAGCAGCCAATGATTTTACAGATATTATTAAAATAGCTGCGTCCAACGCATGTGTTAACACTAGAAAAAGAATTCAAAAGAAAAAACTTACAAAAAATAGAATTTTTTTTGATTCTGATTTGATTGGCAAGAGAAAAGTTCTGATTGATAAAGGAAAACTTCTCTCTAGATTTCCATTTGATCCTATTATAAGAGGGTCCTATTTCAAGTGCTATCGGGAATATAATAAAATGCGGAAATATAAAAAGAGACATTTTAAACAACAAATACTTGATCAATTGAATCAATTAAGGGATTCAGATCCCCAAAAATATTGGAAGCTTATCAATTCATTAAAAGAGTCAAACAGCAATGATTCTTTAGAGACAGTTGAGCCAGATATATGGCATGAATATTTTACAGATCTGAATAAAACTCCAGATGTCTACAAAGATAGACTACAAGAAATCTTATCTGATGTTAATAATCTTGAAAAAATTAAACAATTTTGTGAGTTAGATTTTAGAATAACTCCAAAAGAAATCTCAGAATGTATAAAAAAAATTAAAAATGGAAAAGCCTCAGGTATTGATGGTATACCTGCTGAAATGATAAAAGCAGGATCACCAATTTTAATTCCGTTAATACAAAAGTTATTTAATGTTGTATTTTCGACAGGATCTTACCCTATGCAGTGGTCGTCGGCATACATAACCCCTATTTTTAAATCTGGTGACCCTGATAAACCAGAGAATTATAGAGGAATTGCTATAAATTCCTGTATTGGAAAACTATTTAACAGTATATTAAATAATAGACTAGATAGTTTCTTGGTTAAGAACAATATCATAAGTAAATATCAAATTGGTTTTACAAAGAAGGCTAGAACAGCAGATCATATTTTTGTTCTGAAAACATTAATAGATAAATATATAAATAAAAAAAATGGAAAACTTTTTGCCTGTTTTGTAGATTTAAAAAAGGCATTTGATACAGTTGTTCATGCTGGAATTAGATATAAACTTTTACAAAATAATATAGCAGGGCAATTTTATGCCATTATAAAAGATATGTACAGTAAGAGTAAGTTATGTGTCAAATTAAACCACCAGCTAACTCCTTTATTTAATTCCTCAATTGGTGTAAGACAAGGAGATGTTCTTAGTCCTAATATCTTTAATCTTTTTATAAATGATCTCCCTGATAATCTTTCCTGTTGCATTGACCAGGTTGATGTAAATGGTCAACGCATAGACTGTCTAATGTATGCTGACGACATTGTATTAGTTTCACAAACCCAAGAGGGATTGCAACAAAGGTTAAACATGCTTAACTCATTTTGTAGCAAATGGTGTTTGAATGTGAATCTCAAGAAAACTCAGGTTATGGTTTTTAATAAAACTGGAAAACATTTAAATTTTCATTTTCAATTGAATGGACAATCTATTGATTGTACCAACAGTTACAAATATCTGGGTATAACATTTACACCAAGTGGTAAATTTTCTCAGTGTAAAGAAGAATTATACAAAAAATCTATCAAAGCTTCTTTTAAATTACAACAGTGCATGTCATCTTCTAATCCCAGTGTACAAACATTACTTCACTTATATGACCATACTATTAAACCCATCTTAACATATGGTTGTGAAATATGGGGTATGTTTTCAACAACCTCTTCAGCTAGTAAAAATGATGGACAATATTTATTTGAGAAAATATTTGAAAAAGATGTATCTGAAAAATCACATTTAAAATTTATGAAATATATATTAGGTGTTAATAAACGCTCTACCAATTTTGCAGTTATGTCTGAACTTGGAAGATATCCTATGTATTTTTCCATTATATTGTCAATGTTAAAGTATTGTCATAGATTAGAGCATATGGAAGATGGGCTACTATTTAATGCATTTGTTTGTAGTAAAAATCTCTGTCAAAATAACACAGCCACATGGTATTCTAGTATAGATTATATTATGAAAAAACTTAATATATGTTATAACCAAATGAAAAAACTAAGCGTTAATCAATTTATTAAACAAGTGAAAGATAAGCTACTGAATAGTTTTCAAAAATTTTGGAAAGATTATAGAAATACGATTGCAAACTCTGAGCAAGGGAAACTTTATACATATTTTTCGTTTAAAACTACATTTGGATTTGAAAAATACTTAAATTTAAAAGAGTTTAGATTTCGACAAGCTTTATGCAAGATCAGAATAAGTGCACATCCCTTAAGGATAGAGACAGATAGATATTCAAAAAATTATATTGAAAGATCATTAAGAAAATGTCAATATTGTACTATGAATAAAACAGAGGACGAATTACATTTTATTATTGAATGTCCATTATATGCTGAATTTAGAGATATTTTTTCAAATAAGATTTTACATTATTGCAAAAACTATAATAATTTACAAAACAGTTTAAAATTTAATTGGATTTTTATACAAGAAGATTTAGATTTGCTCAGAGAGTTTGGAAATTATGTATATCAAAGTCTTCAATTAAGAAGAACATCAAATGTTGTAGCATAACTTTAGATTTATTTGTTCAATAATATTCTCATAATAAATACATGCATATTTCATACATGTAACTGTATCATATTATGTACTACTTGGCTCTGCCCCTGTAAAATCATTAAGTTGTTGTTATTAATCAATCTGTTATAATTTTATTTACTGTCACAAATTGTCATAATCACTCATATGTAATTGTATGCTCTATTATAGGGCCCTTAATTGGAATAAAGCTATTTCTATTTCTATTTCTATTTCTATAGCATCAATAGCATGCGTTTATAAAAATAACAAGGCTAAAATATTTTTCATTATATATCTATCTTTCGTTGTCCCGTTGAATATCGGTAACCGTGAAATTTTGACACGAAATAAGTCAAAATAAACGCTACATTTTGACATCTCTGTACATTGTTAGAATATATTTGTTATATCGGTGCCTTAACGTGATATGGCAGGGTTGAAAAACACCCCACCTGGGAATATTATCACCCTGTTAATTATCGGTTTAATCAGTATTATCACCGTTCTGATAATCAAGTTAATCAGGCGGTGATAATTGATTACCATGATTAACTTATTAAATTTCGGCCAATGCATGCTACTGTTTTGTAACGGTAGTGATAAGATTTAGTTACAAAAATAAAAAAATATGCATGATTTTATTTTATTGATAAGTTAAATAAAAGAAAAAATAATTTACAATCGTAATTTTATAATTATATTGCAAATATTATATATATTATATTCTCTGTACTTTTAAATATAAGTTAATAATAAAGTTAAAGTTAACGAGACAAAATGCATCAAAATGCATAAAATAATTAAATAGACAAAAAAAAAGATTAATACGGAAAAATGGAGACAACATTATACTTAAAAAAAGCAACAAAAACATTACAAAACGGAATAAGTTAACTTTATTAAATATTTTCAGAAAATTTCAAATAAATTAAAATTTGCTTTTGTTTTTGTTTTTCTTCATTTGATTCTTATGGGGAGGCTATGGATATTTTTTTCGTCTTGCCTTTTTATTTTAGGAAAAAAACAAGCCTGGATTTTTTCCGCGCATGTTTTATATTTCAAAGCCTAAAATAAATTTTTCAAATGAAAATACCATCCTGTATTTTTTAATTCAAAGCTATTTATTTCAAATTTCACCATAGCCTCTCCCCATAAAAATTAAATGGTTGCTCCCTAAGTTTGTTGATTTTGTAATGATGAGGTCAGGTGTGAAAGTATGTATAAGTACAAATTATATGCCCAATGTAAATGACCACTTTCACATTGAGTGAAAACTGTAGCTCATGAAACGATTTCTTTTATTTTAAGCTTGCAAAATCTTGAACCTCTGGTGTTAATATGGAGGAAATTATTCTTTTAAAGGTTATTTTATTTATTTTTTTTTGTTTTTGTTTTTATTTTGTTTCAATTACAATTTTATTAAATCCTTAGTGAGACGTCCCAACAAAAGATGCGTCTAAAATTCTTTCGAGAAACATATTAAGATGGTCTAAAGATGATCCAATTTGTCTCAAAATTCGACTATAGACGCGTCTTAGACAAATTTTAGGATATTTTCGAGAACAACGCCCCAGCATGCTATAAGGATTACAAAGTAGTACTGTGGACAACTGCGAGTTACTACCACAGTACTTCTCTGAAATCCATTCTATCGATTTGTTTGGACATTTAAACAGCATACCTGTATATAACACACGTGTTCGGATGCAAACAATTCTACATTACGCAAAGGAATGCGCGTAAAAGAAGCTCTCGTCACCCAGATATCACTATTGTTGTCGACACAAACGGCTTTCACGCGTTAGAATGTAAATAGTGATTTTATCTGACTTGATATTAACACATGTTGCGGTAAAATAAACATATTTTGTATTAAAATCATATGGTTTAATAACTTGATAACTGGTAAAACAATGCAAATTTGATCAGTTTTACGACTGGAGGTCGAGAGCTTTTATTATCGACCCCATGTTCCAGCAGGGCAACGAAGGTGGCCCATAAATCATGATTTAATAAGACTGTCGACCTCCACGTTATTAAACGACAACTCATATTTGTCCCCATGTACTTTTATTATAGGAAACGACCATTTAACATGGAGGAGAGGGGTGGGGTGTATTACTTTTTCCTAAAAAAAATATTTGAATCTGATTTTGGAAGAAAAAATGTCTTGTCAGCTGAAGTTGAGAAAAATATTCCAAAAGAAAAAGTTCTGCTTTAGAAAACAATGCTAATAATGAAATAAATATTTTGTCATGACGTCTTTAAAAATACTCTGTACTAAAAAAAATAACCTACTTTAAATTAAATGGCCGGGCTCATTAATAATTTTTTCAGATTAAAAAAAATTCTGTGGTTCATTTGTATTTTTATTGTTATCATTTAGTTTTTTATTTGACATTTTATACTGTGGAAGTTATTGAATAAATGCTCAATCCTCATTTCCCGATTAATGACAATAATGCGTACATGTAACAAGGTGAGCTACATAATCGAAAGATTACCTATGTTTATAATTTAACATTCATTTAACACCAGTAACATTATGGTAATAATAGCCTAACTTAGTTGATATGTCTCATTTGTCCCAAAAGAAATTCAAAGGACAAACACCTAAAGCATAGACACGCCATCAAAAGTAAAGATCACAATGGTCCTGATGTGATACAGTAATTTCAAGAGAAATTGTTGGTAAACCAGGGGCCAGGTTTTCGAAGGTATCTTACGACTACGACGTGTCGAAAGATGGTCTTACGGTACGTCGCAGTCTTAAACTATGTTTTCGAAAGGATCGTAAATTGCGATGCATCGCAAAATTTGTCAAAATCTTACGACTCCTACAGGGGTGTCGTAAGATGGTCACACTGAGTTATGATGATCACAAGTATAACTATATTGGATATGAAACGATCTAAAATGACTTCTGTTTACTTGTATAAATTTTCAAAGACTACAGGGGAAGTTTATAGAACATATTTTAGAATTGAATGTTTACAGAACAACTCAACTGTTTTTTTTTTAAGAAAACTAATTAAATTCAATAGGAATTATTATTAGGGGCCTTTAACTTGAAGAGGGCATTGTTTTTGCTGATAAATATTCTAAATCTGAGAAAAAAAGATTTACCAATGAAAGGGGCATTACCAAGTGTAAAATCCAAAAGAGAGAAATGTTAAACCAGAAAACACAAAGAAAACAGCAACAACAAACATTAAATGAATAACCCACAAACCACAACTGAACAGAACTGACAATGCGAGCTCAAGTCAAATGAATTCATGTGCCCCGGAAGAGTAAGCAGTACTTGCCTTTTGCAATACACCCGTCGCGCAGATTCTTATAATGAAAAAATATTTTAAAAGCAAAAGAAAAGAAAACACCTTTTTCTTGCATCTGCAACAAAAAAATGTTATAGCCAGAACCATCCAAATCAAATCGTCGGTCCCTTCTAAAATAAAGTGTCATGGCCAATGATTTTCAACCTATGCAATATGTTTGCACCTACCCAATTATGTTCTACAAAAGTTTTCCCGGTCTCATCTAAAATAATGATCGACCCCGAGTTCTTTCTAATGGTTAATAAGGCACAGTTCACAAGTTCATAATATAAAATGCTAAGTAAACTATTTTATTTTATAAATTTATTGAAAATTTAATATTGGACTTTACCATTATGATTGTACATTTACATACAGTATCAAAAACAGTCATATACTTATTTCAACATGTTTCATGGACTTGTGATGGTCAAAACATGATCGCACTAATGATTGTGTTGCGACGGCTTTGTTTTACATGGTACGATGAGTCGTATGACCATAATAACATGGTTGTAACTTATGACATGCAATATGTCTTACGACCAACTTTGTGATACTTTCGAAAACCTGGCCCCAGGTATTATGGTGTCAAACCTCTAACTTCCATGGTGACCTTCTTGCATTTTTACAATCTCGTCAATTGAATTGTAGCACATTGAGTTTATTTGCAAAGTGAAGCAAAGACAGTAAACGGATATTTTGTCATCATTTTATTTTTCTGAAAGGCTGAAGTATTTAGGGGATGTCAAACTAGATAGTTAGAAAAAAGATATCACCAAGCTTTCGTTATAGTCTTATTTCCAGCTTAAATATAACGACCTCAGTCAATAAACATTCTATGGACCTATAAAATGACATTGACTTTGGAATTCGTCCTCAGTCAATATCGTTTTACTAAGCCTATAGAATCGTGTATTGACTTCAATCAAAGTCCATAATCTTTCTAGAATCTATTATCAAATAACCAAAGCTTTTATGAATTGTATTATTCCTCTTTTTATCCTTTTCTTGTTTCATACATCAAAAGTAAGATGAAACAATCTTTTATATGATAATCATATTATTCTGACAGTAGCATTTTAAATATCTACTACAATATAAATTCGTTTCATGGGAGAAGCATTTTTACACGCAAGATATAATAAGTATAATAAATTTATGAAAAATTGATCATTGTTGACAAGACATCGCCAAATATTCTTCTGATTCCCTAATGATGTAACGTTTGTGATAATAACAGAAATGAAGGAATATGTCATTTATACAAAAATTCTCAGACGTTTTGACACTGACACTGAATGAAGAGTAACGTAGATTACGGATAATCATCACAATGGTGGATTATAGTAACATACGTTACGTAATTGTGACGTAACATCACAGATGAAACTATTTGTAACTTATTACCGTTTTTGACAAACGATCCGAGTTTGGAATTCCTCACTGACTTGTAGTTACGTTACACGTTCAATGTAACCGACGTTATCACGATATGTTTGTCTGTTGGTTTTGCTTCTGTAACGTCACCTTCGCTTACCAAGGAGGGGGGGCTGGATTGTAACCCTTTGTTAGCGAAGATGCTGTTTAGATGCTATTTACACAGGGAAATTTTGTTCACGTGAAATTCACGTGAAATTAGGGTTAACTTGAATTTCATGTGAAATATTCACGTGAATTTCACATTAAACGAGCAATTTAACGTGAATTTCACGTGAAATGTATTCAACGTGAATTTCACGTGAAACTCATGTTAATATCATGTGAAACTCACGTTAATTTCACGTTAACTTTTGCTTGGAATTTCACATGAAAATTCTGAAAAATGAGAATTTTTTCCTAGATATTTGTAGAATTTCATGAAAGTTATAGAACATTAAAAATGTTAAGAACATTTTTTTTTCACGTGATTTTTTTCACATGAACTTCATGTTCAATTGCTCGTTTATCGTGAAATTCACGTTAAGTTTTTAACGTGAATTTCACGTTAATTTCATGTGAATTTCACGTGAACAAAATTTCCCTGGTTAGTAGGAAATAATTTTTAAAACAAAAAAAATATATGCCAATAGTTTTGGGACAGTAAAAAAATTATTTCTGTTGCATGCCTATTTTAATGAGTTTTATGTTCCTGCTGCAAAAACATATACTAATAAATTGATACAAGATGATAGTATGTTATTTTTCAAAGTGTACAAAATAAAAATAAAAATGGGTCAAAGACAGAAATGGCCGGATTTCGTTTAACAAGAAGTAGATGAGCGACAGACCTGAAATCACATCCCACATTGTGGGAGCCCATGTTAATACTGCATACCAAATATCAAGAGGCTGTGGTTAGTAGTTGCTAAGAAAACTGTTACGAAAATTTTCTACTATTGGACAATATTGTCAAAAATTAACTAAGTCGGTAAACAGGAAGTAGATGAGCGACAGAACTGAAATTGCATCCCAAGTTATGGGACCTCACCCTGATACTGTATACCAAATATCAAGTGGCTATGATAAATAGTTGCTGAGAAAACTGTTACGAAAATTTTCTACTATTGGACATTATTGTCAAAAATTAACTAAGTCCGTAAACAGGAAGTAGGTGAGCGAGAGACCTGAAATCACATCCCACGTTATGGGACCTCACCCTGATGCTGTATACCAAATATCAAGTGGCTGTGATAAATAGTTGCTGAGAAAACTGTTACGAAAATTTTCTACTATTGGACATTATTGTCAAAAATTAACTAAGTCGGTAAACAGGAAGTAGGTGAGCGACAGACATGAAATCGCATCCCACGTTATGGGAACCCACCTTGATGCTGTATACCAAATATCAAGTGGCTGTGATAAGTAGTTGCTGAGAAAACTGTTACGAAAATTTCTTCCCCACCCGCACGCCACCCACCACCCGCCGCCCGCTCGACATTCACCATTTTATAACCCGGATTTTTCACTCCGTGAAATCCGGCCAAACATCTTCTACTATTGGACATTATTGTCAAAAATTAACTAAGTCGGTAAACAGGAAGTAGATGAGCGACAGATCTGAAATTGCATCCCACGTTATGGGACCTCACCCTGATACTGTATACCAAATATCAAGTGGCTGTGAAATAAAAATGACAACAAAGTTCCAGACAATAAATTTTGCTACGCCTGACGCGCGTTTCGTCTATTCAAGACTCATCAGAGGCGCTCTACCAAAAATATCGAATATGCAAAACACTGTATGAACATGAAAAGCATAGAACAGTATAACCAAAAATACCAAACTAGGGAACCAAATTATTACTAAGATATTCAACCTATGTCTGGGGTAGGAAGAACCTTAGGGTTTAGACAATTAGTCTAATAGTTGCTTAGAAAACTGTTACGAAAATTTTCTACTATTGGATCAAAAACTAACTAAGTCGGTAAACAGGAAGTAGGTGAGCGACAGACATCAAATCGCATCCCACGTTATGGGACCCCACCCTGATGCTGTATACCAAATATCAAGTGGCTGTGATAGGTATCTGCCGAGAAAACGAAAACGAAAAACGAAAATTTCTTCCCCGAACGACATTCACCATTTTATAACCCTGATTTTTCACTCCGTGAAATCCGGCCAAAAATGACATCAAATACAAATTAACACACAGGCACTTGTTTCTAGAACAAAATATACTTATATACTAACCATAACGGTATGGTTAGAATATAAGTATATTTTTTGTGGTATGGTTAGTATATAAGTATATTTTTTGTGGTATGGTTAGTATATAAGTATATTTTTGTGTGGTATGGTTAGTATATAAGTATTTTTTTTTTCTAGAAACAAGTGCCTGTGAATTAACACTATATAACATTTCCTAGCAAAGGTTCCAAACCTTAGTTCTCTGAATTGTATTAACGTTACATGTTCTTGTAACCGACGTTTAGTTCAGTTAAAATATAATTTAGTATAAATTAGAAAATAAACTGCATTCGTTTACAGTATGAGTATCCATTTCAATCCAGTCTTTGTTGAGTCATTAGATACAACAACACTGGGAAAAGAACAATTGAATCTGCCTTAATATAAACGATATCAATATCGAAGTTAGTTGTGGTCAGAAAGAAGTCAATTTTCTGTATCAAGAAAATAAATCATGGGTCAAATCCCCCGTAAGAATATTTCTCGTTTTTAACGAGATAGCAATTCCACAGAAACTGTAAAAACCCAAACAATGGCGGAGGAATATGCATATAATTATAATGATACTTGAAATATTTTCCATGGACGTTGAGATAAACGTTCAGATAACACATATTTTGACCTGCGTTAAAATGGCGTTAATGGGTATAGCAAATTTAATGTGAATACCTTAATTTATTTCAAGTAATTAAGTTGTGTCTTAATTAAGTTTGAAGCAGCAGTAAAGTCAATCCAACTCGAATCATTAAAAAAACAACAACCAATATTTTACAATATATACAAATGAAACAAATATAGACAATGAAATTAAAAAAAAAAGAAGAAAACAATCGGCAGATTTTTTATTTAATTACCCTACTGTGGTGCTGTGTGCAAAATACAATTTGAAAAAAAATTGTGTCAATACATATCCAGCACATGCATTCATTGAATAAACATTGATCAAACGTTTACATATATACGTTGATGCAAAACGATAACAAAACTCATGCATAGTAAAAAACAACACTATTTATGCCTATTAAAAGAACACAAAAACCAAGTTTCACATTTTCAAAAGAAATTAACGTAAAAACAATATAAACAGTGTAAATATATATTCAAATGTGGCGTAGGATTTTTGTTACTTTTGAGTGTCAACTTATTTGACATCACGAGATAATATAAATGTTGTCATATATATGTTTATCCTTTGCTGTGTTTTTTTTTTCAGTTTCTGTTCCACCCTATCATGAAGTTTGTTTCTATAATTCTTGCTTCTAAAACGTATTTAAGATTAAACAAAACAAAGGAATGGTGTCCTATTCTTTACCTATAAATGACGTCATCTTTACATATACTATACCCACAGCCACTGCGGTCTGTTTTCCCTGATCATGACTGGCTTTCAGTTTGACCCTATCGTTTTACTATTAGGGATATAAGAGAATTTGATCTCTCAAACAGTTCTTCCTTCGGTATCAGTCATTGGTGGAAAAATTCAAAATTATGTTAAACGTAATGGTTAGCGATTGCTTTGATTAGTGTTTGGCTGATTGTTGTACTGAGATGATCTTCTCAATACAATATCCCTTATGTATCCTGTTTTATGTTACTGATCGCAATGGAAGAGGGAGGATTGGCGCGCAATAAAACCTAGTTTAGCCCACCATTTCTTTTGAAATGCCTTTACATGTACTAAGTCAGGACCATTGCGATTTTCAATTTTTCCGGAAAGTCTTCCATGTTTTGTCTTTCCTCTTGAACATGAGGACTGATCCTTCGAGTTTGGTATTTATTTTCTTATCCTCTTCTAATTCTATTTTTTTGTCTTCTTATTGGTCACTTGGATGTCTCGAGACAATACATATCAGAAAAAAATCTTAAAGTGACTGCTAAATTGTATTCATGAACGAATAAATTACCTAAACATAAATAATCATACAAAAAAGATTTTTACTCTCCAATTGTAAAACATATGGAAAACTTTTTTCTGCTGCAGCACCAAAGGAGTCCTCGCTTCTTCGTGAGAATGAAACGAACAAAGTGGTCTCCTATAGGTTTTAATTGTCTAATCTACTGGAACGCGAATCTTTTTTCCAAATCATAATTAGATGTCAAGTTATTTCACATCATCCCAGATCAGTTTTTTACAAGAAACAAATGTTTGTTAATTTCTTAATTTTTATTCATACTGTCTTACAAATTATAAAACCATTTTTTGTGTCATGACGTATGACGATGCATGAAGCTCCTTAGGATACGTGTTAACTCAGCGACCTGTAGGTTGTTATGCAACTTCTGTCAATTGTGCATGAATGTATGTGAGAATCGCTTAAATAAAAATTCCCAAACTACCAAGGAGATTGACTTGTTACAAACACTTTTCAAATTCTATAGGTGTAAAAAAGCTTAAAAGTATAAATCGATTTAAAACATTTCATGTTAGACCTATATAAAAAATTCCAAAACCTAGGTTTTGTCAGCAACGGTAAATTTATATAAAAAAAATGGTGATATTGTTATTTCTTGTTAAAGTCAACTTGCAAATTATATCATTCACATTTATTTGTATTTGTGCATATATGTACAATGTATTTGAATTTGTTACTTCTCTATCAATCATGATCTTCTTTTTTATATTATGTAAATCTGATTGCTCCTCATGGGCTCCTCATTTGGTGAATAAAGTTTGTATTTGTATATATAGCACTGTAATATAGAGGACACAAAGTAATATGCATACTTAGACAAATAAAACAATAAGAAACCCCGGTTGCTTTTAGACAATATTCAAAAGCCACATGAATTTGTACAAAGCTGATTCTTTGGTTTTGCCTGTATAATTTTCCATTTTAATTTTATGTAATTAATTTACTGCTTTGGTGGTTTGTTAAGATAAGCATATTTTGTAACTTTGTACAAAAGGAAATTTATCCTTCTACATTGAATAGTACGAAAGTTAAAAGTCGAAGGATAATATTGACTGAGACTTAATTGGGTAGATAACGTCTAGACTTGCTACAAGTCCCTTTCTAATCACAATTAATTTTTGATTAAAAAAAACTTTTTAAAGGGCCATTTAGTATTAAAGGGAAATGTGAGATTTTGTGGTCTCCCCAACAATCAGAAATATTTCTTATTAGTAAAATATAATATTTTAACTAGAAAATGATTAACTGAACATATACATAAGAGAAGGACTTGTAGCAAGTCTATATTACGTCCTTTTCCTATCACGAGACTATGCGACTTAAAACCCGAACTCAATCACCGAACACTTGAACTCTTAAGGCGAAAAACCTCAAAATGCAATGAAATGGAAAATACCCCAGACAATTTAAATGATTAACAACAGGAAAAATATACATTCAAAATGAATAAGCAGATATAACAAATGTAGTATTTTAATCACAATTCACAGCACGACGCAATCAGTGTCATGACTTACACGACATGTGTTCATTAAAAGCTTCTCCTTACAATTTTACCATTTTTCCAATAAAAAATATCATCTGGCTAATTTTGTATCTACATCTGACGATTTCTTTAATCACCGCCTACCTGAGATGCGCTGGGAAAGTAAATAAAAATTGCGTGAAAACTAAATAATTATTCAGAAAAGAAAAAAGAAACAAAGAGTTAAATCTTAATGCAAAACAAAAGTTGTCTAAGGTACTAGGATATTTTTGACAAGCTGAATAACAACTTGTGGCTAACAAGATATAAGTGGAAAATTCATCAATTTAATTAGTTATGATGGCCAAAATATAATAGAAAAACATTTTAATAGTATTTATTATTAGAAAATGACATTCTTAATCTCTGTTTTCTGTCATGTTGCTCAACTTAAGCGTAATTTTCTTGTTTCATGCTGTTTGTATTATTAAACTTATTGAGTCTGTACTTAAGAGTTACAACAAATTTCGTGAATAAATAAAATACCCTAAAATTCTTACGTTTTGTAAATTTTTACAGTTGCTGTGATGCGCAAAAACAAGAAAGAATAACAGAAAAAAAACTTCAACACAGAATAAAATAAATATATCAATGTACAGTTACAACTGAAAACAAAATAACTTTTAGCATTAAACCAGTCATTATAGAACCTACATTGTAAAGCAGTATCAATGAAACGAATTGTTTCTTTTTGCTGCATATGCATTATTCGAGGATTGTCCCCAAGAAATTGTAATAAAATCAGTTGTTGTCATTTTTGTTGTCTTTTGTTGCTGAACTTTGTTGTCATTTGTATTTGGAAGGTAGAAACAATTGAAACCCAATACAGCACAAATTAAGGATATCAAACATGTACTCCTTAAGGAAAAAAAAACTATATTGAATTTGAGGAAATTAAACAGGATTTATTTAATATCGGTTGTTGTCTCAAGAAGCAACAGAACCTGGGGTAGGCAAAATGTGTATCTAAATTATTTGATATAATGATAAGCGACGATATAATAAATATAGAATGTTTCAAAAGTAACCATTAAAATCCTTTTATACATTGCATAGTTTGTAAACCAGCCCAACGATTAAAGCTGCCATTATAATTACAATTTGGATTATGACAACTGGCCAGAGCAATCCATCATATTTAACATAAAAATATTTTCAAGTAATTACTGGTCAAGATTGTATGGATATGTAAAGCACGTGTAGGTAAACAAAGTGGCCTCGATTGCCTATTTCTTATTGAATATAGCATGCCATTTGTGTAATTGACTGTGAAATGACTTCTCGTGAATGTTCGGACGTTGTCACAGTAAGTTACAGTCTCATTCAGTCATCACTCGTTCCAATGTGAAGATCTATCAAAATATTTATAATATTTGATCAACTGTGTGAAGGAAAACGATATTTGAGAATGCGGCGATTGCTTTTCAATTTAGCAAAGAAAAAAGAAAACAAAATAGAGATTGTTTGATTAATTTTGACTAAAATCCTAACTTCAATGGTTTTTAAGAGATTGTGAGTAGAACACGACTAATATTTTTCACGAAACATTTTGCATTGATTTAAACGGGAAATTGAATCGTAAAATGTACACTTGAGTTCTACTTGCAATATCTTAAAAAGCAGCGATGTTACGATTTTACTCAAAATTAAACAAACAATCTCTATTTTTTTTGTCCCGTGCGGGGCCCGGGTGGCGAATAGGCCCGCAGCAGTGCCTAGCTTGTCGTAAGAGGCGACTAAGGGTCTTGGGATTCTGACGTCGGGTCAGTGCTCAGCCCACAGAGCGACCAAGTGTGTACCCTAGGTGGCTGAATAGGGTAGCCCTCGTCCGCGGGGGTTGTCAGGTCTATAATACGGAAACCCTGACCGCCGACCATAGTGGGCCAACGTGTGTGGAGAGTGCCACGCTTCATGCACGTAAAAGACCCCTTTGTGGACCGCCCAGTAGTGCACCACATAGGCTAAATTTTCCGCCCCTACCCACCTCTCCCCTTTTTCCTGTGGTTCTTCAAAATTTACCGGTCCTTTGTTTCCCACCCCATCTCCATATTTCATTTATCATCATCATTTCATGTTCATTTTATCATCCTTTTCATGTTCATCGCCTGTAAATAACCTATATAGCGTTGCACGGGCGTAAAACACCAACTCACTCACTCACTCACTCTATTTTGTTTTCTTTTTTGTGAAAATCGGTTGCAGAACAGCTCGGCAATAATGTTTTGAAATTGTTTCGATTTGCATTAAACGTACGGGGAGTTTTCTATCTATGCGTAACTGCGTAACTTTTTTTGACGAGTATATTAATATTACTAACTATGACATTTGATTGCTTGTTCAATATCCTCTATGTCAATTTGTTAAAATTCATATGTCATTGTCATTGTTTTGTACTGTATGCCATGACTGTACTAGTCTTACGTTGCATTAATAAACATTTAACATTCCTTTGGGCCTGCCATTTCCATGAAAGCTTAGTTTTGATATATAAATAATAAATATGCTTCTAGGTCACAATGTTGACTCGACAGCAAACGACTCATTTTCATAAAATTTTAAAATTGAAATAAATAACTGCAATTACATGTCACCATTTGCTTTATTAGGTAATTGAATAAATAAAAATCGATGGTGCTGCTGTCGTGGGGCAGATAAAACTTAAGATACAAATTAAACATATTTACTTGTTTTTTAGTTCAAAGATACAACACACAACATGTTTAAGAACCTATCACATGTAGCATAATTACTAAGTAAGAAAATCTATTATAAAGACAACATAAACAAATATAAAGAGGATAGAAAAAAATATTGAACAAAATATTTGAATAATCTAGGGCTTAAACGATTCAGAAATGTTACTTAAGGTAGATGGGGTGTCTAAAAATTTATCCATGGAATTTTCTTAAATTTTGGCCACAGTTAGCTAGAATGGTACTTTTAATTTCGATAAAAGTTTAACACTTTACCAGAGGACGTTTTGTAGAATCGACTTTGAAAAATGCATGATTTTAGTACTTTTGATATAGGATCAAAAGGGAAAATTCATTTTTTTTTCATCAAAGAAAATCTACTTCTTAGATTTTTCTTAAAATTTATGAAAATCTTTGTTTTGTATTTATCTTTAAATACTCGGTATATTAAATAAAAAATTAAGTTCATCATGACAATTTTTGAAAAAAAGTGAAAAATGTTTTTTTTTCCCCTTGTTATCTCTCCTTAAAAAGTATGGGAAAATATTGAAATTCATAAAAAAGGTCAATTTTATTCAAAATTTTGTTGTAATTATCACTTTTGATGTTTACATAGCGGAATAAAAATCAATAAGAATAGCTACATTTTTGTAGTTTTATACAATTTAAAGTTATGATAGATGTGCAAAAAAGATGCTCAGTGATAGACACCCCATGTATCGTAATAAAGAACCATTCAGGTAAATGGTTAACATACTGAAACCATTTATCCATAATTATAATAAACCAGGAAAAGGACTACAATTAAAACAAAACCCTTATTACGATGATCAGCCTTCACTAAGAGCAGTGCTTCAGACGTAGATCTTCAACATTGCATTCAAAAGTCACAGGGTTATACAATGAAAGCAGCAAAAATACATGCCAAAATGTCCTAATTTTTTTTTATGTCGAAATTGAAAAGTGTAAGGATTATTTGATGCACGTCATGTTTTAATGTGAAGCAAGACAATTGTCCTAGGCATTAGACAAAAAAGTCCCCCCCCTTATTCCTTCTTTGATCATGTTTTAGTTAAATCTCTCTCCAATACGCAAAATAATTGATAATACGTTAAATTCACATTGCTTATATTTTAATAAATTGTTGATGTTTTGAATTAAAATCTCTTTGAATGTAATTTACAAAATTAACTAAAACTGACATAAAAATCTTCAGATCTCGTGGGATTAGAGAGACGGTGATAATTTGATACGCCAATCAAATTTCAGATAAATGAACAACAACTGGACGGCGGTCATGGCTGCCAATTTTAGTGGCCAATTGATGTCATTAAAACAAATTAAAGCTGATGGAATTGAATTGATCTCGTCAATACTAAGATAACGAGCTTAAATATAGTGTTTGAAGAAATGGAATTGTGTTGGTAATAAATTGGCGATTGGTTGAAAATAGTATACTAATACTTATCATACATGTATAAGTAAATGATATATACATGATTAAATAGCATAGCAAAATGCACACATAGCACAAAAAGCTTTGACAATAAATGAAAAATAAAGACTCGCAGAAAAAAGATACAAACTGACATTAAAAAGCTTAAATTTGGTTTGCGATAAATATTTTAAGAAGTATTGCATTGTGGTTGAAAGCGTTATTTCCTATTATCTAGTGAGGTTTAGTAAATTACGTGCCTTAAGGGGATTGTTGACCTTCGAAATGGTACAAATGACCACACCTTTTTCCATACGTTATTTTTTTTACTACAATCAGTATTGTACTGTTATTTTACTTTTATTTACAGAACTGCTATTTCATTTCCATTAAAGTACTGTTATTTGAAAGTCATTCATAGTACTGTTTTTGACAGTTATGCACAATGCATTTATTTGAATGTTATTTGTTGTACTGTTATTTTACTTCTATTCATTGTAATATATTTCACAGTTATTCACTGAACTGTTTTTTGAGATGCTATTCCGATAGCACTGTATTTGACAGTTTTTTAAAGTGCTGCTATTTTACAGATATTCACATTACTGTTATTTGACAGTTACATGAATGCAAAGTACTTTTATTTCAAGGATATTCACTGTACTGATTTGTACCGTACTATGCAGCAGTACCCCTCTATAAACACTACTGATATCTGACAGCTGTTCGCAGTACTGTTATTTAATGTTTTTCATTGAAGTGCTATGTTTGACAGCTATTCTCCGTATTGTTATATTTTACTGTTTAAGTTATGAATTTGCTGCTCTTTAACAATTTATTACAGTACTGTTTTTTGAGAGTTATTTGCTGTACTGTTATTTTACTTCTCTCTTAAGTGCTGCTATTTGACTTCTTTATACAGTGCTGCTATTTTACTTCTCAATAAAGCGCTGCTATTTGACTTCTCTAAACAGTGCTGCTATTTTACTTCTTAATACAGTGCTGCTATTTTACTTATCTATACAGTGCTGTTATTGTACTTCTCTATACAGTGCTGCTATTTTACTTTTCTATACAGTACTGCTATTTTACTTCTCTATGCAGTGCTGTTATTTTACTTCTCTACACAGTGCTGCTATCTTACTTCTCTATACAGTGCTGTTATTTTACTTCTCTATACAGTGCTGCTATTTTACTTCTCTATACAGTGCTGCTATTTTACTTCTCTATACAGTGCTGCTATTTTACTTCTCTTTATACAGTGCTGCCATTTTACCTCTCTTGAAAGTGCTGTTATTTTACTTCTCTATACAGTGCTGCTATTTTACTTATCTATACAGTGCTGTTATTTTACTTCTCTATACAGTGCTGCTATTTTACTTCTCTATACAGTGCTGCTATTTTACTTCTCTTGAAAGTGCTGTTATTTTACTTCTCTATACAGTGCTGCTATTTTACTTATCTATACAGTGCTGTTATTTTACTTCTCTATACAGTGCTGCTATTTTACTTCTCTTTATACAGTGCTGCTATTTTACTTCTCTATACAGTGCTGCTATTTTACTTCTCTTTATACAGTGCTGCCATTTTACCTCTCTTGAAAGTGCTGTTATTTTACTTCTCTTTACAGTGCTGCTATTTCACTTCTATATACAGTGCTGTTATTTTACTTCTCTTTACAGTGCTGCCATTTTACCTCTCTTGAAAGTGCTGCTATTTTACTTCTCTTTACAGTGCTGCTATTTTACTTCTCTTTCCAGTGCTGTAATTTAATTCGATTAACAGCAGTGATATTTGACAGGTATTCACAGTACTGTTATTTGACAGTAATCACTGAACTGCTGACACTGCTATTTGGCAGATATTCACAGTTCTTGTATTCGATAGTTATTGTACTTTATTTTATTTCTATTTACGACTCTTATAACAGCACTGTTATTTGAAAATTATATACAGTACTGTTTTGTTTGACTGTTATTCACTGTATACTGATATATGACGATTATGGACAATAATAGACCGTTAATTATTCACAGTACTGCTTTTTAATGCTTTCAACTGTACGACAGTGATATGTTTGAATCTTGATATATTTGTAAAAGTATTAGGCCAATATACACGTCTTCTTTGCTGCTAAAAAGTATTAAAAATGTACCCATACGATGTTAGCATTAAGTACATTAGTACATTAGTTTCCAACAATTTTTTTCAGTGGATTTGCTAAAAGTATCATATGAAATGAGTAAAAGAAGTCATATAATATGTACTTAATGCCATAATAGCAAATTTTATCATTTACTATAATACAGAGAAATCTTAAGTGCTGCAAATTACTGTGCAGCGAGACTCAATCAAAGTTGCCTTTCTCTGCAAGGTGCTTCTTTTTATCAAAGGTATTAATGTCGTAAAGGAATATTTCTGTCAATTACGCTAAGTGGTTTTGTTAAGGACTTTAAGATCACCACCCAAAGAAATAGGTATTTGTCTCATCAATACAAAATACTACCAGCGTGTTGGTGCATAACTTGCTAATTTTTGTTTTTCTTTTAAATTCTACAGGAGCAATTTAAATTAGGAATAATATTATTTGAAAGGAAAATTTCAAGACAGAAAATGCGAAACTAATTGTTGAATTAATACCAGGGCGAAACTTACTTGTTGCGTCCTTGTAGCTTTACATAACAAAACTGTCAAAACGCTGCCTTTTGATTGCGTATTAATTAAAATAGTGCAGAAATTCAATTTTCAAAATATAAATTTCGACGTTCAAAGGAAAATTGTAGAATGCTTGCCATAACTTTGTCGCCGTTTGCCGCGAAAGGCACCAGTGTTTAATAGAAATGATGAATTTTAAATAAATACAATATTGTCAGAAGTGTAATAACAAGAAAGAAAAACAGTTTGACTTTTTGGATGAATGTGAAACTTGTTATTTAGGTGAAATAAAATTTCGTATTTCCTTCTAATGCGTTCTTCGAACTTTTTACGCTGTTATATTTGCACTCTATGTTTGAAATTTTATTTTATTGAAATTTGGTTTTAAATTATAATATAATTAGTGGTTTTGTTTATTTGCATTTTGTTAATCAAAGCATTGCATACTATATAAATTTAATATGAAATAGGCATTACCTAAATGCCAGCACAGCATAATTCTGTAAAATAAATGTAATGTTAACATGGTTAGTGCCATTGTTAACATTGTTTTTTATGAACGAATAAAAAAAAGATTTTATTTCGAATCGATGCACTAAATTAAAATTTGAAATCATCTCAGTTATTTTTGTTTTGATTCATTTTCTAGAACGTTCAATTTGGGACGAGATGCTTGGGGCGATTGAATGTTAAATAGAAAAGCAAGAAAAATCGATTAAATTTGGTTACTACAAAAAAATGTAGCAACTCATCGTCATCAGAATATTTTTCTCTTTATACATTATTACATAGATAATGTTTGGAATGCGACTAGCAAAATGGGTAATTATTTTCAAATTAACTCCGTACCTGTAAAATTTGAGAGCCTTTCCGGGCCATGAAAAATCAATATCAGCATTAGGCAAATTTCTCGCGGGAACAAATACCGTAGAGCTCTCCGCTTGAGCGGGCACTTCGTGCCCACTTGTGAGCTGTGCTCGCTATTAAAGGGTTTCAAAGTTTTAAAGAATTACCAAGCGTAATTCCACTAAACCTCTATATCTAATGTTTTCAACAATCTTGTCTACAACATCCTATTTACGTAACCTTTTTCAAATGAGCATAAAAATCACCAATACTTTTAAACCGCTTGCAAAAGTTGAAAACAGCTACAGAATTCAAAGTACCAAATCAGTTTATTAAGAAATGCTTTATTGCATATTTTTAACCTTCCGTCATCATCCTTTTAGAATGAGGAGTGCAAAAAATATCGGAAACCTATAGTTTCAAAAAGGATATGGCCATGTAAAAAATAAAGAAAGAAACCTGGTGTTTTTACTGAATATGGAATTGAAAATCAGGCTTGTCCAAAAAAAATGTTAGTTGAATTCGTGTCTAACAAGTCTGCGGACCAGACTGGTGATTTCCCTTGGGGACGTCATCTGGGTCACTAGCAGCGGTTTTCACCCAGGATGTTTAAAAAAAAAATACAATTGTAATACCAAACTGGATCTCAATTAAAATGATTATATTTTTTTATGCTGTAAAAAACATATTTGAAGTAAAAAAAAAAAGGAAAAAAACAAATGTTGCGCAAGATAATTAAATTGACTCGTTCTATAAAAGTAATAAAACCGACCATGTAGTCCATCTCAGCAACAGCTAGTAAATATAACTTTATCTAACACAAAAGTTGATTAGCAGGAGAGCATTATGAGAAAATTTGTAAGGATGTATTTTAAAAATAGAAAAAAATACAAAACAAGAAAGTATGTTTTCATTTGGGGTTGTTTCATGGTTAGTTGATAAACCAGCGATCGATTAAATCATGTAACCATGTGCTTAAAATAACTTTGGCCTTAACTGTCTGATTAAATTCTTTCTTCTCTATATTTTGAATTTATACTTAAAAATAGAATACCTTTTAATGTTTGTTTCATGATCAAAATCTTAGACTTTAAGGAGGAGCACTAGTCAAAAACACAGCATTTAATTGGCTTTCAATAACTGTCATTTAACAACTTGATTGGTTAAGCACGTGCTGCGTATGAAATGTGTTTTTGTATCACATTACTAGAAATTGCTTAAAGATACTAAGAATACGATGAATTCTTGTACATAGTTCCCATGAATTGTCCCGAATCCGTGAATATTTTGCATTAGATACAGTAGTATGAGCTGTCCCGAATTGATGTACCAGTTCTATCCCACATCTTTACAACACAGAGCAGAACCTAATGTAAGTTTATTTTCTCTTTTTTAATTATTGTTATGGAATATAATACATTAAAAAACGGTTTGTCTAATCTTTTTGAAATTTTAAAGGCCCTTTCACTTTTATTTGGATTCTTATTTTTTGCAGGAAAAGGGTATGGTTGTTGGAAATTAACAAAATAAGAATATTTCACACATTTGAACTAACAAAATAACAAAATAATAAATAAAAATTATAAGAACTCTTAATGTTTTGAGTAGTTGCTAATTATCGTCATCATTCAATTCTGCAAAATATTAAAATTATATAATGCAGGGAAACAGTGTAAGTGTATAAACATGATAAAGATATGGTGACTTTCAATTATTTGCTTAGAGCGTCTCTTCTTTTCCTTTTTTTTTTGACAAAACGCAAATCAGAAAATTGCCTGGTATTTTAAAAAAAAAAGAAATTATTTTATTATTATATTAATTTTTATTTTCAGAGATACGGTTCCCAGACATTGGATTTTCCAAACCACTCTAGCGGTTATTCATATTTTGGAGACTCACGTTCTTTAGCTAAAAGAGAACTACACGATCCCACGCCATATGACCCCGATTTAGAACCGAGAGGATCACAATATCTGAATCCGAACTGTTTGTTGTTAACATATTTTAATGGCGACACGTCGACCGTCGTCGATGAACATTTTTCTCGGGCTTTGAGCCAGCCAAGTAGTTTTTCTAGTGACCGAAATGGGAACCAGTCATTGAATATAAAACGATCAGGTACATTGCATTTTATTTATTATATTCGTTAACTAACCATAAAAAAACAAAATCATTAAAACAGAATTTTGGGCGAATGCGCCCGATGAGTCTTTTGTCTATCAAAACTCATCAGAGGCGCTCAAGCTAAATACTGATAGGACAAATAAACTAGAATTGAAGAGCACATTAAAAATGTCAAACAGGATGCCAAATATAAAACAATTCTTCAGACAAGATATTAACCATTTTTTCCAGTTTTGTAGCTCTTATGTTTTATGGGGTCTAGAAAATGTACACAACATTACCAATTGATGTTAAATAATTTAAAGATTATAGATATTTCGGACATTCGTATGTCCTTCATCAGTATAATAAACAATTTTCAAACACAATAACGTAATAACCTCATTATAGATATTTCGGACATTCGTATGTCCTTCATCAGTATAATAAACAATTTTCAAACACAATAACGTAATAACCTCATTAAGGTTATTACGTTATTGTGTTTGAAAATTGTTTATTATACTGATGAAGGACATACGAATGTCCGAAATATCTATAATCTTTAAATTATTTAACATCAATTGGTAATGTTGTGTACATTTTCTAGACCCTATTGATTAGTTTTTTATGTATAGTATCGTTTTAAATACGTTGTATTTATTTACGATCCATTACCGCATTGTGAGAGAAGCGTTGACTATTTTTCAAGATCGTTCTTATGTTTTATGAATATAGAAATAAATATGATTATTAGTTCATCAAATCTACGTTAAAGTCAAAAAGGTGCATGTCTGACTATTTTTTCGTACATTTTCAAAGTGTCTCGGCCTTTGGTTTGTGCTCAGGATATAAAATTGCAATATACATTGCTGTATTTGAAAATATAAGTTACACTGTATAAATACAAAATGACAAAAAGAATATTTTAAAACACGTATCATATTTATTCCTGTAGCTTGTTGTTTGTATGTTTTTACATTTTGTTTTGTTATTTTGTTTAATTTTTGATCTATCGTAAATTGATATTTTATCCCGTATTCTACCACCCATTGATAAATCTTGTTTCGTTGAAATGATTTATTTGTTTTTATCTGTAAAAGAGAATTTGTATCAATTTGTTTAGAAGGCGATAAATTGCCAGTATTTTCTGATAAGCAGTTGGTGCGCTATTTGTCAAACTAGTATATTTGTGAAAATGAGCTGCCACAAGTCAGCAGATTTCAACAGGCAGTTTGAAAAGTTTATGACACGTTGTATATCGGTTTTATGAATATGATTGATAATGATTCTTTGGTAAAATTGATTTGTTTAATTTAATTTTCTGAAATGCTATATTTTTTTTTTTAAGATCTAAAAAAATGCTGCTTCAGTTCCTTGTAATGTAGAAATGTTTCTTCTTGCGTGCATAGTTAGATTTTGGAGTTTAATTCGAATAGAATATTTAAAATTTCTATGGGTAAAATTGATGGTTTTAGCTTTTATTTATGCATATTTTGATTTGGCATTTGGTTATGATGTATCTTCATATTTCAAGTAGTAAGTTACTAACCTTTTATCAGCTATTGAATAAAAAAAATGAAGTGTATCACATGAAAAACACTTACACTTATAAGTTAGAAAAGCGGCTACATGTATGTATGTTAGAGGGCATCTTAGAATCCAATCCCGAGTTCTTCTAGGGGAAAGTGGAATTCCAAATCGCACTGGCTTAAGTCCAGTGTAAATCCAAATCGCACTGGCTTAAGTCCAGTGTAAATTGGAATTCCACTTTTCCATAGGACGATGTGGAATTCCATGATGCCCTAGGACGATTTGGAATCGCCCTGGATTACAAGATGTCCTGTAACATGTACATTACACAGGGGAAGAACCTCCCTGCTCTATTATCAAAGCCAGAGCTAACACTGAGAAAATTAATTAGTAAACTTCACTAATTAGGTTAGTAAATTGACTGTCCACTCATTCACTATTCATTTAGTAAAATTACTCTTTGACTTAGTAAAACATTACTAATCTGATTAGTATATTTACTAATCTAATTTGTACCTTTTTACTTGTGTATTGGTGAACGATTAGTAAATCTACTAATCTTCAATTGTATTCTTTACTCATATATTAGTAAATGTACTTCTGATGAAAGTGAAGTTTCACAGTGTGCAAATACTACCCTAATAGGTAGTTGTACTTTGAAAAGAGTAAATATACCTTTAAGTCAGTAAATACTACATGTACTTTAAAACAAAGTACTTGATCTGTTGTCAGAACACATGTGAAAGTTTCATTAAAATCCATATTACTGATATGACAAATGTTCCTGCTCATAACCCAGCGCACATTTCACCACCTTCATACAGAATAGCTTGGTCCTCAAAAAATAAAACATTCAATTTTCTAGTATATTCAGTCTTAAACATGATATAACATTAATTATAATAATTTTATTTTACATTTAGTCATTGCTTAATATAAATAATATAATTCATATTTCAACGTTCAACACAGTGCCTTATAAATCCAATTGCAAGAACAGTTGCTGTTATTTTAGACACAAATTTAACTGAGTTTCTATCGAATTAACTCTGTAGAAATTACCAATAATTTATTTACACAGCTTAAATTTAAAAATATCTAAAAAGCAAAAGCAAAATAAACAAAAGTCTCACTGCAAATATTTCCTTCTTTTAAACCGAGTCATTTCAAGGCAAAAAAAACTAAAAAAGTATTTATTTAACTAATAAAAATAATAAATCTTAAAAGCAAAAATTAAGATGTTAAGTTCCAATTCATGCTGTGCCACTTTCAATAAGCAAAAGGTTCTTATCACCATGCCACAATGAACGGCTTCAGCAAAAATTAAAACATATTTTTTAGCTAAAAATTTAACATCTTGAAAAAAAGAAGAGTGATTAAGGCATTTAGTTAATTACTACAAAAATATGATACATTCGAAAGCAAATAGTTCACATCTTTATAGGTTTTTTTCTGATTCACATTGTTAACAATGTACAGTAACAATGTACAGTATCCAGTTCAATTGTGTACAACGTCTTAAAATTTTTTGTCGGTTAATCTGGAACTCAGACACCTGAACAGTTTCTGTTATTGATGGGAAGTTAAGTTCTGAAGTCTTCCTTTGTTTTCTCTTTCAGCTTCGCAATTGTCCACAACAGCTTTCAACTGATAAAATAAAATTTTAAAAATATATATTTTCAACCAAACTATTTGACTATTAATCCTTGTTTAGTACTACATCACTGCATTTTTATTCAGATTTGTAACTATTATTTTGATAATTGTAGATAAATTGTGCTTCTGAGTTATTGAGTTTTAGCATAAGCTTTTGTGTATTGGTAAAAACAATGCAGCTAGAATAGTTTTACCACAGGCACTTGGAACAGGGACTTTATATAAGATCCCCCCTTTTCTCTGATATCTCTAACAAAATAAAATTTTGATATGAGTGAAACAAGTTTGGATACTAGATTATGATGTAATATGTATAGATATGACAATTAAGACCAAGTATATAATTCAAATCGACTCATCTTAAAGAAAAGGATACGTGGTTCATATACATTATAAAGTCCATGTTCCAAGTGTCTGTGCTTTTTTTCAAACAATATTTACATACTCTATTATTTGTGAGTTTTTTCAGTTGCATCAACACTTTACATTATTTTTTTTTAAACTACTTACATTTTCTATCTCCTTTTGTCCCGTGTATCACAAGCTGATCTTTCACTCCCGTCGCCTCTGGATTTTGCTATTTGCTTTTTGATGGCTTCCAATGGCTACTTTATCAAGCTCTCTCCATCTTGATGTTGATCATGTTGATAATCTGAATAAAATATTAAGTAACTTACAATTTCGTAATCGACTGCAAGGTTTAATTTACATTAAATTAACTATTTCATGTATTTAGACTATAAATTTAGAGCAAAACATAACAAATACAAGGAACAGAGATGATAAAATAAAAATAGAATGAGGCTTGAACGAACTTGAGGATGTATGTGTTTATCGTTTATATATCAAAATTAAAATTATGCACAATAATATAAAAAATATAACATAAATTCGTTTGAAAAAATAAATCTACTTACATTCAGGATAAAAATGAAAATAAGCAATTTTTAAAGTTCTTCCTTCGATGCACGTCCGGCTGATAATGGCTGACCACGCCGTTTCTTTGTCTTGAAAACCGCGTTTTCTTTATCAGATAATTAATTGACACACGTGATTCTGCAATTTGATACAATACATACTGGGCCATACTAATCTACATCGTAATTATCAAATTTACTAATTCTTATCAAATGATTACTATCTTAATCGGTAAATCTACTAATTATTTCTCTCAGTGAAGACTACCATGTTGTTTGGTTGATTACATACTATGTAGAAAAAAGTCAAAGCTGGTAACTGTCCTCAATGGAATTGTAAAAATTTTTCAAAGTTCTCCTATAATTTTAATAAAAAATCGTTGAAAATACCAAAATTTCATTCATTTTATTCAGTGCAGATGGTCAATATTCTGGTTTACGTTGCAACATTTATCATGCTTATATATTTCCAATTTTTATTCCTCAATATTCTGGCAACTCTTGAATGAGGAGAGGCAAACAAAAGATAATGAGATGTGGAATAAGTGTACATAACACAACCTACATATATCAGTGGTGATTTAAAAAAAAAATCCACAATGAAAAAAAAAAAAAAAAAGAAAAAAAACAAAACAAAAAACAACAACCTTCAGCCGTCAAGGTGACCAGTATTGCTAACCGCCGTTTAGCAATTGGCCATCTATTAAAAAGATATACCATTAGCATTGTCAAAGAAAGACCCATTTTATTAACATAAAGACAACGAGTTAAAAATAAGTTTTGATAAAGATTCCTGGCTTATCTAAATTTACACTGAAAAAAAAAAAAAATAAATTAATAATAATATTATTAAATAGATAAAATTAAAAAAACAAAGAGATGAACAAACGACCCATATGCTATGCCTTTCATTATACTTTTACATGTTTTCTTTATTTTCCAGATTCAAGCTTAATGTGTAACAGAAAACTACCACCTTCGTTTTGGATAAGTGATTATCAGCCACCGAGATCTGCTTTCGGGTCACACCCAAATCAAGACTTTTCAAGAGACTTCTATTCAGCAACGTCATGGTACAACTGGCCATATCATTTCCCGTCACCGTCATACACGAGTAGTTCCGAGTTTTCCCGACCGTTTCCGTACTCTTCATTTGATCCAATGGGAAAGTTGAGTCCCACGTACCAATCATTGATGTTACGGAGTGGGCTAGAGGCTAGGAATTCAAAATACGATAGGACTAAAATTTCAGACCTTCCAGGTTCAAGCAGTTATTATGGACTTTCAAGATTAGGTTCTGACCTTTCTGGAAACGTCAACTTTGACCCTACAACACCAGGTAATAATATATTTTTAATTAAACAAGGGAAAGGAACAGAGCTTTATTCTCCAAAGTCCCAGTCAGGCACACTTTGAAAAATAAGTTATGATTAAAAATTTCATGTTTATTTTGGCCTTAATACATATTTTCAACTCTAAAAGAATTAAATGTGTAAAAATGAAACAACAATTATATGCAAAAATACTGAAGCAACCACGAGTAACAACAGCATATGAAATGTTATTTGTTGTTGTTACTTTAAAAGCCTTACAACTGTTGTCAAAACGAATTTGAAAATGAAAATTTGGTGAAAGAGGTATTTTTGAGCATTTGTACGCTTCAAGCCAGTGCTGGAGACGCTGCTTATGAAAAAAAAATATGCATGGCGTATGGTCGGGTCTGAAAAAACCACATGCATATAAGGCTTACACACAAACAAATGTCAACTGCATGAATAAGGTAAAGTATCCCCAGGAGTTGTTTGTTCAATCTTGGAATTTATTCAAAATATCCCCATATAACCAGTCAAAAATATAGTGCACCAACGATCTTTTCAAATGTAAAAATTGTCCTGGTCATTTTATAGTCAAATAAATGCATCTAAAAAAAACTAAAATTGGAAGATATCAATGTTCCATTCACTATACCAAGTATTTCCATACAACGGGTGTATAACAATCTATCTTATTGTTGTAGGATTGGATTATTCTTTACAGACGATGAGAAAAGAACTATGTTGGTAGAAGTGTTATAATCTTTGACATTATAGACGTTTTTCACGATATATGGAAAACTTTTTGTGTATGTTGTGTGGCTGAATGAGAAACGGAGCGGAGACCGAATAATGAATGCATAGGACAGTGTTTGCATGGATGGTGTATGAATGGGATGAACATGTATATGATGAATACGAGTTTCTAAAGTTATATCTTTAATTGTTGGTTGGTCTGTAGTATATCAATTGAATCTTATATCCAACGCCTTAAGAATTTTATATAAAAAAACTATCAAAAATGGCTTTTATAATCCTTCGGATAAAATTGTCGCCCTTATCTAGATTTGAACCATACTAAATTAGTTGTTGGCAACATGCCGGTGTGCTAAAGCAGGCAGGTACTGCTTACCCTTACGGAGCACCTGAGTTCACCCTTGTTTTATATATCTTTGGTTCACGTTGTTGATTGCGGATTAGTTTTAAGATGTGTTATAGAATATGGTGCGTTTTTTTTCTGTTGATGATTTTAATGTCTTCCGATTTTGTATTGGCACTTTTGATTGCTAAATTGATATACACACTTTGCTTTCTTCGAAACAATGGCCTAAATATTGCATATACATGAAGTTGGCCACACTTTTCTTAAATATTCATGTTTATTATTATCGATTTGTTGCATTTAAACTAAAAAGCTTTGCATATAATTATGCCAAAGCGTTTCAGTGATCATATGAAAATAAGGGACAGGGGACCGGGGAATGTACGGCAAAGTAAAAGACGAACGATGGTTTACAAAAAGTATTCTTCATTACCTAGAAGTTACTTTACAATAAAACTTCACACACACCCTTTTTGCAAAGAAAAAAAAACGAAACAAAAATTTGCACAAAACAACCAACAACAAAATAACATCAGATGAAAAATTAAAAACCCCCAAACTGACAAGAATATGTGATTTTGAAATTTCTTTTTGAATAATATATAATTTTTGTCATGTCTACATAACGAATATGCAGTACATAAAATGTTGTTCTAAATTAAGGTCTTTCTAAATTAGCAACTGTTAGGAATTGTGTCTGTTTTAAACCCATGCAAACTTCGTTTTAAAGCGTAAACATGGTAAATCTTAATATTACGGATTAAAATACACTGAAAATTACTGCTTTTACAGACAATTTTCTCTTTTTAGTTCTACAAAGATAAACTACAAATTATCTATTTTGGTGAAGAACTGAATGATTAATGAACAACCAATTAAACTTCAAGTAATTACAATTTCTTAACTCATCCTTCAACCGTCATTTCATTTAATATATTTTCGCAATATTCAAAAACAAAATTCTTTAGAGGAATACGCCAACTAATTTGCCTCGCCCATTAATCACTTCGAAAAGTAATATTTTCTTCCATTTTGTGTGTCAAAACATAGAATAGGTATTGGCATTGCAGTTCTGACATTTCTAAGAGACTGCTAGCCCATAGTAATCCGTTAATCTGCCAAACCAAATGACAGGCAATTTGAAAACTAGTAAGTAATTACGGATCTGCGAAAACATATGTGAGACCATAAATATAATATAAGGAGTGATTTGATGTTAGTGTTGAAATTCATATAGATTTGTGATCTTGATAATATGTATAGGCGTTGAAGAACAGAAACAATAAATAGAATTACATTTTCAAAAAGTTATTTAGCTTTTTTAAATAAAAAAAATATTAATAAAAAAAACAATAAATTGAGATCAATATTGAATATTAACATTTTTATGTAAAGAAATAGAAATTTATATCTTCAATATAAATTATCAGAATAATACGCTTTATGCAGCTTACAATATCTTATTAAAATATGAAGAAAAAAAAACACAAAACAAAACAAATAGCAAACCTAACGTGACAGCAACAACAAAAACCAAAAAAAAACAACAATAAAAACCGAAATAAAAACAAATAAAAACAAAATCAAAAAACAAAACGAAAAAACCAAAACAATAAAAAAAAAAACAATAACTAAAGCAAACAAACAAGAACAAAACAAAATTGCGTGTCCTTATATAAAACAATAATGTTCGATACATTTTTGTTGGAATTGCGTTGTTTTTTGGCTCGATGACATTTCTTTGTGTAAATATAACTCATAGGCTCATTCAAATGGAGATCCGTTTTTTTACGGTTTTTAAGAAGTCTGTTATGGCAAGATTAATAGAAAATAAAGAGATGTGGAATAAGTGTACGCGACACAGCCCACAATTAAACGGCAATTTAGAAAAACCACAATGGACAACCGCCAGCAGCCTTCAACGAGGCCATTTGGCACTGCTCGCGGTTCTGCAATTTGCCCATGGTCTAAATAAGATGCATATAATTCAAATCCAGCCCTGAAATAGTCACAGATAGACTCCCTTCTTAAACAAGGAACAGAAAACATCAAAAAGACAAGTACAAACGAGAGCTTTGTCAAAGATTCCTGGCTTAGGACAGGCACATGTAATATGTAAACTTAGATGTGGCCGACATACGACAAGTCAGACAGACCGAAAACCTGTATGCTCCGCGAAACCTTCGTTGATTCTTTAAGTAGTACAGTTGTAATTGAGCTGGCGGCTTACAGTTTATCTAGTTTGTTTATGATTATCAATATGAGTCGATGATGCTCCAGAATGGGTCCTGCGATTCCAGGAAGATAGAAAGATAAGAGGAAGGTTGTGCTGACAAAAATAGTTAAACCATGCCATACTCTTCATATATTTGCCTATAATTGGAAATTGTCCTTCTTAAAACCTTATCTTATAACTATATTAACTGTTCTTTACTTCAATTTCTTTTGAGATTATTGATTTTTAATATGGTCATATTAGTATTTGAAGATTTGTCCTTTTGGGTGAATAAAAGTAGCAACAGAGAAAAGTTTGTCCTGGTTTGATTTAGTCAATTGAAAAACTTTAAAAAAATCTTTATTTGCAAACGACAACTATACTGGTCAACGTAAATATAAACATGATAAACATACACAACACGACAGAAAGTATTAACAAAAGGCTCCCAGGAGCCTGAATCGCTCACCTGGTCTTGTTGTCAACCCGATGAAGACTTTTTAGAGCTAAATGAGCTGAATGTTTAAGCAAGAAAAAGCTTTTCATTATCTGCAATAGTTTTCATTCTATAAGCAAAAAACACTATTTTCCACCTTTAAAGGGTCATAACCCCTTTAAGGGACATGTGCCAATTTGGACCCTTCAAAAGACTTTTGTAGAGCTTAATGAGCTGAATGTTTAAGCCAGCAACATCTTTTCTCTATCTGCAACAGTTTTCATTCTATAGGCCAAAAACACTATTTTTCACCTTTAAGGGGCCGTAACCCATGCAAGGGGTCATCTGACAACTTTGACCCGTTGGAAACTTTTGAAGAGTTAAATAAGCTGAACATTTAAGCAAGCAACAGCTTTTCTCTTTCAGCAATAGTTTTCATTCTGTAGGCCAAAAACATTTAAAATGTTATTTAAGTAGCCGTTCGTTACTCCTATAACAGATCATCTGATAACTTTGACTCTATGGAGACTTTTTTCAGAGCTTAATGAGCTGCACATTTAAGCAAGCAACAGCTATTCTCTATCTGCAATAGTTTTCATTCTTTAGGCCTTAAACACTGTTATTCACCTTTAAGGGGTCGTAACCCCTATAAGGGTTTTCTCGTTGACAATTTTAAGGTAAGTGCTGAACCGTTAGCAAACCAATTTTACCTGAGGGGGAACTGCAAAAAGGACAAGTATTGCTTCTGTAGACAACACTACAAAATAACTATAGTACTTGCCAAAGGTGTCTACCTAAAACCGATATGTTATAAGAGTGCAACAAGGTTTCAATTCCCTAATAATTGCAATACCATTCAATATGTTTTGACCATCAGAACGTTTAAAAGTATCCAATTTCCTGTTGTTATATATTTATTCAACGGAACTTAAAACATTTAAAATATGCCCAGAAAGTTTGCCTACTCGCGATGAATTTGACATATATTTGTTCCAAGTTACGCCTTGTTGCAAATGTATATGAATATTGTACTTATGTTTCGAAGCGCCATCTATCAAAAATGACACCGACCATATCGTCTGCTATGTTTTCTACAAAAAATCTCGTTTTGTAATTACAACACTCAAAATACAAGATTTAATTGAGAAAACAGAAGAGACTGTTTGTGTAAATACCGAAACCGTTCTGCCTTGTAAGAGGAATTTTCTGCCTCCACGCCGAGATGACTCCGTGAAGTCTTCATTGTGGTTCTTTATATCCTTTACATGTCATTTTTCTTGACCATAATGTAAAACAATTCAATTTTTCAAAGTTAGCTGATGTTTTTTTTAGGAACGACAAAAAATAGTTGGCCCTACGACACCATTTTGTTTTTCTTTGTCTATTTTTCTGAAACCAAAAGATTTGTTGAGGTAAACCTTTGTTGAAGTTTTGTATAAAGTTTGATAGCACTTAATACAGAGGTTCACATGCATGAAAAATAAAAGCTTTTATCCCAAGACTGATTCAAATAATAAATTATAAACAAATATATAATTGCGTGCCGTAGATCAATCAGAGCTTTACAAATTTATACAAAAAAGGCGAGTAACAGAGATATTACTTCTGCCTGCCACTAAATATTAAACAGAGATGGTCATAACATTTTCACATCAAGTAGTTCCAAGGAGCTTCTTTTTCAGTTTAAATATATTTGTTAAACAAGCAATAACCTTATGCGAGCCTCTCTTAATACAGTGATCATTATGCTGATTTTGCCTTTATAGCAGCCCCAATTGAGCCTACTCTTACCGATGTTTTTAACGTGCACCGGATACTCACCGGGTATAAGCGTTACCGCGGGAGAGTCGCTAAAACGTAGGGGAGAGTCGCTTTGAACGTAGGGGAGAGTCGATATTTGACCTAGATCGAAGCACACCAGGTATGTAAATGATAAAATCATCTATTTTCATTGATCAAATGTTACAAATAAATATTGCACGGAACATTAGAATTATTTAAGTATGTGTACAGGCTAAAATTACCTCCAAGAACCTTCCATTTCATACCAAACACCTCGAACTTTTCCGGGCGGTCAGTGTAAATTTGGTGACATCGCATCTTAAAATCTGATTCTCTCCACAATAAAAACTGAATCGCTCACCTGGTCTTGGTGTCAACCCTATAAAGATTTTTGTAGAGCTAAATTAGCTGAATGTTTAAGCAAGAACAAGCTTTTCTCTATCTGCTATAAAAGTTTTCATTCTATAAGCAAAAAACACTATTTTTCACCTTTAAAGGACCATTTGAGTGCCATGGCCTTTTCCCGAACTTTTACCTTCAGTGCCAAGCTATGTTTTTGGTATGTACACAAAAATGTCAACACTGTGACGTCAACAATTAGAAAACGTCGCCGTTCCGTGTGTGGAAAAGAGGTTCCGAACTGTTCCGTTCCCGCAAAAAAAAAAAAGTTTTTGGTAATTGATGTATATTGATAACGGAACCAAAAAAAAAGTACTAAATTCAAGTCTTTGGAATCAGGATTCTTCGTATATATGCATATTTCCGGTCACTGGAATATTTTAAGTAAATATTTTACACGTTTTGTACACTTATTTATGAGGAAATCGAAAAATAAAATGAACAGAGAAGTCTATATAGGAATCGTCAAAGTTTACATTACGGATCTATCCGTCACGGAGCACCTCGTATCTACAAAATATCACGAATTTACAATTTAATTTTATTTATTTTTTGTATAACAGACGAACTAATTTTCTTCCATTTCTTTCCTTAAATGCACAAAATATCACCCACTCGACTGTCTAAACACTTTTTTTAATAAAAAAGAAATTGATTGTTTCCCTAAAGAGTTTGTTATTGAGTCGGAAATCTGTACGTCAGTTTAACCAGACATGAAAAAAATCACATTTTTGCTCTTAGCCGAATGTAAAATGTATAAAGTGCCATTTATTCAGGTACTAATACGTTGATTTTTGCATTCCATCCATTCATGTATTTTTTTTTATTTGAACAAAGGTATATGAACGCTCATTATAGTGAATAAATTATAAATGACAATCGAACTGTTATTTTTATTTGTTGATTTTTGTTAGTTGACAATTTAACGGCAAAGTAATTATAAATGTATTAACCCGGCCTTGTATTCCCAACCAAAAACCATTGCTCTCTTCCTTGTCGAACACTTTCAATGAATAACCTTGTCTTTTTTGTGGGCTAGCTCTTGTTGGGGCTAAAATTATTGTTGTCGTATGATGTCTGTGTCCGACGCTGGGCGTGGTTGGGGAAATAGTGCGTAACATCAGCTACTAATAAGATCATTTTAATATTTTTGTATGAAGCATCACAAAATGGTCTTAAATCTTTGGTCTCGATTTGTCTGTCAGTCGCTCACTGATTGAAGTGAAATTTTGAATGCTACTTTTCAATATTAGGGAATAACTGCCATTTAGAGAAATAACTTAGCTACATAAGTATCTTGCGAATGTCGCGAGGTGGTGGGTCAAACCGTCACACCGATTTCATTTAATATAAACGTTCACATGGGGTCTTATTATGACAAAGTTAGCCCATTTTCGAGGATTGTAATAGGACACGATGCTAAATATCGGAATGTTGCATCAAATGAGGAAAGTAGACACTTGTTTTATTTTTAAACTTACTTCGGAATATATATTAAAACGACTTAAAAGTAAAGGGCAATAAAAAAATGGTGAAAAAAGTCAACTGATGAATTTTGTTTTCTCTCATCGACTTTTTCCTTTTCTTTGTTAGAAATCATACCATATGCACCGTTAAATTTTTGGGACTGTCTTCAGTCAGATTTTCGATCGTAACCGATAGCCAGTTACTAAACACTGCATAACTCGTTGCTGTCATCGGCCTTTGTCAATTTGGTTGCATTGAAAATTTCATTTATATAACTAATGATCAGCTTTTAGCTGGCGCCAAACTTCATTTAATTCTTGAAATCTGTTCATGTACAGAATCAAAACAACTAAAAAAAAAGAGGCGGTACAATAATCGTGATACTACTAAACTAGACCCTCCGCCCCCCCCCCCCCCCCAAAAAAAAAATCAAATTGGTTTGATTTCTAAGGATAAATTAAACTTTTGTGAAAAAAAAAACTTCCCGCGTTTGCGTTAGAAGATATAACGTTGGGGTCCGAAGAGAGTCGAACGTACTGAAACCTCAAATTTTGCAACGTCACAATATTTTATTGTTTGACGTCGACGAAAAAAACATCGGCCCAAAATCGGCCCGTGGCACTCAAGGGAGTATTTTCAAATCGGCCTAAAATCGGCCCGTGGCACAGAAAAGGTTAAGGATTACTGCCAATTTCGACCCTATGAAGACTTTTGTAGATCTTAATGAGTTGAACATTTAAGCAAGCAACAGCTTTTCTCTTTCAGCAATAGTTTTCATTCTGTAGGCCAAAAACATGTAAAATGTTATTTAAGGGGATTTTGTTACCCCTTTAAGGAGTATCTATAGAAAGAATATCTAACAAGAGAACATAGTGTGCTGAAAAAATAAGTAAAGAAAAGAACAAAAAATGACAAAAAGATGTATATCGACCGGCTAGCTACACAAGCTGAAGATGCCATGAAAAGAAGTGACACAAAAACTGTCTATAACATTACAAGACAGTTAGCAGGAAGAAAGACCAACACAGCTAGACCTGTAAAAGATAAGAATGGCAACACTATTACAAAACTAGAACATCAATTGGAAAGATGGAGAGAGCACTTCAGCAGCCTCCTTCATGGAGTAGAGATAGCAAATACTCCTGACATCCCACCAGGTGAAGACCTAGACATAAACTGGAGAACCGGGTTTATTATAAAACTACCAAAGAAAGGAGATCTTGGTGAATGTCATAGTTGGAGAGGTATACAACTGCTCTCACTACCAAAGCAAAGTCCTGACTCGAGTTATTTTAGAACGAATAAAGAATGTCTTCGATGAAAAACTAAGAGATGAAGAAGCAGGGTTCAGGTGTGGGCGTTCATGTACAGACCAAATTGCCACCTTACGTTTCATTATAGAACAATCTCTTGAATGACAGTCAACACTTACATCAATTTTATAGACTTCAAGAAAGCATTTGATATGATAGACCGTAACACCTTATGGAAAGTTCTACATTATGGTATCACCAAATTTGACGATGTTTTGGCGATAATAAATACGAAGACGTTCTAGGTTTACGATCTATATTGTATCTAAACGTTCCATACAAAGTGTTGTCGCTTCCGGAGGCGACGTTAACATTGTTACGTTACAAAATACATGAAATACGGGAAAAGACGTTACGTAATTTGATAGGGAAAATAAAAGATAATTGAACTAAGAAATAAAGAAAACTATTCACAACATTTGTCAAGATCATTCAGGGACTAAACAACATCACCAAATGTCAAGTCATTATCTCCACCATTAAGTGTGGCCACAGGTGTCAGACAAGGATGTCTCTTATCACCTTTCTCACCTGATCTATCACCTGATCTTCTCTCTCGTCATAGACTAGATTGTCACCAGCTAGAGGAATCCAATGGACATTTACATCAAAACTTGAGGACCTTGATTTCGAAGACGATGTAAGCCTGCTGTCACATCTCTTCCAACATATGCAAGAAAGAGTCCCTTTAAGCAGTTGCTAGATCCACTGGGCTTGAAATAAACACCATAAAGACTAAGTGCTTATACGTATCAATGCACAAAATGACTCACACCTCATGTTGGCAGGAAGCATCATTGACGATGTGGACAGTTTGACCTATCTAGGAAGTATTGTAAACAAAACAGGTGGCACAGACCAGGATATCAAAAACAGAATTGGAAAAGCCAGACATGCATTTAATACTTTACGACAAATCTGGAAGAGCAACAACATCAGCCTCAAGACAAAAATCAGATTTTTGGAGACAAATGTTAAGTCTATCCTACTCTATGGATCTGAGACATGGAAACTAACAAAAAAGAATGAACATGACCTCCAAGTTTTTGTCAACAGATGTCTCAGACAGCTCCTGAAAATCAGATGGCATGAGTAAATATTAAACCAGGACCTATGGAAAAAGACATACCAAAAACCATTATTAGACACAATAAAGAAAAGAAAATGAAGATGGATTTGCCACACTCTAAGACGAGAACAGGGAAACATCACAAAGCATGTTCTGGACTGGAATCCACAGGGAAAGAAAAATAGAGGACGCCCAGTTGCAAAATGGCTAAGAAAACTAGACAGCGATCTGAGGTTGATCCAGATGTCATTGGGAGAGGCCAAACGAGCTGCACCTGACCGGGACAGATGGAGAGCTATTGTTGAAGCCCTATGCCCCTCCAGGTGTACAGAGGATTAGGTCAAGTAAGTCATTAGGGGTCATATGACAACTTTAATTCTATGGAGACTTTTTTAGAGCTTAATGAGCTGAACATTTAAGCAAGCAATTTCTATCTGCTATAGTTTTCATTCTATAGGCCAAAAACATGAAAACACGTTTATTAAGGTGTTATTATCCCTAAAAGGGGTCATCTGACAACTTTGACCCTATGAAGACTTTTGTAGATCTAAATGAGCTGAACATTTAAGCAGGCAACAGCTTTTCCGCTACGCGGATTATTCAATGTACACCATGAAAAATTAAGTTTATGGTTCAATAAACCAAAAATTAATTACAGTTAATTCTTAAATGTATCACTAATAACACGATAATGTGGAGCGTTAAAAAATTGATACAGAAACATATAAAAAAATATACAGAAACAGTGATCAAAGCGACGTAACTCTAAACATTAAATTTTTCCCTTAAGCTTTAACTATATTTTTAGATAAGATATGTGTTAAATGTAGCTCTTTTGAGGTTTTAATAGGTTTACTGATTACCTCAGTGACATAAATATTCTGTGATTTTCTGTTAAACATCAGGTATACTTTTTTTGTTCAATTTTATATAGTTACTGGTAAAGCTACGAGTATATGGTTAATAGATTTTAGGCCCTGCTTCTCATTTGGGATTTCGATTCTTTAACTTTTTTTTGTTAGTGATTTCGTTCCTTATTTTCATTAAATATTTTGTTGGTAAGTTGTTTGTTTGTCTTGGAGATACTGTGCGGTCAGGTATCATTTTTAGGTTCGGTCAATTGGAAGAACATGCTTAATTTTATTAGTTCTGTTTTGGATTCGTTATACCGAAATTGACTTGGCCTTGGTTTTACTTTGACTTTTGTATTAGATGGTACATTGTTGTCGTCCTTGCAATCGTCGTAATTGCTAATTCTGTTAGTTCAAGTGTGTGTTTGCTTCACTTTTCATGCTCAAATCTACATGATTTAACTGTTCGTTTTTAGGACTTTTACAGTAATCTTCTTTTATTTTTTTAACCGCTGTTAGGGTGTCTTGTCTATCTATGATATGGACACATACATGTAGTGTGAATGAATTGCTTCCTTGGTCATGTTGGTGATTTATTTCACTTGGGGTATTACACTCTATTTCATTTACAAGGATGGGCGGAGCTTAATTTCTCGTAGGATTTAAATGAAGAAGACCGAAATAATTGACCCGTTACCAGCCCAGTCAATAAAATAGAGTAATACAACTCAATAATTATGTTTGCCGGGCATATAGTTAAAATGCAGTAATTTTATTGGTCAATTGACGTCTTGAATCCTCTTTCATACCTCGATGTAATGTCACTTGAATCACGTGGCCGTAGCCGGGTATGACCTTACTATACGCACAACTTAAATTTGTTCTTATCCAGGTAAATACTTGCAAGAAGTACATGTATCATGAACGGAATAGAATAGAATAAGTTTATTACGTCAATAATATCAATGCATAGAGTAAAAGGGAAAATATATTTTAAATAGCAAAGTGACCCAAGTTGGTACTTTAAAAGGTGCATAGTATGTGTATTTAAATGATATTCATTCGTCAAGAATTTTATTTCTTTCAGTATTAATTAATTGTAAGAAATAAATAAGTTTATTTAAAATTATCTGGTATCATGATACTTTTAACAAGTATCGTTATACTTTCTACAAATAAAATGGTTACTGCGAGTAAAGTCTTTAAGCTTAAAGCAATTATGAGTTTATTCGTTGTATCGTGATGTTTCTTACAAGTATCATGATACTTCTGTAGAGTATCGTTATACTTTCAAGAAGTATCACGATACTAACAAAAAGTAATATTATACTTTCAAGAAGTATCATTGTACTTTTAACATTTTAACAAGTATTGTTATACTTCTACTAAGTATCATTATACTTCTTGTTAGTATCGTGATACAAGCGAGAAGTATCATGATAGAAAAGGGTATCGTTATACAAATATCCTTACTGTGACATGAATAATTTGAGAAAGGATATAGAGTAAATGAACATGAGACCACAACACATATGTTTACTCCAACTGCAATTAATTTGTATGAGCGGTATGGCCATTTCGGAAAATTATTCCTCATCAGCAGCACTAGAACCCAAACAAAGGAAATCCACAATTCAAAAGTTCAAAATACATTAAGCCAAACGAAATCCGAAATATATATAGCTAAGGACAAAACTATGATGGATGGAGTTTAACCTTCCATAAATTTATATAGTGGTTAAAAACAAAGTGTACATATGAGAAGTAATCTCATATACAGGTAAACCATATCTAAAAAATAAAGAGCATACATCTTAAACACGGGGACTTGTTTTACTAAATCCACACGGCATAAAAGACAAACTCTGGTAATAAATAATTTAAGAAAGGATATAGAGTAAATGAACATGAGACCACAACACATATGTTTACTCCAACTGCAATTAATTTTTATGAACCTCCACTCATACACTCGTCTATGGAAGACTTGACAAACAAGTGTTCACTTAGAGTATATAAATTATCTGATGGTTTTAACGTATATAATATCACAGATATTAAAAAATTGTTGTGCTTGAATATAAAAGTTTGTATGCATAAAACTGTGTTTTAAGTAAGATATAAGCCTTAAACAGTCCATTCGGTAAAATATACAACAGGTCTTCGGCTGCGCCTCAGACCTGTCCAAGACTGTTTACGGCTCATATCCTTTACAGAAATGAAGCTATACCGTTAAAAGATTGAAGGCAAACATTTTTTTATAAGTTCAATAATTTAAACAAAGTTACCACACGGAAACTAAATGTACGATAACATTGGTGAAGCCATTTTCTTTTAAATAAGTTCAATTTTTACAAGTGTAAGAAAAATCTGAAGGGTTTTGTTTTTACCCCGAAGCACCTCAAACAATACTTTAAGTGCAATAACTATAAGAATAAGTAGAAAGTGAAACACGTAGGATCTGCTAACGCCGATTCTTCATATTATCACCCTTTTTTAAATTTATCTTCAAAATATAGACTGGTTGGTAGTCATCCCATGGGAGTATGGGGATATAAACGGCTTTGAAGTTATCCCGTTATGATGAGGTCCTGAAATGGGGAGGTGGGGTTTGGGGTGGGCTTAGGTTTACTTCATAGTAAAACTGATACGGACGTGCGGCCATAGAATTTTTAGAATCCTACCAATTTTTAATTTCCATACCTAATAAATGACTGAAATCTGTGAGCCATTGCTCCAACTAGGGATACCCGGGTTTTCATAACGACGCCATGTGGTAGTTATAAAGTTTACAGCAATTAGTAAAAAGCAAATGTTTGATGGATCCAAAAATGTATCCCTCGATACATCATGCCCATATCAAGCTTGTTACAAACAAGTAATAATTGCAACATTGAAACTGTATCTAAGTCTCCCAAACGAAGTTTCCCAATTATGACTCCCACGGAATCCTCTCAGACCCCCTATGTGGCTCCCGCAGGATTAAAAACGACCTGTGACCTGAGGGCTTTTTAAGGGCGACTTCCGATCTACACTTCATAAAATCGACCTATGACAAAAAACGACCTGCGACCTCCGCCAAAATATATGCATTTTAAAAGCGACGTTGCGACCTGAGGGGGGTACCCTGCGGGACACCCCCCTATAGTACCAAATGATTCGTCTTATCAAAAGGAGTAATACTATATATGATTATAGGATGAAAATATCAATAGTTTTCGAGATTAGTTTTCGAGATGTAAGGTAATTTCCATTTTTCCTTATAATGGGTGGGGTATGACCCCTTCAGACCTGTCTATTGTACCAAATGATTTGTCTTATTATGAGGATTAAGAATATATATGGTCAACTGCTTGACATCTCAATGTCCTTCAATATATTGAACATTTTGTCAATTTGAGGGGATGGGGTGGGGTGGGACATGACCTCTACAGACCCCTCTATGGTACCAAATGATTCGTCTTACCAAAAGGACTTAAATACATATGGTGCCGATAGGATGGCGATCTCAATGGTTTTCAAGATATTAAGTATTTTGTCATTTTTTTTTTGGGGGGGGGGTGTAGGCATGACTCCCCTCTGACCCCTGTATGATACCAAATGATTCGTCTCATCATAAGGACTAAGAATATATATGGTTATAGGGTGGGGATTTCAATGGTTATTAAGATATTAAGAATAAGAATAAGAATAAGAATTTTTATTAGCTAATCCAGAACCCACGAAGGGCATAATATTAAGTATTTTGTCATTTGAGGGAATGGGGCATCACCCCCCCCCCCTCAGACCTCTCTAGGGTACCAAATGATTCCTTTAACAATAAGGACTAAGACTATATATGGTTATTGGGTTCATATCAAAAGATAGAAATCTCAATCTTTTGACATATTGAAAAAAAATATATCAGTTTTTGAGGTATTTGGAGGGGCACGGCAATGTCCCTAGGGTACTCCTACACTTGAAAAATGGGAAGGACCCAAGACTTATAGGGTTATTTCATTGTGCAAAATTTGATCTACGGACGGACACAAGTAAAACAATATACCCACTCTTCTTTGAAGCGGGGGTATAATTATGCCCATTCATAAATTATTCTAGTCAAATGAATAAATATATAAATGACAATTATCTTGTTAGCATGCTTATAAACCATATGGAAATGTACCTATTTTGAAATCAATGCCAAAAATATTTTAGAATCTTTTAAAAAGGACTTTTAGGAAGAAAAACATACGATACGAGGACTATTTTCTTTTTCTATTAATACTACTGTACTATAAACTTTTTTTTTTCCAGAATTGTACATATTTAAACGCTTTAACTGTAGAGAACATTTACATGATCGTCTATCATGTGTCTATCGCTACAATTATAGCGCATTGGGTTAGTGTTACATTGATTTTCCCTAGACGATTACAATGATCTATTTTTATAAAAATCATATTCATTATAATATACATTTTATTGGATAAGCAGGGTTAGTATGCAAGTTTAAAGTTGACAAAGAGATCATTAAGTGATTTTTACAACATCCTATTGCATTGTCCATGATTTTGCATTGTGCATGGTAAGTAAACGTATTTTGATGCTAATGGGAAAGGAAAATAATGTAGCAAAAATAATTTCATATATATACATATCAGATAAATATACGATGACATTCCGGACTAAAATAGATTTAAATGAGGATCATAATATTCCTTCCTTGTGTAATAAAACAACATATTGCAATTAATGACAATGAGAATAAGGTATTAAAATTTAACTCTTTTACAGAAGCAATAAGCTTGTTTCTCAATAGAGGATATTTTTTTTAAACTATGATGATTTTTTTTCAGTTTAATGTGCTACAAGAACGGGAGAATAATGTCAACTTCCGAAACCTTGGATTTAAAACGAAGAAGGTACGGTCGGTCATTTGTTTTTAATTTCTATAAGTAATATATGAGACTAGAACACACGATGCCACTTTTTAAACGAGCGCAGCATGATACGACCGCAACAAGTTTAACCCTGACTGAACGTTAGAGGCCCAATATGGATAGTCCATTGCTTTGGTCACATGAAGCCCATGGTGGACTTACAAAGCTTTTTGACACATGCATCCTGTGGTGGACTTAAAAATGCATTTTTAACACATATATATTTACATCAACACAAAAAGCCTTATACATGTATAATTTACAATTTTGGCCCTTTGACCACTAATTTCTCTAAAACAGTAAAAGATATTGCACATCCCTTTTATAAATAAGGCAGGGATTTTCACAAGGAATCTAATGAAATTTTTTTTTGAAAATCGGACCAAAAACAAAAAAGTTGATTTTATGGGCGTGGCCTGTCTGTAGCCCCATGTAGCAATGTAATGGTGAAATACATATCAAAATCATTGACACAGAACTTTATGAGCACTTCAATAATTTTTTTTTTCAAAATTGAATGAATAATAAACACTCTACAACAGTTTTGTCAATACCTCGTTTTAGCCCCTTTGGCCCTTTTTTCAAAAACAGTAGGGGCCACAAACCCCAAATACAAAACCAACATTCCAACATTAGTGGATATAATTATCACATTTAACTACAACTTAATATTGGTAAAAAACTATTTGCCTGGACAAACTTTTATAAATGGTGTTTTTTGCCCCTTTGACCCCTAATTTCTCGAAAACGGTATGAGATATTGCAAATCTGATTGAAAAATGCAGGCAGGAATTTTTACAAGGATTCCAATGAAAAAAAGATTTTGAAAATCGGACCACAAATAAAAAAGTCGATTTTTTGGGTGTGGCCCCTATTTGAGCCCTTATAGCAATGTAACGGTACAAGATACATCAAAGGTGTTGTTACATTTTGTTGACAGAAATTATTGAGAAATACAATAAAAAAAGAATGATCAAAATCAGATGAAAATTAAACATTCTACAATGTTTTGTCACCAGTTTTAGCCCCTTTTGGCCTTTTTTTCTAAAACGGTAGGGACCAGAAACCCCAAATGCAATACCAATCTTCCTTTAGCGGTAATAAACATCATTATGAATGATATCAAAATTTTATAACAATTGGTTAACTACAACTAAAGTTATCGCGCGGAAACCAAAGTGTCTACAGACGACGACAACGACAACGACAACGACGACAACTACGACAACGACAACGACATCGCCATAACATAATACGATCGCAAAAAAATTGCGGTGGTATAAAAATCAACGTACCCGAAATGTCAAGTGAGCTATTATCATCACTATATGTACCCGTCATCTGTCCATTAACCACTGAATGATTTTTTTCAAACTTGGTCTATTCTAAGCATGATCTTTAAAAAATGTGTACGGCTTTATGATTTGTAATAAACATGGCCGTTGTTCCTAAAAATAGAGCATAGGGTTAAATCACATTTAAAGACTTATAACTTGAAAATCTGAATTAAGGATCATGGGGTTTTTGAAATAAAAGTTCTACTGAAATCTCCGTTGGATCGAAGTTATAAGATAACCTCTTTAAGGGGTCTAGACCCTTTAAAGGAGTAAGATAGTTTTTGTTCATGTTTTGTCCTATATAATTAAAACTATAACAGATAGGGAAAAGCTGTTGCTTTCTTAAATCTTCAGCTCAATGAGCTCTTCAAAAGTCGCCATGGGGGTCGAAGATGTCAGATTACCACCTATAGTTGCTTTGACCCTCCCTTTAAGTTGAATAATAGCGTTTTTCATCCTATGTTTTTTGTGTCTATAGAATGACACTACAACAGATAGAGAAGAGCTGTTCTTGGCTAAATCTTTAGCTCACAAATATCTACAAAAGTCTCCATTAGGTCAAAGATATTAGGTGACCCCTTAAAGAAGTAATGACCCCATAATCAAAATCGTTTGTTTTTGACTGATATATTTAAAATTAGCGTTTACTTGCATACAGTTGAACGTTCAACAAATGAGCTCCACAAAAGCCTCTTATAGGCTGTAGATGTATGCTGATTCTTTTTTAGATGTTTTTTTTCTCTCACTCAAGTACCCTAGATATTTAAGGAATGGCCACATTTTTTTTCTGTCAATGAGGAAATAACATTTTAAAATGTGGCACACACTGTGTAATCTGTGCTAAAATTAGCTAGTAGGAATTGGTCCCCTCATTTATACATGTATATATTTAAATTTTTGGGTCATTCTATTGTTACTATTGGGTTTTGAAAATAATAAGTCAAAGTTAATGAAGCGGTCGTTAGTATTGGGTAAAAGGGACAATTTTGCAGAAAACTGGACTTTTTAGAAAAAAAATATTTATTCAAACGACGCTATAACAAGAGGCACCCAGGAGCTTGGATCGACCTAATCTATAAAGGTCCCTTCTATGAACTGTTACCCTGAAATCTTTGCCCCAATGGAGACTTTTGTAAAGCTTGTAAAGCTTAATGAGATGAGTTGAAGGTTTAAGCAAGTAACATCATTTCTCTATCTGCAATAGTTTTCATTCTATTGGGTAAAAACATGAAAATTTCTATATTGGGCTATAACCCATATAAATGGTCATCTGACAATTTGACCTATGGAAACTTTTGAAAAGCTAAAAACCTGAAGGTTTAAGCAAGCAACAGCTGAATAGTTTTCCTTCTATAGGGTACAAACATGAAGAAAAAAACAATTATTTTTACCTTCAAAATTTTGTTTCGTTTTTGAAAAAGAGTTCAAAACGACCCTAATCATATCTCGATTCTTATCTTTTCTACATGCGGGTCTCTAGCTGGTGAAGAATACGACCGTATCAGGTTAAGTACCAATTCACTAATGGTAATTTCCAAGTTATCATGCTTGTCACTTAGTGAATTCGAAGCCATAGTACAGATATAACCGGACTGCAAACCATAGTGATGAATTCTGTAGGGAAAATTCCATGCTTCTCGTAAGTTATAGACGCTTCTGCTGGTTCTGGTTAGAGTGGGTCTGTAGAATCTTCTGGAGTTGGCTATATCTCCCAAGCTTACCCATCCATCCCTTTTTCAATGGCTATCAGAAGTCATTTTATTCGATTGGCTTTGCATTAGGCTGGCATTTTCGTCCTAGACTGCAATACTTTCTTTGATTATGACGTGCGCGTGAAAATTTTGGGCAATTACACAAGTCCAGCTTGTTGTCACCGTTCTACTTCTTCGTCAGTTTTATTTTCCTTTTAGCATATCCAAATTAATTTTTATTTGTGATTGAAGCAATATAAATTTTCAGATGCCTGTGTTTACCAATTTGATAATCGCTAAAACAAGGTTATGTTGTTCCCGTTTTTTTGTTGTGCTCAAGAAATTTTACTTAAGAGTCCATAATTCGTCGACAAGTATGGGATTTCTATCTGTGTTAGTTTAATAGTCAACTTTTTCCGGATTTAAACCACAATAAATTGATCTTTTGCAACATAACGACTGTGAGATAGCAAAAAGCCCTTGTTTTACCATTTCTTATGGCATTAAGGCTTAAGCTGAATGCCTTGGTTAAGGTCTATAATTTTCCTTTATAGAAGAAGTTTTTATTTGCAAATTTGTTCAGTCCACAAAGTTATTCTTTCGCAAAAGGCAGCAAGTAAACGGTTTCTAGAATTTGTAATCAGTCCGAAAACCGGTGGTATTTAAACAATAGAATGTGAGCTCTTCATCGGAAAAGATAGGAAAGTCAATTCGAATGTTTATCCTGGTTGTCAAGTGAATCAAAAGTTCTTTTTAGTACAAAATTTCTTCCAATTTTAAGTTATGCTGATAAAATAAACTTTTTTGAATTAAAAAGAGTTTTTAAAAGTAACAGATTGCATTTTAATGCATGTTATTATGTGAATATTTATGAAATGCATACGGTGCAAACTTAAATGGATCGCACAACTTTAACTTTTATATAAAAAATTGAAAAAAATCACACTATTTGTTTAAATGTATATCTTCCCATCTGCAAATTTTCAGACATGTACTGCAAGAGGTAAAGCCAAAATAAAATTAAGAAAAAGACCTATTTTTCTAGTCCGTCTTGACAACCTTCTTTTTAAAAGTACACGATTTACCTGTTGAATTCGATTTGTTATAGAACATGTTTACCTTTTTGACCGGTATCCGTAAATTGGGATCAACAGTTGGTGAATTTGCATTGTATTGGAGTAAATGTCCAATTCAATATTCAGTCATCCGTTTTAAAATAGGAATGCCTCTCATTTATCATGTTTATAATTTATTAAAGATAGAACTTGGTTGTGTCCCTTGAAAGTTTTTCATAGTTACACATTGAATTCAAATGGATCGTTATATGATAACAGTAAAATATAATTTTCAAACTAATATCTGTCGAAAGAAAAGGTAATAACCTAACTTTCCCACAAGTTTCGAAAATGTACTGCAGGTATTACGCCTTGTGTGATTTTTTAAAGGTTGAGTTGACATTTTAATTTTTTCCAACGGCCAATAAGTTTCACTCGATTTGTTAAAATATGCACTTTTGTTGACCTTATAAACAACTGTTTACGCAACAGAAAAGATTCGTTAATAACATAACATGTCCAACGTATATGATAGTAGTCAAATCCATGCGTAATAAATGAAAATTGAAGATTGTTTATATGCCGTCGCCATCGTTGTTGTCATCGTTAAAAATTTAAAAACACATTAGCTGTTTTCTGCAGGGGAGATAATTGAATACCACTAGATATTAGACTGTAATTGCTCGGGCTCAAGGGCCCGAGCGTGTTCTAGGTTCACAGCAATTGCATGAAGATCTCTGTACAAACAGCGCTTGTAAATTCAGTCATTGGATTCCGCCCATTTCAAAACATTTAAATGATCAATGCATCAGAATTGAAGACGCTTCCGGGCAGCGGAAATGGCCGAATGATTCCGATTACTTATCGGAATCTTCCTAGTATGATTTTGTTTGAACCCGTATTCGTCTTCAAATTTCACGACTATTAAGTGTGGGTCTTAATTACCGTGTTTGGATTCATTCTTTATGAACTTATGTACAGTACACGAACACATGAGTCGACTTAGATCTTCATTTTATTGCTTAGTTGATTAATTTATTAACGCAAAACATTTTTTCAGTTCATATAAAGCTCAGATATAAAGATAAAGATAAAGATATTTTATTTCCTAATCATAGGGATCCAAACAAGCATTTAATAAATATACACTTATCCTCTGTAGCTATATTTAACTGGTTCAGTCCATTATTGGGCATAATCGGGGGCCGGCATTCTTTTTCGATCAATAAATTTTGATAAGTGTGCTCCACTCAACTATAAATAGAATCTGTGTTTTGTCATGGTTACCAACTTTATTCTCAAAGGAGTAGATAATAATATAACTTTTACAGACGATATATTTAACGGGTTCGAATTGTTATGAAATAAGTATAGTTTAATTGTACAATCCGATATATATTTATAATATCTAAAAATTGGAAGTAAAAAAAATATATGACTACGTTTTTTATACAACTAGTCAATGCATCTAGCAATTTGTGCGGATTCTATTGTTTTCTCCATTCTCTTTTTTACCATTTAAGTTGTTAAGTAAAAGTGAAGAGGGTTACAGAGTATAGAATTGTAGTGTACGTTTCAGTTATTTGCAATAAAAGTTGAAAAAAATGTTAAAAAAAAAGCTTATGAGTATGTCAATTTGTTCGGAGCACTATTGTGTAGTTTATTAAAATCTTAACCATATTAATAAAGTTTTGGTGACATTTTCACTCTGTTATATCCTTAGGAACACTTAAAGATACAACGGATTTTAGGAAGTCTGCTTCATATTTCCGTGTTAGCATTTTTGTGTCCAACGTGACGCTCTACCAAGGAAATCGATGTAATTTCAACAAGCTAGATATACATCTCGAAATTGAAACTATCAAAAAAAGCTCTGTGACAACATTTCATCTGCTCCAGCTTATCGAGTTTTCGTATCACAATTTATTCGTTCCTCCAGAGGGTTATGTTGCGCCTAGGTTGCTGTCTTCACTCAAGAAATTTTATGGTAGACATTATACACTCGTTAATTAATAAGTATGGAAATTTCTATCTCAGATGTTGCTTTGTCATAGAATTTTGTTTTGTCTTCCTTTACCGGATTTGACACACTGAGTCAGAAATCGGTAGCGCGACGTGCGTTCTATAGCAGACAGGAACTGTTTACTATTCTGGAGCACCAGAGTTCACTCTTGTTACGACTTGAGTTCGCGTTGTTGATTTCTGTTTAGTTGATTTTGAGTTTCTTCGTGCTGTTCTTGTTCGTGTTTATAATAACCATAGTTGACACATTGAATTGACAATTGACAGTGTGGCGGTTGTGCTATTGCAAACAGAAACTGCTTAATCTCCCGGAGCACAAGAGTTCACTCTCATCACGACTTGACATTGCGTTTATGATTGGCATTTGATTTTTGTAATTTTTGTGTTTTATCCTGACGTGAGTGTCCATTCCGTTTCTTCGTGCTATCATTTGTTTTGTCTTTGCCTTTTAGGAATTTTAACATTCGGATGCCTCATTTTACCTCTTCCTCTATCAAAAACGGCTCATAGATTTCTGATTAAGATATTCAAGTCTTCTGGTTGTTGCGGATTTTTAATTGCGACTTATATGTGTTTTCGTTAATAGTAAAAACATCTGTAAAAAAAATAAATGCCGGGCCCGAGCAAGCTTTTTGGAAAGCTTATACTTGTAAAACATTAAGAATGTTCGAGGGTGACTTTGAAAGTGGTGAGGTTTTTAAAATTGATGCCTTATATCAAAACGGAATAATTAAAATTACAAAATAAGCTAAAAAATCATAGATAACCGTACATGTTTAAAAGGTAATAAGAGATTTAAATTTGGCTGGAAAGGTTTTCTCCGTTTTTTTTTCCATAACATTAGCATAGTTTAGCCGTTAAAACCTGTGAAAAGATGATTAGAATTTGCAAACAAAATTGAAAACAGATATTTATGATGTAATGAAGACCTTAAACAAAAGAAAAATTGGGGTTGCCGTGTAAAACTGTTTGGCTTATTTTGATGGGGAAAAAAAACGAGGATTCCGAAAAAATGTCAAAATTTTCAAAATTTTCAAAAACCTGACCCTCAAGCATCCTTAAATGGGGGTGTTAAAGGGGGGGGGGGGTCCCAACACGAAAACACGTGTTTCAAAAACGCTGAAAACGAAGCACGAGTTATAAAAATCGCCAAACACAAAACACGAGAAAAAAATGAATTCAGATGATCGAAAACACGAAATCACGTGCCTCAAAAAGGCAGAAAACGAAGCACGGGTAATAAAAATCTCAAAACACGAAACACGGGACAAAAATACAGACAAAAATGGAGCACGTCCAACTTCCCTCACACGAAAACACGAGAAATAAAAACCAAAATCACGAAAACACGTAAAATAAAAATGTCGAAAACGTAGCACGAAAAAAAAAACCCTTTACCACCATCTTAAATCTTTTGTATAATAAAGGTGATGTCATTACCTTATTAGAATTACACTGAGTAGTTTACTTTTGGTGAACTATCTTCATCAAGGTCCAATGACACTAGTTGTACATGTACTTCAAGGATCAAAGTAACTACAATGTTCCAGGCAATAGATTTTGCCTCGTCTGAACCATGTTTCGTCTATTCAAGACTCATCAGAAGCGCTTTACCCACAGTGCAAAAGATTTAAAATGCTAAACAGATTTATGGATATAATAAAGCCAAAAATAGGATCAATTGGAACCGAATTATGACAAAGATCAACATATGCTATGGGTTCAGACAGAAGGAATACTTTTCATGATGAAAATCACGCATTAAAAGTAAATGGCATTAACTAAGCACCTAATTTCATTTATTATTTCAAGCATCATCTCTTTTTGGCCCGGCTTTTTTGGTAGCTTCAAATCCAGATACATTCCATCTTCACTAGCCAAGGGTTACGATTCTCTATCTCTATATATTGTCAATATTATTCGACGAAGTCAACAAAATCAAAAACTACAACTTCACAATAAAAAATTCAAAAAAAAATCACAGCACAGGGCCTGTTACAATGTCATAAATCATTTGTAATTATTTGTTGAATTCGTGTATAATTGATGACAGATCAATGTTTGTTTTTTTCAGTTCTCTAATTTTGCCTAATTTTCACTTTGAACAATGCAATATCTAACTTTCTACCAAAATTGCTAAATTGCTTTTCTTTGTGCCAACTTTCATTGCAAACAAATTAAGGCTCAGCCTTGCATCCTGTATGAAATTTAGCAAAACGTTCGTTGAGCTTAATTTATCAGAAGTTCAAATATTATGTGACACTGATTGAATAAAAAAAAAAACAACATTTTCTCTTACTGTTTTCAAGAAGTAAGGAGACAAAGGGGTCAAAAACATCAATAGATTAACCAAGAAATTGGGTATATTTCTTAATATAAAATTGAGTGGAATATTGAAATGATATAAATATGATATCGTAAGTATATTTTTTTTCCATTTGCTCTTAAAATAGTTAAAATGTAAAATGTGGCTGAAAAGTCCACCAAAGAAGGCATGTGTCAAAAACCTTTGTCAGCCCACCATGGGCTGCATGTGTCCAGAGCATTTGGCTATCCATATTGGGCCTAAAAAGTACAGGGTTCAACGTGTTGCGGTCGTATCATGCTTTTTATTAAAACCATTGGGTCGATATCTGCTGCTAGTGGACCAGAGGTCCCCGATGGCAAGATTTGTAGTCAGACTTGTCTGCTATGAATTTACTAACGTATAATGTTGTTGTTAATATATATATTGAAATTTCTGATTGTCTTATTTAAAAATTGTAAAAAAATACCAGGTTTCTATTCTGGTCGATTTCCTTGGTGGTAGATTGGGTTCCTTTTTCGAATGTGTTGGGTAAGAGTGCTTTTGGTCTTCGATTTCCCATGGTTTTGATTCAAATGCTGCCGATGAGAGGTTACTCCTTGAAATATGCATATATACAGCATAACAGAATTTACCATTTTTCACACATCTATTATATTTTTAACTCAATACTAGAGGTATATCAATACTAGTATGCGTATTCATTTTAAGCATCCTAAAGGTACTTATTTACTAGTTATTTTCTTTTTTTTTCAGGTATACTAATCGGAAAAAATGCCCAAGTTCTGGTCCTTTTACTCTTCTGATCCTTTCAATATCTATCAGTGTAAGTTTGTAATGTTTTATGTGTTATCACAACCAGAAAGCATAATCTTTTATCTTTTTAAGTATAAAAAGTTTATTATGACCCAATACCATTAATAGATGTTTGAATGTGAAAGACACCATTGGTACATTTTATAGATCTTTAAACTGATAATCTAAATTGACAATACAAACAATTTTGCCCAAGTAGCACGAATATGTATTTACTTCTTAAAGTGCAGCTGACCCAAAAGCTAACACGCCAACTTTTGTTTCCTTCTTACATATCTGAATGTTAGTATTATATAAAATTTTCCAATATTTATATATATTTGGTATACACAAATGATGTCTACCGACCGACCAAAATTACCATCTTACAAAAAAAAAAGATTTAGAAAGGGAATCAGACCACATTTTTGAGCTTGAAATAAAAAAAAATGAAATAAAAACAAAAACAACTAATGCTTCCTTCTTCAGCAACCAAAGCTTTACAAAAGTCTTCAATGGGTTGAAATATTTTCAGATGATCATATAGTAGTTTTGTCCCTTTAAAGCTAAAAAAGGTTTTTGTTAATTTTATAGCTACTCCAACAAAACGTTTCATTAAGAGATTTGTTATTTTGTAGATATTTCACTTCTAAAATTAATGGTGACCCTAACGTAGATGAAATGAGGCCAAAGCGCCGTAGCTCTAGGCTATTAAATTTCGGGATACAGTTTAAATCCATTATGAGGAAAGGGAGAAAAAAATCGACTGACCGGAAATGAAAAAAAAGCACAGGAAATGAAAATTTTTATTTTCTTAACAATTCTGTACTCCGTGCAATTTTAAAGTTTTTAAAATAAACATTATATTTTCCTGTTTCTGAAGCAGATACCTATCGTTTTAAGTTGCTTTCATGAATGAAGTTGACAATTAAAAGTTTTAGTTGGAGTAGCTAAATTTTGCTTTTTGTCATATTATTCAAATTATAATATAATAAAAAGTAAAACTTATTCGGGTTGGCGAATATCGATTTTATTTTTAGGGGATTAAACTCGAGGGCGGTACAAGTTCAGCGCACTCGTTGAATCCTGGACTTATTCGACAAGTGTGACTTGCCACCCCTCATTGGTTATACTATAAATACTGCCTAAGAAATCAACTCATTAGGCTTCGCAAAACTTTTTTTTGTTATGATTTTTTTTTGCGTTCAAAATGCATTTTAAATAAGAACAAATTATCCCAATTGTTCCCTTTTATTGACATGGTGAACACTTTTAGTTAAATTTTTGAGATTTGAGGCCAGCTTCAAGGGTGTTAAGGGTGATAGTGATATTGACCTCAAATCGTCTGTGTACAAAAACGGGAAAAAAAGCAGAACTTAAAAATAACAAGAGTTAACACTAAGTATGTCTCGCCTGCCGGCACCATCAGAAACAATTATTCTTTCTTACTTCCACTATATTTTGAATTTACATGGATTTTCAGTTTCTGAGATCAAAAGATGTTTATAGAACTTAAACATTGCAAATATATGCAATAAAAATAATCAAAGTCACTCAACCAGAAAATCAAGGTCAAGGTCAAAAGATGGGGATGCAACTGTGCTAAGCTACTACTGGGGCATATGCATACCAAGTTTCATCAACCTAAGACCTATAGTTCTTGAGATATGGAGGTGCTCGCAAAACTTTTCCATTGCTATTATATGTATTGAAAATTGTCAAAGTCACTCAACCGGAAAATCAAGGTCAAGGTCAAAAGATGAGGAAACAACTGTGCTAAGCTTCTACTGGGGCATATGCATACCAAGTTTCATCAACCTAGGACCTATAGTTCTCGAGATATGGAGGTGCTCGCAAAACTTTTCCATTGCTATTATATGTATTGAAAATTGTCAAAGTCACTCAACCGAAAAATCAAGGTCAAGGTCAAAAGATGGGGATGCAACTGTGCTAAGCTATTACTGGGGCATATGCATACCAAGTTTCATCCACGCAGGACCTATAGTTCTCGAGATATGGAGGTGCTCGCAAAACTTTTCCATTGCTATTATATGTATTGAAAATTGTCAAAGTCACTCAACCGGAAAATCAAGGTCAAGGTCAAAAGATGGGGATGCAACTGTGCTAAGCTACTACTGGGGCATATGCATACCAAGTTTCATCAACCCAGGACCTATAGTTCTTGGGATATGTAGGTGCTCATAAAACTTTTCCAAATGTTAACGCCGCCGTCGCCGCCGCCGCCGCCGGTAAAGTAACACCTATGTCCCGCTCTGCTTCGCAGGCGAGACAAAAACTAATCATGAAAATGTTAATTAAAATCAATAAGGAATTAATATTATTTAGATGCTTCTACGATTTAGTTTTGAATGTTATATGCAGTCTTTGCTGTTCATGATCATATACTGAAAAATCGATCTAAAATTAAGCCATTTTAAGGTAAACGTATCATGAACCTTAATTAAATACTGAGTTATATAAGGTCTTTTAAAAATCTTACAATCGGTAATATCATCAAAATATCAAAAATCATATTTTTTCTTATTAGATTGAAAACCATTGAAAAAAAGAGTACTTGTTTGAATTTTTTAAAATTCAGTATCATGTGTATGTCTATTTTCATATTCACCAATTTATACATAGAAATCGAGAGATAATTGTCGATCAAACCAAAAGATTTGCAATTCAGAAATATGGAATTCTAATAAAAACAAATTATAAGTTGGTATGTCAAAGTTTAAATTTTAAGACAGAAAGAAGGAAAAATTCACAAATGAGGCATTCTAGTGACAAGTCTAAAAAGGGAAACGACAAAACCGGTAAACCTGAAACAAGAACGGCACCAGGAGATACACTTAATTACAAAACACAAAAACACAATATAAACCGAACAGAAATCAACAATTCAAGTCATAACAGGAGTGAACTGAGGTACTCCGGAAGGGTAAGCGGTTCCTGCCTGCTATAGCACACAAAACTCTATGACAAACCAACATCTGCACTCATCTGCGAGACAAAAATCCCATATTTGTCTACGAGTGCATTGTGTCTACCGTAAAATGTCTTTAGTGAAGACAGCAACCGAGGAGCAACATAACCTTGTGTTAAAATTTTTTGTGTCAAACGTGGCGCTCTGCCAAGGAAATCGATGTAGTTACCACAAGCTCTGGAGTAACAAATTAGTTGTAGCCGTGGACTTCCTGACCGTTTTAATATTTTTTATTTAAAGTCAAGAGTAGTTTTTCTTTTCTTTTTATTTACACCTTAAATGTTTTAAATGTTTATAGAATGAGACAAATTACGTTATATTTACATCTGAATATTTTTCTTGCAGACTTTTCTGTATGCATCACTATTCTTGAATTCTTTACCTTTTCCTGACAAAAGATCTGATGACTTTTATGGTAAATATTAACACACTTTAATTCAAAACTGTTTTACGAAGAATTTTGATATGCAAGTTGAATGCCCTTATAACAACCGTCTCAGCATATGGTCTCCAAGAGCATATTGTTTTTTTAAAATGAAAATGGGGGTGGTGATTTTTCTTGAAATTGAATGACATATGTGTACAAAGTATTTATAGATGTTAACATTACCCCCCCCCCCAAAAAAAAAACAAATTGACATTAGACCCTTTCAGTTTTATATTAAATAAATGGGAAAAAGATTAATAAAAAATTTGATCTTTTACAATCTATATAACCCGCTATACGAGAATATTATTTTTTACCGATACGGACACTTTTTTTACCGAGAATATGATGTATTATGGGAAATAAACGACGATGTTTACATCTTTTACAGCATTAACAAAAATAAAACGAAAGTTTATGATATTTGAATGGTTTCAGATAACAAATTGATATATGAATGTGATGCAAGCGCATTACAATACTTACATTCAAACAGAAACATGTAAATTATGATAAACTTCTTGAGCTTAACAAATGTGATTTTTGTAATTTTAGCATAGCAAATAAAAACAAAAAACGCGCCAATTCCTCATACGAATATACATTTAATCCTTTTAATTTGTCAGTTGACTTATATAATACTTCTAACTCGATGAATTAAATCATTTAATAAACCGAAGTTACTTTTTTTTACCGATAACGCTACAAAATTTTACCGTGAGTGCTACTTTGTTTTACCATAAACTTTGAACAGGTGCTACTTAGTTTTACCGATCAATGCTATTGTCTTTCCCCGGTGCTGCTATTTCGTTTACAGATGTTACTTTCTGTAGCTATACATTTGGGTAACGTATATCAAATAAAATCATTAAGACACTTTACTTTCATGTTGTTGATTGTATGTTTGTGCTTCACACCACGCAGCGCCATGCGTGAGCTAAGCATGAAAGGGTGATACAATGAACATCAAAAGGCGATGACATGGAGGTAATAGAGACACAAGCCTAATCGGGATGCATCTGCAAAAGGGTAGGGGTAGACAAATTAGCGTCATACAAGTTTCTATTCTTATCTATATATACTCTCTCAAAAAAAATACGCAACAGTTGAAAATTTTCCTATATGTTTTATTTAAACCTACCTTATTCAAAACTGATATTACTATGCCGTTTTTCAATCGATTTTTATGATATATAATCAAGGAAAAGAAAAATGAATAAGCCTATTTTTTTTTATTCTTTGCGCAAAATCCTAGCGTCAGTGGATTTTGCTACAATGTGAGTAGAACACAACCATTGTTTTTCCGTCGAAATTTTGGTTGATTTAAACGGGGTTTTCAAGCATATTTACAATTGACTTTTGCTTGTCATATCGTAAAAATCAGTAATGACACATTTTTTTGTCAAATAAGAAATAAAGATTAACCATTTTTCGTTCTTGTAATCTTTATTTCATAAAAATCTGTTGAGAAATAGATTCACAATTACGATTTGAAATAAGGTAGGTTTAGTTATTTATGGGGAAATTTTTATTGTTGCGTAACTTTATTGAGAGAGTATAGAACTGCAGCTGCATGGGTTCTTTAACGTGCGCAAAACGTGAAGTCTTTTAACTAATACAATGCACCACTATGGTTTGTGGTCAGGCTTCCAGCATTATAGCTTAACGACCTCGTACAATGTATCCGTTAATGTTAGATATGTTCCATTCAACTGATCCTTGATGTATACCTTACGCTACTAGTATCCAGTTTGATGGTTTCCCTTCAGGCTTCTACAACAACTTCTTGACTTCTTGGTTAAATACCCCCGGCATGAAATGTCAGTGATGTAATAGAGGAATAAACTAGGACTTAGAACTGATCCTTGATGTATACCTTACGCTGCTAGTATACAGTTTTATGTTTCCCCTTCAGGCTTCTACAACAACTTCTTGACTTCTGAACAATAATTATGGATGAAACTAGTGATCAGGTTTGAGGAGAAGTAGGCTCTGACAGACAACTTAGTAATGTCCTTTATTAACTCAACCAGTTGGATGTCACAGGATAATCATTTACATGCAGAGACCGTGTTGAAAAGGGTATAATATACTGTCTTGGTCTGCATGATACATGCATGGCACTAGTCGGTAGTTTAAAGCTTCACGTTTTGTTTGCTTTTTAATAGACGGGACAGGCAAAAGCAGTAAAACGAGGGGCTAATTTTAAAAACATTATTTTAAAAACATTTTTTTTTTCGTATAACAAGTGGTTTTTGATAAGACAAAATAAATGACAACATTACATTTCAGCATTTCTTTGTACCTGTTTTGACATTTTTAAAAATCTTAATTGCTTATGCAAAATAAGAACATTTTGATCAACCGATTTCATGGATTTCAATACAGAGTAAGAACAAGCGATTGTAGCACACCATGCTTAGGATGCCCCCCCCCCCACTCAATCATTCGCAAAACGGGAACTATTCCACTACGTTCCCGTGGATCGTGGAGTACTGTGGGTTTATCCATTTTTATGGGTACCAATTTTCATGGATGGCTGAAACAATACCCGTTCATGGGTTCTTTAAATCGTTGTTCTGGAGGCTGCAGTATATAACAACAACAACAAAGTAAAATGTTTTTTTTCTTTTTTTGCGGAAAACCTAATTTTTTGGATAAATACCACCAAAGAAAACCGCCAATATTGATCTTACCTTATAAAACATAATGAAACCACAGTAGGTATAAGAGAAATACAAAATGGATTGTTATAAAATTTAGAAGTCTGTTTATGAACATTTTTAAATATTTTGGATCCTGATCCTGAACTTCATCAAGTTAAAGATGCCCATAATAAGTGTCTAATGTTTTTTAGTGTATTTTCATTGTTTGTTTAATAATATACAATTTTCAAAATGAAGAAATAGTCCTTAAACATTAAATACTATGGCCCATACATGCTTCCCAAACCATTGTCACGATCATTCAAGACATCAAAATAAAGAGAATCAAAACAGTTTTAATGTCAACCATGTACACTGTTAAAGGTTTATGCACAAATAGCGAAATTGTGCCTGTTCCGTTTATGAATAAAGCGATAACTGATCACGGACGTGGTTACAGTAATTCAAAAGTATCGGTAAAAAAAAATAGCATGGATGGTAAAAAAAAGTAGCGTCTACGGTAAAAAGAAGTAACAACCAGTAATAGTTTACGGTAAAACAAAGTAACCGCTAAAATTATTTTTCAAACATTTAAAGATTCCCGAGTAAAAAGGAGGAGGTGTTTTATTATTAAAAAACGGTAGTTACCTTCAATACCACTTACTTTTTATAAAAACTTGTCTGTTTTTAACGTATTTATATTCTGACAAAAGAAAAGATTGCAATAACCTTAATTGTTGTTAAACGCCCAATTGACAGGTTTTGATAGAGAAAAAACTCTATTGCTAAAGAAACAAAAGTACAGTACATCAAATGGACCACTTACTTATCAAATAAAATGCTTTTTTCCTGTAAAACGACGATTTTATGTTTTATCGTCTGCGTAATCAAAATTTATCGGTAAAAAAAAGTATCGGTACCGGTAAGAAATAATATTCTCGTATAGCGGGTAATATAGATTGTTTTATTTCAATTCATTTTTTAAGTCAGACCCTACAAAAAAGATTCATTAGAATGTAAATATGTGTAACCATTGATCAATATTTACTTTTTCATTTAAATATCACATATCTTATGCCTTTCCGTTCGAAAAAATATGTTATACAAGTAAAGTTAAACCTGATTTTTTTCTTAAAAAAAATGTACATGTTATATCTTTTATTTTTGGCCCGTACAAGTTATTACTTTTACAGATTTTTTTTTACATGTTATAACTTGTACAAAATTACAACTTGTACACAACATATACAATTAAACACTGTTTCAACATTTCCATGCATTTAAACATTATAAAGTAATTTATATATTTTGTTTATTTATGACAGAATTTAAGCAAAAGAGAATGACCTTATTGTTCACCAAAGCAGAGAAAATGTCATTTGACATACCACTTGAGGACACTTTCTTATGGGAGGAATCAAATCGACGGAATCCTTTAAAGTGTGCGGACTTAGGCACATTTTCACTCAGAAAAAAGAACAACAAACATAGATTAGCAAATAAAGCATATATGTGAGTAACTTAACAGGTCTTTCACTGATACCATAATTTTGGGAATGGTATTGAATCTTATGTATTATATTTTTAAACTTGGGCCAATGAAAGACGGCGAGCAGCGATCATTTGTCACTGACTAGGGCTGCTGACTGTCTTCCGTTGTAGATTTTTTTTTGGATTGTCGCTTGTTTGTGTAGGTTGGTGTGTGAAATATGTGAAAAGGGTGAAGATTTCAGATGTAAGCATGCATTACAGCTAGGGTGTACTTTTCACGAATGTCAATAGAAAAAGAATGACACCCAGACCCACGTCTTGCCTCCTTGTGACCCTAACTCCATATTATCATATGTGATTATGCATGATTACTTTTACTATAATATAATCTAACTTAATCTTTTAATGGAAGATTAATAATATCGTTTAAATGAAATTGCACAGGTTAGTAACTACGGAGCCCGGATAGGGACATACAAAGAAAAAAAATATGTTGTGCGCACAATATATTATGTTGTGCGCACAATATATTATGTTGTGCGCACAGTGCGCACAATATATTATGTTGTGCGCACAATATAATATAATGCGCGCACAATATAATATAATGCGCGCAAAATATAATATAATGCGCGCACAATATAATATAATGTGCGCACAACATAAATATAATGTGTGCACAATATAAATATAATGTGCGCACAATATATTATGTTGTGCGCACATTATATTATGTTGTGCGCACATTATATTATGTTGTGCGCACATTATATTATGTTGTGCGCACAGCGCACAATATATTATGTTGTGCGCACAGCGCACAATATATTATGTTGTGCGCACAATATAATATAATGTGCGCACAATATAATATAATGTGCGCACAATATAATATAATGTGCGCACAACATAAATATAATGTGCGCACAATATAAATATAATGTGCGCACACTATATTATGTTGTGCGCACAATATATTATGTTGTGCGCACAATATATTATGTTGTGCGCACAATATATTATGTTGTGCGCACAATATATTATGTTGTGCGCACAATATATTATGTTGTGCGCACAATATATTATTTTGTGCGCACAATATAATATATTGTGCGCACAATATAAATATAATGTGCGCACAATATAAATATAATGTGCGCACAACATAATATAATGCGGGCACGATATAATATAATGTGCGCACAATTGGTGCTACTAAAACGCGGAAACGGAATGCGGAACAAAAACGGAAAACGAAACGGAAAGCAGAAAGTGTTTTATTTGTCCTACATACATGTATGTTTTATATAAACCATTTAACGTAGGTCTATTAAACAAGACAGATAAATGCACATTTCCTAGTTCCCATTAGGCCATATTTGGCTTTTATCATATCTTTTCCTTTGTAGTTATCTTCCAGATTTTCCGCAATAGTTTGCCTTTCACCCCCACCACGTTTTCCATTTTTTTTACCCCTTGTCTTCCCGTTTCACACCATTTTCCATCTTTATTACACTAGTACAATTGGTTGATTAAACTTAATATTAGGAATTTGAGTTAAACATGGATATTGGAAAAACCTTGGCTCTGTAGCCATAAAATGATATATAAAATAATTATAAAATGAAAAAAACAACAACAAAAGTTCAACCTACTATAAAGACAATTAGGAAGACAATTATTCTTGAAAAGTTTTAGAGACTCAGATTTGTCAGTCGATCAAGTACCTTTCAACCGTAGCTCGATCCTGACAATCTTTTTAGCAAATATAGTAAAGTAAAATTAAGATTGATGACATACATGTCAGATTTAGCTTGAAAACCTGTTTTATTTCGTCTCCTGAATTCCAAGTAGACCCTACACGTATTGGAAGACGGTTCCGGTCTCCGGCGGTTTAACTGAAACTGGAGCAGCCAACCCTAGCGGTGGTGTGTCATGGGCTGGTCGACCCATGGCACTAAGCGCGGTGTCTAGTAATGAGTCGCTGCAGAGGCTTCTAGCCTATAATGGCACGACTATAGGCTTTATATTCCAGTATTAAATGATAACCCCACTCGTAAGATAGGGGGCTATATTGCAATCATTTTGTCCGTCGGATTGGGGTATTCTTAGCAGGACTAAGTGAAACCCCTTGTTTCATCCAGCCTTAAAAATGTTGCATGACAAGTTCGGAGAGTTTGTAAGATAAAACATACATACATGTTATTATTCAACAAAATATCCGTATAAATATACCCCACATCGAAGGAGAGAGAGCATATCTGTGTCCGTCCGTAGTTCCGCCCCGTTTTTATTTACTCGTAACTCATTTACTATAAGTCCTAGGTTGTTAATATTTGGTGACAAGCTTTATATTGAAAAATACAATTACCAAAATGGGTAAACAACGCTTTATTTTGGTATTCTGTATATCGATATTTCAAGGAGATACCTCTAATCAGCAGCATTTGAATCAAAACATTGGAAGGTCAAAAAAACAAAATTATTCAACAAATGAAAAGTACTCAAATCCAAAAGGTCCCAACGGGTCAATCGAACAATCGAAAACTTTACACACTTTAATTTCGTCCCGCCTTTGCAATGTGCGTGGATTCAAAACCGCTTTAGACTTCAACTGTGACTCCACCAGGAAGATGGTAACCATCAACAGAAATGACATTACCCAAGGACATTGATATACGAATATAAAATCCAAAGAAGCAATCAGAAACTGTTAACCAAGACTATAGAACTGTATTTAACAAAAATGGGCAAACCAAACAAAAACAAGTGTGGCCACTAAAAGTATGTCTCGCCTGCCGGCACCATCACTAAAATCAACTACCTAAGTATTACAAAAAGTTTTCTGCCTGAAAAAAAAGACCCAAGAAAACAGAGTGTACAAATGGGTGCAGGGTTACACATCGACTGTAAGGTGGGTAGACCATAACCTCAAATGTCTGTATACCAAATATCAGATGCCTAGCTATTATACTTTTCCAGCAATTCATCGTCCACAAAAGTCTTACAAAAAAGTTTACCGTCTGAAAAAAAAAGACCTAAGTTCACAGAGTCACTGGAGCGTGAAAATGGGGTCAGTGTCACATGGCACGGTGACAGTTGCGTAGACCATAACCTGAACTGTCTGTATACCAAATATCAGATGCCTAGCTTTTATACTTTTCCAGCAATTCATCGTCCACAAAAGTCTTACAAAAAAGTTAACCGCCTGAAAAAAGACCTAAGTTCTCAGAGTCACTGGAGTGTAAAAATGGGGTTAGGGTCACACGACATGGTGATAGGTGCATAGACCTTTACCTCAACTGTTGGTATACCTAATATCAGATGCCTAGCTATTAAACTTTTCCAGCAATTCATCGTCCACAAAAGTCTTACAAAAATGTTTACGCCGCCGCCGCCGTCGCCGCCGCCGGAAAGTAATACCTATGTCTCGCTTTCGCGACTATTCGTCGCAGGCGAGACAAAAACGAAAAAGAACCAATTGGAGATCAGCCATACATGAACAATACAAGCTAAAACCACATGGAAAAAACAAGAGAAAAGAAGAAGGAAGGAATTGACGGAAAATGACGGGGGGAAATTAGGGGGAGAAGAAGAAGGGAGGAAACTGAGGAGGAGGAGGGAAAGGAGGAGGGGGGGGGCAGGAGGAGAAGGTAGTAAAGCTATGCAACAACTCAAAGATACGACCTTCACCACAATAGCTCGTAGAGGGGGGACCGTCCATGAAAGACGAACAAAAAACAAATTTTAAGCCATACAAGTGGACAAACCTCAGTACAGGTGCCCATAAAGGGCGAAACTAACAAAACAAAGAAGGATTAATCTGTGTAATAGATTGGACCACGTGACTCTTAGATCTAACCGGTTAGAACTGGTTAGAACTTGATTTATCACTTTGCTTTTTATTAGCTCACTTGCCGAAGGCCATGTGAGCTTATGCCATCACTTTGCGTCCGTCGACGTCCGTCGTCTGACGTCGTCCGTCTTCCGTCGTCGTCCGTTAACAATTTCAAAAATCTTCTTCTCTGAAACTACTGAACCAATTTGATTGATACTTGGTAGTAATGATATATGACATATTGGCTACAAACGATCCTCATTCTAAATTGATCCGATAAAAAACATAGCCGCCGTTGCTAAAAACAGAACAGGGGGGTAAAACAGCAGTTTTATGCAAGCAACTCAAAAACGGTGACAGATATCAAAATTCTGGCATGGCATAGGGTAAAAGTAATCAACACATCACGATCTACCTACCCTCAAATTTTCCAACAAACCATGTGGAAATTATTTCCCATTTTCTTGATTTTTTTCTGCGTTTTGCACTTTTTTCTCTTGTTTTTTTCCCGTGTTTTTAGCTTGTATTGTTCATGTATGGCTGATCTCCAATTGGTTCTTTTCGGGGTTTTTTTGTTTGGTTTGCCCATATTATATTTCAAGAACTATATAAGGCATTGAAGTTATTTCAATTGCATAATGTTCAGCTAAGTTAGCTCTACAAAATGTTCATTGGGTCGAAATTGTCAGATGACCCCTTATAGGGGTTATGGCCCCCTAAATGTCAAAAAAATGGTTTTAGCCTTATAGATTGTGAACGATAAAAGATAGGGTAAAGGTTTGCTTGCTTAAATGTTCAGTTCATTTAGCTCTACAAAAGTCTCCATAGGGTGGAAGTTGTCAGATAACCCCTTATAGGGGCTACGACCCCTAAAACAACGTTTTTTTCATGCTTTTGGCCTATGGAATGAAAACTATAGCAGATAGAGTAAAGCTGTTGCTTGCTTAAATGTTCTGCTCATTTACAACAATGTAGCTCTATAAAAGTCTCCATAGGATCGAAGTTGTCAGATGACCCCTAATAGGGTCAGATATTACAAGAACGGGAGGGCCATCCTGTGGCTCATAGACACATTTTCTAGTCTTTATTGGAATCCAAGTAAAAATCCCTGCCTGCGGTGTCAATCAGATTTGCAATATCTCTTACCGTTTCTGAAAAAAATAGGGGTCAAAGGGGCAAAAACGTCATATTTAAAAGTCGGTCAAGGCAAATGGTTTCACACAAAAAAATAAGCTGTAACGGGCCAGCCAATTGTTATGAAGTTTTAATATAATGATTATATCCACTAAAGGATGTTTCTTAGTACTTGCCTTTGGGATTGGTTGTCAGTAACGTTTTTGAAAAAAGGACCAAAAAGGCTAAAATGGATTTACTAACAAAACTGTTGTTGAATGTTTATTACTTATTCGGTTTTGAAAATAATTTTTTTATTGAATTCCTCATTAAATTCTGTCAACTAAATGTGTCAATGGTTTTGATATATATTGCATCGTTATATTGTTGAAGGGGTCAAATACCGGCCACGCTCAAAAATCAACTTTTTAATTTTTGGTCTAATTTTCAAAAGGTTTGTACAAATGTATAAATATACAATAATAGTACACTGACTCGACATAAAATTTTTATACGGATGAGGCTTAGAAACAGGAAAACGCGAGGGTCTCCCGAGCGTTTTCTTGTTTCGAGCCGAATTCGTATAAATACAATTTTATGTCGAGTCAGTGTACTATTATTGTGTTTATACTGCAATATTTTGTATTTTCTTTGGAGTATTCTTTATTTAAAAAAAACACAAATAAAAAAATCGAAAAATCATCCTACCTCGGGCCCCTCTCCTAATATGGTCATAACACCTGTGTCGCCAGGTAAGGGGCACACTGTACATCATGGAATGGTTTATGTACTTTGACACAAATGTTCATGGTCTAATGTAAATTAATGTAATGAAATTTGAAAAAAAATAGAATAAAAATAATATATTTATACTGAAGCATAAATTAAAAATTAAAAATTGAATGCTACCGTTTTTTTAACTAATATGCGCCTTACTTGTAAGAATGCAGCTTAATATCATTATGCTAGAAATAAAAAAAAAATGAAAATAATTGTTTTTCTTGGAATAAAATGTAATACATCTATCAAATACATTCGGCGTTAAAAATATTAAGATTACATATTTTTATCATAAGTATTTTAAATTCGGGTATTCAATTCAACGCATTAATATTTACACCTGTCAATCAAAAAGCACGTGGAGTCCGTGCAACTGCAAACTCAACTAGCTCTCTCTATATATGTTGTTTACCGGTTTATACGGATTTGATAGTAGTTGCCTACATAAATTGGGCATATTTAATTACATGATAGAACATCCAATTATTTCCCACCCATTTTTTAAGTTTATAATTTTAATTTCACCTAACAAATACTTTTCTTGAATTTATTTATACGGGAATAAACGGTTAATTTAATTTTGCCGATTTCAAAATTTCAAGGAGTAACCTCTCATCAACAGCATTCACGTCAAAACATTGGAAGATCAATAATCAAAACTATGAAAATGCATTTGTACAAGTACTAGTAATCAATACCAAAATGTTCGAACAGGAAAGCCAAATCAAGGACCACGGATATCTGTATTCTAATTCCTTGCTTCTGTCCTGACTTCTCAATCCGAGTTGCATGAAAATTTTCACATACTATCCTTTTTAAAATTATATATTAAATAATTGGTGATTTATGTGGTTTTAATCGTCATTCCGGACCATGAAAATTCTTTAACAGCATTAGGAACAAATTCGTAGAGATCTCTGCTAGAGCGAATAACCCGCTTTCGATCTGTGCTCACTAATACCAATATTCATTTCCCCACTCATGCGAAAGGTTTCTTTTATTTATACATATTTATTAGAGTTTTGATTTAATTCTTTAATGTAGCTGATGTGTCCTAGAATGCAACCCCCAACAATAAAATAAAAAAACAAAAAAACACTGTGTTTGTATAGAGGTTGTACTGCTAATTTTGTGATTTACAAATTATCAAGTTCCATAAAAAATTTAATATAATAAGGTATCCCTTATAAAGGGGCTTGTGTGGCGGAATCTTCATGCTTGAATACCACACTATCGGTAATTAGCCAATTACCAATAAAATTCTTCTTTTCTAAATATTTGTACCATACTATATTCGACCTTGTTTTGAAAGGGGGCGTGTACTAAAAGTGATATACTGTCACTGACCGTATATCACATATCGATATACGGTCACTGTAATTTGACTGCTCAAATAGACCGATTGCAGTATAAAAAAAATTCAAATATGCATTGAAAGTCCACCAAAGACTGCATGTGTCAAAAAGCTTTGCGAGTTCACCATGGGCTGCATGACTGTGGCCAAAGCATTTGACAATCCATATTGGGTCGCAAACGTATACAGTGTTCAACATGTTGTGGTCGTATCATGCTGCGCTCGGCGTAGCTTTATATTCAGTTTTGTTTTTGTCAATATATTTCTTTTAGGTGAGATTCTATGCGTTTGTTTTAGTATTTTGGTGTTTTTCGTCAACATATTTTCTTTTGTGGGTGAGTTTTTCTTCAACAGTTTTCCCTTTTCGTCCCGATTTTGTGAGTTACTTTTCATAGGTTGACGTTTTTATGTCAACAGATTTTGTTTTGAGTAAAGCTTTATCATGTTTCTATTTTAAAACTGATGTGTTTTCGTCAATACATTTTGATTTGTTTGAATTTGATGTACCGATTTTCATTTTTAGTCCAACTTTTTGATCACTTTCTTGTTTTTTTGGTGTACGATTGCATTGAAAACGCTTTCAGTAGCTTTTTTAGGCTTAAAATGTTTGTTTTTGGGTAAAATAGGGCGTATATCATTCCAAATTTTGGTGAGGTAATGAGGGGGAGGAGGTAAATGGGGGGTAGTGGATACTGGTATTGGGCTCTCGCTGCTGAAAATGAGGGAAATGGCAGCAGCTGATGCTGCTGAAAGCTGAAAGGGTAAAATGGCTGTTCTTGCTGCTGGGAAATGGGGTATATGGCTGACTTCCTGCAGAAGGGACTGGTTTGCGGGGAGGGGACTTGCTGTTCCTTGGGAGGAATTAAAACGCTTACACGGGTTCGGATACTTTATTGAGTTCATACAATCTACAGTTTAATCTTCTTCCATTGGTATATTTGGTCTTTTTGCTGGTATGCGACGTTACCAGACGGGACACAGCAGAAACTGGACTTAGTGAAGATTCCTGGCGAGGTGTCTCGAAAAACTATTGAGTAATTGTAGTTGGAGCTGACAATGACAAAGGAGTAGCCACAAGGCACGAATTTCGTAAGATGCGTCGTGGAGGATTCATTGTGATCTGGTTGACATTAGCTGCAATAATATAGCTCCTTCGACGTTTTTTGATAAGGCGGAGCTACAAAGGGGTCCCATTACCCGTAATGGAGCAAGTCGAAATTTTATGTATAGCTCTGAGGCTCTCTACGTCCTTAGACTATGCTGGTCCTCGTCTTGATTTTTTTCTTTGCATGCTTTACTGATTTTTTCTTCATTATATTTTTGGGTTAATATTTGTCTTCTCAGGCTTCTTTATATTTGCCTCGTGAGAGTCTTGTAGCTTTGTCATGTGTGTCAAGTGTCTTGTTTCCTTGTATATTGCTTTTCCTAAACTTTCAAGTCTTTGTCCGACAGCCTTTTACGTCTTGAATGTTCTCTCGGCTCAGATAAAAGCAAGAAGATGCATGTTATAACTCAGCATGCTTAAGCTGTGTATGCCAAATTTGAAATCAATCCCTTCAGTGGAAGCCGGAAAATTTGTTACGAACGTTTGTAAAGAGCGGACTGGCGGACAAAATGATTGCAATATAGCCCCTCTTTTACGAGTGGGGGAATCATTGAATATACTGTAATATAAATTCTATAGTCGTGACAATAGGCTAGAAACCTCTGCAGTGCCAGGGGTCTACCAGCCCATGACACACCAGCGCTAGGGTTGGCTGCTCCAGTTACAATTGAACCGGAGACCGGGACCGTCTTCCAATACGTGTAAGTTCTACTCGGAATTCAAGAGACGAAATAAAACAGGTGTCCAAGCTATAGCTTTATATACTAAAAGCTAATCCGACGTGCCATCAATCTTAATTTTACTTTTGTATATTTGCTGAAAAGATTTTCAGGATCTGAGCCTATCAAACTTTTCAAGAAATTTTGTCTTTCTAATTGTCTTTATTGTTAAACTTAATGTTGTTTTTAATCATTTTATAACAAACCTCCGGTACTGAACTAAGGTTTTCTTTCAAATTCGATGTTTAACTCAATTTCCTAATATTAAAGTTAATTAATCAATTGTAACAGTGAAATAAAGATGGAAAATGGTGTGAAGCGAGAAGGCTAGGGGGTAAAACAAATTAAAACACGTTAAAGGGGTGAAGGCAAGCTATTGCGGAAAATCTGAAAGATTACTACATTGGACAGGGTATGATAAAACCAAATTTGCCCTAATGGGAACAAGCAAATTTAAGACACTTATCCGGCTTTTTAAAAACATCTAATTAGAATTTTTTTATATAAACATATGTAGGACAACTAATAAACTTATCCCGTTTTCCGTTTCGTTTTCCGTTTTCGTTCCACACTCCGTATCCGCGTTTTAGTAAGACCATTGTGCGCACATGGTATTATATATTGTGCGCACATTATATTTATATTGTGCGCACATTATATTATATTGTGCGCACATTATATTTATATTGTGCGCACATCATATTATATTGTGCGCACAAAATAATATATTGCGCGCACATAATAATATATTGTGCGCACAAAATAATATATTGTGCGCACAAAATAATATATTGCGCGCACAAAATAATATATTGCGCGCACAAAATAATATATTGTGTGCACAAAATAATATATTGTGCGCACAACATATTTTTTTTCTTTGTATGTCCCTATCCGGGCTCCGTAAGTATCTGTATATTCAAAGATACTTATTTCTGAATAAGTCAAATAACATATGTATAAGAAACGTATGAATTGCCCCCCCCCCCCAAAAAAAAAAAAAAACAAAAAACAAAAAAACACAAAAAACCAACCCCAAATTAATTTCTATTTATATAAAAAAAACAAATTTCTATTTGTCCCCCAAAGTGAGTTATTGCCTGAACTGTGTGACTTTAATCAAAGGGCATAAGAATTTAGAACAGGCCCAAGTACAATGTAAGTAAATGCTTAATTTCACATGATTTATTTTTTATTGTGGTTTTTAAGTTGTTTGTACGTTTCTTTTATTAAAATTATTGTATTGCTTGACCCTAACGGGTATAATTTTGCAATAAAGATTAATCATGTATGAAAGGGGTGGGTAAATATACAATAGTAGTACACTGACTCGACATAAAATTTTTATACGGATGAGGCTTAGAAACAGGAAAACGCGAGGGTCTCCCGAGCGTTATCTTGTTTCGAGCCTAATTCGTATAAATACAATTTTATGTCGAGTCAGTGTACTATTATTGTGTTTATACTGCAATATTTTGTATTTTCTTTGGAGTATTCTTTATTTAAAAAACACAAATAAAAAAATCGATAAATGATCCTACCGCGGGCCCCTCTCCTAATATGGTCATAACACCTGTGTCGCCAGGTAAGAGGCACACTGTATAACATGGAATGGTTTACTATGATACAAATGTTTATGTTCTAAAGTAAATTAATGTAATGAAATTTAAAAATAAAATAAAATAAAAATAATATATTTATACTGAAGCATAAATTTAAAATTGAAAATTGAATGCTACCGTTTTTTAACTAATATGCGCCTTACATGTAAGAATGCAGCTTAATATCATTATGCTAGAAATAAAAAAAAATAAAAATAATTGTTTTTCTTGGAATAAAATGTAATAAATTTATTTAATACATTCGGCGTTAAAAATATTAAGATTACATATTTTTATCAAAAGTATTTTAAATTCGGGTATTCAATTCAGCGCATTAATATTTACACCTGTCAATCAAAACGCACGTGGAGTCCGTGCAACTGCAAACTCAACTAGCTCTCTCTATATATGTTGTTTACCGGTTTATACGGATTTGATAGTAGTTGCCTACATAAATTGGGCATATTTAATTACATGATAGAACATCCAATTATTTCCCACCCATTTTTTAAGTTTATAGTTTTTAATGTTCTTTCAACGCACACCTACACAGTGTATAGCCGGACAGTAAGCGATCACGGAAGTTGATCACTGTCCGGTGGTAAAATCCTAGTTGATTTTGAAAAATGGTACGATTTCCCCATGAATTTAAGCTTTTATTCCACTGAGACGAATTTTTACGAAAAAATGAAGCGTACAATTTGTTAACATTATTAATTATCACTATTCAAATTATCAATATATCTTGTGGATGATTTAAATTTTCTAAAAAGGGGGTTTAATCATTGGTATTTTTGACAATGGAAACTCATTTCGGCGAAAGAAACAACAATTTATTAGTGAACTACTTACATTGAAATAGGGTATTGCATCTCCAATGAAAGCTGTTTAAATAAAAAATCATTTGGTATCAATATTATTTGATAAAATGGTTTTGACTGTTCACAATAATCAGATTTGTAAGAGCACTACTCACTCCATCTCTGTCCGACTAGTTGCCACTGTACACAATCATTAATTGTTCGAAAGCTATATCTATCTGTCCGATTAATTGTTGGGTTCAAAGTAGCAGTATCAAGACAAAAATCCTCACAAACCATTATTCACACGATTCAGCTAGGGCAAAATGATATGAAAAAAAAAAACTGGAACAAAGATAAAAGGTAATAGCTTACCCAAACAAAGAATTGCAACAAGATTTCATTAAAACATAGGTATATTTAGGATTCAGATTTATTTTTGTAATTCCTCGTAAGTTGGAAAATAATCCGTAGATTTTGTCAAGCTAGTTGTCGAATAAAAACATTTGACCATAATTCTAAGCTTTAAAATTGAACATTTTTGTACATACAAATTAGATTTAAGATTTGGGAAGAAGCAAAGGTGTACCAAAGGGGTAATCAGTATCATAAAACCGTAAAGACAAAGACAACACCGGCAGACAAAATATCATCACAACAAAACAACCCACACAACAACATAAAACACACACACACATAACAACAAAACCGCATTCAGCAACGCGAACTCAAGTCGAAACGAGAGTGAACTCAGGTGCTCCGGAAGAGTAAGCAGTTGGAAGTTGACCTTTCTCTTAAAATCTAGCAAGCTTTTCAAACTTTGCAAATGAAGATATATATCTATAGTTGATATACTGTTCTTGGGTTACATGTATATATACATGTTTATGTCTCATTTTTTGCCTTTTAATTTCTGATAAACCATTTTACATGAAACAATCCAATTTAATCATAATAAAAAATATGTATACAAAGTTTAATTATCATGCAGTTTTATGGAGAATTTAGCATTTGAAAATAAACATGTCCAGTCGGGAAAAGCAGATATTTTAAAGCAGGTCCCAAAACCTGCAAAACCTATTAAAAACTCATATTTGTCGTTTGATGTTATTAGATAATGACATTTTAAAGAAATGTCATGTAAAAGATTCTTTGAAAAATGGTTTGCTTGAATTGCCTGCTTCTTTTATTGCTCTCCGAAACTTGAATTCAGGATCGGGAAAAATCACACAATACTTTGTACCCATATTCTTAAAAGATTTCTTAATTGTCAATTTTTTCATGATGAAAAATTGTTTTAATATCAAAAGGTTCTTGTGTACAAAAGATCAGACTATTTCAATAAAAGATAAAACGAGGGTGCCATTTTAAAATGCGGTGGTGCTTAACTTTTGGCGGACTGTTTACTTTCGTCAATTGTAATGTTCAACCAAAACAAAGTCATTGAAATGTGGGATAAAAAGTTTGAAGAATATTTAGGAACTTTGTTCGACAGGCCAACCAAGCAGTTGTTTACCCATGGGAAGACGGAGAAAATAACTATCTGAAGATGGGGAGGCTGATTCAGCAAGATTTCGGCAATATGTTTTAGCCAAGAATGTTTTACATTTAACTGTCTACATGTATTGTCGTCTTCCTCAAACTTTATATATTTTTTTAAATCATCAACACGAAGTATGACACTTTTTCGTGGACCCCTTTATACCGGTGAAATCAAACAAAAAAAAAGCTGAGGATAAAAACAAACAAATTCTACAAATATCAAACATCACATTTCTCTATTCTATGTTTTGATTCCATCTTTTTGTTTTTATTTGAGCTCCTCTATTTTACTGTATGAATCTGGGTGTTGTCAATTATTATTGAGAAATACCTGTATGGTCTGAATACTTTTATGGTCCAACTGGTTTTTAGACCATATAGGTATACTTGTACGGTCAGACCGTAAAGGTACATTTCCTACGCGTACGGTCTGAAACATGTATATGTCATGGCTAAAATCCAATAGGAATTCAGATTTAGTCTACAACATGGGCAAAGCAATACAATTTCCTCTAAGTCTTTTAGTTCTTGAGATATGTAAGCATCCAACTAAAACCTAGCATACATAGCCTAAGCATGATTTTCACGTGAATTCAAAGACAAAGTCAAATGGTGTAGGAATTTGCTTTTAACGAAATTTTTAGACATCGAATTACAGAACGCGGTCAGTTTAATGGTGTTGGAATAGAGCTGGAACAGATTTAAAATATGCCAAGTCGATATTCTCAGAGCCTCTATTATTGTTGGATTTTGGCTTCCCTGTTCGAACGTTTTAATTTTGAGTACTTTCCTTTCAATGCTTATGGTTTGTCCAGTGGCGGATCCAGGGGGGATTTTCTACAAAATTGGTCTGGAACCCCCCCCCTTTTGGCCCACAGAACCAAGTATGTGGACCCCCCCCCCCCCTTTCGAAAATTCTGGATCCGCTCCTGTTGTCTATCTTTCAATTTGTTTATTTCAACGTTGTTGGTAATCGGTTAGTCATTATAATAACACCTTTACCATCTCGCAAGAGACACTCTCTTTCCTTGACTTGGAATGTAGCATCCAAAATGGCAAAATAGTAACGTCTGTGTTCTATAAACCCACTGATGACCACTGATGCACACTGCTACCTGAACTATCAATCTTGTCATCCCCAGAGCTGCAAAAATGCCATTCCTAGGTCTCAATTTCTGAGACTTAAACGTATTTGCAGCAGTGAGGATGATTTTAAAGTTCAAAGCAACACTATGAAATCATTCTTTGTCAAAAGGGGATATCCTAACAACATCTTGGATAAAGCTATCGACTCAGTTTCCCGGGTGACACGATCCAAGGCTTTGGAGCCCAGGTCAAGACGCAAGAATGACCGTATACCCTTGGTACTTACATACCACCCTCATAACATCGTTATACGGGACATTCTGTTGCGCAGTTTTAAGTCCATCGTCTTGAACGACGAACACATGTCGACAGTGTTAGACTCGCCGCCCCTGACTGCTTTTCGCAAGGGTAAGAGTTTGAGGTAACATCTTGTCTCCAGTTCATTTGACAAATCCAAGAGACGCCCTCTCTCTGATTTTTCAGGCACAAGGGGTTGTGGTCGATCCATCTGTGTCACGTGTGCCTTTACCTGGGAGACTGGGGAGATAGTTGGCCCCTCCAACACTTTCAGGTTGAAGAACGGTTTTACCTGCCTCTCCGAAAATGTCATTTACGCCATCCGCTGTGCTAAGTGCCTTAAAATTTACGTAGGACTTATACTGATTTATCATGAATTCGAGGCTGTAAAAGAAAACTGTCATGATAACCTAGCTGTCACCACAGTCGCTAAGGCTAACCACATTTTTAAAAACAACTCAAATCATTGTTAAGCTTTTTTATTAATATAAGACATAGATTTACATACAGATGACCGCTCCATGATCTTGATCAAAATGGTTTTCACATCTTAACAGACTTTTTTGTGTTGAGCATGTTGTCCGTATCATACAAGTAAGTGACAATTCATCGACTCACAAATATCTGGCACACTGGCTGTCGATGCTATAAGAAGATTTCAGTTTCACAAAAGTCAAAGGAAAGCTTCTAATGACCAATTTTGTCAGTAGCATTGATTAGTCATACACAAGTGAACATACTTAGGTACTCATAGCTGTTAATCGCACTTCTTTTTATGAGCTTGTTGAATGGATTTCCATTTTGATATAAGATGAACACTGCCGCTATTATGTTTTCGAATCCAACAGTAGAGACTATTTTGAGTTCTCATATTTATTCTGTAAAGTAAATAAATGAACCAAAATAGACAATGACATTAATTATCATAAAAATAGGAAAACATATATTCATAAGATTGCTTATAAGCAAATTGTAGAATAATACAATAAACTAAGATATAAAGAAATGAGGAGCAATGTGAAATAATAACTTTTTTATTCAAACTCTGAGGATTCAAAGCAGACAATTAATCGGACACTAACAGAAAATAAATGACCAATTAATCGGACAGTAAACGATTATGCCATAATTACAAAACTTATGTTTTTAACAAAATTGTGTTTTTTATCTCCATCTATCCTTTGCAATGTAGAAAGCTAAATAATCGCCCTTTTTGATAATAATAAAAAGGCTAGTAAAATCATTGCAGTTTGCGAGTAAATTCCAAATATGTGCTAAGAGGTGAAGGAAAACATGTTCACTCATCGATGATCAATCTAAAAATTATAATAGTTTAAATTGTCCCGAATACAAAAAGAAATGTTAAAAAGTTGTGTAAATGAGTAAGCTATAAAAACAACTCACCTTTGTTCCTATTCGATATCGTAGTACATTCATGCAGCCTTAAAACCACAAAAATCTGGCGAAAAAGATAACATGCAACTAGGATTTTACCATCGGACAGTGATCAACTTCCGTGATCGGTTACTGTCCGGTTATACACTGTGACCTAACAAATACTTTTCTTAAATTTATTTATACGGGAATAAACGGTTTATTTAATGTTGCCGATTTCAAAATTTCAAGGAGTAACCTCTCATCAACAGCATTCACGTCAAAACATTGGAATATCAATGACCAAAACTATGAAAATGCATTTGTAGAAGTAATAATTACCAAAAAGTTCGAACAGGAAAGCCAAATCAAGGACCACGGATATCTGTATTCTAATTCCTTGCTTCCGTCCTGACTTCTCAATCCGAGTTGCATGAAAATTTTCACATACTATCCTTTTTAAAATTATATATTAAATAATTGGTGATGTATGTGGTTTTAATCGTCATTCCGGACCATGAAAATTCTTTAACAGCATTAGGAACAAATTCGTAGAGATCTCTGCTAGAGCGAATAACCCGCTTTCGATCTGTGCTCACTAATACCAATATTCATTTTCCCACTCATACGAAAGTTTTCTTTTATTTATACATATTTATTAGAGTTTTGATTTAATTCTTTAATGTAGCTGATGTGTCCTAGAATGCAACCCCCCCCCCCCCCGAAAAAAAACAAAACAAAAAAACCAAACACTGTGTATGTATAGAGGTTGTACTGCTAATTTTGTGATTTACAAATTATCAAGTTCCATAAAACAATAATATAATAAGGTATCCCTTATAAAGGGGCTTGTGTGGCGCTAATCTTCATGCTTGAATATCACACTATCGGTCATTAGCCAATTGCCAATAAAATTCTTCTTTTCTAAATATTTGTACCATACTATATTCGACCTTGTTTTACAGCATGCCTCGGTAAGGGGGCGTGTACTAAAAGTGATATATACTGTCACTGACCGTATATCACATATCGATATACGGTCACTGTAATTTGACTGCTCAAATAGACCGATTGCAGTATAAAAAAAAGTTGAGCCGCACACCAGTACCCTGAAATGTTTATAGTCGCAACCATACAGAATCTTTATTTTAATCGTTAAGTTATCGGAATCAACTCTTAAGACAAGTTCATGATGTTTCTGATCATGACGTTTCATTATGAGGAACAGATTTTTAAGGACTCAATACTACTGATAAACTTACGTTGAAAGTTCACTCAAGGAAAGTCACAGATTGTGATGATTCCATTTTTAACAAATGAAAACGATAAACATTTAATTCTTTATTTTTAGTGACTCTAAGGTTAAATTATATATCACCCCTTGAAAGTAAAATTCACTACTCAATGCCTTTCATGATGCTTTCTGTCAATTAAAATGAATGCTAATGCAAGCCATTTATTGTTCCAGGTTCCCTTTAAGAAGATTAAGGCCTGTCTTACAAACTATAAGGTCTGAAGGTCCAAAGTACATTTTAAAATACACCAGACCAATATGTCAACTATTGAAGAAATGCCTGTAAGTATTTTAAGAAAAATTGATCAAATAAAATTAGAAAAAAAGTATTTGTTGGTTTTCTTGCACTTTTAGTAATTTCCTTATTTTTTACGACTTTTAAAAATTATGTCATTGCCATGTCGTCCTCGTTGTCGTCGTCGTCTGTTGACTGAAATTGTGGTTGATCAGTTGGTATAAAATTGTGATATGCTGTATGAGTAGTAATGCGTGTCACTCTAGAACACTTTGACCCCGATGACCCCGAGTTCATTCCCATAGGCTCCATGTTAAATCGTTGCTATTTTTGTACTGAAATACCCACCCAAGATTTCATACAGTAAAGTCGTGTGCAGTCATGCGGAACGGCGACTCGTCCCTTTCTTGCGCCCCCTTTTAGTTCGTCACAAGTTTCTATTATCTATTATTAACTCTTATCTTTAACCCTAGCCCTAACCCTAGCCCTAACCCTAGCCCTAACCCAATCCTAACCCTAATCCTAACCCTAATCCTAACCATTTGTTTTGTTAGTGTCGCCCTGTCATTTCTATGTGTTATATAGTTTTATCCCCCCTCCCCCTCCTCCTTCTTTCCTCATTTTCCCTCCTCCTCCTCCTCCTATACCCCTTTATCTCCTCCTCCTCATTTTTCCTCATTTCCCACCTCATTTTCCTCCTCATTGTCCCTCATTTTCCTCATTTCCCTCCTCATTTTCCCTCATTTTCCTCATTTCCCTCCTCATTTTTCTTGTATTTTTCGTCTTTTGAGCTTGTTTTGTTCATGTATGGCTCAACTCTAATTGGTTCTTTTCTTTTTTTTGTTTGGTTCGCCCTTTATGGGCTCTTTTTTTGTCTTTGTTATTGTATTGATTGCTTTTATTTTCTTAAGTTTTCAATGAAAACTCAAAATCAGGTACAACTTTTATTAACATTCTACGTTTTATTTACATTCTATCTTTCAATTTCAATATCCATATGGTCTGGTGGTTAAATCATTCATGATCACTCTTTTGTCAAATACAATTCTATAATCTTTCTTTTGTGAAACGGTTAACAGTTTTTGATTGCTTCTTTGGATCTTGTAATCGTCTCTCACTGTCCTGATATCGTTCCTGTTGATGGTGACCATCTCCTTGATGGTGTCAAAGTTGATGTCCAAAGCATTCTTATAGTTCAATGTTATTCCACGGACTTTGCACATAGTTCTGTTTCCTGCTTTCTCTGGGACGGCTAGTTTATACGCATAGTTTTTTGGTCCTCCAGTGACAAACTCCGTAATAGTATTTCCGGGTACTTCGTCCGTCAAATCTCCCAAGTAGTCTCCCAGCTTAGGCCTCCATTCTCCAGGTTTAGTGGTAAAAACAATCGAATCTGTATCGCAGTACAATGTTCTTGGTCCCAAATTCTCCAGATAAGTATATAGTTTAAGTCTGGCCTGGGCGGTAGTATAGGCGGCTATGACGACATTTGTTTTCTTTTGGGTTTCAATGAATTCTTCTTTATATTTCCATCGTAATTCCACCATTTCATCGTTAACAAACTGTATTCCGGTCACTTCAATTTTATCGCTCGTTAACTTGTCAAAGTACTTCGAGGGTTCCGTGATGTAAGAGGTTTGTTGCATGTTGTTTCTTTGTCCAAACTTGCCCCAAAAGCTGTTCAACATTAGTTTGGCTAGAGACCTGATGCCGGGGTTCTTTTTTATCTTGTTATAGTCTAACTGTATCCCTTCCTTTTCTTCGTAGTTCTTGATATATTGCTGTTTAGCCTCTTCAGATTGACACCATTCTGGCCAGCCACTAGCTTCTTGTTTCATTTTCAAGAATGTATTGATGTAGTCCGTGAAGAGTCCTCCAGACTTCCTTCCGGGATCGTACTGTTCTACCTCTTCGAAATGCCATACTTCGTAGATGGTTAAGATGGAATATCCCTTTTCCAATGCCTTCTTCAACTCATCTGTCACCCAAGTTCCCGTTATAGCTCTATCTTTTTCAGTATGGTTACAAGTCTCCTGCTGGTAGGTTTCCGTACAGGTACGACAGAGTGGGAACATCAGTCTGTTGTTGATCTTGGTTGGTAAGACGGGGATGTATAGGTTTTTGGGCGGTAGTACTTTACATTTCACCAATCCTTCGTACTCGTTGATGTCCCCAAAGTTTTCGGTGATGATCAATGGATGACCTTTGGGTACTTTTCCTGTTTTGTTGACAAACGGATAGAGCGATGTAACGTCATAGTAGTTTATATTGTCTTCTCCTGTCTGTTTGTACAAGGTAAAGGCTTCTGTTCTTCCTCCGTAGAAAGCATCTCGTGGTTCCAAAGCAGGGATCATCTCTAAGGAATTGACATAGGCACGAAGTGTTGGATCTTGTTCTATCTCTTTATCGAAATCACATTCCCATTTCTCTACGTAGGAGTATCCTTCTGCTTCCAAATAAGTCTTTTTCTCTAGTGTCCGTTGATGAAGATCGTTCATAAACATGTTGTTGACCGTATTGATGGTCTCTCTGGAATAGCATCTGGGACAGCCGTGCCAATAACAACCGTGAAATTCATACACAGTTCCATTGTCGTATCCGTCTACTCTGTAGGGTCCAATCTGCTTCTCTCCTCCGTTTTGGGCGTGTTGAATTCTTGAATCTTTCTTTGCTGATATATGTTTTATCCACTTCATAGCTTTAATGGAGTGCTTATGTTCTGGTTGGTAGCCTTGCGCTGGGATGAGCCCAATGGTGTTCCATCGTAGAAACTTGGATCGAAAGACAAGGTTGCAGGCGGATGCTATAGTGATACTCTCTTGGAAGGGGTCGATTGGAGTTCCGTCTAAGGTGTCCATGAATAGTTGTCGGAAGGTTAAACAGGCTTTTCTCAGGATGTCTACGTCTGTGATACAGTACTTTAAGAGTTCTTCTTGGACTTCAAATGGTTCGTTCCTGTGTTCTTCGTACCATTTCACGAATGTTTCGCGGTCTTCTGTTTTCATACCATTTGGATTGTAATAATTGATGTCTGGAAGAGTTTCTAATCGGATGTTTTGGTTTTCCTTTGTGTTAAACAGATGTGGAAAGTATCCTTTGTGGAGTTCCTCGAATCCAAACATTTTCGGGAGGTTGGCTAAGGCAGTGGGTAGAAAGTTGAGGGAATCTATCATCCGTATGCTGCAGTTTGAAATCGTTACAGACATGTTCTTGGCACCGTTGGGGATTATCTTGGGTTGAATTCCACGACGAAACAGGTATTGCAGAACGGAGATAGAGTCATATCCTTTAAAGTTGTGGCAGATAACGGTGGAGTTGTTGTTGTTTCCGGAAAATAGCCAGTTGCAAAAGTCGTTGTTGGCGTTGGGTCCACTAAAGACCAGCTGGTTCTGTCCACATTTCCCGCAGGTACTCTCTTCAGTTACTTCCTCCTCCATACAGACGGTACAGACTTTTTGAACCACGCATAAGTTGGGTCGATGTTCCATAGCTCCACAGGTACTAGCTTTACAGTGTGCACATCTTCCGTCGGTGTCAGGTTGGTACCCCATTTTGCATTCTACAAGGTCGTCTTGTGTGCATTCAAAATCAAAGAAGATGTAGGTTTGTATTTCTGGAGGATCTTCGATAACTATAGGTGTCATGTAACACTGATGGTCTGTATCGCAGTATCGTTTACAGGATGGACAGTACATCTCACCACATACATGGTTGGTTTTCCTTTTTTCCATGTTGACGGTGTGGCCACAGTCTTTACACTTGTAGTACCATTTACATGTTGAGTTGATTTTCTTAGTTTGCTCCAAATGGAGTTGGAAGCACTCTTTTCCTCTAAAGTTTCGGCCACATTGGCTACAGTTGATCCAATTGTCTTCGCAGGGCTCGTGTATTTTCTTACAAAGGATGCATGGGTTGTTACAAACATGTGTTTCCTTATTACTATATCCCTTTTTACACTTGTTGCAGTAATAGGCCCTGGTCAAGAATCCTGTTACAGTGGTGATGACATCGTAATGATCGTCGTGGTGGTAAAGGTAGATCTTCTTCTCTGCATCTGGTCCCTCATAGATAATCCCGTTGAAGTAGTCCTTAGAAAAAACGGTGATTTGATATTCCGGCAGTACAGCTTGGAATCTTTTTAGTTCTTCAATACCACATGGGCCTTTGGGTACATTGGCTTGTTCATGGAGTTTTCTGCTAATTCCTGTTGAATACGTCTTCCTTGGCGGAAAGTGTCCCACATTGAGTGCTTATCGATCCTGGCTTTAGCAGTAACAATGGCTCTAGCACAACACAGTTCGTCTCGGTTCTGTATTCTGATGATACTTTGTTTGTCTTTAAGCATTCTGTTGAGATCAACGTAATTGCACCGTTTCCGCCCGCTTCCTTCGGGAATGGATACGTGGAGGACATCTAATTCTAAACTTCCGTCCAATACAAACTCCTCGTGAGATTGTAATACTCTCTCTATTTCCTTTAAAAGTAGTTCCGTAGTCAAGTCCTTGAGTTGTAATATAGGAAGGGCAATCGGGAAGTCTAGGGAGTTGGTTTCAATTGTCAGTTTTACGAGGTCCTGTTCTTTCATATCTTCGCCAATAGTTTGCAGGATGGAGTCGAATAATCGATGTAGTGTTCTTATGATGGAAGGCAGGTCCGTGACTTCAAATGCCTTAAAGGTGACGGTATAATGATTTCTCGAAGTTCCAAACTTGAGTATTCTTTTCTTCTCCTGCCGTTTGATGGTGTAATAGGATTTCGGATCATCCATGTGAAACGGTTGCCCTGCTCCTCTTTGTCCATGTCTTTGCTGATGTAACTCTAAAAGGCGTTGGGTGGCAAAGGCCTGGTTGCATTGGGTACATTCGTAACCCATTTGGTGGCGGGTCATGTGAGCTTGTAGATTCTCCCGCCTTGTAAAAGTCTTGGTGCATCTCGTACACGAGTAAGTCTCTCGGTGGTTGGTCCATCGTCTATGACGATGTAGCTGACTCATCTTCTCAAAATTGGCTTCACATTGGTTGCAGGTAAATTGCTTAGCCATCTGAAATAAAAATAACACAGGTAAGTATAAAGTTGTCTATTGTTTCTTCTTTTTTAATTGTATACGTTTAAAATTATATGTCGTCTATTGATTCCTTCTCTTTTACTTGTATGCCTTTCAAATTATATATTGTCTAATGTTTCCTCCTCTTTTAGTAGTATGCCTTTCAAAGTTAAGTTGGATATGTACGAGTCCTACCTTTTCTCTCGTCGTTAAAACACGTCTGAACTCTTTGGTGTCTAATCGTAAAATGATTTCATTTCAAATGGTTTACCTGTATAATGGATTGTACCACGTGATCATGTCACGTGACTTCTGGATCAAACCGGTTAGAACTGGTTTGGACTTAATTTTACGTTTTGTAAGTTATTTCATCGAATTGGTTTTTTGTTGGAATCGGTTCTTTGAATTTTTATGTTTGCTGATTTTTCGTCAACATATTTTCTTAACGGTAAGATTTTGTAAGTTTGTTTTCGTAGTTTGATGTTTTTTCATCAACAGATTTTCTTAACGGTAAGATTTTGTAGGTTTGTTTTCGTAGTTTGTTGTTTTTTCATCAACAGATTTTCTTAACGGTAAGATTTTGTAAGTTTGTTTTCGTAGTTTGATGTTTTTTCATCAACAGATTTTCTTAACGGTAAGATTTTGTAAGTTTGTTTTCGTAGTTTGTTGTTTTTTCATCAACAGATTTTCTTTTGTGGTAAGATTTTGTGAGTTTCTTTTTAAAGTGGAAGGTTTTTCGTCAATGCATTTTGATTTTGTTTGAATTTGATGTACCGATTTTCGTTTTTAAGACAAACGTTTAGATCTCTGTCTTGTATTTTTTGTGTCGAAAACGCTTCAATAGGTATTCTTAAGGGGGGAAAATTGGCTTAAAATGGGTGTTTTGGGGTGAAAATGGGTTAAATGGGGCTAAAATGGGTGTTTTGGGGGTAAAATGGGTGAAATGGGGGGGGGGGGGTAATGGGGGGAAAATGGGTGAAATGGGGCTAAAATGGGTGTTTTGGGGCTAAAATGAGTAAAATGGGGGGGGGTGTATTGGGGGATATTGGGGCTGCTGCTGCTGCTGCTGCTGCTGCTGCGGAGGGTAAATGGCTGCTATTGCTGATCCAGTAGAGGTAGTTTAGGGGGGGAGAGGGATTTTGCTGTTCCATGAGAAGAATGAAAACGCGTATACTAGTTCGGATGGTTTATTGAGTTAAAACATTCTTCTTCAGGTAGTCTTTAAATGATCGCTTCTTCTTTAATGGGTCAGTTGGTTTCTTTTGGATGTTCCTTGTTTGTCTTGGACTTTCTTCCTCTTGAGGTCTTTGTAGGCTTGTGGTTCATGGGTTTCTTGGTCTTTACACCGTTGAGGTTCTTTACTTCCTTGGACTTTGCTAGTCTTCTTCTTGAGTTCTTTGTAGGCTTTACTGATTTTCCATTATGGTTCATGGGCTTCTTGGCCTTTACAATGTTAAGGTTCTTTACATCCTTGGTCTTCTCAGACTTAATCGATCGCCGTGTCTTCTTTAACTTTGCCATCTGTTCTCTCTTTGAGTCTTGTAACTTTGTCAAGTGTCTTACTTCCTTGTATATTGCTTTTCCTAAACTTTCAAGTCTATGTTCCGCACTCTTTGGACGTTTGGATTGTTCTCCCGGTGGTACAACGTGTCGAGTCTTAGTTTGTGTTGCCATTTTCTCTTTCGAGTCTACATGCTTCACCTTCTCGTGTCGTGTAACATCACTCGGCCATGAAAACCGTCTATTGCATTCGGAGCACTGATAAGCCATGTTCTCTCTTCGGTGTCTAATGTAAAACTAACTCAATCTCCACCTGTCACTCCTTATATCCATATTTCACTTTCTTAACCTTAGATTCGTTATGTAAAGGTCTTTAGCTCTTTAACGATATGTAACACATCTACCCTCACTTAAAATGTGGAATTGGTCACTTTGTGGTCAAGTCCTGACTGACCACTGACCAATACCATCCTAAAAACCCCAGAATCTGCGTCTAGACTTCTTAGGCTATCTAACGATATACAACAACTCTATATTAGACTTAATTTAAGGATTGGTCACTGTGTGGTCAAGCCCCTAATGACCACTGACCAAAACACAGTAAATCATCGGAAAGCCATTGTCCTAGAGAAGACAATGCAACAAACCGGAAGGAAATCGGTCAAGGAATAACAAAGTTAGGGCCCGTTAAACACTAGTAGTATAGATACTGTGTTTTGGTCAGTGGTCATTAGGGGCTTGACCACACAGTGACCAATCCTTAAATTAAGTCTAATATAGAGTTGTTGTATATCGTTAGATAGCCTAAGAAGTCTAGACGCAGATTCTGGGGTTTTTAGGATGGTATTGGTCAGTGGTCAGTCAGGACTTGACCACAAAGTGACCAATTCCACATTTTAAGTGAGGGTAGATGTGTTACATATCGTTAAAGAGCTAAAGACCTTTACATAACGAATCTAAGGTTAAGAAAGTGAAATATGGATATAAGGAGTGACAGGTGGAGATTGAGTTAGTTTTACATTAGACACCGAAGAGAGAACATGGCTTATCAGTGCTCCGAATGCAATAGACGGTTTTCATGGCCGAGTGATGTTACACGACACGAGAAGGTGAAGCATGTAGACTCGAAAGAGAAAATGGCAACACAAACTAAGACTCGACACGTTGTACCACCGGGAGAACAATCCAAACGTCCAAAGAGTGCGGAACATAGACTTGAAAGTTTAGGAAAAGCAATATACAAGGAAGTAAGACACTTGACAAAGTTACAAGACTCAAAGAGAGAACAGATGGCAAAGTTAAAGAAGACACGGCGATCGATTAAGTCTGAGAAGACCAAGGATGTAAAGAACCTTAACATTGTAAAGGCCAAGAAGCCCATGAACCATAATGGAAAATCAGTAAAGCCTACAAAGAACTCAAGAAGAAGACTAGCAAAGTCAAAGGAAGTAAAGAACCTCAACGGTGTAAAGACCAAGAAACCCATGAACCACAAGCCTACAAAGACCTCAAGAGGAAGAAAGCCCAAGACAAACAAGGAACATCCAAAAGAAACCAACTGACCCATTAAAGAAGAAGCGATCATTTAAAGACTACCTGAAGAAGAATGTTTTAACTCAATAAACCATCCGAACTAGTATACGCGTTTTCATTCTTCTCATGGAACAGCAAAATCCCTCTCCCCCCCCTAAACTACCTCTACTGGATCAGCAATAGCAGCCATTTACCCTCCGCAGCAGCAGCAGCAGCAGCAGCAGCAGCCCCAATATCCCCCAATACACCCCCCCATTTTACTCATTTTAGCCCCAAAACACCCATTTTAGCCCCATTTTACCCATTTTCCCCCCATTACCCCCCCCCATTTCACCCATTTTACCCCCAAAACACCCATTTTAGCCCCATTTAACCCATTTTCACCCCAAAACACCCATTTTAAGCCAATTTTCCCCCCTTAAGAATACCTATTGAAGCGTTTTCGACACAAAAAATACAAGACAGAGATCTAAACGTTTGTCTTAAAAACGAAAATCGGTACATCAAATTCAAACAAAATCAAAATGCATTGACGAAAAACCTTCCACTTTAAAAAGAAACTCACAAAATCTTACCACAAAAGAAAATCTGTTGATGAAAAAACAACAAACTACGAAAACAAACTTACAAAATCTTACCGTTAAGAAAATCTGTTGATGAAAAAACATCAAACTACGAAAACAAACTTACAAAATCTTACCGTTAAGAAAATCTGTTGATGAAAAAACAACAAACTACGAAAACAAACCTACAAAATCTTACCGTTAAGAAAATCTGTTGATGAAAAAACATCAAACTACGAAAACAAACTTACAAAATCTTACCGTTAAGAAAATATGTTGACGAAAAATCAGCAAACATAAAAATTCAAAGAACCGATTCCAACAAAAAACCAATTCGATGAAATAACTTACAAAACGTAAAATTAAGTCCAAACCAGTTCTAACCGGTTTGATCCAGAAGTCACGTGACATGATCACGTGGTACAATCCATTATACAGGTAAACCATTTGAAATGAAATCATTTTACGATTAGACACCAAAGAGTTCAGACGTGTTTTAACGACGAGAGAAAAGGTAGGACTCGTACATATCCAACTTAACTTTGAAAGGCATACTACTAAAAGAGGAGGAAACATTAGACAATATATAATTTGAAAGGCATACAAGTAAAAGAGAAGGAATCAATAGACGACATATAATTTTAAACGTATACAATTAAAAAAGAAGAAACAATAGACAACTTTATACTTACCTGTGTTATTTTTATTTCAGATGGCTAAGCAATTTACCTGCAACCAATGTGAAGCCAATTTTGAGAAGATGAGTCAGCTACATCGTCATAGACGATGGACCAACCACCGAGAGACTTACTCGTGTACGAGATGCACCAAGACTTTTACAAGGCGGGAGAATCTACAAGCTCACATGACCCGCCACCAAATGGGTTACGAATGTACCCAATGCAACCAGGCCTTTGCCACCCAACGCCTTTTAGAGTTACATCAGCAAAGACATGGACAAAGAGGAGCAGGGCAACCGTTTCACATGGATGATCCGAAATCCTATTACACCATCAAACGGCAGGAGAAGAAAAGAATACTCAAGTTTGGAACTTCGAGAAATCATTATACCGTCACCTTTAAGGCATTTGAAGTCACGGACCTGCCTTCCATCATAAGAACACTACATCGATTATTCGACTCCATCCTGCAAACTATTGGCGAAGATATGAAAGAACAGGACCTCGTAAAACTGACAATTGAAACCAACTCCCTAGACTTCCCGATTGCCCTTCCTATATTACAACTCAAGGACTTGACTACGGAACTACTTTTAAAGGAAATAGAGAGAGTATTACAATCTCACGAGGAGTTTGTATTGGACGGAAGTTTAGAATTAGATGTCCTCCACGTATCCATTCCCGAAGGAAGCGGGCGGAAACGGTGCAATTACGTTGATCTCAACAGAATGCTTAAAGACAAACAAAGTATCATCAGAATACAGAACCGAGACGAACTGTGTTGTGCTAGAGCCATTGTTACTGCTAAAGCCAGGATCGATAAGCACTCAATGTGGGACACTATCCGCCAAGGAAGACGTATTCAACAGGAATTAGCAGAAAAACTCCATGAACAAGCCAATGTACCCAAAGGCCCATGTGGTATTGAAGAACTAAAAAGATTCCAAGCTGTACTGCCGGAATATCAAATCACCGTTTTTTCTAAGGACTACTTCAACGGGATTATCTATGAGGGACCAGATGCAGAGAAGAAGATCTACCTTTACCACCACGACGATCATTACGATGTCATCACCACTGTAACAGGATTCTTGACCAGGGCCTATTACTGCAACAAGTGTAAAAAGGGATATAGTAATAAGGAAACACATGTTTGTAACAACCCATGCATCCTTTGTAAGAAGATACACGAGCCCTGCGAAGACAATTGGATCAACTGTAGCCAATGTGGCCGAAACTTTAGAGGAAAAGAGTGCTTCCAACTCCATTTTGAGCAAACTAAGAAAATCAACTCAACATGTAAATGGTACTACAAGTGTAAAGACTGTGGCCACACCGTCAACATGGAAAAAAGGAAAACCAACCATGTATGTGGTGAGATGTACTGTCCATCCTGTAAACGATACTGCGATACAGACCATCAGTGTTACATGACACCTATAGTTATCGAAGATCCTCCAGAAATACAAACCTACATCTTCTTTGATTTTGAATGCACACAAGACGACCTTGTAGAATGCAAAATGGGGTACCAACCTGACACCGACGGAAGATGTGCACACTGTAAAGCTAGTACCTGTGGAGCTATGGAACATCGACCCAACTTATGCGTGGTTCAAAAAGTCTGTACCGTCTGTATAGAGGAGGAAGTAACTGAAGAGAGTACCTGCGGGAAATGTGGACAGAACCAGCTGGTCTTTAGTGGACCCAACGCCAACAACGACTTTTGCAACTGGCTATTTTCCGGAAACAACAACAACTCCACCGTTATCTGCCACAACTTTAAAGGATATGACTCTATCCCCGTTCTGCAATACCTGTTTCGTCGTGGAATTCAACCCAAGATAATCCCCAACGGTGCCAAGAACATGTCTGTAACGATTTCAAACTGCAGCATACGGATGATAGATTCCCTCAACTTTCTACCCACTGCCTTAGCCAACCTCCCGAAAATGTTTGGATTCGAGGAACTCCACAAAGGATACTTTCCACATCTGTTTAACACAAAGGAAAACCAAAACATCCGATTAGAAACTCTTCCAGACATCAATTATTACAATCCAAATGGTATGAAAACAGAAGACCGCGAAACATTCGTGAAATGGTACGAAGAACACAGGAACGAACCATTTGAAGTCCAAGAAGAACTCTTAAAGTACTGTATCACAGACGTAGACATCCTGAGAAAAGCCTGTTTAACCTTCCGACAACTATTCATGGACACCTTAGACGGAACTCCAATCGACCCCTTCCAAGAGAGTATCACTATAGCATCCGCCTGCAACCTTGTCTTTCGATCCAAGTTTCTACGATGGAACACCATTGGGCTCATCCCAGCGCAAGGCTACCAACCAGAACATAAGCACTCCATTAAAGCTATGAAGTGGATAAAACATATATCAGCAAAGAAAGATTCAAGAATTCAACACGCCCAAAACGGAGGAGAGAAGCAGATTGGACCCTACAGAGTAGACGGATACGACAATGGAACTGTGTATGAATTTCACGGTTGTTATTGGCACGGCTGTCCCAGATGCTATTCCAGAGAGACCATCAATACGGTCAACAACATGTTTATGAACGATCTTCATCAACGGACACTAGAGAAAAAGACTTATTTGGAAGCAGAAGGATACTCCTACGTAGAGAAATGGGAATGTGATTTCGATAAAGAGATAGAACAAGATCCAACACTTCGTGCCTATGTCAATTCCTTAGAGATGATCCCTGCTTTGGAACCACGAGATGCTTTCTACGGAGGAAGAACAGAAGCCTTTACCTTGTACAAACAGACAGGAGAAGACAATATAAACTACTATGACGTTACATCGCTCTATCCGTTTGTCAACAAAACAGGAAAAGTACCCAAAGGTCATCCATTGATCATCACCGAAAACTTTGGGGACATCAACGAGTACGAAGGATTGGTGAAATGTAAAGTACTACCGCCCAAAAACCTATACATCCCCGTCTTACCAACCAAGATCAACAACAAACTGATGTTCCCACTCTGTCGTACCTGTACGGAAACCTACCAGCAGGAGACTTGTAACCATACTGAAAAAGATAGAGCTATAACGGGAACTTGGGTGACAGATGAGTTGAAGAAGGCATTGGAAAAGGGATATTCCATCTTAACCATCTACGAAGTATGGCATTTCGAAGAGGTAGAACAGTACGATCCCGGAAGGAAGTCTGGAGGACTCTTCACGGACTACATCAATACATTCTTGAAAATGAAACAAGAAGCTAGTGGCTGGCCAGAATGGTGTCAATCTGAAGAGGCTAAACAGCAATATATCAAGAACTACGAAGAAAAGGAAGGGATACAGTTAGACTATAACAAGATAAAAAAGAACCCCGGCATCAGGTCTCTAGCCAAACTAATGTTGAACAGCTTTTGGGGCAAGTTTGGACAAAGAAACAACATGCAACAAACCTCTTACATCACGGAACCCTCGAAGTACTTTGACAAGTTAACGAGCGATAAAATTGAAGTGACCGGAATACAGTTTGTTAACGATGAAATGGTGGAATTACGATGGAAATATAAAGAAGAATTCATTGAAACCCAAAAGAAAACAAATGTCGTCATAGCCGCCTATACTACCGCCCAGGCCAGACTTAAACTATATACTTATCTGGAGAATTTGGGACCAAGAACATTGTACTGCGATACAGATTCGATTGTTTTACCACTAAACCTGGAGAATGGAGGCCTAAGCTGGGAGACTACTTGGGAGATTTGACGGACGAAGTACCCGGAAATACTATTACGGAGTTTGTCACTGGAGGACCAAAAAACTATGCGTATAAACTAGCCGTCCCAGAGAAAGCAGGAAACAGAACTATGTGCAAAGTCCGTGGAATAACATTGAACTATAAGAATGCTTTGGACATCAACTTTGACACCATCAAGGAGATGGTCACCATCAACAGGAACGATATCAGGACAGTGAGAGACGATTACAAGATCCAAAGAAGCAATCAAAAACTGTTAACCGTTTCACAAAAGAAAGATTATAGAATTGTATTTGACAAAAGAGTGATCATGAATGATTTAACCACCAGACCATATGGATATTGAAATTGAAAGATAGAATGTAAATAAAACGTAGAATGTTAATAAAAGTTGTACCTGATTTTGAGTTTTCATTGAAAACTTAAGAAAATAAAAGCAATCAATACAATAACAAAGACAAAAAAAGAGCCCATAAAGGGCGAACCAAACAAAAAAAAGAAAAGAACCAATTAGAGTTGAGCCATACATGAACAAAACAAGCTCAAAAGACGAAAAATACAAGAAAAATGAGGAGGGAAATGAGGAAAATGAGGGAAAATGAGGAGGGAAATGAGGAAAATGAGGGACAATGAGGAGGAAAATGAGGTGGGAAATGCGGAAAAATGAGGAGGAGGAGATAAAGGGGTATAGGAGGAGGAGGAGGAGGGAAAATGAGGAAAGAAGGAGGAGGGGGAGGGGGGATAAAACTATATAACACATAGAAATGACAGGGCGACACTAACAAAACAAATGGTTAGGATTAGGGTTAGGATTAGGGTTAGGATTAGGGTTAGGGCTAGGGTTAGGGCTAGGGTTAAAGATAAGAGTTAATAATAGATAATAGAAACTTGTGATGAACTAAAAGGGGGCGCAAGAAAGGGACGAGTCGCCGTTCCGCATGACTGCACACGACTTTACTGTATGAAATCTTGGGTGGGTATTTCAGTACAAAAATAGCAACGATTTAACATGGAGCCTATGGGAATGAACTCGGGGTCATCGGGGTCAAAGTGTTCTAGAGTGACACGCATTACTACTTGTATGCGATTAACATGTATAGCTACTCCAACAAACAATCTTATTATGAAATCTGTTAATTTTTGGATTTTTCAAAATTCATTGCTCAATTTAATGGTAATCTTTCACTAGATAAAATGAAAAGTTATAATCCTTCTATTGATACTTTTTCTTTCGAAATGCCAACATTCATTATAATGCACGTTTGTTTTGTTATTTTCTGTCATTTTTAATGATTTTTACCGATATTTGATTGCTGACATTGGCTAAAGCACCGTAACTTTAGACCTTTAAAATTTCGTAACCCAAGTTAAATTTATTAGGAGCTATGGAAAAAATCTTCGACTGACCGGAAAAGAAAAGAAAATCACTGGAATTCCGTAAATTTTTAAAACTTTTTAAAATAAACATTATATTTTCTTCTTTGTGTAGTAGATGCTTATCGTTTTGATTTGCTAAGATTAATGAATTTGAAATTTATTATTATAGTTATAGTTGAAAAAAGCACGGCCTTACATTTTAACGTTCATCGAAGGTCCAATTCTTTTTATGATGAAAACTTGAATTTCTTCCGTTGCAATTTTTATACGACCGCAAAAAAATCAATAAAAAAATCGGACATATTATGGTATGATGCTGTCGTCGTTGCCGTCGTCGTCGTCGTTCAAGTGTTGGCACAAAAACTTTAGTTTTAGTTATCCGATAGCTATGAAATTTGACAACAATGCTCCTTACTATTATGGGTGAATGGGCTTGGTTTTTTTGGGTCCTTCTTTTTCCGTTTAGAAATAACGGACCCAAAAGGGGGCAAAAATGTAATTTTTTGCCATCACTATGCGTCCGTCGTCGTCCGTCGTCCGTCGTCTGTCGTCCGTTAACAGTTTCAATTTCAAAAATCTTCTTCTCTGAAACCACTTAACCGATTTAACTGAAACTTTGCAGGAATGATATATATGACATTTTGGCAACAAACGATCTTCATTTTAAAATGATTTGATAAAAACATGGCCGTTGTTACTTAAAATATAACAAAGGGTAAAATCACTTAAAATGGCTTATAACTCGGCAACCATAAGAGATAGAAAATTCCGAAAGATCTTAGGCTCTACAGAATCAAAAGCTCTACAAAAGTCTCTATTGGGTCGAAGTTGTCAGATGACCCTTGATAGGGGTTATGGCCCTTTGAAGGTTAAAAAATAGCTTTTTAGCTATTACCATCACTTGGCGTCCGTCGTCGTCGTCGTCGTCGTCGTCGTCTGTCGTCGTCTGTCGTCGTCGTCGTCGTCTGTTAACAATTTTTCAAAAATCTTCTCCTCTGAAACTACCAAACACAATTTAATGAAACTTGGTATGAATGATCCTTAGGGTGTCCTGCACCAAACTTGTGTTTTGATTTTCGATCCATTAAAAAACATGGCCGCCGTTACTAAAAATAGACTAGGGGGGGTCAGACTACTGTTTTTGGCTTATAAATCAAAAAGTATAAGAGATAGAGGAAATCTGAGGCCACGCTACTGATTCAGCATCAAAAGCATTTTTTCATGTTTTTGGCCTACAGAATGAAAACTATTGCAGATAGAGATTAGCTGTTGCTTGCTTAAATGTTAAGCTCATTTAGCTCTACAAAAGTCTCCATAGGGTCGAAGTTGTCAGACAACCCCTTATAGGGGTTACGGCCCCTGAAAAATAGCGATTTTTCATGTTTTTGTCCTACAGAATGAAAACTATTGCAGATAGAGATTAGCTGTTGCTTGCTTAAATATTCAGCTCATTTAGCTCTACAAAATTTTCCATAGGGTCGAAGTTGTCAGATGACCCCTTATAGTGGTAACGGCCCCTGAAAAATAGCGATTTTTCATGTTTTTGGCCTACAGAATGAAAACTATTGCAGATAGAGATTAGCTGTTGCTTGCTTAAATGTTCAGCTCATTTAGCTTTACAAAATTCTCCATAGGGTCGAAGTTGTCAGATGACCCCTTACAGGGATTACGGCCCCTGAAAAATAGCGATTTTTCATGTTTTTGTCCTACAAAATGAAAACTATTGCAAATAGAGATTAGCTGTTGCTTGCTTAAATGTTCAGCTCATTTAGCTCTACAAAATTCTCCATAGGGTCGAAGTTGTCAGATGACCCCTTATAGGGGTTACGGCCCCTGAAAAATAAAGATTTTTAATGTTTTTGGCCTTCAGAATGAAAACTGTTGCACATAGAGATTAGCTGTTGCTTGTTTAAATGTTCAGCTCATTTAGCTCTACAAAATTCTCCATAGGGTCGAAGTTGTCAGATGACCCCTTACAGGGGTTATGGCCCCTTATAGGTGAAAAATGGTGTTTTTGGCCTATAGAACGAAAACTATTGCAGGTAGAGAAAAGCTGTTGCCTGCTTAAATGTTCAGCTCATTTAGCTCTACAAAAGTATAGGGTCAACATCAAGACCAGGTGAGCGATTCAGGCTCCTGGGAGCCTCTTGTTTGTATAATTGAGCAAAGGAAAAATAGTAAAGTTTTAAAAGATTATTATAGGAAATCCAGATTAAAATTATTGAAATTATTGGTTTTAGCAAATTATATATGTAAAGAGGATTCGTAATGCAAATATGTCATAGAGCAAAAAGTTCCGGTACAATGACCAAATGCCCTTTTACACTTATTTTAAGCTAAAAATAGTTCCAAATCAACATCTTATTGATGTATCCTTATTTTTTAGTTCAAATCCATCAAGATTGCAATGAAACATTTGTAAGAAAACATTACAAAACCAAGTTTATTCTGACCTTATTGATGCAATAATTTTTGTTAGCTCACCTGGACCGAAGGTCCATGTGAGCTATTACCATCACTTGGCGTCCGTCGTCGTCGTCGTCGTCTGTTAACAATTTTTCAAAAATCTTCTCCTCTGAAACTACTGAACAGAATTTAATGAAACTTGGTATGAATGATCCTTAGGGTGTCCTGCACCAAACTTGTGTTTCAATTTTTGATCGGTCAAAAAACATGGCCACCATTACTAAAAATAGATCAGGGGGGTCAGACTACTGTTTTTGGCTTGTAAATCAAAAAGTATAAGAGATAAATGAAATCTGATGCACGCTACTGCTTCAGCATCAAAAGTTCTACAAAAGTCTCCATTTGGTCGAAGTTGTCAGATGATCCCTTAAAGGTGAAAAATAGCGTTTTTACACGTTTTTGGCCTATAGAATGAAAACTATTGTAAATAGAGAAAAGCTGTTGCTTGCTTAAATGTTCAGCTCATTTAGCTATACAAAAGTCTTCATAGGGTTGACATCAAGACCAGGTGAGCGATGCAGGCTCCTGGGAGCCTCTTGTTTCATGTTTTTTTCCCTATAGAATTAAAACTATTAGAGATAGAGAAAAGCTGTTGCTTGCTTAAATGTTCAGCTCATTTAGCTCTACAAAAGTCTTCATCGGGTCGAAGTTGTCAGATTACCCCTTATAGGGTTTACAGCCCCTTAAAGGCAAAAAGTAGTGTTTTTGGCCAATAGAATGAAAACTATTGCAGATAGAGAAAAGATGTTGATTGCTTAAATGTTCAGCTCACTTAGCTCTACAAAAAGCTCCATAAGGTCAAAGTTGTCAGAAGACTTCTTATAGGGGTTACAGCCCCTTAAAGGCGAAAAATAGTGTTTTTGGCCTACAGAATGAAAAATATTGCAGAAATAAAAAAAACTGTTGCTTGCTTCAATGTTCAGCTAGTTTAGCTCTAAAAAAGTCTCCATTGAGTCGAAGTTGTCAGATGACCCCTTAATATGGGTTACAGCCACTTAAAGGTGTAAAATAGCGTTTTTTCATGTTTTTGGCTTATTTTGCAGATAGAGAAAAGCTGTTGCATGCTTAAATGATCAGCTCATTTGGCTCTACATAAGTCTTTATAGGGTCAATGTTGTCAGATGACCCCTTATAGGGGTTACAGCCCCTTGTAGGCAAACAATAGTGTTTTTGGCCTTTAGAATGAAAACTAATGTAGATAGAGAAAAGCTGCTGCTTGCTTAATTGTTCAGCTCATTTAGCTCTACAAAAGTCTCCATAAGGTCAAAATTGTCAGATGACCACTTACAGGGGTTACAGCCCCTTAAAGGTGAACAATAGCGTTTTTTTCATGTTTTTGGACTACAGAATGAAAACTATTGCAGATAGAGAAAAGCTGTTGCTTGCTTAAATGTTCAGATTAATTAGCTCTACAAAAGTCTCCATTGGGTCGAAGTTGTTAAATAACCCCTTGTAGAGGTTACAGCCCCTAGATAGATGAAATCTGACGCTACCCTACTGCTTCAGCTCCAAAAATTCTACAAAAGTCACCATTTAGTCGAAGTTGTCAGATTACCCCTTATAAGGATTACAGACCCTTAAAGGTGAAAGATAGCGTTTTTTCGTGTTTTTGGCTTATAGAATGAAAACTATTGCAGATAAAGAAATGCTGTTACTTGCTTAAACATTCAGTTCATTAAGCTCTACAAAAGTCTTCATAGGTTCAAAGTTAGCAGATGACCTCTTACAGAAGTTACGGCCCTCAAAATAACATTTTGCATGTTTTTTGCCTAAAGAATGAAAACTATTGCTAAAAGAGAAAAGCTGTTGCTTGCTTAAATTTTCAGCTTACATGTGTATTTAGCTCTACAAAAGTTTCCAAAGGGTCAAAGTACATGATCGTCCACAGCGAAAGCCTGCTTGCTAATCACTGAGGTTTTCGTCAAATGCCTCTTTTATTGTTCAGTTTGGTGGATTTGTTTTTCAGCAAACAATAGGGATTCCAATGGGCACTAATTGTGCACCTTTGCTTGATGATTTTTTTTCTTCATTCACATGAAGCTGACTTTTTATAATCTCTTATAGCCAAAAAGATCGTAGTCTAGCTCTCTCTTTTAACCTCATGTCCCGTTATATTGATGATTAAATCTATTCTTTATTTAGTGACTTTCTCCATCTCATATATCCCCAGGAACTTGATATAAAGGACACCACGGATTCTAGGTAGTCTGCTGCATATTTAGATCTACATCTCGAAATTGACTCTCAAGAATGACTTTTAACAAAGCTCTATGAAAAATGTAATGACTTCAACATTCCAATCGTCAACTTTCCCTGTTTGTGTAGCTCCAGAGCTTGCGGGAATTACATCGATTCTTGGCAGAGCGTCAGGTTTGACACAGAAATTGCTGACACATTTTTATGTTGCTCCACGGTTGCTGTCTTAACTCAAGAAATTTTACGTTAGACACCATATGGGATTTCTAATTCTCAAATGAGTGTAGATGTTGGTTTGTCGTAGAAACTTTTTTGTCTTCCTTTACCGGATTTGACACACTGAATTCGAAATAAGCAACATGACGGGTGTGCTATAGCAGACAGGAACCACTTACTCTTCCGGAACACCTGAGTTCACTCTTGTTACGACTTGAGTTCGCGTTGTTGATATCCGTTTGGTTGATTTTGTGTTTTGTATTTCTTAGTGCTTTTCTTGTTCGTGTTTACCGGTTTCGTCGTTGCCCTATCGGACTTTTGACGCTCGAATGCCCCATTGGTGCCTCTTTGCTTCTTTGAGTCGTTATAGAACCACTCTGGCTAAGACTTTGCTTGTTAAAGAGAGCAAATGAATTCCTCTCAAGTTTTAGCAGTTGCCTAGGCCCCCTTTATTTGGAAGTTTTGTGGCCCAAACGCCTATCCTTGGATGTCTTTTCTGATTCCCTGTGTTCATTGATGGTTACGTCTAAAAACACATATGGCATTACAAGTCACACAATGGCTACATGTAGCAAAAATGTGACATAGCTTAAAATCAATTGAAACAAATGCTGGTTTATTTAAAACAATAGGAATTTGAAGTGTCACATAAACATATTCATCTTTACACTTTGAAAAAATGACTGATATTTTACGTCTTTTTTAGTCTATGTTGAGCCTTAACTACACATTTATTAAAATCATTTCAATATGTGGATCGTGTCTTTTTGGCGCATATTCCATATTCTTTCGTTTTTAACATTCAGTTGCTTAATAAGGCGTAGCAGCGTCTACATAAATAATTTTTGCATAAACCTTTTAGTATTTTGTAAGTGTACACTTGATCCGTTTGCCGGGGCATTTTCTTTGCGTTCACCCAAATATAGCCAAATATCAACAATGCCCTGTCATTTTGCGTCCACCTGCTAGGTAATTTCATTATTGGTGTTATTAAATCTACTCACAATCGGTTTTATGGAAGGTTATTTAGAAGCAACTCATGCTTTATTTTTGATACAATAAACGGAAAGAAAATGAATTCAATAGAGAAAACAAAAAAAAAGTAATCTTGTAGACTGGGAGGGGAAATGATCGGCGATTTTTATATCTAGACGCTGCTACACTTTATTTTGTGTTTCTATGTGTTGTTTAACCCTCTTGCTGCCAAAAGGACATATGTGTCCACTACCGGCTCGCTGCCAAAGGGACATATGTGTCCACTACCGGTTCGCTGCCACACAGACATATGTGTCCATCGGACCAAAATATTACATGCAACTAAATCATTCCTGATAATTAAACACACTCGTTCAAAATATATAAGAGCGGCCTTTTATGACAGAAAAATATATAACAAACAATATGGAATCGAATATAAAAGTTGTTTTCAATGTAATTGTAACTGTAGCAACGTCAAAAATAAAAAAGACGTCATATTTCATCAAAGATTCTGGCGTATCACTATTGTAAGGTCACAACATTGTGGCGTTGGCGACGTCATTCAAAATTGTAATATGGCAGCAAGAGGGTCAAGTCGTACAAAGACTAGAAAAATAGGTCAAATATCTACGATTTTATTCGAAGTGTAACCATGAACCTTAAGTAATTATATAGTCTTTTTGAATGTGTAATTATAGAAAAACTTATATCACATACCCTATATTGCATGACCTATATAATGCATTCCCTATATCATATACTTAAGTATAAATATAGTCTATTTCAATATGCAACATAACCTATATTGCATACCCTTTATCGCATCCCTTAAAATATCAATATTTTATTCTAAATGATTATGATCATTACATGCCAAAATCTGCATCACATGCTGTATAAAACCTCGACCTATATCATACTCGGTATGATATAGGTGTCTCGGGTAAATGCAGCATATGATACAGATTTTGCCATGTATTATGCAGTATATATCGCAAAACCTATATCGCACCCCTACCACAAAAGTATTTATAAAACATTAGTATTGTATTTTGTAATCACTGGGTCGATAACCGCTACTGGTGGACCAGATGTCTCCGATGGAAAGTCAGACTTGTCTGACACGAATTTACCCTTAATTTTCTAATATTTGTTTGGTAATTGAAATTCCTGATTGTTAAATTCTAAATTGTTTAAGACATCAGCTTTTTTTCCTTGTACTGCACATGGTCGATATCCTTGGTGCTGGCTTTGGCGTTCCTGTTCGAACCTTTTGGCTTTGAGTACTTTTCATTCATTACTTTTGGTTGTTGACCTTCCAATGTTTTGATTCAAATACTGCTGATGAGAGGTTACTCCTTGAAATATCGAAATACAACGTAACCAAATGAACCGTTTTTATACACGTTTTAAATGGTATTGTATATTAAAATGTAAGAATATCAAATGACTATTTTTATGCCCCCGCGACTACATGTCGGGGGGCATTAAGTTTTACTCACGTCCGTCCGTCCGTCCGTACGTCCGTACGAATTTCCGTCAAGCTTTTCTCAGAAACCGTAAATGGGAATGACTTGAAACATGGTAGGATGGTTCAGTATGACAAACTATATGTCTTAAGCGAATTTTAGACCTGTCGGACATCTACTTCCTGTTTGGGGCTGGATCGATACCAAAATCGACATAAAAATTTCCGTCAAGCTTTTCTCAGAAACTGTACATGGGAATGACTTGAAACTTGGTAGGATGGTTCAGTATGACAAACTATATGTCCTAAGCAAATTTTAGACCTGTCGGACATCTACTTCCTGTTTTGGGCTGGACTGATTCCAAAATGAACATGAAAATTTCCGTCAAGCTTTTCTCAGAAATCGTACATGGGAATGACTTGAAACTTGGTAGGATGGTTTAGTATGATTAACTATGCGTCCTAAGCGACTTTCAGACCGTTCGGACTTCAACTTTTTATTTGAAGCCAGCGGGGGCATCCGTGTCCCATGGACACATTCTTTCTTTATTTAACCAAATGCTATAAAATCACCCCTCGCGCCGATGGCCCCCAGGGTGATATAAATGTTTCGGGGTTTTTACAATTGGTGGAACATATTTGGACATGTAATATTCAGTATGTAATAAATTCATATTGTAGTCTGTTCCTGTGTCCATATGTTTTATCAAAGCTGTGGATGAAACAGATTATCCTATATATAACACTTTCCTTTGGATGTAAGTTATTCATTAAGAATTACAAATTCATGAAATAGAAATTAATATACTTTAGAATTAAAAAAATGTAAGAACAGAAAAAAATCATTTTAAAAACTTTTGATATGCTTGTTAAATATTTATATAAGTCGGTAAAGTAAGTTGAAAACAAATGATAATGTTTAATTTTAACCAGGTTTCTTAATTGATACTTTTTTATACATACATTATTTTATCTTAAAATTAATATTTTCACTTGTCTTTTTAACCTTTCGTTTGATTTAGATAATCCACAGCCAGCGATATTTGTCTGCTTGATATTACCACCCATTCCACTTGTTTTATGGAACATGATTATCATGTTTAAAAGTGAGTTTTTATACATAAAGCCTTCTAATAGATGTTGTCCTTGTCACTGCATGGTTTGGTTAAGGAAGACGCATTAAGCCAAATAGTCATAAAAAAACTGTTTGACTGAGTTCAACATGAATTAATAACAAAAGAATTATGTCTAAGAAATTTTAAAGTTCTGCTATAGTTAAACATGTTAGAAAATTTCGTGAATCTGTTCGTCTGCAGTAAAACCTCAATGTTGTTTAAAAAAAGAATAAGAACAACATAAGAATGATCAAGATAATTCATTAAATCAGTCTTGTAAACTTAATTCAATATGACTTTTGAATTTGTTTTACATGAATTCTAATGTTGAGCAATTGCAGATGAATAGCTAATTCTCTTAGACAAAGATCATTTTCAAAAGACAAATGACATAGCAGTGAAAACAAACACATGTATTCCATTCAATAATGTTTTTTTCAATATTTTGCAGCCAAAGACTGTTATGAACATAAGCCTATCCGTAGAAAGAGAAAACGTTTTTCCTCCGTTAAATATATGATAAATGACAATTCTTATAAATGCGACGATATATATGCATCTTCAATATATGTTACCCAAAGTGGTATTACAGTACCTGTAGAAAGTTCAACAAATTCAGACGAAATGTATTCTACCTGTTCCGAGTGTATATCAAGTACCGAAACTTGTTCAAGAACCAAGAAGAAAAACACAAACATTTTCCCAAAAGACAGAAGTAGTTTACTTAGGTTATCCTCCTTTGATTCGACTAGTCAACAGCAGGAAGAGTCTACCTCATTGTCTACAGAAGAGTCTTTATCTAGCATTCGAGCTTTAAAGACAACCGATAATTCGACAGAAATTGAATCTCTATCACTTAACACTCTTTCCTCTGGGAATTTAGATTCGTCAGAAACTGACTCCAGAATTTCACAAAAGCAAACACAATCAAGGTTAGACTTTTTAAAGACCAATCATACAACCCTTACTCAAGAGAAGAAATACTCTATGAATTTACCATTAATTTAAAGTATTTACAAAGAAAAAGTCCTCGAATTTATTATCAAAATATTAAATTATAATTGATTCTGTTTTCTCAGCAATTCATTTTATAATTAGCTTTTTAGAACGATAGATCAGCATCGCAAAATATTATTTAACAAATTACAACAAATGTTAATTACATTGAAAAGTTGCTAATTACTTGCAGTTTTTTAAATTTCCCTCAAATTTCGCGTTTATGTGGGCTATGACGTGTACTAGTTTTCTCTTATAACATTTTTCCGTATATTAATGATGTCCTTTCACTAAACAATTCTTCTCGATTTAGTGACTTTTTTCATCTCATACATTCCCAAGAACTTGAGTTAAAGGATACAACGGATTCTAGGAAATCTGCTTCATATTAAGATCTACATCTCGAAATAGACACTTCCAGTAAAGCTCTATCTGTCTAAAGTCCATTGCAAAAAGGACAGTCTCTCGCGTTTTCACAAATATCTTTCCCCATTGTGTGTTTAGCGGCAAATCTCTTTTATGAAAGTGAAAACGGATATCTTCGGTAATTTATTTCAAACGCTTTTTGCAAATTTAGACTTATAAGAAGTTTTTTCTCAACTTTTAAAAATTTTCTATAGTAAACATACGGTACTTATTTTTGACCTATTATTACCTTTAGACGAGTCCAATTGTCAAAAGGTATGAAAAACGATCCAAACTTGATTAAGCAAAACAGAGTAAACCGGTTGTTCTCTATTGAAGATCAATATGAGCAAAGGAAAAATATTCAGTGAATAAAGCGTGCCCATTCTTAGTACTTTTAAACAGTGTATTGGTCAACTAAGGTCATGTGTCCGAATTCACGTCAAGAATGGGGAACACCAAGGAAAAGGATGTCCAGAAAGACAACAAAAGTATTCATCACTAGACTAAATAAGGTAGCACAGAATGGAACCTTAATAAATAACTAAAGTTACTACATGTATTAAATTGTATAATCGGCCTATATCTTAAAAATGTAACTTGTCCATTTCTTAAATGATGTCGTTTTATCTCGGGAAGGGGGGGGTGTTATTTACGAAGCATAAAAAGTGAATACCTAGTTGCGATATTTAACTATTAAGCCACTCTAGTCGGGGAGAAAAAAAAATTAAATAAGTGAATATTTATATGCGTTATTTGACTATATTTCTAAAGTTGTGTTGATATTAAGACCCTCTAGTCGCTGCGCAAAAAAGTCAAATACTTAAAGTACATGTATTTAATCTATGAGACACTGCAGTCATATTCAGTATCAAGGCTACCCCACCCCACCCCACACCCCCCCCAAAAAAAAAAAAACAAAACAAAAAAACAAAAAACTGATAAACAGAGAGTAGATATTCGACTTTGCAATACTAGTAGAGAACCTCATACTGAAGAAAACTTCAAATTTTAAGTCTCTGTGACAACTAGTTGGTTTGAAAACTAGCCGAAGGGAATTTTTCTTCATATATCTCTTCTTTTCCAATGAATGTTTCTTGAAATGCCCCCAGCCGCAACACGACGGAGGGACTTAGTAATGGTTTTTGTTCGTCGGTTTGTCTGTGCGCCCGTTCGTCCGTCTCGCATTTTTTTGACACAACTCCTCTGCTGAACGTATTTTGATAAAATTTGGTAGAATTGTCTATCGTAATATGTAGTTATCATATCGCAACACCAACAATGGTTCGAAAGAAAATATAGGAGTTATATTATCGATTTTGATCTTTTAAGGTCATAAGTGCAATAAATTTCACAAAAAATAGGGCTTTTTCTAAGTTTTGTTCTTATCTAAATACAACATAAGCTGGTAGAAAGTACGATAAAATTCACTTATAAGCATTCAACGAGCGCATGTCGTTAAGTTATAACACAGATTTAAACCCTTCACTGTACCTCATATTTACCTTAAGTTTACCTTGATTTACCTTAGTTGATTATGGATTCTACCGCAATAAAACTAGATGAAAGTGAAATTTTACCCATGCACAGCATTATAGGAAGGATGCTTACAAATTTTAATTCTATAAAAAGTTACCGAAAGTCTATTAGAACAATATTCTGGTTTCATATTTTCATCAAACAGTTGTTGGTTCGTGAAAATTAAGAAAAACCGAGAGACTGTCCTTTTTGATAACTTTCCATTCATTCCATCCACTTCTGCTTATGGAATTGACGTATCACTGATTTGTTATTTCAGATATTGTGAGGCTTGCATCGATTTCCATGTTAGAGCGTCGCGCCAGACACAAAAATTAACACATGGCTACGTTGCTCATGATTGTTGTGATGACTGAAGAATCTTTATGGAAGACATTATGGACATGTATAAATATGGGGTTTCTCACTCTCAGATGAGTGCAATGTTAATTTGCCATATCACTTTCGTTTGTTCTCCTTTACTGGATTTGACATTCTGAATGGACCATTAGCAACGCACTGGTGTGCTGTGGCAAATCAAATCACCTTAGTTCACTCTCATTAGGATTTGGGTCTGCGTTTTTGATTGGTATTTATTTGCTTTTGTGTTGTCTGCTGAGGTTTTCTGTTTCTTCGGGCTTTTCTTTTTGTTTACATCCCTTCTTAAACTATTTTTCTTTTTCTTTCGATTTTTTTTACAATCATTTCCCATTGCTTTGCTTCTTTTCAAAGCAAAATACACTTTTCAAAGCACTTATTTTATTGCATCGTCTTTTTCAGATCATTACCTACAACTACTTCGACTGCAAAATGGATTTCTGATATGGGTAATGTTTGTAAGTAACAGTAGAAAAAAGTTATTGATTTAATATATCCATCATAAAGGTACAAAACAACATTTATATAAATGAAATTTATTTTGTAAAGCAAATGACAGCAATTTCTCATTGTCAAATAAACAGTATCTTTTCTCGTATACATCTTTTTTTAGGCTGTCAGATTTCAAACAAGTATAGTTTCTCAGAAATTCCAAGATATAAAATGACAGCAACACCAAGGGGTAAGCATCTTCTTAATCAGTATTCAGATGTTATAGTATTGAAGTTTTGTACAGTATGTTTTTATGATCCTAAAAGCCCAAACGATCAATAGATTTTTTTCAGAAAATGTTCATTTTCATGTGACCATGGACTTGGTGCCATTGACGTTTTAGCTCACCTGACCCAAACAGGGTCAGGTGAGCTATTTTCATCGTTAAGTCTCCGTCGTCCGTTAATTTTAAAAAAAATCTTCTTCTCTGACACCATTGAAGGGATGTTTTTTTTAAACTTTTTACACAGTCTGGATCTTTAGGAAGTCCTCAACCACACAACATAACCACCGTTGCTAAAAATAGAACAGGGGGGTCAAACCATAGTTTTTAGCTTATAGCTCAAAAAGTATAAGAGATAGAGGAAATCCGAAGCAACCTTCTTTTTCAGCATCAAAAGCGCAACACAACTCTTTATTTAGTCAGAGTTGTGAGACGACTCCTCATAGGAGTTTTTTCCCCTTAACCTCAAAATTTACCATTTTTACAGTTTTTGGACAGTATCTTGAAAACTGTTAGATGAAAAGTTAGCATTGGAGAATCGTGAAGCTCGTAGAGTTCTACAACAATGATTTCAGGGTCAAAATTGTCAGATGACCCCTTATAGGGGTTATGGTATTTTAAAGGTGAAACATAGTTTTTTTTCATGTATTTGGCCTATAGAATGAAAGTTTTTATAGATAGATAAAACAATGTTGCTTGCTAAAACCTTCAGTTCAATTAGCTTTTCTAAAAATGTCCATTAGGCTGAAGCTGTCAGATGCCAACCCCCCACCCTGTAAAAGTTATGGCCATTTATTGTCAAGTTTTGGGGTTTTGTCTTGCAGATCAAAACCATAAAAGATTAAGAAAAGCTTTTGTTTGCTTTAATATTTGGTGATATGTGTTATACAAAAGCCTTCATTATAAGGTGAATTTATATGATGATCATTTATTGGAGTGTTTCACCTCTGGTACCGCTGTATCACTCATGCAAAGAAACAGCTATACTACGTTTGGTTGCAATTAAAATTATAGTGTTAGATGAGTAAACGGTTTTAATACAATGAATAAAGACTACAAAAATGGTCAATTTTGACATTCTTTAGGAAATAACTCCTTAAAGGAAAGAACCTACAACTTCGATTCTGTTACAGATTTTGTAGATTTTTGTGTGTCTTCTGCGCATGCCTAACAATATGCAATTTAAGTTTTTCAAATATTCTATATAGTTCTCAAAGATATTGAGCTTAATAAGTGCAAAATTTGAAAAAAATGCAGAAAAAGGCAAATCGCCTACATTACCTGTAGTTGTTGGATTTTATTTAAAATTTCAGGGCAGGTAGATTTTGAGGTGCTGAAACTTTTACCCGCTGCTAAAGTTTTGATATCTGTCACGGTTCTTGAGTTATTTGCAACAAAACTGCAATTTACCCCTTTTTTCTATTTTTTACGAATAAAACATCCAAACGATAGTTTTATAGCACAAATACCAATAAACAACTCTACCAAGATTGCTTGCGATTAGACTTATGGTGTTAGAGCAGTTAACGTTTGAAAAAGTTTACGGACGACGGACGCCAAGTATTGGCAATAGCTCACCTGACCGTACGGGTCGGGTGAGCAAAAAAGGTTATATCAGTTGAAATTTGTAATATAATTGTCTGTTTGTACTTATGGAATTGATTTTTTTTTTCTGATCAATTAGATGAAGGTAACAACAACTTAAAGCTATCAAACTGGAATGATCAATCTCAAATGCCCGAGAAGAAAAGGCAAAATAAAGCATTAAGACATCAAAGAAATGGAAAATTACTGACACAATTGTCCTCACTCGGTTTAGGCATTTCACTTATACAATATTTTGAAAGTTTATAACAAAATCAACAAATCTTTATTTTAATTCAAAGGTAAGGCTGTGGTTATTAATAACGAGAAGTTTAAACAGACAGGAGACATTGTTTTAGAAAACAGAACAGGAACACATAAGGACGCTGGTGAGATATTTTTTTGTTATCTATTTACTGAAACAATTTTGGAAAAGTAAAACTGTTAGCAATAAAAAAGCGTTGATCATGTAAAGATAGAAAAAAATGTTAAAAAAAATACAGTCGTTAACCAGAAATTGCACGACTTTTTTAAAAATACTTATTTTTTTCTTCATTTAGAATTTTCAAATTCAAAGTAGCATTTTAAGATTTGTAAAAATGATATTTAGTTCTATCTCTCGCTAAATGCATGATGACATAAGTTTTGAAAAAAACAACATTTTGTTTCATATTGATAACAGAAAAGCTTAGAAGACTCTGGGCCGAATTTCACTTCGACGTTATTTACTATGAAAACATGACTGCTGAAGAAATGAGAACCATTTCCAAAGATGTTTCAAAAGTAGACCACAGCCATTTTGATTGCTTGATCTTTTGTATCCTAACGCATGGTGGGTATACATGTTTTTACGGCAGCGACAATGAAATCGTTGGAGTAAAAGAAGTCATAGATTGTTTTGGTGGTAGCAGTTGTCCAACTCTAGCAGGAAAACCTAAACTGTTTTTATTTCAATCCTGCCAAGGACAAAAAGCACAAAAAGGTATGTAATGATAAAAGATACCACAAATGAACAAATAATATCTAGTCGTATCTGTTTTCAGATATACACGCAGCTATGATTTATAGACAAACTTTAATATTGTGAGTAGTATAGGTCTGATTTATTGCTAAACTTATATCCAAATAAACTATTTTATACCCGTTTTGGTAATAGTACTATTAAGAATGCGACACAAACAAAATTATTGCATGATATTTTTAATCACATAGAATTTCTTTATTTTGATTGGTTGAACAATACAACATGGTCACTTTGTATTTCTTTGGGTACATATAACATACTTAAAATAGAATTTTCAAGCCATATTTTGTTATTAAATAGTTCTTCTATTCAACAAATACAAATAATAATTGGAGTAATTAAGAATTATTTGGAGTTAAAGCATTCTATGGAAATTAGTTTAATTAATTGAATTTTGATAGTAATTCATTGAGGTATATGTAGAATAAATTTGTTATAAACAATCCGGTGAATGAATTATCCATAAACATAACACCAAAATCGTAATGGTATGCATAAAACATTTTAAATTTTAAATTTACAACCACTTATGATTGATAATATAACAATTATGGCTTTTGGTTTGGCCAATACAAGAGTATATCGATCAACAGATCTAAGAATATTGACCTCGGACTGCGTTCTCGGTCAATATCAATCTGTTTGTTATATTCTTGCATCAACCTTCTGCTAAAGCTTTAATTGTATATTGTAAAAACCAAACCACAACTAGCTGTCCAGACTTACATTCGGTAATTTACTGGAAAACTAAGTTGACCTTGTATTTAAGAGTCTTTGTTACATGTATACATACATGTATAGTACATGGAACCTTAGAAGACATATTGTTACTATTGACAAAAAAATTATATTTGTCCAAGCAGGAACGATTTTGCAGAGTGATGCTTGCGATTTCCATCGTGTCATGCCAAAAGACGATGCTTTAGAAAATTCAACTCCAGATGGTGCAGACTACCTTATAAGCTATTCAACACTGCCAGGATATGTATCCTATCGTTGTCCTGAAGAGGGGTCATGGTTCATTAACAGCCTAGAAAAGAATCTAAAACTCTATTCTAAACGGTATGTTTATCTATTTTTAATAGAACCAAATTTGTTATAATCGAATGTCTTAGTCATGTTAGTGGCGAAAAGCTTTAAACGTAAAACAAGCTTCTTTGACAGATTAACCTGTGGATGCAGGATTTTCAAACCTATTTTCCACTCAACAACTTTTATTTTCTATTTGATGCACTTTAAAGCTTTAAGGTTAATGAGGACAGGTGTCATGTGACCAAGCACATCTAAATATGCAAAGGAAATGCTAGCATACCAATAAATACATAACAAAAAAAATTAAATTGGTTAATCAAAGAAATGTTTAACATAAAATAAATATTTTTTAAACAGATATATGACTATTAACTTAATAAATCATTGTTTTGAAAATATCAATGGAGATAGTCCATGTAAGATATGACCATCAAAGTACAAAGGATTCTACAGGCAGATTCAAAACGAAGTTGGTGACCCCCTATTGTTTCACTCTTATATCAAAGTTTGCTTAATAATAATAAAATCAAATTTGTAATGTAAGATTTTTTCTTGAGCAGTGATTTTAGGCATTTTAGATGTCCTTTCCTTTAATAACCATTGTAATTTAATCAAACTTTGAACCCTTATATGGAAAACAAGCCTGATGACCTATCTTTATTTTAGTTTTATATGAAAGATATCAACATTATTTGATATTTAAGGCAATACAATTAGATTTTAATGAGCAGATATTTTCAGAGTCATGTGTCCTCATTAACCTTTAGATGTAATTGAAAAAACCATTATTTACATAGTTGAATTACCTTCATACTACATGCAATATTTAATTTACTCTTTAATTTACACTTTAGCCATTTTTAATACTTTACAGTTTTCTTGTTTTCAGTCATCACCTGCTTGATATATTAACAATGGTTAATGCTGAAATAGGCTCCAAAGAGGTTGTGGAAGGGGACATTATTTATAAACAAATCCCTGCTCAACAAAATACCTTATGCAAACATTTGTTTTTAAGTTGATGATATTATCTGTTAGACTTAACAAACACACTGTGATCTGATTGAATTTATTATTTATTAAAGACATTGAACATTTGAAGAAATTATTCGTGATTGTTTAAATTAGTTTTTGGTTGTCTGAGTACTAAGCTGATCACCTTTCTTTCCCTATTGATTCTCACAACCATGTTTTTTATGTTATTAACGGACTCAAAAGTTTTGGCACCCAAAAAATTTGATGTAACCCACCAATTCTTCTGTAATAGCTGTACCAAGTCAGGACCATTGCAGTTCAAAAGTTCTCCCATTTGTCATTTCCTTGTTTTGTCTTTTCTTCTTTGACATATGAAATTGGTCATTCCAAAGTCGGTAGTTTAGATATTACCCTTTTTCTCAACATTTTATTTCTTAAATATTCACATTTGTAATCAAGATTTACAAGTAAACAACCAGAATTTGACAACATCAAGATAAATGTTTTTTTTTTCTTTTTGGGACCGGTGGGTGTGTTTTTTTTTGGGTGTTGTTTCAATGTGTGTTTTTGTTTTGTCTTGAATAAGGCGTTTCCTTGATTTGATATGAGAGAAGTAAAGACGTACTGATAGGACATTCGAATGTTTAAAGTTAGAGAAGGCAAAGACAAATCCAGTCAAAAATAGAGGAACACTGCATGATAATAGTAACATAAACATACACACCCAAAAAACTCCTGAAAAGCATCCAACAACTTGAACTAAAGTTGTTTCGATAATAAACTCAGTTTCTTTGGACGATTATATTTCTTCATGCTATGAAACACCAATTGCATTGCTAACAATCCATTCTTCGTATCAAATCCAGTAACATGGGTAAAAGGGGATAAAACAATAGCCCATGATAGACAAACATCTGCATTTATCAGAGAGATAGAAATCCCACATTTTATTTGTCTATGAGCGTATGATGTCTTCCATAAAATGTCTAACATGTATATAATAAATTCAAAAATAGATAAAGAAATGGAGCAGTCGCACGCGACAGCTAGCCCCCTCACCCGTAACATTAAATTGTGGACCAAGGCGACATACATCTGGTACGTATACGGATGTTGTCCGGATGTTGGTTACTCAATATCATCCCTCTACTATTTTTAGTTGCTAAGATATGGAACATAATAAAAACAAACCAGAATCATTCAGGCATAATATGCAAGAAGCAAAGATGCACAAATGGATCATTCGAGTGTCAAAAGTCTGAAAGGGCAACTACAAAATCGGTAAACATGAAAAAGAATAACACGAAGAAACACAAAATCAACCAAAACGGATATCAATTTTGGTAAGCATGCTGGCTACTATCCAAGATGTACTTACTGACCTTATATCACCCCTCTACCACTAGCAGTTGCTGGGATATGGAGCTTTATCAAAATTTTACCAGAGTTATTGATGCAGAATATATGGTCAAAGTGCATGAGCCAATTTTGGTACGGATGCTGGTAACTTTATGTACCTTACGACCTTATATCATCCCTGTACCACTTGCAGTTGCTGAGATATGGACAACCAAAACTTTAACTCGAGTCAATCATGTGGAGAATGCAGGTCATGGTGACCTTATTTTGGCAAAGATGTTAGTTTGTATTCAAGATGTATTCACTGACCATAGATCATTTCTTTATGATGTATAGTTCCTAAGTTAATGACAAAAACATGCAATATAAGTACAAATTATAACGAACGCAACAAACGCTTCATCCACTTTCAAACATCGTTGGACTTGGGATAAAATAATACTAGTAATAAAATAATTTTAATAGGTTAGCAAAACTAGCTTTGTGTGTTGTCTACCAGATGGGTGTCACTTCTTGATGAGCTCCATCAGATGGGCTTCATTGCATCGATATTTTTTTACTTCTTACAATATACCCATGTAACTTGCTTAAAAATTAGCTTTATTAATATTAGCTCTAGAGAGTAGACGTGTATAGAGTGAATTAATTTTTTCTTATTGTAATAGAAGTGTGGACTCAGTCGTATATTGCCCAGCGAGCCGCTATGGACACATTCCGTGTGCAACAAATGTCTTTTGTATGGACTAAGCAAAAAATGAGACATTTCATGTCTCGACCTGTGGAAATTCTTTGATACTTATGGATAGTTAAGTGTTAAAACATTAAAACACTAGTTACTCAATAAAATAATTCATATATAAAAAAATAAATAAATGCACTGTACTTGGTGGGGATGGCCTTGTCTACTGCAATTAGATCTGCACAGGTCGTTTTATTTCTTCATAGACAGAAAAAATATTGTGGTAATTCCTTAAATAGACCTTCAACACTTTTTAGTATTATTACAAAATTTGAAGTGGCTTTATTTACATACAAATTGTTTGATGAATTGATACGAGAACAAGAGTTAGCTCAAACAAAGTTAAAATAAGAATACCAGTAGGCCACTTTAGTTCTTTAGATTCATGACACTGCACTTACTAAAAAGGAAAAGTTTTTTTATTTAACAGCAAACATACATACAATAGTAAAATATGCACAAAAGCAATTTTTGTGGGTTATTGATTGAAAAAAAATTATAAACAAAAACATGTGAAAAAAAAACATACAAGAAATAAAACAATATAATGAAATATTCATCACAAAGCAATCTGTATAATTTTTCTTGCTGATAATTTAAATTTAAAATTTTATCAATAAACAATTTAGAATAGTAAAGTTATGTAAGTTTCAAACAAATACTTATTAGTAAACATATTCTTATACATTGAGTTGTTAAAATGAAAAATAAACTGCAGTATTTGCAAAATTAAAAATCAACCAAAGTCAGTACAAATAGTAAATACATGGAACTTTATATCACCATATACAATGTAAACAGATAATACTAAATAAGAAGAATAAACTAAACATATAAACCCAAAATTTATAGAACTAATACTAAGTATTGAAGGTACATGCTTGTTGAACTAAACAAATATAACACCAAAAGAGCAGACAATGGTAAAGTAGATACAAAATACATGTTAATCAAGTTGATAATATTGGTATATTTGCTAGTCATATTTTATAAATTTAAATTATAATGTAAAGAAGTGATGTGTACTATAAATAAGAAAATTTTGTACAGTTATGAAAATAAAATTAATATAACTTTGAGCACATTTGGATACTGAAAAAAAATATAAATAAAATATCCAGTATATTAGGATACTGTGTATACTATTTGAAAAAAGATATAATAAAAAATAATTCAGTATATTGGGACACTGTATATACTATTTGAAAAAAAGTATAAATATAGATGATGCATTATAGTAAAAAGTTGCAACTAGATAGATCTAATTTGCAAGAAACAATTGATAATAAAAAAAATAAACAAAAAGTAAGTTTTAATAGGAATGAATCATTTTAACTGAACAGAGATAAACTCTGATTATTCATTTTCTGAATAAAACAAAATAGTTATATGTGAATCTAAATACAGATAAAAAATCTACAAACATGTTCCATATATTCTTTGACAAAACATTATAAAACTAAAACTAAATTAAATCAACAAACAAATTACAATATCCAAAACCAATGGTGCCAATTCAAGACAAGAAAAAAATCTATAGATTTATGTTACAATAAAAAAAAACCCACTATCTACACATTTTTTAATTCAAAAGTTACAATAGCTTATAAATATCACCTTACTGTTACCAAATTTTGTAGTGATACATCCATATTAAATCTAGGTAACACTTTGTTTGTGTAATTAAATTAATAAGAGGGTGTATTCTGCAAATTAATGTGTCAAAGGAAAACATAGTTTTTCCCTCCAATTTTTATTCTATATCTTGATTGAATTAAAATTAAACAATCCTAAAAAGACATTGCAAAATCTTTTACATGAATTGGTATAAAAATATATCCAAAGCACTATCATTTTGTCTATTTGCAAATAATAACTTGTAAATAAAAAAATATCATTGTAAGTATCAATTTCAAAATAGAGATCTAGTCTGAGTAGTTGTTACCACTTGCAGAACAAGATCGATTTGATAATTCCATGTGCAGTCAAGAGAAATTAAAAGAGTGTTGATTTGTAAGTTGGCAATTATGTTCTTGTTAAAAGTATACAAAAACTGAAAATCAAATATTGATCCTCTCATTATTTTTACAACATAATATTAACAACTTCATAGTGAATTTTGGAGGTTAAAACAGATATATTTTTGGTTATTTTTTTGTTTTCCTTAAACATTTTTAATCACTATCATCCTCATAGCAATAGTATAATTTTGGTTCTATTTGTCAGCGTTTTATTACAATCAACTTTTATGATGTTTCCTAAGTAATAAGATCAGAACATGGAAGTACAAAATGAAAAAATTCTATACTTCCATTAAATGAACTGTTTTGTTTCTTTAATCTTGACTGCACATGGAATTATTACAAAGTTGTTGTACATGCCATACGAAATAACAACTGGTCAATCAATAAGTTTTGATATTAAAAAAACCCACCACCTCTGAAAACAACACTTTAACTATTTATAGCCTTATATCAATACCCTTTTGACACAAACAGCAAAGGAAGTCGGGTAACCTGTTTGGATTTGTCATCATCTGTAAACTCCTTCCTTTATTTTTATTTTACAGGCTGTTTCATCAAACCACATATGATAATAACACAAAGTCTAATAACTCGTAAACAATCCTTTTTGTAATATATTAAAAAACAGGTTTGTTTATGGGTATAAACTAATCATAAAAAACAAAGCAAAACAAAGAAATATTTACAACATATACATATTTAACACTAATCAAAAATAAAAGTTCATAAAAAATATAAAGTCTATGTTTTAAACTTTTTACAGGTCATCTTTCAATTATATTGGTAGATAAAGTTTGTTTATTTCTACCTTTGACCTATAATTTTTATCATGCATTGTTCTGTTTGATGATATTTGTCTTTATTTTTCTCTGTTTTCTACATATAAAAAACCTTTTTCAAACAATGCTATCTTTCATTTCTATTGGTAGATTAGGTTTCATTATTTCTACCTTTGACAAATAATTTGGAAGATTCGTTTAACAATGCATTGTTTTGTTGGATGATATCTTTTTCAGTATATATTGATGTTTTATCTTTCAATTCTCAAGTCTATTAGTAGATAAAGTTCTAGTATTTCTACCTTTTACCAATAATGTCACTTGTGAAAGTTTCATTTAAAAAATAAATTGTTCTGTTGGACTAATTTACATGCACCTCTTTTTTCAGAAGGTATTATGTTTTATCTTTATTATTATTTTTTTTTTATCAAAATGGATTTCTACTCTGACCAAGTTGGCAGAAAATATTGGTGCATTTCCCTTTTGCATCGATGTTGAACAAGTTATAATATATATATTAAAAATGGCCTTCTCATAGGGTTAACAATCCTAAAATAATACATTAAAATTGATCAACGCTGGTGATAATTAAATATATATCCATATTATAACTATAGAATGTGTTGTAGTCATTCAAGATAATATAAAATGAAGCAAGCTACTTTTCACACAAAATTTCCTAGAAGTTTCTTACAGGCTCACAGTCTATACAGCCTTATGTTCTAAGACAAGATTACACAACTCATTCTAAATGATTAAGCTTTTTTAATAGCTTTGTATGAAATAAGTTATCAAATGTTGATAAAAACTTATATTATGATTAAAACTATATTGAAGCAGACTGTATCCTTTAATAAAGTTAAAACTTGAAAACCTTTACCATAAACATACATGAAAGTTATATATAAAGACCTGTAGTATCCTGTCATAAAAATATTTTTTTAAAATCACCACATAGTCCAGTTTTCATTATCTAATAAGATATCAGTTTAAATCTATACTTAAAGTAATATTTTTTAAAGTAGAAAATCATGCTAAGCAAGAACTAAAAACATAATTATCATATTCATATTTTGATTATTTTATATTCAAAAGCTTGCAATCTTTTGAAGCATTTCAATATAGCAAATGAGCACAAGATAAAAAGCGTGCATATGCTAATGAACTAGAGTTCATTTACAAACTACATGGTGAAAAGAATATTCAATAAATGGTATTTAGTATGATATGGATCTATATTTTCAACTGAATCAACCAAAACATGGCATGAATTCTAAATGACCAATACTATCTTGGCTACTCAGAAAAAACGTCATCAGTTGATTTAGTCTAAAATAAAGGAAAATTGCATTAAAAAATGACAACATCCATTGCTATGCTATTCACAATGCACATTCAACATTCCACACAGCAAGCAGTGTATTTTTTTTAATTTCACAAACTTAAATTGAATTTTACCAAATTATCACTTATCAAGATATTTTGTGAAAAAATAAAATTTGATTTTAATCCATGAGGTTTTTCTTTTACGTCTTAGGTGTTAAAGTTGCTTATTGTTGTTTACAATTAAAGAAGTATGGTTAGAAAGGACTAAAAACAACAGCCCTAAATTTGAAATGTAAGACATCTACAAAACAATTCATGAGAGTTCATGAGACTCTATTCTTTTAAAAAATATCATAAAAAGTGCAAAAATGGTCCATTATTATTAACAACGCATTTAAATTTTATGATTTTTTCACACTGATGGAATATAATTTCAAAATTTGTGCAAAAAAATTGGGCATTATAAAATTAAGATTTGAAAGCTTTCTTTTTTTTAATTTATTTTGAATATAACAGCAAATTGGTCATAAGCTATCATCTTGTGATCAACTGAGTTGGTGATGAAAGTTAAAAACATACAAATGAAACTTATACACTTTGCAATATTATAGTCTTTTTTAAATGTATAATATAATATGTAGATTTAGGTATATTTTGTCTTATAGAATTCTATGCTATTTTCCAGAATAAGAAAATTTTCTTTATTGGATTGTACAAGAAAATTTAGAATCTGAAAATATACTTTTCTCAAAAATAAATATTTCAAATGAATTAAGAGTCATAATTATTTAAAAAATCAACACAATTGTTCACAGATGAATTTAGTTTTCCAAAGATGAAAAAGATTTGAACTTTCTCAATATTTCTTCTGTATCTCAGAACATTTTGTTTGAATTTGGAGTAACAAAACTAATTAGAACGATTTAAACTAACAAGAAAATACAATGTTCAATATGCAAAATCCTCAGCAAATCAAAACTCTGTAAAGATAAATCAAATTTTCAGGTGCATTTACAATGAACTCTAACTGCTATACTGCTACACCAGTTAACTTGGAGTTTACATGTAGGTGGGATTAAGATTATCCCGGGAAAACATATAGATGTGACCCATCACAAGAAAATCTTGAAAAAGGGGTGTTTTCAAGATTTTCAATTTTCATTAGCACCTTGAAAATGTCTATGCAAGATATGTCTTTACAGTTCCTTTGATGAAAACTCTACACATTGGGCACTTTCTCATGGCTGGTGCACAGTCTATACAGCAGGCAAGATGGCCACAGGGTAAGAATGCAATAGAAACATTCTTATCCATGCATATCTTGCACATCACTTGCTCTTTCAGCTGTAAGTTTTCTTCTTGCAAAGACCTTATTTCTGAAAACAGAACAATAACATGTCATCTTGATAATCGAAGTCAATAGAAATGGTCACTTTGAAACAGTTTCTTTAACCTCCTTTCAAATGAAAAGAAAATGACATGAGATAAAAGTTGACATGTAAAAATGAGTTTTCTTTCCCAATAAATTCCAGCATATTATTAATAATATGATTAAGGCCCTGCCTTTTAGCGAGCATCGAAAATCTATATACCTTTTAAAAATAAATCTATGTGCTCGACCGGCTAAGTTGAACGTAAAGAGGGAACTTTAAAAAAAGGAATTAGATAGTAGCAAAGTCTGATCCCACCCAACCCAAATCATATGCACTTGAAAAAGTTGTTGTTAGAATATGTGGGAACAATAATGACTTATTAAAGATTCAATTATTTGTGCAAATAATAAATCCTGTAACATTCTGGGACGACATTAAGCAGGGACGAAATTGTCCATTTTATGGATTACGTGACGTCATTTCCTTGTCAGAGTTTTTCGCGCTTCTTCAGCAGACCAAAACAACATTCAGATTTTGTCAGGTTTTGTGAGATTTTCTGAGTATCAGTGTTTTATTTGAAGCATTGGTAACAGAGGGTACATTAAGAAACCTGGCGGAAAAAACGGTAAAGTAAAAATATCATGCGGGTGATTGAGGAAATCGAGTGAAACCCCACAGGATGGGACTCTTCTATCATTTTCAGGTAAGAACCTTTTATTAATTATTATGAGTTGGTTTTATTCAGAAAATTTATGTATTTCTTTATCTTATTTTATCTTACTTAGAATTTAACAAAACTTGGTCAGTATCATGCATTTGGTATGACTAGTCAATGGGGCGATGTTGCCAAAAGCTAACTCGGTAATTTTCGGAAAATCGGTTTTTAGCGGAAAAGACCGAATGGTGTTTAAATAAAAATCTGAGCGTAAAAATAAACAAGTGGATGAATGAAGGTTTTATCACTGTTTTTAAATTTCAATTTTTATATTTTTGCATAACAGATTATGATGTATTTTTTATAAGCCCAGAGGGTTGATTGTTTTACTTGCTCCGTGCCTATTATTTTATTCATTCCGTAAAAGTAAACCTGTTCCGGTTTTCTTGTCAGTATATTTCTGGAACATCTCAAAACATGCATAATGCCGTAGGGCTCGCATCTGCGATGCTCGCTATAATTTCAAAATTTCCAAATAATGCAGGTGCATTTAGTATAAGAAAATACCAAATGGAAATTTTATTTTTAAATCTCAAGGTTTAAAGCAGGTTAAACTATCAGTATCTGCTTGCTTGTTGCAACAGATATGTTATTGACATGTAGAATTAATCTCAAAATCCTTAAGGCAAAAGAAGAAGAGGTCAACCAACAACCACCTGGAGATGAAGTATATATGCTGAGCTAAAAACTTGCAACATAACCTGCACAGAAGCTAAAAGAGCTGTTATCAACCAGCCCAGGATAAGAGCTGTTGTAAATGTCCTTTGCCCTACAGGGGACAACAGGATTTGTTACTCAGGTAGGTCACGTCAATATTAATCTGATGGAAAATGTTATTTCAGGCTGCTCTATGCAATTAAAGGTAATCAAAGATAACAATTTTCGGTTATTTAAATGAAGCATATTGCTATTCATTGTTTACTTGTTGCTCTAGTAATTGTTTTTTTTTTTATTATTATGAGCCTTACCACTTTCTGATATCTCTCTGAAGGATGCTGCTTGGGCTTGATCACCTGAAAAATGTTGGAAATAAATGTAAAAAACCAAAAAAATAAGGCATGTAATGGGACATTAAATGATACCCCGCCACGTTATAATATAAAAAAGTTCATAAAATTTGATTTCAAAGTGGCCTATGACGATAACTGTTTTTCGGATCATGCTGGAAATTGAACTTGATCTGTATTTTATTGTACTTAATAGCTGTACAAAATATCATTTGAATCCCATGACGCGTTTCCAAGTTATTGATTGGAAACTCAAAATTTCATGAAATTTGATTTTTCAAAGTGGCTTATCTGGAAACTTATTTTTGGATCATGCTGGAAATCGAACTTGACCTGTATTTTATTGTACTATACAGCTGTGCAAAATATCATTCAAATCCTTTGACGCGTTTTAGAGTTATTGGTTGGAAACCTTCGGGGGACGGACAGATTGACGGACGGACGGACAGACACCAAAAAAAACTGAGGGTATAACATAATACCCTGCCACTTCGTGTGGCGGGTCATAAAAAACTAGTAGGATCAATCTCAAATGTCCAAGAGAAAAAACTAAACAAGAAAGATGTGATCCTTTCAGTACAACAACCAGCGAAATACAAATTACAACATTCACTAAAAATTTCATCGAAATATGTATAATTTTGAATGTTTCCTCCATTTTTTGAGTGGTTAATATATAAAGATCATATAACATGTAACAGTGTCCTGAAGTCACAGTATGTTCAACTTCATTGATGTTGATATTGGCAAATTTATAACATGAAAAGGAAACTATGGCCTATTTTGGGATACTATGTAGAACCCATGTCTTTGGTGGCTTTACTCATAATTTTTTTTGAAAATTAGCTTAAGACTGTCCTCCATTTAAATATAATTAATATCTGTGCAAAGTTGTATGAAATTTGTTGGATTTTCAAGATAGCAGCCTGAATCATAGGTAAAGACTGATAGATAGACCTAGATAAAATAAATTGCCAAAAACATATCTCTTCGGGAGCATCTGAATTCACTCTTGTTGAGTTGCATTGTTGATTGATATTCAGTTATTTTAGAGTTTCCATTTTTAACATGTTTTCTGTTTTTGTCCCATTCTTGTTGGGTGTTTACTGGTTTTGTCTCTGCCCTATCAGACTTTTGACATTCTGATACCCCATTGGTTCTTCTGCTTCTATCTAAAAGATATGAATACATACCAGTTGCATTTCCATGTTCAAGAGAATTCACAGACAATGATGGTAGAGAACTTTCAGATGAGTTGGAAGATGGCTTTGCAGCTTGTTTCTGTGAGCCAGGGCTCTTTTTCTTATCTCTTTTAGACCCAGCAGAATTTTTTGAGGCTTGCTTGTTGCTCCTTGCTACATTATTTTGTGGCTCTGGTGTTTCAGATGTTACAGTGAAGTTGGTGGCACTTGATTCATCAGGCAGAGTAAGAACTATTTCAAAAACTGAAGCTGCATCTACTGTTTTACCTAGAGAAGACATAACAAGAAATTTTTGAGCTTAGATATAAGTTGTTAAAGAAGTTGCAGACTAAAACCAATACAACAAATACTGTGAGCGAGCTCATAATGGGATAGCCTCCTTCATGATGGACAATAAACCTAAAGTCCAATTATCTACCTAGAATGATATTCCACAGCAATGAAAATTCTTCATGCACATCTCCATATGATGTATTACCATAATTAAAAATTTCATCAAAATTCATTAAGCGGTTTAGGAGTTGCGCTTACAAGGTATGTTGACAGACAAACAGGGAGATTCATAAATACCCCAAAACTTTGTTTGTGGGGAGTAAAAAAAAATTGTTTACCAAGTTCATCTATTTATCAAGTTTCAAATCATTCTTATGTATGGTTCCTGAGAAAAGCTTGACAGAAATTTGTATGGGTAGACGCACGTACGTACGGATGGATGGACATGAGTAAAACTTTATGCCCCCCAACATGTCGTTGCGGGGGCATAAAAAAATCTACTGCAGTTTAATAATAATTTATATTTTTGAAGTATAGCTATCTAAAGGTATTTTGTTACCTGTATTTTCTCTCTTGAAAGCTTCTACAGCTCTTCTTACAACAGCTTCAGAGTATCCCATTTCTACGACAGCTTGTACAGCTCTCTCTGTACCATCATCTATTTAAATAGAAAGTATATAGTTATCTAGTTGTTGGAGGTTTAGTTTTCAGTTAATGAAATTTCTGTCTGTCTTGAAAAAAATAAGAATGTGTTTTAAAGTGCCTGGATTCACTGATGTTGACATAGAAAGGGGAAAAGTTATAGAAACACACAATTTAAAACAAGTAATACTGTGAGCGAGCTCACAAAAGGATATCCCCGCTTCATTTTGGACTCTGTACTGTAATTTTTTTTTTCAAGCCCAGTTATCTCCGCTTGATGATAACTGAGAGCAATACAAATTATTCATGCACATCTACTTATGATGTACTTCCTTCATATAAAGTTTCATCAAAATCCTTCATACAATTTAGGAGGAGTTCGCTGTTGAATAATGTATTTAAAAAGTCTAAGTCCAATTATCTCCCCTGAATAATGTCTGAGTGTGATGAAAATTCTTCATGCACATCTACATAGGATGTACTTCCTTCGTAATAAGTTTCAGCAAAATCATTCAAAGGGTTTAGGAGAAGATGTACTTACAAGTTATGTGGACAGACAGACAGGGTGTTTCCTATATACCCCCCAAACTTCGTTTGCGGGGGTTATAATAAAATCAATTCATGCAAAAAATGCTGTTCTCATTCTACCCAAAAATCATTTAGCAAATGTTTTGCTTTTCATTCTACGACAGGTATAATCAAATAGGGATTTTTTTTCATTTCCTGATGTATATGTGTTAATCTAACTATAATACCCCCCGATTCTCAAATCAATTGCAATCAACCATTAAGTTGACAAGACATGTACAATTTTTGTTTTTCCTTTGGCCATAATAAAATAATTCCTAAATTCCAAATTTCTTGAAAATATGGGGCAGGCGGCCAAATTTTATTTTTCATTCATTTTTGTAAAATATCCTGTCTTATCATACATTTAGCTTTGATACCTTTAAATTTGTACGTGTGTAACAGCGGTAAGTTTACAAGTCATATAATGAAAAGGGACTTTTTTTTGCCATATCAAGCCCTCGCGCGCACAAAAGTGGGCAAATATGTCCATATTAAGACCTCGCGTGCACAAAAGTGGGAAAATATGCCATATCAAGGTCTAGAGCCTCACTTTTAAATTTGATATCACAGTATATTTATATCGTCTGCTATTTATTTTCATTTGTTTGCTGAAAATGTATGATTAAAATATTATGACACAGGGTTCAGCCCCCTTAAAAAAATTTAATTTGAATTTTTGGCCCATATTATGTCTCGGCTCCCGCCTTGACCTAATATGGGAGTCTCGGAATGATATGCGACTTGATATGGAAAACCCTGTTTAAAAATCTATATATAGTATAGGAAATTGACAAAAACTGGGCATATTTTGCCAAAAATTCAAATTAAATTTTTTTAAGGGGGCTGAAAAAATTGGGGTGGGAGGGGATAAGAATCTATATTTTTTATATTGGCCTTATCTGATGTACATGTGTATAAAATTTCATTGATCTTACCATAGTTCCTTCATTGTCAAGTGCTTTGAACCTGAAAGGAAACCCAATTTGGAAAGGACAATGAATGAACAGAGAGATAAATGGACAAATGAATCCAAACACTAAAAGCCTCTCTACCTTTGTAGAAGGGGTATAGAAAACTCCACAGAAATTAGAACCTTGTGAGAAATAGTTTTTTCTAAGAATAGGACAGAATTAATGCAAACCTTGGTTAGCAAATGATGTTAGTGTCTGGGTTGCAGCTAAGCTTTGGGTTGAAGGCTGTGGTGCATTTTCAGTTGTATCAGCTGAAGCCATTGTTTTGCGATCAATTGTCTGTCCTGCCTGTCCAGAGGATTCCTTAAAAATAAAGAAAAACTTCCACATTATACAGTGTTTCTTTCATTTTCCATGAAAAGAACAGAGGGGTTAAGAAATTACACCTCCTGCAAAGTTAGATAACTCCTGCTTATTTCATTCAACATCTTGAATCAAGAATTCTGTCCTGGATTTCATAAAACATCTTTAAAACTTAACAGTTTTTTTTTCCTCAAAGGAGTATGTTCAGGAAGGGCTGAAATCAGCCATATATTTGCACAAATTGTTAACTTTGTACCATATCAATAAATTTGATGTAATTCAGTCATTAGATAACCAAACTTTACATATTTAATCGATTACACATGCTGATGGCATAATGCATGTTATGCAATAATATATGTAATATGTAAAACGTTTTGTATAAAAATAATGTGACTGAAAAAATTGAATAAAAAAGGATATTCTCTAAAATAAAATGGTTATTCACCGCGGGAAAATGCATGCGGTTGATATTCATAGAATCTGGTTATTCCCTTTTTTGTTTGACCAATCAAATTAGATTTACAACGGCATTATTATCTATTAATAAAATCTGCTGTTTTATTTTTAAAATGGCCAAATCGGACGAAAGTGTGATCCCTATTTTGAGCAAAAAAGCGAGATTTGCGTTCGTAAGCGATGATGCTTTAGCGAAGATAATGGTAAACAAGGACTCAGCAATCACTAAAAAGGCCACAGCTCGTTCAATAATTGTTAACAGAATATGTCTTATATTTTTCCGATAAGTGGAAATACCACCCTCCCGCTGGGCTCGGTAAATAACAGTTTTTTTCAAAAGTCAATAACTCCACACATTTACCTCATCAAAAGACAGTAATTGTATAATATTTATGATGTCATAAACATGTTGAAAACTTCAATATTTGCTTCATTTTTGAAGGTTTACAAGAGGTTTTTCTTGAAATTAGTATAGAGTGCATTTGTCGACATCATTTACTCTTTGTCCATCTATTTGTCTTTCAGATATAAGCATTTCATTACAAAATTGGTTTTGTTGACGCATGCTCTCTATGTTAATTTTAGTGATTTCTAACCAAAAATGCTCTATGAGTGCCAAAATTCTATATCAAATTTCATCAAATCATATGATTTTAAGGCAAGTTTTCTCCAAACTGCTGAATATTTTAAACCTAGTTTTAATTATTTCTTAAATTACAGCATTTCAAAACATATGTGGCAGTAATTTCAGAAAGTTTACTTCGAGTTGAAATTTTGGGCCAATTTTGGTTCTAAACAAATCTACTCTTTTGAGATTTTCCTCAAATTAATAAAGAAATTCTTTGAGAGAGATGGAGTTCAGGAAATCCCCAAACTGAGATATTTTATAAAACTGGGGCCGCCTGGTATGTCGTCTTCTCAATCAGTGTTTAAAATGGTGGTAAGGTATATCTATGGTATTTTTTTCAAGTTCCTTTATCTAAAATCTATTCAGGTTATTACACTGAAATTTTGGTAATGCTTTATGCTGACAAATTCACAACTTTCATATTCACATATATAGCACAAAAAAGCAATAAAATGACTTTATTTGTTTAACAAGGAAAATATTTCAATGCTTTGATGATTTTAACAAACTTTATCAATAAATAAAAACTTACAAATACTACAAAAGATGAAGTACAAGGTCCATAAAGTTGTCAGAACAAAATACATCAGAAAAAAAGTATCCGCCAATACTTTGACAGGTGGGTCCTTCTGATCTGAAGTAAAAACATGACAATAAGATTATTTATATATTTATAGTTTCCTCCAAAGACTGTTTTAAATATAGAATAAATATAAACTTTGAAAATTGACACAATGTAAACAAACCATGTACCATTATCTGCCTGATAAACAGATTTATAAATAGAACAATCATGTGGGTAGGACAAAAATGGTATAAGCTTTTATTAATTATATATGAGAGTGAATGGTTATATTTTATCAAATATATAAATTACAATAAAAAAAGGTTAGGTTTGGCATAAAAAAAAACTACTATCATGACTATTATAGGAACTGGAAATCAAAACAAATATTTTTTTATCTATTTGTCTTAATTTGACTTTGTTAACACAGTGTACGTTCTCCTTTCTTCAAAAAGGCAGGGGCGGTTCCACATACTGGGTTCTGTGGGCCAAAAGGGAGGGGGGGTTCCAGACTAATTTTGCTGAAAATCTACACAAAAATTAAAAATTTCGGAGGAAAGGGGGGGTTTCGGGGGTCGAAAGGTGAGGTAGGTAATGTGGGCGTTTTGAGAACGAACAAGAGGCTCCAAGGAACCTTAATTGCTCACCTAACTTGTGTGCCTAAACTATAGGCAATTAGGCAAATACTATTTGGCATTGACATTTTCTAAGTGGAATAACTCCTAAAATGAACAGCACTACAATTTTGACCTTATTACATATTTTGTAGATCATGATGTGCTTAGCAACTTAAGGTGTTAGAGGAGTTAGCGTTTTAAATGTTATAAGTAAAAGCTGTGAGAATGGTCAAATTTGATGTTCTAAGTGAAATAACTCCTAAAATGAATGGCCCTACAACATTGACCCTACTTCATATTTTGTAAATCTTTAAAGTTATTGTGGGAACACAAAAGTTAACAGACAACGCAGACAGCATCATACCATTAAACATTCACAATTTTTTTTCCCGGTTGTATAAAAAGAAGTAGAGCCAGGAAGGCCCCCAAATCAGCAAAAAATTTGAATTGGATATACCTGCTTGTAATTGTTGGTTTGATGTTCAAATTCAATAATATTATAAATTGAGATAAAAGGAGAGCAGTGAGCTAAATATCAGTCTATTTTGTAAAAAAATCACGAAATTTGATATTTTCCCTGGATTTTCATGTATAAATTGGAGAATTTGAAAAGGCATTACTCGTCAACCAAAATTATTTTGTAATAGAAATGTGTTTTTTATGTAATAAATTATGAAAATATTGTGATGGTCGACGAATGCGGCCAATTCTAATTTTGATAAAAATATTGACTGTGAGAAAACAGTGAAAATGTGAGAAAAATGAAGACACTTACAATTTGTGGCATGTTTGAAACGTCAACGCTAGACCTTTGATGTAAAAATTTTGTTAAATCTTACAGATATGAAAAGTTCAGTTATACCACAACTCATTTTGGGTAAAGGAAGAAGCAGAGGTACCAATGGGGTATCCGAATATCAAAAGTCCGAAAGGGCAGAGACAAAACCAGTAAACACCAACAAGAACGGGACAAAAACAGACAAAAACAGACAACATGTAAAACATGGAAACACAAAATAACTGAATATCAATCAACAACGCGAACTCCAGTCGAAACAAGAGTGAACTCAGGTGCTCCGGAAGAGTAAGCAGTTCCAGTTTTTTAATGATTGTGTTGGTAAAAAAATATGAAAAGAAACTAATCTTTGCTCAGAAAATCACAGATTTGCATCAATTTTCAGCATTTCAAGATATATTTTGGAATAGAAAAGTATCTTCGCACACAAGAAACAACTAAATATTTTTTACAGATTGTTAATATGGCTTATTTAAACCTTCTCTAAAAATATGAAGCTGTTTCTCATGTGCGGACAATGTTTTCTGGTACAAAGTGTACCTTGAAAACAACCAAAACTTCTATATTTTGTCATTTTTTGGCAAAAGTCACAAGAATTATGATGTCATTATGGAGCTTCAATATCAAAATTTAAAATGTTCGGACATGTTGTCCTTGTTACTTTTGGCAGAGTTTAGCATGTTTAGACTATGTTGTAACCAGAAATGGACACTTTTGCATAACCTTCATAATTTTAGGCTAAATAAGGGCCTTATTGCCCCTACTCCTTTACAAACTCAAGTGTTGAAATAGTTTGAAAATAAACTAGGAAAAACTGTTTTAGCACACTAAACAGATGTCTCCCCTTTCTACATTTGCAAAAATAACACAAGTTCTACCTTAAGGTCTAAAGACACAATGCCCTACATTGTGCAACAAATTGTTTGATAATGATACATCTACATTCTAAAGCCTCATGTCAAAGAATAAAAAAGTAATGGCCTGGAAGGCTTTGCATGTAAAACAAGATGAAGCCTTCCCCGGAAGGCATATGTCGCCTGCGTTTCTATGTTATTCGTCAAACAGGAAGTAGTTAATTTTCGAACATAATATCGCTTTACACCATAGAGTACTATAGGATGAAGCTGCATGTAAAGTTTCAGGAGCCTGCTACATATTATTGCCCAGAAAAATGCGATGGAAATTTTTGTGTGATGCCGCAGGAAGACCGATAGTGCCAATGTGACCCCTATATGTCGCTTCTGCAACACGTTGCAGGTGACATAATAAGCATTTATTTGACCTTGAAGTCACAGGTCAAGGTCATTAAGGCTGGCGAAACATTGTTCCTGTGATGACAAATCATCATTTAAAATAACAAAGCCCCATGTCAAAGGACAAAAAAATATATGGCCCAGACATGTTTAACATGTAAAATAAGCAATATCTTGAACTTGTCAAAGGTCAAGGTCATATGAAGGTCATTCTGGTATGCAACACATCATTTCATGGTGATATATCCACATGCCAAATATCAAAGCCCTTAATTGAAGGATAAAAAAGTTATGGCCCTGACACACTTTACATGTAAAATTAGCATTAATTTTACCTTGAGGTCAAAAGTCAAGGTCATTTGAAGGTCATTCTGGTACGCGACACATTGACTCATGGTGTGATACATCTACATGTCAAATATTTAAGCAATATGTCAAAGAACAAAAATGTTATGTCCCTGACACACTTTGGATGTAAAATTAGCATTAATTTGAACTTAAGGTCAAGGTCATAAGAAGGTCATTCTGGTATGTGACACATCATCTCATGGTGATATATCCACATGCCAAATATCAAAGCCCTATATCAAAGGTTAAAAAGGTAATGTCCGGACGCATTCTTCATATAAAATAAGCATTAATTTGACCTTGAGGTCAAAGGTCAATGTGATATGAAAGTCATTCGTGAATGCAACACATCGTCTCATGGTGATACATCCACATGCCAAATGTCAAAGCCCTATCTCAAAGGATAAAAAAGTTATGGCCCGGACACTCTTTGTATGAGCATGATGAGAAGATTAAGAATGACTGACACAAAAACAATATGTCTTCTCCTTCTGGGAAGGGAAGACATAATAACAAGACAAATCGATGTCTGGCCCTGCGTCGCACGGCAAAACGTTGAACCCTGTACGTTCTAGGCCCAATATGGACAGTCAAAATATTTTGACACTTGCATCCTATGGTGGACTTACAAAGCCTATTTGTCACATGCCACCCAATATTGTAAAAATAGACAGAAAAAATAGTTTTTATTTTTTTTCCCTTTTGGTCCCCTTATTGCTAAACAGAAAAGGTGGGTCAAGAAAAATTTTTATTCTCCATTTTGTATCCAATATATGACCAAAATTAACTTGTAAAAAAAAATAATTCTAAATCAGACCATAATTGAAAAATGTCACATTTTTGCCCCTTTTGGGCCCCTCGTTCCTTAACAAAAAGAGAGGGGACACCCAAAATCATCCCCACCCTTGAATCTATGGTGAGCAACACTACTGTAAAGTTTCATAGCATTTGGTCAACCAAAACAAGTTATTGTGGAAACAAATAAAAAAGTTGCTTTTTGGCCCATTTAGGGCCCATAGTTTCTAAACGAAAAATGAGGGGACACCAAAAATCAGCCCAACCCTTCCTTTTATGGTAAGTAACATTACTGTAAAGTTTCATAGCATTTGGTCAACCAGAACAAAAGTTATTGTGGAAAAAATTTAAAAAGTCGCTTTTCTGGCCCCCTTTAGGGCCCCTAATTTCTAAACAAAAAAAGAGGGGACACCCAAAATCAGCCCAACCCTTCCTTTTATGGCAAGTAACATTACTGTAAAGTTTTATAGCATTTGGTCAACCAAAACAAAAGTTATACGGGGAAAAAATTTAAAAGTCGCTTTTTTGGCCCCTTTTGGGCCCCTAATTTCTAAACGGAATTATAAAATGACTCCAAAAGGGGAGGTGCATATCTTCAATATATCTGTAATCACTGTGTAAAATTTCAAAAAGATATAGTGTTTGGTTTTTGAGAATCAGATTACACAAGACAGGCACCCCATAGCGGGACAGACGGACAGACGGACGGACAGACAGACGGACGGACGGACGGACGGAGTGACCCGACTACTAGACCTGCTTTCGCCTTCGGCGACGCAGGTAAAAATACAGGGGCGATTTGAGGCCTCCGTGGCTGTACTCCTTTGCTGTCGTTTAAGAACTGCAATCTACCCCTATGTTCTATTTTTAGCCATGCAGCCATGTTTTTGAACGAATCAAAAATCCAAACCAGGATTTTGATGCACACATCTTAATTAACAACTGTACCAAGTTTGGTTGCAATTGGACTTTAGGTGTCAGAGGAATCCCTTAGACAGTTGATTAGAATACATGTATTAAACCTGCAATTATTTCATAGGTTTTAATTGGCTAAACAATTTTGCAACGCTAACTTCTCAATTTCAAAAACATAGGTAATCTATTGATTACAAAGCTCAAAACATTATGCAGTATTGTCATGATTGTCATCAATATTTTTAAAAAAATCAATTTAATGGTATACTTACATTTAAGCTGAATAGCTTTCTCATTCATTGCAATAAAAGAAATAACACTTATGGCAAAACCTATCATCCATCTGAAAAGAAAAACATATATGCAAGATTAGTAAAATGTACAAGATTGATTAAAATTACCCATAGACAAGCTAGATGCATATTGGAACACTAAATTACATAACAGCCTCTACTTAAACAACTCAAAAGGTAATCACTGGGGATAAGTGAGTCCAACAAGTCTGAAAATCACATAGGGTCTACAATTACATTGTACTTAACTCAATGCAAAATTAAAATATCATTCATATGTAATGTGTGTACATTATTCTCAAGCATGATTTTGAGAAAGGCACTGGCTACATTTACAAGGCTGTGTAAACCAAAGAAAACATTAGGTTTACAAGTGAAAAAAATAACCAAAACTTAGGTTTACACTGAAAAGTAAAACCAGATCACAATGACGATGACGGAACCAAATGTGTAACAAAAGTTATTGTTACACACCTTATTTTTATATAATTTTTTCAGTTTAAAATTCCTGAACATTTGCTAAACTGGATACTGACAGTATAAGTTAGCATCGGACACATCATCGCCGGTAGATTCAAGGTTTCAAAAGAAGAGCCTGATGAGAGAGCATGAAAATATGTAGATACAAATGATACTTTATGAAAATATTAACATTCAAAGAATAAAACAAGAGGCTCCCAGGAGCCTGAATCGCTTACCTGACATATGTGCCTGAAGTAAAGGTTATAAGGCAAAATCTATTTGATGTTGAAAGGGTCATAAGATTAATAAAGGGATCATCTTACAATATGGTGGATCTTAAGGTGCTGATGACTTTGTTCTCAATCAAAATCTAAAAATTTGTCACCCTTTTTGAGTTATGAGCAAACAAATGCAGTTAAACCTAATGTTCTGTTTTTAGCCACAGCGGCCATGTTTTACAACCAATCAAAAATCCCCACACAAGTTCTATACACCTTATGCTAATAAACAACAATACCAATTTTGGTTCCAATTGGACTTAAAGTGTCAGAGGAGTTTACATTTTCAATGGAATGAGGAAATGCTTTTTAAATGCTCAGTTTGGACGTTCTAAGGGCAATAACCCCTCAAAGGAAAGGTCCTACAACGTTGACCCTATTACATATTTTGTAGATTTTGATAGGCTTAACAATATGCAGTGTAAATTTCCCAAATATCTTGTATAATTCTCAAGATATTGAGCTAAACACGTGCAAAATTTGCAAAAAAATCCACAAAAAGGACAATAACTCCTACATGGGTTGTTGGATCTTCTTCAAAATGTCAGAGCTGGTAGATCTTGAGGTGCTGATTACTTTGTTTCCTATCAAAATTTTAAAATCTGTCACCATTTTATAGTTATTTGCAAAAAACTGCCATTTACCCCTATGTTCTATTTTTAGCCACAGCGGCCATGTTTTACGACCATTCGAAAATCCCCACTTCATTTCTATACACCTAATGCTAATAAACAACTATATCAAGTTTCGTTCCAATTGGACTTAAAGTGTCAGAGGAGTTTATGTTTTCAATGGAATGAGGTAATGCTGTTAAAATGTTCAATTTTGTTGTTCTAAGGGCAATAACTCCTAAAAGGAAAGGTCCTACAACGTTGACCTTGTTACATATTTTGAAGATCTTGATGCGCTTAACAACATGCAATTCAAATTTCTCCAATATCTTGCATAGTTCTCAAGATATTGAGCTAAACAGGTGCAAAATCTGCAAAAAATCCACAAAAAGGGCAATAACTCCTACATGGGTTGTTGGATTTTCTTCAAAATTTCAGGGTAGGTAGATGATGAGGTGCTGATCACTTTTACTTCGTGCCAGAATTTTGATATCTGTAGTGGTTTTTGAGTTATTTGCAAAAAACTGCATTTTACCCCTATGTTCCATTTTTAGCCACGACGTCCATGTTTTGCACTTAGCACTGAATGCTAATGAACCACCATATTAAGTTTGGTTGCAATTGAACTTCTGGTGTCAGAGGAAGTAATGTTTTAAAAAGTTTACGGACAACTGATGACAGACGACGGATGACAGACAGATGGACGGACAACGGACGCCAAGTGATGACAATAGATCACCTGACCATTTGGGTCAGGTGAGCTAAAAAGTACTTTACGGTGGAGGGATGGAACGTCCTTAACAAGGAGTTCTTGACAGCGTGGAAAATCTATGTGGAGTATGTGACACACTTCACCATCAATCAAGTGTCACAGATGCCTTACATCAGAGACCCTATATACAGGGTCTCTGCTTACATACTTGCTTTCATCAGAAATGTGAAGCATTGAAAACAGCACACACAAAAACACCTACTGAATTTGTAGACCATGTCACTAATACGTAAAATGAATTGCGTGAAATTTGACATACAACCTGGTGTAACTAAATATTTATTATTTTATTATACTCTACGTGGTATTTAAAGACATAGAACCTATCATTTTCGCAATTTTTAAAAAATAATGAAAATTCACACTATTTGAAGAATACAGTGTAAAACCTTTAAAGACACTGTTAGTCTAGAAAAAAAAACTACCAGAAAATATTCTTTGTGAGAGAAAACTGCATAAAAATACGCAGTGTCAAAAAAGAGGACAAACTAATTATAAAATGTAAACACTTGCGTGCGGTAAATTGAGAAACAAATATTAACCAAAACGGAACGGAGCGAAAACAAAATCGATAAAGTAGGAAACGAAAATAGTAAATTAAGCAAACGAAATCTGTACAGATAGGAAACGAAATCGAGCGACACCGGAAAAAAAAGAAAATTGAATCGATTTTACCCGATATCAGTCGTTTTTTTTAATTTACCGATGTCGTTTTGTTTTCGTCTTGTTTTGGTTTCATTTCGTTTCGCAGTTTACCAGTACCCAGTAAAGGTCACGTGAATAACGGTTTACCAAAAGTAAATATTTATGTTGGACAATACTTAATATTAAAATAAGATAATTTTATAGAAAGCTGCAAAAAAATTAGTTTTTATGTCGGTAAAGATAAGTTTTAGAATGTTTACTTTTGATATATGTTCTTTTTATTCAATGTGAAAAAATACGAAATTGATAGGTTCTATTTCTTTAATTGGAAGTAATGAAAAATGTTTTTAAAAAAATATGATAACTGTCAGTTGGAAATAGTAAAAATGCATTGTCTGATATATACATGGTATTTAGTATTTGAAAAAAATTATGCAGTTCTGTCACCGTCATAGTGATCCAGTTTTTCTTTTCCATGTAAACCTAAGTTTTTTTTTTACACGTGTAAACCTAACAATTTCTTGAGTTTACACAACCGTGTAAATGTAGCCAGTGCCTTTGAGAAAAGCTTGACAAAAGTTCATACAGCATAAAAATAAGCAAAGTTATAGTCATGACAGTTAAACTAGGTTATACATGTGTAATATATTTAAATTTCAGCCATTACATGTAGACCAGAAAATGAAAATAATATTTTTTTTTACCTGAAACAAAATGTTTCTTTCTGTTCAAGAGTAGTTTTACATTCCTTCAGAATGGATCAGGCCATGAAGAAAACAAAGTGACCCAGCAATCCAAAAAAGGGCAAACAGCTCTTTACATAAGAACATCATTGGCATTTCTACTAAAGCTATCTCTGCTACAGTTGTAAATACTGATGCCAGGAAAATACATATGGCCACATAAGCATACATTGCTGTTCCAACATCCAGATACCCAGTTGTTCTGAAAAAAACCCAAACAAGACCTGTAATTCTAATTACATGTACTGTTTACTTTACAAGTTGTGTAAAACAATCATAGAATCTATGTCCATTCGGCACATTGATGAAATTAACATAGATAATCCTTATCATGCATTTTCGTTTCAACATGTTTATTTTTTTTAATACAACGGTGGTCACACAGTGTCCCTATTATAATAATATAATTCTCAGAGTCTGTAATTTTCTATATGAAAGCGAATTCATTGAAATTTTTTTAAAAATTTCTATGAAATAGTTAAAAGCACAAAATTTCAGGCCTGATTTTTTAATATTTTTTAGAGATTGTGTTGAAAAAATTGTTGGCAAATGGACAGACAGACAGACAGATAGAGGAACAAAGTTTAAATTATAGGGTCAACATTTTTGATACGAACCACTAATTCAAATGGTATAAATAATTCGCCATTACATGCTTAGATTGAAATCCAACTAATGATTTCCCTTCATGCAGTATCATAAAACCTCATTTAACAGATTTGAAGGAGTTGTCCTTATATGTTCAGATTCCTATACACCCTCATCCAGTATACATGCTACCCAGGAGTGTAAAAATTACTGTGGTTTCATCATTATTTGTTGGGTATCAAATTTCCTGGTTTTTGTGGCTGGCATTAAGCTTATCCCACGAAATTTGATACTCCACGAAAAGGAAAGGACTAGGGCTGATAAGGGCCATTTTTGGCCCAAAAAATATTTTTGTTGCAATGCAAGTAAAAATTGTGACAAGACTTAGTTAAATGTCAGTACTTTAATGCTTCATGGACAATTTAATATTTTTGACCATAGTGTGACGTCAAAGGGACGTCAAAATTGAACAAATTGCACAAAATTGACCAAATCGGCTGTTTTTCAGCATATTTTTCATAATTTTCGCTCTGGGAAGTGACCGCAACACCCATGTACCACAAAATCCTTTTGGTAACAAATTAAGTTGGTCATGAAAAATATTTTCCCAAAGTATCTATTTGGTACATGGCTGTACACACTACTATTGAAAACAAAATAAGCATGAAAATAATGTAAAAACCGCTAATTTTTGCCAAATGTTAAAAATCTTCCAACTTTTAATGCCATTTTCTATATACTGAATAATACATGGCAAAATCTGTATCATATGCTGTATTTACCCGAGACACCTATATCTGACCGAGGGCCAACGGCCCAAGGTATGATATAGGTCGAGGGTTAATACAGCATGTGATGCAGATTTTGCCATGTAATGTTCATTATATCATATACAATAAAATTTTGATATTTTGTGGGGGTGCGATATAGGGTTAGGGGTGCGATATAGGGTATGCGATATAGGTTATGTGCTTTGTCCTATAATGCATATTAAAAAAGACTATATTTATACTTTAATATATGATATATATAGATAAAATGGATTGAAATAATTTTTATTGTTTATTTAATGTCCCTAACCCTTGCCTAAGAAAATAACACAGTGAATGTAGAATACTAGAACTTTTAATTTTCAGCCATATTTTGAGGCAAAAAAGAGGCCTTATCAGCCCTGGTCCTTTGTCGTCATTGATCTTTATGCTGCAAACTTCTGAACCTTGAATTTAAGAACCCATGAATTGATCCCTTTTCATCAAACAACAAAAAATTGGTACCCACAAAAAATGAATGCACAAAAATTAACAAAATGTCAAAGTAAATAAAAAGCTTCGCCGAGCGCAGCATGATACGACCGCAACATGTTGAACCCTGTACATTTTAGGCCCAATATGGATAGTCTATTGCTCTGGACACATGCAGCCCATGGTGGACTGACAAAGATTTTTGACACATGCTTCTCTGATGGACTTTCGACCCAGGGGGTAAAAATATAAATTTTCAATTTTGTATTCTACTCTTGAAAAGAATAATGTTTGGGGAAACAATGAAAAATTGAAGCAGAAATTTTTTTAAATTATGATTACGGCCCCTTTGGTAATGAGCGAAAAAAAAGGTAGGGGTCGCAAAAATTTATTCTTAAATTTAGAATTGCTACTTGGCAAGGATGAAATTGTAATAAAAATTTTTAAAATCAGACCAGAAATAAAAAAGTTACAATTTTGGTCCCTTTTGGTGCCTAATAACATAACAGTAAGAAGAATTTTAAAAAAATCAATTTCGGCCCCTTTTGGCCCCTTATTATGTAACAGGTGAAAGAGGGGTGGGGTTGCGAAAATAATATCTCAAATTTGGATTCACTACTTGACAAAAAGAAACTTGCAAAAAAAAATTTCAAAAACAAACCAGAAATTGAAAAAGTTTTGATTACGGCCCCTTTTGGCCCCTAATTACATAACAAGTGAAAAAGGGGATGGTCAAAAAAAATTAATTCTCAAATTTGGATTCGCTACCTGACAAGAATAAACTTGCAAAAAAAAATTTCAAAATCGGACCACAAATAAAAAAAGTTTCGATTTTGGCCCCATTTGGCCCCTAATTACCTAAGAGGGGAAAAAGGGGGGTCGCAAAAATTTAATTCTTAATTGTGTAAATGAGCTTAACATTTAAGCAAGCAACAGCTTCTCTCTACCTGCTATGGTTTTCATTTCATAGGCCAAAAACATGAAAAAACATTATTTTAGGGGCTGTAGCCCCTATAAGGGGTCATCTGACAACTTCGACCCTATGGAGTTTTTTGTAGAGCTAAATGAGCTGAACAATTAAGCAAGCAACAGCTTTTTGCTATCTGCAATAATTTTCATACTATAGGGCAAAAACATGAAAAAATGCCATTTTTCACCGTTAAGGGGTCGTAACCCCTATAAGGGGTCTTCTGACAACTTCGACCACTTTTGATCCTGAAGCAGTAGGGTGGCATCAGATTTCATCTATCTCTTATACTTTTTGAATTACAAGCCAGAAACAGTAGTCTGACCCCCATGGTCTTTTTTTAGCCACGGCGGCCATGTTTTTTGACGAATCAGAAATCGAAACATTACTATAGTGCAGGACACCCTAATGATCAATCATACCAAGTTTCATTAAATTCTGTTTAGTAGTTTCAGAGGAGAAGAATTGAAAAAGTTATTGTAAGAACAAACAAAAAAGTTGCAATTTTGGCCCCTTTTGGCCCTTAATTTCTAAACGAAAAAAGGGGGGACTCCCAAAATCAATCCCATCCATCCTTTAATGGTAAGAAATATCATTGTCAAAATTCATTGCATTTGGATAACTAGAACTAAAGTTATCGTGTATACACTAAAGTTAACGGACGACGACGACAACGACAACGACAACGACAACGACAACGACGACAGCATCATACCATTATACGTCCGCAAATTTTTTGCGGTCGTATAAAAATGGCTGGAAGTAGGTGAGCAACAGACCTGAACTCCAATTGTTAAATGCATGTAGAGTCTTGAAAATTACAAAGTTAGTCAACTTCATTTGTTGTATTCGGGTTTACACTGGAACATAGATGGAATTAAGCCTTTAAGCTTTTTTATTTATATTCAAAAATGAAATGTTTGGTTTTCACAGAGATCTTGGTTTGTTTTTAATTTCCTCTAACAATACAGTTCAAAAAGTTTAAACGTTTCTATTAAAGTATTTTTATGTGTTGATTTAAAAAAACTTAATTATTTCATTCATTTAGATGCTGATAAGACCAAAGACCAGCAGGAAATCAATACTATACAAGATATTTGAGAAATTTAAATTGGATGTTGTTCAGCACATCAAGATCTACAAAATATGTAATAGGGTCAACGTTGTAGGACCTTTCCAGTGAAAATGAAATTCACAGGACCAAATGAAATGTCTGGTAAAAATTCTTTCGGTCTTGTAAAAATTTTGATCTAATTTAGTTATATATATAGGGGAAAAGTTCTAAATTGATGATTCGGTCTGGTAAACCTTTGACCAATTTCGTATTCACTGCCTTTCCTTTGAGGAGTTGTTGCCCTTAGAACGTCCAATTGAGAATTTGAAAAGCATTTCCTCATTACATTGAAAACGTTAACTCCTCTGACTCTTTAAGTCCAATTGGAACCAAACTTGGTATTGTTGTTTATTAGCAATAGGTGTATAGAACTGATGTGGGGATTTTTGATTGGTTGTAAAACATGGCCGCTGTGGCTAAAAATAGAACATTAGGTTTAACTGCATTGTTTATGCCCCCACGACGACATGTTGGGGGCATTAAGTTTAACTCATGTCCGTCCGTTCGTACGTCCGTACGAATTTCCGTCAAGTTTTTCTCAGGAACCGTACATAAGATTGATTTGAAACTTGGAAGGATGGTTTAGTATGACAAACAATATGTCCTAAGCGATTTTGAGACCTGTCAGACATCTACTTCCTGTTTGGGACTTAGTCCAATGTGAAAATAGGTGAACATGACTATGAAAATTTCTGTCAAGCTTTTCTCAGGAATTATACATGAGAATTATTTAAAACTTGGTAGGATTGTTCAGTATGACATTCTATATGTCTTAAGTCATTTTGAGACCTGTCGGACATCTACTTCCTGTTTGGGACTTAGGCCAATGTGAAAATATGTGAACATGTTTTTGAAAATTTCTTCAAGCTTTTCTCAGGAACCATACATGAGAATGATTTGAAACTTGGTAGGATTGTTCAGTATGACATGTTATATGTCCTAAGCCATTTTGGTCCTGTGCAGGGCCCGGGAGGCGAATAGGCCTGCAGCAGCGCTAAGCTTGTTGGTAAAAGTCCACTAAAGAGCGCTCAGAAACCTGACATCGGGGTCAGGCCGCTTTGCCCACAAAGCGACTGGGATGTGTGCCCTAGGTGGTTGAATGGGGCAACCCTGACATTGAGAGATGCGGGTCGTCAGGCGATAATGCGGAAAACCTGACCGCAAACCATAGTGGTGCACCGTGTTGGGAAAAATGTCACGTTCCTCGCACATTAAAGAACCCTGCTGCAGGTCTCGGTAAGAGTAGGACCCGTAGGAACCCCATGCAGGAAGCTAAATTTCCAGTCCCTACCCATCACTCCTTTTTCCAGTGGCAGTCAAAACTCTCCTACCCGATTGGCCTTGTGTCTCATTTCCTCCACTTCATCATCATTTCATGTTCATTGTATCACCACTTTCATGTTCATCTCCCGGATATAGCTGAAATCACGCTGCTTTGGAGTAAAGCAATAACTCACTAACTAACTAACTAACTAACTAAGCCATTTTGAGACCTGTCGGACATCTACTTCCTGTTTGGGACTTAAGCCAATGTGAAAATATGTGAACATGTTTTTATACCCCCCGCAAACAAAGTTTGGGGGGGTATATAGGAAACACCCTGTCTGTCTGTCCGTCTGTCTGTCTGTCCGTCCATCTGTCCACATAATTCGTAAGCACTTCTCCTCCTAAACCGCTTGAAGGATTTTGATGAAACTTAACATAAAGGAAGTACATCATATGTAGATGTGCATGAAGAATTTTCATTGCACTCTGACATCATTCAGGGGAGATAATTGGACTTAGACTTTTTAAATACATTATTCAAAGGAAGACCCCGTAAGCGCAACTTCTCCTAAACTGCTTGATGGATTTTGATGAAACTTTATATCCTTAAGATCCACCATATTGTCAGATGACTCCCTTATTAATGTTATGACCCTTTCAACCTCAAATAGATTTTGCCTAATAACCTTTACTTCAGGCACATATGTCAGGTGAGCGATTCAGGCTCCTGGGAGCCTCTTGTTTACCTAATCAGTTATACTGACACCAGTATTGAAAGTGAAAACTAGTCATAGGCAGATGATTTTAAAATTACAAAAAATTCCTAGAGATTTTCAACGTGAGATCTAGAGGGAATCTGCAAGTCAACCACTTTGATAGAAATTGCTCATATGTTTCATTGTCGCTCAAAGTTAACAATATTAATGATTTATTTTTTATTTTTACCACCCTAGCCTGTTATAGGCAATTTGATTAAAAATTAAGAACAAAGTTCCAGACAATAATTTTTGATACACAGGTTTTTACAATTTAAAGACTTATCAGAGGCACTCTATTTAAAGATTGATAATGGCCAAACACTGTATGAATATAAAGAGTATTTTCATGAACCAATTTTCCGACTCTCTCTTGACACCATTTGCGAGGATGGTCTCAAGAATCGATGCTAGTCCTTCGGAAGGGACGAAAAAAGGTTGTCCTGTGTATGGGAGAGCAATACCCTATGCACGTTAAAAACCCCTTTGTAGAGTTCGATAAGAGTAGGCTCAATGGGGGCCGCTACAAAGGCCACACTCGCAATCTGCTTGCTGGAGAGGGATTTATATAAGCATTAAGCTTGTTTCCCAATCCAGGGTAAATATATATGTTTAAACTAAAGAGTAAAGAAAGACAAAACCAAAAAATGCTGCACCAGATCAACTTATGTCTGGAATATTTACCTTAGGGTTTTTATGATTTTGAAACTTTAAAGGATAAGTTATTGCTGTTAATTTAACTGATCAGAGATATCAGTTCTGTTGTTACATGTGCACAATAGGAAGGAATTTTAAAAGTACAAGCATTCCAAATTCCATTGGTGTCAGTTCCTGTTTGTTTTTTGGAGAAGGTTACAGATTATCCATCAACTGTAATACAAAATATTTGTAAACAATCATGTTTACACTTTAAATAAAAGGATTTTTTAAATGATAGAAAAATGAAAAAAAAATGTTGTGATTTAGAATTGTATAAAAAATGAAATCCTTAATTTCTTATTAGACGAACCCTGGAAGTCTAATAACTAACATCACAGGGGTGCATAGTGGAAAGCTGTACACTATGTATCAGTTATAACAGCTTTAGTGCAATAAAATGGTTTTATTTGTTAAAAAAAATAAAATAAAAAATGAAATCCCAAATAACAACTTATCTTGTTGGCACCAAAGCCCCTTATAACAACAAAGACAACATATCACCAAGTGATGAAGCCCTAGCCACTTATTATATCATCAGAATAAGGAAGTTTTAATATTTTGTTTAACAATATCATTATATGTCTCTTCTTTATGCTTATAGATAATTGTATCCATCAGTTGTGAAAATTTACAAACAGAAAATGGGACCACTGTTCATCCACAGAGGAAGTATTTTCTACATGAGGACCTGAAGCTTTTTGATGTGGGATATGATTTTTGTATGCATGAAAAAGAGTTAATAGATGAATGCAATGATGTCTATGACATGTATGAAATAAAGATAAATATTGAGGCTTTCTCATCTGAAACCATAACAGTGCCTATGAAATTTTATACCTACCGTGTCTACTGGTATGGAGAAGAGATTCTTTTTGATGTGAATGGTAAGCTAAGGATAAGCATTGAACTCTTACCAATTTGATTATAAGGTTTTCTCTCATAATATACCTCATGTACTAAAAATGTTAAATGTAACATGATGATAAAATTTGATTCAAAGAAAATATTATGTACAAGCAAATATTATACAGTGTACATTCATTTTATTACTACATTGTACTACTGGGATATTTGTTCACTAATTTTTATACGACTGCAAATACAACAACGAGGTCTGTAAACACACATTGGTTTCAGTGTGATAACTTAGGTTGTAGTGAACCAATCGTTATAAAATTTTGATATGATGGTCATAACCACTAAAGGAAGGTTATAGCTCCTTCCCTTTAAGAATAAATGGACAACAGGGGCTAAAAGGGATGTTATGACAAAACGTCTGAAGAATGTTTAATATTCTTTGATTTTTATCATTTTTACCTGTGTAGCCAAAGGCGAAAGCAGGACTAGGAGTCGGGTCACTCCGTCCGTCCGTCCATCTGTCAGTCAGTCACATTAAGGGGTGTCTGTCTTGTGTAATCTCAAAAACCAAACACTAGATCTTTCTGAAAGTTTACACAGTGATTTCATATATATTGAAGATGTGCACCTCCCCTTTTGGGATCATTTTATCATTCCGTTTAGAAATTAGGGGCCCTAAAGGGGCCAATAATGCAACTTTTTAAATTGTTTCCACAATACTTTTGTTCTGTTTGACCAAATGCTATGAAACTTTACAGTAATGTTATTTACAATAAAAGGAAGGAAAATGGAAAACCAGGAAAACACACTTTATAGAATACCCAAGGAAACCAATACAGAAACTAGAATACCTATGTCAGCCTGGGATTATCCTGTTATGATGAATGTTCCTGAGGGACCATTGATAAATCTGGAGGACTTAAAGGCCTTGTCTTATGGAAGACGAAATGGCATGAAGGCAATGAAAAACAAGAGAAAAGAGTAAGTTTTGAAATGTTACTGGTATTGTTTTTATGCCACAGCCACAACATGTCAGGGAGCATTAAGTTTTACTCATGTGCGTCCTTCCATACATACAAATTTCTGTCAAGCTTTTCTCAGGAACTGTAATTATGAGAATGATTTGAAACTTGGTAGGATGGTTCAGAATGACAAACTGTGCATCCTAAGGGATTTTGAGACCTGTCAGACATCTACTTCCCATTTGGGATTAAGGCTAATTAATGTGAAAATATGTGAACATGACTATGGAAATTTCCATCAAGCTTTTCTCAGAAACTGTACATGAGAATGATTTGAAACTTGGTAGGATGGTTCAGTATGACAAACTGTATGTCCTAAGTGATTTTTAGACCTGTGGGGCATATTCTTCTTGTTTGGGACTCAGGCTGATGAGAAAATATGTGAACATGACTGAAAATTTCTAGTTTAGTTTAAACATATCTTATTTGAAATAAAACAAAATGGATTGGACACAAGTTAACTCATACTTACAGAGTCCTCTCCATATGAAATTTTCTGTGAAACTTTTCTCAGGAACTATGCATGAGAATCATTCAAATCTTTAGTAGGATGGTTCAGTATGGCAAACTGTAAGTCTTGAGCGATTTTGAGACCTGTCAGACATCTACTTCCTGTTTTGGACTTATGCCAATGTGAACCTGACTATGAAAATTTCCATCAAGCTTTTCTCAGGAACTGTACATGAGAATGATTTGAAACTTAGTAGGATGGTACAGTAAAACAAACTGTATGTCCTAAGTGATTTTAGACCTGTTGGACATCTTCTTCCTGTTTTGGGGCCTAGCATGGGCATCTGTTTCCCATGGATGCATTCTTCTTTATTTTTGTTGTATTTCATGGAGTAAAAAATCCAGGTTATTAAATTTTGAATGTCTGACCGGAACATTTTCATTAAAGTAACAGTCTTTTCCGCAACTTCTTATCACAGCTCCTTGATATTTGGCATACTGCATCACCATAGGGGCCATTTGTTGTGGGATTCGATTTCCGGTCTGTTGCTTACTTTTTATGTGTAAAAATTCAGCCATTTTTGACTTGACAGATTTTCAACTAATTTTTGCTCCCTCAGGAGTCATGTACATGTATATTGGATGAGGATGTATTAAGGAATCTGTCCATAAATGGACTACTCCTTCAAATCTGTTTACTGGAGTAAATGATTTTGCATGAAAGGAAATCATTATTTGGATTTCAATAGCATTTATGGTGAATTATTTTATAGTGTTTTTAAATAAGTGTTACAAATAAAAAATGTAGACCCTATAGTTTGAACTTTGTTCCTCTATCTATCGGTCTTTCTGCTCATTTGTCAATATTTTTTTAACACAATCCCAAAAAATATGAAAAATTCATGACTGAAATATTGTGCATATTACCATTTCATAGAAATTAATGAAATATTTTGAAGAATTTGATTTCATATAGAAAATTACAGTTTCTGAGAATTATAATAGGGACACTGTGTGACCACCGTTGTATTAAAAAAAAATAAGCATGTTGAAACGAAAATGCATGATAAGGTTTATCTATGTTTATTTCATCAATGTGCCGAGTGGAAATCTATTATTGTTTTATTAAAAATGAAAGAATATGGAATATGTACCAGAAAGACACGGTCCACATATTGAAATGATTTAATAAATGTACAATTATAGCAAAATTTCACTGCGTGTGAAGCGCTTTTCTGGATTAAGTTGTAAAGTAAACAGTACATGTAATTAAAATTACAGGTCTTGGTTGGGTTTTTTTCAGAACAACTGGGTATCTGGATGTTGGAACAGCAATGTATGCTTATGTGGCCATATGTGTTTTCCTGGCATCAGTATTTACAACTGTAGCAGAGATAGCTTTAGTAGAAATGCCAATGATGTTCTTACGTAAAGAGCTGTTTGCCCTTTTTTGCATGGCCTTGTCACTTTTTTGTCTTTATGGCCTGATCCAAAATCTGAAGGAATGTAAAACTACTCTTGAACAGAAAGAAACATTTTGTTTCAGGTAAAAAAAAAATATTATTTTCATTTTCTGGTCTACATGTAATGGCTGAAATTTAAATATATAACACATGTATAACTAGTTTAACTGTCATGACTATGAACTTTTGTCAAGCTTTTCTCAAAGGCACTGGCTAAGTTTACACGGTTGTGTAAACTCAAGAAATTGTTAGGTTTACACGTGTAAAAAAAAACAAAAACTTAGGTTTACATGGAAAAGTAAAACCGGATCACAATGACGGTGATAGAACTGCATAATTTTTTTCTAATACTAAATACCATGTAAATATCAGACAATGCATTTTTACCATTTTCCAACTGACAGTTATCATATTTATTTAAAAACATTTTTCATGTCTTCCAATTAAATACCACATAGAGTATAATAAAATAATAAATATTTAGTCACACCAGGTTGTATGTTAAATTTCGTGAAATTAATTTTTTTGTATGAGTGACATGGTCTACAAATCCAGTAGGTGTTTTTTTGTGTGTGCTGTTTTCAATGCTTCACATTTCTGATGAAAGCAAGTATGTAAGCAGAGACCCTGTATATAGGGTCTCTGATGTAAGGCATCCGTGACACTTGATTGACGGTGAAGTGTGTCACATCCTCCACATAGATATTCCTAGCTGTCAAAAACTCTTTGTTAAGGACATTCCATCCATCCACTGTAAAGTACATTTTTTATTCTTTGAATGTTAATATTTTCATGAAGTATCATTTGTATCGACATATTTCCATGCTCTCTCATTAGGCTCTTCTTTTGAAACCTTTAATCTACTGGCGATGACGTGTCGGATGCTAACCTACATGTATACTGTCAGTATCCAGTTTAGCAAATGGTCAGGAATTTTAAACTGAAAAAATTATGGTAAAAATGAGAGAAAAAAAAGAATTTGTCATAAAATTTTATATGTGGCATTAAAAAAAGGTGTGTAACAATAACTTTTGTTACACGTTTGGTTCTGTCATCGTCATTGTGATCCGGTTTTACTTTTCAGTGTAAACCTAAGTTTTCATTATTTTTTTCAATTGTAAACTTAATGTTTTTTTAGTTTACACAGACGTGTAAACGTAGCCAGTGCCTTTCTCAAAATCATGCTTGAGAATAATGTACACAATTTTCATATGAATGTTATTTTAATTTTGCATTGAGTTAAGTACAATGTAATTGTAGACCCTATGTGATTTTCAGACTTGTTGAACTCACTTATCCCCAGTGAATTACCTTTTGAGTTGTTTAAGTAGAGGCTGTTATGTAATTTAGTGTTCCAATATGCATGTAGCTTGTCTGTGGGTAATTTTAATCAATCTTGTACATTTTACTAATCTTGCATATGCATTTTTCTTTTCAGATGGATGGCAGTTTTTGACATTAGTGCTTGTTCTTTTATTGCAATGAATGAGAAAGCTATTCAGCTAAAATGTAAGTATACCATAAAATTGATTTTATTACAAATATTGATGACAATCATGACAATACTGCATAATGTTTTGAGCTTAGTAATCAATATTTTACTTATGTTTTTTAAATTGAGAAGTTAGCGTTGCAAAATTGTTAAGCCAATTAAAACCTATGAAATACTTGCAGGTTTAATACATGTATTCTAATCAACTGTCTAAGGGGTTCCTCTGACACCTAAAGTCCAATTGCAACCAAACTTGTTACAGTTGTTAATTGGGATTTGTGCATCAAAATTGTGGTTTGGATTTTTGATTCATTCAAAAACATGGCTGTCATGGCTAAAAATGAACATAGTGGTAGATTGCAGTTCTTAAACGACGGCAAAGGAGTACAGCCACGAAGTCCTCAAATTGTTTTTGTGTCAGTCATTCTTCTTCTTCTCATCATGCTCGTACAAAGAGTGTCCGGGCCATAACTTTTTTATCCTTTGAGATAGGGCTTTGACATTTGGCATGTGGATGTATCACCATGAGACGATGTGTTGCATACGTGAATGACTTTCATATCACATTGACCTTTGACCTCAAGGTCAAATTAATGCTTATTTTATATGCAGAATGTGTCCGACCATTACCTTTTTAACCTTTGATAAAGGGCTTTGATATTTGGCATGTGGATATATCGCCATGAGATGATGTGTCGCATACCAGAATGACCTTCTTATGACCTTGACCTTAAGTTCAAATTAATGCTAATTTTACATCCAAAGTGTGTCAGGGCCATAACATTTTTGTTCTTTGACATATTGCTTAAATATTTGACATGTAGATGTATCACACCATGAGTCAATGTGTGGCGTACCAGAATGACCTTCATATGACCTTGACTTTTGACCTCAAGGTCAATTTAATGCTTATTTTACATGTAAAGTGTGTCAGGGCCATAACTTTTTATCCTACAATTAAGGGCTTTGATATTTGGCATGTGGATATATCACGATGAAATGATGTGTTACATACCAGAATGACCTTCATATGACCTTGACCTTTGACATCAAGTTCAAGATATTGCTTATTTTACATGTTAAACATGTCTGGGCCATATATTTTTTTGTCCTTTGACATGGGGCTTTGTTATCTGACATGATGATTTGTCATCACATGAACAATGTTTTGCCAGCCTTTATGACCTTGACCTGTGACTTCAAGGTCAAATAAATTCTTATTATGTCACCTGCAACGTGTTGCAGAAGCGACATATAGGGGTCACTTTGGCACTATCGGTCTTCCTGCGGCATCACACAAAAATTTCCGTCACATTTTTCTGGGCAACAATATGCAGCAGGCTCCTGAAACTTTACATGCAGCTTCATCCCATAGTACTATATGGTGTAAAGCAATATTATGTTCGAAAATTAACTACTTCCTGTTTGACGAATAACATAGAAACCCAGGCGACATATGCTTTCCGGGGAAGGCTTCATCTTGTTTTAGATGCAAAGCCTTCCAGGCCATTACTTTTTTATTCCTTGACATGAGGCTTTAGAATGTAGATGTATCATTATCAAACAATTTGTTGTACAATGTATGGCATTGTGTCTTTGACCTTTTCACCTTAAGGTAGAATTTACCTATTTTTGCAAATGTGGAAAGGGGAGACATCTGTTTAGTGTGCTAAAACAGTTTTTCCTAGTTTATTTTCAAACTTTTTCAACACTTGAGTTTGTAAAGGAGTATGGGCAATAAGGCCCTTATTTAGCCTAAAATTATGAAGGTTATGCAAAAGTGTCCATTTCTGGTTACAACATAGTCTAAACATGCTAAACTCTGCCTACAAGGACAACATGTCCGAAAATTTTAAAATTTGATATTGAAGCTCCATAATGACATCATAATTCTTGTGACTTTTGCCAAAAAATGACAAAATATTAGAAGTTTTGGTTGTTTTCAAGGTACACTTTGTACCAGAAAACATTGTCCTCATGAGAAACAACTTCATATTTTAGAGAAGGTTTGAATAAGCCATATTAACAATCTGTAAAAAATATTTAGTTGTTTCTTGTGTGCAAAGATACTTTTCTATTCCAAAATGTATCTTGAAATGCTGAAAATTGATGCAAATCTGTGATTTTCTGAACAAAGATTAGTTTCTTTTCATATTTTTTTACCAACACAATCATTAAAAAGTAAAAAAATGTATTAAGTTTCTCATTTATTGATATTTTATAAATATTTAATCAACATCTGACAACAGTATTTGAAGGTTCAGACTTTGGTAAAATTGTAGGCCAAAAACAGGCCTTATCACCCTTATCTACTCCTTTACCCAAAATGAGCTAAGTTATAACTGAACTTTTTATATCTGTAAGATTTAACAAAATATTTACATCAAAGGTCTAGCGTTGACGTTTCAAACATATGCCACAAATTGTAAATGTCTTAATTTTTCACACATTTTCACTGGTTTCTCACAATATTTTTATCAAAATTAGAATTGGCCGCATTCGTCGACCATCACAATATTTTCATAATTTATTACATAAAAAACACATTTCTATTACAAAATAATTTTGGTTGAGGAGTAATGCCTTTTCAAATTCTCCAATTTACACATGAAAATCCAGGGAAAATATCAAATTTCGAGATTTTTTACAAAATAGACTGATTTTTTGCTCACTGCTCTCCTTTTATTCCAATTTATTATATTATTGACTTTGAACATCAAACCAACAATTACAAGCAGGTATATCCAATTCAAATTTTTTGCTGATTTGGGGGCCTTCCTGGCTCTACTTCTTTTTATACAACCGGGAAAAAAAATTGTGAATGTTTAATGGTATGATGCTGTCGTCGTTGTCTGCGTTGCCTGTTAACTTTAGTGTTCCCACAATAACTTTAAAGATTTACAAAATATGTAGTAGGGTCAATGTTGTAGGGCCATTCATTTTAGGAGTTATTTCCCTTAGAACATCAAATTTGACCATTCTCCCAGCTTTTACTTATACCATTTACTCCTCTAACACCTTAAGTTGCTAAGCACATCATGATCCAAAAAATATGTAATAAGGTCAAAATTGCAGTGCTGTTCATTTTAGGACAAGGCTCACCAAACCAGGCGAAGTGGGCGAAAAAGTCGCCCTGAAAAGTTGAATTTCGCCTTTGTAATGTCTCAGGGAGAAGTTGAAGTCGCCTTCCAAAAATCGCGGTAATCGCCGACATTTCCCGTTTCTTTTAAAGATTAAATAAAACTACCTGTTTATTTGGTCATTTTACCTGTTCCAGAGCTAATTACCAACCTGTCATGATGTCCTGTCACTGTTTTTATTACCAAATTCAAAAGAATAATCCTTGTTAATTAACCAATTATCGCCCAAGCCCGACGGCGATTGTCGGCTTGTACACCAAACTTGTTGATTAGGTGGATCAATATCCCAGCCATAAATTGGCTTCCAGGATTGATAAAAACTTAACATTTAGGTGGTTTGTTCACAAATAATTGACCAATTAACTGTAATTAATCCTTATATTTCATTTTGAAAGTTAAATTTCTGAGAAAAAGAAAATAAATATTGAACAGAGTTATGCCCCTTTAAAATTAATAAAATTCCACAATCTTATTCTTTCTACAAATTCTTTTGTGTACTTTTACCATTAGTTAAAAGAATGATTTAATTAAATAAAATTGACCATCAACAAAGAATTTGAACATTGATTATCATTGCAATTTATTTTTTTCATTAAGATAATCACCTTTCTGATTAATTTCAGATCTTCAGCTGGGTTTATATACCTTTTCCATATTTTAAAATTACCTTTAAAGATACCTTGATTACTCTCTGGAGTTAAGTAACGTCCTGATTTAATTTTTATTTGATATTTTATTTACTTCTTTTTCCCCTTTTACATAAAATTGGGGTGGGCATCTTGTATGTTACAAATTTATGCATATGCATTGCACTTGTTTTAACAAGTCCAATGTAAATTAAGAAAGTTATGCTTTACCTTATTTGAACAGTTTAAATCAGTTCTTAGACTTACCGGTAAATATGTTAATTATCAACTTACTATTGTACAATGTCTCACTGTGATATTATGATTTTATTGTTATTGTACAAAGTATTATGATTTGTTTAATAAATGTTTGAAATAAAAAAAAAAAAAAAGAAATAAAGATAAAATTAGGGATACATCTGTAATAAGATTTTTCAATTTATAGCATCAGCAATCTCCATAGTTATGCAATAAGGAATAACCATACCATGACTATGGAGTACCATTATTAATTTACTTATTTTAAAACTTAGAGATTTCATATGAAGGCAATATAAACAGTTGATAAAGCACTTTACAAAGTAGTATTGTAAATCATTTAGTTTATTTGTTTCTACGGTAATGTCGCGCGCCTCCCACTTCTCCCTTATTTGTTGTCACTTCTCCCTACTTGGCTCAGAGGGAGAAGTCACTTCTCCCTGTCATCCTGAAGTGTGGTGACCCCTGTTAGGAGTTATTCCACTTGGAAAATGTCAATGTCAAGTAGCCTATAGTTCAGGCGCACAAGTTAGGTGAGCAATTAAGGTTCCTTGGAGCCTCTTGTTTCTGGTCTGATTATGAAATTTTTCTTTGCAAGTTAAGTCTTGTCATGTACATGTAGTGGAAAGAAAATTAAGGATTAACCATTGCACTCCCTTCCCCCTCCCCCATTGTGGAATCAGGGGCCAAAAGGGGCATAAATTGAAACTTTTATGTATATGTATATGTATTTAAATTTTTTGCAAATAAATTCTTGTAGTGAATTTACAAGATTGAATATTCATTTTGCAACACCACTCCCTTAAATGCTGTTAGGGGCCAAAAGGGGCAAAAGTGAAAGGTAGAAGATACCATTAATTATGGGCTAAAGGGGTAATATTTTTGTAACTCTAATTTATTTTTGGTCTGCTTTTGAAAAAAAAAGAATTCTTTGTGAAATGGAGTTGGAAATTCTACCAAAGGCTGCATGTGTCAAAACATTTTGTCAGTCCACCATGGGCTGCATGTTTCCAGAGCAGTTGACCATCCATATTGGGCTTAAAACTTACAGGGTTCGACATGTTGCAGGTGTATGATGCTGCGCTCCGGGAAGCTTTTATTTTCTGATAAAACACAAAAGGACAAATTTTGTATATATTATGGTTAATAAATATAATTGAATAAAAACAATAAAAATACCAGGTTGGTAAGGGTCTGCAATAATAAAAAACCCGGCTGGAAAGGGATATCTCAAAACGCCCACCTTACCTTTTTCATTGTCGGATCCAATGGGGGGGTTTCGACCCCTTAAACCCCCCCTTTTCTCCGAAATTTTTTAATTTTTGTGTAGATTTTCAGCAAAATTAGTCTGGAACCCCCCCTGCCTTTGGCCCACAGAACCCAGTATGTGGAACCTCCCCTTTTGAAAATTTCTGGAACCGCCCCTGCCTTTTTGAAGAAAGGAGAACGTACACTGTGTTAACAAAGTCAAATTAAGACAAATAGATAAAAAACATTTGTTTCGATTTCCAGTTCCTATAATAGTCATGATAGTAGTTTTTTTTATGCCAAACCTAACCTTTTTTTATTGTAATTTATATATTTGATAAAATATAACCATTCACTCTGTGAAAAAATATATAATGAATAAAAGCTTATACCATTTTTGTCCTATTTAATTAGACATGTCAGACATGATTCCCACATGATTGTTCTATTTATAAATCTATTTATTTACAAAAGCTATTTATAGAACATGAATAATCAATATTTCTCTCAGGCAGATAATGGTACATGGTTTGTTTACATTGTGTCAATTTTCATATTACTTTTAGAAGGAAGTTTATATTAATTCTATATTTTATAACAGTCTTTGGAGGAAACTATAAATATATAAATAATCTTATTATCATGTTTTTACTTCAGATCAGAAGGACCCACCTGTCAAAGTATTGGCGGATACTATTTTTCTGATGTATTTTGTTCTGACAACTTTATGGACCTTGTACTTCATCTTTTGCAGTATTTGTAAGTTTTTGTTTATTGATAAAGTTTGTTAAAATCATCAAAGCATTGAAATATTTTCCTTGTTAAACAAATAAAGTCATTTTATTGCTTTTTTTGTGCTATATATGTGAATATGAAAGTTGTGAATTTGTCAGCATAAAGCATAACCAAAATTTCAGTTTAATAACCTGAATAGATTTTAGATAAAGGAACTTGAAAAAAATACCATAGATATACCTTACCACCATTGTAAACACTGATTGAGAAGACGACATACCAGGCGGCCCCAGTTTTTTAAAGTATCTTAGATTTGAGGATTTCCTGAACTTCATCTCTCTCAAAGAATTTCTTTATTAATTTGAGAAAAATCTCAAAGGAGTAGATTTGTTTAAAACCAAATTTGGCCCAAAATTTCAACTCGGAGTAAACTTTCTGAAATTACTGCCACATATGTTTTGAAATGCTGTAATTTAAGAAATAACTAAAACCAGGTTTAAAATATTCAGCAGTTTGGAGAAAACTTGTCTAAAAATCATATGATTTGATGAAATTTGATATAGAATTTTGGCACTCATAGAGCATTTTTGGTTAGAAATCACTAAAATTAACATAGAGAGCATGCATCAACAAAACCAATTTTGTAATGAAATGCTAATATTTGAAAGACAAATAGATGGACAAAGAGTAAATGATGTCGACAAACGCACTCTTTACTAATTTCAAGAAAAACCTCTTGTAAACCATCAAAAATGAAGCAAATATTGAAGTTTTCAACATGTTTATGACGTCATAAATATCATGCATTATGCCATCAGCATGTGTAATCGATTAAATATGTAAAGTTTGGTTATCTAATGACTGAATTACATCAAATTTATTGATATGGTACAAAGTTAACAATTTGTGCAAATATAGGGCTGATTTCAGCCCTTCCTGAACATACTCCTTTGAGGAAAAAAAAACTGTTAAGTTTTAAGATGTTTTATGAAATCCAGGACAGAATTCTTGATTCAAGATGTTGAATGAAATGCATGCTTGCTAAATGAAATTTAAGTTTTTGTTTTATTGTAAGGCAAATTAATAGTTTAGAGATAGATATAAAATCAGAAATATTTACATGCATTGGGAGTGTCTTTTGTATCCATTTGAAGCAAAATTGTTAACATGCATGCTCATTAAAAGCTTCAATGCTCATTTACATCAAGTAACCGAAATTCGGCAGTTTTTGCGTTTTTTCGATGTCATAATTTTTTGACTGGCAATATAAAAATAAAAATTACCTAGGAAATCTTTAACATGTTGTTATTAATTCTAGGTCAAATTTTTGGTCAGTAAGTTTGTTTGGTCTTTGTAATCTGTTGACAAACATAACCTACTTCAATGCATTTTCGTCTCTGCAGTGTAACCCAATTTCGGCATTTACAATTATTTATTGATTATCCCTGTACTTACCAACAAATCAGATGTAATTTATCAAATTCCCAAACATTTCAAACAAAATTACTGAAAAAGATTCATTTTCATTGTTGATATTGTATCCATTTCACAGTAAGAAAGTTATTGCTCCCTCACAAGCTACGTCAATATTAAGGACGTATGAAATGACATCACACAAGGAAGTATTTAATTGATTTTGTGTCTAAAAATAACATTTGTTTTAGAGACTCTTGGCTTTATTTCATCTTCTAGATTCAGTAGTTTCTTATTAAAGACAAATTATTATGAAGTTGCCTATTTGAAATTGTCCCTGACGTTTTTAAAATAAAAAATGCCAAATTTGGGTAGCATTGCCAAAATTGGGTTACATGACATTAGATCATGAGGGCATTTCTTTTTACACTTACAATACAATCTGTTGGGCCCATAGACAAACTTGACATTTCTTTCTAATAAATTTTATAAAGATATCACACTTGATAAGATAAATAGATTTGATGAAATTAATAAGGCCTATAAATATTATTAAATACTTCAAAAATGAGGATGATGAGGAATATTATCTCTCCCATCCTAATTTCAAATACAGACAAACTTTCACAAAATTAAGAATATGTGACCACAAACTTCAAATGGAAATTGGAAGGTATACTAAGATACCAAAAGATAAGAGATTATGTATTTTTGTAATAAAGTAGGAGATGACAAAAATGTTTCCCCAATTTTCCAACTCTCTCTTGACACCATTTGCAAGGATGGTCTCAAGAAACGATGCTAGTCCTTTGGAAGGGACGAAAAAAGGTTGTACCGTGTATGGGAGAACAATACCCCATGCACGTTAAAAACCCCTTTGTAGAGTTCGACAAGAGTAGACTCAATGGGGGCTGCTACAAATTTCACTCTCGCAATCTGCTAGTTGGAGATGGATTCATATAAGCATTAAGCTTGTTTCCCAATCCAGGGTAAATAAATATGTTTAAATTAACATAGAACTTCCCCACAATGTATCTTGCATTATATTTTTTTTTCTAGACAACTATTTGCCTCATGCGAAAGAACTATCTCTACAATGGGCAACATGTGCTGCAAAAGTAATCTATGGAAAATGTATGCAAGCCCAACTGATTATGAAAAAGTGTTTCAGAACAGCTCTGGATGTCAAGAAGATTATCAGTAGAAAGATAATGTGTCTGAGAGCAATGCTCATTGGGATAATGATATTTGTAGGCAAAGCTGCACATTTATTTACCATGACCTGGGAGATTATTAGGATGATAAATAAGACAGGGATGAAAGAAGCTCTTGAATGTTTAAATTCTCAGCATACAGAGGAAAGCCATGAGAAAAAAGAGAAAGAATTATCTCATGAACCAGTTGTTGAAGCTGTGCATAAGAACCATATGCATGGTAAGGTTAAAGTTCAATGTTTAATTTGTTATTATGCACTTTTATATTTTGTCTTGCATCGGACAGAAAGCGGGGGAAGGTGAGACTTGATGGTATTTCTTTCTGTTGTCAGTGTTAAGTTTTAAAAGGATATTAATATTTTGGAAACTATTATACTTGTAAGGATTAACATTTGCCTACTCTAAGAAGCTGACTGGGAAAAAAATACATTTTCAATTTCTTTGTTTCCTTCTGGTGTTGATACAAATAGAATAACAAATACTATAACAGCTCATTTGTAAAGAGAAGCAGACAGCTGGGTTCCAATGTTACTTTAATGTTGAAATGCAACACATCATCAATATTATACCCCTACTCGTAAGAGAGGGGCTATATTGCAATCACCTTGTCCGTCCGTCCGTCCGTCTAGGTGTCCGTCTGTCTATCACAAAGTTTGTCAGCACAACTCCTCTGAAACTACTGAATTCAATGAATCTTGGTTTATAGGAAGTACACCATATGTAGTTGTGCATATTACAAGGAATTTTTTTGGGAGTTATGGCCCTTTGAACTTAGGAATTTGCTGAAAATCCTCATTATCATCTTGTCAGCACAACTCCTCTGAAATTAATGAACCACATTCAATGAATCTTGGTATATAGGAAGTACACCATATGTAGTTAAGCATATTACCAGGAAATTTTGATCCTCAAATTTTTGTGGGAGTTATGGCCCTTTAAACTTAGGAATTTGCTGAAAATCCTCATTTATCGCATCTTGTCAGCGCAACTCCTCTGAAACTACAGAACCGAATTCAATGAAACTTGGTGTATAGGAAGGACACCTAATGTAGTTGTGCATATAACCAGGAAAATTTGATCTTCAATTTTTTTGTGGGAGTAATGGCCGTTTGAACTTAGAACTTTTTGGGGAAATAGGTAGAGCATTGTTATTGTAGGCCAAAACAAACTTTAATTTTGTAACAGTTTTTTTCAGCAACTTCTTGATATTTTGCACCATATAGCGGGTAATTGTTTCAACGTGCAAATTTCACGATTTCATACCAAATGACTAAGTTGTTTATTCGTGGACATACTTACGCAATTGAATATTATTCTTAAATAATACAAATTTATGTTGATTCTGTTTTACCTCAGGTTCTAAATTTCGCAATAGAGTAACGTTTGCGAATACAGCAAAAATCATAGAACCTCTCGAAAATTTCTGGCTATGCGGTTTGTAGCATTAGCATGGGATTCAATTTTAGGTCTGTTGCTAACCTACTTCCTGTTTAATGAAGTCCAGTCATATTTGATGTTGACAATTTTTTTTAAAATGAAGTTTAGGTTTAGTGTGGGTCATTTATTTTGCATTTATAATAAATGCATGTTAGAGTCTTGAAAATTACAAAATAAGTCAACTTCATTTGTTGTATTCGGGTTTACACTGGAACATAGCTGGAATCAGGCCTTTTTTATTTATATTCAAAAATGAAATGTTTGGTATTCACAGAGATCTTGGTTTGTTTTTAATTTCCTCTAACAATACAGTTCAAAAAGTTTAAACGTTTCTATTAAAGTATTTTTATGTGTTGATTTAAAAAAACTTAATTATTTCATTCATTTAGATGCTGATAAGACCAAATACCATAAGGAAATCAATGCTGACAATGTATTAGGTGAACCTATACATGCTGTAGAGGTCAATCAAATGTCATTCGACAAAGATGTTGATTTAGAGCAACAAATGCCACAAATAGACCATGTAGATAGTGAGAATAAGAATCAAAATACAGATGGAAGTCATAAACCAAACAAGGGAACCAAAGTTTTAGAAGATGAAGCTGTTGAGAATGCACTGTTATATAGCACAAATAAAATGGAGGCTGTTAAAGAAGTACACGCTTTTGATGCTACTGCCCTGATTGATATAAGAGCTGATGTTAATATCAAAACAAGTGAGGTAAATTCCAACAGGAGTTGTCAAAATAAAGCTACAGAAAATGAAATGACTAGTTGCATAGATGGAAATGAAGCTGAGTATAATCCTAAAAATGGTGATGTTGAATCAATGAATATGATACAAATTCAAAGATCAGGAACAGACACATTTTCTGATAATGTCCCAGATGTATTCATATCATTTGATACTGAACCTGTAAGAAGCTTGATTCCACAAGAAGCTGAGAAATATCCAACAAGCCAATATTTGGATCAAATTGTTAAAGGTAACAAAAGTCTTGCTGAAAAAGGTGAAATAGTTGGAAAAAATTAAGAGTTTAAATGCAGATCAGAAAATTTGTTGAATCCAGATGCCCCAGCTGTCTCAATCATTTCAATGAAAAGACAGTCATCTGTAGGTATAATTGATGAGAACGAGACTTCTGTAAAGTTTACTGAAAATCATCACAGTGTAAATGATATATCCTTAGATAAACATGATTTCGATGATGATGATGATGATGATGATGATGATGAAGTTTTTCTTGATGATCATGCATTCAACACACCTTCTGGTGGTATTCAGCAATGCACTGAACCATCTGAATATAACAGTTTTGTTTTTACAAGGACTTGTGAGGTTGGGAAAAGTGCAGAGAGTCTTAAAGGAGATGTCAATGTAGAAAAGCACAGTGACAAGGTTTGGCAGATTCCAGATTATACCTTTGTTCCTGGTCATATGGAGGTGGTATCAGATGAAAGTTTCCTCAAGTCAACCAGCAGTAATGACAGTGAGGAAAGTTTGAAGAAAACAAGCAGAGATTTGAGCTCGTCTTTTGCTCCATCTTTTTGCTCATTGAAAAATGACCAAGAGTATGTGGTAGGGCAAGTTCATAGTATTACATCTGGTCATATTGGAGATGACAGCAGAAAACATGCCTGGTCTTGTAGTGAAAATGAAAACAACAACAATGTTAACATAGAACATACCAAGATCAGTAAAGAAAGCATACATACCTATAATGTTGGTACAGAACAGACCTTGTATTGTAATCCTGATAATAAATTGTTATCAATCAATCCATCATCAGAAGGGGATTCCCTGTCTAGGCCAACAGTAATTGATTTACAGAAAAAGCAAGAGAGAAAGATAGAAGAAATTTGTGGTGAGAAAATAGATGAGAAAAAAAAGAGACAAAAGAACTTGAAGCTGCTATGATAGAGAGTAAAAAGGTCTATGTAAAAGAAACAGTTGAGAGAAATGTTGGTAACAGTAATAACAATAAGACCAATGCAAAGAAATCTGCAGGTTCATACACTGCAACTAGGAGGAGGAAAGTAAAAAGAATTAGTCGTCGTAGATTAAGGCAGATAATCACCCCTACACATGAATGGTTTACAAGAGTCAGCAATGATACATTGTCTAGGTGTACAGGACCAGCCATTGATGGGAATACAGTTGTTAACAACAGAAACAGCCAGTTACCAGTTACCAATAGAACTGATAACCAGGTTAACAATAACCAGAACCTCACTCAAACAGAAACTGCACAAGAACCCGGGACAAATGATAATGATCATTCATCATTCAATGGTTACTTCAATAAAGTTGTTAAAGGCTACAATTTTGAACAGCAAGAACGAATGCAGTTTGAGATGTTAAGGATTCAGAGTTTTCAAGATCTACCAGCATCTTGTCCAGCTAGTCCCTTGAGAATGGCTAAAACTGGATTCTACAGCAGTGGGGGAGGTGATGAGGTCATATGCTTCAGTTGTGGAGTGCATTACAAGAATTGGCAACAAAAAGATATTCCAACACTTATTCATAAACAGATATCTCCTGGTTGCAAGTAAGTTTAGTATATTTTATAGCATAAGAGTAAACTCACATTTAAAAGCATAATGACATGAATGGTGAAGCTTATGTTTTGGATTGCTATCTTGGTTATTTAAATATCAAAAGCCTGTGTATAGGAGCAAATATAAAAGTGCTAAATTTCAAAAGAATTATGGTACCATAGCAGTTTTGATCTGGCCTTTATTGTTCAACATTGTCACATTTAGTCATTCTAATTTAAAAAAAAATTCAAAGCTAGAAAAAGATTCCATCCTGTACAGCATGTTTGGCAAGTTTTTGCCATTCTTTAAAGCAACAAAATTGAAACAAAACTTTAAAAACTCACTTCTTACATATATAAATGGAAATTCATTTGTTTGGCTCAAGAAAGCTCTACAAAAATCTCCTTTTAAACAAAATTATCTGATGCCCTTATTAGGGTTGTGCTCCTTTAATAGTTGACTTTAGAATGAAAAAAAATCAGTTAAAAGTCCTGTTGGGTGTGTTTTGTGAATTTTTCTTTTCTTTTTATACCCCCCGCATATGGGGGGGTATATAGGAAACACCCTGTCTGTCCGTCCATCTGTCTGTCCACATAACTGGTAAGCGCTTCTCCTCCTTAACCACTTGAAGGATTTTGCTGAAACTTAATATGAAAGAAGTACATCATATGTAGATGTGCATGAAGTATTTTCATCACAATCGCTCATTATTCAGGAGAGATAATTGGACTTAGACTTTTGAAATACATTATTCAATGAGAGACCTCGTAAGCGCAACTCCTCCTTAACTGCTTGAAGGATTTTGATGAAACTTTACATGAAGGAAGTATCCATATGTAGATGTGCATGAAGAATTTTCATCGCAATCAGACATCATTCAGGGGAGATAATTGGAATTAGACTTTTTAAATACATTATTAAATGGGAGATCCCCTAAGCACAACTCCTCCTAAACTGCTTGTAGATTTTGATGAAACTTTACATGAAGAAAGTACGTCATCTGTTGATTTGCATGAAGAATTTTTATTGCTCTTGGTTATCATTGAGGGGAGATAACTGGACTTCAGATTTTGTTATAGTACAGAGACCAATATGAAGCGAGGGATATCCTTTTGTGAGCTCGCTCACAGTATTACTTGTTTTTACCTGGAAACCAATCCAGGCATTGGCAGCAATGACAGAGTAAGCTATCAATGCTAAATTTGTATGAGCATCTTCAGTTCTCTGGAAATAAGTTAAAATTTGGTATGCATTCTAACCAATAGAAGCTACATGTAAGCTGAGTTGCATCCAATCATTTGGACATTGTTTTGTTTTTAGTAAGAGAGGGGCAATATTGTAAACACCTTGTCTGTTTTTTGTTCTTAATTTTGATGAAATTTGGTATGTGTATGTCCCTGTATCAGCCTATCACAGCTGTATTCCCATTTTTTAGTGAACACAAATTTTAAGCTCAATTTGAGGAAATTTAGAATGCATGCAAAATGAAATTTGGAATATTATAGTTGTCCCTTGCAGCAATACGTCTTTCAATTAATCCATGTGTGCATCCATCCATGCATCACACTTAACAGATTTCTCAACCACTACTTAGCCTAGGCTTTCTTTATTTAGTATGCAGATTTAGGTAGGGGTATCATATGGTGGGATGTGTTCCAGGCCTGTGGCTAACCTACTTCAAGTTTTACAAGCTGACTTAAAATTTGTTAAGGGTAAAAGATAAAAAGATATTTGGTATGCAGCTTCAGCCTTCAGGTGGTGGTCCCATGCGGTGGGACGCATTTCCGGGTCTGTCACCTACCTACTTCCTGTTTAACGAGCTGACTTAGAATTTATGCTGCTAAGTTTGAGACACAGGAATTCCATTCTTGTCATTAACTTGAATCAGCATACACCTTTATGTTTATGGCCAAACCACATAAAATTATGTGGATTTAACATATAGGTATATATTCCTATCACTTAGGTTAAGCTCTTTGTAAAGGTCTAATAAATTGGAAACTAGATGTTAGGGTCTCTAATATTTCCCAATTAGATGTTTCTTGGGATTCATGACACCACCCAAAAGAAATTAAGTCATTGATACCTATAATACGCATAAACTATTTTGGTAAAGTTCTTGGCCAGTGTCCATAACTTGGATTCTAGATGTTGGAGGTTAATGATATTTCACCACTAGATGTGTCTTGTATAACATGTCACCCGCCACTAGAATTTAGGTAACTATGACCAATATTTTACACATGAACGACTTTGGTTAAGTTTTTGGTTAAGGTCCATAACTTGGATATTAGATACTAGAGGTCAGTTTCATCACTAGATGTGTCTTGGGTAGCATGATACTAACCTCTAGAAATTAGGTTAATGTGACCTATATTTTATACATGAAAGACTTAAGTTATTTCTAGTTTAAGGGTATATCTCTGATACTACATGTTAGGGTCAATGGTATTTCACCACTTGATGTGCCTTGGGTAATAAGACACCACCCATTAGAAATTGGGTCACTTTGTCCAATATTTTATGCATAAACAACTTTTATTAATTTCTTGGTAAATTTCCATATCCCAGGAATAACATGCAAGACATACTTTAGTGCTTACTCTCGATCTTGTTGGGTTTAATAAACAAATATGAACATATAAAAATAAGATGATTGTACTTTTTTTAAGGATGGTACTTGGTACAGAAACAAGGAACATTCCAATAGAAAGAGAAACTAATGGGTTACATCGTCAGCCAGAGCCAATGTCAAATGGTAGGTATATGTGAATCTTGGGAAATTTGAAAGATATTTAGTACAAGGTACACTATCCTCTTTGTGAAAGACAGTCCCACTTACTAATTTCTCCTAAGAAAGCATTTTGAAACTATTTTCATTTGAAAAAATATTTTTCATTTAAAAAAAAGAGAGATTTCAATTTTTAGCTCACCTGGCCAAAGGCCATGTGAGCTATTGCCATCACTTGGCGTCCGTCGTCGTTAACTTTTCTTCAAACTTCTTCTTCTCTGAAATGGCTGAACAGATTCGAACCAAATTTGGTCTGATGGTACCTTAGGGTATCCCCCACAGAACTGATGTGGGGATTTTTGATTCGTAGAAAAACATGGCCACTGTTGCTAAAAATAGACCAGGGGGGTCAGACTACTGTTTTTGGCCTGTAAATCAAAAAGTATAACAGATAGATGAAATCTGATGCCACCCTACTGCTTCAGCATTAAAAGCTCTACATAAGTCTCCATTTGATCCAAGTTGTCAGATGACCCCTTATAAGGGTTACAGCCCCTTAAAGGTGAAAAATAGCGTTTTTTCATGTTTTTGCCCTGTAGTATGAAAACTATTGCAGATAGAGAAAAGCTGTTGCTTGCTTAAATGTTCAGCTCATTTAGCTCTACAAAAGTCTCCATAGGGTGGAAGTTGTCAGATGACCCCTTATAGAGGTTACGGCCCCTAAAATGATGTTTTTTTCATGTTTTTGGCCTATTGAATGAAAACTTTTGCAGATAGAAAGAAGCTGTTGCTTGCTTAAATGTTCAGCTCATTTAGCTCTACAAAAGTCTCCATAGGGTCGAAGTTGTCAGATGACCCCTTATAGGGGTTACGGCCCCTGAAATAATGTTTTTTCATGTTTTTGGCATATTGAATGAAAACTATTGCAGATAGAAAGAAGCTGTTGCTTGCTTAAATGTTCAGCTCATTTAGCTCTACAAAAGTCTCCATTGGGTCGAAGTTGTCAGATGACCCTGAATAGGGGTTATGGCCCCTAAAATAATGGTTTTTTTTTCATGTTTTTGGCCTATAGAAAGAAAACTATAGCAGATAGAGAAAAGCTGTTGCTTGCTTAAATGTTCAGCTCATTTAGCTCTACAAAAGTCTCCATAGGATCGAAGCCGTCTGATGACCCTTAATAGGGGTTACGGCCCCTAAAATAACCTTTTTCATGTTTTTATACGACGGCAAAATTTTTGCGATCGTATAATGTTATGGCGATGTCGTCGTCGTCTGGGGACATTTGGTTTCCGTGCGATAACTTGAGTAAATATTAACCAATTGTTATGAAATTTTGATATGATATTTGTAACCACTAGAGGAAGGTTCCTATTGTATTTGGGGTTGGTGGCCCCTACTGTTTTAGAAAAAAGGGCCAAAAGGGGCTAAAACGGGTGTATTGTCAAAACTGTTGTAGAATGTTAATTATTCATTCGATTTTGAAAATTCTTTTTTTTATTGAATTCCTTATTAAATTCTGTCAACTAAATGTGTCAAAGGTTTTGATGTATATTGTACTGTTATGATGCTAAAGGGGGCCAAAGATGGGCCATGCCCAAAAAATCAACTTTTTTATTTCTGGTCCGATTTTCAAAATTTTTTTTTCATTGGAATCCTTGACAAAATCCCTGACTGCATTTTTCAATCAGATTTGCAATATCTCTTACCGTTTTTGAGATATTAGGGGTCGAAGGGCCGAAAAACGCCATTTTTTTAAGTAGGTAAAGGCAAATGGTTTTACACAAGAAATTTATCTGTAGTGGGCCAGCCAATTGTTATGAAGTTTTAATATGATGATAATATCTACTAGAGGAAGCTTCTTATCACATTTGGGGTTTGTGGGCCTTGTTATTTTAAGAAAAAAGGGCTGAAAGGGGCTTGAACGGGTCAAACTGTAAATGAATATTGAAATAAGATTTTTTCTATTAGATGTTAATGAAATTATATATGTGTCAAATATGCATTTTAGATTAAACCTCAGGATGCATGTGTCAAAAAGCTTTGTAAGTCCACCATGGGCTGCATGTGACCAAAGCAATAGACTATCCATTTTGGGCCTCCAATGTGCAGGGTTCAAATTGTTGCGGTCGTATCATGCTGCGCTCGGCGTAGCTTTTTATTGGCCTTTAGAATGAAAACTATAGCAGATAAAGAAAAGCTGTTGCTTGCTTAAATGTTCAGCGCATAAAGCTTTACAAAAGTCTCCATAGGGTTGAAGTTGTCAGATGACACCTTATAGGGGATACGGCCCCTAAAATAACGGTTTTTTGTGTTTTTGGCCTATAGAATGAAAACTATAGTAGATAAAGAAAAAACTGTTGCTTGCTTAAATGTTCAGCTCATTTAGCTCTACAAAATATAGGGTTGACACCAAGACCAGGTGAGCGATTTAGGCTCCTGGGAGCCTCTTGTTAAAAGATGTAACATTAGTGTATTGACATGTTATTGATATATCATTTTTGTTAGCATCTATAAATTTTTTCCAGGTTTTGCGCCTTCAACAATTCAACAAGATGGAGGCAGCATTACACAGCCAAACACAAGGCTAATGATGGAAAATAATGTAGTCTCACAGCAAGACATATCTAGATCAAATGTTGCAGATGAGTTACCCCAAAGTCTACCCCAGCCTTCTCCAATGACACCTTTTTCATCCAAACCTCCTGTCACAGATTGTGCAGAACAGCTGGGAATTGTATTGGAACGACCTAAATACCCAGCTTATGCCCAGTTAAACATCCGAGTCAGTACATTCCAAGGCTGGCCAGGATACCTTGATCAGTCACCAAGAGACATGGCACTTGCTGGATTCTTTTATGCTGGTAAGTTGGTTTAGATATATTTATATAGGAGTGCCTACTTAAAATGGTTTACATCCTTCCATTACACTTTTGTGGACACATCTCTTCTGAAACCACTCAACAGTCTTTACTGAAATTTTGTAGGATTGTTTACAATCATATGTAGTTATTCATAGCATAACACCATTATGATTTGACAAATTTTATAGGAGTTTTATTGACCTTTTGTACTTAGGAACACTTTGTGGGCGCTACTCCTGAGACTGCTGAACTAATTTTACTACTACTTGGTACTTCAGATCGTAAATCATGATACGTAGTTGATAATTTGCAACATAATTTTGATTTGACAAATTCTCCATGAGTTTTGGGACTTGATTAAAACACATCTGTCATCATGTCCTTTAACCTTAACCCAAATTTTTACGTTTCAGTGACTTTGTGAACTCAGGTCTTTATTTCTGGCCATTAACTTCATCATGTTGTTCATTGTAAAAAATTTTGTTGCAAATGAATTCTTAGCAAGTATAATATCTGGGCATCTGATATTTGGAAAAACAGAGAGTGTTCTAGGCAACAGCCACATACCATGTAACATTGACCACATTTCCTTGCTTCATTGACTCTGGCAGTAACTTCTTTGTATAAGTTTTATGGCAAATAAATTTCTTGACAAGTATAATAGCTAGGCATTTGATATTTGGTATATTGACAGTAAGGGTCTATGCAACTGCCATATACCATGAAACCTTGACACTATTTCAGGCTTCTTTGGCTCTGTGAACATATTTCTTTTTTAGCTCACCTTGCCGAAGGCAATGTGAGCTCTTTTGCCATCACTTGGCATCCGTCGTCCGTCGTTCAACTTTTCATAAATCTTCTTATCTGAAACCGCTTAGTCAAATTTAATGAAACTTGGTAGGGTTGTTCTGTAGTATGTCCTCTACAAAACTGTCGTTGGAAATTTTGATTCTACAATATACATGGCCACCATGGCTAAAAATAGAGCATAGGGGTAAAATGCAGTTTTTTTGCAAATTACTCAAAACCCATAACAGATATCCAAATTCTGGCATTGGTTAAAGTTATCAGCACCTCAAGATCTACCTGCCCAGAAATTTTCAAGAAGATCCAACAACTGATGTAGGAGTTATTGCCCCTTTTCTGGATTTTTTTCAAATTTTTTACTTATTTAGCCCTATATCTTGAAAACTATACAAGATATTTCAAAAATTTAAATTGCATATGACTAAGCACATCAAGATCTACAAAAAATGTAACAGAGTCAAAGTTGTAGGATCGTTCTTTTAGGAGTTTTTAGCTCACATGACCCGAAGGGTCATGTGAGCTATTGTCATCACTTGGCGTCCGTCGTCCGTCCGTCGTCCGTCGTCTGTCGTCCGTCGTCCGTCGTCCGTAAACTTTTTGAAACGTTAACTCCTCTGACACCATAAGTCCAATTGCAACCAAACTTGTATGGTTGTTCATTAGCATTCGGTGCTTAGAACTGATGTGGGGATTTTTGATTCGTTGTAAAACATGGCCGCCATGGCTAAAAATAGAACATAGGGGTAAAATGCAGTTTTTTGCAAATAACTCAAAAACGGCTACAGATATCAAAATTCTGGCTGGGTAAAAGTGATCAGTTTTTTGCAAATAACTCTAAAACATAAAACAGTGACAGATTTCAAATTTCGCACCTGTTTAGCTCAATATCTTGAAAACTATACAAGATATTTGAGAAATTTAAATTGCATATTGTTAAGCACATCAAGATCTACAAAATATATAATAGGGTGAACGTTGTAGGACCTTTCCTTTGAGGAGTTATTGCCCTTGGAACGTCACAATTGAGCATTTTCCTTATATTGAAAATGTTTAACTCCTCTGACATTTTAAGTCCAAATGGAACCAAACTTGGTATTATTGTGTATTATTATTAGGTGTATAGAACTGATGTAGGGATTTTTGATTGGTTGTAAAACATGGCCGCTGTGGCTAAAAATAGAACATTAGGTTAAACTGCATTTTTTGCAAATAATTCAAAAAGGGTGACAGATTTTTAGATTTTGATTGAGAACAAAAGTGATCAGCACCTTTAGATCCACCATATTGTCAGATGACCCCCTTATTAATCTTATGACCCTTTCAACGTTAAATAGATTTTGCCTTATAACCTTTACTTCAGGCACATATGTCAGGTGAGCGATTCAGGCTCCTGGGAGCCTCTTGTTATTTTCACAGCTTTTTGTTCAACTTTTCAAAAATCTTTTTCCCTGAAACCGCTTGGTCAATGAAATGAGACTTGGTAGGGTTGTTTTGTAATATGTGGTCTACAAAATAGTCATTCGAAATTTTGATTTGACAAAAAACATGGCCGACAAGGCTAAAAATAGGACATAAGGTTAAATTGCAGTTTTTGCAAATTGCTCAAAAATGGTAACAGATATTAAAATTCTATTTGGGTAATAATGATCAGCACATCAAGATCTACCTGCCCTGAAGTTTTGTCGAAGATCTGACAATAGTTGTTGGAGTTATTGCCCTTTTTTTCTTCAAATTTTTCTCTTTTTAGACTAATATCTTGAAGACTATACAAGATATTTGAACAATCTAAATTGCATACGGTTAAGCACATACAGATCTTAAATTATGTTATGGGGTCAAAGTTGTAAGACCTTTGTTGATAGGAGTTGTTTCCCTTAGAATATTAAAATGGATAATTCCACAGAGTAGCAGTCCTTTGTTAAAATATCCAGCTTATAAGTATCATCCAATACAAGGTGAGCGATTCAGGCTCCTGGGAGCCTCTAGTTTCTCCCTGTAAACATCTTTGTAAGACTTTTGTGGTAAATAACTAATTGAAAAGCACAATAGCTAGACATCTGATATTTAGGAAATCAAGGTATTATAATCAAGGGTGTGTGTGTGTTTAGTCTTAATTTTCTCAGTGACTAATATATCTAGAATCACTTCAGTTGGTCTACTTTGGTGGACAATTGTCATTCATGACCTTGACTTTAATAATTTCTGATCTCAAGACATTATTAAGGGCTTTGGTAAACTTGACATGTGTTTTGTTATGGTGTCAACAGGCGAGACATACTTTAAGTAGCCACACTTTGTCAGTATATACAGCTGATTTTAGGTTAAAATCAGTTTCATCCTTTTGGGTGACATCAAATCTTACGCAACATTGAATAGTGTTCACTCACATGTTATATAAGAGAAACAATAGGGATATCTTGTCCTTCTGCATGAAAATGTACTGCCAAGCTTCTTATGTGTCAATATGATAAGGTTTGTCATGAAATGTTGTATGTGGTTGATCAGCTGATGGCTCTTTAGTACATAATCATTAATACTTACCTTTCAGTCAGAAACACACGAATGTTTCAGACAGCCATTAAGAAAAAACTTTATCCGTAACAAAATTAGTCAATAATGAAATGGAAAGATCATTTATATCTTTCAAATGGTTAAAGCTATGCCCCTCCCTTGGAATTAAAGATTTTTTTTTAAACTTTAGAAATGCTATTGGGTTAAATACATCATATATTATTGTCCAGATTCCCCCCAAAATTTGAACTTATTGAACAGGTTTGTCTACTTAAACTTAAAAACATAAAATGGATCTCCCACATGTGAAGTTATAGCGAGCATCGCAGATGCGAGCCCTACGGCATTGTGCATGTTTTGAGATGTGCCAGAAATATACTGACGAGAAAACCGGAACAGGTTTACTTTTACAGAGTGAAAAAATTAATAGGCTCGGAGCAAGTAAAACAATCAACCCTCTGGGCTTATAAGAATCAACATAATCTGTTTTGCAACAATAAAAAAAATAGAAATTCAAAAACAGCGATAAAACCCTCATTCATCCACTTGTTTATTTTTACACACAGATTTTTATTCAAACACCATTCGGTCTTTTCCGCTGAAAAACGATTTTCCGGAAATTACCGAGCTAGCTTTTGGCAACACCGTCCCATTGACTAGTCATACCAAATGCATGTAACTGACCAAGCTTTGTTAAATTCTAAGTAAGATAAAGAAATACATTAATTTACTGAATAAAACCTACCCATAATAATAAATAAAAGGTTCTTACCTGAAAATGAAAGAAGAGTCCCATCCTGTGGGGTTTCACTCACTTTCCTCAATCATGCATGATATTTTACTACACCGTTTTTTCCGCCAGGTGTCTTAATGTACTTTCTGTTACCAATATTTCAAATAAAACACTGATACTCAGAAAATATCACAAAACCTGACAGAATCTGAATGTTGTTTTGGTCTGCTGAAGAAGCGCGAAATACTCTGACAAGGAAATGACATCACGTAATCCACAAAGGGATAATTTCGACAAATCGTCCCCGCTAAATGTCGTCCCAGAATGTTACAGGATTTATTATTTGCACAAATATTAAATTGAATTTTTAATAGGTACTTATTGAGCCCAGATATTTTAACAATAACTTTCCCAAGTGCATGCATATGATTTACCTAATTCCTTTTGTTAAAGTTCCCTCTTTATGTTACACTTAGCAGGTCGAGCACATGGATTTATTTTTAAAAGGTTTATAGGTTTTCGATGCTCGCTAAAAAGGTAGGGCTTTAATCATATTAGATTGTAAATTTTTGTTAATAAGGGTTAGAATAAAAACAAACTTTAAAACCTGATATTTTATGGTTTTAATAAACATTCCAGAAAAGCTGCATTCAAACCAGTTTTAAATAGTGTACATTTGCTTATTCAAATTCACCTATTCAAAAATAATACTATTTATCTGTTTTTAGGCTACAATGACTATTGTCGTTGTTTTTATTGTGGAGGTGGACTCCGTAACTGGGATGCTGGAGATGACCCATGGGTAGAACATGCCAGATGGTTCAATAAATGTGCTTTCATTATCCAGAACAGAGGAAAGAGATTCGTTGAAATCATAGAAAAGAGACAAGCTGAAATGGTATGATATATGGTGGCAATTGGGTGATGTAAACTATATTTAGTTTTATTAACACCTCCATATCTAAACAACTATAGGTTGATGAAACTTGGTATGCATAATCCACGGTAGCAGCATATCACAATTGCATCCCCATCTTTTGACCTTTGACCTTGATTTTCCAGTTGAGTGAATTTGTCATTTTCAATAAATTAGGCGAGCAATGTTAAGATTTATTAGCACCCCCATATCAGAAGAACAGTAAGTCATTAGTTGGTGAAACATGGCATGCATTTACCACAGAAGCGGCTTATTACATTTGCATCCACATCTTTTCACTTTGACCTTGATTTTCTGGTTGAGTGACTTTGACATTTTAAATAAATTATGCTAGCAATGGTAAAGTCCATATCTCAAGAACAGTGAGTCATAAGTTGATGAAACTTGGTATGCATATACCCTGGTAGCAGCTTATCACACCTGCATGCCCATCATTTGACCTTGACTTTGATTTTAAGGTTGATTGACTTTCGCATTTTGATAAATTACACTAGCATTGTTAAAAAAAATTAAGCATCTTCACCTTTTAAAAACAGCAAGTTGGTGTGACTTGGTAGGCATATCTCACAGTATTGTTGAACGGTTGCACTACTTTTTTTCTCAGTTTTCTCAGCAACTGCTAACCACAGCCACTTGATATTTGGTATACAGCATCAGGATGGAGTCATTTAAAGTGGGATTTGATTTCAGTTGTGTTGCTCACTTATTTCCTTTTAAGTGAAATTTAGTCATTTGACAGATTTTTTTATTGATTGCCTTTGATGATTTTGTCAATAGTCATTACAATAGTAATGTTTAAGTTTTATTGGTACCTTCATACCTTTGGGATTGATGAAACTTGGTGTGCCAATGCATCAGTGCTGGATCATGAGAGATGCACCCTAATTTTTTAGATTTTCTAAGCAACTGTCACTTCCCCATGTGACCCTGAACTTTTTTCAGGCTGTAAACTTCTTTGTAAGTCTTTTATTAGCTCGCCTGACCCGAAGGGTCATGTGAGCTATTGTCATCACTTGGCGTTCGTCGTCCATCCGCCGTCCGTCATCCGTCGTCCGTAAACTTTTTAAAACGTTAACTCCTCTGACACCATAAGTCTAATTGCAACCAAACTTGGTATGGTTCTTTATTAGCATTCGGTGCTTAGATCTGATGTGGGGATTTTTGATTGGTCGTAAAACATGGCCACCATGGCTAAAAATAGAACATAGGGGTAAAATGCAGTTTTTTGCAAATAACTCAAAAACAGCTACATATATCAAAATTCTGGCATTGGGTAAAAGTAATCAGCACCTCAAGATCTACCTACCCTGGTATTATGAAGAAAATCCAACAACCCATGTAGGAGTTATTGCCCTTTTTGTGGATTTTTTGCAAATTTTGCACCTGTTTAGCTTAATATCTTGAAAACTATACTAGATATTTGAGAAATTTAAATTGCATGTTGTTAGGCATCAAGATCTACAAAATATGTAAAGGGTCAACGTTGTAGGACCTTTCCTTTTAGGAGTTATTGCCCTTAGAACGTCCAAATTGAGCATTTAAAAAGCATTTCCTCATTACATTGAAAACGTTAACTCCTCTGACACTTTAAGTCCAATTGGAACCAAACTTGGTATTGTTGTTTATTAGCATTAGGTGTATAGAACTATGGTAGGGATTTTTGATTGGTTGTAAAACATTGCCGCTGTGGCTAAAAATAGAACATTAGGTTAAACTGCATTTATTTTGCTTATAACTCAAAAAGGGTGACAGATCTAAGATTTTGATTGAGAACAAAAGTGATCAGCACCTTAAGATCCACCATATTGTCAGATGACCCCCTTATTAATCTTATGACCCTTTCAACGTCAAATAGATTTTGCCCAATAATCTTTACTTCAGGCACATATGTCAGGTGAGCGATTCAGGCTCCTGGGAGCCTCTTGTGGAAAATTTATTTCTTGAAAATATAACAGCTTGTCATCTGATATAAGGTTTACAGACAGTTGGGGTTACGGTCTACGTAACTGTGACCATAACTTGTGACTTTGATCTTATTTCATGCTTCAGTGACTTTGTGAACTACTTGATATTATTAAAGAATTATTGCATGGCATCTGATATTTTGTGTACAGACTGTTAAGGTTATGGTGTACTCAACTGTCACCATTCCATGTGACTCTGACCCCATTTTCATGTTCCAGTGACTCTATGACCTTAGGTATTTTTTCAGGCACTCAGTAAATTTATTTAAAAGACTTTTGTGGAAAATGAATTACTTGAAAAGTTGACATTTTTGGAGCAGAAATTTTAGTTTCTTTGTATTATTCCTAAGTAGATGGATTGTATGAAAATAATTTTTTTTACAAATAAGTGAACATGAAACATGAAAGACACTTTTAAATTTTCAGTTGTTAGGTTACAGATTTTAAAACACATGTGAAAAATGACAAATATGCTTACTGTAATACCCATTTTTTGCCAGATTTCACATAGTGAAAATCTGGGTATAAAAATGGTGAATGTCAGGCGGCTGGTAGGTGGGGAACAAATCTTTGTAACAATTTTCTCAGCAACTACTAATTTCAGCCACTTTATATTTTTAATACAGCATCAGTGTAGGGTTCCATAATGTGGGATTTGATTTCAGGTCTGTCGCTCACCTACTTCCTCTTTAACGAAATCCGGCTGTCTTTACTACTATTTTATTACTTTTTTAAAACAGAGAAAATATTATATCTTTATGTACCATGTTGATAAACTTGAGTTTGTTTTGATTTCCCTTTATCTAACAACTTTTGCTTTTGAGATTGTTAAAAGACCCTCTTCTCACCATTAGGCAAATTTTATGTAAAAAAAACTTATTCACTTGAATCTACATTGAAAGTGGTTTCATCTGTATAATGTGGAAGTTTTTCTTTATTTTTAAGGAATCCTCTGGACAGGCAGGACAGACAATTGATCGCAAAACAATGGCTTCAGCTGATACAACTGAAAATGCACCACAGCCTTCAACCCAAAGCTTAGCTGCAACCCAGACACTAACATCATTTGCTAACCAATGTTTGCATTAATTCTGTCCTATTCTTAGAAAAAACTATTTCTCACAAGGTTCTAATTTCTGTGGAGTTTTCTATACCCCTTCTACAAAGGTAGAGAGGCATTTAGTGTTTGGATTCATTTGTCCATTTATCTCTCTGTTCATTCATTGTCCTTTCCAAATTGGGTTTCCTTTCAGGTTCAAAGCACTTGACAATGAAGGAACTATGGTAAGATCAATGAAATTTTATACACATGTACATCAGATAAGGCCAATATAAAAAATATAGATTCTTATCCCCTCCTACCCCAATTTTTTCAGCCCCCTTAAAAAAATTTAATTTGAATTTTTGGCAAAATATGCCCAGTTTTTTTTCAATTTCCTATACTATATATAGATTATTAAACAGGGTTTTCCATATCAAGTCGCATATCATTCCGAGACTCCCATATTAGGTCAAGGCGGGAGCCGAGACATAATATGGGCCAGAATGGGAGATAACCTATGTAAACTGAAAAGAGGGAATAATAACTTATCTTTTATTTTTGTTTGGGCTAGAGTTATCTTTCTTTTCCTAATAGTTAGCCAATATGTTAGTTTTCCCGCCAAAAAGTCACATGATCACAGCTCAAATGTAAACAAACACACTTGATCCTTCATTAGCATTGCAGAAGTTCTGTCATCAAATATTCAAACTTTATTGTATGTTTTATGTTCTTTTTGTGGATTAAACTATTTCTAAGTTGAAGGTAAATATCAATATTCTTTTTCTTTCAATAAAACCTTTGAATAAACCACATGGATGCATGTCATTCTGGACACGTGCCAGCAATTTTTTATTTACATTTTCTCCATTTTTGATTGGTTGATACTCCTGTTTTACCTTGTCGGCAAATTTCTTTCATGTTTGCTGGTCACCTATCGATCTATGGTTTTAATTGGCTTGGGTTATAAAAGTGTCACTCAATGTCTTCATTTAATTAGTAACAAAAGACCTAATTAAACATGGAATTTTTTGAAAATTGCCGACCACCTTACCAAAATGAAAGGTGGTCGGCTCTGGAAAAAAGGTGGTCGGCACACCCGGCTTAAATGGCGAATGGAGAACACTGTCTTATACTTTTTGAGCTATAACCTAACTTGAGGCTCCCAGGAGCCTAAATCGCTCACCTGATATCTTATGCTAAAGCCCCTTACCTAGTGTGCAACATGGTCTACATGTACTTGGTATGTAACATTACAGAAACTAGTTAGGATAGAAAACACTATTAAGATCAAGAATACAAAGTTACAAAGCTTTCCATTTGAAAGAAAAAAAACCAAACAAGTTAAAATTGATTATAAACACTTAAAAGGATGATCTGACAATTTTGACCCTGACATCTTTTTTGTAGATCTTAATGAGCTGAACAACTTTGCAATGCTAACTATTCCTGTAACTCTTATTGCTTTTAAGATTAAGTTCAAAAACTGTGAAAATGGTCAATTTTGACGATTAAGGGGAAATAACTCCTAAAAGGAGTCTTCCCACAACTTTGACTCAATTGAGGCGTTTGTAAAGCTTTTGATGCTGAAGAAGAAAGGTTGCTTCGGATTTTCTCTATCTCTTATACTTTTTGAGCTTCAAGCTAAAAACTATGGTCTAAAGTTTCAAAGCAATCCCATCAGCGGTTTCAGAGAAGAAGATGTTTCAAGAAAAGTTAACGGACGGACGAATGACGGACGCTTAATGATGAAAATAGCTCACATGACCCTTCGGGTCAGGTGAGCTTAAAAGACACTGAGTCTCGCTTGGTTTGCTCGTTCAAATCCTCTTTATTTGGTAAGTTTTCTCAGTAAGTTTTACTCAATACATTCCAACTGATAACAAGAGGCTCCCAGGAGCCTGAATCACTCACCTGATCTCTTATGCCAAAGTTTGAATAAATTTCACAAACGTTCAAGTATACAAAGTTGCAAAACAATCCCTTTAGTGGTTTCAGAGAAGATTTTTGGAAATCAGTTTAAATTGATAGCGAGCATAGCTCGCAAGCGGGCACAAAATGCCCCCTCGAGCGGAGAGCTCTACTGTATTTGTTTCCGCGAGAAATTTGCTAATGCTGATTTAGATTTTTTATGGTCCGGAAAGGGTTATTATCTTTACAGGGCCGGAGTGAATGTTAAAATAATTTATAATAAAGGAAATAATGCTTAAAAAAATAATAAATTGCGCTTTTTACAAGAAAATAAAGGTAATAACAAAACTACCGAACTTGAATGATCAATCTCATAGTCCAGAGAAAATGACAAAAACGAATCAGTCATACCGGAGAACTGGTGGATCGCAATGGTCCTGACTTGGTACAGGCATTTCAAACGAAATGGTGGGTTAAACCAGGTTTTATGGCGCCAAACCTCCCTCTTCCATTGCGATCTTAGGATCAGGTAATGACCATAGAACACAACATAGTTGTGAGACACAATAGGGATATTGAGGTGATCATCTCAGTACAGCAGACCAGTCAAACACTAATTAAAACAATTAACTATTATATCTTTTAACTCAATTTTGAACTTTTCTACTAGTGGCTGATAACGAAGAAAGAATTTTTTTAGTGATCGTATGAGACGTATTTTCTTATAGCCCTGCTTCAAAAGTCGGTCACGAAGAAACCGGTGTCTGATCAAAAAATCTGTGAAATGTGTGCAAGCTCTGGCATATCGAATAAGTTGAGAAATATAAACACCGTATGCAGGAGAAGTAGGTATATTGCTCTGTAGATTAGGAAAATTAATAATTTGAAAATTAAAATCGTCTCGTTTATCGTAAATTTTTGTACTGAGATGACCACCTGGGTCAAATTCGAGGTGCAAATCCAAGAAAGACGTGAAGCAATTAGATTCGGTGGTCTCTTTAATCTCCAATTCCGGAGGATATATTGAAGGAATCCAACTACCAAATGAAGTGTTATTGACAGAAAGGACATCATCAATATATCTGAATGTAAGATTAAATGATCGTGCCTCTTTCATCTTCTTGTCCTTTACGAGTCCCTGAAGAAATTCAGTCTCGTAAGAGTATAAAAACAAATCGGCGAGAAGAGGAGCACAGTTTGTGCCCATTGGAGTGCCGATTTGTTGTTGAAAAATCTCTCCTCCGAAGGTGACAAATATGTTGTCAATGAGGAAATCAAGCATACTGCAAACTTGTTCCAGTGTGTAACAAATTTTATCTTTGAAAGATGTTTTGGAAAAGAATGTAGAATAATAACCCAAAACAACAAAATTCCTTGAGTTTGAAAAGGCTTTTTCGAGAAGTTTTTTTTCAGGCGACATTTTAGTTTTTCGTGTGGCAAGGTAGTGTATAAAGTTGAAAAATCGAACGTTTTCAAAGAGTGAACCTCAGAAAATGATCTAGATTTAAAATGATCTAACAAATCTTTTGAGTTTTTAAATAATATTCTTAAAATAATAAATACACATAAGCTGCTCGTTTCGTCTTCGTTATATGCACATACGAAACTAACGTGTCTCGAAGCTTAATCGCCCCATACCATCTCGCCCCAAAATAAGCAAATGGAAATATTGGAAATTAAATGATAGCGATAGCCCTGAATGTCGACATTTAGAACAAAATATGAATAAAAAATATATATGAAAAAAATTGTTAGAAATGGAAAAACTTGTATACCAAATAAACTTATGAATTTTGTCATTTTACACATTTTTATTTTTTCACATATTTTCAGGCTATGCTCGCATTTAGGCAATGCCTACTCCATATTAGAAAAAACAGTTAAAGAGCAATAACTCCTGTAAGGACCTTTTGACGCTGAACAAGAAAAGTTGCTTCTGATTTTCTCTATCTCTTATACTTTTCGAGTTGTAAGCCAAAAACAATGGCCTGAACCCCCTGTTCTTTTTTTTTAGCAATTGCGGCCATGTTGGTTGGTTGACGTGTATATAATTCACAAACTTGGTAGAGGACATCCTAATGATCAAGTATACCAAGTATCAATGCATTCCCTTGAATGATTTCAGAGAAGAAGATTTTTGAAAATCAGCTAAAATTAATGAAAAAAAAAACAGATAAAGGGGGATAACTCTTAAACGGCTGATCTGACAATTTTGACCCTGGAATTTTTTTATAGATCTCAATGAGCTTAACAATTCTGCAATGCTAACTTTTCCTCTAGCTCTAACGGTTTTCAAAATATTGTCCAAAAACTGCAAAAATGGTCAATTTTGATGATTAACGGGCAATAATTCCTATGAGGAGTCGTTTCACAACTTCGACCCAATGGAGAGTAGAGCTTTTGATGCTGAACAAGAAGGGTTGCTTCGGGTTTTCTCTTTCTCTTATACTTTACGAGTTATAAGCCAAACACAATGGTCTGACCCCCCGTGTTCTATTTTTAGCAACGGCGGCCATGTTGGTTGGTCGACCTGTATATAATTCACAAACTTGGTAGAGGACATCCTAAAGATCAAGTATACCAAGTTTCAATGCAATCCCTTCAGTGGTTTTAGAGAAGATCTTTGAAGAAAAGTTAACGACGGACGGACTACCGATGGACAGAGGACGCCCGACGATGACAATAGCTCACATGACCCTGTGGGTCAGGTGAGCTAAAAACTATGGTCTGACCCACCCTGTTCTATTTTTAGTAACGGCGGCCATGTTGGTTGGTCAGCCTGCACAAATTTCACAAACTTGGTAGAGGACATACTAAAGATCAAGTGTACTAAGTTTGAAAGCAATCCCTTCAGAAGATTTTTAAAAATCAGTTAAAATTGATAGAAAAAACAGTTAAAAGGGGATAACTCTCAAACGGTTGATCTGAAAATTTTGACCCTGAAATCATTTTTGTAGATCTCAATGAGCTGAACAATTTTGCAATGCTTACTATTCCTTTAGCACTTACAGTTTTCAAGATAGACTCCAAAAACTGTGGAAATGGTCAATTTTGATGATTAAGGGGAAATAACTCCTATAAGGAGTCGTCCCACCGCTTTGACACAATGAAGACTTTTGTAGAGCTTTTGATGCTGAAGATTTTCTCTATCTATTATACTTTTTGAGCTATAAGCTAAAAACTATGGTCTGACCCCCCCCCCCTGTTCTATTTTTAGTAACAGCGGCCATGTTGGTTGGTCGATGTTCACAAATTTCATAAACTTGGTAGAGGACATCATAAAGATCAAGTGTACAAAGTTTCAGAGCAATCCCATCAGTGGTTTCAGAGAAGAAGATGTTTCAAGAAAAGTTAACTGACGGGAGCTAATAAAAGTCCAGGAATGGAATAATTGACTTCTTCCAAACATCTTAAACATTCATGGGATAAGATAGGAGCAATTTTTCTCTAATACATCTATCCTTAGACAAAAAACAATGACATGATATCTTAAATAAATGAAAATAGACCCTTTCAAGCTCATTAATTAATGTATATGTTAATTGACCTTCAACACTTTTTAGTAATGCCCCCGTCACACTGGATAAAGTTCGTACTACGTTCTTACTAAGTCCTAAAAAGGCATAAAACGTGGAAAGAACTTGATGAGCGTATTAAAGACGTATTAGAAACTTGTATGGTCGTAGTGCAAACTTTGATGGACGTAGTACGAACTTTCTTGGACGTAGTGCGAACTTCAAGAACGTGAAGGACGTGGAATAATTTTGAACATGTTCAAATCAAACGTAGTGAGGACATGGAGAAGTCAAAACGTAGTACAGACCTACTAAGAACGTATTGAGAACTTTATGATCGTAGCATGAACGTAGAGGGGACGTATCAAAAACTTCAAGGACGTGGCCTGGACGGTATGATTTTTTGTGCCGTTTTTGCTACGATTACACTACGTCCTTAAAGTTTGCACTACGTTCGCCGTACGTTTTCACTACGATTTCATATAACGGTACTTTTCGTTCAAGTTTGTAGCACGACCAAAAGGAAGTTTCTACTGCGTCCTTAACACGTCCGTACAGTTTTTACTACGTTGTCAGTACGTCCTAGCGGTTTTAACGCCGTTTCTAGTAAGTTTTTACTAGGTTTTCTGACAGTTCACATGAATTTGTACAAAAGGTTTTGATATGTATTTAAATAAATCGGTTGTCTCTTGCCCGCCGGAAGAGGATTCTTTTATTCTGCATTTAATACTCAAAGGACAAGATACATTTTTAAATCATTATTATACTTTGCCAATTTAATTAGTCAATAATACTGCCAAATCTGACATCTTTTTTTTTTGGTCAAGAATGGGGTTTTTCATTGACACTTTAGGAATAAGCTTGAATCATTTGTGGTTTTTTTTAATACAGGGCCAACAGCAAGCAGCAACCGCTGGTCACATTGAAGGCTGCTGGCTGTTTTCTGTTGTGGATTTTTTAAATTGTTGTTAATGTTGTAGGTTGTGTCGCGTATACTTATTCCACATCTCATTAATTTCTATCTACATAATTTACTGACTGAATCTGTATATCTACGAATGTTATATGATGCATACTGATAATTAGACATTTTTTTAGCATTTCTATAAACATGGTCTAAGGATGTACAACGGAACGATCCAAATTATCCTTAGTTGGGGAATGGATATGTTCTTGTCCATACTAATTTTCTATATCGTTTCGGGTTTTTTGTTTCATTTTGTCTTGGCTTTTTATAAAAATAAAAAATAAAAAAGAACATTTAAATAACGGTTCAAACATAGAAATGGCCGGATTTTGTTAAAAAGAAAGTAGATGAACGTCAGACTTGATATCAAATCCCATGTTATAGGAGCCCATGATGATGTTGTATCGCCTCTGGTGAGTAGTTAGAGAGAAAACTGGTACGAATCACTAAATTGTCTACTAATGAACATCTATATCAACAAATTAAAGTCAGTATACAAGAAGTAGATGAGCGACAAACCTGATATCGAATCATGCGTTATAAAAGCCAATGCTTACTAAATAAATCATGCACGTTGAAGAACTTTTTTGTTGAGTTAGATAATAGTAGGCTGAATGGGGCCCGCTACAATTGCAACACTGGTCGGCAAACTGCCAACAGGGGAGGGATTCACAAAAGCATCAAGCTTGTTTTTCATTCCAGAGTTAACCAATACGTTTATAAACTAAATATCAAAAGGCTATGATTAGTAAATGCTGAGGAAACTGGTAATTACAAAAAAGGTTCCCCGCCCAACCGACATTTACCATATATCCCTGGAATTTTCACTCCGTGAAATCTGACCATTTACATCTTGCTAGTATATTGTGTTAAATAAACATGCAGTATTTTTAATGCATACATATTTTACAGGAGGCAATTCCGGGCGAATAATTAAAATTCAATGCGTGGTATATACCCTGACCAATAAGAGATGCTTAAGACAAAAGATGTACGGCAACAATACAAAAAAAACAAAAAAAACAAAAACAGAATAAACATAACTAAAATCTTCTGGTTTAGACGGTACTTCGAATTACCGAAATGCCCGTAATTACCGAAATGCCTTTGAAATTACCAAAATGCCCAATAAAATTACCGAAATGCCCATTTAAGGGGGTGTTATAGAGGTTTATTTAATATTTACACTTAATATTGATATCGATTTTGACAATTTTAAAGCTTCTGATGAAGAAAGAATGTTTGTGATTAAAGTGATGACCATTAAATCCTTGTGAAACCCGCGGACTATTCTACATATGCCCGAGTCTCGTGCAGGATATTTAGGTGGTTTTAAACCTTTCTTGTTAATAATGTCTTAAAGCTTTTTTGTAAATATGTTTGTATGTTTCAAACTTTTAAAACATAAAAAATAAACATAAAAAATGTTTAAAATAATATCATTTTCACTATAAATACATCAACCTTAGATAAAGGGTGGAGGAGGTGGGGCCGGGGTCAATGCAGCCAGGATATTATTATATCTTGAAAGTCACAAGCCTTAGGATGCAGAGTGGCCCCATTGCTTAATCTAGATAGAATAGAATGCATAGAATAAACAAGAGTTAACACTAAAGTATGTCTCGCCTGCCGGCACCATCAGAAACAATTATTCTTTCTTACTTCCACTATATTTTGAATTTACATGGATTTTCAGTTTCTGAGATCAAAAAACGTTTATAGAACTTAAACATTGCAAATATATGCAATAAAAATAATCAAAATCACTCAACCGGAAAATCAAGGTCAAGGTCAAAAGATGGGGATGCAACTGTGCTAAGCTACTACTGGGGTAGCATACCAAGTTTCATCAACCTAGGACCTATAGTTCTTGAGATATGGAGGTGCTCGCAAAACTTTTCCATTGCTATTATATGTATTGAAAATTGTCAAAGTCACTCAACCAGAAAATCAAGGTCAAGGTCAACAGATGGGGATGCAACTGTGCTAAGCTACTACTGGGGCATATGCATACCAAATTTCATCAACCTAGGACCTATAGTTCTTGAGATATGGAGGTGCTCGCAAAACTTTTTCATTGCTATTATATGTATTGAAAATTGTCAAAGTCACTCAACTGGAAAATCAAGGTCAAGGTCAAAAGATGGGGATGCAACTGTGCTAAGCTACTACTGGGGCATATGCATACCAAGTTTCATCAACCCAGGACCTATAGTTCTTGAGATATGGAGGTGCTCATAAAACTTTTTCAAAAAGTTAACGTCGCCGTCGCCGCCGCCGCCGCCGCTGCCGGTAAAGTAACACCTATGTCCCGCTCTGCTTCGCAGGCGAGACAAAAATCAAAGTATATTTAAACAATCATAAATAGTAATTTTAGGAGGGGGGTTACTGCAGCCAAGATATTTTTTATCTTGCAAGTCACAAGCCTTGAAATGCAGAGTGGCTCTACCTCCTGTTTGCGGTTTATTTTATCATTTTTGTAAATTTGTTTTCGTTGTTTAATACATTTTTATAAAAAAGATTTTACCATGGTTAATTTTTACAACAATTCTTTAATGTTTGAGATTAACCAAAATTTAGAAAGTTTTCATTTTAAATTTTCATTAAAGTTTCACTTCTCTACTAAATAATTTTATTAAAAGAAATTTTCATGCTTACATTCCTTCAACTTTTGCCTAGAAGAGGCAGTTTATTCTGACAAATTCATTAGAAGGTAAAAGGTAGTTCGGAAAAAATACCACCTCTCATTCATATAGTAGTGATCACTATAAATATACATGAGACTTATACTGATCGGTAATATATAGGTCTTATTTGATAATCGAAATTTTAGTAATAAGAACATGATTTTAATATTTATTTCGTCTAAAGACACAAAATATGTGTTAAACTATGGATTGCGATTTTAGAATCCCTGTGCAACATAAACACAAAATAACACGATTGTGAAACACAACTTATGCAATTTTCATCATACACTAAGTTAGTTTGTCAAATATAGGTGGTTAAGGATGGGTTAATGATGCGTCATGCAGTAATTGCATGAGAGTTTTGTATAGCTAACCAAAATAAAAATCAGACATCGAACGTATGTCCAAGGTGATAGTGCTATCTTTGTTTTAAAACTGTGGCAAACTTCCTATAGACGTACTGGAAACGAGCTACATATGTAGTCACAGTACAGTCGCAGCAAAAACGTAGTTCGAATGTAATGAAGACGTGATGAACGTAGAAGACATGTAGTGAAAACGTGCTGAACGTAGAAGACACGTAGTAAAAACTTGATAGTCCTAGAAGGAACTTGGTTGTCAACTTGAAGGACGTTGCACGGTCTTTGTAAGGACGTAGAGAAGTCATATTGAAAACCTAGGAGCAATATTTCTATCCCGTTTGTACTGCGTTCTAAGAACGTACTAAGAACTTGGTGGTCTTCGTCCCAGTGTGACGGGGGTATAATATTACAAAATTTGAAGTGGTGCCATTTACATACAAATTGTTTGATGAATTGATACAAGAAGAAGAGTTAAGAGAAACAAAGTTAAAATTAGAACACTAGTAGGCCACTTTAGGTTCTTAAGATTCATGACACTGCACTTACTAATAATAAAAAAAGAAAAGTTTTTTATTTAACAGCAAACATACATATAATAGTAAAATATGCACAAAAACAATTTTAGTGGGTTATTGATTAAACAAAAAAATAGTAAACAAAAACATGTGAAAAAAACCATACAAGAAATAAAAATCATAAAATGTTTATCACAAAGCAATCTGTATAATTTTCTTGCTGATAATTTAAATTTAAAATTTTATCAATATACAATTTAGAATAGTAATGTTATGTTAGTTTCAAACCACTACTTTTATTAGTAAACATATTCTTATACATTGAGTTGTTAAAATGAAAAATAAACTGCAGTATTTGCAAAATTAAAAACCAATCAAAGTCAGTACAAATAGTAAATACATGGAACTTTATATCACCATATACAATGTTAACAGATAACACTAAATGTAATAAGAAGAATAAACTAAACCTATTAACCCAAAGTTTATAGAACTAATACTAAGTGCTTGTTGAACTATTATAACACAAAAAGAGCAGACTACGGTAATGGTTAGCAAAAAGAAGATACTGTACAAAATACATGTTAATCAAGTTGATAATATTGGTATAATTGCTAGACATATTTCATAAATTTAAGTTATGATGTAAAGAAGTGATGTGTACTATAAATAAGAAAATTTTGTACAGTTATGAAAATATAATTAATATAACTTTGAGCATATTGGGATACTGAAAAAAATATAAATAAAATATCCAGTATATAAGGATACTGTGTATACTATTTGAAAAAAAATAATATATAATAAAAAATAATCCAGTATATTGGGACACTGTATATACTATTTGAAAAAAGTATAAATATAGATGATGCATTATAGTAAAAAGTTGCAACTAGATAGATCTAATTTGCAAGAAACAATTGATAATAATAAAAAGTATCTTTTAATAGGAATGAAACATTTTAATTGAACTGAGATAAACTTCGATTATTCATTTTTCTAAATATAACAAAATAGTTATATGAGAATCCAAATACAGATAAAAAATATACAAACATGTTCCTTGTATTCTTTGACATAACATTATAAAATAAAACTAAATTAAATCAACAAACAAATTACAATATCCAATACCAATGGTGCCAATTCAAGAAAAAAAATCTATAGATTTATGTTACAATAAAAAAACACTATCTACACATTTTTTTAATTCAAAAATTACAATAGCTAATAAATATCACCTTACTGTTACCAAATTTTGTAGTGATACATCCATATTAAATCTAGGTAACTTTTTTGTTTGTGTAATTAAATTAATAAGAGTGTGTATTCTGCAACTTAATGTGTCATATGAATACATAGTTTTTCCCTCCAATTTTTATTCTATATCTTGATTGAATTAAAATTAAACAATCCTAAAAAGACATTGCAAAATCTTTTACATGAATTGGTATCAAAATATTTCAAAAGCACTATCATTTTGTCTATTTGCAAATAAATAACTAGTACATAAAAATGTATCATTGTAAGTATCAATTTCAAATAGAGATTTAGTCTGAGTAGCTGTTACCACTTGCAGAACAAGATCGATTTGATAATTCCATATGCAGTCAAGAAAATTAAAAGAGTGTTGATTTGTAAGTTGGCAATTATGTTCTTGTTAAAAGTATACAAAAACTGAAAATCAAATAATTATCCTCTCATTATTTTTACAACATAATATTAACAACTTCATAATGAATTGTGGAGGTTACAACAGATATATTTTGGGTTATTTTTTGTTTTCCTTAAACATTTTTAATCACTATCATCCTCATAGCAATAGTATAATTTTGGTTCTATTTGTCAGCGTTTTATTACAATCAATTTTTATGATGTTTTCTAAGTAATAAGATCAGAACATGGAAGTACAAAATGAAAAAATTCTATACTTCCATTAAATGAACTGTTTTGTTTCTTTAATCTTGACTGCATATGGAATTATTACAAAGGTGTTGTACATGCCATATGAAATAACAGCTGGTCAGTCAATAAGTTTTGATATTAAACAAGTGTGGCCACTAAAAGTATGTCTCGCCTGCCGGCACCATCACTAAATCAACTACCTAAGCTTTCATTTCTTGATATAAACACAAAAAGTGTCTGTATACCTAAAAACAGATGCCTAGTTATTATAATATTCAATTGTCCACACAAGTATTACAAAAAGTTTTCTGTCTGAAAAAAAGACCTAAGTTCACAGAGTCACTGGAGCGTAAAAATGAGGTCATGGTCACATGGCATGGTGACAGTTGCGTTATCCATAACCGCAACTGTCTGTTTACCCAATATCAGATGACTTTCCAGCAATTCATTGTCCATAAAAGTCTTACAAAAATTTTTTTTGGCCTGAAAAAAAAGACCTAAGTTCACAGTCACTAAAGCGTGAAAATGGGGCCATGGTCACATGGCATGGTAACAGTTGCGTAGACCATAACCTAAACTGTCTGTTAACCTAATATCAGATGCCTAGCTAATAGACTTTTCCAGCAATTCATCGTCCACAAAAGTCTTACAAAAAAGTTTACGGCCTGAAAAATGACCTAAGTTCACAGAGTCACTGGAGCGTGAAAATGGGGTCAAGGTCACATGGCATGGTGACAGTTGCGTAGACCATAACCTGAACTGTCTGTATACCAAATATCAGATGCCTAGCTAATATACTTTTCCATCAATTCATCGTCCACAAAAGTCTTACAAAAATGTTTACGGCCTAAAAAAGACCCAAGTTTACAGAGTCACTGGAGCGTGAAAATGGGGTCAGGGTCACATGGCATGGTGACAGTTGCGTAGACCATAACCTAAACTGTCTGTATACCAAATATCAGATGCCTAGCTATTATACTTTTCAAGCAATTTATTGTCCACAAAAGTCTTACAAAAAAGTTTATGACGCCGCCCCCCTCGCCGCCGGAAAGTAATACCTATGTCTCGCCTTCCACGACTATTCGTCGCAGGCGAGACAAAACCCACCACCTCTTGAAACAACACTTTAACTATTTATAGCCTTATATCAATACCCTTTTGACAAAAACAGCAAAGGAAGTCTGGTAACCTGTTTTGATTTGTCATCATCTGTAAACTCCTTCCTTTGTATTTATTTTACAGGCTGTTTCATTAAACCACATATGATAATAACACAAAGTATAATAACCCATAAACAATCCTTTTTGTAATATATTAAAAATCAGTTTTTTTATGGGTATTAAATAATCATAAAAACAAAGCAAAACAAAGAAATATTTACAACATATACATATTTAACACTAATCAAAAATAAAAGTTCATAAAAATATAAAGTCTATGTTTCAAACTTTTTACAGGTCATCTTTCAATTATATTGGTAGATAAAGTTTGTTTATTTCTACCTTTGACCTATAATTTTTACCATGCATTGTTCTATTTGATGATTTTTGTCTTTATTTTTCTCTGTTTTCTACATAAAAAAACCTTTTTCAAACAATGCTATCTTTCATTTCTATTGGTAGATTAGGTTTCATTATTTCTACCTTTGACAAATAATTTTGAAGATTCGTTTAACAATGCATTGTTTTGTTGGATGATGTCTTTTTCAGTACATATTGATGTTTTATCTTTCAATTCTCAAGTCTATCAGTAGATAAAGTTCTAGTATTTCTACCTTTTACCAATAATGTCACTTGTGAAAGTTTCATTTAAAAAATAAATTGTTCTGTTGGACTAATTTACATGCACCTATTTTTTCAGTAGGTATTATGTTTTATCTTTATTATTATTTTTTTTTATCAAAATGGATTTCTACTCTGACCAAGTTGGCAGAAAATATTGGTGCATTTCCCTTTTGCATCGATGTTGAACAAGTTATAATATATATATTAAAAATGGCCTTCTCATAGGGTTAACAATCCTAAAATAATACATTAAAATTGATCAACGCTGGTGATAACTAAATTTATATCCATATTATAACTATAGAATGTGTTGTAGTCATTCAAGATAATATAAAATGAAGCAAGCCTACTTTTCACACAAAATTTCCTAGAAGTTTCTTACAGGCTCTCCTTATGTTCTAAGACAAAATTACACAACTCATTCTAAATGATTAAGCCTTTTTTATAGCTTTGTAAGAAATAAGTTATCAAATGTTGATAAAAACTTATGTAATGATTAAAACTATATTGAAGCAGACTGTATCCTTCAATAAAGTTAATGGGGCCTGGGTGACCGAGTGGTCTAAGTCGCTGGTTTAAATACAACACTATTGATCACTAGCCGATCACCTCTCAGCTGGTGTTCTAGTCCCATTTGTATTTTACAAAAAGGGACTTCCCCAACTGTATGTGATTTAGGTTTGACAGTTAAGTTCTTAAGGTCAGGGGTTGCCTCCGGGTACTCCGGTTTCCTCCAACATTAAACACTGACTGCCCTACATGGCCCAGGTGCGTGGATAAAGGGCGTTAACCATTACCATGTATATACATGAAAGTTATATCTTAAGATCTGCTATATACTGTCATAAAGTTAAAATTTATCTATACTTAAAGTAATATTTGTTTAAAAGTAGAAAATCATGCTAAGCAAGAACTAAAAACATAACTATCATATTCATACTTTGATTATTTTAAATTCAAAAGCTTGCAATCTTTTCAAGCACTTCAATATAGCAAATGAGCACAAGATAAAAAGCGTGCACATCCTAATGAACTAGAGTACATTTACAAACCACATGGTGAAAAGAATATTCAATAAATAGTATTTAGTATGACATGGATCTATATTTTACAAAAAATCAACCATGGCAATAATTCTAATTGGCCAACACTATCTTGGCTTTTTTAAAACAAATGTCATAAGTTGATTAAATCTAAAATAAAGGAATACTGCATTTTTGAAAATGACAACATCCATTGCTATGCTATTCACAATGCACATTCAACATTTCACACAACAAGCATAGTATTTTTTTTTTAATTTCCAAAACTTGAATTGAATATTACCAAATCATAATTAAACAAGATATTTTATGAAAAAATAAAATTTAATTTTAATCCATGAGGTTTTACGCTTTAGGTGTAAAAATTGCTTATTGTTATTTATAAATAAAGAAGTATGGTAAGAAAGGACAAAAAAACCCAGCCCCAAATTTCAAAGAGACTTTATTCTTTATAAAATCTCATAAATAGTGCAAGAATTGTCCACTATTATTCACAATGCATTTAAATTTTTTTTCACAAAGTACTATTGAAATATAATTTTAAAATTTGTGCCAAAAAATGGGCATTATAAAGTTAAGATTTGATAGCTTTTCATTTTGAATATAACAGCAAAATAGTCATTAGCTATCATCTTGCAATCAATTGAGTTGGTGATGAAAGTAAAAAAATCATACAAATGAAACTTTATATACTTAGCATTATTACAGTCTTGTTTAAATGAAAAATATAATATGTAGATCTAGGTATATTTGTGTCTTATATATATGCTATTTTCCAGAAAAAGAAAGTTTTCTCTATTTGATTGTACAAAAAAATGTAGAGTCTAAAAAGAATACTTTTCTCAAAAATTAAAATTTCAAATGGATTAAAGTAATAATCATTTAAAAAATTAACACAATTGTTATCAGACAAATTTAGTATTCCAAAGACGAAAAAGAATTGAACTTCCTCAATATTTCTTCTGTATCTCAGAACATTTTGTTTGAATTTGGAGTAACAAAAATAATAAGAACGATTTTTAACTAACAAGAAACTACAGTGTTAAATATGCAAAATTGTCAGCAAGTGAAAACTTCAAAGTAAATAAATTTTCAGGTCCATTTACAATGAACTTGTACTGCTATACTACTCCACCAGTTTACCTGTAGGTGTAATAAAGAACATCTTTAGAAAAGATCTATTGATGTTATCCATCACAGCAAATCTTGAAAAAGGGGTGTTCAAGATTTTCAATTTTCATTAGCACCTTGAAAATGTCTATGCAAGATATGTCTTTACAGTGCCTTTGATGAAAACTCTGCACATGGGACACTTTCTCATGGCTGGTGCGCAGTCTATACAGCAGGCAAGATGGCCACAGGGTAAGAATGCAATAGAAACATTCTTATCCATGCATATCTTGCACATCACTTGCTCTTTCAGCTGTAAGTTTTCTTCTTGCAAAGACCTTATTTCTGAAAACAGAACAATAACATGTCATCTTGATAATCAAAGTCAATAGAAATGGTCACGTTGAAACAGTTTCTTTAACCTCCTTTCAAATGAAAAGAAAATGACATGAGATAAAAGTTGACATGTACAAATGAGTTTCTTTTCCAATAAATTCCAGCATATTATAAATACAATTTCAAAATTTCCAAATAATGCAGGTGCATTTAGTATAAGAAAATACCAAATGGAAATTTTATTTTTTAATCTCAAGGTTTAGAGCAGTATCTGCTTGCTTGTTGCAACAGATCTGTTATTGACATGTAGAGTTAATCTCAAAATCCTCAATGCAAAAGAAGAAGAGGTCAACCAATAAGCACCTGGAGATGAAGTATATATATGCTGAGCTGAAAACTTGCAATAAATCCTGCACAGAAGCTAAAAGAGCTATGATTAACCAGCCCAGACTGAGATCTGTTTTGAATGCCCTTTGCCCCACAAGGCGACAACAGGATTTATAGGTCAGGTCAATGGGACAGGTTAATATAAATCTGATGGAAAATGTTATTTTAAGCTGCTCTATGCAATTAAAGGTAATCGAGGATAACACTTTTTGGTTATTTAAATGAAGCATGTTGTTATTCATTGTTTACTTGTTGCTCTAGTTATTTTTTGTTGTTGTTATTATGAGCCTTACCGCTTTCTGATATCTCTCTGAAGGATGCTGCTTGGGCTTGATCACCTGCAAAATGTTGGAAATAAATATGAAAACAAGTGTGGCCACTAAAAGTATGTCTCGCCTGCCGGCACCATCGCTAAAATCAACTACCTAAGCTTTCATTTCTTGATATAAACACAAAAAGTGTCAGTATACCTAATAACAGATGCCTAGTTATTATACTATTCAAGCAATCCATTGTCCACACAAGTATTACAAAAAGTTTTCTGTCTGAAAAAAGACCTAAGTTCACAGAGTCACTGGAGCGTAAAAATGGGGTCATGGTCACATGGCATGGTGACAGTTGCGTTGTCCATAACCGCAACTGTCTGTTTACCCAATATCAGATGCCTAGCTATTATAACTTTCCAGCAATTCATCTTCCATAAAACACTTACAAAAAAGTTTTTTGGCCTGAAAAAGACATAAGTTGACAGAGTCACTGGAGCGTGAAAATGGCGTCAGGGTCTCACGGCATGGTGACAGTTGCATGGACCATAACCTAAACTGTCTGTATACTAAATATCAGATGCCTAGCTATTAAACTTTTCAAGCAATTCATCGTCCACAAAAGTCTTACAAAAAAGTTTACGGCCTGAAAAAAGACCTAAGTTCACAGAGTCACTGGAGCGTGAAAATGGGGTCAAGGTCAAACGGCATGGGGACAGTTGCGTAGACCATAACCTGAACTGTCTGTATTCGAAATATCAGATGCCTAGCTATTATACTTTTCAAGAAATTCATCGTCCACAAAAGTCTTACAAAAAAGTTTATGGTCTGAAAAAAGACCTAAGTTCACAGAGTCACTGGAGCGTGAAAATGGGGTCAAGGTCAAACGGCATGGTGACAGTTGCGTAGACCATAACCTTAACTGTCTGTATACCAAATATCAGATGCCTAGCTATTATACTTTTCAAGCAATTCATCGTCCACAAAAGTCTTACAAAAAAGTTTACGGCCTGAAAAAAGACCTAAGTTCACAGAGTCACTGGAGCGTGAAAATGGGGTCAAGGTCAAACGGCATGGGGACAGTTGCGTAGACCATAACCTGAACTGTCTGTATTCGAAATATCAGATGCCTAGCTATTATACTTTTCAAGAAATTCATCGTCCACAAAAGTCTTACAAAAAAGTTTATGGTCTGAAAAAAGACCTAAGTTCACAGAGTCACTGGAGCCTGAAAATGGGGTCAAGGTCAAACGGCATGGTGACAGTTGCGTAGACCATAACCTTAACTGTCTGTATACCAAATATCAGATGCCTAGCTATTATACTTTTCAAGCAATTCATCGTCCACAAAAGTCTTACAAAAAAGTTTACGGCCTGAAAAAAGACCTAAGTTCACAGAGTCACTGGAGCGTGAAAATGGGGTCAGGGTCAAAAGGCATGGTGACAGTTGCGTAGACCATAACCTGAACTGTCTGTATACCAAATATCAGATGCCTAGCTATTATACTTTTCAAGCAATTCATTGTCCACAAAAGTCTTACAAAAAAGTTTACGCCGCCGCCGTCGCCGGAAAGTAATACCTATGTCTCGCCTTCCGCGACTATTCGTCGCAGGCGAGACAAAAAACTAGTAGGATCAATTTCAAATGTCCAAACCAAATAAAAAGCTTCGCCGAGCGCAGCATGATACGACCGCAACATGTTGAACCCTGTACATTTTAGGCCCAATATGGATAGTCTATAGCTCTGGACACATGCAGCCCATGGTGGACTGACAAAGGTTTTTGACACATGCTTCTCTGGTGGACTTTCGACCCAGGGGTAAAAATATAAATTTTCAATTTTGTATTCTACTCTTGAAAAGAATAATGTTTGGGAAAAAAAATTAAAAATCGAACCAGAAATTTTGTTAAATTATGATTACGGCCCCTTATGTAATGAGCGAAAAAAAAGTGGGGGTTGCAAAAATTAATTCTTAAATTTAGAATCACTACTTGGCAAGGATGAACTTCTAAAAAAGATTATAAAAAAGTTCGGATTTTGGCCCCTTTTGGTCCCTCATAACATAACAGTTAAAAACGGGGACACAAAAATATATCTGCTACTTGACAAGAATAAACTTGCAAAAAAATTGTCAAAATCGGACAAGAATTAAAAAAAAATCAATTTCGGCCCCTTTAGGCCCCTTATTATGTAACAGGTGAAAAAGGGGTGGGGTTGCAAAAATAATTTCTCAAATTTTGATTCACTACTTGACAAAAATAAACTTGCAAAAAAATTTCAAAAACAAACCAAAAAATAAAAAAGTTTTGATCACGGCCCCTTTTGGCCCCTAATTACAAAACAAGTGAAAAAGGGGATGATCACAAAAATTAATTCTCAAATTTGGATTCGCTACCTGACAAGAATAAACTTGCAAAAACAAATTTCAAAATCGGACCACAAATAAACAAGTTTCGATTTTGGCCCCATTTTTGTAGAGCTAAATGAACTGAACATTTAAGCAAGATTCCGCTTCTCTCTATCTGCTATAGTTTTCATTTTATAGGCGAAAACATGAAAGAACGTTATATTAAGGGCCGTAACCCCTATAAGGGGACATCTGACAACTTTGACCCTATGGAGACTTTTGAAGAGCTATATGAGCTGAACATTTAAGCAAGCAACAATTTTTCTCTATCTGTAATAATTTTCTTTCTATAATCCAAAAACACGAAAAAATACTATTTTTCACCTTTAAGGGGCCATAACTGCTATAAGGGGTCATCCGACAACTTTGACTCAATGGAGACTTTTGTAGAGCTTTTGAAATTGAAGCAGTAGCGTGGCATCAGATTTCATCTATCTCTTATACTTTTTACAAGCTAAAAACAGTAGTCTGACCCCCCTGGTCTATTTTTAGTAACGGCGGCCATGTTGTTTGGACAGCGGTCACCATTTGTGCAATCTTGGTCACGGACATCCCATACATGAAGTGTGCAAAGTTTCAAAGCAATCCCTTCAGTCGTTTAGGAGGAGAAGATTTTCAAAGAAAAGTTAACGACGACGGACGACGACGGACGCCAAGTGATGGCAATAGCTCACATGGACCTTCGGTCCAGGTGAGCTAAAAAGTTGCAATTTTGGCCCCTTTTGGCCCTTAATTTCTAAACGAATAAAGGAGGGACTCCCAAAATCAATCCCATCCATCCTTTAATGGTAAGAAATATCATTGTCAAATTTCATTGCATTTGGATAACTAGAACTAAAGTTATCGTGTATACACTAAAGTTAACAGATGACGACGACAACGACAACGACGACAGCATCATACCATTATACGTCCGCAAATTTTTTGCGGTCGTATAAAAACTAAACAAGAACCATTGTGATCATCTCAGTAAATGTACAACAACCAGCCAAATACTTATTAAAATATTCTAAAAAAATTTTTGACTTGCAAGGATAATTTTGAATTTCAACACCAGGTTTTGAGTGGTTAATAAATAAAGATCCAGTAACATGGAACAGTGTCCTGAAGTTACTGAATGTTCAACATCATTGATGTTGATATTGGCAAAAGACTAGGGTTGATAAGGGCCATATTTGGCCCAAAAATTATTTTTGTTTGAATTCAAGTAAAAATTGTGACAAGACTTAGTTAAATGTCAGTACTTTAATGCTTCATAGACAATTTAATATTTTTGACCATACTGTGACGTCGAACAAATTGCACAAAATTGACCAAATCGGCTGTTTTTTTAGCATATCTTTAATAATTTTCGCTCTGGGAAGTGACCACAACACCCATGTACCACAAAATCCTTTTGGTAACAAATTAAGTTGGTCCTGAAAAATATTTTACCAAAGTATCTATTTGGTACATGGCTGTACACACTACTATTGAAAACAAAATAAGCATGAAAATAATGTAAAAAACGCTTATTTTGACCAAATGTTGAAAATTTTCCAACTTTTAATGCCATTTTCTATATATATATTAAATGGATTGAAATAATTTTCATTGTTTATTATGTCCCTAACCCTTGCCTAAGAAAATAACACAGTGAATGTAGAATACTAGAACTTTTATTTTCAGCCATATTTTGAGGCCAAAAACAGGCCTTATGAGCCCTAGTCCTTTATAACAGCAAGAGGAAACAATGGCATATTTTGTGATACTATGCAGAACCCATGTCTTTCAAAAAAGTGGCTTTACTCATAAATATTTTTGGAATTGGCTTAAAATCAAGACTGTCCTCCATTTTATTGAATATTTGTGCAAAGTTTTATGAAATTTGTTTCTTCAAGATGAAAGCCTGAATCAGGGGGAAAGACTGATGGACAGACCTAGATAAAATAACTTGCCATAAAACATATCTTAAAGATATGGATACATACCAGTTGCATTTCCATGTTCAAGAGAGTTCACAGACAATGACGGTAGAGAACTTTCAGATGAATTAGATGATGGCTTTGCAGCTTGTTTCTGTGAACCATGACTCTTTTTCTTATCTTTCTTAGACCCTGCTGCTTGAGTAGAAGCTTGCCTGTTGCTCCTTGCTACATTATTTTGTGGTTCTGATGTTTCTGATGTTACAGTGAAGTTTGTTGCATTTGATTCATCAGGCAGAGTAAGAACTATTTCAAAAACTGAAGCTGCATCTACTGTTTTACCTAGAAAAGACATAACAAGAAATTTTTGAGCTTAGATATAAGTTGTTAAAGAAGTTGCAGACTAAAACCAATCAATGAGTAATGACAACAAATACTGTGAAGCTCATAATGGGATAGCCTCCTTCATGATGGACAATAAACCTAAAGTCCAATTATCTACCTAGAATGATATTCCACAGCAATGAAAATTCTTCATGCACATCTCCATATGATGTATTACCATAATTAAAAATGTCATCAAAATTCATTAAGGGGTTTAGGAAGAGTTGTGCTTACAAGGTATGTTGACAGACAAACAGGGAGATTCCTAAATACCCAAAAACTTTGTTTGTGGGGTGTAAAATATACAATTGTTTACCAAGTTTATTTATTTATCAAGTTTCAAATCATTCTCATGTATAATAGATAAATAAATGGATGGTGAAGCCACATTTAAAAGGTAAAAACTAAATAAGAAATATAAAGAAATAAAACCTTTAAAACAAATAAAACAAGAAATGCCCAAATTTTCGGACATAAAGTCCTTCTTCATGGGCTAAAAAGTAAAAAGATGTTCACACATCGACTGACGAGGACAGAATGATTCTCATGTATGGTTCCTGAGAAAAGCTTGACAGAAATTTGTATGGATGGAGGTACTTTCGAACGGACGGACATGAGTAAAACTTTATGCCCCCAACATGTCGTTGCGGGGGCATAAAAATCTACTGCAGTTTAATAATAATTAATGTTTTTGAAGTATAGCTATCTAAAGGTATTTTGTTACCTGGATTTTCTCTCTTGAAAGCATCTACAGCTCTTCTTACAACAGCTTCAGAGTATCCCATTTCTACGACAGCTTGTACAGCTCTCTCTGTACCATCATCTATTTAAATAGAAAGTATATAGGTATCTAGTTGTTGGATAGTTTTCAGTTAATGAAATTTCTGTCTGTCTTGAAAAAATTAAGAATGTGTTTTAAAGTGCCTGGATTCACTGATGTTAACATAGAAAGGGGAAAAGTTATAGAAACACACAATTTAAAACAAGTAATACTGTGAGCGAGCTCACAAAAGGATACCCCCCGCTTCATTTTGGACTCTGTACTGTAAAATTATTTTTCAAGTCCAGTTATCTCCCCTCGATGATAACTGAGAGCAATACAAATTCTTCATGCACATCTACTTATGATGTACTTCCTTCATGAAAAGTTTCATCAAAATCCTTCATACAATTTACGAGGAGTTTGCTTATGAGATCTCCTGTTGAATAATGTATTTAAAGTCCGAGTGCGATGAAAATTCTTCATGCACATCTACATAGGATGTACTTCCTTCATAATAAATTTCAGGAAAATAATTCAAGGGGTTTAGGAGGAGATGCACTTACAAGTTATGTGGACAGACAGACAGGGTGTTTCCTATATACCCCCCACCCCAAACTTCATTTGCGGGGGGTATAATAAAATCAATCTATGCAAAAAATGGTTTTTTCATTCTTCCAAATTATCAGTAAGCAAATGTTTTGCTTTTCATTCTACAACAGGTATAATTTAATAGGTTTTTTTTTTCGTTTCCTGATGTATATGTGTTAATCTAACTATAATACCCCCCTATTCTCTGAACAATTGCAATCAACCATTAAGTTGTCAAGACATGTACAATTTTTGTTTTTCCTTAGGCCATAATAAAATAATTCCTCAATTCCAAATTTCTTAAAGAAGCAAAGGTGTACCAAAGGGGTAATCAGTATCATAAAACCGTAAAGACAAAGACAAAACCGGCAGACAAAAAATCATCACAATAAAACAAACCACATAACATAAAACACACACACACATAACAAAACCGCATCCAGCAACGCTAACTCAAGTCGAAACGAGAGTGAACTCAGGTGCTCCGGAAGAGTAAGCAGCTTGCTATAGCACACCCGTCACGTTGCCAAAGATCGATTAAGTGTTGGTCAAATCCGGAAAGGATGACATTATAAAACTCTATGTCAAACCAACATCTATGCTCATCTGAGAGATAGAAATCCCGTATTTGTATACAAGCACATGATGTCGTCCGTAAAATTTCTTGAGTGATGACAACCTGGGAGCAACATACCCCTGTGTTAACAATTTGCTTGTCAGCCGTGTGGCTCTATCAAGGAAGTCGTTGTACTCCCCAAATGCTCTGGAATAGCGAATCAATTGTGATACGTAAACTCCATATGCTGGAGGGGACGGAATGTTGCTACACAGAAAGGGAAAGTTAACTATTGGAAAGTTGAAGTCATCACGTTTGTCATAGAGCTTTGTGCAAAGCCTTCCTTGTGTGTCAATTTCGAGAAATAGATCCAGATATGAAGCAGACCTCCTAGAATCTTAGAATTAAAAATATGGGGCAGGCGGGCAAATTTTATTTTTTATTCATTTTTGTAAAATATCCTGTCATATTATAGGAAATTGACCAAAACTGGGCATATTTTGGCAAAAATTCAAATTAAATTTTTTCAAGGGGGCTGAAAAAATTGGGGTGGGAGGGGATGAGAATATAGGATATTTTTTTTATATTGGCCTTATCTGATGTATATGTGTATAAAATTTCATTGATCTTACCATAGTTCCTTCATTGTCAAGTGATTTGAACCTGAAAGGAAAGCCAACAATTTGGAAAGGACAATGGATGAACAGAGAGATAAATGGACAAATGAATCCAAACACTAAAAGCCTCTCTACTTTTGTAGAAGGGGTATAGAAAACTCCACAGAAAATAGAACCTTATGAAAAATAGTTCTTTCAAATAATGGGACAGAATTAATGCAAACCTTGGTTAGCAAATGACGTCAGTGTCTGGGTTGCAGCAAAGTTTTGGGTTGAAGGCTGTGGTGCATTTTCAGTTGTATCAGCTGAAGCCATTGTTTTGCGATCAATGGTTTGTCCTGCCTGTCCAGATGATTCCTGAAAATAATAGAAAAACTTGTTTACTATACAGATGAATTCAGTTTCAGCTTAGATTCTGGTGAATAAGTATCTGTTTTATATAAAATGTTGCCTAGAAGTAAGAAGATGGTCCCTTAAAAATCTTAGAAGCCATTATTGTAGTTGTAAGGTAAAGGGACATCAAACCAAACTCTAGTTTATCAACATGGTAATAACATATGGACTATTTTTTATAATACTTGCCCAGCTTATAAAAATAATAATAACAGGGATATAGAATATTATCTTTTGCTATGTATTGAATATTGACAGTCACTTAACCTGATAAATCAAGATCAAGTTCAGAATAATGGTTTGAAACATGATTAAGTGGATACTGTGACATATGCATACCAAATTATTTGCAAGAACTTGCTATCCTTGAAATGTATAGGTGCACAAAAAATAACATTGCTAGCAACATTTATTGAATATGCAAAAGTCACTCAACCAAAAAATTGAGGTCAAGGTCAAGAGATGGGCGTGCAACTGTGATAAGCTGCAACTTGGGTATATGGATGCCAAATTTCATCAACAAATGACTTGCTGTTCTTGAGATATGGACTTTAACATTGATAGGGTCATTTATTGAAAATGTCAAAGTCACACAAACAGAAAATTAAAATCAAGGTCAAAAGATAGGGATGCAAATGTAATAAGCTGCTTCTGGGGTAAATGCATGCCATGTTTCACCAACTAATGACGCACTGTTCTCCAGATAACGGAGGTGTTCATAAAACTTTAACATTATTGCTAGCTTAATTATTTGAAAATGTCCAAGTCACTCAACCAGAAAATTAAGGTCTAGGTCAAAAGATGGGGATGCATCTGCAATAAGCTGCTTCTGGGGTAAATGCATACAAATTTTCACCAACTAATGACTTACTGTTCTTCTGATATGAAGGTGCTCATAAATCTTGACATTGCTCGCCTAATTTATTGAAAATGCCAAATTCTTTCAACTGGAAAATCAAGGTCAAAGGTCAAAAGATGGGGATGCAATTGTGATATGCTGCTACTGCAGATTATGCATACCAAGTTTCATCAACCTAGGACTTATAGTTGTTTAGATATGGAGGTGTTAATAAAACTAAATATAGTTTACATCACCCAATTGCCACCACATATCATACCATTTCAGCTTGTCTCTTTTCTATGATTTCAACGAATCTCTTTCCTCTGTTCTGGATAATGAAAGCACATCGAGGGAACCACCTTGCATGCTCAACCCATGGGTCATCCCCAGCATCCCAGTTACGGAGTCCTCCTCCACAATAAAAACAACGGCAGTAGTCGTTGTAGCCTAAAAACAGATAAATAGTATTATTTTTTGATAGGAACATTTTTTGAATAAGCAAATGTACACTATACTAATAGAAACATCTAAAAACTGGTTTGAATGCAGCTTTGCTGGAATGTTTATTAAAACCATAAAATATCAGGTTTTAAAGTTTGTTTTTATTCTTACCCTTATTTACAAAAATTTACAATCTATATAGTAGAGTAGACGGCACCTTGATTTTAAAAATTTAATGTCCCCACCGAACATACTCGCATATTATATATCGTTGGAAAGAGCAGGACCTAAGCTATCGAAATATGCTTGTCGTAAGAATCAGAGCTGGTCGAGTTTTCAGAAATTCAAGGTCAAAGGTCAATAGGCGAAAACAACTAAAAGAACAACCGTAAAAGTGTTTTTCATTTCCGTATTTATTTGTGGTCAAAATTGAAACAACTGATCGGAAATATATGATATAATGTCTAAGCAAATATTTTAATTGAAAAAGTTTCGATTGTACTACCGTTTATCATTTATAATTTAATAAATTTACATGGAGGTCGAATTTCCCCACTTTTTATAGAGGAATTTTCTGCGCTATTATTTTTTAATTCAAATATAATTTTCTGTTTTTGTTTCAAGTTTGTCTTACAGTAAACATACCAAATATGTTTTCTAAAATGTTATTCGGCCATGTAATCATTAAAAACTGTGTTTAAGAGATCCTTAAAAAGGGGGGATATTATGAACAATAGAGTAAAACAAACCTTCTAAACTAAGTTGACACATTGTGAAAGGTTCTAATGCTTTTTACCATTTATCTCAATACATTTAGGGCAATTAAGGTTTATAGGCCTACTTTATTCGTTTTTTTAGGACTTCAAGCCTTATATTGTAATCGTTCACACTCCTGTCCAAAATACCAGGGGCGCCAATATAGAATGACTGATTATACCTACAGAACTTTATAGAATTTGATTAAAGTTACACATAATATTTTGAATATTACACCATTGATTGTTGAATACGAAAATTTTTAATTCGAGTCTAATTAGGGGTTTACTCGCGTGAAAACAGGGACTTTGCATATTTGAACGAAGGTGTACCTTTCTTGTAACTGCTATTGCTTCTATATTATTGCAAAAATCTAGCTGAAAATTTCACACAAATGTGGTCGCATGTTGTTATTTTTGTTTTTACCTATAAGATTTTGATAAGAATTATAAAAGGGGACGTTAATAAGCGAAACAAGTGTTTTGTCATCCGTACACAGAATGTGTTATTTTACTCATATCGCCATTTTTTTCCTTTGAACCATCTTTGTTTTTTTCGAAATTCGGGTATTTTCTTTTCCTCAATGTGTAATTGTAATAATTATGCTTTAGATTGTATCTAGAAAATCTTTGTGGTTTTAAACTGACTTAAACTTAACAAAGCCACCCAAGGACCGTACAGTTCTAATCCAGCACGGAATCGCCATCTGTGCTAAAAAAAATCATAAAACTTGGGCAAAAGTATTGTTACATATTGTAGTTCAACATATCTATTTACCTTATTCATTGAATGAAAAATAAGGATTCGCCATAGTAAAGTAAGGAAATTTGTAGGCAAAGGTGAGGGGGGTACCCTACTCTTAGCCTCAACAACTCCTTTATAACTGCTTCAAGTTTCACAAAACTTTACAGAATCTTTCTCACATAATGAAACTTCCATTTTAAAAGTTTATTTTGTATAAAACCTGCTAAAAAGTGTTTGTAGTTCGGTAATATATCGTATTTTTTATTTCTGGCCATGAAAAAAAACCCCAGATAATTTTCGCTTTATCTCATTAACGACTATTACAAATATGATAATTTTATGACAAAATCTTGGTAAATTATTTTGATTCACAGATTATGATTATTTTTTGTTCAATCTCGAATTGAGCGATTCTTACAACAAATCATTCAAGAATGGCTTTTGGAAACAAGGGCACTAATTGCAATTGTCCTGATAAACGTTAACTAATGCTTGAACATTAACGAAATGTCTAATAAATCTTTTATTTTATATAGTGTCATAATTCCCTTTGTGATCACATGATGTTCTGTAAAACATGGAATAGCCATTTTTTAACTAGAAGTACAAGTCTGTTATTCACAACTTTTTATTTTTTTTCTTGAAACTTAATGAAACTTTCGCAAAATCTTTTTAACAAATTGTCTTTATGTATCTGATGTTAAACAAGAACTGCGAGAAAGCTCACTGATGATTCCCCCGCTTCATAATGGAATCTATATGTAGAAAAAAAATAAAGTTCGATTATCTCGCTTGACTGATATCCAAAATCAAAAACAAGTTTCATCAGCATGTTAAGTTCGATCAAAAACCATTGGCCAGTTACGAAGAAATTGTACTTAAAAGATTTATTTAAAAAAATATCTTCCTTGAAAGATATCACAGTGCAATTTTTAACACTATACCTCAAAATCCAAAACGTGCTTAAGAAGAAATTGTGCTTAAAAGAAAGGTGCACATAGTCCGACAGACAGAATGGTCATTATCCTAAATTCTTCATTTTTTTGCAATTCAATTTGGATTTTTATAGTCGTGACTATAACGGAATACTCCTTTGCAGTGACTGTGTTCCATGGGTCATCGAGCCCATGACACAACACCGCCAGTGTAAGCTGCTCGAGCGAACACAGTACGAAAACCATCGTTTTCACTGGAACAGTGCCCGTCTTGCACCACGCGGAAGTACTGGTCGGAATTTGCAAGATTTTTTTTGTCTTTAACTCTTAAACTATATACTTTTTGAATATTATTCGCTCCTCTTTAAACCTGAAAATATAAAGGTGTATTTCTCAAATCTTCAAAACCATTAAACATAGCATCTGAGCTTTATAGAGAAAAAAAGTACATGAGTCAAATACCTAAAAAAAGAAACGTACACTTCAAAACCAATTAAAAATAGCATTAAGAAGGGTATTTTTACCAACAGTGCGCATTATGATTGTCCGCTCTTCTGATACAGCTTGAAAAATAATGCATTTGTCCCAATCGTGTGAATAACACCCCCTTTTTGAGCTTGATGGCCCAATTTTAACAGGACTACTAACTGAATTCATTGATTACGGTGCTTTTGACCTTTGAAATATGAAGACACAAGAAAACGAGGAAATTCGAATGGAAATCAACACAATAACAAATTAACAAATCAAAACCACACAAAAAACACAAAAAATATCGTTATTTGAAACAAAGCTTGCATTTTAGAAATACACGATTTGCATTTAACTAGAGTGTAAAAGACGAATCAAACACGGAATTTAGGTTTCCGGACCACAATTGACAAATTTAAAATAATAGTTTTTCCTCGTTAAAATCAAAACTATTCGTCCTATCGGTATAAAAATTTGGGAACAATTAGTTTGTAGATGTGTCAATACGCCATATAAGTTTCAATAATGATGCTTAAAGAGTTTTAAAATGGTTAGTTAAAATCGCCTTGATTTTGCTAATATTTTAGACGTTTTTAAAATCGTAATTTGAATACAAAGATGCACCCTCTAAGTAAACCTACTGCATTGGTAGTCAAGATATGTTTATTTTGTAGGTAATAAATGCAAAATCAACGTGAAAATCTTTTTATCTGCTTTGAATATGATGTTTTATTGTCATACTATGAGACAGTTGATCGAGGATACCCCTATTTAACGTAATATTTAGAAAAACTCGACCATACGAACTTCTTACGACAAGTAAAAAATCAAACTAGAAGCGTGTACCTTTCGTTTAAGCCCAAAATCAGCAGTATGTTCTTTCGGGACATTAAACTTTTAAATAAAGCGTCTTTTTGCATTCCGTCTACTCTACTAATAACTTTACATGTGGGAAGATCCATTTTATGCTTTAAAGTTTAAGTAGACAAACCTGTTCAATAAATTAAAAGTTCAAATTTTGGGGGGAATCTGAACAATAAAATATGATGAATCTAACCCAATAGCATTTCTAAAGGTTTAAAAAAAAAATCTTTAATTCCAAGGGGGGCATAGCTTTAACCATTTGATAGATATAAATGATCTTTCCATTTCATTATTGACTAATTTTGTTATGGATAAAGTTTTTTCTTAATGGCTGTCTGAAACATTCGTCTGTTTAAAGAGCCATCAGCTGATCAACCATGTACAACATTTCATAAAGATCTAGATATGACAAACCTTATCACATTGACACATAAGAAGCTTGGCAGTACATTTTTTTCTTGCAGATAGAATTTTTGAATAAGGACAAAATATCCCTATTGTTTCTCTTATATAACATGTGAGTGAACACTATTCAATTAACAATAATTAAATGTTGCATAAGATTTGATGTCACCCAAAAGGATGAAACTGATTTTAACCGAAAATCAGCTGGATATACTGACAAAGTGTGGCTACTAAAAGTATGTCTCGCCTGTTGACACCATAACAAAACACATTTCAAGTTTACCTAAGCCCTTAATAATGTCTTGAGATCAGAAATTTTTAAAGTCAAGGTCATGTGACAGGTGACTGAATGACAATTGTCCACCAAAGTAGACCAACTGAAGTGATTCTAGATTTCATAGTCACTGAGAAAATTAAGACTAAACACACACACACACATTTGATTCTAAAACCTTGATTTCTTAATATCACATGTCTAGCTATTGTACTTTTCAATTAGTTATTTTCCACAAAAGTCTTACAAAGATGTTTACAGGGAGAAACTAGAGGCTCCCAGGAGCCTGAATGGCTCACCTTGTATTAAATGATATTATAAGCTGGATATGTTAACAAAGGACTGCTACTCTGTGGAATTATCAATTTTAATATTCTAAGGGAAACAACTCCTATCAAAAAAGGTCTTACAACTTTGACCCCATCACATAATTTTAAGATCTTTATGTGCTTAACCATATGCAATTTAAATTTTTCAAATATCTTGTATAGTTTTCAAGTTATTAGTCTAACAAGGGGCTCCCAGGAGCCTGAATCACTCACCTGGTCTTGATGTCAACCTATAAAGACTTTTCTAGAGCTAAATGAGCTGAACATTTAAGCAAGTAACAACTTTTCTCTATCTACTATAGTTTTCATTCTGTTGCCATAGGCCCAAATCATGAAAAAAACAACGTTATTTTAAGGGCCCTAACCCCTATAAGGAGTCATTTGACAACTTTGACCCTATGAAAACTTTTGTAGAGCTTAATTAACTGAACATTTAAGCAAGCAACAGCTTCTCTCTATCTGCTATAGTTTTCATTCTATAGGCCAAAAACATGAAAGAACATTATTTTACGGGCCATAACCCCTATAAGAGGGGGACATCTGACAACTTCAACCTTATGGAGACTTTTGTAGAGCTAAATAAGCTGAACATTTAAGCAAGCAATAGCTTCTCTCTATCAGTGCTATAGTTCTCATTCCATAGGCCAAAAATATGAAAAAAACATTATTTTAGGGGCTGCAACCCCTATAAGGGATCATCTGAAAACTTCAACCCTACGGAGACTTTAGTAGAGCTAAATGAGCTGAACATTTGAAGCAAGCAACAACTTTTCTCTGTCTGTCATAGTTTTCATTCTTTAAACCAAAAACATGAAAAAATGCTATTTTTCACCTATAAGGGGTCATCTGATAACTTCGACTCTATGGAGACTTTAGTAGAGCTTTTGATGCTGAAGCAGTAATGTGGCATCAGATTTCATCTATCTCTTATACTTTTTGATTTAAAAGCCAAAAACAGTAGTCTTACACCCCTGGCCCCAAATCACAAGATTTTTATACCACTGTTAAACCATTTTTATCATCAAAAGGACTAAAGGGTAACAACAACATTGTATTACATGACAAGAGGCTCCCAGGAGCCTGAATCGCTCACCTGACATATGTGGCTGAAGTAAAGGTTATAAGGCAAAATCTATTTAACGTTGAAAGGGTCATAAGATTAATAAGGGGGTCATCTGACAATATGGTGGATCTAAAGGTGCTGATCACTTTTGTTCTCAATCAAAATCTAAAAATCTGTCACCCTTTTTGAGTTATTTGCAAAAAAATGCAGTTTAACCTAATGTTCTATTTTAAGCCACAGCGGCCATGTCATACGACCAATCAAAAATCCCCACATCAGTTCTATACACCTAATGCTAATAAACAACTATACCAAGTTTGGTTCCATTTGGACTTAAAGTGTCAGAGGAGTTAACGTTTTCAATGTAATGAGGAAATGCTGTTAAAATGCTCAATTTTGACGTTCTAAGGGCAATAACTCCTAAAAGGAAAGGTCCTACAACGTTGACCCTATTACATATTTTGTAGATCTTGATGTGCTTAACAATATGCAATTTAAATTTCTCAAATATCTAGTATAGTTTTCAAGATATTGAGCTAAACAGGTGCAAAATTTGCAAAAAATCCACAAAAAGGGCAATAACTCCTACATGGGTTGTTGGATTTTCTTCAAAATTTCAGAGCTGGTAGATCTTAAGGTGCTGATCACTTTTGTTTCCAATCAAAATTTTGAAATCTGTCACCGTTTTAGAGTTATTTGCAAAAAACTGCCATTTACCCCTATGTTCTATTTTTAGCCACAACGGCCATGTTTTACGACCAATCAAAAATCCCCACATCAGTTCTATACACCTAATGCTAATAAACAACTATACCAAGTTTGGTTCCATTTGGACTTAAAGTGTCAGAGGAGTTAACGTTTTCAATGTAATGAGGAAATGCTGTTAAAATGCTCAATTTTGACGTTCTAAGGGCAATAACTCCTAAAAGGAAAGGTCCTACAACGTTGACCTTATTACATATTTTGTAGATCTTGATGTGCTTAACAATATGCAATTTAAATTTCTCAAATATCTAGTATAGTATTCAAGATATTGAGCTAAACAGGTGCAAAATTTGCAAAAAATCCACAAAATGGGCAATAACTCCTACATGGGTTGTTGGATTTTCTTCAAAATTTCAGAGCTGGTAGATCTTGAGGTGCTGATCACTTTTGTTCCCAATCAAAATTTTAAAATCTGTCACCGTTTTAGAGTTATTTGCAAAAAACTGCCATTTACCCCTATGTTCTATTTTTAGCCACAGCGGCCATGTTTTACGACCAATCAAAAATCCCCACATCAGTTCTTTACACCTAATGCTAATAAACAACTATACCAAGTTTGGTTCCGTTTGGACTTGAAGTGTCAGAGGAGTTAACGTTTTCAATGTAATGAGGAAATGCTGTTAAAATGCTCAATTTTGACGTTCTAAGGGCAATAACTCCTAAAAGGAAAGGTCCTACAACGTTGACCCTTTACATATTTTGTAGATCTTGATGTGCTTAACAATATGCAATTTAAATTTCTCAAATATCTAGTATAGTTTTCAAGATATTGAGCTAAACAGGTGCAAAATTTGCAAAAAATCCACAAAAAGGGCAATAACTCCTACATGGGTCGTTGGATTTTCTTCAAAATTTCAGGGTAGGTAGATCTTGAGGTGCTGATCACTTTAACCCTATGCCAGAATTTTGATATCTGTAGCCGTTTTTGAGTTATTTGCAAAAAACTGCATTTTACCCCTATGTTCTATTTTTAGCCACGGCGGCCATGTTTTACGACGAATCAAAAATCCCCACATCAGTTCTAAGCACCGAATGCTAATGAACAACCATACCAAGTTTGGTTTCAATTGGACTTATGGTGTCAGAGGAGTTAACGTTTTAAAAAGTTTACGGACGGACGACGGACGACAGACGACGGACGACGGACGGACGACGGACGCCAAGTGATGACAATAGCTCACATGACCCTTCGGGTCAGGTGAGCTAAAAATGATAATATAGTAAATGACTCCAAGCAGGTTGCTGAGATTTTTAATGAGTTTTTTATTAATGTAGCAAAAGACATTGGAGACAAGAACATCAATATAAATGAAAACCATCCAAGTATAGTAAGAATTACTGATAACAAATCAGAATCAGACGAATTGGTTTTTACACCTGTAGATGAATCTTTTGTGAACAAACAATTAAGCAAATTAAATATTAAGAAAGCAACAGGCTATGAAGAAATTTCACCTAAAACAAGAGTTAACACTAAAGTATGTCTCGCCTGCCGGCACCATCAGAAACAATTATTCTTTCTAACTTCCAGTATATTTTGAATTTACATGGATTTTCAGTTTCTGAGATCAAAAGATGCTTATAAAACTTAAACATTGCAAATATACGCAATAAAAATAATCAAAGTCACTCAACCGGAAAATCAAGGTCAAGGTCAAAAGATGGGGATGAAACTGTGCTAAGCTACTACTGGGGCATATGTATACCAAGTTTCATCAACCCAGGACCTATAGTTCTTGAGATATGGAGGTGCTCGCAAAACTTTTCCATTGCTATTATATGTATTGAAAATGTCAAAGTCACTCAACCAGAAAATCAAGGTCAAGGTCAAAATATGGGGATGCAACTGTGGTAAGCTACTACTGGGGCATATGCATACCAAGTTTACAACCTAGGACCTATAGTTCTTGAGATATGGAGGTGCTCGCAAAACTTTTCCATTGCTATTATATGTATTGAAAATTGTCAAAGTCACTCAACTGGAAAATCAAGGTCAAGGTCAAAAGATGGGGATGCAACTGAGCTAAGCTAATACTGAGGCATATGCATACCAAGTTTCATCAACCTAGGACCTATAGTTCTTGAGATATGGAGGTGCTCATAAAACTTTTCCAAAAAGTTAACGCCACTGTCGCCGCTGGTAAAGTAACACCTATGTCCCGCTCTGCTTCGCAGGTGAGACAATATAAAAAATAGCCCAACCAGCTATTGTTGCCCCAATCAAAAATTTAATAAACAAGTCGATTGGAAGTTCAATTTTTCCAGATCAATTAAAAAGAGCCCTGGTTACATCTTTGTATAAGAAGAATAACAATCTTGGATCCAACTACAGGTCAGCTAGCGTACTCCCATGTATTTAAAAAATATATGAACGAGCCATTCATGATCAGATTATGTCTTTTTTCGAAATTCATTTTCATCCACTTCTTTCAGCATTTAGACCTGGTTTCGGCTGTCAAACAGCATTACTTAAAATTATTGAAGAATGGAAGAAAGCTCTTGACCAAACAAGAGGCTCCCAGGAGCCTGAATCGCTCACCTGACATATGTGGCTGAAGTAAAGGTTATAAGGCAAAATCTATTTAACGTTGAAAGGGTCATAAGATTAATAAGGGGGTCATCTGACAATATGGTGGATCTAAAGGTGCTGATGACTTTTGTTCTCAATCAAAATCTAAAAATCTGTCACCCTTTTTGAGTTATTTGCAAAAAAAATGTAGTTTAACCTAATGTTCTATTTTTAGCCACAGCGGCCATGTTTTACGACCAATCAAAAATCCCCACATCAGTTCTATACACCTAATGCTAATAAACAACTATACCAAGTTTGGTTCCATTTGGACTTAAAGTGTCAGAGGAGTTAACGTTTTCAATGTAATGAGGAAATGCTGTTAAAATGCTAAATTTTGACGTTCTAAGGGCAATAACTCCTAAAAGGAAAGGTCCTACAACGTTGACCCTGTTACATATTTTGTAGATCTTGATGTGCTTAACAATATGCAATTTAAATTTCTCAAATATCTAGTATAGTTTTCAAGATATTGAGCTAAACAGGTGCAAAATTTGCAAAAAATCCACAAAAAGGGCAATAACTCCTACATGGGTTGTTGGATTTTCTTCAAAATTTCAGGGTAGGTAGATCTTGAGGTGCTGATCACTTTTACCATGTGCCAGAATTTTGATATCTGTAGCCGTTTTTGAGTTATTTGCAAAAAACTGCATTTTACCCCTATGTTCTATTTTTAGCCACGGCGGCCATGTTTTACGACGAATCAAAAATCCCCACATCAGTTCTAAGCACCGAATGCTAATGAACAACCATACCAAGTTTGGTTTCAATTGGACTTATGGTGTCAGAGGAGTTAACGTTTTAAAAAGTTTACGGACGGACGACGGACGACGGACGGACGACGGACGGACGACGGACGCCAAGTGATGACAATAGCTCACATGACCCTTCGGGTCAGGTGAGCTAACAAGTATATTGCTGCCATCTTAATGGACCTTTCTAAAGCATTTGATTGCTTGCAACACGATCTGCTTTTGCTGAAACTAAAAGCTTATGGCCTTAGTGATAACTCTATCAAATTACTTAAAAGTTATATTGATAACAGACAGCAATGTATCAAAATTGGAAGTACATGTAGTAGTTGGTTAAATCTTTTCAAGGGTGTTCCACAAGGCTCTTTTTTGGGACCTGTCTTATTTAATGTTTTCATAAATGATATTTTTCTTTTTGTTGATAATAGTACAACTTATAATTATGCAGATGACAATACTGTATGAAAAAGTGATGATAATTTAGAAACAGTTATACATGATCTGGAAAAAGATAGCTTGGCACTGATTAACTGGTTTTCTGTGAATTTAATGAAAGCTAACCCAGATAAGTTCCAAGCAATAGCAATACTAAGGGAAAAAGACAAAAAGCCATAATATATCTTTTGACTTAAATGGGATAAAAATTAAATGTGAAGAAAATGTAAAACTTTTGGGCATTACAATAGACTCAGATTTAAATTTTGACACTCATATTTCAAAAATTTGTAAAAAAGCCTCAAGACAATAAAATGGGTAAATATCTCAACAGACTAGGATGGCTTACTGCTTATTACTCATTTATCCTCTCAAATTTTAATTATTGCCCTGTAACATGGCACTTTTGTAGTGAATCAAATGCAAAAAAATGGAAAAAATCAAAGAGAGGGCTCTTGGTTTTATTTATGAAGATTATATAAATAGTTATGAATATTTATTAGAGAAATCTAAATTACCCTATCCCATAGTACGGCGTATAAAAGCTATAGCTGTTAAGACTTTTAAATCATCAACAAGATCAGTCCAAGCTATCTACATGGGCTTATTGAATTAAAATGTCAAAACTATAACTTCAGGTCACAGAACACAGCAACAATACCAAGAGTTAATACAACAAGGTATGGATTAAAATCCTTTCGTTATAATGCTGCCCAAATCTGGAAAGAGCTCCCAATTTCTAAATAAGTAAAATTTTTGAAAAAAATCCAGAAAAAGGGCAATAACTCCTACATCAGTTCTTGGATCTTCTTGACAATTGCTGGGCAGGTAGATCTTGACTCAAGATTCTTGAGGTGCTGATCACTTTAACTAAGCCATTTCAGATAATAAGATTTTTGAAAAGTTGAACAACGGACAACAGACGACGGACGCCAAGTGATGGCAAAAGCTCACATTGCCTAAGGCAAGGTGAGCTAAAAAAGAAATATGTTCACAGAGCTAAAGAAGCATGAAATAGGGTCAAGGTTTCATGGTATATGGCAGTTGCAGAGACCCTTACTGTCAATAATGCCTAGCTATTATACTTGTCAAGAAATTTATTTGCCATAAAACTTATACAAAGAAGTTACTGCCAGAATCAATGAAGCAAGGAAATGTAGTCAATGTTACATGGTATGTGGCTGTTGCCTCGAACACTCTCTGTTTTTTCAAATATCAGATGCCCAGATATTATAATTGCTTAGAATTCATTTGCCCCCAAAATTTTTTTACAATGAGTAACATAATGAAGTTAATGGCCAGAAATAAAGACCTGAGTTCACAAAGTCACTGAAACATAAAAATTTGGGTCAAGGTTAAAGGACATGATGACAGATGTGTTTTAATCAAGTCCCAAAACTCATGGAGAATTTGTCTAATCAAAATTATGTTGCAAATTATCAACTACGTATCATGATTAACGATCTGAAGTACCAAGTAGTAGTAAAATTAGTTCAGCAGTCTTAGGAGTAGCGCCCACAAAGTGTTCCTATGACCAAAAGTACAAACAAGAGGCTCCCAGGAGCCTGAATCGCTCACCTGACATATATGCCTGAAGTAAAGGTTATTAGGCAAAATCTATTTGATGTTGAAAGGGTCATAAGATTAATAAGGGGGTCATCTGACAATATGGTGAATATTAAGGTGCTGATCACTTTTGTTCTCAATCAAAATCTAAAAATCTGTCACACTTTTTGAGTTATTTGCAAAAAAATGCAGTTTAACCTAATGTTCTATTTTTAGCCACAGTGGCAATGTTTTACAACCAATCAAAAATCCCCACAACAGTTTTATACACCTAATAATAATAAACAATAATACCAAGTTTGGTTCTGATCGGACTTAAAGTGTCAGAGGAGTTAACATTTTCAATATAATGAGGAAATGCAGTTAAAATGCTCAATTTTGAAGTTCCAAGGGCAATAACTCCTCAAAGGAAAGGTCCTACAATGTTTACCCTGTTACATATTTTGTAGATCTTGATGCGCTTAACAATATGCAATTTAAATTTCTCAAATATCTTGTATAGTTTTCAAGATATTGAGCTAAACAGGTGCAAAATTTGCAAAAAATCCACAAAAAGGGCAATAACTCCTACATGGGTTGTTGGATTTTCTTCAAAATTTCAGAGCTGGTAGATCTTGAGGTGCTGATCACTTTTGTTCCCAATCAAAATTTTGAAATCTGTCACTGTTTTCGAGTTATTTGCAAAAAACTGCCATTTACCTCTATGTTCTATTTTTAGCCACAGCGGCCATGTTTTAAGACCAATCAAAAATCCCCACATCAGTTCTATACACCTAATGCTAATAAACAACTATACCAAGTTTGGTTCCATTTGAACTTAAAGTGTCAGAGGAGTTAACGTTTTCAATGTAATGAGGAAATGCTGTTAAAATGCTAAATTTTGACGTTCTAAGGGCAATAACTCCTAAAAGGAAGGGTCCTACAACGTTGACCCTGTTACATATTTTGTAGATCTTGATGTGCTTAACAATATGCAATTTAAATTTCTCAAATATCTAGTATAGTTTTCAAGATATTGAGCTAAACAGGTGCTAAATTTGCAAAAAATCCACAAAAAGGGCAATAACTCCTACATGGGTTGTAGGATTTTCTTCAAAATTTCAGGGAAGGTAGATCTTGAGGTGCTGATCACTTTTTTGCCAGAATTTTGATATCTGTAGCCGTTTTTGAGTTATTTGCAAAAAACTGCATTCTACCCCTATGTTCTATTTTTAGCCATGGCGGCCATGTTTTACGATGAATCAAAAATCCCCACATCAGTTCTAAGCACTGAATGCTAATGAACAACCATACCAAGTTTGGTTGCAATTGGACTTATGGTGTCAGAGGAGTTAACGTTTGAAAAAGTTTACAGACGGACGCCGGACGCCAAGTGACGCAAATAGCTCACATGACCCTTCGGGTCAGGTGAGCTAACAAGAGGCTCCCAGGAGCCTGAATCGCTCACCTGACATATGTGCCTGAAGTAAAGGTTATAAGGCAAAATCTATTTAACGTTGAAAGGGTCATTAGATTAATAAGGGGGTCATCTGACAATATGGTGGATCTAAAGGTGCTGATCACTTTTGTTCTCAATCAAAATTTAAAAATCTGTCACCCTTTTTGAGTTACTTGCAAAAAAATGCAGTTTAACCTAATGTTCTATTTTTAGCCACAGCGGCCATGTTTACAGCCAATCAAAAATCCCCACAACAGCTCTATACACCTAATAATAATAAACAATAATACCAAGTTTGGTTCCATTTGGACTTAAAGTGTCAGAGGAGTTAACATTTTCAATATAAGGAAATGCAGTTAAAATGCTCAATTTTGACGTTCCAAGGGCAATAACTCCTCAAAGGAAAGGTCCTACAATGTTGACCCTATTACAAATTTTGTAGATCTTGATGCGCTTAACAATATGCAATTTAAATTTCTCAAATGTCTTGTATAGTTTTCAAGATATTGAGCTAAACAGGTGCAAAATTTGTAAAAAATCCACAAAAAGGGCAATAACTCCTACATGGGTTGTTGGATTTTCTTCAAAATTTCAGAGCTAGTAGATCTTGAGGTGCTGATCACTTTTGTTCCCAATCAAAATTTTGAAATCTGTCACTGTTTTAGAGTTATTTGCAAAAAACTGCCATTTACCCCTATGTTCTATTTTTAGCCACAGCGGCCATGTTTTACGACCAATCAAAAATCCCCACATCAGTTCTATACACCTAATGCTAATAAACAACTATACCAAGTTTGGTTCCATTTGGACTTAAAGTGTCAGAGGAGTTAACGTTTTCAATGTAATGAGGAAATACTGTTAAAATGCTAAATTTTGATGTTCTAAGGGCAATAACTCCTAAAAGGAAAGGTCTTACAACGTTGACCCTGATACATATTTTGTAGATCTTGATGTGCTTAACAATATGCAATTTAAATTTCTCAAATATCTAGTATAGTTTTCAAGATATTGAGCTAAACAGGTGCAAAATTTGCAAAAAATCCACAAAAAGGGCAATAACTCCTACATGGGTCGTTGGATTTTCTTCAAAATTTCAGGGTAGGTAGATCTTGAGGTGCTGATCACTTTTACCCTGTGCCAGAATTTTGATATCTGTAGCCGTTTTTGAGTTATTTGCAAAAAACTGCATTTTACCCCTATGTTCTATTTTTAGCCATGGCGGCCATGTTTTACGACGAATCAAAAATCCCCACATCAGTTCTAAGCACCGAATGCTAATGAACAACCATACCAAGTTTGGTTGCAATTGGACTTATGGTGTCAGAGGAGTTAACGTTTTAAAAAGTTTACGGACGACGGACGACGGACGACGGACGGACGACGGACGGACGACGGACGCCAAGTGATGACAATAGCTCACATGACCCTTCGGGTCAGGTGAGCTAAAAAGGTCAATAGTTAGTTATTACTTTACTCCCAAGCAGCGCGATTTCGGCTATATCCAGGAGATGAACATGAAAGTGGTGATACAATGAACATGAAATGATGATGAAGTGGAGGAAATAGGGACACAAGGTCAATCGGGTAGGAGAGTTTTGACTGCCACTGGAAAAAAGGAGTGATGGGTAGAGACAGGAAATTTTGCCTCCTGCATGGGGATCCTACGGGTCCTACTCTTACCGAGACCTGCAGCAGGGTTCTTTAACGTGCAACATTTTTCCCAACACGGTGCACCACTATGGTTTGCGGTCAGGTTTTCCACATTATCGCCTGACAACCCCACATCTCTCGATGTCAGGGCTGCGGGCACACATCCCAATCGCTTTGTGGGCAAAGCGGACTGACCACGATGTCAGGTTTCTGAGCGCTCTTTAGTGGACTTTTACCTACAAGCTTAGCGCTGCTGCGGGCCTATTCGCCTCCCGGGCCCCGCACAGGAGAAAAAGGTCAATAAAACTCCTATAAAATTTGTCAAATCATAATAGTGTTATGCTATGAATAACTGCATATGATTGCAAACAATCCTACAAAATTTAGTCAAGACTGTTGAATGGTTTCAGAAGAGCTATGTCCATGAAACTGTAATGGAAGGACGTAAACCATTAAGTAGGCCCTCCTATTCAAATATATCTAAACCAACTTACCAGCATAAAAGAATCCAGCAAGTGCCATGTCTCTTGGTGACTGATCAAGGTATCCTGGCCAGCCTTGGAATGTACTGACTCGGATGTTCAACTGGGCATAAGCTGGGTATTTAGGTCGTTCCAATACAATTCCCAGCTGTTCTGCACAATCTGTGACAGGAGGTTTGGATGAAAAAGGTGTCATGGGAGAAGGCTGGGGTAGACTTTGGGGTAACTCATCTGCAACGTTTGATCTAGATATGTCTTGCTGTGAGACTACATTATTTTCCATCATTAGCCTTGTGTTTGGCTGTGTAATGCTGCCTCCATCTTGTTGAATTGTTGAAGGCGCAAAACCTGGAAAAAATTTATATATGCTAACAAAAATGATATATCAATAACATGTCAATACACTAATGTCACATCTTTTAAAAAATAATTGACTTTTCCTTTAATATAAGACAAAATCTCCCTTTTTTTTTAAATGGAAAATATTTTTTCAAATAAAAAAAATTTCAAAATGCTTTCTTAGGAGAAATTAGTAAGTGGGACTGTCTTTCACAAAGAGGATAGTGTACCTTGTACTAAATATCTTTCAATTTCCCAAGATTCACATATACCTACCATTTGACATTGGCTCTGGCTGACGATGTAACCCATTAGTTTCTCTTTCTATTGGAATGTTCCTTGTTTCTGTACCAAGTACCATCCTTAAAAAAAGTACAATCATCTTATTTTTATATGTTCATATTTGTTTATTAAACCCAACAAAATCGAGAGTAAGCACTAAAGTATGTCTTGCATGTAATTCCTGGGATATGGAAATTTAACAAGAAATTAATAAAAGTTGTTCATGCATAAAATATTGGACAAAGTGACCCAATTTCTAATGGGTGGTGTCTTATTACCCAAGGCACATCAAGTGGTGAAATACCATTGACCCTAACAGGTTGTATCAGAGATATACCCTTAAACTAGAAATAACTAAAGTCTTTCATGTATAAAATATAGGTCACATTAACCTAATTTCTAGAGGTTAGTTTCATGCTACCCAAGACACATCTAGTGATGAAATTGACCCCCAGCATCTTATATCCATGTTATGGACCTTAACCAAAAACTTAACCAAAGTCGTTCAACTTCATGTATAAAATATTGGTCATAGTGACCTAAATTCTAGTGGTTGATGACATGTTATACAAGACACATCTTCTGGTGAAATATCATTGACCTCCAATATCTAGTATCCAAGTTATGGACATTGGCCAAGAACTTTACCAAAATCGTTTATGCGTATTATAGGTATCAATGACTTAATTTCTTTTGGGTGGTGTCATGAATCACACATCTTTTTGGGAAATATCAGAGACCCCTAACATCTAGTTTCAAAGTTATTAGACCTTTTAAAAGAACTTAACCTAAGTGATAGGAATAAATGGACAGATGGAGAAACCTATATGTTAAATCCACATATGTGGTCGGGCCATAAACATAAAGGTGCATGCTGATTCAAGTTGTCAAGTTAATGACAAAAATTGAATTCCTGGGTCCCCAACTTAGCAGCATAAATTCTAAGTCAGCTCGTTAAACAGGAAGTAGGTAGGTGACAGACCTGGAAATGCGTCCCACCGCATGGGACCACCACCTGAAGGATGAAGCTACATGCCAATCATCTTTTTATTTCTTACCCTTAAACAATTCTAAGTCAGCTTGTAAAACAGGAAGAAAGTACATTTAAGCCATAGACCTGGAACACATCCCACCATATGATACCCCTACCTAAAGCTGCATACTAAATATCAAAAGTCTAGGCTTAGCAGTAGTTGAGAAATCTGTTAAGTGTGATGCATGGATGGATGCACGCATGGATTAATTGAAAGACACATTGCTGCAAGGGACTACCGGTAATATAATATTCCAAATTTCATGTTGCATGTATTCTAAATTTTCTCAAATTGAGCTTAAAATTTGTGTTCAACTAAACAAGAGGCTCCCAGGAGCCTGAATCGCTCACCTGGTCTTGATGTTGACCCTATACTTTTGTAGAGCTAAATGAGCTGAACATTTAAGCAAGCAACAGCTTTTCTCTACCTGCAATAGTTTTCATTCTATAGGCCAAAAACACCATTTTTCACCTATAAGGGGCCATAACCCCTATAAGGAGTCATCTGACAACTTTGACCCTAGGAGAATTTTGTAGAGCTAAATGAGCTGAACATTTAAGCAAGCAACAGCTAATCTCTATCTGCAATAGTTTTCATTCTGTAGGCCAAAAACATGAAAAATCGCTATTTTTCAGGGGCCGTAACCCCTATAAGGAGTCATCTGACAACTTCTACCCTATGGAGAATTTTGTAGAGCTAAATGAGCTGAACATTTAAGCAAGCAACAGCTAATCTCTATCTCCAATAGTTTTCATTCTGTAGGACAAAAACATGAAAAATCGCTATTTTTCATGGGCCGTAACCCCTATAAGGGGTCATCTGACAACTTGGACCCTATGGAGACTTTTGTAGAGCTAAATGAGCTGAACATTTAAGCAAGCAACAGCTAATCTCTATCTGCAATAGTTTCCATTCTGTAGGACAAAAACATGAAAAAACGCTATTTTTCAAGGGCCGTAACCCCTATAAGGGGTCATCTGACAACTTCGTCCCTATGGAGACTTTTGTAGAGCTAAATGAGCTAAACATTTAAGCAAGCAACAGCTAATCTCTATCTGCAATAGTTTTCATTCTGTAGGCCAAAAACATGAAAAATGGCTATTTTTCACCTTTAAGGGGCCGTAACCCCTATAAGAGGTCATCTGACAACTTCCACCCTATGGAGACTTTCGTAGAGCTAAATGAGCTAAACATTTAAGCAAGCGACAGCTAATCTCTATCTGCAATAGTTTTCATTCTGTAGGCCAAAAACATGAAAAATGGCTATTTTTCACCTGTAAGGGGCCGTAACCCCTATAAGAGGTCATCTGACAACTTCGACCCTATGGAGACTTTCATAGAGCTAAATGAGCTTAACATTTAAGCAAGGAACAGCTAATCTCTACCTGCAATAGTTTTCATTCTGTAGGCCAAAAACATGAAAAAATGCTATTTTTCACCTTTAAGGGGCCGTAACCCCTATAAGGGGTCATCTGACAACTTTGACCAAATGGAGACTTTTGTAGAGCTTTTGATGCTGAATCAGTAGCGTGGCCTCAGATTTCCTCTATCTCTTATACTTTTTGATTTATAAGCCTAAAATAGTAGTCTGACCCCCCTAGTCTATTTTTAGTAACGGCGGCCATGTTTTTTGACAGATCAAAAATCGAAACACAAGTTTGGTGCAGGACACCCTAAGGATCAATCATACCAAGTTTCATTCAATTCTGTTCAGTAGTTTCAGAGGAGAAGATTTTTTGAAAAAATTGTTAACGGACGACGACGACGACGACGGACGCCAAGTGATGGCAATAGCTCACACAGATGAGCTAAAAATGGGAATACAGCTGTGATAGGCTGATACAGGGACATACAAATTCATCAAAATTAATAACAAATGAATGGACAAGGTGTTTACAATATTGCCCCTCTCTTACTAAAAACAAAGCAATGTCCAAAGGATTGGGATGCAACTCAGCTTACATGTAGCTTCCATTGGGTAGAATACATACCAAATTTTAACTTATAATCGGAAATATGAAGACGCTCATACAAATTTAGCATTGGTAGCTTACTCTGCCATTGCTGCAAAAGCCTGGCCTGGTTCTCAGGTAAAAAATAAAATTCACATAACACACCAAAACTTTCAACTGACTTGTTTTCATTCTAAGCACAACTATTAAAGGAGCACAACCCTGAACTAGAGGCTCCCAGGAGCCTGAATCGCTCACCTGATCTCTTATGCTGAAGCCTCTTACCTAGTGTGCAACATGGTCTACATGTACTTGGTAAGTAACATTAAAGAGACTAGTTAGGATAGAAAACACATTTAAGACCAAAAATAAAAAGTTACAAAGCTTTCCATTTGAATCGCTTACCTGATCTCTTATGCCAAAGTTTGAATAGATTTCACAAACTTTCAAGCATACAAAGTTGCAGATTTTTTGAAATCAGTTTAAACTAATAGAAAAAACAGTTAAAGGGCAATAACTCCTGTAAGGACCTTTTGATGCTGAACAAGCAAATTTGCTTCAGATTTTCTCTATTTCTTATACTTTTCGAGTTATAAGCCAAAAACAATGGTCTGACCCCTTGTTCTATTTTTTGCAATGGCGGCCATGTTGGTTGGTCGACATGTATATAATTCACAAACATGGTAGAGGACATCCTAAAGATCAAGTGTACCAAGTTTCAAAGCAACCCCTTCAGTGGTTTCAGAGGAGAAGATTTTTGAAAATCAGTGTAAATTAATGGAAAAAACAGTTAAAACGGGAACAACTCTTCAATGGCTGATCTGACAATTTTGACCCTGAAATCAATGTTGTAGATCTGAATGAGCTTAACAATTCTGCAATGCTAACTTTTCCTCTAGCTCAAATGGTTTTCAAGATATTGTCCAAAAACTGCAAAAATGGTCAATTTTGACGATTAAAGGGCAATAACTCCTATGAGGAGTTGTTTCACAATTTTGACTCAATGGAGAGATTTGTAGAGCTTTTGATGCTGAACATGAAAGGTTGCTACGATTATCTCTATCTCTTATATTTTTTAGTTATAAGCCAAATACAATGGTCTGACCCCCCTGTTCTATTTTTATTAACGGCGGCCATGTTGGTTGGTCGACATGTATATAATTCACAAACTTGGTAGAGGACATCCTAAAGATCATGTATACCAAGTATCAATGCAATCCCTTCAGTGGTTTTAGAGAAGAAGATTTTTGAAAATCAGTGTAAATTAATGGAAACAAGAGGCTCCCAGGAGCGTGAATCGCTCACCTGGTCTTGATGTCAACCCTGTGAAGACTTTTGTATAGCTAAATGAGCTGAATGTTTATAAGCATGAACAATCTTTTCTCTATTTGCAATTGCTTTCATTCTAAATAATCAAAAAACACTAAGGGGCTGTACAGACAACTTCAACCCTATGGAGACTTTTGTAGAGCTAAATGAGCTGAACATTTTAGCAAGCAACAGCTTTTCTCTATCTGCAATAATTTCATTCTATAGGCCAAAAACACTATTTTTAGCCTTTAAGGGGCTGTAACCCCTATAAGGCATCATCTGACAACTTTGACTTTATGGAGACTTTTGTAGAGCTAAATGAGCTGAACATTTAAGCAAGCAACAGCTTTTCTCTATTTACAATAGTTTTCATTCTTTAGGCCAAAAACACTATTTTTCGCCTTTAAGGGGCTGTAACCCCTATATGGGGACATCTGACAACTTTGACTTTATGGAGACTTTTGTAGAGCTAAATGAGCTGAACATTTAAGCAAGCAACAGCTTTTCTCTATCTGCAATAGTTTTCATTCTATATGCCAAAAACATGCAAAAATGCTATTTTCACCTTTAAGGGGTTTTAACCCCTGTAAAGGGTCATCTGACAACTTCAACCCCATGGAGAATTTTGTAGAGCTAAATGAGCTGAACATTTTAGCATGCAACAGCTTTTCTCTATCTGCAGTAGTTTTCATTCTATAGGCCAAAAACACTATTTTTCACCTTTAAGGGTCTGTAACCCCTATAAGGGTTCATCTGACAACTTTGACCCTATGGAAACTTATGAAGAGCTAAATATTTAAGCAAGCAACAGCTTTTCTCTATCTACAATAGTTTTCATTCTATAGGCCAAAAACATGCAAATACGCTATTTTTCACCTTTAAGGGGCTGTAACCCCTATTAGGGATCATCTGATAACTTTGACCTTATGGAGACTTTTGTAGAGCTAAATGAGCTGAACATTTAAGCAAGCAACAGCTTTTCTCTATTTGCAATAGTTTTCATTCTATAGACCAAAAACACTATTTTTGCCTTTAAGGGGCTGTAACCCCTATAAGGGGTCATCTGACAACTTCTACCAAATGGAGACTTTTGTAGAGCTAAATGAGCTGAACATTTAAGCAAGCAACAGCTTTTCTCTATTTACAATAGTTTTCATTCTATAGGCCAAAAACATGCAAAAACGCTATTTTTCACCTTTAAGGGGCTGTAACTCCTATAAGGCATCATCTGACAACTTTGACCAAATGGAGACCTTTGTAGAACTTTTGATGCTGAAGCAGCAGCGTGGCATCAGATTTCATCTATCTTTTATACTTTTTGATTTACAAGCCGAAATCAGTAGTCTGACCCCCCTGGTCTATTTTTAGTAACGGTGGCCATGTTTTTTGACGGATCAAAAATTGAAACACAAGTTTGGTGCAGGACACCCTAAGGATCATTCATACCAAGTTTCATTAAATTCTGTTCAGTAGTTTCAGAGGAGAAGATTTTTGAAAAATTGTTAACAGACGACGACAGACGACGACGACGGACGCCAAGTGATGGTAATAGCTCACATGGACCTTCGGTCCAGGTGAGCTAAAAAACAGTTAAAGGGGAATAACTCTTAAACGGCTGATCTGACAATTTAGACCCTGAAATCATTTTTGTAGATCTCAATAAGCTTAACAATTCTGCAATGCTATTTTTTCCTCTAGCTCTAACGGTTTTCAAGATATAGTCCAAAAACTGCAAAAATGGTCAATTTTGATGATTAAAGGGCAATAACTCCTATAAGGAGTGGTTTCACAACTTCGACTCAATGGAGAGTTTCGTAGAGCTTTTGATGCTGAACAAGGATGGTTGCTTCGGATTTTCTCTATCTCTTATACTTTTTGAGTTATAAGCCAAAAACAATGTTCTGACCCCCATGTTCTATTTTTAGCAACGGCGGCCATGTTGGTTGGTTGACATGTATATAATTCAAAAACTTGGTAGAGGACATCCTAAAGATCATGTATACCAAGTATCACTGCAATCCCTTCAGTGGTTTCAGAGAAGAAGATCTGTGAAGAAAAGTTAACGGACGACGGACGGACGCTTAACTATGACAATAGCTCACATGACCCTTCGGGTCAGGTGAGCTAAAAAGGGAATCTGACAATTTTGATAAAAATAATATTTTTGTAGAGCTTTCTTGAGCCAAACAAATGAATTTCTATTTATTGTTTTGATTTTGTTGCTTTAAAGAATGGCGAAAGCTTGCAAAGCATGCTGTAAAGGATGGAATCTTTTCCTAGCTTTAAAGTTTTTTAAAAATGAGAATGAATGACTAAATGTGACAATGTTGAACGATAAAGGGAATGCAAGGTTTAAATAACCAAGATAACAATACAAAACATAAGCTGTACAATTATGCTTTTAAATGCAAGTTAACTCTTATACTACTTACTTGCAACCAGGAGATATCTGTTTATGAATAAGTGTTGGAATATCTTTTTGTTGCCAATTCTTGTGATGCACTCCACAACTGAAGCATATGACTTCATCACCTCTCCCACTGCTGTAAAATCCAGTTTTAGCCATTCTCAAGGGACTAGCTGGACAAGATGCTGGTAGATCTTGAAAACTCTGAATCCTTAACATCTCAAACTGCATTCGTTCTTGCTGTTCAAAATTATAGCCTCTAACAACTTTATTGAAGTAACCATTGAATGATAAATCATTATCATTTGTCCTGGGTTCTTGTGCAGTTTCTGTTTGAGTGAGGTTCTGGTTATTGTTAACCTGATTATTAGTTCTATTGGTAACTGGTAACTGGCTGTTTCTGTTGTTAACAACTGTATTCCTATCATTATTATTTGTCCTGCGTTCTTGTCCAGTTATAGTGTTAACATTTGTATTCTTATCAAAGCCTGGTCTCGTACACCTAGACAATGTATCATTGCTGACTCTCATAAACCATTCATGTGTAGGGGTGATTATCTGCCTTAATCTACGACGACTAATTCTTTTTACTTTCCTCCTCCTAGTTGCAGTGAATGTTCCTGCAGAATTCTTTGCATTGGTCTTATTGCTATTACTGTTACCAACATTTCTCTCAACTGTTTCTTTTACATAAACCTTTTTACTCTCTATCATAGCAGCTTCAAGTTCTTTTTTGTCCCCTTTTTTCTCATTGATTTTCTCACCCCAAGTTTCTTCTATCTTTCTCTCTTGCTTTTTCTGTAAATCAATTACTGTTGAACTAGACAGGGAATCCCTTTCTGATGTTGGATTGATTGATAACAATTTATTATCAGGATTACAATACAAGGTCTGTTCTGTACCAACATTATAGGTATGTTTGCTTTCCTTACAGATCTTGGTATGTTCTATGCTAACATTGTTGTTGTTTTCATTTTCATTACAAGACAAGGCATGTTTTCTGCTGTCATCTCCAATATTACCAGATGTAATACTATGAACTTGCCCTACCACATACTCTTGGTCATTTTTCAATGAGCAAAAAGATGGGGCAAAAGACGAGCTCAAATCTCTGCTTGTTTTCTTCAAACTTTCCTCACTGTCATAACTGCTGGTTGACTTGAGGAAACTTTCATCTGATACCACTTCCATATGACCAGGAACTAAGGTATAATCTGGAATCTGCCAAACCTTGTCATTGTGCTTTTCTACATTGACATCTCCTTTAGGACTCTCTGTACTATTCTTAACCTCACAAGTCCTTGTAAAAACAAAACTGTTATATTCAGACGGTTCTGTGCATTGCTGAATACCACCAGAAGGCATGTTGAATGCATGATCATCAAGAAAAACTTCATCATCATCATCATCGAAATCATGTTTATCTAAGGATATATCATTTACACTGTGATGATTTTCAGTAAACTTTACAGAAGTCTCATTTTCATCAATTAAACCTACAGATGACTGTCTTTTCATTGAAATGATTGAGACAGCTGGGGCATCTGGATTCAACAAATTTTCTGATCTGCATTTAAACTCTTCATTTTTTCCAACTATTTCACCTGTTTCAGCAAGACTTTTGTTACCATTTACAATTTGATCCAAATATTGGCTTGTTGGATATTTCTCACCTTCTTGTGGAATCAAGCTTCTTACAGGTTCAGTATCAAATGATATAAATACATGTGGGACATTATCAGAAAATGTGTCTGTTCCTGATCTTTGAATTTGTATCATATTTATTGATTCAACATCACCATTTTTAGGATTATACTCAGCTTCATTTCCATCTATGCAACTAGTCATTTCATTTTCTGTAGCTTTATTTTGACAACTCCTGTTGGAATTTACCTCACTAGTTTTGATATTAACATCAGCTCTTATATCAATCAGGGCAGTAGCATCAAAAGCGTGTACTTCTTTAACAGCCTCCATTTTATTTGTGCTATATGACAGTACATTCTCAACAGCTTCATCTTCTAAAACTTTGGTTCCCTTGTTTGGTTTATGACTTCCATCTGTATTTTGATTCTCATTCTCACTATCTACATGATCTATTTGTGGCTCTAAATCAACATCTTTGTTGAATGACATTTCATTGACCTCTACAGCATGTATAGGTTCCCCTAATACATAGTCAGTATTGATTTCCTTATGGTCTTTGGTCTTATCAGCATCTAAATGAATGAAATAATTTAGTTTTTTTAAATCAACACATAAAAATACTTTAATAGAAATGTTAAAACTTTTTGAACTGTATTGTTAGAGGAAATTAAAAACAAACCAAGATCTCTGTGAATACCAAACATTTCATTTATGAATATAAATAAAAAAGGCCTAATTCCATCTATGTTCCTGTGTAAACCCGAATACAACAAATGAAGTTGACTAACTTTGTAATTTTCAAGACTCTACATGCATTTATTATAAATCCAAAATAAATGACCCACACTAAACCTGAACTTCATTTTAGAAAAAATTGTCAACATCAAATATGACTGGATTTCATTAAACAGGAAGTAGGTTAGCAACAGACCTAAAATTGAATCCCATGGTATGGGATCCCATGCTAATGCTACATACCACATAGCCAGAAATTTTTCGAGAGGTTCTATGATTTTTGCTGTATTCGCAAACGTTACTCTATTGCGAAATTTAGAACCTGAGGTAAAATAGAATCAACATAAATTTGTATTATTTAAGAATAATATTCAATTGCGTAAATAAATGTCCGCGAATAAACAACTTAGTCATTTGGTATGAAATCGTGAAATTCGCACGTTGAAACAATTATCCACTATACGGTGCAAAATATCAAGAAGTTGCTGAAAAAACTGTTACAAAATTAAAGTTTGTTTTTGCCTACAAAAACGATGCTTCCCCCGTTTCCCCAAAAAGTTCTAAGTTCAAAGGGCCATTACTCCCACAAAAAAAAAATGAGGATCAAATTTTCCTGATTATATGCACAACTACGTATACATTTGGTGTCCTTCCTATATACCAAGTTTCATTGAATTCGGTTCTGTAGTTTCAGAGGAGTTGGGCTGACAAGATGCGATAAATGAGGATTTTCAGCAAATTCCTAAGTGTAAAGGGCCATAACTCCCACAAAAATGTGAGGATAAAAATTTCCTGGTAATATGCACAACTACATATGGTGTACTTCCTATATACAAAGATTCATTGAATGCGGTTCATTAATTTCAGAGGAGTTGTGCTGACAAGATGATAATGAGGATTTTCAGCAAATTCCAAAGTTCAAAGGGTCATAACTCCCACAAAAAATTCCTAGTTATATGCACAACTACATATGGTGTACTTCCTATATACAAAGATTCATTGAATTCAGTAGTTTCAGAGGAGTTGTGCTGACAAACTTTGTGACGGACAGACTGATGGACACGACAAAACAATATGTCACCCCACAAAAGTGGGGGGAGACATAAATATTTCCCTGAATGCCCGCCCACAGCCTGACATTCACCATTTTATAACCCAGATTTTTCACTTTGTGAAACCCAGCCTTAAATATTGATGATGTGTTGCATTTCAACATTAAAGTAACATTGGAACCCAGCTGTCTGTTTCTCTTTACAAATGAGCTGTTATAGTATTTATTATTCTTTTTGTATCAACACCAGAAGGAAACAAAGAAATTGAAAATGTATTTTTTTCCCAGTCAGCTTCTTAGAGTAGGCAAATGTTAATCCTTACAAGTATAATAGTTTCAAAAATATTAATATCCTTTTAAAACTTAACACTGACAACAGAAAGAAATACCATCAAGTCTCACCTTCCCACGTGCACACTTTCTGTCCAGTATGCAAGACAAAATATAAAAGTGCATAATAACAAATTAAACATTGAATTTTAATCTTACCATGTATATGGTTCTTATGCACAGCTTCAACAACTGGTTCATCAGATAGATCTTTCTCTTTTTTCTCATGGTTTTCCTCTGTATGCTGAGAATTTAAACATTCAAGAGCTTCTTTCATCCCTGTCTTATTTATCATCCTTATAATCTCCCAGGTCATGCTAAATAAATGTGCAGCTTTGCCTACAAATATCATTATCCCAATGAGCATTGCTCTCAGACACATGATCTTTCTACTGATAATCTCCTTGACATCCAGAGCTGTTCTGAAACACTTTTTCATAATCAGTTGGGCTTGCATACATTTTCCATAGATGACTTTTGCAGCACATGTTGCCCATTGTAGAGATAGTTCTTTCGCATGAGGCAAATAGTTGTCTAGAAAAAAAATATAATGCAAGATACATTGTGGGGAAGTTCTATATTAATTTAAACATATTTATTTACCCTGGATTGGGAAACAAGCTTAATGCTTATATGCTTATATGAATCCATCTCCAACTAGCAGTTTGCGAGTTTGACCTTTGTAGCAGCCCCCATTGATTTTGTCCCGCCATATTTTTCGGTGCTTATATCTTAAAAACGGCTCCATGGTTTTGAAAACTTTTTTCATAAAGTCTAGCTATTTTGAACTATTCTTTCCAAATTTTCTATTTTAAATAACTTTTAATTACAAAAAATCTCAGGCTGGTACTCCCTTAAAACTTAACAGTTTTTTTTCCTCAAAGGAGTATGTTAAGGAAGGGCTGAAATCAGCCCTATATTTTCACAAATTGTTAACTTTGTACCATATCAATAAATTTGATGTAATTCAGTCATTAGATAACCAAACTTTACATATTAAATCGATTACACATGCTGATGGCATAATGCATGATATTTATGATGTCATAAACATGTTGAAAACTTCAATATTTGCTTCATTTTTGAAGGTTTACAAGAGGTTTTTTCTTGAAATTAGTACAGAGTGCATTTGTCAACATCATTTACTCTTTGTCCATCTATTTGTCTTTCAAAAATAAGCATTTCATTACAAAATTGGTTTTGTTGACGCATGCTCTCTATGTTAATTTTAGTGATTTCTAACCAAAAATGCTCTATGAGTGCCAAAATTCTATATTAAATTTCATCAAATCATATGATTTTTAGGTAAGTTTTCTCCAAACTGCTGAATATTTTAAACCTAGTTTTAGTTATTTCTTTAATTACCTGGTACAGCATTTCAAAACATATATGGCAGTAATTTCAGAAAGTTTACTCCGAGTTGAAATTTTGGGCCAATTTTGGTTCTAAACAAATGTACTCCTTTGAGATTTTCCTCAAATTAATAAAGAAATTCTTTGACAGAGATGGAGATCAGGAAATCCTCAAACTGAGATATTTCATAAGACTGGGGCCTGGTGTGTCGTCTTCTCAATCAGTGTTTTACCCTTTACAAAGGTGGTATTATAGGCATATCTATGGTATTTTTTTTTCAAGTTCCTTTATCTAAACATCTATTCTGGTCATTTAAACTGACATTTTTGTTATGCTTTATGCTTACAAATTCTAACTACTTTCATTTTCACATATACAGCACACAAAAAAAAAACCAATAAAATGATTATATTTGTTATACAAGGTAAGTATTTCAATGCTTTGGTGATTTTAACAAACTTTATCAATAAATAAAAACTTACAAATACTACAAAAGATGAAGTACAAGGTCCATAAAGTTGTCAGAACAAAATACATCAGAAAAAAAGTATCCGCCAATACTTTGACAGGTGGATCATTATCTGAAGTAAAAAACATGATTATTATAACATATTAATTTCATAGTTTCCTCTAAAGACTAGTCTAAAACAAGTGTTTCAATATATAAAAAAAAAACTATTAATATAAAATTGACAAGTATGTATGCACATGTAAAACATCAATGTAAACAATCCATGTACTAATAGTGCTTGAGGAAAATATTGATTATTCATCCTCTATAAATAGAATCTGTATAATAACAACTTTATTTATAGAACATACTGGTAGGGTTAAAAATAAGAAGGATGAATTTGTACCAAGTCAAAAATAAAAAGTTTCAGGTTTTTTCTGATTTAATCATGCCTTGTTAAATAAGACAAACAAGAGGCTCCCAGGAGCCTGAATAGCTCACCTGACTTGAATGCTTTTTTTGACATTAAAACGGCTGTAACTTTAATATAAGGGTTCATCTGACAACATCCATTAACTTAATCATTAAATTGTCAAGTTCAATGAGCTGAAAATTGTAGCAATCAAAAGCTGTTAATTATTTTCTACAGTTTGTCAGTTATAAGCTATAAACAGTTATTTTGAGATTTAAGGAACCATGACTCTTAAAGGGGTCATTTAAAAATTCCATTATATTGATTTTTGAAGGGCTTGACTAACTGAGTAGTATTGTAGGTTTGCAATACAATGCAGAAAAGTTGTAAAAAAGGACAATTTTGATGCTCTAAGGGGTGTAACTTCTAAAAGTAAGGGTCCCACAACTTTGACCCTATTACAGATTTTGTAGATCTTTATGGACTTAACAACTTGCAGGTTAATTTTCTAAAAATATCTTTAATAGTTTTCAGGATATTGAGCTTAGTAAGTACAAAAATTTAAAAAAATAAGAAAAAGGGCAACAACTCCAACATGGGTGGTTAGATCCTCTTCAAATTTTCAGGGCAGGTAGATCTCGAGAAGCTGAACACTTTTGCCTCCCGTCGAAATTTTGATATATATCGATCACCATTTATGAGTTATTTTCAAAAAAATGAAATTTCCCCTATGTTCTATTTTTTACCATGGCAGTCATGTTTTTTTTACAAATTAAAAATCAAAACGATAGTATTGTAGCACACTCAAAGAACAATTATACTAAGTTTGTTTGCAATTAAACTTATGGTGTTTATATCTTTTTAAACATTGCAGGGCAGGTAGATCTTGACGTGCTGATCACTTTAAACCTTGCCAGAATTTTGATATCTGTAACCGCTTTTATGTTATTTGCAAAAACTGTAATTTGACCCCTATGTTCTATTTATAGCCATGGCAGCCATGTTTTTTTACGAATCAAAAATCTAAACGACAATCTCCTAAATCTTGTAAATTCACTATTTCACAAGAATTAATTAGCAAAATTTTTTTTTGAAATCAAACAATATAAGAAAGTGGCATTTTTTGCCCATTTTCAGGCCCATTTTTCAAAACGATAAAATGAGGAACTCCGAAAATAAATCCCATGCATCCTTTTAATCAATAAAACATTCAACGAAAGTAAAGTCCCACAGCATTAGGTTAACCAGATTTAAAGTTATTGGGGGAACAACAACAAAAGTAGCATTTTTGGCCCCTTTCTGGTCCCCAATTTCTAAACGAAAAGGTGGGACCCCAAGAATCATTCACATCTATCCTGTTATGCTAAGGAACATCTTGTCAAATTTCATAGCCATCAGATAATCAGAACTAAAGTTATTGTAGTAACACTTTAGTTAACAGAAAAAGATGAAGACAAAGACAGCATCGTACCATAATACGTCCAAAATCTTTTTGGACTTGTATAAAAGTCTCCGCATTTAGGAGTTTAAAGCTTAAAAGGTAAGTGGACAGCTGGATAGACAGGGTGATTCCTAATATACCCCCACCCAAACATTGTTTGCATAGTTAAAAAAATGAATAAAGTCCTTTGATGTAGCCAGAGCTTTATAGAGCTTTTAATACTGAAGAAAGTAGGCTGCTTTAAATTTTCTGTATAATACTTTATACTTTTAAAGGTATAAGCCAAATACTGTGAGTGTCCCCATTTATATTAATCATTGACAACAGCCAAAAGGCATAAATTTCACAAACTTAGTAAAGGACACTCTAAAGATCAAAGGTAGTAATTATAATGTATAATCATTTTTTTCGTGGGCTTACAATTTCCATGTTTACAGCAGAAAACTGAATTGGTGGGGACAAATTTTCGTGATTTCTAATTTTAATATACATGTATACTCTTTTAACTAGATATTTTTATTTCGCAGATTTTTCTTACCCACGAAATAAACTAAACCCCCACGAATATTTCTGTTTCTTCAGTATTATTCTTCCTTTGTTTCAAAGATGATCTTTGAAGAAAAGTTACATAAATGACTACAAATGTCAAGTGCTGACAACACATGTAGTCCACATTAAACTTCTGGCCTGGTAAGCTAAAAACAGTGAAAGAGGGATAATCCCATTGACAGTTCATTAGACAATTAAATCTACAATACAATACTAAAAGTCAGGTACACCACAAGGTTAAAAGGTAAAATCGAATTATAAATACACAAAAACATATCACTTAAAATCAAATATAAAACGATAGAGGGGCCAGAGTACTTTCGGTCAAAAGACCTTCTTCAGGGAAATAAAAACGGGAAGAAAAAAGAGAAACACCCGCACAGCACAAAGATAAGGACAAGACTGATTAGCTAGTATAACCAGAAGTGATAAAATATGTCACAATCAATCCTGAACATTGTAAATAAACATGCATATGATTAGCATAAATACGTCACAAGCTAGTAATCTTGAACTTTATGACTTAAAACCTACCAGCACTGTAATATATGTATTTAGCTAAATATGAAACATTAGAATAGAATAATATATAAAATCAGAGAACATTTACAAGTTACAACGGATTGTTTTTGATATTCATGCCCATAGGGTGACTAGAACCAAGGAGCTTGATGATTCTCTGTTCTAGAGACTGCCGTTGCTTTTCACCCATATTGGTCACCATCAACACTGTGAGTCACTTGCATATCGGACAAATTGTGGCCTGGCTGTCTGAAGTGGCGACCTACCGGACAATCTCCACTATTACGAACACTTCTGATGTGTTCGGCAAAGCGGTCTCCAAGTCTACGGCAGGTCTCACCGACATAAACCATCAGACATTTTTTGCATTGGATTGCATATATCAAATTCTCCGATACGCAAATAAACCCATTTCTAAGAGTGAAAGTGTTGGACAGACCATTCACCTCATCGGTCTCCCAGTTAAACTGACAAGTGGAACACACGGGCCGCTTACATTTTCTAGTGCCATGGTAATCGGCTAGAGGGCAAAGAGTCGCGCTTTTAAAAGAGCTGGTGACAAGGTGTTCTCTAAGACTTTTGCCCTTCCTAAAAGCTGTTCAAAGCAGCGAATTGAAAACCTTTGCCATGTGTTGGTCCTCTATAACAATGGAACGAAAATTCCGGATCAAAATGTTCTGTACAGCCGTATTGTGTGGATGGTACGTTAGTACCAAAGGAACACGATTCCTGGAATTTTGTGTTTTAGGCTCCAGTGCCGATGTTCTGTTTACCTGAGAGACCCAGGATATGGCCTTATTTAAAACCCTGGTTGGATATCCTCTCTTGACAAAGAATGACTTCATTTTGTTGCTCTGTTGGTGGAAATCAGAGTCATGGCTGCAAATTCAACGAAGTCGCAAAAATTGCGACTTCAGAATGGCAATTTTGCAAGCCTGTGGGTGACAGGATGTGTAGTTAAGGTAGCAGTGGGCATCTGTAGGTTTGTAAAAGACAGATGTAGTTATTTTACCACCTTGAATGGAACATTCAATGTCAAGAAAGGATAGTTTTTCCTGAGTGATGTTAAATGTGTATTTGATGGCAGGATGGTAAGAGGAAACAAAGTCAATGAACGACTGGAGTTCCTGTTGGCTGTCGGACGAAACGCCAAAGACATCGTCTATGAATCTCTTGTACAGATCAGGAACAGGACCTATGTATTCTGAGAACATTCCTTCCTCTAAGTAGCCAACAAATAGACAAGCAAAGCTGGGCCCCATTGTGGTGCCAATGGCAACACCACCAGTTTAAGAGTAAAAATCGCCGTTGAATTGAAAAGTATTGAGGGTTAAGACCAACTCAGCCAGTCTAAGAATTATGTCAGATTTTATATATGGATTGGGTCGCCTGTCCAGAAAGTGTTTTAAAGCAACTAAGGCATCATTGTTAGGTATGCTGGTGTATAGAGCAGTAACGTCCATCCTAAACAGTCGAAAATCATCTGGTTTCTCTGGTTCAAACTGTTCAAGGATGTTCAAGGCATGGGAAGTATCCTTGATAAATGTAGGCAAGTTCTCAACGATTGGCTTAAAGATGTCATGAAAAAGACTTGAGATGTTCTCCGTTGGACAGCTGCACGCAGAGACAATTGGTCGACCTGGATTTCTGAGTTTGTGGATCTTGGGTAGCATATAGAACCGGGATGTACGTGGTTGCGAGGAGATAGTCTATTTGCTGCTTCTGGTAGATCGCCGTTCTTGATAGAGTTCCTAACAACGTCCTTAATGAGTTTTTGGTTATTCTTTGTATCGTTGGTTTGAATTTTGGAATAAAACTTTTGATCATTCAATTGATACTCCCCTTCAGAAACATAACAGACAACGTCCCAAGCAACTACTGCTCCACCCTTGTCGGCCGGTTTGATAACATTTGTCCGTTTGCGATTTGAGATGGTGGAGGGCTGTTTGTTCATCAGGTGACAAGTTATGCTTCCTAAAGGGTTTAGTTTTCAGACCTGCAATTTCATTTTTACAAACTTTAAAATATCGTTGAAGAGTGGGACACCAAGACGCTTTGGGTGTGAAATAAGATTTTTTGTTGTTATATTTGGAAAATAACGATGGCTGGTTGGTCACAATCTGGTCATGTTCTTTGCCATAGAAGAAGCTTTAAGTAGAAGGCGGCGAAAAAAGTTTTGAATACCAACCTCATTCTGGTAGGCATCCGCAAAAGGAGTGGTAGGGACAAAATTTTTAACCTTTAGATAAAACACTAATCTCGGATTCAGAGAGGACAGCAGAAGGTGATATGACATGGACGGTATCGTGCAAGTCAGGTGGGTTTTGTTGGTTGGAATTGCTCCCATAGGATGTATCGGCAGGCATAATAGTACCAGATGGTTGCGGTGCAATGTGGTCAAATTTTCTGTCTTTCGAAAGATTTAAATGTTGAAAAATCGTTTGATTAATTTGACATATTTTTTTTATGATACCGTCGACTATAATTTTGTGACAAAGACTAAATAAATTGTTTTTAAGAATTACTTTCCTCATGCGGAATCCTTCCAGCTTTTGTTGATTGGCGGTGATATTCAGTTGAATTAATGAAATGGCATAATTTGTTTGAATAGAGTGAAGTTTACGCTCAAAGAAATGGTGGTGACGGATCTCATCTATGGCATGAAAAGAAGGTTGGAAACCCTAAGGTATGGTTTGATATTGAGCGCATCTCCGAAAGGAAGACTATGTGACGGTCACATCTAGTCATGCTAATCACTGACCTGTATAGGTCTATTGCTTATCTTTGTACAGAGACAGGGTGATCAAAAATAAATTAAGAAAAAGTTTTAAAAGAATTCGTTAAGATGTCTTTTTATAGAGGACATGGTCGCAACGATAGAGGACAATAAATATAATAATAGGAGTTATCGTTTTATATTTGATTTTAAGTTATATGTTTTTGTGTATTTATAATAATTTGATTTTACCTTTTAACCTTGTGGCGTACCTGACTTTAAGTATTGCATTGATTTTTAATTCCGCCACACCGCAACTCCTATTATTATAAATCTACAATAAATTTGCAGATTTTAATATTTCATATCTTGGAAAAGCCAAACACTAACACAGTGCACCATATGGTTTGCTATTGCTAGAATGACTGTAAACAGAATTGAATAAAATTTAGCAATGTAATAAATTGAAAACATATCAACATTTCTCAGACAAAAATGTTGTGATATCATAAAAGGTATGGGTGTAGTTTCAATCTTAAATGCAATGGCCATTTTAGAAATCTAGAGATAAAAATTGTGAATAAACAGGTAAAATGGGACTTTGCCACATACTTTGTGTTCTAGGAATCCATTCTATAGAATCGAAAGAGAAAGGTTTTAAAGCAACAGACAAATATTTAAGCTATTTCTAGAGTAGAACTATTAGCTTACCAATTTTGCAATGCTAACTTTCTCTCTAGCACTTACACAAATTAAAAAATATATGTAATCTATGGATTACAAAGCTCACCTACTATTATGCACAATTGACAAAAATGCTATTAAGGACAAATTTCAATTTTTTGATATACTTACATTCCAACTGAATAGCTTTAATAAGAATGGCACCTAAAGAAGAACCAACTAACACACATCTGAAAAGAAAAATGCATATACATACCACTTTAATCAAAACTCAATGTGTGCACCATGAATGAAAGATTAGTAAAATGTACAAGATTGATTTAAAATCATCCAAAGGCAAGCTACATGCATACCACTCATATGCATGTTGGAACACTCAATTACATAACAGCCACTACTATAAACAACTCTAAGTGTCATATAACTCCCACATTACTTTGCAAATGAACTAAAAATAATGTCAGCCGACAAATTTACTGGGGGTAAAAGGATGTTGGTAAATGCAGTTACAGATCGACATCACAATATGGCGGAGGTCAAAACTGACCGAATTGATTTCCAATACATTCTTGATTATACTGCATTATATTTGAAAACAAACATTGCCAGGAGCTTTCTAATTTACAAAGGAAGAAAGTTGAATACAGAAGTATATAACAAGTGTGGCCACTAAAAGTATGTCTCGCCTGCCGGCACCATCACCTAAATCAACTACCTTAGCTTTCATTTCTTGATATAAACACAAAAAGTGTCTGTAAACCTAATAACAGATGCCTAGTTATTATACAATTCAAGCAATCCAGTGTCCACACACAATAATTACAAAAAGTTTTCTGTCTGAAAAAAAGACCTAAGTTCACAAAGTCACTGGAGCGTAAAAATAGGGTCATGGTCACAGGGCATGGTGACAGTTGCCTTGTCCATAACCGCAACTGTCTGTTTACCCAATATCAGATGCCTAGCTATTATAACTTGCCAGCAATTCATCGCCCACAAAGTCTAACAAAAAAGTTTTTCAGCCTGAAAAAGACCTAAGTTACAGAGTCACTAGAGCGTGAAAATAGGGTCAGGGTCACGCAGCATGGTAACAGTTGCGTAGACCATAACCTAAACTGTCTGTATACCTAATATCAGATGCCTAGCTAATATACTTTTCCAGCAATTCATTGTCCATAAAAGTCTTAGAAAAAAATTTACAGCCTGAAAAAAGACCTAAGTGCACAGAGTCATTGACCCCCAACGTCTAGTATCCGAGTAATGGACCTTACCAAGAACTTAACCAAAGTCATTCATGCGTAAAATATAGGTCACAGTGACCTAATTTCTAGTGGGTGGTGTAGCCCTACCCAAGACCCATCTGGTGGTGAAATATCATTGACCCCCAACGTCTAGTATCCGAGTAATGGACCTTAACCAAGAACTTAACCAAGGTCATTCATGCGTAAAATATAGGTCACAGTGACCTAATTTCTAGTGGGTGGTGTCACCTTACCTAAGACACATCTAGTAATGAAATATCATTGACCCCCAACATCTAGTATCCAAGTTATGGACCTTAACCAAGAACTTATAATTAACCGAAGTCGTTCATGCATAAAATATAGGTCACAGTGACCTAATTTCTAGTGGGTGGTGTAGCCCTACCCAAGACCTATCTGGTGGTGAAATATCATTGACCCCCAACATCTAGTATCTGAGTAATGGACCTTAACCAGAACTTAACCAAAGTGTTACGGACGGACGTACAGACGGACGGACGGACCGACGGACAAGGGTAAAACTATATGTCCGATCCACATACGTGGTCGGGCCATAAAAATAGCACATTAAAATTTAAGCCGATCCGCTGGTCACCATGCACAGCCGGAAGCAACGCTTTATGAGCATTGGATTTAATTTTTTCGAAATTATTCTTTAAAATAAACTGTTAACACAGAGACATGTCTCGCCTGTCGCAACTGGACACAGTATAAAATGAAGTAAAAATCCTCCTTAAACTGATCTTAACTAATGCTTAAGCAGCTGCATACCAAATATAAATGGTGAACCATAACTGCTTTATAAAAAACACTTGTGACATAAGTAAAAAGTTAAAAAGTGTAAAATCTAAAAGTCAGTAGACCGTGACTGCAGGATCATACAGATAAAATACTTTTGAGATTGATCTGTACTGATGCCAATGCAACTGCATACCAAATATCAATGATGTACCATAACTGCTTCATGTTAAACAGACTTAAGAAAAAAGGTTAACCTTGGCCAAATCAGTGTAAAATTTCAAAGTCAGTAGACCGTGACTGCAGGAGCATACAGGTGAAATCCTTTTAAAACTGATCTGTACTGATGCTGATGCAACTGCATACCAAATATCAATGGTGTAACATAAGTGCTTCATGTTAAACAGACTTAAGAAAAAAGGTTAACCTCGGCCAAATCAGTGTAAAATTTCAAAGTCAGTAGACCATGACTGCAGGAGCATACAGGTGAAATCCTTTTAAAACTGATCTGTACTGATGCTGATGCAACTGCATACCAAATATCAATGGTGTAACATAACTAGTTCACACAAAACAGACTTAAGCAAAAACTTTAACCAATTGTGGACGCCGCCGCCGCCGTCGCCGTCGCCGCCGGAATCACCATACCTAAGTCTCGCCTTTTGCGACATTCGTCGCAGGCGAGACAACAATAACGGTGGATTTTTTATTAATCTAATTTTAAGACCAAAACGAATCAATATTTTCATTTAACAAAAAAGTTCACAGGGGCCACCTACAATAACAATACTGTGAAATAATCATAATTGTGGAGTACTACCTTAAGACAGGTCTCAAAATCGCTTAGGACATATAGTTTGTCATACTCAACCATCCTACCAAGTTTCAAATCATTCTCATGTATGGTTCCTGAGAAAAGCTTGACGGAAATTCGTACGGACGGACATGAGACTGTAAAACTTAATACCCCCTGACATGTCGTCTCGGGGGCATAAAAAATAATTTCAAACAAGAAAGATAGAACAGATTTGCTTAAATTGGGGAAATTATATCACAGACAAAAGGGCGGGTGATGCACCTGATGAAAATGACCTTGGATCTATGGAATACTGGCTGTGATAAGAAGTTGCTGAGAAAACTTTTACAAAATATCTTCCCAAATCCCCCCAAACAATGACCATTTTATAACCTGAATTGTGAAATCTGGCTTAAAATCCCTTATCACATGATAGTTATTCACACAAAATTTACCACCATATTCAAAATCATTTTCTTGTACAGTTTCCAAGAAAAACTTGACAGAAATTCTCTTAACTAGCACCAAACAGGTAGTTGTAGTCCAACAAGTCTGAAAATCACATCGGGTGCTTAACCCAATGCAAAATTATAATAACATTCTCATGTAACTTGAGTACATTATTCTCAAGCATGGTTTTTGAGAAAGTTTGACAAAAATTCATACAGCATAAAATAAACAAAATAATACAATAATGACAGTAAAACTACATTGTAGGTTATAATATATTTAAATTTTTAGACATTATATGTAGACCAGAAAATGAAAATAATATTTTTTTACCTGATACAAAATGTTTCTATAGGTCCAAGGGTAATTTCACTTCCATTTTTCTCCTTCAGATGTTGGATCAGGCCATGAAGACAACCAAGTGACACGGCCATGCAAAAAAGGGCAACCAGCTCTTTACGTAGGAACATCATTGGCATTTCTACTAAAGCCATCTCTGCTACAGTTGTAAATACTGATGCCAGGAAAATACATATGGCCACATAAGCATACATTGCTGTTCCAACATCCAGATACCCAGTTGTTCTGAAAAAAACCCAAACAAGACCTGTAATTCTAATTACATGTACTGTTTATTTAACAAGTATAAAAGAATCATATATGCCCACTGAGCACATTGATGATATATCATGCATTTTCGTTTCAACATTCAATTTTTTCTTTAAATATGTAACGTAGTCACAGAAAGTCCCTAATATAATAATAGAATTCTCAAAAACTGTGATTTTCTATATGAAATTGAATTCATCAAAATATTTCATTGATTTCTATGAAATTGTGATATGCACAAATTTTAAGGTCTGAATTTTTAATAATTTTAGGCAGAGCCTTATTTAGGCATATAGCTATCTGATTTTCAAGTTTTTTTATCCTCTACACAGGGTAAATCGGTCAGCCATATTCCTATCAAAGGGTCTATTATAGACCATTGATGCAAGTTATTCTTATTTTTTCAGTGTATTAAAATATTTAAAAGTCTAAACAAATAGGTACATTAATCTATATACCCACAATATAAATGTGCACTATATTTCCTGTATCAATACACAATCTGATGCATAATTTAGCATTTTTGACCTTTCACCTGATATCCAGTTGTTTGGGTCATTTATACACAAATAATCGAGTGAGAGGAGTCTGAAAGATGAAGTTAATTCCTGAAGTGTTATGCTTTTTGTTATGTATGTTTTATGTCAAATCTTATAGATCTTTGATTTTTTACATGCAATATAAGGTTAGAGAGATTTCTTTCTGAATCGGGACACATCCATTTTTGTGCATTCTGGTATCAATGGTTTATAATCTATTAAAATTACAGAATACGGATGGAACTATAAAACGTGCCAATCAATAGTAAAGTGACTAGTTGCAGATCTAGAGTATAGGAAAAAATTCAAGCCTACTCTTTATACAGAAAATACTGATGATATATTCTTTGTTCATGTTTCAAAATAAATGACACTTTGCTTAAAAAAATCCCTTTAAAACAAACATACACTCTAAAATCTTGTCTGCTGTCAAAGATACTGCAACACTATTTATAATCATAGTGGAATCAACCATATGTGGATTTTGAAGAACTCAAAAGATTTGTTAGATCATTTTAAATCTAGATCATTTTGTGAGGTTCACTCTTTGAAAACGTTCGGTTTTTCAACTTTATACACTACCTTGCCACACCTTATAAAAAAATGTCGCCTGAAAAAACTTCTCGAAAAAGCCTATTCAAACTCTAGGAACTCTGCATTCTTTTCCAAAATATCTTTCAAAGATAAAATATATTACACACTGGAACAAGTTTGCAGTATGCTTGATTTCCTCATTGACAACATATTTGTCACCTTCGGAGGAGAGATTTTTCAACAACAAATCGGCATTCCAATGGGCACAAACTGTGCTCCTCTCCTCGTTGATTTGTTTTTAAACTCTTACGGGACTGAATTTCTTCAGGGACTTGTAAAGAACAAGAAGATGAAAGAGGCAAGGTCATCTAATCTTACATTCAGATATATTGATGATGTCCTTTCTGTCAATAACACTTCATTTGGTAGATGGATTCCTTCAATATATCCTCCAGAATTGGAGATTAAAGAGACCACCGATTCAAATTGCTTCACATCTTTCTTGGATTTGCACCTCTAATTTGACCCAGGTGGTGATCTCAATACAAAAATTTACGATAAAAGAGACGATTTTAATTTTCAAATTATTAATTTCCTAATCTACAGAGCAATATACCTACTTGCCTTGCATACAGTGTTAATATTTCACAACTTATTCGTAATGCCAGAGCTTGCACACATTTCACAGATTATTTTATCAGACACCGATTTCTTCATGACCAACTTTTGGAGCAGGGCTATAAGAAAATACGTCTCATACAATCCCTTAAAAAATTCTTTCTTCGTTATCAGCCACTAGTAGAAAAGTTAAAAATTGAGTTAAAAGATATGGTGGTTAATTGTTTTAATTAGTGCTAATGACTGGTCTGCTGTACTGAGATGATCACCTCAATTATCCCTATTGTGTCTAACAACTATGTTGTGTTCTATGGTCATTACCAGATCCTAAGATTGCAATGGAAGAGGGAGGTTTGGCGCCATAAAACCTGGTTTAACCCACCATTTCGTTTGAAATGCCTGTACCAAGTCAGGACCATTGCGATCCACCAATTCTCCAGTATGACTGATTTGTTTTTGTCATTTTCTCTGGACTTTGAGATTGATCATTCAAGTTCGGTAGTTTTGTTATTACCTTTATTTCTCTATATAAACATGATAAATTGAGTAATTAATAGAAAAGAGTATTCAAATTGTTACAAAGAACACTCAGCTTTTATGCATTCAATTTCAATTACACGACCATGGTATGTCTCAGTACAAGTTTTCTTCATTCTAGCTGTTTCTTACATGGTACATGTATAATTATTTATGAAAATATTAATAACAAGAGTTAACACTAAAGTATATCTCGCCTGCCAGCACCATCAGAAACATTTATTCTTTCTTATTTCCACTATATTTTGAATTTACATGGATTTTCAGTTTCTCAGATCAAAAGATGTTTATAGAACTTAAACATTGCACATATATGCAATAAAAATAATCAGTAACTCAACCAGAAAATCAAGGTCAAGGTCAAAAGATGAGGATGCAACTGTGCTAAGCTACTACTGGGACATATGCATACCAAGTTTCATCAACCTAAGACTTATAGTTCTTGAGATATGGAGGTGCTCACAAAACTTTTCCATTGCTATTAGATGTATAGAAAATTGTCAAAGTCACTCAACCGAAAAATCAAGGTCATGGTCAAAAGATAGGGATGCAACTGTGCTAAGCTACTACTGGGCCAAGTTTCATCTACCTAGGATCTATAGTTCTTGAGATATGGAAGTGCTCAAAAACTTTTCCATTGCTATTATATGTATTGAAAATTGTCAAAGTCACTCAACCAGAAAATCAAGGTCAAGGTCAAAAGATGGGGATCCAACTGTGCTAAGCAACTACTGGGGCATATGCATAACAAGTTTCATCAACCTAGGACCTATAGTTCTTGAGATATGGAGGTGCTCATAAAAGTGTTCCAAAAAGATAACTCTGCGGCTGCCGCCGGTAAAGTGACACCTATGTCCCGCTCTGCTTCGCAAGCGAGACAAAAATGGGTCAAAGACAGAAATGGCCAGATTTCATTTAACAGGCAGTAGATGAGCAACAGACCTGAAACTATATGACACATTTTAAGAGCCCATGCTGATGATGCATACTAAATATCAAGAGGTTATGATTAGTAGTTGCTGAGAAAACTGTTACGAAAATTTTCTTCTATTGGGCATTAATGTCAATGAAGTAGGTAAGCAACAGACCTGAAATGGAATCCCACATTATAGAAGCCTATGCTGATATTGCATACTAAATATCAAGAGGCTGTGATAAATAGTTGCTGAGAAAACTGTAACAAAATTTTTCTACTATTGGACATTTATTGTCAAAGATTAACTAAATTTGTGAAGAGGAAGTAGGTGAGCGACAGACCTGAAATCCAAACCCAGGTTATAGAAGCCTATGCTGATGCTGCATTCCAAATATCAAGAGGCTGTGATAAGAAGTTGCTGAAATACTGTTATCAAAATTTTCTACTATTGGACATTAATGTAAAAAAATAACTAAGTTGGTAAACAGGAAGTAGGTGATGGGCAGAAATGAAATAGAATCCCACGTTATGGGAGCCCACCTGGATGCTGTATACCAAATATCAAGTGGATGTGATGAGTAGTTGCTAAGAACACTGTTATGCAAATTAATTCCCAGCTCACCCGCCGCTGAACATTTACAATTTTATAACCTGGATTCTTCATTCCCTGAAATCCGGCAAACCATTTCATAAAAATATTTTTGTGAATTAGTAAAACTAGACTACAGACCAAAGAGGGATATTTAAATTCAGATTCAAACAAGATATCAAATAAAACATAATTATATAGGGGGTCACTAAACCTTCCCTTCTTCTGGGGCTTTATTTTTTTTTTTTTTTATAATATCCAAGGTTAAGTCATATTATAATCATGATTAAAGTTCTTATGCTTCTGTGTGCTTTTAATGTTATCTGATTTTTTTGTGTTGTTTCATTTGTGTCTAATGGTCGTGTGATTTTTCTTTGCCTTATAAAACTTGAGATTCGAATGCCACATTGCAACATCTTTGCTAAAATTTTGCAACTGGCAATTGATGAAGTTTGTAGATTATTTGTCTTTCAGATGAACAAATCATTAATATGTTTATGTATTTCTGAATAAAAAAAAAGAAATATGTGTCTTTTCTTTCATTTTAAAAACTGAAGAGGAGCCTGAATCGCTCACCTGACATATGTGCCTGAAGTAAAGGTTAGTAGGCAAATCTTTTGACATTGAAAGGGTCATAAGTTTAATAGGGGGGTCATCTGACAATATGGTAGATCTTAAGGTGCTGATCACTTTTGTTCTCTTTCAAAATTAAAAAATCTGTCACCCTTTTTGAGTTATTAGCAAAATAAAGAAAGAATGTGTCCATGGGACACGGATGCCCCTGCTGGCCTCAAATAAAAAGTTGAAGTCCAAAAGGTCTGAAAGTTGCTTAGGACGCATAGTTAATCATACTTCACCATCCTATCAAGTTTCAAATCATTCCCATGTACGGTTTCTGAGAAAAGCTTGACGGAAATTTTCATGTCGATTTTGGTATCGGTCCAGCCCCAAACAGGAAGTAGATGTCCGACAGGTCTAAAATTTGCCTAGGACATATAGTTTGTCATACTGAACCATCCCACCAAGTTTCAAGTCATTCCCATTTACGGTTTCTGAGAAAAGCTTGACGGAAATTCGTACGGACGTACGTACGTACGGACATGAGTAAAACTTAATGCCCCCCGACATGTCGTCGCGGGGGCATAAAAATGGGTCAAAGACAGAAATGGCCAGATTTCATTTAACAAGAAGTAAGTGAGCAACAGACCTGAAATCACATCCCACGTTTTGGGAGCCCATGTTGATGCTGCATACGAAATATCAAGAGGCTAAGATTAGTAGTTGCTAAGAAAACTGTTATGAAAATTTTCTACTATTGGACATTATTGTTAAAAATTAACTAAGTTGGTAAACAGGAAGTAGATGAGGGACAGACCTGAAATCACATCCCACGTTATGGGACCTCACCCTGATACTGTATACCAAATATCAAGTGGCTATGAAAAATAGTTCCTGAGAAAACTGTTACGAAAATTTTCTGCTATTGGACATTATTGTCAAAAATTAACTAAGTTGGTAAACAGGAAGTAGGTGAGCGACAGACATGAAATTGCATCCCACGTTATGGGACCCCACCCTGATGCTGTATACCAAATACTGAAATATCAAGTGGCTGTGATTAGTAGTTGCTGAGAAAACTGTTACAAAAATTTTTTACTATTGGACATTATTGTCAAAAATTAACTAAGTTGGTAAACAGGAAGTACGTGAGCGACAGACATAAATTGCATCCCACCTTATGGGACCCCACCCTGATGCTGTATACCAAATATCAAGTGGCTGTGATTAGTAGTTGCCGAGAAAACTGTTACGAAATTTCTTCCCCGCCCGCACGCGGCCCGCCCACCCGACATTCACCATTTAATAACCCGGATTTTTCACTCCGTGAAATCCGGCCAAAAATGCAATTAAATAACCCAATGTTCTATTTTTAGCCACAGCGGCCATGTTTTACAACCAATCAAAAATCCCCACATCAGTTCTATACACCTAATGCTAATAAACAACAATACAAAGTTGGGTTCCAATTGGACTTAAAGTGTCAGAGGAGTTAAAGTTTTCAATGTATTGAGGAAATGCTTTTTAAAAGCTCAATTTTGACGTTTTAAGGGCAATAACTCCTCAAAGGAAAGGTCCTACAACGTTGAACTTATTACATATTTTGTAGATCTTGATGTGCTTAACAATATGCAATTTAAATTTCTCAAATTTCTTGTACAATTTTCAAGATATTGAGCTAAACAGGTGCAAAATTTGCAAAAAAATCCACAAAAAGGGCAATAACTCTTACATGGGTGGTTGGGTTTCTTCAAAATTTCAGGGCAGGTAGATCTTGAGGTGATGATCACTTTAACCCATGCCAGAATTTTGATATCTGTAGCCGTTTTTGAGTTATTTGCAAAAAACTGCATTTTACCCCTATGTTCTATTTTAAGCCACAGCGGCCATGTTTTACGATGAATCAAAAATCCCCACACCAGTTCAAAGCACCGATGGCCAATGAACAACCATACAAAGTTTGGTTTCAATTGGACTTATGGTGTCAGAGGAGTTAACGTTTTAAAAAGTTTATGGACGACGGACGGATGACGCCAAGTGATTACAATAGCTCACATGACTCTTCAGGTCAGGTGAGCTAAAAACAGATTGTTCTTTTGTCCTAGTACTTATATCAAGCGCTGCATTTTAATGCTTTAGCACTTTGATTATGAGATTTTGTTAAATGAATTGTTGACAAATGGAGAGACAGACAGATAGATAGAGGAACAAAGTTTAATCAATAGGGTCTACATTTTTGATAATCCAAATAATGATTTCCCTTCATGCAGTATCATAAACTCCAGTAAACAGATTTAAGGGAGTTGTCCTTATATGTACAGAATCTTATACACCCCCATCCAATATACATGATGCTTCCCAGGAGTGTAAAACATTATTATTGTGGGGTATCAATTTTCCTGGTTTTCGTGGGTTGCCATATCCCATGAAATTTGATACTCCGCTAAAAAGAAATTTATCATTAATCTGTATAAGTGTATACTATAGACTTCCGAATCATGAATTGAAGAATCCACGAATTGATCCCTTTTCATGAAACCATGAAAATAGTCCACAGTAGTAACAAGAGGCTCCCAGGAGCCTGAATCGCTCACCTGGTCTTAATGTCAACCCTTTGAAGACTTTTGTATAGCTAAATGAGCTGAATGTTTAAGCAATAAAAAGCTTTTCTCTATCTGCAATAGTTTTCATTCCAAAGCAAAAAACACTATTTTTCACCTTTAAAGGGCCATAACCCCTTAAAGGGGTCATCCGACAACTTCGACCGTTAAAAGACTTTTGTAGAGCTAATTAAGCTGAACATTTAAGCAAGCAACATCTTTTCTTTATCTGCAAAAGTTTTCTTTCTTTAGGCCAAAAACACTATTTTTTGCCTTTAAGGGGCCGTAACCACTACAAGGGGTCATCTGGCAACTTTGACCCTATGGAAACTTTTGTAGAGCTAAATGAGCTGAACATTTAAGCAAGCAACAACTTTTCTCTATCTGCAATAGTTTTCATTCCATAGGCCAAAAACACTATTTTTTGCCTTTAAGGGGCCATAACCCCTATAAGGGGTCATCTGACAACTTTGACCTTATGGAGACTTGTGTAGAGCTAAATGAGCTGAACATTTAAGCAAGCAACAGCTTCTCTCTATCTGCAATAGTTTTCATTCTATAGGCCAAAAACATGAAAAAATGCTATTTTTCACCTTTAACTCCCATAAGTGGTCATCTGACAACTTCGACTCAATGAGGACTTTGGTAGAGCTTTTGATGCTGAAGCAGTAGTGTTGCATCAGATTTCATCTATCTCTTATACTTTTTGATTTACAAGCCAAAAACAGTAGTCTGACCCCCCTGGTCTATTTTTAGCAACGGCGGCCATGTTTTTCAACGAATCAAAAATCCCCATATCAGTTCTGTGAAGGATACCCTAAAGTACCACCAGACCAAATTTGGTTTGAATCTGTGCAGCCGTTTCAGAGGAGAAGAAGTTTGAAGAAAAGTTAACGATGACGAACACGACGACGACGACGACGACGGACGCCAAGTGATGGCAATAGCTCACATGGCCTTTGGCCAGGTGAGCTATAAAATTGCTGAACTAGGTGAGCAACAGACCTGAAATACAATCCCAAACAATGGGACCCCATGTTGATACTATAAATACCAAGAGGCCATGACAAGAAGTTGCTAAGAAAAGATATACAAAATATTTTCCCCAATCTTGCCCAAACAATGATCATTTCATAACCTGAATTTTCACTGTGAAAACTGGCAAAAAATTGAGGAATATAAAAATGGGACATGGACATCATCACACTCAGGAAGTAGAAAACTGGCATGTCTCACAATCCCTAACCACATAGTTTGTCACATAAAATTTACCAGCCCTGTTTTAACTCATTCTCTTGCAAAGTTTCCAAGAAAAACTTAAAAGAAATTTTAGTAATTGACCAGCAAACAGGTAGTATGAGTCTAACAAGTCTGAAAATCACATAAGGTCTATAATTACATTGTACTCAACCCAATTGATGCAAAATTAAAACAAGTAAATCTGTGAGCTTATGCTCACTAGTGATAACCCTGCTCCCCAAACTAAGCCATGCATACAAATTTAAATACTCTGTTAACAGGAAGTAGTTGACCTAGGAACATAAAATCGCAAAACACCATATGGGACTTTAGGATAAAACTGTATATAAAATATCAGACCTCTATCTCATGTAGTTGCTTGGGAAACTGTGACTGAAATTTTGCATTGATGTCTATTATGTGTAAACACCTAAGTATTCGGTAAACAGGAAGTAGACTACCTAGGAGCATAAAATCGGTATACACCATATGGTACTATAGGATAAAGCTGTATACAAAATTTCAGAACTCTATCTCATGTAGTTGTTTAGAAAACTGTGACCGAAGTTTTGTTACAGACAGATGGACGGACAGACGGACAAGGGTAAAACAGTATACCCCCTCTTCTTCGAAGCGGGTATAAAAACATTCTCATGTAACTAATTGTATACATTATTCTCAAGCATGGTTTTGAAGAAAAGCTTGACAAATATTCATACATAAAATTACAATAAACAAAGTTATACAGTCATGACAGTAAAACTAGGTTAAACATGTGTAATAGATTTAAATTTCAGCCATTACATGTCGAACAGAAAATGAAAATAATATTTGTTTTTACCTGAAACAAAATGTTTCTTTCTGTTCAAGAGTAGTTTTACATTCATTTTTCTCCTTCAGATGTTGGATCAGGCCATGAAGACAACCAAGTGACACGGCCATGCAAAAAAGGGCAACCAGCTCTTTACGTAGGAACATCATTGGCATTTCTACTAAAGCTATCTCTGCTACAGTTGTAAATACTGATGCCAGGAAAATACATATGGCCACATAAGCATACATTGCTGTTCCAACATCCAGATACCCAGTTGTTCTGAAAAAAACAAACAAGACCTGTAATTTTAATTACATGTACTGTTTACTTTACAAGTATAAAATAGATGTCCACTCAGCACATTGATGAAATAAACATAGATAAACCTTATCATGCATTTTGGTTTCAACATGCTTATTTTTTTTTAAATACAACAGTGGTCATACAGTGTCCCTATTATAATAATATAATTCTCAGAATCTGTTAATTTTCTATATGAAAGCAAATTCATTGAATTTTTTTTTTACAATTTCTATGGAATTGTTAAACATGTTAAAAGCACAAAATTTAAGGCCTGAATTTTTAATAGTTTTTTGAGATTGTGTTGAAAAAATTGTTGGCAAATGGACAGAAAGACAGACAGATAGAGGAACAAACTTCAAATTATAGGGTCAACACTTAATGCTATAAATAATTCGCCATTCCATGCTTAGATTGAAATCCAACTAATGATTTCCCTTCATGCAGTATCATAAAACCTCATTTAACAGATTTGAAGGAGTTGTCCTTATATGTTCAGATTCCTATACACCCTCATCCAGTATGCATGCTTCCCAGGAGTGTAAAAATTGCTGTGGTTTCATCATTATTTGTTGGGTATCAAATTTCCTGGTTTTTGTGGCTGGCCTTAAGCTTATCCCACAAAATCTGATACTCCACGAAAAGGAAATTTGTCATCATTGATCTTTATGCTGAAAACTTCTGAACCTTGAATTTAAGAACCCATGAATTGATCCCTTTTCATCAAACAACACAAATTGGTACCCACGAATAATGAATGCACAGAAATTCAAAAAAATGTCAAAGTAAAAAATGGCTGGAAGGAGGTGAGCAACAGACCTGAACTAAATTCCCAAACTATGGGACCCCATGTTGATACTGTATACTGCATGTAAATACCTGGCGGTGAAAAGTAGTTGCAGAGAAATTGTTTCCCAGTCAGACATTCAGAATTTTATAATTTGGATTTTTCACTTTATGAAATATGGCAAAAAATGTGTCAAAGTAACAAATGCCTGGATTTCGTTAAACAGGAAGTAGGTGAGGGACAGACCTGAAATTGAATTCAGCCTCACCCTGATGCTGTATACCAAATATCAAGTGGCTGTGATAAGTAGTTGCTGAGAAAACTGTTACCAAAATATTCTTTCCGCCAACATTCAACATTTTATGACCCTGATTTTTCACTCCTTGAAATCCGGCCAAAACTATCAATAACAGTAGTATTTTAAAACTTACCCTTTTCTCTTGCTTTTTATGCCTTTCATGCCATTTTGTCTGCCATAAGATAAGGCCTTTAAGTCCTCCAGATTTATCAATGGTCCTTCTACCACATTCTTCATAACAGGATAAAACCAGGCTGACATTTTTGTTCCAGTTTCTGTATTGGTTTCCTTGAGTTGCCTATGTAGTGCATCTGGGGCGGGCATTTTAGTTTCTGTATTGGGTTCTTTTGAGTCATTTACAAATTCAATAGGGTCAATATCCTCAAGGTGGTAAAATCTCAATCCTAAAATAATTATTCATCATGAAATTCTAGTTGAACATATGCTGAATATATACTGAGGCTCCCAGAAGCCTGAATTGCTCACCTGATCTCTTGTGCTAAAGCCTCTTACCTAGTATGCAACATGGTCTTAATTACTTAGTAAGTAACATTTAAGAAACTAGTTAGGATAGAAAACACTTTTAAGATCAAGAATACAAAGTTACAAAGCTTTCCATTTGAAAAAAATGATTGAAAACACTTAAAGGGGGATAGCTCTTAAAAGGATGATCTGACAATTTTGACCCTGAAATTATTATTGTAGATCTCAATGAGCTGATCAATTTTGCAATGCTAACTTTTCCTCTAGCACTTACAGTTTTCAAGATAAAGTCCAAAAACTGTGAAAATGGTCAATTAAGCCAATTAAGGGGAAATAACTCCTATAAGGAGTCTTCCCATAATTTTGTCTCAATGAAGAGTTTTGTAGAGCTTTTGATGCTGAAGAAGGAGGGTTGCTTCGTATTTCTCTATCTCTTATACTTTTTGAGCTATAAGCTCAAAACTATAATGGTCTGACCCCCCTATTCTATTTTTAGTAATGGCGGCCATGTTGGTTGGTCAGCGTGCACAAATTTCACAAACTTGGTAGAGGACATACTAAAGATCAAGTGTACAAAGATTCAAAGCAATCCCTTCAGTGGTTTCAGAGAAGAAGATCTTTGAAGAAAAGTTAACGACGGAAGTTGGACGCCTAACAATGACAATAGCTCACCTGACCCTTTGGGTCAGGTGAGCTAAAAAACCAAACAAGATAAAACTGATTGAAAACAGTTAAAAGGGGATAACTCTTAAAAGGGTGATTTGACAATTTTGACACTGAAATCATTTTTGTAGCTCTCAATAAGCTGAACAATTTTGCAAAGCTAACTTTCCTCTAGCACTTTACAGTTTTTAAGATAAGGTCCAAAAACTGTGAAAATGGTAAATTTTATCAATTAAGGGGAAAAAACTCCTATAAGGAGTTGTCCCACAACTTTGACTCAAAAAAGAGTTTTGTAGAGCTTTTGATGCTGAACAAAAAGAATGCTTCTGATTTTCTCTATCTCTTATACTTTTTGAGCTAAAAACTATGGTCTGACCCCCCCTTGTTCTATTTTTAGTAATGGCAGCCATGTTGGTTGGTCAATGTTCACAAAATTCACAAACTTGGTAGAGGATATCCTAAAGGTCAAGTGTATAAAGTTTCAAAGCAATCCCATCAGTGGTCCCAGGAGTCTGAATTGCTCACCTGGTCTTGATGTCAACCCTATGAAGAACTTTGTAGAGCTGAATTAGCTGAACACTTAAGCAAGCAACAGCTTTTCTCTTTCAGCAATAGTTTTCATTTTGTAAGTCAAAAACGTGCAAAATGTTATTTTTAGGAGTCTGAACACTTTGACTCTAAAGAGACTTTTGTTAAGAGCTTAATGAGCTGAACATTTAAGCAAGCAACCACTTTTCTTTATCTGCTATAGTTTTCATTATATAAGCCAAAAAAATGAAAACATGTTTATTTAGGGGCTGTAATCCCTATAAGGGGTTATCTGACAACTTTGACCCTATGGAGACTTTTGAAGAGCTATATGAGCTGAACATTTAAGCAAGCAACAACTTTTCTCTATCTGCAATAGTTTTCATTCTTTAGGGCAAAAACATTAAACTAGAGGCTCCCAGGAGCCTGAATCGCTCACCTGATCTCTTATGCCAAAGTTTGAATAAATTTAAATTTCACAAACTTTCAAGTATACAAAGTTGCAAAACAATCCCTTCAGTGGTTTCAGAGAAGATTTTTGGAAATCAGTTCAAATTAATAGAAGAAACAGTTAAAGGGCAATAACTCCTATAAGGACCTTTTGATGCTGAACAAGAAAAGTTGCTACATATTTCATTTAAGTAGATCTCAATTAACTTAACAATTCTGCAATGCTAACTTTTCCTCTAGCTCTAACCGTTTTCTAGATATAGTCCAAAAACTGCAAAAATGGTCAATTTTGATGATTAAAGGGCAATAACTCCTATAAGGAGTCATTTCACAACTTCGACTTAATAGAGAGATTTGTAGAGCTTTTGATGCTGAACAAGGAAGGTTGCTTCAGATTTTCTCTATCTGTTATACTTTTCGAGTTGTAAGCCAAAAACAATGGTCAGACCCCCCTATTCTATTTTTAGCAATGGCGGCCATGTTGGTTGGTTGACATGTATATAATTCACAAACTTGGTAGAGGACATCCTAAAGATCAAGTATACCAAGTATCAATGCAATCCCTTCAGTGGTTTCAGAGAAGATTTTTGAAAATCAGTGTAAATTAATGGAAAACAAGAGGCTCCCAGGAGCCTGAATCGCTCACCTGGTCTTGATGTTGACCCTGTACTTTTGTAGAGCTAAATGAGCTGAACATTAAAGCAAGCAACAGCTTTTCTCTACCTGCAATAGTTTTCATTCTATAGGCCAAAAACACAATTTTTCACCTATAAGGGGCCATAACCCCTATAAGGAGTCATCTGACAACTTCAACCCTATATAGACTTTAGTAGAGCTAAATGAGCTGAACATTTAAGCAAGCAACAGCTAATCTCTATCTGCAATAGTTTTCATTCTGTAGGCCAAAAACATGAAAAATGGCTATTTTTCAGGGGCCGTAACCCCTATAAGGGGTCATCTGACAACTTCGACCCTATGGAGAATTTTGTAGAGCTAAATGAGCTGAACATTTAAGCAAGCAACAGCTAATCTCTATCTGCAATAGTTTTCATTCTGTAGGCCAAAAACATGAAAAATCGCTTTTTTCAGGGGCCGTAACCCCTATAAGGGGTCATCTGACAACTTCGACCCTATGGAGAATTTTGTAGAGCTAAATGAGCTGAACATTTAAGCAAGCAACAGCTAATCTCTATCTGCAATAGTTTTCATTCTGTAGGCCAAAAACATGAAAAATGGCTATTTTTCAGGGGCCGTAACCCCTATAAGGGGTCATCTGACAGCTTCGACCCTATGGAGAATTTTGTAGAGCTCAATAAGCTGAACATTTAAGCAAGCAACAGCTAATCTCTATGTGCAATAGTTTTCATTCTGTAGGCCAAAAACATAAAAAATGGCTATTTTTCACCTTTAAGGGGCCGTAACCCCTATAAGGGGTCATCTGACAACTTCGACCCTATGGAGACTTTTGTAGAGTTAAATGAGCTGAACATTTAAGCAAGCAACAGCTAATCTCTATCTGCAATAGTTTTCATTCTGTAGGCCAAAAACATGAAAAAATGCTATTTTTCACCTTTAAGGGGCCGTAACCCCTATAAGGGGTCATCTGACAACTTTGACCAAATGGAGACTTTTGTAGAGCTTTTGATGCTGAATCAGTAGCGTGGCCTCAGATTTCCTCTATCTCTTATACTTTTTGATTTATAAGCCAAAAACAGTAGTCTGACCCCCCTAGTCTATTTTTAGTAACGGCGGCCATGTTTTTAAACGGATCAAAAATCAGAACACAAGTTTGGTGCAGGACACCCTAAGGATCAATCATACCAAGTTTCATTAAATTCTGTTTGGTAGTTTCAGAGGAGAAGATTTTTGAAAAATTGTTAACAGACGACGACGACGACAGACGACGACGACGACAGACGACGACGACGGACGCCAAGTGATGGTAATAGCTCACATGGACCTTCGGTCCAGGTGAGCTAAAAAGGCATTAAACATTTTTTTAAAACAAGGTAAAATTGCAGACTGACAATGCTTGATCATATTATTAGAGACATTGTCTAAGCCAGGAGATTTATTAAGTTTAATATGGGATATAGCATCTAAAATTTCGGAATCTGTTATGGCAAAGTCAAGTTCATTAAAACAGTTGTTTTTTTCAAGCTGTTTCACTTTTTGATCTATTTCATTAATACGGTTGTGAAATTTATCTTTTGCCTCATTTAAATTCTTGAAATGACATAACCAATCATCAGGAAAAATACAACTGTTGCTAGTATTTTGATGTTTTCCTTGTAGCTCATTTATAAGCTGCCAGTATTTTTTGGGGCTTTCCTCGTGTAGAGTTTCGAGCTCATGCAACATGTTTTGTCTAAAAGCTTTTCGCTTTGCTTTTCTTGTTTTATTATATTCTCTATACAGCTTATAGAAATGATTTTTAACCGATGGATCTTTAAGAAATGTAGATCTTGATGGGCTTAATCAAATGCAATTTAAATTTTTGAAACATCTTGTATAGTTTTCAAGATATATGGCTAAATGAGTGAAAAAAATTCAAAAAATCCAGAAAAAGGGCAGTAACTCCTATGTGGATTGTTGGATCTTCTTGAAAATTTCAGAGCAGGTAGATCTTGAGATGCTGATCACTTTTATCTCCCATCAGAATTTTGATATCTGTTACTATTTTTGAGTAATTAGCAAAAAACTGCAATTTACACCTATGTTCTATTTTTAGCCATGGCGGCCATATTTTTTAACGAATCAAAAATCTGAAGGAAAGAATTGTAGCAATTATGCTATTAAGCAACTGTGCCAAGTTTGGTTGAAGTTGGATGTATGGTGTCAGACAAGTTCATCTTTGAAATTCAGGGGAAAAGTAATGAAAAATGGTAAATTTTGACGCTTTAAGGGTCATAACTCCTAAAAGAAATGGTTCTACAGCTTTGACCAAATTACATGAAATGTAGATCTTGATGTGCTCAATCATATGCAATTTGAATTTTTAAAATATCTTGTATAGTTTTCAAGATATAGGGCTAAATAAGTGCAAAATTTTGAAAAAATCCAGAAAAAGGGCAATAACTCCTACATCGGTTGTTGGATCTTTTTGAAAATTTCTGGGCAGGTAGATCTTGAGGTGCTGATCACTTTTACCCTTGCCAGAATTTTGATATCTGTGACTGTTTTTGAGTTATTTGCAAAAAACTGTATTTGACCCCCCTGTTCTATTTTTAGTAACAGCGGCCATGTTTTTTGACGTATCAAAAATCCCAACGCAAACTTTTTGCACAATACCCTAAGGAACAACCATATCAAGTTTGGCTGCAATTGGCCAAGTAGTTTCAGAGAAGAAGATGTTTGAAAAAAGCTAACGGACGACGGACGACGGACGACAGACGACGGACGACAGACGACGGACGACGGACGACGGACGGACGACGGACGCAAAGTGATGGCAATAGCTCACATGACCCTTCGGGTCAGGTGAGCTAAAAAAACAATTAAAGGGGAATAACTCTTAAACGGCTGATCTGACAATATTGACCCTAAATTATATTAGTAGATCTCAATGAGCTTAACAATTCTGCAATGCTAACTTTTCCTCTAGCTCTAACGGTTTTCAATATATAGTCCAACAAGTGTGGCCACTAAAAGTATGTCTCGCCTGCCGGCACCATGGCTAAAATCAACTACCTAAGCTTTCATTTCTTGATATAAACACAAAAAGTGTCAGTATACCTAATAACAGATGCCTAGTTATTATACTATTCAAGCAATCCATTGTCCACACAAGTATTCACAAAAAGTTTTCTGTCTGAAAAAAAAAACTAATTTCACAGAGTCACTGGAGCATAAAAATGGGGTCATGGTCACATGGCATGGTGACAGTTGCGTTGTCCAACTGTCTGTTTACCCAATATCAGATGCCTAGCTATTATAACTTTCCAGCAATTCATCTTCCATAAAAGTCTTACAAAAAAGTTTTTCGGCCTGAAAAAGACCTAAGTTCACAGAGTCACTGGAGCGTGAAAATGGGGTCAGGGTCACACGGCATGGGGACAGTTGCATGGACCATAACCTAAACTGTCTGTATACTAAATATCAGATGCCTAGCTAATATACTTTTCAAGCAATTCATCGTCCACAAAAGTCTTACAAAAAAGTTTACGGCCTGAAAAAAGACCTAAGTTCACAAAGTCACTGGAGCGTGAAAATGGGGTCAGGGTCAAACGGCATGGTGACAGTTGCGTAGACCATAACCTGAACTGTCTGTATACCAAATATCAGATGCCTAGCTATTATACTTTTCAAGCAATTCATCGTCCACAAAAGTCTTACAAAAAAGTTTACGGCCTGAAAAAAGACCTAAGTTCACAGAGTCACTGGAGCGTGAAAATGGGGTCAGGGTCAAACAGCATGGTGACAGTTGCGTAGACCATAACCTGAACTGTCTGTATACCAAATATCAGATGCCTAGCTATTATACTTTTCAAGCAATTCATCGTCCACAAAAGTCTTACAAAAAAGTTTACGGCCTGAAAAAAGACCTAAGTTCACAGAGTCACTGGAGCGTGAAAATGGGGTCAGGGTCAAACGGCATGGTGACAGTTGCGTAGACCATAACCTGAACTGTCTGTATACCAAATATCAGATGCCTAGCTATTATACTTTTCAAGCAATTCATTGTCCACAAAAGTCTTACAAAAAAGTTTACGCCGCCGCCGTCGCCGCCGCCGTCGCCGGAAAGTAATACCTATGTCTCGCCTTCCGCGACTATTCGTCGCAGGCGAGACACAAACTGCAAAAATGGTCAATTTTGATGATTAAAGGGCAATAACTCCTATAAGGAGTCGTTTCACAACTTCGACTCAATGGAGAGATTTGTAGAGCTGTTGATGCTGAACAAGGAAGGTTGCTTCAGATTTTCTCTATCTCTTATACTTTTCGAGTTGTAAGCCAAAAACAATGGTCTGACCCCCCTGTTCTATTTTTAGCAACGGTGGCCATGTTGGTTGGTCGACATGAATATAATTCACAAACTTGGTAGAGGACATCCTAAAGATCAAGTATACCAAGTATCAATGCAATCCCTTCAGTGGTTTCAGAGAAGAAGATTTTTGAAAATCAGTTAAAATTAACGGAAAAAAGAGTTAAAGGGGAATAACTCTTAAACGGCTGATCTGACAATTAAAACCCTGAAATCATTTTTGTAGATCTCAATGAGCTTAACAATTCTGCAATGCTAACTTTTCCTCTAGCTCTAACGGTTTTCAAGATATAGTCCAAAAACTGCAAAAATGGTCAATTTTGATGATTAAAGGGCAATAACTCCTATAAGGAGTCTTTACACAACTTCGACTCAATGGAGAGATTTGTAGAGCTTTTGATGCTGAACAAGGAAGGTTGCTTCAGATTTTCTCTATCTCTTATACTTTTTGAGTTATAAGCCCAAAACAATGGTCTGACCCCCCTGTTCTATTTTTAGCAACGGTGGCCATGTTGGTTGGGTGACATATATATAATTCACAAACTTGGTAGAGGACATCCTAAAGATCATGTATACCAAGTATCAATGCAATCCCTTCAGTGGTTTCAGAGAAGAAGATCTTTGAAGAAAAGTTAACGGACGGACGACGGACGGACGACGGACGACGGACGGACGACGGACGCTTAACGATGACAATAGCTCACATGACCCTTCGGGTCAGGTGAGCTAAAAAAACAGTTTAAGGGGAATAACTCATAAACGGCTGATCTGACAATTTAGACCCTGAAATCATTTTTGTAGATCTCAATGAGCTAAACAATTCTGCAATGCTAACTTTTCCTCTAGCTCTAACAGTTTTCCAGATATCTTCTAAAAACTGCAAAAATGGTCAATTTTGATGATTAAAGGGCAATAACTCCTATAAGGAGTCGTTTCACAACTTCGACTCAATGGAGAGATTTGTAGAGCTTTTCATGCTGAACTGGGAAGGTTGCTTCGGATTTTCTCTATCTCTTATACTTTTCGAGTTATAAGCCAAAATCAATGGTCTGACCCCCCTGTTCTATTTTTAGCAACAGCGGCCATGTTGGTTGGTCGACGTGTATATAATTCACAAACTTGGTAGAGGACATCCTAAAGATCATGTATACCAAGTATCAATGCAATCCCTTCAGTGGTTTCAGAGAAGAAGATTTTTGAAAATCCGTGTAAATTAATGGAAAAATCAGTTAAAGGGGAATAACTCTTAAACGGCTGATCTGACAATTTAGACCCTGAAATCATTTTTGTAGATCTCAATGAGCTAAACAATTCTGCAATGCTAACTTTTCCTCTAGCTCTAACAGTTTTTCAGATATCGTCCAAAAACTCCAAAAATGGTCAATTTTGATGATTAAAGGGCAATAACTCCTATAAGGAGTCGTTTCACAACTTTGACTCAATAGAGAGATTTGTAGAGCTTTTGATGCTGAACACGGAAGGTTGCTTCGGATTTTCTCTATCTTTTATACTTTTTGAGTTATTAGCCAAAAACAATTGTCTGACCCCCCCTGTTCTATTTTTAGCAACGGCGGCCATGTTGGTTGGTCGACATGTATATAATTCACAAACTTGGTAGAGGACATCCTAAAGATCATGTATACCAAGTATCAATGCAATCCCTTCAGTGGTTTCAGAGAAGAAGATCTTTGAAGAAAAGTTAACGGACGGACGACGGACGACAGACGACGGACGACAGACGACGGACGACGGACGCTTAACGATGACAATAACTCACATGACCCTTCGGGTCAGGTGAGCTAAAAAGGCTATTTTTGACCTTAAAAGGGCCATAAACCCTATAAGGGGTCATCTGACAACTTCGACCCAATGGAGACTTTTGAAGAGCTTTTGATTCTGAAGAGCCTACGATCCTTCAGATTTTTTTTGCATCTGTTATGGTTGCTGAGCAACAACTTTTTCCTATCTGCAATAGTTTACATTCTATAAGCCAACAAAGCTTTTTTTCACCTTGAAGGGGCTGTAACCCCTAACAGGGGTCATCTGACAACTTCAACCCTCTGGAGACTTTAAGAGGTAAATGAGCTGAACATTTAAGCAAGCAACAGCTTTTCTCTATCTGCAATAATTATATTCTATAGGCCAATAACACTATTTTTCACTTTAAAGGGGCTGTTACCCCTAAAAGGGGTCATCTGACAACTTCAACCCTCTGGAGACTTTTGCAGAGCTAAATGAGCTGAACATTTAAGCAAGCAACAACTTTTCTCTATCTGCAATAGTTTTCATTCTATAGGGCAAAAACATTAAACTAGAGGCTCCCAGGAGCCTGAATCGCTCACCTGATCTCTTATGCCAAAGTTTGAATAAATTTCACAAACTTTCAACTATACAAAGTTGCAAATAATCCCTTCAGTGGTTTCAGAGAAGATTTTTGGAAATCAGTTTAAATTAATAGAAAAAACAGTTAAAGGGCAATAACTCCTATAAGGACCTTTTGATGCTAAACGAGAAAAGTTGCTTCGGATTTTCTCTATCTCTTATACTTTTTGAGGTATAAGCCAAAAACAATGGTCTGACCCCCCCTGTTCTATTTTTAGCAATGGCGGCCATGTTGGTTGGTTGACGTGTATATAATTCACAAACTTGGTAGAGGACATCCTAAAGATCAAGTGTACCAAGTTTCAAAGCAATCCCTTCAGTGGTTTCAGAGAAGAAGATTTTTGAAAATCAATTAAATTAATGGAAAAAAACAATTAAAGGGGAATAACTCTTAAATGGCTGATCTGACCATTTTGACCCTGAAGTCATTTTAGTAGATCTCATTGAGCTTAACAATTCTGCAATGCTAACTTTTCCTCTAGCTCTAACGGTTTTCAAGATATTGTCCAAAAACTACAAAAATGGTCAATTTTGACGATTAAAGGGCAATAACTCCTATAAGGAGTCGTTTCACAACTTCGACTTAACGGAGAGATTTGTAGAGCTTTTGATGCTGAACAAGGAAGGTTGCTTCGGATTTTCTCTATCTTTTATACTTTTTGAGTTATAACCCCAAAACAATGGTCTGACCCCCCTGTTCTATTTTTAGCAACGGCGGCCATGTTGGTTGGTCGACGTGTATATAATTCACAAACTTGGTAGAGGACATCCTAAAGATCATGTATACCAAGTATCAATGCAATCCCTTCAGTGGTTTCAGAGAAGAAGATTTTTAAAAATCAGTTAAAATTAATGGAAAAAACAGTTAAAGGGGAATAACTCTTAAACGGCTGATCTGACAATTTTGACCCTGAAATCATTTTTGTAGATCTCAATTAGCTAAACAATTCTGCAATGCTAACTTTTCCTCTAGCTCTAACGGTTTTCAAGATATAGTCCAAAAACTGCAAAAATGGTCAATTTTGATGATTAAAGGACAATAACTCCTATAAGGAGTCGTTTCACAACTTTGACTCAATGGAGAGATTCGTAGAGCTTTTGATGCTGAACAAAAAAGGTTGCTTCTGATTTTCTCTATCTCTTATACTTTTTGAGTTATAAGCCAAAAACAATGGTCTGACCCCCCTGTTCTATTTTTAGCAACGGCGGCCATGTTGGTTGGTCGACATGTATATAATTCACAAACTTGGTAGAGGACATCCTAAAGATCATGTATACCAAGTATCAATGCAATCCCTTCAGTGGTTTCAGAGAAGAAGATCTTTGAAGAAAAGTTAACGGACGGACGGACGACGGACGACGGACGCTTAACGATGACAATAGCTCACATGACCCTTCGGGTCAGGTGAGCTAAAAAGGCTATTTTTGACCTTAAAAGGGCCATAAACCCTATAAGGGGTCATCTGACAACTTCGACCCAATGGAGACTTTTGAAGAGCTTTTGATTCTGAAGAGCCTACGATCCTTCAGATTTTTTCTATCTGTTATGGTTGCAGAGTTATAAGGCATTCTAAGTGGTTTTACCCTATGTTCTATTTTTAGTAACAGCAGCCATGTTTTTTATCGAATTGTTTCAAAATGAGGATTCCTTGTTGCCAACATGTTCAAATACCTTTAGAACAAAGAATATGTCGAATATGTAATATCTCTGTTGAAGATGAATTTCATTTTCTTTTTTATTGCAATTTTTATAAGACACAGAGAGATGATTTCAGTATCAAAATAAATTCCATATACAAACAATACAAATTTATGAGCAACAATGAAAAAGTCAAACTTCTACTCAATAACAAGTTTTCATTTGTACTGAAGATGTCTTCCAACTTTATATCAAACAGTTTAGAAATAAGAAACCACAAATTAATATAAAACAAATATATATTTACATTGTAAATTGTCTAAATTCCATCATCATTGTGTTTATTATACTTTATTATATATATATACTTCTATTATCCATTGTGCCTAAACCAATTATTGTAATTGAGTTCGAGCAATAAATAAAATTGAAATTGAAAATTGTCATATACCATTCCTGCAAAGTTTCAGTTAAATTGGTTAAGTGGTTTCAGAGGAGAAGATTTTTGAAATTGTTAACAGACGGATGACGGCAGAGGACAACATACAAGGGACGATGACGGACGCATAGTGACGGCATAAGCCCACATGGCCTTTGGCAAGGTGAGCTAAAAATCAGTTAAAATTGATAGAAAAATCATTTTAAGGGGGATAACTCTTAAACGATTGATCTGACAATTTTGGCTTTGAAATTATTTTTGTAGCTTTCAATAACCTGAACAATTTTGCAATGCTTACTTTTTCTCTAGCACTTACAGTATTCAAGATGAAGTCTAAAAACTATGAAAATGGTCAATTTTGACGATTAAGAGGAAATAACTCCTATAAGGAGTTGTCCCAAAACTTTTACTCAATATAGAGTTTTGTAGAGCATTTGATGCTGAAGAAGATGGTTGCTTTGGATTTTCTCTATATCTTTTACTTTTTGAGCTGTAAGCTAAAAATTATGGTCTGAAACCCCCCCCCCCCCCCCCCCTGCCCCCCTGTTCTATTTTTAGTAGAGGCAGCCATGTTGGTTGGTCGAAGTTCACAAATTTCACAAACTTGGTAGAGGACATCCTAAAAATCAAGTGCATAAAGTTTCAAAGCTATCCCATCAGTGGTTTCAGAGAAGAAGATGTTTGAAGAAAACTTAAAGTATGGACAGACGACGGATGGACAGACGGATGGAGTTTATGATGACAATAGCTCACATGACCCTTTGGTTCAGGTGAGCTAAAAAGGGGGATTAATCTTTTCTTGTCACATTTTAGGCCAAGAACTGAAAGAAAAATGCTAGCTGTCCAAAGAAAATGAATTTATATGGAACTTTCTTGCTCTGGAAACTTCTTACTTTAATGTCGTATTTATTTTTTCGAGCAATGGTCTTTGTTCTCTCTTCCAAACATTACTTTTCCGAAATCTCATTTTTGAAAGAAAATGTCATTTCCTTAGTAAAAAAGTTAACTGACATGTTTTTTCTTCTCCAGACAAAATTCTTACGTCATAATTGTTATGAACACTCAATTTTAATGACAGAAATGTCTTTCTGGATACAGTTTTATAGCTCATTTTTTAAGTTTTACAAACAAGAGGCTCCCAGGAGCCTGAATCACTCACCTTGTATTCGATGATACTTATATGCTGGATATTTTAACAAAGGACTGCTACTCTGTGGAATTATAAATTTTAATGTTCGAAGGGAAACAACTCCTATCAAGAAAGGTCTTACAACTTTGACCCCATTACATAATTTTTAGATCTTTATGTGCTTAACCAAATGCAATTTAAATTTTTCAAATATCTTGTATTGTTTTCAAGATATACATGTAAGTCTTAAAAGAGCAAAATTTGAAGAAAAAAAACAAGAAAAAGGGCAATAACTCCTACAACCATTGTAAGATCTTCTTCAAAACTTCAGGGCAGGTAGATCTTTATGTGCTGATCATTATTATCAAAATAGAATTTTAATATCTGTTACCATTTTAGAGTAATTTGCAAAAAACTGCAATTTACCCTTATGTTCTATTTTTAGGCATGGCGGCCATGTTTTTTGTCGAATCGAAATTTCCAACGATAATTTTGTAGACCACATACTACTGAACAACCCTACCAAGTTTCATTTCATTTGACTAAGCAGTTTCAGAGAAGAAGATTTTTGAAAAGTTGAACAAAAAAACTGTGAAAATGGTCAATTTTTACAATCCAAGGGGTATAACTCCTAAAGGAACGATCCTACAACTTTGACTCTGTTATGACTTTTGTAGATCTTGATGTGCTTAGTCATATGCAATTTAAATTTTTGAAATATCTTGTATAGTTTTCAAGATATAGGGCTAAATAAGTAAATTTAAAAAAAAAAATCCAGAAAAAGGGCAATAACTCCTACATCGGTTGTTGGATCTTCTTGAAAATTTCTGGACAGGTAGATCTTGAGGTGCTGATCACTTTTACCCTGCCAGAATTTTGATATCTGCTACGGATTATGAGAAATTTGCAAAAAACTGTAATTTCCCCCTATGTTCTATTTTTAGCAATGGCGGCCATGTTTTTTGTCGAATCAAAATTTCAAACGATAGTGTTGTAGAGGACATACTACAGAACAACCCTACTAAGTTTCATTACATTTGGCTAAGCGGTTTCAGAGAAGAAGATTTTTGAAAAGTTGAACGACGGACGACAGACGACGGACTCCAAGTGATGGCAAAAGCTCACATTGCCTTCGGCAAGGTGAGCTAAAAATTGACATTTTTTAAACAAGAGGCTCCCAGGAGCCTGAATGGCTCACTTGGTCTTGATGTCAACCCTATGAAGACTTTTGTACAGCTAAATAAGCTATAGGTTTGAGCAAGAAAAAGCTTTTCTCTATCTGCAATTATTTTCATTCTATAGGCCAAAAACACTATTTTTCGGCTTTAAGGCTCATGAACTGGAAAATCTGGTTTTTGCCTGAAAAAATCTGAATTTGGCTGAATTTTGTCTGAAAAGTGTCTTACAATAAAAATAATGTCTGAATCGTGTCTGATTCATTTTCTCCACCCATACTAACAATTCTGAATAATGTCTGAATATGTCTGAAAACTGTCTGAAAATTGCTGAATCAATAACACAAATGGTAAGACAGAATTCAGAATGTCTGAAAACTGTCTGAATAGATAAGACATTTGGTAAGACAAAAATTAGAATGTCTGAGAACTGTCTGAGTGTGTCTTAATGGACAAGACAATTGCTAAGACAAAATTCAGAATGTCTGAGAACTGTCAGATTTTTTTTTCTGAATAGGTAAGACAAATGGTAAGACAGAATTCAGAATGTCTGAGTACTGTCTGAATGTGTCTAAATGGATAGTACAACTGGTAAGTCAAAATTCAGTATGTCTGATTACTGTCTAAATGTGCCTGAATGAATTAGACAACACTGTAGAGCATCTAAAAGAACTTGTACATAAATATTCTGAATATTTTCTGAATCTTTCTAAGGTAAATAAGAGTTGAAAACTATAGAACTTCTGATACTGTCTGAATGTTTCTGAAATATTGCATTATAGTAAATACGGAACTAAGTCCATATAATGTGTATGTCTAAATGTTTTGAAGTAATTTTTATCAAATGAAGTTGGACTTGTTAATGCATTCAGAAATTCTAAATTTTATCTAAACATTTCTTTGATATACCAATGTATGTCCAGACCTCCTTTTGCCAATGTTAAGAGAATTAAGTGATTCTATTGAAAGTATAGCAAATAAGTCTGATGCTGGCAATCTGAAAATATTTTAATGGTACACATACATTTTGTAGCTATATTGTTTAAGTGAATTAATGTAAGGGGAGTATTTATTAATTAAAATAAAATCCTTTATTAAGAAATATTCAACAGTTACAACAAAAACATTATATTTATATGGACACTAAAGTATTCCAAAAAGTTAAGACAATATTCAGAAATATTCAGAAAAATTAAGACAGTATTCAGACATATTCAGCCATTATTCAGACTGGGTTCAAAGAGTGCACTTAATGATGTCATTGATGACATCATTAGTTTTTGAGCTCAAGTTATTGTGAAAAGAGATATGCATGATGTGTGCATTTTTTAAAGGTATGTGCTTAATGATACCAATAATGGAGTGTTCAAAAATTGTTAATATGTTTTTTTCTTAGTACATTAAAGTCATTTTAAAATAATTGAATTCAATTTTAAAAATAAAGATTATTCTTTTTTTTATAAAAGACAAGTTACATATCACTGTAGATCATGTCTGTGTGGTGTCAACAATTGGTTTCCAGACCATAACTCAGAAAGTTGTGACCCCATTTTAATGAGACTTTGGGATATTGTGACATACCAGAGAAGGAACCCTATTGATTTTGGGGTAAATTGGTTCAAGGTCAAGGTCACAGCAACAGAAAGACATAAGAAAATGTCTTTAATAAGTTAATTCTGGACCATAATTTAAAAAATTGTCCACCAATTTTAAAGAAACTTTGGGATATTGCTACATACCATACCAGGAGGAACCCTATTGATTTTGGATTAAATCTGTTCAAGGTCAAGGTGGCAGAAAACTTTAGAAAATTTCTTAAATTAGCTGTTTTTGGACCATGACTTAAAATGTTGTCAACTGATTTTAATGAAACAAATTTGGGATATTGATACATACCATAACAGGAACCCTATTGATTTGGGGTAAAACATGTTTAGGGTCAAGGTCACACAATAGTTCTGAATTTTGTCTGAATTATTTCTGAATATTGTCTGAATTATTTCTGAGCTGTAATATAAACAACATACATGTACCGTAAAAGAAAAATCTCAAGTCCAGTTATCTCCCCTCAATGATAACCGAAAGCAATACAAATTCTTCATGCACATCAACAGATAATGTACTTCTTTCATGTCTAGTTTCAACAAAATCCATCAAACGGTTTAGGAGGAGTTGCGCTTATGAGATTTCCCATTGAATAATGTATTTAAAAAGTCTAAGTCCAATTATCTCCCCTGGTAGCAGGACATCTCGGCCCATTCCAAAGTCGGCACATTGCAATCTCGGTCTAGTACCAACTCGGCACAATTCAATCTCGGCCTACAGTTTAATGGTGTATGGGAAAGTGGTGTGCAAACTCGGCACATTTGAAAAAAAAAGACTTCAGAGAAATTGTTTGATGAATTGTCAATTAAATCAAGAAACTGTTTAATGAGTTGTTAATAAACATAAAAATTTAATAAAATTATTAAGTGCTTTAGTTATAAAATTTATTTATAGATTAATGTTGCAACTTTATACATATTTTTATATAAAAAAAATATACAAACAAAATTCAATCAAATTAAGGCAAATATAAAAGTTGAAAATACTAACTATTTGTTATAATAGATATTCAATAGTATGAATTATAACTATGTTTTTTAAAATAAAGTCATATATTGAATTTTGCATTTATTTATTCATTTTTAAATAATTGAAAATGAAGGGATATGGAATAGATTTGCAAAACACATAATCACTATAACATCGAAACATTCAAGTACTAATGCATGTCATTTTTATTTATTTTAGATTATCCATTCAAAATGTATATATTTTTATTTATCATACAATTTCATAAAATAATCCTGCTAAATTATGATTATTTACTTGACACTAAAGTTAAATGTTGCTTATTAGTTAAATGACACAAGCAAACAAATCCACGTGTTTTATGATACTTTGATAACAAGATAATAGCTCAGCTTCCTGTAATTTTATTTATTTAAGCCTTTAAAAAATAATTGTTTGTTAATAAATATATATAAATACACACAGGAAGTTAATTTTAATCTGTTTACAACAACAGCTTTTTGTGTCATTTTTTATATTTGTTAAAAATGCAAATGCCAAAAGGTTTACATGAATGTTCTTGTATATAAGAGCCAACAAAATATTTTATTCATATTGAAATAAAGTTTGAAAGAACACTATTTTCCATTGCTTTAACATTACTCTTTTACAATGGGAAATGACCACTGTGCAGAATGTTCACCTGTAATAACAAAACAGCAGCCCATAGGATATGTAACACAGGTATGTATGTTATAAAGTACAAGCCTAGCTATCAACCATTTATTTAATTATGAGAAAATAAGACATTTAAAATGTTAAAATTTTATACAGAAGCTTGACACATCGTAATTCTCTTAAATGTCTAAGAGTCCCACATTCATAACATCACTTTTGGCGTTACATTTGAGCATATAAATAAAGAAAATATATAAAACAAAATAATAAAATAGAGTTGAGGGTTTCTTCATCTTGTCTATTTATTTTGTTTGTCTTAGTTTATGTTTTGTATGTCTTATCGAGCAAAGTTGGTTTTCTTTGCCTTTAAGCAAAACATAGCAAACAATATTATGATGTACCGTAACATTTGATTCTTTAGGTGTAAACCAAAAGGAGTATAGGCGTTTTCTTAAAGGAAAAATCCCTTTTACATGCAGCTCATGTATTAACATCACAGAAAATGCGCAAGCAGAATCCACTAGAATTGAAAATCTATCTTTTCCATCTAATGGATATGGTTCGTTTAACATATCATTAATTAGCAGACGCACATCTACGGAGACATCATTAAGGTGTCTCGGGCTATAAGAATTCTACTATAGATTTTGTTCATTTTTGGCACATTGATAGGCCTTAATGTATAGATAAAAAAATATCAAATAAAAAGAGGGGGTCCCCGTTCATTTAAGAGCGCTATCAGCTTTCTAAAAATAGCAAAGTTTCAATATTTTTATATAGGATATATAGGGAAAAAAGCTATAGAGGCACCTAAATATGAATTCCTACTATAGAATCAGCTCAAATTCTGAAGGAAAGTATCTTTTCTAAAGCTCTTTGATATTGTCTGAAAAAAATATGGGGTCACCGTTCATTTTTTCAAGAAATTCATGAAAATTGAAAAATGTCCTATTCATTCTATATAAATTATCTCCCTTTGATTTAGTACGGGAAATTCTAAAAATGATTAAAATGTAATTTTTTCTATCTCAATTGCTTTTAATTTGATAACATATATTACAGTATAAAGTTTTTGTATGCCAAGTCCAGTTAGTTTATCAATTTTATATAAAATTCCAATATGTGCAAAAAGATGCTCAGTTTAAATGCCTGGAGCCACCTTAAACTCTACATTTACAGTGCCAAATCCAGTCAGTTCCAATTGTCCAAATGTAGGTGATGTGTCGACACCAAAGCCATCTGAAGAAGAGGCATCTAGAAATTCTACACTAGCCACAGCACCATTCCATTTAAATACAAAGTCGCTCGATGCATCCTTTGATTTGACACATCGACAGGAGGACAATGATGACCAAGAAATAGTTGAAGAGTACGTATATAAAATTTGATAAATTGCTTCATGATTTTGAACATCTGCATGGTATTGTGTGCAGACCCAGATATTAAACAAAAGGTTTAACAAAGAAACTTAACAGTGTGTTTTAAAATTCCATTTACTCGCTTTAACCATTAAATGAAAATTATTTTTGTTTGCATTATTTGAAGTACTATAGCTGCCTTTCTGTTATAAATACTGGATTTACAATATACTAAAAGATTTAGATACTAGAATCCCAATGGTGCCCCTTAAAACAACCAATGAGATTTCTCAGCGGCACATTTTGAATGGAAGTTTAAGACATGAAGGGTGAAGATTTATCCCAGATTTATATGTGATAATAAAGAAAGGATTAAATTAATTAAAATAGAATAACTTTTGAATTACACTGGATTTGAGCATTTTCTATTCATAATTACATGTAATTGTGGTGGAATTTTTAAAAGTGGAAAAGACAATAAAGGCACAAAAATTGTAAGTACAAATTGCATATACATGTCAATGTTTGAAGTCAATTTAGGTTTTATTTTGAATCTGAACAAAACCAGAGACAAAAAAAGTATATAATACAATTATAATTTTAATAAAATCAAGCTAACTTGAATAACAATAAATTTGATTGATTGATTGAATAAATTATAATAGAATAATTAGTAAACAATTAACTACTTCAATAGAAAGCATTTTTTTAAATTTTTTATTTAAAACAGACCCTGGCTGCATGAAACACTAATTGTGAAAGAAATGATCGATCCACTCGGATATATGTCTAGAATTTCTTGTTGCACATATATGTAAGGGACTCCTTTCAAATCAGTTGAGCAATGTGTTTTTAATACAATCATTAATAAGTACACTAAGTATTGAGTTTTGAGTTATTTGTAATAATCATTTCAATGCATTTTCAATGGTACCATTGGTATGAGGATTGATCATTGAGTTATTTTTGACATCATTTCAATCCTTCATCTAATTTGCATATTTTGCGCAAATCCAGACAATATCAATGGACTTTCAATGCCAAAACTACTCAATTTTCAATCTTCAATCCTTTTTCAATCATTTTTTTACCAAAAGATTGAAATAGAATCAAAACTGAAGAAGTTCAGCAATCAAAACACAATCAAAATTCAATTCTCAGAAAAAAACTTCAAAACCAATCAAATAGCAATCAATTGCATTTCGGTAAGGGTATAACCCAACTCTCAAGAGAGGGTCTATATTGCATTGTTCATCTGTCCGTCCATCCGTCTCTCTGTCCAAACTTTGATAACAGATTTCTCGGCCGCTACAATAGAAATTTATCTAAAATTTGGTACACAGCTGAAGCATGATAAGTTGTGTCATGCCACCTCTTTCCAGGTCAGAAGGACATCAACTTCTTGTGTTCCAAATAATCCAAGTGGAGGTATCCTTAGCACAACTTAATGTCACAACTTCTCATTATTTTTTTGTAAAATGTTTACCGTACAAGTAAAAAATAACAAGGAATACTGTGAGCGAGCTCACAGAGGATACCCCCCGCTTTAACAATTCTAAGTCGAATTATCTCCATTGAATGATATCCGTCAGCAACCAAAATTCTTCATGCACATCTCCATATATTGTACATCCTTCATGTAAAGTGCCATCAAAATCCATCAAGCGGTATAGGAGGAGTTGCGCTTACGAGGTCTCCCATTGTACACCAAGTTTAAAAAGTCTAAGTCCAATTATCTCCCTTGAATGATATCTGACAACAACCAAAATTCTTCATGCACATCTCCATATAGTATACATCCTTCATGTAAAGTGTCATCAAAATCCATCAAGCGGTTTAGGAGGAGTTGCGCTTACGAGGTCTCCCATTGAACAACATGTTTCAAAAAGTCTAAGTCCAATTATCTCCCTTGAATGATATCTGATAGCAACCAAAATTCTTCATGCACATCTCCATATGGTGTACATCCTTTGTGTAAAGTTTCATCAAAATCCATCAAGGGGTTTAGGAGGAGTTGCGCTTACGAGGTATGTGGACAGACGGACAGACGGACAGACGGACAGACAGGGTGATTCCTATATACCCCCAAACTTTGTTTGCGGGGGGTATAATTATGATATTTTTATATCTATTTGATAACTTATTGCCTTGTTGTTGACAGGTGTGTGGAAAGCCATCAGACAGATATTTCCTGATGCAGGTATTAACAGTCAGAAAGGTGGTCAGAATGAGACAAAAGAATATGCGCTCTTCAGTAAATAAGGTAGAATTTGATTCGGGATGTTTACGTAGTAACTATGGGCATTAAAAAGTTTATTAGAGCAACTTTTAAAATAAAATGTGATATAAAATATGTAAAATGAAATTAAACAACACCGAATTTGCCTTGGTTTATTAAATATCCAGCGTGAAAAAAGCACATTTCTCATGTTAAGTGATATTATGGGGTCTGATTTCCTTTGTGACAAATAAAACATCATGCTCCTAAAAATCTGAAAAAAATATATCCAACAGATAAGACTCCATTCTTTCTGATAAAAAATTCCTGAACCCATCGCTATAGCGGTATTGATAAAAATGATTGTCAAAGGTGTGCTAATTTCATAAGTTATTTGTGAATCCCCCTTTCTATATATAAATTTTCATTCACAAAATAAATAAACATTGAGAGTATCTCATACCCAGCTAAAAATAGCAATGGTCTACTCGACTTCCTAAAATATTTTTTCTTTAATTCTGCAATATATAAGGCCTTAACTGGTGAAACTGTTTAAATTTCACTTTTTATTAATATAATGCATGTCTTTATAATAAAATGATAATAAGCAAATGTAAAATGATGTTTTAGAAGGGGGAGGTCTATTAAGTGAGGTTTGTTCGATTTGTAAAAGTGTATTCGTCTCCCTTCATTTGCCTAGCAACGCTTTAGACTTGCTTGTGACAAAAAAAAACATTTTTCTCCGATTTCCTTAAAATTTTGTCAGCTAAAAAAGCATAAGATTGGTCGTCATCTGTCAAAGTATGTAACCCGTCACACTTACCATTATTTTTTAAATTCAACATGTTTATCACCTTTATAGAGTTTTGGTGATTCCTTAGAGATAACAAATTCCTTTTTTGTCACAAATTATTATTCTAGTATGGGTAAAACATCCTAACTAAGAAAAAAGAGCAATATTTTGTCCATTCACTTGTACCCAAACTTGAAAATTACCATGACCTACTTTTTATTAATCAAAAGATTAAGTTGGTGATTTCAGCTCATCGCGTCATTCCAAATGATGTGTTTTGCAAATCAGTTAGACATACAAATTATTTACAAGGGAGATAATATTTTGTCACCACCTGTCTGACTGTTAAGGGTTGTGCTTTTCATTTCTCTCAAGCAGTATGGAGAAAGGTACAAGAATTAGGCATGAAGACAACATCAAGCCAGAGAGGAGCAGAGTACAATTACATACGCTGTCTCATGGCTCTACCATTCCTGCCTTATGCAGATAATCTTCCGGCCTTTGAAAAATTAGCTTGTAGAGTCAACTCAAAACAGCTTAAAGATTTGGTCACATGAGCAACACCTGGTTTGAAGGCCCATAAAGGTCACCAAGAACATGGTCAATCTTTGAGCACTCAATACGAACAAACAATGGTGTGGAAGGTAGGCGTTTTAATGCTTTCATATAAATTCATTTATTCCTTCTGGATTCAATTTCAAACTAGATATGCATGACATACGCACATAAAATAAGCAAAGAAGTACCATAAGAAGCATTCGAATTTTGGAAGTTTAATTCATTTTGTTTATTTCTATTTAACTAGAATACTGACAAAGTCAGAAAGGGCCCCGCGGCAAAATATCTAAGTGTTTTCAAAATCATACGATCTTTAATAATAACCACTAAAGCATGTTCCATGGAATGCATATGAAACTACAGATCTGTATTGTTAATAGCCTTTGAGTTTTATTGTTCACAAAGTCCAATTCTCAAAATCTGTGATTTTCGATAAAAAATGAAGTTTTTTCCAAAAATAATAAACAGATTTGCACGAAATTTTAATATGCACATCATGACATGCTACTTAGCAGCTGTGCAAAGTTTCAGAACTGTGGTGTTTATAGTTTTTGAGTTTTAGTGTTCACAAAGTCCAATTCTCAAAATCTGTGATTTTCGATAAAAAATGAAGATTTTTTCCAAAAATATTAATCAGATTTGCACGAAATTTTAATATGCACATCATGACATGCTACTTAGCAGCTGTGCAAAGTTTCAGAAATGTGGTGTTTATAGTTTTTGAGTTTTAGTGTTCACAAAGGCCAATTCTCAAAATCTGTGATTTTCGTTAAAAAATGAAGTTTTTTCCAAAAATATTAATCAGATTTGCACGAAATTTTAATATGCACATCATGACATGCTACTTAGCAGCTGTGCAAAGTTTCAGAACTGTGGTGTTTATAGTTTTTGAGTTTTAGTGTTCACAAGAATTGTTGACGGACGGACAGACGGACAGACGGACGGACGGACGGACAGACGGACAAAGTGAAAACTATAGGGCGTCCGCATCTTCGATGCGGGGCCCTAAATATATGTACATAAAAATCTGTTTTGAAAATTTTGTTTTGTTGCATTGCTTTTCTGATTTTTTTATGAGTCTCGTTTTTATAAACGTTGATATTAGTGATGGATTTCATGCCATCCTACAATTACCAAAATAAGTTTTATTTTTGTTCAGGATTGCACACAAGAATTAATTTGGGAAAAATCAACGTGAGTTTTTATGTCCTTGTGCCAGAACTGATGAGGGAAGCAGAGCTTGTTGACCTGACACACAGACTTGTGTCAGAGGAACAAGTCCTGAGATGCCAATAGAACAAGAGCAAGGAGTTAGAAGGACATCTTCACCAGTATTGGGAGGAATATGCTGATAGTGAAAAAACAACTTCACAGCTGCTAAGGGGCTGTAGCAAAATCTATGGACCAAGTGATGATTAGTTTACAAACTTTAGCACAAATATATATTTTATATTAATTAACTTATTGTATTGTAAATTTTAGTATTGACCTCTTTTTGAAACAAAAGAATTGTATTTTTCATATTGTTTATATTTGAGAGAATATATTGTATAATTTATTGTTTAATATTGAAAGTACATGTATATTAAAAATGCTATTATAATAATTGCATGTGTAATAATTTAAAAACCATAAGTGCGTATTGTCATCCTTTTTTACAATATAATGTGCCCAGTTGGTAATATGCCGAGTTTGCAATGTGCCGAGTTTGTTTAGGCCCAATTGGTAGTGTGCCGAGTTTGTAATGGGCCGAGATGTCCTACATTCCCTCCCCTGAATGATGTCTGATTGCGATAGTTATCTTCCCTCAATGATAACCGAAAGCAATACAAATTCTTCATGCATATCTACAGATAATGTACTTCCTTCATGTCTAGTTTCAACAAAATCCATCAAACAGTTTAGGAGGAGTTGCGCTTACGAGATTTCCCATTGAATAATGTATTTAAAAAGTCTAAGTCCAATTATCTCCCCTGAATGATGTCTGATAGCGATGAAAATTCTTTATGCACATCTACATATGGTGTATTTCCTTCATGCAAAGTTTCATCAAAATCATTCCAGCTGTTTAGGAGGAGTTGCGCTTACAAGGTTTCCCATTGAATAATGTATTTAAAAGTCTAAGTCCAATTATCTCCCCTGAATGATATCCAAGAGCGATGAAAATTCTTCATGCACATCTACATATGATGTACTTCCTTCAAGTAAAGTTTCATCAAAATCCTTCATGCCGTTTAGGAGGAGAAGCGCTTACGAGTTGTGTGGACAGACGGACGGACGGACAGACAGACAGGGTGTTTCCTATATACCCCCAAAACTTTGTTTGCGGGGGGTATAATAACTACATGTATCTTTCAGTTTAACTTTTATCTGAGAAAATCATTAGTTTAATTTCCTCAGCTTTTATATAAATCATCAATGGTTTTAATTTCTATAATTTGTATATTCCCGCTAAAATATATTTCCCCATCGCACAGGTGACTAAGTCCTGTGATACACAAAATGTAGTTTTTAAAAGGTTATGAAAAATATAGCAAATACTATATCATCATTAAAAACTAAATAAATAAACAAATCAAGTAATAACAAGTAATACTGTGATCGAGCTCACAAAAGGATACCCCTTGCTACATAATAGACTCTGTACTGCCAAAAAAACCTCAAGTCCAATTATCTCCCCTAAATGATGTTTGAAGGAGATGAAAATTCTTTATGCACATCAACATATGATGTTCTTCCTTCATGTAGAGTTTCATCAGAATCCATTGAGTAGTTTAGGAAGAGTTGCACTTACAAGGTCTCCCATTGAATGATGTATTTAAAAAGTCTAAGTCCTATTATCTCCCCTGAATGATGTCCGAGTGCAATGAAAATTCTTCATGCACATCTACATATGATGTACTTCCTTTGTGTAGAGTTTCATCAAAATCCATTAGGCGTTTAGGAGGAAAAGCGCTTACAAGTTATGTGGACAGACGGACATACAGACAGACGGACAGACAGACAGGGTGTTTCCTATATACCCCCCCCAAACCTTGTTTGGGGGGGGTATAATAAGGTGTTATACTAAAATAGATAAGACCTTGACCAAAACAAGTGTGGCCACTAAAAGTATGTCCCGCCTGCTGGCACTATCACTAAAATCAACTACCTAAGCTCTCAATTCTTGATATAAACACAAAAAGTGTCTGTATACCACATATCAGATGCCTAGCTATTATACTTTTCCAGCAAATCATCGTCCACATAAGTCTTACAAAAATGTTTTTGGCCTGAAAAAAGACCTAAGTTCACAGAGTCACTGGAGCATAAAAATGGGGTCAGGGTCACACAGCATGGTGACAGTTGCATAGACCATAACCTGAACTGTCTGTATACCAAATATCAGATGCCTAGCTATCATACTTTTCCAGCAAATCATCGTCCACAAAAGTCTTACAAAAAAGTTTACGGTCTGAAAAAAGACCCAAGTTTGCAGTGTCACTGGACCGTGAAAATGGGATCAGGGTCACACGGCATGGTGACAGTTGCATAGACCATAACCTGAACTGTCTGTATACCAAATATCAGATGCCTAGCTATAATACTTTTCAAGCAATTTATTGTCCACAAAAGTCTTACAAAAAAGTTTACGACGCCGCCGCCGCCGCTGCCGGAAAGTAATACCTATGTCTCACCTTTCGCGACTATTCATCGCAGGCGAGTCAAAAATAAACACACTTCTACCAGAGAGCCAATGCACAATAGAAAAGGTTATAACAAACCCCCCTATTTACCATAGATTGGAAACATTTTACTATACAGGGACTGCAGGATATCAATGAGAAAAAAGGTGCTGGCAAGGGGGGGGGGGGGGGGGGGGGGGGTAAAACAAAATGCACATTCAAATTAAGATGAGGGTAAATTCTTTCAAACTTTAATGGTAATGACTGTTGAGATATCATGGCAACATTAAACAGTCACTAATTGTAGATAATAAATTATTTTTCAGTTAATTCATGTTTTGGAATAGAATTTTACCTACAATTTGCATTATAAATCAATTTTGTTCTTTAGAAAACTATATTTTACCGTATAGCGGGAAATTTTCGCGAGGTTCTAATTTTCGCTATATTCGTGACCATAACCCTATCGCGAAATTTGAAACCTGCATAAAATAGAATCAACATAAATTTGTATTGAGAATATTATTATATCGCGAAAATAAATGTCCGCAAAATTTCTGTGGATTCTTTATTTTTCGTGGGTATCAATTTTCGTGGTTTGATGAAAATTGATAGGTTCGTGGATTCTAAAATTCGTGGGTCTGACGTTTGCAGCATGAAGGTCAATGTTATATTTCCTTTTCATGGGGTATTTAATTTCGTGGATCAAGGCCACCCACGAAAACCATGAAAATTGATACCCCACGAATAATAATGAAACCACAGTAACAACTAAGCCATTTGGTATGAAATTGCGAAATTTGCCCGCTATACAGTATTGTTAATTGGGATTGTAAACTGATACATTAATTTTTTTCTGAAAAAAATAGTATCATGTATGACCATCACCATGGTTGAGGACCATGGTGTCAATTAACAGAAGGCAGTCGACCATAAATAACAATGGTCAACCATGGTCACCAGACCATGGTCAAACATGATCCACCATGGTTGACCATGGACAGTGACCACAACTTTTTGCCTGGGCAATGAGCTGAAAGTTTATGGAAGCAACACCTCTTTTCTGTCTGCAAAAGTTTTATTCTTCAGGGGAAAAACATGAAAACACGCCCATTATCATTTAAATTTTAAGGGCTGTAACCTCTGTAAGAACTTCCACCCAACTAGGTCTCTTGTAAGCAAAATGAGCTGAAGGTTAAGCAAGCAACAGCTTTTCTCTATCTTTAACAGTTTTCATTTTTGAGGACAAAAACATAAAAAAATGTTATATTTTACCTTTAAACATGTTAAAGGGCCATTAGCACTATTAGGAGTCATCTTACATCCCTGTCCCACTGGAGAATTTCGTAGAGCTCAATGAGCTGGAGGTTTTAGCAAATAGGAGTGTTTCTTTATCTGCAATAGTTTTCAGGCTGTAGGGCAAAAACATGAAAAAAAGTTATTTCTGACCTTTAAAAGGAGACCATGTCTTTGACTGATCAAAAGTCAAACACATATTTTGTACAGGACACCATAAGGATCAGTCATACCAAGTTTTGATAAATTCTGTCAAGTAGTTTTATAGAAGATTGTTCTTGAAAATTGTTAACAGACGATGACAGACGCCTATGACAGATGCCAAGTGAGTGCAATAGCTCACATGGACCTTCTGTCCAGGTGAGCTAAAAACAAGTAGCTTATTTTAATTTACATTACAAGGTATTTTATTTTTGTGTCAGATTTTACAAGAAATATCTTCCATGTCTAAATTGAAAATTAATTTTGTTAAGGTAATATAGTTGATGCAATTGTTTAAATATAAAGTATTAAATCTAATTTTAGTTTAATGTCTTATACATGCATGACATGTAATAATTATTAAAGCTTTGTCAAATAGGCCATATAAAATTACTGGTTCTCAGACACGGCCGACCCTTAAAAAATGGGGCCGCTTGCGCAATTTTATTGCCGATCCGGAAAAAAAAAACGCCGCTGACCCATATTTGACTTCCCAAAATAATATTTTCAAATTTGCCGCCAAATTGAAGTCAAGCGCTTAGTGATCCGGATCAAAACCTTTAGAAGCATTGTTTACTTTGAAAAACATGGCTGCCGATTGGCAGTGTTCAACAAAAAGATTGTTTCAATTTGAAACAACAGTTACTGGTTACATGAACCATTCATCCAATATAGCAATGACTGTGACAAACTTTACAAATTGATCCTGAGTGGAGAATGGAATTGAATACAAAACATGAAGAGGGATTAGGATGGAAAGAAGGATGTTTTTGGCTGTAACAAGACCACAGAGAATGACAAAAATATTTTTTCTCTCCGATTTCGGAAGTTGTAGACTATTTAGGACTCATTTTTTAGAGGTCAATTGGAAAGTAACGATGTATTCCTGCAACCAAGTGACTTTATGACAAAAGTGAAGTCTGCATTTGCCTTTTTGTTTTGCTGTCCATGAAAAGATGAAACTGTCTCACAGTCACAGTCTGACCAACCAAAAAGGACTAATTGACAAGTTTATTTACTGACAGTCTTGATGAAAATGAATAAGAATTTAGTCTTGATTGACAAAAACTTTTTTTATCAACATACAGATTCTTGGATCAATGTCACAGACCAAAACTCTAGCCTCCATTGAATCTCACATATAAGACTAAGTACATCACTACATGCCTCAAGTATTGATTTGACTTATTGGTGCAATCTAAATGCCTTTTATGGAAACTCCAACTTGAAGATGGAAATCCATTCATACACATGTACCAGACTAGCTGATTGTGCAGATACCTTTTGTACCATCCAAGATAAATCATTTTATTAAATAATAAAGCATGTATTTTCATATTTTATTTATTTCAATACATGTTTTTAAATAATAAAAAAAACAAGCATAAATACACATACAACATAATAAATACAATACATGCATGTATATGCATACTCCTTATTTTCAGACACATTGAAAAATAAAATTTAAACCAAAAATCCCTACCCTCATTTGAAAAATCAATAAAAAAATAAAATAAAACCCCTACCTACCTACCCATTTTTTAAAAACCAACTGTCTGAGAACCAGAGAATTAATTTTACATGGCCTTAAAATTTTTTATAAAGATTTAATGACCCTACCAAACATTTATGCATTTTATTCTATTTAAATTTGTAATGTAACAATGCTAAGCTTCATGTACTACCAGAGCATACCAATACCATGTGTCACCAGCTTTAACATTAAAGGTTGATGGTGCCACAGGAAAAATTGTCAATACACTGCTATTTGTTTTCTGAACTGAGAGGAACTACAAACCCTTAATGCATTATGTTAGCAGACAATAATAACACAATAGGATCTCTAAAATTTAAGATAGAAACACAAATGATTATTTTCTTTCTTGGCTTGTAGGTATATTATACAGTCAATACTACATAACTATCACCCTTGATGATATTTGGCCTAGACAAAGGAAGGTCATCTGAGGGCTTGTCAAGAAAACCTGTTGAAAAAATGTCAAGAAATCTCACAGCACATAGCACTTACATTAAATTCCTAGGTTCAAAGGTATTGGAATATCCAGTTGCATGAATAAGTTACTAAACTTACCTGAATAAAAAATCTCTAAATCTGTACGTATATTCCATGTATCCATCAGTTCTAAATCAAACTCATCAATCTCTTCAAACACTATGTTGCCTATTATACTTATATAGGTTATTGGGTTTGAATGTTGAAAACATATTTTTTCCTGGTTGACAGTTGTCCCATTTACTGTCTGGACTACTTCACAACTGATTGATACAATTATCTAAAAGCAAAAAAGACATATTTAAATACTGTCAACATGTTCAAGGGAATGAAAAAAAACATCTATAATTTATTTTTAGTTATTTTCATCCCTAAGCATCTTTTGAATGTCCATCCGTTAACCTTTTCTTCAAAAATCTTCTCTGAAACCACTGTAGCCCTTATAAGAGAACAGAATAATTGTTAAGAAGTCCTCTTTTTCCAAAGCTTTTTAACTTTGTGTGCACACTAAGCAATAAACTTTAGAAATTAGGTGAGCTATTCAGCCTCTGGTAAGCAACTGCAGTCATGTTTTCAACTATTCGTAAACATAGCACATGTAAATCCAAACATTGTTTTTGTACCACACATATGCTACATGTATTAAACATTTTATATCAAATGATTGCAATTTGATTTTTCATGTCAAATGAGTCACCATTTGCAAGATAATGAGGAAAGGCTGTAAAATGTCATTTATTTTTTTAGTAATTGAGGCAATAAGCAAGAAATTCGCAAAATTTGGTAGAACACATCTTAAATTCTAAAGCAAATTAAACCCTTTACAGGTCTTCAAAGAAAAGTTAATGGATGGATGACAGATGCCATTATAATAGGTGATAACAATTAGCTCAAATGATCCTCAAGGAACAGGGAGGTGTGGAGCAACAGACCTAAAAATCAGATTCCTCAATATGAGTCCCCATACTGATACTGCATACCAAATAGCAAGAGGCTGTTATTAAAAGTTGAAATGAAGATCTTAGAATGTCTTGTGATAATTTTTTTTCTGTTTTATTAAGTGTCCTCTTTTTCTCTTCTCATTAATCATGTTAAAAGGCTGAAGTTAATTCCACATGTATGGGAAAGGTCATCTAGTCATTCCAAATATCTTAAGAAAGAACCTATAAGTCTTGGTCTATCAGAATATATCTAAGACTAATTTTTTAGACATTATGATCTTTATAATAATTTACTTACCACCAGTATGACAAAAGCAATGGAGCGAAATCCAAATGGGCTGATAAACACTGGGTTTACTCTTGAACTTTTCACAGTTTGACAGTTACCTGTAACTAAATATGTATATATCATAATTATGACAATGTATTACTATACATTTATTGACTTTGATAGAGGTAAATACCAGGTTATATCATATATTTAAGTAATATGATTAAATATGATAAATCCATGTGCTCCGGCAACCGGCTATTAGTTTAACATAAAGAGGGAACTTTAAAAAAAGGAATTAAATAGTAGCAAAGTCTGACCCCACCCAACCCAAATCATATGCACTTGAGAAAGTTGTCGTTAAAATATCTGGGATGAATAACTACTTATTAAAAACTTAATTATTTGTGCAAATATTAAATCCTGTAACATTCTGGGACGACATTAAGCGGGGACGAAATTATCCATTTTATGGATTACGTGACGTCATTTTCTTGTCAGAGTATTTCGCGCTTCTTCAGCAGACCAAAAAAAAACATTCAGATTCTGTCAGGTTTTGTGAGATTTTCCGAGTATCAGTGTTTTATTTGAAGCATTGGTAACAGAAGGTACATTAAGTAACCTGGCGGAAAAAACGGTAAAGTAAAAATATCATGCAAGATTGAGGAAAGTGAGTGAAACCCCACAGGATGGGACTCTTCTTTCATTTTCAGGTAAGAACCTTTTATTTATCATTATGAGTAGGTTTTATTCAGTAAATTTATGTATTTCTTTATTTATTTTATCTTACTTAGAATTTAACAAAGCTTGGTCAGTATCATGCATTTGGTATGACTAGTCAATGAGACGATGTTGCCAAAAGTTAGCTCGGTTATTTCCGGAAAACCGTTTTTCAGCGGAAAAGACCAAATGGTGTTTAAATAAAAATCTGTGTGTAAAAATAAACAAGTGGATGAATGAGGGTTTTAACACTGTTTTTGAATTTCAATTTCAATTTTTATATTTTTGAATAACAGATTATGATGTATTTTCTATAAGCCCAGAGGCTTGATTGTTTAACTTGCTCCGTGCCTATTATTTTTTTCACTCCGTAAAAGTAAACCTGTTCCGGTTTTATCGTCAGTATATTTCTGGCACATCTCAAAACATGCACAATGCCATAGGGCTCGCTATAAATATAGTCTTTTCTAATATGCATTATAGAACAAAGCACATAACCTATATCGCATACCCTATATCCCACATACCCCCTATATCGAACCTCTTACCCTATATCCCACCCCTACAAAATATCAATATTGTATTCTATTTGATATAATGAACATTACATGGCAAAATCTGCATCACATGCTGTATTAATTAACCCTCGACCTATATCTTACCTCCGGCCGCTGGACCTTGGTATGATATAGGTGTCTCGTGTAAATACAGCATATAATACAGATTTTGCCATGTATTATTCAGTATATTATCAACCCGCAAAAAAAATATATTCACAGAGTTAACGGCAAGGTTGATATTATTTTTAAGGGGTTTATAAAACCGGTATTCACTCATCAAAGTCTATGAATGTTTTATTATATGACATCAAACCACATGAAAACATACATGTATGCAATTTTATCAAGAAAGACTCATGTTGATAGTTGAGGTCACAAGTTCATCCAATGATGTCATAGCCAAAAATCTATTTTTGACGACTGAAAAGTGATGAATATTCTAATTTTAGCAACTCAAAAGTCAAAAGTCAAAACTTTTTATCAGTCTTTTTATAAATACTTTGAGGTTAAATAGAGTAATACGGGTATGAAATAATCAAATTTAAGTTAACCCTGAGAACATGAAGAAAGACCAGTTCAGTGTCATACAGTATATGTACAATAAAATTTCTCGATTGTTATTTCAAATTTTTTGATTGCTAGGATTTTCAGTTCCAAGTTGACACATATAAATTCCAAGAACATAATTCTTACTTCCAAGTTGATATAAAAAAATTCTCAATTCTAAGTTGGATCTTATTAATTTCCAGTTGACATTTCCCACGTCCAAATGAGAACTAAAAAAATCATAATAACAATGGAGAAATTTTATTGTACATGCATACATGTATGGCACTATAGATCTTTCATATTAACCTTATTACTTTATTCACAAGATTAGGCAGAGCCTAATTTTCTAATTTTTTCTGTATCCAACCAGCATGACCAGGTTAATAAAATAGAGAAATACCATCATGACCATTGAGAGGATTATGATTATTACTGGAATGGCGGTCTGCCATGGAAGATGTACATTTATGTCGCCTGCATCTTACAATATTCCATAAACAGGAAGTAGATGAATTACAACTATAAGATTGCTTTACACTATATAGAACTATAGGAGAAAGCTACATGCCAAATATCAAGAGGCTGTGTCATGAAGTTGCCCCAAAAAATGTGACAGAATTTTTTGTGACTCTGCAGGACGCTGGATGACACAAGATGACTTTGATAGTGTCAAAGTTACTCCTATATGTCATGTATGTCGCTTTGCAACACATTGCATGCCACATAATAAATGTATATTCTCTGCCAAAATAAAAGGTTCTGTCCCATTATCTGATAACTCATACTGTGAAAGAACTTGTTTTCATCATGTTCATGTAGTATAGATATTTTCACAGATTTTGTGGTTAGTCACTTTTTGCGAATTCAAATCCTGCCAAAAGAAAAAAGTGCTCCACTTGTTTTAAGTCATAAAAGCATAGAAATAAGTATGTTTACACTATGTCAGTACAGCAAGTTCAACTTCATAAAATAACAGCAGCTAGTAAAGCTGTTTCTAATTGAGTCCTAAATGTCCCAAAACATCAAAAACTACAAATATCAAAAACGTTAAATGCAGACATCTGAGTGCCTGTTCTTTTTAGGACTGTTTCAGAAATATTTGTATGGAGGTTAAAACACACATTTATTTCCCTTGACCCAACATACACAATATTTAAATGCTGCCCCATATGTTGTGTAGTAAAATTATAAAAAAAATATCAAAACCCATACAATTTCAGTTAAAGTGCCATAAGATACCCCCCTTGCAAAACTTATTGGGATTGTCCTAGAGCAATCCTTTATTTAATGTGTACACTATTTATCACATATACACATATGTTTAATCAATTCAACCAAATCTTTATGAAACAGGACCTAAGTTTATCCAGGGAAACTATCATATATTGATATATTTTTGTTATGGATTGTTCTTCATACATATACATGTAATACACAAGTATCTACCACATGATCTCATTCAAAATCAAGATTTGCTCCTCTTCATTATATGATCATTATACTCTTACTATTACTTGAACTCACAAAATGTTAGCTTCTCTCTATAATCTTGTTCTTCTCTTTCATCTTGCTGACTTGGCACTATCACAATGGGCCTCGCTACCATTCTGCTTCTGTTCATTTGTTCTTTCTCTTTTAAATTATCACCACTATCAGATTCAATTTGTACACTTTTTTCAGTATCATTTTCTACTGGAATCTTAGATTTGTCATATGGAGACATTTCTGGACTTTGTGCTCCTTCTTTTTGATCTTGCACTTCTGTAGTCCTCTTCTTATTTTCAATATTTTCTTGCACTTCTGAAGGTCTACTTTTATTTTCAAGATTTTGGGGGAAATTTTCAGTAAATTCAAATTCACTTTTCAACAATCTTTTTTTATCTTTTTCTTCCGAAACCCACTTTTTATGCTCATGACTTTCTAGAAAGTTTTCAGTTCTTGCAGATTTCATTGTATTAGTTTGTGCAAGTGTGTTTTCTTTCGTTATCCTCTTTTCCTTTTTTTGAAAAAAAATTGCAGGAGAGGGTTCTATTTTCATTTGTATCTCATTAATTTCTCTCAGTATAATTTGTATCTCATTAATTTCTCTCAGTATAGCATTTGCTTCCATTCTTGATTTGAATTTAAAATTTCTCATTGTATTTCTTACTGTTAATTCTGGTTGTTCAACCCAGTTGTTTGTTTTTTCAAATTTCTTGAATGAAGTATGCCTCCTTTCTGTTTTTTTAATCTGATAGCCTCTATCAATAAAAGTAGACTCTCCTATAATACACCTTCTAACAATGAAGACATAACATAAGGCATGATGCTTCAATAAAAAGTTTCTCTCATCTCTTAAATGTCTCATCATGTCACCTGTTATAAATAAAACAAATCATAAACTTAATGCATTAAAGTGTAATTCAATTTGATTAACGTTTTAGCAATCAAAAATTTTGTTTTGTTTTTTTTAACAGTTTGCAAGCTATAAGGCATAAAGAGGTTAAGACACTTAAGGAACCATAACTACTATAAAGGGTCAATAAATAACTCACATCATATTGATTTTTTGTAGGGCTTAACTTACTTAATAGTATTGTTACTTAAAAGTTTTTCTCTGGCTTTACTGGTTTGCAATACAATGGGGAAAGGTTGTAAAAATGGACAATTTAATGCTCTAAGGGGAATAACTCCTAAATGTAAGGGTCCTACAACTTTGACCCTATTACAGATTTTGTTGATCTTATTGTGCTTAACTACATGTAATTTAAATTTGTCAAATTTCTTTAATAGTTTTCAAGATATTGAGCTTAATAAGTACAAAATTTGGAAAAAATCAATAAAAGGGCAACAACACCTAAATGGTTGGTTATATCTTCTTGAAAAGTTCAGAACGGGGGATCTTAATGTGTTTTAAAACACTTTTGCTGCTTATCAGAATTTTAATACCAGTCACCATTTTTGAGTTATATGCAAAAAACTGCAATTTACCTCCATGTTCTATTTTAAGCCATGGTGGCCATGTTTTTATTTTAAATCAAAAATTAAAACAATAATTTTGTTGCAATCATGTTAAAAAACAACTATATTAAGTTTGGTTGTAATTAAACTTTTGGTTTTGGAGGAGAAAACAATTCTAATACAATGAATAATTACTGAAAAATGATCAATTTTGACGCTTTAAGGGGAATAACTCCTAAAAGTAATGAACCTACAACTTAGAACCTTGTAACAGATTTTGTACATCTTTATGTGCCTAACAATATGCAATTTAAATTTTTCAAATATCTTTTATAGTTTCTAAGATATTGAGCTTAACAAGTAAAAATTTGCAAAAAAAGCAGAAAAGAGCAAAAACTCCTACATGGATCATTGGATATTCTTAAAAATTTCAGGGCAAGTATATTTTAATTCACCCTTGCCAGAATTTTGACTTCTGTCAGTGATTTTGAGTTATTTGCAAAAAACTGTGTTTTACCCCTATGTTCTATTTTTAGCCATGGCTGTTTAGGTGCACATAAATCATGCATGGCCCATCAATGGCAAGTAACTCCTATAAGAGGTTAAATAAAACTTTCCCAAAAAGACTTTTGTGTAGAGCTCAATAATCTGACCATGTAAGCAAGCAAAAGCTTAAGTGCAGTTCTCAGAAGTTGTAAGAATCAGGCAAAATTTAAAAACTTTGAATCATGATTTTAAAAACACACGGTTCTGACAATAAATTGTCATTCAAAATAGCCTTCTAATGAAGAAACAAACATTAGTTGTTGTCTCTAGTGTCAGAGGATGGAGAAAAATTTCTGTTAAAATGATAGGAATTTAGTGTGACTTGACAGAGTTATCTCCCTTAAATTCAAATTTTATATGCATTTCAACCAAAATATATCTCAAATTACTGACTTTTAAAAAAAGTGCCAATGCATTTTTTGTTACTTTTTAAGCATTTTGAACAGTATTTTGAAGTCAAACTCGTGTGTTTTTTTAATCATGATTCACCCATTGCCTGATTCTTACAGGGAATGGCACTTAGGGCTATTCCAGAAAAAAATATATCCCGGGGGCAGAACACACTTGAATTAAAATTCTATTGGTTGGGGGTCAGATACAAAAATTCTAAATACAATGCATTGCAATACATAAAATTAAATGTATCGGTGGTACCCCTAAATTTATTGGGCATTCTGCCCCCAGGAGATATTTTTTTCTGGAATAGCCCTTAAGATGATTTATGATGTAAAAGAAGTTTACACTTGAAAAGCTTTTGGACATGTAAACGCTAGGATCAATGGTATTAGCTCATGTGACCCTGGTGTTTTAGGCATTAATCTAACTTCCACTTCTGAAATTAGTTAAGTTGAATTTTAGGCTGAGCATACCGTTTCCATTTAAGAACATTTTTCTGTAACTTCTGAAGAGTTTCTAACCATTGCGTAAATCTGTTTTGGGATATTTCTTAGTTTAAATTGTGTTGTCTGTGACCTACCTAATGATCCAGTTGTTTGTTGCTTACCTTCCCAGTTCAGTATGAATTGTCTGTAGTCATTTACTTTTGGAAGTCTTCCTGTAATACAGTAAATCAGAATGTGTAAAAAATGTCCATGTTTTTTGTTAGAAATGATGATGAAAGTCAAGCATATCTTAACATATGTGCTGTCACTCTTCAATCTGACATATTAATATTTTTGGGAAAACTTAAAAAATAAAACAAGTGTAACATAATTATACATATATTTTAGATCTGTTTAATCAGTATTTCTTTTTGGTGAAATTAAATGAATTGTTCTTTTGTTTGCCAGCAAACATTAAGGTGTCTCGGGGCTATTAAAATTCTACTATAGATTTTATTCGTTTTTGGCACATTGATAGACCTAAATGCATAGATGAAAAATATCAAATAAAAAGAGGGGGTCACCGTTCATTTTAAAGCTCTAGCAGCTTTCTAAAAATAGCAAAATTTCAATATTTTTATATAAAATATGTAGGGATAAAACCTATAGAGGCACCTAAAGAAGAATTCCTACTATAGAATCAGCTCAAAATCTGAAGGAAAGTCCCTTTTCTAAAGCTTTTCGAAATTTAATGAAAAAAACATAGGGTCACCGTTCATTTTTTTATGATATTCATGAAAATTGAAAATTTTCCTATTTATTCTATACAAATTATCTCCCTTTGATTTAGTACGGGAAATTCTAAAAATGATTAAAAAGACCTTTTTTTGTATTACAATTGCTTGTAATTTGTTAAAATATATTATAATATATAGTTTTTGTCTGCAATATCCAGTTCATTTATCAATTTTATACAAAACACCAATATGTGCAAAAAGATGCTCAGTAGAAAAGCATCGTGCCACCTTAACCACTCAGTATTTTTTTCTTGTGATTTCTGTTACCTAATACTTCATCTGTTTCAAAACAAGAGGCAAGTTTAACCTGTCATGCTACTCAAGTTACGATGTACCATAAAGCGGGAATAATTTTCGCCATGTTCTAATTTTTGCTTTATTCCCGACCATTACTCTATCGCACAATTTAGAACCCGCATAAAATAGAATCAATATGAATTTGTATTTGGAATATTATTAAATTGCGAAAATAAATGTCCGCGTATATAACAATTTGGTCATTTGGTATGAAACGGCGAAATTTGCACGCTGCGAAAATAACCCGCTATAAGGTATCTAAAATTACTAAAAATATTTTACAAGCAAAAGCAGTTTCTTAAATGTCTATATTGTGATGAATTGAAACAATCTATATCCTAAAATAAAACCAAATTAGCTCTTCAGTGAGTTGTGGGTCTCCTGTATGCTTTATAATACAGAATTTTCAAAGAAAAGGTGCAAGACAATGAAAGTTTGGGAAAACAAACAACTGCTAAATTGATGCTGAAGGAAAATTTATTACATTGAAGCTCATATACCGTATTTTGCCGTGTATAGTGCGCAGTTTTTTACATTTTTTTCCTGATTCTAACATAGGGGTGCGCACAATACATCCCAAAACGAGATTTTCATACTTTTTCATGAACATTGGCAAAGGCAAAAGATCGATGTTTGTCAGACTTACACAAGATTCATCCATGATTGAACAAAATAATCATAACTCACATGGTTTCTATTGAATACTCTTCATTATTAGTATCTCTAAATAAATTTTATCATGCTTTTATCGAATAAAAACTTAATTCCAGTATCTTCATGTGTTTGTTTATTAATTTTATTTTCATATCGACCGCCATTGTTGTTGTTGTTGAAGTGGGTAAATTCCTCCGTTGACTTCGGAGCACCATTTTGAAACAAGTTGGTAAAAACATTTGTGTTCTTAAAAAAATATGTTTGTCCAATTTCTTTATTCAAAATAAGAATAATAAAATATGACTAGGAAAAACCCGCGAATTTGCGGGAAAATCAATCGTTGGTTCCTTTACAAAATATTACACAATAAAACATTGCAGTTGCGTGACCTTATTATTTTTCATTTTCAGATAAGAATAAACTGCTTAGTCTCGGGCGCCAAATGCCCTCTCGGACACTTCCTATCGCTTTTTAGTATGACCGCTGGAGTGTAATTCCGGAACGATGACGGCTATACCGTTTCCGGATCAATTAATTAGGTTAATTAGCAAACTGCAGACATAATTGCATATGTGTTAATGAAATTTTAAAAGGGCACAACCATCCCCTATTTTTGATATATGAAGCTTAGTCGTAGCATTTGTTGTTTAGGCTGCAACCCGGCTAACAAAAAACGCTTCGTTATTTTAGTAGTATAGATTCTAATTTATTTATTCATTCTCCCTTTACTTGTTTCCTTTCTGAATCAATATTGTGTATTCCCCTCAGTTACCTCATTTAAACAAGTGTGGCCACTAAAAGTATGTCTCGCCTGCCGGCACCATCGCTAAAATCAACTACCTAAGCTTTCATTTCTTGATATAAACACAAAAAGCGTCAGTATACCTAATAACAGATGCCTAGTTATTATACTATTCAAGCAATCCATTGTCCACACAAGTATTACAAAAAGTTTTCTGTCTGAAAAAAAGACCTTAGTTCACAGAGTCACTGGAGCGTAAAAATGGGGTCATGGTCACATGGCATGGTGACAGTTGCGTTGTCCATAACCGCAACTGTCTGTTTACCCAATATCAGATGCCTAGCTATTATAACTTTCCAGCAATTCATCATCCATAAAAGTCTTACAAAAAAGATTTTTGGCCTGAAAAAGACCTAAGTTCACAGATTCACTGGAGCGTGAAAATGAGGTCAGGGTCACACGGCATGGTGACAGTTGCATAGACCATAACCTGAACTGTCTGTATACTAAATATCAGATGCCTAGCTATTATACTTTTCAAGCAATTCATCATCCACAAAAGTCTTACAAAAAAGTTTACAGCCTGAAAAAAGACCTAAGTTCACAGAGTCACTGGAGCGTGAAAATGAGGTCAGGGTCAAACGGCATGGTGACAGTTGCGTAGACCATAACCTGAACTATCTGTATACCAAATATCAGATGCCTAGCTATTATACTTTTCAAGCAATTCATCGTCCACAAAAGTCTTACAAAAAAGTTTACGGCCTGAAAAAAGACCTAAGTTCACAGAGTCACTGGAGCGTGAAAATGGGGTCAGGGTCAAACGGCATGGTGACAGTTGCGTAGACCATAACCTGAACTATCTGTATACCAAATATCAGATGCCTAGCTATTATACTTTTCAAGCAATTCATCGTCCACAAAAGTCTTACAAAAAAGTTTACAGCCTGAAAAAAGACCTAAGTTCACAGAGTCACTGGAGCGTGAAAATGAGGTCAGGGTCAAACGGCATGGTGACAGTTGCGTAGACCATAACCTGAACTATCTGTATACCAAATATCAGATGCCTAGCTATTATACTTTTCAAGCAATTCATCGTCCACAAAAGTCTTACAAAAAAGTTTACGGCCTGAAAAAAGACCTAAGTTCACAGAGTCACTGGAGCGTGAAAATGGGGTCAGGGTCAAACGGCATGGTGACAGTTGCGTAGACCATAACCTGAACTATCTGTATACCAAATATCAGATGCCTAGCTATTATACTTTTCAAGCAATTCATCGTCCATAAAAGTCTTACAAAAAAGTTTACGCCGCCGCCGTCGCCGTCGCCGCCGCCGCCGTCGCCGGAAAGTAATACCTATGTCTCGCCTTCCGCGACTATTCGTCGCAGGCGAGACAATAATTCTAAAAATAGAATGGTTTGTTTACATGATTGTGTAATTTCTTTCATGTAATTATTTGAGCAACTTGAGTAAGATTTAACCATTTTCTTATTGTTTTGAGAATAAATACTCATCCCAAGCTGGAGATAATTTAGATTTACTGGTAATTATTTGTTTTGACACTTTGCAAATTTGCACAAAACATCGATATTTTGTCAATTAAAGCCATTCAGCTGTAATACTTCTGGATTGTTTGAATAGTAATTTGTTGATCATTACTGTTTTGACACCTTTTTATTGTTTTCATCAAAAGATGTGAGCTTGGGTTAACACTTGTTGTTTGTTAATTGAAAAGGGGGACCATTACCAGGATTTACGATCTTGCTGTCATAATAAAATACACAAATAATATAACAGTTTATTTTTATTTTCACAAATAATTAGAAAACAAAATACAATTTTGTTTTCATTAAAAAAAAAATCTTCATCTGTAGTCTTTCTACCTGTAAAAAAGAGACAAATTTTCAGGGTTCTATGTCATAGAAAAAGATCGCCGATTTCATACAAAACTTTTTTCCCCAGATTTTCATCATGAAAAGGGGGTGCGCATTGTACATAAATGCGCGCTATACACGGCATAATACGGTAACTACAAAAATATTGATAACTCTTCCATGTCTTCCATTGTGTTCCCTTTGATTCCAAAGCCTTTTTAAATTTCTTAGAATGAACAAAAACATTACAGACATTTAAAAAGAATCACATTTATTCATGTAACATTTCACATGTACATGCATATTTTCTGTCAATGTGTAAGTTCGACTGATACTTACCAAATCTTTTATAATATTCATCATAAGCTAATTCTAATTCATCCACTGAAAATCTCTCTGAAAGGAAAGCTTTAACTGAAGTCTGCTCTGCAACTGTTAGCTGACCCCAATCTGTAATCATTTAATCTATTTAATTTATAACATAAATCTAAGGTAGATAGGGTGGGGTGTCTATCACTGAGCATTTTTTTTTGCACATGTCTATCATAACTTTTATGGTTAACTGTAAGGTTCCCTCTAGTGGAATTGAACTTTGATGGATTTGATTTTTTTTGTGTGTGTTTAGTTTTTGTGCTTTGTCTAGGAATATTGACAGGGGGAAGGTTGGGCCCCAAAAAATTATTTTACTAGTTTAACCCCGTCACATATTATATGTGCCGGCTAGGCCTGTCCTAAGCCAGGAATCCTTGACAAAGCTTTCGTTTGTACTTGTCTTTTTGATGTTTTCTGTTCCTTGTTTAAGAAGGGGGTCTATCTATGACTATTTCTGGACTGGATTTGAATGATATGCATTTTATTTAGACCAAACAAGCATTAATGACTTACTCATGTACTTCAGATCTTTATTGTAATCCTTAAAAATACATATTATATTTTGACCATAATAGAGAAGTTGAATTTGATATGAAGTAAAAAATATCTATATAGTGGTTTTAATAATTTCTTCTAAATGGAAGCTGGGTCATTCACTATGAACTAATCCAAAAAATATATTATACATTTGAGTTATCTTTTCCATGTGCTAAATGTACCTCTGAATGAACTACATTTTAAACCAGTAGTAGCAACTGCATTCTTGCAACAACCCTTAGTAAAAGTATTTTACTATCCTGAATAATATAATTGTAACAATAAATCTTCTACTTCTGTCATGTACAGAGTTGATTCTCAGGGAACATTATACTCCAAATAAATGGGTGAACAACTGTATGAATACCTGTAGGTCTAAATGTCAAAGATGGCACCTGCTACCAGTATCTGTCAAATTACTTGCAATTGGTCTTGCATTAGTGATAATTATAGTATAACTAATGAGGGGTGGCGAATATCAATTTTAATGTCACGAGTCTCGAATAACGCCAGGATTCAACAAGTGCGCGGAACTTGTTCCGCGCACGAGTTGAATCCCCTAGCGTTATTCATAGAGTGACATTATATTTGATATTCGTCACCCCGAATTAGTTATACTATTTATTATATAGATAATTTTGAAAAACGTGACTTATAATCATCAAATGCTGAAAACGAAAGAAATTATTGATTAATGAATTGTGTATTGCGCAATAATCTCAGTTACGTATTTTTTGCGGGAAACTTCACGAGGGTTAGATAAATTCGCTCACGAGTTAGATAAATCCTGTAATTAACTCGGTGAAAATCTAGAAATTTATTGAACTCGGAAATCACGATCTTTCACCTATATCTATATAATAAGTAAAAATTTCCCCCCAAAGAAGAATTTACCTTCCTACCTACCCAATCCGAATCCTCATGGGTAAGGTATGGGCAAACTGAAATATTTTTAATGGTGGTCTTATGGCATGATTTCCTTTCATATTTTATCAGATTAAGGTACAGATATGGTGAAAACAACCTGCTATAAAGTATTCTTTACAACTTGTTAACTGCCATGACTATAATCTCACTAAATTTGTAAATAATATAGTATTTAATTTTCTGTACCTGTCATTCTGTTCCATACTTCCCCAGATCCTACAGGGAGGATACCACTACCAGTTGGATTAGCTCTCATGTTTGGATGAGGAAATCTTTCTTTTAACATTTTAAAATCATAACCAGGTATATGTTGATTGTCTTTTGGAGGTTGTCCTAAAAAAAATGATAAGTTTTGAATAATTTTTCAGAAAAACTTTAAATTTCAGGTTAAACATCATTCTCCTTTGTTTTTTATCATGACACTGCTACTAAAGTACAACTGATTTGAGGCTCCAACATTTATAATTAGGAATACTTTGAGTGAGCTCACAAAAGGAATCTATTTCATATTGCACTGGATATTAAAACAAGAGGCTCCCAGGAGCCTAAATCGCTCACCTGACTTGTGCATGTTGTGTGCCTGAAGTATAGGAACTGTTTAAATTTGTCATTGAAAGGACAATGAAGGATTATAAGTTTTATACGGGTCATCTAACAATATGGTTAAACTTAATGCAGTAATGTGATTGAGTAATATTTTATCAATTGAAAGCTTTTTATCATTTTCTTCTTTAGACATTCTTAGGGGAATAACTCCTAAAATGAACGGTACTAAAACCCAACTTGGACACTCTTACATTCATTGACATTTTTTATAGAATGATGTGGCTAACAATATGCAATTTAAATTTCTCAAAAAATCTTATACAACTTTTAAAATATTGGGATGAATAATTGCAAAATTCATTAAACAAATCAAGAAAAAGGGCAATAACTCCTACGGAGTCAGGTGAGCTAAAAAATCACAATGGAAAAAAATCAGCAGTCTCCAACATGACCAAAGGTCACTGCTCGCTGTCTTGTATTGGCCCAAGACCAAAAATACAGAACAAAACTGACAAGACTGATAAGATTCAAACAAATCCCTAGATTATCAATAAAAAAAACCTTTCTGGACATAGAACAAACAAGACCAATCGATGTCTGGCCCTGCGTCGCACGGCGAAACGTTGAACCCTGTACGTTCTAGGCCCAATATGGACAGTCAAAATATTTTGACACTTGCATCCTATGGTGGACTTACAAAGAATATTTGTCACATGCCACCCAATATTGTAAAAATAGACAAAAAAATAGTTTCTATTTTTTACCCTTTTGGTCCCCTTATTGCTAAACATAAAAGGTTGGTCAAGAAAGAATTGTATCCTCCATTTTGTATCCAATATATGACCAAAATTAACTTGTAAAAAAAAAAATTCTAAATCGGACCATAAATAAAAAATGTCACATTTTTGCCACTTTTGGACCCCTTGTTCCTAAACAAAAAGAGAGGGGACACCCATAATCATTCCCACCCTTCCTTTTATGGTAAGTAACATAACTGTAAAGTTTCTTAGCATTTGGTCAACCAGAACAAAAGTTATTGTGGAAAAAAATTAAAAAGTCGCTTTTTTGGCCCCTTTTGGGCCCCTAATTTCTAAACGAGAAAGGAGGGGACACCCAAAATCAGCCCAACCCTTCCTTTTATGGTAAGTAACATTACTGTAAAGTTTCATAGCATTTGGTCAACCAGAACAAAAGTTATTGTGGAAAAAAATTAAAAAGTCGCTTTTTTGGCCCCTTTTGGGCCCCTAATTTCTAAACGAAAAAGGAGGGGACACCCAAAATCAGCCCAACCCTTCCTTTTATGGTAAGTAACATTACTGTAAAGTTTCATAGCATTTGGTCAACCAGAACAAAAGTTATTGTGGAAAAAAATTAAAAAGTCGCTTTTTTGGCCCCATTTGGGCCCCTAATTTCTAAACGAAATTATAAAATGCCCCCAAAAGGGGAGGTGCACATCTTTAATATATCTGTTATCACTGTGTAAAATTTCAGAAAGATCTAGTGTTTGGTTTTTGAGATTCAGATTACACAAGACAGGCACCCCATAGCGGGACGGACGGACGGACGGACGGACGGACGGAGTGACCCGGCTACTAGACCTGCTTTCGCCTTCGGCGACGCAGGTAAAAACAGATAGTTGACAGGGACATACAAAAGCTTTGACTGATTTAAAAAAAATCAAACATATCAATTCTAAATCCAACATAACACTTCAAACAACTAACGATTTAGTATTATATCATCACATAAACTGACATATTTGATCGTTGTAATGCTTAAAAACAATACAATAGTCAAAAGGTAAAATACTGTGAAAGTATTAATATTTGTTGGGTACCAATTTTCGTGGTTTTCGTGGGTCAGGCAAACAACGAAATTAAATTACCAACGAACAACAAATTTTACAGTGCTTAAATAGAGAATATCTTAAAACCATGAATTCATCAATCCACCAATATTCATTTTACTCGGAAACCACAGAAATTGATACCCACGAACAGTCAGAGATCCCACTTGTACAAGTAAACAGATTTTAACTTCTATAGGTAAACTTTAAAGAGTTAAAATTGTCTCCCTTTTTTTTGACTTTCACTTATTTACTTGTACAAGTAAAATGATAGAAAATCATTCTTTTCTTAATTATCTTTATCTAGTCATGCAATTTACTTTCATTCATGATTATTTATATGGCTAATAGTATCAGCAACCTTTACCAGACTGAGATTATCTGTTATCTTCATTTAATTGAGAAATAATCAACATTTATTGTCCCAAGAGGGCAATTTTCAAAGGCCATGCACACCATGAAGACAGCCATGTGCATCAGAAATTTTTAATGGACCATAGAGCAGATGGATGTTAACATTTAAAGAAAATTATCAGTTTGATTGTAGAAATATTGTGTAACAAGTAAAATTAGCTCAAAGTTTTTCAAAGGACATGGTACGCTAAGAGCCATATTTGGCCCCCTATTTTATGAAAAAATAAATCTGAAGTAAATTATTAAAATGCACTTCATATATGGGGTAAGATGGTTCAAATCTATGAGTATGCTTTTAATTTCCATTAATCTTTTCCATTTGTCAATTTTATAGAGACCTAAAACAGAGTAAAATCAACAAAATCGAGAAAAATGCTGATTTTTAGAGCTTCGTTGCTATTTTCAAAGGCCTCCGCCTACGTGACCCAGAGATTTGCTGACTGATTTAGACTTTAATTGAAGTCAGTTTTAAGTTAATTCACAAAATGTCTGGGTCAAGAAGGCGGAGGCATCTCAAAACTGAAAAAATGACCCAAAATTCATTTTCAGACATTTTGACAGGAATCTAACATATTTGGTTTGTTTTGACATCCTATTTTTCACCCATGTCAGATGCTATGCTTAAAAAAATATTAGAACAAGTTTGTTCATTCACTTGAACTACTAAATAGCATAAGAAATTTTCTCCATATCAATTTTGTAATTTTAAATCATAGAGGGGGCCAAATATGGGCCTTAGTGTACCTTGTCCTTTATTTGTATAGGTAATTTTTTGCTCAGAGAAAAATACTTTACTTATAATTAAACAAGTATCTTTTTGTTTACTTAAAGAAGTAAAATTATGTTTACTTGTTTAAGTGGGATCTCTGACTGACAAATTTAAGTACTTTCACAGTATTAAAGTTTTAGAGTTACTATCAATTAATCAATGTATGAATGTTTATCAATATTTTACCAAAAAACACCAAATTTAAAGATTCTACTATAACTTCCAACTTGTATCCTTTCTTTAATAAGTTTTTAAGCCGAATTACCATGTCAAGAGGACTGTTTTTGAATTTACGTGCCTTAAAAACTACATTTCCATAGAATTCAGCATGTGATATTCCTTTGACCATCAAAATAAGAAGTGTACAGTTAAATTTTTCAATAAGATACCCATATTTTTGAACGGATTTTGTAAAACTACCTTGTGGTATCCATAACCTTGTTTTAGTAATTTTTCTGTAGTGAAACGGTTTTGTCATTTCATAAAAAAAAAAAGAATATTTAAAATTGAATGAATAATAAAGATGTACATTTGGAGATAGAAATTTAAAGATTCCTTGGGGGGGGGGGAGAAACACTATTTAACAAGTGTGGCCACTAAAAGTATGTCTCGCCTGCCGGCACCATCACTAAAATCAACTACCTAAGCTTGGTATAAACACAAAAAGTGTCTGTATACCCAATAACAGATGCCTAGCTATTATCATGATTATACTATTTAAGCAATCCATTGTCCACACAAGTATTACAAAAAGTTTTCTGTCTGAAAAAAGACATAGTTCACAGAGTCACTGGAGCGTAAAAATGGGGTCATGGTCACATGGCATGGTGACAGTTGCGTTGTCCATAACCGCAACTGTCTGTATACCCAATATCAGATGCCTAGCTATTATAATTTTCCAGCAATTCATCGTCCACAAAAGTCTTACAAAAAAGTTTTTCGGCCTGAAAAAGACCTAAGTTCACAGAGTCACTAGAGCATGAAAATGGGGTCAGGGTCACGCAGCATGGTAACAGTTTCGTAGATCATAACCTAAACTGTCTGTATACCTAATATCAGATGCCTAGCTAATATACTTTTCCAGCAATTCATTGTCCACAAAAGTCTTATAAAAAAGTTTACGGCCTGAAAAAAAACCTAAGATCACAGACTCACTGGAGCGTGAACATGGGTCAGGTTCACATGGCATGGTGACAGTTGCATTGATCACAACCTTAACTGTCTGTATACCAAATATCAGATGCCTAGCTAATATACTTTTCCAGCAATTCATCGTCCACAAAAGAGTTTACAACCTGAAAAAAGACCTAAGTTCACAGAGTCACTGGAGCGTGAAAATGGGGTCAGGGTCACAAGGCATGGTGACAGTTGCGTAGACCATAACCTGAACTGTCTGTATACCAAATATCAGATGCCTAGCTAATATACTTTTCCAGCAATTCATCGTCCACAAAAGTCTTACAAAAAAGTTTACAGCCTGAAAAAAGACCTAAGTTTACAGAGTCACTTGAGCGTGAAAATGGGGTCAGGGTCACACGGCATGATGACAGTTGCGTAGACCATAACCTGAACTGTCTGTATACCAAATATCAGATGCCTAGCTATTATACTTTTCCAGCAATTCATTGTCCACAAAAGTCTTACAAAAAGGTTTATGCCGCCGCCGCCGGAAAGTAATACCTATGTCAATTTTGTTCATTTTCTCGACCCTTAATTTCTAAACAGAAAAGGTAGTTTCAAAAAGAAATTCATCGTTCAATTTGTATCCATTAAATGGCCAATAAATAAATTTGCAAAAAAAATCTTTTAATTAAAAATTGTATTTTTTGTCTCTTTTGGACCTTCATTTCTCAATGGAAAGTTGGACATCAAAAACAAATCAATTAATCATTTTTTGTTATAGCAAAGGTCAACTAAAACTTACATTTTTGGCTTGAAAAAAATAGGTGACACCAAACATTTTTCCTATATATTCTTTTATGGTAAGTAGCATCATTGTGAAGTTTCATAGCATTTGGTCAATTAATAAGAACAAAAGTTATTGAGGAAACAAAGAAAAAGGTTACTATTTTGCCATGTTTGGGTCTCTAATTTCTAAATGGCATAATGAATTAAATGATCACAAAAGGGAAGGTACACATGTATCTGTGTAAATTTTCAGAAATATTTAGTGTTTGGTGTTTAAAAATCATATCACACAAGACACAGGCACCCCTACAGCAGGACAGATGGATGGCCAGAGTGACACCACTTCAAGAACTGCTTACACCTTCACCCACACAATAGGGAAACATAATTGTTTTGTTTTATACAACTTCATGTGCAAATTAAAACAAATTATAACAATTTCTTAACTTCACAATACTACTTACTATGCAGGTCTTTGTCTAACTGGGATTGACAACCATGGTCATCTGGCTCCATACTGTCCTATAAGAAACAAAGAAAATAAATTAGGTATTTATCATCAGATAATGCTATGTTTTGAGAACACCATGAACCAAAATTACCAACTTTGCATTTCCTCGATCCTGAATCTGATACTGTTTCAATCCAATGTACTGTATATTTAGTATTTTAATTTGTTGATTACAATTTTCATGGATTGGGAGTAAAACTGCATATCCCTGGTCTGAAATTTTTTTATTAAAAGCAATCAAATCAAAGAAATGCATCAATCACACTTGAAAACTTTCAATATTTCAAACCTTTTTTTTTTCACTAATGAAAAATCATCATTTATACACAGTAAAACTCAAATATAACGAACTCGCTTACAACAAATTTACCGTTTTAACAAACTTTTTTGTAATCCCCAACCAAATTCACACATTTATTAAGTAAACAAGGAAATGTGTCAAGATGACACTGATGCCCCGCTGGCAAATAAAATAAAACTGTTATTTTTACCAAATTTGCTAAGTCCAAGGGCCCTAATTTGGGTCAAAATCAGTGGACCGGAAGGAAACTCGAACTTGACCTGTAACTCATCATGGTAGACTCACATACCAAAAATCTTTTGAATATATGCAAGGATGTGGAAAAAAAGTGCGGAAAACTTTTTTTTAACAAAATTTGCTAAGTTCAAGGGCCGTAATTTAGGTCAAAATCAGTGGACCGGAACGAAACTCGAACTTGACCTGTAACTCATCATCAGGTAGACTCACATACCAAAAATCTTTTGAATATATGCAAGGATGTGGAAAAAAAGTGCGGAAAACTTATTTTTACAAAATTTGCTAAGTTCAAGGGCCGTAATTTAGGTCAAAATCAGTGGACCGAAACGAAACTCGAACTTGACCTGTAACTCATCATGGTAGACTCACATATCAAAAATCTTTTGAATATATGCAAGGATGTCGAAAAAAAGTGCGGAAAACTAAAGTGTGACGGACGGACGGAAGGACGGACGAACGGACTGAAAAACTATATGGCCCCCAACAAAGTTGGCGGGGCATAAAAATTCTGGATAGAACGAATTTGTTTACAACGAATATTCCGATATAACAAAGTAATATTCAATCCCCGAGATATCAATAAACATATAAATATTACACTCTTATAGCCAATTTATCATTTGCCCAATGATAAATCCAGTAATAAGGTTTCGTAGGCTCTAAGAACTTCAAAGAACTGTTGTATATATAACATTTGTTTTGTATGGCTTGGGTTATTGTCAATGAACAACTTTCTAACATGTTAATCAATTAATTGTCATACCTATAGAAATAAGGAATAATTAAATATTTCAGAATGTGGTGGTGCAAATTTGTCTTGTGTGCCGACACTTGTATTTATACAAAATAAATAAGGATCTCAGGGAGGCCATCGTCATGTACCATTTGGACTTCCGGAATACTCCCGATTTGAAAAATCTATTTTTTTCGAAATAAAAAAATGCTTTTAACTTATTAATCATATAAAAGGATTAATACATTATATCAAAATTTCCAATTATAGAATGATTTAAAATCGCAAGTTCCTGAGCCTATAGCAAATTCGTAATAAAACATAACGAAGTTATTTATACATGTGTTATATCGATATAATGAATTACGGTAATAAGGAATTTATTTCCCTATTCCCCTGAAATTCGTTATAACCAAGTTTTACTGTATACAAGTATAACTACTGATAAAAAAATCTTTTGAATGAGGTACTTTCACATATGTTAAAGAGACATAATAATCATGTTTATAAATAGCTATATATGTATGCATGTCATGCATGTGTAAACTTTAATTCTTTAGGTTTAGTTACAAGTATATAGAGACCTTGACAATTGCTTGAGCAAGCAAGACTAAACTTTGATAATTTTAGGATTGACTTGATTGATACATATTAAAAGCCCAAAGGCAATTATTTCATCGTATCCTTCAACTTTCGCTTACATTAATGCAAATAAGTAAACATTAACATGATTTTACAGACAAGCGTCAAATTGTATTTATTAATGTCCATGATGTCATAAATTTAAATACACATGTAATTTTAATAAAGTTCTCTTGAAAGTCTAAGATTTTTTAGAGGTAGATATTTTCTGTCTTTGTTCTTAAATAATCTATTCAAAATTTAATCAACCATTAAGACCAATAACTAAATTTTCACATTATCTACAGCACAGGGGGATCCAGAAATTTTCAACAAAAACATGAAAAAGCTTCGCCGAGCGCAGCATGATACGACCACAACATGTTGAACCCTGTACGTTTTAGGCCCAATATGGATAGTCAATTGCTCTGGACATATGCAGCCCATGGTGGACTGACAAAGGTTTTTGACACATGCAGCTTTTGGTGGACTTTCTAAATTCATATTTTAAAAGGAATTATTTTTTTACCAAAGGAGGTCAAAATCAGACCACAAATAAATAAGTTTCGATTTTGGCCCCTAATTTCATAATAGGGAGAAAAACGGGGGTCGCAAAAATTAATTCTCAATTTTGTATCCACTATTTGACAAGAACAAACATGCAAAAAAAAATTTTCAAAATCGGATCACAAGTAAAAGATTTTCGATTTAGGTCCCTTTTGACCCCTTATTACATACATGACATAATAAGGGGAAAAAGATGGGGAAGCAAAAATTAATTCTCAATTTTGCATTGCAAGAACAATTAAACATTCAAAAAAAAAATTCAAAATCGGTCCACTAATAAAAATGTTTCAATTTTGGCCCCTTTTGGCCCTTAATTACTGAACAGGGAAAAAGGGGGCGCACAAAAGTTCAACCAGTCCATTCTTTCATTGTATGAAACATTCTTCACAAATTTCACAGCAATAAGCCAACTAGGACAGAAGTTATTGTGGAAACAATAAAATATTTGAATTTTTTGCCCCTTTTGGGCCCCTTATTTTGAAACAAAACAAGAGGCTCCCAGGAGCCGGAATCGCTCACCTGGTCTTAATGTCAACCCTTTGAAGACTTTTGTATAGCTAAATGAGCTGAATGTTTAAGCAATAAAAAGCTTTTCTCTAGCTGCAATAGTTTTCATTCCAAAGCAAAAAACACTATTTTTCACCTTTAAAGGGCCATAACCCCTTAAAGGAGTCATCTGACAACTTCAACCCTAAAAAGACTTTTGTAGAGCTAATTAAGCTGAACATTTAAGCAAGCAACATCTTTTCTCTATCTGCATAAGTTTTCTTTCTTTAGGCCAAAAACACTATTTTTTGCCTTTAAGGGGCCGTAACCACTATAAGGGGTTATCTGGCAAATTTGACCCTATGGAAACTTTTGTAGAGCTAAATGAGCTGAACATTTAAGCAAGCAACAGCTTATCTCCATCTGCAATAGTTTTCATTCTGTAGGCCAAAAACATGAAAAAATGCAATTTTTCACCTTCAAGGGGCCGTAACCCCTATAAGGGGTCATCTGACAACTTTGACCGAATGGAGACTTTCGTAGAGCTTTTGATGCTGAATCAGTAGCGTGGCCTCAGATTTCCTCTATCTCTTATACTTTTTGATTTATAAGCCAATAAAAAGCTACGCCGAGCGCAGCATGATACGACCGCAACAAGTTGAACCCTGTACATTGGAGGCCTAATATGGATAGTCTATTGCTTTGGTCACATGCAGCCCATGGTGGACTTACAAAGCTTTTTTACACATACAACCTATGGTGGACTTTAAAATGCATATTTGACACATATATATTTACAATAACATTTAATAGAAAAAAATTATTTCTATATTCATTGACATTTTTGACACGATTAAGCCCCTTTTGGCCCTTTTTTAAAAAAAGTTTAGGACCACAAAATGCAATAAAAAGCTTCCTTCAGTGTATATAATCATCATATTTAAACTTCATAACAATTGGCTGGCCCACTACAGCTAAATTTCTTGTGTAAAACCATTTGCCTTGACCAACTTTTAAAAATGGCGTTTTTTTGCCCCTTCGACCCCTTATATCTCAAAAACAGTAAGAGATATTTCAAATCTGATTGAAAAATGCAGGCAGGGATTTTCACAAGGATTCCAATGAAAAAAAGATTTTGAAAATCGGACCACAAATAAAAAAGTTGATTTTTTGGGTGTGGCCCGTCTTTGGCCCCCTGTAGCAATGTAACGGTTCAATATATATCAAAACCATTTAGACATTTTGTTGACAGAATCTAATAAGGAATTCAATAAAAAAAGAATTTTCAAAATCAAATGAATAATAAACATTCTACAACAGTTTTGTCAATACACCCGTATTAGCCCCTTTTGGCCCTTTTTTCTGAAACGGTACGGGCCACCAACCCCAAATACAATAGGAACCTTCCTCTAGTGGTTTCAAACATCATATAAAAATTTCATAACAATTGGTCAATATTTACTCAAGTTATTGCACGGAAACCAAATGTCCCCAGACGACGACGACGACGACGACGACGACAACGACGATGATGACGACAGCATCATACCATTATACGTCCGCAAATTTTTTGCGGTCGTATAAAAACAGTAGTCTGACCCCCCTAGTCTATTTTTAGTAACGGCGGCCATGTTTTTTAACAGATCAAAAATCAAAACACAAGTTTGGTGCAGGACACCCTAAGGATCATTCATACCAAGTTTCATTAAATTCTGTTTGGTAGTTTCAGAGGAGAAGATTTTTGAAAAATTGTTAACAGACGACGACGACGACAGACGACAGACGACGACGACGACGACGACGACGACGGACGCCAAGTGATGGTAATAGCTCACATGGACCTTCGGTCCAGGTGAGCTAAAAAGGGAAGACCCCAAAAATCAAACCAATTCACTCTTTTATGGTAAGGAACATTATTGCCAAAAAACAAAGCAATTGCATAACTAGAACTAAAGTTATCGTGGCAACAAACATAAAAGTAGCATTTTTGGCCCCTAATTTTGAAATGTAAACAGGTGGGACCCCCAAAATCAATCCCATCCATCTTTTAATGATAAGGTATACCATTGTGAAAATTCATTGCATTTGGATCACTACAACTAAAGTTATCGTGTATACACTAAAGTTAACAGATGACGACAACAACAACAACGACGACGACGACAGCATCATACCATTATACGTCCGCAAATTTTTGGCGGTCGTATAAAAAATGAAGTTATATATGTTATAGAGAAAAAGGAGAAAAATATTCTGATGACAATGAGTTGCTTAATTTTTTTGAAGTTACAAAATTTTAATCAATTTTTACTTTTCTATTTCACGTTGAACATTCTAGAAAATGCACCAAAATAAAAATAACTTTGATGATTTCAGATTATATTTTACTGCATAGATTTGAAATCAGATCTTTTATTTTCGTTCATTAAAAATGTTTACAATGGCACTTAAAACAAGTTTACTTTATTTATATGTCTTCAGTTCAAAATTAATCATTAATCATCACACTTATTTTACCCATTATCACATACTGCAGCAGTGAAATATGGGGAATTTTCTCAAACTTTAAAGATACTGAACCATATGAAAAAAATCATATTAAATTTACAAAAGAAATTTTAGGTGTACATTGTAAAGCTACCAATGATGCATGTCGAGCTGAATTAGGTCGACTTCCTATAAATTGATAAAAAGTAAAATTCTGTACTCAAGTATCAAATATTTAGTACATATCTAAGACTCAAACCCCTCTCTAGTAAACAAGAGTTAACACTAAAGTATGTCTCGCCTGCCGGCACCATCAGAAACAATTATTCTTTCTTACTTCCACTATATTTTGAATTTACATGGATTTTCAGTTTCTGAGATCAAAAGATGATTATAGAACTTAAACATTGCAAATATATGCAATAAAAATAATCAAAGTCACTCAACCGGAAAATCAAGGTCAAGGTCAAAAGATGGGGATGCAAATGTGCTAAGCTACTACTGGTGCATATGTATACCAAGTTTCATCAGCCTAGGACCTATAGTTCTTGAGATATGGAGGTGCTCGCAAAACTTTTCCATTGCTATTATATGTATTGAAAATTGTCAAAGTCACTGAACCGGAAAATCAAGGTCAAGGTCAAAAGATGGGGATGCAACTGTGGTAAGCTAATACTGGGGCATATGCATACCAAGTTTCATCAACCTAGGACCTATAGTTCTTGAGATATGGAGGTGCTCGCAAAACTTTTCCATTGCTATTATATGTATTGAAAATTGTCAAAGTCACTCAACCGGAAAATCAAGGTCAAGGTCAAAAGATGGGGATGCAACTGAGCTAAGCTATTACTGGGGCATATGCATACCAAGTTTCATCAACCTAGGACCTATAGTTCTTGAGATATGGAGGTGCTCGCAAAACTTTTCCATTGCTATTATATGTATTGAAAATTGTCAAAGTCACTCAACCGGAAAATCAAGGTCAAGGTCAAAAGATGGGGATGCAACTGTGCTAAGCTACTACTGGGGCATATGCATACCAAGTTTCATCAACCCAGGACCTATAGTTCTTGAGATATGGAGGTGCTCATAAAACTTTTCCAAAAAGTTAACGCCGCCGTCGCCGCCGTCGTCGCCGCCGCCGCCGCCGCCGCCGCCGGTAAAGTAACACCTATGTCCCGCTCTGCTTCGCAGGCGAGACAAAAATGTTTTTGAAAATTCAGTCAATTCAAACAACTGGTAATCGTACTAAATAATTTAGGATTTTCCTTTATAAACAATGATATAAACTCACTTAAACTTTACTTAAATCAAATAAAAATTAGGTTAAATGATCAAAATCTTCAAAATCAAAACTCAATTATCAACACATCTTAAAAATTAGAATTTTTTAGAAAAATCTTGAAAAAAGGATGCAGACCTCGTTATTTAGGTATCTTAAAAAAAGTTAAGGATAGGGCTGCTCTTTGAAAAATATGTGTCAGCGTCATAACTTATTGATTGAGAAGGGAAGATACCTAAAACTAAAGATAATAGAAAGAAAATGTACATTTTGCCATGCAGAAGAAGTTGAAAATGAAGAACACTACCTTTTGCATTGCAAACACTACAGACAGTTAACAGATACTTTTTCAATAAAATTAAAAGTTATATCCCAAATTTAAATCTCACAATAAATAACAATTCCCTGCTGAGCTCCTTATTAAATACCAAATCTGAAATTGGTTAAAAACTTACATCTGCATTTATTTTAGATTGCTTTGACCTAAGAAAATGATATGTCATACTGACAAAACTTATTGCAATTGGCTGTATTGTTTGCTTTAATTTGCTTATTATATCACTATATAATTATAACTACAGTTTATAACGTAAAAATTTATATTACATTTGTATGTTTCATTTATTACTTTGTGCCTTAACCATGTACCGATCTATGAGTTTGTGCTAATAAATATTTGATATTTGATTATTTGTCAACCTTCAATTATCAGAATTATGCTGTACTTGCACAGGGATGTCCAAAACAAGGGATGAGCAACATCCAATACAAACTAACAAAAAGTCAATATTTTGTATGCCTCTTCTTCTTCATGTTCTTTATTTACACAAATTTCAAAAATTGAATTACACAATATTTATATCATTGGAAAGAGAAATTATTCAGGAATTATCAAATATAAAATATTTGGCAATCACATTGTAAATATAGAATTATATTGAATAATGTACATGATGTAAAGATGGTCCAAATTTCTTTAAGTAAAATTTTCAATAAATGTGCTAAATTGTCAAGAAAAAAAATCAATAATTGCACATTTTTATTAGTAAGTGCCTCAGGGGAATTAAGTGAAATTGACTAATTTCTATCTGTTAATTGGCAGGCTTAATGGTATATTACAGTCATAAAACTTGTATCACATGAAAGCCCTTTCTTTGGTCTGTTTAGATTCACAATAAAATTGTTTATAAATTAAGCCCATGAAATAACAGAGAAATTCAAACTTTGATGTTTTTTTTCAAGTTTTATTGAAGATAGGTAATTTGAATTCTTTGATATCTTTGGCATTTCTTAATATAGAAATACAGAGTTTTTAATTAGCATTTGAGAAAATAATTGTCTTTCAGAGGATATAATTTCCATTTTGACACACCTTGTATTTTCAGAACCAAACGTGGAGAAATTTAACCCTTATGAACCTTCTGAAAATGACATTGAACTTAAATACAACTAAAACTAAACATGAGAATTTTCTCTTTTTTTGATTTGTTTCCCTTCACATGGCGAAATAGCTATTTTCATTTTCTCCTCTTTCATTTGACATAAATTTCATAAAAATCTGTTCAGTAGTTTTAATGCATACCCCAGAGAAAGTTGACCTATTTTCAACAGAAAACATGCAAACATATGACAAAATCTCAGGTAAACTGGGGAGGCATTAGATACATATCCCATCAGTTTTATTTAATCCCTGACTTGCAATACACAATACTACAGTTATATATGTGTATTTTTTTTTAAATAGACAATACTGGAATACTGGAATAAAATTTTGTTCCAGTATTGTTAAAAATACTGGTATACCAGTATTGTGATCGCCAAGTACAGGAGATCCTACCTATTCTTGGCACAAGCAGAAAAAAAAATGTAAACAAACTAAAAGGAATAACACTAAGTTGAATGTTACGTTGGCTTGGAAAATTACTTTGTTCTACTTTCTCTTTCACTATTTATTGAACCGGAAGTTCAATGATATGCGCGCGAAAATATAAAACGACTTTTTAGGAGTAAAAATAATTTCAAAAGAAAAAGGTTTTCAACAATATCTACAGAAATTCATAAACTCTGAATTAATAATTGGGTATTTAAATCTCAATTCACTATACTCCTCTAATATGAGGCAGGTTTAACCTGTGCGGTGACGCTCCCGAAAATGTTTTGCACAGGATACAATTACGACAAAACCGTAACAATAAGAAATTCTTATTGTAACGGCAATCGGGAACGGATTACGGACGGAGACCGAATCATTTACGACCGTAACAATAAGAATTTTCTTAATATGAAAATAAGCATTGCCTAACTACGAGCACAGCATAATTATAGGTTACAATTGCGCATTAGCAAATCTCGGTCACCGGTAAGTTTTTGAACCCAACATAAAGCGTAGGAGAAAATACAGAAATGATTTCCATTGGTTGATATATTTGTTGTTTCTAAATATAGCACCAAGCAAGCTTTTGGGTAATACTGGCAAAGAAATTCTGAAGTCACCTATGCGCTCATAATAATGTAAAAATGTGCAATAAAAAAAACGTTAAAAAAGCACCCCCCTTTTTTCGACCAAAAATTACGCCCATAAACGCCGCACGAACCCCAATTTTTTATTGGCTAAAAATAAACATATGCATGTCAACACAAAGGTTCTGTGCCAAAGAAATTAAAATTCGGGTAAGATCTATTTTTTAAAAAATCGAAAACCAGGGTACCCCCCTATGGAAAATGCATTGTAAATCAATACGCAATTGTAACCTAGACGAAAAATGATTTTTTACAATGCACCCTTTGGTTTGAAACTTTAATCGTTTTGAAAGTGAAAGTTCTATATAAAAACAAGTATTATGACACTCGATCTAAATTTAGACACAAAAAACCAGACTATAGTCTGTTTCTTTTTTCTACATTAATGAAAATGAAGAGAAAATCGGATGGACACTAAGAATATTTGATAAATCATTATTGCTTCAATAAATGTCGGAACTGTTTTTTGTTTTATTTTGCATATACAAATACCAAACTTTTAAACACTTTTAAAAATTTAAAATGGGATTTGAAGTAAGAACATGATTGAAATTTTGGTTCGTGAAAATTGTCATTTTTACGAAAAATGGGTGTAACACAAAGAATGCAAGCAAAAATATTAATCATGCTGTAAAGTATCACAAACTGTAACCAATGTTGTGTTTAGATAGAGAAGTAATTATAAATGCCAAAATTGGTCGGATTTTGGGCGATTTTACTAGGTTATAGTCTGTTTCAAAATATGCCATTTTTCAAATTGCGAAAAATGATATTTATTTTTTTATTAAAACCAGTGTTTTGAAGTAAACACTCTAAAGCAGAATTCAAACTATGCCCGTTCTTTTGAGTACATATACATCTTCCAAAAAATCGGTAACAATTTTTACGGCAAGTTAAAACATCTTTGTGAAATACCGTATTTCCTCAGACAACCCTCCAATTTTTTTCGACCTTTTCAAGAAGGGGGTACCTCTCTTTGATCAGCTCCCCTTGGCGTAAAAGAAAAGATTATTTTCTGCCATTTGTAATATAAACTCAAATTATAATAAGGTATCTTTTAATGAAGTAAAAGATTTTCCCTAATTCATATGTCCAGCGTATAGGTTACAATTGCGCATTAGCAAATCTCGGTCACCGGTAAGTTTTTGAACCCAACATAAAGCGTAGGAGAAAATACAGAAATGATTTCCATTGGTTGATATATTTGTTGTTTCTAAATATAGCACCAAGCAAGCTTTTGGGTAATACTGGCAAAGAAATTCTGAAGTCACCTATGCGCTCATAATAATGTAAAAATGTGCAATAAAAAAAACGTTAAAAAAGCACCCCCCTTTTTTCGACCAAAAATTACGCCCATAAACGCCGCACGAACCCCAATTTTTTATTGGCTAAAAATAAACATATGCATGTCAACACAAAGGTTCTGTGCCAAAGAAATTAAAATTCGGGTAAGATCTATTTTTTAAAAAATCGAAAACCAGGGTACCCCCCTATGGAAAATGCATTGTAAATCAATACGCAATTGTAACCTAGACGAAAAATGATTTTTTACAATGCACCCTTTGGTTTGAAACTTTAATCGTTTTGAAAGTGAAAGTTCTATATAAAAACAAGTATTATGACACTCGATCTAAATTTAGACACAAAAAACCAGACTATAGTCTGTTTCTTTTTTCTACATTAATGAAAATGAAGAGAAAATCGGATGGACACTAAGAATATTTGATAAATCATTATTGCTTCAATAAATGTCGGAACTGTTTTTTGTTTTATTTTGCATATACAAATACCAAACTTTTAAACACTTTTAAAAATTTAAAATGGGATTTGAAGTAAGAACATGATTGAAATTTTGGTTCGTGAAAATTGTCATTTTTACGAAAAATGGGTGTAACACAAAGAATGCAAGCAAAAATATTAATCATGCTGTAAAGTATCACAAACTGTAACCAATGTTGTGTTTAGATAGAGAAGTAATTATAAATGCCAAAATTGGTCGGATTTTGGGCGATTTTACTAGGTTATAGTCTGTTTCAAAATATGCCATTTTTCAAATTGCGAAAAATGATATTTATTTTTTTATTAAAACCAGTGTTTTGAAGTAAACACTCTAAAGCAGAATTCAAACTATGCCCGTTCTTTTGAGTACATATACATCTTCCAAAAAATCGGTAACAATTTTTACGGCAAGTTAAAACATCTTTGTGAAATACCGTATTTCCTCAGACAACCCTCCAATTTTTTTCGACCTTTTCAAGAAGGGGGTACCTCTCTTTGATCAGCTCCCCTTGGCGTAAAAGAAAAGATTATTTTCTGCCATTTGTAATATAAACTCAAATTATAATAAGGTATCTTTTAATGAAGTAAAAGATTTTCCCTAATTCATATGTCCAGCGTATAGGTTACAATTGCGCATTAGCAAATCTCGGTCACCGGTAAGTTTTTGAACCCAACATAAAGCGTAGGAGAAAATACAGAAATGATTTCCATTGGTTGATATATTTGTTGTTTCTAAATATAGCACCAAGCAAGCTTTTGGGTAATACTGGCAAAGAAATTCTGAAGTCACCTATGCGCTCATAATAATGTAAAAATGTGCAATAAAAAAAACGTTAAAAAAGCACCCCCCTTTTTTCGACCAAAAATTACGCCCATAAACGCCGCACGAACCCCAATTTTTTATTGGCTAAAAATAAACATATGCATGTCAACACAAAGGTTCTGTGCCAAAGAAATTAAAATTCGGGTAAGATCTATTTTTTAAAAAATCGAAAACCAGGGTACCCCCCTATGGAAAATGCATTGTAAATCAATACGCAATTGTAACCTAGACGAAAAATGATTTTTTACAATGCACCCTTTGGTTTGAAACTTTAATCGTTTTGAAAGTGAAAGTTCTATATAAAAACAAGTATTATGACACTCGATCTAAATTTAGACACAAAAAACCAGACTATAGTCTGTTTCTTTTTTCTACATTAATGAAAATGAAGAGAAAATCGGATGGACACTAAGAATATTTGATAAATCATTATTGCTTCAATAAATGTCGGAACTGTTTTTTGTTTTATTTTGCATATACAAATACCAAACTTTTAAACACTTTTAAAAATTTAAAATGGGATTTGAAGTAAGAACATGATTGAAATTTTGGTTCGTGAAAATTGTCATTTTTACGAAAAATGGGTGTAACACAAAGAATGCAAGCAAAAATATTAATCATGCTGTAAAGTATCACAAACTGTAACCAATGTTGTGTTTAGATAGAGAAGTAATTATAAATGCCAAAATTGGTCGGATTTTGGGCGATTTTACTAGGTTATAGTCTGTTTCAAAATATGCCATTTTTCAAATTGCGAAAAATGATATTTATTTTTTTATTAAAACCAGTGTTTTGAAGTAAACACTCTAAAGCAGAATTCAAACTATGCCCGTTCTTTTGAGTACATATACATCTTCCAAAAAATCGGTAACAATTTTTACGGCAAGTTAAAACATCTTTGTGAAATACCGTATTTCCTCAGACAACCCTCCAATTTTTTTCGACCTTTTCAAGAAGGGGGTACCTCTCTTTGATCAGCTCCCCTTGGCGTAAAAGAAAAGATTATTTTCTGCCATTTGTAATATAAACTCAAATTATAATAAGGTATCTTTTAATGAAGTAAAAGATTTTCCCTAATTCATATGTCCAGCGTATAGGTTACAATTGCGCATTAGCAAATCTCGGTCACCGGTAAGTTTTTGAACCCAACATAAAGCGTAGGAGAAAATACAGAAATGATTTCCATTGGTTGATATATTTGTTGTTTCTAAATATAGCACCAAGCAAGCTTTTGGGTAATACTGGCAAAGAAATTCTGAAGTCACCTATGCGCTCATAATAATGTAAAAATGTGCAATAAAAAAAACGTTAAAAAAGCACCCCCCTTTTTTCGACCAAAAATTACGCCCATAAACGCCGCACGAACCCCAATTTTTTATTGGCTAAAAATAAACATATGCATGTCAACACAAAGGTTCTGTGCCAAAGAAATTAAAATTCGGGTAAGATCTATTTTTTAAAAAATCGAAAACCAGGGTACCCCCCTATGGAAAATGCATTGTAAATCAATACGCAATTGTAACCTAGACGAAAAATGATTTTTTACAATGCACCCTTTGGTTTGAAACTTTAATCGTTTTGAAAGTGAAAGTTCTATATAAAAACAAGTATTATGACACTCGATCTAAATTTAGACACAAAAAACCAGACTATAGTCTGTTTCTTTTTTCTACATTAATGAAAATGAAGAGAAAATCGGATGGACACTAAGAATATTTGATAAATCATTATTGCTTCAATAAATGTCGGAACTGTTTTTTGTTTTATTTTGCATATACAAATACCAAACTTTTAAACACTTTTAAAAATTTAAAATGGGATTTGAAGTAAGAACATGATTGAAATTTTGGTTCGTGAAAATTGTCATTTTTACGAAAAATGGGTGTAACACAAAGAATGCAAGCAAAAATATTAATCATGCTGTAAAGTATCACAAACTGTAACCAATGTTGTGTTTAGATAGAGAAGTAATTATAAATGCCAAAATTGGTCGGATTTTGGGCGATTTTACTAGGTTATAGTCTGTTTCAAAATATGCCATTTTTCAAATTGCGAAAAATGATATTTATTTTTTTATTAAAACCAGTGTTTTGAAGTAAACACTCTAAAGCAGAATTCAAACTATGCCCGTTCTTTTGAGTACATATACATCTTCCAAAAAATCGGTAACAATTTTTACGGCAAGTTAAAACATCTTTGTGAAATACCGTATTTCCTCAGACAACCCTCCAATTTTTTTCGACCTTTTCAAGAAGGGGGTACCTCTCTTTGATCAGCTCCCCTTGGCGTAAAAGAAAAGATTATTTTCTGCCATTTGTAATATAAACTCAAATTATAATAAGGTATCTTTTAATGAAGTAAAAGATTTTCCCTAATTCATATGTCCAGCGTATAGGTTACAATTGCGCATTAGCAAATCTCGGTCACCGGTAAGTTTTTGAACCCAACATAAAGCGTAGGAGAAAATACAGAAATGATTTCCATTGGTTGATATATTTGTTGTTTCTAAATATAGCACCAAGCAAGCTTTTGGGTAATACTGGCAAAGAAATTCTGAAGTCACCTATGCGCTCATAATAATGTAAAAATGTGCAATAAAAAAAACGTTAAAAAAGCACCCCCCTTTTTTCGACCAAAAATTACGCCCATAAACGCCGCACGAACCCCAATTTTTTATTGGCTAAAAATAAACATATGCATGTCAACACAAAGGTTCTGTGCCAAAGAAATTAAAATTCGGGTAAGATCTATTTTTTAAAAAATCGAAAACCAGGGTACCCCCCTATGGAAAATGCATTGTAAATCAATACGCAATTGTAACCTAGACGAAAAATGATTTTTTACAATGCACCCTTTGGTTTGAAACTTTAATCGTTTTGAAAGTGAAAGTTCTATATAAAAACAAGTATTATGACACTCGATCTAAATTTAGACACAAAAAACCAGACTATAGTCTGTTTCTTTTTTCTACATTAATGAAAATGAAGAGAAAATCGGATGGACACTAAGAATATTTGATAAATCATTATTGCTTCAATAAATGTCGGAACTGTTTTTTGTTTTATTTTGCATATACAAATACCAAACTTTTAAACACTTTTAAAAATTTAAAATGGGATTTGAAGTAAGAACATGATTGAAATTTTGGTTCGTGAAAATTGTCATTTTTACGAAAAATGGGTGTAACACAAAGAATGCAAGCAAAAATATTAATCATGCTGTAAAGTATCACAAACTGTAACCAATGTTGTGTTTAGATAGAGAAGTAATTATAAATGCCAAAATTGGTCGGATTTTGGGCGATTTTACTAGGTTATAGTCTGTTTCAAAATATGCCATTTTTCAAATTGCGAAAAATGATATTTATTTTTTTATTAAAACCAGTGTTTTGAAGTAAACACTCTAAAGCAGAATTCAAACTATGCCCGTTCTTTTGAGTACATATACATCTTCCAAAAAATCGGTAACAATTTTTACGGCAAGTTAAAACATCTTTGTGAAATACCGTATTTCCTCAGACAACCCTCCAATTTTTTTCGACCTTTTCAAGAAGGGGGTACCTCTCTTTGATCAGCTCCCCTTGGCGTAAAAGAAAAGATTATTTTCTGCCATTTGTAATATAAACTCAAATTATAATAAGGTATCTTTTAATGAAGTAAAAGATTTTCCCTAATTCATATGTCCAGCGTATAGGTTACAATTGCGCATTAGCAAATCTCGGTCACCGGTAAGTTTTTGAACCCAACATAAAGCGTAGGAGAAAATACAGAAATGATTTCCATTGGTTGATATATTTGTTGTTTCTAAATATAGCACCAAGCAAGCTTTTGGGTAATACTGGCAAAGAAATTCTGAAGTCACCTATGCGCTCATAATAATGTAAAAATGTGCAATAAAAAAAACGTTAAAAAAGCACCCCCCTTTTTTCGACCAAAAATTACGCCCATAAACGCCGCACGAACCCCAATTTTTTATTGGCTAAAAATAAACATATGCATGTCAACACAAAGGTTCTGTGCCAAAGAAATTAAAATTCGGGTAAGATCTATTTTTTAAAAAATCGAAAACCAGGGTACCCCCCTATGGAAAATGCATTGTAAATCAATACGCAATTGTAACCTAGACGAAAAATGATTTTTTACAATGCACCCTTTGGTTTGAAACTTTAATCGTTTTGAAAGTGAAAGTTCTATATAAAAACAAGTATTATGACACTCGATCTAAATTTAGACACAAAAAACCAGACTATAGTCTGTTTCTTTTTTCTACATTAATGAAAATGAAGAGAAAATCGGATGGACACTAAGAATATTTGATAAATCATTATTGCTTCAATAAATGTCGGAACTGTTTTTTGTTTTATTTTGCATATACAAATACCAAACTTTTAAACACTTTTAAAAATTTAAAATGGGATTTGAAGTAAGAACATGATTGAAATTTTGGTTCGTGAAAATTGTCATTTTTACGAAAAATGGGTGTAACACAAAGAATGCAAGCAAAAATATTAATCATGCTGTAAAGTATCACAAACTGTAACCAATGTTGTGTTTAGATAGAGAAGTAATTATAAATGCCAAAATTGGTCGGATTTTGGGCGATTTTACTAGGTTATAGTCTGTTTCAAAATATGCCATTTTTCAAATTGCGAAAAATGATATTTATTTTTTTATTAAAACCAGTGTTTTGAAGTAAACACTCTAAAGCAGAATTCAAACTATGCCCGTTCTTTTGAGTACATATACATCTTCCAAAAAATCGGTAACAATTTTTACGGCAAGTTAAAACATCTTTGTGAAATACCGTATTTCCTCAGACAACCCTCCAATTTTTTTCGACCTTTTCAAGAAGGGGGTACCTCTCTTTGATCAGCTCCCCTTGGCGTAAAAGAAAAGATTATTTTCTGCCATTTGTAATATAAACTCAAATTATAATAAGGTATCTTTTAATGAAGTAAAAGATTTTCCCTAATTCATATGTCCAGCGTATAGGTTACAATTGCGCATTAGCAAATCTCGGTCACCGGTAAGTTTTTGAACCCAACATAAAGCGTAGGAGAAAATACAGAAATGATTTCCATTGGTTGATATATTTGTTGTTTCTAAATATAGCACCAAGCAAGCTTTTGGGTAATACTGGCAAAGAAATTCTGAAGTCACCTATGCGCTCATAATAATGTAAAAATGTGCAATAAAAAAAACGTTAAAAAAGCACCCCCCTTTTTTCGACCAAAAATTACGCCCATAAACGCCGCACGAACCCCAATTTTTTATTGGCTAAAAATAAACATATGCATGTCAACACAAAGGTTCTGTGCCAAAGAAATTAAAATTCGGGTAAGATCTATTTTTTAAAAAATCGAAAACCAGGGTACCCCCCTATGGAAAATGCATTGTAAATCAATACGCAATTGTAACCTAGACGAAAAATGATTTTTTACAATGCACCCTTTGGTTTGAAACTTTAATCGTTTTGAAAGTGAAAGTTCTATATAAAAACAAGTATTATGACACTCGATCTAAATTTAGACACAAAAAACCAGACTATAGTCTGTTTCTTTTTTCTACATTAATGAAAATGAAGAGAAAATCGGATGGACACTAAGAATATTTGATAAATCATTATTGCTTCAATAAATGTCGGAACTGTTTTTTGTTTTATTTTGCATATACAAATACCAAACTTTTAAACACTTTTAAAAATTTAAAATGGGATTTGAAGTAAGAACATGATTGAAATTTTGGTTCGTGAAAATTGTCATTTTTACGAAAAATGGGTGTAACACAAAGAATGCAAGCAAAAATATTAATCATGCTGTAAAGTATCACAAACTGTAACCAATGTTGTGTTTAGATAGAGAAGTAATTATAAATGCCAAAATTGGTCGGATTTTGGGCGATTTTACTAGGTTATAGTCTGTTTCAAAATATGCCATTTTTCAAATTGCGAAAAATGATATTTATTTTTTTATTAAAACCAGTGTTTTGAAGTAAACACTCTAAAGCAGAATTCAAACTATGCCCGTTCTTTTGAGTACATATACATCTTCCAAAAAATCGGTAACAATTTTTACGGCAAGTTAAAACATCTTTGTGAAATACCGTATTTCCTCAGACAACCCTCCAATTTTTTTCGACCTTTTCAAGAAGGGGGTACCTCTCTTTGATCAGCTCCCCTTGGCGTAAAAGAAAAGATTATTTTCTGCCATTTGTAATATAAACTCAAATTATAATAAGGTATCTTTTAATGAAGTAAAAGATTTTCCCTAATTCATATGTCCAGCGTATAGGTTACAATTGCGCATTAGCAAATCTCGGTCACCGGTAAGTTTTTGAACCCAACATAAAGCGTAGGAGAAAATACAGAAATGATTTCCATTGGTTGATATATTTGTTGTTTCTAAATATAGCACCAAGCAAGCTTTTGGGTAATACTGGCAAAGAAATTCTGAAGTCACCTATGCGCTCATAATAATGTAAAAATGTGCAATAAAAAAAACGTTAAAAAAGCACCCCCCTTTTTTCGACCAAAAATTACGCCCATAAACGCCGCACGAACCCCAATTTTTTATTGGCTAAAAATAAACATATGCATGTCAACACAAAGGTTCTGTGCCAAAGAAATTAAAATTCGGGTAAGATCTATTTTTTAAAAAATCGAAAACCAGGGTACCCCCCTATGGAAAATGCATTGTAAATCAATACGCAATTGTAACCTAGACGAAAAATGATTTTTTACAATGCACCCTTTGGTTTGAAACTTTAATCGTTTTGAAAGTGAAAGTTCTATATAAAAACAAGTATTATGACACTCGATCTAAATTTAGACACAAAAAACCAGACTATAGTCTGTTTCTTTTTTCTACATTAATGAAAATGAAGAGAAAATCGGATGGACACTAAGAATATTTGATAAATCATTATTGCTTCAATAAATGTCGGAACTGTTTTTTGTTTTATTTTGCATATACAAATACCAAACTTTTAAACACTTTTAAAAATTTAAAATGGGATTTGAAGTAAGAACATGATTGAAATTTTGGTTCGTGAAAATTGTCATTTTTACGAAAAATGGGTGTAACACAAAGAATGCAAGCAAAAATATTAATCATGCTGTAAAGTATCACAAACTGTAACCAATGTTGTGTTTAGATAGAGAAGTAATTATAAATGCCAAAATTGGTCGGATTTTGGGCGATTTTACTAGGTTATAGTCTGTTTCAAAATATGCCATTTTTCAAATTGCGAAAAATGATATTTATTTTTTTATTAAAACCAGTGTTTTGAAGTAAACACTCTAAAGCAGAATTCAAACTATGCCCGTTCTTTTGAGTACATATACATCTTCCAAAAAATCGGTAACAATTTTTACGGCAAGTTAAAACATCTTTGTGAAATACCGTATTTCCTCAGACAACCCTCCAATTTTTTTCGACCTTTTCAAGAAGGGGGTACCTCTCTTTGATCAGCTCCCCTTGGCGTAAAAGAAAAGATTATTTTCTGCCATTTGTAATATAAACTCAAATTATAATAAGGTATCTTTTAATGAAGTAAAAGATTTTCCCTAATTCATATGTCCAGCGTATAGGTTACAATTGCGCATTAGCAAATCTCGGTCACCGGTAAGTTTTTGAACCCAACATAAAGCGTAGGAGAAAATACAGAAATGATTTCCATTGGTTGATATATTTGTTGTTTCTAAATATAGCACCAAGCAAGCTTTTGGGTAATACTGGCAAAGAAATTCTGAAGTCACCTATGCGCTCATAATAATGTAAAAATGTGCAATAAAAAAAACGTTAAAAAAGCACCCCCCTTTTTTCGACCAAAAATTACGCCCATAAACGCCGCACGAACCCCAATTTTTTATTGGCTAAAAATAAACATATGCATGTCAACACAAAGGTTCTGTGCCAAAGAAATTAAAATTCGGGTAAGATCTATTTTTTAAAAAATCGAAAACCAGGGTACCCCCCTATGGAAAATGCATTGTAAATCAATACGCAATTGTAACCTAGACGAAAAATGATTTTTTACAATGCACCCTTTGGTTTGAAACTTTAATCGTTTTGAAAGTGAAAGTTCTATATAAAAACAAGTATTATGACACTCGATCTAAATTTAGACACAAAAAACCAGACTATAGTCTGTTTCTTTTTTCTACATTAATGAAAATGAAGAGAAAATCGGATGGACACTAAGAATATTTGATAAATCATTATTGCTTCAATAAATGTCGGAACTGTTTTTTGTTTTATTTTGCATATACAAATACCAAACTTTTAAACACTTTTAAAAATTTAAAATGGGATTTGAAGTAAGAACATGATTGAAATTTTGGTTCGTGAAAATTGTCATTTTTACGAAAAATGGGTGTAACACAAAGAATGCAAGCAAAAATATTAATCATGCTGTAAAGTATCACAAACTGTAACCAATGTTGTGTTTAGATAGAGAAGTAATTATAAATGCCAAAATTGGTCGGATTTTGGGCGATTTTACTAGGTTATAGTCTGTTTCAAAATATGCCATTTTTCAAATTGCGAAAAATGATATTTATTTTTTTATTAAAACCAGTGTTTTGAAGTAAACACTCTAAAGCAGAATTCAAACTATGCCCGTTCTTTTGAGTACATATACATCTTCCAAAAAATCGGTAACAATTTTTACGGCAAGTTAAAACATCTTTGTGAAATACCGTATTTCCTCAGACAACCCTCCAATTTTTTTCGACCTTTTCAAGAAGGGGGTACCTCTCTTTGATCAGCTCCCCTTGGCGTAAAAGAAAAGATTATTTTCTGCCATTTGTAATATAAACTCAAATTATAATAAGGTATCTTTTAATGAAGTAAAAGATTTTCCCTAATTCATATGTCCAGCGTATAGGTTACAATTGCGCATTAGCAAATCTCGGTCACCGGTAAGTTTTTGAACCCAACATAAAGCGTAGGAGAAAATACAGAAATGATTTCCATTGGTTGATATATTTGTTGTTTCTAAATATAGCACCAAGCAAGCTTTTGGGTAATACTGGCAAAGAAATTCTGAAGTCACCTATGCGCTCATAATAATGTAAAAATGTGCAATAAAAAAAACGTTAAAAAAGCACCCCCCTTTTTTCGACCAAAAATTACGCCCATAAACGCCGCACGAACCCCAATTTTTTATTGGCTAAAAATAAACATATGCATGTCAACACAAAGGTTCTGTGCCAAAGAAATTAAAATTCGGGTAAGATCTATTTTTTAAAAAATCGAAAACCAGGGTACCCCCCTATGGAAAATGCATTGTAAATCAATACGCAATTGTAACCTAGACGAAAAATGATTTTTTACAATGCACCCTTTGGTTTGAAACTTTAATCGTTTTGAAAGTGAAAGTTCTATATAAAAACAAGTATTATGACACTCGATCTAAATTTAGACACAAAAAACCAGACTATAGTCTGTTTCTTTTTTCTACATTAATGAAAATGAAGAGAAAATCGGATGGACACTAAGAATATTTGATAAATCATTATTGCTTCAATAAATGTCGGAACTGTTTTTTGTTTTATTTTGCATATACAAATACCAAACTTTTAAACACTTTTAAAAATTTAAAATGGGATTTGAAGTAAGAACATGATTGAAATTTTGGTTCGTGAAAATTGTCATTTTTACGAAAAATGGGTGTAACACAAAGAATGCAAGCAAAAATATTAATCATGCTGTAAAGTATCACAAACTGTAACCAATGTTGTGTTTAGATAGAGAAGTAATTATAAATGCCAAAATTGGTCGGATTTTGGGCGATTTTACTAGGTTATAGTCTGTTTCAAAATATGCCATTTTTCAAATTGCGAAAAATGATATTTATTTTTTTATTAAAACCAGTGTTTTGAAGTAAACACTCTAAAGCAGAATTCAAACTATGCCCGTTCTTTTGAGTACATATACATCTTCCAAAAAATCGGTAACAATTTTTACGGCAAGTTAAAACATCTTTGTGAAATACCGTATTTCCTCAGACAACCCTCCAATTTTTTTCGACCTTTTCAAGAAGGGGGTACCTCTCTTTGATCAGCTCCCCTTGGCGTAAAAGAAAAGATTATTTTCTGCCATTTGTAATATAAACTCAAATTATAATAAGGTATCTTTTAATGAAGTAAAAGATTTTCCCTAATTCATATGTCCAGCGTATAGGTTACAATTGCGCATTAGCAAATCTCGGTCACCGGTAAGTTTTTGAACCCAACATAAAGCGTAGGAGAAAATACAGAAATGATTTCCATTGGTTGATATATTTGTTGTTTCTAAATATAGCACCAAGCAAGCTTTTGGGTAATACTGGCAAAGAAATTCTGAAGTCACCTATGCGCTCATAATAATGTAAAAATGTGCAATAAAAAAAACGTTAAAAAAGCACCCCCCTTTTTTCGACCAAAAATTACGCCCATAAACGCCGCACGAACCCCAATTTTTTATTGGCTAAAAATAAACATATGCATGTCAACACAAAGGTTCTGTGCCAAAGAAATTAAAATTCGGGTAAGATCTATTTTTTAAAAAATCGAAAACCAGGGTACCCCCCTATGGAAAATGCATTGTAAATCAATACGCAATTGTAACCTAGACGAAAAATGATTTTTTACAATGCACCCTTTGGTTTGAAACTTTAATCGTTTTGAAAGTGAAAGTTCTATATAAAAACAAGTATTATGACACTCGATCTAAATTTAGACACAAAAAACCAGACTATAGTCTGTTTCTTTTTTCTACATTAATGAAAATGAAGAGAAAATCGGATGGACACTAAGAATATTTGATAAATCATTATTGCTTCAATAAATGTCGGAACTGTTTTTTGTTTTATTTTGCATATACAAATACCAAACTTTTAAACACTTTTAAAAATTTAAAATGGGATTTGAAGTAAGAACATGATTGAAATTTTGGTTCGTGAAAATTGTCATTTTTACGAAAAATGGGTGTAACACAAAGAATGCAAGCAAAAATATTAATCATGCTGTAAAGTATCACAAACTGTAACCAATGTTGTGTTTAGATAGAGAAGTAATTATAAATGCCAAAATTGGTCGGATTTTGGGCGATTTTACTAGGTTATAGTCTGTTTCAAAATATGCCATTTTTCAAATTGCGAAAAATGATATTTATTTTTTTATTAAAACCAGTGTTTTGAAGTAAACACTCTAAAGCAGAATTCAAACTATGCCCGTTCTTTTGAGTACATATACATCTTCCAAAAAATCGGTAACAATTTTTACGGCAAGTTAAAACATCTTTGTGAAATACCGTATTTCCTCAGACAACCCTCCAATTTTTTTCGACCTTTTCAAGAAGGGGGTACCTCTCTTTGATCAGCTCCCCTTGGCGTAAAAGAAAAGATTATTTTCTGCCATTTGTAATATAAACTCAAATTATAATAAGGTATCTTTTAATGAAGTAAAAGATTTTCCCTAATTCATATGTCCAGCGTATAGGTTACAATTGCGCATTAGCAAATCTCGGTCACCGGTAAGTTTTTGAACCCAACATAAAGCGTAGGAGAAAATACAGAAATGATTTCCATTGGTTGATATATTTGTTGTTTCTAAATATAGCACCAAGCAAGCTTTTGGGTAATACTGGCAAAGAAATTCTGAAGTCACCTATGCGCTCATAATAATGTAAAAATGTGCAATAAAAAAAACGTTAAAAAAGCACCCCCCTTTTTTCGACCAAAAATTACGCCCATAAACGCCGCACGAACCCCAATTTTTTATTGGCTAAAAATAAACATATGCATGTCAACACAAAGGTTCTGTGCCAAAGAAATTAAAATTCGGGTAAGATCTATTTTTTAAAAAATCGAAAACCAGGGTACCCCCCTATGGAAAATGCATTGTAAATCAATACGCAATTGTAACCTAGACGAAAAATGATTTTTTACAATGCACCCTTTGGTTTGAAACTTTAATCGTTTTGAAAGTGAAAGTTCTATATAAAAACAAGTATTATGACACTCGATCTAAATTTAGACACAAAAAACCAGACTATAGTCTGTTTCTTTTTTCTACATTAATGAAAATGAAGAGAAAATCGGATGGACACTAAGAATATTTGATAAATCATTATTGCTTCAATAAATGTCGGAACTGTTTTTTGTTTTATTTTGCATATACAAATACCAAACTTTTAAACACTTTTAAAAATTTAAAATGGGATTTGAAGTAAGAACATGATTGAAATTTTGGTTCGTGAAAATTGTCATTTTTACGAAAAATGGGTGTAACACAAAGAATGCAAGCAAAAATATTAATCATGCTGTAAAGTATCACAAACTGTAACCAATGTTGTGTTTAGATAGAGAAGTAATTATAAATGCCAAAATTGGTCGGATTTTGGGCGATTTTACTAGGTTATAGTCTGTTTCAAAATATGCCATTTTTCAAATTGCGAAAAATGATATTTATTTTTTTATTAAAACCAGTGTTTTGAAGTAAACACTCTAAAGCAGAATTCAAACTATGCCCGTTCTTTTGAGTACATATACATCTTCCAAAAAATCGGTAACAATTTTTACGGCAAGTTAAAACATCTTTGTGAAATACCGTATTTCCTCAGACAACCCTCCAATTTTTTTCGACCTTTTCAAGAAGGGGGTACCTCTCTTTGATCAGCTCCCCTTGGCGTAAAAGAAAAGATTATTTTCTGCCATTTGTAATATAAACTCAAATTATAATAAGGTATCTTTTAATGAAGTAAAAGATTTTCCCTAATTCATATGTCCAGCGTATAGGTTACAATTGCGCATTAGCAAATCTCGGTCACCGGTAAGTTTTTGAACCCAACATAAAGCGTAGGAGAAAATACAGAAATGATTTCCATTGGTTGATATATTTGTTGTTTCTAAATATAGCACCAAGCAAGCTTTTGGGTAATACTGGCAAAGAAATTCTGAAGTCACCTATGCGCTCATAATAATGTAAAAATGTGCAATAAAAAAAACGTTAAAAAAGCACCCCCCTTTTTTCGACCAAAAATTACGCCCATAAACGCCGCACGAACCCCAATTTTTTATTGGCTAAAAATAAACATATGCATGTCAACACAAAGGTTCTGTGCCAAAGAAATTAAAATTCGGGTAAGATCTATTTTTTAAAAAATCGAAAACCAGGGTACCCCCCTATGGAAAATGCATTGTAAATCAATACGCAATTGTAACCTAGACGAAAAATGATTTTTTACAATGCACCCTTTGGTTTGAAACTTTAATCGTTTTGAAAGTGAAAGTTCTATATAAAAACAAGTATTATGACACTCGATCTAAATTTAGACACAAAAAACCAGACTATAGTCTGTTTCTTTTTTCTACATTAATGAAAATGAAGAGAAAATCGGATGGACACTAAGAATATTTGATAAATCATTATTGCTTCAATAAATGTCGGAACTGTTTTTTGTTTTATTTTGCATATACAAATACCAAACTTTTAAACACTTTTAAAAATTTAAAATGGGATTTGAAGTAAGAACATGATTGAAATTTTGGTTCGTGAAAATTGTCATTTTTACGAAAAATGGGTGTAACACAAAGAATGCAAGCAAAAATATTAATCATGCTGTAAAGTATCACAAACTGTAACCAATGTTGTGTTTAGATAGAGAAGTAATTATAAATGCCAAAATTGGTCGGATTTTGGGCGATTTTACTAGGTTATAGTCTGTTTCAAAATATGCCATTTTTCAAATTGCGAAAAATGATATTTATTTTTTTATTAAAACCAGTGTTTTGAAGTAAACACTCTAAAGCAGAATTCAAACTATGCCCGTTCTTTTGAGTACATATACATCTTCCAAAAAATCGGTAACAATTTTTACGGCAAGTTAAAACATCTTTGTGAAATACCGTATTTCCTCAGACAACCCTCCAATTTTTTTCGACCTTTTCAAGAAGGGGGTACCTCTCTTTGATCAGCTCCCCTTGGCGTAAAAGAAAAGATTATTTTCTGCCATTTGTAATATAAACTCAAATTATAATAAGGTATCTTTTAATGAAGTAAAAGATTTTCCCTAATTCATATGTCCAGCGTATAGGTTACAATTGCGCATTAGCAAATCTCGGTCACCGGTAAGTTTTTGAACCCAACATAAAGCGTAGGAGAAAATACAGAAATGATTTCCATTGGTTGATATATTTGTTGTTTCTAAATATAGCACCAAGCAAGCTTTTGGGTAATACTGGCAAAGAAATTCTGAAGTCACCTATGCGCTCATAATAATGTAAAAATGTGCAATAAAAAAAACGTTAAAAAAGCACCCCCCTTTTTTCGACCAAAAATTACGCCCATAAACGCCGCACGAACCCCAATTTTTTATTGGCTAAAAATAAACATATGCATGTCAACACAAAGGTTCTGTGCCAAAGAAATTAAAATTCGGGTAAGATCTATTTTTTAAAAAATCGAAAACCAGGGTACCCCCCTATGGAAAATGCATTGTAAATCAATACGCAATTGTAACCTAGACGAAAAATGATTTTTTACAATGCACCCTTTGGTTTGAAACTTTAATCGTTTTGAAAGTGAAAGTTCTATATAAAAACAAGTATTATGACACTCGATCTAAATTTAGACACAAAAAACCAGACTATAGTCTGTTTCTTTTTTCTACATTAATGAAAATGAAGAGAAAATCGGATGGACACTAAGAATATTTGATAAATCATTATTGCTTCAATAAATGTCGGAACTGTTTTTTGTTTTATTTTGCATATACAAATACCAAACTTTTAAACACTTTTAAAAATTTAAAATGGGATTTGAAGTAAGAACATGATTGAAATTTTGGTTCGTGAAAATTGTCATTTTTACGAAAAATGGGTGTAACACAAAGAATGCAAGCAAAAATATTAATCATGCTGTAAAGTATCACAAACTGTAACCAATGTTGTGTTTAGATAGAGAAGTAATTATAAATGCCAAAATTGGTCGGATTTTGGGCGATTTTACTAGGTTATAGTCTGTTTCAAAATATGCCATTTTTCAAATTGCGAAAAATGATATTTATTTTTTTATTAAAACCAGTGTTTTGAAGTAAACACTCTAAAGCAGAATTCAAACTATGCCCGTTCTTTTGAGTACATATACATCTTCCAAAAAATCGGTAACAATTTTTACGGCAAGTTAAAACATCTTTGTGAAATACCGTATTTCCTCAGACAACCCTCCAATTTTTTTCGACCTTTTCAAGAAGGGGGTACCTCTCTTTGATCAGCTCCCCTTGGCGTAAAAGAAAAGATTATTTTCTGCCATTTGTAATATAAACTCAAATTATAATAAGGTATCTTTTAATGAAGTAAAAGATTTTCCCTAATTCATATGTCCAGCGTATAGGTTACAATTGCGCATTAGCAAATCTCGGTCACCGGTAAGTTTTTGAACCCAACATAAAGCGTAGGAGAAAATACAGAAATGATTTCCATTGGTTGATATATTTGTTGTTTCTAAATATAGCACCAAGCAAGCTTTTGGGTAATACTGGCAAAGAAATTCTGAAGTCACCTATGCGCTCATAATAATGTAAAAATGTGCAATAAAAAAAACGTTAAAAAAGCACCCCCCTTTTTTCGACCAAAAATTACGCCCATAAACGCCGCACGAACCCCAATTTTTTATTGGCTAAAAATAAACATATGCATGTCAACACAAAGGTTCTGTGCCAAAGAAATTAAAATTCGGGTAAGATCTATTTTTTAAAAAATCGAAAACCAGGGTACCCCCCTATGGAAAATGCATTGTAAATCAATACGCAATTGTAACCTAGACGAAAAATGATTTTTTACAATGCACCCTTTGGTTTGAAACTTTAATCGTTTTGAAAGTGAAAGTTCTATATAAAAACAAGTATTATGACACTCGATCTAAATTTAGACACAAAAAACCAGACTATAGTCTGTTTCTTTTTTCTACATTAATGAAAATGAAGAGAAAATCGGATGGACACTAAGAATATTTGATAAATCATTATTGCTTCAATAAATGTCGGAACTGTTTTTTGTTTTATTTTGCATATACAAATACCAAACTTTTAAACACTTTTAAAAATTTAAAATGGGATTTGAAGTAAGAACATGATTGAAATTTTGGTTCGTGAAAATTGTCATTTTTACGAAAAATGGGTGTAACACAAAGAATGCAAGCAAAAATATTAATCATGCTGTAAAGTATCACAAACTGTAACCAATGTTGTGTTTAGATAGAGAAGTAATTATAAATGCCAAAATTGGTCGGATTTTGGGCGATTTTACTAGGTTATAGTCTGTTTCAAAATATGCCATTTTTCAAATTGCGAAAAATGATATTTATTTTTTTATTAAAACCAGTGTTTTGAAGTAAACACTCTAAAGCAGAATTCAAACTATGCCCGTTCTTTTGAGTACATATACATCTTCCAAAAAATCGGTAACAATTTTTACGGCAAGTTAAAACATCTTTGTGAAATACCGTATTTCCTCAGACAACCCTCCAATTTTTTTCGACCTTTTCAAGAAGGGGGTACCTCTCTTTGATCAGCTCCCCTTGGCGTAAAAGAAAAGATTATTTTCTGCCATTTGTAATATAAACTCAAATTATAATAAGGTATCTTTTAATGAAGTAAAAGATTTTCCCTAATTCATATGTCCAGCGTATAGGTTACAATTGCGCATTAGCAAATCTCGGTCACCGGTAAGTTTTTGAACCCAACATAAAGCGTAGGAGAAAATACAGAAATGATTTCCATTGGTTGATATATTTGTTGTTTCTAAATATAGCACCAAGCAAGCTTTTGGGTAATACTGGCAAAGAAATTCTGAAGTCACCTATGCGCTCATAATAATGTAAAAATGTGCAATAAAAAAAACGTTAAAAAAGCACCCCCCTTTTTTCGACCAAAAATTACGCCCATAAACGCCGCACGAACCCCAATTTTTTATTGGCTAAAAATAAACATATGCATGTCAACACAAAGGTTCTGTGCCAAAGAAATTAAAATTCGGGTAAGATCTATTTTTTAAAAAATCGAAAACCAGGGTACCCCCCTATGGAAAATGCATTGTAAATCAATACGCAATTGTAACCTAGACGAAAAATGATTTTTTACAATGCACCCTTTGGTTTGAAACTTTAATCGTTTTGAAAGTGAAAGTTCTATATAAAAACAAGTATTATGACACTCGATCTAAATTTAGACACAAAAAACCAGACTATAGTCTGTTTCTTTTTTCTACATTAATGAAAATGAAGAGAAAATCGGATGGACACTAAGAATATTTGATAAATCATTATTGCTTCAATAAATGTCGGAACTGTTTTTTGTTTTATTTTGCATATACAAATACCAAACTTTTAAACACTTTTAAAAATTTAAAATGGGATTTGAAGTAAGAACATGATTGAAATTTTGGTTCGTGAAAATTGTCATTTTTACGAAAAATGGGTGTAACACAAAGAATGCAAGCAAAAATATTAATCATGCTGTAAAGTATCACAAACTGTAACCAATGTTGTGTTTAGATAGAGAAGTAATTATAAATGCCAAAATTGGTCGGATTTTGGGCGATTTTACTAGGTTATAGTCTGTTTCAAAATATGCCATTTTTCAAATTGCGAAAAATGATATTTATTTTTTTATTAAAACCAGTGTTTTGAAGTAAACACTCTAAAGCAGAATTCAAACTATGCCCGTTCTTTTGAGTACATATACATCTTCCAAAAAATCGGTAACAATTTTTACGGCAAGTTAAAACATCTTTGTGAAATACCGTATTTCCTCAGACAACCCTCCAATTTTTTTCGACCTTTTCAAGAAGGGGGTACCTCTCTTTGATCAGCTCCCCTTGGCGTAAAAGAAAAGATTATTTTCTGCCATTTGTAATATAAACTCAAATTATAATAAGGTATCTTTTAATGAAGTAAAAGATTTTCCCTAATTCATATGTCCAGCGTATAGGTTACAATTGCGCATTAGCAAATCTCGGTCACCGGTAAGTTTTTGAACCCAACATAAAGCGTAGGAGAAAATACAGAAATGATTTCCATTGGTTGATATATTTGTTGTTTCTAAATATAGCACCAAGCAAGCTTTTGGGTAATACTGGCAAAGAAATTCTGAAGTCACCTATGCGCTCATAATAATGTAAAAATGTGCAATAAAAAAAACGTTAAAAAAGCACCCCCCTTTTTTCGACCAAAAATTACGCCCATAAACGCCGCACGAACCCCAATTTTTTATTGGCTAAAAATAAACATATGCATGTCAACACAAAGGTTCTGTGCCAAAGAAATTAAAATTCGGGTAAGATCTATTTTTTAAAAAATCGAAAACCAGGGTACCCCCCTATGGAAAATGCATTGTAAATCAATACGCAATTGTAACCTAGACGAAAAATGATTTTTTACAATGCACCCTTTGGTTTGAAACTTTAATCGTTTTGAAAGTGAAAGTTCTATATAAAAACAAGTATTATGACACTCGATCTAAATTTAGACACAAAAAACCAGACTATAGTCTGTTTCTTTTTTCTACATTAATGAAAATGAAGAGAAAATCGGATGGACACTAAGAATATTTGATAAATCATTATTGCTTCAATAAATGTCGGAACTGTTTTTTGTTTTATTTTGCATATACAAATACCAAACTTTTAAACACTTTTAAAAATTTAAAATGGGATTTGAAGTAAGAACATGATTGAAATTTTGGTTCGTGAAAATTGTCATTTTTACGAAAAATGGGTGTAACACAAAGAATGCAAGCAAAAATATTAATCATGCTGTAAAGTATCACAAACTGTAACCAATGTTGTGTTTAGATAGAGAAGTAATTATAAATGCCAAAATTGGTCGGATTTTGGGCGATTTTACTAGGTTATAGTCTGTTTCAAAATATGCCATTTTTCAAATTGCGAAAAATGATATTTATTTTTTTATTAAAACCAGTGTTTTGAAGTAAACACTCTAAAGCAGAATTCAAACTATGCCCGTTCTTTTGAGTACATATACATCTTCCAAAAAATCGGTAACAATTTTTACGGCAAGTTAAAACATCTTTGTGAAATACCGTATTTCCTCAGACAACCCTCCAATTTTTTTCGACCTTTTCAAGAAGGGGGTACCTCTCTTTGATCAGCTCCCCTTGGCGTAAAAGAAAAGATTATTTTCTGCCATTTGTAATATAAACTCAAATTATAATAAGGTATCTTTTAATGAAGTAAAAGATTTTCCCTAATTCATATGTCCAGCGTATAGGTTACAATTGCGCATTAGCAAATCTCGGTCACCGGTAAGTTTTTGAACCCAACATAAAGCGTAGGAGAAAATACAGAAATGATTTCCATTGGTTGATATATTTGTTGTTTCTAAATATAGCACCAAGCAAGCTTTTGGGTAATACTGGCAAAGAAATTCTGAAGTCACCTATGCGCTCATAATAATGTAAAAATGTGCAATAAAAAAAACGTTAAAAAAGCACCCCCCTTTTTTCGACCAAAAATTACGCCCATAAACGCCGCACGAACCCCAATTTTTTATTGGCTAAAAATAAACATATGCATGTCAACACAAAGGTTCTGTGCCAAAGAAATTAAAATTCGGGTAAGATCTATTTTTTAAAAAATCGAAAACCAGGGTACCCCCCTATGGAAAATGCATTGTAAATCAATACGCAATTGTAACCTAGACGAAAAATGATTTTTTACAATGCACCCTTTGGTTTGAAACTTTAATCGTTTTGAAAGTGAAAGTTCTATATAAAAACAAGTATTATGACACTCGATCTAAATTTAGACACAAAAAACCAGACTATAGTCTGTTTCTTTTTTCTACATTAATGAAAATGAAGAGAAAATCGGATGGACACTAAGAATATTTGATAAATCATTATTGCTTCAATAAATGTCGGAACTGTTTTTTGTTTTATTTTGCATATACAAATACCAAACTTTTAAACACTTTTAAAAATTTAAAATGGGATTTGAAGTAAGAACATGATTGAAATTTTGGTTCGTGAAAATTGTCATTTTTACGAAAAATGGGTGTAACACAAAGAATGCAAGCAAAAATATTAATCATGCTGTAAAGTATCACAAACTGTAACCAATGTTGTGTTTAGATAGAGAAGTAATTATAAATGCCAAAATTGGTCGGATTTTGGGCGATTTTACTAGGTTATAGTCTGTTTCAAAATATGCCATTTTTCAAATTGCGAAAAATGATATTTATTTTTTTATTAAAACCAGTGTTTTGAAGTAAACACTCTAAAGCAGAATTCAAACTATGCCCGTTCTTTTGAGTACATATACATCTTCCAAAAAATCGGTAACAATTTTTACGGCAAGTTAAAACATCTTTGTGAAATACCGTATTTCCTCAGACAACCCTCCAATTTTTTTCGACCTTTTCAAGAAGGGGGTACCTCTCTTTGATCAGCTCCCCTTGGCGTAAAAGAAAAGATTATTTTCTGCCATTTGTAATATAAACTCAAATTATAATAAGGTATCTTTTAATGAAGTAAAAGATTTTCCCTAATTCATATGTCCAGCGTATAGGTTACAATTGCGCATTAGCAAATCTCGGTCACCGGTAAGTTTTTGAACCCAACATAAAGCGTAGGAGAAAATACAGAAATGATTTCCATTGGTTGATATATTTGTTGTTTCTAAATATAGCACCAAGCAAGCTTTTGGGTAATACTGGCAAAGAAATTCTGAAGTCACCTATGCGCTCATAATAATGTAAAAATGTGCAATAAAAAAAACGTTAAAAAAGCACCCCCCTTTTTTCGACCAAAAATTACGCCCATAAACGCCGCACGAACCCCAATTTTTTATTGGCTAAAAATAAACATATGCATGTCAACACAAAGGTTCTGTGCCAAAGAAATTAAAATTCGGGTAAGATCTATTTTTTAAAAAATCGAAAACCAGGGTACCCCCCTATGGAAAATGCATTGTAAATCAATACGCAATTGTAACCTAGACGAAAAATGATTTTTTACAATGCACCCTTTGGTTTGAAACTTTAATCGTTTTGAAAGTGAAAGTTCTATATAAAAACAAGTATTATGACACTCGATCTAAATTTAGACACAAAAAACCAGACTATAGTCTGTTTCTTTTTTCTACATTAATGAAAATGAAGAGAAAATCGGATGGACACTAAGAATATTTGATAAATCATTATTGCTTCAATAAATGTCGGAACTGTTTTTTGTTTTATTTTGCATATACAAATACCAAACTTTTAAACACTTTTAAAAATTTAAAATGGGATTTGAAGTAAGAACATGATTGAAATTTTGGTTCGTGAAAATTGTCATTTTTACGAAAAATGGGTGTAACACAAAGAATGCAAGCAAAAATATTAATCATGCTGTAAAGTATCACAAACTGTAACCAATGTTGTGTTTAGATAGAGAAGTAATTATAAATGCCAAAATTGGTCGGATTTTGGGCGATTTTACTAGGTTATAGTCTGTTTCAAAATATGCCATTTTTCAAATTGCGAAAAATGATATTTATTTTTTTATTAAAACCAGTGTTTTGAAGTAAACACTCTAAAGCAGAATTCAAACTATGCCCGTTCTTTTGAGTACATATACATCTTCCAAAAAATCGGTAACAATTTTTACGGCAAGTTAAAACATCTTTGTGAAATACCGTATTTCCTCAGACAACCCTCCAATTTTTTTCGACCTTTTCAAGAAGGGGGTACCTCTCTTTGATCAGCTCCCCTTGGCGTAAAAGAAAAGATTATTTTCTGCCATTTGTAATATAAACTCAAATTATAATAAGGTATCTTTTAATGAAGTAAAAGATTTTCCCTAATTCATATGTCCAGCGTATAGGTTACAATTGCGCATTAGCAAATCTCGGTCACCGGTAAGTTTTTGAACCCAACATAAAGCGTAGGAGAAAATACAGAAATGATTTCCATTGGTTGATATATTTGTTGTTTCTAAATATAGCACCAAGCAAGCTTTTGGGTAATACTGGCAAAGAAATTCTGAAGTCACCTATGCGCTCATAATAATGTAAAAATGTGCAATAAAAAAAACGTTAAAAAAGCACCCCCCTTTTTTCGACCAAAAATTACGCCCATAAACGCCGCACGAACCCCAATTTTTTATTGGCTAAAAATAAACATATGCATGTCAACACAAAGGTTCTGTGCCAAAGAAATTAAAATTCGGGTAAGATCTATTTTTTAAAAAATCGAAAACCAGGGTACCCCCCTATGGAAAATGCATTGTAAATCAATACGCAATTGTAACCTAGACGAAAAATGATTTTTTACAATGCACCCTTTGGTTTGAAACTTTAATCGTTTTGAAAGTGAAAGTTCTATATAAAAACAAGTATTATGACACTCGATCTAAATTTAGACACAAAAAACCAGACTATAGTCTGTTTCTTTTTTCTACATTAATGAAAATGAAGAGAAAATCGGATGGACACTAAGAATATTTGATAAATCATTATTGCTTCAATAAATGTCGGAACTGTTTTTTGTTTTATTTTGCATATACAAATACCAAACTTTTAAACACTTTTAAAAATTTAAAATGGGATTTGAAGTAAGAACATGATTGAAATTTTGGTTCGTGAAAATTGTCATTTTTACGAAAAATGGGTGTAACACAAAGAATGCAAGCAAAAATATTAATCATGCTGTAAAGTATCACAAACTGTAACCAATGTTGTGTTTAGATAGAGAAGTAATTATAAATGCCAAAATTGGTCGGATTTTGGGCGATTTTACTAGGTTATAGTCTGTTTCAAAATATGCCATTTTTCAAATTGCGAAAAATGATATTTATTTTTTTATTAAAACCAGTGTTTTGAAGTAAACACTCTAAAGCAGAATTCAAACTATGCCCGTTCTTTTGAGTACATATACATCTTCCAAAAAATCGGTAACAATTTTTACGGCAAGTTAAAACATCTTTGTGAAATACCGTATTTCCTCAGACAACCCTCCAATTTTTTTCGACCTTTTCAAGAAGGGGGTACCTCTCTTTGATCAGCTCCCCTTGGCGTAAAAGAAAAGATTATTTTCTGCCATTTGTAATATAAACTCAAATTATAATAAGGTATCTTTTAATGAAGTAAAAGATTTTCCCTAATTCATATGTCCAGCGTATAGGTTACAATTGCGCATTAGCAAATCTCGGTCACCGGTAAGTTTTTGAACCCAACATAAAGCGTAGGAGAAAATACAGAAATGATTTCCATTGGTTGATATATTTGTTGTTTCTAAATATAGCACCAAGCAAGCTTTTGGGTAATACTGGCAAAGAAATTCTGAAGTCACCTATGCGCTCATAATAATGTAAAAATGTGCAATAAAAAAAACGTTAAAAAAGCACCCCCCTTTTTTCGACCAAAAATTACGCCCATAAACGCCGCACGAACCCCAATTTTTTATTGGCTAAAAATAAACATATGCATGTCAACACAAAGGTTCTGTGCCAAAGAAATTAAAATTCGGGTAAGATCTATTTTTTAAAAAATCGAAAACCAGGGTACCCCCCTATGGAAAATGCATTGTAAATCAATACGCAATTGTAACCTAGACGAAAAATGATTTTTTACAATGCACCCTTTGGTTTGAAACTTTAATCGTTTTGAAAGTGAAAGTTCTATATAAAAACAAGTATTATGACACTCGATCTAAATTTAGACACAAAAAACCAGACTATAGTCTGTTTCTTTTTTCTACATTAATGAAAATGAAGAGAAAATCGGATGGACACTAAGAATATTTGATAAATCATTATTGCTTCAATAAATGTCGGAACTGTTTTTTGTTTTATTTTGCATATACAAATACCAAACTTTTAAACACTTTTAAAAATTTAAAATGGGATTTGAAGTAAGAACATGATTGAAATTTTGGTTCGTGAAAATTGTCATTTTTACGAAAAATGGGTGTAACACAAAGAATGCAAGCAAAAATATTAATCATGCTGTAAAGTATCACAAACTGTAACCAATGTTGTGTTTAGATAGAGAAGTAATTATAAATGCCAAAATTGGTCGGATTTTGGGCGATTTTACTAGGTTATAGTCTGTTTCAAAATATGCCATTTTTCAAATTGCGAAAAATGATATTTATTTTTTTATTAAAACCAGTGTTTTGAAGTAAACACTCTAAAGCAGAATTCAAACTATGCCCGTTCTTTTGAGTACATATACATCTTCCAAAAAATCGGTAACAATTTTTACGGCAAGTTAAAACATCTTTGTGAAATACCGTATTTCCTCAGACAACCCTCCAATTTTTTTCGACCTTTTCAAGAAGGGGGTACCTCTCTTTGATCAGCTCCCCTTGGCGTAAAAGAAAAGATTATTTTCTGCCATTTGTAATATAAACTCAAATTATAATAAGGTATCTTTTAATGAAGTAAAAGATTTTCCCTAATTCATATGTCCAGCGTATAGGTTACAATTGCGCATTAGCAAATCTCGGTCACCGGTAAGTTTTTGAACCCAACATAAAGCGTAGGAGAAAATACAGAAATGATTTCCATTGGTTGATATATTTGTTGTTTCTAAATATAGCACCAAGCAAGCTTTTGGGTAATACTGGCAAAGAAATTCTGAAGTCACCTATGCGCTCATAATAATGTAAAAATGTGCAATAAAAAAAACGTTAAAAAAGCACCCCCCTTTTTTCGACCAAAAATTACGCCCATAAACGCCGCACGAACCCCAATTTTTTATTGGCTAAAAATAAACATATGCATGTCAACACAAAGGTTCTGTGCCAAAGAAATTAAAATTCGGGTAAGATCTATTTTTTAAAAAATCGAAAACCAGGGTACCCCCCTATGGAAAATGCATTGTAAATCAATACGCAATTGTAACCTAGACGAAAAATGATTTTTTACAATGCACCCTTTGGTTTGAAACTTTAATCGTTTTGAAAGTGAAAGTTCTATATAAAAACAAGTATTATGACACTCGATCTAAATTTAGACACAAAAAACCAGACTATAGTCTGTTTCTTTTTTCTACATTAATGAAAATGAAGAGAAAATCGGATGGACACTAAGAATATTTGATAAATCATTATTGCTTCAATAAATGTCGGAACTGTTTTTTGTTTTATTTTGCATATACAAATACCAAACTTTTAAACACTTTTAAAAATTTAAAATGGGATTTGAAGTAAGAACATGATTGAAATTTTGGTTCGTGAAAATTGTCATTTTTACGAAAAATGGGTGTAACACAAAGAATGCAAGCAAAAATATTAATCATGCTGTAAAGTATCACAAACTGTAACCAATGTTGTGTTTAGATAGAGAAGTAATTATAAATGCCAAAATTGGTCGGATTTTGGGCGATTTTACTAGGTTATAGTCTGTTTCAAAATATGCCATTTTTCAAATTGCGAAAAATGATATTTATTTTTTTATTAAAACCAGTGTTTTGAAGTAAACACTCTAAAGCAGAATTCAAACTATGCCCGTTCTTTTGAGTACATATACATCTTCCAAAAAATCGGTAACAATTTTTACGGCAAGTTAAAACATCTTTGTGAAATACCGTATTTCCTCAGACAACCCTCCAATTTTTTTCGACCTTTTCAAGAAGGGGGTACCTCTCTTTGATCAGCTCCCCTTGGCGTAAAAGAAAAGATTATTTTCTGCCATTTGTAATATAAACTCAAATTATAATAAGGTATCTTTTAATGAAGTAAAAGATTTTCCCTAATTCATATGTCCAGCGTATAGGTTACAATTGCGCATTAGCAAATCTCGGTCACCGGTAAGTTTTTGAACCCAACATAAAGCGTAGGAGAAAATACAGAAATGATTTCCATTGGTTGATATATTTGTTGTTTCTAAATATAGCACCAAGCAAGCTTTTGGGTAATACTGGCAAAGAAATTCTGAAGTCACCTATGCGCTCATAATAATGTAAAAATGTGCAATAAAAAAAACGTTAAAAAAGCACCCCCCTTTTTTCGACCAAAAATTACGCCCATAAACGCCGCACGAACCCCAATTTTTTATTGGCTAAAAATAAACATATGCATGTCAACACAAAGGTTCTGTGCCAAAGAAATTAAAATTCGGGTAAGATCTATTTTTTAAAAAATCGAAAACCAGGGTACCCCCCTATGGAAAATGCATTGTAAATCAATACGCAATTGTAACCTCTTATACTGTCGTAAATGATTCGATCTCCTTCCCGTCATCAGTTTCCGATTTTCGTCTAAGTTGAGTAACAATAAGAATTTCTTAATGTTACCATGGACCTGTATATGATTAAATAGATTTGCAACTTGTTAATTGTCCAGTAAATGTGTGAAAATATCACTGGTTGATAAATGAGAGTTAGTTTATTTTTTAAACTTCTTTTTTGCCTTTTTATGGAATTAATCAGAACAAATTGCATCAAATAAGGAATATCTGTGTGAAAATTTCCACAGGCGTTTGGGTCCAGGATTTTATTGTATTATAAATAACGTGTATATAAAAATTTTCATCTCGTCTATATACTATTTCCACGTGGAAATAGTATATAGACGAGATGAAAATTTTTATATACACGTTATTTATAAAACAATAAAATCCTGGACCCAAACGCCTGTGAAAATTTCATTTACTTTAGACATAGACCTGTATATAATTTAATATACAGGTCTATGCTTTATACACTTTAGTTGAGAAATAAACTTTTTGTGACAATTTAAAGTGAAAACTTTACGAAAATTTTGTTAAATATTGTATTTTTATGAAGTGGGTGGTAAAGGGTTTTTTTCGTGCATCGTGTTGAGCAATTTTTATTTCCCGTTCAGCCGTGCATGGAGGTTCATCGTGCATCGTGTTTCTCTATTTCATTTTTCGTTCATCGTGATTATCATTTCTTTATTGGCCGTTCATCGTGATTGTCATTTTTTATTGGCCGTTCATCCGTGCACGTACCCCCCCTTTACCACCCCCTATGAAATAAGGGTAGTATGGACTCTTTTGAAACTCCTCTAAAGTGTTAAAGGTTATAGAGGTTATTTTAACACATGAAAAATCTCAAAACATTTAAGGATGGCTGTAAAAAAGAACCATGTTAAAATCTTTAAAAAAAATTGAGATATTACAGTATAAAGTTGTACTTTTCAAATTGTTCATTTTGTACAAAATCTCGTTATTTGCATGAGATATTGTGAGATTTCACCAATTTGCAAATCTATCTATATACAGGTCTATGATGTTACGGTTTTGCTCGAATATGCTGTAATCGTATCCTGTGCCTAAATTTTTTACAAGCTAATAATATTATTAAGGCCCTGCCTTTTTAGCGAGCATCGAAAATCTATATTCCTTTTAAAAATAAATCCATGTGCTCGACCGGCTAAGTTTAACGTAACTTTTTAGAGGGAACTTTTAAAAAAAGAATTAAATAGTAGCAAAGTCTGACCCCACCCAACCGAAATCATATGCACTTGAGAAAGTTGTTGTTAAAATATCTGGGATCAATAACTACTTACTAAAAATTCAATTATTTGTGCAAATAATAAATCCTGTAACATTCTGGGACGACATTAAGCGGGGACGAAATTATCCATTTTGTGGATTACGTGACGTCATTTCCTTGTCAGAGTATTTCGCGCTTCTTCAGCGGACCAAAACAACATTCAGATTCTGTCAGGTTTTGTGAGATTTTCCGAGTATCAGTGTTTTATTTGAAGCATTGGTAACAGAAAGTACATTAAGAAACCTGGCGGAAAAACGGTAAGGTAAAAATATCATGCAGGATTGAGGAAAGTGAGTGAAACCCCACAGGGTCAGGATGGGACTCTTCTTTCATTTTCAGGTAAGAACCTTGTATTATTATGAGTATGTTTTATTCAGTATATTTATGTATTTCTTTATCTTATTTTATCTTACTAAGAATTTAACAAAGCTAGGTCAGTATCATGCATTTGGTATGAAAATCGGGACGATGTTGCCAAAAGCTAGCTCGGTAATTTCCGGAAAATCGTTTTTCAGCGGAAAAGACCGAATGGTGATTAAATAAAAATCTGTGTGTAAAAATAAATAAGTGGATGAATGAGGGTTTTATCACTGTTTTTCAATTTCAATTTTTATATTTTTGCATACCAGATTATCATGTATAAGCCCAGAGGGTTAATTGTTTTACTTGCTCCGTGCTATTATTTTTTTCACTCCGTAAAAGTAAACCTGTTCCGGTTTTATCGTCAGTATATTTCTGGCACATCTCAAAACATGCACAATGCCGTAGGGCTCGCATCTGCGATGCTCGCTATCAATCATTTAAAAGCGTTTAAATGCAAGAATTTGTAAAAATTCATGTTCAAAAATAAAACCAAGCTAGCTTTTCTTGTAAGCTCACGCATAGCTGATATGATGCCTTATAAATAATTAAACCGGAAGACGCACCCAATAATACGGAATGCAAAATTTAATTCCTTTTTTGTAATTTTCAATTTTAAAAAATAATAAACATAGTTATTGTATCAAGATAATTATTTCAAGTATTTCCAGCAATGAAATGTTTTAAATGTAAAGAATTTAAAACAAAACAAGAGGCTCCCAGGAGCCTGAATCGCTCACCTGACTCTTATGCTAAAGCCTCTTACCAAGTGTGCAAAATGGTTCACATGTACTTGGTAAGTAACATTTAAGAAACTAGTCAGTAGGATAGAAAACACTTTTAAGATCAAGAACACAAAGTTACAAAGCTTTCCATTTGAAAAAAAAGTTAAAAATGATTGAAAACAGTTAAAGGGGGATAACTCTTAAAAGGATGATCTGACAATTTTGACACTGAATCATTTTTGTAGCCCTCAATAAGCTGAACAATTTTGCAATGCTAACTTTTCCTCTAGCACTTACAGTAGTCAAGATAAAGTCCAAAAACTGTGAAAATGTTCAATTTTGATGATTAAGGGAAAATGACTCCTATGAGGAGTCGTCCCACAACTTTGACTCAATGGAGAGTTTTGTAGAGCTTTTGATGCTGAAGAAGGAATGTGCTTCGGATTTTCTCTATCTCTAATACTTTTTGAGCTATAAGCTAAAAACTGTGGGCTGACCCCCCTGTTCTATCTTTAGTAATGGCGGCCATGTTGGTAGGTCGACGTTCACAAATTTCACAAACCTGGTAAAGGACATCCTAAAGTGTACCAAGTTTCAGATCAATCCCATCAGTGCCGGTTTCAGAGAAGAAGATTTTTAAAAAATCAGTTAAAATTGATAGAGAAATCAGTTAAAGGGGGATAACTCTAAAACGGTTGATCTGACAATTTTGACACTGAAACAATTTTATAGATATCAACAAGCTGAACAATTTTGCAATGCTAACTTTTCCTCTAGCACTTACTGTTTTCAAGATAAAACTCCTTTAAGGAGCCGTCCCACAACTTTGACTCAATGGAGAGTTTTGTAGAGCTTTTGATGCTGAAGAAGGCAGGTTGCTTCGGATTTTCTCTATCTCTGATACTTTTTGAGCTATAAGCTAAAAACTATGGACTGACCCCCTGTTCTATTTTTAATAACAGCGGCCATGTTGGTAGGTCGACATTCACAAATTTCACAAACTTGGTCAAGGACATCATAAAGATCAAGTGCACAAAGTTTCAAAGTAATGGTTTCAGAGAAGAAGATGTTTGAAGAAAAGTTAACGGACGGACGGACGACGGACGCTTAACGATGACAATAGCTCACTCGGGTCAGGTGAGCTTAAAAATAGGACTTCAAGCTTTTAATTATTAATTCTGGCGTCCATTCTATCACTAGAGGTCGCGTCCGTCAAAACAAAATGACAGAAGCGCGGGAACCTGTTATTCTAGTTTTCGTGACAAGACCCCAAAAAGCGGTGCATTGTCAACAAACAATAACTTGAATAATTCAGACAAACTTCATTCCCTGCAATCATTAATTTACTTTGTCCTCAGTAAACAAATTTGTTTTGTTATTTGCTCTCATTCGAAAATAAAAGTAGAAATTCTTTAAAGGGTGGCAACTGCGAGGTCCGCAGCGATTTACTTCCTAGTTCTGTTTGCAGCGCTTGCGTTTCTTGTTGTTATTTAATTTAAAGATAATGAATTCTTACTTTAATTAAAGTATGAAGCACCATTTATATACTTATCTGCGGGAGCTTATCTTTTGAATTTCAAAAGGCAGGAGCATCCATGCAGGTGAGGTCACGATCGAGTCCATTTGCCTCAAGGCGGGGTGGTGCAAATTGAAAGCATGAATGCTGCAACAAGCCAAGTCCTGTAGGACTCCGGCGAGCGTCTCATGTTCCTTGGTATCGGTGATTTGATGAAGAAATTTTCTTATGGCATCGATTGCTTTTCAACGCACTACTAAGTTTGACAAGCATTTGAGCAAATGTCTCGAAGCATTTGAAACCCGTGTGAATAAAGGGGGGGTTGTCAGGCCCACAGCAGCTCTAAGATTGTCGGTAAATGTCCACTAAAGAGCTACATGTAAGAAACCTGAAATCGGGTCAGGCCACTTTGCTTACAACTCGACCGAGATGTGTGCACCAGGTGATTGAATGGGTTAAATACACAAAAATAATGGGCTACTATTGTTCTTTCCGGGAACCCATATTGGAATCTATATTTATATCTCCCCCACTTTTGTGTGTGAGTTTGTCCTGTCCGTTTTTCCGTCCGTTCGTCTGTCTTACAAAGTTTGTCAGCGCAACTCCTCTGAAACTACTGAACCGCATTCAATTAAACATGGTATATAGGAAAGACACCATCTGTAGTTGTGCATATCACCAGGAAAATTTTATCCTCACATTTTTGTGGGAGTTATGGCTCTTTGAACTTAGATATTTGCTGAAAATCCTCATTTTCATCTTGTCAGTGGACCTCCTCAGAAACTACTGAACCGAATTAAATGAAACTTGGTATATAGAAAGGATACCATATGTAGTTGTGCATATTAACAGGAAATTTTTATCTTCAACTTTTGGTGGGAGTTATGACCTGTTGAAATTAAAACTTTTTTTGGGGGGGGACGGGGGCAGACATCTTTTTTGCAGACAAAATCAAACTTTAATTTATTGTACTTTCATGTTCATATCCCTATTAAAGCTGAATTTGTGGTGCTTGGGAGTATAGCAATAACTATACATGTAAGTTACTTACTTACTAGCTCGAAGCATATGAGTGAACGTTCCTAAGCGTAAAGTGAACACACCAAAGACGCATTTGAGCGAACGCCTCAAAGCGTTTGAGTGAACGTCCTTTACTGTTTGAGCGTTTGACGTTTGAATATTGCTTGCCAGCACGGAAAGAGAATATCAAGGTTGAGTATTTGGCTCAAGTGCCATTTGAATTTAGCTCTACCTGGCTGGCATGGGACCGTAAGTGGATGGTCTCGTACCATTATGATTGAAAATTGTGGTTGAACCCGAAAATAACAACCTATTTCAATGCATCGACGAACTACAGTGCATGGATGAAGCAAATGAACTGGAACCCGCACGTTTGGCACAAATAAGCTCAAAAGAACTATTAAACAATGACAACCGGTGAACTTTGCACTATCCAAAAACATGCTACCAGCAGTTGGAGTAATGTCAAATATTTCATCTGTAAGAACTTTAGTCGCCTTTCCTGTCATTGGTGGCAGTTACTCGACTTAAAGTGCAAAAGCATGAGGTTATCCTTTCGTTGGCGGTAGGTACAGATAGATTTCCTTTAATTCTGGTACATCAAAAATGCCTCTTTTGCATTTTTAGGCAGAGCCTTATAGCGTCATAAAGCTATCTGATTTTCGCGTTTTTTTCCGTCTAGACAGGGTAAATCGGTCAGTCAATATTGCTACCAGAGGATCTATTACAGAGCATTATTCGTGTATTGTATTTTAAATGTTATACGTATTGTCTAAAATAGGAGGTACATATTTATACCCCGAACATAAATGCGATATAAATATGCACTACATATCGTGTATCAATACTCGTTGACGTTTACTTAAGCATTTTTGACCTTTGACCTTTGATCAAGTGGGCGGAGCTTAATTACAGATGTAAGTGTGCGGAGGAAACAAACAAAACTGATGTGCTATGTTTCAAGTTTATGAAACACAGATCGTTCTTTATTTTTAGTGCTTAGATTTAGCTCTGCCTTTAAACGCTTTAGCGCTTTGAATTTATCCTATAATTGACCTTAACGAACGAAACTTTCTTACTTTCTTCTTAAAAATCTTTACCCAGATCTTCCACTTATGCAGCCGCCGAAATTTAGCATAGGTGAAAACGTCCGAATCACTAAAAGAGGAAGGCACGTTCAAGAAGATCTACAACCCGCACTGTACCGATGAAGTTTTTGCCGTGTCACAGTTGTCTATCGGCTTCAGAAATTGCAAAGACGAAAAGGTTCTTTCTCGAGTCAGAACAACAGAAGATATGTATTGCATCGAGAGGTCTTGTATCGGCGCACCAAGGGGCAAAGCATGTACTAGTACACTAGTAAAGCTACACAAAGACAATTATTCATGGGTTGAGGTTTCTAAGTACCATCAGTTCCAGTTTCTATTGGGGACTAGAAAAGTTGAGAGATTGGGTAAGCTTTGCATATCTTAAATCCAGTCAGGGTTTCTCTCATAATCACATTACTTAAGTCGATCCTTTCGATTGATGAATGCTTGAGATTAACATACACACAAAAGCCTCAATCTTTTCCTGGTTATCGATCGTCGCTTTATATTTTCCCTTCATCTTTAAGTTTATGTCCTACCAGTTCTTGCATGCGAGCTTTCCGTATTTGAACCGTACGCATCGGTCCTTCAGGGAAGGTTGCGAATAGTATGGACCTGCAGATTTATACCATCAGTAATTATATCACTAACTGAAGAGAGATTTCTATGTGAATCCAATCGATTCACCTTTTTCTTGAGCGCTACAAAAAATGTTCAACCTATGTCTGGGCTCGTTGTCAGGCCATCTTTCAATAGCAGATTGACACAGCGTTTCATCATTGCGCCTGAGTCATTCCAAAATAATTCTGGCTTGAATACATAAACTCCTATGAATCGAAGGATTCCATGGACTGAAGCACATTCCTTGAACTTAACACTCGGATGCGGCTTGCAGATGAGAATAAGGTTGTGCACGCTCATGCTGCTCATTAACTCTTTACTATTCTCCAAAATAAACATCTGGTTGAGCCGGTGATCATGAGGTCCATCGAGGTAGCTTTCTCTTGGCGGAATGTGGGCACTGCTTGTAGTCCGTGAAGGCCAGATTGGCCCTTACCACGCTTTCCCCTTCGGTTAGCTTTCTTGTATTCCTTATGATCCACTTCGAGGGCATATGCTTTTGGCATGTGTCCTACATATTAGGCCAGTGGTCGCTTGATGCTTTTTCATTCTATCACAACATGCCGATAACCTTCTTGATACGCTGCCTTGGATTATGTGGTCATGGTCCACAGTGTAAACAATATCGAACAACGACTTCACGGCCTTTTAGCCATATCGTCTGGATTTCGCTGATCAAACTTTCAGTGTAAGTTTGACAAATGCTGATCCGGTCGTCGTATATTGGCTCGAGATACTAAGTAGTTGTAGAAGGAAACGGTCATTAATCATGGTAAATCTTGTTCTGGGAGACTTTTTCGCTGTTGACTAATCGTAGGTCCTTCATGTAAAGAATTTTCTCAATTGTCTATCAGAACACCTTACTGTTCTTGAGTTTAAAAAGGTTGTTCCAATGTGGCGCAGACATGGCCTGGCAAGTCGTATTTTTCACAAAATCTCCCTTTAGCCACGGACTAGGTGAAACGATGGATCTTTTGCAGCTTCATAATCAGGATGGGATGAGATGTTACTTCATATTCTTAAACTAGTAAACCACGATCTGACTTAGTTAATTGATTACTATGGGGTCGGCGCAAAGGGATATTATTTTCGGTCCTGCAATACTCAAAGTGAACTTCTATGATGTATTCCTGCGCATTCTCTTCGACGTGCACGCTTAGATCTGAGACTTCCGATTGTTAGGGCGTTGAATGATGCACTTGAAATCTCCGATGAGGAATGTCCGGCTCATTGCCCACTTGAAAAGGTTGATTTCGTCCAGATACATTGGATAGTTGATGAGTTATTTGGGCATGTTCTTCCACTTATGGGTTGTTCGCCTGACATACCTCTGTGAAGCTATAATTAGACTACGCTGGCGTTTCAGGCCTCAACTACAATACTTTCCTACATTTGGACGATCGTGGGAAAATTAGGGGCGTTAACACAAGTTTTTAGTTAGACCACTTCAGACGCCTTCTTTCACAAGCAGCTTGTCGGGGTTGGTGGTAACGTGTGGACCTTGATATCGCTGACCTTGATGGCCGCCTTATAAGCCAATCCTGGTGCGGGTAGTAGTTCACCGGGTCGAGTCCGTAGTTCCTCTTATATTCTTTTAACATCCAAGCTACAAATTTAAACAAACTGCTAAAACCCTTACTAGTACCAAATATACCGGAAGCTCATACCGAGTATAAGTCATTCGAACGTCCGCCGTTCGTCATTTCCCATATAGATGCTATATATAATTGGTTGAATTGTTTTCATTGTTTTATTTATATTATACATCCACTTTATATATCTTGATTTTTTTACATTGTACATTTATTTCATTTGGTGAAAGGTTGACAATTTGTAATTACATTTATTTTACCTTAGGATCCCAATTGAAGAGAGACTTTGCGTCATTAAACCTGTTTCTTTTGAAATACCTGTACCAATTATGGACAATTGCGATCCGTAATTTCTGCGATTTCTCTTCCTTCTTTATTTCGCTAGTATATTTACTTCTTGTATACATATAATAGTAATCCGGATTGGAAAGGGGTAACTTGTACGAGGTAATTCAAGTAGTTTAGAGATTTTCTGACAAGCACAAATCAATTTTTGGCATCAATCGCAACTACTCGGCTATTCTCGTTACACTTAATACTAAACACACGGACGGACTTCTGTATCATTATATACCCAACTTTTGAGCAAGTAGAAAAGATGGATATAAGAAAGTGAGTAATTACGCGAAGTGAAACACGGTATTACGTGATATTAGCGCGTTTTTCGCAATTGTAACATGTTATTCCCCCACCCCCCCCCCCCCAATAAAAAAAAAACAAATAAAAACAAAGAAACATAACAAAACAAACAAACCCCGCGTTTATATCGGAAAGTATTGCGCGATTTTGCGAAATAAGCGCGTAATTTAGCGATAGCCACGTGATATAACGCATTGATAATAGATAATATGAACATGGGAAATAGATATTGATATGGTAGGGTACTGATAATAACATTGTGGTGACGCATTATTACGCTAAACTAACGCTTGATTACAATTACAATGCGTAATAACGGAGAAATAGTACATAATTACGCAATGATAACGAGTTCTTACATTTACGAGAAACTAAATCTTGATTACGCGATAGAAGCGGGGTACCACGCGAAAGTAAGGGTTATTACGCGAAAAGAACCGCATTATCACACGAAAAAGAAACGCAATATAACGCGATAATAACGCGTTATTAGTTTGGTTCGCGGTATAACATTTTTTTCGGAATATGTAGTCTTGCATAAAAGTGGGTCAAATATAGAAATGGTCGGACTTTGTTAAACAGGAAGTAGGTAGGCAAAATACTTGAAATTAATTCAACGGTATGGGATGGGACTCATGCTGATTTTCAATTATAAAAAAGATGTAATAAGATGTTGCTGAGAAAACTGTTAAGAAAATGGTCAATAATTGACCATTGATGTAAAATAAAAAGTAATTCGGCAAACATGAAGTAGATGAGGTAAAGACTCTAAATCGAAATCCACACAATTGGACCTCGTTCTGCATATCAAAATACAAAATATCAAATTAAAATGAATTAATTTTCTTCAAATATGCAATTTTTTCAACTAAAATTATCTGCTCTCAGAAATTAACGATATTTTAAAGACAGCAGCTAAAGTACGCTCGTCTTCCTTGATGGTCATATAAAAACTGAATGTTATTTAAAGATAATCAGTTTAGAATTGTTCACTGTTTTAATCAGCATAATGCATGATGATCAGTTATTTGTAAAGTAATTAAAGTATTTAATCTGTTTAACAAGTTGAATACTCTCTTTTAATCCTAAAAACATCGATCTCAGTTGCTTAAAATCTTGAATTAAGGAGACCCGAAGTGGGGACCAAAAAAAATCAGAAATATGTTTACTAACTCAATTTTATTAATAATGCCACATTTTATTGCTTTCTACATGTTCTATAAATAAATGTAAACAAGTCTGTTCTATGTTTCCTGGGGTGTCAGTTAGTTATACCATTCGGTATACGGTGTTTCTGGATAAGCCTTTACCTCATGGTATAACTATTACGTAAAGTTCTGTTAATGAAGTAAACCACATCAGTGATTTTAAATCAAGGTAAATATTTAAAATGACTCTCGTGGTTTGATACAAATCATTTAGTTGACTGATATAAACTGACATCGTCTGCTGCAGTTAATGGCAACTAAAAACAGTAAAAATACAGAAATTGCTATAAACCACTGAAGATATTGCATCAAATAAAATCAGCATTTTACAGATAAATTATGGTTAAGAACTTTTCTTATCAGTCATATTAAATCGAATTTGAACTGCTCATGGTTATGTCAGTCTTTATTTTGGTTCTTGGCCTGAACCATAACGCTTGATGCGATAATTTAACGTTATTACTCGATAGTAGCACTTATATGCGCGATGGTATTACGCGACACTAACACGTTTGTTTGCGATAGTACCACATAATTTTGCGATGGTAAAGAGTTATTTCAGTTCAACGTACAATATTGAACCAGTTTTCAGTTGAACGTTCATCATTCATTTTTTTTATAAGTTCAATGTTGAACCAGAGTTAGCTTCAAAGTTCAACATGCAAATATTCTCATGGTTTAGTATTGAATAAGATTTCAGATAAACGTTCAACATTTTTTTTCTTAGTTCAATATTAAACCAGATTTTTATTTAACTGTCAATATTATTAAAAAAATAATAAGTTTGATAATGACATAATTGAATCAGATTCTTTTGAATTGCTCTCAGGATTTGCGATGTTTGAATTCTTCAAAATGTCTGCCTTATCTGTCTTTTCGGTATTACAGATGTGGTTTTGTTTATCTTTTCCCGAGGGATTGCAGATAAGTCTCTCAACGCATGTCTGTGACGCCATATCCGCTTGATGGTCAGTAGTTATTAGGTGACAGTTTCCTATATAGATGTTAGTGGTCAGTGGTTACTTGGGCCTTGACCAATGAGTGTCTCTCTTGTCTTTTTGATGCTTGAAAAATCCTTGTGAGATTCAGTGTTTAAATTCTTCCCTTTTTGTATATCTAAAGAGGGTGGTAATTCGGGTTTTTGTTTATTGTTTGTAAATTGTTTTTTTTTTGTCTCGCCTTTTGTCTCGACTTCAGTCGCTGAATGCGAGACATAGGTATTACTTTCTGGTGGCGGCGATGGGGACGGTGACGGCGTAAAATTTTTGTAAGGCTTTTGTGGAAAATGTGACCTTGACCCCATTTTCATGGTTGAATGACTTAGTGAATGTTGTTGTTTTTTTTTCATTATTTATCAATTACCATGGTATCTAGACATTTTTGTGATGGTTAAATGGAATTCTGTCATCTCTCACATGACCTTGACCTTAACTTTTCTGAAGGCTGTGCTAGACCTTCAATGAGTTCTGTAATGGTGCCGATAGGCGAGACATACTTAAATATCAAGTATTGTTTTGTATTTGATAACGATTTTAAAGTAATTTTTATGGCTTTTTGGGTACGAATTTATGTACTGTTTTGTATTTCTATACTTTTATGTATGCTTTAAGGGTAACAACCCATTTGCCGGTTGTGGAGTGGGTCTCGAGCCATTTCCATTTGCCGGATAATGTTATTGGCGTAACGATTTTTAGAGCTTCTCTTTATAGCGGGAGAATACCCCAATATGCTTTTCATATTGCCTCGTTTTCGTGGTGCCCACTTCCCATGTATTCATCTTTTCTTGGTCGTCCTTCTTACTGATTATCATTTTTCCCATAAAGCCCCATCACGGACCGAACACTTATCCAGGATAAGTTTTGTCGTAATCCGACAAGTCACTCTTTTTTGATACTGTATCCTATTCCTTTTCATATTCTGTATCCGTTTCCTCCTTCGTAATATGTAGCCATTCTGAATCCTTTATCAACCATTACGGTTCCTCCATTGTCGTTTGATGCTTCTGTTCTTTTTGTCTCTATAGATTGAACGATATACAATATTAATTGCACCACTCTCCTAATATGTTCCGACAGTGCTTGCAAGGGACATTTTCGATCTGTAAAATTGATCTTTTGGCCAAATATTCAAAAAACACGACAAATTTCACAAATACTATATAAATCAGTTTTGGAACGATATTACATATTTCGACGAAACAATATTCGCTTTTCGAGTCAAAGCCTGCATTTAAAACTTTTTACATAATTTTGCAGTATATGGGAAGGGAAGTATTTGCTACCTATATTATATGTTACTTCAAAGTTTACTACCTACCTAGGAAACCTTCTAGTAGGTCTCACGTATTTTCAGAAGTACGATTTCTTCTATTTTTTCATCAACTTCTTATTCTACGAAAGAAAAGAGGTTACAAAAAGAAATTAATAATCTTGACAGATATTTTACATTTTTTTTTAATTGAAAAGACGATCGACGTTAGTATGTTCACTGATAGAAATAGCTGGATCAAAAGCGACCACTTTCTTCTAGCTTTTTGTATTAAGTTATAATTTTATGTAACAGATATTTTAGTTTTACGGCAAATAGACAGTCTACTTATTTTTTTTCCTTGCAGCGTGGGAAATCATAAATCTGAAAACAACATCCACCCTTTTAACATTTTTCCAATGTGCATGTATTTGATGGTGCTGATGAGAGTTTACTGCTTAAAATAGGCATATACAACATAATTATATTTACCGCTTTTTATACGATTTTGGTAATTTGTATGTTTAAAAACCACTGTGTCGATAGCCGTGCTGGTGGACCAGAGGTCCCCGAGTGTAAGTTAGTTAGTCAAACTTGTCGGGCACTTATTTACCGACATATCTTTTTATTTGTATTGAATTTTTCTGTTGTTTAAATCAAAAATATTAAAAGCAACGATATTCTTGGTCATGGATTTGGTTTCCTTTTTCGAACGATTTCGGTTTGAATAGCTTATCTTCCATACTTTTTGTTTTTACCTTCCAATGTTTCGATTTCAATGTTACTTCGTAAAATATGCATATACAGCATAGCAAAATTAACTTTAATTTCTTTTTATACCGCTTTGGTATTTATTTTGTTTTATATGGGTGAGTTTTTTCTCCTTTTTAAAGCCTCTATATATATAAAAATACTTACAACCGCACATACCAGTAATGTTAAGGTTTTATTTTAACAACTAACAGGCAAAAGTCAACTGTTTATCAAACTAAAAAAGAAAAAAAATAACAAAACAGAAATTCAGATGGCGATTTATAGTTATAAGATTACAAAAGATACACAACACGGACTGTAAAACACATAAATAAATCTTCAATATGTTTTAGGTGATTCGGGGGTATAAGCAAAATCCATCAGATTTTTTTTTATTTTGCAAAATTAAACTTTCGTAAATGAACATTGAAAAAAATGCAGGAAAAAATGGGAGTCACGAACCTTTATACTGAAATCAAAATGACAAAAAAGTTCCAGACAATTTAAGTTTTGCTACGCCTGACACGCGTTTCGTCTATTCAAGACTCATCAGAGGTGCTTTATCAAAAATATTGAAAATTTCAAACACTATATATGATTATGAGGAGCATAGAACATTAAAACAAAAAAAATACCAATCTGGGGAACCAAATTATTACTAAGACGATCAACCTATGTCTTGGGTTTAGACAATTTTGAAATTCAAACGGATAATTTGAAGCTTTATGTGTTCTCAAACACAAAAGTGTTGGTGCCATAGCAGACTAAGAAGCAAAGGTGTACCAAAGGGGTAATCAGTATCATAAAACCGTAAAGACAAAGACAAAACCGGCAGACAAAAACTCATCACAACAAAACAAACCACATAACAACATAAAACACACACATACATAACAACAAAACCACATTCAGCAACGTGAACTCAAGTCGAAACGAGAGTGAACTCAGGTGCTCCGGAAGAGTAAGCAGTTCCTGCTTGCTATAGCACACCCGTCACGTTGCCAAAGATCGATTAAGTGTTGGTCAAATCCGGAAAGGATGACATTACAAAACTCTATGTCAAACCAACATCTGTGCTCATCTGAGAGATAGAAATCCCGTATTTGTAAACAAGCACATGATGTCGTCCGTAAAATTTCTTGAGTGATGACAACAACCTGGGAGCAACGTACCCCTGTGTTAACAATTTGCTTGTCAGCCGTGTAGCTCTATCAAGGAAGTCGTTGTACTCCCCACATGGAATAACGAATCAATTGTGATACGTAAACTCCATATGCTGGAGCGGACGGAATGTTGCTATACAGAAAGGGAAAGTTAACTATTGGAAAGTTGAAGTCATCACGTTTGTCATAAAGCCTTGTACAAAGCCTTCCTTGTGTGTCAATTTCGAGAAATAGATCCAAATACGAAGCAGACCTCCTAGAATCTGTAGTGTCCTTTATCCCAAGTTCCTTCGGATATATTAGATGTAAATAGTCACCAAATCGAGGATTGTTAAGTGAAAGGACATCATCAATATAACGAAATGTGAGATTGAAGGATAAAGCAAGTTTGCGGTCCTTTTTGTCTAGAATTAAGATACGTAAACTCCATAAGCTGGCGCGGACGAAATGTTGCTACACAAGAAGGGAAAGTTGACGATTGGTAAGTTGAAGTCATCACGTTTGTCATAGAGCCTTGTTGAAAGTCTTCCTTGAGATTCAATTTCGAGATGTAGACCTAAATATGAAGCAGACTTCCTAGAATCCGTTGTGTCCTTTATCTCAAGCTCCTGGGGATATATGAGATGGAGATAGTCACCAAATCGAGAATTGTTAAGTGAAATAACGGAACGTGAGGTTGAAAGAGAGAGCTAGTCTACGGTCTTTTTTGTCTAGAAGAGATTGTAAGAAGTCTGCTTCATATGAATGAAGAACAAATCGGCAAGCAATGGTGCACAATTTGTGCCCATTGGGGTACCTATTGTTTGCTGAAAAACACATCCACCAAACTGTACAAATATGTTGTCGATTAGAAAGTTGAGCATTTCTATTATTTGATCTTCTGTAAATTTGTTTTTCTTGCTAGACTCTTGGATGACAAAGTAAGTCTTTTTATAACCGACTACCAAATACTTGTACCTGCGTTTTCCGTTCTTTTTGATAATCAGCTGTGCCAAACGAGATTTTAATTGTGAATGTGGAATTGAAGTATATAATGTGGAGAAATCAAACGTTTTAATACTATTACATGATGAAAATGACTTAGAATGGATATTTTCCATCAGTTCTTTAGAATTTTTGAGAATCCACATTTGATTGACGCAACTTCTAGAGTAACAACAATCGAAATACTTTTGAAGGCTTGATTTTATTGCCTTCAATATTGATGTTAACAAAACTGAAAGAGGCTTAGTTGTACATTTGGATGACCCAGCAATAAATCTTTGCTTGTATGGAGTTTTATGTAACTTTGGAATCCAATACAAGGATGGAACGTCATCGTTCTTTTTGTCAACAGAAATGCCAAAGGAAGAAATGACAGAATTATGATTGTTGATTATTTCCTCCTTTGACAGTGTTGTTGCTGTATATGTGGTGCTTTTGCTACTACAACCAACCCCTAATTCAGCTGTTAACAATCAATATAGTGTCTTTTGCATACGAAAATGATGTTGTTAGGCGCTTTATCAGCAGGTACGACAACATATTTGTCATGTAAGGTGGACAATGTCTTCGCAACATCAGGGTTGTTGAAAATAGATGTTGCCTTGGTGCTCATCGAGCCTTTCAAAGAGTTAATCCTTTTCAAAACCAACGACCTCACAGACTTTACTCACTCAGAAAGAACGTCACTTTCCTTTTCATGTTCGTTTTTGGCCCATTTTCTGGCATAGTCTTCCACTGAATCCATAATTGTTTTGAAATTATGGTTCCAGTTGATTGCTCTAGGCTCACGATATTTTGGTCCTTTGGCCAAAACATTGCGGTCATTTTTCACTATGTTGAGGTCCCCCGTAATGACGTGGCCAGATGGACTATATTTGAATGGGGATTTGTCACAAGAACAGTCTGGTGGTTTTGCTTTAAAATCGTTGATTTGGTAATCCCGCAAAACTTGTTTGTAGTTAAATACCTTAGGTGCAATGGTGGAAGTGTAGGAATAAGAAATGACGGGAACACTTTTGTCTTTGAAATAAGGAGGGATATGTTCTGTAACAGATTTATGATGTAAAATGTTTCCAAATTTATGGCATCCAAACCTTTGTTTAAAAATGGAAGAGAAATGAAAGAGCGATTTTCCTTATTGTTTTCGTGTGGAAAAAAACCTCGGGAAAAAACTCCACAAGGTTTATGACATGCACAGTTTGTGACCTAAAGTTTTGTTTTTTCAATAGATTATTAAGGAAAAATAGTAATTATGATTCTGAACTAGAAACCCATCAGATGTATTAAATTACAAGGTATGAAAACTATTTTTTTGTAAAAAACATGAAAAATGGATCACTGACCCTTTTCTAAATATTTAAGAAAACCGATTTTACCTACAAATTAAAAAAAAATAACATATTTTCCAATGAAAGTAGAACTTTTAAGACAAAGCTTATTTCCCTTTTTAATGGCAATTTTATATTTATCTTATTAGTTAAATAAAATAAAAATTAAATTGTGATTTCCATGTGTTATCTAAAGTCATTTAAATAGTGCATTTGCCAATTGTTGTTCACTTTGATTATTTTGGGTACTTAGTCATATTTTACCGGATTTTACTGTTACCGTCGGTAACCAGCCACCGGACAAGGAATAGAACATCGCTTGCTCCCAATGCAATTCCGATCTTTTGAATACACTTATCAAAGCATATTTTAATAATTTTGATATCATAGTATGAAATGATGTGGTATATATTATTAGAATATAGTGTCAAAAACATTAAAATCTCTGTAAGTTGTTTAAATTTTTCACATGAATTACACCGTATGGACTCGTGAGCGGAGGAAAAGGTTATTCACGTACATGGAAATGGTTAATAACACACTTTGAAAAGGGATAAACGGATTGAAAATAAAAGCGGGTATGTTTGAGTGTCATTTTTCTTTACTCATTTCAATTAAATATTAAATGCCATGGCTCACGGAACACTTGAAACCATTCCCTTTCTTAAGATGCAAGATATTTTTCGATATAATGTGTCAGTTTTCTTCCAACTTAATGACAAAATGATGTTACAAAAAAAAAAATAACAAAAAAACATATTTTTCTTTATTGAAATTACCCTTTTAAAGAACATAATGTGCATACACGTGCTTTTAAGAATATGAAATATACCAAAACACCGTTTTCTTATAGGCATGAATCTTATAATTAAAGTTATGACCGAAAAATAAATTAACGCCGTCTGAAAAGGTTATCAACTGGTAACGCATATAAAAATGGTAAAAAAACTACAAATAATTAATGCTGGAGGAGATGGTTAAATGGCTGTTTTTTATTGTGATTGTTTAAATTGCCGTTTCTTAAATGTTGGTTGCGTTGTGTACACTTATTCCACATATCTTTATCGTCTATATAACGGTAAATCTTTCTCATTCTGAAAGAATCAACAGCCTGTGTGACTCAATTTGTAAATCTACTAGCCAGTGTCCATGTGACAAATTAGAAATAAACGGAATACCCGTTATTAAGCAACCAATAAATCACGTGCAAGCAAAATGATTTAGCATGAAGTTGAACTTGTCTGCAATAATATGTCTGAGTTTGAAAACCGATGTACCTTTATTTATATTTTGAGACCTCTCATAAATTGCACCGACGTCCATTGGACATCGCAAAATCGAAGGTCATGCCTAATATTATCTTTTTTTATCTGTACTTTGGGATAAAGAAATATTTTCTTTGTTAAAATATGTTATAACTGTTATATTTTTTTCAAAGTATTAAAATAAAAAGTTATTCTATGTAAACGGTGCCACACTGGTAGGTCTTAGAAGGCAAAGACGGCATTTTAGCGTTATTGTACATTCAAATACGGAAGAATGGAGGTTTAAAGACTGCCGGGCAAAAAATGTACAGATCAATTTGAATCGTTATTTTAAAAAATACTGCTTTGAAATAATAAGTCGAGAATTCTAATCTATGAAAATTTTTTATCAACTTTGAAAACATGTACAGTGTTTTCGGCTATTCCGTCAACTATTTCAATGCGATATTAAACATATTGAAACATGACAACCATTTATTTCAAATATACGTTTTAGAATAGAAAGTATTCATCAAATTCGTTTTCCACATGTAAAACTTTAAACACAAAACGTGTCCATTTTAAAACTCTGTCTCTATGACCCTTATAAATCGAAGGAAAATTCCTTGGCAAAAGTTAGTTTCAACGTCGACCAGATTGTCTGACATTCACTCCATTGCTCACTTTAAAACAATCCACGTAAAATTTTGTAAGCACTATGCATCAATATCAGATTATTTCTTTCAATTAAGAATTAAGAAGTACACTTTTTTCAGGTAAAATGCCAATAAGAAAGAAACCAAGACTTTGCATGGCTCTACGGACCAAAACAAAAATATGGCACTAAAAGACAATCATTAGCAGAAACCACCAGTGACCCAACGTGTATACCAACACAAACTTTCGCTTATAATTAGAGTCTGAAAATAAAGATGCAACAATAGAATATTCGAGTGTTGCTATAATTTTAAAATCCCAAAAAGATGAAAGTGATACCAATTCATTTGATTCAACGGATTACAATGCAACATCAACGAAACCAGTCAGTCTTACAATTATATCGAGAACATCCCTTGATACTGTTTAAATTTGTAAATAATTATAGTTTAACTTATAAGTCACATAATAATAGGAATTGCGATGTAAGCTTCTTCAAATCTGGACATTGTATGTCCGATTAGAAGTGGCGCAATCAAAATTGCGCTGATTAAATCAGTCACTGAATTGCCCCGTATTACAAAAGATATATATTACTTAATCAATACAAGCATGAATTTTATAATTCAAAATTGCAGCAGTTATAGTTTGTTTTGTTTTAGATTAACTGATAGTTTGTAGAAATTAAGCTATGTAGTATAATTTTAAATGCCTAAACAACTCTTTTAAATTAATTTTATGCTGGTACTCAGTAAACTGATTTAAGAAACTCCTGTCCCTGATTGTTGGTAATTAAGTTTAAAGCCAAAAGTTAACATCAAGTTTGATAGAAAACAGGTTAAATTAAGACAAGCAAATACATTCTACGTGTTCTATCTTAATTTGACAACCTCTTTTCGTTTGCCTGATAATTAAATTTATGTTAAAAACAGTAACACATACATGTATTTATGTAAAGATGTATGTATATTTATGCAATTAAAGATTGGTTATTCATGTGTTTGTTTTTTTCGCCTCATGTATATGCAACATTTGATTAAAAATAATATCATTTGAGAATAAAAAACAACTTTCTAACAAATTGCGCTTTATTTGCATTATTATGTTGTAATATATTCCGCATTGACCCTTTTTAGTTTTTCTCATGTATTTTTAACCTTTTCATCATGCGTTATCGGTGCATCGGCATTTACAAGCGATATATAGGATAAATGAACTCATTTATCATGTTTACAGATTGCGTATGATAATGATTGTTCTAAAAATATTGACCTGTATTAGCAGAAATGTGTGTAAAAACTTTTTGTAAATAAATTCATATTTCAAATGACGTATTGATTTTGTAAAGAGGTTGTGGAAGAAATAGTTCAATTATGAATTATGATGCCAACAAAATTAAACACCTTAAGATATGAGGTGTTCCGTGCAATAGCATTTGTTTCTATATAAGAATGGCTGCAGGGCTTATTATGGACCTTTTTGACGACATATTGCTATTTTGGAAAATTTTGCCTTTTCAAAGTGTGTTATTTACCATTTCCATGTGCGTGAAAAACCTTTTCCTTTGCTCACGAGTCCATACGGTGTGAATTATCCAAGACGTACACGATAAAATCCGAGGCTTGTCCTACTTCTTTCCATTTAGAAACCAACGAGATTTTTTAATAACGGTGTTGTAAACGGTAAAATTAAATCGATCACGGAATAAAAATCCGATATTAATTGGCAAATGGTCTATTGAACAGACTAAAAATTTGCAATATCATGGTAGAAAAAAAATATTTTCAGCTTTATACCCTCGAACCACCTTAAGCAATGATCATACCAATGGAGTTGAATAGTCTACAAATCAATGAACATTTGATGATCGTTTCCTTAAATCGCTCGGCATGTCACATATTTTGATAACCGTGTTACACCGTTTATCTTAATTGACTACCGTTGTCATGGTAATCACGACTGACATTTTGAACTTTGTGAAATGCCTTATATATATGTTTTATAAAGCTTTTTCAAAAATTTAAATTATTCAGATTGGAAATTATTATGTAAATTATGTGCCAAATTAAGAACCAAGTTCTGGCTTTCATATATTTAGGACATCGTTATTAAGATCAAAAGTTAACGAAGGAATCAAACCCGACGAATAGGGTACGAAAAGTGTAATTTAACAAATAGGACATATGTACCAATCGAAGAGAATGCCCATAATTTGGTATTATTCTTGATGTCAATGAGCATGACATAATTTACTTGTACTAGAGACATGCAGCTTCTGTTGTAGTGATGTCAATTTGAAACGATAACTAATTCTAGCACTACCAAAAAAATCAATGTGTGATCTCTGTCTTCAAGTGCAGAAAATGTTTTTCTGTTTGTTGTTAATTGACCAACCCAAACAAATAATGTGTCTATCACATGGCTCGTCAGGCAATAGAAATTCAGAAGTCGCACCGGCATGTTCACATAGAGCTCAGTCAACATAAGTGCAGTTTAATAAATATATTATTATGAATTCAAAACGGAATTTAGCAAATTAAGTTTTTTTTTCAGAAACAGGTTATATTTATTCATCGATTCGTGGTTTCCTTCGGGAACTCCGGTTTCTGTTGACTTTAATACTTACGGCAATTAAATCCGGCCTTCAGAAATATTACGATTGTTGTTATCTTAAAAATGGTGTCAATCAAATGTGGATCCTAAAGAATTCAAAATAACTGATGGAGATTCTTAACTCTAAATCAGTTTCATCTTGTAACAGCATCAAAACATTCGATTTCTCCACACTTTACACTTCTATTCCACATGAACAACTGAAATCGCGATTGGCACAGCTGATTAAACGCAGCTTTTTCCAAAAGAATGGAAAACGCAGGTACAAATATCTAGTAGTCGATTATAACAAGACTTACTTTGTCATCAATGAGTCCAAGAAAAAGAACAAATTTACAGAAGACCAAATAATCGACATGCTCAACTCTCTTATTAACAACATATTTGTTCAGTTTGGTGGACGTGTTTTTCAGCAAACAATAGGAATTCCAATGGGCACTAATTGTGCACCTTTGCTTGCTGATTTGTTTCTTAATTCATATGAAGCAGACTTCTTACAATCTCTTCTAGACAAAAAAGACCGTAGACTAGCTCTCTCTTTCAACCTCACGTTCCGTTATATTGATGATGTCCTTTCACTTAACAATTCTCGATTTGGTGACTATCTCCATCTCATATATCCCCAGGAGCTTAAGATAAAGGACACAACGGAATCTAAGAAGTCTGCTTCATATTTAGATCTACATCTCGAAATTGACTCTCAAGGAAGACTTTCAACAAGGCTCTATGACAAACGTGATGACTTCAACTTACCAATCGTCAACTTTCCCTTCTTGTGTAGCAACATTTCATCCGCGCCAGCTTATGGAGTTTACGTATCTCAATTGATTCGTTACTCCAGAGCGTGCGGGACTTACATCGATTTCCTTTGCAGAGCGACACGTCTGACGCAAAAATTGCCCACACAGGGTTATGTGGCTCCACGGTTGATGTCTTCACTCAAGAAATTTTACGGAAGACATCATATACTTATAGACAAATATGGGATTTCGATCTCTCAGATGAGTGCAGATGTTGGTTTGTCATAGGGTTTTGTTTTGTCTTCCTTTACCGGATTTGACACGCTGACAGGACTATTGGCAACGCGACGGGTGTGCTATAGCAAGCAGGAACTGCTTACTTTTCAGGAGCACCTGAGTTCACTCTTGTTTCGACTGTAGTTCGCGTTGTTGATTAATATTCAATTATTTTGTGTTTCAATGTTTTACATGTTGTCTGTTTTTGTCCCGTTCTTGTTGGTGTTTACTGGTTTTGTCTCTGCCCTTTCGGACTTTTGACATTCGAATATCCCATTGGTACCTCTGCTTCTTCTATACCAAACAACATTTAGGACCATTTAGTGTTTTCACTGCAGAATTACGAGTACATGATATGGTTGATATCGCATTCAGTGTTCTCCTTTTGCGGGTTTACCGACCACCTTCTTTTCAGAGCCGACCACCTTTCCTTTGGATAAGGTGGTCGGTAATTTTCTTACAAAATCTTGGATTTTAGTCAATTTTCATTACTAGTATTAAAATGAAGCCATTGGGTGATTGACACATTAACAGCTCTTAGCCAACTTAAATAAAAACTCATTTGTCTAATTAGGAGACATCTAAGTCTGAACTAATTATAGGTGATTTGCCGACAATGGAGATCTATAGAAGTGAGAACTATTACCCGGTTGGTAAGGGTCTGCAATAATACTAAAACCCAGCTGGTAAGAGGTTTCTCAAAACACCCACCTTACATTTTTGAAAAAAAGGAGAACACTGGCATTGTAGTTGATTGGATAGCTGTCATATTGGTCACGTGACGTTATAATCGGATCCCTTCTCAACGACAAAAAAATAACTAATTTAATGTTAAATCATAAAAGATTTAAAAAAGATTTAATTTTTGAATCTTATAACTTGGTTTGGACTTAAACACCCTTCATTAACGAATTATTGGATGTATAGTTACATATTATAAAATACAAGTATGAATGCAAAACCTGCATTCGCTCATCGGATTTTAAAATCGCATTCCAGATTATGCTATATTAATAATTGACTATTCACGTAGAATTGGAAATGATATTGGCAATACACCTGTAAAGAATATTGATGATGCTGAAAAAGTGGAGCCGCGTAGAAGGTATAAGCTTGGACAAGTCCCAAGTGTTTTTTTTTAGATCCGATCTAGGAAGATCAGCGATTTTGTAAATAATTCAGAACATTGAAGTATTTAGGGAGCAACAAACCGATCTTGATTTACGTTACTAAAACTTCTGTTTGCTTATTTCGAATAAAATAGAAAAATCTGTGACGTACTTTGCCGCTTCAGCCAAAGTCCGTAAACATTTAAAGTTTAACAAACCGTACAGGAACCAATAACTGACTGATCTGTGGAACAACTGGAAAAGAAGTTTATAAATATCAACACGAGAACGGCACGGTGCTTAGCGAGAAGACAATTTGAAAGTGCTCAAATGGTATTCAATAGACGCTTGCGTTTTCACGAGCGAAAATACAAATCAGACTCAAAAAGTGGGAAACCGAATTTAAAACTCTATACACTAACAAAAATCAAAGCAACGACGACAAATTTTTTCAATACCAGAAAGCAGCATAGAAAAGAGTTTTTGAACAATGCTATATCGATAGACGAAGTTCGTTTTGTTGTTTCTCATCTTGAGGACAAAAAAGTCCGGATAGATAATATTTACAACGAGATTTTGAAAAGCGCTCTGCTGTCAGAACTACTGTCTACACTTTTTAGATTTTGTTTTGAGCCTGAAATGGTGCCATCTTTATGAAGAAAGGCAATCATCTGTCCAATTCCGAAAGGTCAAACTTTGGATCCTAGAATTCCTATAAACTACAGGGGTATGAGTTTATTATCTGTGGTTGCGAAGTGTTACAGATCTATCCTGAATAATAGACTGCAAATGTTTTGGAGGAAAACAATGTAGTATTGGAAGAACAAAACAGTTTCAGACGTAAGCAGTCGTGTGAAGACCATGTTTTTACCCAGAACAGTTTACTAAAAGACAGGAAGTCACTTTTTGTAACTTTTGTAGAACTGCAAAAGGCGTTAATTTTGTCAACTGAGATCTTTTACAGTATAAACTTCTACTAAATGGAATACACGAAAATGTATAACGCAATCACAAGTCTATATGTCGATGCCTAATCGTGTGTAAGGATCAGTGATCTTCGTACGAACTGGTTCTAGAGTATATATGGTGTTAGCCAAGGAGATAATCTTTCTCACTTTTTAGACAAGACAGTTCCTATTTTTAGCGGTGTGAGATTTTTCTGTCTCACACCACCCCATGTGAGATAGCCTCGTGCAGTTTCCAAGGGACGTAACTCCATTGTTTACGTCACGCTATGTTTTGTAAACAAATCCACGTTGTACAATTTACGGGTTTAGTGAGAAAAATAATCAAACACCGATGATTAGGGCAAGATAAGGAAATCTCTGACACCCTCGGGTAAGATTTCTTTACATCTGCAACTCGGCAGAGCCTCGTTGCAGACTTGAAATCTTACCCTCGGGGTGTCCAGAGATTTCCTTATCTTGCCCTAACACCGGTGTTAGATTCTTATAGTCTCCGACACTATTTTCTATGTTTATAAACGATCTTGCGATGAAATTAAACAGCTTAATTGTGGCATTCAGCTTAACGATGAAAAATTCAATACTTTTATTTGCATATGACAAAGCTATTTTAGCGGAAAATGAGGCGGATATGCAGCGCTGTCTCGACAAAGTTGACCAGTGTTGTAAATAATAAAGACATAATTTTAACTGTACGAAATCAAAAGTTGTGCACTTTTGCAGAGGAAGAGTCCAACAGAGCAACTTTCCGTTTTAGATCGGTGGTGAAATCTTTGAATACGCTAGTCTTTATAAGTACCTTCGAGTGATTTTTCAAGACAAGATGGACTTTTCTGTGACAGCAGATACTGTCTCTTAGTTCCGTTATATCATGAATCACTAATTCTTAAGGAGTTGGTTTTGACACTTTTGAGAAACTTTATACTTCGTGTGTAATTCCGGTCATGGATAACTGTGCACGTGTTTGAGGATTTAAAACGTTTCATTTCGTTGAAACAGGGATTGGGAAGGAATTTTTACATGTTCAAGGGGCCATTTCTTAATATTTTATATAAATTTTTTAGATGAGAGGGGGTCATTTTCATTTTTGATGTGCCAATGGCCCAAGGCCCCCTGCCTCCCCAATCCCTGTTGAAATGGTACAAAATCGAGCAATTATATATTATAAACATGATAAAGGACTCCAAAGATTTGCTCCCTGTTAATACTTTAAATAGTGAAGTTGGTTGGCTGCAACCCACACAAAGACGGTGATTATGCATGCTTAGAATGTTGGAAATACGTTAAAAATTGAGGACAATAGGCTCACGAAGAAAGTATTTCTATCGAAACAACGGAAACTAAGGTCTGAAGATATGAAGGTGTTTGACAAATTAGACATGAGTTTTACTTATGAAAATATGCTAAGTTGCGATTTGAACCTTGCTTATTTAAATCCTTTGAGGGTGTGTAAAGCAGAATGGAGAGAAGGGGTCGCCAATTCGCCTAAGCTAAGGACATACCTAACATTCAGACATAGTTTTAGAGCTGAACCGTATTTGAGGATGAACCTTAATAATCAGGAACGCTCAACACTTGCACAGTTCCGATGTGCAATTCTACCAATTCACATTGAAACTTGTCGTTAAAGAAATGAAGCCATACACGAACGAAAGTGCACATTGTGCGATGAAGCGACAGTGGAAGACAACAGACACTTCTTGCTCAAATGTAAGGCATTCGATGAACCGCGTCGACAATTGTTCAACTCCAATTACTCAATGAAAACACTAAATTTGTCAGAGACAAACGGCGAGCCGAAATATTTTATATATCGTTTTTTACTACTCGAATATTTTTTTTAAGTGACTGTACTACTCCTTTTTTGTATCTTATGTACTTAATATGTTATTACAGTTAACTTAAACATGTTAAAGTGACTTATAGGTTCAACTGGGCCGGGTGTTTTTTGTATTTTGTTTGTTCGATAAATTGTAATCATGACAACACAAGTCACTACGATAAATGAAATATTTACTTACCAACTTTTCTTTTAAAAATAGTAGGAATAGAATAAAAAAAATAGTTGCTTTTTTAATGTACAGTCAGTGGAATCACAGAGCCGCGGATTACCATCGGATAGAAAGTTATGAAAAAGGTCTAAACATTTTATCTGGGGAGACAATTCACCATCACCAATGTTTAAAAATAGTTATAAAAAGATATATATAAGATAAACAAAATGTACTTACATTTGAAAAATCGGTTGGTTTGGTCTTATAAATACCTTAACGATAACTAGGTTTAAAGCATTAAGTATGTGCAAACTTGAATCATTTACCTTACCTTAAAGTTGGCATTTACAAACATTTAAACGGATCTATTGATTTACAATGAATAGTACTAGAGCATAAATAAAATCTATATGTATGACGCGTCTCATATAGTATTCAAAAGATAGAAGGGGACGTCATGGCGAGATTAGATTTTAACATACCAGCATAATTTTCGGAAAGATGAGTATGTATATATACATTAATGCTTTTGTAGAATGTAAGTGAAAAAGTTGGTTAAATCTGACACATTATTCATATATTGGAAAAAGTGATCTTTGAATTGAAGTAGCAAAAATATTGTTTTGAGCTTTATGTTGTTCTACTGAAATGCCTTTAAAAGACATACACTGAATGCATTTGTAATATAGTGTACCTTGAACCAACGTTTACGCTGATTTATATCCTTGATATTGTTTGGAACAACATGCCAGTACTAATAATTTCACATTGGAAGTTTTCAGGTTTTCCACAATTGAATACTATAAGGACCAGATTATATTATAACGGAAAAATCTTCCAACTTGATTTTATCGAAAAAACGGACATACTGACCCTTTTCAACTTGAAGCAATAACGAACAGAAATGCCTACTGGTAAGCAAAAACATACTGATGTTAAATAATTTCACAAACTGTCTAGTATTAAAACCTTCAATTTTTCAAAAAGCAAAACCAACAAACATAACAATGATAACAAAACGAGTAAATCAACTAAGTGCTACCCAAAATGGATAAATGAATGGGATTTGTGTTCAACAAATAATTTAACTGGTGGAAGCTTTCAAGACATGTATTCCATACATGCCATAAAAAAGTGTAATGGTGTTGGAAAATCAATGTCGTTATGAGCAAATCAAGTATTGTTACCACACGCCATTTAGTATGTAAAACATGGGATCAACCACGTGGGATCAACGGAGGTAGGAATGAGAGATCAGACGCGCGTTTCACACAGCAGGCAGCGTTTCAACACATTTAATCTTAAACGTTTATGTTAAATCCATCCGTGGAAGACAATAATAAGGCAACCGTTTATCATATTTTAGTTCAGATTCTAACAACGAAACAGTTCTGTGACTACTTCTCTTCAAATTAGTGAATGTTGTAATAAATACTATGGTTGATCATTTAATGTCGCTCTGGTGTGACATCTGGAAGGCACATATTTTTTCAACAACACAAAGAAACAATAATTAGAAAAACGATAAAAAATGGAATTAATATGTTCTGAAATTTTGGATTCTTAGAAGTAATTTCTGATCGAGGAAATACTGATTATTGTGTCTTGCATCAGTATACCATCCACAACATTTGGAATCACTATAAGTTTAGCTGGTTTCTGGAAAGACAATGTAATACATTCACTAGTAATGGTTTAAAATTGACAAAAAGTAATTAGGAAACTGTAACATGCCGTGTATATTGAAGAACTGAAATTTCACTATACAAATACATTTATTAAGACCCCAGCTGAAGGAAAATTGACTCGAGAAACTTTGTAGCATTGTTTTGAAAAGTTAACAGTGATACAGAAAAAAAAACTACTTTGAATATTGAATTCATCGTTTACAGGCATTTTTCTGCACACTTGCACACAGAATACCTCAGTGTGAAGGACCTATTTGACCACAATCAGATAGTCCTGTTTCATTGAAACGATATCACATTTACGTACATGTATCGGACAACTTTATTGCTCTCATGCATAGGTATAACGTCAAACAGGGTCGACCTGATCGATGGACGTAAGTCATTTAAAAAGAAGTTCTACTAGAAGGCACCCGCGAATTCGCGGGGAAAGTTGCCTCAACATTTCCTTCGATTAGACCAGGGAAATCAAAGTCAATAATTGATATGAAAAACCTGAATGCTGACAATAATGGACAAACATGTATACATATGCACATAAAATTTTCTTTTTGTTGGTCACCAAGTAGTGTTTCCGTCCATTTTTATATTTCAAGTGGTCTTCAACATTCATTGTTCCTTTGTTTACCACATCACCTCCCGTTATATGTGTCATCATTTTATATTCGTTTATTATCTCCTTGATGTCTATCGCCCCTTAAAAACCATATTTTGCAACTTACTGACTCACTCAAACATTATAATGTACCACTGTTTGCTCATTTACCCGTACCCGTTCTGGGTTTTTTATTGTGCCTAACAAAAATGAAAGGGTGGTAAATTTATGTCAATTTTTGTGCAACGTTTTCGACGGTTTATTTTTGGATGTTTGCGTGATTTTGATTTCTCACGTTTTCGTGTATAGACATGGATGTACGTGCTCTGTTCTTGTCTGTATTTTTTTTTGCCCCGTGTTTCATGTTGGGAAACATATTTCTAGTGTCCTCTTTGCCACTCTCATATAAGAAAGAGGAGGAGCTAAACATGAACTAACTAACCCAGTCACTCATTAAAATCTTGAACCACTGTTTTGCTCATTTACCGTACCGGTACTGTTTTTTATACTCATTTTTTCTAACATAAAAAATGAACTATGATACCCCCTCTCCCTATATTTCTCATTCATGATCATTTCAATTCAAGTCATGTTCCTTTTATCATCTCCTCAATGTTCATCGATATTATGTAACCCCTTCAATTTTGCCTCACATAAAAAATGAAACATATAATACTAATTATATAAACAAAATAAGAATGAAATAAGATAAATTATAGTTTATATGTTTGCACAAAGTTTAAATCTCCCCGCCATCAAAAGGTGAGAGCCATCAAAAGGTGAAAGCGTACGGCAGAGTATATACCACTTTTTGAAACTATTTGCAAAAGTAATTTTAGGCCATTTGAAACTATACCACTATTTGAAACTATTTGCAAAAGTAATTTATTAGGCCATAAACATGATAAACAAAAATAAAAATGTAGATGACCCGATATATAGCCCCCCCCCCCCCCCCAAAAGAAAAAATGAAGAAAAGATTCGTGACACTCAGACATGGGTGAAGAGACCTACAAACATTTTCAACTTTCATGGAGCGATGGGGGACAATGGCTACGTGTAGCATTCTTGTTGTATTTAGAACCTGTATCGATATCTTTACCAAAGTGTTTTAGTGTAGTTTTAGGTGAACTGGTTGACAGTTGCAGTCTACGAAATAAGCACCTGTCCGACAGGTTTTAGCCTGTTAAAATCGTTTCCATCCTGTGAATTTTGGCAGATTTTGTAACATAACTTATATTAAATATTTGAAAATAATGGATTTTGACCTGTAATTTGTAAATCCCAAACGCTAGTTTCTTTGACTGCAGTTGAACATTTCGCTAACTTCTTCTTATTTTTTTACTGTTACGTTTATCATGTTTATTGTTTTATTATTTTTTATATATCTATCTACCTGAAGGGTGCTTCAAACACATACCGTATATACCTGTATCGAGGTTGATCAGTTCGTTTTTTTTTGTGATCATCAGGTAGGGGCTGTTTTAAAAATATTGTAAATAGAATTCGGACCTGAAATTTTTAAATCCCAAACGCTATTTTTTAAACTGCAGTTGAACATTTTACTAACTCTTTTTTTTTTATTGTAACGTTTATTGATCTTTATTGTTCTAATATGAAATAGGCATTACCTAAATGCAAGCACAGCATAATTCTGTAAAATAAATGTAATGTTAACATGTTTAGTGCCATTGTTAACATTGTTTATTGAACGAATAAAAAATATTTTTTTTTCGAATCGATGCAGTCAAATAAGATTTGAAATCATCGTAGTTAATTTTGTTTTGGTTCATTTTCTAGAACGTTCAATTTGGGACGAGATGCTTGGGGCGATTGAACGTTAAATAGAAAAGTAAGAAAAAATCGTAAAAATTTGGTTACTACAAAAAAATGTAGCAACTCATCGTTATCAGAATATTTTTCTCTTTATACATTATTACATAGATAATTTTTGGAATGCGACTAGCAAAATGGGTAATTATTTTCAAATTCACTCCGTTCCTGTAAAATTTGAGAGCCTTTCCGGACCATGAAAAATCAATATCAGCATTAGGCAAATTTCTCGCGCGAAAAAATACCGTAGAGCTCTCCGCTTGAGCGGGCACTTCATGCCCGCTTGCGAGCTGTGCTCGCTATTATTTTTATCTATCTACCTGAAGGGTGCTAAAAATATTGGGGATAGAAACGAAAGTATTGTTAATTTGTAATTTTAAAATCAAACTCGGCAATATTCCGTAATTTTGTTTTACGTTTTGTCCTCCCATATCCCCATCGCAACACAGAAAAGAGACATAATTATTCAATAGTGATAAAGTACACTGTTTATAGTTACTACCTATTATAAAAAGATTGGCAGCGATACATCAATTAGGTCGTTTGTTTCCGTCGTTTCTATATTTACAAAAGCTCTTTTAGTCCATCAGCCAACTCTGAAAAGACGTCACATTTAAAAGTTGAGTGGATACCCCCGTAGACCGATTTTTTATGGTACAAAAATTAAGTATTACATCTAAGCTTCATAATTCCAAATGTTATACTTGTATAAAATATGCGGAAAATAGGTTAAAAATCATTTTTCTGGACCCTCTGGTGAGCAATTGAAAAGTAGTCATTCATTTATTTTCAATAAATTGAATATGGGGTTGAAAACATCAATTACTGTTTTATAAATCTATAGTATGCATAAGGATTATTGACTTAGAAAAAGAGTTTGTATCATAACAATGTCTTAAAAAGATATTTTTTAGAATTAAAATTGCTAATTATTACGTTCAAAATTTCCTTATTTTTACAATTAGCGAATGTCTTCCTATGACTTCGCACGTATCACAGGTAAAATTTACTCGACATTATCCACCTGCATACAATGGTCAACGATTAAAAATATTAAAACCACTAGGATTTAATAAAAACAGCGTTTTACAAAAAAAAATCAGTTTTAAAATCCATGTGCGGATTGTAATGGTTTGACCGATATGGTTTTGTTTTTAAAAATATTAAATGTGAAGGTCACTTTTTCTATTTTTAGAATCAATATTTCTTATGATTTTAAGTCATTTCAATGGTATTTTTTAAAAACCAACTTAAAAGAAGTTATAATACAGAAAAAGAGAATCTTTACATTATTGAAAACAAAGTTAAAACCAATTAATCACGTTTTCTTGTTTTAGGCCTGTTAGACTTTACTTTAGGTCAGGTGTGTTTGACTTTTTTTATTTAAACTATATGAAATATGTTCATTACTTTTTACTTATAACTTATTTATTTTTTATTTCAGTCGACAATTCATATCGTGCTGTCGCCTTAAAACAATGTAACGGTGTCGTTTTGTAAATTTTTTTTTTTTTTTTTCAATTCTATTTTTATTAAATCAAAGAATGGGTGAGGGGGTTGGTGTTTTTCTAAAATAATATAGTGAATCTGAATTTTAATGAAAAATAAATAAGTAACAGAGGTTAGAAATAATCTGAAGAAGGATTTCTGCCATGTAAAATAATGTTGATATTAATACAAAATTTTGTCTCGAGACACCATTATGAAAAAAATGATTGTCTGATCGGAACAACCCCCCCCCCCCTCCCCATTTCGTGGCAATACCGGTACTGGTCAGCTGTATTTAAATAAATAGAAATAGACGCTGTAGCTTATTCTATTGCAAAGGGCGCGTCGATCTTCATGTACCTGCATATACTCTTAACCTTGAAGTGTCAGTTCCCATAGAAAGTTTCGTATCCGTTTGTTCAGTAACTTTGTCCCGAACGATGTCAGAATTTTGTAATTTGTCTATAAAGTATTCTGTTACCAGAAAGTAGTTGAGAAATTCCTTAACTCTATTAAGAAATATAGAGTTAAGTTACATAAAAATTGAGACGGAATACTTAATAACTTTGCAGAGCGACGTTCGATTCAAGAAGACGAACAATCAAAAAGTGAGCCTATGTATGTCGCTTCTGTCTAATGTCACTGGCAACACGCAAAGAATGTCTACAGAAACCTATATCATTAGTGTACAATTATTTCTTTTTTTTGTAATTTCACGAAAAATGGGAAACACTGAAATCAGTTAAGTTAAAAACTACAAAATTAGTAAGCTTACAGTATTCGCATATTAACACAGAATCAGGAGAAGTAGTTTTCTTTGAATTTTCAGAAATTTTGAATGAAGTATAAGACGGGACATATTGTACTCGTGGAGATCTGGACTAGCTATCTCTTTAAACCTCACGTTCCGTTATACTAGTATTGATAATGTCCTTTCACAGTACAATTCTCGATTTGGTGACTTTCTCCATCTCATATATCGTCAGGAACCTGAGATAAGGGACACAACGGATTCTAGGAAGTCTGCTTCATATGTATTTCTACATCTCGTAATTGACTGTCAAGGAAGACTTCAACAAAGCTCTATGACAAACGTGATGACTTCAACTTTCCAATCGTCAACTTTCCCTTTTTGTGCAGCAACATTCCGTCCGCTCTGGCTTATGAAGACTTCGTATCACATTTGATTCGTTACTCCAGAGCTTGCGGCAATAACATCGATAGATAGATAGATTCATTGATAGAGCGTCACGTTTGACACAGAAATGGCTAACACAGGGTTATGTTGCTCCACGGTTGCTGTCTTCACTCAAGAAATTGTAAGGTAGACACCGTGCACTCGTATACTAGACAATCTCTCAAATGAGTGCAGATGTTGGTTTGTCTAAAAAATTGATTTGACTTCCTTTACCGGATTTGACACACTGAATTGGAAATGAGTAACACGACGGGTGTGCTATAGCAGACAGAAACCGCCTTTTACTCTTCCGGAGCACCTGAGTTCACTCTTGTTACGACTTGAGTTTGCGTTGTTGATTTCCGATCGGTTGATTTTGTGTTTTGTGTTTCTTCGTGCTGTTCTTGTTCATGTTTTCTGGTTTTGACGTTGCCCTTTTGGACTTTTGGCACTCGAATGCGCCATTGGTGCCTCTTTGCTTCTTTCAATTCATTCGTCGGTTAGCACAATCTGTAACTTCAATGGTCTGGTGATTTCAACTTCGTTTTGTAAACTTCTTTTTTGGGGAAAAATTGACCAAACTCTACGTGATTGCTCAGCAACATAAAAACGTTCACAATAAAAAGGCATCTTTTTCAAAATATATTTTTAGCAAGAAAAATAGTTACGATTGGAATGAGAGTTAGAAGACGGTTACGGCAACAACTGCCAACAATGAAGAAACTAAATATGGATCTGCATAATATTTACAAATATACTACCGGTATTATATAATAGTAGTAAATTCAAAAGGCAAACCAAACATAACAGAGAGTCAAATAAATTGAAAAAAAAAGTTCCATATAGAAACTTAATTAATTGGCTAGCAGATTTCCTCGATTACAGTTACTTTGTATCCCTTTTGTAACTAAGTACAACGAACGGTTAAACAAGCAGCGCCATTATTGTATACATGTTGTATGCTGACTTGCAAAATGATCCAAAATGCACATGTACATGTAATTATGGCAACTTTTAAACGACAATAAAGACTAAAGTTCTTATGTTCTGATACTATAGTTTCAAAATGGTCAAATATATAAACTAAAATTGAAAAAAAAATATAATGAAACACGTTATTTTGATCATTCGTATTTAATCATGGAAAAAATATAGATTTCAGCTGACTGGGACCACATTCATAAATACCGAAAACTTTCAACCGGTACCACAAATATTCTAATGGATTGTTTTATTTAATACGTAATGTTGTATGTAGATTCTCTCCACAAAATATTCCACCTAGCTATCTTATTTTTTAGGAAATAAAAAAAGAAAATGAAAAAAACTCATTTTTAGTCATTCCATGTATTTTCTCCCTTTAAGATTTCTTTGAGTGAAAATTTTTACTAACTTTTGTCTGGCGTTGGTTGTCTAGACAACATTTAATATGTTTAAAGTTCTCTTTTTAATAATATTGTAGTAGACTTAGTATAATAGAATGTTATATAAGGGTTGAAAATTTTTGACAGTTTATGGTACCCCTAAAGGGGCCTCTGTTATACCAGTTTCCGCATCTTTTTGCAAAGTATAACAAGTTGCAAAATAAAGTTCACATGTTTGTCTTTTGATTTCTGCAATAAAAAATCGGTCTACAGGGGTATCCACTCAAATTATTTTTTTCCGGACCTGGCTGATGGACTATTTGCAATGTACATACTTTCACTTTTCACTCGGTGGCTATATTCGGATTCTCAATCTTCGGATTCCCATCAAGACAATATGGCCGCGACCAGTAGATTATGTGTTCCGCTTCGGATTATATTTTAGTCAGTGTAGCATATCTTGCGTAACTTTAGCGTATAATTGGATTGCGAAAATTTACTTAATTGAATAAAGTTTTAAAGGACAAAAATACTAATCGGACACCAAAAATAAGTTAATCATGCAAAAAAGTTGTACACAGCATCTTCGTATTTCATGCTTTTATTTGGCGGTGTTTTAAAGCAACAATGCGATTCAACTAGATCATGTAGCGTACTTTATCAGGTTGTGCACATATTTAAGCGTACTTTCTTTATAAATTTTGACTGCAAAATGTTAATTCATTGAAGATAGTTTATTATTATCACCACGTGATTATCACAGACAGAAATATAGGTCAATCAGACACACACAATTCAAGCATTTTATTGATTTTTAGAAAATGACAAAATAGCCACATTGGGTCATTCGTCTGTCTTGATCTAGGTCATTTTAATAAGGATGAATAATTTTATGTATTTCTCACATAGCTATTGCGGGATCCGGAAAAATAAACTTATTTGTCACAAGTTATTGGTTGTTCGAAAATGTTATCATTGCTTGACAATTTTGTCGATTCACCACACAGAGACCAAAGTCGCCACACTTGTTTATGTTTATAACAAAAACTAACCATGTGGTAGAATGTGGAAGGAATCAAAATCCGAACATAATAAAAAGTCTATTCATTTAATAATATAGAAGTGATTTTGATCCCACCACATTTCATATGTATATAACAGTGGTTTGCACCGGTCTGTTATACAAAAGTTCGGGGAAAACTAACTCACTTTTTCAATGTAATAAAACACTAATTAAGGTTCCAAATGTTAATTATTCATTAAATACATATGGAAAATCCACATAAAATAATACAATGAAGACGGCTTTCCGTAATAAAGTATAAATTACAATTCACTTGAAAAAACGTACGACGTCCGTATAATTATAATGCTGGATTCCAATTACCCTCCCCATATTCAAAACATCGAAATTGCATAAGAATTTACAATAGATTAATTACACATTCTAAATAGACAAAAGAGGATTAAGACCAGGGATGTCCGAAACAATTTATTTAATCCCTGTTAGGACTTAACAACATTGAACAATTAGACCTGGAAACATAAAAAAATTACTCGGCTAGGAAAGGAACCAACAGATTAAATAAATTAAAGATAATTGATATAATTTATAAAGGCTTAATATTTAACTAAATTTATAAGTCCAAAATATCAGATACAATACACGAATTTTTTCTACTGTCACATGAAACCGCCACAGTGGCAGTACTGCATTCTAGTTTCAACACGATTATATATATAACTGCATTGATCTATGGAAAACGTTTTGTTTAGAAAGGACCATTTTGTTGCCGTACTAAACCATGTTAGATGTAACCCTAGTTATACTGTTACATATCAAACGTTTTCAAACGTCACGTATCAAAACAATTTTTTTCATTATTATGTCACCTGCAAGGTGTTGCAGTAGCGACATATAGTCCTTTTGAAAAAGTATTTTCCGGACTTGCGGACCTGAGAAATCTTTTAATTATGCACTACAGGTTTACGACTTCCGGGTAGGCCTCGTTATTGTAAATATGTTGAAATTAACTACATTCGTCAACTCGTTAAAACATTTTAAAATCTGTCTGCCAAAGTCCTAAACTACTAAATCATACGTTAACATAAACGACTTCACTCCAAACCGGTTTATTTGAATCGGGAAGGAGAAATTACGGCAAAAACGGCTAGGGATAACTTGATGTTTTCCTTTAGCTCAACGTTGATCACATCATGTGGCCGACCCACAAAGGGAAACTACTCTTGCAAAAATGATAATAAAAGAATCGGAATCGGAATTCCGGATGACTTTTTAAAAAGGGCTATATGGGTCACTTTGGCACTATCCATCGTCTTGCGCCCTGCATCCTGTGGCGTCACAAAAAAATCCGTCGCATTTGTTTTGGGGAACTACACGCAGCAGGCTCTTGAAACTTTATACTTCTATGCAGTTTCGTCCTCAAGTATACGATATGGTGTATAGCGATCTTATGCCCGAAAATTAACTACTTCCTGTTTGATGAATACATAAGATTTTATATACAAAGGACTTGAATGCAGATTTTTTTGTCTTTTTGCTGAGCAACTGGTCAAGCAACAGGCTCTTAACACTTTGCATGCAGCTTGATCATAATAGTACTATATAGTGTTCATACCCGAAAATTCACTACTTCCTTTTTGACGAGTCCTTAATTAAGATTTTAAAATAATGAACTTTTTCGTTGCACTTCAGTCCGGGCTACATGCAGCAAGCAGATTTTAAACCCATAATTCATCTACTTTCTGTTTCCTAAAAAACATAGACACGCAGGCGACATATGCCTTCAGGGGAAAGCTTGGTCCAGTCTGGTTTAAATACCACGCTATTGATCACTAGCCGATCACCTCTCAGCTGGTGTTCGAGTCCCGTTTGTATTTAACAAAAAAGGGACTTCCCCAACTGTAAGTGATTAGGTTTGTCAGTTACCTACCCAAGGTCGGTGGTTTCCTCCGGGTACTCCGGTTTCCTCCACCATTAAAACTGACCGCCCTACATGGCCCAGGTGCGTCGATAAAGAGCGTTAAACACCAACACACCCACACCCACCCATTATTTGTGGACATAAAATCTTCCAAATCATTAATGTATAACGAGAACAGCAGGGGAGATTGATTTTCTCATTGTCGTACGCCAACATTACATGGAAAATAATCCGAGTATGTTTCGCCATTAAATATTCGAGATTTGATATTACTATACATATTAACTATCACTGCATACATTTTATTTATATTACGTTTATCTATGTTTACGCATATTAAATAATATAAACGTCGATTATAATGTTGGTCAAGCTTATTTCTTATTGATTGTGATATTTGTCATAAAGAAGCAAAGGTGTACCAAATGGGCAATCAAATATCATTCATACAAAAAGACAAAGAAAATCAGTAGACACAAAATAAGCACAACAAAATAAACCACAACACATAAGAAACAAAACCGCAGGCAGCAACGTGAACTCAAGTCAAAACGAGAGCACGCAGTTCATAGCACGCCTGTTACGCTGCCAATTATCGATTTAGTGTGGGTCTCCTTCGAAATGGGTGACAATACAAGCCTTTTTGTCAAACCAACATCCGCGCTCATTAGAGATAAAATTCCCGTATTGGAAATGGTCGATATCCTCGGCACTTCATTTGGCTTCACTGTTTGAACGTTTTGGTTATAGTATGTTTGGTTTTCGATCTTCCAATATTTTGAGTGCTGCTGATGAGAGGTTACACCTTGAAATATCGATATATAGCATTAACAAATAAACCGTTTTATACCTGCTTTTTTGTATTGTATTTTGTCTACAGGCACACGATGTCTCCTGTAAAATTTCTTGAGAGAAGACAACAACCTGGGAGCAACATAACCCTGTGTTAACTATTTACCTTTCAGACATGACGCTCTATCAAAGACGTCACAATACACTCCACACGCTCTGGAATAACGAATAAATTTTGAAAAGTAAACTTCACTGGCTGGAGCGGACGGAATGTTGTTACACAAAAAAGGAAAGTTGAAGTCATCACGTTTGTCATAAAGCTTTGTACAAAGCCTTCCTAGTGTGTCAATTTCAAGATAAAAATCAAAATAAGAAGCAGTCCCCCTTTAATCTGTAATATATTTTTCTCAACTTCATGGGGATATATATGAGATGTATGGGGATTGTTTAGTGAAAAGACACCATCAATATAACGAAATGTGCGATTAAAGGATAAAGATCTGCGAACCGTTTTGTCTAGAAGTGATTGGAAGAAGTCCGCTTCATATAAATGAAGAATCAAATCGGCAAGCAATTGTGTACAGTTCGTGGCCTCTGGGATGCCAATTTTCTGGTGAAAAACACTTCCACAACACTGCACAAATATGTTATCGATAAGAGAGTTGAACATTTCTATCATTTGATTTTCTTCATTTGTTGAAGGTATAATTGACTACCAGAAATTTGTAATTGACTACCAGATACTTTTAAATCATATGTTTACCATGAAAAAGGTAATAAGAAATCTTACATTGTTTTTTTTTGTCGGCTGGCATGAATGGTGGCCGGAAGAAATCTTAATAACAACAAAGTTGCAAAAAAGATATTTAGTGAAATATTGAAAATGAATAAAATAGAAGGCGTAGACATTGATTGAAGCAAATTTAAAAAAAAATCAAACTTACCTACATGTACTAGACGAGGAAGTTGAGATACACAAAATCATGAGATTTCAATAGGGAAGTTTTTTTTTACACTTAAATAGTATTTATTAATGGACAAATAATTTAATCCAAAATAACTGGAAGGAAGTTATAAATTTGTAAAATTCATGTTACTATATATCAACTTTTATATACAGTTGTACATGTAATATTGTCAACAGCAAAATATATAATTAAGAATATAAAGAATCACTGAGAAGTTTTAACGCCAGAGTATTTTCGTTTATTAAAGCATGAACACCCCATCCCCCCAAAAAAACTATACACATATGTTTGCGTCTGTTTCTTTATCGTCTACAAGAATACGCCAATAGTTGTCGTATCGTACGTACTTTTTGTTGCAATAATTAGAAATATGTGGCGGATCCATAAATTTTCAAACGGGGGACCTCTTGCTTCATACAGTTCCTAACCAAAGGGGGGCGGTACGCCGGTCCTAGATCCGCCTTTGGAAATGCATGGTTAATTAAAAAGCGGTCGTCCATTTAGACGGGTTTGGACGTTGGAGCAAAGATTGCTTTGAGACGTTGTGCTATTGTTAACGTCACTGACGGTGTATTCCCGACAAGAAAAAAACAAGCCTTGGCACTGAGGCGATATTCTGTAATTTTTGTCATGGCACTGAAAGAGTAAAAAAAAGCTTGCAAGGTGGAGACATTTAATTCATTGATGCAATCATAAGACCAAAATTTAGTCTCGGAGAAAAAAAAAAGTCTTTTGATTTCAATTAAATAATTTTTTATTCTATTGCATGCTTACATCTGATTTGTCAGTTCCAACGTAGGCAAAACATGTTATACATCATAACATGGATACCTGTCACGTGACGTACCTATACTATTTGAATTCAAATAGTTCATAACGTTGCTGTCGTCAAAATGAATTGCAGCGCTATCAAATTTCATTTAAAAATATTAAAATTGTAGAAAAATACTTCTAATTTTGGTACATATTAAACTATTAAAAACCGGTTGTAAGGCCTAAACAGACCAAAACCATTTTATAACGCATATATATTCCAAATTTAACCGTATTCTAAAAAAAAATACAAACGAAAACTAATATATAAAATAAAATATGAAACATTAAGAAGAATTGGCGAATAGCCACAAAGGAATAGTCCAATGTCCAAAGACTAACGTCTTTAACGTCAATTATATCATAGGGAGAGATTGAGAGTGCTATGATCGACAAATCCAGTATGTGATATACCGATAAACAACCAAGTTCATGGTATGAATCAAAGTCCCGTATAAAACTTTCACGTTTCGGGCATTCCGTTTTTCACGTACTCTGTACAGGACAAATAAACTTATTTCTCGAGCTATTGAGTTGAATGGTGGTGGACGTTCTGCTTTGACAACTTAATTGACATTTAACGCATTTTGTAAACCTATACAATTGTAATGCAATACATTTTAAATTACATTTTTTTAGGTTGAAAATGAAATTTTATTTCCTAATATTATATTTATAAATGCCAATTTTAAGAAATACCTCTTTGGTCTGTACTTGTATTGTCTGGCTCGTTTTAGACCTTACGGGTATACTTGTACTGTCCGTACCGAACGCGTACGGTCTGAATATCTGTACGGTCTAGAACAATAAGTATCGTATTATCATAATGTTTACAATGGAAATGATGAAATTATTTATAAGCATTATTGACAGCTTATTTCAACACCCTTTATACTTTTAATACAACAGGAGGGGTTCGAGGGGTTCTGACTACCTACCCCCCACCTCTTGGAAAAAATGAAAAACATAGGTAAAAACAACCAAATATTTGTTTATAAGCACAGAAATTATGATTCTTTACCCTTTGACAGAATATACAACAACTTAATAAGCGAAAAACTACATGTTAAATTTTGCAAACAAATACTTGGCGTCAATACAAAAGCTACAAATTATGCAATGCTATCAGAAATCAGTCGCTTCCCGTTGTACTACCGGTATGACATTGTTAAGTCTATGCTAAACTATTGGCAAAAATTGGAACATGACATAGATGAATATCCACTCTTACAAAACACCTTCTCCCACTCCCAAAAAATACATAATCAAAGGAAATCATCTTGGTATGGAGCGTTAAATTTAAAAATAAAAAACACACCCAACTTCTGTCTTCAGGGACAAAATAAGTTAACAAAAACACTGCATAGAAAGTCACGTTCGAGATGCTTTTATAGCAGAATGGAGAAATAAGCGGGAACAAAATAAAGAAGGAAAACTTAGAACATATGTCAAGTTTGGGCTTGAGAAATATTTAGATAAAATTTTAAAAAATGAGCGAAGGAGGGGGTGACCAGAATAAGAATATCATCCCATCATCTTCATATCGAAAAGGGTAGATACCAGGGTGTCCCTCCAGACCAACGGCTATGCCAGAAATGTGAAAAAGACCTTAATGTTCTGCATCGGACGCGAGGTGGTTTGCTCTCTATTATAAGATATAACAGAGAACATATCCATACAACCACCGTCCCTTGGCGTCTGTTGCAGATAATCAATGTCTCCGCTCAGTTGTAACGAACTATTTTGCTTCCTTAACCATTTATTAATTCATACAAGTAATTTGGATTATTATGTTTTTAAATGCCTTGATGTTATTCTCTAGACGCGAGGTGGAATGCTTTTTGTTATGATTAAACAGAAATGTAACAGAGAACATATCCATACAAGCACCGTCCCCTGTCCCAACTCAACTACTACATGTACTAGTGTAACCTTGTTATCTTGCGATTCTACACCAGTCACGAGAGGGTATACTCTTGTCTATGAAATGTGGCTGGAGTTTATCCCTAAGCACCGTCCCTTGGTGACTCTTGTAGAATTGTAGGGGGTGTCACGTACGGCCCTGTATTTTTGATCTTTAGAGTATTTTCTATCCTTACAAGTTTATTTAATGTTACTTACCAAGTACATGAAGAAAATGTTGCACACAACATAAGAGGCTTTAGCATAAGAAAACAAGTGAACGAATCAGGCTCCTGGGAGCCTCTTGTTTTAATAATTCGCCGTTAGTCTATGAAGTTTGAGTTACTTTCTGCTACAAACTTTATCAGCAAAGCTCATCGTTTGTAATGTTTTTGTTCAGCAATTACTATTGACAAAGAAATTCAAAGTTTGTTGAGGTGGGTTGACCTCTTTATTTTGAATATCTTTGCTTTAAGAAAGCAATAAATAACTTTAATTACCAGGAGAATTCACCTAACCCCCTACGAACAAAGCATACATAAGAATAAATAGACATGAAATAAAACATGTCATCAGAACTATCATTTGCGGTTTTCTTTAAGAAGTTAAATGTAACAAATTAGTACAACAACCAGCACAAGTTATTTATAACGATAAAAAACGCAAATAAACTACATGTATATATGTATGAAAAAATACCGAAACCGCCAACAAAACACAGATTTTCAGTGTAACAGAAATGTTATGAGGCAACTGTGTAGATAAAAGATGCTCAAAATGATTACTCTCTTCTTTTAACCTTGGTATAATGCTTTCAACTGCAGAAATCTGAGCATCGCCCAAGTTGGCACTCCACGATAGGTGGGGAAATGGGAGCAAAAGAGTGTGACCTTCAATGATATATTTTTCTATGAGGCTCCTCGTGCGATTTTTGATTATGGATACTATTGGATTATATTTTGCCTCGATTGTTTATTTTTGGATTACCAAATAAACTGAATTTTGGATTACCTCAAGGCAAAAAAAAAGAAAAAAAGAAGGGATTATTGCATTACCAGATGCCAACCCCATTAGAAGCCTCTTCTACCAAGAATACCGCTTATGTGCACTCTAGGCACCTTTAGTGTGTTACCACTGTTCACCTCTTGTTGAAGACCCTCTTGCGACATCAAAATGAAGACAGAAATAAAAAACTTGAGTTTTTTATGCATTGTGTACGTTTTTGTAACACGTACAATCACTCAATATCCTTCATTTTTAGAGCAGATTTATTGATTACTGTATAAAATGTTGCAATTGGAAAAGAGGTGGGTATTTACACAAACTATTCGAACGACTACCGAGATTTACAATGACCACTGATCATCATGGGCCAACATTTGTGGATGCAGTGCCACGCTTCATGCAGGTAAAAGACGCCTTTGTGGACCGCCAAATAATGCACCACATACGCTAAATTTTCCGCCCCAACCTACCTCTCCCATTTTTCCTGTGGTTCTTCAAAATTTGCTGATCCTTTGTTTCCCATCCCACCCCCATATTTCATTTGATCATCTTCATTTTATGTTCATTTTATAATCTAGCATATATAGTGTTGCAAGGGCGTAAAACATCAAGTCACTCACTATAATTCACAAATACATAATACAAATACCAAAACGGATGTAACATGTATAAAAACGGTGAATTTGGTTATGCTGTATATCGATATTTTAAGGACTAGGTTCTCATCGACAGCATTTGAATCAAAAACATTGGAAGGTAAAAACATTAGTTTCAAATGAAAAGTGCTCAAAGCCAAAAAGTTTAAACAGGGATGCCAATCGATGATATAAACCATGTGCAGTACAAGGAAATAATCCTGGTGTTCAAAACAATTTAGAATTTAACAATCGAAAATTTCAATAACAAATAAATATTAGAAATTTAATGGTAAGTTCGTGTCAAACGTGCCCGAACCATTAAAGAAGTAATGTCAGATCGGCAGACTAATTGTCATACCACATGTTGATGCTGATAGCAATCGCTGTTCTCCCTCCACTGGAGAAAAAATTCTATATCAAGCTTCATCTCAAACCTGTCATTAGTTTATAGTTCTTGTAAAGTATTTTACAATAAGCCAGCTTTAAACGCTAAGGTCATTTTTTACGCGTTAAAAACAAATTCAACGCGTTACAAACAAATTTAACGCGTTAAAAGTGAAATACGCTACTTTTAACGCATTAAATATACTTTTAACGCGGCGATAAAATAACCTTCAGCGCGTTAAAATTACTTTTAACGCGTTAGTAAAGGTTTTATCGCGTTAAAAGTACTTTATACAATCTAAATGTTGTTTTAACGCGGAAAAACAAAATGCCAGTAGCTTTCATTAACGCGTTAAATATTTTATTTATGACATCCGTGGCCAGAGAAGTGTTCTATTTTAACGCAATAAACGTTAAATTGCACTTACGGGATAAATTTCCTCACTAATTTTATCTTGTGAAAGTTTATTGTCCACTTACGCGATAAATATATGTATTAACGCGTTAAAACTTATTTTAACGCGTTAAAACTGATTTTAACGCGTTAAAATTGATTTTAACACCGTTTTTGACATGAACGGCCTTTCATATTTCTCAAACGTGGTACAACTGCTATAAACGTAACGAACCGCATCATCCCGTAAGTATCGTTTGCACGACACAAAACCCATTAACCCAAATAAAGACATACTTATTTGAACGCAGTAGAATTTACCTTAAACGTAGAAATACCAAATGAACTTGTGCGACGTGGGGAATTCTTCCCTAGGAAATAGGATTTACCACGTTATAAATAGTGTTTTATGGTATTGTTACGAACGTTTCTTATCCAGTTTTCGAACGTTTTTGTTAAGTTTCTAACTGTTCCAGAAAATTAAAACGAATTCATGAGATGTGGTGTTTTATTCCATCAAACATGCTGCAGAGTGAGATGAAGATTTAATTTTACAATAATGAATACTAGTACGTTACGATTTAGGGGTAAAACTTGCTATTCGTACACAGGAAAAATAGCTACGAATGCTTTCATCCGTAAACCATCCGTAATTCATCCGAAAATGTACGGATGAATACGATAAAAAAAGGAGCACATGGACGTTTTTCATCCGTATATAATTATCCGTACGTAATACGGATGGTTTACGGATGGAATTCATTCGTATCATTTAAAATATTCTGTAGTTTTGTTTCTAAATGATTGAAGTCATAACAATTTATTTAATTTAAGAGGGTTTTGGGAAATTTTTCTGTGATAATGGTATTTTCATGATACGGATGAAAAACGATGATATACATGTACGAATGTTTTACGGATGGTTTGAGCTACGGATGAAAAACGGATGGAATAATATTCATCCGTAAATGTTCTTCCGGTTTACGGATAGTTCATTACGGATAAAATTCAGACGTTCATGAAATAACCGTTTTATGGATAAATAACCGTTTTACATCCATAGCTATTTTTCCTGTGTAGTAAAACGTAATCAAAGCATTGAAAACGAAAACGAAACACATGCCATGTACAACATAGACACCATTAACAAATGACGACAATTTTAACTAAGATGTGACTTTTTGAAACATGCTAAAACCTAGACTTCGAAACGTGATACTGTTACAGAGAATTTAAATGGATGCATCCGTCAACACAGTTTTCGTCTGGCTACAAAAATATTCTGTACTATATTTTTTTCGTGACATCCTTGTACTTAAAAAAATAGTAAAGTACTTTTGTTTAAGTATCATTCAAGAACATTAATGTTTCAAAAGATACCATATTTAAAGAAATTTGTGTATTTAACTTACAGCGTAAAACGTTATATGTATCCGTCTCCTTTTATATAGACATACGTGTGTCTCTATGAAATCAACACTTAAAAAGTGTAAATATTACCCCTTAAACATAATATTCATGTCACATGAATGCCATATACATGCACTAAATTAAATAGTTCGGCAATATGATATAAGATGCCAAATTAAAGTGTTCTTGAATGTTTGTATATGATATAGAGCGGATTTTTTTCCATATAAGAAAATAATAAACAAAGAAAACGATAAAAATCTTTGGAATTTATAATACTGTGGTTTCATTATTTTTCATCGGGTATCAATTTTTGTGGTTTTCGTGGGTGGCCTTTACCCACAAATATTGATACTCCACGAAAAGGAAATTGTACATTGATCTTTATTCTATAGTCTTCAAAACCACGAATTTAAGAATACACGAACTGATCCTTTTTCACCAAACCACGAAATTTGATACCAACGAAAATAAATGAACCCACAGTATGGGAAAGGCATTGCCTAGATGCGAGCACAGCACATGCAGCTTAAATATAATTGATCAGTTTTGTATCTAGAATATATTTTGAGTTGAAAAAGGCTTCCCCCCATACAACATGAAAAGGCACAGATGGATACTCTTTTTGCCCTCATATGACGGAGTTCCGCGTATCAATTATATAATAAAATTGTTTAAAATTCTCAAAGACCCCATTCCCGAAAAGATGTGGAAACTTTTGATGAAAATCTCTTCTTAAAAACGAGCGCTGTGCGTTTCCGAGTCACCCAGATGAAATGTTTTGATTGATGATTGATCATTATTTTGAGCAGAAGACACAATGCTTTGAATATTAAGCGTTTTTATCTTGATAACATAGTTTTTATGAACGAATGAACAGTTTGATTTTGATCGAAGTAGTCAAATAGGATGTTATTTTTATTTTGATCAGTTCATTTTCTAGAACGTTCAGTTAAGGACAAGGTGCTTGGGGCGAATAAGTATTAACTATGAGAAGCATATCCGGACGAAAAAAAAATCAATATCAGCATTAGGCAAATTTTTCGCGGGAACTTGCTGTAGAGCTCTCCGCTCTCGCGGGCACTTCGTGCCCGCTACGAGCTGCGCTTGCTATAAACCGTTTGATAAGACAGCAGCCATTAAAAAAAAACTTCAGTTTTCGGTAAATAGTATGACATACGGCGAAATTCAACTTTTTATATTAGAAAAACTACTCTACTTCAATTTAGTTTTGTCCTTGCATTCCAGAGTGGTCATGTTTATTCATTTTCCGGTTCCCGTATTTTTAGGCTCTTACTTCAAGGTCGAATAAAAGAATAGTTACTTTCAAAATGAAACTGCAAACTGGAGAGGGATTTATACAAAACTGTATCAGTTCTAGTAATCTAGATTTCATTTGACCTATCAATCAATCAAAATTTTATAAAATTGACCTTTCAAATGGGAGAAAATAGTAAAACTTTTTCGACGTTTTTATAGAAAAGTTCTTACCATAAACATATTTTCATTACTTTCCTCGCTTATATTTCGCCATTTCCAATTAGTTTTTGTTTTAAACGTAGTTTTATTTGGCATGGGCAAATTCTCCTATGTTCCACATTTTGACATCTTTTTCATTCTGTGCATTAATTGGTCAATGGACAAAAACAAAGGTAAACATAACACTAAAATATCCCCACTGGTCAATGCTTCTCGGGGGAAAATTGGTGTCCTTTATACCTTAACATTTATCTAATATTGATGCAATTTTTTTACCGCCCATTTTCAAGTTAGTCTTTTTTTAGTTATTTCTTAAAAAGCACGTGTTTGTGGTCGTAGTTATTTATATACTCTCAAAAACCATTGGTCAAAAGTTTGATGTAAACATTCTGGCACATATTCCATATTCTTTCGTTTTAATATTATCCTTAAAAGGTAGATTCCTCGACCTATGAAATAAATGAGAACGAGGATATGACTCATATGTTTAAACGCAAACTGCAATTTATGTTAGTGAGCTGTATGGGAATTTCACCAGCAGCTCTAGAACCCAAACATTGGAAAACCACAATTGAAAAATGTTTAAAATGCATTTAAAATACAAGAATTTGGAATCTTTTAACATCTCTCATAATTATGTCAGGCTACTGAAGAATGCTGCTATATGTTTATACATATATATTTTCTCTTTCTTAAATATTCAAGCTACATGTATTTGATATAAAATGTAAAGTTATATATTATAAAGCGAAATATATACTCCTGTCATTTAAAATACTCAACTAATTTTTTTGCGAGTTACATGTAATAGACATTTTCCGCTCTAGTAACTAAAAGTTACGACTTTTGTAGTAAAAACATTCAAATTCAGTCAAATTAAATTGGAGATAAAATCTCATTCTGTATTTCAGTGTTACATCGCAAACAATAAACAATATGTTTCATGATGGTAGATAGTTTCGTTTCTGGTTGCAGAGGTTTCTTATGAATAGACCGATTGTAAAGACTTGCTGAATAACAATGCATTCTTAGTTTTGATGTTTTATTGTTTTTATCAATTTGAGCTCTTAAGCCCTGAATATTGTTGTACAGACTCCTGTATACCAGTATCGTGTGTGTTTGAGTTAAGACAAAATTATACAAACATGTAGACAATTCAATGATTATTTAGCTTTTACTTATTCGTCATTTTTGTCACGTAGATGTATTAACAGTGACACCTTGTCTTTTTGCTTGTGTTTTTTGTGTGTGTTGGAAAGTCCCTTTTTGTAATTATAACAGAACAATTAACATTCTATACATCGGTCATTGACGAATCGATCTGAAAACCGTCATGGTCACGAACTAGATTGTGTATTGTCTTAATTTACCAGATATACTAGACACGTAGATTATCTATTCCAGAGCCTGTGAGATAAGTTTTTGAAAATATTCTTTAACTACATGAAGTAAAGTACAGAATAGCGTAAAATTTGAGCAATCAAAGGTTTTCCATTTTTTCTTTTGACATTCGAAGGTGAATAACCTTCTAATCTTACAATTTTTACTCTGTTTCAAAATTTCTGAGTAGGTAGACCTTGAGTGCTGGTCACTTTTGTTTGCCATCAGACTTAAATCAAAGCGCTAAAGCGTTTAAAGGCAGAGCTAAATCTAAGCACTAAAAATAAATAACGATCTGTGTTTCATAAACTTGAAAATTTGTTTGTTTCCACCGCACACTTACACATTTGTTAAGAAATCTGTAATTAAGCTCCGCCCACTTGATCAAAGGTCAAAGGTCAATAATGCTTAAGTAAACGCCAACGAGTATTGATACACGATATGTAGTGCACATTTATATCGCATTTATGTTGGGGTATAAATATGTACCTCTTATTTTAGAAATTCTGTATAACATTTAAAATACAATAAACGATTAATGTTCTGTAATAGATCCTCTGGTAGCAATATTGACTGACCGATTTACCCTGTCTAGACGGAAAAAACCGCGAAAATCAGATAGCTATATGACTCTATAAGGCTCTGCCTAAAAACCTGTCACCTTTTCTGAATTCATAGCAACAAACTGCACTTTACCCCTATGTTCTATTTTTAGCAACGGTTGCCATGTTGAACGACCAATCAAAAATCCCAACATCAGCCAAGTACACTTATTGCAAATAAACAACTGCATGCATACAAAATTTAGTTCAAATTTGACTTAAGGTGTCAGAGGACTTAACGTTTTCAATGTTATGGGAAAATTCTCTGAAAATGCCCAATTTCGGCGTTCTAAGCGGAATAACCCGTAAAGAAAAGGGACCTACAACGTTGGCCCATTTACATATTTTGTAGATGATGATGAGCAACAGATTTCATTCAAGTCACCAGAAAGAAATAGCCGATCGTTTGTTTTGTTGTTTGTTTTATTTCCAGTCAACATTATTGCAATGATAATCAGGACATAACTAATTGAACTACAATGCTGAATACTGGTTGAGCATACTCCCACTGGGAGAGAAAAACGGTGAAGGGGTGGAAAGAAGTAAAATTGGCACCAATGGGGGGCATTCGATTGTCAAAGTTCAAAAAGGAAACGACAAAACTAGTAAACACGAACGAGAACAGCAAGAAGAAACACAAAACATAAAACAAGAGTTAACACTTAAGTATGTCTCGCCTGCCGACACCATCAGAAACAATATTTCTTTCTTACAGTTTCTGAGATCTAAAGGTTTTTTAGAGAACTTAAACATTGCTTATATATGCAATGAAAATAATCAAAGTCACTTAACCGGAAAATCAAGGTCATTGTCAAAAGATTGTGATTTAAATGTGCTAAGCTGTTACCGGGACATATGCATATCAAGTTTCATCAAACTAGGATTTTTGAGTTTTTGAGATCCGGAGGTGCTCGCAAAACCTTACCATTGCTATTATATGTATTGAAAATTGCCAAAATCACTCAACCGGAAAATCATGGTCAAGAGATGGGGTTGCAACTGTGCTAAGCTACTATTGGGGCATATGCATGCCAATTTTCATCGACCTAGGGCTTATAGTTCTCGAGATATGGAGATGCTCGCAAACCTTACTGTTGCTTTTATAATATATTTGAAAATTATCAAAGTCACTCAACCGGAAAATCAAGATCAAGGTCAACAGATGGGTATGTAAGTATGCTAAGCTACTATTGAGGTATATGCATACCAAGTTTCATCAACCTAGGACTTAAAAGTTCTTGAGATATAGATGTGCTCGCAAAACCATAATTTGCTATTATATGTATTGAAAATTGTCATAGTCTCTCAACCGAAAAATCAAGGTCAAGGTCAATAGATGAGGATGAAAGTTTGCTAAACTACTATTGGGGCATATGCATACCAAGTTTCATCAACCTAGGACCTACAGTTCTTGAGATATGCAGGTGCTCATAAAACCAAAAAATTAACGCCGTCGCCGGTAAAGTAACACCTATGTCCCGCTCCGCTTCGCATGAGAGACAAAAACATAAAATCAACCGAATAGTACTAATTTTGTAACGAGAGTTAACTCAGATGTACTGGAAGGGTAAGCAGTTTCTGCTTGCTTGAGCACACCCGTTGCGCTGCCAATTTCCAATTCAGTGTGTCAAATCCGGTAAAGGAAGACAAAACAAAACCCTATGACAAACATCTAAACTCATCTGAGAGATAGAAATCCCATATTTGTTTATGAGCGCATGATATCTTCCGTAAAATTTCTTAAGTGAAGACAACAACCGATCGCGAGGAGCAACATAACTCTGTGTTAGCAATTTTTGTGTCTGATCTGACGCTCTGCTAAGGAAATCGATGTGGTTCATCTGGATCATGGAGAAACGAATCAATTGTGATACGCAAACTCCATAAGCTGGAGCAGACAGAATGTAACTACACAAGAAGGGAAAGTTGAAGTCATCAATTTGGTCAGAGTTTTGTTGAAAGGTTTCCTTGAGAGTCTATTTAGAGATTTAAATCTAAATATGAAACAGGCTTCCTAGAATCCGTTGTGTTTTTAGTCTCAAATTCCTGAGGATATTTGAGATGGAGAAAGTCCTCAAATCGAGAAATTTGTAGAGATTCCCTGAATTTACATTATATCTTAACATGAAAGGAAATATGCAGAAAACAAGAATATGTTCAAAGGACAAATTTTACAATCAATTTACGAAAACCAATTCGAGCACAGCAAGGTTTCTTGGAAATAACAAATCCCTAAAAAGATGCTAAGGCAAACCTGACATCTATGGATTTAAATTTCTCAGACTGACGACACACAGCACACATTTAAAGAGTACACACACAGATCTGCATTGCAATTGGAAGGCTATTGTCCTTGAATTTATCCATAATGATTTACTCTTACGCGAATATGAATTGTATGTGATGTATGTTTTGAATCAAGTTGATATCTCACTGTTACTCTTTACAGACTACTTCTAGTAGAAAGAAGCTAAGAGGCGCCAATGGGGCGGGGCATTCGAGTGTCAATATTCCGAAAGGGCCATGGCAAAACAAGTAAACACGAAAGACCGAAGGAACAGACAACCCAAAGCTCAAAACTACAAAAGTAACTGAAACAACGCAAACTCAAGTCCTAACGAGAGTGAGCTCATGTGAGCTCATATATAACTAAAGTAGCCCTTTCTATTGAAAAAAATTGCACGAGTAAACACGATACTAGAGTACCTTGTTCAGTTAAGAAATCAAGTGCGAATGACCTTACCTAGCTATTTTAATAGAAATTTACTCTACGAGGGTTAACTCAAGTAGGTCAACTGAAAAGAACCATATCTTGTCACCTTTTTGATCTAGCCCATCGTTCTCGTGTGTTAAGTTTATTGTTTTATTTCTGTTTGCTTTACATTTGTTATATTGTCCATTTTTTTTCACTTGTTTTTACCTTACAAATACAGACCAATACAATGTAAATATCATGTTTCGACCTGAAGATATTTCATGAACCAATTCTCCGACTTCAAGAGATGAAAAATGGCTGTCCTATGTATAGGGAGAACAAAAATGAAAAACCTGTTTGTATATATCAATATGAATAGGCTTAATAGGGACCGCTATGAAGCCTACACTCGCAAACTGCAAACTATTCTTAACGCTTGTTTCAAAATCCAATATGAATATAAGTTTAGCTAGTACGTTATAAATCCGCTATATAAAATCGTCGTTTCGATATGTCACGGATTCCAAAAATCAAAACTGATTAAAAAATCTAAGAGAAAAATATGGACAAACAACTGACACTAAAATTGAAATAATTTCAAATCAAATTTCATTTTATATTCTTGCTATTGATTTGTATTAGTACATGAGATATGGGCTACATGACGACTTTAGACTTACTTGTGCAATGCTGTCCTACCTTTAGTTTCTATCTAATCAATGACAAACAAATAGATAATATTTGTGAATACAAAGTGTACTTTGGCATGTTTGACGTTGATATAAATATCAACGTAACGATTTTGTTGTTTATAAACTGATAATGATATTCAAGTCATGTATCTATAAAAGGCCATAAATGTAAATGCCATCTACAGTTTTATTCTTTTATCATTTTATATCATATATTAAACTACATTGTATATAGATATAATTTCATTTGGCATGTAACGCTCAATTTAATTGGTTGGACCAACCCATGTTATTTTGTATAATATGGTTTGGTCTTGTGACGTCACTAACATCTTCATCCGCCACGGCATTTTCGAAATAGGCCCTATGATTTTTTGTTTTTGAATATTCGATAGTTAATATAAATCTTACGAAATTAAATTATAGCGAGCATCGCAGATGCGAGCCCTACGGCATTGTGCATGTTTTGAGATGTGCCAGAAATATACGGACGATAAAACCGGAACAGGTTTACTTTTACGGAGTGAAAAAATAATAGGCACGGAGCAAGTAAAACAATCAACCCTCTGGGCTTATAAAAATACACCATAATCTTTTATGCAAAAGTATAAAAATTGAAATTAAAAAACAGTGATAAAACCCTAATTCATCCACTTGTTTATTGTTACACACAGATTTTTATTTAAACACCATTCGGTCTTTTCCGCTGAAAAACGATTTTCCGGAAATTACCGAGCTAGCTTTTGGCAACATCGTCCCATTGACTAGTCATACCAAATGCATGATGCTGACCAAGCTTTGTTAAATTCTTAGTAAGATAAAATAAGATAAAGAAATACAAAAATTTACTGAATAAAACCTACTCATAATAATAAATAAAAGGTTCTTACCTGAAAATGAAAGAAAGAGTCCCATCATGTGAGGTTTCACTCACTTTCCTCAATCCTGCATGATATTTTTACTCCACCGTTTTTTCCGCCAGGTTTTTATTGTACCTTCTGTTACAAATGCTTCAACTGAAACACTGATACTCAGAAAATCTCACAAAACCTGACAGAATCTGAATGTTGTTTTGGTCTGCTGAAGAAGCGCGAAATGCTCCGACAAGGAAATGACGTCACGTAATCCATAACATGGATAATTTCGTCCCCACTTTATGTCGTCCCAGAGTGTTACAGGATTTATTATTTGAACAAATAATTGAATTTTTAATAAGTGTCCATCAGTAGTTATTGATCCAAGATATTTTAACAACAACTTTCTCAAGTGTATATGATTTGGGTTTGGTGGGGTCAGACTTTGCTACTATTTAATTCCTTTTTTAAAAGTTCCCTCTTTACGTTAAACTTAGCCGGTCGAGCACATGGATTTATTTTTAAAAGGTATATAGATTCTCGATGCTCGCTAAAAAGGCAGGGCCTTAATCATATTAAGGAATGACTTTGATAGTTAGTCATTTTATAGGGATATAAAATGGGTAGGATCGTTTTACGCTTTACATAATCAAGCGCTAAAACGACCCTACCCATTTTATACCCGTATAAAATGACCAACTATTAAAGTCATTTCTTTAATATAGACAATATATGGTCAGTATATATATTAATCCACCATTTTTTCCATTATTAGGAATAAAAATGATAATTTTACCGTAACATCCTTGGCTATATTTTTGGGAAAATTAATTTACCACTCACTTATGGTCAGAGACTATAGTATTATATTAACCTCTTTTTTAACTCATTTTCAATATAGCGTTTTGATGAATTAAAAAAATAACCATTCGATTTTTCTAAAATTTCCCCAGTTGCATAACAACACAAGACATAACTAATATGTAAATTTAAGAAGATTTTACCGATTGTTTAAAATTTTAATGCATTTTTTGGTCAAGAGATCAACATTTTTTAAAGTCAACAAAAATGAAGATCTAGATTTTGCCCCTGCGAGGTGAAATGCATGACTTTATGCATTTTCATAGATATTCATGAACATTCCATAAAAATTCATAGACTAATGCATAAAAAGAGTTCATGAACTTTGTTTATGAACTATGCATTAAATGACTTTAAAGAATATTCATGAACATTTTATGAATCCTGGCAAATTCATCAAGTTTCATAAAACATTCATGAAAGAGTTGTTATGAACATTAATGCTTTTTCATGAATCCAAGATATTCATTAAAGTTCTCAAATTTTTTTCATGGAATTTTATGATTTTTTCATGAATTTAACATGTTCATCAAAAGTTCGTTAATAGTTTATGAAAAAAAATTCAAGAAATTTCATGATTTTTCATGAATTTATCATGTTCATCAAAGGTCATAAACAGTTCATAAAAGGTCTTTTATGAAAATACATGGTTTTTTGATGAATTTATCACGTTCATCAAAGTTCATAAACAGTTCATAAAAGGCACCTTTTATGGCTAGCAATATCACCCATTTTATGCTGATTTAAGTGTTGGAATTTGTATATGCCAAACATTGGCTTTAGAACTACCAATTAATCAAACAACTAAAAACAGCAACAAAAATTGACCCTAGAAATACCTCTGGAAGATATCTGGTGTTTTTAAAGGGACTATATTAAACAACACCGAAAAATAAGGGGCGTTAATTGTGGTCTCGAACCTTTTAATATTTTGTAAAATTTGTGTAAATCATTCCTACTGCCGATGAACATACGAGGAAGCAACGAATTTTTAGGGAGTCCGGAAAATTTAGATTGTTTCAAATAATCATCAACAGTTGTGAAGTTATACTTTGTATTGGCTGAAAAGTTAAAACTAACTGTTTGAACGTGATAAGTAAACACGAAGGTCAAATGTATTCTTTACGCAAAGGACACAAACTAACTATAATAGTCACATTAAAAACAAAAAGTGTCAGCAGAAACTTGCTAAAGAACCAAAGAGTTGAAATAGATAAAGTGATGACGTATAGAATAGATGAAAGACAAACAAAACAGTATCTTAACAGTTCAAACAGCAAGAAACTAAGCGATTCCGATGTAATCGTTTAATATCTCTAGTGGAATCATATAGAGCAAAGGAGTGCGGAACAGTGTGCTGTAGAATTAACTGATACTATCGACGATATCAAAGGAGCGTGTCCGAAATCAAAAGTGATTGTCTCACGTGGATTGCCATGAAAATCAAACGAATTCAACAGGAAAGTGGAAAAATGAACAAACTTATCAAAGACGACTTGCAAAAGAGAGAGCAATTAGCAACAGAGTGTGTGACGACAACAATCTTTTTTATCGCGGAAGGGTAGCATATGGCGTATTCAATGGTGACAAACACCTCAGCAGAAATGGACCATTCAAGTATAAACAGTCGCTAAACTGAGCAAAGCCTTAAAATTAAGTGAATGTAATGATCAACATCGAGTTACTGACAGAAACAGTAATGAGGTGTCAAGATACAACTACCAGTGGAAGACAATGGTATTAAAAAAGTTCCAAAATGACAAATACACATTGTAAATATTTAAAGATATGCAGTTGGAATGAACATGGTTTGAAATCTAAAATCTTTGATAAGACAAAAGATAATGCATTTTTGAATTAAATAGAACAGTATGATACATTCAGCATGATAAAAAAAAGTCATGATGATATTTTAGTATTTGAAAATTACAACATTTATATGTTTCGGACCTTAGAAGAAGGTTTTCATACGTCGGGAGGCATTTCGATTTTATATAAGCCACATTAAAGTGCTGGTATTTCTTTCGTGAAAATAAAATCCCGTAAGGTACAATGGATTAAGTTATCCAAGGATTTTTTTCTGATTTGATATCGGTATTATGACAACAGATCTTTTTACGAATAAAGAAAAAAAAGGAAAACACTATTTTAATTTCCATAAAAAGGTCATTGCTCTAAAAGAGTTCTTTACAGCCAAACATCAAGAATCCAAGGAATACGTTTGTCACTATCTACATGAGGTAGCACATTGAGGTATAAAAAAAGTTGGCGCAATCCTGTTTCTATTTTAGCAAAAGCCATTGAAAATATAACCCTTATAATATATAGAATAATCCCGTGCGAGTCACATTACTCTCGACATAGTTAAACGACAGTGATCGATACCAGTGCCATGACATCAGTCGGTCGTGGATTTCGGAAGACATTGTGGCTTTTGTTACGTTTTAGTATATATATTTTGGTTCAAATCACGATTAAAAAATCGTTATTTTAGAAATTATTGTAAATTCAATGGTGAAAAGCAGTTAATTTTTACCCATCTTTACTAGTACTGTTCTAAAGCGGATGTATCAAATCTTTTAGCACCCAGCTTGACATGCGAAAACGAAAATTGCGTATATGTTACAGAAAGTGTGTTTAATGAGAGATTATTACGTGTATCCCAAAAAGTTTTGGGTCTATGTGTAATCGCTAAAAGGCTTTTAGGAATTATAAATACGCGTAATCCTTATATTTTTGATTTTGGACATTTCTGCATGTTTTTCCTCAAAAGAATTATTGTACATCAGTGATTCGAAATAATTTTATCTTTAAGGTAGGATTTCAATATTTTCTTGTTTTCGTTACACCCAGTGTATATTCACCAATTCGAAGGGACTATGAATAACCATATTTCTTATTGTGCACATTATGGATCACACAATACATAAGCTCCAAATATCGTTAAGAACAAATAATTGTCAGGTTATAATAGAATTTTTTTATCTCGTTCAAAGGTAAGATAATGTACTTTTTGTTTCTCATACTTATCCTTATATATCTTGTACCTATGCACGGGAATTTACGACCTCGTACAGATACACAATAATTTGTTAAGAAACAAGTAACAATATTTGCCTAGCATAAGATACATTGTAAAGACTAAAGACGTTAACAAGGAAAGGCACACTGTTACTTAAACTGCGTATTAGCTATAAACAGCCATATTAAAGCTGTAAAGTCCATTCATGGAGCAATAGGAAATAAGCAATAAGTGAGCAATAAAAATACATTATTTAAGGCAAAGTGAATAGCTGTCGTCCTCATTCATGTTAAAATTAAGTGACTCTTGTCTGATCATTTCCGACAAAATTGGCATGACGAAATGTAAAATTGTTCTAAGTACACACTATTTTCAAAGAATTGTTTTTTCTATTTTACTTGAAGGGAGGCTTCGTTTTCAGTTTTGTCAGCGCTGCGCGGAAAAAATATTTTTTTTAAAGGCGCTACGACAGAATATTTTGTTTTCATTTTTATTTCAAATTATTTTGTATAGCAGAAATCTTTCTTCAGACTATTTTTTTCTTACCTTCTGCTGCAAAAATATTTTTTCATCAAAAAGCATGTTCAATTTTTTTTAAGAAAAAAAACCAATCTACTTGTCGTTCATGACATAAGTTGCACATTCTATTACTCCCTTCAAGTTAGATGGTCGGTCCCTAAAGCGACCAACTATAAATTATTTGAAGATTCGCTAAAAAAAGATAATACTTCGGTATTCTCGACAGTAAGCCAATTTAGAACAGGAAATCATAAACTGACAATATAAAGGTGTAAAATAACTAATTCAGGCTCCCATTACTTTCTATGTTAAACCTGGTTTAGGGGGGTCACTGTCAAACTCAGAAATGAATTTTTTGGGGTGTGACAGTACTTGTGCTTTAAAGTAGACACATAACAGTACCTTTCATGTAAATCTCATTTAAGGTTCCTCGGCATCTGGGAGAGAACGGTTAACCGGAAGTGGCATGTGACAGAAAACGGGAACTAATGTAAACATTCTAACCAAAACACATGGCCATCAATTACTACTCACTTTTTTTCTAAACATCATAAAAATGACTGTTTCATGGGCTCAAAATTTTCCCAAGTCTTTAAGCTTTTAGAAAATACCAGATTTATTGGTGTAGGACATGTCATTCTAAAGATACAGTACCTTATATGGACTACTTTGTCTTCTAGATGTACTACTTTCTTATATGTGCACCGACTGGATCCCGAATTAGTTGTTTTACACCTATCACAGAATATTTTTGTAGGAGAATAAAATTTGCTAATATTTGTGTGTAGCTTAGACCTACATGACTTCATCTGAATTAAAAAATTGATTGTTTTATCATGTCTTTTGTTGTGGTGGGCCAGTATAAAGACCCCCATACCAATGCGGCCATTAATATATTAGCCAGAAACATAAAGTTATGGCTTTAGTTTTTGAGTTGAATAGTTAAAAGTCTGATATAAAAGACTTAACCCAAGCTAAACTACATATTGTAACGATTTTGACTTTCGGTGTTCACAAGTTTCATGTTATACTTGTCTATTTCAACGTCAAAACATATTGTTTACATTTGACGTCATTCTATTTTTAGATTTTACTTTCATTTTCCGTATTTCAGAAAAATGGCATATTACCTTAAAGTTTTAATACTTTTTCGAGTTATTACAGAATAGTTGTTTAACTTATTATTTATTTGTCAACTGGTTATTAATTTATAAGAGTATAATCATGTTTGAGGTCTGTTTACAAATACAACGTACGACTCACTTATGTTTTGCTTACGTTTTCAATATGTGTTTTTCATGTACCATACATTATGCATCATTTTAACAGTATTTCACCTAATTAGATCGTTTTGGACTTCAAATGTTACTAGTGTTATGCATTTCTAACTATGTAAAAGGTTTTAGATCTTAGAATAACTTGCACAACAATGTAGGAACATAAAACGTCATTTTTACGATCATATTTTCTCAGTGAGTCACGCTTCATCTTACCTTTTATTGTATTTCTAATGAATGCAAAATCCTATCACTTTGTTAGAATATTACCCAAGACATGTACATAATGTTACAATTATCACTTTAATTGTAGAAGCTTTCATTTTGTTGTAAATAACGATTTTCGGGTATCAAAGAAACACAAATTGCAAATCCAACGCCATTTGTAAACACTGCCGTGAATGAGATTTTCAATTGACCAATCAGAAATGACGTCGTAATATAAATAGCGGCGAGGATGACGGGTTTCTTCAGTTGTGGACCTAGGCCAACTCCGACCTGAAATGGTCGTTAAATATAAATCTTCTCCAGATGGAACCTAAAAGGACTCCAGTATCAAAGTCTTTAAAAAGACCGTATCTGTAGACGACTCAAGGAGTCTTTTAAAGAACTCCGCTAAAAGAGACTCACAAGACGACTCAAGGAGACTTTTAAAGAACTCCGTTAAAAGAGACTCACAAGACGACTCAAGGAGACTTTTAAAGAACTCCGTTAAAAGAGACTCACAAGACGACTCAAGGAGACTTTTAAAGAACTCCGTTAAAAGAGACTCACAAGACGACTCAAGGAGACTTTTAAAGAACTTCGACTCAAGGAGACTTTTAAAGAACTCCGTTAAAAGAGACTCACAAGACGAATCAAGGAGACTTTTAAAGAACTCCGTTAAAAGAGACTCACAAGACGACTCAAGGAGACTTTTAAAGAACTCCGTTAAAAGAGAATCAAGGAGCCTTGTGAGGACTCACTTTGATATTAAAGTCTCTTGGAACTCTGAGTATACAAAGTAAACTCAAATACAGTATTCTTTAAGTCTTTCAGAAGACTTAACTATATCAATCTGCTGACTCAGTCAATCTCATTCAAATACCTAAACGGCACGGCGTTTCTATCATTTAATTGTTTGGCAATTGTATCAAAATAATACTATTCTCTTTAATAGTTGTAAATACATGTACTTTATTACTTCTACATATTTGACGTTTAATATTTGTAAATTAAATTGTTTATTGTTTAAATTATTTCATCTAATAAATCATTAACTTTTACGAATTATTGTCTTTCAAAGCCATTTGATGAAGTCACGTAAGGGGTCTCTTGAGTCTCGAGTCTAGCACGACTCCAGAGTTTTGAGTCTCATATAAGTCATTGAGTCTAAGACTTCATTTATACATCCAGTCAACCAAGTTCTGTCGTAACGTACCTTGGCGGGTCGTTACATTTGGTGGCCATTGTGGGGATCCATTGTTCCAATAGTGGATATCTTTGACAGAGCTAGGTTTTATTATTTTGCAGAACAACTGGACAGTTCAATCTGAGATACATCTACACGGGTCACAACTCCCCGCATTTGTTGGCAAACACATATCAAACATGTAGTGAAAATATCTATTAGACAGGGATGCGGGTTATTCAACCATCTGATCAATTGCAATCAAAACTTTCAGATGTCACGATAGTCATGCATGAAAGATCATTATAAAAGAATCAAGTAACTGCAATATTTTAGAAAAACAGGATTCTGCTTCTTAACATCCAAATCCTAAAATTTTCAACTGCAGTAAAAAACAATTTAAGAAATAAATATCATGAATGTGTCACACGATGAATCGAAGTTTATGAAGAACGCTACATGTTCAAATGAGATGTTAAGAAAGACACAATCTCAAGTTGACATTTCGGTTGATGTCTCAGTTAGGGATGGGTCGGGAATAAGTGCTAATCAGGCGCCTCAATTATCATCTTATGTCCTGCGACCGCACTATCTTGAGCAACCGACGTCTCGACTTGTGGTCGAAAATGATGATGTCATTAGTTTTAAGGGACCTGTTGACCAACACGGCAAGTGTGATGGTGCCAGGACACAATTTGTATATGCTAGTTCAAATAGTAGTTATTCAGTTGGGTTCGAGTTTAGCTCGGTATCGCCTGAAACTACAGGGGTAAATGAGACTGTTGGGCTTGAGTATACCGGTAACTTAGTGCCGCCTGATCTCATTACAAATGACAAGGGTTCTAGATCTGTTGGGTTCAAGTGCAGCTTGGTACCGCCTGATCTAGGTTTAAATAAGGATGACTCAGTTGGGTGCAGGAATGCATTGGCATCGCCTGATGTCATGGGTACGCAAAATGTTGATCATTTCCGGAATGATGTCAGTACAGAGATATCTAGTAGATCTTTTTGTGAAAAGATTGAAATATTTGATGGTACCACGAATTGGGAAGACTGCATGACTTATTTTGATATTTTATCAAAGTTCAATGGGTTGATTCCAGAACTGAAAGCTTTTTATTTAGCTATTAGCTTACGCGGATCAGCTCTAATGGTTCTGTCTAATTTGTCACTAGAGCAACGTACATCATACACAGATATAGTTTCTGCTTTAACAGAGAGATATGACCCAAGTGGCTTAGAAATGGTTCACAGGTTACATTGGCGAAACATGAATAGACAAAAAAATCAGACATTACAAGAACTAGCACATGACGTTAAGCGTGTCACTAGGAAAGCTTTTCCATATTGCCCACCTACATTAAGGCAAGAGTTAGAGAAGGATTGTTTTATTAATTCACTTGATGAATTTCAATTAAAATGGGAAACTCTAAGACATAACCCTTCAACTCTCGAAGAATGTTTACAAATTTGCCTAAAATATGAATCATATTTTGAAGCACTTAAGGTTGCTTCTGGTAAATCAGAAGAATTACAAGTGAAAAGTGAATCAGAAATTTTAAATCCTGAAAGGAATGAAGATCTTATTAGAAGGTGCAAACCTTCAGTAAATATCAAAAACAAAGATAAAGTATGTCTATTTTGCAGAAAAAGTGGCCGCAAACAGAAAACATGCCACTTATACTTTAAATCAAGAAAATAGCATTGCTATTCTTTCAAAAAGAGGCATGGAGTTTGTCAAGGATCATATATTGTTCATATGCATTTTAAAATGTTTATTGTCGAAACAATTTTTTCTAGTAGTGTATTAAAATCAATACATGAATTTATAGACATGATAGAGGCAAGAAATAAAAAGTGTATATTCAAATATCTTTATTTGCTGGCAAACAATGTGACATATAAAGAAACGGGTCCAGCTACAATGTTATCAGCGTTTGGTGTGCAGTCTGATATACTGTTTGCAACATATTAGGTTCATGTCCGGTTCTGAAATAGAAACTTGTGAAAATGTCAGTAAATTGAACTTGAATATGAGATGAGCAAGGACTCCATTTGGTTAACTTCCACCAGGTTTGATCAACCTGTTTGAATTGATGATTGATGTCCAGGAGAAGCAAAATGAAGACTAACTTATATATGGCTTTCACTGTGTTGTAGGTGAAAGTCGTATTAAACATTTTCTTTCACTGTGCTGTAGGTGAAAGGCTTATAAATGGAAAACGTGTAACTTTCACTGTGTTGTAGGTGAAAGTCGATACATGCACTTACATTCGCCCTGATATACAGAAAGATGTACATCGGCAACTAGATAATAAGCAGAAGACTTTTAATGGTGACAAATACAGACAAATGCGAAGAAGGCTTTCTTGAAGATAAAATGAACTGTAAATTGACAATTTATGTTAATGTTTAAGCGTTTTAATGTTTTATGTGTAACTATTGATTTTATACATTTTGTATTTTAAAGTTCAATATTTTGGTTTATTTACCTTCAGTTCTTAACATTAAGAATTTTTGTCCCCCGCCGCAACGCGTCGGAGGGACTTAGTAATGGTCTCCGTCCGTCCGTCTTTCCGTCTGTCCGTCTTTCCGTCCGTCTGTCCGTCCGTCACGTTTTTTGTGGGTGCAACTCCTCGGACACTACTGAACCGATGTTGCTGAAACTTTACACACTGATAGGGTACAATTAGTAGATGATCATCCCATATTTGAAATTTTCAAAATGGCCGCCGTTTTCATGGAAACAGGGAAGAAAGGTCAAAATATAGGTCATTCAATATCTCGGTTACCTAGGTGCACAGGGTTCTGAAATTTTGTAGGCTGATAGAGCAAAGGGTACTCTATAATAATACGAAAAAAAATTTTGAAGCGATATTTACGGTTTTCGAGTTATTAACGAATTTGTGATTTTTCAGTCCGAAAAATGGGACTTTGTCAAACGTTTTTGTGGGTGCAACTCCTCAGACACTATTGAACCGATGGTGCTGAAACTTTACACACTGATAGGGTACTGTTAGTAGATGATCATCCCATATTTGAAATTTTCAAAATGGTCGCCGTTTCCATGGAAACAGGGAAGAAAGGTCAAAATATAGGACATTCAATATCTCGGTTACCTAGGTGCACAGGGTTCTGAAATTTTGTAGGCTGATAGAGCAAAGGGTACTCTATAATAATATGAAACAAATTTTGAAGCGATATTTACGGTTTTCGAGTTATTTACGAATTTGTGATTTTTCAGTCCGAAAAATGGGACTTTGTCAAACGTTTTTGTGGGTGCAACTCCTCGGATACTACTGAACGGATGTTGCTGAAACTTTACACACTGATAGGGTACTGATAACAGGTGATCATCCCATATTTTGACAACCTATTTACGGTTTTCGAGTTATTTACGAATTTGTGATTTTTCAGTCCGAAAAATGGGACTTTGTCAAACGTTTTTGTGGGTGCAACTCCTCGGATACTACTGAACGGATGTTGCTGAAACTTTACACACTGATAGGGTACTGATAACAGGTGATCATCCCATATTTTGACAACCTATTTCTATTATTCTCAGAGAATATATTGCTTGAATTGACATACCACACAACTTTTATGCGGCGGCGGGGGACACATGGCTACGTGTAGCAATCTTGTTTTTAATAGACTTAATTGTTCTTAAGAGTTGTTTATGTTATAATTTTACCATTCATAAGTATTGCTTGTTCGAGGACGAACAATTTTTTAAAGGTGGGGGCAATGTAACGATTTTGACTTTCGGTGTTCACAAGTTTCATGTTATACTTGTCTATTTCAACGTCAAAACATATTGTTTACATTTGACGTCATTCTTTTTTTAGATTTTCTTTCATTTTCCGTATTTCAGAAAAATGGCATATTACCTTAAAGTTTTAATACTTTTTCGAGTTATTACAGAATAGTTGTTTAACTTATTATTTATTTGTCAACTGGTTATTAATTTATAAGAGTATAATCATGTTTGAGGTCTGTTTACAAATACAACGTACGACTCACTTATGTTTTGCTTAAGTTTTCAATATGTGTTTTTCGTGTACCATACATTATGCATCATTTTAACAATATTTCACCTAATTAGATCGTTTTGGTCTTCAAATGTTACTGGTGTTATGCATTTCTAACTATGTAAAAGGTTTTAGATCTTAGAATAACTTGCACAACAATGTAGGAACATAAAACGTCATTTTTACGATCATATTTTCTCAGTGAGTCACGCTTCATCTTACCTTTTATTGTATTTCTAATGAATGCAAAATCCTATCACTTTGTTAGAATATTACCCAAGACAGGTACATAATGTTACAATTATCACTTTAATTGTAGAAGCTTTCATTTTGTTGTAAATAACGATTTTCGGGTATCAAAGAAACACAAATTGCAAATCCAACGCCATTTGTAAACAATGCCGTGAATGAGATTTTCAATTGACCAATCAGAAATGACGTCGTAGTATAAATAGCGGCGAGGATGACGGGTTTCTTCAGTTGTGGCCCTAGGCCAACTCCGACCTGAAATGGTCGTTAAATATAAATCTTCTCCAGATGGAACCTAAAAGGACTCCAGTATCAAAGTCTTTAAAAAGACTGTATCTGTAGACGACTCAAGGAGTCTTTTAAAGAACTCCGCTAAAAGAGACTCACAAGACGACTCAAGGAGACTTTTAAAGAACTCCGTTAAAAGAGACTCACAAGACGACTCAAGGAGACTTTTAAAGAACTCCGTTAAAAGAGACTCACAAGACGACTCAAGGAGACTTTTAAAGAACTCCGACTCAAAGAGACTTTTAAAGAACTCCGTTAAAAGAGACTCACAAGACGACTCAAGGAGACTTTTAAAGAACTCCGTTAAAAGAGACTCACAAGACGACTCAAGGAGACTTTTAAAGAACTCCGTTAAAAGAGAATCAAGGAGCCTTGTGAGGACTCACTTTGATATCAAAGTCACTGGGAACTCTGAGTATACAAAGTAAACTCAAATACAGTATTCTTTAAGTCTTTCAGAAAACTTAATTATATCAATCTGCTGACTCAGTCAATCTCATTCAAATACCTAAACGGCACGGCGTTTCTATCATTTAATTGTTTGGCAATTGTATCAAAATAATACTATTCTCTTTAATAGTTGTAAATACTTTATTACTTCTACATATGTGACGTTTAATATTTGTAAATTCAATTGTTTATTGTTTAAATTATTTCATCTAATAAATCATTAACTTTTACGAATTATTGTCTTTCAAAGCCATTTGATGAAGTCACGTAAGGGGTCTCTTGAGTCTCGAGTCTAGCACGACTCCAGAGTTTTGAGTCTCATATAAGTCATTGAGTCTAAGACTTCATCTATACATCCAGTTAACCAAGTTCTGTCGTAACGTACCTTGGCGGGTCGTTACAATATTTAAATAGAAATAAAACAATATGCTTGAAAACAACCCTCAAAATTAATAATTCATGCTATTGGAAAGAAAAATCAACAAAACCACCCCCCTTTTTCCATGACACGCCAATCCTGACATACAAAAAAAATGGATTATTTGCCAAAACATAAATAATTTTTGCTTACAATAGTCTAGGTTGGTATAAAAATCAAACACAGACACACAAAAATTGTATATTATAGGTATTTATCCACAAAATTTTGAAAAAAATAACCAAAACATACTAGCAAGCAAGGTAATGAAAGAAGGGCAAAATCACATTTGTCGCGCATCTTAATAGTGGTAAAAAATTCACAAATTTTAAGATTTCTGGAAACAAATTGTGAAATAGGACTACAACACACTCTTCGAAGAATAATTCATCACTTTAAGCCAGTTAAATATCTTATTAATAGAAATTTTTTAGATGTTCATGACTCGCAGAGAAATTTTGACCAAAAATCATGTCGCGACAATGAAATTGGCATTTATGAGCCACTGTTCCTATAAATAAAAGAAAGGAAGCAAAATTTAGTCTGTTTCACAGTTGTAATGTGCAAAGGCAATGAACTAGGCCATTAAATGAGTATTTTATGCATTTTTGATTTTTTTCTTAGCCCCAGTAAGAGGTGTAAAAAAAACTAATTCAGGCTCCCATTACTTTCTATGTTAAACCTGGTTTAGGGGGGGGGGGGTCACTGTCAAACTCAGAAATGAATTTTTTGGGGTGTGACATTACTTGTGCTTTAAAGTAGACGCATAACAGTACCTTTCATGTAAATCTCATTTTAGGTTCCTCGGCATCCGGGAGAGAACGGTTAACCGGAAGTGGCATGTGACAGAAAACAGGAACTAATGTAAACATTCTAACCAAAACACATGGCCATCAATTACTACTCACTATTTTTTACACATCATAAAAAAGACTGTTTCATGGGCTCAAAATTTTCCCCAGTCTTTAAGCTTTTAAAAAATACCAAATTTATTGGTGTAGGACATGTCATTCTAAAGATACAGTACTTTATATGGACTACTTTGTCTCCTATATGTACTACTTTCTTATATGTGCACCGACTGGATCCCGAAATAGTTGTTTTACACCTATTAAACTGGTAGATTGCATTAAATCGATAGAAATAATAGAATGTGCAACTTATGTAGTGAACAATTAGTTGATGAATATTACTTTATTTTGGAATGCACAGTTTTGGCTGATGATAGAAGGAGACCTTTCAAGAAAATACTCACAAAAAGACAAACGTCCTAAAATTTAAAAAAATACATGTCTTCAGAAATATAAATCTAGTTTATTGAATTTAACAAAAATGCTCCGAGGAATCATAATCAAAAGAGCAAATCCCCCCTCAGAAATGTTTGGAATGTTTGGCTATATTGTGTTACATGTAAGCAATACAGTTAATATGACACATGCCTTTGTCTTTGTTTTATTTTATGCTCTTGGGATATTTGTATACAAATGTATTGTGTAAATAGTTTATCTCTGTACCAATGTATACTCAACAAAAACAGATACGCATATTTTTTTTTTGTTTTTTAACAATTACATCGAAAATATTTTTCATTTATAAAATACTAATGATGATAACCAAAGTATTGTTTATTTTTGAACAATAAAACAGTAGGCATGTGTAAGAAAATTATAGTCTTAACAGCAACAAATCCAGCATCACTAAATTGCATATTTTCTGTATCGAGAGTACTACTTTTTGCAGCCGGCTTTTTCAGGTTATCGATATCAAGTAGTAGCTATTTCATTGCAGCAAATTGATTTCCCAAAATCAATGGAATTGACGCTTAAGACTTTGCTTATTACAGGAAGTACCACTGATGTTGTTTCAACTTCCAGTTGCTATGTTTTTACAGAAAATGTTTTACAGCGCAATTGTGTTCTTAATTGTGCAGTGGTTACATTTTGTGCACTCGCCTTAAATCAAACCATTACCAAAGTTTCATTGAAATCTGTTTGGCGATAGAAGAGATAGCTCGTAAAAAGCACTTTTTGCGATCACGGTTACCGAAGAGCTTCGGATAGTCAAATGAAATTTTGAAATATCGGAAAGTCATCATTTTAACATTTTAACAACTGTACTATTACCATAGGTGTTAACCTTTAAGGACTCCAATCAGGGTGATCTCCCTGAAACTAGTTTGAGTTTCAGGGAAATTTTGCGTAGCGACGTTTGCGCTTTCAAAATTGTGAGCAAAAATTATATATTTAAGAACATGTCAATCTCTGTTATTATTTAGTCTTGTGCATATGAATAAGCTCATTGTCAATTTGTGTTATCATTCATATTATATTCATGATTAAGAAGAGCTGGGGTTCTTCATCTTTAAAATTTCAAGCATTTTGCTGCGATTATCATGTTCATTACCACAATTTCATTGGGGTTTTTAACGTCGTGACTATAGGCTGAGAAGCCTCTGGAGCGACGTTTTAACACAAGGTTGAAAGGCGATACATGCTTACAGAACTTTCGGCATGCAACCGCCAGCGTTGGCCGGTACAGACATCTGGGTAGGCAAGACGTTTAATGAACTGCAACGTTGCCCAACTCTCACCACGTGGAGATGTGGTCGGATTTGGAGAGATTTTCATTTTCAATTAATAATTTGGATTTATGAATTGACCACCCAAAGCTCTTCTTTTTCTATAGTAAGGTATTTTTAATAATATTTTTTTTTTCAATTTGAATTAAATTAAAGCTTAAAACATTCAAATGAAATTTAGGATATATTCATAGCGTAAATCGTTTCCTAACTAGAAATAAATATCTATACACAGGAAGGGGAGATGATTTTAGTTTCCAATGCTCTCCCTTTGTTCTATTGATAATTTGTTTACAATGGAGATCGTATTTTTTATGTTCTGAAAGGGTCTTCTAAGCCTAGGAGCAATAAATATTTCAAGCCAACACCTATAATTGGTTTATATTTTGACTAATTTATGGTTCTCCTTTCACTTATTAACACCTTGACATGTGTTTTGATAACAGGACAGGTAAATCAAGGGACAGATTATCGATTTTTCAATCAGCTGATTGAGTAAATCACCTGTTGAAAACTAACAAATGAATAAGTTTCGGGAGATCTTGCGGGAGGGCTTAAAAAGTCGGGAGAATAGCATCTCCCGCACGGGAGTAATTCATTTCACGGGAGATAGCTTAAATTTTCGGGAGGCTCTCGCAGGATTCTGGAGGGTTAACACCTATGACTATTACTTTTAGTAACATAAATTAACAATATAAAATGTAAAACCAAATTATGCGTTTCTTTTTTTTTTGCTTAAGGTGTATGAGCAATGAAGTTAAAAATGTGTGTAAAATGACAAATTACAATTTAATTATATAATGACTACTACATGTAGTATGTTTTGACCAAAAGTTCAGTTCTAGAATGACAGCAGGTTATTTGTTTTATTCTTGGTGATTTGGTTTGTTGTAGTTAAAAAGTCCAAAAGTTAGAAACAGCAATGCAAATGCCTTTTAATTATAAGTCAATTTCCTTAGTCAATTTCCTTTTTATGTATAGCGTATTCAAATTTCTATAAAATAAAGGTAATAACAAAGTTACCGAACTTGGAGGATCAGTCTCAAATGTCAATGAGGAAAGACAAAACAAAGAAGACATGCCGGAGAAATTGGAGATCGCAATGGTCCTGACTTGGCACAGGTATTTAAAAAAAATAGTGGGTCAAACCAGGTTTTACGGCGCGCCAAATTTCCCCCTTCCATTGCGATCGGTGGTTACACAGAGCACAACACGGCTGGAAAGACATAATAGGGATATTGATATGATAATCTCAGTACATCAAGCAGCCAAACACTAATCAAAACATTCACCAAATTTCGTCTAACATAATTTCTTTAGGGATCGCATACATCTGAAAGTGTGATTAAAGGACCTTGCATAGAGTGAGAAATGTAAACTTGGAACTAAGAAATGTGTACTTGAAAGTGAGAAATGTCAACTTGGAACTAAGAAATATCAACTTGGAAATGAGAATTGTCAACTTGGAACTATGATATTTGTAGTTCCAGCCAAGAAATGTGAAAGGACGAATGGCACTTCCAGTCTTTCGTAAACAATCTGATGCAACAGATGTAAGCATATTGATTTTAAGATATATGTGAACATATTCACATCTATTCCATTTGTGAATAGATGAATTTATCATGAAACACTAGTATTGTCCCCTGTCAGTGCTGCAAGTACTTTGAAATTTCTAAAATATCTCCCTTGGTGAGTTATCTCCCCCTTTCATATATAAGGAATTGCGGCGCAAATTTCAGTCTCTTTTTGCGCTGAAACCTGCCTGGTAAGATGCACTTCACGTGTGACGCATACAATTTTCAAAAAGCCACGTGGTCATTTAAAAATTATTTGCAACATGACATTAACTTTCATGGGTGAAATATAAATGTAACACAAACATCAAACTTTAAAAATATTAATTTCTCCGGGTTAATCAATGCCTTTTGTCAGCTTTGTCTTTTGACTAAATCAAACCTTGCCATCTTGGATGCCCATAAGTTGCATGTTTAAGAGTTGATTTTTGCAGCCAGTCAGCCACATATTTTACCTAAATATAAACTATCTTTTATAGTTAAAATACTGACACCATTTAGTATTCTTTATATTTTCAAATTAATCTGAAGAACCAAGACCATGTCAACTAGACGTAGTAAGCGGGGAAGTAAAAGTGTCTATGCTTCGCCACCAGAGCCAGAGAATCAACCACAACCCAGTAGCAGCAAAAAAGGTCGTTCATCTGTTGCAGTACCCACACAAGATTCAGATGCTACATGTATATTGCCCCCTCGGGTCAATACTGAAATCCAGCCTGACCACCACCAAGGTATAAGTGGTTCCTCAAATGCAACATTACAACCTCCAAACACAATTGCTCAAGGAAATCCTCAGGCACACAATAACCAAACAAATAATACTATAAATCCAAACAATTTAAATGTCCCTCAAATTGAGCAGGTACAAAGCATTCATGCTCAGTTAGGGTTGAACGTATCACAAACAATGAAAACTAAAATCACCAATGGGGAATACGTGGATTTAGGAAACCTTATAGATCCAAACCACCCATCCCTTAAGGAAAAAAAAACAGTGGTAATGATTGATGGGGTTCTAACCACTAAAGAGAAACCTAAACAAACAATTAACTCAATTGAGAAATGGACAGATGCTTTTTTAGTTTTTACAAGCATATACATAAGTGTTCACCCTGAAAGAACACAAAGTCTGTTAAAATATATGCACACTATAAGGCTTGGTGCAGCACGAATGCGCGGATTGGGTTGGAAAGAATATGACCAACAATTTAGACTAAAAATGGCATTTGACCCAACCAAACCATGGGATACTGTTGATAGTGAGTTGTGGTTAATGTACATGATCAGCGATGGTAGCAATACATCAAACAATGTTCTTGCACCATCCAAAAACACATGGCAAATTCAAACCTTTAACAAATGTTACAGTTTCAATTATAAAGGTTCATGTGATCGCCACCCATGTATGTACCAACACTTATGCTTTAAATGTTCTCAACCAGATCATCCATTTCTATCATGTCCCTTAAACAGAAGCCAGCCCCCAATGGTGAATCGACCTTTTCGCCCTAGAACACCCAACCAATACTTTGCCACTCCCCCCACAAGACCCCCAAGGTACATGTATGGCCAGCCAAGAAATGGCCCAGCCTTCCAGACACCCAGACCTCTTGGAATTAGGAAATTCCCCAATCAAAATTGAGCCATTGTTAAAGGAACTTGAGGCATATCCATTAAAAAATGTTGCGCTAGAATTAAGAGATGGGTTTGTACAAGGTTTTAGTTTAAAATACACTGGTCCCAGGAAGCATAGGGAAAGTCGGAACCTTAAGTCTGCCTATGAACATAAAGAAGAATTAATGAATAAAGTTAAAAAAGAAATAGAGCTAGGTCGTATAGCAGGCCCCTTTGATTCTCTGCCCCTACCCAACCTTCAGGTATCGCCAGTAGGCATTGTTCCCAAGTCTGATGGCATATCCTGGAGGCTCATTACACATTTGTCTTATCCCCGGTCTTTTGGAATTAATAATTATATTGATCCTGAATTTTGTTCGGTCCGTTACACGTCATTTGATAGGGTTGTTGACATGATAAGTTCTTTAGGCAAACATGCTGAATTGGCCATTGTAGATATTAAAAGTGCATTTCGGCTTTTAAGAGTTCATCCAGATGATTTTGAGCTTCTTGGATTTAAAATTGATGATAAATATTATGTTGACAAAAATTTGCCCATGGGCTGTTCAATATCATGCAATTTATTTGAAAAATTTTCTTCGTTTTTGCATTGGCTTGTTGAAAATAAATCTGGTTTGAATACCCTAGATCATTATCTTGACGATTTCATTTTTGCCGGAAAATCAGGGTCTAATCACTGTAAGCTTCTAAGAGACACCTTTGTAGATTCCTGTGAAAATTTAGGCGTGCCGCTGGCAAAAGAAAAATCAATAGGTCCAACTACAGTCTTAAAATTTTTAGGACTCATCATTGACACAGATGAAATGCTCATAAAAATTCCAGATGAGAAAGTAGTCGAATTGACTAAATTATTAGAGTGTTATGTAAACAAAAACAGAATCAAATTGAGAGAACTTCAATCTTTAGTAGGGTCACTAAATTTTTTCTCAAAAGCCATAAGGTGTGCTCGAGCATTTAACAGGCGTTTTTATGAATTGACTGTAAAAGCAAAACTTCCCCATCATTCAATTAAAATTACACAAGAAGTTAAAGAGGATATGCATGTTTGGTTGAAGTTCCTTAAAAAATTCAATGGAATATCTTACTTCCCTGAAAGTCACTGGTCGGACAGTACAGTGTTGCATTTGTACACTGACAGTTCCACAATTGCAGGGGGCGCATATTTTGATAAAAAATGGGTTTGCATAACATGGCCACAATCATGGAAGGAAACTGAAGTAATCAGGGATATAAGTTTCCTAGAGTTTATACCAGTAGTACTTGCCTTGGAATTGTGGGGTAACCTATTGAAGAACAAAAAGATAAAATTGCATATTGACAATTTGGGATTGGTTGAAATAGTAAACAAACAATCCTCAAAATCAAAACGAATCATGTACCTTATGAGATTATTTGTTTCCTACATTTTGAAACACAATATTATTTTTCGTGCATGTCACATAGCAGGTGTACATAACGATAAAAGTGATGCTATTTCTCGACAGGACTTAAACAGATTCAGGAGGTTAGCACCAGATGCCAACCCAGAACCGGAGAAAATTCCAAAACATTTTCAAGACATGATTTGCAACATGAGGCTGACAGATTGTTAGAATGTTCTTTTGCCCTAAATTCACACAACTCTCACATTGCTGGCTTGTCAGCATTTGAACAGTTTTTAAAGTTGCATAATGCAGACAATATTTGGCCACCAAAAACTGATGATATTGTGCAATTTATTGCATTCCTATCCCTTAAAAACTTATCACATAACACGGCTAAATCCTACATATCAGCAATTAGCTATAAATGCAAAATCTCTAATAATTTTGATATTACGCAGCAGTTCATTGTAAAGAAATGCCTTGAAGGCATGAGAAGGACTAAGTCTAAGGCTGATAATAGGCTCCCAATTACAGAAGATATATTAATAAATATTGTGTCCAAATTGCCAGGAATATCATTTAACTTGTATGAAAATAAGTTGTTTAAAGCAGCCTTTATAGTAGCATTCTGGGGGCTATTTAGAGTAGGGGAAATCACATTAACAAAAGGTAGACACGTAAGTCAGATAATATCCCATAGCGATGTTAATTTTGAAGGGGACAATCTGATCATTTTGGTGAGGTTTTCAAAAACTGACCAGGCAGGGAAGGGCCATCAAGTTATATTGAGAAAAAATGGAGGTATATTATGTCCGGTATCAACCTTAAAAGATTTTTTAGAATCTAGACCTAAAATAGAAGGCCCATTATTTTGTCATTTTAATGGGGATCCTATTACCAGATTTCAATTCTCAGCATTACTTAACAAGTGCCTGCCAAAGAATGGCTCAAACTTTCAGAAGTTTACTTCACATTCCTTCCGCATAGGTGGGGCCAGTTATATGGCAAGAAAGGGATATTCAAATGAAGAAATTATGGCTAAAGGCCGTTGGAAATCTGATATTACTTATTATGTGGGCTTCGATCTTTGAAAATTACTTTTCTTTTACGAATCAGGAAAATATTGTTTAAATATACAAAATTCCAAAAACTAGATTCATACACTAAAATAAAATATTAAGGTCTATAAATGTGAACTATATCGTTAATCTATGGTGCAAAATTTTTCACGATATATATTATATATTCTTAACCTATTGATGATTTATAAGCAAAATTCGCAGAAGTCAACTACGGTGTAAACTTAAGATGAAATTTTAGTTTAAACATAAAGTTTGATAGTATCAAACATATGTATAAATAATTAGAACTAAATACAAGCGGATTAAGCGTATATAAGGTTTACGTGCGTAGCTGATCGTACTTTTGACATTTAAAAAGAAAATGGTAAGTTGATTTGACATGACCACATGAACAGTTTCGAGAGTTAACTAGGTTTCGCAGGAACAGGTGCTCATTCAATGAGCTGCTGTTCATGCGAAGTCTTGCATGTAAAACTTGTCCCTGTCTTGCCCCTGTATAATAATACTTTGGACATGATTTTTTCTTAGTCTCTAGTCTACGTTTAAAAATACCCAACGAACCTGACATCTGTATCTCCATAGGCAAACTGTTCCACAGACGTATAGTATAAGGTAGAAAATAATCGGAGTATAGGTTTGTGCGTGTGCGAATATTAGCAATATTGTTAACTTGACGAGTAATGACCATGTCTATCTCCAACTAAAAAAGGTACAAGGTCCCATAAATAACATGGGTTTCCTTGTTTATAATCTTATATAACAAAATAAGACGATGTTTGTCCCTTCTGGCCGAAAGTGTCTCCCACCCCGTATCTTGATATAGTTGTTTCTAATGGTCCGTTATGACCTGCATAGCTTCCACTTGAACGCTCTCTAACTTATCGATTATATGCTGGGTATGGTTCTGCCATATGACGTCACCATACTCAAGAATTGGTCTTATTCATTCTAATAAGATGAAATTTTGATATGGAAATCGAAAGTCTTTGATACATTGGTGGTGTTTGAAAGTCATTTGGATTCGAATTCCTCTAAGTTCAAATAAGAATATCTGAATTTCTCATAATAGAAGTATAGAGGCACTTTGAGTGTCAAAAGTCCTAAAGCGCAACGACAAAACCAGTAAACATGAACGAGAACAGACCGGAAAAACACAAAACATAACAAACAAAAAACAATTGAAAAGAAATCAACAACGTGAGCTCAAGTCGTAAAGAGAGTGAACTCAGGTGCTCCAGAAGAGCTAACACTCTCGTCGCGCTGCTAAATGTCAATCCAGCGTGTCAAAGTCGATTAGGGAAATCAGAACAACTTCCTATGACAAACCAACATCTGCACACATAGACATTGAAATGCTGGTTTGTACTGGAATAAGACATGCGCAAACCAGAATTCCCGTTTGTCCAATTCCACTGGATTTCAATTTTTTGCCAGTAACATATATAATTTAGTCAAGCAGCTTTCTAAGTTTGCCTTTAACTGACTGATCAAGAGGGAATGTGGGATGCAATGACTGTGATGTACCGTAAAACAGTATGCAAAAAGGATCTAAAAGTGACTATATCTGCTCTAAAGTTTCTTAATTATTTCATTTTTTTTCAGCAACGAAACTCATTAAGATCACGTCAATTGGAATGATGAAGAAATGAAAACTGCTCTAACTTATCTTTTGGACAACATTTATATTCAATTTGGGAAAACAAATCATTGTCATTGGTATCCCTAAGGAAACTAATTGTGCTTCACTATTTGCTGACCTTTTCTTATATTGTAATGAACCCCAATCAATGGAGAAACTTCAAAAAGACCTCAACAAACAACATCTCATTGAAACTTTTAATAATAGTACAGATAATAAGACGATATTCTTTCACTTAACAATCTCAAATATCAACTGGAGCTATTATTTTAAAACAACTATGGATTCAGTTGAAGACTATGCCAGTAAATGGGCAAAAAAGAACCGGAGAAAGAATGTGACGTTTTGTCAGAATGGATAAAAGCTGTGAGGTCATTGGTTTTTTAAAAAAATCAATTCTTTAAAATGCTCAATGAGCACTAAGGCAACATCCATTTTCAGCAACGCTGATGTTGCCAAAACATTGTCCACCTTACATGACAAATATGTTGTTGTACTTGCAGACAAAGCACCAAACAACATCATTTTTGTTTGCAAGAACCACTATATTGACTACTTTACAACTGAATTAGGGGTTAGATGTACCAGCAATACACAACATACACGGCTACAACACAGTCTAAGGCGGAAATCATTGACAATCACAAATTTGTCATTTCCTCCTTCAGCCTTTCTGTTGGTGCCAATAATGATGACATTCCATCACTGTATTGGATTCCTAAATTACATAAAAATCCATACAAACAGTGCTTCATTGCAGGGTAATCCAAATGTACAACTAAACCTCTTTCAGTTCTGTTGACTTCAATAATTTACGGCAATAAATCCGGCCTCCGGAAATATCACGATTGTTGTTATTCTAGAAATGGTGTCAATCAAATGTGGATTGTGAATAATTCGAAAGAACTGATTGAGATTCTTAATTCGAAATCAGTTTCATCTTGCAACAGCATCAAAGATTCGATTTTTCCACACTTGACACCTCTATTCCACATGAAAAAATGAAATCGCGATCGGAAGAACTGATTAAACACAGGTTTTTCAAAAAGAATGAAAAACGCAGGTACAAATATCTAGTAGTCGATTATACCAAGACTTACTTTGTCATCAATGAGTCTAAGAAAAAGAACAAAACAGAAGACCAAATAATCGACACGCTCACCTTTCTCATTGACAACATATTTGTTCAGTTTGGTGGACGTGTTTTTCAGCAAAAAATAGGGATTCCAATGGGCACTTATTGTGCACCTTTGCTTGCTGATTTGTTATTTAATTCATATGAAGCAGACAGCTACAATCACTTCTATACGAAAAAGATCGTAGACTAGGTCTTTCTTTTAATCTCACTTTCCGTTAGACTGATGATGTCCTTTTACTTAACAATTTTCGATTTGGTGACTTTTTCCATTTTATATATACTTAGGAACTTGAGACTCTACTGATTCTAGGAAGTCTGCTTCATATTTAGAGTTACATCTTGAAATTGACTCTGATGGAAAATTTTCAACAAAGCTCTACAACTTCAACTTTCCAATCATCAACTTTCCCTTCTTGTGTAGCAATACTCCGTCCGCTCCAGCTTATGGAGTTTACGTATCTCAACTTGCATCGATTTCCTTAGCAGAGCGTCACGACTGACGCAAAAATTACTCACACAGGGTTATGTTGCTCCTAGGTTGCTGTCTTCACTCAAACATTTTCCGGAAAACGTCATACACTTATAGCCAAATATGCGAATTTGATCTCTCAGATGAGTGCAGATGTTGGTTTGTCATAGGGTTCTGTTTTGTTTTCCTTTACCGGATTTGACACACTGGATTGACTGTTGGCAACGCGACGGGCGTGCTAAATCAAGCAGGAACTGCTTACTCTTTCAGAGCACTTGAGTTTACTCTCGTTTCGACTGGAGTTCGCGTTGTTGATTGATATTCAGTTATTTTGTGTTTCCATGTTTTACATGTTGTCTGTTTTTGTCCCGTATTTGTTGGTATTTACTGGTTTTGTCTCTGCCCTCTCGGACTTTTGACATTCGGATACCCAATTGGTTCCTCTGCTTCTTTCTATTTTTATTACCGTTAAACGGAAATATATCCAAAGGAATTAACTTTGAATAAATTGAACCTTACCGATGATAGGTGCCTATTTTTAGATCTAGATTTAAGTATTATCAATGGAAAATTAAAAATACACTCTATATTACTGTATTATATATATAATATACGGGGTGACTTTTCATTTCCTTTTGTTAATTTTCCTTTTCTAGAGGGAGATATACCACTTGCTCCGTCATACGGCGTTTAGAAGTGCTCGGGACTGATTTTAATGAGAAAAAACGGTTTATTACCAAAAAATTACCAACACAAGGATATCGTTACCACAAAAAAGTAAATTTGTTTACTTAGTTTTATCATAAATATATATATACCTTATCGGAAAATTTAACTGTACACGTCAATTTTTTATTCCATTTCGATTTCTACGGTAATATAGTTTATAAAGCAAATAAACTCAAAAATAATCCTTTTGGAAAAAAACGGGCTGAAAACTTAATTGAATATTGGTTTTGAAATAGAAATTTTAGTAAAATCTTTGAGTTTAGTCTTTTTTGGTAAAAATATTGATAATTTGATACTCACTTTAACATGTTAATTGCCCCTTTTTACGTAATGTTATTTATAGCATTACAGCGGTAAAGTGTGTCTGTTTTGTGATATGATACACAACACCAAATCATTAATTGTTCGGCGTGTTGTGTCGCTTTTAAAATCGACATACTTGATTTGTTTTTACATCAGTCGATAGATGCTTCTTAGCTTGCTGGCAATTACTTCGAGTGTTCTCAAGGGAGTATCTCTACGTCCCGTTATTTTTTCTTGTTGTCCTTTTGTCCCAGGTTAATTCTCTCTTGTCTAATTGAACTTCTATCGATTTGAATTTTGCTGTGTGTAAGTTTGTGCTTTGTTATTATCAATAGGGGGAAGGTGGGGCGAAAAAAACTACTTTAACCCCGCCACATTTTAAATGTGCTTGACCTAAGCCGTATTCTTTATCAAAGCTGATGTTTGTATTAGTCGAATATATGTTTTTTTTTTTTCAAGAAGATGGTCTTTCATTTGCACTTTCGGAATGGGCTTGAATCATATGTAGTTTATTTTCAATCCAGGGCCAATTGCAAAACAGCGAGCAGCGACCACTAGTCACATTGAATGCTGCTGGCTGTTTTCCATTGTGGATTTTTTTAATTGTCGTTTACATTGTAGGCTTCTATATGGTAGTAGCTACAGTGCAGTTCTATTCTTTTTTGAGAATTTTTGCATCGTGACCATTTCAACAAGGTATGTATAAGCCACGTCTAAGTCTGCTGCCTCTGTTTGAAAGCAACAACTAATCATCACACTGACTCGATTATGATATCACACTAAAACAAACCAAAATTTAGCTAGTAAATGATTTTGTCTCGCCTGCGACGAATGTCGCGAAAGGCCAGACTTAGGTATGGTGATTCCGACGGCGGCGGTGACGGCGGCGTCCACAATTTGTTAAAGTTTTTGCTTAAGTCTGTATTGTGTGAACTAGTTATTTTACACCATTGATATTTGGTATGCAGTTGCATCAGCATCAGTACAGACCAGTTTTAAAAGGATTTCACTTGTATGCTCCTGCAGTCTTTTACACTGATTTTGCCGAGGTTAACCTTTTTTCTTAAGTCTGTTTAACATGAATCAGTTATGGTTCACCATTGATATTGGGTATGCACTTGCATTAGCATTAGTACAGATCAATTTCAAAAGCATTTCATCTGTATGCTTCTGCAGTCACGGTCTACTGACTTTGAAATTTTACACCGATTTGGCCGAGGTTAACCTTTTTTCTTACGTCTGTTTAGCATGAAGCAGTTATGGTACATCACTGATATTGGGTATGCACTTGCATTAGCATCAGTACAGATTAATTTCATAAGTATTTTATCTGTATGATCCTGCAGTCACAGTCTACTGACTTTGAGATTTTACACTTTTTATCTTTTTACTTATGTCATGAGTGTTTTATATAAAGCAGTTATGGTTCACCATTTATACTTGGTATGCAGTTGCTGAAGCATCAGTTAAGATCAGTTTAAGGAGGATTTTTACTTCATTTTATACAGTGTCCAGTTGCGACAGGCGAGACATGTCTCTGTGTTAACAGTTTATTATAACTATAAAATGTATAAACTGCAAATCGAATTTTAAAATACGCTACATGTAGACACGACCTACAAAACGCTTATATCTAAGATCAAACGTTAAAAGTTTTAAAATGTAATCGATTTTGATCCCAAAATATGACTGACTTAATGCCAATGGATCAAATTGGAAATTTTCAACAGAACAACGTACATTATGTTAAGGTGTTATTTAAAATGTGAAAAAAACCGAGTTGAAAGAAAGTTCACTCGATAATAGGACAATCGTCTATTGTATTGACTAGTAATCTGTACGAAACAAAGAAAAGAAAATACTTTTTGCAGTGGAAAATTAACGTACATACCAAACCTTTATATACTTAAAAAAGTATAATAAAGTATAATAAAGTATAATAAAAAATATGAAAAAAAGGAAAGCATTACAACAGAACAACAAAAGGGCACAATGTGACTTATTGGTATGGCCTCCAATAAAAACAGTTGAAAAAGCATTATAACTTAACAATAACTAGGTTTTTATGTGTAACCACTGTTCAAGAATTATCTAGCAAAATTAAACATATAATGGGACTTTATAAAAGTGCTCTTGTGTCAGACAGACTTTGAAGACTAGTGTATATGGTATTTTCATTAAACCCTATATACACATGGATCAGGGTCAAACAACAATCATTATACATTGTACACCTCACACCATGGTTTACTGATTGCAGAAAAATAACTTGTTGTGTGGGGGGCTCTCGTGTCCTTTGAACATTTTTTGTTGTAAAATTAGGACACGTTACATCTTAGCTGATCTTATTTTGGTATTGCTTATTTCATCTAATATGCAAGACATTATCAGAACCTCATAATCGAAGCATTTCATTGAAATGTGGTTCAATATTTAGATAAGCGTAACATTAAAACGTATTTGGAAGATCAGATGATATTGGCAAGATATGATATTGGTTTCATTCCAACCCGGCATTCCAAGCAAACGTTGGAAGATTGATTCAAAATTAAGAATATATATATATACTAGCAGGATATAAAGAAGTACAAATGTGACACTTGAATGTCCCAGAAGGGCAAAGATAACACAAAACAACACGATAAAATCACAAAACACACACACACAAAAGCGCAAAATTACACACGACTTATAAAATAAGTATAATTTAGATCACCTTGAATATTTCAGAAGAAGATAATAAACTTTTATATTTTGTTGGTCATGACAAGAAGTGACAGTGTTGGTAAGATGTGCAAACTGTAGAAAATTGACTATAGACTTAAGACTTTATTTGGAAGTAAAGACTAAAATTAGAGTAAAATTGATACAATTGGATGCATTAAAAACTACAAATCTATCTGAAATAAACAATAACCCTACCTTATGATATCAGTAAAGTTGCATATTCCTTTGTTAACAAAAATCGGAAATAAATATAGATCTTTGTAATACCTACCATGTTGTTCAGATTTAAACATAGTCAATACTCTATTTTGAATAATTGAATGGTTTTTAATTCTTTACAACAGCTACAATATAGGAGGCATTTACATGAACAAAAAACGATGTAAAAATTACGGCAAATACCTTGCATCCTGTCACTTGCATTTTAAGGTTCGACCACTTTAATTGTTTAACATACAATTATTTTTTTATTTTCAGATTTCCAAGCGAAAAAGAAAGCGAAATATACAAGTCACAGGAACTACAATATACCTCGGCCACACGCTTGTATCTAAAGGATGCATAAATCAAAATTGTTTTATTTATTCGTTATCTCCTCTTGAGAATTCCTTTGCCATGTTTGCGAGCATCATATTGATATGCAATTAAATGCACATGCAACAATACAAGCTTACAATGTAACGTAAAAATCAACGATTAGTCGCTTTTAACCATTTGGATTTTTTATACAAACAATAACCTTTGCTAATAGGCATTTCGTGTTTTATAGCTTTGAAATGTCAGAACCATGATGGGACTTTTGTTATTTCCATTCTACGGTTACAGTCTATTGTTGTGTTCTCTGAATATTTGGATTAAAGTTTATCACCCCTTTCGTAAAATGGTTACAACCTTTATTCGATATATGCCATGTTCTTTACAGCGTAAATCAGGACCAATATTGTTTTTCGTACTTGGCATCTGTGAATACGGTAAGCTAAAAATCCCACTATAAGTTTCGATATAAATAGAAAATACATGTATGATAAACCTAAAACTCTGCAATGACGTTCGATATGAGTAGGACGCTCGGATCCCGTACAATAGGTCAAACAACCCAATCTTATCCTTTCCCTCATGGCAGTATCACATTATCATCATTTTAATTTCCTATTCGTTTTATCACCCTTCTATCATGTTCATCTCTAATATGCGCTACTTGAGAGTAAGCAAATTAAATTTTTTTTCAATTACTATCGAGCTTTTATTAAAGACTCGATATATATCAACAAATGCAAGTTTTTCAAACAGTTATGTAGTTTTAAATGTCATTGATATTTGCGAGTAAATTTTTGAAGTCTTTATTTTTTTAAATATGTAGATTTATTTAGTAAATTTTCCTTAAATCTAGAAAATCTTAAACTGCAGATGAATGCTGAAATCCGAACCTCAATATTTCACATCTCAACTGCATCGAAATATGTTTTCTTTTAAGTAAACTCGTCTCTCTTTTCGGTAAGCCTCTATTCATACCTACTGCAACCGCTGGTACATGAAATGTAATGCTGGAACTTTATAAAAAAAATTAAACTTGGAGTTAGTTTAGAAGAAAATGACGGTAAATTATTGTATTTACAATTACAATATATAATAATTGTAATATTCAGACTTCAAAATATTCATTTATTGAGAAACGATTGACGTTTCGAGCTTTAATAATCCAAAAATATGGCTGACCTAATGCCAATAGACCAAAACAAAAAATGTTGTTTTCTCTAGTAATTTTTTTTCCGTTCACATGAACTAAATAACTTTCCATTAAGCCGATTGTGAGAAGATTTAATAACAGGAATAACGTACCTTGCACGTGGATGCCAAAGGACAGGACTTGTTATTTGGGTAAACTTTAAAACGCAAAGAAAATGCCCCGACAAAACTTATCAAGTGTACACAGGAATTATTGCAATATATGCTCATCATATGTTTAACATATGTTCGAAAACATGTTCACCTTATGTATGGTGTCCATATGATAATCATGTGTTTTCAAACGTATGTTAAACATATGACAAACACATGTTTAACATATGGTAATAAACATTTTAAAAAGCTTAAAAATCAAAATGTGAGTTATGCATTGACAATTCATTAAAAAAAATTCTACGTTGTTTGTCAAATGAAAATATAAAACATGTTTTCAAACATATGTTAATCGTATTGACACCAAACATAAGGTAACCATTTGTTTAACATAATGATATCATCTTGTTTTTTTTTTTTTAAATATATGTTAAATTTTCCAGTGTACCCGTACAAAATACTAAAACTTTGTGGTAACAATATTTATTTCCTGCAATTTAATAAGTAGTTTAGGCTCCATTTAGACTGAAAAAAGACGAAGAATATCGGTCAATTTTTCAAATTTTAAAGTGTTTTTAGTTTTTAAACATATTTTATTTGCTAATACATGTACATATGAATACATATAATTAACACAAAGGATGAGACACAAGTTTTACCAACTTACGTGGTCTTCTCCTAATTAATGAGTATAACATATATTGTATAAACATGCAACATACATAATAATTCCTTTTTAGCTCACCTGGACCGAAGGTCCAGGTGAGCTATTACCATCACTTGGCGTCCGTCGTCGTCGTCTGTCGTCGTCCTCTGTCGTCGTCGTCGTCTGTTAACAATTTTTCAAAAATCTTCTCCTCTGAAACTACCAAACAGAATTTAATGAAACTTGGTATGAATGATCCTTAGGATGTCCTGCACTAAACTTGTGTTTTGATTTTTGACAATCTCATTAAAATAAGATCTTAGTTTACTCGTCCACTATGTTCGTTCGGGAACATAGTGGACGAGTAAACTAAGATCTTATTTTAATGAGATTGGATTTTTGATCCGTTAAAAAACATGGCCGCCGCTACTAAAAATAGACTAGGGGGGTCAGACTACTGTTTTTGGCTTATAAATCAAAAAGTATAAGAGATAGAGGAAATCTGAGGCCACGCAACTGATTCAGCATCAAAAGCTCTACAAAAGTCTCCATTTGGTCAAAGTTGTCAGATGACCCCTTATAGGGGTTACATCCCCTTAAAGGTGAAAAATAGCATTTTTTCATGTTTTTGGCCCACAGAATGAAAGCTATTGCAGATAGAGATTAGCTGTTGCTTGCTTAAATGTTCAGCTCATTTAACTCTACAAAAGTCTCCATAGGGTCAAAGTTGTCAGATGACCCCTTATAGGGGTTACAGCCCCTTAAAGGTGAAAAATAGCCATTTTTCATGTTTTTGGCCTACAGAATGAAAACTATTGCAGATAGAGATTAGCTGTTGCTTGCTAAAATGTTAAGCTCATTTAGCTCTACGAAAATCTCCATAGGATCGAAGTTGTCAGATAATCCCTTATAGGGGTTACGACCCCTGAAAAATAGCGATTTTTTTTGTTTTTTACCTACAGAATGAAAACTATTGCAGATAGAGATTAGCTGTTGCTTGCTTAAATGTTCAGATCATTTAGCTTTTCAAAATTCTCCATAGGGTCGAAGTTGTCAGATGACTCCTAATAGGGGTTACGGCCCCTGAAAAATAGCGATTTTTCATGTTTTTGGCCTACAGAATGAAAAACTCTTGCAGATAGAGATTAGCTGTTGCTTGCTTAAATGTTCAGCTCATTTAGCTTTACAAAATTCTCGATAGGGTCAAAGTAGTCAGATGACCCCTTATAGGGGTTACGGCCCCTGAAAAATAGCCATTTTTCATGTTTTTGTCCTACAGAATGAAAACTATTGCAGATAGAGATTAGCTGTTGCTTGCTTAAATGTTCAGCTCATATAGCTCTACAAAATTCTCCATATGGTCGAAGTTGTCAGATGACCCCTTATATGGGTTACGGCCCGTGAAAAATAGCCATTTTTCATGTTTTTGGCCTACAGAATGAAAACTATTGCAGATAGAGATTAGCTGTAGCTTGCTTAAATGTTCAGCTCATTTAGCTCTACAAAATTCTCCATAGGGTCGAAGCTGTCAGATGACCCCTTATAGGGGTTACGGCCCCTGAAAAAAGCAATTTTTCATGTTTTTGGCCTACAGAATGAAAACTATTGCAGATAGATATTAGCTGTAGCTTGCTTAAATGTTCAGCTCATTTAGCTCTACAAAATTCTCCATAGGGTCGAAGCTGTCAGATGACCCCTTATAGGGGTTACGGCCCCTGAAAAAAGCAATTTTTCATGTTTTTGGCCTACAGAATGAAAACTATTGCAGATAGAGATTAGCTGTAGCTTGCTTAAATGTTCAGCTCATTTAGCTCTACAAAAGTCTCCATAGGGTCGAAGTTGTCAGATGACTCCTTATAGGGGTTATGGCCCCTTATAGGTGAAAAATGGTGTTTTTGGCCTAAAGAATGAAAACTATTGCAGGTAGAGAAAAGCTGTTGCTTGCTTAAATGTTCAGCTCATTTAGCTCTACAAAAGTATAGGGTCAACATCAAGACCAGGTGAGCGATTCAGGCTCCTGGGAGCCTCTTGTTTTAGCTAACATTGGTTATAAAGAAAATCAATGTATATAGATAAGAAAGGATATCAACAATAATAAAATGTTTTGTTTTGTTCTGAGCCACACAAACAATGTCTGCTCGCCTTCTTTTACACTAATTGAAATCTTTCTGTCTTTTTAATATACTCAAAGACATGTTTGAAGATTTTTTTATTTACATCCTCAGAAAGCAGTTCACTTCCAGAAGTTTTTAATTCTATATCTTCAAAAGTGTGCATATAATCCTTAAAGTAAGTTGTAGACAGAAAAACAAACTCACTGACTTCTGTCCGGCACCCAAACTGCTTTCCAAAGTCAAGAAAGTTTGTTAATAACATTCATATGAATTTTCTGTAATTTTAATCCGATTTAACTACTTCGCAACCAGTTGTGAAAAAATAATTCTTCTCTCTAGAGAATTTGTAGTTCTCATTTATTGATTGGTCAATTTTACAGTAGGCGTGGCCATTGCGACCGAAAACGGCAAGAAAAACATTCACCAATAGATATAGTCCCTTTAGACAGTCACAATATATTTTAGTTTACTTTTGATATTTTCTGACACAATTGTTATAATTATGTTATTATGAATTATGTATATGAATATCATGAAAACTTAAATGTTAAGATTACTTTTTTTAATTTGTAACTCTTGGTAAGGCGTAATAATATACTGACCAAATCAAAAGTTAGGAGAATTTAAACTTTAACCAAAACGAATCTCCTTTTGAGTTGGAGAATACATCAAAGCTTTTAATTATCCGTCTAAATTTCAAAATTGTCTAAACCCCAAGGTTTTTCCTACCCCAGACATAGGTTGATTATCTTAGTAATAATTTGGTTCCCCAGTTTTGTATTTTTGGTTTTACTGTTCTATGCTCTTCATATTCATATAGTGTTTGGCATTTTCAATTTTTTGGTAGAGCGCCTCTGATGAGTCTTGAATAGACGAAACGCGCGTCAGGCGTAGCAAAATTTATTGTCTGGAACTTTGTTGTCATTTGTATTTCTATTTGGTTTTCCGCAAAATTAGAGAAACAGCGTCTTACGTCATTTCTCGTGGATTATCAGGTTTAGTTAAATGAAAGAATTTTAAGCTCTCGACAGAGTCTCGAGCTTAAAATTCCATCATTTAACTACTTTGATTGAGAAATCTGATAATCCACTCAAAACAATGTAAGAAGCTATCCCGGGGGTTACTCCGGTGTTTTATGACGGGGGGTGTGCATTTTGTAGATTGAAATTGGTACCCGAATCTAGAGAGCCGGTGGTGTAGTGGTTAACGCGTCGGGCTACTAACACCGTGGTTCGTGGTTCGATCCTCGTCAGGGGTGAAAATTTCATGAACCAATTTTCCGACTCTCTCTTGACACCATTTGCGAGGATGGTCTCAAGAACCGATGCTAGTCCTTCGGAAGGGACGAAAAAAGGTTGTCCCGTGTATGGGAGAGCAATACCCCATGCACGTTAAAAACCCCTTTGTAGAGTTCGATAAGAGTAGGCTCAATGGGGGCCGCTACAAAGGCCACACTCGCAATCTGCTAGCTGGTGAGGGATTAATATAAGCATTAGCTTGTTTCCCAATCCAGGGTAAATAAATATGTTTAAACTAATCTATGTCATTAAATCGTCAAAAACATACCCAAATCTATGTGATTAGCAAAAAATACTCATATCTATGTAACGAAATAAAAGTCCATCAAGGTTTTTTTTCATTTATTAGAGCCTTACAAAATTAATTACAAGTCTCTTTCTTACTTAAAATGACATCTTAACTTCGTAAAGTATCCCAAAAGCACAAAAGACCCAAGTCTATGGCACCTTTTCCGTTTTGACTCTCATGCCTATGTAAGACATCAACAAACATGGGTACCAAATCTATGTGTACTGCTTAGAAAAAGATACCCAAATCTATGTAAAAAATTGTGAAAAATGGACCCATAAAAATTGCACATCCCGTATATTGGTATATAGGGAGTAACCCCCCCCCCCCCCCCCGGAAGCTATATTTCTAAAATTGTTTTCCTCTATTGTTTGAAAATGTTTTCAATTAAAAAAATACATGTGCATTGAAATTATTTCATGTACATAATATTATTTATATTTCTAGTAACATTAACCCTTTGAGACCCTTTAACATTTATTATTGCATTAAAATACGTGATTCCCTAGCGTGCAATATTAACTTCAGCTTTGAAAAGCAACCTCGAGAAGCAAGTACAATTAATAGCCAACTAATATTATTGTGTACATATAATTATCGTCATATATATAGCAATTACATCTTAACATAAATTCACATAAATTCAATGAAGTACTTCATATTTATAAACACAGTCACAAGAATTTTTCACAAGGTATTCTATAAATAAATTAATTATTCTCCCTTAATAAAAAAAAAATCCGGCTATAATTACGAAATACAAAGTACAATTATAATGTTATCACGCGAACGATGATAAGCGGTAATTAATGAATAGTATTTCTATATAATTACACTTTATTATTATGACTTTTTGTAATTGTATTTGTTCATCCGATGTGCTTCAGTAACGTACATTATTTGATGATATATAAATCATGTAAATTTATACGAACTATTTTTGACATGGTTGATTATCAAAGTAAAGGCTCTTCATAATCTTAAAAAATACCACTTCATGACATTCTTTTGTGTCCGAAAAAAAGTTTAATCATTCTTTGTTTTACCCTTTAAAAATGCACAATATTTTCAAAAAAAGAAGAATTTCTTGGGGTGAGTTAGTGAGTGGGTGTTTTACGCTCGTGAAACGCAATATGGGTTATTTACAGGCGATGAACATGAAATGGATGTTAAAATGAACATGGAATGATGATAAATGTGGGGTTGGAAACAAAGGAACGGTAAATTTCGAAGAACCACAGGAAAAGGGGAGAGAAAGGTAGGGGCGGAAAATTCAGCCTTTGTGGTTCACTATTTGGCGGTCCAAAAAGGTCTTTTACGTGCATGAAGAGTGGCACTCTCCACACACGGTGGCCCACTATGGTCAGCGGTCAGGGTTTCTGTATGATAGGCCTGCCAACCCCCGCGGACGAGGGCAACCCTATTCAGCCACCTAGGGTTCACATTTGGTCACTCTGTGGGCTAAGCACTGACCGGACGTCAGAATCCCAAGACCCTTAGTCGCTATTTAAGACAAGATACAGGCTCTGCTGCTGACCTATTCGCCACTTGGGCCCCGCACGGAACAAATTTCTTTCAAAATATTCATTTTTAGCAAGCATCGCAGATGCGAGCCCTACGGCATTGTGCATGTTTTGAGATGTGCCAGAAATATACTGACGATAAAACCGGAACAGGTTTACTTTTACGGAGTGAAAAAAATAATAGGCACGGAGCAGGTAGAACAATCAACCATCTGGGCTTATAAAAATACATCATAATCTGTTATGCAAAAATATAAAAATTGAAATTCAAAAACAGTGATAAAACCCTCATTCATCTTCTTGTTTATTTTTTTTCACACAGATTTTTATTTAAACACCATTCGGTCTTTTCCGGAAATTACCGAGCAAGCTTTTGGCAACATCGTCCCCTTGACTAGTCATACCAAATGCATTATACTGACCAAGCTTTGTTAATTTCTAAGTAAGGTAAAATAAGATACAGAAATACATAAATTTACTGAATAAAACCTACTCATAATAATAAATAAAAGGTTCTTACCTGAAAATGAAAAAAGAGTCCCATCCTGTGGGGTTTAACTCACTTTCCTCAGTCCCGCATGATATTTTTACTTTACCGTTTTTCCGCTAGGTTTCTAAATGTACCTTCTGTTACCAATGCTTCAAATAAAACACTGATACTCAGAATATCTCACAAAACCTGACAGAATCTGAATGTTGTTTTGGTCTGCTGAGTGCCGGAAAAAGCGCGAAATACTCTGACAAGGAAATGACGTCACGTAATCCATATAATGGATAATTTCGTCCCCGCTTAATGTCGTCCCAGAATGTCACAGGATATATTATTTGCAAAAAGAATTGAATTTTTAATAAGTAGTTATTGATCCCAGATATTTTAACAACAACTTTCTCAAGTGCATATGATTTGGGTTGGTAGGGGTCAGACTTTGCTACTTTTTAATTCCTTTTTTAAAAGTTCCCTCTTTACGTTAAACTTAGCCGGTCGAGCACATGGATTTATTTTTAAAAGGTATATATAGATTTTCGATGCTCGCTAAAAAGGCAGGGCCTTAATCATATTACTGTTAGTTTATTACATGTAGAACAATAAACGTTTATGTTATATTTAAAAGAAGTATTTAATTTTAATTCCCATTAAACAACCAGTACTACAATACTAGGAGACATGCAAGATGGGTCAAAATGTCTCATTTCTATCAAAAAGGGGGGCTCAGTTACTTGATATCAAATGGTACATTTATTTAACCTTGGAATATGTGACTGGATATCAGAACAACTGTGCATGTACACATGAATGAAGAATTCGGTTTTTTTTTGGGGGGGGGGTATAAATAATTTACAAATATATCTTCATCTCATTCATTGTATTTTAACTAATTCGTATTCTTACCTTGTTTTTCAGCATGTATCTATCTCTTACTTTTTTTATTTCCAAAATCTTGTGCACAGGGACTTTTTTCCTTATATTAAACTGTTATTTTCGTATGGCACATTGACTAAGAAAACTTGATAGAGGAGAGCAAGTCCCCGTGGCTAGTGGCTGGTAGCCCAATGTTGTGTCTCATGTATGCTCTTTTTCATAAAAATGTATGGGGTGGAATGTTTTCGAAGCTCTGGTTGTACCTCTCTATCCGATTTCTAATAATGTACTCTTAATGGCTGCAACCATGGCCAGTAGCATTTAATTTGAAAATTTATCGGTCAGAGCCTATCTAGAATTAAAAATAGAGAAAGGAAATTTTAATTTTCTGTTAACGTGAGATTTAAAGGAAAACGATACGATTAAGAAACAAAATACAATTATACCGGAAAAAAAGGATTGACGTGTATTGTACATTTACTAAAATAAAGGGCATTTTATCGCACATCACAAATATCCGGTTGACATGTTTTTAAAATATGCATACAAAGGTTAAAAAACCACAAGTCTTCCGGTACAAGTTCATGTGAAAATGAATAATGAATTATTTCCAATTTTTCAAAAACATTAAAAAAAATGAGAGTAATATATAGCCATTTCTAGAGAAAAATTGCGGCAGCAATTAACGTTACATGTACACGTAATATGATAATGGCCCAGCCGTAAAAGCTCACGAAGATACTAAATCAACACTTTTTTGCTTGAAGCAACGAGATAAATATGATAATACGATCCCAAAGAAATGTCAACATTTTAGTTGTACTATGGGCTGAATTTTTCCTTCAACGTCCGGTATAGCGCGCTTGATTTCACGAACTTTCAGCGTCGTTTTAACGCTTTTTGCTTTGCAAATTTCGAATGTCATCAAGCGCAAATGTAACCCACAAGAAAAGCTATTTTTTTTTATTAGCTTACCTGGCCAAATGCCATGTGAGCTTATGCCACTACTTTGAGTCCGTCGTCGTCCGTCGTCCATCGTCGTCCGTTAATAATTTTTAAAATCTTCTCCTCTGAAACCGCTGAACCAATTTAACTGAAACTTTGCAGGAATGATATATGATACGTTGGCAACAAACGATCCTCATTTTAAAATTATTCAATAAAAAACATGGCCGCTGTTTCTAAAAATAGAACATAGGGTAAAACCGCTTTAATTAGCTTATAATTCAGCAACCATAACAGATAGAAAAAATCCGAAGGATCTTAAGCTCTTCAAAATCAAAAACTCTACAAAAGCCTCCGTAATGTCAAAGTTGTCAGATGATCCCTTATAGGGGTAACAGTCCCTTAAGGGCGGAAAATAGTGTTTTTGGCCTATAGAATGAAAACTATTGCAGATAGAGAAAAGCTGTTGCTTGCTTAAATGTTCAGCTCATTTAGCTCTACAAAAGTTTTCATAGGGACGAAGTTGTCAGATGTCCCCTTATAGGGGCTTAAGCTCCATAAAGGTGAAAAATAGCATTTTTTCATGTTTTCGCCTAAAGAATGAAAACTATTGCAGATAGAGAAAGGCTGTTGCTTGCTTAAATGTTCAGCTCATTTAGCTCTACAAAAGTCTCCATAAGGTCAAAGTTGTCAGATGATCACTTATAGGTGTTACAGCTCCTTAAAGGTGAAAATGGTGTTTTTTGGCCTATAGAATGAAAACTATTGCAGATAGAGAAAAGCTGTTGCTTGCATAATTGTTCAGCTCATTTAGTTCTACAAAAGTCTCCTTAGGGTCGAAGTTGTCAAATGACCACTTATAGGGGTGAAAGCCCCTTTAAGGCGAAACAGTGTTGTTGGCCTATAGAATAAACTATTGCAGATGAAGAAAAGCTGTTGCTTGCTTAAATGTTGAACTCATTAGCTCTACAAGTCTTCGTAGTGGCGAAGTTGTCAGATGTCCCCTTATAGGTGTTACAGCTCCTTAAAGATGAAAAAGAGCATTTTTTCATATTTGGCCTACAGAATGAAAACTATTGCAGATAGAGAAAAGCTGTTGCTAACTTAAATGTTCAGCTCATTTAGCTCTACAAAAGTCTCAATAAGGTCAAAGTTGTCAGATGACCCCTTATAGGTGTTACAGCCCATTAAAGGTGAAAAATAGTGTTTTTGGCCTATAAAATGAAAACTATTGCAGATAGAGAACAGCTGTTGCTTGCATACATGTTCAGCTTATTTAGCTCTACAAAAGTCACCATAAGGTCAAAGTTGTCAAATGTCCCCTTATAGGGGTTACAGCCTCTTTAAGGCGGAAAATAATGTTTTTGGCCTATAAAATAAAAACTATTGCAGATAGAGAAAAGCTGTTGCTTGTTTAAATGTTCAGCTTATTGAGCTCTACAAAAGTCTCCATAGGGTCGAATTTGTCAAATGACCCCTTATAGGGATTACAGCCCTTTAAAGGCGAAAAATAGTGTTTTTGACCTATAGAATAAAAACTATTGCATATAGAGAAAAGCTGTTGCTTGCTTAAATGTTCAGCTCATTTAGCTCTAGAAAAGTCACCATAATGTCAAAGTTGTCAGATTACCCCTTATAGGGGTTACAGCCCCTTAATGGTGAAACATAGCATTTGTTCTTGTGTTGGCCTATAGAATGAAAACTATTGCAGATAGAGAAAAGCTGTTGCTTGCTTAAATGCTCAGCTCATTTAGCTCTACAAAAGTCTCTAAAAGGTAAAAGTTGTCACATGACCCCATATAGGGATTACAGCCCCTTAAAGGCAAAAATAGTGCTTTTGGCCTATGGAATGAAAACTATTGCAGATAGAGAAAAGCTGTTGCTCTACAAAAGTCTTTATAAGGTCAAAGTTGTCAGATGACCCCTTATAGAGGTTACAGCCCTTTAAAGGCAAAACATAGTGTTATTTGGCCCATAGAATGAAAACTATTGCAGATAGAGAAAAGCTGTTGCTTACTTAAAAGTTCATCTCATTTAGCTCTACAAAAGTCTCCGTATGGTAAAAATTGTCAGATGTCCCCTTTTAGGGGTTACACCTATTAAAAGGCAAAAAAATTGTTTTTGGTCAATAAAATGAAAACTATTGCAGATAGAGAAAAGCTGTTGCTTGCTTAAATGTTTAGCTCATTTAGCTCTACAAAAATCTTTATAAGGTCAAAGTTGTCAGATGACCCCTTATAGAGGTTACACCCCTTTAAAGGCAAAACATAGTGTTATTTGGCCTATAGAATGAAAACTATTGCAGATAGAGAAAAGCTGTTGCTTACTTAAATGTTCAGCTCATTTAGCTCTACAAAAGTCTCCGTATGGTCAAAATTGTCAGATGTCCCCTTATAGGGGTTACACCTATTAAAAGGCAAAAAACATTGTTTTTGGCCAATAAAATGAAAACTATTGCAGATAGAGAAAAGCTGTTGCTCGCTTAAATGTTTAGCTTTTTAAGCTATACAAAAGTCTCCATAGGGTCAAAGTTGTCAGATGACCCCTTATTGGGGTAACAGACCTTTAAAGGCAAAAAATTGTGTTTTTGTCCCATAGAATGAAAACTATTGCAGATAGAGAAAAGCTGTTTCTTGCTTAAATGTTAAGCTCATTTAGCTCTACAAAAGTCTCCGTATGGTCAAAGTTGTCCGATGTCCCCATATAGGGGTTATACCACTTAAAAGGCAAAAAAAAGTTTTTTTGGCCAATAAATGAAAACTATTGCAGATAGAGAAAAGCTGTTGCTTGCTTAAATGTTCAACTCATTTAGATCTACAAAAGTCTCCATAAGGTCAAAGTTGTCAGATGATCCCTGATATGTGTTACAGCCCCTTAAAGGTGAAAAAAATTATTTTGGCCTATAGAATGAAAACTAATGCAGATAGAGAAAAGCTGTTGCTTGCTTAATTGTTCAGCTCATTCAGCTCTACAAAAGTCACCATAAGTTGTCAGATGTCCCCTTATGGGAGTTATACCTCTTTAAAGGCAAAAAAAAATGGTTTTGGCCTATAAAATAAAAACTATTGCAGATAGAGAAAAGCTGTTGCTTGCTTAAATGTTCAGCTCATTTAGCTCTACAAAAGTCTCCATAGGGTCAAAGTTGTCAGATGACCCCTTATAGGGGCATCTTCGCTAGCCAAGGGTTACGATCCGCTATCTCTCATCTTCACCCTTGGCAGATCTAGAAGGTTTTTGTAATCTCAACATTTTAATTATCTCCCTTGAAGCAATATCTATTCCAAGTTTAAAAAATTATTTTCATCCAGATAGTTGCAAAATTAGGAGATATTTTATTCCATTGACAACAAACATTTATCAAAAGACCAAATAAAGGTAATTTTGGTAAGATTTGATCAAAACTGCTAATATTTTTTGCAAAAATAATAATTATTTATCACCTTTGTAAACCCACATGTTTGTTAACAGATTGTTTAAAAATGGAAATGGAGCAATTTGATTGGATGCAGCCAACTTTCACTGCATCCAATCAGATGAAAGAATGAATGACCACAAAAATCCTTCTAGATCTGCCAAGGGTGAAGATGAGAGGTAGCGGATCGTAACCCTTGGCTAGCGAAGATGTTTTAGGGGTTACAGCCTCTTTAAGGCGGAAAAAAGTGTTGTTGGCCTATAGAATGAAAACTATTACAGATAGAGAAAAGCTGTTACTTGCATAAATGTTCAGCTTATTGAGCTCTACAAAAGTCTCCATAGGGTCGAATTTGTCAAATGACCCCTTATAGGGGTTACAGCCTCTTTAAGGCGGAAAATAGTGTTGTTGGCCTATAGAATGAAAACTATTGCAGATAGAGAAAAGTTATTAGTTGCATAAATGTTCAACTTATTGAGCTCTAAAAAGTCTCCATAGGGTCAAAGTTGTCAGATGACCCCTTATAGGGGTTACAGCCTCTTTAAGGCGGAAAATAGTGTTGTTGGCCTATAGAATGAAAACTATTGCAGATAGAGAAAAGCTGTTAATTGCTTAAATGTTCAGCTCATTTAGCTCTACAAAAGTCTTTATAAGGTCAAAGTTGTCAGATGACCCCTTATAGAGGTTACAGCCCTTTAAAGGCAAAACATAGTGTTATTTGGCCTATAGAATGAAAACTATTGCAGATAGAGAAAAGCTGTTGCTTACTTAAAAGTTCATCTCATTTAGCTCTACAAAAGTCTCCGTATGGTCAAAATTGTCAGATGTCCCCTATAGGGGTTACACCTTTTAAAAGGCAAAAAAATTGTTTTTGGCCAATAAAATGAAAACTATTGCAGATAGAGAAAAGCTGTTGCTTGCTTAAATGTTCAGCTGATTGAGCTATACAAAAGTCTCCATAGGGTTGAATTTGTCAAATGACCCCTTATAGGGGTTACAGCCTCTTTAAGGCGGAAAATAGTGTTGTTGGCCTATAGAATGAAAACCATTGCAGATAAAGAAAAGCTGTTGCTTGCTTAAATGTTCAGCTTATTGAGCTCCACAAAAGTCTCTATAGGGTCAAAGTTGTCAAATGACCTTTTATAGAGGTAAAAAATCCTTTAAAGGCAAAAAATAGCCTTTTTTGTCAATAGAATGAAAACTATTGCAGATAGAGAAAAGCTGTTGCTTACTTAAATGTTCAGCTTATTTAGCTCTACAAAAGTCTCCGTATGGTCAAAATTGTCAGATGTCCCCTTATAGGGGTTACACCTATTAAAAGGCAAAAAAAGTGTTTTTGGCCAATAAAATGAAAACTATTGCAGATAGAGAAAAGCTGTTGCTTGCTTAAATGTTTAGCTTTTTGAGCTTTACAAAAGTCTCCATAGGGTCAAAGTTGTCAGATGACCCCTTATTGGGGTTATACCACTTAAAAGGCAAAAAAAAGTGTTTTTGGCCAATAAATGAAAACTATTGCAGATAGAGAAAAGCTGTTGCTTGCTTAAATGTTCAACTCATTTAGCTCTACAAAAGTCTCCATAAGGTCAAAGTTGTCAGATGATCCCTGATAGGTGTTGCAGCCCCTTAAAGGTGAAAAAAGTTATTTTGGCCTATAAAATGAAAACTAATGCAGATAGAGAAAAGCTGTTGCTTGCTTAATTGTTCAGCTCATTTAGCTCTACAAAAGTCACCATAAGGTCAAAGTTGTTAGATGTCCCCTTATAGGAGTTACACCCTTTTAAAGGCAAAAACAAATGTTTTTGGCCTATAAAATAAAAACTATTGCAGATAGAAAAAGCTGTTGCTTTCTTAAATGTTCAACTCATTAGGTCTACAAAAGTCTCCATAAGGTCAAAGTTGTCAGATGATCCCTTATAGGTGTTACAGCCCCTTAAAGATAAAAAAATAGCATTTTTTCATATTTGGCCTACAGAATGATAACTATTGCAGATAGAGAAAAGCTGTTACTTGCTAAAATGTTCAACTTATTGAGCTCTACATAAGTCTCCATAGGGTCGAATTTGTCAAATGACCCCTTATAGGGGTTACAGCCTTTTTAAGGCGGAAAATAGTGTTGTTGGCCTATAGAATGAAAACTATTGCAGATAAAGAAAAACTGTTGCTTGCTTAAATGTTCAGCTTATTGAGCTCCACAAAAGTCTCTATAGGGCCAAAGTTGTCAAATGACCTTTTATAGGGGTAAAAATCCTTTAAAGGCAAAAAATAGTATTTTTGGCCTACAGAATGAAAACTATTGCAGAAAAAGTAAAGCTGCTGCTTGCTTAATTGTTCAGCTTATTGAGCTATACAAGTCTCTATAGGGTCGAAGGTGTCAAATGACCCCTTATAGGGGTTACAGCCCTTTGAAGGTAAAAGATAGTGTTTTTGGCCTATAGAAGGAAAACTATTGCAGAAAGAGAAAAGCTGTTGCTTGCTTAAATGTTCAGCTCGTTAAGCTCTATAAAGTCTTCATAGGGGCAAAGTTGTCAGATGACCCCTTATAGGGGTTACATCCCTTTAAAGGTGAAACATAGCATTTTTTCATGTTTTGGCTTAAAGAATGAAAACTATTGCAGATAGAGAAAAGCTGTTGCTTGCTTAAATGTTTAGCTCATTTAGCTCTACAAAAGTTTACATAGGTTCGAAGTTGTCAGATGACCCCTTATATAGGTGTAACGGCCCCTTAAAGGTGAACAATAGCATTTTTTCATCTTTTGGCCTATAGAATAAAAACTATTGCAGATAGAGAAAAGCTGCTGCTTGCTTAAATGTTTAGCTTTTTGAGCTTTACAAAATTCTCCATAGGGTCAAAGTTGTCAGATGACCCCTTATTGGGGTTATACCACTTAAAAGGCAAAAAAAAGTTTTTTTGGCCAATAAATGAAAACTATTGCAGATAGAGAAAAGCTGTTGCTTGCTTAAATGTTCAACTTATTTAGCTCTACAAAAGTCTCCATAAGGTCAAAGTTGTCAGATGATCCCTGATAGGTGTACATGTAACAGCCCCTTAAAGGTGAACAATAGCATTTTTTCATGTTTTGGCCTATAGAATAAAAACTATTGCAGATAGAGAAAAGCTGCTGCTTGCTTAAATGTTCAGCTCAGTTAGCTATACAAAAGTATATTTAGGGTCGAGTTTCTAAGATAATCCCTTATAGGGTTTACAGCCCCTTAAAAGTTGAATAATAGTGGGTTTTTTGCTTATTCAGAATGAAAACTATTGCAAATAGAGAAAACTTTTTTCTTGCTGAAACATTCAGGTCATTTAGCTATACAAAAGTCTTCATAGGGTTGACATGAAGACCAGGTGAGCGATTCAGGCTTCTGTGAGCCGAGCCTTTGCTTTCGAATATATTTTGCTTGAATTATCATTGCATTATAAACATATTCAAAATTTTTGTTTGTTAAATAATTTTAGATACGTTTTAACATCGGGAGCGTCACAGGTCGAAAACCTGCCTCATTGTACGCTCCCTTAGGGAGCGATAATGGTAGAAGTGTCAACCAAAAAAAAAAAAAACACAACTTATTGTAAATCCTCGATTATTCTAAAGGAATCACAAAGGGTTAATGGGAGTAGCTTCGCGACACATAAACATACTTCACATATTAACGTAGCATTATTCATAAATAAAGATTTGTGCGGTATGAAGTTTCATCAAACCTGTCTTTCTGTCTGCGACTTACTCAATGGGTTGCCTTAATGAATACTTAATTAACTTTGTAGAATAGTAAATCACTTTGTCAACACGTTAAAACATCGTAGAAATGTCAATATTTAGTTGTACTAGGGGCTAAATATTCATTCATCGTCCGCGGTAAATCACGCTTGTTTTCCCGAACTTTCAGCTTAACGCTTTTTGTTTTGAAAATTTCGAACGTCATCAAGCGCATATGTGACCCACGAAAAATACTTGTTTTTTTTCGAATATATTTTTTAGAATAGATATTGCATTATAAACATCTTCAACAGTTACGTTTAGATACGTTTTAACTTCGGGAGCGTCATAGGTCAAAAACCTGCCTCATATTGATTGGTTTTCAAAAGCATTGTTTGCGTAAGGTTTCTAGTTTTTTAATATGGTCTTAAGACCCTACTATGCAAGTCTTAGATGAAAAGATTAATCAATACAATTACATTTGACAGACCTCTGAGTGGCTCTATGTTCATAGCCCGTGGTAAACATGGCGAGAATCAAGTCAAACTGTCAGATAAGATGCGAATAAAAGCCACACGAAGATTTCATTTCATCTAGGAAACTGTTGGTTGAAAATGATGCAAGATTTACAAACTATACTTATAGAAACCTATAATATTTTTTGTTTTGTTATTTTGGTCTTAATGGTAGTCTTCCATGGAAGAAAAATGTCGCTTGCGTGTTGAAATATAAGGTAAACAGAAAGTACCTGGGTAGATGATTAACAGCATGGCATTAAAGTATGCATTAAAGTACAAGACGTATAATCACAACCATCAAGCAGAGACAATTTAAATGGTTAGGCCATGTAATAAGGAGGGACCATAACTCTATCACAAAGATAGCCCTCAGGTGGACAGCAGCAGAAGGGAAAAGAAGCAGAGGAAGACCCAGATAAACATGGAGGAGGTACATAGACAATGAAACAAAGAAGATGGAAAGATCTAGAAACGGTTGCAATGGACAGGCCAAAATTGAAAAGATTGGTTTCAGCCTTATGTGCCACCAGGCACGAAGATGATAGATAGGTAAGTACGTACATGTACCCTTCGGCAATGTAATGGTACAAAACACATTAACACTTAATTGACAGTTTTTCATAAGGAATACGATAAAAAAAAATAATTTGTAAAATCGAATAAAAGATAAACATTCTAAGGTAGTTTTGTCAATACGATTTTAGCCCCTTTTGGTCCTTTTTTCAAAAACGGTGGGGTCCACAATCCTCAGATGCAAAAGAAAGCTACCTATAATAGTGGTTAGTGATATGATAATAAAATTTCATAAAAATTATTTGGCCCATTTCATGTATAATACCATTTCCAGAAGAAGAAAAAAACACTTACGATTGACGCTTTTGGCCCTTTTTACCCCATGTTTTTCCTAAATGGTAAAATTCATTGTAAATTTGATTGAAAAACGCATCGAGGGATTTTTACAAGGATTCCAATGAAAAAAGTATTTTGAAAAAAATTCAAGACTACAAATTAAGATTGATTTTTATGGATGTGGCAAATCTTTGACACACACATCCCTGTGGCAATGTGTTTACTATGAAAAATTCATCACAAACATCGACACCTGTAGTAGAATACAATAAAAATATATTTTGAAAATCGAATGACAAAAACAAACATCTTTTGGTAGTTTTCTCAATATACTCACTTGAGCCATTTTTGGCCCTTTTTCTAAAACGGTAGAGTCGGGAAGCTTCCTTTAGTAGAAACATTACAACAAAATTTCACAACAATCTGTCAATATGTACTTAAGTTATCAAGATAAACCAAATGTCACCAGACGACAACAACAACGACAACGACGACAACATTGCAAAACATAATACGATTGCAAAATTTTAGCGGTCGTGTAGAGACTATATACAAAATGTAAACTATCCTACTTGACTTTCGAAGTTTGAATAAACTTTAACAATTTATACACAGCCTTGTCATAATGAATGCCGGTGTTATATTGCCATTTTCCCCCCATGTCAGTTTTTCCCCCGGAAAATCTGGATCATTGCCATTTTCCCCCTAGGAAAAATGACAATACGTATACATATTGTAGATTTTCCCCCATGCCAGTTTTTCCCCCTTTGATGTTTGGCATGTCTTAGCTTTTCAGTTGATATATGCTTACAAGTCTGTGATTTTTTTATGGGAAATGCAGCTGTAATATGATTTTTACGCTTTTCTTTTGAAAATGAAATAATTATTCAAAGTTAGTATATTAAAAATAATTTTTATTTATGTTCAGCTCTTACACTTTTGAGGTAATTAATATGGTAAGAAATATTTGAGGTACGGATTCAGTATTGAAAGCACTACCATCTTTTCAAATGCCATTGTTTCATCGTTCATGCTTTATTCAATGAAAGATAAGAAACAGTAGATCTCTTTGCACTTATTATTTTAAAATTTACAATGACTTGGCTTTGTGTCAATATGAGGTGGACAAGTTTTACATTAATATTGCATGTCTACTGCATGGTTCAATTTAACTCGTATTCATATTCACTCAATATTTGGGGGTGCTTTGGGTTGTCTTTTATTATAGCTTTTTTGTGCCAACGACGACGTGTCGGAATAGGACATTAAATTTGAAGTCCGCCCATCAAACTCCTTCGCAGTAGGCTTATCCTTCCCAACAAAAATAGGTCAGGATTATCCCACAGCTACAGGCTTGTATGAACTCCATCAAGATTCTTGATATGTTTTTTTATTTGAATACAGTTTCAAAATTTTGCTATAATAGTTAGCCATGAATATAAAGCAGGAACTGCTTACTCTTCCGGAGCACCTGAGTTCACTCTCGTTTCGACTTGAGTTCGCGTTGCTGAATGCGGTTTTGCTGTTACGTGTGTTTGTGTTTTATGTTGTTATGTGGTTTGTTTTGTTGTGATGATTTTTGTCTGCCGGTTTTGTCTTTGTCTTTACGGTCTTATGATACTGATTACCCCTTTGGTACACCTTTGCTTCTCTCATGAAAACATCATATTTTCTGTAAAAAAAGTTCTTGAAAAAATAATTCAATTTGATTAATGAGTACGAACTATTTTTAAGTGAAGTTAAGTACAAGTATTTAAGCTATCTATGCTTAAAACAATGAAGTTGCGTAATGCATTTAGGTATATGTGAGTACCTTTCATTTAAAGAGTAGGGGTCAAAAAGAGGTCATTGAAAAGAAGCCCGGAAAGCTTGGTGCAGTGATTAGTGTACGGACTGTTACGGACGAGAACTGGAATTGTGTGGAGTTTGTCCGACCATGCGAAAATTACTACGAGAATCGCATGAAGGGAATGATTTGACAATTGGCAGTATGACAAAATAAATGCCCTTGGGGGATGTTCAACCCTATAGACCTTTTAAAACTTCTGTTTGGTGTCCTGTGTTGGGCATACATGTCCCATAGATTAATTCTTCCAGAAGTCTTTATCAAAGATTATTTGTACTCTATTAGTTCTTTATGAAGAAGGGGGTCTTCTTTGATATTTTATGGTAAGTTTAGAACCTTATGCATTATCTACCTTCTAATAGAAAAAGTAGATATTTAAAAATACCAAGAAAAACCGTCTATGTCCGATATGTAATATGGTCGGGGATGAAAATAATGTTATACTTGACTGTAATTGAAATTTAGAATTATGAAAAAAAACATATATAGAAAAAGCAAAATCAGAAAATATATCTTTTAAGTTTTGATATGTTGAATGAAATAAGTAAAAATAAGTACACTCTATCACAAAGTGACAATCTTTCGGCAAGTAGAAAACACTAGTTCCTTCTTAAAACAGTCATTAGCACCGAGGACAGGGGACCTATAAACATATGTTTAATGTTTTTGGTTCATATGGTTATTGTTTATACTTGCTGTTAAAAGTTTGTGTATTTTTTTTAACTGCGAGCAACAAACACTTGTCATATTGAGGACCGCTAGCTGCTTTTCATTGCATATTTTTGTAACCATGCATACAAATCTGTGTGTCTGTCTACTTATCTCGTATTAAAGCATAACTCCCCTAAATCGCTTGAACTATGGAAGTATCGATTTTTTTATTTCATCCTGACGTCGGTGACGTTACATCGTAAGGGGGAAAAATGAGCATTTTGCTTATAAAGGGGGAAAGACTAGACTGATCCTATTTTTCCCCCGGGGGAAAAACTGGATCGATCCTATTCTTCCAGGGGGAAAACTGGATCGATCCAGATTTTCCCCCCGGAAAAACTGGCATGGGGGAAAATCTACAATAGTACACCGGTCGTCAGGCCATAATGCGGAAAACCGCACTTCACACTAGGTACACTGTTACGGGAAAAATTTCACGATCCTAACAGGTCTCGGTAAGAGTAAACTGCTTATCCCCACCCGTCACTCTTTTTTTTCAGTGGCAGTCAAGTGGTTTGTGTCCCCCTTTTCTCCACTTCATCATCATTTCATGTTCATTGTATCACCCTAAGTGTAAAGCAATAACTAAGTAACTAAATTATCATTTTTTCTTACACGTTTTGGTAAGATGTATAATTATTTTTGAGCGCTTATGTTATCAAACTTAATTTTTCGATGGATCATTCTATTCCGTTTTATGCATCAATGACCAGTTCGTTAAAAAATAGGGTGTGAATTAAAGATACAAAATAAATAAATACCAAATGCAGATTTTTCAAACTTGTGTTGATGAATTAAAGTAAATCATGTAAATTGTATGATAGTACAGATGAACTTTTTAACGAATTAAGGCGGAGAAGGAGAGTGGTCATGTGACTTGCCCAAAATAAAATGAAATTTTAATATATTTTGAGTTTATTGTGTTTTTAGAATTTTTATACCTAGTTTAGGCACATTTTGTCAATTAGATTAAAATTTGTAGTCTAAAAGTAGTACAAATTAGTTAAAGTATGGTCAAGGGAGGTAATTTTGCAAAAGAAAATTCATCGTCTTTAGCTTCTATTTTTGCTTGTCGGTAAAAATCAAGGGAAGGAACCCCACTTGAAATTGATTTTAGACCATGAATTGTTGAAAGATCTATAAAATGTCGAAAAATGAGGTAAATCTATTGACAGGAAAAAAATTAATGGAACGTTTTTGTGTGATTTTATGGCTTTTCCTGTATAATTCATAGTTTAACTTGCTATAACTCGAAAAGTAGGGAAGAAACCCATGAATCACCCAAGTGCCACGCTCTACCTTAAGGGTTATTCTTCATCTCGCTTCCTGGTATAATGGTATAATGACGACAATGCAAGGTAAATTAAGGCTATATCCTGATTTTTCCCCGTATTCTAGATAAAAGGGGAAGAATGTCACCAAACCCATAGATTACTTGTTTTTATGCCCCCGCGACGACATGTCGGGGGGCATTAAGTTTTACTCATGTCCGTCCGTCCGTCCGTCCGTACGTCCGTACGTCCGTACAAATTTCCGTCAAGCTTTTCTCAGAAACCTTAAATGGGAATGACTTGAAACTTGGTAGGATAGTTCAGTATGCCACACTATATGTCCTAAGCGAATTTTAGACCTGTCGGACATCTACTTCCTGTTTGGGGCTGGATCGATACCAAAATCGACATAAAAATTTCCGTCAAGCTTTTCTCAGAAACTGTACATGGGAATGACTTGAAACTTGGTAAGATGGTTCAGTATGACAAACTATATGTCCTAAGCAAATTTTAGACCTGTCGGACATCTACTTCCTGATTGGGGCTGGACCGATACCAAAATCGACATGAAAATTTCCGTCAAGCTTTTCTCAGAAACCATACATGGGAATGATTTGAAACTTGGTAGGATGGTTAAGTATGATTAACTATGCGTCCTAAGAGACTTTCAGACCTTTCCGACTTCAACTTTTTATTTGAGGCCAGCGGGGGCATCCGTGTCCCATGGACACATTCTTTCTTTATTTGACAAATTAATAAAAGAAAGATTTTAAAAAACAATATTTTAATTAAAATACAATGTGTACTACTTTGCTTAATGAAACATAAATGCCCCCTTTTCCGTCGTATATAATTCGTATAGAGATAAAAATGAATGACCAAATGTATCACTGTTTCAAATTTTATATAAATATACGACGGAAAAAGGAGAATATATATAAAACAATGTCTTGTATACTGTTCCTGATTCTACCCCGTGTTTCTTTAAAACACTGTCTTATATACTGTTCCTGATTCTACCCCGTGTTTCTTTAAAACACTGTCTTATATACTGTTCCTGATTCTACCCCGTGTTTCCTTAAAACACTGTCTTATATATACTGTTCCTGATTCTACCCCTTGTTTCTTTAAAACACTGTCTTATATACTGTTCCTGATTCTACCCCGTGTTTCTTTAAAACACTGTCTTATATACTGTTCCTGATTCTACCCGTGTTTCTTTAAAACACTGTCTTATATATACTGTTCCTGATTCTTCCCCGTATTCTAGATAAAATGGGAAGAATGTCACCAAACCCATAGATTACTTGTTTTTTGACAAATGAATAAAAGAAAGATTTTAAAAAACAATAATTACATTAAAATACAATGTGTATAACTTTGCTTAATGAATCATAAATTCCCCTTTTTCGTCGTATATAATTCATAAAGAGATAAAAAATGAATGACCAAATGAATTACTGTTTCAAATTTTATATAAATATACGACGGAAAAAGGAGAATATATATATAACAGTGTCTTATATACTGTTCCTGATTCTACCCCGTGTATCTTTAAAACACTGTCTTATATACTGTTCCTGATTGTACCCCGTGTTTCTTTAAAACACTGTCTTATATACTGTTCCTGATTCTACCCCGTGTTTCTTTAAAACACTTTCTTATATACAGTTCCTGATTCTACCCCGTGTTTCTTTAAAACACTGTCTTATATACAGTTCCTGATTCTACCCCGTGTTTCTTTAAAACACTTTCTTATATACAGTTCCTGATTCTACCCCGTGTTTCTTTAAAACACTGTCTTATAGTCTTATATACTGTTCCTGATTCTACCCCGTTTTTCTTTAAAACACTGTCTTATATACTGTTCCTGATTCTACCCCGTGTTTCTTTAAAACACTGTCTTATATACTGTTCCTGATTCTACCCCGTGTTTCTTTAAAACACTGTCTTATATACTGTTCCTGATTCTACCCCGTGTTTCTTTAAAACACTGTCTTATAGTCTTATATACTGTTCCTGATTCTACCCCGTATTTCTTTAAAACACTGTCTTATATACTGTTCCTGATTCTACCCCGTGTTTCTTTAAAACACTGTCTTATAGTCTTATATACTGTTCCTGATTCTACCCCGTGTTTCTTTAAAACACTGTCTTATATACTGTTCCTGATTCTACCCCGTGTTTCTTTAAAACACTTTCTTATATACTGTTCCTGATTCTACCCCGTGTTTCTTTAAAACACTGTCTTATATACTGTTCCTTATTCTACCCCGTGTTTCTTTAAAGCACTGTCCTATATACTTTTCCTGATTCTATCCCGTGTTTCTTTAAAACACTGTCTTATATACTGTTCCTGATTCTACCCCGTGTTGTGGTCCTGATTTTACCCCGTACACTGGTCCTGATTCTACCCCGTTCACTGGTCCTGATTCTACCCCGTATTTATTTTTATTAGTATTTCTTTGCGTATACCCCCCAAAAAAATTCCATGCCCCTTTTTTCCTGAATAATATAAAAAAAAAACCTTTCAGAAAGTTGGATAGAAACGTCTGCAAATACACTAACCAACATTTCTTAAAACACTGTCTTATATACTGTTCCTGATTCTACCCCGTGTTTTTTTAAAACACTGTCTTATATATACTGTTCCTGATTCTATCCCGTGTTTCATTAAAACACTGTCTTATATATACTGTTCCTGATTCTTACCCGTGTTTCTTTAAAACACTGTCTTATATATAATACTGTTCCTGATTCTACCCCGTGTTTCTTTAAAACACTGTCTTATATATACTGTTCCTGATTCTACCCCGTGTTTCTTTAAAACACTGTCTTATATATAATGTCCTGATTCTACCCCGTGTTTCTTTAAAACACTGTCTTATATATACTGTTCCTGATTCTACCCCGTGTTTCTTTAAAACACTGTCTTATATACTGTTCCTGATTCTACCCCGTGTTTCTTTAAAACACTGTCTTATAGTCTTATATACTGTTCCTGATTCTACCCCGTATTTCTTTAAAACACTGTCTTATATACTGTTCCTGATTCTACCCCGTGTTTCTTTGAAACACTGTCTTATATACTGTTCCTGATTCTACCCCGTGTTTCTTTAAAACACTGTCTTATAGTCCTATATACTGTTCCTGATTCTACCCGTGTTTCTTTAGAACACTGTCTTATATACTGTTCCTGATTCTACCCCGTACACTGGTCCTGATTCTACCCCGTATTTATTTGTATTAGTATTTCTTTGCGTATACCCCCAAAAAAAATTCCATGCCCCTTTTTTCCTGAATAATATCCACAAAGAAAACCCTTTCAGAAAGTTGGATAGAAACGTCTGCAAATACACTAACCAACATTTCTTAAAACACTGTCTTATATAATGTTCCTGATTCTACCCCGTGTTTCTTTAAAACACTGTCTTATATACTGTTCCTGATTCTACCCCGTGTTTCTTTAAAACACTGTCTTATATATACTGTTCCTGATTCTACCCCGTGTTTCTTTAAAACACTGTCTTATATATACTGTTCCTGATTTTACCCCGTGTTTCTTTAAAACACTGACTTATATATACTGTTCCTGATTTTACCCCGTGTTTCTTTAAAACACTGACTTATATATACTGTTCCTGATTCTAACCCGTGTTTCTTTAAAACACTGTCTTATATATACTGTTCCTGATTCTACCCCGTGTTTCTTTAAAACACTGTCTTATATATACTGTTCCTGATTCTACCCCGCGTTTCTTTAAAACACTGTCTTATATATACTGTTCCTGATTCTACCCCGTGTTTCTTTAAATCACTGTCTTATATATACTGTTCCTGATTCTACCCTATGTTTCTTTAAAACACTGTCTTATATATACTGTTCCTGATTCTACCCCGTGTTTCTTTAAAACACTGTCTTATATATACTGTTCCTGATTCTACCCCGTGTTTCTTTAAAACGCTGTCTTATATATATACTGTTCCTGATTCTACCCCGTGTTTCTTTAAAACACTGTCTTATATATACTGTTCCTGATTCTACCCCGTGTTTCTTTAAAACACTGTCTTATATATACTGTTCCTGATTCTACCCCGTGATTCTTTAAAACACTGTCTTATATATACTGTTCCTGATTTTACCCAGTGTTTCTTTAAAACACTGTCTTATATATACTGTTCCTGATTCTACCCCGTGTTTCTTTAAAACACTGTCTTATATATACTGTTCCTGATTCTACCCCGTGTTTCTTTAAAACGCTGTCTTATATATATACTGTTCCTGCTTCTACCCCGTGTTTCTTTAAAAAACACTGTTTACTTCTAAAATGCATATTGAAATCTTTCTTTTATTCAATTAGAAAAAAATATCATAAAAATTGAGTAAAAAATGTATCCTGAGGTTCTTCCCCGAACTGGGGAGAATCAGGATATAGCCAAAATTAAAGCGAAATGTGTGATCGAGATGCAATACTGTTTAGGTTATTTGAGGAATATGACAAAATGATAAAGAAATGATGGGATGGGGTGGAAACTAAGAAACTGTCATTTTCGACTTTCCCTACGGTCCACAAAGTACATGAAACGTGACAGTCCCTTTCAAAAGCGAGATTATGAGACCATACTCATAGTTAAGCAGATTTAGTATCTATACTACTAAAATAACGAAGCGGTTTTTTTTCTAGCCGGGTTGCAGCCTAAACAACAAATGCTACGACCAAGCTTCATATATCAAAAACAGGGGATGGTCGTGCCCTTTAAAAATTTGATTAGCGTATGTGCAATTATGTCTGCAATTTGCTAATTAACCTAATTAACTAATCCGGAAAACCTATAGTCGTCATCGTTCCGGCATTAGAATGATGTTAAATTTATTTGTAAATTATTTTTTAGCACGTAGATAGAATTATCTCCCTTAGTACAATTGCCTCGTTATGAGTTTTAATGCCATGCTTTTGCAAGTTTGATGCTGCTTCACATTGACTTTTCTCGCTTTCTTTCGCCTTGGCCATGGATTTATCGGAATCAGATAAACTTAGAGACATTGTTGAAAGCCTAAGAAGTAGCAAAACTAAGAAATCGGACTTAAATGACATTCATGAGTCGGATGACGACGATGAGTTTCATGATTCGATCAACGTGTTGCCAGATGACGGCGGCCATAATGCCGATGAAGCCGATGAAGCATGTGCGGACCCTAATAGCGAAATCAAAGATCTCGAAAGTCAGCTACAAAATATTTGCATTGAGAAGAAAAAGGCCGAGCTTCGATCCGAGATCGTTAAAGAGCAGGAAGGCCTCCGAGTATTGCAGAATACAACAATGAGATCAAGCGACATCGGACGGCGTTCTTCATCAGAGATCCGGTCGACTACCGGTAGACCACCCAAACAGAGCTCCTTAAATGCAGGTGAGCAAACTTTTTCTCATTCAACTGGTGACAAAGCCTTAAACATTTTATCTTTTATATGGCAAGATCCACTTGATACTTTTTCGTTAGGAGGCGAAGTGGAATTTCGAATCGGTAAAAGAAAAACTTTAGACAAGATTACAATAGAGGAATGGGGCTATGCCAATACCAAGATCATGCAAGAGTTGATAAGGCAGAACCGACTTGAAGACATAAACGGTTATCTCAATTATACCGCGGACATTTACCGTTTAGCATCCAGAAACGTATGGCATTCCGTGTTGCTATACGACAACGAATATCGTCAAAAACAGACCGAGGAGTGTTTCGAATGGGGGTCATATCGTCAGGATCTACGCGACTTTCAACTGGTACCGAAGCGTGACAACCCTACCATGCGTGCCATGTCGGAAGCAGGTTCCAACAGCGGGAACAGTCGACTTCGAAACAATGACCGTCGGAAGGGCCCATTTCTACCGGATGGCCGAGAAATTTGTCGTAGTTTCAATTACAATTCATGTTTTCGTACTGAGTGCAAAATGGCCCATCACTGTGCGATATGCAAAATCCCATTCCGCGTCGAATGGTCATACTCAACCGACAGTGAATCCAAAAAACTTGCAGCTTCCTCCAAGCCAACATTAGAGCCGTGCTCTGAGTCGACTCCGTTTGTAAATTCACTTAAATTCGAGGCTTGGAGTCGCCTTTTACCTTTAAATGTAGATAACCGCTTGGAAATTCAAGATGGTGTTAAACATGGATTCCGTTTATCAACAAAACATGGACCACATTCTTTAGTTAATCGCGAAAACTACGCTTCAGTTTCCGTTTTCGAACCGCCGTTCAAAATCAAATTAGAAAGGAAATTGAATTGGGCAACTATATTGTTACAAAATCTATTCCAACTATTGTTAGTTCATTGGGGGCAGTCTCGAAACCTAATGGTGACGTCCGTATTATCCATGACGCAAGCCAGCCCGTTGGAGCCGGCCTTAATTCGTTTACAAGTGATACCAATTGTTCTTACATGGATATGCGACACGCATTGAAGTTGATAAAACCCAATAGTTATTTGGCAAAAGTCGATCTTAAAAGTGCATATCGATCAGTGCGTTGTCATACGTCCGACCACGATCTTACAGGCCTTAAATGGACCTTCGATGGCGACGACAATCCTACTTACATGCATGATGCAAAATTACCCTTTGGCCATTCGAGAAGTCCTAAAATTTTTCAACAACTTAGTGAACGTGTTTGTAAAATTATGTTTGCTAAGTATAATGTTATATGTATAGCTTATTTAGATGATTTTCTAATTATTTCTGACTCAAAAGATTTTTGTGCACAGGGGTTATCATTGTTAATTTCCACTTTGCGTGAACTTGGTTTTAATATTAATTGGTCCAAAGTTGAAGGACCAACACAGCAAATTATGTTTTTAGGAATTATTATTGATACCCGTGACTTGACACTTTCTATGCCGTCACAAAAGCAGACTGATTTTTACAATGTTATTAAATCCTTTAGTGGCCGAAAACGCGCAAGTGTTAAACAAATACAGTCTTAATTGGGCTTGCCAAATGATAAAAGGAGGGAGAACCTTTTTGAGAAGGTTAATAAACTCTATGTCAGATATCTCAAACAGGAACGATAAAGTTTTGCTAGGTACCCAGTTTCAAGCCGATATAGATTGGTGGTTAGATTTTATGAAGGTTTTTAATGGGACTGTTAAATTCATTGACTTGAATAAAACTGAGTATTTGCAAACTGATGCATCGTCCGAAGGTGGTGCTGGATACTATAATGGGGACTATTTTCATATTAACTGGTGTATTGACCTGCCAAAATTTGAAGCAGAACATATTAATACTAAAGAAACTTTATCTGTCGTCATGTCCGCGTGTCGTTGGGGACATTTGTGGCAAAACAAGACCGTTATAGTTTTCACGGACAATATGACCACGAAGTGTGTACTAAATAAAGGGTCGTCAAAGAATAGAGTAGTAATGGGCTTGCTCAGGAACCTGTTTTGGATGTCCGCTATGTACAATTTTGACATTCAAGCCCGTTTCGTAAGTGGTAAAGACAATGTTATTGCGGACGCCGCTTCCAGATTACACGAACCAGGACAATTGTCGAAATTGTATAAAATTATATGTAGTTATGAACTTATGCCTTTTACAAAACACGAACTATTGAGACATGTTTCTTGTGCATTTTTTAATTCCAGATGGGGAGAACGAAGTGACGGCACTCGAGTTAACAGTAGAAAGACTGAAAGGCAAGGGGTGGGCTGAATCGACGTCAGCCACGTACCGGGCGCATATGAAAACCTACACAACTTTTTGTGATGCGTACAACTTGAAACCGGTGCCGTGTGACCAGAAAACCGTGGAACTCTATATTGCGTATTTGGTGGACAAAAAGCACCTAGCTTATAGCTCTATCCGATCTTACGTTAATATTATCTCAATTTTACACAAAATGCACAATTTAGCCGATCCAGTTGTTGATTCGTGGAATATTAAACATTTGCTTACTGGTGTTAAACGTGAACTAGGTACAAGTCAGTCATGTAAAGCGCCCGTGACGCCTGAATTGTTATTGTATATAAAAAATGTACTTGATTTTTCTAATCATAATAATGTTGTATTTTGGGCCGCATGTGTTACTGGATTTTTTGGTTTTCTAAGACCCAACAATTTTCTTGTCAAAGGTGTTTTTAATCCTGATATTAACTTGCGTCGTATAGACATCTTGCCATGTACATGGGGCATGCTTCTTAGATTAAAAGTAACCAAAACTATGCAATTTCGAGCTAAACCTGTTGAAATTGTTTTGCCATACCTTGATAACCATCCACTTTGTCCCTTTTTTGCATTACACCAAGTGTTAGCCTTGCCCGGGGATCCTTTAGATCCACTTTTTCGTTTATCAGATGGTTCTTGTTTAACTTACACAATTTTTGTAAATGCCTTTCGTTTAGCTTTAGAAACCTTACACATAGACCCTGTCGTGTATGGGGGCCATTCTTTTCGTCGAGGTGCCGCTACTTGGGCTAAAAAGGCGGGTTTAACAGATAGTGCCATCAAATTACTGGGTTATTGGTCAAGTGACTGTTTTTCCCGTTATGTAGATTGCGATATTGATGAACGTTTAAAAGCTATCACCACTTTTAGTTCCACCTTACCTTGTTATCTGAACCCTATTTTTGGGTTTGGGACTTTTTATCTGTTTATTACTTAATGTCTCTTGATGTTGTTATTACTTGTTTTGTAATTGTGTTTTTATTAAGCTCGCATAAGATAGCTTGGCTTATTTGTAATAAATGTTTTGCCACACTGTATATTGCTCTTAGCTTATTTATATAATTCAAACCAAGAAAGGTAAAGTTAAATTTATTTGTAAATTATTTTTTCGCTCGTAGATAGAATTATCTCCCTTAGTACAATTGCCTCGTTATGAGTTTTAATGCCATGCTTTTGCAAGTTTGATGCTGCTTCACATTGACTTTTCTCGCTTCCCACCCAACCTCCCAGTAGCATTACTAAGGGTGTGTTTATTTGCTTAAATCTGCATTTATTTGTAAAAGGTGTTTTTCGTATGGACTTTTTATCTGTTTATTACTTAATGTCTCTTGATGTTGTTATTACTTGTTTTGTAATTGTGTTTTTATTAAGCTCGCATAAGATAGCTTGGCTTATTTGTAATAAATGTTTTGCCACACTGTATATTGCTCTTAGCTTATTTATATAATTCAAACCAAGAAAGGTAAAGGAAATTATTTCCACTGTTTTTTGACAATCACAAAAAAAAATCCCACAAAACTTTTCCGATAATTTTGCTATATATTTAAAATATGTTATATAAAAGGTTATATTGGAAAATTCACTATAAAAATGTATGCAAAAAATGTTTTATCGATCGTTAAAAAATGCAGCTTGATAGAAAAATAAAAACCATGTTAAAGTTAACGACCCATGGCAGATATAGCGAGTCTATTGTAAATTATTACCGCTCACTCTCCAAATCCGACCAGCACCTCCACGTGGTGAGAGTGGGGCAACGTTGCAGTTCATTAAACGCATCGCCGTCCCTGATGTCTGTACCGGCCAACGCTGGCGGTTGCATGCCGAAAGTTCTGTAAGCATGTATCGCCTTTCAACCTTGTGTTGAAACGTCGCTGCAGAGGCTTTTCAGCCTATAGTCACGACGTTAAAAACCCATCAGTCAGTCAATTATTACCGCTAATAATAGCTGCTGAAGCTCAAAGCGCACATAGTTTCGCTGCAGGGCTCACAGCCTGTAGATATGACATCAACAAGTTTATTAACAAATTTGTCAAGCGATTGATTAAAACAGACCCTGCCACTGGACATTTGTTTTATTTGCAGATGGGGTAACAAAAACCAAGATAACAAGATATAACTCCTAAAAAGTTTGTCTCGCCTGCCGGCATCATCAGAAACAATTACTCTTTCTTACTTCCACTATACTTGCAATTATAAGGATTTTCAGTTTCTCGGATCAAAAGGTGTTATAGAACTTAAACATTGCTAATATATGCAATAACAATAATCAAAGTCAATCAACCGAAAATTCAAGGTGTAGGTCAAAAGATGGGTATGCAACTGTGCTAGGCTGCTACTGGGGCATATGTATACGAAGTTTTATCAACCTAGGACTTAGTTATAGTTCTTGGGATATGGAGGTGCTCGCAAAACCTTACCCCTGCTTTTATATATATAGTTACTCAACCGGAAAATCAAGGTCAAGGTCAAAAGATGGGGATGAAACGATGCTAAGCTACTACTAGGGCATATGCATACCAAGTTTCATTGACCTACGACCTACAGTTCTTGAGATATGGATGTGCTCCCATAAAACCTGACCCAAAAAGTTAACACCGCCGCCGCCGGTAAAGTACCACCTATGTCCCGCACTGCTTCGCAGACAATAAACTAAAAACTTACTTACAGATAAATATACAGTAGAACCTTTAATTTGCGATTAGCACAACCAGGTATATAAGGTCATACACATCCTATGTTTTTGTTGTGTGGTCTATTTTTTAAAGCAACGCAACGATTGATTCTCCCGCGAATTAGCGGGTTTTTCCTAGTTTTGATATAATCAAGTCAGAACAAAAAATCAGATAGAATTGATTACATTGAATTTAAATAAACTTGTCAATCTATAAATAGAACCTTGAAATTCCACATTTTTAACTGATATCGCTTCATTCAAACTTCCTTTAAATATTAAACAACAGAATTTGAAACTGAATAGAATTCAAATTCCTTTATCGCGTGGAAATTTTCAGCATTTGCACTAAGTGGTCGTTCATTTAATTAAATGATGTTATAATACCTCGATTATACATAATACGTCATAGGAAGTACTAAATCAAAATCTCACGAGATTTCACTTTTTCAAGGAAATCAGATTGGTGAGGCAGGAATTAATTTGTCTAACAAAAATCGGATGCCATCCGTTTTAAAATAATATTTATTTCACTTGCAATTTATATATTTTGGTAGCTGAAGCTTTGTTTTATTGTTTTTATTCAAAAAATAAATTTAAACCCCTTTTAAAAATGAATCAAATTCGACCGAATCGTGGTGAAAATTATGTCACAGAGTATCCGAAAGTATCGCCATGTCGTCAATTGTATTTTACCATGATTACGTAATAATTATTCAGTTTGTATTTGCAAACAATAACATTTGTGTACAAACATTTAAATCAAATGTCGATAGGTTTTCACCTTCACAACGGCGTTTATAAAACACGCCAAAGGCTACAGCCGATCTATAGTACAACTAGATCAGATAATTTATAAATAATGAGGGGCTAGCATGGTTTTTATTAAGGAATAATGAGTTTTTGCAATGTATTTTTCGAGTGATTGTGCAACGGAAATGAATTTTAGATAAGCATTGCTCCCGTCCGTTATTTGCGGATAAACATTGCTCTTTAGATAAGCAGTACTCTGTCCGTTAATAAAGGGTTAAACAATACACATGTCTGTTAAAAAAAAAAAAAAAAAAAAAAAAATCTCATGTCTTTAAATTTTGAGTTTCAGTCCATTGAATACAATGTTACGGAGATCAAACAGAAAGAGGGTGGCACCACCACCTAAAAGTCCCACAGCTACACAAGTCAGGAGAAAAGAACCGAGAGAGTCACATGTCCAGCTATCCAATTCACAGCATACTCGTGATACATCAATTCCAACTTCATACATGGGGATATCTAATCCAGTATCCGTTATTGCACAAAGTTATCCTGAAACTCCAGGAACATCGTCTAATTCAGTTCCTTCATCAGTTATAATCAATACAACTAGTGCTCATATATTTACTAATGATAGTTCTGCTATATATACTTGTTCTGGTGCTCCTACTAATGCTAGTTCTATATATACTAATGCATTGTCACAAGATGTACAAACAGTAATGCCTATACAAATTCCTAGTATATCAGGAGACATTGCAGTTGGTGTTGCAACTAGCATTAAGGAGAAAATCATAAGAGGTGAATATATTGATCTAGCCTGTCTACTCTCTAATAATATTGAGACAAATCAAAAACTGACACTTATAAATGGAGAACTTGTGTTGCAAAAAACTGCCAACAATGCAAAAATTGTCAATATTGAGCAGTGGACATCAGCCTTCATCATTTTTACTAGCATATATTGTGGGGTGCATGTAAGTCGTTTTCAAGAAGTTTTAAAATATTTACATACAGTAAGATTAGGAGCATCTCGAATGAATTCAATAGGCTGGAAATCATATGATGAGCAGTATAGGTTAAGGAAAGCTCAAGATCCTTCAACTTCTTGGGCAGTGGTAGACTCTGAACTTTGGTTGATTTTTATGGTTGGTAATAGTCATGGATATGATAGGCATAATTTAAACAACTCTTCACCGGGGTTTAAAAGATTAAAGTGTTACGCTTTCAACTATTCTGGCTTTTGCACAAAGCAAAACTGTATTTATAACCACCTGTGCTTATTTTGTAATAATGCACATCCTCTTATTAAATGTACAGCTAGGGATTCAAAACAGGAACAGTCAAATTTTAATAAGTTGACTTATCCTAATGCACACACTCAAATGCCATCAAATATGACAATGAGACCTCGTTTAACCAATGCATCTTCTCACAGGCAATATGGACCTCGAACTCCTTCAGCGGCTATGGGACAAAGGTCATTCACCCGTTAATGCTCAGCATCTACAGTCATTACTGGCACGTTATCCCGATAAAGATTCAGCACATGAATTAAGTATTGGTTTTAAAGAAGGATTTATGTTAATGTACACAGGTCCTAGGAAGCATGTAATGTCAGACAATCTTAATTCAGCAGATGAATTGCATTATGAAACGTTATTAGAACTACAAAAAGAAGTGGAGTTAGGCCGTATGTTGGGTCCCTTTAAACGCTTACCCATTTCTAGGTTAAGAGTCTCTCCCATTGGCTTGGTCCCAAAACCGGATGGAAATTGGCGTTTAATTACAAATTTGTCTTTTCCCGAAGGAAATAGTGTAAACTCTTTTATTGAACAAGTGTTCACTAAGGTTAATTATTCTTTTTTGATGCGGTTATAGAAAAGCTTTATCATTTAGGAAGAGGTGCGCTCATGGCAAAAATAGATGTTAAATCCGCATTTAGACTCTTACCTGTTAATCCTGTTGATTTTGATCTTTTAGGTATATGTTTTGAAAATACGTTTTACATTGACAAGTGCTTGCCAATGGGATGTTCAGTGTCTTGCAACTTGTTCGAAAAATTTTCCACCTTTTTACAGTGGGTTATTCAGGATCGCACAGGCCTCGATACAATTGATCACTACTTGGACGATTTCATATTTATGGGTGCAGATAGCACAGACGATTGTGAGGTACTAATGAGAGAATTTTTTAAACTGTCGGAAGAACTGTCTATCCCTTTAGCAAAAGAAAAAACTGTGGGTCCAGTTACAGTCTTGATTTATTTAGGTTATCTTATTGATACAATAAGAATGATGGTCGTTATTCCTGGAGATAAATTGGACAAGTTGATAAGGCTACTGAAGCCTCTTTTGAATAAGAAAAAGGTATCAGTCAAAGAGCTGGAATCTGTTGTTGGTTTATTATCTTTTTGTTCACGGGCTATACCATCTTCAAGGGCCTTTTTGAGAAGATTTTATGATTTGTTAGCATCTGTAAACAATAAGAATCCATATTATATGGTGGGACTTAATGCTGAAACAAAAGTAGATGTTTCCATGTGGTTAGAATTTTTGGAAAAGTTCAATGGCAATGTTTATTTCCCAGAATCAGAATGGTTAGGCAATGATATTTTGCAATTGTATACTGACAGTTCTGGTAATGTCGACTTTGGATGTGGGGCTTATTATGCAAATCACTGGGTTCAGTTGAAATGGCCAATAGAATGGAGAGAATTGACATTGATGAAAAACATGTCACTTCTTGAATTGATTCCGATTGTTATGTCACTTTACGTATGGGGGGACCAGTTGAGGAATTTAAGGGTTATTTTTAGGACTGACAATGCTGCATTAGTCAGTATAATCAATAAGAGAACATCAAAGGATAAATCTATCATGAAATTAATCCGAGCCTTGGTGTTGTTGACTTTGGAATTTAATATTCAATTCAAATCCTTCCATGTAGAAGGGGTGAATAATCAAATTGCTGATGCACTATCTCGTTTCCAGATGGAGAAATTCAGGTGTTTGGCCCCCACTGCAGACCAGATGCCTGCACAAATACCACTCCGGTTTCTGCAGGTAATTTTGAATCTGTAATTTGGACATTGATTAATCAGTCGCTAGCTCCAAGTACTGCTAAGTCCTACAAAAGAAGTATCAATTTTTTTGACCAGTTCAGGAAACAATTTGGTATTCCCTCGACTTGGCCTTGTTGAATTACAGATATTTTACAATTCATTGCTTACCTTTTTCAAAACGAGTTCGCACATTCAACAATTGCATGCTATTTATCAGGTATTAGTTTTTTCCACAAGATAAATGGTTTTGACGATATGACTAAAAAATTCATTGTTCGTAAAGCTTTGGAAGGTGTTAAAAGGATTTCGGGAAATAAAAGAGATTCTAGACTTCCTATTACGAGGCCGTTGTTACTATCTATTTTACAAATTCTTCCTAGCATTTGTAAGTCACGTTATGAAGCTTCATTGTTTAAGGCTGTTTTTCCGCATGTTTTCACGGTTTATTAAGAGTAGGTGAGGTTGCAATTAGCAACTCTTGTGATCGTCATGTTGTGTTGGTCTCGGATTTTCAATTGTTTTATGATAGATTTGAATTAAGAATTACTTCTTCTAAGACTGATCAAAGCTGCAAGGGAACTACTATTGCAATAGTTGGAAACGGGTCTGTTCATTGCCCTTTAAATATAATCAAAGAGTATTTACAAGTTAGGCCTGATGTGTCTAATTACTTGTTTTGTCATTTTGACGGGAATCCCTTCACTAGATGTCAGTTTGTTTCCGTTCTTAGGAAAGCCATTTCATGCATTGGGGTCGATTCACGGTTGTTCAACTCACACTCTTTTAGGATAGGGGCTGCGACTAGCTTGGCAATGGAAGATGTTCCAGATGAAACAATAATGCGTTTAGGTAGATGGAAATCAAACGCTTATCTAAGTTATTTGCGAATATAAGTCTTGACATTATTTGTTTCCTTGGACTGTGTTTAAGTGTTAATTGAATGTACAAATGTTAACTTGTTTTGTTTTTCTTGGACTTGATTTTTCAATGCGAGCTGTAGACTAACAGCTTAAAAGCATTGTAGGTTCTCCACACACAAAAGTTTGGATAGTTGGTTCCTCCATCGTGCGGGATGCATTCATTGAAGCCAAGAAGAGACCAGGGGGAATGCATTTGGGTCTACAAAGACTAAACATCAATATCTGGTGGCAGTGGAAAAGTGGGATGTCAATTGGTCACTTCAAACAAAAGTTAATGACCATGCTTAATTATGAAAATGCACCAGAAATGATAATCCTGCACGTGTCAGGAAATGATATTGGTAGGATGAAAATTAGACACTTAAGAAACCAGTTAAAGGTCATGATAAGATGGCTTTACAATAAAATGCCAAATACTCTAGTAATCTGGTCTCAAATCTTACCTAGGTTAACCTGGCGTTATTCAACAAATTTGAAAGCCATGAATCGATCACGTTATCGTTTAAACAATTCTGTTGCATCTTATATCTTAAGCTTAGGGGGTAGATACATTCGTTACCCTGATCTCAGAAATGTTGCACAGTTTTCAACTCATGGAGTACATTTGGCAAAAGTAGGAAATGGGATTTTACTCAACATCCTTCAAGGTGGAATTGAATATTTCTTCATTCACCCATCTGGCTATTCCACTTTCCCTATGTTGTAGACATTTTATTTGCCACCTACATGAATTTTGTCATAATTATTAGTATCAGTGCATAGTTATTCAGACAGGAGTACCTTCAATGTATATCATATAATTGTGTTTGAGTTTAGTTACTATATATTTAGACATAGAAATGTTAATGAGCAATGGGCATATAACATTGTCTATTAGTTGTCATATTCATTAAGATAAATACATATACCACTGTACATAAACTGCATATATATATACACAATTTTTGGCGATTCTTGGGCTACAGAACGCATCTTATCCCCCATTTTATGGCGGTTGGCAGTCATTTAAAGGGGCTTACATGTCTGCCAATTTGGCCTTATAAGCTGCGTACAGGATCGTTTAGGAACAGAACCTTTCGATACATGCATGTTGTCTGTGTATCCCACGACAACTAACTAAATTTCCAAGCATACGAGCTGTGTATCCCACGCTCTCATATATATACATTTTCATATATCAGTCGGTTGCCAGAATATGCGGTAACCATCATATAGTTATAAAATACATTTGCATATATATATATATATTAATTGTTTAAATATGTACTTATATAAAGGCGCTGTAGCCAAGAATCGCCAATTTGAGTTTGTTTCACTTTCTTTCGGGATAACAGAATTTGAAACTGAATAGAATTCAAATTCCTTTATCGCGTGGAAATTTTCAGCATTTGCACTAAGTGGTCGTTCATTTAATTAAATGATGTTATAATACCTCGATTATACATAATACGTCATAGGAAGTACTAAATCAAAATCTCACGAGATTTCACTTTTTCAAGGAAATCAGATTGGTGAGGTAGGAATTAATTTGTCTAACAAAAAACCCAAAACCCACCCTCACCTTTAATTGTATTACTTTTGTGAATGGAAATACTGCCGTGTAGTTTGAATTTATATTTTCAGGACATTTCCTGTCCAGTGAATGGTTCTTATACTGCTTCAAATGGGCACTGTCTGACCTGCAAATTGAAGTACCTATTGGTGATACTTGTCATTATGGAAACGATTCAACAGCTGGACACTTGCGTTTTAAATCATCTTGCCGTCAGACTCTCAGATCCTTAAATTTCGTTTTAGACTCAGACAGTCAGTATTTGTCATCAAGAGACATTTTCTACAAACACTTGCTAGATTGAAATGAATGATCAATGAGCCTTAAAGATCCAGATGTCGTGAATTTGTCATCTTACAGACTAATAATTGCCATTGGTTTTCTGGGATGTTCTATCGACATTGCAACCCATATACTATTCTGAACACTACGTCAAAATAGGATTCAGCATTAAACGTGAAGCCGTGCTTCCTAACTTTATTACAGTTTTGGACAGCTGAATCACACCGTTAAATCATGCCTGGTGGTTGTAGGCCTTATAAGCTGCGTACAGGATCGTTTAGGAACAGAACCTTTCGATACATGCATGTTGTCTGTGTATCCCACGACAACTAACTAAATTTCCAAGCATACGAGCTGTGTATCCCACGCTCTCATATATATACATTTTCATATATCAGTCGGTTGCCAGAATATGCGGTAACCATCATATAGTTATAAAATACATTTGCATATATATATATATATATTAATTGTTTAAATATGTACTTATATAAAGGCTGTAGCCAAGAATCGCCAATTTGAATTTGTTTCACTTTCTTTCGGGATAAATACGTATGTTTGTAGATAAACTTAGTTAAATGAATGACATAAAGAAATAAATTAATTTGAAATATAATCTTTTTAGACACATATCACTTTAGGAGGAGACCGGTCAAAATTAAGGTGGGCTCATTTTTGTTGTTGTTTAAAATTGGTTATCAAATAAAAAACAAATTTGGTCAGTTTTATAAAAGCTTTGTTGTACTTGATTTCCATCTGCCCAATGCAAGAAAGAAAAGAAAGAAAAGAAAAAAAAACGTGAAAAAACGTAAAAAACATGAATATACAGGTTTCTCTTGTTGATATATATATTTGGTCTACCCTTCTTCATTTTTTTCATTTGCGTACGGATTCTTTATCCTCGTTTGAAACTATTACTAGATTTTTATTTTTCCAAATTATTTAAATTAAACTATTCTCCTAGATTGAATTAAAGCTAAGCTGATCCCAGCATGATATGACTGCGACACATTTAACACTGACACCCGTGCAGGTTCTGGGTAGCGATCGAATAGGCGCTCTAAAAAGCTCTAAGCTTGTCTTTAAAAGTCAACTGAAGAGAGCTCAGAAACCTGACATCAGGTCAGGCTACTTTGCCCACAAAGAAACTGGGATGTGTACCCCAGGTGGTTGAATGGGGCAGCTCTTTTAAAATTAATGCAGAAGCCGTCAGCCTATAATGTTGAAAACCGCCTGCCTAAAACTTATATAATTACCACAAACCATAATAGTGCACCGTGTTTGGGAAAAATAATGTCACGTTACTCAATGAATAAAGAACCTTGATGCAAGTCTCTGAAAAATTAAGACCGTAGGAATACCATACAGGAGGCAAATACTATACTAGTACTAAAAAAATACAAACAGAGCAAGCAAACAAGCAAAACAAACCGTAGACTTAAAATTCATTTATTTAACATGTACAAAGTACTAAGTAACAGAAAATGTAAATTTTATTAAAATTTCATTTCTAACTTATTGAACGTATAAAAAATCTGGAATTTAAAAAAAATGAATATAAATAAAAACGGACACATTATCACATCAAAGTAACAACATCGCCTCCCCAATTTTTTTCGAAACGAAAAGACAAGAAAAGTATAAGAATAAAAGCAGATGTTGCAACATTAAAGACGGACGAAGGAACAGACAGACTGACGGAAGAACGGACCCGAACACTATACGCTTCCTATTTTCGTAGATGGGCATTAAAACAAAACAACAAATACTAAAGAAATACAAACGCGAGCAAGCAAGCGTAAGCAAAACAAAACGCAGACTTAAAATTTATTTTTAATGCTGAATACTAATGTGGGTGCAGAACAATTGTCTATAGAACTGATACTGTTCCTTTCCATGGAAACCGTTTGTAGAAGGCAAAATTTTTATCTATGGTAATGACGAGAAAAAGGCAGTGATGATGGGTATTTATAGTCGTGACTAGGGGAAAGCCCCTCTGCATCGACTTTTTGACAGTAAGACTGTCAAAGACTCGCTATGTGCCATGGGTCGTCCGGCCCATGACACACCACCGCCAGTATTAGCTGCTCCAGAGTATCCTTTGTTATCGCTGGAGCAGGGCCCGTCTTCCACCACGGGGAGGTACTGGTCGGAATTCTGGAAGACTGAGAAAAAGGCCAAACAATCTGTATTATCCTATTTTCCACGCATTTCACATACCTACGGTAAGCAAACACGAATCCGACTGCAAAAAGAAGGTTTTAAGCAATTGAATGCAGTACAGAAAGGTTGGCAACGCAAAGAACATCAATTTGTCGAAGGAATGGTCGTCATTGTCAAGAGTTTGTCTCAGCAAACAAGGCCAATCAAAGTTAAACAGAGAAAAAACCAAACGTTTTTGGTACGTACAGACAAAAGAGTAAATTTGTTTGGTGCACCTCCGCATCTATTTCTCCAAAAAGGCTTTCTAAGCCGTTTCTGTCTGAGTAAAGCATTGTAATGCCACTCTTAAACATTCGCACGGCATGGCAAGCAAGGTGATCCAAACACCATTCAAAAAGAACTGCCGTATTCAAGGTCATGAAAGGCACTCTTTTAAACACAACGGGCACCTGCTTTGAACAAAATAATAATTAAAACATAATTAATAAAAAATAAAATAATGCGACTTTTAAAACATTCGCATGGCATATCAAAAAGAGCTGCCGTACACACTTCATTTATATCGCGTTAACAGGACTGGTATAGGGTTTATTGGTTTTAAAACCTTAAGTATCAAGAATCATTTTTGCGTTTAATTTGTTTTATTGTTACTGCATTGTAAAACCTCCTTACATCTACCTGTGCAAGTCCAGGGTAGCTAACAGGCCCCAGCAGCGCTAAGCTTGTTGGTTAAAGTAAACTAAAGAACGCATAGGTCTCTGCATGGTTCAAAGTTGGTGCCTTTTACCTACAGAGTGACTGGGACGTGTGTTGATTACAGGGTAACCCTGTGAGCTACCAACCTTTGTACACAGAAAACCTAACGACAAACCATAATGGTGCACCTTTTTTCGGATATTCCACGCAATGACGTTTCTTGGAAAATGGAGAAAACAACTACATATATTGGTAAGGGAAGGTTCCGTGGATGCATGTACTCTGTAATAAACTATATTTTCCGACCGTACGCATCCTTGGTTTTCCAGATGGATCTTGTGTCCTTATTTCTTTTACTTTTTTGTCATCCGTTTTTATGTTCATCTCCCTGATATTGCCAAATTTGCGCTGTATGTATTTAAGGGAGTACAAGCCTGAGATTTTTTGTAATTAAAAGTTTTTTAGAATAAAAAATTTGGAAAGAATAGCTCAAAATAGCTAGACTTTATGAAAAAAGTTTTGAAAAACATGGAGCTGTTTTCAAGATATAAGCACCTAAAAATATGGCGGGAAAAAAACTTCTCTAGATTTTTCATAGGAAATACATTAAAAGTTCATCTTCTGTTTTAACATAGAAATTGTAATTAGAATTGAATGAAATTGGTATAGGGTGTTTATTATGACCTTCTCTTAATAGTTCTGAACAAATATTAAGAAAACATGTTGAAAATTTTTAAATGCATTTGAATGGATAAAAGCCGAGGATCTCGAAAATGTTCAATTTCTGAAGCTCGTACTCCCCTTAAAGCAAAATAATTGTAACTATAAAAAGACCAATCGATGTCTGGTCATGATTGAACCCTGTACGTTCAATGTCGAAAATGGACGGTCAAAAGTGTTTGACACTTGTATCATATGGTGGACTGACAAAGCATATTTGAAAATGTAATATGTAACGCAAATAAGGGTAATTACAAAAATTACCCAACTTGAAGGATCAATCTTAATAATGTCCAAATGAAGAAATTGAACTAGGATACATACCGGGAACAAAACTTGAATAACGCAATGGTCCTGACTTGGTACAGGCATTTCAATACAAATTATGGGTTAAACCAGTTTTAATAGACTGACAATGAATATTTATAAATAAAAATATTTAAGAACCTTATATCTAACAAGAATATAAAAAAAACTCACAAAAAATCAGACACAAAAATTAATAAAGTTGCAATTTCCCCCTTTTGTCCCCCTATTTGCTAAACAGAAAAGGTAGGTTCAAGAAGAAAATTATCATCCATTTTTTCCCAATATATGACAAAAGATTAACTAGCTATTTTTTTCAAAATAGGATCATAAGTAAAAAATCTGGGTTTTTGCCCTTAATGGGCGCCTTATTTTTCAACGAAAAAGGGAAGACCGAAAATAATTATGCAAATCAATCATTCAATGGTAAGGAACATTATTGCAATACTTACAATAGCAATCATTCTACCACAACTTAAGTAAGTTATTGTGGATAGCAAATAAGTGTCATTTTTAGCCCCTTTGAGCTAAGAAACATTACTGTAAAGTTTCATAGTATCTGGTCAACCAGAACAAAAGTTATTAATGAAACAAATAGAAAAGTCACATTTTTGGTCACTTTAGGTCCTCTAATATCCAAATGGAATTATGAAATAACCCCAAAAGGTGCGATACACATTTTCAATATACATGTATCTGTTATCACTGTGTAAAATTTCAGAAGGATCTAGTGCTTGGTTGTCAAGATTCAGAGTACACAAGATTCAGGTGCCCTATAGTGCGACGGATGGACGAACGAAGCAGGTAAAAAATAGTAGTCATACAAAATACAAAAAAAAAGCTACGCCGAGCGCAGCATGATACGGCCGCAACAAGTTGAACCCTGTAAATTGGAGGCACAATATGGATAGTCTATTGCTTTGGTCACATACAGCCCATGGTTGACTTACAAAGCTTTTTGACACATGCATTCTGTGGTGGGCTTTAAAATGCATATTTGACACATACATAATTTCAATAACATCTAATAGAAAAAATCTTATTTCTATATCCATTGACATTTTTTACCCGTTTCAGCCCCTTTTGACCCTTTTTCTTAAAATAGCAAAGGCCACAAACAAACCCCACATGCGATAAAAAGCTTCCTTAAGTAGATATTATCATCATAATAAAACTTGTTCATAACAATTGGCTGGCCCACTACAGCTAAATTTCTCGTGTAAAACCATTTGCCTTGACCAACTTTTAAAAATGGCGTTTTTCGGCCCTTTGACCCATAATACATGTATCTCAAAAACAGTAAGAGATAGTGCAAATCTGATAGAAAAAATGGAGACAGGGATTTTCACAAGGATTCCAATGAAAAAAATATCTTGAAAATCGGACCACAAATACAAAAGTTGATTTTTGGGCGTGGTCCATCTTTGGCCCCCTGTAGCAACATATATAACGGTACATTCAATATACATAAAAACATTGACACATTTAGTTGACAGAATTTGATGAGGAATTCAATAAAAAAAGAAATTTCAAAATCGAATGAATAATAAACATTCCACAAAAGTTGTAACAATACACCCGTTTAAGCCCCTTAATTTTGACCATTTTTTCTACAACGGTAGGGGCCACCAACCCTGAATACAGTAGGAACCTTCCTCTATTTAATAGTTACAAACATCATATCAAAATTTCATAACAATTGGTCAATATTTACTCAAGTTACCGCACGGAAACCAAGTGTCCCCAGGCAACGACGACGACGACAACGACGACAACGCCGACATTGCCATAACATTATAAGATCGCAAATATTTTGCAGTTGTATAAAAAGTGTATCAATTTTAAAACTGCATGCAAACTCAAATGCTTTAATTTAGTCAGTACAGCGTAAACTCATTGATGACACTTTGTTGCTCGGGCTCAAGGGCCCGAGCATCTTCTAGGTTCAGCACAATTGCATGAAGATCTCTGTAGAAACAGCGCTTGTAAATTCAGTCATTGGATTCCGTCCATTACAAAACATTTAAATGATCAATGCATCAGAATTGAAGACGCTTCCGGGCAGCGGAAATGGCCGAATTATTCCGATTCCTTATCGGAATCTTCCTAGTATGATTTCGTTTGAACCCGTAATCGTCTTCAAATTTCACGACTATTATGTGTGGGTCTTAATTACCAAATAGATATCAAAGGTTGATTTCCGTGTTTGGAACTTATGTACAGTACACGAAAACATGAGTCGACTTAGATCTACATTTTATTAGTTGATTAATTTATCAACGCAAAACATTTTCAGTTCATATAAAGCTCAGAGATAAAGATAAAGATAAAGACATTTTATTTCCTAATCGTAGGGATCCAAACAAGGTTTCAATCAATATACACTTATCCGCTGTAGCTATATTTAACTGGTTCAGTCCATTATTGGGCATAATTTTCGATCAATAAATTTTGATAAGTGTGCTCCACTCAACTATAAATAGAATCTGTGTTTTGTCATGGTTCCCAACTTTATTCTCAAAGGAGTAGATAATCATATAACTTTTACAGACGATATATTTACGGGTTCGAATTGTTATGAAATAAGTATAGTTTATTTGTATACAATCCGATATATATTTATAATATCTAAAAATTGGAAGTAAAAAAAAATATATATGACTACGTTTTTTATACAACTAGTAATTTGTGCGGATTCTATTGTTTTCTCCATTCTCTTTTTTACCATTTAAGTTGTTTAAGTAAAAGTAAAGAGGGTTACAGAGTATAGAATTGTAGTGTACGTTTCAGTTATTTGCAATAAAAGTTGAAAAAAATGTTTTAAAAAAAATTAAAGCTTATGAGTATGTTAATTTGTTCGGAGCACTATTGTGTAGTTAAATAAAATCTTAACCATATTAATAAAGTTCTTTCACCGATTTTGATGACATTTTCACTCTGTTACATCATTAGGAACACTTAAAGATACAACGGATTCTAGGAAGTCTGTTTCATATTTCCGTGTTAGCATTTTTGTGTCCAACGTGACGTGACGCTCTACCAAGGAAATCGATGTAATTTCAACAAGCTAGATATACATCTCGAAATTGAAACTGTCAAAAAAAGCTCTATGACAACATTTCATCTGCTCCAGCTTATGGAGTTTTCGTATCACAATTGATTTGTTCCTCCAGAGGGTTATGTTGCGCCTGGGTTGCTGTCTTCACTCTTTAAATTTTATGGTAGACACTATACAATCATTAATTAATAAGTATGGGGATTTCTATCTCAGATGTTGCTTTGTCATAGAATTTTGTTTTGTCTCCCTTTACCGGATTTGACACACTGAGTCAGAAATCGGTAGTGCGACGTGCGTGCTATCTCAGACAGGAACCGTTTACTCTTCCGGAGCACTAGTCCGAGATTGCTCTGACGTCCTCGCCATTTTTCCAGCAAGCTGGTGCCGTGGGACGTCAGAGCTCCTTCCATATAAAAAACACGGGATTTTAACTAAAGCTTTGTAAATATTAAAATAACTCTTACATCAGTCATTTGTAAAATGGTAGATGTAAAAACAAGACTAAATTTATATTTTAAAGTATATCGCTTCTATATACTACCTGATATAATCCAGTAAATTAAGAAAAAATAAAGAGCTGATCTTGAACTTCATCATTTACATCAAGTTCAAGATCAGCAAAATAATGTACAAATTTAGATTATTTTACTTATTCAAGATAAATTTCTTTAAAATATGTTGTATTTTTATTCTTAATAACCAAATGTTTCATTTGAGACCAAAATTTATATTTAACACTAATGATAAAGTTGCTTAGTTTATCTCGGAAGTGCACAACAAAACTGTTGTGCTAAATCCCGTGTTTTTGATATGGAAGGAGCTCTGACGTCCCACGGCACCAGCTTGCTAGAAATATGGCGAGGACGTCAGAGCAATCTCGGACTACCGGAGCACCAGACGACTTGAGTTCGCGTTGTTGATTTCTGTTTAGTTGATTTTGAGTTTCTTCGTGCTGTTCTTGTTCGTGTATATAATAACCATAGTTGACACATTGAATTGACAATTGACAATGTGGCGGTTGTGCTATTGCAAACAGAAACTGCTTAATCTCCCGGAGCACAAGAGTTCACTCTCGTCACGACTTTACATTGGGTTTATGATTGCCATTCTGATTTTTGTATTTTTTGTGTTTTATTCTGTCCAGTCCGTTTCTTCGTGCTGCCCTTGGTTTTGTCTTTGCCTTTTAGGAATTATAACATTCGGATGCCCCATTTTACCTCTTCCTCTAACAAAAACTGCTCATAGACTTTTGATTAAGATATTCAAGTCTTTCTGGTTGTTGTGGATTTTTTTAATTGTGACTTATATGTGATTTCGTTAATAGTAAAAATCTGTAAAAAAATAAATGCCAGGCCCGAGCTAGCTTTTTGGAAAGCTTATACTTGTAACACATTAGACTCGGTTAATAACTTAAGATACAATCTACCATCGTATCATGCAGATGTTACCTTATTGGAAATTACTAATAGGGAAAATGGCCTTATATGTACCAGGGCTTATTTCTGTTATTGTATTCTACGTGATTTTTCTTTTGTTGGGTCTTTGGGCAGCATGGCGAACCCGGAAGTCAACCCAGAATAGTGAAGATATTTTATTAGCTGGGAGAAATATTGGGATGCTCCTTGGCGTATTCACCATGACTGGTTAGTGTTATATAATCTAGTTAATTTTATTCAATGTTTATTTTGACTTAAATTTATGCATATTGCCAGAGGCAGGTAGATTGTTACAAGTATAAAATATTGTGTATAAACGTATAAATGTGGTAATAGATTGGGCAGTCGGGTCGCTTTGATATAGGTGACAATTATTTGTCCAAACGATAACACACTTCAAGTTGATCTTCTAGCCAATAGATGTGCAAATACATGAAATTTTTATATTTACATAAAAGCTAGTGGGATGTCAGTGTCACAAACTATACATATATAAACCACAGTTTAAAGTATTTGCAATGGAAAACAGTCCGCAGCCCTTTATGTGACCAGTGTTTGGCAACTGTATACCCCAGACTAACGATATATAGCTTCTACAACGCGATCGAGTTGATTATGGAATTTCTAACATCAAGGGAAAAAAATTTGATTATTTTTATGGCGAGGCTTGCCGAGCGATTAAAATATCAAATTTAATTACCGAGGTGTTAGAAATTCTGTAATCATCGAGAAGAGGGTTTTTCTTGAATGTCCACAGGTAAAAAAATGCAAAAGGTTGATCATCAATTGCACGTGCAATTACGATGGGAACAAAATTTTCATCTAGAGGTTAGAAATATTGTTCACAGGTTAATAAATCGGGAGAAAATAAGAGAAACATGTATATTGCGTAAAATTCATAATGATCACGTACAAGCAGATCATATAAATTAAACGTATACAACTGCCGCCAAACAACGCGAATTTACGTCAAAGCGACTGAATGGGTAAGCAGTATGCAGCTTGTTGCAACGCACCTCTTAAATATTGCTTTCTTCAGTAATGGAAATACACTGCAAGATTACACTAATAAAAGCTTTTCATTTTTGGCTTCCAAAGCAGCCCTTTTACCATTTTGCTGTGGGATCTGGAAGTGATCGATTTGTCACAATAGACAGAGGCAAATTTTCAAATAGCAGTATTAACAATTGTACGGTACCAAAACTTTGGAGTATAGCTGGACAAAGGAGCAACGAGCTATATCATAGTTTGTTATCAGTCTGATTTCGAAACTCCTCTAGAATATACCTTTAAATAATATTACTTAGGAAATTGTTGGCACACTGCCCCCAACTTTTATGGCAATTCTTATTATATAGACCCTGATAACCAACTGCATGTACAAAAATTCTTTAAATTCTTAATACGACTTCATGGTATTTAAGTCCAAAACCGTCAAAATGCTGAAGTTAAGTAAAATCTAGAGTCTGATTTCCCGCTAAATTTCTCAGAAAAGAGCACACGGGCCTATAGATTCCCTTTTGTGATTTGATTAAGTTTGCAATTATTAATCATTTCCGTCACAAATAAAAAAAAATATTTGATATAAAAAAGTTCAGGAGGGATCATTCTAAAGTAGAATTAATAGACAAAAAAAAATCAAAGAAAATAAACACTAATTGCGACGGTTTTTTTAACTAAGGAATGGTCATGGCTTTATTGATTTTTATTGCCTATGATTATACCCAAATGTTATTTGATTTTTTTTCAGCAACATGGGTTGAAGGAGGTTTTATTAACGGGACAGCGGAAGGATTGTATGCTGGTGGACTTGTTGGCTCTCCTGCTCCCATCGCTTACTCCGTATGCCTTGGATTTAGTAAGTTGCATTATATTATTGCACTACGCATGGTCGAGTTGTGTTGTGAAATCATAGATACTGCTATTTTGGTTTTTTTTTCTGTACAATGTATATTTTCTTTTTACAAAGCTCTGAAAATATCACTTAGAATAGTTCATAAGAAATGAACAATTTTTTTTAAAAATCACGAAAAGTTAATTTTTGAAGGCCAATTAAAGAGGGACATACTATTTGTCATGTACAGAGTATTTCAGTTCATAATTGGTAAATGGTTATGAAACATTAGAATATATAAGAAAAGTTGAGAAATGTTTGCTTTATTTTTTTAAAGACCTAAATCATTCTTTTATATGAATGAAAACACTTAATGATAAATTTGACAAAACAAAATGATACGGTTTTCAAGAGTGCCAGCAAAGAAATGAAGACAGTACGTGGTTTAAAATTATAAAAAAAGGTCTTCACAGTTGCCTTTACTTTTAAACGCAGATTCAACTGAAGTTACGGCAAATTAGTAGTATTTAAAAAAAGTAAATCTATTACATTTTGTAACCCGATTGTATGTTTGTATTTTATTCATTATATCAGGACGACTTCTAATTAGATATTAAGAAAAAAATAGCCACCCAAACATAATGAATACACCTCTTTGCATTTGTACGGTACGTTTAGTAATAATGCATGAAATGATTTTTCTTTAGAAATGTAAAAGATTTAGGTAAGTGGACATACTTGCACAATACATTGTATTTCATGTAAAACTAGAAAAACTGTGAGCCGCAGCTCACAAATAAATACCCCCACCCCCCAAAAAAAATTAATCAGATAAAATTTAGAATAGGAGATGCACATCTACATTATGTCACAAAGATTGTGTGTAGGTTTCATGAAAATCCATCAAGGGGTTTAGGAGGAGTTGCAGTTTAGAGATGGGCACCCCGATGTAGTCGAATGGCTGAGTCCATGTTTTGGTATAGGAAACCCCAAAAATCATTCTGATCAAATTCTAAAATAGTAGGTGCACATCTACATTATGTCACAACAATTGTGTGTAAGTTTCATGAAAATCCATCAAGGGGTTTAGGAGGAGTTGTGGATAAGAGATGGGTACCCCCATGTAAGCGAATGGCTAAGTCCATGTTTTGCTATGGGAAACTCCAAAAATCATTCTGATCAAATTTTAAAATAGTAGGTGCACATCTACATTATGTCACAAAGATTGTGTGTAAGTTTCATGAAAATCCACCAAGGGGTTTAGGAGGAGTTGCGGATAAGAGATGGGTACCCTGAAGTGTAACGGAAGGACGGACGGACGGACACTATATACCCCCCACTTTTGAAGTGGGGGGTATAATAAATTTTAGATCTGGTTGAATGAATTACTTTTCCTTACTTCATGAAGCTGTACAATAATTTTTTTTTTTTGGAAATAAGGTACAATGTATATATGAAATAAGCAGGTCTATGAAAACAAAGTCTTACATTTATTTCCATTTTACATGTGTTATATTCTTGCACACTGTGGTTTTTACATGTGTTGACACGAACACGCTGTAGTTTACATGCGTTTGACTTGTACACGCTGTAGTTATACACTTTAAACACGGGTTTGACTTGGTCACGCTGTCGTTACACGCGTTTTGCCAGTGCTTGACTTTAACACGCTGTACATGTAGCTATTCGCATTTTACATGTGTTTGATTTGTAGATGCTGTATAGTTATACGCGTTTTACATGTGGTTGACATATACTAGCTGCACATATAGTAGGTATGACGAAGTATACGTTTTACATATAAAATGAATATTTTAGGTGGGTTCTTCTTTGCCAGGAGGATGCGACAAAATGGATATGTAACACTTTTAGACCCGTTTCAAGAGCGCTTTGGCAGCTTAATGGGAGCATTACTCTACATTCCTGCTGCCCTTGGTGATATTTTTGTTGTTGCTGCTATTCTTGGTGCTCTAGGTATGTAATCTTATCGCCATATTTATAGCGAGCACAGCTCGTAGCGGGCACGAAGTGCCCACGAGAGCGGAGAGCTCTACAGAAAGTTCCCACCAGAAAATTGCCTAATGCTGATATTGATTTTTTTTTTCGTCCGGATAGCTTCACAATTTCACGTGCACAATTTATACAGGTTCGATGTGAATTTGAAAATAATTACCAATTTTGCTACTAGCCTTCCAAAAATGTTCTATGTAAATATAGAACAAGGAGAAAAATATTCTGATGACAATGAGTTACTTCCTTTTTTAAGTATAACAAATTTTATTCATTTTTTTACATTTTGTTTTTTTTACGCTCATTCGCCCCAAATACTTCGTCCCAAAATGAACGTTCAATAATTAACTGATTAAAGTAATACGATCAAAACAGTTAACATTTGCATCAAAAGTGTCCACGTCTTTTCGGGAATGGGATCCTCTAGATCTTATATTCTGAATTGTAAACGAATTTATTCTTTAATTGAGGCGTGGACCTCTGCCATATGAGGACCAAAAAGAGGATCGATCTTTGATGTTTCATGGTATAGGGGGAGCATACTTCAACTCAAAGTTTATGTAAAAATACGATTAAGCTGTTCATCTGACATCTTATATGTTTGCTGTGCTCGCATTTAGGCAATGCCTACCTCATATTATGTGTGTTGATGATGTTGGTCTTGTTTTGTCGTCTTTCAAACACATACATACACACTATAGATCTATAAGCTTTTGATATGTGTACATGACACCATCTCTATAAGCCAATGGAAACACAAATCATCCGAAATTAAAAGTAGTCCGCTTACAACAGCCCTAAGCATCAAACAGTGGACGTAATGGACTCCAAGTTATGTTTGGGTTCTAGTGCTGTTGATGAAGAATACAAATTTCGTTATGGCCATACAGCTCATAAAAAATAAATTGCAGATGGTACTTAGTTTACGTACATATTCATTTACTCTATATCCTTTTTTTTAATATAAAAAAAGCAATGAAGTACGAACATAAATTTAATCAACGCTATTTGCTTAAATAACCGGCACGTATAACGTGAGGTGGCAATACACTATATTTTAAGAGTTTCAGTCCTTTATGGCGGCAAAAAGAGTGTTCATAACTTTGCCATGATACCCTTGTGTGCATTGTTATCTATATATTTTTTTTCAATATACTAGTCAAATAGGGCTTTTTGACCCGATAAACAACTTGTTAAATTGAAAATTCAAAGCAGTATTTTTTTTATTTGAGTAATGTCTGAAATTCAATAAAAAGAAATTATCGTTATCTTAACTTCTGCAAAACGCTCAATGAATGTTCATGTTCAACTTTCACACCATGTTGTTCATGGGAAAGTAAGCAGCTCTAATGTTAGGATTTGATCCGAAAATTATTTTTTGGGGGGAGGGGGTTTGTGTGGCTTTCAATATTTTTGGTAGAGCGCCTCTGATGAGTCTTGAATAGACGAAACGCGCGTCAGGCGTAGCTAAATTTATTGTCTGGAAATTTGTCATTTGTATTTCGGTGTTTTTTTATTTTTTTTTTCTCAATCACCATTATAATCGAAAGCAAGCAATAACTTATGTCATTTATGTAAAATCTATTAAAAAGTTGTTTATACGATTTATTATGTAACAGGTTCAACTTTGTCGGTGATACTTCAGATTGATTACAATATATCTGTAATTGTTGCCGCCTGCGTGGCCGTTGCTTACACGTTCTTTGGTGGACTTTACGCTGTGGCATACACAGATGTTCTTCAGCTTCTGTTCATGTTTCTAGGCGTAGTAAGTAAACAATATGTGGAATACTTACAATCATGATGCTAGTTTTTTTAATAGAAATATCGGCATTAAACTTAAATTTGTTACAAATTGTTCGATACAAAAATGTATGTGACCACATTGTACAGATTCTGATTTTTTCAAACTTATCAGCCCGTGCTGTTAGTTTGTTGTAATTTTTTGATAATAAATTACAAACAATGCTAAAAGTAATAGTGTAAAAAATAATGACCCTAGAATGGTTTGTATCTTTTTTTGTTTTCTTTACAGCTATACATTTGTGCTTTTTCGTTTGAAGAAATATCACTGTCGTGTACGTGAGAAGGATCGGTCATTTCAAGATGGCAGACACTTCGTTGGGCCAAATCAGGGGGGTTTCTTTTAAGTGGTATTGTATGAAATCTACAGCACTTTACAAAATCTTAAATATCTCCGAAAGAAGGTAATAGAATTGTCTACTACATATAAAAGACCGAAAGAAAAAAACATGGATGGATTTTCCATAAAAGACTCCCAAAGTCGAGTAAACATCTGAAATGAAAATCGAAGCGGGCATTTCTCCTGAAATCGGTAATTTTAAACAATACTATAGGCTTTACTTACCGAAACGCAACTCTGGAAGCATTCTTTAATGGGAAGCCACCAATCGTCATTCATGTTGTACGTATATACGTTGAAAGATGTTCACAATTTAGATTTAAAAGTTTTGTTTATGTCAAGGAGCAGTCCTATGGTAATTTGCATATTAATCTTGAGAAAATGTGTTCAGGATCGGACTTCTGTCGAATTTTGGTTCAGGATCGGTCTTCCAATGTAGTAACATTTCAATACAAGAGATATGTACTAAACAGACTGTGTTTGGGCTTACTTTATTGTCCAATAGGAAAAGTAATTGAAATTGAGCCCACTGACGAAGAAAATCAATGATAAGATGCAAATACGGTTCAACTTCTTGCCAAAAAAATCAGCCCAGGCACATCTGCGAATGGATTGATGAGGGTATTTTTGTTATGCGTGATTGGTTCCTTTGTAGGTTTTCATGAATTGTGATTAAAAGAATAAATTTTCCCGTGAACTGTGATATCTTAAATTTGATTTTTTCATACCATGACCCAGACACCAATCAGAAATCTACTCTCTCAGATCATTGTTTGATTGATGAAAAAGTTGAACTGAATCTAGTTGACTCGATCTGTTGATATACATTGGAAACAAAACTTAAAGGCATATTGTCTACGGCAAACTCATTTTTTTTACCCCTCAATTTTTTGGTTTCAATTAGACCGAAATGCAATAAAATGAATATTGAAAAACAAATTTGCTACAAATTTTGCCTCAAAAGTAGTTTATTTTGATCAAAATAGCTCGACAATATTGATTGATATTTTATTTACCTGCACTACGTCACATTGACACAGATTTAGACTGAGTAGTTTTAACACGGACACTAAGCGGAATCTCGAGGCTTGTCCCCGAATACATTGATATGTTGAAAAAATACCGATATTTTTCGTGTTTACCTTTTAAATAACATTCAGAAATTAATACAGGTAATAATTGTCAGTTTTATTCATTAAGTAGCTCTAATATTCGGTTGCCGTTTAAATATTTTTCCGAGCTAAAACTTCGAGAAACAGATTATGCACCACGTGCAAGAACTATTGAAGTTTTCAATCAAAGAAAGTATAGTGCGCATGCTTACAGCTCATCTACATCTCATGAAAGCTTTACAAATATTATTTATTTTTCAATTTTTGAAGTAATGAAGAACCCTAGTGGTATTTTGAATTACAGAAAAGTTATGTATTTTCAAATATCGATTAGAATTTTACCTAACGAATACGACGCATGGTGGGTTCATGTGATACTCCGAGCGTCGGAGTCAGCATCAACTTACCGAAGTGGTCAAGGTCTATTCTTGCTTACAGACAATATGCCATATCAACCATATTGGTATGGTAGTTCCACCTACATGACCTAGTGAGCATGCATCGGGCGCTGGCTGTGATCTATCTTTTTTTCGAATAAATGACCACTAACAGAAGAATACTAGTAGTTAATGTTCATTACCACTTACAGACAAGTGCCACATAATTCATTGGTAAATGCACCTAATGATGCTTAGCACAATGCACACTTAAAATGCTGGCTGTGACCAATAATTTCCGTATAGATTACCGCACTAACAGAAGAATTGCAAAAGTCCACTCCTTTTTATAGCAATCCTGGGTACGATGTAAGCTTTGTAATCGATATATTACCTGTTTCAAAAATATTACTAATATCTTAAAATATTATAATAACTTAAAATACATTATTTTGGTCTAAATAGATTATGATCAAACTGTTTGTTTCATGGCTTTTCTTTCCTTATCTTACTTTGTGTCTTGAAAAAATATCAGTACTAAGCGCAAGAGTGCCAAGTGTAGTTTATTTCAATCAGAAACTAGGTTTTAACATAATAAGGGACGTACCATTTAACTTGAAGGGGGGGCCTTGGTTTTTTCTTTTGGTCAGAACAATTTTTTCCCGCGCTTAATTTTCGAAGACGTCGCGACAGATTTTTTTTTCATTATTATCATTATTCTATATGACAGAAATCCTTCTTCAAAATATTTTACTCTTACCCTCTGCTGCCAAAATATCTTTTTCATCAAAATAATTTTCAGAATATTTTTTTAGGAAAAAACCAAGCCACCCTTCAAATTAAATGGTTGGTCACTTATGAATGAAAAGCATTTCAACAAAGAGAGGGGGCCGATGGGTTGATTTCGTTCTCCGTTATTGGCAATTTTTGTTTTCCATGAATTGTGATTTGTTGAAATATTTTTCCGTGCATCGTGATTGGATATTGCACGTGAACCGTTCTCAGCAAAGTATTTTGTCCTTGATTCGTTTTAGGCATGCTTTACAGTAATACACAGTCAAACTTTTATCAGTGAACAAAAATTTAGCCATATTTCCGTGTTTCGTTATTTGCATTGTTTATTCTTCGTAATCAGGAAACCCCCATCAGGGCCCCCTTATGATAGAAGGTAAGATATGCTGCCAACAAGCCTAGTCTTGTGCTCAGCAGAACATGTACAGAAACTTGCATAGCCTAAGCCATATTTGTTTTGAGAGAATATGTTAAGAATAAAACAATGATTCATTAAAAACCAGTTATTTTTCGTTGAATTGCACGTGCGTCTCATTATTGTTTCCCTTCTTCAGATCGATTATTATCCCCGCTCGGGGATAATGTTTTGCTGTTCGATGTACGTACGTAAATACGTATGGCGTTAATATCCATATGATAATCTATGTAACCACTGGGAGCAGAAAAATGAAATTTGGGTCATTGATTGTATTGTGGCTGGGGACTGTGCCAAATGTTTCGGAATTCGGAATAATACCCTAAGGGGCTGGGCTGCATAGGTACCCTAAGGACACATCATTCCTTCGTCACGCAACTCCTCCTATAGGGTATTTGGAATAAAGAACTGAAACTTCGGCCAGTAGTTGCACTATGGATGTATGCAGATTCTGTCGAAGGTTTCAGAATGGCCCTAAGGGCTGAGTTGCATAGGTAGCCTACGGGCACATTATTCCTTCGTCACGCATAATTCTTTACATTACTACATGTAGCACTCCCACTACCAGGGTAAGGTCTCATATCAATACATATACATTTGATAGTCAAAGCAATGCTCTTTATAATCATAGTTTATTTCTTTCAATTATTTGCCCTTATACTATCAAACACCGGAGTAGCGCGGGGATATGCAGCGTGGCTGCTTTGACTAGTTTATGGTTTATGTGGCGGGTTCCATGGTTGAAACCCTTTTCAAGAAAATTCATGTAATTCTTGTGCAGATATACAGCAAAATCAGCTTGTAACCTCTCCTTTTCTTCCTTAGTACACTATAGGCAGACCCCTTCTTTTCAATCATTTCTGGATCCGTCCCGGGTTAACGATTTCTTGTCCAATTCGACAATAAATGATGCCCAGAAACGGTCTATTTCGTACATATCTCTTGTATTTAAAAATGAAAATGTTTCTACATTTGGAAGACCGATCCTGAACCAAAATTCGACAGAAGTCCGATCCTGAACACATTTTCTCAAGATTAATATGCAAATTACTATAGGACTGCTCCTTTACATAAACAAAACTTTTAAATCTAAATTGTGAACATCTTTCAACATATATTCGTACAACATGAATGACGATTGGTGGCTCCCCATTAAAGAATGCTTCCAGAGTTGCGTTTCGGTAAGTAAAGCCTATAGTTTTGTGTAAAATTACCGATTTCAGGAGAAATGCCCGCTTCGATTTTCATTTTAGATGTTTACTCACATTTTGGGAGTCTTATATGGAAAATCCATTCATGCATTTTTCCATCGGTCTTCTATATGTATTAGACAATTCTATTACCTACCTTCGGAGATATATAAGATTTTGTAAAGTGCTGTAGATTTCATACAATAAAACTGAAAAGAAACCCCCCTGATTTGGCCCAACGAAGTGTCTGCCATCTTGAAATGACCGAACCTTCTCACGTACACGACAGTGAATATACTCTTCAAAGAAAGTTACGCATACATTGTAGGTAGTAAATTCCCCGTACGGTTAATGCAAATCTAAACAATTTCAAAACAATATCACCATTGGCCGATTTTCATGAAATAAAAACCAATAAAAAGAAAAAGAAATGCATTTTATTTCTTTAGTTTTGAGCAAAATTGTATCCTCGCTGCTTTTTAAGATATTGCAAGTAGAACTCAAGTATACAGTTTACGCATCAATTTCCCGTTTAAATCAATGCAAAATGTTTCGTGAAAAACATCGGTCGTGTTCTACTCACAATGTCTGAAAAACCATTGGTTAGGTCTAAATAAATCAAACAATTTTTATTTCGTTTTCTTTTTACTGGATTTTATTTCATGAAAATCGGTTGCAGAACAGCTCGGCAATATTGCTTTGAAATTGTTTAGATTTGCATTAACCGTACGGGGAATTTTCTATCTATGCGTAACTTTTTTTGAAGAGTATACTTATCATATAGAATTTATTGCACGTAATACATGCATCACGTGAGCACAAGCACACAATTATATTTCTTTCAATGAAATTTGTAAAAAAAACCGAAAATTTAAAATAAAATAAAAATAGCACAAAATGTAAAAGAATAGTCTTAACAAAAACTTACATATAAAACTTATGTTATAGTGGCTCATTATACCGTTTGCTTTTTCCCATGAAGCAGTAAATGATCTGGGAACCAATCATACAGATGTATGGGTAGGAGAATTTGATTCTAAAACATCAGGGATTTACATTGATGGCTGGCTTCAGATGATTTTAGGAGCCATACCGTGGCAGGTAGGTTTTATTGGGCAAAAAAGAGACAAAAAAAAAGAAGGAATGTGACCATGGAACACAGATGCCCCCGCTGGCCCCAAGCTTACACTTGAATGCTCTCTAACTTATTGATTGTTCTGTCATATGACATCACCATATTCAAGAACGTGTCTTATATAAAGAAGTACATTTTCTCCAAGACATACCATACCTGTCAAGGACAAGACGCATCTTAATTACGTAAAATATTTAATTTTGTATTATGCTTTTTTAAACAATATACTCGATGTGAAATTTTAAAGGTCTTATCCAGTTACGACGCTTTGGCTGTTGTCAGCAATTAAGTATCTGTCTTTCTAAGAATCATGCAGGGTTTATAATAATGGTGATTTTTGGTAAAAAATAACACTTGGGTTTCTTTACATTTTCTGAATCAAGATATAGTGTTGTTGTTCAATATCAAGTCTGTTTTCCACAAAGGTCTTGGTCACATTAGAAATCAGTGTTTTGAATGGTAATGAAATGCATAGCAAGAAAAGAGTTATCTCCCTTTTCTACAGTATTTATAATGCAAACCAGGTAAATCTTATCTCTCATGACCAACATCATAGAAACAAATGGCTGTTGTTTTTGTTAATAGGTGACATTCTGTATTAGAAACCATGTTCAAACACATCTGTTATTTTTTACCATGAATCACCCTCTGCATGATTTTTAGAAAGACTGGTACTTAAATATCGGTGAAATCACGCAAAACTCAAATTTTACGTGCATTCATCAAACACTATGAAATTTTGCATTTTAATAGAAAAGTTGTTAATTAAAGTGGGAATATATCTTTTTATTTCATCTAGTTAGATATTACCATTAATTTGAGCAATGGAAAATCTACAAATTAACAGATTTCTTAACAAAATCGTTTGTTGGAGTAGTTATATTTTCACTTTAATTTTGTTTTTGTTTCAGGTATACTTTCAAAGAGTATTGGGAGCCAAGACGGCTCGGACGGCTGAGATCCTCTCGTACCTCGGTGTTGTTGGTTGCTTCATTGTCGTAATTCCGTCCTTCTTAGTCGGTATCATTGCTTCACAAACAGGTTAAAAACACCTGACATTGGTATTGTTTTTAAATATAATACTAGTAGATTGATATTTTTGTAAAAAGGACGCTTTACAGTAAAGACTAAACGTATTTAAATACATGTCATGATGTGATGTACATGTTTAATTTTTATACTAAGTAATTATTATCTGCACATCAGAAGTTTTTCTAATAGATCATTTCTTAGATTTTACTTTTCTCACTACGGATCAAATAATGAAAACGAAAAGAGAAAAGCAGAAGATTTCTTAAATTATGATGATACATCTTATAGAAAGGTATATAAAACATGTAAACAGAATTGCTTGTTTTTAGTTTGCAAAACTTGTCAATTTGATCAAGACAAAAAGCAACAAAAATTTAAATAATTGTAACTGAAAAAATCTGAGAAGTCCAACGATTTTTGAACCTTATGTGAAACGAACAGAAAAAATGTTAATATTTTAGACTGGAGCAAAACCTCATATATGTCTGGTAATAGTACAACTTTAGCGGACCATGATGTTCCGATGGTTCTTCCATTGGTTATGGAACACCTGTGCCCTAAAGTGGTGGCATTGTTTGGGCTAGGAGCAGTGGCAGCAGCCGTTATGTCATCTGTTGATTCTGCAGTGCTTTCTACGAGTGGAATGTTTTCAAGAAATGTTTACAAAAGCATATGTCGAAAAAACGTAAGATGTTGGTCTTAGAAAGTACATCAAAATTGATTGGCTATCACAATCTTATCATGTTCTAGGACACAAACGCACACACGCACACATAAAGATCTAATGTAATTTTCGTGTAGCAGATTCATGAAATTTATACGCTAATTCAAAAAGAGGCGAAGGTGTACCAATGGGGCAATCGAATGTTCCCATCATGGGTCGTTAATCCGAAAAGGCAAAGACAAATCGGTATATCCATAAATGTATCATAAAATCACTCATATTACAAACAAACCACAATCAGCAACGTCAACTTAGGGACCGACCATTTAACTTGAAGGGGGGGCTTGGTTTTTTCCTAAAAAAATATTCTGAAAATTATTTTTGATTTAAAAATATTTTGGCAGCTGAGGGTAAGAAAAAAAAATTCTGATGAAGGACTTCTGCTATAAAAAATTATGCTGATAATGAAAAATATATTCTGTTGCGATGCTTTCGAAAAATAAATATTTTGTCCGCGCTATGCGCGGAAAAAAAAATTCTGATCAAAACAAAAAACAAAGCCCTCCCCTTTCAAGTTAAATGGTCCGACCAATATCATGATAACATTTGAACAAAATACCAGTTATGGAGATGGTATATTTCCCCGAGCATAAAAGGCGAGGGAACATTTCATTTTCATTTTATCACTCTTTTCATGTTCATTTCCCTTACGATGTTATTTGTAAACAAAACAAAATCATATGTACATGTATGTCATTTTGTCGAATCTGGTTTACTGGTTATCAAGATACTTGTATGCCACTTATGCCTACTTCATTTCAATTTTGATATTTTGAACATGAAACGAATTCAAAATGGTGCAGTTAATCTAAAAAATCATTTTAAGATGGTAAAGTTAATTGATTTAGTTATGATGGTTTTTATTCAGTCACAGCGATCAGTCGTGAACCTCAAGCTGTCTGATATGAAATAAAGATTATAAAAGCCTTATATGGACAATCTTGCAAAGTTAATACTGTAAATCATTTGTTTACAGGCGTCTGAAAGAGAACAGATCTGGGTATTGAGAGCATCTACCATCGTGTTTGGAGTTTTGACAACAACCGTCTCGATTTACATGAAATCCGTTTACGCACTTTGGGTACTCTGTACAGATTTAGTGTACGTCATATTATTTCCACAATTAACATGTGCCATTTATTTTGAAAGTACAAATGCGTACGGCTCATTCATTGCATACATAGTTGCAATTGTTATTAGGTTATTAGGTGGCGAAAACACACTGGGAATGCAAGCAGTGATTCGGTATCCATGGCATTATCTAAACAAAGATGGCGACGTCGTTCAGTTGTTTCCCTTTAAAACATTTTCCATGTTACTGTCTCTTATTTGTTTGTTCTTGTTTTCATGGATGGCGACATTCCTATTTCACAGAGAAATCGTCCCGAAGAAATTTGATATTTTTGGTATCACACATGATGTTGCTACTTCTGGATCTTATGACGTAACCACAGATAAAAGAACTCAAGAGAAAACCAAGGATTGACAAGTGGATATGTAAATTCATTTTTAGGCAATGCATTATATTTTAGATATGGCATTTTTATTCATACAATATGTTATTTTCTTTCCTATATTTATGGCTTTGGTGCTAGAAATACATGTATCGATCGTTCACAAAAAAATGAGCCGAGTATCACTTTGATAGTGTATTTAATCTAAAGATTTCTTTAAAAAAACTTGAGGATAAAATTGCATTGCCTCGGATTTCTCTTCGTGCAGTGAAAACTCCACTTCCTACCTCTGGCATAGGTTACCTTTAGTCTTAATTTGGGTCTTGTTTCGGAATGATTTGATTTTCTGTTCTATGTTCTGTATATTCATAGTGTGTATATTCATAGTGTGTTTTGACATTTTCATCCTTTTGGCCTTAGCTCCCCTGGTGAGTCTTAAATAGACGAAAAGTGCGCCACGCATAGCAAAATCATGCCTGGAGCTTTGATGTAATATATCATTATACAATAAAATTATTATAGACAATAAAGATAAGTAAAAAAATGTGTTTTAGCTTAATTTTTTTTTCGAATTATTTACTTTTTATAAAAGTTGAAAACTTGACAAAATTTTGTTGCCTGTATTTTCTGTGTGTGCTGGGTAACTTCATTTATATAATATTATATACAATAAATAGATTCTATGCAATAAAAATTCAATAGAGACTTGCATTTAATGTTAAAGCGCTAAGTTCTTATTTGTTTCAGTAATTAAGGCTCGTTTTGCAAAAAATAAAACGGGTCTTATATCATTTTTATAGAATTCTATGCGCCATTTTATTCAAATCGCTTGGGGACTTTTTAAGTTATCACCGGGAGCCCTTGGTGGACAGACACCAAACGTATTTGAGGATATCACGGTATGCCTCGCAACTTCGTTCTACGAAATATTGGTATTGTGCTAGTGTCATTGAAATAAAGTGCTTGTAGGATTCAAAATAAAAGGTTTAGTTTTTGTGCTTTGTCTTTGAATATTGATAGGGGGGAAGGTTGGGCCCAAAAAACTAGTTTAACCCCGCCACATATTAAATGTGCCTGTCCTAAGCCAGGAATCTTTGACAAAGCTTTCGTTTGTACTTGTCTTTTTGGTGTTTTCTGTTCCTTGTTTAAGAAGGGGATCTATCTGTGACTATTTCAGGGCTGGATTTGAATTATATGCATTTTATTTAGACCATGGGCCAATTGCAGAACCGCGAGCAGTGCCAAATGGCCTCGTTGAAGGCTGCTGGCGGTTGTCCATTGTGGTTTTTCTAAATTGCCGTTTAATTGTGGGTTGTGTCGCGTACACTTATTCCACATCTCATTATTTTCTATTGTCAGAATAAGACAATATAACTAAGTAACGAGATGATTAAACAGGGAGAAAAAGATATGCCCAGACATCTAAATGGACATGATGTGATATCAATATGATCAAGCCATGTTAACAACACACCCTCCCCCATGTATTTATTCTGTATCTATTTATAGAGTTTTGCAGATTGCCTGTTATCAAATGCCTCATAAAATTGAAGTTATTTTTTTATTTATTTTGTCATGTTTGTAGTTAGGCTAATTCGTTTGTAGTTAACTTTCTTTGATTACTATAATTTATACTTATTGACTGTTTATGAGGGAAATAGATAGTCAAAGTTGTAACTATTGTCCGAGGTCATACATGTATGCATTTATCAAAGAAAAACAAAATCACTTATTTAGTCCTGTAAAAAAAACCTTTATTTGTATTATCAAGCATCGCTGTCGAAAAAATATATTTCATCTCGTATTTAGGAGCTTTTGATGTACACAATTTAAATGGTACATGCATCTCTTAAAACGTTTTCAAGCTATCATCTAGAACTATTGGGGAGTAGGGGGAACGAGGACAATCAGTAAAGAAAACGGGGAGATTCATATAATACCTCGTCGGTTAATTCTTGTGAGTGTTCATTTTAATATTAAAAATGAATTTATATGGGTGTGCAAGGAAAACACTTCCACGCTCACCATGTCTATTAGTTTTTTCTTTACAAAGTTTCAGCCGGAATCACCGTAGCAATTATCCACGGCTATAGATACGAAAGCCTTTCAGTAACTGACCAATCAAAAGCTAGCTGATGGTCGTGTTGCCTCATCGCATATCAATTCATGTATCAAAAAATTACACGCTCGCAATATAGTTCCTTTCCCAATATCAAATTAGTACTCCACTTTAATATTAAATAAAATCTGTTAATGTAAAAAAAATGGCCATATTTCGTTAAACAGGACGTAGGTGAACGACAGACCTGAAATCGAATCCCACGTTATGTGAGCCCACCCTGATGCTAGTGGCTGTGATAAAACGCTTACGAAAATTTCTTCACCGCCCGCCCGCCCGTTCGACATTTACCATTTTAAACTTTGATTTTTCACTCCGTGAAATCCGGCCAATAAACAATCTTTAAAATTTGTAGATTAGGGAACAGTCCTTATTTATTAGCTGAGGGGGTTTGAGCAAATTTATCAAAACCTGACCTGTGACCCATGACCCCCTTTATAAGAGGAATTTCAGGTTCAAGACCCCCATATAAAATGCAACTTTGAATCATGACCTCCTGTCCTTAGTTTAACAATAAATTGTTTACATTATATCCTTGACAGGGGAAAAGGGTGTATATGTTTTTATCCCACATTTACTAAAGTTGGGGGCATATAGTGTTCGAGTCTGTTCGTCTGTCCGGTTGTTCTTCTGTCCCAAATTGCGAGATGGGGCATTATGACTTTTGGACATATTGTTGTTGTTGATATAATTTAGGCCCAACCATTACAACTTGAAGAGGGGGGGGGGCAATTATTTTAATATGATTCTTAAGGGAAAATATTTTGGCAGCAAAGATTAAGAACAAAATTCTGAAGAAGGATTTCTGCTAAACAAAATGTTAACTCTTAGAACATATTTTGGTGCAATGTAGTGATCAGCACTTGCAAAACACAAAAACCATCTGCGTTAAGTAAAGTACATCGTAGCCTTCCCCTCAAAAAATAAAATTTAAAAAATATACAATATATTTCTTAAGTTTATGAAAGTGGTAAATAACAAACATGGTTGAATATTTATTAGCATGCAATGGATAGATATCGGTACCCACCTCTTCCCTTTCCCTGTGGTTCATCAAAATTTACCGGTCCTTTGTTTCCCCCCTCCCAACCCCCCATATTTCATTTATCATCATCATTTCATGTTCATTTTATCATCCCTTTCATGTTCAACCTATGTAGCGTTGAACAGGCGTAAAACACCAACTCACTCACTCACCCATTGGTTTGAAACATTAAACTATAAATCTAAAGTTTAAAATGCATTATATTTTAAAACAAGTCAAAGATAAAAAGATAAAATACGAAATTGAATCGCCTAAGTAGTTAGTCCTGCGAAGCGGAAAAAAAAATTCTCAGATCTGGTGAAAATCCAAACTCCCGTAAAAAAAATTGTGGAACTATATTTTACACAAGGTAACCCCCCTATAATTTGATGTTTTTAATGGTGACCCCCCAGGATATCAAACATTCTACCCATGACCCCCCCCCCTAAATTCCTCCACCCCCCCCAGCTGATAGATAATGACCGTTCCCTTATCCCGGCTTACAGTACTTTCCATGCTTTCAATACTTCGATTAATATCCTGTCTATGAAAAAGAAAACAAACTAAGATGCACCAAGATGATTTGTAATCAAATTAACATCACGTATCATGCTGTAACATTTTGTAAGTATAATATTACAAAAATATATGTAAAGTATCAATTGAATTTAAATCAGAGAGACAGATGATGAATTCAGTAAAAAACTTCCTGTTATGAAAATGTTGATTGGTCGGTTGATTCGTTTTATATTTTTTTTTCTTTTTTAGCTCACCTGGACCAAAGGTCCATGTGAGCTATTGCCATCACTTGGCGTCCGTCGTCGTCCGTCGTCCGTCGTCGTTAACATTTTTCAAACGTTAACTCCTCTAACACCATAAGTCCAATGGCTTTTAAATTTGGCACGGTTGTTAATTAGCATAGGTAGTATAAAACTAGCGTGGGGATTTTTGATTCGTTGAAAAACATGGCCACCATGGCTAAAAATAGAACATAGGGGTCAAATTACAGTTTTTTGCAAATAACTCAAAAATGGTAACAGATATCAAAATTCTGGCAGGGTAAAAGTGATCACCACCTCAAGATCTACCTGCCCTGAAATTTTCAAGAAGATCCAACAATCGACATAGGAGTTATTGCCCTTTTACTGGATTTTTGAAAATTTTGCACTTATTTAGCCCAATATCTTGAAAACTATACAAGATATTTCAAAAATTCAAATTGCATATGATTAAGCACATCAAGATCTACAATTCATTAAATTAAGTCAAAGCTGTAGAACCATTTCTTTTAGGAGTTATGGCCCTACAAGCATCAATATTTACCATTGTTCATTACTTTTCCCCCGACTTGTCTGAAACGGTAAGACCAACTGCATCTTAACATGGCACACTGTTTGATAGCTTATATGCTACAACTCTATCGTTCAGATTTTTGATTCGTAAAAAAAACATGGCCACCATGGCTAAAAATAGAACATAGGGGCAAATTTCATTTTTTTGCTAATAACTCAAAACTGGTTTCAGATATCAAAATTGTGCAAGAATCAAAAGTGATCAGCATATTAAGATCTACCTGTCCTGAAATTTTTGATAAGATCTGACTGCTGATGTGGGAGTTATTGTTCTTTTTCCTAATTTTTGCCATATTTGCACTTGTTAAGCCCAATATTTTGAAAACTAACCAAGATATTTCATAGATATGGTTAAATCGCATATGGTTAATAGTGCAGCGGTTGATCGGTAAAAAGTCGTCTATTTAAGGAGTTTAATGTACCAACATAACACACAGCTAATTTTTTTAGGGAATATTATACAACCATTTAGTTTCGATTTTAAGTGGGTCGTCACGAATTCGTCTCGGGCATTTTTTGGGAAAATCGCTTTTTTTAACAGTGGTGTATTTTTGTAAAAATCCCTCTATTGGTGTGAAGATTCAAAACAAATATTTCTTTTATGAAAAAATCAAAATTTTGGACAAAATTATCAAGAATAACCCTTTATCTTACTGTTAATAAAGATTTTGCCAGATTGTACTCGATTTTTTCATCAAAATCGATGCTTTTGAAAATGCTCACTTTTTTATCACATTTTAGACAAAAAGTTGTTTCCTATCAAAATGTTTCTTGTGTTTTGTAACTTTAAAACTCTTTGAACTCTGTGTTATTATATACCTAACTATTATGCAAAGTTTTATTGAAAACGGTGCAGAAATGTTGATTTTATTACGTATTTCATAAACAAATTTTGCAAAATATAATTCCGGAAACCCAAGTCTTTCCGTATTTGGCCTGTAAAAAACTAAATAAAATTTAGCTCTTTCAATGTCTTTTGTACTAAAAAAGAAATTTATGAAAAAAATAAAGTAAAAATATATTAACAGAACGATTCTTTATGTATGAAAATATAAGGTAGAAAAACGCAAACTGCAATTCTCATCGAATTCGCTTCATTTATTAGCTGAGCAAGTGCAGATGGAGGGCGCCAATTGGAATGTCGAATTTCATCCAAGCAAACTTTTCATGCAAAAAATATTAAAATTGTACCCAAATGCATGATGTTTATTTCACTTGAAGTGTGTCTCGTCCTTGAGGTCTCGTCTATACAAGTTTGGTCACAGGGGCTCTTGTAAAGGGTTAAACAAACATTACAACATTCGAATACAAATATGTACATACAAATCTGTAGAGTTTTTGACTCAATTAGAAAAAAGTTCCTTTGCAAAAATATCTTATGACCCACCAACGAAAGTCGCCAGATATTTGAGGTCCACACGTACATTCATTTGTTTATATTCTGTGGATTTTGTTTATGATAATCGATACAAATATTGTTGCACTTCTGCGAGTTAAATTTGATTTTTTATAAGGCAACAAAACGATATTGAATGAAGCAATGCTGAGTACAATATCAGCTAGCGCTGCTTGTTCGAATATTGTACTGCACAAGTGCATCATCAAAATGTTATAGTCAATTACAACTATCGATCTTTAGCTTTGTGTTTTTGTGTTGACAAATAGTTCAAAGCCATGGAATTTTCCCGTGTAAATTTCAATATTTATGAAAATTCTTTTTACATGTACCCAAGACTAAGGTAGATCTTATCTTTAACTGCGACCAAAGGGTCATGAGTTCGAATCCAGTCCCCGGCACTATTGTGTTGTTACTTTACTGTTTATGATTAGTATACTGCTCTATACTCTTCATATTCATATTTAGCTTGGCATTTTCAGCTATTTGGCTAGATTGTCTCTGATAAGTCTTGAGTAAACGAAACACGCGTCCAATTTCTTGCCCAAACCTTTGTTGTAAATTTAATTTATTTGAAAAAAGTCTTTGCGTCAGCGCATTAATATTCTGGAATCTTACAAATATACAATCAGATGTAAACTTTATTTGGGATATACATGTATGGCAAAAGATCGCATAATACATGTATTTTTAGTTTGTATGGAGTGAAGTGGGATAAAGATATCAATTAGCGATCTTAAAATACTTCGATATTTTGGATGTGCTCCCATCTGCTTTTACAAGAATATATACTAGTAAGCTTTATTAAGAACAGACTCTGCATAGTTTTGTTTAATGTTTTCCGCGGGCAATTAGAAAAGCATTTAACGAGCGTCGATCCCTAGAAAACGAAGCCATTACAAGTATGTCTCCTTCCTTTAAATGGTGTTAGAAACTAAGACGCTATACCATTAGGGGAATATGAACCAGCAAATACGATCGAGAACAGCACGAAGAAACAGACACCACACAACACGAAAACACAAAAATACAAAAATAACTGAAAAGCAATCAACAACGCAAAGAAACTCGAGTGCTCAGGAAGAGTAAGCGATTTATGCTTGCTACAGCACACCCGTCGCACTGCTAATAGCAAACGCCATAAGCGGGAGCAGACGGAATATTGCTACACAGGAAGGGAAAGTTGAAGTCATCACGTTCATCATAGATCTAGAGCTTTGTTGAATGTCTTCAGTGAGTGTAGATCTAAATATGAGGCAGACTTCCCAGAATCCGTTGTGTATTTTATCTCAAGTCTTTTGGGGTTGATGAGATGGAGGAAGTCACCAAATCTAGAATTTTTCAGTGAAAAAAAGTAAAAAAGAAAGCTAGTCTACTTGGCAAGAGGTAATTGTAAGACGTCTTTTCCATGTGAATAAAGAAACAAAACAGGATGCAAAGGTGCACAATTAGTGCAATTGAAATCCTAAATGTTTGCTTAAAACACATCACCAAACTAAACAAATATATTGTCAATAAAGGTAATAACAAAATTACCGAACTTGGAGAATCAATCTCATATGTCCATAAGACGACACAAAAACCAGGAATACATACCGAAAAAATTGAAGATAGCAATGGGCCTGACTTGGTACAGGCATTTCAAAAGAAATGGTGGGTTAAACCAGGTTTTAAGGCGCGCCGAACCTCCCTCTTCCATTGCGATCTTTGGGTCCGGTAGTTACACAAAACACAACGGGTTTGTGATGGCATATTAGGGATGCTAAAGTGATCATCTCAGTACATCAACCAGCCAAATAAAAATAAGTCAATAAGAAAGTTGGGCATGTCGATTATCAATTGGGTCCTCTGTTAATTTGTTCTTTTTCTTAGGCTTTTTCTTGAATGACGTTGATAGTTCGATAATAGATCGTATAGACACAACAACGTACACGCGAGTCCAGTCGTAACTACATGTATCATCTCTTAGACGACTACTTTCCTCGACTTGTTTCCTACGTTAATGTTTATATGTAATTTTGATGCATGTGAAAAGGGCAAGGCAAAATGTTTCCAAATTACAGTGGACTGCGGTGTTTTTGCAAATGCTAGCTGATTTAATTACTTCTATATTCCATTTACATGTGTAAGCCTTGCATTGTAAACAATTACGAAAGACACCATGTGCTCGTAGACTAATGTAGGATTTCAATCCCTAAGATGCATGCAGATTTGTCTTTTTATCATTATTCTCCGCTAATGCACCCTTCCGTAGCGATTTCTTGTCCAAGCCGGAGTTTTTGCTGAGATTGCACTTAAGATGTGTTTGGGCTTTTAGCTTCAATGTCTACTGATTGTTTGATTATCTTAAAAGTTTTTATCACTTCGAGATTTGATACTTCTTAGATTTTGCTTCTCACCAATTTATTAGGATAAATGTAAAATAGTTTATTCTTTGTAACCTTTTGATAACGTTCTTATAATTTTGTGTGTAATATATGTTATTCAATTGTTAATTAGCATTAAAATGGTCATTAAACAGGACATTTTCGTGTGCAGCTACATTTTTCGGACGCCCCCTAAGTTACTGTCATTTGTTTTAGCGATGCATAACCTGTTTTATAGGATGGTTTAAAGTCTGAATTTTGATTTATATGCATTTTAGTAGCAAAAAATTAAAATAAAAACAGTAAAACCAAAATAAATATATCTATTCTAATGTATTTTCTTAGAGCCAGCAAAAAACGTCATTTAACGTCACTTTTTGAAACTCGGGCAGATGTTTTGTAGCTTCAATTCAATTGTTAACCTGAAAGACTAATTAAAATTCAATATCTGCCATATAACTTAATACAAATATTATAGCTGTAATTTCAAAGCAAACAACTAGAATTTTGAACTTTCCAACTATGTGACCTTTGACCTTAAATATTTCAAATTTGACCAATAGAAACATGTGACGACCTGTTTTATCTGAAACTAGAGATATTCCTCTTTAAAATGATATACAATATAGGTGTGTGTTCTGTCGGACCATTAAAGTCATTTTTTTCCTGGTCAAACCGCCGCACTATAAGCACAATAATATCTACAAATATATGTATCTGTGTAGTTCAGGTTAGCGATTCAGGCTCTTGGGAGCCTCTTGTCTTTTTATGTTTTGCGAAAGAAAAGAAGGAATTGAATGTGTCCTTGCGAGGTTTGTATAGGGCCCTTAACAGGAAGTAGAGATTCGACAGGTCTGAAAGTCGCTTAGGATGTATATTATGTTCCTGCAAAATTTCATTCCATTGTCATTGTATACGGTTTTTGAGATCTTGACGAAAATTCACACGTATACGGATATGGGTAAAACTTTATGCCCCCGAAATGTTGTCACAGGAGCATCAAAATAGGGGTATTTCCGATACATTAATATAACCATAAGGGATTTTATTTCAAAATTGGATTTTTTTCATTCTTTCATCAGTATACATGTATTTTGAATATTTAGATCAGTTACAATGTATAAGTACATGCTATTTAAGGCTAAATGACAATATATAATAAGAGAAATAAATAGTTTTAGTTATGGATGTCTTCGATTCACCACTGCTTGCTGACTGATAACAAGTGGTCATCATGTTTGACTTGTCTGACATTATCTTTATTCTACCCGTGCGGGTACCGGGTGGCGAATAGGCCCGCAGCATCGCTAAGCTTGTCGGTAAAAGTCCACTAAAGAGCGCTCAGAAAACTGACATCGGGTCAGGCCGCTTTGCCCACAAAGCGACTGGGATGTGTGGCCCAGATGGTTGAATGGGGCAGCCCTGACATCGAGAGATGCGGGGTCGTCAGGCGATAATGCGGAAAACCTGACCACAAACCATAGTGGTGCATCGTGTTGGGAAAAATGTCACGTTCCTCGCACGTTAAAGAACCCTGCTGCAGGTCTCGGTAGGAGTAGGACCTGTAGGATCCCCATGCAGGAGGCTAAATTTCCCGTCCCTACCCATCACTCCTTTTTCCAGTGGCAGTCAAAACTCTCCTACCCGATTGGCCTTGTGTCCCTATTTCCTCCACTTCATCATCATTTCATGTTCATTGTATCACCACTATCATGTTCATCTCCCGGATATAGCCGAAATCGTGCTGCTTGGGAGTAAAGCGATAACTAACTAACTAACATTATCTTTATTCAATGAATTGTCACTGAAATATATCGACTGGCATGAATTCAAGTGTGCTCAAAACACTAACGATTATTATCTCCTTAAGACTGTGAACATTTTTGTTGTGGTTGCTGCTTACAAGAACCAATTCGTCGACAAACTATGTTATTTGATACCCCATACCCGTAGCCCAAAAAGGGTTCGATTTCGGCTTGTTTTTACCTTTATTTTATTTTTTTTCTCTCAAAAGGGGAGGGGGGGCGTCCGAACCCCTCGACCCCCCTGGATTTTCGAGGGTTCTACATACTGGCGACTGTGGACGAAATGGGAGGGGGTTCAGACCGACTTTGCAGAAATTCTACATAAAAATTAGTTAGTTAGTTAGTTAGTTAGTTAGTTATTGCTTTACTCCCAAGCAGCACTTCGGCTATATCCGGGAGATGAACATGAAAGTGGTGATACAATGAACATGAAATAATGATGAAGTGGAGGAAATAGGGACACAAGGCCAATCGGGTAGGAATCAGAATCAGAATCAGAAATTTTATTGGAATAAAATCCAGACAATTGGATTGTTACCACAACTTATATACAAGTACATACATAAAAACAGCACAATAATAAGATAATGTTAAATTGGTGATACATAAAATTATAAGAAGGTTCACATATAGATTATAGTCTGACCATTTAAATATCCGCTTGCCTCCTACCAAGAAAGTTGAAATTGTGATTGAGCTTTGCATCCCCTTGAGATTAAGAAATTTGAATTTTTTTTATTTAAGATTGCTTCGCTAGTTCGCATCTCTTATTGTACATTTTACTAATTCCATTTATAATAACATGACAAATATCGTATTCATTACAGGTAAATATGTAGTTAAATTTACATTGAGAGTTCATGTTTTTAAAAGAAGGGACTATAGAACTTATTTCATTAAACAAAGACAGCCTATATAAAGATAACTGAGAACATACTATGACAAAGTGGAATTCATCTTCAATTTCTATTTGGCATAAGGGACATATTCTATTTTCTAACTTTGTTTTATTGAATAGTAGGAGAGTTTTGACTGCCACTGGAAAAAGGAGTGATGGGTAGGGACGGGATATTTTGCCTCCTGCAAGGGGATCCTACGGGTCTTACTATTACCGAGACCTGCAGCAGGGTTCTTTAACGTGCGAGGAACGTGACATTTTTCCCAACACGGTGCACCACTATGGTTTGCGGTCAGGTTTTCCGCATTATCGCCTGACGACCCCGCATCTCTCGATGTCAGGGCTGCCCCATTCAACCACCTGGGGCACACATCCCAGTCGTTTTGTGGGCAAAGCGGCCTGACCCCGATGTCAGGTTTCTGAGCGCTCTTTAGTGGACTTTTACCGACAAGCTTAGCGCTGCTGCGGGCCTATTCGCCTCCCGGGCCCGCACGGGACCATATAAATGACAAAATCGGAGGAAAAGGGGGGTCCTTACCCCTGACCCCCCCACCTTGGAACCATCACTGCGGTGATATATAATAAGATAATTTTAGCAATGATTTATTTTTAAAAAAATAATCAGAAGTTATAAAAAGTTGCATTCTAAAATCAATAATAAAGAACCATACTGTTTTTCACAGCAACCGACTGATTTTAAGGGCAATTCGTCGTTCCTTTAAAATTTTAACGTAGGCAGTTTTACAAATTGATTAATTTTATCAACATTTATAGCGAGCAGAGCTTGTAGCGGAGAGCTCTACAGCAAGTTCCCGCGTAAAATTTGCCTAATGCTGATATTGATTTTCTTTTTAACGCTCATTCGCCCGAAGTATCTCGTCCCAAAATAAACGTTCTAGAAAATGAACTGATCAATCTTTTTTGACTGCTTCGATTCAAATTTTTATACCCCCACTCTTAGGAGAGGGGGCTATATTGCAATCACCTTGTCCGTCCGTCTGTCCGTCCGGTTCAATTTCTCTGCTTCTACTGGATGGATTAGTTTCAAATTTGGTACACAACTTTAGCATGATGAGTTATACTATGCCTACCCTTTCCAGGTCAGTCCATCATCTACTTCCTGTTTTCCAAGCCGACTTAGACTTTTTTCGGGGGAAAAAATGAAATGTGAAATTTTTCGTAACAGATTTCTCGGCTTCTACTGGATAGATTGGTTTCAAATTTGGTACACAGCTTCAGCATGATGAGTTATACCGTGCCTCCCCTTTCCAGGTCAGTCCATCATCTACTTTCTGTTTTTCGAGCCGACTTAGACTTTTAAGGGTAAAAAATTTGAAAAGTGAAATTTTTCGTAACAGATTTTTTTGGCTTCTACTGGATGGATTGGTTTCAAATTTGGTACACAGCTTCAGCATGATTAGTTATACTGTGCCTCCCCTTTCCAGGTCAGTCCATCATCTACTTCCTGTTTTCTGAGCTGACTTAGACTTTTTATTGGTCAAAAATAGACAATTTTTCGTAACAGATTTCTCGGCTTCTAGAGAAGGGATTGATTTCAAATTTGGTATACAGCTTTAGCATGATGAGTTGTACCGTGCCTCCCCTTTCCAGATCAGTTGGTCATCTACTTCCTGTTTTGTGAATGGCCGAGTGGGGGTATGCTGAGCACGATTTAGTGCAACCCCTTGTTTTTATTCGTGCTATCAGACAAAGACGATTAATATTTAAGACACTTTGTCTTCCTCTCAAAATAATGATCAATAATCAATCAAAACATTTTAATCGTGTGACTCGGAACTTTTTTAACGAAAAATAACATGCCTCGTGCTTGAGAAAGAGATCACAACGGTTAACTATTGCATCAAATGTGTCCACCACGTCTTTTTGGGAATGGGGTCTTTGTGATTTTATTTTCTGAATTTGAACTCCGTCATATGAGGGAAAAAGAGGATCAACTTAAATTTATGCTGCATGTGCTGTGCTCGTATTTAGGCAATGCCTATCTCATATTATATATATATATATATATTGTGAATGCATAATATAAATTATAAAATTTGTTTTACAAATTGACTTGAAATCAATGATGTTTTTAATGCGGTAGGAGCACCAGACCAGGAAATAAAGACCAGCTACTAGTCATTTGATTGGTTGGTATAATACTTAGTTGCATAAAGTACTTGTTTCTTTTTTCTTATTTACGTTTTCGAAGTACATTTTAATTGATTGATCTTTACGTTCAATGAGAGAGAAAGCATGCGCAAAAGTACATGAAGTAATCGGCTGTTTATCTCAAATTAAAGAGAAAAAGATATTGATTAAAAATTTTTTAAAGACAAAACAACTTTTTGATATATTCGTCTCATAAAACATTTGTGATCGATGTTTATATATTTTTAAAATGTACATGCACATTTCACTATAATATGTCTTGCTAAACACTCTAAAACCTGTCATCTATTTACTTACCCAACAAAAAGGCGACCATCAGACCCTTTGGCCACCGTATGGAAAATCAGCCCACAGGAAAGACCAGATTGTCGTCAAGAGTTATAGCGATTAAAGGTCTTGAAATTCTGGCGTCCGACAAGAACCAATTTTAAAAAGAAAGAATATGGAATATGTGCCAGAAAGACACGATGCACACATTGACATAATTTTTATACATCATCAACTATAAAAGCAAAATTACACTGTGTGTGAAGCGCTTTTCTGGATTAACCTTCATCAGACACACTAGAGGTCGAAAATTGGAAGACCGGTAGGTTATTGGATTTGGAAAAAAACTAAATATTTAAGCGAAACAAATATTGCAACAATGACTAAACAAGATAAATCTATCAACTTTATTTTAGATAGCCTAAATTTTGAGATTAGAATATCAAAAACTAAATTTACAATTCTGTAAACATGTGAACAGTGTCTCCAACGAATAATCCAGTACTCAAAAATATATAAGAGCATACAACCCCACATAGCGGTTGTAATTCCTAGGTGGCTTATAGAGCACGGTAGTAATGTCATAATACGGAAACCCTTACTGTTGTAAAACTTGTACCAAATAAAACATGTAATTATGATATAGGCAAGTAAGCTTACTATACTGCCCAATTATACAGGTAAATCTTGATAGATTAAAGGAAATACAAGAAAACAAAACAATATAAACCCTTACAAGAGTTGTCAGATTTTCTTGAAAATCTTCAGGATAAATAAATGATAAGGTAATAGATCTGTAACTGTTTTTGGGTTATTTACAACAAAAATACAACAACAACAAAAAACCTGCAATCTATCCCTATGTTTTTATCCATGGTGGCCATGTTTTTTTTATACAAAAATCAAAATTCCAACCAATTATAGTTTTGTGCCACCTATTCTATTAAACAACTAACAAGACTTTAGTGTAGTTGAAATTTGATATATGATGTCGGAGGAGAAAAGCTGTGAAATGGTAAATTTGAACGTTCTAAGGGTAATACCTTCCAGAATGGTCCTACGACTTTAATCCAGGTTACATTATTTATAGACATGATGTCCTTCACCATACATGTATATGCAACTTTTTTTTTCAAATGTCTTGTATAGTCTTAAAAAGACATATGGCTTAATTGAAAAAAGGGGCAATGCATGTAACTTTAACATCCATCAGTAGTTGGATCTTCTTCCAAATTTACGGCTTGGTAGATCATAACGTGATGATATCTTTGGCTCTCAAGATAATTTTGATATCTCTATCCATTTTTGAGTTATTTGCAGAAAAAAGTTGCAGTTTACTCCTGTTATATTAGCCATGGCAGCCATGTTTATTTCACAAATCAAACTTCTTAACTATGGTTCTGAAGAAGACATACTACATGTATAAAATAATCCAATTAAGTAAAGTTACATTTGGTTAAGCGGCCTCAAAGAAGATTTTTTTTTGAAAGTAAGACGCTGTGAAAATTGTCAATTTTTATATTCTAAGGGGTATAACTTCTAAAAGGAATGGTCCTACAATTTTGACCTTTTACAAATTTTAAAGTTCTGGTTGTGCTTATTAACCATAATGATGCAATTTAAATTGTTCACATAACTTTAAAAAAAAATTCTAAAAAGATATTGACCAAATTTTGGGGTGGAATCCAGAAAAATGGCAGTAACTCCTACGTGGATTCTTGGATCTTCTTTAACATTTCAAGGTAGGAACACATTAAACCCGCCAATTTTGATATTATTGTAACCGTTTTAGAATTATTTGCAAAAACTGCCATTTACTCCATATAATTTACTTTTAGCCCTGGCGTCCATTTTTGTGGTCGAATAATAAACTCCGATCAATAGAATAGTATGGGACATACTATTAAACAACTCATTGTACTAAGTTCGGTTATACTCTGACAAGCGGTTTGTTAACAAACGACAGACGAGAGGGCGGACGCAAAGTGATGACAATAACTCACATGATGGATTTTCGGTCCAGGTGAGCTAAAGGAAGACGAAATTTACAAAAAATCTGTAAGCCCATGCTCACTAGTATACCCACACTTTCACAGCTACATGTATGTCTTGTGTTAAAAATAAATTTATCGACAAACAGAGAGTATAGATATCCAAAGAAGTTTTAATCATATCGCACCAGTACATCAAGTCCATAGCTTTATTCCGACGCACAACGAACCTAGTCATCCTCAGTATCTAATAAAAATTCTCCAGAAAAAAAATGATTACGCAAATACTACGAAAAACAACATGTGCGACTACATGTATGTAAATTTGATCGACAGAAAGATCAATTAAATCTGTAACATGGAAATACAATTGCATGTTTAGTTTGTATCATTTTTACAAATTGTTCAACGTTGTTCGCATGTGTCTCGAGTAAAATGCGAGATAATCATTCACATCTTATTGTATTTCTTTTATCTTTTCTTCTCTCAATAGGATCATCACACTATTATGATTACCACAACAGAGGTAGGTTTGTAAATTAAATCATTTTTCATGTTTTTTTACGGTATTTGAATATTCCAACAAATGTTTGGGGACAGTTAAAAATGGAATAAAAATTCAGTTCATACATGCACAAAAGTAAACATACAGCAAACACAACTGCAATCAGCACGCAATCCACGTCGTATTATTTTCGAAATTGATTTTCGAAATAATACAAGAAACATAAATAGAGAATTAGATCAAGTGCCTTACTTTAATCCATAAGAATTCTTTTTTCTCGAAGACAAAAAAAAATATATATCCCAAGGACCGACCATGATCATTTCAAGATTCATTGTCCAGCTGGTTATGAACTTTTACTTTTGTCAAATGTTGCAGTGAATTCGCTCAAATGATAGTTTTTTTATACATGTACGATATCGATATTCGTATCAGTTTCTTTGACAACGCTGTAATGTTTCACTTTTTTGGTATCCTACATGACTGTAATGTTCCACTTTTTAGCTCACCTGGACCGAAGGTCCATGTGAGCTATTGCCATCACTTGGCGTCCGTCGTCGTCCGTCGTCGTCTGTCGTCGTCGTCCGTCGTCGTTAACTTTTCTTTGAAAATCTTCTCCTTCGAAACGACTAAAGGGATTGCTTTGAAACTTTGCACACTTCATCTATGGGATGTCCTCTACCAAGATTGCACAAATGGTGACCGCCGTCTAAACAACATGGCCGCCGTTACTAAAAATAGACTAGGGGGTCAGACTACTGTTTTTGGCTTGTAAATCAAAAAGTATAAGAGATAGATGAAATCTGATGCCACGCTACTTCTTCAGCATCAAAAGCTCTACAAAAGTCTCCATTGAGTCGAAGTTGTCAGATGACCCCTTATAGGAGTTACAGCCCCTTAAAGGTGAAAAATAGCATTTTTTCATGTTTTTGGCCTATAGAATGAAAACTATTACAGATAGAGAAAAGTTGTTGCTTGCTTAAATGTTCAATTCATTTAGCTCTACAAAAGTCTCCATAGGGTCGAAGTTGTCAGATGAATTCTTACAGGGGTTACAGCCCCTAAAATAACGTTTTTTTCACATTTTTGGCTTATGGAATGAAAACTATAGCAGATAGGGAGAAGCTGTTGCTTGCTTAAATGTTCAGCTCATTAAGCTCTACAAAAGTCTCTATAGGATCGAAGTTGTCAGATGACCCCTAATAGGGGTAATGGCCCCTAAAATAACGTTTTTTCATGTTTTTGGCTTAGTGAAGGAAAACTATAGCAAATAGAGAGAAGCTGTTGCTTGCTTAAATGTTCAGTTCATAAAGCTCTACAAAAGTCTCCATAGGATCGAGTTGTCAGATGACCCCTTATAGGGGTAACGGCCCCTAAAATGAGGTTTTTTCATGTTTTTGGCTTAGTGAATGAAAACTATAGCAGATAGAGAAAAGCTGTTGCTTGCTTAAATGTTTAGTTCATTTAGCTCTACAAAAGTTTTCATTGGGTAAAAGTTGTCAGATAACCCCTTATAGGGGTTACGGCCCCTAAAATAACGTTTTTTTCATGTTTTTGGCATATAGAATGAAACTATAGTAGATAGAGAAAAGTTGTTGCTTGCTTAAATGTTTAGCTCATTTAGCTCTAGAAAAGTGTTTATATGTTAAGGGTTGACTCAAGACCAGGTGAGCGATTCAGGCTCCTGGGAGCCTCTTGTTTGTTATCCTACAGCGCTGTAATGTTTCACTTTTTTGGTATCCTACATCACTGTAATGTTCCACTTTTTTGTTATCCTACAGCGCTGTAATGTTTCACTTTTGGTTATCCTACATCACTGTAATGTTTCACTTTCTTGTTATCTTACAGCACTGTAATGTTTCACCTTTTTGTTATCCTACAGCGCTGTAATGTTTCACTTTTTTTATCGTACAGCGCTATAATGTTTCACTTTTTCGTTAACCTAAAGCGCTGTAATGTTTCACTTTTTTGTTATCTTACAGCACTGTAATGTTCCACTTTTTTTTGTAATTTTACAGCACTGTAATGTTTCACTTTTTTGTTATCTTACATCACTATAATGTTTCACTTTTTTGTTATCCTACAGCACTGTAATGTTCCATTTTTTTTGTTATCTTACAGCACTGTAATGTTTCACTTTTTTGTTACCCTAGCTACAGCACTGTAATGTTTCACTTTTTTGTTATCTTACATCATTGTAATGTTTCACTTTTTCGTTAACCTACAGCACTGTAATGTTTCACTTTTTTGTTATCTTACATCACTGTAATGTTTCACTTTTTTGTTATCCTACAGCACTGTAATGTTCCACTTTTTTGTTATCTTACAAACCTTTTATGTTCCAAATTTAGTAATGCCCTGTCATTACCCATTTTTGTTTTTGTTTTTTAAATTCCACCCACTTTTAGTGTGGTACACGTTCCACTTTATTTTTGTCTGTTAAACATTTACTATCTTACGTGAATGTCCCTTTGAATGATTTTGGTTCGACAACTGATCTGTTCCACAATCTTTTAATGTTTAATGATCTATATAACGCAGAAAACCTGACCACACACCTTAGTGGTGTACAGTTGTGGGAACATGAACCCTGATGCCTACCTCGATAAGAGTAGGACTCGATTGGTCTTCCCCATTTCTTCCACTTCATCAGCATTTCTTGTTCATTCTATCACCCCTTTCATGTTCATCTGCTTGATTATACAGCCGAAATCGTGTTGCTTGGAAGTAAAGCAATTATAACTTTCTGTCTACCTAGCTCTTCTTGCACGTTTGTATTGTCATTTACTTTGTAATTTCGTACAGTTGTAGAAAACCTGTTACACCTCATAAAAAATGCATAATTGTGATTAAGAAAAACAGGGCTAAACTTTTCTAATAAATTGCATTGAAAAACAACATGGTTATATATACCTCAAGAACACACACACACACAAAAGAGGTCTTACATGTAGCTAAGTTTTGTGTCCCAAAATGGCAGTCAAAGCTACGTCGGGAATGAATATTTGAACACTCAGTCTGAGTTTATCAATTATTTTGGTGTTAAGATCATACCGAATTACAATGCAAACATACAATAAGATGAATTATGGGACTAAAAAAGAATGCATTCTCTAAATTATGTCTATTTGAACTTAACTTTATCTATTTTCACAAACATGACAAAGTGGTTACATTTGTGGTTACATTTGTTAAACGAAGACTTGGCCGCGTTTTTATTCTAATATGCTAGTGATTGATTGCATCAATTTTTGTATCTTTCTATATTTAATTTCATATGTAATTTGTTTATTACCAAACACTTGTGTGTTGCAACTAAATAAATGTAGTATGTTGTCGCTGAAGTCGTCGAAAAATAATCAGCAAATATTTTCATTTTGCGTAAATCTGCCTGTTCTTTTTCTTGTGTCAAATAAGAATTGTCTCACTTTGACTGGTCAACATGTATATATGTATCCACAAGGCTACTCCAACAAATATTTCATTAAGCGACGGACTTGTAATTTCATATTATTGGCCACCTTAAAGTAGACGAAATTTAATGAGATGATACGTTTCTTTTTTAAGCAATGGAATTAAAAGAAAATGCCGAGCTTCTCAAATTATTTGCCGGAATTCACGTTGGCGCTCGCAAAATTTGAATTCTGTGTGTTTTGTTATTTTTCTTTAATTTTAAGTATTTTTGCCTATAATTGATTTCCAAGTACGCTCAAAGCGCCGTATATCTAAGCCTTCAAATTTCAAAAACCCAATTTGAATCCATTTTAACAATGAATTAAAATTTTCGATTTGCCAGAAGAGAAAAGAAAATCGATATTCTGTTTTTAAATTTTGAAAAGTCAAAGTAATTATATGCAACTTGAGGATCCATTAGTAACCTATATATATTTGCATATTGAAATGTCCTGAAATATTCAATGGATCACAAATGCATAGTAGTTTTTAATGTCTTACTTGGATGCTTACAGTAAAGCTCGATAAACATTTTGTAAGTATTTATTACAACAACTACCAACCAACCCCAAGTTTCTGAACTTTAAGTATTATTTGTTTTAAAAAAAAATTTAATTCTCATATCTTTTTTCAATGATCGCCCTTTTATCTCTTTTAAAGATGACAGCTGTCCAAGATGCAGTGACCATTATGGGGTTATAGATACAACAGAAAGCAGAAATCCATCTGTGTTTCGAGATCTCACTGAATATGAATACCAAGGTCTTTTGAAATTTCTCTATGAGGAGAGTGATCTCAATTTAACAAGAGCAGCTAACGCTCAAGTACGGTCGAACTATATTTTTGCCGTTGAGGTCTTCTTACCACCAAAGAAAGAGGTATTGCGTTATCTGGACGGAAGACGCAAACAGCCGTCCCGTGAAGCCATGGTAATGATATATCGTGGAGGAATTCCCGAGCCTGATGTTATTGAAATTATCGTCGGTGATCTGCCTCACCCAACTGGTTATCGACATGTACCTTACCGTCCAATTTCTTTGCCTTTTGTTGATCGTCCAGCTTCTATCTACGAAAGCATAGAACCAATCAGAGAAATAATTGAGGAAAGGCTTGGTGATATGTTTGAAGAATTATATGGAGCACGGCTTTTAAATTGTAATGATCGATGCCTTATTTTGACTTTTTTCAACCAAGTGGCCCCTACTCTTTCTGGTGTAAGCAAACGTCGGTTTTTCTTTTGGTTGCAACACGATGTCGACTTCAACTTATTGAGACAACTAGATTTTGCCGTTTTGGTTGAATTTGATATCGAAGTACCAATATTACTTAAAATATGGTTTGACGGTCGTTTATTTGACAATCTGGATGAAGTTGTCGCTTACTATCAGGTATATAAAGAATTTATCAAAAAAGCTCCATTTCCTCAAGTAGGAGACGAAAGAACAGTATTTGCTAGAGGGAAGCCTCAATTTTCAAAGCCGCTTAAAGATCCGTCTCAAGTATCTCCCGACGGTAAAAGATATTGTATAAATGATCGACATGTATCGTACGGATATTGGGAATTCGATATCGGAAATGTTGTCTTCCAAGGTATCCGACTATTTGATATCCGTTATAAAGGTGAAAGAATCGCATACGAAGTTAGCATGCAGGAGGTTTCTAATTTTTATTTTGGTACTAAACCGCAAGAATTTTCTGCTAATTACCTGGACACGAGATTTTTGGGTGGCACATATTCACGTTATCTGGTACCGGGAGTTGATTGTCCCTATGATGCCACATTTCTTACAACAACTTTTCAGATCGAGGTTCAGGATGAACGAATCGTCAACCCACAATCAATTTGTATATTCGAGTTCAATACCCATCTTCCGCTTCGACGTCACCATGGATATTTCAGCTATCTCCATCAGTTTTATGAAGGGGTAGAAAATATCGTTTTAATCGTAAGAACTATCCCCGTAGTAAACATATACGATTACGTCCAAGATTTTATATTTTACAACAATGGCGTAATGGAGGTTAAAATCACCGCCTCTGGGGTTATAGGAACGTATTGGTATGGCGAGAAAAATCCATTCAGCTTCGAACTGGCAGAGGGTGTAGAAGCACCACTCCACCAGCATCTATTTAGCATCAAAGCAGACATCGACGTCAAGGGAACAAGAAATCGTTTTGAGACATTAGATATTGAACAGGTTGTTACGCCAAATCCCCTACATATAAATCCATTCAAAACAATAACTCAGAACAAATTCTCTCGACGCTTAAAAGAAACCGAACGGGAGGCTGCATATCATTATGATTTTGATAGCCCGAAGTATCTTTTATTTGTCAATCACAGGGAGAGGGACAGATTCGGAAATAAGGCAGGGGTTAGGATAGAAAATCACGGTATGACAAAAATGTTGCGTCCGCCATATGAGGACAACAATCAAGCAGTGAGCTGGGCTCAATACCAAATGGCAGTAACAAAATACAAGGACAGCGAACCTAAAAGTAGCAGCGTGTACGTCAACTCCGATGATCCGGTCTTTACGTTTGAGCAATTTATTGCTGACAACGAGAATATCGTTGATGAGGTATGTTATAAACAAGAGCGGCGAAAGACAGGAAAACCAGAAATACTTTTAAAATACTAAATCATTTTCTACATATTCATCCAATTTTTGAAAAGTACAAAGTACAAATTTAAAGTGGGTTGCAATAAAGCGGTTAATTTAGTTGTACTGAATATGTATCGTTTAATGGGCAACCTCTCTCAATATATGCATTTGAATCCAAATAATTAGAAGGCTAAAAGTACAACTTAATTTATCGATTGAATACAACAACAAAGTTCCAGTTATAACTGAATTTAAATTGAATTAAAAAAAAAGACTTTACCCCCAAAAAAGTTTGTTAGGAAAGCTAAATTCAGCATCTGGGATTACATATATAGCGATTATGTGCAATACAGTGAAAGGCTCAGGATTTTATTTTAAAAAGACTCGTTTGACGATCATGCTATGCTGTTGAAAAATTTTGAGGACCTCATTTTAACACTTTTTCTTAAACTAAAATATAAACAAAACATAATATTCAGAAACTTTACTACATCTCCTGTTGGTACACGAACAAATATTTTTTTTGTTTTTTTTTTATATTTTTGTTCATTGTCAAATACCTAGTACGTACATACAGTATTTATTACGTATTCGACGGCGTTTGAACTATGCATGTTTCTGTACTTTTAATTGCCCATTTGCAACATTATGGTAGCAATATATTTTTGTACTTTTACTTTGTTTCCTTTCAAATATGAATTACACTATCTCTAATGAGTGTTTCATTGATAAAATGTTCACCATACTCAGTATAAAATCGTTCACAACCGGTTGTTTTTGTAATTCTAAAACATTATTAAAAATATTATTTGTATTTTTCTTAGGATTTGGTCGCATGGTTATCCGTAGGCTTGTATCATATACCTCATACAGAGGACCTTCCTATTACCCATTCCCCGGGGATGTCAAAGAGTGTGTTCTTTTCCCCTTTCAACTACTTTAAGGAAAGCCCGGGAATGTCCACGGCAAACGCTGTTCGCATTGACAAGGTAGAGGAAAATGGGGAAATTGTGACGGTAGATATCCATCGATACGGGACAAGAAGTGACGTCACGTGCGTTCCAAAGAGGAACCCATTTGAAGAAATTTTGAAACGAGACCCTTGCCAGATTGTTGAATGTGTCTAGAATTTGCTTGAACACCTACAGAACTAATGATTCACCTCTGTACTGTACTTTCTATCTAAATCCATTGTTTAAATTACAATATACCCCCAGTTTTGCCTTCTATTACCTTCTACTGTAGACAATAATGAGATGTGGAATATGTGTATGCGATACACCTACTAAACAAGCAACAATTGAAAATTCAAAATCTGAAAGGCATAATTAGTAGGCTTCAATGCGACCAGGTATCGCTGCTCATCGTCTTGAATTGGCCTAAAATTAAAAATACGGTAGGCCTAAAATAAGAAATACGATACATGTGGCGACCGAGGGTTAATCTAAACCAAGTTTTTTGGGGGCATGTTACCATCCCTTACTGATTATCTTGAACAAAGCACAAAATAACCGTGTCGTAAAAATCAATCGATAAAAGCAAAAGAGAACATGAACCATAAAGACTACAGGAAAAAAGATATTACGTTAACTTTAGAAGAATTCTCATGTGAACACGCGCTGTTACTGATAAGTTGCTTATACATGTAAGCATCTTTTAAACTCGTGCCTAGCTGACAATTTCATAACTTTATTATGCCCTGACAGACTAAACTCAAGCTAGCGAACAATAAGCCAGCGAACAATAACAAAAATCAAGCTAGCGAACAATAAGCTAGCGAACAATAAGAAAACGCGCGAAAATGGTAATATCTAAAAACCAAAAAATCGCAATATCGTACAATTTTCCTATACACATTTTTGCTCACCTGAACTGAAGGGTCATGCGAGCATTAATCTTTGTCGTCCGTCCGTCTGTTAACTTTTTCAAACTTTAACTGTTCTGACACTAAAAGTCCAGCATGGCGTGGTTTTTTTTAGTGTATGATGCGGAATTTTGACTTTTTTAAGGAAAATATAATCGTCGTGGCTAAAAATAGACCATAGGGGTAGGTAAATTGCATTTTTTGCAAATAACACAAAAACGGCCCCACATATCGAAATTCCCGCAAACAGGTAAAAGTGGTCAGCATGCCAAGATCTATCTACCCTGAAATGTTTGAAGAAGACCCAAAAAGCCACGTAGGAATTAAGAACTGTGCTTTTTGGATTTTTTTCTTAATTTTCAACTTTATTAATTATTGTTAAAAATGTAATTGGGTCAATTTATTATAGAATTATTTCTCTTTGAAGGTAAAAGTGATTGTTTTGCTGGGTGTGGTTTACTACTGTAGTTAACACACATTGAAACAATGCAGAAAAATAACCAGTAAAAGCTAACCAGATGATATATAAATAACAGGAAGTACCAATTAATTGTAGGGTCAGAAGGACGAGGGTACCGAACTTTTACCAACAATGAAGAAAAAAGTAAAAATTTATCCAGCTAGTGATTAAAGAACTGGATAGTGCTAGGATAGTACTGGCATATCTTAAAAGCTCGGTCCAAACTTTGCCGTAGGGCTCATTCCATAGGGGTACCAAGATGTAGGGGCAGACGGTCGAGGGAACCCAACTTTGACCAACAATCAAGAAAAAAGTAAAAATTTACCCAGCTAGGGATTAAAGAACTGGATAGTGCTAGGATAATACTAGCATACCCCAAAACTCGGTCCAAACTTTGCCGTAGGGAACATTCCATATGGTAACCAAGATGTAGTGGCAGAAGGACGAGGTTCCCAACTTTGACCAACAATCAAAAAAAAAGTAAAAATTTACCAAGCAGGGGATTAAACGGTTGGATAGTGCTAGGATAATACTAGCATATCCCAAAAGCTCGGTCCATACTTTGCCGTAGGGCTCATTCCATAGTGGTACCAAAATGTAGGGGCAGACGGACGAGGGTACCCAACTTTGACCGATGATCAAGAAAAGTAAAAATTTACCCAGATAGGGATTAAAGGACTGGATAGTGCTAAGATAGTACTAGCACATCCTTAAAGCTCGTTCCAAACTTTGCCGTAGGGCTCATTCCATAGGGGTACCAAGATGTAGGGGCAGAAGGACGAGGTTCCCAACTTTGACCAACAATCAAGAAAAAAGTAATAATTTACCCAGCAGGGGATTAAACGGCTGGATAGTGCTAGGATAATACTAGCATATCCCAAAAGCTCGGTCCAAACTTTGCAGAAGGGCTCATTCCATATGGGTACCAAGATGTAGGGGCAGACGGTCGAGGGTTCCCAACTTTGACCAACAATCAAGAAAAAAGTAAAAATTTACCCAGCTAGGGATTAAAGGACTGGATAGTGCTAGGATAATACTAGCATATCCCAAAAGCTCGGTCCAAACTTTGCCGTACGGCTCATTCCATAGTGGTACCAAAATGTAGGGGCAGACGGACGAGGGTACCCAAGTTTGACCAACAATCAAGAAAAAAGTAAAAAATTACCCAGATAGGGATTAAAGGACTGAAAAGTGCTATGATAGTACTAGCATATCCTTAAAGCTCTCTCCAAACTTTCCCGCAGGGCTCATTCCATAGGGGTACCAAAATGTAGGGCAGACGGACGAGGGTACCCAAGTTTGACCAGCTATCAAGAAAAAGGTAAAAATTTACCCAGCATGGGATTAAAGGATTGGATAGTGCTAGGATATTACTAGAATATCCTTAAAGCTTGGTCCAAACTTTGCAGTAGGGCTCATTCCATAGGGGTACCAAGATGTAGTGGCAAAAGGACGAGGTTCCCAACTTTGACCAACAATCAAGAAAAAAGTAAAAATTTACCCAGCTAGGGATTAAAGGATTGGATAGTGCTAGGATATTACTAGAATATCCTTAAAGCTTGGTCCAAACTTTGCAGTAGGGCTCATTCCATAGGGGTACCAAGATGTAGGGGCAGAAGGACGAGGTTCCCAACTTTGACCAACAATAAAAAAAAAGTAAAAATTTACCAAGCTAGGGATTAAAGGACTGAATAGTGCTAGGATAGTACTAGCATATCCCCAGAGCTCGGTCCAAACTTTGCCGAAGGGAACATTCGATAGGGGTACCAAGATGTAGGGGCAGACGGACGAGGGTACCCAAATTTGACCAACAATCAAGCAAAAAGTAAAAATTTACCAAGCAAGGGATTAAAGGACTGGATAGTGCTAGGATAGTACTAACAAATCCTAAATGGTCGGTCCAAACTTTGCCGTACGGCTCAGTCCATAGTGGTACCAAGATGTAGGGGCAGATGGACGAGGGTACCCAAGTTTGACCAATTATCAAGAAAAAAGTAAAAATTTACCCAGCATGGGATTAAAGGGCTAGATAGTGCTGGGATAGTACAAGCATATCCCAAAAGCTCGGTCCGAACTTTGCCGTAGAGAACATTCCATATTGGTACCTAAATCTAGGGGCAGACCGTCGAGGGTTCCCAACTTTGACCAACAATCAAGAAACAAGTAAAAATTTACCCAGCTAGGGATTAAAAGACTAGATAGTGGTAGGATAGTACTAGCATATCCCAAAAGCTAGGTCCAAACTTTGCCGTAGGGCTCATTCCATAGTGGTACCAAAATGTAGGGGCAGACGGACGAGGGTACCCAAGTTTGACCAACTATCAAGCAAAAAGTAAAAATTTACCCAGTAGGGGATTAAAGGGCTGGATAGTGCTAGGATAGTACTAGCATATCCCAAAAGCTCGGTCAAAATTTTGCCGTAGGGCTTATTCCATAGGGGTACCAAGATGTAGGGGCAGATGGACGAGGGTACCCAAGTTTGACCAACTATCAAGAAAAAAGTAAAAATTTACTCAGCAGGGGATTAAAGGGCTACATAGTGCTAGGATAGTACTAGCATATCCTTAAAGCTCGGTCCAAACTTTGCCGTAGGGCTCATTCCATAGGGGTACCAAGATGTAGGGGCAGAAGGACGAGGTTCCCAACTTTGACCAACAATCAAGAAAAAAGTGAAAATTTACCCAGCAGGGGATTAAACGGCTGGATAGTGCTAGGATAGTACTAGCATATCCCAAAAGCTCGGTCCAAACTTTGCCGTAGGGCTCATTCCATAGGGGTACTAAGATGTAGGGGCTGACGGACGAGGGTACCCAACTTTGACCGATAATCAAGAAAAAAGTAAAAATTTACCCAGATAGGGATTAAAAGACTGAATAGTGCTTGGATAGTACTAGCATATCCTTAAAGCTCGGTCCAAACTTTGCCGTAGGGCTCATTCCATAGGGGTACCAAGATGTAGGGGCAAACGGACGAGGGTACCCAACTTTGACCAACAATCAAGAAAAAAGTAAAAATTTACCCAGCAGGGGATTAAACGGCTGGATAGTGCTAGGATAATACTAAAATATCCCAAAAGCTCGGACCAAACTTTGCCGTAGGGAACATTCCATAGGGGTACCAAGATGTAGGGGCAGAAGGACGAGGTTCCCAACTTTGACCAACAATCAAGAAAAAAGTAAATATTTACCCAGCTAGGGATCAAAGGATTGGATAGTGCTAGGATAATACTAGCATATCTTAAAAGCTCGGTCCATACTTTGCCGTAGGGCTCATTCCATAGGGGTACTAAGATGTTGGGTCAGACGGTCGAGGGTACCCAACTTTGACCAACAATCAAGAATGAAGTAAAAATTTACCCAGCTAGGGATTAAAGGACTGAATAGTGCTAGGATAGTACTAGCATATCCCCAGAGCTCTGTCCAAACTTTGCCGTAGGGAACATTCCATAGGGGTACCAAGATGTAGGGGCAGACAGACGAAGGTACCCAAATTTGACCAACAATCAAGCAAAAAGTAAAAAATTACCCAGCAAGGGATTAAAGGACTGGATAGTGCTAGGATAGTACTAGCAAATCCTAAAAGGTCGTACCAAAGTTTGCCATAGGACTCATTCCATAGTGGTACTATGATGAAGGGGCAGACGGACGAGGGTACCCAACTTTGACCAACAATCAAGAAAAAAGTAAAAATAAACCCAGATAGGGATTAAAGGACTGAATAGTGCTATGATAGTACTAGCACATCCTCTTAAAGCTTGTTCCAAACTTTGCCGTAGGGCTCATTCCATAGGGGTACCAAGATGTAGGGGCAGAAGGACAAGGGTACCCAACTTTGACCGATAATCAAGAAAAGTAAAAATTTACCCAGATAGGGATTAAAGGACTGAATAGTGCTTGGATAGTACTAGCACATCCTTAAAGCTCGTTCCAAACTTTGCCGTAGGGCTCATTCCATAGGGGTACCAAGATGTAGGGGCAGAAGGACGAGGGTACCCAAATTTGACCAACAATCAAGCAAAAAGTAAAAAATTACCCAGCAAGGGATTAAAGGACTGGATAGTGCTAGGATAGTACTAGCAAATCCTAAAAGGTCAGTGCAAACTTTGCCGTAGGGCTCATTCCATAGTGGTACTATGATGAAGGGGCAGACGGACGAGGGTACCCAACTTTGACCAACAATCAAGAAAAAAGTAAAAATATACCCAGATAGGGATTAAAGGACTGAATAGTGCTATGATAGTACTAGCATATCCTTAAAGCTCTCTCCAAACTTTGCCGCATGGCTCATTCCATAGGGGTACCAAAATGTAGGGGCAGACGGTCGAGGGTACCCAAGTTTGACCAGCTATCAAGAAAAAAGTAAAAATTTACCAAGCATGGGACTAAAGGGCTAGATGGTGCTGGGATAGTACAAGCATATCCCAAAAGCTCGGTCCGAACTTTGCCGTAGAGAACATTCCATAATGGTACCAAAATCTAGGGGCAGACAGTCGAGGGTACCCAACTTTGACCAACAATCAAGAAACAAGTAAAAATTTACCAAATTAGGGATTAAAAGACTAAATAGTGGTAGGATAGTACTAGCATATCCCAAAAGCTCGGTCCAAACTTTGCCATAGGGCTCATTCCATAGTGGTACCAAGATGTAGGGGCAGAAGGACGAGGGTACCCAAGTTTGACCAATTATCAAGAAAAAAGTAAAAAAATTACCCAGTAGGGGATTAAAGGGCTGGATAGTGCTAGGATAGTACTAGCATATCCCAAAAGCTCGGTCAAAACTTTGCCGTAGGGCTTATTCCATAGGGGTACTAAGATGTTGGGTCAGAGGGTCGAGGGTACCCAACTTTGACCAACAATCAAGAATGAAGTAAGAATTTACCCAGCTAGGGATTAAAGGACTGAATAGTGCTAGGATAGTACTAGCATATCCCCAGAGCTCGGTCCAAACTTTGCCGTAGGGAACATTCCATAGGGGTACCAAGATGTAGGGGCAGACGGACGAGGGTACCCAAATTTGACCAACAATCAAGCAAAAAGTAAAAAATTACCCAGCAAGGGATTAAAGGACTGGATAGTGCTAGGATAGTACTAGAAAATCCTAAAAGGTCGGTCCAAACTTTGCCATAGGGCTCATTCCATAGGGGTACCAAAATGTAGGGGCAGACGGACGAGGGTACCCAAGTTTGACCAACTATCAAGAAAAAAGTGAAAATTTACCCAGCAAAGGATTAAAGGACTCGATAGTGCTAGGATAATACTAGCATATCCCAAAAGCTCGGTCCAAACTTTGCCGTAGGGCTCATTCCATAGTGGTACCAAATGTAGGGGCAGACGGTCGAGGGTACCCAAATTTGACCAACAATCAAGAAACAAGTAAAAATTTACCCAGATAGGGATTAAAGGACTGAATAGTGCTATGATAGTACTAGCATATCCTTAAAGCTTGGTCCAAATTTTGCCGTAGGGCTCATTCCATAGGGGTACCAAGATGTAGGGGCAGAAGGACGAGGTTCCCAACTTTGACCAACAATCAAGAAAAAAGTAAAAATTTACCCAGCTAGGGATTAAAGGACTGGATAGTGCTAGGATAATACTAGCATATCTCAAAAGCTCGGTCCAAACTTTGCCGTAGGGCTCATTCCATAGTGGTACCAAAATGTAGGGGCAGACGGACGAGGGTACCCAAGTTTGACCAACTATCAAGAAAAAAGTAAAAATTTACCAAGCAGGGGTAAATTTTTCATTGTTCCACAATCCATGGTCAAAGTAGGGTCCCCCTGGCCATATAACCCTTCGTCTTGGTACTGCCTATGCTTATCCCCTACGGCAAAGTTTGGACCGAGCTTTTGGGATTTGCTAGCTCTATGCTAGCATAATCCATTCCCAAAATCCCCAGCTGGGTAAATTTTTCATTGTTCCACAATCCATGGTCAAAGTAGGGTCCCCCTGGCCATATAACCCTTCGTCTTGGTACTGCCTATGCTTAGCCCCTACGGCAAAGTTTGGACCGAGCTTTTGGGATTTGCTAGCTCTATGCTAGCATAATCCATTCCCAAAATCCCCAGCTGGGTAAATTTTTCATTGTTCCACAATCCATGGTCAAAGTAGGGTCCCCCTGGCCATACAACCCTTCGTCTTGGTACTGCCTATGCTTAGCCCCTACGGCAAAGTTTGGACCGAGCTTTTGGGATGTTTCTTTTATATTTGACTTTTCACGCATTGAAAAAAGTCCCCTTAAGATGTTGATAGTTTTGAAGAAAAAATATCTATAAGTCTAAAATAAATATGTTTATTTTGCATTTGCACTTTTTCATTTATTCAATTTCAAGGGATGCGTTGGATATCTTGATTTACTGTTTTACTTTTTTAGAACTTTTTTAGAGGATGTCGACCCGGAAGTTAAACATGTTGACCCTTGTGTATGACATAGATATTTGTTTCAATCATTTTCTATGCAAGTTTTCTAACTTTTTATTTGCTATATATTTCCGATGCATTTAAATGGTAAAAAAGGGACGATCATTTATGTTAATATACCATAATTTACCATTTCTGTTGAAATCCTGTACTAAGTCAGGACCATTTTGATCTTCAATTTCTCTGGTATATCTTCCTTTTTTTTGTCTTTTCAATTCTTGGACATTTGAGATTGGATCTCCAAGTTAGTTATCTTGTTATTACCTTTATGTTTCATATGGTAATAAATTGTTTCTTAAAAAAAACCACCTCAAAAAATAGTACGGACTGACATAGGTAATTACATGCAAACCCCCGTCCGAACATGTATTCGATAAAAAAAATAGTAAAAATTACTATCCTCGGGGTAGGGATAGGGTTACTTTTCGTATATTTGAATTCGAAAATTAAATACCTTTTAATATCCCCCCCAAAAAAAACCTTATCCCATAATTGACGCTGAAAACTGAAGATAAAGATTGGTATCGTGTATTCATTTACAAATACTCAAAAATGGTTATTCAATCAACAAAAATTTTAAAGATGTATGTACAGTATATAAGAAAAGTTTAAAAGATAAATCAATATATAATTATGTTTCTTTATTCTTTTTTAAACTGCGATAAAATGGTTGGTCTTGTCATACAATTAGGAAGTAAATATTCTTAACCTTGTTATATCATTAGTTTTTCACCAACTAATCACATAAATCAACCTGAAAATGCCGGCTATTCCAGCGGCATGTATCATCGCCTTCCACACGTACTAGTATATAGAAAGTCCCCCCCCCCTTTTTCCGAGTCAATGTCTAAAAATCCTTGATAAAAAACAAATATAATATGTCAAAATGGTCAAAACCTACCTCTATGGTCTATTTTTAGCCACGACGATTATATTTTTCCTTAAAAAAGTCAAAATTCCGCATCATACACTAAAAAAAAACCACGCCATGCTGGACTTTTAGTGTCAGAGCAGTTAAAGTTTGAAAAAGTTAACAGACGGACGGACGACAAAGATTAATGCTCGCATGACCCTTCGGTTCAGGTGAGCAAAAATGTGTATAGGAAAATTGTACGATATTGCGATTTTTTGGTTTTTAGATATTACCATTTTCGCGCGTTTTCTTATTGTTCGCTAGCTTATTGTTCGCTAGCTTGATTTTTGTTATTGTTCGCTGGCTTATTGTTCGCTAGCTTGAGTTTAGTCCCTGACAGTGTTAGAAACAAATTAATTTTGCACCCTTATAATTCTAAATGACATTATATAAATGAAGCTATATAGATTATGGATTTTCTTTGTTATTTGTTTAAATTCTCTGTTCTTAAAAATATTACTGTACATAGCCATGACTGACATGACTTGTGACTATTTTAGGACCATCTGCACCCCATACTTAAACTATCAGGGCATAAAAAAGTCAGCAGAAAAAATTAAGAACACTTGTACGACAGTTTCAAAGTGATCCTTATTTAACAGTAAATGTTGTGGGATTTTTTTTTGCCAATGGCGGCCTATTGAATGTCGAATACCCGAAAAGGCAAAAACAAAATCAGTTGACACAAATGACCAAAGTTCAATAAAACGCAAAACATAACATAGTATAACACATTAAATCTAAATCACAGACAGCAACGCAAACTCACCTTGTAACAAGGGCTAAATCCGGTAAAAACGAGAAATCAAACATGTATGACAGTCAGGGATCACCCTTGTAGCAGTGAATTTAATTCACCTATTTAAGTGATACAAATTCACTCGCTGTAGTAGATAGGATTTCTTAACAATCTATATTCACTGGTACAAGTGATTTTAGACAAAATGTTAAATCTTTGATCATCTGTAATGATGTTATATAATTTTTTCATGTGGTCAGCAGTATTTTTATTCTATAGATCTAAATTCAATCAAAATCATCTGGGTGCAGAAGAATTTGAGTGGGCACAAAAGCTTTGTAAATAGGTCCCTTGAGAAATTAAATGGCTATTAATTTGTACTTACTGTGTCGTTGAAAAAGAAATTTAATTAATCAGACAAGCTATATCTATGATGATACTTATGAAGTGTAAAAATTGTAAAATTTTTTCTTAAATAAAACAAATAAAAAGAAATTTAGTTTAGTGGCTATATTAATTTGATAAATTAAAAGTTCACTGGAACAAGTGAAATTTATTTACGCAAAACTGTGTTCACCTATATCAGTGATTTGATTTCACATGTTCAAATGAAACAAATCCACTTGTATAAGAATGATCCCTGACTGTATGACAAACAACATCTTGCCGAGTGGTCTACGGCGCTGGTTTAAATACCACACCATTGATCACTAGCCAATAACCTCTCAGGTGGTGTTCGAGTCCCGCTTGTGATGTACAAAAAAAATGGACTTCCCCACTTGTAAGCACCAACACAATTACACACACACACAAACACACACGCTCATATCAGATATGAATGATTTGTCTACAAATGCATGCATGACGTCTTATAATGTCTACTTAAAAGGTGGAGCAAATATAACAACCAATGAGCAGCAATGCAAGAAGACAAGAGGTACCAATGCGGCCTTTGCATATCAAAAGTCCGATATCGGTTACAACCGCCTATTCAAACCTGTTGTAGTTCCACATGAAAATAGTAAAGACAACCGTTCTTTTCTCTCACTTCCCTTTTTAAACAAAGGTTTGGATGCCATTAATATAAGAAATAAATAGGATTTAGCATCATAAATCTGTTACGGCACATATTCCTCCTTATTTCAAAGACAAAAGTATTCCAATTATCTCTTATACCTTTAAGAAACAGAACAAATATACAGAAGACCAAATAGTTGACATGTTCAATTGTCTTATCGACAACATATTTGATCAGTTTGGTGGACATGTTTTTCAGCAAACAAAATGGGCACTAATTGTGCATCTTTGCTTGCTGTTTTGTTTCTTCATTCATATGAAGCGAACTTCTTACAATCTTTTCTAGACAAAAAAGATCGAAGACTAGCTCTCTCTTTTAACATCACGTTCCATTAAATTGATGATGTCCTTTCACTAAACAATTCTCGATTTGGTGACTTTCTTCATCTCATATATCACCAGGAACTTGAGATAAAGGACACAACGGATTCTAGGAAGTCTGCTTCATATTTAGATCTATATCTCGAAATTGACTCTCAAGGAAGACTTTCAACAAAGTTCTATGACAAACGTGATGACTTCAACTTTCTAATCGTCAAATTTCCCTTTTTGTGTAGCAACATTCCGTCCGCTCCTGCTTATGGAGTCTTCGTATCACAAATGATTCGTTACTCCAGAGCTTTACGGAATTACGTAGATTTCCTTGGCCACGTTTAACACAGAAATTGTTGACACAGGGTTATGTTGCTCCACGGTTGATGTCTTTACTCAAGAAATTTTACGGTAGACACCGTGCACTCGTAGATAAGCGGGGGTATAAAAAGCACTAGAGAATAGACAAGCAAGATCCTCTTTCCATCGTACTTATCGAAAATAGCAAACTGATGGGCACACTCAGCGTTCGCACAAAGAGGGGATTTGGAATTGCATACATGTTGTTGTCGTTATGATTTTGTACGCTGAAAAAAGATCGGTGCATATCGTTGGCGAAAAAAAACATGCTAAAATAAAAAAAGTAAACAGGAACTGTGACGGATTGACGAACCGAACCTAAATCGCTCACCTGACTTCAACGACTGATGGAATGAGAATATTATGGGAAATTTGAGGTGAAAAAACTCTGAAAATGGCCAATTTGGACGATTAAGGAGAAATAACTCCTATAAATAATTTATGTGTGTGCTATAGCAAGCAGGAACTGCTTACTCTTCCGGAGCACCTGAGTTCACTCTCGTTTCGACTTGAGTTCGCGTTGCTGAATGCGGTTTTGTTGTTATGTGTGTGTGTTTTATGTTGTTATGTGGTTTGTTTTGTTGTGATGATTTTTTGTCTGCCGGTTTTGTCTTTGTCTTCACGGTTTTATGATACTGATTACCCCTTTGGTACACCTTTGCTTTTTTTTTATTCTTTTTTTTTTTTTTTTTTTTTTTTTTTTTATGAAAAGATATAGAGTAAATGAACATGAGACCACAACACATATGTGAACTCCAACTGCAAGCTGTATGGCCATTTTGGAAAACTATTCCTCATCAGCAGCAATAGAACCAAAACAAAGGAAATCCATAATTCAGAAGATGTCCAAAATGCATAAAACCAAATGAAATCAATATATATATATATAAAGCTAAGGGCAAAACTACGATAGAGGGAGTTAAACCTTAGGTTTTAGAATTTACATAAATTTAGATAGTGGTTAAAAACATAGTGTACATATGAGAAGTAATCTCATGTACAAGTACAACATTTTTAAAATCTATTGATGCTGAAGAAGGATGGTCGCTTCGGATTTTTTCTATCTCTTATACTTTTTAAGCTATAAGCTGAAAACTATGGTCTAACTCCCTGTTGTATTTTAAGCAACGGCGGCAATGTTAATTGGTCGGCGTGCACAAATTTCACAAACTTTGAAGAGGACATCCTTATAATAAAATGTACAAAGTTTGAAAGCAATCCCTTTAGAGGTTTTAGAGCAGAAGATCTTAGACACCGTGCACTCGTAGATAAGCGGGGGTATAAAAAGCACTAGAGAATAGACAAGCAAGATCCTCTTTCCATCGTACTTATCGAAAATAGCAAACTGATGGGCACACTCAGCGTTCGCACAAAGAGGGGATTTGGAATTGCATACATGTTGTTGTCGTTATGATTTTGTACGCTGAAAAAAGATCCGTGCATATCGTTGGCGAAAAAAAAAAACATGCTAAAATAAAAAAAGTAAACAGGAACTGTGACGGATTGACGAACCGAACCTAAATCGCTCACCTGACTTCAACGACTGATGGAATGAGAATATTATGGGAAATTTGAGGTGAAAAAACTCTGAAAATGGCCAATTTGGACGATTAAGGAGAAATAACTCCTATAAATAATTTATGTGTGTGCTATAGCAAGCAGGAACTGCTTACTCTTCCGGAGCACCTGAGTTCACTCTCGTTTCGACTTGAGTTCGCGTTGCTGAATGCGGTTTTGTTGTTATGTGTGTGTGTTTTATGTTGTTATGTGGTTTGTTTTGTTGTGATGATTTTTTGTCTGCCGGTTTTGTCTTTGTCTTCACGGTTTTATGATACTGATTACCCCTTTGGTACACCTTTGCTTTTTTTTTATTCTTTGGTCGGCGTGCACAAATTTCACAAACTTTGAAGAGGACATCCTTATAATAAAATGTACAAAGTTTGAAAGCAATCCCTTTAGAGGTTTTAGAGCAGAAGATCTTAGAAGAAAAGTTAACGGACGACGAACGCCAAATGATGACAATAGCTCATCTGAACCTTCGGGTCAGGTGAGCTAAAACTATATTGCGCCGTTAATACCAATATATAATGGGTAAAGTGTGATAAACTACTTAAATGATCATATAAAAAGCGACAATATTGACATCTTCTATCGAACTTCTAAACTAGAGAAGATCACAAACTGCTCACAGGAAAGCTTTTACTGATATGTGCACATACCACTGTTTTATACATGTATGCTTCTTGGTTGGCTGTCAGTGGCTTCGAGTGTTCTCAAGAGAGTATCTCTACGTCCCGTTAATTACTTGTTGTCCTTTTGTCGCAGATACTCTCTTGTTGAATTGAACTTCTGTCGATTTGATTTTTACTGTGAGTTAGTTTGTTATTTGTTATTGATTGTCAGTGGGGGGAAGGTTGGCGCCGAAAAACTATAACCCCGCCGCATTTTTGGTGTGCCTGTCCTAAGCCAGGAGTTTTTGTCGGGGCTTGTGTTTGTGTTTGGTCGAGTTTGTGTTGGTTGTTTTTTGTCGGGAGGAGGGTCTTTCATTGCACTTTGGGGTTAGGCTTGAGTCGTGTGGTTTGTTTTCGGTCCAGGGGCCAATTGAAAAACAGCGAGCAGCGACCGCTGGTCACATTGAAGGCTGTTGCTTGTTTCCATTGTGGAAGTTTTAAATTTACGTTTATAATGTAGGTTGTGTCGCGTACATTTATTCCACATCTCATTTTCTCCTATCATAGTAATACCCGAGTGGAATGGCTTCAAAAATGCCTAAGGCTTTCACCACTCGACTTATTGCTTTCTTTGGGTTTCTACTTTTATTGAACAACAACAATATTCTGTAGACGAAATAAGGCATGCACGGATAAACGTACATGCACAAGATAAGAATTGAGACATATTTCTCGAGATACGTGACTAACACGTAAATCTGTGAGCTAATACTCACTAGTGATACCCCCGCTCCCCAAACTATGCCATGCATACAAGTTAAAATACTCGGTAAACAGGAAGTAGTTGACCTAGGAACATAAAATCGGTATACACGGGGGTAACACCATATGGGACTATAGGATAAAGCTATATGCAAAATATCAGACCTTTATCTCTTGTAGTTGCTGAGAAAACTTTGACGAAAATTTTGCATTCATGTTCACTATGTGTAAAAATCAAAGTATTCGGTAAACAGGAAGTAGTTGACCTAGGAATATAAAATCGGTATACACCATATGGTAGTATAGGAGAAAGCTTTATGCAAAATATCAGACCTCTACCTCATGCAGTTGCTAAGAAAACTGTGATGGAAATTTTGAATATATGTACACTATGTGTAAAAACCTAAGTATTCGGTAAACAGAAAGTAATTGACCTAGGAGCATAAAATCGGTATACACCATATGGTAATATAGGTGAAAGCTATACACAAAATATCAGACCTCTGCCTCACTTAGTTGCTGAGAAAACTGTGACGGAAATTATGTTACGGGCGGACGGACGGACAAACGAACGGACGGACAAGGGTAAAACAGTACATCCCCCTCTTCTTCGAAGCGGGGGTATAATAAAATGATAAACGACCATATTTTATTAAAGTCGCCAAATAACTATATACTTTTTCTTATCTTGTACAATGTATAGTTTATTATAATAGATTTTATTATGCCATATATGAGGAGGTTTGTTTTGTTTGTAAACCCATAGCTACATTATCTTTTATTAGTTGTTCAAATTTCTAGCACAAGTGTTTGTCATTTATCAAATAAAGTTGAAATAAAACAAAGGGTCAAAAACCAGTAGGTAAGTCAAAGAAAATATTTCTTTAGTAAAATTTACCAGATTAAAAAAATGGAGGTTAAATACTTTGTAAATAAAAGAATGATAGTTAATAATGAACAAAACTTGGTGTACATGTTCTTAAAAAACTGTGACTCTAGAACTTTCATTTTAATGCATTCTGTAAAAGGAATATAATATGTCTAATTTAGTACCAAGTTTCCTAGTTTTCGGGGTCATGGTGGCAAACCATGATATGAAATAAGAGTCTCAATGATATACAAATTTGCAGTGATTTTTATGCACCCGCGACGACATGTTTGGGGCTTTAAGTTTTACTCATGTCCGTCCGTACGAATTTCCGTCAAGCTTTTCTCAGAAACCGTAAATGATTTGAAACTTGGTAGGATTGTTTAGTATGACATACTGTACGTCCTGAGCGACTTTCAGACCTGGTCGACTTCTACTTTCTGTTTGGGACTTAGTCAATATGAAAATGTACATACACATTTCCGTCAAGCTTTTTTTTCCGAAACCGTACATGAGAATGAACTGAAACTTGGTGGATGGTTCAGTATCCGTATCCCATGGACACATTCCTTTTTATCATGTCTTCTGCAACTTGTATTTAGACAGAATAAGTCGTTAAAATCAGGATTTCTGTATTATATTCCTAATCTATGAAAATTGATGAACACGAAATTTAAAATATCGATGCATGGGAGCTTGCGTGTCTTTACAAAATATTATTTCGCATGACCCAATATTATGTATTGTATTCGCACCTCTCAAAATTTAACGTTTTTTTCTACTAAAATATGTTTTCTCCGTTTGTCTTTAACTTATATTTCAAAATAAGACGAAGAGTGTTCCAATTTGAACTTTTTCGACAAATTAAAGTTTTGACATTTTCAAAGACTTGATACGATTTATTTTTATTTCTGATATGAGTTTCACTATTGTGCATTTCGTATTTATGTATCTTTTACAACTATACATTTATATAAAAGAAACCTAATGCATCTTATTTCAAACAAATATACGTTCATACGGAGATATAATTGATTTTGATTCAGTTTCAAAATTTTATGAATATTTCATTATTTTACAATCAATTAATTCAAAGTAAAACCTAAGAATATGGAACAAACTGGTAAGATTATGTTTTGTTTAATTCTGCTTAAAATTTGGAAAAAGATGCCAAATTTATTTACTTTTAGTAACTACCAAGACTGTTGAACAAATACTGGAAGTGCTTTCATTGATTTCCATGGTTATACTGCGTCATAAATTGTTGTTTTGCACGAAATTTCTGGTTATGGATTTTCTGTAGTGAAATGTCGTGTCATGTACATGTAATCAATTCAAAACGACAGAACATTCTAATGTCTCTAGTGAGCTGGTCAACAGAGAAATAAAATATAAAGCACTTAGATATACATGTACATTGTACCACCTTATTAAAAGATATCCAAATTTAAGGGAGCAGTTTAAGTAATAGGCAATTTTGTTTAGATTTCCACTTGAAAAGTGGAAAGGGTACATGAAATGGTGTTCTTTTGTCCAGTATTCTCTACAGTACCCATCTTGTATCAGTATGTTTTCCAATGAATCACTCTGTAGAACTGCTACCTTCTATTTAACCAGAACGCAGGGGTATCTATTATTGATTATTGCTATTCATTTTTTTCTGTTTTTTTTTCTGAGTATCATTGTTCTTTCAGTTTATATCGTATTATAGAAAAACATTGACAACACGGTTAGTTCAAACATTTTACTGTGATTATACACTTTGCTTTTAGTTCATTGACGTCCTATCACCGACCGATTTTATTTTCAAAGGTTATAAAAGATAACGATAAATGGCCTACTAAATTCTGAATCTGTTTTTTTTAAATTTGAAGACCCATATTTTTGTTTCTATAGATTTCAAATATTTCAATACTCCAAAAGAGTCATAGGTATAAATACGTAGGCGTGGTGTTAATGAAAAAAAAGGTGGAACGCGCCTTGTAAAGTATCACACATTTACAGTATAACTCAACAATATACAGATCTGCACTCCAAAGAAAATGTAAAGATAAATTATGATACTAAAACCAAATTGATAATGCAATTCCTTTATGTCCTTGTAATGAAAATTAAAAAAGCAAACAAAAGAGTAACAATATACACTGTCAAACATCAGCATATAATAAACAAAATATCACATTAACAATATAGGAGTTATTAATCATATCTTGTTAGATATGTAAGAGGCGACTAAGGGTCTTGGGATTCTGGCACCAGGTTAGTGCTCATCTCACAGATTGATCTAGATGTGCACCTAAGGTGGCTAGATAGAGTGGCTCTTGTTCGTGGAGGTTGTCAGGTTATAATATGAAAAAGCCTGACTACTAACCATAGTGGACCAATGTGTGTGGAGAGTGTCACAGTTCATGGACGTTAAAATCCGCCATATCTCGCTTTTTTCCCGTTTTTCCGATGGTCTTAAAAAATTACCATTCCTTTGTTTCTCATCCATCATTTCATTTCATCATCCTACTTCTATATATTACCTATTATGCTATATGGTGTTGCGTGCGTACACCAGCTTCCTCCAGCATGGAAGCTGGCAGCGCTATATGTCTCATCTGCTTAGTAAATTGCGTTCATTGAATTTGAACACTCACTTTCTAAAACATCGACGTGACAATAGCAATGCAGATGCAAACCAGTATATTAACAATACGCATATTTGCACATTTGGGTATCACGTAGGCGATCCGTTGAAGAATTAGCTAGATTTAGGAGAATAAACTTACGTTTTATTTGGGTGTTCTAAAAATGGAAAAATGAGAAATTAAAACAGATTATTTGATGATTAAAAAGGCTAGGAGACCTGAGTGGGCAAGTGTTCCAAGGCGCTGGTATGAATAGAACCATACAAATCATATAAAAATTATCAATTCCTATTCGGTGGATAGTTTGATTCCTCTATGAAATTTACAGAAACGGGTTTGCACACGGTGGTCAGTTAACTACTGAAAAACAGTTGTTTTCACCAAGTACATTCCAAATAGAACTGACAGCCCTATATGGCTCATGTAAGGAAAAGGGGTCAACCATTAAAAGAAAAAATATGAAACACAGAACAAACATTATTCTTTATTTGAAAAAAAAAATGATTTTATCGGTTAATACATTATATTAACCCTTCGGTACATTAGTTTTATCTTATATATAGAGCACCTCGTCATGTCTAGAGCTAATAATTCAAAGTTAAAGCTTGTTGTAAGTTTTCCACCCTTGATTTTCATGTAGGTGTCTAAAACAAAGCTTTTATTATCAATTTGCTAGTTTGTGACTGTTTTTACACAAACATAAACAGTTTTAGTTCTTTTAGGTGTTCTAAATATGGAAATATAAACAATTGAAAGATTAGTAATTATTAATGATTACAGTAGTTAAGGTCTTTCCCTTTCTGAAGGAATGACCTTTACGGATTTCTTATAATTATTATATATTTTTTCTACCACGCGTTGTATAAAAGTGTCGCAACATATCTTTTCGACATTTGGTACCATCCTTGACTCGACCTTACTGGCCCTGCGAAACCGATCTATTCTTTTCACAGTTATCTGCCCCAATACCAGAAACCCTTGTGTACAAATAAACTCAGAAATCATGATAGATATCAAATATCTACAGCAGGAAAAATCTTTTCTGCTTCACGGCAATGATATGTCATAATCAAATCTATTCATTTCCTGGTTATGCGATGTTGACTCGAAAGGTACATGTTGTGTATTGGGATGCGTCATTTTTTTTCTTCAAAACGGTTAGTCATAGAGACTTGTGACGTTCACCAATCATTCAAGAAGACACATGTTCATCCAAAAATGTCAAGATCAAAGGTCAAATCTCAAGTTCAGAGGTCATGTTTGACATGTATACAGTATATCTCATGAACCATAAAAGATAGAAGCAGACATTAATTTCGGAGAAAAAACTATTTTTATTGAGATCTATATTGACTTCAACAGGTCGAACGCTGTACGACAAACCGTTTTCGAGTTACAGCCCTTGACGCATTTCGATTAAACGGTTTTTGGGTTATGATTTGAAAGCGGTTAAAAATCAAAGTAAGCATATGGTTATTTGTGAGCGTCATCGCATGCCCTTCAATTTGAGACCAATCTCGAATGGTTACTGAAAACCGTTTATGAAATGGCCGCCATCAGAAGATATTAAAAAAGAAAACAACTTTTAAACCGTAAGAGATAGTACATGTATAGACATTATTTGAACAAAAATAACCGCAATGAAAAGCCAACTACTGTAAACGTAGTAATTTTCGCGGTGTACTAATTTTTCGCTTTTTTCACGGTTGGCTAAGAACCGCGAAAATAAGTACCCGTGAATATCTCTGATAGAATTGGTAAAGGTGTGCACTCAAATCGTTGACTTTTTGCCGCGGTGTAAAAGAAAAATGATGGTATATAATGAATGAAGAATAACTCATTTGAGTCAAAGAAGTGTAGGATTCGGTCGAGCGGTTTCAAAATGATCAGTAAATTTAAGACCAAGGTCAATGGTTATATGTCAAGGTTACACCTTAGCAACAAGAATAAAATATTAGAAACGCATTAAGAACCATACATTTTCTGCTTCAAAATTATGTTTAATGTCATTTTTCTACAGGAAGTTGGATTTGTTGTCTAGAAAAAGGAATCATAGTCCAATTTAAAATATCAATTACTTTTTTGTAATTTATTTCTACTGGAATACACAAATATACAGAGGGAAACACCACGGAATCGTCCTTTGAACGATTCTAATTTAATCATTATATACATTTTTACATGTATCTAATCTGTCTGAAAACTTTATGAAATGGAAATTACAGTAAAGAACCAGACAATAAATCAGAAACTTGTCAATACCATTTTCAATATTTGGTCAAAAAGCTGTTATGAATTTGTGAAACAAAAAATCACAACAATGTTCAAGACCTTCAAGTTTGTTTCACCTAACGCCCGTTTCTTCTATTCAAGACTCATCAGAGGCGATCTACCCAAAATATTGAATAAGCCAAACACTATATCCAGAATATAATAAAAGCAACAACAAGAATAAAGAACAGAAATACCAATTTATGACTAAGATCAACCTATGTCTGGTCATTCTCGCCTACTCGTTCATTACCCTTGTGACATTTTGCATGAAATACTTCGTTTTTGATAGTTTTGTTTCGAGCTTTCTGATTGGTCGCTTTACATTTTTCTAATGCGATTTAAACATGTTTCTATATATAAATAATATCAAGTTCAAGATCAGATCCTGATTTTTCATACCAAATGTCCCAGGGGTGATGAATGAGTAATCGTGAGAAGAACCATTGGGTTTCCGAGGATGTGACTGGTAGGAATAACATTTAAGTTAGGTTTGGAAGATTTTGAAATTTAAACAGATAATTTAAAAAGCTTTGATGTGTTCTTCAACAGAAGATGCCGGGGCGGGCTAATCTCGAAGAATTTAAACACCAGCGGAAAAATGAGTCAGAAATTTAAGTAAATCAAGGTAATAACAAAATTACTGGTCTAACTGGTCAATTTCAATGTCCAAGAGAGACGACAAAGCAACAAAATATACAAAGCTTGTTTATTCCACTTAATAATAAGAAAATACTTAGTAGTGTAGAAAATAAAATTACAAATGATAAGGGTAATTATACATGACACAATGATCAAATTTCTATACAAACATGTAGTTTTATTGTTGTTATACATCCACATATACATGAATCAGCGTTTTAATTGCAGGTTAGTATCTCATTAATGTCTTTTCTCCCGAAGACAAAACTTATGAAAGCATCCAGTGCCAGTTTAAGGAAGAGAAATATAGGAAGGATAAGTCCATAGGGTACAAATGCCCGGAATGGGCCCTTAACAGAAAAGGGTTTAGGACAAACAGTTTTTATGTTGTATTTTTTATATTTCTTTAGCTATGAGTTCTGAAAAAAACATCTACCCAGAAGTCCATGCGCCTGGTCAACCCCAACCAAATTACGGCCAACCACCACCCCAACATGGACACATGCAGTCTATGCAGTCTACAACGGTCGTTGTTCAGCAACAACCACAACAGCTGCAAAATCCCTTACGGTTGACTGATATTCATGGGACAAGAGAATGGAGCACGGGAATATTCGAATGCTTTTCTGATATAGGAAGCTGTAAGTATAAACAAAATAAAAGCAATGTGACAAGTATACATACTAAGTATATTTGTATCAACGTATCAATTTTAAAACTAAAATCTGATTAGAAATCCGAAGTTTTGTCTTGAATGCTTAATTAATATTTTGTTAAACATTTAGATTGCAAATGACATATTTTAAAGCCCAAAGAGTCAATCATGTTCACACAATACTTTAACTAGAAACTAGAAATACTTTACTGTGAGCAACTGTTTTACAGCTCACAAATACACACCCGCACCCATAAAATATCAATCAGAAGAAATTTGAAATAGGAGATACACGTACATTGTAACAATGATTTAAAAAAGTCCATTGAGGGTTTTAGGAGGAGTTGCTGATAAGAGATGGGTATCTCGTCGTCAAATGGCTTTTGCTATCGGGCAACCCTAAAATCGTTCTGATCAAAGGATGGGTTGCGATAAGGCCCTATTTTGGCCCATCTATAGGCGAAAAATAAAAAGTTTTTCAAAGCAATTTACTTTATATATAATTTTGAAGCAGAATGAAATCAATGTACTGTTGTAAAAGACTACTTTTAAATACGTTTGCACGAACACAGCTTCGAATATCGGGTATAAAATTGACCCATTTTGAATGAAAAATCATCTTGATTTAAAGAAAATTTAAAGGTAGAGCTTCAATAAATTGAAATTTTGTGCTAAAATTCTTGAAGCCAGTGTTTAAGATTCTTTAAAAGGTTCATCATATATATTCATCACTTTAAACAACAATTTTGAAATTGAAATGACCGCTAATCTCAACAAAACGAAGAAAACGGAGAAATTTCGCACAATTTTTAACTACTGACAACAAGTTAAAAAATTAAAGTCTTTTAAAATTTTCAGTATGTCTTGCACGTGGAACCAGCTTTCATAAAAGATGTATTTTAGTAATACAAGTTTTTAAATAAAATATGGAGCTGGTTCCGCGTGCAAAGCTCTACTTCCGGGAAGAATATATCACTTACATGTATTTGAGCAACCTTTCCATAAGCACAATGATAAAATCATTTGCGGTGGTTCATTTCAAGCACCATTTACTAAAAAATAAAATAAGCTTTTAAACTACTGACGTTTATTTTCAAAAAATAGAAATATTATCCTTTTCAACAAGACATTTTGTGATAGAATTTACTTAACTTTATATTTGACTTTCGCGGTGGGCTGAAAAAGGGTCATATCGCAACCCATCCTTTTGATTAAAATAGAAGGTGCATATCTACCTTATCTTTGTTATGCCACAAAGATTGTGAAAAAGTTTCATGAAAATCAATAGAGGAGTTTAGGAGGAGTTGCGAGAAGAGATAAATGGGTACCCATTATTCAGAAACAGCTATATTCATGTTTTGCTATTGGAAATTTCAAAAAATCAAGTTTCTAAAGTGCAATTCTACATAATGTCACAAAGATAGTTTGAAACTTTAATGAAAATCAATTTAGGGTTCTAGGAGGAGTTTTAAATTAAAATACTCGGTACACTGATGTGTAATTATGGAAAGACGAACGAACGCACAAATGAATATCTGTAGTAGGTGTTAAGAGAATGTTCGACCATTAGCTCAGAATGTCGGAATGCACTCAAAATGACTTTGACAAAGAATGCGAAAGTTAAAATGTAGACACAGGATAATAGTAAATTCCAAAGATCTAATAAAAATATTGAATTGCTTGATACGGGTTTTATCAAAACCCACCGTCTTAACGAGCTGTTTACCAGAATATTTGTTTATCCATAGGTCTGTTTACATGGTGCTGCTATCCATGTGCTGTTTGCCAGCTTGCTTCAAGAACAGGAGAATGCCTTTGTACTCCATGTTGTGTTCCGGGATCAGAAATAGCTATCAGAGCTAGAATAAGGACTATTGGAGGAATCAGAGTAATATTCTATACAACATAGGCTAAGCAATTGCACTCTTAGATATCAGTATACAAGTACACATTGCATACATCACCTCAAATTGTAATCATTGTTAATTGTCCATTTTTGTCTCAACATAACAACTAAAGACACATTTTGTATTTGTTAACACGGTCAGATAATATAGAAAAGGGTTCTGTGTTTAATAGAAAAGGCAAATTTCACAGAGAGATTGTGTAATTTGTTAGCTGAAAGAACGAGATCGTTTCGGTTTTTTAACTTTGTTAAATCTTCAGAACATGTTCCAAACAAGCATAGTAGATACATGGTTAAAAACAGGCCTGACCCCATGATCTAAGATTTTATGAATGTATTTTTTAACTTTGTATTCCATAAATGTTTATGTTTATGATTTTCTATATGCTTTCTATGTACCTTTGGTATCTTTGGTTCACCTTTGCTTCTTTCTGTGTATATTTTTCCAAAGAACAGCGTTTTACTGAAAAAAAAATCACGGTTTTCATAACCAACTTAAATCTTCTGATACCCGTGCTGGTTCATGGTGGCGCATAGACAAACAGCAGTGCTAAGCTTGTCGGTAAATATCCACTTAAGAGCCCTAAAAACATAGACTTGCTACAAGTCCCACTCTTAGTAATATGTTTAGCTAATCCTTTTCTAGTTAAGATATTATATTCCCCTGATAAAGAAATATCTCTGATTGTTGCGGGAGAGATTCTACCACAAAATCTCATATTTCCCTTTGATACTAAATGGCCTTTTAATATAATTTTTAAATTAAAAAGGGACTTGTAGCAAGTCTACTCAAAACCTGACGTCGGATCAGTCCGCTTTGCAGACAAAGCGACTGGGGCCCATACATTCCCCATAGCGTGGGGTAAACTGGCCAAACCTTCTCATCTATCCATGTTTCATTGCCAGCCAAAACTTTCATCCCCGATTAGCCTTATGGCCCCATTTCGTCCTTTCCGTCACCATTTCATATTTAACTTCTTTTTATCATTCATTTCATGTTTATCTAATAAAATATATCAGAATTCGTGCTGTATAACTAACTGCATAATTATGTAAAAAAAACTACCTGGTACAATGTAGCTTATTTTCTTTAGAACAAAACCATGTTTACATAAATGAACTTACCTGTACTAAGGGAGACAAAAGACACGATTAACTAGTGCTAAATGTAAACCAATATGAATTGCACGCAACAATTTTTTTTACAGAGATAAATGTATAGTACAGAATATTTCTACACTGAAGTCTCTGTACAGTGAACCAATTAATTTAAATAGAAAATTCTTGTTGATTCACGTTTTTTTTTCACAACATTGTTTTAACAATATGAAAAATCAAAGGCTTGTAGTTTCAAATGTACGAGAATTTCAATAACCATAAAGAAAAATATTAATGAACTGTCTTTTGGTCACCGAAAATGTTATTATTTTTTTGTTAACATATTTATATAAATTGTCTAAAACATTAAAAGATTCATATTACATACAAGTTTGTATTTTCAGGGAAGTCTGTGCAATGACTGCCTTATGATTGCATGCTGTGGCCCCTGTGCAGCCTGCCAAGAAGCAAGAGAACTTACAAACATGGGACTGTAAAGACATGACAATAACTAGTACTGTCAAAACATGTCGTGACAATCTGATGCTTATAATAAGCATATACACTGTATGACAATGAAAACAAATAAAATATATTTAGAGTACTTTTTGTTAGTTCTTTTCGGAGTTTCCTTCGTTACTTGTACGTAAATAGACTTTAGTCTACAATTGAATTGCATTGTTCAATAGTTCTGGATACTTTATGAATTCCCCTTTAGAACGAAATGAATTAACAAAGAAAGAACATGTATCCTTTTGATACTGTTCTTTTGTTTTTTATGTATCTTGTTGACAGCCTGTGTACAACTTCTCTTGACTTCTTTAAATATTCAATATAGACGTTTTTTTATTTAACAAAAGACGAGAATATTTCTGCAAACGCATTTTTGTAATTTTGAATTAGTTATTGTAAGAAAATAAATAAATAAAAACTTTTACATCATTAACTAGTCCTATAACGATGGTAAATGTAACTCCTTAAAATTGTCATATTAAGGTTTTTGTTTTATTTGTGATGTGACCTATAATAGATACATATATGCTTTATTCAATCGTTTCATTCATAAAATAATAAAAAGAAAACTGTGGGTCCATGTGCTTTCTAAAAGAAGCAAAATTAACACCGAATATATCGACCACGTGTATTCTAACGGTTAAAGACTTTAAAAACACAATTTAAGATGAATATGAAAATTAAAGAGTTTTATACATTCTTATTGCATTTATTGTGTTACTTTTTTTATATATTCTTATTGTATTAATTGCTCGGGCTCAAGGGCCCGAGCGTGTTCTAGGTTCATAGCAATTGCATGAAGATCTCTGTACAAACAGCGCTTGTAAATTCAGTCATTGGATTCCGCTCATTTCAAAACAGTTAAATGATCAATGCATCAGAATTGAAGACGCTTCCGGGCAGCGGAAATGGCCGAATGATTCCGATTACTTATCGGAATCTTCCTAGTATGATTTCGTTTGAACCCGTATTCGTCTTCAAATTTCACGACTATTAAGTGTGGGTCTTAATTACCGTGTTTGGATTCATTCTTTATGAACTTATGTACAGTACACGAACACATGAGTCGACTTAGATCTTCATTTTATTGCTTAGTTGATTAAGGTTCATCTTTACACTTTGGAAAAAATGACCGAAATTTTACGTCTTTTTTTCAGTCTATGTGGGGCCTAAACTATGCATTCAATTGCTTAATAAGGCGTAGCAGCGTCTAGATAAATATTTTTTGCATAAACTTTTAATATTTTGTACGTGTACACTCCATCTGCTTTGCCGGGGCATTTTCTTTGCGTTTTTCAGTTCACCCAAATATCGCCAAATATCAACAATGCCCTGTCATTTGGCCTCCACGTGCAAGGCAATTTCATTATTGGTGTTATTAAATCTACTCACAATCGGTTTCATGGAAGGTTATTTAAGGGTAATTCATGCTTTTTTATGGGACAACTTGAACGGAAAGAAAATGAATAGAGAAAACAACAAAAGTAATCTTGTAAACTGGAAGGGAAAATGATAGGCGATTTTTATATCTAGGCGCTGCTACACTTTATTTTCTGTTTCTATGTGTCGTCTATTGTTTTCTCCATTCTCTTTTTTTACCATTTAAGTTGTTTAAGTAAAAGTGAAAAGGGTTACAGAGTATAGAATTGTAGTGTACGTTTCAGTTATTTGCAATAAAAGTTGAAAAAAATGTTAAAAAAAAGCTTATGAGTATGTTAATTTGTTCGGGTACTATTGTGTAGTTTAATAAAATCTTAACCATATTAATAAAGTTTTGGTGACATTTTCACTCTGTTATATCCTTAGGAACACTTAAAGATACAACGGATTCTAGGAAGTCTGCTTCATATTTCCGTGTTAGCATTTTTGTGTCCAACGTAACGCTCTACCAAGGAAATCGATGTAATTTTAACAAGCGTACATATTGAGAACATACAGAGAAAAGCAAAAAGGTCATTGGGAATATTAAGAGAAATAAAAGGAATTGCAAAAATCCCAACAAAAAAGATGATACAACTATATCAATGTATGATTTGTTCAACCATCAATTATGCATGTTGTATTTGGCAAGTTGGATCATCGCCTGCAATGGAAAAACTTAATGAAATACAACGTCATGGGTTAGCTCTTTGCCTAGATATGCCAGCTACAGCAAGTTTAGAGGTCTTGCAAACCATTGCAGGAGTGTTACCATTGGAATTGAGAAGGGAAGAAATAGCGATACATGTAATAGAGTTAGCAAAAATTACATCAAGTAGTAATACAGTTCCTATCAAAGGCAAATTAGAAAACTGGAAAACAGAGACAACACCAGAAACCTTCATATCACCAATTGGAAGAATGATTCTACAGACAGTGGATATGGAGAAGGAAACATCAATCAACATTAAGGACATGGAACCTCAATAAGAAAGTCGTGGTATGGTAGCAATTAGAAAACCACCAGAATACTGGACTACATTAGGAAGTTCAAAAAATAGGTCAGAAAAACAAACAACAGAAGCCAAAATCATCATTCAAAGAAAGATTGAAAATGTACCGCCGAACACTGCACTAGCATTTACAGATGGATCATGCATGGGAAACCCAGGGCCATGTGGAGCTGGGGCAATAATTTATTACAATGAAGAACAGGAAACCATTCAATACCCGGTGTCAAATAGAGGGTCTATATTATTAGCCGAACTTGTAGCTATTAAACTTGTACTGGAAAAAGTTGATACATATAACTACCGATCTGTTAATCATTTAAACATTTTTTCTGATAGTCAATCAGCCATTGGAATAATTTCTTTAAACTGGACCTCTGAAAATTACAAACAGACTATACATGAAATCAAAAACCGGAAAAAGAAACTCGAATCAAAAGGCATCATCATAAATCTAAATTGGACACCTGGACATGCAGATATCGAAGGAAATGAACAAGCAGATAGGTTGGCAAAGGAAGCTGCAAAGGAGGCAGAAAACAACGAAGAACTAAGTTCAACTGTAACAAAACAAGATGTCATACATGCAGCACAAACATCTGTGATACTCAAGTGGCAAGAACAATGGGATATGAGTAATGTAGGAAGGAGGTACTACAACCATCACCCAAAAATCGAACACAAGAGGAAGCTAGATTATCCATCTAAAAACACTTTTCAATATTGAACGGCCTTAGATCTGGATATTCAAAGCTCAAAAGCTACCAACATCTGATAAATAAACATACCGAAAGCAACAAATGTACATGTGGAGAGACTGAAACAATTGAACATTATTTATTCGTATGTGGTAATTACGACCTGGAGAGAGAAAAATTGAGACATCTAGTATATTTCAAAACGGGATCATTGGACTTAGATTTGGATACAATACTCAACATCGACGTAGATACCGAAATTCAAGCAGCTCTGTGTGATTATATAGACGACACACACAGATTTGAATCCACCGTCGTTTAATTAATTATTTTTTTCTGACAGCGCCCTAATACAAAGTGAAAGTACACCTGTGAATAAATTACAAACGCGCAACCGACATTACAGTTGTGAAGATCAGTGTCAAGACGACGCTTATTGAAGATTGAAGATTAAAAAGCTAGATATACATCTCGAAATTGAAACTGTCAAAAAAAGCTCTATGACAACATTTCATCTGCTCCAGCTTATGGAGTTTTCGTATCACAATTGATTCGTTCCTCCAGAGGGTTATGTTGCGCCTAGGTTGCTGTCTTCACTCAAGAAATTTCATGATAGACACTATACACTCGTTAATTAATAAGTATGGAAATTTCTATCTCAGATGTTGCTTTGTCATAGAATTTTGTTTGTCTTCTTTTACCGGATTTGACACACTGAGTCAGAAATCGGTAGCGCGACGTGCGTTCTATAGCAGGCAGGAACTGTTTACTATTCCGGAGCACCAGAGTTCACTCTTGTTACGACTTGAGTTCGCGTTGTTGATTTCTGTTTAGTTGATTTTGAGTTTCTTCGTGCTGTTCTTGTTCGTGTTTATAATAACCATAGTTGACACATTGAATTGACAATTGACAGTGTGGCGGTTGTGCTATTGCAAACAGAAACTGCTTAATCTCCCGGAGCACAAGAGTTCACTCTCATCACGACTTGACATTGCGTTTATGATTGCCATTTGATTTTTGTATTTTTTGTGTTTTATCCTGTCTTTGCCTTTTAGGAATTTTAACATTCGGATGCCCCATTTTACCTCTTCCTCTATCAAAAACGGCTCATAGATTTCTGGTCTTCTGGTTGTTGCGGATGTTTTAATTGCGACTTATATGTGTTTTCGTTAATAGTAAAAACATCTGTAAAAAAATAGATGCCGGGCCCGAGCAAGCTTTTTGGAAAGCTTATACTTGTATATAAAGATAGTAACACAAGTAACACCGAACTTGGAAGATCAATCTCAAATGTCCAAGAGAAAAGACAAAACAAGTACGACATACAGTACCAGAGAAATTGAAGATCGCAATGGTCCTTATTTGGTACAGCCATTTCAAAAGAAATAGTGGGTTAAACCAGGTTTTATGGCAAGCCAAATCCCCTCTTTTATTGCGATCTTAGGGGCCCGGTATTAACACAAAACACAGCACGGTTGTAGAGACATTATAGGGACATTAAATTGATCATGTTATTCAAAACCAATCCTAAAATCATCCATTTTGGACATATAACAAATAACACGAAGACAACAGACACAAACATAAGCGTTGACCACAACATATAAAACGTTGTGGGGATAACTATTGGAAGGAGCTAACTTTCCATCTATTGATAATCTATAACACAGCGTACGCGCCATAACCTTTTGGAAATATGTTAAAGTACAAGAGGCTCCCAGGAGCCTGAATCGCTAACCTGACATAAGGTTATTAGGAAAAATCTATTTGACATTGAAAGGGTCATAAGTTTAATAAGGGGGTCATCTGACAATATGGTTTAAATTAATTTAATAATGATTGTACAGAATAATATTCTTTTAATAATTTTTTTTCTTCAACAATCTAAGAGGAATAACCTCTTAAATGAACAGTATTACAATTTTGACCTTATTTCATATTTTGTACATCATAATGTGCTTAACTTTCTCTAATATCTCATATAGATTTTAAGATTGAGCTTAAAACATTTTTGTAAGTGCAAAATTCATAAAAAATTAAAATAAAAGGGCAATAACTCTTTCATGGGTTGTTGGATTTTCTTCAAAATTTCAGAGCTGGTAGATCTTGAGATGCTGATCACTTTTGTTCCCAATCAAAATTTTAAAATCTGTCACCGCTTTTGAGTTATTTGCAAAAAACTGCCATTTACCCCCTATGTTCTATTTTTAGACACAGCGGCCATTTCTTACGACCAATCAAAAATCCCCACATCAATTCTCTACACCTAATGCTAATAAACAACTATACCAAGTTTGGTTCCAATTGGACTTAGAGTGTCAGAGGAGTTAACGTTTTCAATGTAGTGAGGAAATGAAATGCTGTTAAAATGATCAATTTTGACGTTCTAAGGACAATAACTCCTAAAAGGAAAGGTCCTACAACGTTCACCCTATAACAAATATTTTGTAGATCTTGATGTGCTTAACAATATGCAACTTAAATTTCTCAAACATCTTGTATAGTTTTCAAGATATTGATCTAAACACGTGCAAAATTTGCAAAAAAATCAACAAAAAGGACAATTACTCCTACATGGGTTGTTGGATTTTCTTCAAAGTTTCAGAGCTGGTAGATTTTGAGGTGCTAGTCACTTTTGTTCCCAATCAAAATTTTAAAATCTGTCACCGTTTTTGAGTTATTTGCAAAAAACTGCCATTTACCCCTATGTTCTATTTTTAGACACAACAGCCATGTTTTACGACGAATCGAAAATCCCCATATCAGTACTATACACCTAATGCTAATAAATAACTATACCAAGTTTGGTTCCAATTAGAATTAGAAGGTCAGAGGAGTTAACATTTTCAATTTAATGAGGAAATGCTGTTAAAATGCTCAATTTTGACATTCTAAGGGCAATAACTCCTACCTTTCCTAAAGGGAAAGGTCCTACAACATTGACCCTTTTACATGAAATGTAGATCTTGATGTGCAAAACAATATGCAATTCAAATTTCTCAAATATCTTGTATAGTTTTCAAGATATTGAGCTAAACAGGTGCAAAATTTGCAAAAAAAATGCACAAAAAGGGCAATAACTCCTACATGGGTTATTGGATTTTCTTTAATATTACAGGGTAGGTACAAATGTAGCTCTTGAGGTGCTGATCACTTTTTTTTAGCCAGAATTTTGATATCTGTAGCCGTTTTTGAGTTATTTGCAAAAAACTGCATTTTCCCCCTATGTTCTATTTTTAGCCATGGCGGCCATGTTTTACAACAAATCAAAAATCCCTACATTAGTTCTAAGCACCAAATGCTAATGAACAACCATATTAAGTTTGGTTGCAATTGGACTTATGGTGTCAGAGGAGTTAACGTTTTAAAAAGTTAACGGACGACGGACGACGAACGGACGGACGGACGACGGACGCCAAGTGATATCAATAGCTCACATGACCCTTTGGGTCAGGTGAGCAAATAAAAAAGGGTGGTGTTTTTACTACAATAACAATACAAAATAAAAACATAAATATGACTGTCAAGTGGCTGCATCAAGTTCAATGCATGCAGACACATCTTGGGGAAAACTCTTAAGGAAATGAACAATAAAAACTGGGGAGGTTTGTTTGTTGCAAAATTGTTTTGTATAACCACTTTGTATTCTTCATTGTTTATTGTATATTTGTGTTATCCACTTGTAAAAGTTATATTATGATGAGAAAACAACCAATTGATCTAGTCGTTCGTGCCCGAAGTCAAAATAACAAAACAGGCTAAACCACCAACCCCACACCACACACATGGCGTCTACAACCGTCGTTATCCAGCAGCCACAAGGAGGACAAAATCAGTTACTGGTCTACGGTTCAAGGAGATGGAACTCTGGCTTATGTGACTGCCTTGAAGATTTTGAAAATTGTAAGTATAAACACAATCTCAAAGTGAAAGATCATAGCAGGCTTTCCATGAACGCGTTTAATTCTTCCGTAAAAATAGATTTTCTGAACTGAAACCTAAGGTGGCTTCATTCCAAAAACCGAAAGTTTTAATAAAATAACATCATCAATTAATATCAGTACCGATGATTTATATTGGTTAATTGACCAGTGTGAGATCGCTGCACGTGCTCGCATCTCAACCTGGTAATTTCACCCTGAAGAAAAGTATTTACAGGAGAATTCTTCTGCATTTGTGACCAACTAGTTCTTATGTATCATTATGTTTTTTTTATCTTTAGGTTGTTATACAATGTTTTGCTTCCCCTGTGCTGTTTCCAAAATTGCTACCCGAACTGGGGAATGTTTTTGTACGCCATATTGTGTTCCTGGATCAGGAGTGGCCATCAGAGCTAGAATTAGGACCATGGGAGGAATCAAGGTAAAGTTCAGTAGAAGGGGTTGTTAACCTTTGCGTAACATTATCTATTTTGCAATTGGGTCAATTGAAATGAGCTGACTTTTTAGCCAGGATAATTGCTGTAGCGATTAGCTACGTCAAAAGGTACGATAGATTTTTCAGAAACTAACCAATCAAAAGCTGACTGATGGTCGTGTCCCTCATCACATATCAATACATGCTCGCAGCATTGATTTTCCCCAATATCCAATTAGTTCTCCCTTTTTTAACTAAACTTAAACAATCTTTGAAATTTGTAGACTATCCCGGCTATCATTGATTATATAAACGTCGAAACAAAATTATAACAGACCAATTATAGACAATAGTTCATAGCTGCATAGCGGACACATGCTTTGTATCATTCATCAGAAACGCTCTAATAGTGAATTGAATGGCCAAATGAGTGAGTTAGATGTGCTTTACGCTCTAAAAAGCCATATAGGTTTTATTAGAACGATGACCACGAATCAGATGATAAAATAAACATGAAACGATGATACGACATATTGATCTGGGCTGGGAATCTAAGTAGCGGTAAAGTTTAAAGACAATGGAAAAGGGGAGATGTGGGTAAAGACGAAAAATTTAGCCTATATGTAACACTAAATGGCCATGGCTGTCATAAAGGGAAGTAGAGCGTGCACAAAGCGTGGCACTCTCAAAACACGCTTGGCAACTATGGTCAGCGGTCAAGCTTTTCGCATTATATACTGAAGTCGTTACATTTTACCGCAAGTATCACAACAGTGTACAAGTAAATAATCCAACTACTTTTGTCCGAAAATAAAAATTTTATAACAAATTACATACTAGGAATCTGATGAAAACAAAACGTACTTTCATTGATGATAATCACACATCTAGTTTTTGAACATTGGGAACAGGGAGAGTCACAAACGTTAAGACAAGAGTTGTTTGTCAGCTAACAATATTCTATTGGTCATTTTTTGACACAAAATACCGGGGGTGAAAGACAAACAGAACACGTTTCCATGTGTCAAAAACTTTAAATTGAGCAATGACAATATCGTATATTATCTTACAAGGATTTGTGTGTCGTCTTTTGTTCGATGTGTCAGAATACATTTTCAGCCTTGCAAGCATGTGTCATATAAAGGATTTGCCGATTTAATGTTTAGTACATGTATCTGTCTTGAACATTTGTAAGACTTTTGTGAAAAAACCTATTCTTCCGTTTTTGTTTATTTTCTATGACAGACAGCCCATGACAGACAGGATCATGTGACCGTTTCTGTCATAGAGAAATCAACCAATCAAAAGCCTTTAAAAAAAGTAGTTCGTAAAAGTTGAAAGGTCAATGAATAAATTAATTATATGTCGTCTGTTTTATTGGTCGCGCATTAACTCAATATATGCAAATTTAATTTTTGCGCATTAATTCATAATATGCAAATTGGATTTTGACCTCGTTATATTCATTCATGAAATTATTTTTTTTTCACTGTTAAAAACGGAAGAAATATGTTCTTACACTCGTTATTTATTGAAGATCGGGAATTTCTTCCACTTGTGTAAGACATTCTTCGTCTTTTCACTCGTTCCGCTGCGCTCCACTCGTGAAAAGACGGAATTTCTTACACTCGTGGAAGAAATCCCTGATCTTCAATAAAGACTCATGTAAGAACCTATTATTCTTTATTTGTTTTATTTTAAAATATCACAACATGTATGTTTTATATTAGATCCATAGCAATGTTGCAATGTTATGCCTAAATATCATTTGCATATAAATGTTAAAGATTTAGCTACCTTTAGTTAGTACATGTAAAATATTACTTTATATGATTAAATGTGTTTTATTTTTAGGGGAATTTGTGTGATGACTGCTTAACAGTTGTGTTTTGTGGCCCCTGCTCTGCCTGTCAAGAAGCAAGAGAACTTACAGATATGGGACTGTAAAGTGACAAAAAAGAAGAAAAAACATTTGATTTTCAGGAGTATTGATAACTTTTGTTGTCATACTTTTTGCTACGTTTTTTCCTTTCCTGAATTTTTATTTTTCGTGTCCTTTTTCCTGTGAGAATCCTGATTTTTTTTCTTGGTTAGAAATAACAATGTATCCAACTAATTGGTTCTAATGCAATGGGTATCTTGAATTTTACTTCTGGGAAAGATATAAATTCGTTGGTAGTATAAGAAAAATAATTTGTATCAAACTTCTTTTCAATCCACAGGGCTATTTAGAAGAAACACAATATGTATCTTGGTGTAATTGAACCTTTTTGTATGCTTAAAGTGACATAGGCTTCAAAATATATAGTTTCCTGTCTTAGATGTTGAATGAGTGTTACATGTACGTGATTTCTTGTATACACTATAATCATATATCTTCCGCTGTACCAAACAGGAACGTGCGTGAAGTCATTGCCTGTTAAAAGTATTACAACACTTTCTACGCATTGGTTGCAAATAATGTTGGTATGAATAACGTTTTATTTGATTTGATTATCTTTGCACTGTACGACGCCATTCTGCATTTACTTCAAACACCATTGTCCCTCTAAAAATCAATTTGTCGTTACCCAACGATTATTATCAGCAATTCATGTAATGGGATGTTGGTTTAAACACTCAAAACTGTGCCAAACTGTAGAATAAAGGTGACAACAAAACCGAACTTGGATGGACATTCTCATATGCCTAAGAAGAAAAGACAAAACCGGACATACCGGAGAAATTGAATATCGCTATGGTCCTGACTTGGTACAGGCATTTCAAAAGAAATGGTGGGTTAAACCAGATTTTATGATGTTAAAGATTCCTCTTCCATTGCAATCGGTGAAACAATAGAGAAACAAAATAAATTTTTTTTTGTAATTCTTATTTTCGTCTTTTTGAAATTTTCGTTCCCCACTTGCATACACCACAATTTTTTACACGTACTAAAAGAGGGTTTACATTCAATGTCTAAATGTCTCCCTTGGAAACATTTTTTTTTCATTGTCAATTTTATATTGTTTCCATTTAACATCAGTGCTGTATAAAATAAACTTGAGCTTTTTAACCGGATGCTGATATGAAGTGCTTGTCTTAAATTCTCGACACTTGAACATCTCGGCATACAATGTACACCAGGCCAAATATAAAACAGCAATGGTGTAGCTGCAACCACGACTAAAGCATCGGTTTCCATGAAACAAGACCAAACAAAAAACTCTTCCTTTTGTTTTTACCTTGAAAGAAACAAACGTGTACTTGGTTTATTGGGTGATCTAGTGTCGTATATAGATAAAAACGTTAGTCCAAAAAAAAAAAAAAAACATACATTCAACCTAAATACACATAAATATAAAACAACCAAACCAAATCCTATAAGACGTTCCAAATGATATGAAAAAGTTGTACTTGGCATGTACAAATAAAATAAAATAAATAATATAAAATTTAATATCCCAAACGCGATAAAATGTTTTTTATTTAATAAACATTTCATCCGGCAGTTTTTGACTTGCAAACAAAGCACAAATGAGGTCATCCGATAAATGTATTTTTATCTAATAGTGCAGTGACTTAGAGTGTCGATTTCAAATTTTAATCAACCACCCTGACACACGGCTGAATCATACCTTTTTGGATAGCTTAATTCTTACCCCATGTATTTTAAGTGGTCGTAAAGGTTACAAGTGGTGCAAAAGTCTTTGATCAGAGGTCGAAGGTCAAATTGTCAGCATTCAATTTTTCGTTAAATTTCGAAGTTTATGTCTATATTTTAGTAGAGGATTGTGATTTTGTTTAAACTGTAATGTTTTAAGATACTTTAAGCAAATACCAAACGAACAGAATAGATAATCAGGGGTCATAACTCTGTTGCTGCTTGAATTATGCCCCTTTTTCTTCTAAGTGCACTTTTTCAAATTTCTATGTTTATTCCGGAAGTTCTGCATAAATATACCAGTTTTTTTTCATATTTACTAATTCCAAACTATTTTTCAAAGTGTAAACGTATTTTTGATTACTTATAACGAGGATTTTATCAAAAATTATGAAGACCATTACATTTATAAAATACCATGTCATGGCCTGACAGCGTGTAATTTTCTATCATCTTTACCAATCACTGATTTGGAGCTTTTCTTATACTTAGAATACGTCTAATCCAACCAACAAGAATAATATTTAAAGCAAGTATACTGAAGGCAAGTATTAACTCGCATAAGTTATTGAACACTCCTCCCTAAATTGCTGCACTATCAAACAATGGTCGACTTTACTGTGTACCGGTGGTGTTCATATAACATATGTTTAATATAACAAAATGTAAATGTTCTTGGAGTTTTGGGGTGTTTTTTTTATTGCTATCACTGTAGAAATTCTTTCATTTTTTATTCTAGTGTATGCTTAAACAACATTTTCCCGATCCGTGTAGTTTGCTTTATAAAAAAATCGCCTTTTCATGCTTTTACATCAGTTATGAAACTATCGAATAAACTTCCAAGTTTGATTTACTGTTGTCAATGACAAAATGGTCACCAGCTCTCTTAACATGATCAGCGTCCAAAGGAAATCGCAAACCAAACCAGGTTTGAAAAAGTACCACAGAGAAGAGACAAAGATCCACTTATTAAGGTGAGGGCAAACGGTTTGATCAACTATCGCATGCAGATTCATTGAAGACCGATCATATCAAAGATGGTTCGTAGCTTTTAGATGTTATGCAAATTCAAACAAACGTTTAACTAAGAAACAACCCTGCGCAAAAGCGGTTTCTCTCAAAAGCAGTGACCTTGAGTAAAGGTATTAGAGCGCATAACCTAAGCAAAACAAGCCCAAAACCACACAAACTTAAACGAAGTCACCTGGCTACATAAATTAGAACAAAATCATGCGATACGCCAACCGCACAAGTTTAACTACTCTTATAAGTCTAATAACTGCTGGAAGATCGGATCTGGACATTTAGGATTCAAAACTTGGGACACCATAAACGTTAAAGACTTAGATCCAGAACCAGGACCATCAACTCTTGGATTAGATCTATCGATACAAGCTCGATCAGTATGGCAGCTAGTGAGAAGCACCAATAGAAGATTATAAAATGTGAAATAGGCAATTTATCAAAGTCTGACAATCATGCTATGGCAGTTAGCAATAGTCTAGTGTAAGATTGTTAGTTAAACCCTCATCACTGACTGACTAATCTATGGATTTTTTATTGTTGTTGATAAAACTATTACATGTACTTGTATAACCAAATAAAGAAGGAATTGGGGCACGAATGCCCTCGCTAGGCCCTAAACGAGGAGTAGAATTCCAACAAGTCCGAAAGTCGCTTGCTACGTAGTTTGTGATACTGAGCAGTCCTACCAATTTTCAAATCAGTCTTATGCACGGAAAAAGCTTAGGGGAAACTTTAACATAAATTTTCATACCGATCCAGTCCCAACAACAAAGTAGAAGTTCGACAGGTCTAAAAGTCGCTTAGGGCATACAGTCTGTGATACTGAACGGCCCCTGCCAAATTTCAAACTATTTTCATGTACGGTTTCTAAAGAAAGCTTGACAGAAATTTGTACGGACGGACATGAGTAAAGCTTAATGCCTCTCGAAATGTTGTCGGGAGGCATAAAACTTGTCTCTGTAACGAATAAAGTATTTGTGTTAATAAATTTGTTAAACTTTGAATCAAATTTTAATGGCTTTTCTTGTGAATCTTGATTTAAGGTTCGTATACTACTTATAGAATTACCAACAAAATATTTTTCCGACTTTTCTTATTTTAAAGTGGTACTCAGTTAAATTTACTGTACACTCGAGGTGTATCCGATTTTACTACTACTGACACACGCAGGGACGATATATATTTGTTTTGCTAAAGGACTGTTTCTGAAATAAAATATTTCTATCTACAATTTTATGGACAGGTTGAAAACGTCTATTGGAATCGAAACAATATTTCAAACAATATGACTTTATCATTTGATTAAAACTAAACGCAGTTCCAGACGACAGATTTGAAACCACGTCTGTCTTTTTTCTCTTTTTCTCTTTTTTTTCTTTGATAATTTGTTGAACTGCTGACTATTTAACAGAGGGAAAGTTTTCATGCACACTTCAAAGAATTACTGTTCTGTCATGACTTTTTTTTCGGAGGATTTTAGAATTAATAGTTTTACATTTTTATTATGTTGGAATCAAAATGCAATTATTTGGAAAACAATGTTGTTTCCATGTTTTTACCTCTGACTTTCTAGTATTAGTATTAATCTTAGTGTCATTATTTAGTCAAAAACTTGCAAGTATATGGATAAAACGTTTTTTATATATCACAAAACGAGCTAATAAAATTTTGAAGACATTCATATCGCCACATTTTGAACTAATAATATCGGTCCGTTGCAGTTCCTTGTTAAATAGTTTGGTCTTAAGATATTTTGAAAAACTTTTAAAATGTGATAATTTACATTCAAAAACTATTTTTTAGAGGTTCTGCTATATTACATTTTGCTAAAAATAATGATTTATTGCAAGCAAAATGGATTTTCTATGTGTTTAAGACGATTTAGATGTGTAAAAAATAAACAAATTTATAATTTTTGAATCGTACCGGCCATGATAAGTTATTAAAATCCGCAAACAAGTTTTGACAGATTTGAACCATCGTTATTTTTCAAACATATTTTTAAAAATCGAACACACAAATAGATAAAAATTAGCCTAATGTTTTACAGTGATCATATTTTAATTGTAAATTACAAAAAATACAGACATTAACCTATTTTGACTGAGATATTACAACTGAAATACATCAAAATTCTATTAATTGTTAAGGCTTTTCAAATTTGAGAAATATTTAAAACATCACAAAAAACACGCTTCATTGAGGAAGTTTTAGAATTCCTAAATACTAGCCTACATAAACCACTTACTAGTTTTTACCCTGTTTAGCCCTCTTAAAAGTAATTGTAAACCAAAGTCAACGCTTAAATTGCCCCCAAACCAGAAGACCCCCCTTTTTCGTCATAATTAACAAAACTGCACCATGGGAAATCTTTACGACCGGGCAAAAAAGTTGCCTAAAGGTATACTCTAAACAATAAAACAAATATTAGCCGTGTGTCCACCCGGTTGATTAAACTCCGAAAATAAGCATCTTTTTTTAAATTGTCACTGCACTATAACAACAAATATTCTAATTGTAATCAAGCTCTTGTTTTCCTGATATGGACATTTAGTTCAAAGTTTTAAATTATAGGAAATGAACGTAATTGAAATAAATTGGTCATCCGACATTTTATAATTAAATAACAAATATTGTAATAATAACGACTTATTAGCTAAAGTTTTCCTTATATGTTCCAGATGATACTTAGAACTTGACTTGTACCAAATAAAAAAAAAAAAAATTTCAATATCTCGGAAGCAATAAAAAGCTTCTGATTTAATAAACATTTCACACCACAAATTTTTCACATCCAAACAACAGTAGGAAGCAAAATGGCACCAAGTCATGAGTCTCGTTTGTTGCCAAGATATCATACATCATTCCTTGAACCAAAGTCCGAAATGACTACGAAAAAAAACAGTCAACACTAATGAGAATAGCACGTACTAACACAAACCAAATTAATATAAAAGACAAAATCATCTTCAAAGAAATCAACAACGCCAACTCAAGTCGTAACGAGAGTGAACTCAGGTGCTCCAGAAGAGTGATTTAGGGCTATCTCAATTTAGTGTGTTTTTTAATCTACTAAAAACAAATATTTTAGTTCTTACTTATTCATAACCGATTTATTATCCAAAGTTTTCCTTATATGTAGAACTACTCTCATTAAAAATAGGAAATGGACATAATTGGTCTAAAATTAATTATTAATAGTATTATTCAAAGAAAATACAGAGAAAATATTTCCTTATCATAATATCTTTTTGTACAAAATAAAAAAGAGTAAAATTTTACTTCAAACCGTTATAGGATATACATCATGGAACATTCAGCTATGGGTAATATCTCAGAATGGAACGAAGACTTGGCTTCTTCGCTGCTTCCAAATAACATCATATTGGCAATATATCTATTTCTCGGAGTTACCGGAAATGTGATAGTGATTATTGTGTACCGATTTAGAATGAAAAGTCAATCTGAAGACCGATACTTTATTCCTATACTTAGTTTCTATGACCTGTTTACATGTTCAGTTACTGCATCAATGGGAATAACGATAAACTTAAATTTTGTAACATTCACACAAAATGAACTCTGTAAAAGCATGTGGGTCGCAGCGGCATTCTTTACTTATTCGTCGGTTTTGACTTTGGCCGCAATATCAATTCAACGGTATTTGAAAGTCTGCCGACCAACGCAAAAACAGATGTCTTTAAAGTTGAAACGAATTGCTGTTTGTATTGCTATCATTATAGCTATTTTGTGTAGCGCACCAACTGCTCTTTTATATGGATCGGCTGAAATTTCAAATCAGAATGGAACCTTAATTGGTCGAAGATGCGGAAAGATCAGATATGGGAATAAGATTGTTTCGTTCTTGTACACTGTTGTAATAGGCATAATAGCTCTCTCCGTCATAATTACGCTTATTGTATTGTATACTAAAATTGGACTTAAGATATTTATACACGTCAAGAATATGAACAAATCTGGTACTTGTAAAAGACAAATAACATCAGACGAACGAAGTCAGGAATCAATAGAAATGGATACTGGCGAGAGCACAAAATCTACCCGGCCGATATCACCAATGAAGAACATTGAACAACGAAATCGGGCAATGATGAACAAATTCACTATGATGTTTATGATAATAACATTGGTATTTCTCGTTAGTTTCATTCCAAAAATTACTCTGATGGCCTTGGAAAGTTTGAATATAGATTTTTGACAAAATATGTCATACACAAAAAGATCAGTTCTGTTGTTTGTGTACAGATTGTATATTTTGAACAGTATAATTAATCCATATATCTATGCCTTCCTAGATGTTAAATTCAGAAACGAACTATTGCGCATGTTCGGGCTGAAAGCTGAATAAATCTAAAACTAGTATGAGGCGCTTTTCAATGCACGAGTTCAGCTTTAGAAAGCAAGGACTTTATAGAAATGAAAACATAGACTAAACATGTACAAACACTTCTTGTATATAATGTAAATAGTCTAAAAATTGTTTTAAACTAAATTTCTTGTAAATAGCCTTAGAAAGCAGTTTTATAGAACTTTTCATCATCTTCAGTGATTGTGTCATTCCAACAAATTCGTTGGTTTTCGTCCAATTCATATGATTAGTATTTCATAAGAACACTTGCTAATTGGTTTCGTTTAGATTCAAATAATGTTGCTAAATGCGGGTTGTTAGTAGCATATGTTTTTGAATGTTATGTAGTTTGTTTTTGTATAGACTATAATCTGTGTACCGGTTCTATCTTTGCCTTTTCGGACTTACGACATTCGTTTACCCAATTGATAAATGCATTTGATTCTATTTAATATATTCTTGTATCTGTTTCAATAAATTTGAAAATGCAAGCAAAACATTGATCTTTTATAGCGTATAAGACTTTGTATTTTATTAAACTATACACGTATTTATTTTTCACGCTGAAAACCATTAAAAAAGGGACAATCTATTGGGGGTATGGTTGTTGGTTGAGATCTACATTATTTTGGATGAAAATATATAAAAGGAACGAGGATATTCTAAAGGAGAATTCTAATTTCAAAGTCCAAAGCAAACACAAGACCAGCAATTAAACTAACAACCGAACTTACGAGACCAGTCTCAACTGCCTAATACATGCCGGAGAAGATCGCAATTTTCTTTAATTTGATTAAACAGACCATTCCTAAGACAAAGCTTAATGACGCCGAACCTTACTCTGAAATTTTAACATGTACCTGAGTTCACTCTTGTTTCGACTGGAGTTCGCGTTGTTGATTGATATTCAGTTATTTTGTGTTTCCGTGTTTTACATGTTCATGGTGTTGTCTGTTTTTGTCCCGTTCTTGTTGGTGTTTACTGGTTTTGTCTCTGCCCTTTCGGACTTTTGACATTCGGATACCCCATTGGTACCTCTGCTTCTTTCAAGGCAAAATGAATTTTGATACTTTACAAGTGACAAAAAACTTATAATATTAATATGAACTTTATTCATTTAATTATGCGAGCGCCGTGCATGAGCTGTAATGAAGAAATTCTGCCAGATTCACGTAGCAAGAGTCAGGCTCAAAATGTGATAACATCGTTCTGCTACTCATTCAAAGAGAAAATGGCTCAAAATACCATGCTTTTCTCATATTATTGGAACAAAACAGAAATAACAAAATGATTCACAAAATATTAAGACATGTAAGAGGTCAACCATGTTTTTTTACATAGGAGTTGAATCATCATTTCAGTATTACTATTGCTAAAATGCCGGTTTGTCTTTAAACATTAATACTTCCGTGTATCAGTTTCCTTCGAATCGTACGTATTTAACTTTTATGGCACTTTGTAAAACATTCGTGTAAATACTTGTTAATGGTTAAGATCATGTTCGTGAGAAAACCATGCAAAATCGTCCAATAGCCATGTTTTTTATTATTTTGTAAAAAGAATTGTGCAAATGAAAAACCACCCTATAAGACTTATTTGGGCAGTTTTTTCTTCTTTCAAAATTTAAGATGACCACCTTACAAGCCTTAATAGCTATGTATAACATTCACATAATTTATTGGTACATGTAATTTCAATAATATTTTCTAGGATAAATGGACATTTCTATTTTGATTTTGTCTATGTGTATGGAATAAAAAATGAAGCAATATTTAAAAAAAAAATTTGAAGCCCTGTAACGTGTAAGGAATGACCGAAAGGAAAGTTGCAGATATGTTTTTGTAGAGACTGTGTACATGTATCAGTCTGCTTGGAAATATCTTATTTATTGACAGTCCAACCTTTCATCCTCGAACAATAGGCGCTTAAAATTGATCATTTTCAAAATAAAGATATTCCCAGCATTCATCCTAATAATTGCAGGTTGTTGTCATCACTCAAGAAATTTTATGGAAGAGAGCATAATTATGCTTGTAGACAAATACGGGATTGATATCTCTCAGATGAGCGCATATGTTGGTTTGAGATAAAGTTTGGTAGTGTCATCCTTTCCGCATTTGACCAAATCTAAATCGATCTTTAGCAAAGTGACGGATGATCAATACAGGAAAGAACTTCTCACACTTCGGGAGCACCTGAGTTAAATGTTAAATGCAGTCTAGTTGCTATGTGTGTTTTTGTTTGTTACTTGGTTTGTTTCGTTTTGTTGCCCACCGATTTTGTGTTTGTCTTTTTGGAATAATGATGTTTGATTACACCTTTGCTTCTTAATCCTAAAATATATGTCATTTCTTACCCTTAAATTTTCCTTGTGTTGTGACCATCTGCTGTATCAAATGTTGTATATATTTTTTTTAATGTCAAACACAGACAGTTTTTAAACTTTTCCCTTAAAATGGGGAATAATGTCCAATTATCCAAACACGTCATTTTTCCCCATTTTCCTGGGGCTGTGGTTAAGTAAAAAAATCTCAGATTGATTTTTTGGTTTGTTTGTCCTTTTTGATATTGTTTCTGAATTTTTAAAAGATAAAGATAAACAATAATTACTATTATTATTAAAGTAAACTTGATCTGTAACTCATCATAGTAGACTCACATACCAAAAATCAGTTTATTACCTAAAAAACTGATTTTGTTACGAACGGACACACGAACAGACTGATTACGAAAGTTGCGGCGGGACCCTAGTTACACATGTAACCGACTTATGTTTTAAAATCAGAGTAAAATTGATATATTGGATATCATGATATTACCCTCGTCGAAATAATTTCCGATAATTAAAATATCTACTTGAAGAAGGAAGTTCTGGCGGCTATTGTCTGTTTCATTATTTTCTTCATTTATCAGTCACTTTCCAGCATCATCCATATTTCGGTCAAGATGCTGTGAAAATAAAATTTGAATATCTTATACATGCATAATATATAGGAGAATCGCATGACCCTAAAAGCTCGCGAAGATACCAAAATAAAATAGGGGAGTTTAATATGGGTCAATGGGGCGATTTTAATTAGGACGATTATTGTCTTTCCTGTCATTTTTCTTCGCGCCTGAAGGATTTTTTCGAAACCTTTCAACGAGTTTTCTTTCATCAAACGGTGGGTCTCGAGCAATTTGGTAGACTTTAGTTTAACAATCTTTGCTTCGCTCGCATATCAGATAGGTATATGTATTGTTGTTATATTAAGTAAGGTAAGAAATTAAATTATACTATATCCTACATCTCAAAATAGACACTCAACAAAACTCTTTTACACGTGTGATTACTTAAACTTTCAAATCGCCAACTTTCCAGTCTTGTGTAGCAAAATTCCCTTTGCTCAAGCATATAGAGTTTACGTATCACAACTGATTCCAGAGCATGTAGGACATGCATCGATGTCCTTGATAGAACCTAATGCTTGACATAAAATTTCTATTAGAGTGTTATGTTGCTCATCGATTGTTTTCTTCGCCTACGAAGTTTTGTGGTAGACATCATGAGCTCACAGACAAGTGTGATTTTCATTTCTCAGATGAGTCCAAATGCTAGCTTGTCGGAGGGTTTTGCTTTGTTTTCCTTAACAACAAATTTAACACGCTGAGTGGTAGCAACAAGACGGGTGTGTTGCAATAAGCAAGGACTGCTAATCTTTCCGGAACTCCTGAGTTCACTCTCGTTTAGACGTGATTTTGCTTTATTAATTGCTTCTCTGTTGTTTATATATATTTTTGTGCTGTCTGTTTCTTCGTGCTGTTCTTGTTTGTATACTAAGAAGTATATAGATTTCGTTTTTGCCCTTTCGGACTCTTTATATATGAATGGTACCTATTTGAGTAGAGCACCTCTGATGAGTCATGAATAGACGAAACGCACGTCAGGCGTAGCATAATTAATTATCTGGAACTTTGTTGTTATTTTTATTTTTAACACTCGTGAAGGTTAGCGCTGCTGGTGGAGTTTATATTCCCCAAGTTATCCTGCTCCGACATTATCACCTTTGTGTTGAAGAACACATCAAAGCTATAAATTATCCATTTTAAAATCGTCTGTTTCCAAAGGCGGTTGATCTTACTCATAATTTTGTAACCCGTTTCTATTTTTGTTTGTTTTATTGATATATGCTCTTCATAATCATTAAGTGTTTAGCTTTTTCACTATTTTGGGTAGAGCATCTTTGATGAGTCTTGAATAGACGAAGCGCGCGTCAGGCGTAGTAAAAAATTTTGTCTTGGACTTTGTTGTAATGTGCCCCTCTCAAGCAGCGCAATATCGGCAATGTCAGGGAGGCCAAAAGAATGATGAAGTGAGAAGTTGGACGGTGAAACAAGGCAAAGCAGAGGGATGGGTAACGTAGGACAATCTAGCCAACTGCAGAGGTTCGACCTGTCCGACACATACCGAGACCTGCAGCATAGTACTTAAAAGAGCAAGAAACGTGTATTTGTTCACACACGGTAACGGAAAGAAAATATTATGAATATGTTGAACGGCAATTATATAAACCCAAAGTGTGCGCATTTCAGCATTTTTTAGAAAATGAACAAGAAACGTGTGGTAACATGAACATAAAATGACGAAGTCACTTGAAATTTAAATAAATATTGGGACGGTCGAGCAGTCTAATTTACTGCGGAGGATTCGAGTGTGTCACGGTCGCTGCAAGCTGTCTTGCATTGGCCATAGATAAAGAATATACATGTACATTTGAGGGTATATTAGTAGATTAGTCATTTCTCATGTTGACTTAATAGTCTAAAGAGTGCAATTCTTGCAACTCCTCATGTAACAGGTATCAAGGCAAGAACAGTTTGATTATTTATATTGAATAAAAAAATATTAGATAGAATACAGAAGCCAGTGAAAATTGTATTAGATAAACAGAATATCCAAAATTCAAGAAAAAACTATTGTTTAAAAATTGTTCTCATAACTTCCTGAAGTTTACTTTTAATTTACACTATTGTTACATTTCCTGCTAAATGAATGCATGTTTCATCGTATAAACTGTTATTGAATCCTACACATTAATTCATTACTAAAAAATACTTTGTATAGGAAACATTCACGTGTTATTTCTAGTCATCTGTTTTCTCCCAAAATTGTCAAGAATTGTTGTGATATTGAATTTACCACTATTCACTACTTGATTTTCTTCTTAACATACTCATTGCTTCATTTCTGAACTTGACATCCAGGAAAGCATAAATGTACGGATTTGCCAGGCTATTCAAAATAAATACTCTGTAGAAAAACAACAAAGCAGATCTTTTGCCGTCCGACATATCTTCCCAAAATTTTGGATTTCGACTTTCTATGGCCATCAAAACTACCCTTGGGATAAAACTTATTAGAAACACAATTGTGATAATCATGAACATAATTGTAAATTTATGCATCATCGCCTTATTTTTATATTCGCCTTTCTTGAAAGATGCAGCAGGTCTGTCATTCTCTCTATGTTTGGTGGTTCTGTCATCTGGAATCGGATGTCCGGATTGCTGCATTTTCCTGACGTGGAAGAAAATTTTCAATCCTATTTTTGTGTAGAGGATGACAACTGTAAGAACCGATGTCAAAGCTAGTAATCCTATTGCACCGCTATAAATCAAAGAGCCAACTTTATTGCCATCTTTTATTTTGCCACACCTTCGTCCAACTAAAGTACCATTTCGACCAGAGATCTCTACCGACCCGTACAAAATAGAAGTGGGCGCTGCGAACATTATTGCGATAATTACCGATAAACAAACAGCCACCCGTTTTGGACCAAGAGACATTTGTTTTTCAATGGGCTTGCACACCTTCAAATATCTGTGAATAGATATGGTGGCAAGAAGCAACACCGACGTGTACGTAACAAAAGTGGCAATTACCCAGAGAGCTTTGCAAAGTCCATCGTTGGTAAACTCTGCCAGGTTCAGGTTAAATGTTATTCCCATTGAAGAGCTGAATACACAGGAAAGCAGATCAAATACGCTGAGTACGGGTATAAAGTAACGATCCTCTGATTGTTTCTTCATGCGGAACGTATAAACAAAAATAACAAACACATTTCCGGTCACTCCAAGAAAGAGATATATTGCTAATACAATGTTATTGGGTAGTAACGGCGAAGCTAACTCTTGGTTCCATTTTGAAATATTATACGCATTAGTTTGTTCCATAGTGCAGAGACACTTTTCGCCCGATGTCTATAGCTATTAGTGAAAGCATCGACAAGGAAATTTTAAACGGAACATTAATGACTTTGAGGAAAAGATTTTAACAATTAAAATGGACGGAAGAAAAGAGTCTGATATTATTGACCATTGAAATGGACGGATTTCCTTTTTCAATTAGCAATTCTTTAGTTTAAATGTGATTTGTTTCCTGTACCAGTTTTAGGATCTCTTATTAACGACAAACGTGATAACAAGATAACTTTGAAAATTTAATTATAATATTGTCATTGCTTGTGCATATGAAAAGCATGCTTTTTTTCTTTGCAATCAACCTTTAAAAAATACAAAAAATAATATAAAAAGCACTTGCTTCTGAATAATAATGCAAAAATTACTTTGCCACTTATGCAATACTAAATTTCAGTCATTTTTTTACATGCAAAATTCATTAAATATATATTTATTAATACGATATTTATTTAGGAATATCCTTTTTATATTAGTTGTAGTGTGTGAGCAGCTTGTTTTTGTTTTTATGTTGGAGTGCATTTTGACGTTATGTGACGGACATTTTTCCCGCAAGGTAACGCATGCCCATGTTAGGGTATTCAACAAGTCAATAATAAACAGTAGTACAGTATTTGTGAGACACACCTTAAATCGGTACTTGATATATAAGGTTGCATACCAATAATTGAATTTAATAGATCAGACTGGGAATGAATAAGACATGTTGTGATATACATGTTTGTAAAACTGTATGATGACAGACGGAAGACATTTACCAAGTTTGCCTTTCATCTTCGAAGATGAGATAAAAATGATATCAAAATACCAATTACTATTGTAATAGAAATTAATACAGAAAAAGGTCATCTTCTTCCGGTATCATAATCAAACTTAGCTGAAAATTTTAGAAAGACGATCATGGTATATTGAACTATTTTAAATTTTGCTACATATACATGTAATAAGTTTTATATTCAAGCGCTGGTTTCATTTTTATTTCTTTTTTACATATTTGGGAACAACATCTACAAGACCCTATTTGAGTAAATTGTTTAATTCTTTGTTGCAGCTTTGATGTCTGTTTGCATAATAATGTTTCTCGTTCAAAAGTCGAATGCACTTAATTGCAACAAAACACGCAGTGTGAGTATATGTGTAAAGGGTTGAGATCACAATGGAAAAGGAAGGTTGGTACAGTAAAACTGGACCATTACACAAACCACTTCATTCGATGCACCTTTGCCAAGTCAGTACCTTTACTTGGCCGTCATTTTCTCTAGTATATACCATATAAATACCTTGCACCTCTATTTTTGACATTTCAGACTTTTTATTCCCCCTCCGTACTTTTATTGCTATGTATATTTAACATAAATACATTAAAGGTTGTACCGTCCTTCGTTTGTAATTTTCAAACCACCTGAACTAATCAAATGACTAGAGCGATTTATTTCAAAGTATCTAATGAAGAATACAAGTAAAAGAAGGGATATATTATTTGTTGTTTGAAAAATGTGTGATGATTTTATTCTAAATAGATTAGTTGCATCATCATGATCATGGAACAATCAAATTGGGGTTTCATATATATAGATCCATGGTTTCAAGACAAAAAAATAGGTGTCCTGATTTTCTACATATGACATCATCCTGTCATTTTCAAAGGAGTAGAGCCACGAATGCCTCAAATCGGCCCTGTATTTTTACTAATTTTTAAACTACTTCGACTCTTCGTTAATTTACCTAAAATGAGTTAAGACATAACTGAACTTTTCATATATGTAAGATTTAACAAAGTATCTACATCACAGGTCTAGCCTTGGCATTTCAAACACGCCATAAATTATAAAATTCTTAGTTTTTCGCCTATTTTCACTGTTTTCTCATCGTATTTTGTCAAAAATAGTATTGGCCACATTCGTCGACCATCGTAATTTTTTGATTATCATTCTATAACATAAAAATACACATTTCTATCACAAAATAATTTCGGTCGACGCGTGTGGCCATTTTCGTTTTCACCGATTTATACATGAAAATCAATGAAAAATATCAAAAATGAGATTTTGTACAAAATAGACTGATTTTTAGCCTACTGCTACTGTCCTCCTTGTTGATAAACAATCAAACCAAAAGATATTGCAATTTATAAAATATGAAGTCTAATGAACATCAAGGGAGCAATTACAAGGAAGTATATCAAGGTTGAATTTTTGGGCCGATTTTGGGCTGTCGTGGCTCTACTCCTTTCACAATCGTCTCTCCCCATTCAAATGAAATCAACTAAATCTATAGAAATTAACCAATTTGTGTCTTTTTGATTAGGCAAACGTACAGATTAAACTGATAGCATACTCTCTATAGACTTAAATATTTGGTAATATCATGCTGTACATACATTTTGACATAACCCTTGTCGGAATAATTTCTGATTATTAAAATATTCAATTGGAGAAGGAAGTAATGATTAAAATTCTGACGGCTTTTGTCTGTATTATTATTTTCTTCATTTATCAGTCAGTATCTAGAGAATAATATTTCGGTCAGAATGATGGGAAAATGATCTACATTTTATAATTGGACACATATGTTATCCTCGCATATATATAAAAATCCGAAATGAACAAAAAAATAATATGCAGTATGGTTTTCAGGGCTGTACAAGACATGCCGGAAAGTCTGCACAGAACTTATTTGCCCACAGAGTATCAAGAGTTGCCCACAGAGTATCAAGAGTTGCCCACAGAGTATCCAGAGTTGCCCACAGAGTATCAAGAGTTGTCCACAGAGTATCAAGAGTTGTCCACAGAGTATCCAGAGTTGCCCACAGAGTATCAAAAGTTGCCCACAGAGTATCCAGAGTTGCCAACAGAGTATCAAGAGTTACCAACAGAGTATCAAGAGTTACCAACAGAGTATCAAGAGTTGCCCACAGAGTATCAAGAGTTGCCAACAGAGTATCGAGAGTTGCCCACAGAGTATCAAGAGTTGCCCACAGAGTATCAAAAGTTACCCACAGAGTATCAAGAGTTACCCACAGAGTATCAAGAGTTACCCACAGAGTATCCAGAGTTGCCCACAGAGTATCCAGAGTTGCCCACAGAGTATCAAGAGTTGCCCACAGAGTATCCAGAGTTGCCCACAGAGTATCAAGAATTACCCACAGAGTATCAAGAGTTGCCCACAGAGTATCAACAGTTGTCCACATAGTATCCAGAGTTGCCCAGAGTATCAAGAGTTGCCCACAGAGTATCCAGAGTTGCCAACAGAGTATAAAGAGTTACCCACAGAGTATCAAGAGTTGCCCACAGAGTATCAAGAGTTGCCCACAGAGTATCCAGAGTTGCCCACAGAGTATCCAGAGTAACCCACAGAGTATCAAGAGTTGCCCAGAGTATCAAGAGTTGCCCAGAGTATCCAGAGTTGCCCACAGAGTATCCAGAGTTACTCACAGAGTATCAAGAGTTGCCCACAGAGTATCCAGAGTTGCCCACAGAGTATCCAAAGTTGCCAACAGAGTATCAAGAGTTACCCACAGAGTATCAAGAGTTGCCCACAGAGTATCAAGAGTTGCCCACAGAGTATCCAGAGTTGCCCACAGAGTATCCAGAGTTACCCACAGAGTATCCAGAGTTGCCAACAGAGTATCAAGAGTTACAAACAGAGTATCAAGAGTTACCCACATAGTATCAAGAGTTGCCCTCAGAGTATCAAGAGTTGCCCACAGAGTATCCAGAGTTGCCCACAGAGTATCAAGAGTTGCCCACAGAGTATCAAAAGTTACCCACAGAGTATCAAGAGTTACCCACAGAGTATCAAGAGTTACCCACAGAGTATCCAGAGTTGCCCGCAGAGTATCCAGAGTTGCCCACAGAGTATCATGAGTTGCCCACAGAGTATCCAGAGTTGCCCACAGAGTATCAAGAGTTGTCCACAGAGTATCAAGAGTTGTCCACAGAGTATCCAGAGTTGCCCACAGAGTATCAAAAGTTGCCCACAGAGTATCCAGAGTTGCCAACAGAGTATCAAGAGTTACCAACAGAGTATCAAGAGTTACCAACAGAGTATCAAGAGTTGCCCACAGAGTATCCAGAGTTGCCCACAGAGTTTCCAGAGTTGCCAACAGAGTATCAAGAGTTACCCACAGAGTATCAAGAGTTGCCCACAGAGTATCATGAGTTGCCCACAGAATATCCAGAGTTACCCACAGAGTATCAAGAGTTGCCCACAGTGTATCCAGAGTTGCCCACAGAGTCCAATGATGTAAGGTATATGTAATGGAAGATTAGATTACATTGTAGTTATTGCTACACTCTCATGCAGCACGATTTCTGCTGTATCAGGGATATGAAAAAGGTAACAATATGAACATGAAAATTAATGATGATTATGTGAAAAGGGTGATATGGAAGGCCAATAGGGGAAACGAGTTGTAACTGCCCTTGGAACAAGAACAGATTATACTTTATTGCATAATAATTGCATAATAAAGCCCCAAAGAGGTTAAGCAAATACAAACATACATGTAAAAAACATACAAAACAATGAACATGTAAACAACATACAAAAACAATAAACATGTAACTCTACATACGAAGACATTATAGTATTTACAAATATGTATGACTTTGACCAATGTGGATCTCATTGTCGCAACTCAAATCATTGTTTTATAAAATCAACAACAGATCCCCAGCCTGTTGATTCGGAAAAAAAAACGAAGTCGGCTCGTTAAACAGAAAGTAGATGAGCGACAGATCTGAAAATGAATCTCACCATATGGGACCCCTACCTGAAGCTGCATATTAAATATCGTAAGCCTATGATAAAAAAGTTGCTGAATAAACACTGTTACAAATACAAATGACAACAAAGTTCAATAAATTTTGCTACGCCTGACGCGCGTTTCGTCTATTCAAGACTTATCAGATGCGCTCTACCAAAAATATTGAAAATGCCAAACACTATATGAATATGAAGAGCATAGAACAATAAAACCAAAAATACCTAACTGGGGAACCAAATTATTACTAAGATAAAAAAGAGTGTGACGGACGGACGGACGCCGGCATTTCTATGTCCCGCTCCGCGTACGTTGCGGCGGAGGACCAAAAAGAGGATGGGTACATGTAAGGTCGGGTATTTAAATCTACTGCAAAGGTACTCGTGCATATACAAAAGCCTTCAGCATTGTTTCTAACGTGCAAGAAACAAAGCAAATTAAAAAAGAGGGAATGCTAAAGTCGCAGAATTCAGTCTACTGACGTGCTGTTAAAATTGTATTCTCGATAGCCGTGCAACTTTTATTACTTTGGACAATGAACCAGATATAATAGTTCTGAAACTTTCAGGACGGTCAGGAGTTGTCAAGAGCTGTCAGGGCTTAGAACTGTCAGGGCGCAGAACAGGTTGGAGCTGTCAGGGAGTAAGACAGCTTATAACTGCCAGGGCTAAGAACAGTTCTAATTATGGGGAGAAATGTCCAGACCTGTTCTATGACAGGACAAAGCTTGTCATAAACTGTCATAGAATTGTTAGAAAAACAGAATTAGAACAGATTCCTGACAGTTTCTGATAGTTGTAAAGAAATGTTAGAACTGGCCTCAACTGCATAGTGGTATGCAAAACAAATCATTTCAGTACATATAAACCTCTCCAATCAACAACGGGTCTTACTCTTATATGGTTTAAGTCCGGCATGATGTAGTTTTAACATACCAGATGCATATTTGCAGATTATGTGGACACGACAAATTTTTTAAGAGTGTGGTAATGGCAGGCAATGGGGCCCTGCTACACACGAAGCAGTGTTCGATATCGAGCGATGCATGTAGTAGCCACATTAATCTACCTTCTGCTAAGAAAATTGAATTGGTTGAAGAAAAGTTAATCTTAAATGCAAGTGAATAAGGGAGTATTGGGTATCGGTGAGAAATAAGCCTATATGATCCACTCACTGCGCTCCACAAATAAGATTATTACGTGCATAAATCATTGCAGTCTACATACACTTTTTCTTACTGTGGTAATCTGTCAGTCTTTCTACATAATTATATGATAAGACCTGACAGCCTCAGCTTAGTCCTGCAGCTAGCTTTTTATCCATCGAGGCAGCTCTGTTTAAAAAAAGACGAATGAAATTGTGATCCGATATGTTTGGGATCCTATGTGGTTTACGGTGTTGCAATTGTGTTTATTTTTTTTTCCATCTTGAAGAAAATTATTACAGATGGACTCAGCTAATGCCACACAACCTATATAGATCAACCGAAATTACAAAACCCACCATGGAAAACATCCAGCAGCATTTTTAAAAAGTGATCAGTGGTATTATAATAAAAGTACTAACATCATCAAAGAATTAATGACCTCTTTGGTGAAATTGAAAAATTATCCTAAATTTAAAACGACTCGTTACGATATGAAAGTAATTCTGAAATGTTGAGGTTTTGAAAGAAGCAAAGGCACCAATTGGGCAACCAAATGCCATAAGTGCGAAAGGACATACATAAAGCCAGTCAACACCAACAAGAGCAGAACGAAAAAAAAAAATGACAACATAATACATAAAAATACAAAAAACAACTGAATAGCTATCAACAACCCAAACTCAGGTCTTATCGAGAGTGAACTGAGTGATCCGGAAGAGTAGGCCGTTCCTGTTTGATATAACACACCCGTCACCCTGGCAAACGTCAATTCAGTGTGTCAAATTCGATACGCAATCCTATGACAAAACACCATCTGCACTCATCTGAGGGATTGAGGTTTTGAACGAGCCTTTTTGGCCCAACCTTCCCCCTTTGCTTCATTTTAAAAAAGTACACAAGTATAAAAATAGATTTACAGTGCCACTGTCTTATGAAATTCATATGTATTGCGTTAGACTTAGGTCGACTGATTTTATCAATGGATAGAAAACAATAATGTAAGTTGTGAACTAATAATTACATGTATGTGTTTGATAAATGCAAATCACATCAGTAACAAGATTGATAGAAACAGTTTTTCCCATCTTTTGAATCTAAATAACACTTCTGAGATTAAAGTGTAAAGTAAAACGATAATGAATAATTTTATCTTTTGTTTTCTTTATCATATACTAAACACTGTAAACAAAATGATTTGTATGCAACACAAATTAAACATTATATTGATCATTTGTCAGATAAACGATTATCGAGTAAATATATAGCTTCTCCTTTCAGAATTGAATTAATGATATTGCCACCTCGAGGTATCCTAAGTCTTGCGTGTTAAAACAAATCGTATCATCTTGACCTCACACATAGAGCATTGTACTAGTACTTAAATGTAACTCTTTGTTTTTTTATAATTATAAGAAACAGTAGTACAAACCCGTCATTGATACTTGAAGAGTTTGACCAGCACGTGTAACATGCTTTTGGGTGGAAGTAGCGTGCCCGTTCAAGAAGAAAATGTGCTCCATAATTTCGCTTCTCAAGACGCTGTCCACGGTTCCACCAAGAGTACATAACATGCATATGAAAAATATCACAATAATCTAATTGATGCTTCCGAAAAATCTTTCTCAACAATTTTGCAATCATGGAGTGCAGTTTTGTATTGAACACAGTCAATATGATTAAAATTAAATCCACCATTGGACCGTTTTTACTTTCTTTCACGAAATCTTGAAGCAATATTGTTTTTTTTTTTCATCCCAACCCAATTCTCCGCCTCCTAGAGTGTTTGGATTGAATCACTACAATTTTCGACAAATAAGGGTTGTAAAACCGGGTAAGTGGGGTCCACTCGGGTAAGTACTCCTACTACATGTATGTAGTGTGACCTTTTAGGTAATGGTTGTTCATTTTGAGTCACTAAAGGTAAGGGTTTGAGTTTCCGAAGATTTCGTCACTTTCTTGGTGCATTGGCCTATGGTGCGTTGAGTGTGCATTGGCCTATCTTGTAAGTTTGATTCATTTTCTTTTTGGTAGTGATCGTACAATGACACCTTTACATTTGTGTAGCATGATAAAAATGGGTCTGTGCTATACGAAATGCCGGTAGTGTCATTAGTTCTTTTACATTTCTTAATTGTATAGTCTCCTGTTGACATTTCTCAGTTTCAAGATGGCATTTTTCAGTTCCAAGATGGCATTTCTCAGTTTCAAGATGGCATTTCTCAGTTTCAAGTTGGCATTTCTCAGTTCCAACTTGGAACTTTTTCCTGATTAGGACTGAAATACTGTCGAATGGACAGTAAACAAACAGTAATCAATCAATCAATCCATCAATAAACATGTATTTAGGAACTCAGAATAAGCGTGGGCTCGCAATGTCATTAATCATAAGACTTTTTTTGTATAATATCATAGACACGGTAAATTCTGATACAAAATTGCATACTTCTTCAATGTCAGATGAACTTACGTACAACTAATTAATATTATTCGAGGATGATACTTTAGATGATACTTTATTATTTGACTGCTTTTTCACATGTTTGCTAAACTATATACATATAGGATTATTTTCCTATGAGTTATTTTTTGGGCGTTTACTTTCACGTAAGACAGTTAGAGAAAAAGGTTTCACAACTACAAGTGACGCGATACGGATTTTTTATCACACTCGTTAGATATTTGTCAAAGGAAACTCGCAAATGCTCGTTTCCTAATTTGACAAATATCTTACTCGATGTGATAAAAATCCGTATCTCATCACTTATTGTTGTGAAACCTGTATTAGTATACTTGTTGTATGTAATATTAGCTGATTCGTGCCGAAATTTCTACATTTGTACTCCTTACCTATACTCTAGACGGTTAGATTAATAGATATGAATACCCCATCTGAGACATCAACCCGTTTACAAGAATCCTCGCAATCTCTCTTCTAACGAAGATTTTTTTACTAAATTACGGGTGCATTTTAATACATTTAAACTGAGTTCGAGAATTTTAGTTTTATACAAAAATCAAAGATGACTGACATGACTGAGAGAAAAAAGTCATTACCAGTCGTTTTGATTATTCTATGTACAACATATTCGACTACATCCACTACATTTATTTTGATTCGGTTCTTGATTAGCCTACGCAGACATTTCCGTTAGGACTAAACCATTAATTCGGGGATAGTCGCAGTTCCCGGGATAGCCGAATGTAGGCTGCGACTATCCCCGATTTCGGGGATAGTCGCAGTTCGGGGATAGTAGTATAACACACGTCAAACTTACAAGGTACTGCAAATGTAAACATTGTAGTATTTTCTTAACATCTTCCACCAGAAATAAAAACTCATTATTTACTGCTTGACTTTCTCCTGAAAAATATCTGATTTCTTTGATACTGTACTTCAAAGATAATTGTAAACTTTGAAGAAAATGAAAGTATCATTCTTAGATGTGATTGTTATTGCACGTTATTGGAAACTTGATTGAAGTCTTTTTCTTCTTTTGTTTCACTCCAGAACAATACTTTTAAAATGAGATCTATTTGATGCTTATCTTGGTTCATTAAATGGTTCAATACAGAATGTAAGTATTTTTATGTACAATTTCGTTTTGCAATGAACTATTATAATTCATAGATCCGATAATATTTTTATCCTCCAATCAGAACGCTCCATTTCAATTAGTAATTTTGTAAACAAAGTGTCCGCCATCTTTGTCCCACAAACAAACGTATTTCATCAATTGTGGGAATTATCGTTTTGATGCAATATGGTTCTTAGATGTGCATTGGGAACATGTAATTCGGATGAGAGGTACCCAGAGAGAATGCAGGGCTACAAATTTATTCCCTTTCCGAAACCTAAAAGAGATTTGGAGAAATGTTTGGTAGTACTCCACAATTAATTTATTTAGCTCATTTTTGCATGTGCTCGATGTTGACTATTTTGTCCCCGGTTCTTGTAATCGCTTAAACTGCTATTTGCACTTTAAACTAGGTGGTGTTCCAAACTCAGGGCATGTTTAGTTGCGTTTAGTGCCGTATTTGGTTTCTTTGTTGTACTCGTTGCCCCTAGCAACTCTTAACATTTGTCAAAAATTTGGGGACAAAAATACGCAAAAATCGGGGTTTTGTCCTTTTTTTGAACGTTGCCAGTAGTCGAGCTTTCGGTTCAGGTGAAACGTAACATGTATGAAATGAAAGCCCGAAAACAGTCCTTTCTTTTAAGACCAAATAAACCTATCCGACTTCTGCTCTTTTTTCCGCTAAAATTGTTCAAACTTAAAAATCTAAAAATAGCACATTTAAATTTAAGCCCATCCGCTGGTCACCATGCACAGCCGGAAGCGACGCTTTATGATCATCGGTATTGATATTTTCGAAATTATTCTTTAAAACAATAACCGAAGATCGTAATTTTTATATAACGGGTCCAGATTTTTTATTTGTCTTGTTTTAAGACCAAAACGAATCAATATTTTTATTTAACAAAAAAGTTCACAGGGGCCACATACGAAAACAATGCTGTGAAAAAATCCTAATTGTGGAGTACTACCTTTACGTTGGATAAAGGCGTGTGGAAGGCCGCATGATCAACTCAATGTAAACAGAATAAATAAACACAAAGCCGTTTGTTCAAAGGTACGATCTACAAAATTAATTTATTAAAAATACTTTATCAAAATATTTAAAATTTAAAAGTTTCTTACTTTATCGCTGAAATCTTTATTGTACAAATTGTGTACGGCCGGCCCAGGTACAGACTGTGGCAGTATGTTGTATGATGTACATTATTTAAAGGATGTTAACATTTGCAAAACAAAGCTGGCAAATTGAAATTCATAATTTTCTCTTCCCGAGTACTGTTTAAATGTTATATTTGAAAAATAAATAACAACTGTGTGTACAGTACAATACATAGTTTATCAATACATATACATGCACTGGTAAGTGTACAAATGTATCCATGTACATGCTCTGGTACATGTACATTGGTATATTTTGGAAGTACAAAATTGTATGTACACTAGTTTATAATAAATATTATATTTCCAGCATTTTGTCGGTGAGAATGGCCCTACTGAACAATACCCTGACCCTGTGCAAGCAGATGGTTCTGCTGTGAAACCAAGCAGGAAACGAAAGCTAAGAGGGAGTCCAACCAAGGGCAAAAGAAGGAAGACTAATTTGTTGTAAGTTTTATATTTTTTTGTTATCCGGTTACTTGTAATAAATAAGTTTAATAAATTATATTTTGTCCACCTACAAGTGTACATGTACAGTGATAGCAATATTGGCTATTTCTTGCTGTCTGTCAAAAGCTCTTAAGAGCTTATGTTGATTGTTGACTTTGTACATAATCACTTAATATGTGATTTGTTCTCACCGACGTTAAATAAATCTAACCTTTTTTCTAATACTACACATGTAGTGGAATGATATCTTACAAGTACATTTGTACAAGTGTGTGTATAGGGTTAATTTTCTAAAAATTATTACATACATGTGCTGCACAACAAATGTACCCAGTTAAATACAACATGTCTTTTGTTTTAGCAATGAAGATCACGGAGAAGATGAATGTATGGCAGTTAATTTGGACATTGAACTTGACAGAAATAAATCTACACAAACTGATGAACCATGTAAGTTTATTGTGATCAACAGTGTACATATGTACATGATGTATGTAACTCATTTTAGTTTAGCTCGACTTATTCCTTTTATTGTCAAGAAACGGCTTTGCTAAATCCTGAAAAAATGAAAAAAGTTTATTCAGCATTTCATTCATAAATGGTAAGCTTGGCAGCACACGTTCAGTATGAAGATCGCACTGAGTAAACACAATGAATTCACAGAAATCACAGCCTGTGATCATAAGTTGCCCTTGTATTTGGGCATAATATTCATGGTCTGTTTTAAGTTTACATTGACCATCAATATTTTCTAAATAAAAATCATTGACTGTTTCACATGCTTCAACAATTTTCATATTTCTAGCTGTGAATGGACACTTAATCTCTATAATGCCACTTTTTCCATTGTCACAAACAATGCCATCTGGGGTTGCACCTAAAAACATAAATTGTTTATTTATAACAAGTCCACATTCATGAAAATGTCTGTTGTTGAATAATTGGAGGTATTTTGCTTTAGCAGTGTTTTCATGTCTTTTTCCATAGTCCAAGGCAGGTGCACTTATTTGTTTACTACAGAATAGGTTTGTCAAAAACTTTTCTGATGGCACTGATTTCCTTTTTAAAACTTTGCCAAAGTTTGAGGCTGTTAATCTGTTTTTTCTTGCCTCGAACCACTCACTACAATTGGATTGTTGTCGAGTATTTTTCTCCAATGCATTATTGTCAAAATCATCATAATCATTATTTAATGATATAAACTCTTGGGGAATGTTCACGGGGGACATGTTAACCACTGATGTATTTCCACATCCAACGGACTCTGCCATTTTTACTTTTTTAAGGTTTCTGGTCTGAAAAATAGAAAAAAATGAATGTTAATGCACATGCACTTTTGCCATTTTTTATATCACATGATCATTTTGTTTTATATACATGTACATACAGTGTAATCATACATTTACTCTTAATCAACCTTCTTTTTATTTGTAGGGGTTTCTTCTCTGGACTTGCTGGCTTCAAGTGTACAATGCCATGAGTTGCAAAATGAACTTGAAATAAAATGTAAAGAAATTGAGAGTCTCAATAATACTATAGACATTTTGCAGAGAGAAAATATGTCACTTAAGGAGCAGTTAGTAGAAAGATGTCGATTTGGTGTGGAATCTGTTAGAGTTAAAGAGGAAAAGATAAAGGGGCTTTTCAAATATTACACAGCTCTAACATATGTCCGATTGTTAGGATTGTTGTCATTTTTACTTCCACCCAACTTTTCACTCAACTATGAAAAAGGCAGAACAGATTTAAAGAAGTTGGCACAAGAGGATTGTCTATTTCTTGTTTTAGCTCGTTTACGTCGCAATGAGATTTGAAATAAGCGTACAATCAGCCAGCAGCTTATTCAATACTTGGATAGATCATATGTACTTTAAGTTTGGTCAATTATCCATTTGGCCATCCAGAGATGTAATTATTGACAACATGCCAAAAGAATTTAAAAATGATTTTCCAAATAATTTAGTTATCATTGATGGTACTGAATTTAAGACTCAATCCCCATGTGCTCTTGGAATTCAAAGTCAGCTATACAGTGACTACAAGTCAAGTACTACCTTAAAAGCCCTAATTGGTTGTGACCCTAGTGGATCTGTGATTTTTATTTCTGAATTGTTTACAGGTTCTATATCGGACAAAGCCATAACCGAACAGAGTGGATTTTATGAACTCTTAACACTTTTGAAAGAAAACAATATTATTAATGAGGGTGATGCAGTTATGGCAGACAAGGGTTTTACCATTGAAAAGGAGTTAAAAAATATAGGTTTAAAACTTAATATCCCACCATTTTCTGCTAGTGGTGCTCAGATGTCTGCAGCTGACACAAGACAGACTCTCAAAATAGCAAAGCACCGTGTGCATATTGAGAGATTAATTGCCAAAGTTAAAACATTTCAGATTTTATCCGGTGTGATTCCTACCAATTTATTCCAGAGTATTAATAAGATTTGGTCTGTTTGTTCTTACATGACATTATTTCAAGACAAGTTTGTCACAGATAAATCAGTGGACGAATAAATAAAGTACTTATTAAAACAATTTTAATAACAAAACCATGATACAAGTCCATTTATTCAATGATAAAAAAGATTATATATTAGAAATAATGAGATATGGAATAAATGTATTGTACATGTCCTTAATCAGTATACCTGGTATGACAAAAATGATCCTATCTGGACATTTCCAACAGGAGTGTGTTGCATTGGCATATTGCTGGAAAGCATGTATTGCAGAGGTGTCCCATCTAGATCCTTTAATACCTGGATATCTCGCTCTGTTATAGCTGGCAACCTGGCAAAAAGATTTTACAATAAAATACAACAGTACACAATATATGTACATAAGGTCCAATGTAATTATTTACCAAAGCTTGCAAGAAATTAACAAAATTATTCGATTATGTTTAAAAGTTTTGAGGAGTTACATGTACATTGTATATCGAATTATCACCAACATTTGAAGTGAGCAAAAAACACTGGATGGTGAGTAACCAAAATTAATTGTAAAGTTACTTTTTTGTAACTGAAAAATATGCATTGGTTTTAAATTTACTAAATTTTAATATTCATTGGAGCAAAAACCCTATATAAAAATGAATGAATTGTAATTACATCAATTAACATTGTACAAAAAAGGTTACCTTTCTTCAGGGTCAAAATGGCATAGTACTGGACGCCTCTTTCTGTTTTCAACCGGCCTGGCAACAACTAAATGATTTAAAGGAACAGGATTTATTTTTGTTCCTCTGGGAACATGCCATTGTTGTGGGATGCTGGTACAACTCTGTTGGTCAGGCACTCTAGAAAAGTTGTGCAACTTTAAACCCTGTAGAGATTTTAGTAAACCCACTATGTGTGAGCAATGTCCGTTCAGTCAGAAAAAAATTGATATAAATGTATAAAAAAGAGGTGAATAAATCAAAGAATTTATCATAGATCTGAAATAATCAATATCTATGAATTTATAATGTCCTCTTCAGATAAATAAAAGGTAAAAAAAATATTTCTATCGAGCTATACATATGGACAAAAAAGGCTTAGTGTTTTGTGTTTTTTAGTATATAGATCTCTGATCATCTCCGTCAATAATGTTGCATTAAAAATTTCCATTTTTACATCTGCCCAGTTAGCACAAAAATGTTATTATAATATCAAATAAATATTTTCACTTTTGTCAGAATGATGTTAGAAAAAACATTTTTATGACGTTTAAGTGTATGGTTGGGATTATATCAGTATAATGTTTTTTTCAAACATTTCAAAAAACATTTTTATGACATTTTCAGAAAACATTTTTTTGACGTTTTTTCTGATATTGTTTGGATGCAAAAATTATTATGTTTTTTTTTAAATGTTTATCTGATGTTTAATATATTGTTTTGTTTATGTCAACAAAATATAACTTTCTAACATTTGAAGAAACCATTCTGAGATATTCTTATAACCATGTTCATGATATTTTCTCTGATGTTAGATTGATGTTATGATACAATGTTTTTTAAAAACATTTTCATGACATTTTCTCTGATGTTATATTGATGATATGACAGAATGTTTTTTAGAAAACATTTTTCAAATGTTTCAACTCATAGTAAGAAAATGTTTTATGGAAACATTATATCAACATAATGATAAAATATTTTGTGGATGATTAAATGAAAATGTTTTCATGACATTTTTTGATATGTGTAATTGATGTTTTTGTTAAACATTTGTTTAACATTGAGCTAAAACGTGTTTTAAAAGCATCCAGTTGACATTTTCAATTTTTTTTCAGGCTGTATATATCCGTCGTTTGCCCTTAATACGCCATTATTAATATTCTTAGATGTAATAAGAATGCCTTCTTGTTGATCATTCCTTTTTCTGTGTAGTCCTTTTTTTACTTTGGTTCTATTAACCTTTTGGCTAGATACTCTATTGCGAATCCTTAATAATCAAAACATGTGTCGGTATGAATTTTGTTGAGATCGATTACCTAAAAAATCCATTTTCTTTAGAATTTGATACATTAAAATAAACTAGATACAACTGTTGTTTAACTTATAATTCCGTAATAGTTAAAAAAAATCACACAAAACGAAACGGTCAGGTCCAAAGCATGTACATGTAAGTTCACTATGTATTTCGTTCATTATGTCCATTTCTTGTAAGTTCATCATCCCAGAATCATCAGTCTTCAGTCTCGTATATCTTGTTCCTTTTCCGCCTTCTGTAAAACATAAAGAAGAAATCAACAATCGGCAAACTAATTTTCCTTCTTTCAACGCAACATAGTGGTCAATAATATGTTATAATTGTCATGCAATATTTGATATAGAAATTCTGACGAAAACTTGTTTCATGTATACAAGAATGTTTTAATTTTTTATTAATAAAATATGTGTTGGTATGTGTCATTTATTTATAAAAGATAATTTAAAAAATATCAGTATAACTTACATTTGATAACAGCATCATAAAAAGCCGTCTTTGAGTTTTTTTCTTTATGATCCTACATCTGCTTCTTCTTACTATACACAGTGTTGGATAGTTTCACCTTCTTACAAATCCCACTGTAAAACAAAATTAATTTGATAACCCCTTTAAACGGATAGGACCTACGATTTTGACTTTTTTTGTCAAATTGAGTTTTTGCATAGAAAGTTGATGTAATCCAATTAAAATACAATAAATAAACGTTTTCAGCTTTAACATTGTCATAAAATGATAATTTAGACCGTATTTTTAATTGAAATCAGTGGTTTTTTATTTTTGTCTGCCAGACAAAATATGGACGCTAATCTCCTCCCATATTCATATATTCATAAAGTCGCGCATGCTCAGTTACTGTTGTTTAGAGAAAAAATGTCGGACGATTCAAAACCAACGCGAGGAAGAAAGCGAATGTTGACGGATTCTGGTAGAAAACGGAATAGAAAAGAAGTTCAAGCCAGTTACCAAAAAGCAAGGATCAACATTGGACAGGAGATTGATCGTTGGAACGAATTGAAAGACGCCCTTCGCCTGCAAAGCCACGGCGAAGTTGCGAAAGTTTTGCTTGACAGGTATTTCTTAGCAAAAAGTTGTTTTCGTGGTTCGTTTAGTCAAAGTAGTTACTCTTTTGGGTATTTTATGATTATATGATTATTTCCTTTTGTTCTATTTGTTCATTTAAGCTCGTATGTCCTAAAAAATATGTGTAATAGTTAAAATACAGCGATTCGATTGTTTTGTAAACATGCATTGATTTAAAGAGGCCCTCATAGGGGGACTCAAAGGATTTATTTATATTTCGTGTTTTTGGTAGCCTAAAGACTGTTTTTATCACATTTTTATACTTTTAATAAATTATTTAAATGTATATTAATAATTTTCAACAACAATAAATAAATAAATCTTCTGTCCAACTTGATTTTTTTTTAGATATGAACAAGTAGAAAGGCCAAGTCAATTTCAAACATCTAATTGCATTGAACTTACTCCTACACCAAGGAAAAGACTTGCCTCTGGTCCTGCCATTGCCTTAACATCCACGCCAGGTCCTTTGATCAACACCCCCAAAACATTTGTAGATGTTTCAAGGATACACGTGCCATCGTCAGATAGCGAGCCTGGGAATGTGTAGGTTTCTTACATTAAGTATTGATAAAAATAAATATAATGTATATTATATTTATTTTATCTATATATGAAATCCGAGAACCATATGCAATTTTTAAAAAATCTACAATAAAGATCATAGTGAAATGTTTATTTCACATTAAAACAATGTTGTCCATATGTACATGTATCAAAAACAGACAGTAAAACATTGGACATTACTACACATGACGATGTATATATAACTTTCAGAAGTATACCCTTAATATATGGATAATCAACATAGTTTGTCCCTTACAACTATAAATGTTCTATTATTGAATTGAATAATCAATGATAATATTGACATAATAAAATATTTATGGTACATATAGTGTGAAAATTAATATAAAATTGAATTTAGCACGGAACAGACTACCTGCTACTGGGAAATATTTGTTTGGTTCTGTAAGTTTTAGCAACTTTTGAAACAAAGTCTTTATAAAATATTTCAAACACGCATACATACAATGTACATGGATTTGGTACTGTACATGTAAATCCTAAAGTCCATAACTGTAGGATACATACATGTATATATGTTTGCTTAATCTAAAAACCTTTTTGTGAATTTATTCAGATATTTTACAATTTTATATTCATATAAATTTGCAGAGATTCAGATGGACATATGTCTGGTGTAGAAGTGATGACAAGCAGAGGCAGACGGGTATCAAATGTCAAACTGTCTCAAAGTTTTATAGATCCGAATGAGTAAGTACACAGTCAAAACAATATCTATTAGATATGAGACATACATGTACATCTTATTAAACATACTTGTCTGTGTAGCATCCCATCCAATGCAACTTGTGTTTTTCGTTGATATCATAATTTAATTTCATCAAGATACATGTATATGTTTAGCAATTTGATGATTTATTTTTTACTGGTTTCTGAACTATTCTGTAGTTTATTCTCACTTCTCAAAATAAATGTTTTATTTGTACATATTCATCTGTCAGATCAAGAATTTTAAATAAACACTGTTTTAAAATGTTCATGTATTCATGTACTAGATTAAGGATTAATTACACATACTGTTTTAGGTTATCAATAGAAACAACAGAGGTCCTAGGCAGTGATGATTCAGACAATGATGAAGATTACCAGCCAACTTTGAATATTACCATGAGGTATGTTTAACGACAATGACTGGATTCTTTTTTTGACTTGTCATTTGCAAAATAACCATAATTTTTGATTTTTTTTTATTATATTACTCAATTAAACATGTTTTTCTTTTTGACATTTTTATGTTCCATTTACAAAAGTAGGGGGCATATAGTGTTCTGGTTTGTTTGTCTGCCTGTTCAACCCAATTGCTAGATGGGGCATTGTGTCTTTTGGACATATTCTTGTTAATATTGAAAGATTTGAGCACCTTTTTCATTTGCTTGATGTCATGACTTATAGTTTTATTTATTTTAGTGAGACTATTGAATTTGGGGATGTTGTTGATGATGAGGAAGATGATGAACAAGAATTTGAGGTTGAGCAGGCAGAGCAGGTAGACCTGTGCACTGGAGTGGTTCGCTTGACAACAGATGAGCATCAATTGCAAGATTTTTTTGATGATCATCCCTGCCTTGTGTTTGTTTCCCAGCTACTGAAACTTGCCAATGTCTGCATCTCTAAGACCTGCAGTACAATGGGATGCCAATTAGAATTAGAAATCAAGAAGGATTTTGTAGGATCAGCTATCTATCTGAAATGGGTATGTCCGATGAATATATAGATATATTTTAATGCATTTTAGTGTAGTAACTTACTACAACTAACTAAGTGTGTTTTATTTATTAATGGGACACATTGGTGGTATGTAAAATTTCTAGGACACCATAGCTATGACTTATGAAAAACTATTAGTATCATTTTCTAGAGCTTTCTTACCAAATTTTTTGTTTAAAATACTTTTTTATCTTAAAGATAAATTAAATTTAATGTATTAATGTTTACTATCATAACATTTAATAATTTGATCCTTGCTTTTAAACATTTTTTCTAGTTAAGCTAACATGGCCAAAGGGAACATGTAGCAAATAACATTTAAATGTATATTTTGCAGATGTGTAAACTTGGTCACATTAACTATAGATGGTGCTCTCAGCCGGTGATGAACAGAGGTCTCAACAGTGGGGACTTGATGTTGGCTTCCAGTATTGTTCTTTCTGGAAGTAATTTCCAGAAAGTTCAAATGTTTTCCAAATTTCTTCGACTTCCATTTGTAAATAAATCAACATTCTTTCGAATTCAGCGACATTACATCATACCATCTGTTGATGAATTCTGGATTGAACATCAGGATGCAACATTTGAATATTTCAGAGACCAAGATTTAGTTATATTAGGTATTTATATTTAAAATTATATTATTGATATTAAATGTAAGTCAATTAAGTTTAAAATCTCTTAACAACCAGAAAATATATATATCATGATATAATTTTTTATGTATACAATGCGTTTTTATTATTTCCTGAATCATTTGTTATAACCTTTGTTGCAAAATATTTGAATTTACAAGAATGCTTACCGACTACATTACATTCATGACTATAGTATCAGTAAATTTATTTTTTATAGGTGATGGAAGAATGGACAGCCCAGGGCACTCTGCACAGTATTGCTCTTACACGTTTATGGAGAACACCAGTAAAAGGATACTGTGCATTATCACTATGGACAAAAGGGCAACTGACAGAAAAAGCACAAATTTGGAAAAGGCGTGCTTTTTGAAAGGCCTCAAGTTCTTGCTTGACAAAGAATTGAAAATAGTAGAAGTTGTCACCGATGCTCACATCCAAGTTGCTTCAATAATGAGTAAGTCCATATTTATTTTAAATGCTACAGTTTTTACCTATATCATGAAATCATTCACATATATTTTAATTTAAAAAATAAGTTTGAATCAACTTATACATTTTTTTAACTATTGTCAAAAAAATATACTGCTTAGGAAAGTGAACAACAATGTTGACCAAACTATTCTTTCAAGTATTAATAATATTTCGGAAAACATGATAATGTAAGGAATATTTATCTGTGATAGATATATTTTTGTTTAATTACTTGTTTAATAACAACATATTTGTCTTTATAACAACCTTTATATTATTTTAGAGAAAGATTATCCTGGCATAAAACACTCATGGGATGTGTGGCATGGCACGAAGAACTTGGGAAAGAAAATTATCAAAGTAAGTTAAAAATTGTTTCATGCGTCCATGAAAGAAATACATTTCCATATTGACCTAAAACAAGAGAAGAAACGGGCTATAAAACAAATCAACAACAAAAAACCAACAAATAAGATGTTGTTTTATTTGAGTTTACTACATATTGAATGTTTAATTTAATGTTAAACTTTGCAATGTTAATGGCCCTGCATAATTTGATAATTTCTTTGTCATAGGCTGGACAGGATAAGAAGAATAAAGAGCTGCTAGACTGGACCAAAGATATTGTAAACCATTACTGGTACACTGCCAAGACGTGTAATTCAAAGGAGGATTTTGTGGTAAGAATAAAAAAATGAAGAAAAAAAAAAACATTTACATGCATCCTTCAAAACCCTTCAAAAAACTTCTATTTAATGCCAAGTCATGACCATTTTGTGGGGTGGGAGGTAAGAGGTTACCTTTTATACAGGGTTCTCACTTTTTATGACTAAATTTCAAGGGTTTTTCCAGGACTTTTCAAGGGTATTTTAGTCATTTTCAAGAATGAAAATAGTTGTCAAAATGATAGATCCTGATTTTTTTTATACCATTTATTTCTGAAAACAGCCGACATAATATAAAATTCAAGGGTTTTTCAAGTTTTGTAATCTATCTATTTTTTTAAAAATTAAACTAGTATACATTCCTGTATTTACAGGGAATGTGGATAGGTGTCCTCCACCATGTCGTCAATGTTCACGAGTGGATTTTGTCCTACAGCAGCACCAACAAATGTGAACATGGTCCACTGACAGACGAAAGGACCAAAGAATGGCTTGTCAAAGACTCACCTGCTCACCAAGCCTTGAGGAGCATTGTTTTGGACAAGAGATTGCTGAAAAATGTGTCATACTACATTAATTTCAGGTACTTCATTTGTGATTTTTCAAGCTTGTTTAAATAACTATGAACTATTACACAATACACATGCTAGTCTTAAATCCTTGCTTCGGCTTGTCTCAAGTGCTGGGTTTATTTATCTTCCAATAACTTCAATATAACTTTTTCATGTAAGAGGACAATCCTGAAAATGTACACATAAGCTTTATAAACTTTCCATTTTTTCTGTTACAAATTAAACAAAACAGAACATTTTTAGTAATTTTATTATACATACTTATAGTACAAACACTAAGGACCGTGTATGTGCAACTTGTATCTACATTTTGAATAATATTATAAAATTTTTATTTTCAGAAGTACAGCAGAATTAGAAAACTTTCAAAATCTAATTCTGATGTATGCATCAAAGAGGCACTCCTATAGACCCCCTGCATACAGATGTAGAAACTTGTTGGCTGCCTTAGATCACAATGGCCACATCAACAGATCTGTCCTAACCAACAAGGATGGAGCTATAAGGTTCGTATTTTAATTGTTATCTTATTTGTATACATGTATTGTTTGACGAGTTGTACCATTATCTTCATATAGTACTTGAATGTATCATGTGTATAGTAAAATTATTTTGAATGATTACTGGCAAATAAAGACATTATATTTTACAACAGTAGTTTCCTCTCGGCATAATTTATGAGCTTTCTTTCAACACACAACTGCTTTAAAAAAAATGTACCATTTATCCTTCTTAAAATCTCTACTTTTAGATATCAGAGGGTATTCCAAAAAAAGAGCAGTAGATGGGCTGTGACATCTTGCAAGACAGCAAAAGACTATGGATATGTTGCTGAAATTATCCGCAAGATCTTTCTTCTTAGATTGAACGATAATGTTGGAATGAACCAGGGCATGGTACTTGAAGTTGATGACCCTAGGAGAATATCCGCTCATCTTGCTCCTGTCCCACCCCCACCAACAAATGAAATAGTGGCTCAACAGAGGTCAAGATTCACCACTGATGGATCTTACGATAGAGCAGATCGGGATTTGGACAGGACTATTGACTATGTTTATGAGCCACAATAATTGTTCTAGTCTTAACATACATATTGACATGTTTATATCTTTATTTATGGAACTTATTAAATTTTTGACCAAGTTCATTGAGTCTTGTTAAACATATCTCCAATGTTGCAGGGGCATAAGCTATCATTTAGTTTATTATTGACTAGATTTTACAAAGTTATATAAAGGTATAACAAAATTACTAAACAGTGAAATAGTCATGACAAAACAACACACTCAAGAAATCAAGAGCTAAGTTAACCTGACTTGGTACAAGATTGGTTAAATCAGGTTTAATGGTACCAAACCTTCCTTTTCAATGAGATGTAAAACAAAGGCAAGGAAATATGACACATGATCACCAGAATAAAAGCATGATGAATGTCCTGTTTTCTCTGCAACTACAAATCAGATGTTTTTGCTACTTAGTATGCAGTATAAAAGCATGATGAATGTCCTGTTTTCTCTGCAACTACAAATCAGATGTTTTTGCTACTTAGTATGCAGTATAAAAGCATGATGAATGTCCTGTTTTCTCTGCAACTACAAATCAGATGTTTTTGCTACTTAGTATGCAGTATCAGTATGGGATTCTTATTGAGAGATTTATTTCAGATTTGTTTTCTATCTACAATGTTTCTATTTGGTTGCCCCACAGCATAGTTGTATGAATAAAACATTTAAAAAAAAATCAGAACAATGAAATTTATTAAGTTGTAAAAATATAACAATACAGAAGATTAAAAAAAATGTAACCAGCAAAAAAGTCATTGTCATTGTCTTTTGGATCAACCTAGTCGTCCACCTACAAATCCTCTGTAGTAGCCAAAACTGTCAGGGTATTGGTCCCTGATCCTCCATACACAGCAACTCGGTATCACCCTTCTGTTGCCAGCACCAAGGTGACCATGTATCCAGAGGATGAATTGCCTGTAGGCAGCATGGCGGTTTCTCTTGTTGTGGTCATCCTCCTCTGCAGCAGCCAAAATGTCTTGTCGGTACCGCCTAGCTACAACCAACACCAATGGATCAAGCACTATGAAACCAAAGTCCTGTGAAAAAATTAAGATACTTTTTTTACAAATACACATACATAAAATCTATATTAATTAGACATGGGCATTTCCAAACAAATATGGTTATTTGCAAATTAACCATTTGATAAAAAGATTTAAACATCATCAGAGAAGTGAAAAAAAATAATGAATACAATAAAAATGAATAAGAAAGAACATCTTTCTATCATTGACCATTTTTCTCTTAGCCAAAGTAATAAACTGATTCATTTAGATTTGCACACTTACTGGAAGTAAAGACAAACATCTCTCTGGTGTTTGTCTGCAGCAAACCTTCTCTTCATCTGTGGGCATTTCTCTACATTTCCCACACACACACCAGGCAGGACTCTCACTACTAGGTTCTGGGTGGTAACCTCTTCTCTCTCTCTGAGAATTTCTGTCCACTATGTCTAATATAATGGCTGGATCTCTGTCACACAATTCCAACATCAGAGTCTTTAACTCCTCATGTGGCATTTCTTCTACTTCTGTCTGTAAATAAATTATGTTGGGTTTATATAATTGTAGTGTACATATTTTGTATGTTTCACAATTTTTTTTTTAATGACCATGATAAAGGATTGGATTTAAAAGTCCTTCACACAAACACACACACATAAAAAATAACTTCTGAAGAGAGAAAATATATATTAAAAATATAATATTACCCTTGCTCGAGTTTTCCTTTCTTCCATACGTTGATTAAGGATATCAACTCGGGTTGGCCCTGCAGGTTCTGTCGGCTGTCTGGTTCTTCTTCCCCTTCCTTGTCCGGCATTTCTCTGTCGCCCTGCTCCTCGTGTAGTTCGTCTTCCAGCTCTTGGTCGTCTAGTACCCCTACCACGAACTGGCTGAAGTGCCGACTCAATGAGCGGCTCTGGTTCGGGACTTGAAGAAGGCTCCCGACCGGCAGAGGAAGACGATGACGACCTACTGCGTCTAGAATACACTGAAATCTACAAAAATAATCCCCAAATACTAAAATATCAACTTATTCAAACGAAGAAATAAAAACTCCGGCAATTCGTAAAAACAAGAGATCAAATAATTACTAAACCTGGATTCAACGGCAAAAGACCTAATATTTGTTTTATCTCATACTGTTACTTAAGTATTTCAACAAAAATAATCTTTAAAATGAAACAATTACGTTTATTTAAACAAGAACTAATCAACAAAACAAAATATAAGCATTAAATGTGTTGCCGTTTCATTTCCCCTCGTGGAGCCCCAGACAATTACGGAAGAAGAAATGTGTTTATTTGAGCTTGTTTTTGCAAAAATTATGCCAACACTAAGTTTTTATTGAAATATTTTAACATCAGGATTGTTTATCATAACTATAAGCATAAAGAAAGCCCAGAAGAATGAAAAATGTCAAGAAAAATACGATGCACATGCTTACCTCTTCATCCATATCGTCAAAACACACGCGGTCACACGCTGTGTCGGCAATCATCGGAAACAGAAACCGATGCATAATTAATGAGATGGTCTGCTACACAACAAGGGATTAATTGCTAATTACAGACAAAAACAGTGTATATCAAGATTATCTATGCAAGTAATTCGGGTTTTTATGTAATATTTAACAATTTTGCCATCTTTCACCATCTTCCAAAATTTATCAAAATCGTAGATCCTATCACTTTAATTTTCTTCCGAAGTGAACGTAGACTTGATCAAAATAAATGTGTTACAACATTTGAAAATTATAGTACTGTATTCATCAGTGTTCATTGTACATTAAGACTCGAAAGTTGAGAATTGCAAAATTATTAATATAACATGTATAACAAATACAGACTTTAATCATATAATCAACGTTCAATTACTTGTAAAAGGAAACATAAATAATACTTACATATTAATTCTCAAAGAATTCCAAAAAGACTTCATGTAAAAAACGCCTGTGTGTAAATGCAATAAGGAAATGACCAAAGTTCAAGTATCTTGTTAACGTGAAACTCAGCTGGAAGTCTTGTGTGGTGGTAATACAACCATGACCATGGCATGAACTCTGACATTGATTAATTGCAGATGGTGTAATTTTCAGAGAAGATTAAGTAAGAAATAAAGATTAAGATATCAAAACAAAATATTTTGTCATTTAGTCATTCAAAATGGGGTTGTATTTTATGAAATGTTTTGCATATTATGTGTATCATTGTAAACAACTTTTGTGGTTTTCAACATTGAACTTTAATGCTCGTCATTTAATTTAAAATCATTACTAGATACAGAAAACAAGTTATTATTTTTTTTTATTTTAAACCAATTAACATAATTTAGCAAATAATGCAACCAATAACTGGGCCATATGTGGCCCAGCACTAACACGCCATAGCCACCAGTTTACCAACAGTGCCATCAGTAAACCAGCAGTGGGCCATTAGTACCTTGCTATATGGGAATAAAAAATCTTTTATATATAAAAGTTTCTAAAAATAATGATGTCATGATTACCGCCAGTATCTGACAGAGATAACATTTAAAATGCTCAGGCATTAATGATGTCAGCATTGTTGACATACCGTTTTTTTTCGTCATTTTTTCTGGCATTTTTTAGTCCAATGTTTGTTTGATATTATAAATAAATGTTATTATAACGTGACAATAAAATGTGTTTCTAAAACGTTAGTATGATACATACATATAACGTCTTTATAACGTTTGTGAGAATCATTTTTATAAAATGTTTTTATAATATCAAACCCAGATGTTTTTATAACATTTTATAAAAGATATCATTGGTGCTGTGTTTCCAATGCTTTTTACAAATGTCCGGATCATTATATTTAAAAGATGTTTATAGTTATGTTCATCTGATATAGCTATCAAACATTTTCAAAATGTTTGTGTTCGTTGTTTTTGTTATAACGTGTGTTTGATGTTTTAAGAAAATGTTATTTAAATGTAAAGAAAAAGTATGTTTATATAACGTTTGTTTAATGTAAATGCAAAACATTTAAAATATGTTGATTGGAAACATTTTGATAAAATGTTTTAAAAACATAAAGCACATATGTTTTTATAACATTTGATGCAACATATTAAGGGAAAATGTGTTTTTGATGTTTTTATAATAATGTTAAATTCAAACATTAAGAAAATGTTTTCACGAAGATAAGTAAAATGTTTTTAAATTATTTGTAGCAGACATTTATTAAAAATATATCTCAAACATTATTAATTGATATTTGTTAAATGTTTTATAAATGTTTTGTCAAAATGTTTTGAAAAACATTTAGAAAAACATACAGTATGATGTTATTCTAATATGAAAATAACATTTTTATTCAAACGTTTTGCTAAACCTTATATATGACATAATGCAAATGTTTGAATAATGTCATAAAATGTTATGGGCTACCTGGGTGTTTTGTCTTTCCGATCGTCTATCATGTCAAAAGTTTGTTTCTGATAACAATTATGAAAATCCGATGTTTTTTATTTATATATCAATTGATAATAATTATCAGAACGTCATTATCGATTTAATGTATTTACATGTGTAGCACATCTCTCGCAGCACGCGTTACATACTTAGCGATACGCATGCACACAGCAAGTGGTTAAGAAAGTATTTCATTAGATTTGAACATTTTACGAGAAAAAGAGAACAAATAAACAAACATACCCTGCTTTACATGTACAGTATGATTCAGATAACTTCTGTTCAATACCAATTTCTATATGAAGATTATGGGGGGTTTCATTTTTCCTCATTGACCGCCAGCATCTCGCATCAACACGAACGGCATTATTTATTTCGGATACACGAATGTTATGAACATATCCTTGGGTGAAATAGTTTAAACCCTTCTCCAAAACCTTTTTAGATAAGGAATCACTCTCTGGTAGGTACGAAACCGCTATATTTTCGGGAATTTTCTCAAGACAATCGGTTGTAATATTGGCATCAACATGATGCTGAGCCGCCATTTTGAAAGTAGCTTGTGGCGCATAGAAACAATAACTAAGGAGGCGGGGCTTATCTTCTTATCTCGGAACCATGAATAATCAAATCAACTTAAGTTAACGTTGAGTTAAACCTATAGCTATCTTTTGTTGGTCCGCCATACCAATGACGTCAAAGGAGCTACATTATTATAACTAAGTTAAACGGGCAAAATTTTGTTCTTTCGTTGAACTCTTTGTTTGCTTAATTTTTTGTTTTTTTATTTATTTTGTTGTTTTTTAGTTTTCTGATTTTTTTTTTGGGGGGGGGGATATTGGGAAGACCACAGGAAACTCATGCCGGTCCAGGGTGGTTAATAGGCTCTCAGAAGCAATTTACCTGTCGGTACAAATCCACGGAAAAGCGACCAGAAACCCGACATTGGCACCTTACGATTGTTATAGGTAAATGTCACATACACGGGTATAGATATATATTAAAGAGTTATCATGCAGAAGTCAATTCACGCAGGCCTGAGAAAGAAACAAATTTCAATGCACCACAATAAAAGTTATCAAACGAAACATACATACATTCATACATACATACATACATACATACAGTGACCTGTTTAAAAATTCCATGCACGGTAATTAAAAAAACAAGAATAGATTCTAGGCCCACCACCCGTTGAGTGGAAAAAATATAAGTCGGCTCGTTAAACAAGAAGTAGAGGAGCGACAGATCTGAAAACGCATCCCACCATATGGGACTCCTGCCTATGATAAAAAGTTGTTGAGAAAATTGTAAAAAAAAGTGTGACGGACGGACGGACACCGGCATTTCAATGTCCCCGCTCCGCGTTCCGTCGGGTGACAACAAGCTTTGTTGCAATGTCAAATTTAGCATCAATGTTCATTAATGAATCCATGGACACCTCGAATACCACAACACGTGAGCCGTTTATCTGGAAGACGAAGTACAATAGATAAGCTTCCAGACATATTTATCAGTAAAACCATTGTCTGTTTCTAATCCTTTCCAGGCCAAAAATCTTTGCTCGTCCTAAATGATTAACGACCTCCTATATGAATGATAAATGGCTGAAATTAAATGGCTGATTAGGACCGAGACACGATATCTCTAAATATGGAAGCTCTCTTGGTGATTAATTACTTAATTAGCTAGATGAGGCTTTGTTTCAGGAAAAGCTTACTGGGATATCTTTATCGCCACCTACAAGAGATAAATATGTCTCGTTTATGGTTAAGAAAACATATATTACTGTCATACCCATTCAAGGAATAAAAACTTATGTCGGAGTACATAACTTTTTTCGTCCAAAGTGCAATGGCGTTGGTTAAAAGAAAAAAATAGAGGGAAACGTTGTTAAACAGTTTGCACGACGTGTGTGCAAAGCAAGCATGAACTCAGCAGCTTACTCTTCCAGAGCACATAGGGTCAATGTCCTAACGACTTATATGATCAGTTGTTTTGTACTTTTTTTGTGTATATTTCTTCGTGTGGATCTCGTTCGTCTTAACTGAATTTGTCGTTGCCTCTTCGGCCCTTTGTCATTTGGATACCCCAATTTACCTCTATTCTTCCTACTCTTTTTATAAGCTTATTCCAATTCACTATACGCAAACTTTTATAAATTTAAGTTTTAGTTGAATGTTTTTATACTCCTTTGTTCTTAAAAATTAAAATTGTTAATTAAACAGTGAGTGAGTGAGTTGGTGTTTTGCGTCCGTGCAACGCTTTATAGGTTATTTAGAGGCGATGAACATGTATTGAAAAGGATGATAAAATGAACATGAAATGATGATACATGAAATATGGGAATGGGGTGGAAAACAAAGGAACAGTTAATTTTGAAATCGACAGGAAAAGGGGGTAGGTGGGTAGGAGCTGAAAATTAAGCCTATGTGGTGCACTACTTGGCGGTCCACAAAGCCAGGGGTCTTTTACGTGCATGATTACAAATACCAAAACGCGGGTATAAACGAGTAATTTGGATATGCTATATATCGATATTTCAAGGAGTAACCTCTCGTCAGTAGCATTTAAACCAAAACATTGGAAGGTCAAAATCCAAAACAGTTAAAAACGAAAAGTACTCAAAACCAAAACGTTCGAACAAGGAAGCCAAATCCAGCACCGAGGATATCGACCATGTGCATTACAAGGAAAGAAACCTGGTGTTTTCATCAATTTTGAATTTAACAATCGGAAATTTCAGCGACAATATATTAGAAATTTTATGGTAATTCGTGTCAGACAAGTCCGACTACCAGGCTTGTGATTACCCTCGGGGACCTCTGGTCCACCAGCAGCGGTTATCGCCCAGTGGTTTCAAAATTACAAATACCAAAACGCGGGTATAAACGAGTAATTTGGAATGAAGCTTGACATTTTCAACACACGTTGGCCCACTATGGTCAGCGGTCAGGGTTTCCGAATTATAGACCTGACACGCCCCGCGGTCGAGGGCCACCCTATTCAGCCACCTAGGGTACACAATTGGTCGCTCTGTGGGCTGAGCACTGATCCGACGTTAGAATTCCAGGGCCACCCTTACAGCCACCTAGGATACACACTTGGTCACTCTATGGGCTTGGAACTGACCCGAAGTCAGAATCCCAAGACCCTTAGTCACCTCTTACGTAAATTAAACAATGACCAAACTACAACAATGCCTAAAAATCAACACTTTATAATGACAAAAGATTCTAAATGATGCAAAACCACAAATTCTAAAGCTTAATTATTTCTTTTGATGTATAGGCTAACAATCAACTATCACCCATTGGAAGTGTACAAATTTATGCATGGCGAACTAATGTGACGATTAAATCTTACTTGCCGTCATAAAAAAAGAACTGGACCATGCATCAATTAACTAAGGTTCATGAAAAACTTTAGGATACCAAATATCAAAAAAGTACTCATTTTATAAATTAAAAAAGTTTACAATACAAAAGTCGTCTTTAATTATAATACATTCTAAAATCTTAATATATCCTTACATGTAACAATTTTTGCCATATCAATTGTTTCTGAATGAAAATGAATATGATGTTGCAGATATGCCGATTGTGTGATTGGGAAGTGAATTTCATGGCAAAAGTTTTCTGATGTATAGGGGTATGTATGGGGAATAGAGTTAAGTTTTCTCTATATAGTTTACTTTTACTTTTTTCCTATTTCCAGTGGTGGTCAAAACTTGTTTCCCCGATTGACCTAGTGTCCTTTACCAACTTTTCACTTCACCGCCATTTCTTCGGGGCCTGGATGGCCGAGAACTCTAAGGCGCTATTTAAAATTTCACACTATTGATCACTAGCCGATCACCTTTCAGATGGTGTTCGAGTCCCGTTTGTTATTTACAAAAAAGGGACTTCCATCCCCGCCTGTATGTGATTATGTTTGTCAGTAACCTGCCCAAGGTCGGTGGTTTCCCTAAGTACTCCGGTTTTCTCCACTACTATGACTGGCCGCCCTTTATGGCCCAGGTGCCCCCCGAAAAAAAACGTAAAACACCAGCACACACACCGCCATTTCTTGTTCATTTTATTCCTCATTTCATGTTTATCTCCTCATCTTACTTATATAGCCGCGAATTTTAGCTGCTTGCATGAGAAATTGGATGAGGTTTTTGCACTATCAACACTTAACACAAGTTATGTAACTTCGCATTTGTTACTTTTATTATTTTAAATAGCTTAAAGCGGCATTTCGATTTAATTGAATTGCTTTAATTCTAATTTTATCATCCTTTTCCTGTTCAGATGAAAACTCCACAAACTTCAGTTTTTTTCATAAAGCAGAACACGACGTACTGCATGGTTTTAAGGACTTTATGGTTTGATATTTGATTCTTTTGCACTACTTTTGTTTTAATAAACTTATTCTAATTCAATAGATGCTATAGAAACTTTTTTTTTAAATTCGGTAGCACATTATTCAATAGAGAAATACGCAAGCTTGGTTAACAGAAAGTGCAAATTGCATTAACTCTGATTACTTAACAAATAACTTCACGTAGAAAAGATCAATTTGATTTAAAATATTGCATTTTGCATTATAATAAATTTGATTTTGAACATTGTATAATATGTTTATCCTAAAACATGTTACTTGTTTCACAATTAAAAACGAGAAACTGACAAGTAAATTTAAAAAAAAAAATAACTTGATTACAATATACTTAGCACAATACAGTTAATTTGTCTCGTGTTTAAGTATTTTATCTTCGCTTTATCGGATGAACAATTTATTCGTTTTTGTTTTTATTTCAGTGCATACAAGTTAATAAGTGTCCTTTTTTGCATTATTTAATGTCGCAGCTTTAAGAAATAGAAACTGATAAGTGTAAACAAGTACATGTATATTGAACGCGTTTTTGCCTACAATTCTTTTGGTCCCAAGACTGATTTCCCCTATTTCAATTTTACGGGCTATTACTTATTTTATAAAAAGGCTTTAGGGGCTTTAAAGACATAGAACCTATCATTTCGGCATTTCTTTTTTAAAATAATGAAATTCACACTATTTGAAGAATACATTGTAAAACCTTTGAAGAAACTGTTAAATTTTCAAAAAAACTGCCAAAAAGTATTCTTTTCGACGGAAAACTGAAGAAAAAAACGCAGTGTCAAAAAAGAGGACAAACTAATTATAGACTGTAAACACTTGCGGGTACCGGTAAACTGAGAAACAAAAATTAACCAAACGAAACGGAGCAGAAGAAAAACGATATCGATAAAGATGGAAACGTAAACAGTAAAATAAGCAACCGAAATCTATAAAGAAAGAAAACAAAATCGAGCGAAACTGGAAAAAAAAAGAAAACGAAAAGAATCGATTTTAGCCGACACCAGTCGTTTTTCTTAATTTACCGATTTCGTTTTCTCTTCGCCTCGTTTGGTTACAATTCGTTTCTCAGTTTAACAGTACCCAGTTTACCAAAAGTATAAACTATTTATGCTGGACAATACTTAATCAATGCCAATAATTAAAAGAAGAATTTTTTATAGAAAACTGCAAAACATTGAGTTTTTATGTTGATAAAGTTAAGTTTTAGATAGTATTTTTTCAATATATGTATGTACTTTTTATTCAATGTCAAAAATGTATATGTCTTTAAGATTGACCTTTAGTTCCCTTTAAGCTTTCACCTAATTACACATAACATTGTAACCACGTTTCAGGAGGAGGCATTACTATTTAAAAAACAAAATATTTAAAGCTTTCAAATATTGTATCTTAGCACGTCGATGCTAATATTTTAATACTTTAAATCAACCCATCATTACATAAAGCAAATCACACTTTAAATATTTTTGCCAGTTATATCCGATTCATACATGCGTTGCATAAAATAAAAAGAACGGGCATGAAGATCGCAATGATCCTGACTTAATTGGTACAAGCAATTCTAAAGAAACGGTGGGTTAAACCAGGTTTTATGGTGCGCCAAACCTCTCCCTTTCATTGCGACCTGTGGGTCCGGTAGTTACACAAAACATAACACGGTCGTGAAAACATAACAGGGAGGTGATCACCCCAGTACAGCAACCATCCAAACATCAATAAAAACAATCACTAACCTTTTCGTTCAACATGATTTTGAATTTGTCGACGTGGCTGATAACGAAGGAAGGATTATTTTATAGATAGTATGATATGTATGTTCTAATAGTCGGTCACGGAGACAGTGGTGTCAGATAAAATATTCCGAACAATTTGTACAAGCCCTAGCTGGCATATTGAATAAGTTGTGACACATAAACACCGTATGCAGTTGAAGAAGGTACATTTGTATGTTACTTTCCAGGTTGGGAAAATTGATACAAGCAGTAGCGCTAAATTTGACTTAAATACAATTGAATCCTGACCATTATATTAGTTGTGTTTGTTGGAATTTTTTTAGGCCAATAAGGTTCTGTTTATGCTATTTTTTTGTTGGCAGAAACAATCTATATTCTATAATTTCCCATCATTGGTTACGGTATATATTTGGAACTAAAATTTTTGGCCATTGTCTGGAAAATATCTCGATAGGAAAATTTTCTCGCATCAATGAGCGATTCCGCAATGTACATGCATATATATGTCTTTCTTTGTACTATTTAAGTTGCAGAGAATAAAATATAATTACACAAATGAACATAAAAAATAAGATTGACAAATTTAATCCTATATAGTAGCCAAGAAACGTTACTAATTAAAGTCGGAAGTCGCGATTTGGAACATCATCTAAGCGTCATGATTTACAAGGTATGGGGCAGTGATTTGCAGAAAAAGTTCTCACAGTTTCAAAAATATTCGGCAATTCTACTTAATCATAAGGTACAATGATTCTTGATAGATTTGCCGTGAGTTTAGTTATATTATCTATTCAATTATTACATACATGTAACATTGATAAGCTTTACTGTTTTGAAGACGAATTATACCGGGTATGCCTTAATCCATTGGGCTAGTTTTATGATGCTTTTGAAAGATCAAACGGACCTACATGTACGAAACACTTTGTTCTTATAATTATATACATGAAACATAGTGAATTGATTTCTCCCGTTGATTTCCTTATGTATGAATTGAACATGAAAATGGCGTCTTTATTTGTGTTATATTATTTAATAGATTTTATATTCTTTGAAGAAAACTTGACAGAGCATGTTTTATAATTATAGACATGTGGTGCATTTTGATGCAGGTTGGCAGGTGTTATTTGTGAATTAGATGCTGCATCAGAAAGCATAAATTGTTATGTAATGGCAAAGTAATTATTTTCTATTTAAAGGAATCGAATCAACAATTGTCAGATTATACATGTACGCCCCCGAAGATTCAAGCAAGGCATATTGAACCGCATATCGTTCATTTGTCGTTTGAAGCTAAATGTACTCATTCATAATTAAGATATGACGTCTGTAAATAACTACAATGCACGGATGATATTCGATGTGAATTCAAGCGGCCCCTTTTGTAATAAGTGATTTGCATTTTTAAGAGTTACCAGAATTATGATTAGAACTATATGCTTTGAAATATGAAAAAAAACATCAAAAGTATCCATAGCCAAACATCACGTGCGCGGGGCCCTGGTGGAGAAAAGACCCGCAGCAGAGTGTAGCTTAATGTAAAAGGCGACAAAGGGTGCTGGGATTCTGACACCGTTTTACTGTTTAGCCAACAGAGCAACACGGTGTGAATCGTTGGTGTTTAAATAGGTTGGACCGCGTTTTATGGGGTTGAAAGGTCTGTAATACGGAGAGCCTGACCCCTGGATCAACGTCCATGGAAATAGCCATGCTTCATGAAAGTAAAAGACCACTTTGTGAACTCCTAGTAGTGCACACATACATGCTAGATTTTCCGCCCTGTCCATTTCTTCTCATATCCAGCGCGCGGTTTCAAATCTCCATATTTCTCATCACCATTTCATGTTCATTTAATCATGCTTTTCATCTTCATATATAGTGCTGTAAGGTCGTAAAACACCAACTCACTTGAACTAGTTCACTGTAACCAGCAAAAGGAAGATGAAGATTCAGCGCCGAGAATAATTTTATCTTCCAAGTGTAGTACAAGGAAAGATACCTGAGTGCTTTCATTTTATGTATTCAACAAGTTAATCTTAACAATATTTTAAAGAAAAAAAAAGATTCTGATCCGGATAATTGAAAACCAAGAACTAAAAGTATTTTTTAAAACAATGCTGTTTCAATCTAAATCATGTGCATTACATCGTTTCCTTGTTATAGTAACAACACCTAAGAATCCTAGACGATTCCGCGTGAGCATCGAGTTAATCTTTAGTTTGGAGTCTTTGTAGAGATCAATTAAATTATTAGGAACGCCTTATACTACAATGTACATGTACCTTTAGAAATGTTATTTAATACAAATTAAACTCGTAATTCACATAAATAGAGCAGTTTTCATGTACATGTTATGTTAACTTTTGTTAGCGGCTTCGTATAGGACTTTATTCAACCTTGTCCCCTTTTCAAATAAAACTGAGGTTAAATTTACATGTAACCCACCACGGTCTTTCTTTGACTACATGTATTTCAATACTGGGTTTGAATTGTATGCATTTTTATGTGGCATTGGGCCAATCGCAAAACGGCGAGCAGCGCCTGCTGGCTCGCTGAAGGCTGCTGGCTGTTTTTTATTGTGGTCTTTCTAATTTACCGCCTGTTTATGAGAGCTGTGTTGGGTACACTTATTCCACCTCTCCTTATTTTCTATCTAGGTGTCCTGATTATGAACATTTTTTGTATGAAATTTGCTAATTTAAACGCCATGCGTTATTAAACTAGATATCTGTCTTACTTTTTCTACAAAAACAAACAATAATGTCAATGGAAATTTTCAACAGACGAAGGTAATTATGGGTTTGTAAGACAACAAGAGTGACATTAATTTTTATTCTAGGAAAATGAGAATTTAATTTGATCTTTTGTGGTTGTTTACGCCAAAGTAATAAGCCTCAAATCAGAAGGAAGATCGAAAAGATTTCAAATGCAATTATCTATAATTGCTTTTTATCGCATTTTGATTTTACTCAAATAGGCGAGTACATGTAAACATGTTTTGTTTGAAACAATGACCGCTACATGTAGGCTGTCAAAGTTGGTGTTTTTTGTTTTAGTCTAAAATCGATTTAAAACTTACTCTTTGTTATATACAATTTATTTTTGAGGGTTCTAAAATACTACATCTATGAACATTAAGTAATTTTTTATTCTACAACTTCTAGTGGGCTCACAAGATGAACTTCACATGTATTTATGAGGGATTAAAGCATGTATAAACTTATATTGTAGGTTTATCAATGAGCCTTGCACGAACATACTACGCATGTCAGCTTCGTACAGTACCCACCCCTATTTCTGCCAGGGATTAAACATTGATATTTAATATTCTCTGTGACAAATATCATAAAGGAAAAGTTTTTAGCCTCAATATTGTGAAAAATGCCCCTGCTATTTTGCTGTTACTTCCTTGTGCAAATACAAACAACTATCAATACCACCAAGCCTTGACAGATTTGAAGAGATCCCTGGTGCAGACATCCTGATAACGAATCAAAAGTGAGGACAAATAGTAGCCTTAGTAGCGTTTATTTCTACTTAAACTCAGTGTACCTTATGGGTTGATGTCGACGTGTTATGAAAGTTGACTTGTCAATTTATAAAAGTAAGCTATAAATGTGCGTCACATATAGCACAATGTTAATTGAATCCTACAAACGAAAAAAAAAAACAACACTGGAACGACAAGGTGCTCTATTTATTTCAATTATAGGTTAAACATAATAAGAAGTGGAATATCGAAATAGCATAAGTCCCGTCAGTGACCGAGTTGCAAATAGTCTCGTGGCGGAGTCTGGCTAATTTCGTAAAATGCAAAAAAAAACCATGGTAATCTGACGTCCAGTTCGTGCGTAACCCGAGGAGCGATCAAGGTGTATACCTAAAAACTGAAAAGGATGACCCTCGTTATTAAATGTTCACCATTTATTATTTTTTTTAAAGTGTTATGTATTGTAAAATCGGGTTCGATATTTTTTTTCACAATTTCGTGGACAAAATCTTGTTGATTTTTTTTCGTACATCGTCATTTGCGTTGCCTATTTGATCTTATTTGAAAGTAAGTAAAATCTTCTAGCCAAGAAAAAAACAACCCAAAACAGAAATGTTATTCGACTTGAACTTTGAATATTGAAAAGTTGAATTACAGAATAGATCTAAGCAATCCCTATCGATGATATTAGGTTCGGGATACAAAAGTGTTTACTTAAAAGTTCTAGTTTATAAATAGCGTTATGGAAGATGAACGTTGAAAAAGATGACAATGTATAGAACTTCGGACAAATTGCAAATTATCGTAACTAATTTTGCAATATTAAATAAAGAAATACAATAATCAGTTAGCGTATATTATCGAGTTGATGTAAAGGGTAGCCAATAAAAGTGAAAATAGAATGAATAAACTGGTGTCATCAATTTACTTCATATCCCTGATATCCTGATTGTCAATCCATTTTACTAGACAAGCCGAAGATTATTTAGCTTTTACCACTATTCCCACCCACGTCAGAGAAATCACATCTGAAGAGTGCAAAATTACTCTTGTTTGAAAAGACGAAGCACGCTCGAAGAGGAAACATCGGTTAAGACATATTGTTACAGTAAATGCTTTGAAATTGTTGTTTCGGGAGATCTTTATAAATTATTGTTTTCATTCTTTGTGATTTAAGACTTTAAAAACTTGATAGTGGACCTACATGTACCTGTAAAACAGGAGTTGAATCGAGTTATATGTTATACATTGTGGACTTTTCTAAATAGAATTAACCCTAAGAACTAACAATACGTACATGAATGAAGAATGGACAATTATAATCGAAAAAATGCTCCTTAAAATATGTTGTGGATACTCTATATACAAATTTGATGTGACGCAATATATTTAGTTTTTTTTTCTTGCTCCAGATTTTGAAAGTTATTTTTTTTTTTCAATTTACATCGAACTGTCTAATAAGAAGATTGCTGCAGGACTAGTCAGATTAAAAAAATAATTGGTAAATACCAAAAATACAAAACTGTTAGAAACCTATGTAAGTATTATTATGTACATGTAGATTGTCAAATGTATATCTTACTTGTATACTTTTACATGTATTTTCAATAAGGAATGAAATACCGCCGGATTTTTATCACACTCGTTAGATATTTGTCAAAAGAAAACTCGATGTGATAAAAATGATATCTGTATATCATCACTTATAGTGTTCACAACCTGCATTCATCACGTTAAGATTTTAAAAAAAAATGTTCTTCAAGGTCAAAAAGTTTGTTGTTTTCTATACTGAAAAATATACCCGGATTGCGAGTTCCAAAATAGCCGCCATTTTACCCCGATTTTACTGGAAAACTTGTACCTACAATGTACTCTCTGATGAATGAAATATGGAAACCTCTTTCCTTCTCTCCAACCCCTAGGAAATGTATGTTTTTATATTTCTGTAACCATTACAAATTGACGAATACGACTTTTTATTCAATTTTCTTTCATTTTTTCTTGAAATAAATCGATAAGCATGTTGCTTCCATTGCTCCTCATGTTCTGACCTCAGATCTTACCTCAGTTGACCTTTGGACATTCTAATATCCGGAATGTTCCTGAATGGATGAACTCGCTATTGGTCTATTGCATACATGTACCGATAACCGCTTTTGCTTTTGTTTTTTAAAACGTTAACTTCTTACAGCATGTGTCCCGTGCGGGGCCCGGGTGGCGAATAGGCCCGCAGCAGAGACTAGCTTGTCGTAAGAGGCGACTAAGGGTCTTGGGATTCTGACGTCGGGTCAGTGCTCAGCCAACAGAGCGACCAAGTGTGTACCCTAGGTGGCTGAATAGGGTAGCCCTCGTCCGCGGGGGTTGTCAGATCTATAATACGGAAACCCTGACAGCCGACCATAGTGGGCCAACGTGTGTGAAGAGTGCCACGCTTCATGCACGTAAAAGACCCCTTTGTAGACCGCCAAGAAGTGCACCACATAGGCTAAATTTTCCGCCCCTACCCACCTCTCCCCTTTTCCTGTGGTTCTTCAAAATTTACCGGTCCTTTGTGTCCCACCCCATTCCCATATTTCATTTATCATCATCGTTTCATGTTCATTTTATCATCCTTTTCATGTTCATCGCCTGTAAATAACCTATATAGCGTTGCACGGGCGTAAAACACCAACTCACTCACTAACTCACTCTTACATCATTTACATGTAAGACTATAAAAGTGCTTATTGAGCCAACGGAACTTGTACGGGTCACGTGTTTTTTAAGATCGTATGAGTTATTGTTTTTCCATTGCTCTGCTGCTTATTCAAATTAACATGTTTTATAAGAAAAAAAAAATTAAGTATTGAAGATCACCCAAGTCATAATTACTCTTCCATATCCTATTGTTTTCAATTATGAAAGAAATCATAATTTAGACAAAGCGGCGTCTAAAGAACCTGAAAATTCTCTATGTAACTGATCCAGCTCTCTTAATGTAAAAATTAATTAAGTATGATTATGCCATTCTACTTCCAGTGCTCTTCCGGCTTGTCATGTCATAATAAGCCATACAATATCCTTTCAAAACATAATTGGATTTATATTGAAGGCAATAAATTGATGATAACGTCACTCAATCCTGGAATATGGCGTCATTTCTGAAACATATTTATCAACAAATCATCTTTTGGAATTATTCTTGCCATCCCATTTCCATAATTTGACATGCTGGGTTAAAATTGTACTGTAAGCATTATGTAGACAACTCTTTGTATAGGTGCTACATTTACATGTAACCAAGACAATAAGTAAAACGAAATATGTGGGAAGCACATTTCTATGTAGTTAAACGTACAAAAAGGCCAATAGTAAAATAAATCCAAGGTTAATTCAAAATTTCTAAACATGGTAGACGAAACAAGGCAAATACACACCAGCGTTATTGAACGAATTAAAATCGTCCTAAAGGAGAGACCATTTCATTAAAATATGAAAATGCATATTTTTTTCATCAGTCTTAAAGTTTCCTTTTTTGATTTTCGGAAAAATCAGGGCCTGGTTTAACTTTGATTTTACTTTAAACGTCATCGCGTAAATCTTATCTAATATTTATAACTTTTCCCTTTTCCAGCATTAAATCCCATCCTGCCTTTTGTTAACTCTAAGCAATGTCTTGCCTACTTATTTCATGACATTTTTTTGGCGTCCTGAGTTTATATCTAATTTATGTACGTATGCATACATTGAGTCGAATTTTTAAAAACCCTTGCCTTAACCTTAAACAATAATTGTAAGTATATTTTCATTGTAATCGATGTAATGTTTAATTGATACATATCATTTATTAAATATCACACCCACACACTTTTCAAACAAAGTTTACATGCAATTCTGTTTCATGTTAATGTAGACGTCATTTAAACCACTATGAGTTTTACATATTCGTATATTTTGATTGCGGCCTTAATTTTTTAACTTGCTTATGATAAGCATAGACATGCAGTGAAAATCTTTAAAATATCATTTTTTCTTCTATTAAACATGGTTGTGCCGCTTGAGTGGCATGTAAGAACAAGATCCATCAAAGATATAGTTTTTAAAACTCCTATAACTTGTGGTAAAAAAAAACTGAAAGAGTCAAATAACAATAGAAAGTAAAAAAAAAATAAACTGAAAGAACGAAAAATACAAGAAAAATCTTTTAAGTCCACGTGGACAGAATTCACAGATAGATTGTTAATATCAAACCAGTATAAATTGGTAAAAATCAAACCAGTATAAATTGGTAAAAACAGGAAATGTTCACAATACGGAAAAGGACACATCAGATCTTTACAAGGAAGAATTAAAACAAATATACAGATGAATTCACAAGATAAATTCATTGGATGATGGATGAACGATAATGCCGACAGGCCACTGTGTCCGACACACGGTGTTTTCCTTATAACTTTACTGTATCGCCTTCTACAAGGTTTCTTGGTTATTCGGTCAACTGTTTTAATGTAATCAGTGTCAAAAGTTTTTTTTTTCTCCCATCTGCAATAGCAACCAAGTGTGAACCATATGTGGCTGAATGGGAAGGCCCTATCCAAGGCGGTTGTCAGGTCTATGATACAGAAACCATGACCGCTAACCATAGTGGGCCAACGTGTGGGGAGAGTGCTCCACTGCATGTACGTAAAAGACCCCTTTTTGGACCAACAATTCGTTAGCGCACTACATCGGCCCCTATTAACCTCGTCTCCCCTTTCTGTGCTTTCAAAATATACTGTACCTTGGTTTACCTACCTACTCCCTTACAATTTATTTCTCATCATCATTTCATGTTCATTTAATCATCCTATTCATGTTCATTGCCTTTATGTAACCTATATAGTAATGCAAGCGCGTAAAGCACCAACTCAGTCGTTCACTTCCATCGGCAACGAATGTTGAGAAAATCATGCCGCATGCATTGTGATGAGGTTAACAATCTAAAAAATATATGTCCTGCTATCACTGCTACATTGTACTTCTGCTAGTAAAAAGTCGAAGCATGCAAAAACTGGATGGGTGTCAGGTTTTACGCCCTTTAAGCACACACATTGGCAAAACTAATCGGTAAAGAAATAGATGTACCCGGAGGGGTTTACCTCGGACAATAAAATATAAAACAAACAACAAACAAAAATTTAAATCTTTAATTCACGAGGAACACAAATAGACAAGGCACCAACAAATTAGGTACATTATGTATAATTTCATTTGTACAAGACATCAGCAAAAACAAAAGTGTGCTTATTTGTTTTGTTTTAATGTTGGTTATTTAAAGCATCAATTAGTAATTGCAAATATGCAATAGATATTCTCTGAAAGGAAACTTTCCAAAGAAGCAATTTATTTTCAATTTAATGAATGCAGTTACGAGGAAGAGTTTGAGACAAAGCTATTCCTTATTCCGCTACGGAAGTTGTTACGGAGAAATAATGACCCTATCAGTTTAAACAATTCTGAGTTTTCGAAACGAAAAGTAATAGCAGTGTTTACGTTCTTTTGGATTAAAATTGTTTTCAACATCTTTGTTTACAGCAAAGGATTAATGTCTTTCTAAAAAGAAATGGTTTTTATTTTCACATTTTAAACGATGCTTTATCTTTTAACCATAAAAGGTTACGAAAGCCTTAACAACAATAAATACTTAATCAGAAGGTTGTTATCTTCGCTATTTTGAAACTTAATGTAATAGCAATGTTTAAAACATAGAATGAATCGTCTTGATGATTATTGCAACCCATTTGATTCCTTCGTTTATGTCATAGTATGAAAAGAGGAAATTGCATGTGTGAATTTATGAACAGGACATTTGTCCATCAAAGTATTGACTTGAAGCTCCATCAATCAGAAAGACATTTTGTGCTGCTGTTACGATGTTGTTTACGCGAGCATGTTTAATTTTGTATTGATAGCAATCAGCATTTGGGCACATTTCAAGAACAAAAACTTAGTGAATTCAACCTTCGTTGCGATTGATGCGATTAGTTATACTGAGTGAAATAAATTAATGTTATAACATCATTTGGATGCAATTAGCAACAGCGGCAAAACAAACAGATATTTTGCATACAACAAGCAACATTTAACAATATCACTTGTCAGATAATTATCTTAAAACAAGTTTAACGTATTTTTCAGAAGATGACTGGAGATTGAACGCCTGACTTTAAGATAAATAAATGGAAGACTTTCCAACATTTGAATTTTATCTGAATGAACTCAATGGGAACTGTACTCGAAGGAACTGCTCTAGCTACAAGAATGGAAATATAACGTATGCCGATGTAAAAGATTTAATTGTCCAAAAGCTCGGACACCAGCATAAAGATCTGTTTTCGTCATTTTCACTGACTTGTATTTACTTTGTTATCTTTATCAGTGGGATCATCGGTAATGTGTGTACATGCATTGTCATCAGGAGGAACAGGTACATGCATACGACCACAAACTTCTATTTGATCAATCTGGCAATAGCTGATCTGCTTATCATTGTATTAGGTAAGTTAACTGTTTTTTAATCTATTAGTATAAAAAATGTCTGTACTTTGATTTATTATCAGTTGTCTTTTCACGTTCCTCATGCATTGTTTTAACATTTCTTCAGGTTCCGTAAGAGTACAGTATGAAGGGCCCAAAGAATCGGCTGCAGTGGGTTAAAATGCTCGTCGAAACCCACCCCCTTTTCAGTAGCAGTCAAACTCGTTGTTTTTCCGAGTGGTCCTGTGTCCCATCGCACTTATTTCTTCGTCAATATGTAACCCTTTTCATTTTCACCTCCCTGATAAAGTACTACAATACTGTCATTGACTGTCGTGAAAACAGTATTTGGTTTAAAAATCCTCGACAAAATTTGATGTTAATTTGTACAATATGCATGTTTTTTTTGTAATGTTTTATAGTTATACAATCAGTCAGGGATCATTCTTGTACAAGTGATTTCGTTTCACTTAGACGAGTGAAAGATAATCACTGATATAGGTTAACACAGTTTTGTGTGAATAAATTTCACTTGTTCATGTGAACTTTTAATTTATCAAATTAATATAGCCACTTAATGCAATTTATTTTTGTTTGAAGAATTTAAGAAACAAATGTACAATTTCTACACCTCATTAGCATCTGTTTAATGATAGCTTGTCTGATAAATTAAATTTCTTCTTCAAAGACACAAAACGAATACGAAACATATTTAAACAATAAACACAAGCACTGATGAAATTTTTACCGAATAAAGACTAACATAAAAGTTCATGTATGCATACAATACAATGACAGCACAAATAAACAGTAAAATTATTAAAGGGTCAAGCACATTAAATAATTGATAGTTTATACTGATATTGGTCTGCGCCCTGTTATATGACACGTCCGATTTTTTGGAAGCATGCATAACTATCCAAGACTTATCAGGTTTATTACACGCCCAAAACCGACTGTTTTGGTCATTTAATGAACTAAACGGCCGTAAATTACAAAATACATACTGTCATTTATTATAAACAACATGAATTTCATTAACCTCGACACAGTGTCAGGATTTTGCAGGGCTTCAACCAAACAAAATGTCAATGGCTTATAGGTTACATCAGCGTATAACCATACAACATTGACAAACATTGACAAAATCTGAGGTTATAACAGTTCTAAAACTGGCATCCATATATCCTGAGAGAAGAGACATTTCAATAGAACGCAGTTGTTCTTTTTTTATTTTTGGAGGGAAAAACCCCAGTAATTGACCATTGGTCCGTGTTGAAGAAACAAAATCATCATACCCTTCAATTAATAAACTTAATAAACGAAAATTTATTGACTTCCTATTAACATGTTTAAGGATCACTCTTAAATGTATTTGAACCTCACATTCTTGTATTCTGAAATGAAAACTACTAGTATTTTATTACAAAATCCCCCCCCCCCCAAAAAAAAATGGACTGCACAACACCCTCACTTACTCCTTTATTAATATAGAGATTTTTCTATGTAAAACCTATGACATTTCAGGAAAAACTAATAAAAACGACAGTTTTATAAAAATCACATAATCACTAACAATCTGATGTGTTTCCTAATGCTCATTATATTGTTTTTTGCAATAAGATGATGACAAGTGTAATAAAGATGTGACTGCTTGGCCTGATAATTATAGTTTATTGTCTGTCGTTAGCTGGTACATTGTAATTGCTTTGCTTTGATCTTGCCCACACAAAAGGATTATAGGGTTTAAATATGCTAGTTTATGCGCCTCAGACCTGTCCAATATTTTACCAAATGGACTGTTTAAGGCTTATATCTTACTTAAAACACAGTTTTATGCATACAAACTTTTATATTCCAGCACAATACGATATAAAATATATCTTTTAATATCCGTTATTATATACGTTAAAACCATCAAATATTTAAATATTCTAAGTGAACACTTGTTAGTCAAGTCTTCCACAGCCGAGTGGTCAGCATTCTGGACTACAAAAAAAAAGAAGAAAAAAAGACTACGGGTTCGATCCCAGCTATGGACAAACCAATTTTTGTTATCGATTTAGATTTATTATACACGTTTATACAATAAGAATGATTTGAATACCCAAATTAAGCACTTTTGAATCAAGCTATCGGTAACCACAGGCTTAATAACATTGACTAAAGAGAGAAAGATTGCGGGTTCGAATCCAGGCATAACATGAATTGTCAAAAATGTGTCGAATTTTTCAATCATTGACTTTGAAAATATTAAAGTAACAAAAATACTATTACTGACCGTCCAATATTAGATAAAAGGAATCCAATATTAAGTAGAAAACAGTCAAATATTAAGACTAAACAGTACTTATCGGTAACTTGAAGTGCTGTATTCCCAATGGCATGACGTCACAACTGTGTTTTAAAGATATATATTGTACATCTTCATTCTTTTGCAGGTTTAGATCTTTACGGTTCTTCCTATTGCAGGCACAGTTTGACTTAGTCGTGATTTTCGGTTCTTGGTGTTGTCCAATTCTTTTTATATTTTATTTGGTGTTTAGCATTTCAAAAAGTCCCTCTGACATGTCTGATGGGTCTTGGATAGACGAAATTCACACCAGGCGTAGCATTATTTACATTTATATAAACTAAGTTGATATTCTATTATATGTATTAAGCATATATATTTTTATTTGTCAGAGTATAATGACTAGTAGTGTTCACAAATATTTTTTCCTTAAAGGATTTCTTATTTCTAGAACCTGTATGTCTCTTGAATTTGCACTTGTATAGCTGTTTTCGTGAATTGATTCACTTGGGACATCTTAAAAACGTGATAAGGATGCGTAAGTTCACAGTGACTAATTGTTTTTTTTTTGCTGTTAATTGAGCAAACATAAAAAGTATTACTTTTCTTTTAAGAATACACGTTGAAATGTACATTCCCAATTCCCATTTGCCATGGTTAAAACCGCTAGTTCACTTTTCTTACATCTCTGTATGTTCATTTATTTAATTTCCCCAAAACAAGAACTTATGTTCTTGATTTTTTTTCTTTTGAAATGTCATCCATATATAACATCCTATATGTCAAGTTAAGAACATCGATCTGGTATACTTTAATTTATATTAGATTATACGATTCAGCACGCCTGACTAAATTGCCGTCTCAAGTACATTGCTTTATTTCGTTGTGCCTTATCTAATGTAATGTCGACATGACAGTCCTGTTCATTTTGCTCCTTAAGGTTTTTTTAATATATGTTTAATTTCGAATACGTAACATTTGTAAGATTCTCAAATAGATTCGTTCCATGTTAAGTAGGGTATCAATTTTGAAAAGAAACCCTACTAATAGTGTTGATTAAAGTTCCCTTCATTAATGGCATCAAATGCATTCTGCATTTATAAAATCATGATTAGGAGGATAGAAGGCATGTTGTCACGTTCTATCAGGCAATCTCATGAGGGTCACGTCTTATTATGCGATCTCAAAAGGATTATATTAAAATCTTATTCGGAATTAAAAATCTTTTTCGGATATTAAAAAGACATGTTGTGCATTTTAGTTTCTAAATATAATTATTTCTAAAAAAAAGCCTTTCGATAATTGCCGATTTTGAATTTTGAATTTTGTTGTAAATATTCCGTAAAATACAACTTTATTATATGTACAAAAAAGAATTTTTTGCTCTATCGCCTTTTCAATTTACATGTAGATACCTAAAATGGTAATACGACGTTTTTTGGTGAAATGCAACCGTATTTTAGCTAAAGTGTTACAAATTACAGTTTCCAACATATTCAACTTAACGATAACAAATGTGTTAATAAAACTGAGAGACTTGTATAAGATACAAAAGATGTTTTTTTTTCAAAGAGGTGACTTAAATGAGATAAAAAGCTGAATGATTAAACACTGTCAGAATCGAAAACCGAAAGGAAAACTCAAATCCAACATCGGGTATTTTAAGGATTTGCAGTTAAGGAGAGAAATTATGGTTAGAATTTAAATAACCTGAAAGATTTCACAATCTAACAATAGATCAAGTGTCAGAATAGTCGGGCAGTTGAGCTCGTATTGACTTTCCAAAACTTCAGGACTTCAGTTCTCGAACCAGAAGTTTTAAAACCAAAAAACAAAATTAATGTACACAGTAAAGGGGGCAAAAACGCTTAGCTTACTTAGCAACAGTTTGTCTCTAGCTATAATGCATTTTATAGACCAAAAAGAATATTTTTTACTACAATTGATAATCTGATAATTTCGACCAAACAGACACTTTTATACAGCTTTTAATGCTCATCAATGGGGGCTGCATCATGCAGTCTTTCTCTAACTGCCATATTTTTTTTTATAGAAAAGCCAACTAGTTTGACCCCCTGTTTGTTTTAACTGTGGTCTTATAAGCCAGATAGAAGACATCCCATAAATAAAAGGGGAATAATCATTCCAATAATCCAAACCTACATACATTCTATGTACTGCAAGTATGCACAACCTTAGATTTGATTCGCACATCCAAAAAAAAGAAACCCGAAACATATGCATGCCTTATTTGTATTTTGTTGACTACTAAGACATTTAAATAACTTCATTTAGAAAGGAAAACGCTTATTTTCATTAAAAGTCTTCATTTCTTGAGATAAAATGTTTAGTAAGTTCTAATTTGTTCAAAAAAGCATGTCTCAAATCATGTCTTAAGCTTTTGGTAGAAACAAATTGCTATACAGACGGATTTGAATACTTATAAATTTACGCCCTGAAAAAGTATCTCGTTAAAATGTAGCCAGTATATTCCATAAGGAAAGCAAAAGATGAAAGAATAATACCTTTTTTGATTTATTAAAAAGGAAAAAGCCAGGGTAATTTTGTTAGGCAAACAAATAGGTCTAGGTAGATCGGGATCCGCTGCTTTGATCCTTTCTAATGTATTTCAAATTGTTCTCCTAACCTGTAAGATTAGATATCTATTTGTTGTTACGTTTCTCAGATTATTTTACCTACTGTGTTAGAAAGGTGCAGCCAATTTTATGGCGCAATATTTTAAAATTAAATTAATTGAAGATAGCGACATTTTATCCCAAAAACTTGACACGTATTTTTTTCGACTATTAGTGCTCCGAAATTATGAGAGAAAAGTACTCGAACAACAATAATTATGGTTGCTGTCCACATGGGATAGGGTAAGTGCGTCCTCAGATTTATCGAAAGTTCATTCGGTATTAATATACATGTCCATCGGATCACCTGCAGGGGGTTAAATTGCACGACTAAACCCATTTTTCCATTTATCTAGGCACAGTTAGAACTTGTTTATCGTAGTAGCCTTGTATCCGTTTCCATCTGAATCAAACTCTCGTGTTCGTACTGTTTCCACGTCTGGCTTTTTAAAACTTCGTTTTTTGTTCCCTTATTTACAACCTTTTAAATACTAAAATTCAAGTTCATACTCTTTATAGTGAGCGTTGTTGGTATGAAATAAACCAATAACCTCATTTAAATGATTTTAAGGTACTTCTAGTTGAGTTTAATTCCCGGAGTTTTTTAAATCAATAAAACAAAACCTATACACATTAATCGCTTCAAATTTACATATTTTTTTTCGAAAAAACAAGAGTCTCGGCTAGCAAAAACATGTAATTATTTGCGTTAGAGGCTATTTAAGAAGAAATCCCCAAGTGCTATTCAACAATGATTAAACAAAAACTATTAAATAATTTGCCATCAAGAATTTGTGATGGAACCTAAAACATTTGTTTTCCTCGATAAACACTATTTCGTTATAAAATCCCCCCCAATGAAATAAAATAGAATGCAAAAAACATACCAACTTACGGCTTTTTAAATATACAGATTTGTTTTTGAAAAAAAAAAAACCTTTGGCATTTCAGAAGAACCTAATAAAAACGACATTTGTCTTAAAACACCATAATCACTATCATCAAATGTGACTTGTAATGTTCATTTTTATTGTTTTTTTCTTTTCAATGTCGTTGTGACTGTTTAGCCTGATACAACATGTATAGCATATTGTTTTCTTTTGCTACACATGAATCATATGTAAAGGTTTCGCTCTGTTCTTTCCCACACAATAAAGAGCGTTCTTTTACATCTTAGAATTTGAATCTTGTTCATTGACATACGTTCGTCTATTGCCCTTTTTACTATGTGGATTCTCTAATAACTTCAATCTACATTTCAAAATTTGAAAATGTAAAACGCTTAGATTTGTCTTACAACTGCAAGGCATGGTTAGACCTTAGTCGTGATTTTGGGTTCTTCTTAAACATGTTTTTGGTTTTATCTTATTCTCTTCATATTCATATGGTGTTTGGAATTTCAACAATTTGTCTAGAATGCCTCTGATCGGTCTTGGATAGACGAAACGTGCGGAAGGCTTGTCAACATATATTGACTGAAACTTTGTTGTTATTTTTGTTATGTACATTATTAACAAAAATATATTATTTTTCAAGTATAAAGAATGGTAGGGGATACAATTACCCTTTCCTGAAATGATTTCTTAGCTGAAAACCTGTATGGCTTTCGACTTTGAATTTGTAAAGCGGTTTCATCAAATTGATTCACTTGAGACATCTTGAAAACGTTATTAGTGTGCAAAAGTCCATATTGGCTAAAGTTTTTCTAATGATAAATTGAGAAAACAAATGGTACGTGCTTCTTTTTTGAAAAAAAAAAACTGGAAACATGTTCATTTTTATTTCACCTTTCGTTGGTTAAACCCACTAGTTAAGCAGAATAAAAACACCGGTAAAGTGAATTTATAAGTATATCTTCTCTTACTGGTTGAATATCAGAATTTTGTTTTTTTCCCTGAACAAGAACTAATGTTCTTGATTTTTTTTCACTTTTTTACCATCCTTATACATTAAGTAAGTTCAGAATATCAAGTGATTTCGGTACAGATTCATTTCTTCATTTCGATTCAGACTTATTACTTAGTATATTCTAAAAAATTCTTTTCGACCGATTATATGATTTTTTTATATGACATTTTTAGGTTGGTTGTAGATAAGAGATTAAATCTAATCTGATAGAAAATAAAATGAAAAATGATAATAAATACAAGTTATTATTTACATGTATGACACATAATTCTATAAGAAATATATTTACTCATTTGCCAATGTCACTAGTTTGTGGTACCATTATATTTTGATTCAATTTTACAAATATATAGTAGTGGGCTGCTATCTATTTTGAAATGTAAAGCATGTCCCAGTGGTTTAAAACACAAAGTACTTAGGTGGGCGGCAATAAAACTATCAGCGTAATTGCTTGCTACTTACTTTACATTTCAAAATAAATAACAGCCCACTTCTATATATTTGTTAAATGGAATTAAAATATAACGTTACCACAAACTAGTGACATTGGCGCTCAAATTACTGTCACATTCACATGAGTATTTCTGGTCGGAACTCAAATGAATTGTGACAAATTGTGTTGAGTAGTACGATAAAATTTTGTTTTCATATTCAGGATATATTGTTTAGCATTTTCAATATTTGGGTAGAGCGCCACTGATGAGTCTTGAAAAGATAAAACGCGCGTCAGGCGTAGCAACATTTATGTTCTGGAACTGTTTTGTAATTTTTTTTATCATTAAAACAGTAGGATTTATTTTGAAAGTCAAGACCTAATAAGTCTTTATCTTTAAAACAAGATTTATGTCTAAAATACTCTTTGTGCAAAAACTAAACACTAAATAATAATGAAAAAAAAACATGGAAAAAGTTAAATAACATATGCACGCCTTATAGGTACTGTTTTGCTTCTGATACACGAATGTAGTAGTCGAGAAAAAAAAAACATGCTAATCTTCATTTCAAAAGCAAAAATAACAATAAGCCTAGTAATTTCGAAGTTCTTTGAAAACGTGCATAAAACATGTCTCAAACATTGCCTTTAGTGTCTCATGTGAAAAAAAACCAAATTGCTGTACAGATGGATTAAAATATATTTTTTTAAGCTTCATTTTGATTTTGTTTAGTTAAAAAGTCACAGAGGTACCAATGGGGCATCCGAATGTCATAAGTCCGAAAAGGCAGACATATAAAACATGGAAACACAAAATTACTGAATATCAATCAACAACGCGAACTCCAGTCGAAACAAGATTTAACTCAGGTGCTCTGGAAGAGTAGGCAGTTCCTGCTGGCTATAGAACACCCGTCGGATAAAACTTTTTTTTATCCTGGATTGGGAAACAAGCTTATTTTGTATTTTGCACAATTGGATTGATAAGACCTATCAAGACTGTCTGAAGTACACACAGTAAAGATCTCGTTAAAATGTTTACAGTGCATTTCTTACGGATTGGAATAAATGCCAGATGTACTTTAATTTTCGATTCATTTATGTATTTTTGCTCTAAAGACAGAAATACTGTTTTGCGTTAAAAATGTCTAGAAAGATCGAGATCCACAGCTTTGATGTTTTCAAATGAATTAAAAATTCCAGTAGTTTCGTATGATATTATTGAAGTAGGTCCTATCTATTTGTTGTAAAATGTTAACAATAATTTAAACGAATGGAGCAGAGGTACCAATGGGGCATCCGAATGTCAAAAGTCCGAAAGGACAGAGACAAAACCAGCAAACACTAACAAGAACGGGATAAATACAGACAACATGTATAACATAGAAACACAAAATAAATGAATATCAATCAACAACGCGAACTCCAGTCGACACAAGAGTGAACTCAGGTGCTCCGGAAGAGTAAGCAGTTTCTGCTTGCTATAGCACACCCGTCGCGTTGCCAATAGTCCATTCAGCGTGTCAAATCCGATAAAGGAAGACAAAACAACACCCTATGACAAACCAACATCTGCACTCATCTGAGAGATCGAAATCCCATATTTGTCTATAAGTGCATGATGTCTTCTGTAAAATATCTTGAGTGAAGACAGCGACCGAGGAGCAACATAATCCTGTGTGAGCAATTTTTGCGTCAGACGTGTCGCTCTGCTAAGGAAATCGATGTAAGTCCCGCACGCTCTGGAGTAACGAATCAATTGAGATACGTTAACTCCATAAGCTGGAGCGGACGGAATGTTGCTACACAAGAAGGGAAAGTTGACGATTGGAAAGTTGAAGTCATCACGTTTGTCATAGAGCCTTGTTGAAAGTCTTCCTTGCGAGTCAATTTCGAGATGTAGATCTAAATATGAAGCAGACTTCTTAGAATCCTATGTGTCCTTCATCTCCTGGGGATATATGAGATGAAGAAAGTCACCACATCGAGAATTGTTTAGTGAGAGGACATCATCAATATAACGGAACGTGAAGTTGGAAGAGAGAGCTAGTCTACGGTCTTTTTTGTCCAGAAGAGATTGTAAGAAGTCTGCTTCATATGAATGAAGAAACAAATCAGCAAGCAAAGGTGCACAATTAGTGCCCATTCGAATCCCTATTGTTTGCTGAAAAACACGTCCACCAAACTGAACAAATATGTTGTCAATAAGAAAGTTGAGCATGTCGATTATTTGGTCTTCTGTAAATTTTTTCTTTTTCTTAGATTCATTGATGACAAAGTAAGTCTTGGTATAATCGACTACAAGAAATTTGAACCTGCGTTTTCCATTTTTTTGAAAAAGCTGCGTTTAATCAGCTGTGCCAATCGCGATTTCAGTTGTTCATGTGGAATAGAAGTGTAAAGTGTGGAGAAATCGAATGTTTTGATGTTCTGATACATGTGTATGATAGTGATTGAAAAAATCCACAAGACTAATTGGCTATCCGCGCCAATGAATTAATGAAAATTTAATATTTTGCTATCAAAAGATCCAAGAGTTAAAATGCTATTTGTGAGTGAACCTTGAATTTGTGTAAACCTCAACGAACACTACTTAAAAACAAAATTTCCAAATCAAATTCATAAAGCGTGCCCGGGAAAGCGTGTCAACTTACCGCTTTTTAGCTCACCTGACCCGAAGGGTCAGGTGAGCTATTGTCATCACTTGGCGTCCGTCGTCCGTCCGTCGTCCGTCCGTCGTCCGTCGTCCGTCGTCCGTCGTCCGTAAACTTTTTAAAACGTTAACTCCTCTGACACCATAAGTCCAATTGCTACCAAACTTGGTATGGTTGTTCATTAGCATTTGGTGCTTAGAACTGATGTGGGGATTTTTGATTCGTCGTAAAACATGGCCGCCATGGCTAAAAATAGAACATAGGGGTAAAATGCAGTTTTTTGCAAATAACTCAAAAACGGCTACATATATCAAAATTCTGGCATAGGGTAAAAGTGATCAGCACCTCAAGATCTACCTACCCTGAAATTTTGAAGAAAATCCAACCACCCATGTAGGAGTTATTGCCCTTTTTGTGGATTTTTTGCAAATTTTGTACCTGTTTAGCTCAATATCTTGAAAACTATACTAGATATTTGAGAATTTTAAATTGCATATTGTTAAGCACATCAAGATCTACAAAATATGTAACAGGGTCAACGTTGTAGGACCTTTCCTTTTAGGAGTTATTGCCCTTATAACGTCAAAATTTAGCATTTTAACAGCATTTCCTCATTACATTGAAAACGTTAACTCCTCTGACACTTTAAGTCCAAATGGAACCAAACTTGGTATAGTTGTTTATTAGCATTAGGTGTATAGAACTGATGTGGGGATTTTTGATTGGTCGTAAAACATGGCCGCTGTGGCTAAAAATAGAACATAGGGGTAAATGGCAGTTTTTTGCAAATAACTCAAAAACGGTGACAGATTTTAAAATTTTGATTGGGAACAAAAGTGATCGGCACCTCAAGATCTACCAGGCCTGAAATTTTGAAGAAAATCCAATGACCCATGTAGGAGTTCTTGCCCTTTTTGTGGATTTTTGGCAAATTTTGCACCTGTTTAGCTTAATATCTTGAAAACTATACAAGATATTTGAGAAATTTAAATTGCATATTGTTAAGCACATCAAGATCTACTAAAAATGTATAGGGTCAACCTTATAGGACCTTTCCTTTGAGGAGTTATTGCCCTTAGAACATCAAAATTGAGCTTTTAAAAAGCATTTCCTCATTACATTGAAAATGTTAACTCCTCTGACACTTAAAGTCAAATTGGAACCAAACTTGGTATTGTTGTTTATTAGCATTAGGTGTATAGAACTGATGTGGGAATGTTTGACTGGTTGTAAAACATGGCCGCTGTGGCTAAAAATAGAACATTGGGTTAAACTGCAATTTTTTGCTAATAACTCAAAAAGGGTGACAGATTTTTGAATTTTAATTGAGATCAAAGTGATCAGCACCTTAAGATCCACCATAATGTCAGATGGTCCCCTTATTAAACTTATAACCCTCTTTATGTCAAATAGATTTTCCCTAATAGCCTTTACTTCAGGCACATATGTCAGGTGAGCGATTCAGGCTCCTGGGAGCCTCTTGTTATAAATACTTATGATTTAGTAAAACCTATGATATTTCAGAATAAACCAATATACACGACATTCATGTTGAAATCACATAATCACAAACAATCTGATGTGTCCTGATATATATTGTTTTTTGCAATAAGACGATGACAGGTGGAATAACGATGTAACCGCTTGGCTTGGTAATTATAGTTTATTGTCTTTCGATTGTACTTTATACTATTGTTTCCCTTTGATCTTGTTCACACAAAAAGATTGAATAGTGTTGATTATGCTAGTTTATAGACACATATGTTCGTTCTATTGTATGTTTTTCGTTTGACCAAAGTCGTGATTTGGGTTCTTTTTAAACCTTTTTTGGTTTTTATCTTATACTATTTCTTACTATATGGTGTTTGGCATTTCAAAAATTTGGCTAGAGTGGCCTCTGATGAGTGTTTAAAAGACTTAACCCGCGATAGGCGTATCAATATTTATTAACTGGGGCTTGTAATAATTTTGATTACGTACCGTATATTTTCAGCAAGAAATAATTCATTTTCTTGTCTGACACGAAGTATCATAAATATTTTTGTCGCTGAAATTTCCGTTTTCTAAATTCAAAATTGTTTAAAACACCAGGTTTCTTTCCTTGTAATGCACATGGTCGATATCCTCGGTGCTGGATTTGGCTTCCTTGTTCGAATGTTTTGGTTTTGAGTACTTTTCGTTTTCAACGGTTTTTGAATTTGACCTTCCAATGTTTATATTTAAATGCTACTGATGAGAGGTTACTCCTTGAAATATCGATATATAGCATATCCAAATTAACCGTTTATACCCGCGCGTTTTGGTATTTGTTATTATGAAAATTGGTAGTGTAAACAATAATCTTTTTTCTAAATGAATGCTTTTGAATCTGTTTGTCTTTCGATTTTGTATTTGTATAGCTGTTTTTATGAAATAATTCACTTGGGACATCTTAAAAAAACAAGTATGTATAAGTTCACATTGACCAATTGTTTTTCTCTTAGTAAATTGGGCAAACAAAAATGGTACGTGCTCCGTTTTAGGTAAAAATTATAGACACGTTGAAATGCACATTTCTTATTTCCCTTTTTTTGGGTTAAAATCACTAATTAGGCAGAATAAATTTACTAGTGAAGTGAATACACAGAGTTATCTTGTATTGTTGCTCTTCGACTTTTGATTTTTCCCAAACAAATTAAGAACTTATGTTCTTAATGTTCTTAGTTTTTTGTCCTTTTGTACTGTCATACATCAACATGCCAGGGCAAGTTAAGGACATCAAGTTTGTAAACTTAAGTTTATATCTTAGTATTGGATTAAGTACGCCTGACTGAATTGTCTCCGGAGTACATTGATTTTTTTCGTTGTGCCTTATCTACTGTAATGTCCTCATACTTGTTGTTTTAAATATGTTATATTTATTGCGTTATCAATTTAAAATAAGAAACCCTACTAAAAGTGCTAATTTAAGTTCCCTCCAACAAATTCATTCTGCAGTTTTCAGAAAAGCAGGATAATAGACATGTTGTCACGTCTCATCTTGCAATCTCATGAGGATTACATCAAAGTCTTATTCGGAATTAAAAATCTTTGTCAGATATTTAAAATACTTTTTGTGCATTGAACTTTCTAAAAGACGCCTAACCTAAAAAATCATTGTATTAAAAATGTTATGATAAAATACCAAACGGTATTAAAATTTCAAAAGGTTCACAGTTCATGTATAAACGATTATATAGAGGGTTTCTTCAGCAACCCAGAAAACTCTGGAATACCAGCAGCGGTTGCTGATCCAGTGGTTTTGCAATTAGAAAGTTCTAGAGTGGGCGACAACAAAACACTCATCTTAATTGCATGTGACTTACTTTACATTTTAAAGTGAATAAAAGCCCACCACTTTATATCTGTCAAATGGAATTTTGATATCAAGTTACCATTAAAACACAGATCATTACCACAGAGATTAGCATTTAAACTATTGTGACATTTTTAAAGAAGAATATGCGATGGATTGTGTTTAGAGATTGTGATCATCTTATTAAAATTTAGAGTTGAGCAGATATATTTTAAATGACAATCATTAATCGGTTAGTTCCTCCTTCGACCTTTTTGTTGGATTTTGGGCAGAGCCTTATAGAGTCTTAAAGCTATCTGATTTTCGCGTTTTTTTTCCGTCTAGACAGGGTAAATCGGTCAGTCAATATTGCTACCAGGGGATCTATTACAGAACATTAATCGTGTATTGTATTTTAAATGTTATACTGATTGTCTAAAATAAGAGGTACATATTTATACCTCAACATAAATGCGATATAAATGTGCACTACATATCGTGTATCAATACTCGTTGACGTTTACTTAAGCATTGTTGACCTTTGACCTTTGATCAAGTGGGCGGAGCTATATTACAGATTTCTTAACAAATGTGTAAGTGTGCGGAGCTAAGAAACAAAACTAATGTGCTATGTTTCAAGATAGTTCTTTATTTTTAGTGCCTAGATTTACATTATATAGCTCTGCCTTTAAACGCTTTAGCGCTTTGATTAAAAATGATGACATCTTATCCCAGTATTGGAGTTCTGAAATACATAAAAATGCATACAAACAGCTGGGTCATCCATTTCATTTAAGTTTAGTGGACTTGTTTTTTCAGCAAGCAATGGGGATTCTGATGGGCACTAATTATGCACTTTTTCGTGCCTATTTGTTTATTTATTCATATGAAGCAGACTTCTTACAATCACTTCTAGGAAAAAAAATCGCAGACTAGCTGTTTTTGTTTAAACCCCACGTTCCGTTATATTGATAATGTCTTTTCACTGAACAATTCTTGATTGGGTGACTATCTCATATATCCCCAGGAACTTGGGATAAAGGACAGAACGGATTCTTAGAAGTCTGGTTCATATTTGTATCTACAACTGGAAATACACTCTCAAAGGAGACTTTCAAGAAAGCTCTAGGACAAACGTAATGACTTGAACTTTCCAATCGTCAACTTTTCTTTTTGTGTAGCAACATTCTGTCCGCTTATGAAGTTTTTTCAGAGCTTGCGGGACTTACATCGGTTTCCTTGGCAGAGCGTTATGTCTGACACAATAATTGCTTACACAGTATAATGTTGCTCCTCGGTTGTCGTCTTCACTCAATAATTTTTTACAGAAAGCATCATGTAGCTCATAGACAAATATCGCATTTCTATCTCTCAGATGAGTATACGTACAGACGTTGGTTTTTCATATGGTTTTGTCTTCCTTTACAGGATTTTACTCACTGAATTGGCAATTTGCAGCGCGACGGGTGTGCTATAGAAAGCACGAACTGCTTACTCTTCCGAAGCATATGATTTCACTCTCGTTAAGAAATTAGTTCGGGTTGTTGAGTTCTGTTCAGATGTCTTTGTTTTTATCTTTTGTGTTTCTTTGTGTAATTCTCGTTCGTGTTTATTAGCTATAGTTTTGTCGTTGCCCTTTCGGCCTATAAAAATTCGGACGCCCTTTCTACGCATCAAGTTTGTTGTAAAATCTGTCTAATACGATCTTTCAAATATTCTTCCCTTGTTATCAGGCACTGGTGGAAAAAAATAAAAAAATACGTTAGACGAAATTGTTTGTAATAATTGTGGTGAATTTTCCCTGGTTGTTGTACTGAGATGATCACCTCAGTATCCCTATTATGTCTCACAAACGTGTTATTTTTTGTGCTATTATCAAGTCGCAATGTTGTATGGAGGTTTGGCGCAATATACCCTGGTTAAACCAACAATTTATTTTGAATTCCTGTACCTAGTCATGGACATTGCGATCTTCATATGTTTTCCGGTATGTCTTTCTTGTTTTGTTTTTTCATTGGACATTTGAGATTGATCATCAAAGATTGACGATTTTGTTGTTAGCTTTATTTACATTTTAGACAATTTAAAAAAGAGCCTGTCTATCTGCATTAAAAGTTTAAATTAGAAAAAAAAAATCAATACCTATGTCTTGCAGATGTTTGTCTTTAAAAATGGTATAAAATTTGGATTAATGCGTCTCTTGTGTTTAAACAATAAAGTTCCTCAGACGGATTTGAAAAAGTTATTGCTTCTCGTTTTACTTGAATTCTTTTTGCATAATCGGATTTGTATTATAAATAAAATTTTATTTAAGTGCACACTTATTGAGACTGTCTGAAGGACTCTAAATTAAGGTCTCGATAGAATGATTACAGTGTGTTCCTTAATGAAAGCAACAAATACACGAAGTGTTTCAATTTGTTACTGTTGCAAAATAAATGTTGTTTGTTTACAAAATTTCGTCTAGGAAAAACATGCTTAGAACATTGAACTTTTTCGAGATTCAAATGCATTTTTCAACATGTTCATGTGGAGTATGAGACCAATATAAACACAACTACATCATAAAGTGATGCACCACGTTTAAACGTCGAGTTTTTGATTTCTCGGCATTTATAGAAGAAAGCTGTTGTTATAGAAGAAAGCTCGAGGTTTGATATCAGTAGAAACTTAAGGAGACTGAATTGTTACACCTTACGCAATAGACCTTATTTCAACCGCCAGCCCCAAAACCTTAAACCAGGTACGTCTTTTGGCTCCTTTCGGTCTTGTAAGTTCCTGGTTCTTTTATAATCAACGCTCACTTATGTTACCGGGTATGGAGGAGTAGGAAATCAAAACACTCAGAAGCTAATGACAACCTTATTGAAAGCGCCCTTTTATGAATAAATTATTTTATGAATAACGGCAAATTTTGAATTTAACAACAAGGAAGTCGAAAACTTATTAAGTTAACAGCAGTAGTTATTAAAAGAGCTAAAATACGGTTATGTTATTTTTGTTTTGTTTTTTATCTCGTTCAATACAGTAGTAATGAGTTGCAAAATTGAATAATAAATAACAATATTGTCGTAAACAGGAATCTTTTGTACACAAAAACGTCTTTCGAATAATAATAATGTAAATACAATTATTTTTGTTAAATAAGTCATGATTTCAGCTATTGTAACTTTGAAAACAAGTCTTAATTATAAACTGTTTTAAATTTTCAAGGAAGCACACAAATATCCAATCAAAGATACTAGATAAGTGTTAAACTTTCTAACAATTCTACGGTTAATATATTTTTAACTGAGTAATTTCCAACATATTTTTGTTTGTTTGATCATATTAGTTTTATTTTAATTATTCAATTGCCTTGTAGCATTATACTTTAACAACCTATATAGTTTTATAATGTATGTAAAAGGAACAGTCAACTGATTATGAAATTTTTGCATGGGACTTGAGAGGCTCAGACGGGCACAAATTCGAAACAAAATGGTTGGTTCATGTAATATTTGGGAAGCAAGTTAATGACATGGTTCCAACACGACCGGAAAATAAAGAAAAGACCGGGTGTCGGGAAAAGTCCGCGAATTTTATTAGAGTTGACAAGATCAGGGAAACACCAGGAAAATTTGATAAACTTAAAAATTAAAGGAGACACATCCTTGAAATTTCGAGATAGATTTCAACAAAAATTTAGGGCTTCTCTTTCTTTATCCATTTAAACCGATGCTATTATATTATTTATCTCAGATTTTCTTTTCCAGATTTCGTAAAACATGTCAAACCAAAGCCATATACAAATTTAGGTCAAAGTTAAATATTTATTTCTATGTTTTTGGAAAAGAAAATGACCGTAATGGAAATTTTATAAATAAGGCAGAAAATAGTTTTTAAATTAATTTCCCGCCAAAACTTGTGCTTATATATCTTTAAAATCTTTTTTTCGCTTAACATACTTCTTTTAGGGATCGTTACATATATACCACATTTCCTGACTATTCATTTATTTCAAGTATAACTTCCAGTTTTGTATCTCCTTAATCTGTAGTATAGTTTTACTCCACCAATATAAATTTTACACTACCAAAATGAACCGCAGTCATATGTCTCAAGGCCAAAGTTACAGATCGTATTTCAGAAATTTTTCACATTCGTTTGAATCAAAATTTCGTAAATACTGTCAACATTCTTAGGTAGTTTATTTAGATTCAAATGGAAGTTTTTCTGTTATTGGAAACACCTTGAATATTGGGATAAAGCCCTTGAAAGTGTCCTAAATTACCTTGAAGTTGGAATGGATTTATTTGATTGGAACCCAGCATTGGAAGAACTTTTGTATAAACGTTTTGTAATTGAAGTAACGGTTTTTGACATCTGAGAGCCATTCGCGTGGATGTCTTTTTGGAATAGATTTAAATAATGCATGATTAAATTCAAACATGTATAGTATTTCTGGTCTCCAAAACACAAAATTACAGTAAACAAAAGATCAATGCCTATAAATAATACCTAGTTTGTCTCATTCTTAAGCCACAAAGATGATATACGGATAAATGACTGACAGCAATTGTCTCACCATTAACTCGAAAATGAGAAACTTCATAAAATAGAGCGTTTTTCAGATTGGTTTTAAATTGGTCGCGTTGCAATTTTAAATTATCGTCTACGAAATACGATTAATTTTATAAATGTTGAACCTCTTTTTTACATTCCGACCTTTTTCCAGACAGTCTATAAAAGCAATGGAGTACTAATATATGCAGCATATTCATAATGTATTCCTGAAAGAAAGCAAATGATGTAGTATAAAACGCAATTAAGTTTTTCCTTAATTTAAAGGACATTTCCTTTGTCATTCTTTAGAGACATACATTGTAGGACGTGTTCTAGATACTCTCCCAATAAGTTTTTTTTACACATTTGACAAAGTTCATTTTGATTTCCTTATTGAAAACATATTTTTCACATTCTTAGAAGAGATTTTTAAAAACAAACTGGCATTCCAATGGGCACAACCTGTCCTCTCCTCTCCGACTTGTTTTATTTTTACTCTTAGGAGACTAAATTGCTTCAGGAACTCGTAAAGACATAAAAGATGAAAGAGACAAGGTCCTTTAAATCTCGCTTTTAGATACATGTATTTGATGATGACCCCTCAACAGCATTTCGTTACGTAGATGGAATCCTTCAATTTATCTTCTAGAAATAGAGAATTAAGAAATAATCGAATGTACTTGGGTGACGTCATTTCTGTAAACGTATTTTTTATGATTTTTTTTCGCATATATATACCATCATTAATAACTTACTTTATACACAATACGCTAGAAATATCCTTTATATAAGTAAATTAACCAATTGTTCAAATGTTAAAAAAAAACGATGTATCCCAAACTTAGAGACCTCCCAGAACACTTTAGTTTTTGGCGCCTCTAAAGGGTGACTTAGGACGGTCTTGAAGATAAGAAAAACCACACTTAGCTTCTAGTGTATTGTATGGCATTATTTTTGGTTGCAAATTATAGCTTCGAAGACGACAATGTCAAAATGTGTAGTATTAAAAACGATGATCCACTGCGTATTTTTCCTTCCTATGCAGCAACACCTATGTTTTAAGCCTAGTACTCAATACCTAAAACAATATTACAACGTACATGTACAAAATACCCTTTGAATACTTTTTTCAAATAATTAAATGCATGTTTGTTGAACTTTATAATTAGGATTTAGGTTTTATTGGTATATTTTGATACCGATATATCTGGAAATGAAATGCAACCACACTACAGTTCAGGTTTGACATATATAAGTAATGTGTAATCTGTACTTCAAAACGTTTTATTATCAAGGCAAATTGCACATTCCAAAACCGATGGTTTATAAATTGCAATGCATAATACGTGACATTTCAAATATAAATGTTAATTTTTTTAATATACATTACCATGTAAATATGCCCATTTATATTCAGGAAGTACATCGTTTAAAAGATTTTTGATGTCATTAAACCGGTGTTTTATGGAAATTGATTTCATCTGTAGTTGCGAACATTGCTATCACTCTTAATGTGAAAAGAAAAGCAAGCATGGACAGCACTTTAGTGCAAAAAGTACATCTAAGAATGACGTACCTTAAGTGTGAGGATCCCCCAATTTAAAAAACAAAACATGGCGATCACTGTTAATAGCTGTCAAAATGATTACTTGTTGCCTTTTAGACACCATCACAAGTTCAAAAGTTTGGGGGTTATTGATTGTATATATGAAGATGGGCGTTTGTCAATCATGATGATACAATATTTCTTGAAGTTTTTCGAAAACAATTCTTATGGCATTTCCTTCGAAATGATCTCCACCCTTGGTCCTTGATTTTTGAATGGCAATATGTTTTTATCGTAATGATGGCGACACTGCCAAAATTGTCTGTACCAAATAAAAAATAAAGCATTGAAAATTATCTATGAGAAAATTAATTTCCATTACTGTCAATATGATATGCATACAGTCATGTAAAATGTAAAGGCTGAAAATGCGTGTCTTTCAAAATGGTTTCGTTTTAATATCTTTTCTCATGAAACATTTGCTAACAGTTTTCAAAGAATCATTATAATTGTAAGCTCATGGTAAACTGTTTTGTATGAGACTTTGTTCTTATGGTTATTTTATCGTCATTTAGCATCAACTATGTCAATAATATGTTTTTCTTCGGATTCATTTTTGATGTTTTACGTCGGAAATGTGCTTACATGCACGATTCAAGACAAATACTTATGGAAGTAATTTTGAATAATTATTGTAAGTAACGGTTTTGTTTTATTCATAACTCAGGTCATCTCGGTTACAAGCTTGTATAAAGTTTTTTTCTTCTCGTCTGGTTAAAGCTATAACGTTCCAATAAAACAATATTTTATGTACCCCATTCATCATGTGTTTTTAAAATATAAAAGGACCAGGCGGTCAATGTCAATTAAAGTGATAATGTTTCATGCTGATATAGAGTACCATTTGAATCAAAATAATTGAAAGGCTGAAACCCCTTTAAAACGTAGTTTACCAAAACAATCTGAGCAAGGAGACCAACACCATCAACGAATGCATCGGCCCTGTGTATAATGTAGGTTAGTTATTGAGGTGAGTATCGACGCTGTTTAAAACAGTGATGACAAAGATATACTACTATATTTTGTTATAAGTTTAAGAAACATTTTTAAATTATGTTCTCCGGATAGTATTACATGTATTATGAAATGATTTTGTAAAACGAATTCCACAATCTTTGGTTTTTGCAACTACATGTACATAAGTAAACAGGGTTGATCAATCATAAATACTAAAGAAGACGCCAAATAAGTTCAATGAAAGTACACGGAGAAAAAAAATCAATAGAAACACAATTTGAAAGGCCTTAATCCAGTTTTTTTAAGTGATTCAAAATGAACTGGTTGATATGACCATGTTTATTGTCCCACCTCCAATGCCACGAATGCTATTATGCATCTAGCACGAAAGTAATGAAAATTATTATAATTCACATGCAAGACAAAAAGAAAATGCACATTTACGAAACACGATTAAAGTGATCTCAGCGAAACATGTACACAAAAACATTTTTTTTACGTTTTTTCTTAACACATTTATGTTTTATTAGATTAAAGCAAATCACTAAGTCAACAGAAACATTGCTAAAATGCTTGTAATATTTAAAGAAGTCAATCTTGAAATGGAACAATATTGACAGCAAACACATCATCAATGTAAATAATGCTGAAAGTGATATAAATAGCCTTGCTTGTTTCATCAGCTTGTTTTTGAATAGTTGCTGAACAATTGTTTCAGTCACTTCAAATTATATGAAATTGCTGTTAAATATATAAGTATTTTCTTGGACAAGAAAGTTCATTTAAAGCGGATTGTTTTTCATTTCTAAGAATTGAAAAAAAAAATACTTCAAAGCATCCTTTATTCTATTATATTTTTAAATTTTGTTTTGGTAAAAACAAATTTTACTTCCTGGACACAGATGGTAAAATCATTAAAGCCTATGGCGAAACCAAATGTGTTCTTGTTTTGACAAAATATGAAGTAGAAAATCCAGGGAAACTATTTATCTAGAAAAAGTATGTCAGCATAAGTGACCCTGTTTTAGTCATTGGTAAAGCAGTGAGTATTCATAGTCTAATGAAATGGTAGCGGCACATTGTTGGTTCTCGATCTTTAAAACCTGAAATACTGTTTTAGATGGTGAAGGTGTTGATACGGGGATAGGGTTATTCTAGGTTATTGTAATTGTAGCCTTGGAAGTGAGATTCATATTAAAAAGTTAGATACTAAATCGTTCTTGGATATTTAAAAATACTGATTAAGTTATGCCCTGTCAAAACGTACAACGATTGTATTAAAACAAAACGCTACAAAAAAAGGATGTTGCAAGGTTATATTTTTAATCAAAGAACAAATACTGGTTGTTGACAGAACACTTTATAATGGCATAGGGAAATAGTGATAGTAAACCAATTAAAGAATTCAAATGAATACAAATTTGATAATTCATATCATTGAGATTTTTAATCAATTTAAATACCCCCTCACATTTTAACAAATATGAAGTGAAAAACAAGCAAAAAAAAAAAAAAAAACAATAAAATTAACGATGTGTTATTTTGTAAATTTTTTAATGCTCAAATTTATGGTCAATATAGAGCACTTTTATAAATAATGCGTAAAAGTATGTTTTAAAATCTTGTGAAATGAAATCGTGTGCATTAGATTTAGTCACCGGGATGAACATGTAGATTTGAATAAGTATATGATAAACAATTTTATTCCCCTATTTTACCCTACATAACCAAAATCCATTGACAACTTTGTTTAAATGCATAAGTACAAGAAACAATAAAAATGATAATCATCAGAGAAACCATACATGCCTTCATGAAGAATACGAGTTTACAAGAAAGTATACACTATCCAAAAAACTTGAGTTCAATCGAACGTAAGTGATGAAATATCATTACTACAAGCCAAAATGCTTGTTTTCTCACCAAGTAGCTTTTAGATCTATTTTGAAATGCACTTTCGTATTTTAAGCCGTATAAATTTCTACGGATATTGAACCGTTAAATGTTAAATAGTTTTAGGAACATTATCATCTACATGATTCTACTTTGATTCTAAAAGTTCAAGATATCTTACGTCTTCTGATACAACGGTGCTAAATTATGAAATGCTGTAGTTGTTAAATGGGTCCTTGCTTTTCAATTTGCTGATAATGCTATATTATCTAAAACAAAAATAGAAACAAGATAAAAATATATATCTGATATTTCTTTATTTGCGGCTCCGGACTCCTTTTTTTAGTTCACCTGGACCGACAGGTGAGCTATTGCCATCACTTGGCGTCCGTCGTCGTCGTTTGTCGACGTCTGTCGTCGTCGTCGTGTGTTAACAATTTTTAAAAATCTTGTTGACTGAAACTACTGAACAGAATTCAATGAAACTTGGTATGATTGATTCCTAAAGTGTCCTGCAACAAACTTGTCAAACTTCGTCAAAAAAACATGGCCGCCCTGGCTTAAAATAGAAGAAGGGGTCAGACTACTGTTTTTGGCTTGTTTATCAAAAAGTATAAGAGATAGATGAAATCTGAAGCCACGCTACTGCTTTGGGATCAAAAGTTCTACAAAAGTCTCCATTTGGTTAAAGTTGTCAGATGGCCCCTTATAAGGGTAACGGCTCCTAAAATAATGTTTTTTTTTCATGTTTTTGGCTTATAGAATGAAAATCATTGCAGATAGAGAAAAGCTGTTGCTTGCTTAAATGCTCAGCTCATTTAGCTCTACAAAAGTCTCCATAAGGTGGAAGTTGTCAGATGAGTCCTTCAAGGGGTTACATCCCCTTTAAGGCGAAAAATTATGTTTTTGGCCTATAGAATGAAAATTATTGCAGATAGAGAAAAGCTGTTGCTTGCTTTAATGTTCAGGTCATTTAGCTCTACAAAAGTCTCCATAGGGTGGAAGTTGTCAGAAGACTCCTAATAGGGGTTTCATTTTTTTTGTACAACCCCTTAAAGGCGAAAAATTATGTTTTTGGCCTATAGAATGAAAACTTTTGCCGATAGAAAAAAGCTGTTGCTTGCTTAAACATTCAATTCATTAAGCTCCACAAAAGTCTTTATAGGCTTGAAGTTGGCAGATGATCTCTTAAAGGGTTAATGGCCATTTAAAGGTGAAAAATAGAAGCAGAGCGGGAGATAGGTGTTACTTTACCGGCGGCGGCGTTTAATTTTTCGAAAAGTTTTATGAGCACCTCCATATCTCAATAACTATACGTCCTGAGTTGATGAAACTTGGTATGCATATGCCCGAGTTGTAACTTAGCACAGTTGCATCCCCATCTTTTGACCTTGATGTTTTGGTTGAGGGACTTTGATTATTTCTATTGCATATATCAACAATGTTTAAGTTCTATAAACATCTTTTGATCTCAGAAACTGAAAAATATATGTAAATTCAAAATATAATGGAAGTAAGAATGAATAATTGTATCGATGGTGCCGGCAGGCGAGACATACTTTAGTGTTAACTCTTGTTTTGCATACAGAATGAAAACTTTTGCAGATAGAGAAAAGATTTTTCTTGCTTAAACATTCGGCTCCTTTAGCTATACAAAAGACTCCATAGAATTGACATCAAGACCAGGTGAGCGATTCAGGCTCCTGGGAGTCTTTTGTTCATACGCTCGATATTATCGCTGATGGATTTGATTTTTCCCGCTTTCTTTTGCTCGTTTACGAATGTTATCTGTTATGTAATTTGGGGTTCTTTCTTTCTATTGTTTAAATTCCAAACACTGTTAATTTTACCACCAGACGTATGTACATGTAAATACCATATCACGAATATTGAAGTCAACTGTTTAAATTAAGTTCACAGCAACTATGGTTGTTTTTCTAAAAATAATTGATAAAGTAACGACTTACAAAAAAAAAAAAACAATCGTGCGAATGAAGTTTCACAAATTTATTGAATACACTGCTAAATTAGTAATTGGCATGTCTCGTCCAACTTTAACGGTTAGTAATCGCCCCAGTCGGATCAGAGATACAGACTGCATGACGTACGTGTAGCAAATAGGCTGTCTGGTTGAATATTTTCGATCCATTATTTTATCAGTACAAAATTATTTCTAAACACTATTCTATATACATTTATAAAAGTCTACTGATTCAGGCTTAAATTGACGAACATATACATGTATATCTGATTTATTTTATATATCTTTTCAGACTTAATGCTTAGAGTCAAGTTTATACCCATTACAATATTCAAACGGAATAAACAAGCAAGAATTCATATAATGTGACAATAGAGTTATTTCTCTTTAACTGCATTTCTGATTTTGCACTGTCATGACTGTGTTACAATTATGTTCATGTCAATGAGGTTAACGACATTTTTGTCCTTAATTAAGTCCAATCAGCTTTATCTATTTATTTTTTCAACGAAAGAAATATTTATTTAAGCAAGCATAAAGTTCGCGAAACATGAAAATGTTGAAAGTGGACATTTAAAGAGACTTTGATACAAAAACCTTATTGAGAAGGAAAAGAGAAAACTCTTCCGGAGCACCTGAGTTCACTCTTGTTTCGACTGGAGTTCGCGGTGTTGATTGATATTCAGTATTTTGTGTTTCCATGTTGTCGGTTTTTGTCCCGTTCTTGTTGGTGTTTACTGGTTTTGTCTCTGCCCTTTCGGACTTTTGACATTCGGATACCCCATTGGTACCCCTGCTTCTTTCACATTAGTTGGAACTTTCATATTTACCAAAGGTTTTCTTTTAAGTCCTGTTTTACATTTCATCATAATATCAGTCACCCTAAAACACTGAAATTGGCATTCTAAAATCAGAAATGGACCTAACTGCCCTAAAATGGAATATCTGGTGTACTAATCTGGCGTTATTCATCTATCACTTTATTTTTTGTTCGTTCCCGCTGAATAGTAAATTGACGTTCTTATGGATCAGTAATATCGAACGTGCATCGATATAAAACGCCTCAATAGTTCCTTAGCTGCAGTCTAAATAGGCATTTAAAAATGAAATGACAAAATTAATGTCCTTCATCGTGTAAATGAATTGAAAATGGTTAAAAGTGCTGTCACGAAAATGAAGAAAACCTTGTAAATTACATCATTTCATTGATTGATGATTTGCATGATGTTTTGATTTCAAAATGATCGTGAATAACACAATAAATTGAGGTATTAATGATATCCAAAATGAAATTAACTTCGAATCTATCAATTCCGAAAGTATTTACAAGTTTACATAACCCAACAGGTCATTAAAACTGGTATGTCAAGAAAAGTTCCATTTCGTCAATGTGTCATAAATTCTATGAATTGTTAAGAATGTAACTGCAAAGCGTAGTCTGATTTATCCAATGTATTTAAGAGAGCAATCTAGCGTATACCTATACAGTGTATCTGAAATATATATCAAAATTGCTCAGAATACGTTTGAGCTATAGCGATTTATATATTAAGGACAGTGCAACCATATTGATATTTGCCAAATGTAGTGTGACCATATTTTTTTATGAACATATAAGGAACAAGTGCTCTAGGGAATGATACGGATGAGATTTAAACTAAATTTCATCGAAAAGCAAAACATACATGCAAATATGTGTCTTGCTATGGTTAAATTACATTTGTCTAATATTTAATTGAGATATTCAGATTTCTCTTATGTCACCCAAGTATAATTTACCAACGGAATTGTCCTCCATAGGTGATTTTACTCTATTTTATTCACAAGGTTGGGCGGAGCTTAAATTTTCAGTGTTTTAGGTAAGATTTAAACAAAGCATCCCGAAATAATTGACCCGTGACCGACCCGGTCAAGAAAATAGAGTAATAATGATAACCAAATCTACTTAAAAAGTCCACATACATGCATCAATCTCAACATTTACCCACATGTATGTTCTTCAATTTAAAAGATTAGTGCCACTATTTTCCAATACCTTTTCGGAGTATTGAGTAATAAATTCCTTTCTAGTAAGCAAAGCAAAAGACAGGACTTCCTGATATTTGCAAACATTTTCTCCTTTCATTTAATTATGCCCTGTCACAAACATGCATGCAATACAAAAAAGCAAAACGCTATAAATTGACACTAAAATAAAATCTAAGTTTAATAGAATGTTGCAATATAACGATTTTATCAAAGAAAGATATACATTTGCTGTCGATCAAACGCACTATTTCGACGTAGAAAAATAAATAAAAATAGTAAAACAATTGAAGGGTCCCTTTGAATGAAAAAAATGATTATTCCTCTCCTTGTCCTTTAAAGTTTTGTTTTATCAAATTTAGACACCCTGTAATATTTGAAAGTAATATGATTTAGATTTTTCAGGAAGCATTTTAAAAAAGAAGTATGATTTAATTGCGTTTATGATTGACGCCAAACTAAAAATCTTACTCGTCCACAATTCGTCCAATAGTTATAAGTATTTAAATATCAAGTGTTATGTTTAGAGCTTTTAATTTCGGAGTTGCTTACTTTACTGAACATGGATTCGTATTTGAGTTAAATCGCTCAGCACGGTTGTATAAACATAATAACTTTATAACTAAATTGATTTAATAGCTAAAAAAATTATAAACCATAATTTTAAAACAATTATGGTTCAGTTGGAGACTATGCCGAAAAATGGGCTAAGAAAGGACAGGACAAAAAATGACGTTTTTTAGAGTGGGTTAAAGCTGCGAGGTCATTGAGTTTGAAAAGAATTAAATTCTTTAAAGGGCTCAATGAGCATTAAAGCAACATCCATTTTGAACAACGCTAATGTTGCAGAAACACTGTCCACCTTACATGACAAATATGTTGTTGTACCTGCAGACAAAGCACCAAAATGACATCATTTTTTGTGTGCAAACAACATTATATTGACTGCTTGACAGCTTAATTAGGAGTTGATTGAACCAACAATAGCACCACATAAACAGCTACAATATTGCCTAACAAGGAAATTATTGACAATCACAAATCAGTCATTTCCTCCTCGGACTCTCTGTTAGTGCTGACAATGATGACATTCCATCCTGTATTGGATTCCTAAATTACATAAAAATCCATACAAACAGCGCTACATTGCGGGGTCAACAAAATCTACCACTAAACCTCTTTCAGTTCTGTTGACTTCAATACTAACGGCAATAAAACTCGGTCTCCATAAAATATTGCGATTGTTGTTATTCTAGATATTGTGTCGATTAAATGTTAATCCGGAAGAATTCGAAAGAACTATTGGAGATTATTAACTCAAAAATCCGTTTCATCATGCAACTGCATCAAAACTTTCGATTTTTTCACTTTATACACTTCTATTCCGCATGAACAAATCTAATCACGATTGGCACAGCGGACTAAACGCAGCTTTTTCAAAAAGAATGGAGAACACAGGTACAAATATCTGGCAATCGATTACAGTTAGACTTACTTTGCCATCAATTAGTCTAAGAAAAAGAATAAATATACAGAAGACCAAATAATCGACATGCTCAAATTTTTAACGACAACATCTTTGCTCAGTTTGGTGGACGTGTTTTGCAGCAAACAATAGGGATTCCAATGAGCACTAATTTTGAACTTCTGCTTGCTAATTTGTTTTTCCATTCATATGAAGCAGACTTCTTACAATCTGTTCTAGACAAAAACTCTCTCTTTTAACCTCGCGTTCCTTTAGATTGATGATGTCGTTTCACTGAACAATTCCCGATTTGGTGACTTTCTCCATCTCATGTATCCTCAAGAACTTGCGATAAAGGACACAACGGATTCTAGGAAGTCTGCCTCATATGTATATCTACATCTCGAAATTGACTCTCAAGGAAGACTTTTCAATAAAGCTCTATGGAACCTTTCCTCTTTTTGTGTAGCAACATTCTGTCCGCTCGTCAAGTTTGACACATAAATTGCATACAAAAGGGTAATGTGCTCCACGGTTGCTGTCTTCACTCAAGAAATTTAGGGAAGACACGTGCACTCATAGACAAATATGGGATTTCTATCTCTCAAATGAGTGCAGATGCTGGTTTGTCGTAGAATTTTGTTTTGTCTTTCTTTAAAGATTTTGACACACTGAATTGGAAATTAGCAACAGGACGGATGTGTTATAATGGACAGGAACAGCTTACTCTTCCGGAGGACCTGAGTTCACTCTTGTAACGACATGAGTTCGCGTTGTCGATATTGTTCGGTTGATTTGTGTTTTGTGTTTCTTCGCGCTGTTCTTGTACGTATTTACCGTATCTGTAGTTGCCCTTTCGTACTTTTGACATTCAAATGCCTCATTGGTGCATCTTTGCTTCTTGCAAAAAAACAAAACAAAAAACAAAAAAAACACAACACACCAATGTGGTCCACTGAGGGTAAAACGCACCCATTTGCATATTTTAACATGTTATTTTAGCAACAAAAGCGATAAAGGATAAAATATCAGATCAAACGGACGATGACTTAACAGGTACAACTACAATTTTCACGTTTTAAGTATATATTGAACAAATACATGCATGCACCTCAACCTACATATAGCATAGGCAATTTATAAAATCAATTTAACTAACTGCCAGTGCCCTTTGATGTGATGCGGTTTAGCAGATCGCCGTTTTTCAATTGTTACTAGATTTAAACTATAATTCATACGTTACACAACCAATCTTGAAATTTCCATTGCAAAACCCCACTTCTGGACATGGACAACTAACACTGTGACAGACGACGCACAAATATATGAGCTTTGACCAACATTTGTGGCTAAAGATGGGCATTTATAAAATAAGATGTGTTTTCAAATTTTATGATAAACCTATTAACAAATTGTGATTAGTGACATGGATGAATAATTCAGAATTATGTACGGACATAACAAAGATTAATTATATAAATCTCTACCAAACAGGAACAAAAACCACTTTTGTCATAAACAAATACCATTGCCTAGAAAAACTTATTTGAGAAGTACACGACTTAAAATCATCAAAGAATCAAAAGAATCCTTAAAGTCTTTAATTGGTAGGTCGAGTTTCTCGGAAAACATAAAGTATCTGAAAAACGTGTAGCAATCGAGTGTAAGTAATGAAATACCATTACTACAAGCCAACATGCTTATGATTATAGTCAAAAAGCTTTTAAATTTATATTACATTGCACTTTCGCATCCAAAGCCTTATAAATATCAATGAACATTCGGACGTTAAATTTAACTGGTACCATCGACAATTTTTCGCTCTTTAACATAAGATTGTGGATTAGGTAAATATACAGTGCAATATTACGACTTTGTTTACCGATTTGAAAAACAGACGTTACGTTCTGGTTGCCCATTTTGGAATGCATCGTTATTGTCATTACAAAAAGCATGTCAGCATAATTCTTATTATTATATTGAACCACACTTGATTTAAAAAAAACATTTAATCAGTGTCCGTTTTCATAGAGCATCGTACATTTGAGTTTTTGTTATCTTCAAATCTCCCAGTAAAATTAATATAAATAATTTATAGACAATACTTGAGAAAAGATGTTTTATGAAACCCAGGCCTGATCTTTTGACCAACCTTTAGGACTTACTTGCGTACACGGAATCAATTCCCTTTAAAAGAAACCAAAAATATGACAATTAGAGTTATATCTCTTTAACCGTATTTTTTATATCTTTCACCGCTGCAATTGATTATTCTTGTCTATGAATATTTTCTATGTCTTATATCAAGACCAGTCGAATCTTAAAATACATAAAAATAAAGGTGACGAGAAAAAACCTTGAAACAAAAAAATAATGAACAAGACAAGTTCTATAAACTAAATGGGATATTGGAAAAATCAGTAGACCAAACTGCTTCAAACGTGAATGGAATATCTGGTGTACTTATAGTCTTTATCTTGCGCTGTTCATCAATCGCTTGAATTTTCTATCGTTCATAGAAAAGTATCGTTCTGATGGACAGCATTTTCGAGTGTGCAGTGATTTAAAACGCCTCATTGATTCCTTAACTGCAGTCTGAATAGACATATTGGATATAAAATGACAAAACTAATGTCATTTTCATTGAGTAAATGAGTTTAGAATGGTTTAAAGCAACTCGCTTAGTGTTGTCAAGAGAATGAACAAGACCTTGTTTAATTACATCATTTTATTGATTGATGTATTGCATGATGTTGCGGTAAATAAAATAATAAAATTGAGGAATTTGAGCTACCCAAATGTAATTGACTTCAAATCTTACAATTCGGCAAGAATGAATGATTTTTTTCATAATGGGAAAGGTCGTTTAGCTGATATGCCATTTGTCAATGTGTCTTAGTGCATAGTTTGGTTAATCCAATTCAAGGGAGGAATCTAGCGTACACCTAAACAGTTTAACTGAAGTATTTATCGAAATTGCTTAGAAAAAGTCTGTGCTATACAGATGTATATTATTAGCATAATGCAACGATTTTAATAGTTGCAAACTGTAGTACGTGTTATCAAATTGTTTTTATGTAACATTATAGGGTCTACCCATATCCTCAGTGTCTGCTATCTCTATGCTTTCAGTTCATGTTAGGTTATGGGAAGTAAAACTGGAAGCGTAGGACTGAAAACATAAAGATACGTACACCAAAATGTGGACAATTTACACCAATTCTCGTTCGATATCATATATTTTACTTTTTATAAAAAAATTCTTTAAGATTGCTAATACATTAACAAATTGTCCACATTTGGTGTATCTCAGTCTAAAACACCCATCTTTTGGTTTTAAAGGGAGGGAAGGGCGGGTAAGGAAACCACCTCATATAAGCTGAATGACGCTGTAACTGACGTATGACAATCATCACATCTACTGTCTATCCATAAGCATGGATATTAAAATAATGAGAATGAGTAACATGAACTTCCGCCTACGTCATCAGTCAATGAGACTTTACCCATATCCTCAGTGTCTGCTATCTCTATGCTTTCAGTTCATGTTAGGTTATGGGAAGTAAAACTCGACAGCTTACAAGATGCAAATTTCATAACGAAACGACAATAAACCACCTTTAGCTCTCTTCCCAAAACTCAAAAATAAAATAAAACACCTCATATGAACACGATATGACAAGGACAAGAGTTTGTTTAATAAACCTTGCATAAAAAACTGATTGTGATAGCTTTTGTGATCATTATACAACAATCTCATATTAAGCATTAACACAAGCTAGGTCTGACACATGCGAAGGTATAACATCCATTATTTCAAGTATCTTTTCCGCTCTGCACGTGAGTTTGCAAAACGAAGGGATCTCTCCTTCGAGTGTTTACAAGTCCCTGAGATTCCCTTTTATTATCTACTTAGATGAAAATCATATCGGTGTGTAACTATAACAATTAAGCTAAATAAATGGAATAAAAATCATTCTTTACACAAGACCAGTTTAATTCAAATACTAGTATATACCAATTTTGTAACACTTAAAGGAGAAAATCCCCTCATTTGCAACTCACGTGAGCGAACCCACTAGGGCATCAGTGTCCCTTGAATTGCTAACGAAAGGAAATTCACAAAGAAAGCAATACCAAACAAGAACTTGTATAAGCCGTTTAACATAGGAACAAATTACACATTTAAATAATTTCATTTTATTTGCCTTGAACATTCGTTTAACACGAAATAACGATCCCTCAAGTCTATTGTTATAGATTGCTATAGAATTCACGACGTTTTCTAATTTAGGCTTTGATTTCCGTCTTCCATCACTGAGTTAATGCTTTTCCAGAGCAACTTCGGCGGGATCACTTTTCCCCTCAGTTGTCATTCCATACCTTATGTTACTCTGAAATGAACAATACTATACACTGTAAACAAGTTGATTAAGGTGTTTCATATAACATATTGTATTAAATGATTCCCGTTTTACAACTATTTCTTCTTTTTAATGAATTCTAATTTTATATTTGACAACCAAACGAAACAGTTAAGAAATTAAAAGGCTTCACTGCTGTATATTGGCCAATAGGACAAGCTTATTATCAGATTATGCACGAACACTACGAATTTCTTTCAAAAACAATGTTAAGATCAGATAATTTGAATATAATAAATATTTTGTTGGATAAAACGCACGAACTAACCTCAATCATAAATTCGAATTCCAGTATTTCCACAAAAAGTAAGCCTCTTTCTATAACAGAAATCAAAATAAATACTTGTAAATAACAAATAATCAAAATTTACTCAACCAAATCAAAACACGTCCTCGATAAAAGGACACGTGAACTTCATTCAATACAACAAGGTTATATGTCCTTAAAACAGAAAATACACAATGACATTATGTTCATAAATAAGCATTTATCTATTATTCATATGGTTGCTTAAAATTTGTTGGCAAATATTTTCTTTAAATTCATACTTGTTCAAAGCTTTTCTCTACGCAAAACACGTCCACACGTGCGACTTAATATTTATTTCATGAAATATCTTCTCATGGCCACCTAGGCCTATATGTGCCTGACCACCTAGGTCTTAATGTTCATGGCCACCTAGGCCTATAAGTGCATGGCCACCTAGGTCTAAATGTTCATGGCCACCTAGGTCTAAATGTTCATGGCCACCTAGGCCTATAAGTGCATGGCCACCTAGGCCTATATGTGCATGACCACCTAGGTCTATATCATGGCCACCTAAGCCTTAATGTGCATGACCACCTAGGCCTATAAATTATCAGTGCATGGCCACCTAGGCCTTAAAATTATCAGAACATGGCCACCTAGGCCTATAAATTATCAGTGCATGGTCACTTAGGCCTATAAAATATAAGTGCATAGATGCAAATAAAATGGAATACCTAACAGTATGACGTGTCGCACTCGATACGTCCGTTCCCTAGCATGGATATTAAAATAATGAGAATGAGTAACATGAACTTCCGCCTACGTCATCAGTCAATGTGACTAAAGTGCTGAGCTCAAGCGATGAAGCGAGATTCAAAATAAATTTCATCGAAAAGCGAAAAATTCATGAAAATCTGTGTCATACAATTATGATCAAATTACATTTGTTGAATATTAATTAACAATAGATTATAATATTCCGCTAATGTCACCCAAATTCAATTGACTAACGTTAATTTTCCTTCCTTTGTGCTCATCAAACCTACTTAAGTGTTAAATGAGTAATATAATACCACTATTTTCAACAGTCTTTGGATTCAATTATGCCATGTCACAGACATGTATTAAATGTTATATCGAAAATAAAACGCTTAAAATTTAAGTTAAGTTTGATAAAATGCTGCAAGATAAAGTTTTAATCATCGAACAAACATTTGTTGTTGATTAAACACACTATTTCGAAGGAAAAAAGAAATAGTTAAAACAATTGAAGAGTTAAATAATAAATAAAAATGATAATTCATGTAATTGAATGTTTATTCAATTAAGACACCTTGTTATCTTTAAACAAATTTGAAGTTCTACTAATATGATTAGGATTTTTCAGGAAACATTTTAGTAAGAAGTAAAACTTAACTTCTTTAATGATTGAAGCCAAACTGAAAATTTTACTCGTTCACAATTCGTCCAATGGTTAGTAGCATTCAAATGTCAAGTGTTTTGTTTTGATTCTGGAGTTGCATACTTCACCGAATTTGGATTTCGTACTTGAGGTTAAATGAAATACGCGTGTAGTTTGTTTCATCTTTCAACTTACATGTAAAAACAAAAGTGCTTACCAATTGAAAAAAAAAGACAGCACCAATGTGGTCCACTGAAGGTAAAACGCGCCCATATGATAATTTTTCTTTTATTTTAAGTAAAATTTTTTTCCGATAATGAATTTCAAAGTTGGTTATGTTATAAGCTGTACAAATTTTGTCATCCTTTACTGAATTTCAAATTTGGTAATGATATTCATATTAGCTACACTTTGTATAAATCTTATTAAATATGTTCTTAATGGTATGCGTAACCACCTGGCATTTCCATTAGTTGCTTTATATGATCAATTAATTCGGAAATAAAATTTGCAACTGGGGTAGCTAAATGATCTAGGTATGGACGTGTTGAAAGTCTTTTAGATGTTGATGCGATATAAATATCAATGTGGCTGTGAGATGTGGCATACTAGAAAACGCGGGATGGACTCATGGGATGGACCCATGGGATGGACCCAAAAATGGACTCTTGGGATACCCCAAAAATGGACCCAAAAAATGGACTCAAAAATGGACCCTAAAATGGACCCCATTTTAAAAAAAAATCTTATATATAAAGCTTGAAAGTTTCCATTTTTTTGCAGATAATTTTATTTATATTTTTACAAAAAGGAAATGTTTTAAAAATTACATATCTATCTCAAAATGTTTTAAAACCCCTTTTTCTCTGAATCAATCTATCATATGAATTAATCCAGCAAAAGTGAATCTCACACCTGCTGTAAATCATTTTTCATATCTTGAAATAATTGTTATATCATTTTGAAATGATGATAAAACCAGAGATAATTGAAACTTGCAATTAAGCACATCTCAATGCATTTAATATTGGTAAATCATTATGTTCATTAACGATAATAATCATCTCAATTGTTGTATTATGAGAAAGTAAGCTCAGTGCTTAACAAATAGTTGCTTTTCAACGATCTAGAAAATCCAAATATTTTTTTTTTGTGTTTCAAAATCACAATTAAATATTTTTAAAGGAGAGAGTGTGTGAAATTCATTAATGTTTTAAATCTTTCATGTCAAATGTTACTTTTAATGACAAAGATAAACATTGTAAAGGCAGCATAATCTGACCCTGTTGACCACTAGCTGATAATTAAATTGATGCTGATGAAAGATAAGTACCTCTGATGTTCACACCCTCTATAATAGTGTAAAATCAGTGATACTTGAAAATTGCAGTTTATTGAAAGATAATACTTCTTGATCCAATTTATTGATATTGATGGTCAATTTTAATATAGAAAACTAGATTCATAGAAAAGCTCAGTGTTTCACAATTATTTTTATAACAAACATCTTAAAAAGTTTACACAAATTTATGTTTTTTAAATAGGGATAGGGAAATTTAACTAACATAATTTTTTTTAGATTTAAATACTAGTTTCTATTTAGGAAGCGACCATTTGACACTTTTCCAACAAAGAAACAATTAAACTAGATAAAGTTTTATCAGCTGCATTAACATTCATTTTGTTGTCTTTGTTTTTTGTTTTTGTTTTGTTTTTACAGTTGATAACAATTAGGAGTTTGTATAAATTGAAATTATTGTATTACTAATAAAGGATACTGTGATTTGTTTGTTTGTTTGTTTTTTAGGGGGCTGGGGGTGGGGCATCCCGCGAGTCCATCCCATGAGTCCATTTTTGAGTAAACTGGATAAAAAATAGGGTCCATTTTTTGATCCATTTTTGGAGTCAATTTTTGGGTCCATTTTTGAGTCCATTTTGGGGTCCATTTTTTGAGTCCATTTTTGGGGCCATTTCTGGGTCCATCCCATGAGTCCATGGGTCCATCCCATGAGTCCATGGGTCCATCACATGAGTCCATCCCGCGTTTTCTAGTATGCCGTGAGATGTTTCTGTTTTCGAGCACAATCGACAAGTACGATTGCGGTAGGTATGCTATTAAGCTACTTTAATTAAAAACTTAATTTACACATACATTTATCATTGATAGCAAACAACACAAAAATGGAAAACGTATCAAATCAAACGGAATATGAGTTGATAGGCACAGCTACAATTTTCACATTTGCGCTTTATTTTGTTTACTGTCATATGAAAAAGATATGCACCACAACCTACATGCGACAGTTTATAAATCCAAAATAAAAAAAAACTCAGCTAGGTGCCTTTGATATGAATGGATTTAGCTTATTGCTGTTTTGAAGTTGTTCCTATATTAAAAATGAAATTCATACGCTTCACAACCAATCTTAAAATTTCCACAAAAAACCCACTTCTAGAATTTGAACAACTAACATAGAAGACAAACAAAAACATGAGCTTTGAACAACATTGCTGGATTTGACTTCATTGTTCGAACGTTTTGGTTTTGAGTTTTTTTTCGTTTTCAACAGTTTTGGAATTGGACCTTCCAATGATTTGATTCAAATGCTACTGATGAGAGGTTATTTCTTGAAATATCAATATAAATCTTATCCAAATTAACCGTTTATACTTGCGTTTTGGTATTTGTAATTTTGTGGCTAAAGATGGGAACTTTTAACATACATGTAGGATGCTTCTCAAATATCCTAAGCGAATTTGATCCATAACATAGATGTATTATTAAGATTCAAATACGGACACTGATTGTCTATTACTTTTTCTACTAACATCAAGACACTTAATCCATTTCATTTTTACCAAGAAGAAAAACCACAACCTACATTGTTAAAAAAAACGTTAAAAGTTTAAAAGTACACGACTAAAAATATCAAAGAAACAAAAGAAACCGTACGTTTTATAATGAATAAATCTAGTTTCCGGGAAAAACAAACTATCCGTAAAACTTGAGTTCAATCGTTTGTGAGTAATGAAAGACCATTACTACAAGCCGAAATGCTCATTTTCTCACCAGGCAGCTTTTAAATCCATTTGGCAATACACTTTCGCATCCAAAGCCTTATAACTTTCAAGAACGCTAAATGTTAAATGGTTTTAGAAACATTATCATGTAAATGATTCTATTTTGATTCTAAAAAGTACAATTATAAAGATATCTAACGTTCTCTAATAAGACGGTCCTAAATAAGGAAATGCTGTTGTTGCCTAATGGGTGTCTGGTTTTCAGTATGATGATAACGCTATATTATCTTACATTTTCATAAATGCACGATATAAGAGACATTAATTTTCAAATAATTCATTTCCCTAACCTCGAAAGAAACATACCTACTTCACCTGCTTATGGTGTCTATATTTCTCAACTTATTCGATATTCCAAGGCTGGTACAAATTTTCGGATTTTTTTACACGACATCGATGTCTCCATAACCGACTAATAGACCTATACGCCACATTCGATCCATAAAACATTCTTCCTTTCCTTCGGTATCAGGCAAAACGTTATGTTTAGTTATTGTTTTGATTATTGTTTTGCTTATTGTTGTAACATTTCTTTTATGTAATCACAAACTTGTGGTGTTTTTGTGTTACTACCAGACACTTAATTCGCAATGCACAGAACCTAGCCTAACCCATCATTTCATTTGAAATTCCTGTAGTAAGGACCATTGGGATCTTCATTTTTCTCCGGTGTATCTTTTCTCTTGGACATTGAGATTGATCCTCCAAGCTCCGTAATTTAGTAATGGCAATTTATTTTCACTCAAAAAGGAACACAATAGACAAAATTATATCTGATATTCCTCTGTTATCGGCCTCGGACAGACTTTTTTCTTTCTTTTTCATATGATCGATACCACCAGTGCTGGGTTGTATGATCGGTCCTGGATCATATGATCGATATCATCGGTCCTGGATTAAATGATCGATATCACCGGTGCTTGATTTTACTTCCCTTATCCATTTACTTAGCGCTTTTACGAGTAATCTTTGTTATGTAATTTAAGTTTCTGTCTCTCTATTCTTTCTCCCAAAATGCTGTTGATTACGAGGTTATACCGCACGACATGTTAAGTTAAAGGCCGGAAGCTCCCCGGAATATATATAGTCCAACTTGTACGGCTAATAATCGCATCTTACGTTAGTTAGCAATTGCTTTATTCCCAGTTAGCATGATTTCGACTATATCAGAGAGATGAACATGAAAGGGGTGGCAAAATGAACATGATAGGGACACAAGGGCAATCAAGGATGAGTTTTGACTGCCACTGGAAAAGGGAGGGACCGGTAGTGTCGGACAATTTAGCCTTAGGCATTGGGATCCTACCGCCCCTACTCTTATCGACACCCACAACAGGGTTATTTAACCCGTGAGCAACAAAACAATGTTCTCAACATTGACAACCATTATGGTTTGTGGTCAGATTTTCTGCATTATAGCATGACGACCCTTGCAACCATGATGACTTTGCTACAACATCCAACCACCGGGTGAACGTCGCTTTGCGGGTATCGGTTGTGACGTATTTGCAGGCTATATCATTAATTTTCACAGTAGGAATACAACTGCAATTTTACGACCACATGTACATGTACAAAATAAATTTTCTGGTTCATTGTTTTAACAAAATCTTGACATTATTTATGCATGTATTAAAAATTACCGAAAGTGACAAACATACATATGTATCTGATGTTTTTTATCGATCCTTTAGGACTTGATTTCATGCACAATAAATTTAAAGTTAAATTCACAAGTATGATATAATCCAAATGAAATCCACAAAGAGTGACAAGGCATAGAATCAAAAAAGCAATAAGACAATGACAATTAGAGTTATTTCTCTTTAATCGCATATCTGATTTAGATCTGGTGCAATTGAAGTCAATGAATAATTTTATGTCTTTTTTGACCGGATTTGACACACTGAATTGGAAATTGGCAGCACGGCGGGTGTGCTATAGCAGGCAGGAACCGCTTACTCTTCCGGAGCACCCGAGTTCACTCTTGTTACGACTTGAGTTCGCGTTGTTGATTTCTGTTCAACCAGATTTGATCATTTAATTTGCTCATCAAGCCAAAATAAGGTAAATATAAGCTGGGATTTAATTGAAGAGAATGGCATATTTTAATGATGCTTTCAAGTGATCTTGCAATTGATGGAGAAAAAAATGAGCATTGACACTATTTTATTTTTAGCCGGGATAATCGCTGCAGCAATTGGCCACGGCTATAGTACGATGGCCTTTTAATAACTGACCAATCAAAAGCTAGCTGATGGTAGTGCTGTCTCATCACCTATTAATTCAGATATCAAAACACGTTTGCAATATACATGTAGTTACTTTTTCCAATATATATTTAGTACTCTACCTTTGTACTAAACATAAACATTCTTCGAATTTAAAATTTGTATATTATCCCGGCTACCGTCACCATAAGAGTTTTAAAATAATGAACTAGATAATGAAGTTCTATAAACGTATATTCGAAAATCAACAATAGACCCAACTGCCTTAAAAGGAAATAAATATGGTGAACTAAAAGTCTTAATCTGAGGCTGTTCATCCATCACTTGAATCTGCTATCGTCCAAGCTACAAAGTTAAATGTCGTTCTGATGCTAAAACGCCTCAATCATTTTGTCAATTATTTCTTAGTTGCAGCCTAAATAGGCATTAGGAAATTAAATGACAAAACTAATGTCATTTTCATTGAGTAAATGAATTGAGAATGGTTAAAAGCAACTCGCTTAGTGTTGTCAAGAGAATGAACAAGACCTTGTTTAATTACATCATTTTATTGATTGATGTATTGCATGATGTTGCGATTACTAAATAATCGTAAAATAAAATAATAAAATTGAGGAATGTAAGCTACCCAAATCTAATTGACTTCAAATCGTACAATTTGGCAAGAATGAATGATTTTTCATAATGGAACAGGTCGTTTAAACTGATACGCCAACAAATGTTTCATTTGTCAAAGTGTCTTGAATGATATAGGAAGTAAATGTTATGCGTAGTCTGATTTATCCAATTTAAGAGAGCAATCTAGCGTACATCACAATAGTTTTTTGTTGAATGTCTGTCAAAATTGCATGAAATGAGTCTTGATCATAACGATTTATTTATTAAACGGTTGAGTACAATAAAACAATCTTAATAATTGTCAACATCAGAAGTCGTTAACTTAGTTCATGAAATATAATATAATTGATCTTCACAACCTGGAAAAATATTACTTTAAAATGATCGCGGGTATATAGATGTACTTATAAGTTTAGACAATCTGTATAACATTGAATGCACTGATACATTAAAAATACACCACATCAATGTTATATTATAGATCCTCTAGTTGGAGTATTGCCTAACCGATTTAATGTCTAATCTGAATTACCTTCAGTTTGTCATATTACTGCAAAACTCTTCCTGAAAAGTAAATGATACCTATAATTGATGTATAACCTGTACTGCTAGTTAACTTGATAAGCAGGCATAAAGTACATTTTCAAGTTCTATTTTTATCGGTCTTGTGGCTTCTTTTAGCAGGCGCGCAACTGCTTCAAAGTTTACATGAAAAGCAGTCAGGGATTTTTGATTGTTCCAACGGCAGACGGGCCTTTGTAACTGGTTTGTTCAAGTTAACTTGGCACGAAAATTAGCCACAAAATAAACATTATGTTAACTTTTGCACAGGTTATGAGTGCAGCCATCTGTAGCATGCTGTGTTTAAAATATATAAATTTTCTAAGTTTATTTGCTTAAATGCAGTAAACAAATACACAATAACCGCTGCATCACTAAACAATGCTGATAACTATGTTACCAAATATGAAATTAAGTCAATGACGGCATTGTCAGTCACAAAAATCACGGTGCCGGTCAAGTTTAATAGAATCTAATAACTTCTTTAGCATATCAAAATTAACCGTTTATACCCGCGTTTTGGTATTTGTAATTCTTTAAAACGCGAGTTACAGTATAGCCTTGATTAAAAAGTTTTTTCTCTGTGGTTCAAGATTAAACGTCAATTTCCGTTTCATTTGATAAGGTGACAATAGTATGTGCTTGGAATGATAGACACTAGTTTGTTAACTTAAATCTAAGGCCTTTCAATATTTAAAGGCAGGAATGATAAATGAGAAATTTGTAGAAGAAATTGGTTTTCCATGACCTTAACATACATGAAAAGTGTAACTTCATTAAGAAAAGAAAAGGTCAAATGATGGAGCAAATTCGATCGAATAAGGAGTCATCAATCACAAAACAGGCATACTTGTACATTTTCATAACAAAAATAAATCGAATAAAACAAATAACAAATTTATGTTTTTTTGTTCAGAACTTTCCTGCGAAAGGTATACTGATACCAGAATAAAATAAAACTTGTTGAGACTTTATTTCCGATGAGCCCACTCTATCTAATTTGATATGTGTTAATCTTATGAACAAATCTTTCATTATGAAATACTTTTTAAAAGCCTGTGCATAAATTGACATGTTCACAGATCGCAGTTTATACACATGCACAAGAACATCCGATTTAAAGTAAATGCACTTTTAAAAGTAGAAAACAAGTCAACACGCACATTTAATCTGATTTTTCTTGTGATTGAAGCCTACTTAATGACAGTAAAATAAATTATCGTTTCTCAGATCCTTTTTGTTGTTGAATGTCTTGACTATTGGAGATCAAAGATACCTTTTTAATTGCAGTAAATGTCGTTTTTGGAATTACTTTGAAATGTCAGTCCGTTTTTCTAAAATTCGTTGAGTGCAAAACATGCATTTCAAATCAACAAAAGTGAATGTACAAGTATAATCTGAATATATCCATCTTTATTTGAACAGTTGAAAAAAAAATGAGCTCACTTTCTATGAAATTTATTACTGATGTCGAACATATAAACTTATAACTCTGTACAGGAAAATAAAATAAATGTTGAGATATAAACCCTTTACATCTACCCGGACAATCATAGTTGCCTATATTCAAAGTTTATTGTAAACAAGAGCCAAATTACCACAAGACTAATGGGAATCACCAATCTCAAAATGTTCAAGAACAACAAACAAAAACGGTTCATATATACAGAGCAAAATATACACATTGTATTTTATTTCATTTAAAACAACTGCCATAGCAGTGTAACAGATAAAAATTGCACGTGCAAAATAAATCAGCGGGTGACGCACAGTTGAGATCTGTTCCAGCATTTCCTCTGTCAGGCTCTCCTGAGAGGTCTAATTCAACTGTAAGCTTATCCTTCATGCGGCAAAATGGCCTGCAGAAGAGCTATATAAGCGCCATGGGTTTCAAACGTGGCGCAAGTGGTCATCACTCAGTGATTCGAATGTGTATTCCGTAGGAGAATATTAATGTGGCCCTCGTCCGTCTGCAAAGTTTTTCAGGTCTACAATACGAAACCTTAGAGGGCCAATGTGTTCGGCGGGGAGTTTATAGATTCATGCAATTAACGATCCCTTTTTGGACCGCCAAGTAGTGCAGAATATAGTGTGTCTAAGTTTTCTATCCCTAATCTAGCTATCTCTCCCCTTTTCAGGTGTCCGCTAAATTACTCTCGCTTTGTTTCAAACACATAATCATTTTTAGGCAAGCGCAGCGAAGCCTTATGGAGTCTATAGAGTAGCGATGATTTTCGCGTTTTTTTTTTCAGTCTAGACGGAGTGATCTTCCTGCATCCAGTCTTAAAAAAATGCTTTATTTTCTATATTACTTTCCAATATTTGTTAACATGATACAAACTTTTATAAATCTCCATTTTTATTGGCATTTTATAGGATCGGCACAAGTTTTATTTATTCCTTTGCATTTTACTGATAAACTATTTGGTTTAAGGCGATAGAATATAAATTATGTATTCATCTATTTCTTGATTGGTTCGTATTAATATTTCTCTCATTTGATTGGTCAACGCAAGGATACGGTCTTGTTCATTCATAAATTCAGTACCAAATACACATTAATTGGACGAGTGCATTTAAATCGAAGGGGTGTTTCAATCGATACCGTTTACACACGATACCTGTCTTGTGCGTGTAATTGTGTTCATTAACTTTGAGAGCATATGCATGACGATCCTTTCTTCGATCACCAAAATTATTATTTCGCAAACATTATGAACAATAATAACAAGAGAGGATATGGTTGTCACCATATCCAGTGATAACCCGATCAAGACCGTGAAGAATTTCCTAATGTATATTTCTGTTTCATATGTAGACCTGTTTATTTAATATTATACTTGTCTTTGGTTATATATATATTTTTTTAGTTATAAGTATTTGTTTTAGTAACAGGTTCCTTTGTTATGATATAATTGATGAAAGGATACGGAGTAAATAAACATGAGACTATATAACCACTGTGTCTCAACCAGCCCGGCAAAAAATGTTTCGTCCCCTTACTGTCTTATTTTAGTTCGGAAACGGAAATTTTTGTACGGTCACAACACGCAAAGAATGTAAGATAGTTTTATTATTCTTTACTCTTTCTGTATAAAATTATGTGAAAGTAGCTTATTGATTTTTTTTTCTGTCGCCATATATGCCATATTACATATTCCTATTCGAATAATTAAACACAGAAATACAAATCCAGCCATCATTGCAATGGTTAATTAATATTGTTTTGTTTTCTAATCTTTGTAGTACAAGAAGTTGTTAAGAATTCGAGATATGAACGATTATCTGTCAATGGATACCATTCAAAAACAACAAGTCGCTACATTTTCGTTATTTTCTCACGTTTTAAACATTTTTGTATGTAATATGGCATGTATGGCGACAGAAACGGTTTTAATAAGCTACTTTCACGTAATTTTATACAGAAAGAGTAAAGAATAATAAAACTATCTTACCCTCTTTGCGTGTTGTGACCGTACCAAAATTTCCGTTTCCGAACTAAAATTAGACAGTAAGGGGACGAAACATTTTTTGCCGGGTTGGTTGAGACACAGTGATAAAACATATGTCAGTTATATTGTCGACTCCAACTGCAATTAATTTTTATGAGCTATATGGCAATTTCGGAATGCTATTCCTCATCAGCTGCACTAGAAGCATGCAAACATAGGAAAACCACAATTTCAAAAGATAAAACCAAACGAAATCAAAATTAATATATATATGTGGGTGGTAAAGGTTTTTTTTTTCATGCATCGTGTTGAGCAATTTTTATTTCCCGTTCAGCCGTGCATCGTGTTTCTCTATCTTATTTTTCGTTCATCGTGATTATCATTTTTTTATTGGCCGTTCATCCTGATTACCATTTTTATTGGTCGTTCATCAGTGCATGTACCCCCCTTTACCACCCCCTAATATAGCTGAGGGCAAAACTACGATGGAGCGAGTTAAGCCTTAGGTTTTAGATTTTACATAAATATTTTTAACGGTTATAAACAAATTGTTCACATGCCGTATATCTCCGAATGGTTCATTAAAAGAAATTTATTGTGTCTGACAATATAAAATTTGCCCAAAAAGTGTTGAACTAATAGAAGAAAGCTGCTCATCATGCTTATAAATAATTTCGCCATTCCCATTGTAAACATTATGCTATAAAACGGTACTTTTGTTAGGAATAAATCTACGAACCCCCCCCCCCCCTTTATTTTAAATATAAATCCAAGTAAATTTTGCATAGATAAAACACGTGAGCTTCCAGAAAACAATGGATAGAGAAGAATCAGCTAATGACTATCGCCAATAGGGAAAATCACACGCTTATTTTATCCGGGATTTATATATAAACAAGGAAGTAGATCGATACATCTAATCACAGAACAAAACAAACAATGCTATGTTTTATAGTCAATTTAAGTTGTTCAAATTTCATAATCACTTTGGCGTACTACATTTTGAACAGATAATTTCAAATAATTAACAATTGAAAAGTAAAATCTTAAACTACATGTTGAAGAGGTTAATGAACAATGCAAAAAATTATCTCTTAAAAATGGCGACGTTAGAGTGAAGCTTCGTGGACTACTTTTATATATTACTACATTCGTAGTTTCAATGCATATAAATGTTTGATATTAACTATAATAATACAACCTCATATTTGAATAAATTAATAACTATATGAAAATCAATTTCCAGAATATTTTCATCTGTTAATTAATTAACGGTTTGCAATGTCTTATGCAGGAATATATTTTTACACGCATTAATATTTACAAAACATGTAATGCGAACCCAAAGACAATTATAACCCCTATACTAAGTAGTTAGGCGTAGATTTCGGGTTATGAAAATTAACAGAGGATAAATCTTTTACAGTACTTATATATTGAGCTTGCCTATAAACGCTTTAGCGCTTTGATTTGTTAATATGACCTATCTTATCCATAAGGTGCACCAACTAACTAGCGAAACAAATTTCAATGTTGACGCCTCTTCTAACATTTACGTTAAGGAACCGATTTTCCTTCAGAAAATGAGGTATATTAAGTAATGTTTCTATCTCCCTGTAAGCTTGGTCTAATGTTTATCTTATCTTTGGAAGATGTTTTGGTAAAAATGTAAAGTTCAAATCTAAAACAACACAGTTCGAAGATTTTAAAAAGCCTTTTCAAAAGTTTTTAGGCAACACTTTAATTCTTCGTTTGGCAAAGTGGTATACAAAGTTGAAAGATTGAAAGCTGTCAAATTAAATAATCTTTGAATACAACACGACTTTTGAACTTAAGTAGATACATGTAGACGGGTACATGTTAATATCTTGTAGCTTTGTATTCCAACAAATAATAAAAGTAAAAAACAGCTATATAATTAACTCTTTAAGGACATAAATCAATCAACAGTCAATCAATCTATCATTACTGGGTTGCAAAATACTGTAACAAAATACAACAAATACTATTAAGGGGGTACAGAACACATAAAGGAGACAACTCTTAATTATCACTTGAATGTTTTGGTCAGGCACATATATTCAAAAAATTCAAGCTTTTCAATGATCAAAATATGAAATGTTGAAACTCCATTATGTTCAATGAAAATTTTCACAAGAAACCTATGGTTCGATTTTCTTTAGAATTTGTAATTAAATTTATTTCACTAAAGTACATATTTTTTCAAATTTTCAGGAAAATTAAACGACACAATTTTATTTTAGCCAAAGTGTTAGGTACCCCCTTAAACTTATCTGACTGTACCTATTATATTCGAATGATAATTGTACTTTATGCCGTAATGTGTACACATGTGGTAAAATATCGGACACAGCACCATTCGTCATTATCATTCTTAATACATATGATGCAATGTATAATAACAAGGCACTTCTTTATATTATGACATGCTGTACAGACTGTTGGAGACAAAGTTTGTTCCTCATAAAACATCAAAATTATCCATGTATGATTACTCTAATGAAAAAAAAACTTAGAAATTTTAAATTAAAATATGTCGATTTTCATACGAGAGACCTATTCTTGAATATCTATTCTAGATGTATACTTAGATTCACCCTGTTGTCTATTGCATAACGATTCGTATGTTGCATAATAGAATGTAAAATAGTTCGTCATGAGGAATGATTTTAATGCCAGTTTGTGAATAAATTAGAGTCTGTGTAAAATTTTATCAATGATCAATTAAAAAAAAATACCGAAAAGTCGATCACCATTCGGTGCATTATCGTGCTATAATAGCTGTTACTGCAGTTAAATGATTACTGCGCAAACTATTTTTATCTCAGCAGCATATTATACAGAAACAGATTGATCTTTTCAAGACATGTTAATTTTTTCATCGTTTTATTGTTTTGGCAACTCTCTTCTTATGTATTTATGAACCATGCAAACATTTTGCGATCTTAATGATATAATTTCACGTGAAATTGTTTTAAGTTATCAATAAGGCATTGAACTCGTGATGTTATTTTATGAAAACAAGATGGCTGGATCGATTCGTTCTTCGTTCCATGTGCATGTACACAACCTGTTAATACTTTGACTTGAGGCTCAACGATATAATTTAACTACTACAAATTTCTGTTGTCCGGAATACCCTACACTACAGACCACGTTTGCAAAGGCGGATCTAGGACCGGCATACCGGGAGCGCCGCCCCCCCCACCCCCGTTTGACCAAAATCGTATGAAACAAAAGGTCCCATTCATATATTTTAATGCATTTGAAATTACACAATTACACAATTAAACTTTACATGTTTTTTAGATTTTCTATTAAATCAAAGTTTGAATGGTAAAAGTTATCAAATGCCGTTACAAGGAGGCAAAATGTGGATGCTCAGTCACTCTTTTCCTATTGATATATGACATTTTTGTAAAGTATACCTTATCATATACCGTATACTACATTGAAATTTCCAACCTTTTAAAGTAGACCCTTTTGGGCCGCACCTTTATAATTGAAGTTTACCCCCCCCCCCCCCCGTGCTACAGACAGTTAAAATTTCCCAAAATTAACATTTGAACAACGACTCGTTGAACGAGGATTGTTTTTAGTCCAGATAATAATCTGGTCTTTCTGGGATTTTTGTCATTTGGACTTTTTCAGATCCACAGAGTCATAGGCAGCCAAACGTCAAAAAATATAAAAGGCTTTCAAGACCCTTTTGAGCTTAGCTGGGTGGCCTGTCCTATCAAAATTTTGTCAGTTTGCAATGACAAAAAACCAGTAGTAGGTGCACCTAATGATACTAAGCAATCGTATGCTTCGAAATTAATTGTAACCTGTTCTTCCAGACGAATTAATAATGACCATCTACAAAAGAATCATTCAATTCCCATATTGTTTTTTAACTGGCAAGTACCATAAAAACATATTGGTACGGTTTGTTCAAATGATGCATATAACAATGAATGAATCCCTTCAACCTTATCTTTCATTCTAGTATCGTAGGTATTACTATGATGATAAATGCATTATGCATGTTTCAGTAGCCTAACTGTGACATATATGTAACTCGAGTACCAATGGATATGGTTTTAACCATATCCCTTCTTGTTATCATTGGTAATGACTACATGTACATACATGTATATTGTAATGCATGATATATTCTCAATTCATTTTATTAGTTATATTTTGAGGAGATAAGAACAATAATTGTTCAATGAACGCATACTCATCGAACGAATGTTATTATCGTGAAGATAAATTACAAAAGAAACCGCGTGGTGAGTAAACGTTCGTCGAACAAATGCAAGGCAGACATGCGGCTTCTTAATTTCTTAATAAAATATCAAGATGCAAGTATAATGACAGTACTGATTTAAAAATAATGCTAGAAATCTTTTTTTTTTACATTTATTTGATACAAACATACTACTACGTGTATTTTAATAACACATTTTAAGCAAACTTTTAGGTAAATGTAGAATTTAAGTATTATAAATCGTAATCTTACATAGGTACGGGGGATTTGGATTTTGGAAATATCGCAATAGAACATCGGCGAATCACCACCTCTTCGTTTATCTCGATAATTTCGACAGATTTCAAAATGACAAAATAACTTTTTGGTTTCATTTTTAAATTGCAAAAATGTAGTCAGTTTCCGGTAAGTAAGAAACATTACACTTTTCTAACAGTCCCTTTACAGGTCAGCATAATTTCAATAATTCGTAAAGTTCATAAAATTTTGGATTAAGCGTCATCCAGTATAAATATCAAAAAAAAAACAACATGTGTAGGTATTGTTTTGATATTACAACATGCTCTATCCACTGGCGGGGACAATGTACAGTTGAGCCCAGTTCTAACATCTCAACAGTCCAGCTCTACTGACAGTTCTAGAACTGTTCTAACCCTGGGCAGCAGCTGTCATAACCTGTTCTAGGGTGGAACTGCCATAACCTGTTCTAACCCATGACACTTTTAGAGCTATTCTAGGCCCTGACAGCTTAGAACTGTTCAAGGCCCTGACACCTTAGAACAGTTCTAGCCTTGGACAGTTCTGCACTCTGACAGTTCTAAATGACGTCACGCGGTTATAAAGATACTCCTAATTCGGAAAATGCGCATATTTTCTGAATTATTATTTAATGAAACTCGATATATAAATTTATTTTAACCAGACAATTCTTTATTCTATACTGTTCTGAAATCGTCACAATCAGAACTGTCAGGGGGTAGAACTGTCCGACTCTAGAACAGTTCTAAGCTGTCAGGGCACAGAACAGGTTAGAACTGTCAGGGCGTATGACAGCTTAGAACTGTCAGGGGTTAGAACAGTTTTAAATTTGTCACGGGATAGAACTGTCCAGAACTGTTCTATGACAGGACAGGGCTTGTCATAAACTGTCCTAGAATTGTCTGCAGAACAGAATTAGAACAGAGTCTTGACAGTTCCTGACAGTTCTAAAGAGATGTTATAACTGGACTCTATTGTATGTTCCTCTGTCGCAAAATATCAAATAATTATTGTATTCATGCTTGATAAGTAATTTTGTAACAGTTTTGTAAGAAATTTTAACCATTTCACCCTTGTCCATACTTTAATGTACACATGCAATGATGCAATGACAGATTCTCAATTTTTTTCTGATAATTTTATCTTCACGATGTTAACACCTGTTCGATGAGTATACGTTCATTGAACAATTGTTCTCCTTTAGATAGAAAAATGCAGACATATCTATAAAAGATCAAACTTTTTAATTTGTATTTATTTATTCATTGTATAACATCGGGGTACTTAATTTCTTAGTACAACGTTGCCAGATGCAAGTCTCATAACAATCATTTTAATATAATTATTACTATAAATCAACAATATGCAATAAACACGAGGAAAAGTTAGTTCGATCACAAGGTTGATTAAACGTCTGTCACACAGGACCAACAAATACGGAAAAGGATTAATTTAAACACAAAGTCTATTTCTCTTGTGTCCATTTACAAGGGAACATAAATAATGCATACCAAATTCCCCATAAAAAGCAAAACAATTTTTGTTAGTGCAAGAAGTTGTCCTTAGATGTTGTCATTCTATAAATTTAAGAGGACATTAAAAGGTTATGAATGACATATTATTGTTCACGACAACGTCTACATATTTGTCTGATTGAAAATCGTTTTCTGTAGCTAAATTTCAGGAAGCTACTTTGTTTTATTATCAAAATCTGAGTTTTTGGTAAGGATTAACTGGCTCCAAACATATCTGCAAGGCGCTTCGTCTGATCGCAATGGTTGTCCAATGTTGAGCTTAAAGGGATAATATCAGATTGGTCGAATTTAGACTATTTGGCGTTTACAGGAAAGTAATTTGCTTTTCCATATGTATGTTTCTCAACTGAAGGATTGGCGGGAAATCAATATTCAATTAGAGTGATCTTTTCGCGGGTAGTTTTGGATTTAAATTAATGTTGTGATGAACTGTTTCTTTTCTTAAAAAGATAATTGAATTTGGATTAAGCAAAGAGGTTTCACATTAATGCTAACATTTGACTAAAGAGTTTCAAAATACCCAATGGAAATATTGGATATAAATTTCTTTCAGAATGGAAGTAAACTACAAGATGTAAATATTATACCTGTAATTGAGTCTTATTTTGATGACAGTAATTTCTATAGAGTTGATGCTAATGACAGAGCTCAAATGAATACCGATTCAATAAATGGGAATGAATATGAACAAACTGTGGTATCAACTGCTTCTCAAAACATTTCGGATATCAACTTAAATTCTTATATTGTGACGTACCTTGGACCTAAGAGAAATAATTTTCCAGTAGTTATTGGTCTAACCATAGTCTATGCTACAGTTTTTCTCACTGGTGTTTTAGGGAACGTATTTACTTTAGTGGTCATTTTGAAAAACTTTTATATGAGGACCGCCATTAACTACTATTTGGCATCGTTAGCCCTTTCTGATGTTTTAGCTTTAACATTTGGTAAGTTAAGCAATATATATTAAGCAAATAGTTCACAGTCGAACATGCAGCGTAAAATGAAACTTAAGACAAATATTTACATGTACAATCGTCGAGAGTGTGCTTATACTAGTATATATTTATAGTATGGTACATATAGCTATACTATATCAAGGTTGTTTTATGCTTTATGGTTGAAATAGGGTGCAATGGTAAGCGTTGTTTTTACTTTCTAGGGAGAGATGCATGATTAAACACTTAAAATAAAGCTTTATCACTTCATGACTTTGTAAAAGATTAGAGGATTTTCCTAACAAAAGAATTCAAAAGAGTGTTTTAAAGAAAGAAATTATCACCAGAAACATAAGACGTATTTATGTTTTTTTTCTAGAACAACTCTCTAAATGTTCCTACGTGCATATAGTAACATGCACAGGAAAATGTACAGGATTATAAGTACTTTACCACATAAGGATTAGTCAGGGGTGGCAGATTGGTAACTTTCATTTTTAGATCTTGGGGCATACATGTATTCATTTACATTTTTTATAAGAAACAGGTCAAATGCAGTTTTTACCTTTTGAAATATAGTCGGTGACATCATGATTTTTTACTGGTTATATAAAGAAAAATTATGGCGGGAAATGTTCCCGTACTTTTTCCTGTACAATGTAACTAAATTTTGACTGGTGATATTTCCTAATCGCATTGCAAGATTGAATTAAAAAAATAGTGGTCAAAACAAACTTTTCTGTGGTTGCTTTACGTTATTTTTTTTTAATTCTGTTGTGTATTTGTTATGCGTCACCCTTTAAATGGTATCTGCCTGCATCATAGAAACAGTGGTACTGAATATTTTTCCGTCCTCCGCTATTGCAATAAGGCTTGCGTATGAAAATAATCGTTCAATTAGATATTTATTTCTATTTTTATTGATATAGTTTTGCTGCAATATAACATGTAAGTTACTCTCTAACAAAACAAACCAATGGATACTAATATTGAAGTATAATGAAAATACGGAAAAGCCCGAATGGGACCGTGTGTCTTAACGAGTCCTTAGTTAACGATATTGTTATTGTCTGGAAATGAATTAAACATAAAAGCAAAACAATGTTAAACTAATAACCATCATAAGGACATTGCTAATAAATTATACAAAATCAGAAAAATATAAAAGTAGGTTAACAGCGACAACCGAGTATGTCAATGTTTAAACTACATTTCAATTAACCTACATTTAATTAATGTCTGGAACTTTATTGAACTTATATCCGGGACTTTATGTAATTTAAATTGTGGAAAGTAATGGTTGGTATAGGAACCACGTGGCCATACATTATATCGTTCTCCGATTTTTTGTTAATTTGAAACTCAATATTTACGTTTACATTACCTTGTTCCTTTGAGCATCTTAGACTCTTCAAATACAAAAGTCTCCATTGGATCGAAGTTGTCAGAAAACACTTTTAAGGGGTATGGTAATTTGAAGGTAAAAGTGTGTTTTTTTCATATTTCTGTCTTTTATTTAGCATTTAAGTCTATTGAACATTTTTTAAGATGACGGGTTTTATTTATTAACTACAAATTAGTCCTCCCATAAGGAAATGGATAGCTGGTAACTTATTTTTTAAGCACATGGAAACTAATGATATTATAATTTCTTCCAAACGAGGTCAATCTTCCGTTAATTATCATTCATTCCACCAACAGATAAAATGTATCTGATATCTGATGTTTTCAAATTGAATTTTGATTAACAAAAGTAATTAAGTAAAACAAGAGTCATTTAATCTTCTATCACACGATGTTTAACTAGGTCATAGTTGTGTTCTACTTTTCAATAAAACCTCTTTACAACGTTTCAATTTTAAATGTATGGTACAAAAGGTAAAAAAAAACTACACATTTCTACTAAACATGTAAATGTTGAAATAAAATTTCTAAAAATATGTTTACCTAATACAAATCGGAATCGTTTGAAAAATGCACATGGGGATTTAATAACTATTTATTCCGCAGATTGCTATTGTATGTTAATAGCGACTGTTTCTGTGACTCAGGAAATGCTATGGAATGCATGTACTTCATGTGCTCGTACGGGAATCTCTAAAACGACCACTGCTATTGGTTCTACATAGCGATATAGTACTGTTGTCCTTAACCAAATTCGACCCTCAAATAACACGACTTGAGTTCACTTTGTTGATTGCTGTTGTTATATGTGTGTTTTGATTTGTATGTTGTGTCGTTTGCTTTGAGATGATTTTATGTCTACCGATTGTTTCTTTGTCTTAACGACCTACGACATTTGATTTCCTTCTACCTTTACCTTGCAAGGGGGGAGTCATGGGTCCTGGTCAATTGAAAATTGCATAAAAAATACATAACTACATAACCAAGTTCACTCTGCTTCGACTTTACGTCAATCTATTGAAGTTAAACATTACATTAAAGTCTTGAGATCACGTACATGACCATGACGGAACATCAAAACATATTTTTGGGAAAGTATGAGAAAAAAAATATAATAATAGAATGGATGATAGACAGAAAGGATTCCTTGAAGACTTATATTTATACAAAATTGGTATCCTAAGGTACGAAAATTTGACATAGGACAAAGATGTGGTTAAGGAGACTGCTTAGCTGTCACTAAGTCCTAAGATAGCTTCGAAAATAAGACCCCCAGAACACTAGGCACTTTTTCGTGTACTTCTTAGCGCTGCTGTTGTACTATCTTTTATCATTCATGTTAATTTGAAAAGCATATTTTGGTTTATTGTTTTATGCTGCATGTGTGTATGTAGTGTTTTGCATCTTCGACATTTTGATATTTTTGATAAAGATCATCCGATAAGTTTGAAATAGACAAAACGTGCAGACCTCGTTTTTTTTTGCCACTCGCACTTAAATAGAAGTAAGATTTTTTTTTGCTAGATTGTAACAATATTCATATTTTTATGCTTTACATGTATGTAAGTATTCGATAGTGGCCTTTTTGCACTCTAAATTGACAAGATTTATTTTTTGACGATGAATTATTCGTGGTTTCTGAAATATTTGGAATTAATCTCTCTCCACTTATGTGTAAACTATTCATTAACATGTGAATTGCACCAATACAATTTTCATTAAGAAATTTTAGATGACAGTAACTCATTTTTATGATTGTTTTTAATCTTCAGTTTTTCTTGAAAACTAATAAATTTGGCCATATGAGATATAAGAACTTTCAGATATTATTGGATTCTGTTTTAAAAATTCTCATTTAAGACCAAATTTTCATTGGCATTAATATATTTAGTATCCAGAAGTTTAGTCATGAAAACAAATTAAAAGAAATCATTATGAAAATAGATTAAAATCATAAATTTAAACTAGATTACAATCACTAGTAAAACTAGATTAAATATGATATGGTTTTAAAATTAGGTTAATATACCATTGCATTGAACCGCGAAACAATCAGCTCTCTAAATATCAGTTTACAGCTGACGAATGCTTAAAAGCGATATTTAGGAAAATACTTATATAGCTTTGCAATTACGTGTTTTTTTCTCAAATTGGCATAATGTATTACAATTTTGTAACACATGATTAAAGAAATATAGCTTCTACAACGCAGTCGAGTTGGTTATTGAATTTCTAACATCAAGTGAATACATTTGATTTTTAATGGCGAGTCTTGCCTAGCGATTGAAATATCGAATTTATTTTCTGAGATGTTAGAAATTCCATAACGATCGAGAATTTAGTTGTAGAAGGTTGTTTTCTTAATGTTTACATGTAAAAAAACAAAATTTTCTCCAGGGATGAGAACTATTTTTCCGCAACTGGCATGACTGGTTGAGATGTTGACCAATCGATAGAATTAGAGAAAACTTTATATAAGATTGGTTACAGTGATAACAACGGGACAATTTTGAAGATGTTTCTAAAACGAATGAAAATTTAATGTTTCGAAGTGATTTAATCTCGAGGGTTTGAATGTTTAATTAATGAATCAATGCAACGTACACATGTAGGCAGCGGATATTGAAGTGTTGCTACTTGTCTTTTGTAATGAACCTCTTGTAAAACATATGTGATCGACATGTCTGTTCACGCGAATAACACATTATATGTTTATATATATACCACAAATGCATTTTAAGAAGCACCATGCTTAAAGATGTAATTTGTCTCAACGAAACCAAGTTGACTGCAGACGGAACGAATGTCCGTTATCAATTATTTGTATCTTCTTTTGATTCTATTCATACATGTATGCATGTTTTAGCAATTGTCTTAGTATAAGTACACGCGATTTTTCCATCAACTTCATTGAAATTCTTAAATGTTGCTATTTATACATATATATATTCTTCAAGAGGATTTCTTTGTGTTTGTTTTAAAATATTTAAAAAGGTCTCAAGTATTTTAAGACAGTTTTTTGGCATATTGGTGAATAAATTTTCTGGAATCATAACGGAAAACCGCCGATAATATTAAATTTCGATTGAAAAGTCTTTTTAGAAAAATGTCAGAATAGTTTAATGAGAAAAATCCAGGCAAAAAGATTATCCAAAAAAAGGAAAACCGAAAACATGTTCGATATATTGATTTTGTCTTCTTCTGATTAAAAAAAAAGTGTGGACTAGCTTAATGCTAATAAAGTTATAAGGTATAAATAAAAATATCACTGAATATCATTTTTAATATTATGCTAATTAACAGCATTTTGTTTGGTCTATTTCGTTCTTGGGGCACAGTGATTCAGCTTGGAGCAAGTACTCGTTCGTAGTTACTTCAAGACCACTTTTGCACACGTTTTGGCTTCATGTCGGCATCCTGATGCATGCTTGATTGAAAGTCACAACGCACCAATGCCTCGACAGTATGTTACAACATGGAAGTATCAATTTATTACTTCCATGGTTACAAATATCTCAAACACATTCACTTCTCTTTTTTTAAACATATTATACTTTTAGTATTATGCTAACAATACTTTCAGGTCATAATTCGGAATCATAATTTCTAGGCAATTAAAGATTATCGTTTTTAAGATTGCATTACGAACATTACATAATGCATGTATGAATGCTTGACATTTTACTGAACACCATGTAAAATTTTGTGGAAAAACGTACTAAACCGACGCCTGTACTAAACAGTGCTACGTACATTTATAGATCAGGTTTTGAAGTTTAGAATGGGAAGAAATCTAACAGAGAAGTCAAAAAACTATTGTCAACTGATGCACAAACAGATTACTTTTCTTAATGCCAAAAAAACTCCCCAAACTACATTTGCAATGTCAAAAATGTTTAAAAAGGTCAATTTAAAATACAACCCCCAAAATAACCACAGTTAATATCACACATTGCTCACCAATTGCATTGAAAGACATTGTATAAAACCGATACGAACAAGTTATCAAACGATGTATTCTCACAAAAAAGTAAAGGAACAAATTTCAAAAAGTTTAAATAATTTTCAAAGATTTACAAATTCTATAACACTGTCAACGTTTAACATCCAAAATACTTTTTTCACGATTGATTTATTTCCCGACTTGAATTATCCGCAGTGGTTAGATACGTTTTGAAGAAATATGTTAAATGTTTGTGATTCCGATTACTTTAAACGTCTTGTCCCTTGTTGTTATCATTATCGTAAACCAAACATGGAAATGGGTAGACGGATAGTGAAACATGAAAATGATCACATTAGAGTGATGTGCATGACTGAAGCTGGTATGACCGTTTTGGTTGTAGCGATACGTTTAAAAATTCACCGAGCATCCATTTATCGCTAGGTGATTTACTATAGACCAACTGAGACATCTGTTAAAGATCGGCCTTGTTGTTGTAGACCATCCAAGCTGACCCAAAGAGAAAGGGCTTGGTCCGTTTCATCGCTACACAAGTCAAATTCGTTCCTACTACACGCATCGTTGGCAGACTCCTGACAATGACAAGAGAGCGTGTTACTTCACACACTCCTTTAAGAAACCGTCTTTTGTGAGTGAATCAACCCGACAGGGGGCGCGATGTTCACTTATGAGTCAAGATTTACACTGAAATTCGCTGATGGTTGTATTCAGGAGGTATCCACTATGGATACAACACACCAGATAATCGTTTGCCAACTTCTGCATGCCCAAAGGTTCTGTGACAATGTGATACGTGGTATAGTGTTGCCTTTCTTTGCACAGAACAGGGGATTCAAATTTAAGACAGCGCACATCCAGCACTCCTCACACACCCATTGTAATAGCGAACTTACTGCAAGATAACAATGTTAATGTTTTGAGATTTCCAAGTCGATTCCCTGATTAACGATAACGACAAATAAACATATAAATATAATATATAAATATTAAATTGGATGCACAGAAGATGCTTAGAACCTGTCCTTATATTTTAGCAGGTTTCCACGGCGTCTGCATGCTTTTGTTTTCCGTACATTCCATTTCAATGTCGATATTTGTCAATCTTTAACGTAATACAACAATATTGTGCTTATTTTAATGTTGACAAGTATGTTTATTAGACTGTATTGTTAATTTTTGTTGATTTAATCATTTTGTTATAAAATTTTGTTGCTAATCTTTAACAGCACCAGTTTGTCGAACTGAAACACAGAGCGAGATATCGTTGATCGGTGAACATTCAAAAGTATTGCTTCACCAAAAAAAATGATACCATGCCAATCGCTATAAAGATGCGGTCATTTTCAGGTACCGCTCTCCGTATATTCATTTCAGATAAAACACTGGTGAATAAATCACCTTCATTCATAGTAAACGTTCATGAATGATTGTGGTGAGTGAGTGAGTGAGTTGGTGTTTTACGCCCGTGCAACGCTATATAGGTTATTTACAGGCGATGAACATGACAAGGATGATAAAATGAACATGAAATGATGATGATAAATGAAATATGGAGATGGGGTGGGAAACAAAGGACCGGTAAATTTTGAAGAACCACAGGAAAAAGGGGAGAGGTGGGTAGGGGCGGAAAATTTAGCCTATGTGGTGCACTACTGGGCGGTCCACAAAGGGGTCTTTTACGTGCATGAAGCGTGGCACTCTCCACACACGTTGGCCCACTATGGTCGGCGGTCAGGGTTTCCGTATTATAGACCTGACAACCCCCGCGGACGAGGGCTACCCTATTCAGCCACCTAGGGTACACACTTGGTCGCTCTGTGTGCTGAACACTGACCCGATGTCAGAATCCCAAGACCCTTAGTCGCCTCTTACGACAAGCTAGGCTCTGCTGCGGGCCTATTCGCCACCCGGGCCCCGCACGGGACTGAATGATTGTGGGTGAGCTTTCATTTTTCCTTTGATTTGAAAAATACTAGTTCGTTTGTACTACAAAAATGTTTAACGATAAAAAAAGAACCATGTTAGACAAATGCAAACATTGCTTGAATCAATGAAAACGTGATAAATTATGAAAATAAAATAACGATATATAATTCAAAGTGATATATATAACATTTATTGTGAACATCGAATCAAACAGTCTCCAGAACAAACATACTTGTGTACACTGCTTAATATGCTTCACTAATTCTTAGAAAGACATTATGTTAATTATAAAAAAAATCCCATTCAATGTGAAAAAAAATAATAATCTGGAGTGCAAAAGTACTAGTATAGAATAATCATGATTTGTCCAATCTAAGTAAGACAGAAAGCCCCCTCAATCATTCATCGACGTCTAATATGAACCAGGGTGAAAATATTCACCAGTGTTTCTATAACTCCTATTTGTGAATAGTAAAAAGTGTCGGATAATGATTGAAGTAAAGTAACAGCAAATCATAGGGCTGACTGATTGATTAATGTTTTATTAAATGCCAAGTCCAAATACATCTAATGAATAATAATGCCCAAACAGATCCATAAAACTCACGAAGGTCAACAATTTGTTTTTGAAATAACTTTTTTTTGTAAGTAATTAGACCTTGTTTGTTATATCTGTTATTAATTTTGTGTCATACTTACGGATTTTGCGTCCTTGAGTACACATAAGTATCAAAATACGTTTCATTTGCCTAGATTTTTTTCTGTTTGTATGCTCTTTACATCATATCATCTACGAAAGGCCGGTAGTGCCATCAATTCTTTTACATTTATCGATTGCCACTAGAAATAGTATATTTCCAATTTGACATTTTTCACCTCCAAGTTGCCAACTTGGAATTAAGAGATGTAAACTTGGAACTATGATATTTGTATGGAGAAATGTAAAAGATCAAATGACACTACCGATCTTTCGTATTTTTCATTCTACTGTTAAAACTAATGTACTTTTACTAAATTAAACCTTAAAGTCGGTTAGTGCTTATTAATGTCGCTCTATTTTTTCATTGCTCTAGAAGACAACATTTTGCATTGACATATCCTTTCAACGCAAATTATAAATAACCTTTGATTTTAATGTGGCTACAAAAGATGTACAAAATATGTCGTGGAAAAAGAAATTTACAATATTTTTGTAATGATGTATGGCTTCTGTTAGTGCATAAATCAAACAGAACAACTCTTTAAGTTAAACATTAAGTCATAAGATAATGGGCCATCATGTGTGGTAATAAAATGAGACTACAAAACAACAAAGGACATAAAGAATTGCAGATATGTTTTATACTATCTCAGAAATTTTTAAACAAAACAAATATCTTTGTCATTATGATCTGTCATGTTTTAACCACATAAAGAAGTGAAGGAAATTAAAGCTAAGAAATTTTTTTAATTCTGCTCAAAGTACTGTTAGTCGAGAACCACCTGATGGCAAAAAAAAGAAACAAAAACAAAGATGAATGGGCGAAAAAAATTGTTAAAAAATCTTATGAATTACAAATATGTCAAAAGTCTGGAACATTTCACTTGACAAGGAAGTAAAATATATTATCTTGCCACAATGATACATTGTTTGTTTTGTTATGTCAAACTTTTTTTTAACAACTCGATGGTTTATCGATAAACTGTGTCAATGTACATAGACCGCTAATTGATGCTTTTAAGAGAATAGATATGGTTTATGACATGACAGTTTTATAGTTCAGCAGCCAAGACCAAAATGCCATACATGTGCAATTTTGACAAAGTTTTTCGTTTAAAGATACTCTGTAAATGTCGAGTATTTTCTTAACATATGCAACATCTATAAGTCACTTTAAGATAAACTGATAAAACCATTTAAAACGCATGTATACTGAATTAAAACAAGGTATAAAGGGGATATCAATCACCATTTATACAAAAAGACAAAGACAAAAGCGGTAGTAAAAAAATCATCAAAACGAATCAAACCACACAAAAAACAGACATAACAACTAATCAATTAGCAACATAAACTCAAGTAGAAACGACAGTGAACACAGGTGCTCCGGAAGAGTAAGCAGTTCCTACTTGATATAGCACATCCGTCACTTGCAGTCGATAATGATGCTTTAACAAAACTTAATTGACTGCAGCATAATTCATGTCTCACATGTGAAAGACCTGAATATCTTGGTAAGTCTGAACTCAAATGTTTGTTCAGATATAACTTGTTTTTGTTGATCTGACAAGTCGGTGAAAGCAATGCCAATATCAGTCCCCACAAACGAAAACTATAAAAACTTAAAAAATCACACACCCCGAAGTAATCAATCTGCAACCAGCAACAAAACTCAAATGGTAATAGGAGTGAACCGATGTGCTCTTGAATAGTTAGGAGACACTTGTTCTAACAAAAAAAAATCAGTGTGACAAATCATGTCGAGAAGGACAAAGTAAAAACCCTGTTACAAACGTACACTTGAACTCATCTTAGAACAACCTCGTACCTTCTTATATTTTACAATTTGTGTTTTTCTTATTTTACAGCCTTGCCACCGGAAGTCTACAATATATGGGAAGCATATCCATGGCGGTTTGGTGAACCATTCTGTATCTTTAAAGCATTCCTACTAGAATCGACCTCCTATGCCTCTGTATTGACAATAACGGGATTTACAATAGAGAGATATATAGCAATTTGTCATCCTATAATTGGGCAGAGGGTGTCTAGTCATTCAAGAGCTGTCAAATGCATTGTTATCATTTGGATATTGTCTTGTTTAGTTGCGTTACCATATCCCATACATACGAGAACGTTTTATTATCTCTCGGACCCTAGAGATAATAAGCCACTTTTACAGACTTTGGTTTGTAATATTCCGATAACATGGCATACGAATATGATTATTATGTTCCAAGTGTCTACATTCGTTTTCTTTCTACTGCCTATGACAGTTATAACTATCATGTATATACTTATTGGATTGAAACTTCGGAAGACGGAGCTCGATTCTAAAAATGCTCAATTGAATCCTGGTTCTAAGAATACTGCTACAAGAGCTAGAAGAGCTGTATTGAAAATGCTAGGTAAGTGCAGATGTTTACAGTCAATTAGGTAAAAAAGGACCAGAAGCCACACGATATAAACTATTGGTACGTTAATTTCAAACCACAGCAAGCTAAATGAATAAATAAGTATCTAATATCAGCTGCAATACAAAACTAATGACATTGGTCTTCTGATGTATTGTGTAGGTTTCAAGGAAGTAATTACCAGCCTCTCTATTTTGCAAATGTGATAAACCTTAAACCTGCATTGATTGGGAAAAGATCATTTCTTTTTGAAAAACATTAACTGACTTTATTTTGTTCTTCATTATTGTGTTTGTTCTTTTTTCCAAACTAAATTTGTAGCACTGAAACATGTTAAATGTTTAAATTAAAAGAAAGCACAATCATGCAAATAGTTAGTACAACATTGATTTATTTAATTCAGTGCAAATATGCTCTTAGGTTAAAACTATGCAGGTGTTCGAAACCTTATTTCGATAACAAACCAGTAACTGATAAAAACATCATTGGTGAACAAATGGGGTTATTGAATGCCATGCGTCAGAAAAAAATGCTAGACTTAATTCTATTCGGAAAAAAAAACTTAAAAACATTACGGCCAAACCGCAATCAGCATCATGAACTCAAGTCAAAACAAGAGTTGTACCGGAAGAGTAAGCAATTACTGCATGTTATAGCACATCTGTCACGTTGTCAACGATCGATTGATTATTGTGAGTCAAATCTGGTACATGACGAAAATACTATACCTCTATATCAAACCAATATTTGTATGTGTTCATTTGAGAGATAAACTGCTCGTATTTGTCGACGAGCACATTGCGTCTTCTGCAAAATTTAATGAGTGACGACAACAACCGAGGAGCAACAAAACCCTGTGTTAGAAATATGTTTATCAGAAGTAATGTTCATATTTATCAAAGAAATATATATATTACAAGCATATAGTATGTTGCTATTTTATATTTTAAGTTGCTGTTGTCGCAGCCTTTTTCATGTGCTGGGCTCCATTCCATGCTCAAAGACTCATAACACTATACACAAAACACTGGACACCAGACTCGATGGAATTCCACAGCCATCTCTTCTATATATCAGGTAGAAAGCTTATGTTTATACTACATATCTTAATTAGGTAATCTTTGTCGAGCACGAAGTTTTACCCATCGATAAATGTTCTGTGGTCGATTTGAATCTAATTTATGTTTTTAATTCTAGGACCAACATCAAGATAGCAAGCAGCGACCATTTATCCTAAATGTGTCCTTTTACAAGTTTTATTCGTCCTGATTTGTCAATTTGTATTTTAATTGTTCTATGCCTAAAAGTGGATTACCAATGAATGTTATATATGATATGGCTACCTATGGAAGTCTACACTGATGAAAGATGATTTTTTTTTGCATTGCATAAGAGGGTATTTTAATGATAATCGTCGTCGTCGTCAGTTAACAAGTTCAAAAATTTTCGCCTCTGAAACTACTTAACCACTTTTAATAAAAGTTTGCAGGAATGATACTTGACATGGATGATGGCTTTTTGAAATGATTCAATAGAAAAACATGTTCGCTGTTACTAAAAATAAAACAGAAGGTACAATCACTTAAAAGGGCTAAAAACTCAGTAATAATAACAGCATCCGTAGAATCTCAGACTCTTTAGAATCAAGAGCTCTACAAAATTAAAAACGAAAGAATATGGAATATGTGCCAGAAAGACACGATCCACATGTTGATATTATTTTTTTAAATGTTAAAAAAAAACGTTCAATGCGTGTGTAGCGCTTTTCTGGATTAACCTTCATCAAACACGCTAAGGGTAGAAAAAAAAACTAAAGCCAAAAAATTTTACAACAATGACTTATCGAGGTAAACTTTCCAACTGCATGATTACCCCTTTTAGGGGGTATGGCCTTTTGAAGGCCAAAAATAGCGTTTTTTTTCTGATATACCCTATAAAATGAAAACTAATTGCAGATAGAGATAAGCTGTTTCGTGCTGAAACGTTCGGCTCTTTCAGCTCTACATAAGTCTCCATTGGGTTGATGTATTCAGATGACCCCTTATAGGACTTATGGCCCTTTGATTGTTAAAAATAGCGTTGTTTCATGTTTTTCTTCTATAGAACAAGCTATTTGTGATCTACTTCTCACTCAGTATACCCCCGTTACCTCCCAAATAACTATGTCGGAAAACAGGAAGTAGATATCCGACAAATTTAATTTTAGTACACACAATAAAGGACTTCATAATCAAGCCATACATGTATATCAAATTTCAAATTGTTCAGAAAACTGTTACGAAAATTCTCAACAATTGACAAGTATTGACGAAAGATTTAAGCAGGAAGAAGATACCCTACAGACATAATTTGGAAACTCGCAATTAAGGACATCAAAATCAAGCCATCTACTAAATTCAAAGTAGCTGTGATATGTAATTTGTGAGAAAACTGTTACGAAAACTATGTTGCGAATGGACAGAAGGACGGACGGACAGAGCTAAACCAGTATACACCCTCTTCTTCTAATGGGGTCTAATTTAAGCTATTGAAGATAGAGAAAAGCTGTTGATTTCTAAACCTTCAGGCCATTAAGTTCTACAAAAGTATACATTGTTCCAAAGTTGTCAGAAGACCCCTCATATAGGGATTATGGGCTTTTGAAGGTAAAAATAGCGTTATGCATGTTTTTTTTTGTATAGAATAAATACTATTGCATAAAGAGAGAATCTGTTACTTACTTGCTTAGCAAACTTCACGTTCTTATATGTAGGAAACTTTGAATTATATGTAGCTAATTTGAAGTTCTACAAAAGTTTCTATAAGATTGAAATTGTCAGAAAACCTTATATAGAAGATACCCTTATGACCCAAAGGATCAGATGAACGATTCAGGGTCATGTGAGCCTCTTGTTTAATTGTCATTGGCATAACCTACAGTTACTGCGCATCTCACTCTTATCGAGTGTTTATAAGAATACACATCCTTAAAATTGGCTCTATGTTTAACGGAAATATTGAAAAAGCTTTTCAAAGACCAGATATTTTACTAATGTTTTTAAAGATGGGTTTAAAAGCATTTAGATTTTAGCTTACCAGGTTTCGAATTTTTTCGTTTCAAATGGTGCTAACAAAAGATTACTTCTGAAAATTACAAGTAATTTTAGCATCATCAAAGTTAACTTTGTAATGAATTCTGTTTTTGAATTGGTATTTTATGATATCGTATAGGTGTACATGTACATGTGTAAAATATGAGGAACTTGAATTAACGATTATTGGATAGGTCAAGAAGAATACCTATATATCATAAATTGTAGAAGCAAACTAAGTAATTGTCTGCGAACCCTTTTCCTCTCTTAAACAATCACAAGAAAAACTGTTTTTCTATATTTGCACTTACTACTCGAAAACGGAACCAAATATTTATTTTTTTTTTAAATCTTCTGCTATATTTAAGATCCAAAGATATACGACAAAAATGACAATTTTCACTTTTAAGTTACATCCCTTAAATACTGGCATATGGTGGATTCCTCCCAGCTTATGGACCATGCATGCGTGTACCAGTATTTGTCATATTTTCTGCTCCTGTATAGTAATCTTTGAAACCCACCTTTGTAGATCAAGGATACATAATTATCATTATAGAACCCATAATGTTTTTTTTTCGCCGTATCAGATAGCTGGGCAATGTTCAAGGTTTTAGTTGTATGTAGGGTTGTACTGAAATGACCGTCTAATTTTCTCAAAGATGTTGCACAGCGGTGTTATTTATCGTATTACAATGCATTACTTTTGGTTTTTTTAAAAATATATAGAAATTAACGGTTTGGTGCATGAAAACTTTGTTTTACCCAACATTTCTTTGAACCCATACTATCGGACTCCAACCAAGCAAATAAAGGTAATAACAAAATTACCGAACTTGGAAAATCAATCTCAAATGTCCATAAGACGAGACAAAATAAGGAATTTATACCGGAAAAATTAAAGATCACAATGGTCCTGACTTGGTGCTTGCATTTCAAATGAAATGGTGGGTTAAACCAGGTTTTAAGGCGCGCCAAAAGGAGAGGAACGATAATCGCGTTAAAACTCAATGAACGTGTACCTAAAGGTATCTTTTGAAATTCTATACCAAAAAAAGACTTGTTGCAATTTTCATTTCATCTGATGTGTAATATTATACATATTAAGTATTTTTAGTAATTTGTCGTCTCATTTCGGTCCTTTTTGTTGGTGCCACGTATAATGTTTTATAGATAATCATAGAAATTCATTAATATTTGTGAAAAACGTGTTTTTATTATTTTTGCAGGTGTTCTGTATTTTGTAAGCTCAACAGTGAATCCTATTTTGTACAACCTCCTGTCAAGAAAATTCAGATATGCCTTTAAAAGGACATTTTGTAGATGTTGCATAGACTTCGACAATTTTCCAACTTTTTATAAACTGAAAGCTATTTTTGGTAGTAAAAATGATCAACAATCAAACACACCGAGTGGAATGAGATATATGTTCCCACAAAAACAGGTTCGAATGAACACGGTTTATGGACCAAATAATGGATCTACGTCACAACAGAAGCTTTTACCCACAATTCACCCTTCCACCAGAGATTCGCTGCTGAAAATATCGAATGGATCCTGTTCCGAAAGTGGTTCGCATGCGCACTCAGATGGTCGACTGCATTATTTGTGTCATCACAAAAGTTGCTCGAGGAAAAGGACGAGACCAAGCATCGAATGCGATATATTTTACAAACATCTGAACAATGCCTCTTGTCAAGACATTGATACGCTAAGAAAATTTAATTACTTGGCAAAACCCACGTTGACTGCTGTTTTAGCAAGTACGTCATGTCACATCAAAGAGAACAAACTACACCAATAAAATATATAGTAAAAGAATTTTCACCCTTTCCTAAGTGTAATTAATACAAATTATCAACATGACCAATACGGAATCTTTCTTCAGAATCTACGAAGAAGAGGATCCCATCAGCCTGAATCGCTTACCTGGTCCTTAAGCCATAAGGATCTTCTATTAGGTGTCATCAGACGACGTCGACCCAATGGGTACTTTTGTAGAGCTACATGAGCTGAAAGTTAAAGCAAGCAAACACTTTTCTCTATTTTCAATAGTTTTCATTCTATAGGACAAAAACATGAAAAAACGTCATTTTTTACCTTTAAAGGCCCATAACCCGTATTTGAGGTCATCTGACAGCTTCGACCCAATTGAGACTTTTGAAGAGCTTAACATGCTTTTTGAGCTGAATTTTTAATCAAGCAACAGCTTTTTTATATCTATAATAGTTTTCCTTCTATACTGTAGGACAAACACAAAAAACGCTATTTTTTACCTTTAAAGGGCCATAACTCCAATAAAGGTTTATCTGACAGCTTCGACCCAATGGAGATTATTGTAGATCTTAATGAGACGAATGTTTAAGCAAGCAACATCTTTTCTCTATCTGAAATAGTTTTTATTTTATAGTGCGAAAATATGAATAAAATCCTATTTTTGAACTTTAAAGGACATTAACCCATATAAGGGATCATCTGACAGCTTCGACATAATCGAGACTTTTATAGAGCTAAATGAGCTGAATGTTTGAAAAAAAATGCAACATTTAAAGGGTCATTACCCCTATAAGGGGTCATCTGACAGCTTCGACCTAATGGAAGAAGGAAAGAGGCACTAATGGGGCATTCAAGTGTCAAAAGTGCGAAAACTCAACGACAAAACCGATAAACACGAACAAAAACAGCACGAAGAAACACAAAACAAAATCAACCGAACATGAAACAACAACGTGAACTCAAGTCGTGACTAGAGTGAACTCCTGCCTGCTATAGCACACCCGTCATATTGCTAATTTCAAATGTAGTGCGTTAAATCCGGTAAAGGAAGACACAACAAATGTAGACTTTTGTAGAGCTTTTGATGCTGAAAAAGGATGATTGCATCAGATTTTCTATACCCCTTATACTTTTTGATTTACAAGCCATAAACAGTAGTCTGACACCCCTGGTGTATTCTAGCAAAGTTGGTCATGCTTTTGACAGATCAAAAATTAAAACACAACTTTGGTGCAAGACACAACCCACCAGCCAGCAATTTCAATCACGCCTCCAACCAAACGTGAGATACATCGGTTTATACATAAAATAAGTTATTAAATGTAAATGTTTTTAAAATAAACTAGAAAAACTGTGAGCGACAGCGCACAAATAATTTTTTTTAGGAGAAGATGCAGATAGGAGATGGGTACCCCTTTATAGTCAGACAGCTAAGTCCATGTTCTGCTATGGGAAACCCTAAAAACCATTTTGATCGAATTCTATAGGAGGTGCACATGTTCATTATGTCACAAAGATTGTGTAAAGTCACGAAAATCCATCAAGGGGTTTGGGAGGAGTTGCGGATAAGAGATAATTACCCTGAGGTGTAATTGAATGACAGACGGACACATGGACGGACACCCCTATCAGTATATACCCCACTTTTCAAGCAGGAGTATAAAAACATTGGGATAATTCGTCGTGCATTTGTTCAAGCTTTGAATGGCAACAACTCTGAATATATTTGGAACAAAATATCGTATTTATTTAAACAATCATTTTAAACAAGCATATGAAATACCTGTACCAAGTCCAGACCATTGCGATCTATAATTTTTCCAGTGTGTTTTCCATGTTTTGTCTTTTCTCTGGGACATTGAGATTAATCCTCCAAGTTCGGTAATTTTGTTTTTACCCTTATTATCAAGAAAACAACGATTTTTTTTTCTCTTTAATGACATCAATATATACCATGTTCAAAATGCATTTTCCCTTTTAATTGTTTTGACACTTGATTGCTATGAAGATTAATTTAACTTTCTCAAGGGAAACATTCCGTTTTTACAAATATGATAATAACACAGTTGTTGGTACATGAAAGTTGTTTTTACTACTGCAAGTGTCAATACTGTTCATGTTTATCGGAAATAAACCCAAAGCAAAACATCGCTATGTCAGCTAGCCATTATATTCCTATGATATTGTAAAATGCACGTTGTTATCAATTTGTTATATTACTATTTCCCTGTAAAAGATGACCAGACCTGATAAAAGCTAAGATGCACATACAATAACTAGTTATAACAAAACAACATGTTTGTAATAATTTTATGGCTTTGTTATGGATACAATTTGATAATATGGACTAAAACTAAATGTTTTGATTTCATCACTTTAAATTACCATTCCTGTGATTTTCCTGGTTGGTAAAATAACCCACAGCAGCGCTATGCTTGTCTGTAACGTCCTCTTAAGAGCGCCCAGTGGTACATGTAGGATGAAAAACCGGGCGCTTTGTCCACAGAGCAAGCAACTGGGATAAATGTCTCACGTTAAAGATCACCGTTGTATTTCAAAACTAAAGTCGATATTTGTGAAATCGTGAATTGACAGAAGAGACTCAAAGAAGCCCGAATTGCTCACCCAGTCCTTGAGCTTAGGGTATCTTCTATGATATTTAAGTCCTATACGGGTAATCCGATGGACTTTTGTAGAAATTAAAGAGCTGATGCAAGCACTTGCTTTTCTATGTCTGCAGTACTGGTCATTCAATAGGCCAAAACATGAAAAATGATTGTTTTTCTTCCTTAAGAGGGTCATAACTGATATATTGTACCAGTAGTGATATTTCAACTTCGACCCAAAAGGAGATTTTTCTACAGCACAATCGGTTGATGGTTAAAGCAAGCAATTTCTTTTTGCAATCTGCAATAGTTTACATACTATAGGCCAAAGACATGATAAACGTTATTGTTTACCTTTCAAGGACCTTCACCTCTGCAAGTGGTCTTTAGACAACTTCTGCAGAGCCCCTATAGGGGGCATCTGGCAACTTCGACACAAAGGAGAGTTTAGCAAGGAACAGCTTTTCAAATGCAATAGTCTCAGCACTTTTGAGTACTATAAATTATCTATTTGATTGTGAAGAAGGAAGGTTGCATAAGATTTTCTCTATCTGTATACTAGTACTATTTTATTTATGCAAAAGACACCCTAAGGATATCATATTAAGTTTCATTAAATTCTGTCCCGTAATTTAATAGATTTTTTTTTAAAATGCTAACGGGCGAAAAACGACGACTACGTACGTTTTGCTATGGCCAACGCCCACCTAAAAATTTCCGGTTGCCACACCTCCTGGTTACTTGAAAAATATGTGATAAATCTTAGGAGGATGAATTAAGAGAATCATTTATATACACCTAGAAAAAAGTAAAGCACCCCCTGACTATTTTTGCTTTTCAATTATTTAAAGCAATTTTTGATTTCATGATTTTGATCAGTTTTAATTCTTCAACATATGATTTAAAGTGTGTTAGCTATAGGTTAAACCCACATGTTTACTTTGAAAAGCGGCAGATAACTCTTCAAGAAATAAGACGTAAAACTGGTAGTATCAGACAAAGGGTTCCAGTAGCCATTCATGCTAAAGGTGGACATACCGGTACTTGAAATGGACTCTCTGACGAGACAGTACCAATCTCTTGATTATGATTGATGTTATCAAGTGTGATTAACAATTTTATAAAAGTTTGGAGCTCCAGGTGACCATACTTTTCGACTAGCATGTTTATGTACAAAAGTCATATTTTTTGCCATGTCATGTTATGTAAATAAATGTTGTATTTTTGTTTGTTAAACGTGCTTAATTGTGCTGAACAATTTATTTAGTTAGTAATACATATTTACTAAGACTAGCACTTAAATAATGGTAAACAAGAGACTCCCAGGAGCCTGAATCGCTCACCTGACTTATGTGCCTAAACTATAGTCTATTAGGCAAATACTATTTAACATTGATCCTTTTCGAAGTGGAATAAATTATAAGAAAAAAGAGCAATTTACCCTATGTTCTATTTTTAGCTATGACGGCCATGTTTTTCAACCAATCAAAAATCCCCACATCAGTTTTTAACATTTTATGCTAATAAACAACTATACTAAGTTTGGTTCAAATTGAACTTAAGGTGTCAGCGAAGTTAACATTTTAAATGTAATGGGTAAAAGCTGTAAACATGGTCAAATTCGACGTTCTAAGGGGAATAACTCATAAAAGGAATGGCCCTACATCATTGACCCTTTACATATTTTGTAGATCGTGATGTGCTTTACAATATACAATTTTAATTTCTTAATTATCTCGTATAGTTTTCAAGATATTGAGATTAATAAGTGCAAAATCTATAAAATATCAAAGAAAAGGGCAATAACTCCTACGTGGGTCGTTGGATCTCCTCCAAAATTTCAGGGCAGGTAGATCTTGAGGTGCTGATCACTTTTGTTTTATCAGAATTAAAAATCTGTCACCGTTTTAGAGTTATTTGCAAAAAACTACATTTTACTCTATGTTCTATTTTCAGCCATGGCGTCCATGTTTTACAACCAATCAAAAATTCCAACATTAGTTCTATAGACCTAATGCTTATAAACATTTGTACTAAGTTTGGTTCCAATTGAATTTAAGGTGTCAGAGAAGTTAACGTTTTAATTGTAACATGGAAATGCTGTTAAAATGGGTAATTTCGACGTTCCAAGGAGAATAACTCCTAAAAGGAATGGTCCTACAACGTTGACCTAATTACAAATTTTGTAGATCATGATGTGCTTAACAACATGCAATTTAAATTTCTGAAATATCTTGAATAGTTTTTAAGATATTGAGCTTTATAAGTGCAAAATTTGAAAAAAATCCAGAAAAAAGGGCAATAACTACATGGGTTGTTGAATCTTCTTGAAAATTTCAGGCCTGGTAGATCTTAAGGTGCTGAACACTTTTGCCTCGCCAGAATTTTGATATCTGTAACCGTTTTTTGAGTTATTCAAAAAAAAACTACCCCTATGTTCTATTTTTAGACATGGCGGCCATGTTTTTCGACGAATCACAAATCCCCACCTTAGTTTTATACTACCTATGCTAATAAACAACTGTGCTAAATTTAAAAGCCACTGGACTTATGGTGTTAGAGGAATTAACGTTTAAAAAAATTTTAACGACGACGGACGACTGACGACGGACGACGACGGACACCAAGTGATAGCAATAGCTCACATGGACCTTCGGTCCAAGTGAGCTAAAAAGGGGGCTTGAAAATGTATGACTCTAAAAAACATGGGGGTGCTTAACTTTTTTTCAGGTGTATATATAATTGCGATGTAGTTTTCATGATTTTGCTCTGGCACAAGCATTTTTTATAGGATGTCATACATTTAGTGCTAGATTTGAAACTATTTTTAAATCATACGAGGATACCTCGCCTAGGATTAAACAAATCTTTATATTCGAATTTGACACCTTGTTTGAAAGTTTTGAGTATTTTTTGTACTCATTATATTCAACTATACTCTGCCTACTTTCGCATTACATTTTTTTTGTAATAATGTGTGTTTTTAAGAGAGTTGTTTTCATAATTGTTTTTTTGGTTTTAGATGAAAATATGTTTTATGCTGTAAAAAGATTAACAAGAGCAACTATTTAGAATAGTTATACCTTTCTTTAATATGCATCGGTTTCGACACGTTCACCCTTCTTATAGCCAACATATTTGTTTAGTTTGGTGAACGTGCATTTTAGCAAACAACAGAAATCCCAAAGGACATTAATTTCGGATCTGTTTCTTCATTCATATGAAGCAGACTTCTTACAATCACTTGTAGACAAAACGATCGTAGACTAAAATTATTTTAACCCCACGTTCTGTTAAATTGATGATATTTTTTTCATTCTCCATCTCATTTATCCTCAGGAACTTGAGGTAAAGAACCATCGGATCCTAGGAAATCTGCCCCATATTTAACCCTTTATCTCGAAATCAAGGAAATTTTTAGCCAAGCTATACATCGATGTCCTTGACAGAACGTCACGTCTGACACAGAAATTTCTAACTCAAGGTTATGTTACTCCTCGGTTGCATGCTTTACTCTAGTAATTTAACGGAATTCATCTTGCGCTCATAGACAAATATAGGATTTCTATCTGTCAGATGAGGGCAGACGATGGTTAGTCATATAGGTTTATTTTGCATTCTTTTACCGGATTTGACACACTAAATAGACAATAGACAGCGTGACGAGTGCGATATATCAAGCAAGAACTGCGTACGCTTCCGGGTCACATGAGTTCACTCTCTTTACGACTTGAGTTTGCGTTGTTGATTTTGTGTTTTTTTTATTATGTGTTTCTTCGTTCTGTTCTCGATCATGTTTACTAATTCTGTCGTCGTGCTTTCAGACTTTTGACAGTCGAATGTCTACTGGTGCCTCTTTGCTTCTTTCTCGTTAACCGAGAAGGGGTGTATACTAAAAAAATGTATGACACAAATTATTATTACATATGTCAAACCATGGGGCTGTTTAACTGTTCTAAGTCACAGGTTTACAGTGCATTCATTTTTTTTTATAATTGGACACAAGCCTTATATTTTTTTTGCATCATTAGGATTGTGTATTTGTCTTTTGATATCTTGTTTTAGGCACAAGCGCTCTCATTTTTAATTCACGCAAGTGAAAAATTACATTACGAATATCTAATGTATATCAGCATCGATTTGTCTTACAGGTAAACATGTAGTAACAGTAAAAATTTATAGTAACTTAGGTACCATGATACCAATTGCAATCTGCATTGGACTAACCATTGATCTTATGGCAATTAATCATACCTGAATCAAAATTTAATCAAAACCACATTACTAGCAAATGTGTCTACTACAGTTTAAGACGCATTTAATCCAAATAATTTTGGTCGCAATATGTTGAGTTTGGTATGATGAGTACAAAATTCCTTTAAAAACACTACTCAAGATTTTCAAAAATCAGCTAAATTGCTCAGCTGAGACAGACGGGCATACAAACAAAAATCCAAAGAACTGTTCGTCATAAACAAAAACAAGATTATAAACAATTATTATTAAACTGAATATAAATAAAATAGAAACTAAAAATTTGACAAAGAGTCAAGTTGTTTGTTTTTTTCTTTCAAACTTTGGTTCTTCTCTGCCAAACTTTAACAATATTCATTGCTTCCTGCACATCCAAAATGATGGTTCATATTAAAAACAAAACTATTAATAGCATATACATTTTTCATTGGTCAAATACTTAAATAAAGCAGTAAACAAACAAACCTAATTGTGTCACAAAATATGATTAAAAACTTTTTTTTTCGTATGTGTGTTCGCAGCAAAGTAATCGAGTCAATGTAATGAAAGTAGATAAATATCCAAGGAAACCAAGATCATTCAGTTATGTGTCAGTGTCACTTGATGCTTGAAGTTGCATATATCATTTAAAAATTAAAGAAGATAAAGTATCTAAACCAACGATGTTTTCTGTTACTGTAAATGAAGTATAATATCACAACCGTCAAATAAGAACAGAAGCGTTTTACATCCATCTCACGGATTCAGACGTTCCATAGGTTCCAGATAGTTTTTCTTCAACCAACACATCTTGTATGTCATAATTTTGTTGACGCTTGCTCTTACCGAACCAATCATCACAGAAGAAACGGCCGCAAACGTTGTCCGTTTCGAATTGATCTCGAAAAATTCGTTGTCAAAATCCCCACACAATTCGTCCGATGGAAAGATGCATTTTCCTGTCAAGACAATCGGATTCAGTAAAGCACAAAGTACCATCAGCTCTTTTGTCTCGTTACGTGTCAAATTTGCATAGTTATTGTAATTTGTCAGCTTGCATGCGAGGTTTGAGCTTGTACCATTCAAATTCAGTACATTGCACATCGACCTCAAATAGTACATCAATCGGGCCTTTGGGTTGTTTGGAATACTGCATTTTGTACCCGTTCGTTTAACATCCACATCACGGAAGCCTAAAGCAAAGGCCATGGTAGATATTTAATACGAGTTTTATGAGCTTTTCGAATTTGTCGGGCAGATTGATTTGAGGCAGTTTTTGTGCTGTTTTTATAGCTATAACATGTAGGTCAAATTTAAAAATATATATGCTATGTAAATAATTTCTAATAACTGAATCGCATTTTCTTGAAATATCAGTTTATCAAATTTATATTTACTAGTCATTTTAAACATTTATAAATAGACAGCCAAGGACTTGGGGCGGTAGATAAATACGTATACATGTAAATCAATCATTATTTAAATATATGGAGAACTTCTGTGCACTGAAGCGTATTGCCGAAATGGCGATTAAAACAGTTCATAGGTTTTAGATACAGTCAGGTGCCAAAAGTATTCTCTTTTATCTTTTTTCCCTTACTTTCTTTGTTAAATCACAAAATTAAAAAAGTATATTTGTTAAAGTCACGTATTTACGAGACCTTTGGCATAAAAAAAAATTCCTTCTGTAGGAGTTTCAAATCAAAATCACAACAAAGTTTTGTTATTTAGGTTCATCGATATGTTTACCTTAAAATGGATAATTTTTAAATCAATTTTTCAGTATGTGTACAGCAAAGACTGTATATGGAATATTAAAAAATAAACCATATCAGGACCTAGATATAATAAATTCTTATTAATAACTTTTGATAATATTTTCATAATTTATTCTGATATTTTTAGGTTCTGCTTTTTTTGCGTTTTGGAGCACAGTGGATTTTAGGTTAATATCACTTACACCCTTGCAGGTGGCCTAAAATCTCATGCGACGTTTAACTATAATTTAACAAAAAGTGTTCACCAAAAGGTCAGTTTAGGGGTACAATTGGGATAGTTTGTCCTTGTTCAAAATAAATATTGAACGAAAAATTCAAAACACAAAAACCCTTCTATCTTCAACTAAAAAAAATGTGTCAATATAATAAGGTATAAATTAACCGTTTATACCCGCGTTTTGGTATTTGTAATGTCCATATAAAGGTCCTACTATACTTGAATTGTCCTGATAATATGCCGTTTGAATTGTATATATACTGAGATTTTGTTATAAAAAAGTTCAAACTGTCCTGGTTAATCTAAAACATAATTTAGATAAAGGTTAAATGAAGTTTGGCCACATAGTTATATGTCCTGACAGAATTTTTTGAAGCATATAGTAGCTGATCGAACTAGACCTATACTTTGGAATGCTGACCACAAACCAGTGTAGCTAAAATAGCTCCTTTGAAGCGTATGACTTCTGTTCTATTCCTAAGAGAACAAAGAAAATCTGTGAGCTTATACTCACTAGTGATACCCCCGCTCTAAAAAAATTGCTTGCAGCTCATTATATAGTAACATAGGATAAAGTTGTATACAAAATATTATTATTAAACCCCTACCTCATGTAGTTGCTTAGAAAACTACGACGGACGGACGGACAGAAGTACAAGGGTAAAACAGTATACCCCCTCTTCTTCGAACTTCTTCGAAGTAGGACTTTAAAAAGCTCCAAATGTTTGATTTTTATGAAAGGCGTGTAACACCTGTTTTAAATACATGTACATTGTACATGGGTTTTATAGCAGAAATAAAAGGGTATAAAAATTCAGTCATGAACATCAGTTGGACCAAAATAAGTCACGTAAGATATCGATGTATGTCAACAAAATTATAAAAGCACATGACAACAAATATATAAACAGGTCGGGTTTTCTAGATTTCGTTTGACCTATTAATCAATCAAAATTGTAAAAGATTGACCTTTCAAATGGGGAAAAATGGTAAAACTTGTTCGTCGGTTTGATAGAAAAGTTCCTAACATAAGCATGTATTCTTTAACATCCTCGCTCATATTGCTCAAATACCAAATGTAATTGGTTTTAAACGTTCTTTTGTTCAACATGGGTAAATTCTCCTTATAAAGTAATGTTATGTTCCACTTATTGACTTCTATTTTATTAAGAGTATTGGTCAATGGACAATCAAAAAGGTAAACATGGCCATAAAATCTCCCTACTTGTCAAAGCTGTTTGGGTGAAAAAGTGTTTCTTTAATATGCTTATTTTTAATATGACATTAATACAAATACAGCAACCAATTTTTTCACCGTTCATTTTAAAGATTTGTTTTGCGAGTCATGTTATTAAAAAGCACGTGTTGGCGATCGTATTTATTTATACTTTCTCAAAAACTATTGGTTAAAAGTTTGACGAAAACATTATCCTTAAAAGGTAAAATCTTCGACCTGATAAACAAGGAATTTGGTGGACCTTGATATCTATTCATGCATATTTTTTTACTCGGGTATGTTAACATGCTATTGTTTAGAATATGTCGTACATTCTATATTTTTATATCAAGTTTATATGTATAAAAAGAAAAATATATCTGTTGACAAACCAAACTGTATTGACACGACATCATGTTCAGAGAGTGCTCTTAAATACTGATAACTTAACTTGCAACCATATGGGACAAATGTGCCACCAGTCTGAGTTAGCAGTAAGAGTACATCGAGGTTAACCGACATTGTCAAGCTTTGTGAATAGCGTTGCTTCAGGCATTTTCAGTTGACACCTATAAACAATTCAGAATACAGGACATATAATGTAAACAACAAAGAAGCTCGACCTTGATATCAGCATATAATAAAATGTTTACTTAAATATGTAAATTTTGAGAATTAGTCGATCTGTTCTGGTAATGTATAAGGAAGTATTGACAACTTTGAATATGTATAATATGTATGGCTATTTAAAAATAGAACAGACATAAATTTAAGTAAATTAAAAAATTATAAACATTGAAAGTCATGTACTAGGTTTCTATCTGTTCTTGAAAACGTGTTTTTCTTAATAATGCAGAAAAGCCCAACCACAGTGTAGCTACAATAATGTAGCTCCTTTGAAATGTTCTATTCTTTAGAAAACAATTAAATAAATGAGCTTATGCTCACTAGTGATTTACCCGCTCCCACAATTATGCCTTGTGTAAAAAACCTAAGTTTTCAGTAAAGATGATGTAGATGACCTAGAAGCATAAATCGGTATACACTATATGGTAGAATAGGATAAGGCTGTATACAAAATATCAGAACATTACATCATGTAGTTGTTTTGAAAATTGTGACAGAAATTTTTCATGTATGTTCATTATTTGTAAAAACCTTAGCAATCGATAAACAGGAAGTAGCTGACCAAGAAGCATAAAATTGATATACACCATATGGTACAAGATGATAAAATATCAGACCCCTACATCATGTTTTTGCTTTAAAACCCTTGACGGAAATTTGGCATGTATGTCAATTTTGTGTAAAAAACCTAAGTATTCGGTTAACATGAAGTTAATAACTTAGGAGCATAACATTAGTATACACCATTTGGTACTATAGAATAACACTGTATACAGAATATAAGACCTCTACATCATGTAGTTGCTTAGAAAACTGACGGAAAATGGAAAAATTGCTTGTATGCACATTATGTGAAAAAGTCAAATTATTTGGTAATTAGGAAGTAGATGACCTAGGAAGATAAAATCGGTATACACTATATGGTAGCAACGGATAAAGCTGTATACAAATTATTAAAATTATACCTCATGAAGTTGCTTAGAAAACTTAAACGGAAATTTTGTTACAAACGAACCGACGAAAGGACAAGAGTAAAACAGTAAACAAAATGTTTGATTTTGATTTTATGAAAGGCATGTAAAAACTGATCTAAGTACGTGTAAATGGGTTTATAGCAGAAATAAAAGGGTATATAAGTTAAAAAGTGCGTCAACAAAATTATCAAAACCCATGACGACAAAATATAAGCAAGGAATTGGGTCGACCTTGATATCTATCCATCCATAGTTTTTTTTTATTCGGGTATAATAACATGATAATTTTTAGAATAAGTCGAAAATTCTATACTTTTAATTATATAAAGTTTATTTGTATCTGTGGAAAGACCAGACAGTAATGACACGACATCAGGTTCTAGAGTATTGACAACATAGGTTGCAATCCTGTTGGACATAAGTGCCAGCAGTCTGATCCGACGTTAAGAGTACATAGAGTTTTACCGACATTGGCCGGTCTGGTGAATAACGTTGCTTCAGGCATTTTATAAACATTTCAAAATACAGGACATAAAGTGTAAACAACAAAGTACAACGACCTAAATATCAGCATATAATCAAATGTTTACTTTAATATATATATATTTTTAGAATTAGTCGATCTCTCCTGGTAATCTAAAAGGAAGCATTGACAACTTTGAATATGTTAAATATGTATGGCTACTTTAAAAATAGAACAGACCTTAATTTAAGTTAATTATAAAATAATAAACATGGAAGTCATGTAGGTTTCTATCTATTTCATTATTACGGTTCTGGAAAATGTGTTTTCTTAAAAAGTCTGTACATATAACAAAATCATATAACCCCTAAATAAAATCTTAATATAAAACATTGTTTAAATATTATTTTACAAATATCTACATGAAAAACATAGCATTATTCAAATGAAAATGTTCAATTCTTCGATTTATATGAGCCACAATAACCATGACAACACAACCGTATAGTGTTGGCAACTGATAATAAAATGATTTATACGTTCAAAAGTAAAAAAAATACGTCTAAACATATGCAATGCATATAATACTAATTATGGTAATTAAACAAGCAACAAGGAAGTCAAAAGTTGAACAGAGTCAAAGACTCGAATCGAAAGGCAACCTAAATGAACAACACATAACGTCATATCTACTTATGCATGTTGGTGGTGGGTGCAGAAACAAATTGATACTTTTTTATCTTATGGCTTTTTGTAGTTTAGAAGTAGTCTTAATATCTACTTGGTGTCTCTTCTTGTACTGCGTACAAGGGAATTCTTTATCCAAGGTGCTAGATTTGCTCTCTGTTCGAACTTTGTCGGTACAAAGTCTTTCATGTGATAATCTTGGTATGCAAATTGTTTGATCAAATGCTGATCGTGCGAGCTTCTCCTCGAATTATGAAACCACGGCATACCCAAAATAACCCAAATTGGATAAATAGACACGAGGATATATTCTCAAATCTCAAATCTTAATAAAGTTGTTTTTTCCAATTTGTAATTGTAAAATGCATGGTCACGCATACTTGTAACATAGAAGTACAAATGCCGAAATAAGGGGATACATAGCTACAACTGCAGTGAAACTTTTGAAAGTTTGCAACACTGTTCACAGCACGGATATGGGATAAACTTACAAACTGAGCCTAGCTTGTCGTGAGATTCGACATGAGAATCTTAGACGGGTCATGCCCTCATTCAACAGAATGATCAAAGTTTTGACCCTACTTGGCAAAGTAGGATGGTCCTCGTTCGCGGGAAATGTCAGGTCAAAAAACAGAAAGTTTGCATATAACAGAACCCTCTTTTGACTGCAATGATAAGTGTACAACATAGGCTTAATTTTATGACCTACCTACTTCTTATGCTCTGCAACTGTACGGGCGTAGAATACAGTCGTGTAAGTATTACTCTCTCAAACAGTTCTAAGGCTTGACAGTTCTAAAACTGCAAACAGAACATATTTAGAAAAAAATCCTTGCAGTTCTAACAAGATGTTTAAACTGACCAACACTGTAAAAATCAACAAGGATTATAAATTACACTTGTATGCAAACGTCATTAGTTCAGCGTTAGCAGTGTTGTATTGTTCGTTTGTTGTTTACTATTGCTGTACAGACTTTTAATTCGAATTCTGCTTTCCAGGGATGTATACGGATATTAATTGAGTGATGAAATGAACATGGAATAAAGATAAAGTTGGATGGGAACAAGGCCAACTGGAGAAGCTAGTTGTAACTGCCACTTGGAAAAGAAAGGAATAGGGGAGATCTGTCATGTTTGCCCTGCTCCCTGGAATCCTATGATTTTTGTCCAACTAAGACCTGTAGTGATGTTCTTTAATATTCGAGGAGGAAGGCATTTTTTTCCAAACAGGAAACAGCATTATATATATATAAGCTTTGAGTTATGGTTATCTGTATTATTGTCTGTTGCAGTCGGTATGCAGGATAACATGCCATTGGTTACTCCATTCTACTAAGGGCGCACACCCAAATCGTTCTGCATGAAAATATTCCAAGATTCATCATTGATTGAATATGTTTTCAAGGTTTTATAGGGAAAATAGTCAAAGCCTGCATGAACGTTTTTACGACATAATGCATCTGACAATGGGTTTTACGACATGACAAAAAAAACTAAGTTTTTTTTAAAACAGTTGTTCAAATTAAAACAGCAATGCACACTTTTTTTTATTTCACTCAAAGCATGAACAACCGGCTAACATAAGCATTTGATAATTTTTTATCGCCACAAAAAATACCAGAAACATGCAGGTGATATGGCGGCATTAACTAAGATTAGATGCTTAGAAATAAAGGCTTTTGACTTGACCATAGGCCTTAATGTGAAATTGTCAGGAACAAAACCAGGTTGAAACTCTTTCAGATTGAATAAAGTATACATACTTAAATTTAATTAACAGATAATCAAATACATTGTTTGCCTTTAAAGCAAAAGTACAACTGTTCAGAGCCACGATCGCGTACACAAGTTTTATCAGGGGGACATAAAAATGTTTATTGACATACAATCAAACCAAATGACGACAAATATAAATAAGAAAGTTGGTCGACCTAAATACCTTTTTATAAATACATAATTCAGTATTTTTGGCATGTAATCAAGACACATTTTTAGAATAAGTCGATCATTCAATAAAAGTTAGCTTGCATAGTCATATAGAAAAGTAGTGACAACTTAAATTGCTACTACATAGGACACAGGTACCAGCTGCTTAATCCGTCATGAAAATATATTATCGAAATTCACCCACAAACTTAGCGTTGCTTTTATTATTTTGCCCTCTTGGAGCTATACGAGCGTCTGGATTCACGAAAACATAACAAAAACATAAACTAGGAAGTAGCTCGACTTAAATATATGTTCATAAAAATGTATAAGTTTATAAATTTTGAGAAATTGTCGATCTTTTTTTGTTAGCCAAAAAGGAAGTATTGACAACTCTAAATTCATAACGTGACAACTCTAAATTCATAACATAGTTTAAATAGAAGTAAATAGTTTAACGAATTATTCTTTTAAAAGAGTACTTTTGAAAAATAAATGTCTACGTGCGTTCTAAATACATGTATCACAAATCTATCAATCTATCATTGTACAATCTATCAGTATGTCCAAAAAAAAAATGCATTAGTTTTAACGCTTTCGTGGTGCTTTTAAATAATGTATTTTCTTAAAAGGAGGACGGGACTGGATTTGCCTACGATAAAAGGAGGACGGGACCGGATTCGCCAACAAAAAATGAAGACGGAACTTAATTTGCCTACGAAAAAAAGGAGATGTGATGAGATTGATGATATTTAGATATATTTGCATGCAATTAAAAAAAAATTATAAACTAGTAAATGCACGACTTCAATTAACACGTGCAATTACGATATGGTAAAAGTAGATTGATAAAAAATAACCGACATGTAACTTTACACGTGATTTAATAAATGTAACAAGTTGATTTGGGTGCAGGCAGGGTGCAAAACAAAACGTAGACAAGCTAGTGCTTAAAGATGAAGTACATGTAATCATTTTCTGAGCATGTTTCCCGTAATTAGCAAAAGTATATTTATAGTTAGTTAGTTAGTTAGTTTTTGCTTTACTCCCAAGCAGCACGATTTCGGCTATACCCGGGAGATGAACATGAAAATGGTGAAACAATGAACATGAAATGATGATGAAGTGGGCGGAATAGGGACACAAGGCCAATCGGGTAGGAGAATTTTGACTGCCACTGGAAAAAGGAGTGATGGGTAGGGACGGAAAATTTTGCCTCCTGCATGGGGATCCTACGGGTCCTACTCTTACCGAGACCTGCAGCAGGGTGTTTTAACGTGCGAGGAACGTGACATTTTTCCCAACACAGTGCACCACTATGGTTAGCGGTCAGGTTTTCCGCATTATCGCCTGACGACCCCGCATCTCTCGATGTCAGGGCTGCCCCATTCAACCACCTGGGGCACACATCCCAGTCGCTTTGTGGGCAAAGCGGCCTGACCCGATGTCAGGTTTCTGAGCGCTCTTTAGTGGACTTTTACCGACAAGCTTAGCGCTGCTACGGGCCTATTCGCCTCCCGGGTCCCGCACGGGAGGCAAAAGTATATTTAAAGCCATTTTAATGTTTTAGGGTTTTATATCAAGTGAAATATATCTGTTATATCAAGCAACCATGTATTCAGTTTATATCATTTCCAGTTCATTTTCACGGAAAACAATTATAATTTGTATAAAATTTGTTGGGATCAGTCAGTTATCCAGTTTTTGTAATGAAAATGAACGGTGACACCATAATTTGACTTAATTTTATTTAAAAAAAACTATCCGATTAAATAGGAAATTTTGGCTAAGTATTACAAAAATCGTTCCTGTGAAATGTAAAAAACTTAATGAAAACATTTTCACTCGAAGTAATCTATATGCATATATGATAATTGTAAAGTCATGTGTCGAAAAAAAAATTAAATTAAAAAATTATTTAAAAATGTACAACTACCTGCAAAATAAAACATGAAATTTTGTTTAACTTTCCTGGCTTTCCTGGATAAAAAAAACAAAAACAAAAACAAAAAATAAACTGCTGATTGTTTGTTTAAACTTGTGTTCACGTTACGGTTTGCAGTTAGTTTGTTTTGTGTTTACATTTTTCGTAATAAATTGCGTCTTTTACATCTGCATGACCTACATTTTGTAATCTTCTTGTCTTTTCGTATACAGGATTGTCTTTGAACTTTTTGGACTTAAGATATGAAAAGCCCTATTAATACTTCTTTGCTTTGTTAAAAAAGGCAATGATTTACATTTTTGTAAGTGTAACAAGTAGTTCTTGACGGATCTGTTTCCACTTCTTGTGTTTCGGGTCTGGATAGGCGAGATGTCTGAACCCCTTTTACTTTTTTAAAAACATGCGCTTTTTTGACAAAGTCTCTTTTTGACATTGCGTAATATATAATTAATCTTGACAATTACTAGGGCACAGGTAGGTACATTTTACATATCAGTAAAGTTCATGTTGACCGAGTCTATCCATCTATGGTCCGCAAACACAATTCTCATTTGGTAAGGAGTATCATAAAAACTTAATTTTTAAAGAAAATCCATGACAAAATTATTTTTTATTAAACAGTTTTTCTATACATATTTTAAATCAGTTCAAAATAGTGTATGCGAGCTCACAAAAGGATACCCCCGCTCTTGTTGAACTCAATGATAATAAGATGCACATCGCCTTATGGTGTACTATCTTCATGTAAAGTTTCAACAAAATTCATCTAGGGGGAGTAACGCTTATCGGATATGTGGACAGACAGACAAAACTACCAAAGGTATATTTGTTGCGGTAGGCAATATAATATGTACATGAATGTTGCAGATTGTTTTGTATCGCCATTTTGTATGGTAATGTATTGGTTGAAATTAAATAAGGAAATACATGTTTTAAATAATTCTGTATGATATATTTTGGCATCATTACTAACAGAACTATTAAGCTAATGTCATCTCAACATAACGTAAACGTAAACTATACAAACTATGAAGACATTGTTCGACTAGACAAAATTGTTCAACAACAATCGAGTTTTGAGTTATTTGTAAATCACAAAGTGTGTGCAAGATACATTTACAATAGACGCTTTGTTAAACAGAAAAAAACATTGTTTGTGATATAACACTACAATAAATATTTTCAATCCAGGTTTACATAAAAACTTAAATAAACACGGCAATCAAAAGAAAAAACAATGTTAAAAAGTTTTGTTAGATCAATTTTACGGACTGAGATGCTCCATGGGTTCCAAGTAGTATGTCTGTAACCAAGACATCGTGTAACACATGATTTTGTTGACGGTCGCTCTCACTGAGCCGATCATAACAGATGAAACTGCAGCAAATGTAGTTCGTTTCGAGTTAATTTCATAAAACGCATTGCTCGAATCTCCACACATTTCTTCGGATGGGAAAATACATTTCCCTGTCAAAACAACCGGATTCAACAGCGCACAGAGTACCATTAACTCTTCTGTCTCGTCTCGTGTCAGACTTGCATAGTTATTGTAATTTGTTAGTCTTCCGAGGTTTGAGCTAGTGTCCTCCAAATCTAAGACATGACACATTGAATTCAAATAGTACATTAATCGAGCCTTATAGTCATTTGGCACAGTGCATTTTGATCCTGTTCGTTTAACATCTACATCTCGGAAGCCTAAAGCAAAAGCCATGATAAACTGCTCGTACAGTTTAACTTGGAATATTCTATTTGAATCAGTCAGATAAATTGAAAAGGAGTTGCCCTAATGTTTGTTTTTATAGTCTTAAAATGTAGGTCAGACATAAGGCATGCAATTTACTAGGTTATTGTTCCGTCTTTAGTTCTATAAACTGATTAACTTTTCTTTGAAATATATGTTAAAATTAGTTTAATTTGACTTGGAAACGTCCTATATATAGGTGTAACGGATAAATATTACCACCAGAAATAAATGCGTTATAAGTTCATTGTTCGTTTTAAAAAGATGTCCAAAGTATTTTAGAAGTTAGATCATAAAAAAATAACTAACAAATTAAGATATTTACATTCTGTTTTCCTAACTCCAAATGAGGACTTCCATAAAAAAAGGGAAGGGCCAAATAATTCTATAAATTTAATGTGATTTAAAAAAGTTTGTTCTCACCGTTAATGACTAGCAATTAAAATGTATCACTCTATTCTATTGAATGGGTCAATTATTTCGGAATTTGTCATTTAAAATCTACCTGAAAGACTTAGAAAATTAGGCCCCAGCCAACCTTGTGAATAAAATAAAGTAATAAAAGTTTTTAAAAAGGTAATGCCAATCCCTGGACCTGGGTTGCTTTATATTGAGAATCGTTATGTAGTTGGGCAAATATGAAACGATATAAGTAATGTGCTCCATCATACATGTATCTCTGTCTCATGTTTTAGGCATATAGTATTTTTAACTGTAGTTAATTATAGTTCCATTGTTTAGTTTTCCAAAAAAAAAAAAACAAGTAACAATTGATTTGGATAACTTTTTGCTTATTTTTCGAAATCATAAGTAGGTATAATTATTCCTTGGCGAATTTGCGCTTTTAAATGGATAATCATTCCCTTTGAGTGATTATGTAGATTTCATCTTGTCCGTTAAAACATATTTTCATTGAATGAAACATTTTCTAATACGGTAAACGAGTTTCAACTGCCACTAGTAACATGCAGGAAGGTGCGGATCCGAGGCAAAGCGTACTGGGCGAACCCCCCCCCCCCCCCCCCAAAAAAAAAAAAAAAAAGAACACGACAAGAATATGTATTTGCACAAATAGGAATCATCGCGCATCGCTCCGCAAAGCGAAAATCAAATTTAGGCCCAATAAACCAGTATCCCGGATACTCCACTGGCAGGGATGGAAAGTTCTGGCAATTAAAACTGCTGCAAGGAGTCGCAGGATCGTTTTCATATTGACAGTTCAGTAGAACGTGCAGTTTTCTCACACACATTGCATCAACATGTAAATTGTTTGCGGTCAGATTTTCGGTATAATGACAGGACCACCCCGATATGCTGGTTTAATACCATATTGTTCACTTAGCAGATTTTATAGACAGACTGCCTTAGCATTGCTGTATTACGACCTTTTTCCAACTGGACCACGTGTCGGTGCCAAAATAGATTAGAGGGGGCACTGTTAAAATATATATTGAAATCGATAAGCGTGTTGTTTGCAGTGTGTCTATTACTTAGGTCTGCAAACATATTGTCACCTTATATTATGAATTTGAATGCATAAATGACAATTGCATTGAAAACAAATAGAGCATTTCAGTACAAAAGCGGTATCATGTTAATTGTTTATGATGTCTCATATCAACAGAAACGATATGTTTAATTCAAATTCAACAGAATTTGGAAAATAATGCTTGTATCAAATGTTTAATTCGGACGGTGAAAAGTGTGTTATATTGTTTTGATCATCTTTTGTCAACTAGTTCAAGCAATACTTCATGTGTATAAGTTTAATATAAACACATTTCTAATGCGATCTTGCTCTGGTTAATTAAAAACTTCCTTTTTTAATTCTAAAAATACACAGATATGAATCAATTCATGTTCAACGTGATACGACCAAGACATATATTTGATATCAAATACGTATAATGTTTACCATTCATTTGATAACTATTCTCGAAGTTAATATGCAGTCATCATGGTCATAAGTTACTGTTTTGTAAAATATTTATTTATGATTGTTCGATGTTTCTCTAGTATTTCTTTGCTTTGTTTTATGTTTTCTTGTTGTGCATATGCATATAATGCATATTATCATAAAAGTTTGGTAGTTTTGTTGTTACCTTTGGTTAAGGTTATTGTTAAAAAAATCCTTTATTGTCAAAAGTTATTTTTAAAATAAAATATTAAGATAAAGGAAGTAAAATCGGCGAAATAATATATATTTATAGGATTCTCAGTAATAAATATCGGTAGGCTAAAAATAATGAATAGTTATCAAATGAATGGTAAACATTATACGGTATTTGAATTCAAATATATGTCTTGGTCGTATCACGTTGAACATGAATTGATTCATATCTGTGTATTTTTAGAATTAAAAAAGGAATTTTTAATTAACCAAAATTTGGGTTTAAATTCAGTGTTACAAGTCTTTTATGTATAAAATGCGCGATTCGAACGTGAACATTATACATTTTTGTAATTATCCGTTTAAATTTCTAAATTGTCAAAGCCCTAAGGTTTTTCCTACCCCAGACATAGGTTGGTCTTAGTCATAATTTGGTTTCTCGTTCGGCATTTATTGATATTATTCTATGTTCTTCATATTAATATAGTGTTTGGCATTTTCAACTTTTGGTATAGCGCATTGATGAGTCTTGCATAGACGAAACACGCGTCATGCGTAGCAAAATTTATTGACTGGAACTTTGTTGTAATTTATGTTTCAAGAATGTTTTGTACTGCCTTATCTTAGACAAACATTACAAAACATTCCCTGCCTCCTGTATGCAGTTTAACAGTTTCGTATTTATAGATGAAGTTATAAAACTGTAAATCAACGTTTGGGTTTTTATTTGTCAAATTACTAAGCGATGTTTATTAACTAATACGTCATACGTGTAATTTGTTTGGAAACTCAAACGGTTGAACAATATTTTGTAAGGGTTGGTTATATACAACTTAAAGAAGTGTTTCAACAATGTGTGGCGTCATTTTCATTGTCAGTAACCATAGGTAAAGGTTTCAGATTGTGCAAAATATTTGCCAAGGGATTGGTCATTTTCTGTGTGCATTGACCTAAGGTGTGTTGACGTAAAAGGCCAATCATTTGAGTTTGATCAATCCTCTGTCCAGTTTGTTAGCGTACATTGACCCTTTTCGCATACATGTAACATACAAAGGTCGGTGTAACCCGAATAATACAACCGTATTATTTCGCTCCTTGCAGTCTTTGTATAACACCTGAATGCTTAGCCGATAATAATTCGTCAAAATTTGTCAGATGAGCATACTGTGTGGACCGCAATGCCAGAGCTTGCACACATTTCACAGATTTTTTGATCGGCCACCGATTTCGTCGTGACCGACTTTTGGAGCAGGGCTATAAGAAAATACGTCTCATACGATCCTTAAAAAAAATATTTCTTTGTTATCAGCCACTAGTAGAAAAGTTCGAAATTGAGTTAAAAGATATGGTGATTACTTGTTTAATTAGTGTTTGACTGGTCTGCTGTACTGAGATGATTTCTTCAATATCCCTATTGTGTTTCACCACTACGTTGTGTTCTATGGTCATTACCGCATCCTAATATCGCAATGGAAGAGGGAGGTTTAACCCACCATTTCGTTTGAAATGCCTTTACCAAGTCAGGACCATTGCGATCCACCAATTCTCCGGTATGACTGATTCGTTTTTGTCATTTTCTCTGGACTATGGGATTGATCATTCGAGTTCGGTAGTTTTGTTATTACCTTTATTTAGGACCAGTGTAGATAAAAACAATGATCATTAATAAATCATTAATTATCAAATGACTAACACCTTTTTGTCCTATCTGTGTTAGAAAACTAATCTTATCAACTAATTGATTAACATCATTAAAAGGATTACGATTGGCTGTCTGAACTGGAACGAGTGACGGAGAATTTTTATTAGACGAGTTCAAGCCCTGTTCTGTTGAAGTATACGAGGACGGAAAGGGCTTGAATTTTTCGACTTAGGGTCTGTGTTATGATTGCTGTTTTCTGGATGAGTTTACAAAATTAAATTGATTCGTGTCCTGATTATTACAGGAATACTGTCGACTGGACATTAACAAACAATCAATAAACAACGTTCTCATAAAGGTTGGGATAGAAATTTCTCCGTGTTTTTCAAGTAAAAATGTAGCATTCTAGTTTTGCTGATTGGTGTACTGAGATGGTCATCTTATTATCCCTATTATTTATTTACAACCGTATTGCGTTTTGTGTTGCAGTAACTACCGAACCCTAAGATTGCAATGGAAGAGGGAGGTGTACGTGGTGCGCAATAAAATCTGCTTTCGCCCACCAATTATTTGAATTGCCTGTGCAAAGTCAGGACCATTGCGATCTATATTTTTTCTGACGTGTCTTCCATGTTTTGTTTTTTCTTTTGGACATTGTAGATTGATCCTCCAAGTTCGGTAATTTTGTTATTACCTTTATTTCTGACACTTTCAAGCTTTGTTTAAGTAGTATCAATTCTTTAGATTTCTTCGAAAATGATAAAAAATTATGACAATTTAAGAAAATTATTACTGGTGTTGTACCTAATTTTAAGTAGTAGTTATTTTGTTAAATAATGTCAACGGTTATATTAAACATATTCTTTTAAAATGCCCCCTTTTCAAATGACAACGGACGTATTTTTTTCCATTTATTTCACGTACTTTGAAATTCTCTATAATTCATGTGTGGTTCTGTCTTTATGAGTTTTGTATATATGTTTGTGTTTTAAGTCATGAAATGTATGCTTGAAATGTCATTGGATAGTTTTTATTCTCCTTAAGGAAGAAGACTCATAAAGTACAAAAAGTTAACATAATTTCCTTGTTTAGAAGAAATATAGTTCTTTAACTTTGCTTAGGGCATACTCCTGTTTATAGCAAATTGAATTTAAATCAATGTGGCATATAATCGACTTGATAAATTTGATGATCAGCTTTATTGTGAAATTTAGCTCACAGGAAGCAAACTAAAGATAAACAGGTTATTCTTTATAAAGTACATTTGACTGTTTAGTGTTGATATAATTCCTAGCGTCAATAATTGAGGCAACATGCGGGGTTTAATTGAATTTTGCTGTCAGGCTAATCAAAATTACGTGGTTGGCAATCTACAGTCAAGTGTCTTTTCAAAAGGCAATTACTTTTAACAAACTGTGAAAGGAGATTACCAAAGAGAGACAGCAGACTGCATCCTTTCAGAACAAAGGGTGGTCTTGTTCTAAAAATGTGTTGATAAAATTGTGCAGATTATTATATCGGTTCCGTGGTGTGCAAAGTCTGGATTTTGGAACGGTAAAATGGTTTAAAAAATTGATATTGGCAAATAGTTTGAAAAATGTAATTAATGAGAAAAAATTGACAAATGATGGTGAAATTTTTGGCCTGCCTGATTTCACGATATGCAAATCTGGGCTATAAAATGGTGAATTCCTGCTCGTTGGGTGGGCTTTTTTTTCTCAGCAATTACTTATCACAGTATCTTGACATCTTGTATGCTGCATCATCACAAAGCCCTATGCATGCATCTCGTGGGATTCGATTGAAAGTGTCGCTTATAATCTTCCTGTTTTCCGACTTTAAACTCAATATGGACCACCTGGTTATAGGACTCTTTGTTGTCCATTTGACATTATCGAATGATTTTATTCATATGTGTTTTAAACATAAAGGATCTATGATTTTGGCAATTTTTTTAAAGCTTTTATTTTATTCATTATAGCGTTACTTCATGAAAATATAAGGTGAATACATGAAAGTTTTGCAATTCATGAAATAATTAGCTGAGAATTTGGATTTAAAAGTTATTTTTGAATTATTGTCTACCAGACAGAAATCCATGTGTTCCACCCAAAGGCATCAATGACATGCCAATCAAATTACACTTAAATGTCTTATCCAATGGTTTTGACCTATTTTCAAAACATTTCACAAGATCATGATTACCTCCGACCAGAGCACACATTTTTTCTTTGTTAGAGAGTTGATTGGCAGCATGTGGGGAGTTACAAAGTAAATTACATGAATTAGATTTCTTTGTCTTGAAGCAATTAATGCTTAATTAATGTACCTGATTAAGATTTTATCTATCATAATTGATAAATTGCAATATCTTAAGAACAAAATGCAAATAAACAAAATTTCACCAAAATCGTAGATCCTATCACTTTAAACAACAAATCCTGTTGTGTTATAGGAAGGTAAAATTCTTTTTCTGATAAACTGCTTGTTTATTTTATGTTCATAGCAAATTTTGTATATCAGTATAAACATTGTGATCTTTTAGAGTTCTGATAATTATTAAATAAAAATTCCCATTTTTACACATTAAAACCCACTTTTCATGTTTGGTATAAAAGAGGCAAGACTTTTCAAATATATACCAATTGAAATAAAAATTCATTTAAGGGGATACGTTACGTTAAAAACGACGTTATAGATAAAATTTACCTGTCATGCCTGTGAAAGAGAAAAACGTCCATTTTCGATTTGAAACGCAACGTCAATTTTATTTGAACAGCGTTGAACTTTAACGCTATTGTTTATCTTTGAAGTAAATTATTAAAAAAAGATGATCCATTACCTGTGACAAAATATATATCGTTGTTTCGAAAAAGATTTGTTTTTGTTTGAAATGTAATAAAAAAAAATGTTTTAATCAATGGAGAATAACAAAATTTTGAACATATTGGATCTTTTCCCATTACTTCTATATAAATTTCCCGCCAAAAACGATAATTTCAAATAAAGGTAATAACAAAACTACCGAACTTGAATGATCAATCTCACTGTCATGAGAAAATTATACGAAAAAACGAATAAGTCATACAGGAGAATTGGTGGAACGCTATGGTCCTGACTTGGTACAGGCATTTCGAACGAAATGGTGGGTTAAACCAGGTTTATAGCGCAAAACCTCACTCTTCCATTGCGATCTTAGGATCCGGTAATGACCATAGAACACAACATAGTTGTGAGACACAATAGGGATATTGAGGTGATCATCTCAGTTCAGCAGACCAGTCAAACACTAATTAAAGCCTTTTAAACTTTTCTACTAGTGGCTGATAACGAAGAGAAATTTTTTTAGGGATCGTATGAGACGTATTTTATGATAGCCTTGCTCCAAAAGTCGGTCACTAAGAAATCGGTGTCTGATAAAAAAATCAGTGAAATGTGTGCAAGCTCTGGCATATCGAATAAGTTGTGAAATATAAACACCGTATGCAGGGGAAGTGGGTATATAGCTCTGTAGATAAGGAAAATTAATAATTTGAAAATTAAAATCGTCTCTTTTATCGTAAATTTTTGTACTGAGACGTGAAGCAATTAGATTCGGAGGTATATTTAATCTCCAATTCTGGAGGATATATCGAAGGAATCCATCTACCAAGTGAAGTGTTATTGACAGAAAGGACATCATCAATATATCTGAATGTAAGACTAAATGACCTTGCCTCTTTCATCTTTTTGTTCTTTACGAGTCCCCGAAGAAACTCAGTCTCGTAAGAGTATAAAAACAAATCGGCGAGGAAAGGAGCACAGTGTGTGCCCATTGGAATGCCGATTTGTTGTTAAGAAATCTCTCCTCCGAAGGTGACAAATGAAATAACCTAACAAATCGGCCCATGACCCCATATTTCAAATGAATATTCCAATGTGTCATGGTATTATGCAAATTTGTTTTGAAAAGTAAGATGGTCGACCAAAGTAACGTATCCCCTTGATCGCCGTGTTGAAAATAAAGGTAATAACAAAATTACCAAACTTGGAGAATCAATCTCAAATGTCCATAAAACGAGACAAAACAAAGAAGACATACCGGGACAATTGAAGATCGCAATGGTCCTGACTTGGTACAGGCATTTAAAAAGAAATGATGGGTTCAACCAGGTTTTAAGGCGCGCCAAACCTCCCTCTTCCATTTAGCTAACTCAATTTGATTCTTAAATGCATTTGTTTAAAATATATAGTGCATCTAGATCGTAAAACACCAACATACTTACGCACTCCTTCAAAACATTTTGTACATTGTATCTAAATACAGGCTTTCCACAAGTAGCTTAAGTTTCTAAAAAGGGAACATTTGATGAATACACCTTCAATTTGTCTTCAGGTGTATCGGAGAAGTATGTTTCTAGAGCTAAAAAGAAGCGTAGAACGCCATTTTAAACATTTGCAGTTTAAAAATAATAAACTGATTCAAATGATTATACATATAGCTAATTTACGGCCCATTTTATCTAAATGTCGGCTTAGCAATATACATGTGTTTTATATCATAATATTCAAGAAAGACTATTAAGATTCTTCGTAGTGTGTGTACATGCTGTGCTAAGAAAAGCCCTAGATTTCTTTGCATCGAGATGCGAAAAAATGATATGTCTGTTGATTGTAATTAATACAGATGAGAAGCTAAAAAATGCTTAAATATGTTTTGCTTTTCTCTCAACAATCAAATAAAAGTAAATATAATTGTGTCCAGCTTTCTATTTTTTTTCCTTGAATCTATGGACATTTGCTTCCTGGACTTTAATAATCGGCTGCACATATATAGTAAATAAAATCTTCTAGAATAATTCTTAATAAAATAGAAATAAAGGAAGTTTTTTATACCGGAAATAGACATACATATACATTCAAGTTGTTAGCTGTATAGTCCATAATGCTTGGATCCGAGTTGTCTGTTTACTTTTACACGTTGCCAAATCTCGCACAAGAAAACCTAGTGTTTAAAAGATCATTTGAGCATGTTCATTGTAGCCTCTTATATTCTCAAAATGCACCTCTACGCAAACTCGGGGTCAAGCAAGCAATATCCAACTCATTATTTCTATAACAAAAAACAATATTGGCTATTTTTTATTGAAATGTTTCCCAAACTTTAATTATTTGCAATAAGCTGTGATATTCTTCAATTATATGAAGATGTATTCTAGATAAAATCTATATAGTTCTGGTTGACTTTTGACTTGCTTTTATAAAATAAAATAAGCCAATATAAACAGACCGTTCCTTAAAGTGCCGCTACAGCGAAGCTTCCCCAACTTTTTGAAAAGCTTATACTTGAATGTAATTAAAATTATTTTAATTCTATATTCTAATAATTTGGTTTAATTTAATCATTGTATTTTAGCTGTCTCGTTTCAATATTGATGATCTGTTCTGGTGGGAAATTAAGTTGTCCCCCTTTGCATATACTCATGTTTTCTGATAGGCGGCGTACGTCCTGCTATAAAAGAAAATACATGAAACGGGAGGGTCTCTCTCCTCGTGCGCGAACGAAATAACTACAAGGATAAATTTTAAAGTTTTAATTATTGGAAGTCGTTTTTAAATTTCCCGCCCATCCCTCCCTACAGAACTTTTGTTGCTGCATTTAGTTTTGTTTATTTCAGAGTTTCCAGTCGCATAGTCCTTTCCATGTGGATTTAAACAAGTTGTACTCCTAGGATCTACGATGGATTCCGTTGGCAAATGGTTCTTTCAGACGTATGTTACTCATGATATAAAGACTATGGATTTTATATTTCACTTGTGAAGGATATGCAGATATTTCGCGTGGATTATAATACATGTTTTTCATGTGTCTTGAGACTTTATTAAAATAACGTTTTCAAATCATTTTTCCGGTAAAGACTTTAACTCTTTTCTCACGAACTGATTAAAAGGGAATAGATAAAGTTAACAGTGGCGCAGAAGCCTTTAGAAAGGGGGCGTCGGGGGAGACTGGTTAGTGGTTGGGGATAAGTTCATCGGCCATTTCTCCGGGCCTGACAAATATCATATTTGCAGGTATTTTTGTTAAACGTGTGTAAATGTGGGGTATACAGCTGGGTATCGTTGATATTCCCTCCACCTCCTCGAGGGGAGGTCTACTCCTTTATAGGACGGGCACTTTGTTCTGGGGAGTGGCATCAATACGGGTGGACCCCCAAGCACTACCCCCATGGTCGTGGAATGTCCGGGGGTCAGATACTATGTGGATCGTAGGTCACTGGTCGCCAGTGTGTTTAAGGTAACCAGCAGTCTCCCCTGAGGCCATCAAAATATATCTGCTGCCAGTTCTAGCCAAACCTGTAAACATATGTTACAACTGACAATATATTGTTATATAAACATAATAAAATTAATAACCATCTTTTGTTTTATTTTACGATCAATATTTAACATGTTTTGAGATAGGGAATATATGTACGTTGACAGATTAACAATCAAACATACAAATAGTACTACATGAACCTATGGTGATATTTAAACAAAAAAGACATGTGGAAAAAAAAAGAATATGGCAGTGCAGTAATGTTTTTGTAATGACAAAAGTATGAAGCCAGCTGCTGGGTAAACAAGTTGGCCAAATGACCGAGTTCACCTTGCCTGTCTGTCTGTCTGTCTGACTGACTGAAGTTAAGTGAATTAGTATAAGGTATTACAATTAATTAAATGACGAAAGATAGTTTCATGTGATGTGATACCAAAACACGCACATTCCTTGACTAAAATGCAACAGTTATTCATGAGTGTGAACGCAGGTGTTTCAGACGGAAAAGCAGTGTTCTGTTTTGTTACTTGTATAACACACCAATGCCACATGTATACCAACGAGTTGATAGCAGGGTGTGCAAGGCAGGTCAAAAACATGTCGAAGAAAGCTACATATCTCGTTACTTACATTTTACAAGACAGCAAGACGATTAAATGTTCAAGGAAATACCTGATAACTGTTAAACATATTTGAAACCAGTGGTGCACCAATCTTCTTTGATTGGCTTTCAAGAAACAAGGAACTTGAAGTGTTTTCCGAGTTTCCCGGTATCTTGTTTCTGAAATAGGATTTCAAAGACTTAATCATGGTAATTTGATTCTTTTACTTGTGTTATTTGCAACTTACCATTTTTATCAGTACAAAAATTGTAGGAGTTTGCAAATTAAGTAAAATTAGCAAATCATAAACAACTTTTTATTTTAAATCACTCACCTTGACGAAGACATTGATAAAAGAATGAAAATAAAATTACACGATGTAACAAATAATTTCCAAGTTTCCTCCCACGACGAAGGAAATCTCAAGAATATGGAGACATGTATAAAATCTATTCAATACACGTATTTATTTTTCTATTATATACTTAGTTATTGCTTTACTCCCAAGCAGAACGATTTCGGCTATACCCGAATTAATCTTATTTCGCCATCTTCCCCGTAAAAGCCATACCAGCAGCTATTCTGCCGTCGTATTTACATGGAACGTCCCCAAATAAGTCATACCAGCTACTGTTTTATTAAAGATTTATACTTGTTCAAGCTACCGCAGAAAAAGAGATCAGAGAACCTGTTGTAACTGGTCTCCTCTGTATTGTATTTGCTTTTGTGATCCTCTGTTTAGCTTTTGATGCATAAGGAACGGGAATAATCAGCTTCTTCAATAAAGAGTTTACGGCGTTCATCTAGTTCACGTACTCAAGATGTCTATAACTATTCAACTTTAACATCAACTGTCTGGTAAAATTTCCATAACTATCTAAAGGCGAATATAAATTTGATATATTCAACTGTTAAAATATTTTTGTAATGATTACTTTTGATTTTTGCCAAAAGCATTTAATTTTTTTTCGATAGAATTCAAATTGAAATTTGTTTTGACACTGTGTTAGATAGCGGCATAATTTCTATTGGTGACGACAGATCAAAGAAACAGAGGTACCAATAGGGTTTCCGAATGTAAAAAATCTGAAAGAGCAGAGACAGTCAAACCAGTCAACACCAACAAGAACGGGACAAAAAACAGACAACATGTAAAACATGGAAACACAAAATAACTGAATATCAATCAAGTCCAGTCGAAACAAGAATGAACTCAGTCACATATACATGTATAATGTATGCAATTCACCATCAAAATAATACATATTTTTAAAGTTATACAACGTTATAATATATTAGTATGTAGAAGCATCACATGTAAATCATCCAACATGTTAAAAAGGTTGAAGAAAAGTTTAAAATTGTTCTCATCATGTCTTTCAGGCAACATTTTTTAATTTAAAAAATGATTTATAATAGAAGTTGAAAAAAAAATACAAAAGGGTAGGAAAAGGGTTAAATCTGGTTAAGTTGTATATGCATATTTCACGGGTTCAGCACCATTTGAATAAAAAGGAAAGTGAAAACCACAAAAGGATTGAAATAACAAGTACTGTCTCGTAGATTTATAAGAAGAATACCAAATCGAGCACCGAAGATATCAAGCATGTTGAGTAAAAAAACAGATTCTTGGTTATTTAAACACATCTGGTCCACCAGCAGCGGTAACTGATCCAGTGGTTTCAAACTACAATTGTACAAAATACAAAAGCAGGTTTAAAAACAGCTATTTTAAAAACTTTAAGGAAAACAATGAAAATCAAAATTTCGAGAACTAAAAATAATCAAAATGTTGGCAAACTCAGCATCGAAGATTTAGATTTTACACATTCAAAAGTAAATGGTAAAAAAGGAAAATAGTTATGTAATTGGTCTAATTATTGCAACAATACAGACATAAGAAACATGGATTTAAGGCAGTAATCTAATATGATTAGAAAGTTATATAATTATTCTACAGGTTAATTTGCCTTCAAAGTTTAAATTATGTCGCTGAGTAACTGGAGTACTAAGAAAATATGTCAAAAAGAAATTATCAAAAACGTGTGAAAGTCTAACGGGTTTCTATAAAATTTACACAAACATATTTATTACTATCATGTATTCAACCAAATACTAAACATGCAAGATTCAGAGCAAATTAAGGCAGTACGGAATTAGTTAAAACTGAATAACTGCTAACGAAAAGTATAAAATTATGTTTGTTCTGTCCCCAGCGTACTTTGAAAATTATTTTACATTTTCCGGAAATTTTTCCGTATCAGATTCTTCGGGTTATAGCGAGCACAGCTCGTAGCGGGCACGAAGTGCCCGCAAGAGCATAGAGCTCTACAGCAAGTTCCTGCGAAAATATTGCCTAATGCTGATATTGATTTTTTTTCGTCCGGATATGCTTCTCACAATTTCACGTGCACACAGGTTCGATAAGAATTTGAAAATAATTACAAATTTTGCTAATCGCCTTACAAAAATTTTCTTTGTAAATATAGAACAAGGATAAAGATAACCTGAAGACGATGAGCTACTTCAGTTTTCAAGTAAAACAAATTTTATTCATTTTTTATATTTCATTATTAGTCCCAAACTGAACGTTCTAGAAAATGAACTGATTAAAATAAAAATAAATACGATCAAAACAAAGCATCAAGTGTCCCCGTCTTTTCGGGAATGGGGTCCTCTAGATCTTATATTCTGAATTCTAAACGATTTTATAACTCATTGTAGGCGTGGAACTCCGTCATATGAGGGCAAAAAGGGGATCCATCATTGATCATGGTATAGAGGGGAGATTTCTTCAACTTAAAAGGTATGTAAAAATACAATTAAGCTATCCATTGACATCTTATATTTTTGCTGTGCTCGCATTGAGGCAATGCCTATCTCATATTATTTTGTAAACATTCATGATTCACAGGAACTTATTATTTATGGCTTTTAAATCCTTCTGACGCAACGATGTAAGCTAATTTATATTTAGGATGATTAAATTTTCTATAGTTATCGTATTGGCTATAACACGGCCGTCATTCGGTATCGTGAGTTTTTGACTCGTGAAGGAATCGACAACGGCGGCAAAGTATAGAAAGCTGCTCGTGGAGGGAGGAGGCGACGGTTCGTGGTGGAGCATAAACTATAATTTTTCTGAAAGTTGATTTATTTCACTCAATATCAAAGTTATTTGAAGAAAAATAAAGAAAATAAAACTGTCTCACAAAATGATTGATTTTACTCTGTAGAATGGGGAAAAAGGTACACGAAAAGCTTTACCAATTTCGAGAATTAATTAAAGGCGTTACAGCACCCTATATTTTTGGGGGTTATAAAAAGGACATTTTTTATACAAATATGTATCAAATTGCACAAAAATGACGTTTTAAGCATATTATTATATCCAAAACAATTTTTGCCACATCTTGACAGCTAATATGAAACGAAAAGTTATTAAAATGTAATAAAATTTCATTTTTTTCCAAAAAAGGATGCTGTTATTGCTCGTGAAGAATGCGGCGACGATTTATCGCTCGTGAAGTAGCAAGCGTGACCAGTAAAAAATGGCCTAAAAAAAGTAAGATCAAACAATAAATCGGCCATTAAGTAGGCACAAAAAGTAAATCCAAATTAAAGAAAATATATAGATACGGTTATTACGGTAATCTACAGATCATAAGCGGTCAATCTCTAATAATATAGATACAATACGGACCAAAACTTGGAGAAAGATTATAGACAAATATATAAATATGTTGAAAAAATTAAAATAAAATTCATAAATGAACATTTTCTTCAATATGTGCAGCGAAACATTCATTTACATATCGCCGTTTGTAAAAGTGCTTACTATTGTAGTTATCATTACATGTATGTTCTGCATTGTATATTCAGTGAAATGTCAAGACAAAAGATCTACTTTGCGGAAATGATTGACTAGACCTTTTTACTGTCTTATCGCGCATCACAATTTAATATTGGATCAGTTTAAGTTAATAGTACATGATTGGGCCCGACGCGAGTTTTGCCAATGAAAAACTTATCAACACAACATACCCATATCAGAAAGGTGAGTTAGATGGTACATCACATCGATTTTTTATTGTGAATCTCTATGGTTATTTATACATGTTTTAAAACAATTAATGGGAATGAAAATGTTAAAACAATTATTGGGTAGAGTTGAACATTTTTGTTAAAATTCAATTTAGTATTCTTTGGCAGCATTGGTCAATCATAGACTAGTGTTATTGTCTCATCTTCGACTAGTGTGGATGTTTCATCTTCGACTAGTGTGGATGTTTCATCTTCTACTGGTGTTACTGTTTCATCTTCGACTTGCGTGGCTGTTTCATCTTCAACTGGTGTTACTTTCTCGTCTTCGACTGGTGTTGTGGTCGTCGTCCCATTTTCTCCTGGTGTTGTTGTTTGTACCTTTCTTCTCTTCATTGCCCAATGTCTCTTTCTGTTGTCATAATTATTGCTCTTTCTTCTTTTCATGATCTACAGTTATAAAAATATGACAATAAATACCCACGCGAATTTGTTAAAAAAATATATAAGTATTATATGCAATATCATTGAGGTTATGATTGATTCTAGTGCCGGTACAAAGTTTTGATAATTGTAAATTCCTCCATCACGAGCAAAATTCACGAGCAAAAAAATACGGTACACCATTCATCACGAGTCGATTTTTCGGTACCGAGCATATTTTTCTTAGCTTATTAATACATTTTTTCTTTAAATCATTATAATGGTGTGGAATATGTAAAAATAAAAGATGCTGCACACGCACATACCAAATTTGTAACGTGTTATGCAAAAGGCAACCCGAAATTCGTAGAATAACATGTTTATTTACAGAAAAAAATGATGACGAAATATTCGCCTTGAATGAGTTTGAAGAAAGTAATGCATTTTTATTTTTATTTTTTGTTGGCTTTTGTTCATAATGTTCATTAATTTTGTGAGACATATTTGTTTTTTGAATATTTTGTATATAAATATAAGAAAATTAGAATAAAAGACTGACCTTCTATTTGAAATGTCCGAATTCCTCCACCACGAACCGTCGCCTCCTCCCTCCACGAGCAGCTTTCTATACTTTGCCGCCGTTGTCGATTCCTTCACGAGTCAAAAACTCACGATACCGAATGACGGCCGTGTATAAACGATAACTTTTCTGCCCGTTTCTTCTTGTTAAACGATTTTATTTTCCTTACATATTTACCTGTATTATCACTAGGAACTATTGCAAATCGATAATTTGTGTTATGGGTGTACACCTGGATGCTCACTGTGGTTTAATGTGAGAGTCGATAAAATGTTTTTTGTTGTTATTGTTAGATTTTTTATGCTTACCTGATATGAAACATGTACTTTTATGTTTTTCATTATGTAAAAAGGGATTTTACAATTCATATTGTTCGATTTGTTGTAGCATTGTGTACACATTAAAAACTTTGTGTGATTGCTTTTTATGGATATGTTTCACATAATTGCTTATTTCCATTGTAAAGATTGATATTATATGGAAGCTTCATTTTTTGATTTTGTAGCTTTTCACCATTTGCACCAACAGTGTCATGATGAATAAATTCTTGTACAGTTATTATGGCTTGTCAATCTCTGGCAGATGGCGACACTAAATGCTTGGATTAACTCGACTCACTTACAGTCACAGTGAAAAGATCTTTAGGTCAGCATGGATGTAGATAGAACTAAACGAAGGATCAGGATGACTGGAATTGGTTTACAACACTTTACAACCACCATGGAAAAACATAACAGGACTTTGAGTAAACTTTCAAGTGAAATTGGACAACTTTGTATAATTCTGAAATTTGAAGAATGTGAACAGGACGAGATAATGCCAACCCTAGATTCTTAATATAGAACATTACAGGATTATGTTTGTAAATCTGACGACTTTATTTGGTCTTAAAAGGAATCAAGAACAGACGAAGCAGATCGGTAACTCTCAGGACATAAAGTCATAAGGGAAGCTTTAATTCAGCAAGTCAATCAGATTGTAGGATCATTTTCGTCAGAAACTCGAATGAACGAAACAAAAGAGAAAACTGTTAAATCAAAGAAAACCATTTAAAGTGTTGAAAGCTCAAGTTTTCGTACTGGAAGTTCTACACACAGTAGTGCTTTTTAACGACAAAAGGCAAAAGCAGAGGCTGCTAAGAAAAAATAGAATTTCTTCAGGAGGAGTCAGATTTACTGAGTCAAAAGGCTGAGTATGAAGCATCATGCATAATTCAAAAGGCTAAAATTGAAGCAAAAGAGTAAGGACTCTCAGTCCGCAAGGAGGCAGCTATTGCCACTGCAGAACTTCATGCAATGGAGGAGGCTTTAGAAGAAAAAGATGAAGCTAATTCTAGTGTGGATTCCGAGGCTAAGGATGACATTTTGAACTAGTATCTAGAAAATCAAAATGACTTGTTGAATCAATAATCACGTGAACAAGTTCCAGAATCAGTTCACCAGAATCAGTCCACTTACACTGTAACTCAACCACAAGTACATGTAACTGGTGCTAACAACGCTTTTCAAAGGACTTCTGTGGATTTGAACCGTTCTAGGTACAATGAAGATACCCCTGCAAGTGTTATTCCTGTCACTTCCGTTACAGATAACTTCATTAAGTACATGCTGAGAAAGGACATGTAAACATCAAGATTTTATAAGTATGATGACAAACCGGAAACTATGTCCCTTGGAAGGATACCTTTGACAGTGTAATCCGTGAACTTGATGCTTCTTCTGAGGAAATCGACTTGCTTCTCCAATACACTGGACCCGAGTCCCATAGACAAGTTAAGAGTCTGAAAGTTTCTAACAGTGGAAATCCAAAAGTAGCACTTGGTCGAACTTGGGAAAGATTAAGCGCTGAAACAGAAACTGGCTTCAGTACAGAAGATATCATACAAGGACAAAGGTACTTTTCGAACTCTCGGATATTCTTATGGTGATCAGTTCTGTTAAGGAATAACCGGAATATTCTAGGATGTTAAGTTTTACGATACGTCCATCGGTGTGAATACAATAGTTGCTAAGCTGCCACCAAGCTTACAAGGGAAGTGGCAAGACCGGGCCGCATCTTACAAACGGACCAGAAAGGTAATCTTCCCACCTTTTGAATATTTGTGTGACTTTGTCCAAGAGATCGCCGAAACTGCAAACGATCCCAGCTTTAAATACGAATCTCATGTACCCAAGCCAGATACTTAAAAGTAATATGGAGTATGCATTGCCTAAATGCGAGCATAGCTTAAAGGGACTACGTTTTGTTTATATAATGATGATCATAATTAATGCAATCAACTGGTGCATTTTACATCATTTTTGTTTGGGTTTTCCTCTTTTATCTGCTAGTTTTGTTCTGGTCTTTTTCGGACTTGTGGTAGTTGAATCCCCATTGGCACACTTCTTTCTAAGACTATTTAAAGTCCATTAAAGATTGTATAGATCCATTCTAATCTTCTATAGTATTTACATGTTATATATATTTTTTATTCATATTTTGTTCTAAATGTTGACATTCAGGGCTATCGCTATCATTTAATTTCCAATATTTCCATTTGCTTATTTTGGGGCGAGATGGTATGGGGCGATTAAGCTTCGAGACATGTTAGTTTCGTACGTGTATATAACCAAGACGAAACGAGCAGCTTATGTGTATTTATTATTCTAAGAATATTATTTTCTTGTAAAAAGCGCAATTTATTATTTTTTTAAGCATTATTTCTTTTCTTATAAATTATTTTAACATTCACTCCGGCCCTGTAAAAATAATAACCCTTTCCGGACCATAAAAAATCTAAATCAGCATTAGCAAATTTCTCGCGGAAACAAATACCGTAGAGCTCTCCGCTCGAGCGGACACTTCGTGCCCCGCTTGCGAGCTATGCTCGCTATTATAATTATAAGGAGAAAGTATCCGTTTCAATAACTTCAGTGTCAAAATACAACAAACCAGACACGTGCGTCTTGAAAAGTTATGTGTATAGTGACAACAACCCACTGAATTGCGTTCTACATAGTAAAGGTGATCATACGATTGATGATTGTAATGTTTTCAGGAACAAAACTCAGGACGAAACACGATCTATACTCAGACAGAATGGAATCTGCTTTAGATGTGTTGGAAGATAACATCTACGTAAGGATTGTACTGTGAAAATTAAAAATTCGATTTGTAATGCAGATACACATGAAGCACCAATGCATAAGGCACCACAGACTACCAGCAATTCTAAAGAGTCCCATAAAGGAGAACATGACCGAAAAGGTATGAGCCACAACGGCGGGAAGAATGTTGTTTTATCGTCTACTGCTACGATGAATTCTGTATGCACAGAAATATGCGAAGGAAGAATAGGAAAATCATGTGCGAAAATATTGCTTGTAAAACTCTCTCATTCTAGTAGACCAGACCATGTCTTGCATACCTATGCTATCATCGCTGAACAGAGTAACACGTCCTTAATTCGTAGTGAAGCACTATATTATTTCCACATACAAACTAAACATAAGCCATACACACTCAACAACTGCGCAGGCAAGGTCAGTATGAGTGGTCGAAGAGCATCAGGTTTTATAGTTGAATCTCTAGATTCTCAAGAATGCTTCAATCTTCCAGTTTTAGTGGAATGTGATTTGATTCCGAACAATCCGAATGAAATACCAACTCCGACAGTTGCATCTCACTTTAGCCACCTAGCTTCAATATCTCATCTTGTAACTCCTGACGACTCATCTTCAAAAATACAGTTGCTTATCGGGCGAGACTTGTTGGTAGCACACAATGTATTGGATCAGAAAATTGGTAAACCCAACGAACCATATGCACAGAAACTCGCCTTTGGTCGGGTAATTGTTGGAGAATTGTGTTTGAACAGAGCCCACATACCAACAAATGTAAGTAGTATGAAAACATTTGTTCATACGGATGGCAAAACTTCCATGCTTGAACCGTGTGGTAACAAGATTCAGTTTCTGGATACTGATGATCGTATTTTTGAAATCACAGGTAAGAACAATACGCCCGCAAACTCAGTTGAAGATCAGAAGTTTATGGACTTGATGCTACAGGAAATGAAACGTGATAAGGACAGAAACTGAGTAACCCTTCAAGAACCGTCGTATTCGATTACCTAACAACCGTGACCAGGCCGTGCATAGAGCAAAGGGTTTTGATATGTCTCTAAAGAAAGATCCCGTTAAAGCTTAACATACAATCTCGTTTATGTAGGATATGTTAGATGATGGTCCCGCTGAACTGGCACCGAAACTAGATAAGGATTCAGAATGTTGGTGCCTGCCCTTATTTGGGGTGTATCACCCATGTAAAAAGGACAAAATAAGACTCGTGTTTGACTCATCTGGAATATCAGGGTGTTGCTCTTAATGATGTCCTCATGACAGGACCGAACCTTGTGAACAATTTATTAGGCGTTTTGTTGATATTCAGATCAGGTCAAGTGGCGACAATTTCGGATTTACAACATATGTTTTACAGTTTTCATGTCAACGACGAGCATAGAGATTATTTGCGCTTAATTTGGCACAAAGACAACGACTTGTCAGAAGAGCTTGTCGATTATCGAATGAAAAAACATGTTTTCGGAAACAGTCCTAGTCCGGCTGTTGCAATACTAGGATTACGAAAGACAACAGACATCGAGGAAAATATATGGTAAAGATGTTCGTGACTTTATCTACAGGAACTTTTATGTGGATGATGCGTTGTCATCCCACGATTCTGTTAACGAAGCCCTTGAACTCTTGAAAAGAACAAAGACTGCTCTCATGGACATATGTAATTTGAATCTTCATAAGATCTGTTCAAATTCTAGTGTAGTGTTTTCTGCATTCGAGAAGGTTGAACTCACCAAGGATTTAAATGATGTCAACTTTGATTCCGGGAGTAATCTTCCTATGCAACTTAGTCTAGGGGTCTGTTGGGACTGTTGTAACCTCGATGCATTCACGTTTAGTGTTTCCCTCGAAGATAAACCTGTTACGAGAAGAGGCGTTCTTTCCGTAATATACGGACTCTACGATCCGATTGGTTTCTCCACACCAGTGCTTATTACGGGAAAGCTCTTATTACGAGAAGCTCTGTCAGATCAGAAGATTGAATGGGATGAACCATTGGCACCTGAATTTTGTTCGAAGTTTGAAACTTGGCGGGACTCGTTAACGGTATTGGAAAGTGTGGAGATTCCACGTGTGTATAATAACTCATCGTTAGAGATTGAAAAAGGCAGAGGTACTAATGGGGTATCCGAATGTCAAAAGTCCAAAAGGGGAGATACAAAACCAGTAAACACCAACAAGAACGGGACAAAAACAGACAACATGTAAAACATGGAAACACAAAATACTGCATATCAATCAACAACGCGAACTCCAGTCGAAACAAGAGTGACCTCAGGTGCTCCGGAAGAGTAAGCAGTTCCTGCTTGCTATAGCACACCCGTCGCGTTACCAATAGTCCATTCAGCGTGTCAAATCCGGTAAAGGAAGACAAAACAAGATCTGCACTCATCTGAGAGATCAAAATCCCATGTGTGTCTACAAGTGCATGATGTCTTCCGTAAAATTTCTTGAGTGAAGTTAGCATCATAACCCTGTGTGAGCAATTTTTGCGTCAGACGTGTCGCTCTGCTAAGGAAATCGATGTAAGTCCCGCATTCTCGAGTAACGAATCAATTGAGATACGTAGACTCCATAAGCTGGAGCGGACGGAATGTTGCTACATAAGAAGGAAAAGTTGACGATTGGAAAGTTTCAGTCATCACGTTTGTCATAGAGCCTTGTTGAAAGTCTTCCTTAAGAGTCAATTTCGAGATGTAGATCTAAATATGAAGCAGACTTCCTAGAATCCGTTGTGTCCGTTATTTCAAGCTCCTGGGGATATATGAGATGGAGAAAGTCACCAAATCGAGAATTGTTTAGTGAAAGGACATCATCAATATAACGGAACGTGAGGTTGAAAGAGAGAGCTAGTCTTCGGTCTTTTTTGTCTAGAAGAGATTGTAATAAGTCTGCTTCATATGAATGAAGAAACAAATCAGCAAGCAAAGGTGCACAATTGGTGCCCATTGGAATCCCTATAGTTTGCTGAAAAACACGTCCACCAAACTGAACAAATATGTTGTCAATAAGAAAGTTGAGCATGTCGATTTTTTGGTTTTCTGTAAATTTGTTCTTTTTCTTAGACCCATTGATGACAAAGTAAGTCTTGGTATAATCGACTACTAGATATTTGTACCTGCGTTTTCCATTCTTTTTTAAAAAGCTGCGTTTAATTAGCTGTGCCAATCGCGATTTCAGTTGTTCATGTGGAATAGAAGTGTAAAATGTGGAGAAATCGAATGTTTTGATGCTGTTACAAGCTGAAACTGATTTAGAGTTAAGAATCTCCATCAGTTCTTTCGAATTCTTCAGGATCCACATTTGACTGACACCATTTCTAGAATAACAACACTCGTCAGGATTTGTTGAAATTCTCAGATGCATCCGAAAGAGCAATAACCAAGCAGAAATCAGGTTCGTACACGGAAAGTCGAAAGTTGCATCCAAGGACAGCCACACTATTCCGAAATTGGAGTTGTGTGCGGCTGTACTAGGAACGGAGATCTATGAAATTGTGAAAGAAGAATTGGAAATGGACTTTCATGATGTGGTATTTTTTACTGACAGTTAGGTAACACTTGGTTACATCCGTAATGAGACAAAGAGGTTTTTCGTTTATGTCAGAAATCGAGTCAATCGGATAGAAGTTTGACATCGCCTGAGCAATGGCGATATGTACCTTCAAAGCTAAACCCGACAGACTGTGCAACTCGTTCTGTAACAGCTGACAATTAAGTTTCAAATCTATGGTGAACTGGACCATGTTGGATATTTAGTGATTCGATTGACGACACAGAACTATACGAACTTGTGTCACCGGATGAAGACCGCGAAGTTATGACTTTGAAAACGCACGTGAAATCTGTTGTATACTCAGTGATAATCAATTCAAGTTTTGAAAGAATCTCTTCCTGGACAAGTTTGGATCGAGCGATCAAAACCTTAAAAACGAAGGTGCGACTTTCATGTAAGAACACAAAACAGGTAACTGATAGTGAATCAGAGTTAGTAATTTTGAGATCGATTCAAGACAAGCATTTCGCAGAGGAAATAGATTCACTTCAGCTAGGTCTAATGATCCCAAAAGACAGATATCCAACCTCTCGCCTTACTTAGAAAGTTACGGTATACTTCGTGTAGGAGGACGTCTAAGACACGCAGATATTACAGACCTTGAGATGAACCCCTTCATCATTCCTAAGTTCACGTGGCTAGATTGATCGTCAGGCATTATCACGAATCCCTGCATCATCAAGGAAGGCAGCTCACAGAATGTGTCGTCAGGAAAGCTGGCTTTTGGTTAATAGGCTCAAAGAGACTTGTTTCTTAGATCTTGTACACTTGTGTTAAGTGTCGTCGCTTACGAGGAATACAGAACATCAAATGATGGCGGATCTCCCATTTGAACGATTGGATCCAGCACTACCTTTTACTTACATCGGCATAGATGTATTTGGCCCCTGGACAATTGTGAACAGAAGAACTCGCGGAGGCCAAGCCAATTCTAAAAGATGGGCTGAAATGTTTACTTGCCTTGTGGTTCGCGCAGTTCATGTAGAAATAATAAAGGAAATGTCTTCGTCTTGCTTTATAAATGCCTTCCGACGATTCTTTTCTATTAGACATTTTCACTGTAAGCCGAAACCGAATCCGAAACCGAAATCGAAACCGAAACCGAAAGTATGGAACGCAGATACTGTGTCATTAACATAATTTGCTACTTTGAGATGTCCAAAGAACGTTTTTCTTGTGGTTTATTCATTATGCTTTTTGTTTAGTCATTATAATATATAATATTATATAATATATACCCATTATGATATGGGCTTGTGTACTGAAATGACGCATTTAAAAGTCCGAAAAAGCAATGGTGAAATCAGTAACACGAATGAGTATAACACGAAGAATCAGGTAACGAAAAAAACAACTACTTAACATCAATCAGCATCGTATTTTCAAGTCGTTAACAATGATTTGTGTTGTTTTTTTCTTTGTTAATTTATAAAGTTTGTTACTTCATGTACAAATGCATCATATTCAGTCTTTTATGATGCAGATGCATAACACTGTTTTGGACATAGAAAAATTATGTAATAATCAGAGCTACTGTTAATCAAATCTATTAAATTTGTAAACGATTTTTTTTTCGTGTCAATCTAAGTCTTTGTGTTTGTTTTTGATATCTACAATGTGTACTTCATGTCATTCGACAATTGTAAGCCTGATATTTCCGACCGATTTTCCTTAGCAGCAATGAACTCAACTTGTTTGTCCATGCTCGGGTTGCTTGAGATATAGGTATTTGATACGTTTTTACTTTTCGATTCAATTTTGATAATGATAACTTTTATCTAAATTTTATGAAAAATGTTTGTCGCCACTTCTCTACAACACCCTAGTCTTCTTGTCTGAAATACTTAGTTCTTGGGATTGCTCTGTGCATTAATGTGTTTAGCAAAAACGAATATCCCAATATGTGTACTTTTATTGGATGTCTTTTGTATATGCCATGTATAACAAAGGTCTAATGACACTGCATTGTTGAAAACCTATGAGTGCATTGTTTTATTTGACTCGGGATCGAATCTCCAAGCTAAACAGTTTTGTTATTAATTTTATTTATCCCCCCTTTAAAATCTGTTGATAAATTATGGACACTTTTATGTTATATGGTTTAATCTTGAATACCTTTATCATTATCCAATTTTGAAGGCAAGAATTGACAGTACCTTTGTCGGAAGAAGCAAAGATGCCAAATGGGGCATTCGAGTGTCAAAAGTCCGGAAAGGCAACGACAAAATCGGTAAACACGAACAAGAATAGCATGAGGAAACACAAAACACAATCAACTGAACAGAAATGAACAACGCGGACTTAAGTCGTAACAAGATTAAACTCAGGTGATCTGGAAGAATAAGCGGTTCCTGCCTGCTATAGCACACCCGCTCCGCTAATCACTTCCTATCATCCGATAAAGGAAGACAAAAAAAAAACTGTGACAAACCAAAATTTGCCGCATCTGGAAAAATCCTATATTTGTCTACAAGTACGTGGTATCTACCACAAAATGTTTTAATTGAAGACAACAACCAAGAATCGAAATTATCCTATGTAAGTAATTTCTGTGTCAAACGTGACGCTATGCTAGGGAAATCGATGTAATTTCTGGAAGCTCTGGAGTAACAAATCAATTATAATACGAAATTCCATAAGCTGGAGCGGACGGAATGTTGCTACACAAGAAGAGAATTTTGATTGTTGAACAAGGAAATGACGCAAGAGACACTGACGGGCTAACAGAGAAATAAGGCTTCATTAGGCACCCAGAAGATGCATTGACATACAGATTGATGCATGAAATTAACTTTGATGATCAATCTTATATGTCGAAAAAAAGACAATCCGGCAAATTCCACCGGATAAACTGAAAATTGCAGCAGTCCTGACTTGATATAGGAATCTAACGAATGATGGGTAAAACCAAGTTTTATTGCGCCAACATTTTTCTTCCTTATTGTTCGAAGGGCCAAGTAGTAACACGGAACACAACATTACCGTAAGATACAAAAGACAATGAAGATTATCACCTAAGAACAATAAATAGCCAAAAATAACTAGACCAATCAGGGGTCATGTAATCAGACAAGATTTTGAATTTGTATACCAATGTAAGATATTGAAAGGAAACCGTTTTGGAGGCCATTACATTATATTCAGTCAACTGTAAGAAGATAATTGAACTATTTATCAGAATTCTTGAAAGGTAACCGCTAATACACCAACATAAGAGCTGAATTAGAATGCTGACACTCGCCGAGTAAACATATGCACAAATAAATTCGACTTTTAAGGTTTAACAATTAACATTTTATCGGACATTCAAAGTTTCAAAAAATAAATGTTTTCTGAACAGTTGAATTCAGTTTCGGTTTCGATTTCGGTATCGGTTTCGGTTTCGGCTTATAGTGAAAATGTCTATTAGAGGAGAAGTTCGAATCATTCGTTCTGACTGTGGGACTAATTGTGTTGGTTCTGTAAAGAATTTAGGCGCAAACGTCATAAGTGTTGAACGGCAGCCAGCGAAACAGTATCGGACTGAGAATGGGATAAATTGGGTCTTTAACCCTTCTGACTCCTCCCATATGGGAGGGAGTTGGGAAAGGATGATTGGGATATGTAGGCGAATTCTGGACTTTATTCTAATCGACGTTAAAAATTTAACTTATGAAGTTTTCACGACAGTTATGGCCGAGGTTACCTCGATGCACGTCCTCGTATTCATATCTCCTATGACCCGGACGCACCTTTTCCACTGACACCGGCGTCTCTCCTTACCTTGAAGACCAATCATACTGTCAATTCATTCAATGTTAATGACTTTAATCAAAACGATCTTTACAAGTCGCAGTGGAGAAGTTTGCAGCATTTGTCTAATCGCTTTTGACATAGATGGCGATCTGAGTATTTACCGACTCTCCAAATGCGTAGAAAATGGAAGAATGGCCGTGACAACTTTGAAATTGACAATATTGTTCTTCTCAAAGACAGCTCACTTCATAGAAATGAATTGCTTATTGGTATTGTGACTGACCTTACCCAAGTGTTGATAACCGTGTTCGAAAGGTAGCAATCCGTCTGGACAAAGATCGGAAGGTTTTCACAAGGCCTGTTATTGAACGTATTCTTTTGTTGAAATGACCGTTTTGATGTGTAAATTGACTATATCTCGTGTTTTAAGGCTATCAGATAGAAACTTAAGTTTTTGTATAATGGTATATTTACATTGTTATTTTCTTACATGTTGTCAATTGAGATTTTGATAAGTAGTGATAGTATATTTTCTAATATCAGACGGGGAGTGTTCTGTCCCCATCGTACTTTGAATAATATTTTACATTTTCCGGAAATGTTTCTTCAGGTTATATTTTGTAAACATTCACAATTCACCGGAACTTATTATTTTGGCTTTTAAATTCTTCTGACGCCACGATGTAAGTTTATTTATGATTAAATTTTCTATAGTTATCGTATTGGCTATAAACGATAACTTTTCTGCCCGTTTCTTCTTGTTAAATGATGTTATTTTCTTTACCCATTACCTGTATTATCACTGTAGGAACTATTGCGAATCGATAAATTGTGTAATGGGTGTACACCTGGATACTCACTGTGGTTTAACGTCAGAGTCGATAAAATGTTTTTTGATGTTCATTGTGAAATTTTTCATGCTTACCTGATATGAAACATGTACTTTTATGTTTTCTATCATGTAAAAAAGGATTTTACAATTGTGTAACATTGTGTACACATTTAAAACTTTGTGTGATTGCTTTTTTATGGATATGTTTCACATAATTGGTTATTTCCATTGTAAAGATTGATATTATATAGAAGCTTCATTTTTTATTTTGTAGCTTTTCACCATTCTCATCAATAGTGTCATGATGAATAAACTCTTGTACAGTTTATATGGCTTGTCATTCTCTGGCATATGGCGACACTAAATGCTTGGTTTAACTCAACTCACTTGCAGTCACAATGTTAGTAAAAATAAACGAGGTTGGATGTAAGAAGAAGTACGTTTTTATACAAGTAATATATCAATTAACCATATCAAAAAAGCTGTTTAAAATTATTGTTGATACATGTAATATTGAAGTAACATATAATCAGATTCTAACATCAAAGAATTATTGACATCAATAATGTGCACAAAATGACAACACGACAGGTTTCATATCTATTATTATTTAACTTTAATATCAACCTTCTGGTAAAAGCTCCACATTTCAAAGAAAATAGATGTTATATCTAATTTTTTATAATAATCAGTTTTGATTCTAATTTGTTAGTTTTGCCAACAGCATACATGTGTCTTTATGTTCGATAAAAAGATTATTACAACTTTGTTTTGTTATTTTGCTAGATATCTTTGACGAACGATCAATTGATACAATGTTTGCTGCTCCACATTTTAAGTAGAAATAGGTAAGAGTAACTTACTATTTGTTTGTTTTCACATATATTGTCTGTTTGTTCATGCTGTTCTTGTTTGTATTTACTTGTTTTGTCTTTGGCTTTTTGGAATTTATCGTTCGAATGTCCAATTTGCATGCTTGGTACCGATCTGCTTCTTTAAGTCAGGGATGGATAAGATGATTTCCCTTACCCAAGATAGTTACCGCGGTCGAAGATGTAGAAATTAGCGCTTGCGATTTTAACCACTTGGTTCCCTTTGTTATGAATTAGTGAAATGTATAATTGCAAAAAAAAAAAAAAAAAAAAAAAAAAAAAAAAAAAAAAAAAAAAAAAGGCTGTTTCGGTTTCAGCCAAGTGGGTGTATTTTGACTGACAATAAAAGTTAATTGGCTACTTATAAGCTTCTTTCTGATAATTAACTAACTTTTAGTTTTTTACCAATATTTAAATTATATAAATGCAACTTTAACCTACATACAGCTAGGCCGAGCACTAAACCGTACCAAGTTTAACTGAAGTTAAAGACCTAGATTATATATGAAATGACAATCATTGTTAGTTCAGTGAAAATAGTTCATTAGAAAATAATTCAAGTAGTGATCTGGTGACTACATTTTTGTACCTGTAGACCTATCTAGTATTTTGCAAAGGGGTAAAAGCGGAAAGATCTACAGTACAAATGAAAGTAAGTGACTGACAGCAGGTGGTAGCTATTGCACTCCTTAAAAACTAGTACATGAAGGTCTTCACTAGAATGTCCCTATATGCAATACACATACAATTTGTCTTAACGCTAGATAAATGTTAACTCAATTAACACTAATTTAATGTTTATTTAACGTGAGGGAGCGACCATTTGATATTTATGGGTGAAATTTGAAATAAAAAGGCAGGGTGGCAAAAATCCAGAAATAAAATGCAGAACAGTGTTTTGAGTAAAAAGGGGCAAGATTGTGTTTTTGGCTAAAAAGTTTATAGTTGCTTTAAAAATAAAAATAAAAAGTGTGTGCAAGCGCGCAAAAAAAAATCAAGGCTCAACTTTTTTCCGAAAATAAAAAAGGCAGGACGAAGGAAATATCTATAGCCCCCCATACAAATCAAATAGCTGCTCCTTTAGTTTAACGTTAAAATTGTTAACATTAATTTAGTGTAAAACATTAACGTTTATGTAGTGTTATGCTTTTTAACGTTTATTTAGTGTTATACTTTTTAACGTTAATTTACCTGTTGAATTATGTGACGTCAAATGTTAAACTTTAACGTTCAATTAACAATCGAAGCCCGATTAACATTAGATTAGCGTTAACAATTTTGCCTGTGTACATCGCAAAAGCAGTATTAAACCATGAACCACCCGTTTCATTATCCAAAACCAACTATAAATGTTGATCTATGTTTCTGTCCCAACTCTTATATCATTTACGTTTTTAATATCCTTTATGTTAATGATATTAAAGCCATGATATTTATCGTTAAAATATTTTAACACAAAATCTTAAAAATGTCATAATCAAAATGCAGAACTGAATTGATTATTTCCAGTTTTAAATACTTGTTAAAGTAATAATAAATAAAAAAATCATAAAATTTCTAACAGCTTTAAATATATAAATTGTTAATAAAAACTTTAACTAAAGCTACAAAAATCCATTAAACAGTGGGTTCTTTGCAGAATTTAATAAAGTAAATGTCTTTAACAATCATTTGCTTCCCGAGTTGTATTATGTTAACTAGATGCATACGACCCAAGTTTGAACTCACTCGGAAGTGCCCGCGCAAGCCAATCTAAAAATACTTTAGGAAATGGATGTAAATAAACGGTTTTTATTAGTATTGGAATGTTAAATTTTTCTTTTAGGGAGTGGAAGCTTTCAAATTTGTTCAACACTGTATTTGTTTCCACTTCCCTTTTTATTATGTTGTAGTACATACTACGTAAAATCCCTACAAACTGAGCAAATTCCAAGTATGAAGTACATGTTTAACTTAAATGTATTAAAATTTTCATAATATATCCCTTTGTGTAAAATGGCAAAGCTATGTACAAGTACATTGTAAACTAAGATTTACCTAATAAGGATTGTGCATGAAGAATTGAACTTCTAATGCTGCGAAAATATTTTAACAGCCCAAAATGGTTCTCTGGCCATATGTGACAAATCCAACCAAAATCCATGATGCCTCCAGAAAATGATATTCGGATTTGAATCCATGTTAACCATATTATAAAGCATCGAATTACATTCATTAACCTTTGAGTTGTAAGTTTGTCCAACTTTCTGTGGATTACGCCAAAGAAGTTCTCCAATAACAACAATAAGAATCTGAATTCCAAAGTGAAAACATGCAAATGAATAAATCTCATTGGCAACTTGTTGTACCGATTTAGAATCGCAAGACAGGTCATTGCCTCCAATTTGTAAATAAACAATGTCAACATGAAAGTCAAACATAAACAAATCACTACGTTCATGAATTAGACGATCTACTGTCAATCCTCCTTGAGCTCTACAGAGAACATTTATTTGCTCTAAACGTAAATTATATAGATTGACTGATGAATTCATGAAATCATTCAAACGACGTATGTAACTGTGACCAAGTAAAACAGCATTCGCCATTATTGTTTATCTTTTCACGCGCACTAGCCAACTTACTGCGCATGCTCAATCAAAGTTACATAAATAACTACACAAAATCAATAACTTTGTTCAAATGGAAGTATTTTTAACTTAAATACTTACATATCTGGTGACTAAGTTCGAAATAATACGTTCCTCTATATCAACAAAACAATATTCATCATTTAACAGCAATTTGGAAACTATCGAAACGATCAAAAAGCATGCAAACTACCAAAATAATTTTAGAAAATTTCCATGACCTGTCTCTTTTGATGTTGATGGAAAATCTGATCACGTAATCAATTAGCCCTATATGATTGGAGCTTCATTGGCTACATCATATGGATAAAATAACTTTCCCGCTTAATTCAAATTATTATCTAAATATCTTGAACAACATAAATTATTTAATTCTGCGAATAAAATCTGTTACTTGTCAAATAAAGAAGAAATATGAAATTATATTAAACCCAGAGCTTTACATGCTCTTACTTCAAAATACATTTTAGTTTGCTTTGATATGTTCGGTAAAATTTGGAATTTTGTTCACGAAAGTTAATAAGTGGCCATTGGTATCAAACTTCTTTCAAAATCAGCCAAATTCCTAGCCGGTACACGCACATTATCAAAATTTACGTCTTCATAAAAGCGCGAAAGCTCTAATATTATGATAATGCAACAGTTAAGTGATTATTTTTACATTGCAATTTATGCCAAAAACTGCTTTATTATTACTTTAACCCCTGTTAAATGCAAATGTAACGCAAATAGTTTCTTATTTAGGAACGATATGCATCTTATAAAATCTGTCACGAGTACTAAAACAATATCACAATGAACCAATTCAACAAATGCATTCTAGCTCTATAATTATGACATGATCATTACTTAGAGGACTTCATAAAAATACAGGAAACGCACCCAAATACACTAACATTTACACCGCATATACGCGTTACCGCGGGAGAGTCGCTTTGAACGTAGGGGAGAGTCGATATTTGACCTAGATCGAAGCACACCAGGTATGTTAACGATAAAATCATCTATTTTCATTGATCAAATGTTACAAATAAATATTGCACGGAACATTAGAATTATTTAAGAATGTGTACACGCTAAAATTTCCTCCTAGAAACATCCATTTCATACCAAACACCTCGAACTTTTCCGGGCGGTCAATGTAAATTTGTTGACATCGTATCTTAAAATCTGATTTTCTCCACAATAAATACATTAATTGACAATTGCATGCACAAGATTGATATCTAAAAGAGATACTTCGCCGTTACCCTTAACAAAGTCATAATACAATTTTACTCGTCAATTTTTCAACAACAACGTAAGTGCCGTAGGGGAAAGTCGATCTGAATTGTTTTGAACGTAGTGGAGTTACGATTCGGATTGTTGTGAACATAGAAGAGAGTTGCATTATTTGCTTTCAATCACTTTTTTTTACAACAAACGTTGCAAAACCTTGAAAAATGTATCATGGGATTATGTTATGGTTTAAAGTAAACAGCATATAATTATGTAGGTCTGATAGCAAAGGCTCCCACCACTTCCAGCACCTTGCTCAATTTTTCTGCACCTAGTCCTTCATGCAATATATAACGCCCTATTTGATCTCGATCCCCAGAATCAGATAGACCAACATTGATTATTGAAAATTTTCCCGACGAATATCTTATGATTTTGAGATTGATTTTTCTTTAAATCAAAGTGAGCATCTCCTTTTCTTATCTGATTTCGGGCTAAGATTGCAATCTTCCCTGTCCCCCTCTCAGTTGCGAATCCTCAGTTGGACCTTTTGTTTTTTAATTCGTAAAACAAAGTTTAACCTGTTTTTATTTCATTTTATTTCAGCTTACACATGTATGTGACGGCCCTTAGGTGACGGTGAAATGGAATTTGGTAAATAATACTCATTAGTTCATGAGGAGCTTAAAACAGTTGTATGGTGGTCACTGTATTCTGTATAAGGACTGAATTATGGTGATGTGGATGGATGACATCATAAAATGGAAAAGACTTTACTTAATGGTTGTTATTTGGTGTTCCATTTTAAATGACTGATTAAACTTCCAAAATATTTGTGTAATTAATGCATAAAATAAATGCTTTATAAATATGTATAACTTCATTTTTTATAAAACTTCTTAGATTTTCGTTTATTGATATAAAGATGTGCAGAGAAATGGCAAACTGAGGACAGTTCAAAACAATTACCTGTGCTTGACTTTTAAAATAGAAGAAATTGGTAGAAATCAGTCTCTTCTTAGCCTGTTGTCCACCGTGTTTTTTCTAACACAAAACATAACACGGTTGTGTGACATACATAGTTTTTATATTGGCCTCTTTGCTTATTGTTGCATTTTTAGCTGTTCGTAGTCATATTAAAGTGTTCGCTTTCCCTGTTAACTTTAGCGGAGCAACTCGAAAAATTTATGTAATTCCAATTCTGCTCGAAATCAAAATAATTTGACAATCATTTTGTACTTGACAAGTATGACCAAATCTTTTTTTTCTTATCATCTGGAAACATTGAAAGACAGAAAGGACAGGTATGATGTATTTCATAGGTTGGGACTAATTTATGGTGACTTTTGTTTGTCCATATTATGATGCATACGTGTATAAAGTTTTATGATGATCCCATAGTTTTTAAATGTTAACGGACGACCACCGACGACGACCAATTGATGGTTATAGGTCACATGGACTTATCCTTGTTTAGAATGGGGTCTATCTGTGACTATTACAGGACTGGATTTGAATAATATGCATTTCATTTACTAGTAGACCACGGACAAATTGCAGAACCACGAGCAGCACCTACTTGCCTCGTTGAAAGCTGCTGGCGGTTGTCCATTGTGGTTATTCTAAATTGTCGCTTGTTATGTGAGATGTGTCGCGTACACCTATTCCATATCTCATTATTTTCTATTTTGTGGTTACAGGTGATTTTAAAAAAACTGTTCCTGCAATTCTGTCTCAAAACTGAACACTAATGAACGACATTAAAATTAATTTATATTTATACAATTTTAATAAAATTTAAACATCTTCTGCACACAAGACACTACTCATCAAACATCAATAGTCTTTTATAGTAGAATTTGTATTTCATCTTTTCTATGTCTTTGTCTAACTGGCAATCCAACTGGAAGGTTCAATCAGCACAAATTTACTTCCAAATTTGATATTCTTCTCCTTCGCAGCTTTTTTTTACTTTATCAAACGAATTATTTCTGAAAAAAAATAAAAAACCATAACTACTATACTTTAGTACATAATTTCATAATATGCTAAAATAAGTACTTCTAATCTTAAATAACAGATAATTAGATCAACCTAACTTTTTTAACGACAATCTAAAACAATATGCAATAGAAAAAGTGGGAGTTCATATGACACAAGGAATTACAAATGAACAGAATGCCATGCATTCTAAAGACGGTGCTATGGAACAAGAAATGACAACTACATGTACATATAAGTGGGGTGTCAGGCAAGGACTGGGAAACTTACAGATATCCTTGTGCATACAAGTGGTTGCAATCAGATGCAAGGAATGACAAACGCAGGTGAAAACTCGGAATTTTGAGTGGGCACAGTAGACATCCAGAGACCAACTGGATAGGGGGCAGAAGACCGCAGGATGCGTATCTCTATTTGCTCTTCGGCCCGACAATGCATGGACGGGAAAATTATCAAAGGGATATAGAGAATGAGATTAAAGGTTAAATGTTGGGGTTTAGAAAGAACTGACACCTTTTACCGTCAATACATGTATCAAGCTGTCACAGTTGAAAATACAGGTTGTAATATTTTTCAAGGTTTTGCAACGTATTTATCCGTATATCTGGGAATCAGGATCAATGAGGGCTGTATATATTTCACGAACGACTATAGGTGATAGAAGTTTGAGCAATGTTTGGGAAGTGGTGGGAGTCTACAAGTATGCTGTTAGCGTGGATAATGTAGGTTTTGGGAACAACACGTACAATAAATCATAACATAATCTTATGAGTCTTTTTTTTTCCAAGATTTTGCAACGTTTGTTTTTGTAAACTTGATTGAAAGCCAATATAATGCAACTCTCTTCTATGTTCCCAACAATCCGAATCGACTATCCCCTACGTTCAAGACAATTCGAATCGACTCTACCCTACGGCACTTACGTTGTTGTTGAAAAATTAACGAATAAAATTGTATTATGACTTTGTAAAGGGTGATGGTGAAGTATCTCTTTTAGATATGAATCTTGTGCATATACTGAGTGCATACAATTGTCATATAATGTATTTATTGTGGAGAAAATCAGATTTTAATATGCGATGTCAACAAATTTACACTGACCGCCCGGAAAAGTTCGAGGTGTTTGGTATGAAATGGAAGTTGCTGGGAGGTAATTTTAGCGTGTACACATTCTTAAGGGAGTACAAGCCTGAGATTTTTTGTAATTAAAAGTTTTTTTAGAATAGAAAATTTGGAAAGAATAGCTCAAAATAGCTAGACTTTATGAAAAAAGTTTTCAAAAACATGGAGCTGTTTTCAAGATATAAGCACCTAAAAATATGGCGGGAAAAAACTTCTCTAGATTTTTGATAGGAAATACATTGAAAGTTCGTCTTCTGTTTTAACATAGAAATTGTAATTAGAATTATAGGGTGTTTATTATGACCTTCTCTTAATAGTTCATAGCAAATATTAAAAAAACATGTTGAATTTTTTTTAATGCATTTGAATGGATAAAAGCCGAGGATCTCGAAAATGTGCAATTTCTGAAGCTCGTACTCCCTTAAATAATTCTAATGTTCCGTGCAATATTTATTTATAACATTTGATCAATGAAAATAGATGATTTTATCGTTTACATACCTGATGTGCTTCGATCTAGGTCAAATATCGACGTTCAAAGCGACTCTTCCCTACGTTCTAGCGACTTTCCCGCGGTAACGCTTATACCCGGTGATTTATATCAAACCATTACAAGTACAAGTAGGACGCAAAAATAGTAAAACAAATGTAAAATGAACCAGTTATATTTAGTAGTTTATTTATGAGAAAGCTACCTTCTGCCTGTTATGTCATAATTGTATGCAACATATAGAACTTAATACTTTTTCACAATATATACAATGAGAGTTTAGGACAAGATTTGTCAATCATTGCAAATTTATGCATTAACATTTTGAACTCCAACAATTGTTGTAAAGTTTAGTCAACGTTTATTAAAAAAAAAAAACAGTTGAAACATTATAATGTAAAATTGATCCAATTTTGGCAGATCAATTGAGATTTGTTAAATCAGTACGAATAGAGTAACCTCTACCTCCCCTGTCACAAGCATTTGAACTGCTTACTTAGTAATAAAATGTATACTGGCGTCCAAAAGAAAAGATACACATTTGAATGCTCTCTTAAATACGATAATTAGTGCAAAGTAAAGAAAATTGATGGAAATTTTTAATCATCGAAATTGCAGAGAAAACATGTTGATGTCACTTCATTTCTAAGCCTCAGACATGCAAAGATAAAAGCGGGAAATTTTAAAATCACATTTTTGGAAGTAAGGTAAACTGTGAATATTTTAACTTACCGAAAAGGGTATCTGAATACCTTTCAGTCATTTTTCTGACAGCCAGGGAGGTGAAAATTCGAACTGTGTAAATTTACCATTGAATTGAGCATTCACTTCCGGTTGCCAGAACAGCCTTTCAGAAATCACAAATTCTTTATCAACCGGAAACAACATTGATTCTGGTGGATATGTTTGTGACAGATCATCTCCTTACTAACGATCACGTGAACAGCACCTACATTCGCGCATGAAATCATCTTTCGGAACGAAATGGATATCGCATACCATCCCCATGACACATTGAAGACCCAAAAACTCTTGTGGACACTTAATCTTTAAAAACATATTGTTTTTTCCTGACACATCAAAGCACAATTAGACCTTCAGTTGATCATTTGATTAAAAACCAATAAATCTTCCATACAAATATTTGCTTTTTATGTTATTTTTTTTTAATTCATAATGGCGGATTATCTGCTTATGAAGGTTCCTGAATTTTTCATGGCAAACCTTCGTATGGACAAGTTTTATAAGGACAAATCAACGAAATTATGACACGTAACAAAATTTTGATTAAATACATTTTTTTTCAATGTGTATCCTTCTTTTGACCGTCAGTATATTTTACAACCCGTCCAACTACAAACTTTCGATTGTAGCGTAAAGTGAAGTGTGCAAACACAACAATGAAAATATACGTCGTCATGAACAAGCCAATCATTAACAAAAACCACAAATCGGCACATTGGGAAAACCCAAACAGATAGGAACTGCGTGCAAAATAGTTAACATTGTAGAAGTTAATTGAACTGATTGGCAGATTACTAAGACACGTTTAGAATTACGCGGTTTTCCAAAAACGCGTTTCTTGATGAATGGGTCTTGCAAACATTAAAGATGAATGGTCCAACTGAATTTGTACGCAGCTTCTATCTGATTAGGTTTTCCTCCTCTTGCCGATTTGCGGTGGATGTTACCGATTGGCTTGTTCATGCATTGTTGTGTTTGCACACTTCAATCGAAAGGCCTTAGTTAAATCGGGCCTGGGTGGCCGAGTGGTCTAAGGCGCTGGGACTATATTGCAAACATCTTGTCCGTCCAATAAAAACTTTCGAATAGATTTGTCAGTTCTTCTGAAGGGATTGGTTTCTTGTTTACTACACATCTTAGGTACGATGATTTGTTACGGACCTATCCTTTCCAGGGTATTTGGTTATCTACTTTCTGCTTTCCGAGCCGCCGTAGACTATTTTACGGATAAAAATGAAAAAAAAAAAGTTTTCATCACAGACATTTTGGCTTCTACCCAAAGGATGGATTTTAAAATATATCAAAATCTTATATATAATATATTGTACCGTTGTTTCCTCTCCAGGTCAGTCAGTCATGTCAGCGTCTTCATTTTTTTAATGGTCGGGTGGTGTCAGCTAAGCACGATTAAGAGCAATTTCTTGTTGCGTAAACCTTTTTATATTATTGGTTGGTGTTTGAATCGCAAGCACAAGGCATATATGATGACAGGGCTACTTCATCCAACCATGGAATGACCCTGCATCTGGGCACTTGGTGATTTTTGACATTGTTCTTTAAAGTATGCTTAGCGCTGCTGCAAGCTTTATTCTATTTTGGACTCTCACAGCTACTTTTAGTAAATACCCAGATTTTATGGAAGTATGATAATTAAAATCTTTACCAAGGACTCTCTGAAGGCATTATTTTGTTACATAAATGTGCTGAAAACGGAAAATGATTCATAAGATTTTTTTTTTATTTTAAACATTCCTATTGCAGAGGCTGACAAAACTTTTTCCGTTTCTGTTGATTATTTTCTTTTTGGGTTCAATGACTACTTTTTACCCTATAAAACAATTTTGCATGCAATGAATTGAAATATAACAAATCAGACATAATACTGGTATGAAATAATCTATAAAATATTTCCGTTAACATGAGTTATCTATTTAGGTTTTCATTGGAATTATTTAGTGTCACTCAAAGTTGTATCGTAAAAAAAGAATATTTTATAAACATATAAAGATGACAAGGTTCAGATCTCCAAAAACAAGAAAAAAAGCTGGTACACAATTTTGGAACTCGAATATGGTTAAGTAGTTTAATTTGTTTGTCATTTGTGGTTTAGTAAATAAGTGATGTAAACACTTGAAAACTGGAACGAAATGTTTACTTGATCTCTAACTGATCATAATAGACTAGAATACCCCTTTGGTGCCTCTGCTTATCGCATACCAAAATAAGTTCTTTATCTAAATAAAGCGAAAAATACGAAAAACTGGGATGCGACAGACGGACGGACGGAGTGCAAAGCTAAATCCCAATCAGCTTTTGTCGGAAGGGGACTACAAAAGACGGCAACAATAATAAGCTTGAGTGATTATTATACAGAAAATCATATACAGGGTTTAAATTTTGGAAGGTCTAAAATGAACACGTTTCTCGTTTCATTCTTTTATTAAAAAGCGAAAAACAAACCTGTAACATGTATTGTCTTTTATTGAAAACGAATTGTCAACAGTACGAGTACGATGAACGGTCTCTTTTCGTTGTACGTTCTACCGATTCAAGAAGTTTATTGATTGTCTTTGTTTGTAAAGAAATTTCTCTTCCAACTTTGCATTTAGTTGCAAAATGTTCACAATTTTTATAAATATATGAAAAGTTCCTCCATTCAGATTGGTTTTCTTTTAAATCTTTGGCAGTTTTGACAACATCTTCTGGGGAAAGACATTTGTTATAATTAAATTTTCGAAGTCTGCTTCTCCCTTCCTTGCAAAATTTCAAGATATCAGTTGTTATTATCTTTTTATCACCTCTAACCTTTTTGCAGAAGTGCATTACTCCTTCTCCCTTTTCAAAACCAAGAAATATTCCATGGTGCCACTTGATACAACATGGCCATTTTGATTTAACTGCTAAATGGTCCCCTTTTTCCAGGTTGCTAAAAAAAATATTTCAAATTGATAGTTAAGTATATATTTTTTTAGAATTAAATGTATTTGGTTTTAGACGGACTTTCATCTACAGTCAATTGTTGAGTCATTTAAACATAGAAAATAATGACATGAGGAATAATGTATTCTTTCCTTATACATGTACTCATACTTGTATAATCTTTTGTACAAAATGTATCCACGCATTTTTTAATCAACAATCTTCGACTTTACATTTTCGAATTCGTTATCTTAAATTTCTTTCTGAAAACTTGTTATTGCCAGTTTCAGAAATAATTACTCGTTTTTTTATGAATTTGGTTTATTTTTTTATTTAATATAAACGAATTGAAATCGTAAATATGACGAATTATTTATAGTTCCTGATAGAAGAAAAATAATACATTTTTTGTTGCCGTGTATACTAAATAGTAAACTAATGCAGTTGATATATTGTATTGTCACGGTAGGTCCCGTGTCCGGCGACAGGATTGTTTTTTCGAGAGGGATTTACAATTGTCCTGGTTTTTTCAAGAGAATAATCAATAAAAATGTAAACTTTGGTGATATTTAGTGATTTTTAACTGAAAGCGAAGAAAAAGTGCTACCAACGGGTAGGCATATTTTAGTATTATCATATTGTATAACAACACCAATTCCTATTGAAAAAATGTGATTCCTAAATAAAATTGTGGGCTGTTTTTTGAATTTTTACCTTTTTGCATTTTTCGCCCCTTTAAAATCAAAAATACTGAACGAGATTGCTAACCGTTATAAGTGAACATCAATGTTATATTATGGCATCCTGAACATTGATGTCAAAAAGTTGCGTCTTACATATTTTTAGATTAAAATAAAATACATGTCCTGGTTTTTTCAAGAGGCGTCCAGGTTTTTGCAAGAGAGGTCCAGGTTTTTTCACACTTTAGATAGGCAAGGTGTGCATGTTGTTTACCTCTTAAATCATATTTCAAAAGACATTGTATGTTCTTAAAAAAATAAGAATACGGTACTATCATTTCAAGAGTTTTGGACAAGAATACGTCAGTTAAAGTCAAGAATTCAACCTTATATAGCCTATATAAACAGACAGGCACATTTAATTGACGCCTACAACCAAAACCCATGAATCTATTGTCTAAGCATAACTACCAACTGTTATAAATTGAAAATAGCCTCCTTGAATAAGTGGCTGGAAACAAAATGTTTGTGTTGCGACAAGCAGAAAATGATTATAGTTCTTGGGTTACCTTCTTTTAACTTGACTTGTAGTTGTTTCTTGGATGTGTTTGTTTGTATCATAGAGTCGTCTTCTTTCATGTCTACTGTTTTACCCGCTTTATCCAAGATTATATAAGACTCGAATGCCCTTTCCGTACGTCTTGATTTTTACACATAATTTATGTATTTATTGTATACATTATAGTTTCAACAAAAAACTTCATAAGAGTATGCTCCCGTGCGGTACCCAGAAGGCGAATAGGTTAGCAGCAGCGCTAAGCTTGTCGGTAAAAGTCCACTAAAGAGCGCTCAGAAACCTGTTATCTTTCCAGGCCGAGAAACCTGTTATCTTTCCAGGCCGCTTAGCCCACAAAGCGACTGGGATGTGTGCCGCAGGTGGTTGAATGGGGCAGCCCTGTCATAAAAAATGCCGGTTCATCAGGCTATACTAATGCGGAAACTTGACCGTAAACCATATTGGGCCAACGTGCGTGGATAATTCAAAGGTTCATGCACGTAAAATATCCCATTGTGCACCGCCACAGGCTAAATTTTCCGCATCTACCCACCTCTTCCCTTTTCCAGTGATCTTCAAAATTTACAGATCCTTTGTTTCCCACTCCAACCCCGCTTTTCTCTCTCAGTGAGTAAAGATTCAAACAGGATTCAGCATTGTATTTTTGCCAGATAAAGGATGGTTATGTGAAACTGGGTAAGAGTTGGCTATATCCCACACAGGTAGATATTCCATCTAGTATGACCTCATTTCGGGTAAGGGTTCTTCATTGTCAGTCACCATATGGAAGGGTTCCAAATTGTGCGAAACTTTTGAGGAAGGATTTCGTCACTTTCTGGATGCATTGTATGGTGCGTGAAGGGTACATTGGCCTATCTTGTTAGTTGGTTCGTTTTACTTCTGGTTTGTGGTCGTGCATGCGTCCTTCGAATGGCATACATGGATCTGTGTCCTGGGTGGGTCTACAGAATTCATTTTGGTGTTTCAATTAGCTCTTGTCCTGCTGATTATGACTGAAATAGTGTCGACTTGACATAAAACAAACATAAGAGTATGAGATTCAAATGCTATTTAAGTTTCTGTGTCTTTACATACATATGTATACGTTAAGGGGTTCCAATATCTCATCTTCCCTAATGTTTTTATCAAATATCCCGTATCCAAAAAAGAGTTTTTTTTTCTTATCCCATATCCCTGTAAATAAAATAGATTTAAATACTAGTATTCTATATCTTAGTTTGTTTTGCCTCAAATATCCCGTATCCCAGGAATAAATATGTAAATATCCCATATTCCAAAACACCCTTAAACTCTTGAAATAACAGAATGTACCAGTTGAATATGCTCTTTTTGTATTTATTTGTTTATGACATACATGTAGATTTTATAGTTTCAAAGACTTGAAAAGGCACAAAAACAACTTTCAAAATTTTGCCCACCGTGACAATCGCTCTTTTTGAAACCGGCAATTTATTAAAGCACATTAAGAAAGTCACAAATGTACAAATGTACTATAAAACTAATTTTGACAAAATACTAATTTAGTCTTCAAAGATAATGCATTTGGTCAGCCTACTTATGCTTTAAAGTTAGTAACAAACTTGATATTTTGCATGTAATGTGTTTAAATGTATGTTTATTGAGAAGGAGGGATATTAGTTTCCATTTAAGTCGTATAGTTTCCACAAAACCCAGTGCCTCTCTTTAGTCAAAATTTTCAAAAAACCAGGACACCTCTCGAAAAAACCGGACATGTTGTTGTGCCTCTCGAAAAAACCTGGTCAAATTTAATAAATCATTAACTGATGCTTCTCTACGGACTTTTTTGGAAGAAAAGTAATAATTCGAACATTTTTAATACCTTTATTCCTCTTTTTTGTTTTGTTTCACTTACAATTGAGAATTTAAGCATTTTTTTGTAAACAGACAGGCGAAAAAACCTGGACCTCTCTCGAAAAAACTGGACAATGCCTCTCGAAAAAACAATCCTGTCGCCGGACACGGGACCTACCGTGATTGTATTTGTTGACTGATTTTATTACACAAGAAATAGCAATGTGGTCCTGTTTGATATATTTGCTGTGGTGATCAAACACACATAAAATTAAACATAACATGGATTTTACTGAAAATAAATATAGGTTTTTAACCAAATACAACATCCTGACTTTTTGAAAATCATTGAACAATGAGATAAAAGGTCATGAAGGTAATTGTGTCAATGGCGTATGATCTCAAATATACATTTGCATGCCTAGCTGCCCTATGTCATGTATGTAAAAGGATAAAAAGTTATTGCCCAGACAGACTACACTTGCAAAGTTCACATTAGTTTGATATGTCATAGGCCAAGGTCATATGAGGGTCGCAACACACATTAGGTTAGATAATACATCATATTAAGCAATTTGTCAAAAGATAAAATAGTTTAGTTATAGAAGGACAGCCTTCACATGCAAAGTATATTTTACCTTGCGTTCAAAGTCCTACACACAGCTACTCCAACTAGATTTTTTTTTATCTTCTGATTCATTTATCCTTGCCGGTATTTGCTTTACAAAGCCGATTTTTGTTTATTTTAACAAATTGCAAACTACACAGAATATAGATTTTTTAAAAATTAACATGATAAAGGAAAATTTGTACTTCCTGTGTTTCTTTTTTTTTTTAAGTCAGTCGAATTAATCCCTTTGCTCATATTGATTTTCGAAATTTGAAGGCCAAACGTTACGGCGCTTTGACAGTTACCATCAATCAAATATCAGAAAAAAACTGTTTAAAAAGGTGGAAATAATAACAAAGCGTACAAATTGACATTTTTGCGTGCATCAAATTGCATTCATGAAATAGTTTTAAACTTTATATTTGAAAAGACAGATATAAACTTCCATTTAATCTTCTATAAGGTAACTTAGCATGCTAAATCAAATTAAGGCATTTTAAGACTAGGTTTATTGCCAAATTTGTCTCCTAATTAAATTTAGACATCTTGTTTTGCTCAGTTCTTATATTGTTCTGCGGAGGAGCGGCTACTCCTCAAAGTATGCATTTACAGCACGATCAGATTTCTCGTTTTGTGCCCGTTTTGGTATTTGCATCTGAAACATGCCCCCCAATTAGACACAATTGTAACTGCATTGTTTATGCGTCAAAATTGTTGACACCTTTCGGAACTTATCTTGTCTTTATCTCCATGAACAGATCTAAACATTTTTATTTTAAAAAGGAGTGTACATACACAATCCACCGTAGACATTTATGGACGTGGGTGCCACTGGGTTCCAGATGAACTTGATTGGAAATTTACACAGAAACAACTTTTAGGAGGAAAGGGTGGTTCCAACCCGCCACTGGCCTTTGAATACTACATAGATTGGTGATACATTACCTACCATTTTTAAAGGGTGACTAAAGTGCATTGAATTCAAAAACAGTTTTATTAAACTGGAAAAAAATCTCTTTTAATCAATAAAATAAAGACATCAGTGTTGCAAGTTCTAAGTCGTTCCCAAAGTGCACAGATTTATCATATTAATTTCCCCTTCCAAAAAATCCAGTTTTTTAACATGTATAAAGAAACTTACGTTCATTGGAGACAATAACGGTAAATATAATTGATGTAGTTTAGATTAATTATATCTGTAGGGCGCCTTTTTATTTTTCAAGTGATATGATGTCGGATATAATAATACTTGTAATGGTAAATCTAGACAAAAAAAATAAAAACAATTTTGTTTCAAAAATCAAATGTCAAATTTTGACTAGTTATGTTCCAAAAATGAAAATATAGGGCATCTAATGGGACATTAAATGATACCCTGCCACAAAAAAGTATTTTGTCATTTTAGGGGATGGGGCATGACCCCCCATTTCAGACTCCCTATGGTACGAAAACATTCGTCTTATCAAAAGGGTGATACTATATATGGTTATGGGGTGGAGATATCAATGGTTTTCAGAATATTCCGTATTTCATTATTTGAGGGGATGGAGAATGACTCCGTCGGACCCCCCCCCCCCCCCATGGTACCTTCCAAATGATTCGTCTTATCATAAAAACTATTAACATTTATGGTTATAAGGTAATTTTGTTAACAATTTATGACCACATGAAATTTGAATATTGAGTTATCTAAAAAAAAAAAATTAAGTTCTCTTTCAGAAAAAATCAACATGCAATGAAATTTGATTTTTCAAATTTGTCCTCATGTATATATTTTTCGGAACATCCTGAAAATTGAACTCGATCTTTATTTTTATTGTACTCTACAGTGGTTCAAAATATCATTCAAATTTCTTGACGCGTTTTCAAGTAATCATCCAGAAACCTTCGGGGCGGACAGACGGACGGACAGATACCGAACGAAACTGAGGGTATAAAATAATACCCTGCCACTTCGTGTGGCGGGGTACAAAATAATACCCTGCCACTTCGTTTGGCGGGGTATTAAATCGAATGTGTTGTCTTAGCTTGCACATACTTTTACATGAAACGAGTGATCTAAAATATCTTATATGAGTATTTTTTTCTACATGAGATATTTCCCACTATCGTCATCAACACCGCTGGAAATCTGAATTAACTGCGTACATTTATATAATACGTTATGGTTTATAACAAAGAAGGATACATGGGACAAATTTGTAGACAATCTTAGGCCATGTCTTCCAATTCAATTATTAGTTATTTTTTTTCTTCTATTATCCTTTTCATTGTGTCGTCATGTTCAGATTTCTGTTGGACTTTTTTTCAGATTTCCAGTGTAAATGAGAGCCAGCATGACCCCGAGTTATAATGAATGAGCAAATAATAATAAGAATTAAAATCAAATAATCCGTGTCATAAGTCATCTTGATTACGATCCTTGTGATTAGTAGTGTTTTTTTAAATAGGTGTTGGCTTGTATACATTGTTAGTAGCTGTATATTTTAAAACATAAAAAAAATAGATTTTAAAGTAACCGCTCTTAATCTTTTAATCAAAATTCGTTTTTTTAATAATGAACTTGTACCAAGTTCTACCAAGTTGTACCATTTTTTTACTTTGGTTAACATGATGTATTTTCCATTTTTGTGTTTTTATACCCCGCCACACGAAGTGGCAGGGTATTATGTTATACCCTCGGTTTTTTTCGGTGTCTGTCCGTCTGTCCGTCCCCCGAAGGTTTCCGACCAATAAATTAAAAACGCGTCAAAGAATTTGAATGATATTTTGCACAGCTGTTAAGTACAATCAAATACAGGTCACGGTCGATTTCAAGCATGATCCAAAAATTAGTTTTCGAGAAAAACCACTTTGAAAAATCAAATTTCATGAAATTTTGAGTTTCCGACCTAGTACTTGAAAACACGTCAAGGGATTCAAATGATATTGTGTACAGCTACAATAAAATACAGGTCAAGATCCATTTTCAGCATGATCTGAAAAGTAGTGTTTGAGATTGCTCACTTTGAAAAATAAAATTTTATGAACTTTTAATTATTATATTGTGGCGGGGTATCATTTAATGTCACATTACATGCCCTATTTTTGTTTTATGTATTTCTTCTCTGAACTGATCTTTGTCTTGCTGTATGTGTATCTTTTACATTATTTTGTAACGCTCTCCCGTGGCATTTCCTTCAATTTGTTGAAGTTGGCCACTAAAGATAGATAGATAGATAAATTTAAGCACGTTAAAAAATCGAATAGAATGATGTCCAAATCACTAATTTATAAAGTACAGATGTGTTTGTTTTTACATTTAAAGTAAAATCATACGTTAACTTTTATACGTTGTTGCCTTCGTTGTTAACTATTTTAAGTAGGAAAAGGTATGGTTTTCCGTAGATTCATAAAAAATAATTCATGAGCGTCATTACATCTTCTATACTGATTGTATAGACATACTGTTTTATAAAAATTCTTGAAATTTATAAATTTTAAGACAAAATCTAGCAGAGTCCTGTTTCCAGATGAATTTTTGTCATTTGAAAAGGTGGACATATATATATATATATATATTACTACCGTTTCAATTCATGCAATCATTGAATAACCGATATAAAAACAAATTTCAGAAGTTACCATCCTTAGGATTATATAAACACATTTTCTAATCTTTCAAATTTCTTTTCTTATTTTAAAAATTAAAAAAATGTTACAAAAATATTTAGAAATATAATAAATTAACATGATCCAAATTCAATAAAGAACCGAAACATTATTTTTGAAGTTGGCAATATCGTGTTCATAACATTACCTTTTGATGAATAAGTAATCAATATATGTTCAAATCTACAGGTTTCCGCAAATTTAAGCCAATAATTGTGAAAATTTAGCTCTTTATTAAAAAAAAATTAATAAGGATCGAATACTCAGAATTAAGAAATTCTTTAGAAATCCAAAAATCAAACATCAGAATGATTCAAAATTTGCAGAGATTGATGTTATGGACCCAAAGCAAACTGTGTCAAATCTCCTTTTGTCCTTTTGTCTCAGATACTCTCTTGTTGAATTGAACTTCTATCGATTTGATTTTTACTGTGTGTCAGTTTATGCTTTGTTATTGATTATCAATAGGGGGAAGGTTGGCGCCAAAAAACTAGTTTAACCCCGCCACATTTTAATGTGCCTGTCCTAAGCAAGGAATCTTTATCAAAGCTTATGTTTGTATTTAGTCCAATTTATGTTAATTGTTTTGTTTTTTTTGTCAAGAAGAGGGTCTTTCATTGCACTTTGGGATTGAGCTTGAATCATATGTATTTTATTTTCAATCCAGGGGCCAATTGAAAAACAGCGAGCAGCGACCGCTGGTAACATTGAAGGCTGCAGGCTGTTTTCCATTGTGGATATTTAAGATATACGTTTATAATGTAGGTTGTGTCGCGTATACTTATTCCACATCTAATTTTCTTCTATCCTCTAAAAGATACATGTATTTCCTATTAAATTTTGTGATCAACAGAAATGAATGGAAAAGGTACATCGTTTTTTGTTGTTTAGTATAATATATTAATGGAGCAAAATTAAAACGTGCGAAAAGTTTCACAAAAGATTAAAAAAAATACTAACCAAAGCTCCTTTATTATTACAGCTGTCATAATTGGGTCAGAAAAGTCATTTTGATCTGCATTACCACTGGAACTACCATTTCCATTTACATCAGAAGTGGCCTGTTGGTCTGCAGTATCACTGGCACTACCATTTCCATTTACACCAGAAGTGGCCTGTTGGTCTGCAGTTTCACTGGAACTACCATTTCCATTTACTTCAGAAGTGGCCTGTTGGTCTGCAGTATCACTGGCACTACCATTTCCATTTACACCAGAAGTGGCCTGTTGGTCTGCAGTTTCACTGGAACTACCATTTCCATTTACTTCAGAAGTGGCCTGTTGGTCTGCAGTATCACTGGCACTACCATTTCCATTTACACCAGAAGTGGCACGTTGGTCTGCAGTATCACTGGCACTACCATTTCCATTTACGTCAGAAGTGGCACGTTGGTCTGCAGTATCACTGGCACTACCATTTCCATTTACTTCAGAAGTGGCACGTTGGTCTGCAGTATCACTGGCACTACCATTTCCATTTACTTCAGAAGTGGCACGTTGGTCTGCAGTTTCACTGGAACTACCATTTCCATTTACTTCAGAAGTGGCCTGTTGGTCTGCAGTATCACTGGCACTACCATTTCCATTTACACCAGAAGTGGCCTGTTGGTCTGCAGTTTCACTGGCACTACCATTTCCATTTACTTCAGAAGTGGCACGTTGGTCTGCAGTATCACTGGCACTACCATTTCCATTTACGTCAGAAGTGGCACGTTGGTCTGCATGATCACTTTGATTTAAGTTTTCGATTGAGATGTCCTCGACTACACTTGGCATTTTACTGTTTTTATTAGGTTTTATCAAATTAAAAATCTGATATAAATTTTACATTTACACACAGATATATATATGCCAGAAACAAGTTGGACCTTGGGCTTTAATAAATTATATATAAAATCACTCTCATTAGGCAAAGATAAGTTATCTTATATAAACTTGATAAAGATTGAAAACTGTATCAGTATTCTACTATATACATGTATATGATTAGAGCGTCGGGGCACGGGGATATTAGAGTTTTACTCAATCTGATTAAAATCAGTTGTTAGTTTGTGGTTAGATGCATGATGTGTAACCAGTTTAGCGATAACAAAACAACAAAGTATTACGTGTATTATATATTCATAAATTTACGACCCATTGATATATATGTATGTACCTTATTTGATACCCAGTCATAAATTTCAAGGCAATAGAATCAGACCCATTTCAGCAGCACGTCTGTATATAATACCCCTTCCCCGCATGTCAAGCATATCAAAGCTTTTTTTTAATCAACACGTTGAAATTCCATATCTGCAGTGTATCTGTTTCCTGTGTCTTTGAATGTTCAGAAACGAGTAAAAAGTACTGTGAAATGATTATTGGTTCAAAAAATATCGGAGATTAATCAAAGTTTAAATATAATACCAAAGATTGTTAACTTGGATATGCTGTATATCGATATTTCAAGGAGTAATCTCATCAACAGCATTTGAATCAAAACATTGGAACCAAAGGTATTTAATGAAAATTATTCAAAACCAAAAAGTTCTACATGTAGCAGGAAAGCCAAATCCAGCACCGAGGATATCGACCATGTGCAGAACAAGGAAAGAAACCTGGTATTTTTTACCAGTTTTGTATTTAACAACCGGCATTGACAAAAATACTAGAAATTTATTGGTAATTCGCGCCAGACAAGTCTAACAACCAGGTTTGTGACTACCCTTCGGAAATATCATACCATAGACGGATATAAAAGATAATTTGAATTTGCTTTAGATCGATATTTGAAAACACTTTCAAAAGAAATATTATAAATGCTTATAAATCTCTTCTTAGAGTAAGAGAGTTTACATTTTATTATCAAGTTACCAAATTCAAAAATCCACTTTGTGTAACATTCAAGAACATTTAAAATACATGTATACAATTAAAGTGTCATCAAGACAGATTGAAAATTTTAAAAGAAAATCTTAGTATACCGGGGCCTGTTTGACAAAACTATCTAAAGATATGTTTAAAGACGTGCATAAGAGATGGAATTGAGATGGTCTTATGACCATCTTATTACATGTCTAAAACCACACAACAAAGCTATCTTATGGGTATCTTAGTTTATATGGTCTTTTGATGGTCATAATTTAATGTTAGCATCGGTTATAATATTATTAGTCATTGACAAAAATTGATTGTAACTCTTTCCGCTATGTTAAAATATATCAAAAATAAAAGTAAACATTTTCTCTATTTCATTTTAATAGCATTTTGTATCGATATGATGGCAAATAAACATAATTTTATAAATGGAAAATTAATAAAGCTCAGTTCAAACTTATCGTTGAAACTTTAACCACATGTAATACACAAACCAACATATTCTCTTCAAAAAGAAAACTATCTAGTACACAACTTAGATACAATAGGATCAACAAAGATCAAGTTGGCCAATACATTTGCATGTTTTAAATACTTACGAATTAAGAAATGATTACGTTACACTAGTGTAATTCACGTGCAAAAATAAGTATTGCGTTCAGGAGTCTTCATTTACTTGAATATATAGCAGACTAACTTGTACTGTGTATAAATGAACCAAAGACAAAAATACGGAATAAATATTAAGGATTTATTTATTTTTAAAAGATATTAAAATCATTTTTTGGTCTAAAGACCACCATAAGACAACTAATTCGTAGTCTTAATTTTAGGATTAAAAATTTGCGATGTCTAAAAATAAGACGTCTTCGATAAACCGATTTAGGACTAAGATTTGTCTATAGACCATCTTTAGACACGTCTTAGTCATAAGACACTTTTGTTAAACAGGCCCGAGGTCTGTACAGCTCATACGCGACATTTTAAAGACAAATAAAATATAGTAGAAGTAAGATATGGACGAACTTTTTCCATATTGAGAATGGTTTGAGATGGATGTAACATAGCTTTTCCGGCACAAATTTTAAGGTTAAAAATATATTTTGAATAAGGGCAAAATATCCCTATTGTACTTTTCAACTTGTATGTTGGCGAACACTTTTATTAAAATGATAGTCAAATGTCACATGAGATTTAGGACAAGTTAAATGGTGTTAGTGACATTGACTTTAAATCGACTGTGCTCAGAAATGGAAAAAAAAGCGGAACTAAAAAAATAATGAACTATGAAAATATTATCAAAAGTTTATTAAAAAAAATATTATATCTAGGTCCTTCTACGGTTTATTTTCAATTTGTATATGTCACCTTTTCAGTACACATTCTGAAAATTGACCTAAAATTAAGCCATTTTGAGGTAATCGTACTATTTAAACAATTATATCAAAACCCATCACTAAGTAAACAAAAAAGTATTGCGTCCTAGATAACTTCGTATAGGTTTTTCCAAATATCTTAATCTAATTTTAGGACCTACTTAATAAAATGAGCATTAAGTTAAAAAGTAAGATTCATGAACGTATGGACATCTAAAAGTCATTACATTGTCATTTTATGACGTATACAACAAATGCCAAAAACACTAATTGAAGTCAATATTGAAAGAATTTATTAGAAATAATTGTCGCAAATTCAACTTATCTAAAAAAGTTTTAGCCAACGTGTGACGACGTTTTAAAATATATTTGTAACACGCTGGTGTGCGTTGCGTAACTTTTGTATAAGTTATGAACACGTTACAAACACGTTAGCAAGCGTCAGCGTGCGTTGGTGAACGTCGAGTGGGTCACAAAATAGTGAACATGCTTAAAATTTCCGACGTTCACCAACGTTTTAATAATTTGTTATTCGAACGTTATGCATACATTAGAAGGACGTTATACACACGCTGGTGTACGCTATGTGGTAGTTGTGCGCACGTTGAAATGCGTTTGACGAATACTAAGCTAAATGGAAACGAACTTGTAACGTCAGTCTTACGACCAGGACACCTGTTTAACTTGTTGAAAACGTGTACGGAGCGCACAGAGCGTCAATGTAACGGACGAATAGCGTATCAACCCCAGAATGTTTTAAGAAGAATTGAATTACAAGGGGAAAGTCAATTTCAAAAGCTTAAAATACTAATTCAAACCTGATTTTTTTTTACAAAAACAATGAACAAAGCCAAAAAAAAATTCAATATAACAATGATAACTTAGATGGTCTGGAATGGAAAGTTATTCTTGCTAATTGAAATACACATGTCGTGTTTTTGGGGGACATTTTGTGGTAGTAAATACTCAAATACAACAACGAGTAACGACAGTCTAACTTCAATACTCATTTGAAATTATAATGCATGTGAATTTTTAATATTCATTAAGCACGCGCGTTTTCCACTATTGAGGACATCCGTCATGCTGTCGGCAATCATAAAAGATTAGTCAAGTGCTGTAAAAAAGGATGCTAGGCAATCTCTACAGACCAGTATTTCTTACATGTATATACTCATTTGAGATTTTGAGAGTTTGTTAACATGCACACGCATTCCTCTCTGTATATTATTGACATATCAAAATATAAAATCTTTATTTTTTCATTCATTTAGACTGAGTGCAAAAAGCATCACTATTGGTTAAAAAACGGCTTTATAATAATTATTTATTCATACTATCAGAACGCCGAAAACCAATATTTTTATAACGAAACTAAATTTACATGATGTATCTTTATTTATTAATTAATCCAACGATACATTTAAGACATATATTAGATCTATTTGGGCTATTGTGAAGTAAAACAAAATAAAAAGAAAAGAATTCCTCGCTTCTCACCGAGAGCAAAAATTATAAGTTAGACGAACGTCATGAATGCGTTCTGCTATCGTCACACATGCGCTAGGCAAACATCAAGTACGCTGGACAAACGCTATAGATAAGTTTTGAATAAGTTTGTCGTGCGTTGCAGGTAGTTAGATATTTTTTGAAACTTTTTACAGCGACTGTCAACGTGTTCCAACATTTTAGAAAATTATTCAAACGTTCGGCACACGTTGGCTAAAACATTATAGTGTGACAGGGCCATTATTTCTACACAATTACGTTTTTCTTCTAATAACACTTTATGTGGAAGTACATAAGATGTATTATGCAGTTGCAAAGGCATACCGTCATAAACTTAAGGAATTGACGTACCGCAGCAGGTTCGTTATTCCAGATCAAGTGTTCCTGATCCTGTGAGATGAGGCAAAAGCTGTTTTACTCATAGGCAACATATTGCCTCTCAGTTTATTTAACGTAAGACATCATGTACAGAAACAGGGAACTTTCATCTTTTGAATGAGTATACTGATCGATGTGTGTTTAACAGAAATTATTGTATTTCTGTTTTTTACCAGCTTTGACCTAGTGATGATGAATAAACTTCATTAATTGATGAAAACACCACTGGTCATTCTAATTGATCATACTTATGGAGCACATTTATTTACTCGAAACAAGTTGTTCTGAAGAAGAGTTTTTTTTGTATGTTTTTAAGAGTGCTTAACGATAAATAAGTATTCACTCCTACATGTAGGAACACGCGAATCGATCGAGGTAATTTTTACTAAACTCCGCAAAAGATTTCTCTTATTATCAGCTGCATTAACGTTATCATTATCAAAGTAAATGGAATAAAATAACTTTTCTTAAAAATCATTAAGGCTGCGCTCGTTCGAAATATAAATTTTACGTTTGTTACTTAAACATTTCCCCATTGACACTAGTTGTAAATAAATTGTGAATGTGGAGATAAATACATGTTTATATACGATTTAATATTATTATCATTTTAGTATTATAGTATTGATAAATTAGGTGTTTCATTATGGACTAGTTATATATATTCATGGTTTGTAATAACTACCTTAGGATCACTGTAATGGCACGAGGCATTGCCGAGAATCCACTGTTTTAAATGTTTTAAATCGTCTGTAACTACGGACTTCCAGTTCTAAAAAAGAACTATATTTTAAAAACCAAAGCAGGTTATAACCACCGTATATGAGAAATACCTTAATTTTGTAGATGCTTTTGTTAAACGACAACTTTGAAAAATACAGATACACACAAAAGTTCATTCGCCTTATATTGTACCACCATGAAATAAAAATGTCAGAAACCCAAAAGTATTGAAAGAAAAGTACTTGTACCCAAACAGTTTGAACAGGAAAACCATATCCTGCGGCGAGTTTATCGACAATATACAATACATTGATTCATTCTAGGAAATGAAATATAAAGAATTTTGATTTTAATCAATTGAAAATTCAGTAATAGAAAAAATCCTAAAGCTTAAGCAATTGGAACATAGTTGTGAAATTTTGACAAAAATAAAGTGGAAACATACTAGTTTACTATTCGTTATTGGATTTTTGTTGATGAGAACCAACGTATCAAAAATTAATGCGTTTCCACAAGAATTATGCTACATGTACATGGAGTGTGTAAAAACATGCTAGAAACTCAACCAAATACTATTATAAACAAGCGAAATGCAGAACAATCTTTAAGACAGAAAAGAAATAATATCAAAATGAATAACTTCTCAATTTAAAGGACTGTCATGACTGTGGGCTTAATCGTTTTTTTTTTTTTTGGCGTTTTTTGTTGATCAACAATAACCAAACATGAATCCTACAAAGTGTTTGACTGTGTAATTAGTTATATTTTGCGACATGTGCAAAACCACGAAATTAAAATCCAACACATGTTAGTTTTTTTTTATTGTTTTTTTTTTAATTTGTGGATTTGTTTTGGTTACAAAATCACAAATTAGGTATCAACAAAAATGAACGAATTATGTAAGTAAAAAACAATACATAATTACAAATGAATGTAAATGGAGTTAATGAAGAAACTGTAGTTGTAATTAAATCAAATAATATCAAAATATCATAGTAGTTTTGACAAATATTGATGGTTTTGATGAACAAACATATAATCAAATTCTAACATCAAAGAATAATTGGCGTCAATTAATGCATGAAATGACAGGACGACAGGTTTCATATCTATAACTATTTAACTTTTAAGACCAACCTTCTGGTAAACGCTCCACATTTCAAAGAAAATAAATGTCATACTTAATTTTTGTAAATGATCAGTTGTGATTTTAATTTGGTAGTTTTGCCAAAAGAATCCAATTGTTTGTATGTCGTTCGAAAACAACACAACTTTGTTTTGACACTGTGTTAGATATCTTTGACGAACGATCAATTGATACAATGTTTTCTTTTCCACATTTTGTTTCAGTATAAAAGGGTTACAAAACATTTGAGTTGTGAAACGTCAGTGCTTACTATTTTTGTTTGTTTTTACGTATGTTGTCTGTTCGTGCTATTCTTGTTTGTGTTTGATGGTTTTGTCTTTGCTGTTTTGGAATTGTTCGCTCGAATGCAGTGGTATGCTTGGTATCTTTCTGGTCTTTCAGACACGGATTGACAAGATGATTTTACCAACCCAAGATAGCTACTACTATCTAGGGTGTATAAGTCATTTAATCATTGTTTTTTTTTTAAATCTATTTCTCCTGTGAAATTCAAGAAAGAAAACGACTACAATTTAAAATGGAAGGGAAACTCAAGTCGAAATTAGCTCTTGCAATTTTAAAGACTTGGTTCCCGTTCTTGCAGAATAGAAAAAAATGCAACAAAGCATGACGGGTTGTTGCGGTTCCAGCCAAGTAGGTGCCTTTTTCCTGACAATGGAAGCTATTTGTCTACTTATTAGGCTTTCTATTAATTAACAAACTTTAGTTTTTTTATTTAATGCAACTTTAAACTACAGGTAGGCCGAGCACTAAACCGTACCAAGTTAAAATGAATTTAAAGCCCAAGATTACAAATGAAATGGCAATCATGATTAGTTCAGTGAAAATAGTTCACCAGAAAATCATTCAAGAAGTGATCTTATGGCAACATATAGACCTATCTTGTAATTTGAAAAGGTAAAATAGCGGACGGATCTACAGTCAATTATATTAATGAAAGTAAGCGATTATTGAGTGACAGTAGGTCGTAGCTACTGAACTCTATGTACATGTAAACTAGAACATAAATGTCTTCACTAGAAGGTCCCTAAATGCAATGTCGCAACTGCAGTTTTAAACCCCTAACCACCCGTTTCATTATCCAGCAAAAATTATAAATTTTTGTCCCAACATAGGTTTTCTACTCTTATCTCAGTTATCTATATTATTAAATTAACAGACTTTTTACTATGTTCGGATTTTATTCCTTTCACAATCTACTACATGATAAGTTTTTGTTATAAACATAAACAATAAACAGTGTACTTTATCACTATTGAATATTTCTTTTTTCTGTGATGCTATGGGGGAATGGGGGAACAAAACGTAAAAAAAAAATTACGGAATATTGCCGAGTTTGATTTTAAAATTACAAATTAACAATACTTTAGTTTCTATCCCCAATATTTAAGCACCCTTCAGGTAGATGGGATAGATAGAAATAATAAAACAAGAAACGTTACATGATTCGAAGCAAAAAATAATAATAAGTAGTTAGCAAAATGTTTGACTGCAGTCCAAGAAATAGCGTTTGGGATTTAGAAAAATTCAGGTCCGAATTCTATCCCAATATTTTAAAACCTTATCTGATGATCACTAAAAGTAACCCGAACTGATCGACTTCGATACAGGTGTATTGTATGTGTTACATTGTATATATTTTGGGCACCCTTCAGGAAGATAGATAAAAATAATAAAGCAATAAACGTAACAATAAAAAAATGAAAAAGAAGTTAGCAAAATGTCCAACTGCAGTCAAAGAAATAGCGTTTTAGGAATTTAAAATTACAGGTCCGAATCCATTATTTTCAAATATTTTATTTAGGTTATGTTACAAAATTTGCCAAAATTCACAGGACCGAAACGATTTTCACAGGCCAAAAACTGTCGGACTGGTGCTAATTTGTAGACTGCAACTGACAACCAGTTCACATAAAACTACACTAAAAAACTGTGGTAAAGATACAGGCTCTAAATACAAAAAGAATGTTACACATAGTCAAGTTGAAAGGGGTTATATATAGGATCGATGAACATTAAGGAGATGCATGATAAAATGAACATCACTTGAATTGAAATGATAATGAGAAATATATTTAGGGTAGGGTATTTTAATTCACTTTTTATGGTTCATTTATGTTAGGCAAAATGAAAAGAAAAAAACCAAAACAGTACCAGTACGGGTAAATGAGCAAAACAGTGGTTCAATAATGTTTAAGTGAGCGACTGAGTTAGTTGGTGTTTACCTCCTCTTCTTTTTATATGTTTAATGAGAGTGGCAAATATAGAAATATTTTTCCCAACACGAAACACGGGGCAAAAATACAGACAAAACAGAGCACGTACATCTATGTCTATAACGAAAACGTGAGAAATCAAAATCACGAAAGCATCCAAAAATAGACCGTCGAAAACGTTGCACGAAAATAAACATAAATTTATCACCTTTTCATTCTTGATAGGCAAAATAAAAAAATAAAAAACAGTACGGGTACGGGTAAATGAGCAAACAGTGAGTACATTATGATGTTTGAGTGGGTCAGTTAGTTGCACAATATGGGTTATACTAGTATATGGGCGATAGACATTATGGACACAATATGGGTTATATATGGGCGATAGACGTTAAGGAGATAATGTTAGAACATAAATTGATGATAAATATATCAGGAGGTGTTGTGGTAAACAAAGGGACAAAGAATGTTGGAGAACATTTGAAATATGGAAATGGACGGAAACACTACTTGGTGACCAACAATAAGAAAAATAATTAATTTATGTGCATCTGTATTTATGTTAGCCCATTATTGTCACCATTCAGGTTTTTCATGCAGTTATAGACTTTGATTTCCCAGGTCTATATCTATGGAAATGTTCAGGCAACTTTCCCCGCGAATTCGCGGGTGCCTTCTAGTGTTTTTAATATCTGTAATTTTGATGCTGTTAAAACCGTATGAATCGTTATAATATTTTAACACAAAATCTGATAAATGTTAAAAATGCAGATCTTAATTGATTATAACCCGTTTTAGATACTTGTTAACCCGTGTAAATGCAAATGCAACGCAAATTTATTCTAAATTAGAAACGATATGCATCTTATAAAACTAGTCACGAGTACTAAAAATATCATAATGAACCAAACAAACCATGCTAGAATGTTCATAATTAAGGCAGTGTTATAAAAATATAGGAAACGCACCTAAATACATTATGCATTTAGACACATAAAATATGGAAAAGTGTCAAATGAACTACATTTCCGTGCGCATTTTTTTTTTGGATACATCGAACTGTTATATTTTATATATAAAAATGATGGTCTCTCCAATTTGTTCTCATGCTATAATACTTGATGCTTCTTTGACATTATATATAGTAAGATATGCATTGTCATTTTTTTTTCTGCATCGGGAATCTGGTGCAAGAGTTGATTTTCAATGCAAATTTATGCATTGACGTTTTTTAGTCTAATGTTTGTAAAAACAAAGTTTATGCTAGTTTCAACATTTATAGAGTTAAATTGACCGAAGTTTGGCTGATTAACTTGGATTTGTTTATACTGTATGAAGAGAGTTAACTCTAGTTTAACCAGGCATTTGAGCTACTTACATGACTTACTTAATAATACATGTATGAAATATTTCATTGTTCATTGTTATTTTTTATTCAGAACGTACACCAAAATGTCCGATAGAAATCATATTGAATAATTAATCGACCATGAGTCGGAATGGTACTACAAGTGTTTATCATTTCAAACAGAAATCCGGAATTAAAGGGGTGTTTATCATGAACATGTCCATCATTAATATCTTTCTCCGTTAATGGCACTCTCTATTACTTTCAAAACTCACTGCCTAAGTGTCTGATTATCTTGTAATAAATATTTGTAAATTAAAGAAGCTGTGCATGTCCTAAATTTAGAAAATGCCCGCAGCGATCAGAACAAATCTACTTATTAAGATCATTTTGTTCTGAAATGTCAAGTACATGTACGGCTGCTCTGCCGAAAGAGCGACTGGGATACTTGCCCCATGTGGTTGAATGGGTAAGCCCTGTCATCTTTCAGGCCACTATCGATATGCTGTTGTTCATAAAACCTTACCTAAAACCATAATGGTGGTGCACCATATGGAGAAAAAGCAATGCTCCTCGTACTTCAAACACCTTCGAGGTTGTGGTAAGATTAGGATCAAAAGGATCTCTACAACAGTTTAAATTGTGCATCTCTTATTTTCCTTTTGCTATCTAATTTACCCTTATATATGTGTAGCACTACGAAAGCCAAGAAGGTTCATACGAGAATTCGAGATTCGAAATTAGAGCAAAATTCGAAATTCAATATACCGTATGATTTCGTTTTGTTTTTTTTGTTTTTTTTGCTAGAGCCAAATTTTAAACAAAGAGGAAGGTCTTTTTTCGCAGAATTCAATTTTCGTGATTATTTATATGAAGGTAGATACTTTTTAGATACTATTTATGATATTTTGTTTCGGGTGTTCTTATTTTCGCGATTTTTAAACTATCGCAAAAAATCTTAAAAAAAAGTAAATGCCCGAGAAAAAACACGAGTCATTAAGTTCGCGTGTTTTGTTTAACTTCGCGGCTACTTAAATTGATGAGTCATTAAGTCTGCCTTATGTAATTAAAGGATATATAAGATGATAGGTGATATAAATTGAAATGATTTGCCCATGGGCGTTTCCCGAAGAACCTTCACGTAGTGGGAAGGTTCCTGGCTCTGGTTCAACTGTAACTTGAGTAACTAACTCTGGTTGTGGTTTGTCATAAGCTACACGACTCATGTCACACATAGAGTATTTAAGTAAACATGTAATATGGATGTTTTGGCATGATACAGCAATTTTGGGTTTTTTGCCAAAAATCCACGCTCCTTTTTGACCCAAAAGAAAGGGAGGATTACAACAACGAAACCCTTTCTGAATCGGCCACTACAGCATCTGATTCAAACCGTATTTAAATCAACAGTCATGTTATTGGAAATACAAATTGATAACAATTATCTAAATCTTTTATACAAATCCGACTAAGATCCATAGGTGTTTTGCCAACTTAACTTTAAATCATGACAGGTAAATACATCTAAATTACCATAATAGAAAACAAAACATATTAATATATTGAGTTTACCAAAATTATGGATAACACTGTTGAAATAGCGTTTTCTGGAATTCAATGGTGACTTATTTTGTTGGTTATTAGTAAAAAATGTATATTGAATTTCTAGTTTCGAATCTCGAATTTCGAATCTCGAATCTCGTATCTCGAATTTCGCATCTCGTACCTCGAATCTCGAATTTCGAATCTTGTATTTCGAATTCTCGAATTTCGAATTCTTAAAAAAAAAAAACTATTTTGATTGGTACATGATTATAAAACAAGCAATATGATTGGTTTTTATTATATTGAATTTCGAATCTTGAATCTCGTATGAGCCTTCTGGGCTTTTGTACTAGCACAATTCACGCTGCTTGAGAGTGAAGCAATAATTCATTATATGGATATCAAGATCATTATACTCCCGATCGGAAGAGAGGGGCTATGTTACAAACACCTTGTCTGTCCGTCTGTCTGATACAAGCTTTCGTAACAGATTTATCACTTCTACTGAAGGGATTGGTTTCAAATTCAGCACCAAGCTTAAACACGATAATTTGAACCGTGCCTTCCCTTTCCAGGTCATTCGGTCATCTTCTTCCTTCTTTCCAAGACGACTTAGACTATTTTAAGTGTCAGAAATGAAAACATTTTCGTCACAAAGTCCCGGTCGGCCTCTACTTAAGGTATGTGTTTCAAAATACTCAATTTAGGTATGCTTAGCACGATTTAGCGCAATCCCTTGTTGCATAAATTTGTTTGAATTGTTGGTGTTTAAATTGCAAGCACAAGGCATGAACGATGACAAGGTTACCCCATTCAACCCCTTGGGCACACACTGTTGGCAAAGTGGCATGACCCGGCATATGGGCACTGGGTGATTTATATTGTCCTTTACCGATATACTAAGCGCTGTTTCAAGCTTTTTCTAAATTTGGGACCCGCACAACTATATATTAGTTAATACCCAGATTTCATTAATGTATGAGAATTAAAATCTGAAGAAATGACTTTCTGAATGCATCATTTTATTACAAAAAGGTCTGAAAACGGAAATGATTTATTGGATTCAGTTTTGTATGTTAAACATCCCCATTGCAGGGGTTGAAAACGTTTCCGTTTCTGTTGAATCTTTTCTTTTTGGGTTCAATGACTGTTTTATACACAATAAAATAATGTTGCATGCAATAACTTTGAATTATAACAAATCAGACATCATACTTTTGCCAAATAATCTATTTAGTATTTCCGTTAATCTGAGTTATCCATTTAGTTTTTAAGTGGGATTATTTCCTGTCATTGCGTCCTACAAAAAGAATATCTTATAGGCATACAAAGACGACGAGGTTCAGATTTTCAAAAAACAGGAAAAATGCTGGTTCACATTTTTGGTACTAACTTTAATTTGTTTGTCATTCGTGGGACATTTAAAAAGACCAAATATGCAGCAAAGCAAAATGTTTTCTAAAAGACAATATGCATGTATCTGTACTCTGGTTGATGTGGTGTTTATCAGCTGACAAAGGGCATCCCAATGAGGAACCAATTAAGAAATATTGCATGATTTTTGTTTGTTTCGACATTCATTTGAGGCAGTCTTTAGTCATTAATTTCATCTCATATATCTCCAGAAACTTCAATGTCACGTTTTATTCATTGAAGTCCGTCTAAGCCATTTATCTATTTTTTTACCTGATTTGGACTATTTCTTTATTAGGTTGTCGTTTGCAACTTGACAGGTGTGTTTTAATAAGCTTGAACTGCCTACTCACATGAGTTCACTTATTTCGGTTAAAAATTAGTTTAAAGATTACTATTTTTCTGCATTTGGGGAGTTAATATCATTTGGTTTTTCTGGGGGTGATATAATGAACTTTTTCGCAGTCGTTCGTGTTAACCCTTTTTGTCTTGGCTTTCTCGAACATTCGAGTGCCCGAGTGTTTTAATGTAAACACCTCATGTCATACATTGTATACATGGAATTGTCTAACACATGCAGTCGTTAGGTTTATAGGCTGGCATTTTATACACTTGGAATCCTGTGTGGGGCCCGGATAAAATGCCCTAGCTTGTATTAAGAGACGACTATTGGTCTCGGGATTCTTACATGGTGGTAGTACTGTGCCCACAGAGCAACCGATGTGAAAACCCTAGAAGGCTAAAATGGGTGGCCACCGGGTCTATAATGCAAAGCCTGACATGTGACCATAGTAGATAAACGTGCTTCGTCAGTATCATACTTGATTCACAGCACTAGCTTGCTTCACGGACCCGTACAGGTTCTTTGTGGGAAATATGCCTGCAGCAGCGCTAACCTTGTCAGTGAAAGTCCACTTAAGAGCGCCCAGAAACCTGAAATCGGATCAGGCCGCTTTGCCCATAAAATGACTTTGATATATGCCCAATGAATGGGGGCAGACCTGCCATTTTAAATGAAGGGGTCATCACTCTATAATGCGGAAAACATGACTGAAACCTTAGTGCAACGTGTTAGGAAAGTGTCACATTTCTAGCACGTTAAAGAACCAACCTGCAGCTCTCGGTAAGTGTAGGATCCGTAGGATTCCCATACTTGTGGCTAAATTGTCCGTCCCTACGTATATACGCTTAACTTTTTTATTAATCCGGACCGAAGGTTCATGTGAGGTATTACCTTCCCTTGGCGTCCGTCGTCGTCGTCTGACGTCCGTTTTCAATTTTTTAAAAGATCTTCTTCTTTGATACTACGTATACTGAACAGAATTTGATGAAACCTGGTATGAATTATTTTAGGGTGTCGTGCACATAAGATGTGTTTCGAATTTTTATCCGTGGAAAAACATGGCCACCTTTGCTTAAATAAGACCGAAGGGTCAGACTACTGTTTTTGCTTGTAAATCAAAAAGTAAAAGAAATAGAGAAAATCTGATGCAACCTACCTTCTTCGGCATTAAAAGCTCTAAAAAAGTCTTCATTTTGGTAAAAGCTTTTAGAAGACCCCATATAGGGGTTATGATATTTTAAAGGTAAAAAATAACCTTTTTTCATGGTTGAGAAAACTATTGCAGATTGAGAAAAGCTGTTGCTTGTCTGAACCTTCAGCTCATTGAGCTCTACACAAGTCTTCTTTTGGTCAAATATATTACAAGGGTTATGGCCCTTTGAACGTAATTTTTTTTTCTTTATGTTTTAAAAAATGTACCCTATACAATGATTTTTTTTCAGATAGAGAACAGCTGTTGCTTGCTTAACCCTTCAGCTTCAGCTCATTAGGCTTTACAAAATTTTCCACTGGGTCAAAGATGTCAGATGACCCTTGATAGGGGTTATGGCCCTTTAAAGATAAACAGTTTTTTTTTCATGTTTTTGCCCTATAGAATGAAAACTATTACAGATAGAGAAAAGCTGTTGCTTTACAAAGGTCTCTGCTAGGTTAACGTTGTCAAATGACCACTTATAGGGATGACTGTTCATAGAAAAGACCCTTATAGACCAGGTGAGCGATTCAGGCTCCTGAAAGCCCTGTGTTTTTTAAGTGGCAGTCAAAACTCCACATCATTTCATGTTCATTGTATCACCCCCAGAAATAGCTGATAACTAACGCTAGATTCATGTCCATTTATGAACCGCCAAATATTCCACCACTTTGGCTAAATTGTGTGCCCCTATCCATGGCCATTTCTTTCTCCCCTTTTCCAGTTTTATCAAATACTTATTATACATTTGTTTTTACCAACCCCTTTATTCCCGTTTCACGTTTATTAAAGCCATAGCTCTAAGATAACATATATACCGTCATATCATCAACTCACTCATTCCCTCAACAGTAGGAAATTTTAGCTGTCAATAATAGTTGTTCCACTTTAAATAATAGCATTTGTAGTGAACTTAGTGGGTGCAAAATACCCATATGTGTGTATAAATTACATGTGTGTATATAGTCAATGAAAATTGTAGCAAAAAATCCAACACTGTTCTAAATTTATTATTTTCTTTATATTAATAATTCAACAACTGACTGTCATGACATAACGTTGTGGAAGGAAAGCATTGTTTTCACTGTTTTCATATGTATCATTTTCATGAAAGCCGAAGAAAAGACGTTCGGATTTGACCTAACACTGTGGTGGTTGATTCATTCAACTTTTTTGTCATATGAAAAATACTATGTGACAAACCACAAGAAACTACAGCAATTTGATATAAGTCATTAGGATGCACTCCCTTCAGTGTTCGTAACCTTGGCAGGATAACGGAATAAAATAACAATGTAACAGGATATACCATTCTGCTATTTTTAGACAATTATTAGACTTTTTGTCGCCAAAAGGAAACCTGTTACCGTAAATGACGGTTGTTTTCCAATTAATGATTTCATTGTTATTTTATTTTTGTCATCTATATTGACATTCCTGGCTATGAAAACGTGAAGGAATCCGATTTGTCCAATAAGACATGGTTTGATATGAAGATGATTGATGCTATCGCATAGAAATAATCAGAATGTAAAATAAAAGCTTTCAACGTTAAGAAATACAATAAAAAAGGCAACCATTCTAACTGTGATTTACCATTTCAACTTTTATACTGTAGATTAAAAACCTAAGACCAAAAAGCTACCGGTACTTTAAATACAGTAAACGGAAATTTTGGTTCGGGGGGGGGGGGGCTATTTCGCTTAATTTGCGGTCACAAATATCTATGAAATAATTCCCCAACGCGAATGGATATTTTTAAGTTACGGGTAATATGAACAATTAAAAGAAATGTGAATTTATTCCTCACTCGAAAGGTTCATCGCAAAAATTTTAGGCAAATTTAAAGTAAATTGAAAATAAAAAAACTTATGTTACATGTTTCAAAACACTGTCAATTTTAAACTTTTCTGTCGAATTTTTTGGACTTTCAAATTGCCATATATAAACCTATTAGCACATGACAGAACTACAAATACTCGACTTATTTTTTACCATAAACTATAGTTTATGGTGGGTACAAGTGATCTGGTGTTTTACGCTATAACAAATAATATATCGGTAATATATGTGAGATTGACTGCATGAAAAGATGATAAATTGATCATATAATGATGGTAAAAATATGAGAATGTGATGAAGAACAAAGGAATCACTGATGGAAAAAGTGAGTTAAGGTACATATAGGGACGGAAAAATTAATACTGTGCGTTAAGCTTATGGCTGACACAAAGGGGATTTACTTTCCCCTCATATTGGCCAACTAGCGTTACATGTGCATATCCTTGAAACCGCTGCGCATGAAGGACTCTCTTTATCAGCAACCAGAAACTTTTATTTATCATTTTGTGGCCCGGATTGATCATTGACCTGTCGCCAGAATATCAAGATCTTTAGTACCGCTTACGATAAGCTTAGACCTGCTGTGCGCCTCTCAGCAACCTGATACTAACATAGGGACGTGGAGAGAATTTTCCATTTGCAGAACTAGAATATGCGATGCGCATTTTAGTATTTATTAGATATCGGTTACTGATAAGCTATTCAAACAGATGTGTTGCAACAGGGAACAAGTCATGTAATGTATCCTAAACAAAACATCATCCAATCGTTAAATGCAAATCCTTGCATTGTAATATACAATATAGACTATAGTTCATGGGGGCAAAGAATCTAAGGCACTATTTCAATATCACTTGCTTGTTTGTAAGATTTGTCTCTCCCCTTCTAGGAAACATCGACAAATAAAAAAATAAATTGGAGTAGAATGGAACATTTGACAAATTATACAAATGTACCAATGCAAATTAACGTGAGCATTACCTCGCCCACTTTTCACATGCACATGTATGTACATTTGTACCCACGCAGTGACTGTTTGATTGTTTACAATCTATCACCAGAGGGAGCCTCTATAAACACTGACCTCTATACTAACGCGCTAAGGATCATGGGAAATATTTTAATGATATTCAATCCCCAAATTCGGGGATATTACCCACAATCCTTAGAGCGATAGTATAGAGTTCAGTGTTGATAGACGCTCCCTCTGGTGATAGATTGGATTGTACATGTATATAATGTCCGTTATTTCATTCGGTTAACCCGGCTACCCTCACATTACATTATAGAACTAAAGGATCTTTATTTACCTTCACCATTATAATCTAAAAAGGCCCTTTTTGAACTATGGGAAGCAGAATCCAGACGACACTTAGGTCTGCGATTGCTTAAGTTACATTTGAACAAAACTATTAGATTTTTTCTTTATAAGACGGTTAACAGTACATACTGATCTACTTTTAGTATGCCCTATATCAAAGATGTTTTATCGCGTTCCGTATTTTACGTCTCATTATCATTTCAATCCCCTTTTATTAAGATGTTGCGTTTCTGTCATGTGTCTATGCCTCAAGATATTTGGTGTAGTGTGTTTTCTAGTTTTTACGATGAATGTTGGCTATTCAAGCTTAGGGGAGTCTTAATTGTAATTGTGTTTCTTTCGCTTTCAAAGTTCAACACAAGTGGGGAAAATCTTGACATTAATTAAGTTTATAAGTATAGCTAATGTTAAAGTGTAAATTTTGTGGACATGACACGATATCCATTTAAACAGTACTTTCATGACTTTGGTAAAAATTTCAAATTAAGTTGGCGGGCGATGCTCGCAAGCTAAGCAAGCGGGTTTAGTACATTGTTGTATAAACACATTCAAGATCACAGAATGATGAAAACATATTGATGTTTGGCATAGAAATATAACTTATGCGGTTTATTTATGTTATACACCACTTCGAAGAATAAGGGCGTATACTATATAGCAGCTGTCTATCTTTCAGTCTGTTTTAATCCGCAGTTTTCCATCTTTGTGGGTTTTTCTCGGCGACTTCAGTTCACATCGATTTCATATTTGGACTGCACTGCACAGTCGGACTCAAATCATGTCTATCAATTTCTCCAAACTGTACATGTACCTGCATGGTAATTCTGAAAACATTCCATTTTTTTCTGTTTTGACGGCCTTTGCAGTGATCAATCAGAATTTTGAAAGCATTATTTGTTATGATCAATCCAGAGCTGAGGATTCCAGACATGACATCAGAACAGAAAGTGAAAAGGGATTTCTTCAGAAGTACCATGCAGAAACATTTAAAACAATTAATAGATCTGATTTGAGACCGGCTATTGTAATCTATGAAGTTTTAAGTGTCCTATTGTGTTAAACGATATAAAGGTTATTTCTTAAACTTTTACAAGTATCTTTTTGCAGTTTTTGCTTATGTTTTTTTATGATTAAAACAAAAGAACAACGAAATTCCAGGTGAGTAATTTTAACTGCGTCCCATGCGCGTTTCGCTTATCAAAAAGTCATCAGAGACTTAAAAACATACTGGGAAAGACCATTAATTTGCATGCATTATTTATGTTTTTAATTAATTTGATTGAATCATTAGGAATCGAAATGTGAATTAAACGTACGTTCAAACTTGGCATCCTTATGACCGGAAACTTTATATTTTACTTAAGCTTCGTCAAACCAGCATATATATAATGTTAATACAGACAAAAACCGCATCAAGGATGGATAGCGAAAACTGTTTGGAAATGCGTTGTTATATTGACGGTAATTACTTTCACAATTGACCAAAGAACCTTGTTACAAAATAGTAATTTTTTTTGTTTCCCCAAGTTTCCACATTTTTATGTGACCCGTGTATATGTAGTACATCTATCAACCAAAGAAGACATTCTATATCTCATTATGAACAGTATCTAGTTAATGTAATTACAAACGAAGAAATGATGCAATGTTAACGCGCTGACACTTTACTTTCTTAAACAAATACGTGTCAATTAGCTAATGTCGGGGAAGGATATTGATATATCATTATATTAACAAGGCGGAAGGACGGTTCTTGATTTGTTTGTCTAAAACAATATCTCATTTTATATAATCCTGTTACAAATAATAATGAACTGTTTCTTTTTAATCAATGGAAAATTCATATGTCTGCTTTTTGTGATGTGGTATGAAATACGGCAGTACATAGGCACTTTTATCCTTATCTTATATTACCTTTAAATTAGACTTAATTTTCATTTATTTCAAAGGACAATCAAAGCCTCTAGAGACTATTTTTTCTTATAAATATTCCTACAAAGAAATAGCAAAATCAAACAAAGTTGATTAGTTGAGGGTTATTGGGGCTTACTGTCGTCTGTACTTAATTTGTTGAAGGCAACAGGTGCATGCTTTTTGTGATCTTTGCCAAATAAGCTATAGTCAGAAACTCCAAGACAAACAAGGTGTTCCACTAAGTCGTAAGGATATCATACAAGCCGTAGATATAGCTCCTTTTCCCTTTTCGTACAGCTTCTGCCGGAACACCTGAGTTCACTTTACGACTAGAGTTTGCGTTGTTAATTGATATTCAGTAGTTTTTGTGTTTCCGATTTTAAATGTCTGTGTTTTTTTTTTGTCCCGTTCTCGTTTGTGTTTAGATGCTGGTTTTGTTTCTGCCCTTTCAGACTTTTACATTCGGGTGCCCCATTGGTACTTCTGCTTCTTTCTTATGAGGGGGGTACATGATTGTATATAACCAAAGGGCGGGCATACTAGGTTTCTGACCACATCATGTTTGTAAATGTTCTCTTCGTTATTTCGTTTCTCCTGACTTAAAAGTAAAAAAAAGAGAGAAGGCATCATAACAAAACTTCCGAGCTGCGATGATAAATCTCAAATGTCCAAGAAGAAAAGACAGAACAAGGCGAAGACACAGAGATATTAGTTGAAGATCGCAATGGTCCTGGCTTGGTACAGACATTTCGAAAAAAACGATAGGTTAAACCAGATTGTATGATGCCAAACCTACCTCTTTAAGTGAGATCTTAGGGTTTAGTAACAAAATAACAGAAACTAATTAAAACAATAACGAATCATTTCATCTGACAAAATTTTGATTTTATAAATGAATGAATGAATGAATGAATGAATAAATGACATACCTGTATATACCAGACTACTTCGAACATATGTCATTTCTTTTGCACAGGCACAAAAAAAAATCACTACTGGAATAGACCAAGTATAGTGTGAACAACTACAAACTACATTTATTGATCTATCAAAGTGGTAAGAGTTTCATGAAATTTAGAAAAAAAACTGCAGTCAATCAAGTTAATTCCGGTACAATCAAGAAATAATACACTAGACACTGTACTGGATCGGCTCTGAGAATTAAATTAACACCACTGATCAATAACCATGTACAGTGTGAACAAGAGATAACAAGTAAATTATGTCCGGTCAATAGTTTTTTTTACTTTACTAGTGAGAGATGTATAATCAAATATTTTTAAGGCGTTATTTTCCAGCAAAATGTTTCTCAAAGTAAGTTTGGTATATTGCGTGTTCTTCTACGGTTACTAAAGGTCTTGGATCACAATGCTTTGAAATGAATAAATTTTCTCTTCTGCCATCTCAGTTTTTTAGTTGTGAGTTCATCTGGGTTCAACTGTCTATGTGTTAGGTACTGGTGAACTAATGAATACCAGGGTTCTCATTATTCTTTATGGCTATCCTATTTGTAAATTAAATACACTGAATGGCATCAGCTTTTATGTTGGTATTGTGTCTTGAAGATTACTGTTCTATGTGATTATTTTGACGCTAAACGCAAAATTGTTCCTCAAGACAATTTGTTCGTATGTTTTCGTAGCGTTTTTGCTTTGATGTTTTAATAAAGAATAAGCCTTGAAATTGAGATATTTAGTGCTTAAAATGTATTGTGTTCTAAGTCTTTAGTGAGAAATTTCAGACTTTAGCAAGACATTAACTTTATTCACATACAGCTTCAAGCCAGTATTGAAAAGTTAAAAGAAAACAATATCAATTGCGATGGACTTGATATGTAAACTAGAGGCTCCAAGGAGCCTGAATCGCCCCCTTACTTCAATGACTGATGAAATGAAAATGATTTGGGGTATCTGAGTTGATAACACCAATAAAGGATCATCATACGATTTCCACCTTATAATGAATGAAGGCTTTTGTAGAGCACATTCAAGCAAACAAAAGCCTAAGTTAAATCTGCAAGGCAATTACCCAAAAATAGACAATTAGGGGCCATAACTTTTAAAGGGGGTCATCTGACAGCTTCAGCCAAATGGATATTTTGGAAGAGCTAATTGAACTGAAGATTTAAGAAAGCAACATTTTTCTCTATCTGTAACAGCTTTCATTCTATAGGTCAAGTCCATTACTCCTATAAAGGCTAATCTGACAATTTTGATCCTGAAATCGTTGTTGTAGATCTCAATGAGCTTAACACTTAGATCTGCAATGCTAACTTTTTATCTAGCACTAATGGTTTTCAAGATATAAAGTCCAAAAGCTGGGAAAATGGTAGATTTTGACGATTAAGGGGAAATTACTCCTATGAGGAGTCGTCCCATCACTTTGACTCAATGGATAGTTTTGATGAGCTTTTGATGCTGAAGAAGGAGGGTTGCTTCAGATTTTCTCTATCTCTTATACTATTTGAGTTATAAGCTACAAACTATGGTTTGATCCCCATGTTCTATTTTAAGCAACGGCGGCCATGTTTGCTTGTCGGCGTGCACAAATATCACAAACTTGGTAGAAGACATCATATAGATCGAGTGTACAAAGTTACAAAGCAATCCCTTCAGTGATTTCAGAGAAGAGGATTTTTGAAGAAAAGTTAACGGACGGACGACGGACGCTTAACGATGACGATAGCTCAGCTTACTTTTCGGGTAAGGTGAATTAAAAGCAAGAACAGCAAAATTTATTTTAAGAAAAACATTTATTTATCGATGTGATTTCATGAATTTTATTTTCTTTATTTGTACAAAATATAATATATAGTAAATAAACATATAATCTAAAAATGAAGAACTAAATACAATGTACTAGTCATCCTATAATTTAGTCCGCGTAATAAAAATACGCAAATACGCCATATACGCATTAAGAATATATACATGTATATCCTTTCAAGTAAAATTGTTACCGAATGGACACTTCCGTAAAGCTTCTTCAGCCGAACATTTAAATAAGCAAAGGTTTGTTCCTATCTGCAATAATATTTATTTGATAAGCCAGAACCACCTTATTGACTATACAGGATAACCCCTAAAGAGGGTCACCTGACATCTTAGACCAAATAGACAATTTTGTAGACCCTATTGAGTTGAACATTTCAGCATGCAACAGCTTTTCTTTACTTGCAATAGTTTTCATTTTACATGTATTAGGCAAATTAGGCATTAAAGAAATCACTTTTGACATTGTTAGGTCCTTTACATTCGAAAAGGAATATCTGAAAAAATCGACCAAATGAAGACTTTTTGTAGAAGTTTTGATTAAAAATGACGTAAGAAATACTCAAATGATCCTTTTATAAATTGCTGAATTTTTTTTTGTCGAAGAAAAAATTCAAATGTCCGTCAAACCAAGTCTGGTTCCATTTAACAAGCCTTAGAAGTTTTTGAAAACTTGGACTGTTGGATGACAGACGGGAGACGGACCACAAGTGTATGAAGTAGCCGACATGACCTTCGATTAGGTAAAATAAAAAAAAAAACTTTGGTTTAAAAACGACATGAAAAAATCTTGTCTTTATCTTTTATGCATTCAATGAATGATTGCAATAAATATTAGTAGACTTGATCGAAAATTCCTCTTTTTACAGGCATGTGAAAATCGACTGAATTAAACGCTAAAATTTGCGCCTTGTTAGTAGTACTCAACTTTCGTAACGTTTCCATATCCTGACATGAAGAGGTTGTATTACAAATCACAGGATCGTCAACCACTGGTCGAGTTTTGTTACTTGAGCAACTTTTATGGCGGCAGAGGTAATGCAGACGACCATCAGAGTGCGCATGCGAACCGCTATCGGAAGAATAATTGTTTGACAATTTCAATAACGAGTCTTTCGTAGATATCTTGTTGGTAGGAAGCAGTCTTTGTTGAGAAGAGGAACGGTCGTTTTGTCCATAGACTGTGTTCAATCTTATTTGTTTTTGTTGAAACATTAATCTGGTAGCACTAGGAGTTGTAGAAGGAACATCTTTGCTTCTAAATATTGCTTTCAGTTTGTAAAATGAAGGAAACTTATCTAAATCTATACAGCATCTGCAAAACGTCCTTTTGAAGGCGTATCTAAACTTTCGTGACAGCAGATTGTATAAAATTGGATTTACCGTTGAACTAACAAAATACAAAACTCCTGAAATAAAGAGTATAACATTACTATTTAGCATACATGTAAATTCATGAAATGATAAAGTACATGTATGAATTTAGATATAAGGTCAACCATTGAACCAAGTATTGATATTGGATAGTTAAGCTTAATGAAGGATATCCGAGGGTTTCACTCACCAAAACCTACTGCACAAGGTAAAAGTTCTATCGTTTTCAGTCATGAAAAACCGTACATCATGACCTGACTAGCCCAGAAGGCAAAAATAACAGGCCCACTCCATTTAATCAATCGACGCTATGTCGGCAAAGCGGCCTGAACAGACAATAGAGTACGCAAATATTGTGAGCTCTTTAATTCACTCTTTTTAACAAGCTATGCGCTGTCGTGACTCATTCCTCACAGGGAGAATTAAATTGATATAGGTACATGTATGAATTGTTATAAAGAAGCCTGGCAAGCCTGTACATAAAATATTAACGTAAATATAATATAAGATCACCCGGAAATGCCATTTTCCGCAAAATTATATAATAATCTGTATTGAATCATTTATGTCTCGACACAGCTATATTGAAATGTCTGGATTTTGAAAGGAAGGAATTACTGTTGAATTACAAATGAAAATAATTTTGGGAGCTTTGACAATATATCTCTGAAGCAACTAACACATTTGCATTTAACTTCCAGACAATGTCAATCAGTTTTTGAAATAACAAACACACTTTTGTTAAGACAATAGACAAGATGCAGACAACGGTCGGGCCATTTCTTGTATTGACGCGTGAATTTCATTTTATAGATGTGACGTTATGTAAAAGTGCATCTTCTTTTTATACAGTGGTCTGCAAAATTAATCGTTCCTTTCTCCCCCCAACCCCGATATTATTCATCAATTTTATCATAAACATTTCATGTTCATTCTATCGTCCAACGCCCTAGCGGTTTAAGGTTGTAAAACACCAATTCATATACACAGCCGAATTATGCTTTTTGTTACGCTTCATTCGATACTTTCGGTCTCCTGTTTTCTTCATCCTTTTCAATGAAGAAAAAACCATGCCGATGAAAAGTTAATTTATGAAATGCTTATACATTTACGATATTGAGATGTGGAATAAGTGTACGCGACACAACAAACATAAACAAACAGCAATTCAAAAAATCACAACGGAAAACAGCAAGCAGTCTTCAACATGACCATAGGTCACTGCTTACCGTCTTGCATTGGCCCAAGACTTATTATACAATACAAAAGTATCAAAACAAATCCCTAAATCATCAACGAAAGACTCAATTCTTGACATAAAACAGTTAACATAGAATGACAAGGACAAACAAAGGCTTTGGCAAAGTTTCCTGGCTTAGGACAGGCACATATAAAATGTGGCGGGGTTAAACTAGTTTTTTGGATCCAACCTTCCCCCTATTGATAAGCTTGCACAAAGCTACATATAAAACACACTGTAAAACTCAATCGACAAAAGTTCAATTCAACAAGAGAGAACCTAAGACAAAATACTGTACGAAAACAACAAGACAAGGAGGAACTCTCTTGAGAACACTCGAAGTTACTGACAACTAGCTAAGAAACATTTATCGATTGATGTAAAAGAATCAAATACATCAGTTCTAAATCCGACACCCCACGTCAAAACAATGAATGATTAAGAGTTGTATCACCATACAGAACCGACATACTTGATCGCTGTGGTGCTTATAAATAATACAGGGGATACAAAGTGAAAATTTAACGTTTTAAAGTTACTATCAAGCTATCAATATTTCTGCCAAAACATACCAAATGCAAAGATTTTACTAAAACATTGAATTTGTATCCTTTTTTCAAAAGGTTTTTAAGCCAGTTTTTAATTTCCATAAGTTTGTTTTTGAATTTTTGTGCTTTATAAACTACATTGCTATAAAAGTCAGGATGAGATATTCCTTTAACAATCAGAAATCTACGTGTACAATCAAATTTTTCGATGAGATGTCCATATTTATGTGCAAATTTTGTAAAAGATTTGACTAATTTGTGGTAACGGTAACCTTGTTTTAGCAATTTTTCTGTAATAAAACGGTTTTTATCATTAAAATCAGACACATCACTGCAAATGCGAGCATACCTGACTAATTGTGAAATGTATACCCCGTAAGCTGGAGCTAATGGTACATCTCCTTCAAGAAACGGAAAATTAACTATTGGGAATGAAAAGTCATCCCGTTTATCATATACTTTAGTGTGCAATCTACCATTGATAATGCTTAAGTCCAAATCTAGAAATGGACATCTACTGTCGGTTGAGTTTGCTTTATTTAGGGTTAATTCTTTAGGATATATATCATTTATAAAATTTGAGAATGTGGGGTTGTTTAGAGCAAGTATGTCATCTAAGTACCTATATGTATTGTTAAAAGTTTCGATAAGGTGGTTTTTGTTTGGGTCTTTTTGTAGCTTGGCCATAAACTGTGATTCGTAACAATATAAAAACAGATCAGCTATGAGTGGAGCACAATTGGTTCCCATTGGAATACCAATGACTTGGCGATATATTTGTTTACCGAACCGGATGTAAATATTATCTAAAAGAAAGTTTAATGCAGTAATAACTTCTATGTCGGTCCAATTAACATAACCTTTGTGGGTTTCGTTACTAAAAAACGATTTACTAAATACTTGTGACACTTTAGAACAGATGTAGTCACTTTTAGATTTGTCAAAGCACCATTTAATTAAATATTCAAATTTCTTTTTGATAAGATTGTGAGGTAGATTAGTATATAAAGTGGAAAAGTCATAGCTGTCTACGGATTGAAAAGTATTTTCAAATGCCCGAAGTTTGTCTAAAACATCAAGAGAATTTTTAACACTCCAAAAATGATTTATTCCACTATTTTCGAAAATTTTATCACAGTATCGGATGATAAATTCTTTCATTGTAGTTAAAGCAAGAGACAAGACTTTAGAAATATTGGTTAAGGAACATTTACTTGATGCAGAAATAAAACGGGATTTATATGGGTTTTTGTGTAATTTAGGTATCCAGTACATAGTAGGTAATTTATTGTATGTAGGGGCTGCTCGAAGTGCTGTGGTTGCTATGGTATGATCGTCAATAATACTGGTTTCTGTATCTTGCACGGGGACGAAAGTACATGAGCCTTTAATTTCATGCATTAAAACATCCAGATAATATTTACGACATACCACAACAACATTGTTAGCCGCTTTATCCGCAGGAACAAAAACATATCGTGAACCTAATAATTGTAGTTTTGATTTAATTCTGTTTATATAAGTTTGGGGTCGATATTCTACAAAGGTGTTTTGAAAATGGCTTATTCGTAATTTTACAATGGATATGAATTTATTCTTAAACTTGTCTAAAGATTTGGAATCTGCTCCTTCTCGTCTAATCCAGGTCTTACAGTACGAATGAAGGGCAGTATTTACACAATCAAAACAAGAATTCCAATTAATTTTTGAAGGAGGTCTGAATTTTGGTCCCTTTTTCAAGAATTTAATAACCTCTGGGTCATCGACAATGTTTAGGTCGCCAGTAACAATATGGCCACAAGGAACATATCTAAAGTCCGAATTAGCACAGTCGCATGATACAGGAATATTCGAGTCTAGGTCTTCATCTGTAGTGATGGACGTATAGTTAAAAATAATGTTACGTGTTGGTTTTTTATATTTATAAGATATGATTGGAGGTTCAGTATTTGTAAAATATGGTGGTATTAACTCTTTAATAGTAGGATCCATAAAAATACTAGAAATGTTTATGAAGTCTAGTCCTCTGTTGATGTACGTTAATTTTATAAAATGTCGAATGTGGTCTACAGGACTATCAATTTGGGGGAAAAGTTTAAAGTAACAAAAAGCGTTAATAATGAGTGCGCCTTCATATAGGGGACTGGCATGAGATATGGTATAATTTTACAATCCAATCTAATTTTATTTAACTTAGAAACGGGTATAGAGCATAGTTTACAAAAAAGATTATGTCGTCCGTTATTCTTAAATATTTTAACAAGATCGGTGATGCTTAAATTAGAACGATGATGTTTTCTAACATTACGATTTATTCGTATACCATGCGACCGTTTGTTCCGTTTACGAGGACTTATTAAATTCATGACATTGATATTTGATGTTCTAGATATGTTCCCCTGTCCCATAATGTTATCGTTCAGACCCAGAGGATAAGCTGTTTGTAATTTTTAATCCATTCCAGTTCTGCAAGTCGTCTCAACTTGCAAAACTCTCGTTTACTAGATTTGGAGTCTTTTTGAATAATTTCTAGGGGTTGAACCCTGACGTATTTAAGGTTATGATTGTGTTTATGAAAATGTTGATATAAGAGACATTTGTACTTTTTATAGCGGCGAAAGCGATATAGATGTTCCGATGTTCTTTTGGACAAATATCTACCGGTTTCCCCTATAGCTACATACTGGATATTACAACCAATTGTCAGCATACACGAAAGATACTGAACATCTGCTTGCTACGGTTTACATGCTATGACCACTCTTTAATATACATAGTTTTTATGCATTTACCTGATATGTAAAATAAATGGCTGTGAAGTTCCATTGTATCCGGCGACCATTCTTTGGTATATAAGGTCATCAGTCGTTGAGCATGAAATGGAGCCCAGCACAAGAAAAATGCAACTACTACAGCAACTAGTGTAATAATAGAAAAATTGTCATTAATATACAGGAGGCATCCAAGGATCTTGTAAAAAAACATAAGTACTATATACAACCCTTTTTTTCTTATATTATTATAGAAATCCTTCGCAACATTATAGAATCTCACTTTTTTTGTTATGTCCCGTGATTTTGTGTTTTTTTTTTCCCTTTTTGTTTGATTATTTTTTTGTTTATTTCGCAAGGCAGAATATGATTGTATTCGACCATAAACCTCATTCCGTGAACCAGATGTGAAATATAATCCATCAAAATCAATTAAGTCATTTATATGAAAGTTATGAATATTTGTGTTATATTGATATGGGCCGAAATATTTTAGGGAAGAAAGGGGCGAAATCCTGGGACGAAAGTTTCGAGGCAAACGTTCTGGGGAAAGCCGGAGTTACAGCTTCCAATTTTGTATCTTAAAACGATTGCCAAATTATTTTTTAAAGGAACATAACCGTGCCTTGATTAATCTGTTGCATATACATTTTTGAAGAAAAAAAGTATTTATTGTTTGAATTGGCAAGTCCGAGCCCACCTGGTGACAATTGAGCCACAATTTATGCTAATAAAATCATTTGTATACCAAACACACTGTTGACACGGCAATATTCCGTTAGGATATAATATGGCAATTGTTTTTAGATAAAATTTTTGAAGCTGTGATCCCGGCTTGCCCCAGAACTTTTGCGTCGAAACTTTCGTCCCAGGATTTCGCCCCTTTCGTCCCTAAGATATGTCGGCCCATATCACTATAACAAAAATATCTATAACTTTCACATTAAAAATTTAATTTATCTTTAGAGGTCAAATTTCACATATGGTTGACGAGAACAGGTTTAGTACATGCATTTAAAAAAATGTGGGTTGAAGTATTTTTTTTTTACTCTTTCAAATGCAATTTAGATACCATTGGAGAAATTGATAGATCATACCTGCACATCGCACTCTTAAGCTTATTGAACAAACAACAATTTAATATGTTGATTTAGTTTCATGTGCGTTTAAAAATAAGATATTGGGGAAAAATTCTGCCAACGAATTGATTGTTTGAAATAATGTTTAGAACTTTAAGTTCCCACTTTAAAAGCATGTTGAAAGCCATATATTATTTTTATGGGCAGGCAATCTAGTACATGTTGCACATTACTTAAGTTTCGTGCAAAAAGTTTACCTAAGACTTACCAAGCATTTTTAGGACTGCTTTACGAGCTCTTGTGGCAGTATTTTTACTATTAACAGAGTTTTTCGTCATACCACTCTTTGAAACAAATTCAGTTTGACGTAGACGTATGCCTATAAGGATATACATCACAGTTATCACAGTCATAGGAAGAAAGAAAAACGCAAAAGTTGACACTTGAAACATAACAATCATTCTTTCGTGCCATTTAATTGGAATATTGCAAACCAAAGTTTCCTCTAAGGGCAAATTAGTCTGCGGATTGGTAAGATAATAAAACGTTCTAGTGTGAATCGGATACGGTAAGGCCACGATTCCGGACACGATCCATATGGTTATAATACACTTGATAGCTCTAGATTGTCTGGAAACTCTTTGCCCGACGATTGGGTGGCATATTGCTATATATCGTTCTATTGTAAAGCCAGTGATTGTCAGGACAGAAGCGTATGATGTAGATTCCAACAAAAACGATTTAAAGATGCAGAATGGTTCTCCAAACCTCCACGGGTATGCTTCCCAGATGTTGTACACTTCCGGTGGTAATGCTGTAAATGGAAAGAAAGGAAAAATGAAAGACGGGAAAACACAAATTTAATGTTCTTTAGCCACTCCTAACATATTGTTAAAAAGTTGTCTCGCTATATTCAGGATGTGAATAAAATAAAAAAAGAACAGATTCTAGGTTCCCCGTTGAGTGGGAAATATCTAAGTCGGCTTGTTAAACAGGAAGTAGATTAGCGACAGATCTGAAAAAGCGTCCCAGCATATTGGACTCCTACTTGAAATCGAAAGCCTATGATGAATAGTTACTGAGGAAACTGTCAGTTTACCATGTTTCAAACACGTGAAAGATCCCTATGTGGATAGCTAAGTACATTGTAGTGCACCACCAGTTCACCGTTCTCTATTGTTTTCTAATGTTTAGTTCAAAATGCACTTTTTAAATGCAGAATTTACGTAAAAATTAAATTCAAGGATAAAAAATGCATAGATTGCAAAAAAGCAAAAATTCAATGTTTTAGTAAAATCTTTGCATTTGGTATGTTTTGGCAGAAATATTGATAGCTTGATAGTAACTTTAAAACGTTAAATTTTCACTTTGTATCCACTGTATTATTTATTAGCACCACAGCGATCAAGTATGTCGGTTCTGTATGGTGATACAACTCTTAATCATTCATTGTTTTGACGTGGGGTGTCGGATTTAGAACTGATGTATTTGAGTCTTCTACATCAATCGATAAATGTTTCTTAGCTAGTTGTCAGTAACTTCGAGTGTTCTCAAGAGAGTTCCTCCTTGTTCCTCCTTGTCTTGTTGTTTTCGTACAGTATTTTGTCTTAGGTTCTCTCTTGTTGAATTGAGCTTTTGTCGATTGAGTTTTACATGTATAGTGTGTTTTATATGTAGCTTTGTGCAAGCTTATCAATAGGGGGAAGGTTGGATCCAAAAAACTAGTTTAACCCCGCCACATTTTATATGTGCCTGTCCTAAGCCAGGAAACTTTGCCAAAGCCTTTGTTTGTCCTTGTCATTCTATGTTAACTGTTTTATGTCAAGAATTGGGTCTTTCGTTAATGATTTAGGGATTGGTTTTGATACTTTTGTATTGTATTATAAGTCTTGGGCCAATGCAAGACGGTAAGCAGTGACCTATGGTCATGTTGAAGACTGCTTGCTGTTTTCCGTTGCGATTTTTTGAATTGCTGTTTGTTTATGTTTGTTGTGTCGCGTACACTTATTCCACATCTTAATATCGTCTATTGAAAAATTTGATATACCGCCCACAGCTTCACGGGATTCCCACGTTAGTTTTCACCACTTACTGATGAGGAATTAAAAATTGATAGATCACAAATAAGCAATTTTTGAAACATCTACATGCTATAATACTTTTACTTTTTATTCAATGAAAGCAAGGTGCAGTAAAATTATATAATTTGAGCATGGAGAGAAAAATGTTGGTTTTTGGCTAAAAAGCACTTCTGATGTTTTATTACATAAAAGTTTCATTTATTTCTGGAAAAAAATCTTACTCTTTCATTTGGAAACATATTCAGTCATGCATTATTTTCCAATTAAATCATTCATTGACAGTACATATTCCTAATTCTCCCTGATAGAAACTTTTAGCAACATCTAAAGTCCTTTTAAATGTGCCTTTAAAGCATTTATATGCACTTTCATGCTCTTGAAACGAAAGTTCAAAATCTAATTGCAATTTTCAACTGGATTGTAATCATTCGTTTAATAAATTCTGCGTAAAAGACGTGTCGTTCTGAAGTGCTATTGCAAATGATTCATTAACCTCTAAACATTTATAATTGTGTTCGAATTAAAGGCAATTAGATTCTCTAAATGAATTGAACAAATTAATTTGAGCACGCCAAGTACCAAAGTACATGCATGACATGCATGCACGTACTATTTACAGGTTACAGGTTTAATGTATTGTAACGGTGAATTAATTTAAGTATGCTATATGAACATACTAATATGTCGAGGAGTGATCTCCAATTGACAACCTGTTGGAGAAGAAACAAAATAAACCACACCAGTTCAAAATGTATTGACCTTGGCGTTTTCAACGAATAGAAATCTTTTAGTCAGACGCCCAGCCGTTGTTGCCAAAAAGAAACGCAAATGCTATTTCAAATTTGGTGTGTGTTTGGGGGAGGTGGTAACGCCCTTTTCGACGCACCTAGGCCATATTACTGGCGATCAATTTTAATGCATGGTTGAAGAAAACGTATAGTTATCATAGGTACATGTAACCACCGATCTTGGGCAGGTAACTGACATACCTAATCGCATGCAGGTCGGGAAGTCTCGTTAAAATTTGAAAACAGGCACCACAGTCATGACAGTATACAATAACTATGTAAATTCCATAATCAATTTATACAGTTTTTTTCTTCATTATTCTGAATTTCCATCTTGTGTAAACCCGCCTTATTTTATATGTGCAAGTCTTAACCTATAATTTTTGTAAAAGCTTGTGAAATCTTGTTATCTCAAGACGTTCTACAACATGTAGTATGTATAGCAGCGAACACTGATGGCAGTGAACATGGTGAAGGCTGCAGGATATTTTTTTTTATTTTTTATTGAATTTTAAGATTGAGAATAATTTACGTCGTTTTTCGCCCACTTGTTTCACATGTCATTATCTTTTATTTCTTATTCATGATGTTTTAAGTGAAAATGTAACATAGTACGAACGTTCAGAATCGAAATTTAAAAAAAAAACGAAATAAAGAACCGATTACGTCCATTTATATGTATGAGAAAACTCTAACGATGATTGTGGTCATTTACGTACTAATAAAAAGAAAATAACTATATTGATGAGGGTTTCTGTTTATCCTGGTCTGACTCCTGCGTGGGCGGATATCATACTCAATCAAAAAGCAAAAACATCCACTCTAATTGATACGGAACAATATAATCTAAGATAAAATATCGAACTAATAAGATCCCTATATTGGAAACATAGGTCAGAACAAACGATGAATGTTTTCTTTACTCATGATCAGACGACCTTCAATTTAGAAGAAATAATGATACAAGGCTTGATAACAGGATTTCGAAGCAATGCGTTTCTTTGTATAATTTCAAATATTTATATATGTCATAACGGCTAACATATATTTAGTGACGACCTTCAATAAGGAAAACCAAAGATAGTACGCCTTATACGCGTTGTAGTAACGTAAAACGAATTCAAAGTAATGAGTTCTTTTGTATAAATTCTAATATTTTTTGTCGTATTAAATCAAATAAGGGTTAACATGTATAAACTGTAAATAACTTGATTGATGGGTTTCATTTAGTAAGTTTTTTGCGTGTACCGTCGACAACATTTTGATCTTAGCAAGAAAAAAGAACGCAAAACAATTAAAAAAAAACATGTTAAAATGGAAACAGTCTGTGTATACATTGATTAATAATCCAAGAACAAAATAACAACAGGCTAATTCTATGAAACTGCATCGTTGGCGCAATCAAACTCACCAAACACACTCAAGCAGAATGTTGAAAAGTCAATGAATTAGAAGAACAGCACCACATCAAACTGAAATGTATCTAACAGGGTGCTAGTTCAAAACTTAAGTCTAGTCTCTGTCAGTGAGAGGTTATAGTTATTTAGAAATACATGTATCAACTGAAAATTCCTATTTTTATTCTTCACCAACACATAAGTGCCGGTGTCGGGGCAGAATAACCTCGAGCTCAGGGAGACACAGACCTCTCCACCAAGCAGTTTTCTATTCGCGAGGTATTTATTTTTCAAAACGCTCATAATTTATTTACGAATGTTTTACATGTAACTTTTAAATATTCAATATATATAAATATAATTTATAGATGAAAGGAAAAAGAGGACAGCTTTGATAAAATAACAACTAGACATTAATTGTACTACAAATACATGAAGATTGTGAAAAATCTTCATGGAACTGTATCAGCTATAAGCTGTGCATGTACGTATAACTGGGACATTATGAAGTAGTTTTGAGTGTGCATTAATTGAGCGTGACATTTAAGTTCACCATGGTCCACTATTTTTCTCGGCCAGGCTTACAAATTTAAGTTCTTATACTATTACAATAGTCGAGCTTCTATCCGAAGCCTGAAGTACAATATGTACGTGTTTAGTAGAGCTGTTGTACACCAATATGTTAACGATTACACACCTTTCATTGCAGTAAGGCCACTTGTAATTTAAGTAAGTTTTTGTTTTGTTTTTATACCCCACCACACGAAGTGGCGAAGTATTATGTTAAGGTTAAACTCTCCGTTTTGTTCAGTGTCTGTCCGTCTGTATCCAAAGGTTTCCAGATTATAACTTGAAAACACACCAACGGATTTGAATGAGACATATGTATCTTGTACAGCTGTTCAGTACTTTTAAAATTAAATTTTAAATTAAATCAGATTGATCTGAAAACATTACACAAGTATTGCCACTTTATGAATTTTCAAAATTTTACAATGCTGAAATTTTCAGATAACTCATTACAAAATGTTAAAATGCTTAAATTTTCGGTCTAAGAAAAATAACTCACTTCTCTCTCTGTATATATATAAATAATTATAACTGTGGCGGGGTATCATTTAATGTCCCATTTGATGCCTTATTTTTGTATTTTTAAACTTGAAAATTATGATAATTAACGAACCTTATAAAAGGGCATACACTAAAGGAATCAATATGCATTCACGTAGAATTAAAAACTAGTACATGTATCGACAGAAACACATACATGTAAAACCACAAACGATTTTAATGTAAGTTACATGTATTTAATTATTCTTTAGTAGAGGTAACAAAACTTGTTTCTTTTGACCGACACTAAATTTGACATTTGTTTTTTGTCACTTATAAGGACAACTAGACTAGCTAAAAAAACTGAACAAATTTTAAAATGGACAAATTAAGAAAACTTTGAAATGGAACGTAGACATGAACATGCAAATTCTCAGATAAGATCTTTTTTCTTTGCGGTAGACAACTAAAGCTTAGGAAGACTTAAAGATGTTATAATTATGTTCTTTGAAAAAGGTTTATGAAACTTACCGAACGTCAAAGCTAATAAATCTGAAACTGCAAGGGATGCTAAATAAAAGTTAGTAACTGTCCTCATATAAAAGTTTCTTAGAATAACTATACAAGTGAAAAGGTTTCCTAATAATCCAGTCGCAAACACTGTTATATAGATAACTGTGAGGCACAAACCTCGCATATATGCACTTTTCTTAGGTCCAAGGTAATCTTGAATTTTTACCAATGTGACGTTTTCATGCGAGGTAACGTAACTTTCAGCAAATTCCTCCAAAGACATAGATGATCCATTAGACATTTTTCTTTACATCGGTTCTTAAAATGTATTCGAGTTCATCAGTGCATACTATTGTTTATGTTTTAGTCAATCTGTTGCGCGACAAGTTTGTTTTTCATCAATATGTTTGATAATTAATTTAAGATATAGAAATACAAATCAAGCGTTTAAAAACAAATCGTTTCCTTTATATTATTTTCAAAGCAATCCGTCGCTGTTATTAGTTTATCTATTAATTCAACATAAAACTCGATGAATTTTCTTATTCTGGACAAGTTGATAGAACAAATCGTAATATGATGAGCGATACCCTCTTATTTTCTTTTTATTACCTGGAATGCTATTCATCTTTACAGAAATACCAACTACCTGTCCTATACAATAACCGACCAATCCTGATACCTTTTTATCTATATTGACAGCTTGGTAGTTGATAGAACGTTTCAATTATAATTTGATCATAATTGTTACTAGTAACGTAAATTACCCATTCTGTCAAACACACTGTGCATTCTGCAATTATTACTAACGATTCTGCCTGAAAGGCATATTTTCCTTATCACTTTTCCGCCCATCAATTCCTATTGTGCGATCTTAACGGACATACAGCGGGTGTCCACTTGTTATTGCTTTTCTGTCATAACACAAACATATCAATACTCAAGGTATTAAAAAAGTTGAATTTTCGAAGCCTTACTTTACGAATACAGACTGACTTGCTAAAATAGGCATGTGTTGGAATTACGCATGAACATGCCTATCAAACAGTATACTGTAAAAGGGCATAATTTTGCGTGGTTTAAATTTCGCGTTTTCAGTAACTAAATGCATTCTCGAGGTTTTAATTTCGCGGTTTATTAGATCATGGAATATTGGGCCCTTATAAATGTAATTTACACGAAGGGATATTTTCACGAATTTGTTATGATCGCGAAATTAGCGAAAATAAACCCCTCGCAAAAATTTCCCTTTTTACAGTATGATATGAACAAAATCAACTTTTTAACTATTTATATTCGCACCACTTCTCAACATTTTTTACAAAATGCATGTAGATACCTTTGTGTTATTGTTTTCTTTTCATTTATTCTCACAACTGTTACTTCTTGTCATCTTCAATTCTAAAAGCTTTTTTTTATAAAATTGAAAGTTGTAACTACATTGTTTTTTTAGTTTTAAACGCCCTTTGGCAAAGTTTTTTTAATGGCGATATTGATATTAAAGATCACCCTTGAGCGGCAGATCGTTCTAACGACGATTCCAATGGTTCAAATCACGAATAACGACATATAAGACATTGAAGCAGTCGTGCCATAAACGTTAAAAAGTTTACCCTAGATAAATTTGATTCAATTTGATAATTGCTTTACTTAATTAAACACTTATTTCATCTTAAAGATAACGCAGTAGCATTTTAATCAAAGTGTCATGAAAAACGCCCACGACACAATTTCGTCTTGAACTTTTAAATTGAGACCAATCTATTGTCCCTGACTTCTCTTTTTAGTTTGAATTGTCTAGAGATCTTTAGACAATTACGCGCTTGTCGCCTCATCTCAAAGCTTAATGATACGACTAATAGACAGTATATTCTAATCATTTAATTACTATTGGCTTTATCATGAAATTCATAGCTCCATTCAAAGACCAACATCATTGAACATGGCATCATAGAAATATAGTTCATTGTTGAACGGGGTAATGCTATAAAAAATCAGAATGCTGCTTTTATAAAGAGTTTAAGATCGTTCTCTTAATCCACGAAGATGCCCAAACTATAAGCTTGCTTTGACGTAAAGGTTTTTTTCAAAAATAAATTAAAATATTATCTATAATTAAGGATTATGATTTCAATGACGTATGTTTCGTTGACAAGCAATCTTTCAATGAACTAAAAGAATGCTCTTTGCTTTTGTTTTATTTTATACTCACGAAAATTTAGTACATACATGTATGTAAGTGGTATTGCATCTTTTCTAATGCATTTTTGCAACTTTTGATGCTTTATAGGAATATTATACAACATGTTATTTATAAAAGGAGAAGCATATTCAACAAAACCTTGTATGTTAACTTTTTGACTTTAATTAGAAATTGTCCAAAACACCTGCAAATCTCATACTACATATACTAGGTACTGCAAATGATCGATATCCTATGTTCAATGATTCTTTTTTCAAGTTTCCATTATAAAGCACAGTTTTGTAACGTTTGGGGGAAAAAAACCTCTCCAGGTTTAATTTTTCCTATAATGTTAAAGTAGATAATTCTGTTACACGTAATTTATATTCGTTTTAAATTAATGGCATAGTTGCAAGACGTTAGACCACATTAATCTATTCAAAGAAGTATGCTTAAACTGGTGCATTATCCAAGTGGTTTGATGTAAAACCGTCTAAGACAAACGTGTATTAATTCTGACATGTAAATCTTCTTCAGCTGAACAAAACAGCAAAAAAACAGCTCTTTTATTTACAGAAGTTTTTATTTAAAGGAATAGCAGGGTTAACAGACTTTTTTACTTTTTTGGACCAGTAGCACTGCAAGGGGTCACTTGACAAATTTGACACATTAAAGATTTGTGTTCGGAAGGCCGGGTTCAAATAAACAACATCTATTCTGCATCTGCAATAGATTTCATTCAATAGGAACAAACTTGAAAATGTGCCTTTGTTGCCTATAAAGGGACATAACTGCTAGAGGGTCATTTGACAAATTCGACTAAACTGGTATTTTTTGCAAAACTTTAAAGATCGTAAGGATGAAGCAAGCAAAAGTTATTCGCCATCTGCAATAATTTTCATAAAATAGGATCGAACAAAAGCAACCACTTTGTTATACCTTCAAATGACCATAACTTCCAAAAGTTGTGCCTTGCTTGTCGTAAGAGGCACCCAATGGTCTTGGGATTCTGACATCGGGTTAGTGCTCAGCCCAAGTGTGTACCTTAGGTGACTGAAGAAAGTGGCCTCGTCCGCGGGGGTTGTCAGATCTATAACAAGAGGTTGCACTTAGTCGTGCTAAGAATACCCCCACTCGGCCTCTCAGAAAACAGAAAGTAAATGCATGATTGACCTGGAAAGGGGAAGCACGATACAACTCATCATGCTTAAGCTGTATACCACATTTGAAATCAATCCCTTTTGTAGAAGCCGAGAAATCTGTTACGAAAAATTGTCTATTTTTTACCCTTTAAAAAGTCTAAGTCGGCTCAGAAACAGGAAGTGGATGCGCGACTGACCTGGAAAGGGGATGCACGATACAACTCATCATGATAAAGCTGTATACCAAATTTGAAATCAACCCCTTCAGTAGAAGCTGAGAAATCTGTTACGAAAGTTTGTTACGGACGGACAGACGGACGCACAAGGTGATTGCAATATAGCCCCCTCTCTTACGAGTGGGGGTATGATATGGAAACTCTGACCGCTGACCAAAGTGGGCCAAGTGTGTAGTGAGTGGCACGATTCATGCACGAAAAAAGATCCCTTTGTTGACTGCCATTGCCCAAGTAATTCACCATATAAACTTTTCGCCTATACCCACCTCTCACTTTTTATCGGGTATCAAAATTTACTGTTCTTTTGTTTCGAATCCCATCCCCAGATTTCTCATCATCATTTCCCGTGCAGGGCCCGGATGGCAAATAAGCCTGCAGCAGAGCCTAGCTTGTCTTAAGAAGCGACTAAGGGTCTTTGGATTCTGACGTCGGATTAGTGCTCACAGAGCGACCAAGTGTGTACCCTAGGTGGCTGAATAGGGTGGCGTTCGTCCGCGGGGGTTGCCAGGTCTTTAATACGGAAACCTTGACCGCTGACCATAGTGGGTCAACGTGGGTGGAGAGTGTCACGCTTCATGCACGTAAAATACCCCTTTGTGGACCGCCAAGAGGTGCACCACATCGGCTAAATTTTTGGCCCCTACCCACCTCTCCCCTTTTTCTGTGGTACTTCTAAATTAGTTCCCATCCCAACCCCATATTTCATTTATCATCATCATTTCATATTCATTTTATCATCCTTTTCATGTTAATCGCCTGTAAATAACCTATAACTGGGCATAAAACATCAACTCACTCACTCACTCATTTCATATTCATTTTATCACCCTCTTTATGTTCATCGCCTTATATAGCCTTACAAGGGCGTTAAACACAACTCACTCACTCATTGTCACATGACAACTTCACACCAATCGAGACTTATGCAAATCTTTAGATTCTGAAGAGCCAAATATCCATCAGATTTTTTTCATCTGTTACATGTATAGTTCCTGTGTAGTAGCCGGTTTAAGAGAAATAGCCCTGTGTCTATTTTGGCCGGATTTCACGGAGTGAAAAATCTTGGTTATAAAATGATGAATGTCGGGCGTGCGGGCGGCGGGCGGGCGGGGAAGAAATTATCGTAACAGTTTTCTCAGCAAATTCTTATCACAGACACTTGATATTTGGTATACAGCATCAGGGTGAGGTCCCATAACGTGGGATACAATTTTAAGTATGTCGCTCACCTACTACCTGTTTAACGAAATCCGGCCATTTTTGACTTTCACAGATTTTTATTATCATTGGTCATGTTTTAAATTACAATTAATTCAATTGAGGATCGATTGCCACCTACAAACAGCAAGTCAAATGGGTAACGTGGTTTCATGGATTCTTATAAAAATGTTAAGCGACGAATATGACTGCCTGCTTAATATAAGCTTACATGGCAACGTGAGTAGCTAACAAAACATGCTTTTTGCAATTTTGTCCCATCTGCTTGTGATTGTTAGTAACTGCTTACACTAAGCATTGCAAATTGGATCCCTAAGCTTGGTCCTGATGAGAATAGGACCACATAAGACCATAGCTTGTCCTGAAGGTAAATAAAGGTTTTGTGATTATAATCGCGGTTCGGTGCTTAGCCCACAGAGCGACCAAATTGTGGACCCCAGGTGGCTGTTCTCGAATATTGTGTTTCTCATGCGCGTTGGTTTTCAGGTTATATTAAAGTTACCCTGACAGTTGACTTCTATCCGTAATGGACTAAAGTTTGAGAAGAATGACAAGCTTCATGTACACAACAGACCAATTTGTGGGACACCACGAGTGTACCACATAAACTTTATTTTCCGCCCATACCTATCTCTCCCTAAATATTCCAGTTTTGCCTCAAAATTTACTGTTCCCATTTTCCTTTACCAACCCCTATTTTTCTCAGTCCTTTTCCTCTTATATGACATATACTCTCTCAAAAAAGTTACGCAACAGTGGAAAATTTCCCTATATGTTTAAGTAAACCTACCTCATTCTAAATTGATATTGCCAAGCCGTTTTTCAATCAATTTTTATCAAATAAAAACCAAGAAAAAGACAAACATGTGAAATATAGCTTCTACAACGGCATCGTGTTGATTATGGAATTTCTAACATCGAGAGAAATAAATTTGATTATTTTAATGGCGAGGCTTGCCGAGCGATTAAAATATCAAATTTATTTCTCGAGATGTTAGAAATTCCATAATCATCGAGAAATAAGTTGTAGAAGGTTTTTCTCTAATGTTTACAGGTAAGAAATTGCAAAAGGTAGCTCATCAATTGCACTTGCAATTACGCTGAGAACAAATTTCTCTCTAGAGATGAGAAATATTTTTTCACAACTGGTTGAGAGGTTGATAAATCGGATGAAAATTAGAGAAGTTTTTTTTTTATATGATTTGGGCAAAATCCTAGCTTATACGGATTTTGATAGAACGCGAGTAAAACACAACCAATGTTTTTTTTTTCCACGGAAGATGTTGGTTAATTTAAACGGGTTGTTGACGCATAAAATAAACAATTGATTTCTACTTGTGATTTCTTAAAAACCGGCTAAGTGACGATTTTTCTAAAATCATATATAAAAATATATTTCAATTATTACTGGTTCTCTTGTTTTTATTTCATTAAAATCGGTTGAGAAATGGCTTTGCAATACAAAATTTAGAATTAGGTAGGTTTATTTAAAATATATGAGGAAATTTTATATTGTTGCGTAACTTTTTGAGTGAGTATACATGTTTATGTATATGTTCTGTCGGGCGCACATTAAAAATGCTCGTTTGACCTAGCGCGACGCCCAGATTATTTTGTTTATTAAATTGATGCAAGGCGCGACGAACTGAGACTTTTAGTTTATATATATTGATGCATTCGACTGCAGATTGCAATTGCTTCATAATAGACGATATTAAAGAGACGTGGACGATAAAGATATCTGGAATAAATGTACGCGACACAACCAACATAAAGAAACGACAATTTGAAAAATCGCAATGGAAAAGTTAAACTGACAGCGGTCTTCAACAGAACCAGAGGTCGCTGCTCGCAGTCTTGCATTGGCCCAAGACTAAAAATACAATACAAAAGATTCAAAATCAAACCAAAAATTATGAACTAAAGACCCATTTCGGGACATAGAACAATAAACAATAGTGTACATATACATGTATAGCAGAGGTTTCAACGTTTTTTCATCATCTACCGTTCCCGATCAGGTAAAAAATATTCCGAAAACTGATAAAGTAAAGGGAATCAAGACGATAATTAAAAAAATCTGTGAATGGCGGTAAAAAAGGAACGTTAACTGCATAGCATATGATTAAACTACATGAAAAATAATGTTGAATAATTGAAAAAGATGGTGGGTCTCGATACGGATAAACACTAATGTTGCAGATAAGAGCATCAGACATGGACAAATTTATTGCCTGGTACTTACTTCAAATTTCTATAGGCAAAATTGTAACGTTCAATTTATTTTTTCTTAAGCAAAAACGTTAATTTTACAATTACAATACATCAAAAGTAATTTTGATTTTATTTAAGTAAAAGAGGCAAAGGAAGCTAGTTACACATATCAGTATTTAAATCGCAATGGTCCTGACTACTTACATAAACTTACCAAAAGTTAGCGTCAATAAATCTGTTAAAGCCAAAGATGCCAGATAGTAATTAGTGACCGTTCTCATATAGAAGTTCCTCATGACAACAATACAAGTAAACAGGTTCCCCATCATTCCAGTTATAAAAATCGTCCCATAGATAAAAGTCAGACATACAACTATAGGAAACTTGTTTCGTTTAAGTCCTAAATAATCTTGCACATTCAGTGCCGAGGAATTTGTCACAAAATCAGAGTTGTTTCTTCCAAAGTTGCTGAAGTTTGAGAATGATAGAGGTATATCCTTTAAATTTGCATTAATGAAAGGTACGCCGTGATATGTGATATTTGCATTCAAAGATAAATTACTAGTTTCCTGAAAATTCCCAAACGGATGAAATTCTTCTACCATATTCAGGGTAGCAACACGGTTTAGACATTATAACATTATTCAATAGCAGCTAAACATTCCATATTATAACACTAAAATACACTGCTTTAATTCTTAATGCAAAATAGAGCTTTTTTATTTAAAAAGCGTCAAATTTCAAACTTTCCCATTTCAAGTTTAAGACATTGCCTTTATATTTTATATAGCGTTCTGTGATATGATTGGTTCTACGAAAACTGTTTGCAAATTGATATACCCATCCATGATTGTCCTTATTGATTTACTATAATTTGAGATTTACTGATTTTTGCATGTAAAAGTCCATCAGCATCAAATAGCTATAATTGCTAATAAAACAAACGTCACCGCTATTCAAGGGAGGCTGTAATTGTAGTATTGACAATTAATTTTCCTTAAGAAACTGTTAAAATTCTAATTGAGGTATTTTGTTACTTCAGACTTTAATTATACTTCAAGGTGAATGAACATAAAATACGATTCCTTTAAAAGCGCTGTCCGATGTCATTAGCATTTCTTTCATGCATTTGGACAGCTATCAACACATTTTTCTGTCAAAATGATTGTTGTTTAAAATCATTTTGAATGAAGAAGGGCATTTGTTACAAATTTAATTCATGGAATATGAAATACGTATCTCTGAACATAAACTAGATTTGTTTCAAAGTTTCCCCTTCGCTTTGAGTATTTTACGTTACGGTAATAACCAAATGTATGAGGTCAAAGGTCAAGATCAACTATGTTACACTGGACACATTGTCTTGAAGTAACCTTCCTACTAAATATCTAAAAGTCTCCCCTTCGCTTTGAGTATTTTTCGTAATAACCAAATGTATGAGGTCAAAGGTCAAGATCAACTACGTTACACTGGACACATTGTCTTGAAGTAACCTTCCTACTAAATATCTAAGGCCTAAGTAAAAAAAAGTTATGGAGTCAGACAAAAATATGGTCCAAAATATAAAAAAAAATGACCTAGAGGTCAAATGTCAATGTCATTCATCTTGTTGTTACACAAATAAATCGACTTATAGTGACCTACCTATATGCCAAATTTATAATGCAAACGTTAAACGACAATCACAATATGGCCCAAAGAATATTATTGTCCAATATATCATCAAAAATGACCTTGAGGTCAAAGGTTAAGGTCAACTATGTTACACTGCGCAGGTACGTTAATGAAGTTCCGCAAGAATTTATACAAAATCGTTGTTCAATTGAAGGATACTTTGAAAATTATTTTTTCAGTATTGCATGTATGATAGCATATACATTTTATTGTACATCATTAAATAAAAATATTCAAGCCTCCATTAATATCTCTTTCATTTCTGCTATTTTCAATTTTTGGAAACATTAAAGTGTCACGTGACCGGCAAAATGGGTAACTTTAAAGTTTCAAATCATTCTCATGTACGATTCCTGATAAAATGACCTTGAGGTCAAAGGTCAAGGTCAACTATATTGGTATGCAATACATCGCCTTGTGGTGACCTAACACCATACCAAATATCTAAAGCCTACGTATAAAGACCAAAAAAGTTATGGCCGGTACAAGACTGGTCCAACATATAATCAAAATTGACCTCGAGGTCAAAGGTCATACGCGACATATCGTCTTGAAGTGACCTACCAACATACCAAATATCTCAGGCCTATGTCAAAAGACAAAAAAATTATGCCTTGACAAGGTTTCGTTAAGAAAAAGAAGATGGTGTACTCATGGTAAAATAATATGTCTCCCCCATAGGTAGGGGAGACATAATTCATCTAAAAGGTCGTAATCAAGGCAGTAAAGGTGCATCAATAAGAAAATTAAATGTCGTAAGTTCATAAATTCAAACATAAAATCATCACAATTACAAACCGCATAACATAAAAATTAAAACAAATACATGTATTACAATTATACTGTGAATAATACAAAGCAGATTGTACGACGCATTGGAATGTTCTACTTACTATTATATAGTAAACAGTAATTCATATGATAGAGGTTGTAGTATAGGACATCACACCCGTTTAATTTTTCTAGCAGTTGCATATGGTTTGCAATCAAAAATACATAAATAGAATCAAGAAAAAAAAATAGATAACAAAAGTTTTTATTTTAGTTGTATCCGTTAAATTTACCAAGCAGGCGTATTCGCTTTGCTATTCATATTGGAATCGAGAAATACATGTAGTAACTTTTTGAATTCCTTTTTTGTTTGTTTTTGACCTTCGAATGTGTTGGTTCAAATGAGAAATATGCGTATATCGGAGAACCAATTGAAAGTAACCATTTTGTATACTAGTACATGTATTTCTCCGTATGCATAAGTATTCGCCAGTGCCATCAAAACAACGCCCTTTCAATAAAAGTACGTTATTTATTGTACACTTTACCCGTATTAAAAACCATAACATTTTGTATTTAGTTTAATTACTATCAGACGCCCTTTTTTACCACAAATGAAAATGCATATTTTCAACCAGTGGCTACAGACGCTTTCAAGCAGTTTGAAATTGACATAAAAAGAAAAACAACCATTAAAAAGCTACAAATTAAAGAGCCTGTAAATTACTAAAGCATTTTGAATATTATATCCGTCTAAATTGGTTAAAAATCTTGAATCTGACGCGAAGGAAATAAAACACTTTTGCCCAGGATATATAACAAATTCTACCGAAAGCTACGTCCAACTTAGATTTAACTTATTTTTAATAACCAGTTCTGATTTCGAAGTTATAAATTTAGAATGCATTAGTGAAATGGATTCCATACTTTACATTTGGACTCAAAACTAATTGCTTACCAGATAATTTTACGGATTTGATATTGACTGTACATTAGTTGGCAGTAAATGGCAATACAAATATCAGTAGGGGATTTTGTTAAAGCCTTCAACACAGCACAACTTACATAAAAGTCTGGAATGAAAATTACAACGAAGTTCCAGACAACAAATATTGCAAAAATCAAATAATTAAATGCCATTCTGGTTTCTTTCATTTTGGAAAATACAAAAATGAAAATTATAATACAGTTCTAGAAAAGGTATTAAATATATACATTATTTTACTGAATAGACCATATAAAAAGTTAAAAATCCTAATGAAATTAATATACGTACATGTATATGTACATAAACGGGCATACTTAAGAGCAGTTTAAAATGTTCACATGTAAATTCCAATTTTTTTATAATTGTTAATTGGAATTTCTTCTTCATGTAAATCAGTTCTAGTCAAATTGCCCTACGGCGTTCTTAATTCATCTTGTTTAAGTCTTGAAATTTTCACTGCCTTTGAACGGCTAGGAGAGACTTCCTTTCGGCATAACCAATTTTAAGTGAATAGTGAAGGTAAAGCGACATAATCATTCAATTCCATGAATTCGAAGAGTTTCTTGAAATACAATTTAGGAAAAAGCAAATGTCATTAGAAAGCAAGGAATCTACTGTCTTTTTTAAAACAGCATGTAATACATAGTAAAAAAAAACATGAAGTGTTTATACATGTTTTCTTAAATAACTACAAAAATGTTTTATCAAGGGAGGTGTTATTGAATATAATATAAACATACCACATTGACTGTGGGCTTACACAAATATCCTAGTATGCATGTAGTCGCCCTGCATTACGACCCGGCTACGCTCCCCTGCGGGCCAATATCGAAAAAAATATGAAACATTAACACCATTACAATGCATATGAAGTAGATATGTTACTTTTAAGGTTAGGAAAATTAATAACTTGAAAATTAAAATCTTCTCATTTTGTAACTACCCGGGTCAAATTCGAGATACACATCCAGGAAAGAACTTGGTCTCTTATTCTTTAACCACGAAGGAAACGTCAAAGGCATCTAACTAGCAAATGAAGTAATGTTGACAGGTAGAACATCATAATATCTGAAAGTGAGATTAAGGGATCTTGCCTTTTTGATCTTTATGTCTTTTACGAGTTCCCGAAGAAATTAGTCTCGAAAGCGTAAAAAAACAGGTCGGAGAAGAGAGGAACAGAGTAAATAAATGTTGATCTGGCCAATGTTAAGGCTAAAAAATGAACTATTTTAATGCATATTGGAATTAAAAGTCATTAATTGCATTTTAGCGTCTATGAACTAAAGGTATAACATGAATAACAAGTTGGGTTGTTTTTGCAACACGTTAAATCATCATTCAATGCGATGAGTTTTGAATAATCAATTGAGAAACAGAAGCAAGGAAACTTAGAGATATATATGTAAAACAGTTTAAAATACGAACCCATAAAATGCAAAGTTTCTCATTTCCAAAAATTGCCAGAGACAAGTCTTATATTGGGATTGTGATCTAACACTGCAATTTAATTGAAAACATATACATACAACATCGTGAGTTGTCTTATTATCTAAATTTAATTTAGGTTTTAATGTCTGTAAAATATGCAGATCAGCGTGCACCATTTTAAATCGTCTTTATTCAATAGAGTTGTGTCAAGTATCTATAATAAAGTTAAAATGGTATTATCATGAAACACAACTTAAAATCATGCAATGTTATAAAACGATGGAGAGACATGTACAGATATTTCACCCGAATGTATTATATATATATAATTTAATTTGGTATGTTACGCTCAATTCGATTGGTTGGACCAACCCATGTTATTTTGTATAATATGGTTTGGTCTTGTGACGTCATTAACATCTTCATCCGCCACGAAATTTTCGAAATAGTCCCTATGATTTTTTGTTGTTGAATATTCGATAGTTAATATAATTCTTACGAAATTAAATTATAAGGAATGACTTTAATAGTTGGTCATTTTATAGGGATATAAAATGGGTAGGGTCGTTTTACGCTCGACATTAAGCGTAAAACGACCCTACCCATTTTTGCGCTTTATGTCGAGCGTAAAACGACCCTACCCATTTTATATCCGTATAAAATGACCAACTATTAAAGTCATTCCTTAAATATTATTAATCACATAGAATTTCTTTATTTTGATTGGATGAACAATACTAGGGTTGCACAATATATCCGTTCCGGATTTGATTCGTCATTTAGACGAGGTCATCAGGGGTCACGGGGAGGAAAAACGACGTCATTCAACAAGGGACAAAGGGAACGGCATTTTCTATCAACGATTCTTCTGTAACTATTCAACATATAGGGTAAAAATCATTTGCAACTGACAAATAAACCAACCATCAACATTTTCAACCAATAAAAAATCAATCTTGAACGGAAATAAAAAAATTACTTTCCAGTTTTTTTACCAGTTCCTCCTCCTTTGGCTGAATTAGTGAGCAATCCCGCAAATGCGCAACGCGTGTATACCACATGATCATTTTGTATTTCTTTAGGTACATATAATATTTCTTAAAATAGAATTTTCAAGTGATATTTTTTAATACTGCATATCTATACAGTACGTTACTAAAAAAATAGATTTTAAAAATTGCAGAAATTGAATCACATGACAAATGTATCCTTTCAATAGTTTTTCTATTCAACAAAATCAAATAATAATTGGAGTGATTGAGAAATATTTTAAGTCAAAATATTATAAAGAAAATAGTTTTATTGTATTTTGATAGTAATTTATTTACGTGGAAATTTGTCAAACAAAAATTCAGTGAATGAAATATCTATACATCATAACATCAAAATAAAACTGTAATATGGTATGCATAAAACATTTGAAATTTCAAATTAACAACAATTTATGATTAATAATATAACAATTATAGCTTTTGTTTAGGTCAATACAAGAATATATCAACCAACAGATCTATGCATATCGACCTCGGACTGCGTTCTCGGTCAATATGGATCTGTTTGGTCGATGTATTCTTGTATCGACCTCATACTTAAGCTATAATTGTATAAAATATTTTTTGAATCTTAACTGGAATTATGACAATGAGGATGGATAGTAGCCATCCGAAAAGAAATCAGGACTGGTTGAAGTCTGCTGGTTTTCCATTGTGGATTTTTTTTAATTGCTGTTAACAGTGTAGGTTTTGACGTGCACACTTATCCCACATCTCATTGTCTCTTCTATCTGGTGTCACATTGTTTTTTTATGGGTTAAATTGTTAAATGCGAGAAAATGGGATTCAACTCTTACATGTAGATATTTATCAAAAACAGCAGTTAATAAATGAATACAGAGATTCAAAATGTGAACGATCTTGAAAAAGAGTTTGTCCGTAGACCTTGTGTAATTGATTAGGCTAGAAGACTCATATTGTTTTAATTTTTATATCATGACGCGTTGTCTCGATGTTGATGGGAATCTAGATAGAAAACAAATCAGCAAATTATTAGCAAAACAATAATTGATAAATTAGTAAATTAAAGATGATGAGTTTTACTTTCAGATATTTTTAATGAAAAATGTCCTACAACGAGGACACTATTTGAAACTGGAGCAACAAACAATACTGTCTTAAACTTGTCCTAAACATGATTATTTTAAACACGTTCCGTTTCCTTCGAGATTTCATATTTAACTTTGCTACTTACAAAAAATAAATGAAGCAATGGAAATTTTAAAGAAGTAACAAAACTACAAAGAGTGACTCAAATTCACTCCCTGCATGTCTTGTCTGTTTCTGGGGAAGAAATGTCATCATTTAAGGCGGTAATTATTCTGGCATCAACGATGAATGAAACTTTATAAGATTCAATATACCAAACCAACAATGCGGCCGGGTTTGATTAACTTATATTGTTTTGGTAATTTCCGTATGTGGTCTATGTGACTTTTATTATACAAGCAAGTGTTAACTGCCACATTTAGGACGGATATTGCACAATATAAGACATCTTCTAATCACGTAAATCTTTGGTGCTAGAAATGTCTGACTAGATGTCATTGCTTTATTAATCGGTAGTTTCTGCAATTTAATGACATGATTTTAGTATGATTACCAACCAAAAAGCTGTTATTAATGGACGAATTCAGATTCTAGCTGTAGACAATTTTATGTATTTATATGCATATGATGCACATCATTATCAAAAGGAAAATGGTGAGGTAGTTTGATGCAATAAGGAAGCATAAAAAAACTCAATCCTGGGGCTGAATGAAAACGGGTGAGAATATTACAAAGTTTCGAGGAAACAAGCAAAGGTGTACTTAAAAGGGATAATTAAATATCGTAACTCGATCCGAAATCCCAGACAAAATTGGTACACACAAACTCCTCCCAACAAAACAAACCACAAAACAAGCACAACAACAAAACCGCAATCAGCAACGTGAACTCCAGTCGATACGAGAGTAAAGTCAGGTGGTCCGGATATTCGATAAGTGAGTAGTTTCTACTTGCTATAGCACACACTAACTTTGCCAACGATCGATTTAGTGTTGGTCAAACCCGGTAAGGATTACAATAATTATACTAAAGCTCCTTATTTTTATACGAAAGAACGGTAGTGCCATTAGTTCTTTCACATTTCGCGATTGGAATTACAAATACACATGTACCATAGTTCCAAGTTAACAATTCCCAGTTAAGAAGTTGACATTTCTCACTTCCGAGTTGGCATTTCTTACTTCCAACTAGGAACTGAGAAATGCCAACCTGGGACTGGAAGTGAAAAATGTTACTTTCGAACTGAGAAATGTCAACTTAAAATAAAAAAATGTTAACTTGGAAGAAAAAAATGTCAACTTGGAAGTAAAAAATGTCAACTTAGAACTAAGAAATGTCAACTTGGAACTGATAATTATGTATCTACAATCGAGAAATGTAAGAGAATTAATGGCACTACCGGTCTTTCGTATGTTAATGTCAAACCAACATTTGCTCTCATCTGAGAATCAAATAGAATTCCCATATTTGTATACAAGCACATTGATTATGTCTTCCGTAAAATTTCTTGAGTGACGAGCAATGTAACCCTATGTTAAAGATATGCCTGACAACCGTAACGCTCTATCAAGGAAGTCACAATTCCCTCCAACAATCAGTTGTGATACTAAAACTCCATATGCTGGAGCGAGTGGAATGTTGCGACACATAAAAAGGTAAGTCGACTATTGGAAAGTCATCACATTTATCAAAGAGCTTTGAACAAAGCCTTAAAAGTTCAAAATATAAATCCGAATCCTAGAATCTGTAATGACCGTTATCTTAAGTTCCTTGGGATATATAAGTTGCAAATAATCACCAATTCGATGGCTGTTTAGTTAAAGAAAGAAATGCAAGATTAAACACACTATGCCATGTTGGTACTCTATGAAATGTTATTTCCCGTGCCGGGTACTGTTATTTCCCCAATTGTGCATCACGTGGTTTTCTTACATTGATTACCGACACCTAAATTTAAAGATTCTGAAGCAAAACGGTATTGCTAAGCTGTAAAATGGAAAGTGTATTACTTTTATGAACATTTCAAATCAAACCTTAAAAAAATGAAAAGTAAATATGTCTGTGTAAACTTTTATTTAATATTTTTGCTGGAAAATTAGCACATAAACTGAAATATTTGATTGATTGTCTCTTAAAAACAAATAAAACAATGACCATGCATTAAATCATGAATTAAACCCTTCATAAAAATCATTTTCCTTCCTTTCTCATGCGTTTTGATATCAACATCAATATTATTTGTTGTGATTTTCAACGATTAGTTGCATTGGGTAATTTTAAAATTGTACTGTTATTTCGCGTGGTAAATATGCGTGAGGTACTGTTATTTCCTGTGGTTTGGTACTGATATTTCATGTGATTACTTAAAACTTTGTTCAAATTTTTGCAAGAATTGATGGTTAATAATTGAACAAGCCTTCTGAGAGTATTGCAAAACAATACTTAGTCCCCCTACCGGTGTCATATTTCAGTCTCTGGTGAAAATTAGTGTAACGAAACAAAACTTAAACTTGATCAGTTTATTATTTACAAAAGCGTTAATAAAAAAAAGTGCAGATAAAAAATTTCAGTAATTTTTTAAATTTCAAAGGACCCGTAAAGATGCGATCTGTAACTCGTTATGGTAGACTCACATACCAAAAATCAGTTCATTATCTGCAAGGGTTTAGTACAAAAAGTGCGGAAAACTGAGGCGTGACGGACAGCTAGACGTGCAAACCTATAGCCTTTTTCGACTGTCGCCGATAGGGGACTAAAACACTAGATATTCTAGACAGTGTACCTAATTTTGTGAGGTGGAAGACCAATTCAAAAGCACATGACCATTATTTTGCGACTCGAAGCCAAAACAAAAAGTTGACCTTTAAAAAGTATACCAGAGGTTCTCTAGGTCTAGATTGTTCTATGTAGGCCTGGTCCGCCTGAGTTCAGACCAAACCATATTTAGAGCGGACCTTGAGTAGACCAGTCTCAAAGCAGACCAGATTAGAAAAAGTACCAAATTAAGAATGAAGTTTTGAGCAGGCTGTGACCTGCTAATCACAAATAAATACTACCCCCACAAAAAAAGAAGATAAAAATAAAAGCCTAAAACAACAAACAAAAACAAAAAATAACTAAAATATTCAAATAGAAAGTAAAGGTACATATCCACGTTTTAACATTGAAGTATTATTGAAAGTCCAATGAGGATTTATTAAGAGGTTAATAAGGCGTTGTGAATAACAAATAAAGACCCAGGGACTAAGATATTTACCATGCAGACTTAATTATAGAAATGATAAAGGAGATGCGCATCTACATAAGGTCACACAGATTGTTTGAATGTTTCTATATACCAATTGAGTGGTTGATATGAAAGTGTAACTCAAAGGTGTAACGGACGTACATTTCTATCACTATGTAATCCCCATAATTAAGCGAGGGCATAAAATACAGTTTCCCTTTTACAGGAAATAACAGTACCATAGTAAATTTTCTAACCAGAAATAACAGTACCATACCACATTTACCACGAGAAATAACAGTACAATTTTAAAATTACCCAATGCAACTAATCGTTGAAAATCACAACAAATAATATTAAAGTCGATATCAAATCGCACGAGAAAGGAAGAAAATTGATTTTTATGAAGGGTTTAATTCATGATTTAATGCATGGTCATTGTTTTATTTGTTTTTAAGAGACAATCAATCAAATATTTCAGTTTATGTGCTAATTTTTCAGCAAAAAATATTAAATAAAAGTTTACACAGACATATTTACTTTTCATTTTTTTAAGGTTTGATTTGAAATGTTCATAAAAGTAATACACTTTCCATGTTACAGCTTAGCAATACCGTTTTGCTTCAGAATCTTTAAATTTAGGTGTCGGTAATCAATATAAGAAAACCACGTGATGCACAATTGGGGAAATAACAGTACCCGGCACGGGAAATAACATTTCATAGAGTACCAACATGGCATAGTGTGTTAAAGGTAAAGCAAGTCTGCGATCCTTTTTGTCTAGATGTGATTGTAAGAAATCCATTTCATATGAATCAAGATTAAGTCGGTAAGCAACGGTTCGCAATTCGTGCTCATTGGGATGCCAATTGTCTGCTGAAAAACACGTCCACTAAACTGTACAAATATATTGTCGATATGAAAGTTGAGCATTTCAATTATTTGATCTTCTGTAGATTTGTAAATGCTAAAAGGAAAATGCTATGATGTTTTAAATGTGAATAGTGTTCATATGCAAATAAAACTAGGCTAGGAGTCCAGATGCATCTTCGGAAAATTTGTCCTTGAGCATTTTTTTAACATTGCGTTTCACATAACTTAAGTTGTAATTACCAGAATTTGCAAGTCCAATCCCATCACATACTTTTATATATTACAGTACAGCTTACCTTCTTTTGTGTCATATGCGGGACCCTGGTGGCGATTAGGGCAGCAGCAGAGCCAAGCTGGTCGTACATGTAAGAGGCAACAAATGGTATTGGGATTATGACACCGTGTTAGTGCTCAAACCACAGAGCGACCAAGATGTATACCCAAAAGAGCTAAATTTTGTGTCACTTGTACGCCGGGTTGTCAGGTCTATAATGTGCAAAGCATACCTGCTGAACTTAATGGACAACGTGTGTGGAGAGTTTCATCCTGCAGGCACGTAAGAGATCCTTTTGTGGACTACAATATATTTCTTTCGCTCCTAGCCACCTCAACCCTTTTCCAGCGGTCTTCAAAATTTACCGTTCATTGTTCCCCTAACCCAAATTCAATATGTTTATCATTTTATCATTCTCTTTATCTTAATCTATCTAATATGACTGTATGGCGTTGCCATGGTGAAAACATCAACTCACCAATACCTTCTTTTTTTCAGTATCAGCTAAAAAAAATGATATAAGTATTGCGTATGACGATGCTACTAATCCAAGTGTGAAATTTGATAAAAATATGTAGAGAGCAACTATACGTTTGTTTTGTTTTACACCATGCTATTGATAAATAAGGTAACCAAAGGCAAATGCTTGGACAACAGCTGAGACAAAGAAAAACTTGGCAAATGTAAACGGCAAAATAGACGTTATAAGAAATTTACAATCTCGAACCCTCAGATAATTAATATGTAGATCTGTGGCCGTCAGAAGTTACAAAGTAGGAATTCAAGTATTCTGCTGTTCGAGATGAAGGCATGTAAAAAAAACCTTGCAGGCTTCTTAAGAACACACATTGCAAAAAACTTTACTCTATGAATATAAGTCTGATTTATCTTATTTTTGTATGTGTCTGATGTATAAGTCTGATTTATCTTTTTTGTATGTGAACGCTCCCTTTTTCGTTCGGAAGATTAATAATCCGGGAACGATATACGATGGATGAGGAGCAGTTAAGCAATTATATAAGAAATGGTTAAAAGCGAGGTACATTCTTAAACGATTTCACAGAAGTGGTCACAGAGAAATGGCTGTAGCCGAATCTGGCTTGTTCTACAAGGCGACTATGGGTCTATGGATTTTTACCTCGGGTAGTGCTCAGTCCATGAAGCAACCGATGTGTGTGCCCTAGGTGACTGAATATGGTTGTCCTTGTTTGTTGGAATTATGTTGGAATTCTCAGGTAATAATATGGAAAGCCTGATTGCTGACTGAGGTGGGCCAACGTGTGTGGAGAGATCCTTATGCTCATTGTAGAAATCTGTAATCAGCTTAAAATGTAGTTTTCCCAAACGAGTGTCTGGTCTAAATTCTGCTTTACTGATAAACAAACTAAATCCAAGTGCACATGACGCAAAAAAGCCATTTCCCCTGGTCTTCCTAGTTGCTTGAAAAAGCCTTCGATATGTACCTTATTAGAGCGAAAAGTACACTAGAATGGTATAGACAGTTCCGTTACTCGTGGCTACTCTTCAATAAATGGTATAAAGATCTATCTAGCTAAGTTTAATAGAATTGTGGATTTTCACTCATTCACTGAAATCGTGGGTGTCAGACTAAGTGGCGTCACATCTCCAGCTACTTACAAGCTGTTCATCAACCCCCTTCATGTAATTATCCACCAAAATCACACTTTAAATTTACACTACATAAAATTGTGCATATTACCAGGAATTTCATTCTATAATTTTTTTGTAAAAGGTGTGACATTTTTGACTTAAAAAACCTGAATTCTACATTTAATATTTCTACGTTTAACAGAATTTTGTTATGACATTCATATACATGCAAATTATCTTTATAATGCTTGTTGTACCTCAATAGGTATTCCTCAAGGATAATATTAATTGAACTTGTGGGGTATGTAAGCATGCTTACTTAGTTTTTGTTATTGTTACTTTCCAAACCACCTGACATATGCATAACATGCAAAAGCAACCGCATAATAAACTATTTTATAGACCGTTAATCATAGTTACATGTGAATCACTCGGTTACTATAGTTTGCGTTCGTGAAACCAAGTTTATCAGCGGTAACTTCGGTTTGCGCGGCGCAAATGCTACTCTATCAACGCAAAACTTCATTTATCGATCTTTGGAAGGTCAAAAATCAAAAGTATTGAACGAAAAGTACCAAAAACAAAAGCGGTCTCAGAATCTGGAACCATCAATGCTAGATGAAGAACAAAGCAAATTTACACTTTTAGTCCTTTAACAGTGAAGATATGTCGATTCGCAATGCTCATCGAGTTTAACTTTGTCACAACGTGCATGAGCTACAACAAAATGTTGTTCCCCGTTCGAACCTTTAGATTTGAGTTATTTTTATTTAATTCATTTGGTTTTTTGACTTTACTACTTGAAATATCGAAATACAGCATAACCAAATTTGCCGTTCTTATACCTGTTTTGATATTTGTATTTAGATGTTTATATATATAGATTACAGCAACAAAAACAAAAATTCAATCGGGCTACAGTCGATTCCACCTGCTGACTGTAGCACAGCAATGGAGGACAGAGAGCACTTCATCCAAACTTAACGACATTTTGGCTAAAACAGGGGTATAGGAGTTTACATGGTCGCCAACGGCCATGCTTGTGTGGGAGGAAAACACGATATTCAAAGCTGGATAATCAATGAAACCAACAAGCAATGGCAGTGCTTATAACACCAACTCACTGAATTGAAATAAACATGTAAATAAAAATATTATTTTGTATATATTGTTTTTTTTTAAATCAAGCCCCTAGATGTCTGAAATGGTTCCTTAAATTATTAAAACGCTTCCGTTTTCATCACTAAATTCGACGCCCGACTACCATCTGTGGTAATTAAGTTATAAATCGTCCTCTCTAAAAACCGGTACTTGATCAACTTTTTCGAAACGAATTATAAACAATTATTTAAAAACCAAATGAATTTCTTGTTTTAAAACCGAATTATATAATAGCACAATAATTTCCTGCAGATATGTACTTATATAACCCGACATATGCATAACATGCAAAAGCAACTGCATAATAAACTATTTTATAGTCCGTTAATCATAGTTACATGTGAATCACTCGGTTACTATAGTTTGCGTTCGTGAAACCAAGTTTATCAGCGGTAACTTCGGTTTGCGCGGCGCAAATGCTACTCTATCAACGCAAAACTTCATTTATCGATCTTTGGAAGGTCAAAAATCAAAAGTATTGAACGAAAAGTACCAAAAACAAAAGCGGTCTCAGAATCTGGAACCATCAATGCTAGATGAAGAACAAAGCAAATTTACACTTTTAGTCCTTTAACAGTGAAGATATGTCGATTCGCAATGCTCATCGAGTTTAACTTTGTCACAACGTGCATGAGCTACAACAAAATGTTGTTCCCCGTTCGAACCTTTAGATTTGAGTTATTTTTATTTAATTCATTTGGTTTTTTGACTTTACTACTTGAAATATCGAAATACAGCATAACCAAATTTGCCGTTCTTATACCTGTTTTGATATTTGTATTTAGATGTCTATATATATAGATTACAGCAACAAAAACAAAAATTCAATCGGGCTACAGTCGATTCCACCTGCTGACTGTAGCACAGCAATGGAGGACAGAGAGCACTTCATCCAAACTTAACGACATTTTGGCTAAAACAGGGGTATAGGAGTTTACATGGTCGCCAACGGCCATGCTTGTGTGGGAGGAAAACACGATATTCAAAGCTGGATAATCAATGAAACCAACAAGCAATGGCAGTGCTTATAACACCAACTCACTGAATTGAAATAAACATGTAAATAAAAATATTATTTTGTATATATTGTTTTTTTTTAAATCAAGCCCCTAGATGTCTGAAATGGTTCCTTAAATTATTAAAACGCTTCCGTTTTCATCACTAAATTCGACACCCGACTACCATCTGTGGTAATTAAGTTATAAATCGTCCTCTCTAAAAACCGGTACTTGATCAACTTTTTCGAAACGAATTATAAACAATTATTTAAAAACCAAATGAATTTCTTGTTTTAAAACCGAATTATATAATAGCACAATAATTTCCTGCAGATATGTACTTATATAACCTGACATATGCATAACATGCAAAAGCAACTGCATAATAAACTATTTTATAGTCCGTTAATCATAGTTACATGTGAATCACTCGGTTACTATAGTTTGCGTTCGTGAAACCAAGTTTATCAGCGGTAACTTCGGTTTGCGCGGCGCAAATGCTACTCTATCAACGCAAAACTTCATTTATCGATCTTTGGAAGGTCAAAAATCAAAAGTATTGAACGAAAAGTACCAAAAACAAAAGCGGTCTCAGAATCTGGAACCATCAATGCTAGATGAAGAACAAAGCAAATTTACACTTTTAGTCCTTTAACAGTGAAGATATGTCGATTCGCAATGCTCATCGAGTTTAACTTTGTCACAACGTGCATGAGCTACAACAAAATGTTGTTCCCCGTTCGAACCTTTAGATTTGAGTTATTTTTATTTAATTCATTTGGTTTTTTGACTTTACTACTTGAAATATCGAAATACAGCATAACCAAATTTGTCGTTCTTATACCTGTTTTGATATTTGTATTTAGATGTCTATATATATAGATTACAGCAACAAAAACAAAAATTCAATCGGGCTACAGTCGATTCCACCTGCTGACTGTAGCACAGCAATGGAGGACAGAGAGCACTTCATCCAAACTTAACGACATTTTGGCTAAAACAGGGGTATAGGAGTTTACATGGTCGCCAACGGCCATGCTTGTGTGGGAGGAAAACACGATATTCAAAGCTGGATAATCAATGAAACCAACAAGCAATGGCAGTGCTTATAACACCAACTCACTGAATTGAAATAAACATGTAAATAAAAATATTATTTTGTATATATTGTTTTTTTTTAAATCAAGCCCCTAGATGTCTGAAATGGTTCCTTAAATTATTAAAACGCTTCCGTTTTCATCACTAAATTCGACGCCCGACTACCATCTGTGGTAATTAAGTTATAAATCGTCCTCTCTAAAAACCGGTACTTGATCAACTTTTTCGAAACGAATTATAAACAATTATTTAAAAACCAAATGAATTTCTTGTCTTAAAACCGAATTATATAATAGCACAATAATTTCCTGCAGATATGTACTTATATAACCTGGCATATGCATAACATGCAAAAGCAACCGCATAATAAACTATTTTATAGACCGTTAATCATAGTTACATGTGAATCACTCGGCTACTATAGTTTGCGTTCGTGAAACCAAGTTTATCAGCGGTAACTTCGGTTTGCGCGGCGCAAATGCTACTCTATCAACGCAAAACTTCATTTATCGACCGTAAACTATAGTTTGTGATTGATAAACTGAGTTTATCGCCGATAGCTCAGCTTATCATCGATAAATTCAGTTTATCACCGATAAACCCTATTTAGCATTTGAAAACCCCATTATCGACCGCTAATGATAAATTTCTGAATAATAAACTGAAATTATCACTAGCATCAGCAAACTATAGTTAGCGAGTGATAAACCCAGTTTATCGACCACTCACTATAGTTTACGGTCGATAAACTCAGTTTATGGGGGTTTAGTGACTTTTGCGTGCCATAGACAATTGTATCTTTATTGATAACCCAGAAGATATACAAAAAATGCTGCACATCCAGGGATTTTAGCCAACCATTAACATTACATCAGAAGCGAAGCAAAATCATCAATTATGGAATTTAATGATGAAGTTGAACGACAAAGCATTGTGCTACCATTTCGATGTCTAAAACGGCTACACATCAGAACATAAAAAGAGACTGTACATAAAAAATTGACACCCATAACGTCCTAAAAACGAAGGTTATTGCAGCTCTGCTACTGTTACATATGCATTTACTGGAGTTAGATTAAATGGCCTTAATGGGCTGAAGCTGACTGTTTCAATGTGCACTCACATCAACCGCTTTTTTCTGTCTACCAAGACTCCTCGACAGTCTTAAGTTTGCCACTTCTTTCAAAAGACATGACTACATTGAGCATGTACTACAAACAGATACTAAAAAGAATATAACGCCTATCAAAAACCTATGTAGACTCTGCTTCGTACATTATCACTGGGCAACTCCCACTCGAGGCCGAGCTGGATAAAACAAGTCAGTGTTTCTTTTGGGAACATCATACATGTAAAGTACTCCAACTATGTAGAATACTCATTAGCACTCAGACAACTTGGTGTAAAGAGTAAACAACTCTAGAAGTTTGTCCACTCATGTGTCCTTCCTGCTTTCAAAGTACTGTCTACCTATACCTTCCAAGTTTATTGAGAGCTCCTCGGGGATTTAATTGGAAAAACACTGTTACAAAATACAAATACCAAAACGGGTAATTAGGTTATGCTGTATATGCATATTTTAAGGAGTAACCTCTAATCGGCAGCATTGATATCAAATCTTTGGAAGGTCAAAAATCAAAAGTATTGAACGAAAAGTACCAAAAACAAAAGCGGTCTCAGAATCTGGAACCATCAATGATAGATGAAGAACAAAGCAAATTTACACTTTTAGTCCTTTAACAGTGAAGATATGTCGATTCATAATGCTCATCGAGTTTAACTTTGTCACAACGTGCATGAGCTACAACAAAATGTTGTTCCCCGTTCGAACCTTTAGATTTGAGTTATTTTTATTTAATTCATTTGGTTTTTTGACTTTACTACTTGAAATATCGAAATACAGCAGAACCAAATTTGCCGTTCTTATACCTGTTTTGATATTTGTATTTAGATGTCTATATATATAGATTACAGCAACAAAAACAAAAATTCAATCGGGCTACAGTCGATTCCACCTGCTGACTGTAGCACAGCAATGGAGGACAGAGAGCACTTCATCCAAACTTAACGACATTTTGGCTAAAACAGGGGTATAGGAGTTTACATGGTCGCCAACGGCCATGCTTGTGTGGGAGGAAAACACGATATTCAAAGCTGGATAATCAATGAAACCAACAAGCAATGACAGGTGCTTATAACACCAATTCACTGAATTGAAATAAACATGTAAATAAAAATATTTTTTTTTGTATATATTGTTTATTTAGTCATGCCCCTAGATGTCTGAAATGGTTCCTTTAAATTATTAAAACGCTTCCGTTTTCATCACCAAATTCGACTACCGACTACCATCTGTGGTAATTAAGTTATAAATCGTTCTCTCTAAAAACCGGTACTTGATCAACTTTTTCGAAACGAATTATAAACAATTATTAAAAAATCAAATGAATTTCTTGTTTTAAAACCGAATTATATAATAGCACAATAATTTCCTGCAGATATGTACTTAAATAACATGAACATAAAACTCAAATTTAAGCATCCTAACTTCAATTACTTGCAAAGTACCTGTAAGCTTAGCATGATGTAAATGAAATCAAAAATCTTGAAAGAAATCCTATTTCTAAATACAATTTAACTCATATATGTTTGTGCTTTTAATTGTGTCGCAAAAGTCGAAAGTATCTCTAAGAAGAAATAATTTATTCTTTTTTGCTTTAGTCCCAAGCAGCACGATATCAGCTATATTAAGTTAAATAACTTTATTACATAATAAAAACCTCAAAGAGGTTAAGCAAATACAAATATACGTGTAAAAACATACAATAAACAATGAACATGCAACTCTACATACAAAGACATTATATAGTAGTTACAAATATGTATGACTTTGACCAATGTGGATCTCATTGTCGCAACTCAAATGATTGCTTTATATTAAGCAAATGAAGATGAAAGTCGCAATAAAATGAAGATGAAATAAATGATGAAGTGGGAGAAATGGGGACACAAGGCAAACCGGGTTTTGACAGCCACAGGAAAAAGTAGGGATGGGTAGGATTCGGACAAATAAGCCTCATGCATCGGGTTCCTACAGGCTCAGCCTACGGGTCCTACTCTTATCGAAAGTCACTCTGTCTGTCAGAAGGTAACGCAATGCAGCACATGCACTTTGTTATACTAACCGTTTGCATATTTTTGAAATTAATCATGAAAACAAACACCTATTACTTGTGCTCGTCTTCTTTTGGAATAGTTCTACATATATGTAAAATAACAGATTTTGATGAATATAAGTAAAACATCATAACATCCCCCAACTCACACTCAAAAAGGACACAATCTCAAAAACTTTAAATTAAATGACAACAAAGTTGTCATTTTAACTGAACTATATGTTACCCCAATTAAGACTTCAAAGGTGAATTGACAATACTCTAAAACGGAATGAATGAAAATAATTTACTTATTCAGTGTTCCAGTCAGGATTTGAAAAGGACAGGGATGAATTTTACAAAAGGGCACATTTATGCGTTGACTTCATCTTTCAAAAGGGCATATAAATGTAGCTAATAACAATCAAATACAGCATACATGTACATTCTTTTTAACAAAAAACATGCATTTTTAGGCTTCTTCTTCTTCTTCTTCCGTTAAAGTCCAGTCCTCGTATAGAGTATTTTCAGACTTGGTGCGACCTTGAGGCGAGAAAAACATCAGTGCTGATATGTACAGTGCTTTGATTCTTTAAAAACTGGATAAAAACATCTGAAGACATCTATCGAAGCTGGACCTCTCGCACATCCTCACGGAATGATTCCAGGGTGGTACAGCTGACTAGTGGCTGTGGAAGTCCATTCCAGATCCTGATGGTGTCTGGAAAATATGAGTGGCGATATACTAGGGTTCTAGCAAATGTCACTAAGAACCTCTGACTATGGCCTCTTGCTGTTGTTGTCATGGGATGGAGGTGCACAGTAGGAATAGCGATTGGCCCATGTACTATGCGGAAGAACATGATGGCTTTTGTCTTAGCTTTTCTTTCGTGTAGGGTGGTCCAGTTAAGCTCTTGTAGCATGGATGTTATGCTACTGGTTCTTCTGTAGTCATTCATCACAAATCTAGCTGAGCGTCGTTGTATTGCCGCCAGCTTGTTTATGTTTTCCTTAGATGCTGGATCCCATATTGTGCTGGAGTATTCCACAATTGGCCGGACCAGAGTCTGGTAGCATAGTTTCTTGGTGTCTTCAGGACAGCTTCTGATGTTTCGCTGTAGGAATGCTCTAGTGGAATTTGCCTTCTTAGTGATGTTATTGATTTGTTGGTTCCAACATAAGGTTTTGTGTATGGTAACTCCAAGGTATTTTGCGGAGTCCAGTATGTGGCCGTGGATGCTGTATGGTAGTTTTAAGGGATTTCTTTTGGTGGTTACTCTAATTATCTGACATTTCTGTGGGTGGAATTGCATCTGCCAGTCTGCCTCCCATTGTTGGAGTCCATCAAGGTCTTTCTGGAGGGCTTTTGAATCTTCTTCATTTTTAATCTGGTGGTAGAGTACACAATCGTCGGCAAACCAGTCGTACAGTTGAGGATGTTACATATTCTGGCAAGTCATTGATAAATAACAGGAACATGAGTGGGCCAAGTTCACTTCCCTGTGGTTCGCCTGAGTGGACAGGTGCTGTTTCTGATGATGTTCCTTCCAGAAGTACTTGTTGTTTTCTGTCTTTAAGAAAGTCTCTCAGCCAGGCTATTGTGGTGCCTCGGACCCCGTAGTGGTCAATCTTGTGTAGAAGACGTTCATGGGGCACTTTGTCAAATTCCTTTGAGAAATCTAACAAGACTATGTCGGCTTGTTCCTTGTTGTCTATATTCTTTGCAAGATCCTGGATTGTTAGTATCAGCTGAGATTCACAGGACCGTTCTTTCCTAAAGCCGTGCTGTGCATCAGTCAAGACTGCGTGATTGTCGAGGTGTTTCATTATGCTGCTGCATATCACATGCTCCAATACTTTACATAGGATGGCTGTTAGTGACACAGGTCTGTAATTTGATGCCTGACTGCGGTCTCCTTTTTTGAAAATTGGTACTACGTTGGCGTTCTTCCAGTCAGTTGGTAGTTGGCCTTGGTCTATAGAGGCTTGGAAAAAATGTAGCGAAAAGTGATGACATCTCTGAAGCAACGGTTTTGAGTAATCTTGTTGGAATTTCATCAGGACCTGAAGCCTTGTGTAAATATTTAGGTTGGAGAGTAACTTTTGTATGCCATTTTCAGATATGTTGATGCTCTCCATGGCTAGGTATGGTTGAGACTTCATTTCTTTTATAGTTGACTTATCTTCATTACTGTTAAATACCGACGAAAATTGGTTATTTAAAATGTTTGCTTTCTTTTTGTTGTCTGAATAGGTGAGTCCATCTGTGTTTCTGAGAGGTGCTACTCCTGCGCTGTCACATCTTTTGCTCTTTATAAAGCTCCAGAACTTCTTTGGACTAGCTTTCTGTTCTGGGCTGATAATGTCATGAACGTAGTCTTGATATGCCTTCTTACATTCTTTTTGTGAGTCTTTCTTGATCTGCTTGTATTTCTTGAAGTCTTTAGGTGAGTTGGTTTTTTCTGTGCCTTTTTGAATGCCTTCTTTTTTCGTCTGGTTATACGCTTCACTGATCCATTTATCCAGGGTTGATGAAAACGAGATGATGAAATTTTCTATGGCACGTTGTTGTTTTGGATGTTGTTTAGCCCTGTTTTGATGAAATCCCACATTTCGGTTACTGAGCTTGTGGTACTGTACAGTTGGTGGAATGTCTTGGTTAACTCTTTAGCTTGCAACTTCAAGTTGTCTATATTAGCCCTTTTCCAAATGTAGATCTTCCTCTTTGGTGGTTTTAGCAGTCTCTTTGTCATAGTACTATCAAGAAATACTATATCGTGGTCGCTTATGCCAGGAAGAGGCTCACACTAGTTAACCAGTGATGGTCTATTCGTGAGAAAGAGATCCAGAGTGGTTGATTATCTAGTAGGAAAGGTGACTACTTGGTCTAAACTGCAGTTGTTTACCATTTCAATAGATCTGTTATTTAGTTGTGCAGTATTTTGACTTCCATTGACAGAGGTTGATTTCCAGTCAATGTCTGGCAAATTGATGTCTCCGCCTAGCCACATAACAGCTGATTTGTGCTTTCTTGTTAATGACTCAATGGTTGTGCACATGTCTTCTAAGTATGTAATGTCAGTTCTTGGTGGTCTATAAAGGCATCCCAGGATTACAGTTTTTTCCCCTGTGATGTAAGGTTGACAAATAATGACTCAGTGTTTGAACTTGTTACAATATGTTCACTGATGATAGTACTCTTTACAGCTATTAGCACCCCACCGTATCCATCTGTTCGGTCTTTTCTATAAATGGTGTATGTTGACGGGAATATTTCAGAGCTAGAAATGTCATTTCTTAGCCAGGTTTCAGTTCCAATGAGGGCTTAAGGGGAGCCTCTTGTTTCTATAACAAGACTTTAGGCTTTTCATTACATTCATACATTCTATCAGTGCTAAAAAGCTTGAATGTCAGCCCAAGAAAAAATTAAGAAATCCCATTTGATTTTTATTGAATTTGCTAGTAAAATCCGGAGATTTACTACCATTCCGGTCAGAGTTCGTGTTTAGTTTATAACTTCCGCTTCCTGTCATTATTTGTAAACAAATAAATATGATGGAGCATTTCACAAATCCATCAACATCGTTTCTATTTTTCAATAAAAGCGCACATTTAATGTTGTTTTTAATAGAAAACATCCAGATGGGTTCAGATTCTGATTTGTGTACAATTATCATTACCGAGGCAAAGAAATATACTGGGCAATCGGACAACTTACCTGTAATTGAAATTGATTAATCAAAATAGATACCTTAATTAATTGACTAGAGAACACATGTTTATTTAATTTGTCAATTGGCTTGGGGTTGTAAATATGCCATTCAATTATCCCAAATGGCTTCATTCTCAATACATAAACTATGTATGATTGACTGAAAAAGGCAAATGTACGATCAAAAAGGGCAGGGCGGAGATGAAACCGGCAGGTATCCTGAAAAGGGCAATCGGGCGGAGGCAAAGGCAGGCGGGCGGACCGCCCTTTGAAAACAGCCTAGCTGGACCACTGTTATTGTATGGTTTTGTAACTCAGTTTTACACGGTTACATGTAAGAGAGTATCTCAATTTATCAGTTTTGGGGTTGCAAAAGGGGTCTACGGAGCTGAGTGCAAAAAGGTGTTTACATAATTGTTTAGACTATAAAATACTAATTTGTAAAATAATTTTCTTATCACTTTCGGAAAATTAAACACAAAAGATGTTGATGTTTATCAGTATTAAATGTATAATCTAAAGTGGTTTGAAATCATTGTTAACATCATAAACGAGCACGCGGACCTGCAGTTTTAACTGGAGAAAGTTGACAATAATTTGTCATGAGCATTTCAAACGTGACAATTCTTACAATTGCAAATTACTATTATTTAAATGTTATTGTTTTTGACAATTCGTGAATTTAGAGTCAAATGCAGGCGTAATTTAATTTCAAAATTGGTAACATCTTTAAATTAGTGTATCAGAGCATAAAATTTTGACATTACATTTGCACTGATTTCAAAGGACGATGGCACCATGGCAGAGTACATTACATACATTCAATTGAAGGATTGTCATGGTTCATTAGGTTATTTTCTAAGCAATATGTCTGAATGCAAATAGGTTTTGAATGTAGTTTCGTTAATTTGGGATTTACATATTTTATGTTACCAAATTATTTTGGTAGGTTTCAAAAGATTTTTTAACAATCATGGTGACTTCGTGTTGAAACATTTTTTATTATAAATACATGAACGATGTTTACCTGAATCAATGTTTCAAAGCGACAATACATTATTGTCACCATAGGTATATTTTACATCGATAAAAAATAAAAATTAAGTTTACACATCAGAAAGAAACAACTCTTGGATGCGTTTTAAAATCTGCAATGGAACCCGGCTTATCTCTTAAATGTCGATCACTTTTAAGCTCACAGGATACCAAACGACGTTACGTAAAGAGTCATACATTTATGTCTTGACGTTATTTTCCTTTGAAATATTCCGAAGATGTTATTGTTACTTTTGAATGAAATTCTCTGATCTATTTTGAAATACATTTAAAATGTCAGAGAACCAAAGAGGCACCAATGGGGCTTTCGAGTGTCATAAGTCCGACAGAACAACGAAAAAACACGAACAAGAACAGCACGAAGAAACACACAACACAAAATCAACCAAACGGAAATCAAGTCGTAACAAGAGTGAACTCAGATGCTCCAGGTGAGTAAGTGGTCCCTGCCAGCTAAACAGTCAGCTAGGGCGCAGAACTGTCATAGAATAAAGAAGTTCTAAGCTGTCAATAGCTAGAGGAGCTTCAAGCTCTCAATAGCTAGAGGAGCTTCAAGCTGTCAATAGCTACAGGAGCTTCAAGCTGTCAAGGACTAGAACAGTTCTAGAAGTGACAGAGACTGGGACAGTATGACATTTCTTCCCCAGAACAGTTAATGACAGTTGGTGTCCAGGGTTAGAACAGTTCAAGAACTGTCAGCAGAGCCTGACTATAGAGATGATAGAACAGATCTCAACTGTACTCTTATAAGAATATCATGAACAAAGATATAAATTTAAAACGCAATAATTTCAAGTTAATTTACACTTCCTAGAAGCGGTTATCGAAAAACACATTTTAAAAGTTTTTTTTTTTTTTTTTTTTGCTTTCAGAATTTATTTTTTATAATAACTACTATCATCAGAATTTCAAATAAAATCATCCTACTTAATAACACCTATATATCGTTTACGTAAAACTTTTTTCTTTTCATTAGATTTTGTTTTTAGCAAATTTTACAACACCGAGATAAACAAGGAAGTGTACAATTTTAATATTCTTTTGAACGAATTGATTGGTTAAATACTAAATGTATTTTTTTTTTTTTACAAAGACGATGTTTAATGTGTTTTGATTTGGAATCAATGTGGTAACAATGAAGTAATGTTATTTTTTCCTGTTTGAATTAAGATCTGATAGAAAAATTAAACGGTATTGCAACTCTTAGGTTAGAACAACTTTTTCTAGATTTGTTATTCGGCTTACATTAAATGGTTTCACAGACAAGAATAAATCTGGCACAAAATCATGCGGAAAATAAAATGTACTGTGCCTTGACATCGGGATAGTGCTTAGCTTACAGAGCGACAAAGTGTGTACAAATAGGATGGCCCACTATGGTGCGATGAGGGTACATTGGCCTGTCTTGTTAGATGGTTTGTCTTCCTTCTGGTTTGCAGACGTACACTGGCCCTATTTGCATGACATACATGGGTCTGTGTTATGGGTGCTGTTTCCTGGATGGGTCTACACAATTCAATTTTTTATTTCAACTAGTTCTTGTCCTAGTTATGACTGAAATATTGTTGACTGGACATAAAAACAAACAACAAACAAACAAATCTTTCACAGGAATATTCAGGTCATATAACGAAAAACCTGCTTGACCGCTGACCATAGTTGACCAACGTTTTTTGGGAATGCCACGCTTCATTCACGTAAACGATTATTTTGTGGACCACGAAGTAGTGCACCACAAAGTCTACATTTTCCGTCCCTATTAACTTTTCCCCTTTACCCGTGGTCTTCAAAGTTTACTGTTCGTTTGTCTTCTGTTCCAACCCCATATTGTTCATTTTATCATCATTGTCCTTTTGTCACATTTCTATAACCTATGAAGCATTGCGTGGGCGTAAACACCAAATCACTGAGTCAGACATAATTCACTTGTTTTGGTCTTTATATTTTTTTTCTGTAATAAGTTACATGTAGTTAATTAACTGACTGCTTCAATGATTGCTGTTTGCTTTTTGTCCTGTCGGCGATTTTTCGGCCACCATCAGAGCAAAAACCATTTCTCAAACATTTGTAATACATGTACCAAGTTAAACGACCGGGACTAAAATCTCGAAGGATACAATTCAAGGAGAACATAAAAACGGTATTGGAATGATTATGAAGTGGAGGAAAAGGGAAGACAAGGCCAATCGGGATTGAGGGCTTGAATTTTCCCTGAAAAAATTAGTGACGGTCAAACTTAGGAGATTTGGACTAGTCCTCCAATTTCGGATTTTTTAAATTATTTACACCAATGCACAAAACTGACAGAATAAATATGACTTTGATCACCAATACTAACTTGAAAAAAAATGTTTTACATTAAGAGTTGCTCGCTTTTAATAAAATTCCCAGTGATATTAACTATTAAAATACATTTTAAGTCATATAAGTAACCAAATAAAATAAATAAAATTCAAACATGGATAGACTTCATTTAATAGAAGCGAAAGATCGAAATTTTAATTTCATGTTACCAACATGTGCGCTATATATACAGGTATGTGACACACGTAATATCAAGATGCGTTTAAAATAAAATGGATCGATTATTGCGTTTTAGCATGATTGTTTATCCATGACATAACAAAACCCTTCACTTGGTCTGACAATACTGCTTGAAAAATCAAATCAACAAAGCAATTTGTCTGCTAGTAATTGTGAAGAGGTGAACCTGTTAGTGTGACTAAATTGTTTTCATTTGTAATCGAATGCACTTATTGCTTGACACGATTGTCGCAAACAATCCTTTTTTAACGTTTGTTGAGGTTGTTTATTTTGGGTATTAGAGTTTTGGAACAGTTTACTGCAAAAGTACAAGTCAGTCATAGCTAGCTGGAAAAGCAATAGGCGGTCAACTGATCAACATACATTATCCATGCCAAATGAAATAACGTTTAAAATCAAAAATATTTGAAATTGGCGAAATATGAGCAAGGACGTTAAAGAAAATATGTTGATGTTTAGAACTTTTCTTTTTCATTAAGTGGTACATTTGTTACTTATCGGACAATGTTATGACTTGATATAATTGCTTCAAAAATAGTTGAGTAAAAGTGAGGAATTCAATAAGCTTTTCCTTATGGTATCCGACATATTTCATGATTCTATTGCATAATTAAGCTAAAATAATAAATCTTAGTTAAAAATATGGTGAGAAAAACATCAAAAAATGAAATTGATATACCAAGCCTAGCCACTTTATTGGGAAACCTGTGAATTCGGGATTGTACAACAAGTTCATTTGCACTGCTTTTTAAAAAGGCTATTTTATTTTTATTCATATGAATATTATCAATAAATGTCGCCATTGAAAAGTTTACTTCCTAACACCTATTTCCATGAATCCATGATTTATTGATATCCTGTTTATCCGCCTTTCATGTTTTCTTTTCCTTTATAAACCATTTTTGCCTCGCCATTTAAGTCGTTAAATACAGTTCAAGGTAAGCGGGTTAGCAAATCTAAATTCATTATGTGCGTAGGAATATAATGCAGCTTCCTATTATCTGGAAATGTTATGCTATTTTCGAATCATAAATCCGGATACTTAGCAGATGTTTTATTCTTTGAAAATTTATGTTGTTAAGGTTTAAACTTGTATACGTGCGTCTATGAATGGTCACTAGGAAAATTCCGAATACTATAATGACTTTATTTTTAAGCCTTTGTTCGAGAACAGTTTTGTTTTAGAAGCATTTTACTGTCTGTAAAGGAAAGTCTGGAAAATGAAACTCAAAAATATTTTTTCTATTATTTAAGCTTTTATTTGTTTGCATAATCTTATTAGTTTCAAAAAGTCGTAACTTAAAAAAAAACATTACAACTTAATAAATAGAAAAACCAGGGGGCAAATTGGTTTTGCTTCATTTATATAAGAGATATTCCATTTTTTCACTTTGTTTTGCAAAGATAAAAATGCTAAATATTTTAAAGGTGCTAACAAGAAACGAATTTCTGTTCAAAAGAATACCCTTTACAAATAGTAACAAAGAGTAACTTGACTGTTTATTTAACTGTCATACAAAGCATTAAATAGAAAAACTAGGGGGCAAATTGGTTTTGTTTCATTTATATTTTTTCTTCACTCTTTTTTTTGCAAAGATGAAAATGGCAAATATTTAAAGGTGCTAACAACAAAGGAATTTCTGTTCATAAAAATACCCTTTACAAATAGTAACAAAGAGTAACTTGACTGTTTCATTAACTGTCATACAAAACATTAAAATATACCTAAACTGTGGTAATTGAAAAACTGGATTGGTGCCCCATGCAGGTGGTTATTTGATGAGATAATTTGACTGCATTCCAGGGTGCATAGGAAGACCATCATACGGATAACATGACCACAAACCTTAGTGGAGATAATTCCACGTTCCGTGAAAATAAGTCAAGATCCTACATTTTGGTGTGAGTAAATTACAGTCTGTACAATAAATGTACTGGAAAAGCGAAACAACATACGACATAAAATAAAGTCAAAAACAATACGTCGTATTGAAAAAAAAATTGAAGCAAAACTTTTTATTCAATACGACGTATTGTTTTTGTGTGTATTTGTGTGCATATACATGATATATCCACGCATTTTTTTCTGTTTATTATAAAGAGAATTGGCTCGGGGAGTCTATACATTTTTTTTTATAAGAAGACCATAGGTGGTCTGCGTATTCTACGCAAGTTCATTTTGTGGACCAGTCTCACCATCCTTTTGCACGTTCATCTAATAAAAAGTTTATATGTCATGTATGTTTTCTTTTCTTTGTAATTTGATTACAATTTGTCTTCTTTTCATCCTTGAAAGTTGTAATCTACTGTGTTTTTATTATTACTCGTAACGTATCTATTTTCGTGGTTTTCATGGGTGGCATTGAACCACCAAATTTGACACCCCATGAAAAGGAAGTTCAACATTGATCTATATGCTGCAGACTTCAAAACCACGAATTTTAGAATCCACAAATTGACAATTTTTCATTAAACCACGACAATTGGTACCCACGAAAATACATGAATTGATAGTATTAAGCTTATGTTTCTACGTATTACTTAAATAAAGCTTTCTTTGATGTAAAATTGACATTATAACTTTAGAAATTGATCCAAATTTATCAGCATTTAAGGCTATATTTTCTTAGCAATTATACATTTTACAATTACATGTAAAATTAAAATAGAAAAAAGTTGTTTTTAAATGACAATTTCTACCTGTGAAGCAGCGGTGCCCTGTGTTAATTCAGGGTCACATAGTCACAAACTGTTTAAGGGACCGACCATTTAACTTGAATTGGGGGCCTTGGTTTTTTCCTAAAAAATATTCTGAAAATTATTTTTGATGAAGAAAATATTTTGGCAGCTGAGGGTGAGAAAAAAATACTGTGAAGACAGATTTCTGCTTTAAATAATAATGCTGATAATGAAAAAAGATTATTCTGTCGCGACGCCTTCAAAAAAAAAACAATTCTGATCAAGACAAAAAACCAAGCCCCCCCTTCAAGTGAAATGGTCCGTCCCTAAGACGAGCAAAGGAATGCTGGTAAACTGTCAAAAATGTTGCATTCAATAACTAAACGTGTAACAGCTTCCATTTTAAAAAGGGAATTTGTATTTTATTCCCTTTTGAAGCTGCTGACACCAAACGACATTATTCACTATAATGTCGTAATTTATAGAGTTTTCCTCTTCTTCACTATGAATAAATTCGAACTTTGAGGTGAAGTATGCATTTATTTTTTAAGTATGGTAAATATTTGGTTTTAAGACCAAATAAATTGTTCAAATAATAACAAAAAGACATAATTTACGTATCAAATAGATCGTTAGAACTCAATACAGAAACATAAAATGATGAATTGAGTAATTAAAATCGTCAAATTGGTCCTAAGACCAAAACCAATGTAACGAATTAACCGTATTCAAAACCGTTTAAATTTGGTCCAAAGACCAAAACATATTATATTACTTCAGAATACAAACACACACACATATAAGTTGTAAATTTGGTCTTTAGACCAAACAATTTTAAGTCTGGTGTAATATTGGTCTTAAGACCAATAACAGTTGAAAATAATTGATGCTAGTCTTAACTTGTATTCGTCTACACAAAACTATACATTAAACATTGAAACATAAAAATAATTCATTCAAAACAAACATTTGGTCTAAAGACCAAACTATATAAGGAACTATAAACATTAAATAGTGTCAACATCAATAACATAATAAAGATTAGAGACTTTATATAAATGAACTAATCATCAACTTTTATTTGGTCTAAAGACCAAAATTGAAAATTTATAAAACAAACAGAAACAGTAAATGCCATACATATTTGGTCGAAAGACCAATTTTTGACTTGCATTCTGAATCAAACATTATAGAATGGACTGTATCCCTTAAAAATTTGTTTGCATACAATAATTAAACAAATTCTAATAAACAATTAATTATAGCATGACGTTGCTGTGAGAACATGTTTTGATAAAACAAAGCTAGTATGAAAATGAATGTTTTCATTCCAGATTGCTAAAAATGCATTATGATTAAAATAATATATAAAAAATATATACTGACATAGAATGTTATACAGGAAAAGAGTTTGTAAAATATACCAAAACATCAAATACAAATAATGTTTCTTCAACTTTGAGTCGATGAAATATCCATAAACATATGATGACACTATCTTCCTCCTGGATGGTTGTTGATGCCGATCTGACCTTTTCTTTGCTTTGGTCTGAGCTCTCTTTTCTGAAAAAGGATATAATCTTATGACATAAATATTGGTCAAGAATATAAAAAAAGGCAATGAAGAAGGAAAGTGTCCCCACTAGGCTCCAAACACATGAAACAGGAAGTAGAAGTCCGACAGATCTAAAAGTCGCTTAGGACGTACAGTTTGTCATACTGAACCATCCTACCAGTTTTTAAATTATTCTCACGTACAGTTTCTATAAGACTAAGACAAGCTTAGCGAAAAGTTTCATGTAAATTTTCAAATCAACTGAGTCCGAAACATGAAGAAGTCCATCAGATCTGAAAGTCGCTTAGGACATACATGTACATTTAGTCATAATCGAACCATCATGCCAAATATCAAGCTATTCTCATGTACGGTTTCTGAGAAAAGCTTGACTGAAATTCGTACAGACGGACGAGCCAGAATAAAATTCAATAACCCTCAACATGTGCTTGATTGGCTTTTTTTACATGAATAACTCTGTCTCGGTTCAAAATGTATTTATATTCATTTTCTGTTTAGAAGAGTTTCAACTGTTCACAACTAACATATCTCACCTTTAGTTTGTTCTTTTGGTAGATTTTTCTTTCTTTGTTGTTTGTTCCGCGGTCGGACCTCTATCTAAAACACATTACAGAAATAAAAAAATCCCAAATAAAAACAAGAGACTCTTCCGGAGGAACCGAGTTCACACTCGTTTCAAATCGAGTTCACGGTGCTAGTTATGTGGGTTTTTTTTGTTGTTGTGTGGTTTGGTTCGTTGTGATGATTTTATTTTTTTTGTTTACCGATTTTGTCTTTTCGGAAAAATGATGTTTGATTACCCCTTTGGTACACCTTTGGTTCTTTTATATACATAATCAATACATGTAGTTTTTATTTAAAAGATAACAAGTATTAAAATATTACAAATAAAAAAGAAAACGTTTTAACAAAAGTAATCCACTATGTAATTTTTGTTGTTTTTTTTTCAATTGAGAACGCATATAGAGGTCATGGGCGTAAATCATGTAAATGAATAAAGCGGGGAGCATAAATGTCAAACCTACCGTACAGTCTTCTCGTTCCCTTTCTAGCAGTCGTCTTATCTCAGGAGGAATATCTTGGCTATTTCTCTCAGGAGATGAATTTATTATCTGCTTTGGCAACTGGGGTAATATCCATTTTGCTTTGGATAAAACATGCCGTTTTCTATAAGCTATGTCATTTTTTATTTTCAATAAGTGTTCCAAAAAGTTAGACCACCATTTTCTTTCTGTGTGTTCTACTTGGTCGGTAAATAGACATTGCCACTGGGGAAGTTTGGTTTTCATTCTTTCAAGGTTTAACTTGTCAAAACTTGGATGCAATATTTTTGGTATTCCCTTGGGCAAATTGTTTGGGTTTAGCATTCCATTTTCGTCGAATTTCCAATTGCTACTTTCCAATGCTTTGTACTCCATCTTTACTTTATTGGTAACCGAATCTTTTGAAAATTTATAATGTAGAGGCAATGTATGCTTTCTTATTTCATTTATATGAGGTGTAAGCCATGATCTTATATCATACAATGTCTCTATTTCCTTATTGTTTTGTAACAGTCCTTTCAGTCTTGGCAATGTTTCTGCATCATTCCTTCGTAAACGTTCGGCAATTTTGCTAAAGGCGGCATCAATGTCTTCGTGAGTGTGGCCTACAGGTAAGAATGATAAATGTACCTACAACAAGATTGCAATCGCTATATAATGATGTTGACAAAACTATTCAAATATTTTTTATCTGTTTCTGATTTTGGTAACCATTTTATTGACACTTTATATTTTAGTTTTAAAGCAGAGATCGACATTCAGATGTTATATGCCTACCTAAGGCACGAAAAAAAATCTTTTTAGTCTAAATAGTAATTTAATGCCACTGTTGTTCGACTGTTTAAAACAGGTGTCAACATCAAGCACTTTGGCCTTTCATAGATTGAAGCATTTTCTTGATTAATAAATAATTATGTAAGTCTATGAAATCCTCTGGTCAAACATCTATTGGCATCCAGCATGTCCAGTGAAGTTCATTGACCACAAATGCTATGTTATGCAGATCATGTTACACTTGAACCAGTTTACATTGTAAATGTGGAAATAATTTATTTGAAATTCGAGCCCAGGCCTGTAACTCTTATCTTATTAGTTTTCCTGCGAGAGGTACTGATTAAACACAGAGCATTGAGATAAGACCTAGTAATGAGAGATTAACTACGCTTGATTTTCATAGGGAATATATTATTAAACCTTGTAATATGTTTTAACATAAAGGTATAAATTAAAATGGACTTAAATAAAAAAAAACAAGGGGTCCAATTAGTCGTGCTAAGGATACCCCAGTCGACCATTCACACAATAGGAAGTAGATGCCTGACTGACCTGGAAGGGAGAGGCACATACAAATCATGCTAAAGCTGTATACCATATTTGAAATCAATCCCTTCAGTAATAGCCAGGAAATCTGTTACGAAAAATTGTCTATTTTGATCCCTTAAAAAAGTCTAAGTCGGCTCAGAAAACAGAAAGCAGATGCGCGACTGACATGGAAAGAGGGGACACGACGGTACAACTCATCACGCTAAAGCTGCATACCAAATTTGAAATCAACCCCTCAGTAGAAGCCGAAAAATCTAATCAAAAGTTTGTTACGGACAGACAGACGGACAAGGTGATTGCAATATAGCCCCCTCTCTTACGAGTGGGGGTATAATTAATTTAACTTACTAGTAATTTGATAAGGTAATATGGACAAATATTAAAAATCCAGGTTGATTTAGTCGGATAAAAGCAAATTCCAGGTTCCGAGGCTCATACTCCTCCCAAAATACAGTGTAATTATGACGGAAATCAGTCAAATATGACTCGACAGTTGCTGGTATACAGCAATATTAAGCAATCTTTATCATAAAAGTTAAACTAAAAACACACGTACCTCATCGAAGATTTTCATATGAACAAAAAGCTGACATAAGGCTAACATGTATCGATTCTTATTCTCTCTCCAACAATTGTCTGCTTGTAAGTACAAAACTGGTGGTAATTTGTTATTCTGCAACAGACGAAACACTAATAAGGAGACAACAAAGGTTAGTTAGTTAGTTAGTTATTGCTTTACTCCCAAGCAGCGCGATTTCGGCTATATCCGGGAGATGAACATGAAAGTGGTGACACAATGAACATGAAATGATGATGAAGTGGAGGAAATGGGGACACAAGGCCAATCGGATAGGAGAGTTTTGACTGCCACTGGAAAAAGGAGTGATGGGTAGGGACGGGAAATTTTGCCTCCTGCATGGGGATCCTACGGGTCCTACTCTTACCGAGACCTGCAGCAGGGTTCTTTAACGTGCGAGTAACGTGATATTTTTCCCAACACGGTGCACCACTATGGTTTGCGGTCAGGTTTTCTGCATTATCGCCTGACGACCCCGCATCTTTCGATGTCAGGGCTGCCCCATTCAACCACCTGGGGCACACATCCCAGTCGCTTTGTGGGCAAAGGGGCCTGACCCCGATGTCAGGTTTCTGAGCGCTCTTTAGTTGACTTTTACCGACAAGCTAAGCGCTGCTGCGGGCCTATTCGCCTCCCGGGCCCCGCACGGGACGAGACAACAAAGGGGTCATATCGAAAACATTATAACTGTTTTTCTTTGTTTGCTTAAAGATCTTGATAAAAGCTGACATTTATTCACCAGCTTGGTCACTGAATGGTCAATTGTTTCGGGGTTCTTCATTTAAACCTTACCACAGGGACGGAAAAAATTGGTTTCGCCTAACTTTTTGAATAAAATTAGTCTAGAATAATATTAAGACCTAATTAAATTTGGTGTGAACAAATATTTCTAGGGTGTGCTATAGCAAGCAGGAACTTTTTACTCTTCCGGAGCACTTGAGTTCACTCTAGTTACGACTGGAGTTCGCGTTGTTGATTGATATTCAGTGATTGTTTTACATGCTGCCTGTTTTTGTCCCGTTCTTGTTGGTGTTTTTAGTCTCTGCCCGTTCGGACTTTTGACATTCGGATACTCCATTGGAACCTCTGCCTATTTCAATTGTTTTGTGCTTTCATGCCATGTGTTTCTTCGTGTTGTTCTCATTTGTGCTAACTGGTTTTTACTTTGTCCTTTCTGACTTTTGACATTCAAATGCCCACTCCTAAATATGATGTTCTGATTTTAACCTGTCCCCATGCAACCCATAAAAGTAAATGATTACTCTCTAAAACCAAACTGTGGTAGAATTTATTTCAAACTGTTTAAAGCGTTTAGTTACTGTATTAATGTAAAGTACTTATAAATCTTACCATTGCTTTCGAAATTTCGTACAGAATTAATAAGATGATGTTCATTGTTAAGTTTGAGTCGTGGGCGTATTGGTTCCAGTCCAAAAATGTGAAAAATTTGTTTTGTCCATGAGCTAAAACTCCTGTTACATGAGTGGCTAATTTGTCAACCGGATTCATAGCCTAAAATAAATATCATTTTATTTAGTAATTTATAAAGTTATGTTATATATTGACGATAAAATCAATATGAAAAGAATGCGTTTTAATCTGCAAACTAAAAATGTGATATCAATTTATCAAAGGATATGTTTCATATAGAAAATGAATCCATGCCAATTATTCCGACAGTTGCCTTCTCTCCGTCTGTTGGTTGCACACTTAATCTATTTTCTTTTGTATTGGCGTGCCGCTGGCACCTCGGGATCATTTCATATCATATTTTGAAAAATCTTAAATACACGTTTTTGCAGGAAGTTTCATATACATAGGGGTTGTGCCACCTTAGCGGTTTTTAAAGAATAAAGATATTGATGCACCTCCTGAAGTTGTATATCGTAAAAATATATGTCACTTAATTCGGTTTAATTAGATAAGGATGGTGTCAAAAATAGACCGCCAGCTGGGTTTTTCACTAATAAATGCAGATGTCAAGTACTAACTGGATTCTGATTAAATACTAAATCACATCATTCCATCTAAACAGTCATACCCTATGAGCATATTATGTTCATCCAATTTAATAGCTTATTCCAGCCTCATCATATTATTGGTGTGACCTTTTTTGTTTTTGTCTTCTTCTTAAGGACTGTTGGAATAATTAATTGTAATGCTTGTCATGGAGTTATGATATAAATCAAGGCCTTCTAATACAAATTATAGTTATAGAAGGCCCTGTATAAATATAATAACCCCATCTTGTAATACACTCCCCATTCACTAATTAAACTAAAGGTAACAAAAATATAAAAGATGAATCGAAAATAAATAGGAAACACATATATCATTTCCTTTGGCCTTTAAAATTCTAATGTTAAATTTGTACTTTACCTTCGCCATCCGTCCAACTAAGTGTGGCAAATTTGTTTTAGCTGAAAATAAAACAATGCTTTGTAACGTAGACTAAATAAAATCTGCAAATCTCTGCAAGATACGACCAGAATTCTGAAATTACTGGTTCAAACGGTAATATTTGAAAATGGTGAAATCTCTGGAGTTTTGATAAATAAATTGCCTATTGAATTTTGAAAAGTAATTCTATATTTAGTAGTGAGTTGCAAAACTGGCTTAAAAACTTCTTTGAAAAAAATCGACATTGCCAAATTTCCTACATCTATTGTGTATAGATTTGTACCTTTGAATGCATTAATTTATTTTTTAAAAAATGATATTATGCACATGAATAAATACATACACTGATCCATTCCATCGATGATCAGGCTTAAGAAATGTGATGGTGATGTTTTTGCCTCATTTCTTTTATTGTAGTAATATTTTCTTTCCATCCTGAAGACAGAAATACACATTCATTGTTTTTTTAACATTTATATATATCAATTGCATTAGTCGTTTCAATTTTGCTGTACTATGTTTACTTGAAACATGTTATAATAAACTATATAAACTTAAAGTAGATATAGGAAGCAAATACTGACGTTGTCCGACGGCTTGTAAAAAATTACTTTCACCTGGTCCAGAAAAAAATGTCAGAGGTCGACAATTTAACTTGAAGTGGGGGGGGGTCTTGTTTTTTTTCTAAAAAAATATTCTAGGTCTGATTTTTAATGAAAAAAAAGGTGAAGAAAAAAAATATTCTTGAGAAAGATTTCTGCCATATAAATTAATGCTAATATTGATAAAAAAAATATATTCTGTCGCGACGCTTTTAAGAAATAGAATAAAATTTCTGGCCAAAACCCCCCATTCAAGTTAAATGGTCGGCCCCTTATCGTTTTTAATTTTTATATTTATTGATTCTTATTCAACAATATTTTGCTGTTTATTTATAATACATCGTCCGACATGCCCCATGATGGCTAATTATACAGAATCACAAAGCATGGAATCTATTATTCATTATCAAGCATAATGAGGCTAGTAGAGAGGCATTTGAGGTTAACACATTTATAAAACCAACGTGTAGTTTTGTCGGGCACAGTTTGCAGCAGTTCCCACGATATCAGTATCAAAATATTGTGGTGGGAACGCGTATGTTTTTCAAATAAATAGGAAGGGGTTGGGTGGTCGTATAGGTGATGCTATTAAATGGTTAGAATGACAGGAAATTCAACCTATCAGGTGATAAAATTAGAAAGAAGTGTATCGTAGGTTACAAACGTTAGCGATTGCATCGTTTGCACAAACGCCGTCAGCGCGCCGGACAGTAGTTGGTAGAAAGAAATATAAAATTTGTCCATGCGCGTGACAGTTTGTATCGTTTGTGGTAGAAACAAATGCCCTCTATATTGAAAAATAAATACAAAATAGCTTTTTTTGTGGGTTATGTGTGCCCTTAATGACGTTCGAAATTTTCAAAGAAAAAAAGCGTTTAAAGACAGTGAAAGTTCGAGAAAACACGCATGCTAAACCGGACGTTGAAGGAAAAATCAGCTCATTGTACAACTAAAAAAATTGACTTTTCTACCATTTTATCGCTCCCTGTCGCTATCGGTGTGTAATAGATGATTCGATATAAATTGTATTGAAAATAAAAGAGTATTTCAATTAATTGTTAAAACAGGTGAAGATAATATGAGGCAGGTTTAACATGTGACGCTCCCGAAGTTACAATTAATTCAATTCTTTTTTTTTTTCTGAAAATAAAAACACAGTGACACTAGCTTTTCTTGTGGTTACGCGTACGTTTAATGACGTCTAAAATTTTCAAAGAAAAAAGCGTTAAAAAGACACCGAAAGTTCGGGAATACAAGCGTGCTAAAACCGGAAGTTGAAGGAAAATTCAGCTCATGGTACAACTAAAATATTGACATTTCTATCATTATCGCTCCCTTCGGGAGCGTATAATGGTCAATTTACTTAAGCCAACAAATGATTAACATAAACGTCTTTAAAGATTCATTAGAACCAAGAGCAGAAACCTCTTAAAGCTTGTTAGATCTTTAATTACCTTGATATTATTTTTATGTTTAATTTTTATATAGTTGAGGGTCGGTAGGACCTTTTCAAGGGAAAGGCTTATTTATTCGCTGGGAATTCAGGGTTTTACAGATAAAACTACGATATTCGAGTTTTTCGGCTAGCGGGATCCGGGAATGGTTTTATGTCACCGGGCGGAAAGCGGGATTTAATATTTATTTTAACGGGGGTGCGGGATGAGACCCCCTCCTACCCATCCCCCCTAGTTGTCACTGTTAATGACAATACAGCTTTAAGGGGGTTTGCTCCTCTATCTTCAAGTAAATAAAAATAGATAAAGGTGCATCTGTTTAAAAATAAAATAAAGATAAAAGGTCAAAATAAGCAAGAAAAAAATGTAAGACCATGTGCTCGTTTTTAAGATATAAGCTTTTATTTTTTTGGCGGGAATTAGGTTCTCTCTAGATTTTTAATTACTTTTAAGTTAGCATCTTTATACATTTTAAAATGTATGACAGAATAAAAAAAAAATATTTGTGAATTTCATATTCGGTGGAACTATTTTTGAATAAGAAAGAGAAAATAAAGGGTTCATTGGCAAAAATATTTGAGCAAATTAGAAGGGTAAAACCAGAGGACCTCGAAAATCTGACAAAAATCCCAAAATATGAGAAACAATCCTCATTAATTAAGTAGTAGGAAATTAAGGTTTTCTTATGCCAGGTATACTACACCACTTACATCTGCATTTTATTATGTTCAGCTCTCTCTTTTCTTAATTTTTCTTTCAAAATAGGATCGTGTGTAGTTTCTATTTGTCTTTCCAAACTTGTACAAGTTGTGCACTTGGAGAAGGAATTTGTCTACAATAAAAAAAAAGAGAGAATAAATATATTTAGTTGAAAAGAAAAATACCACATGGTATTTATCATTTATCAACTTTTTATCCACAACTAAAATTGTCAGGAAATTAAATTTTGTATTTGAATATAAAAATATTTTATGTTTTATGAAAATGCTGGCAGTTTTCTAAATTACTGCTTGTTATGTGAGCTGTTTCCGTACACTTATTCCACATGCATCTCATTATTTTCTATACTTCAAAAAAGTATTTTTGTTTCATTAGCAGCGCCATGTAAAAAGCTTAAAGGACAATGTGCAATTAAACTTGGGAAAAGTGTCAAATATCCATATTTTTTTTAAAATAAGATATATTTATAGGTACAATCATGACATTTTTTTTCTTTCTGTCTTTTAGAAATTCCGAGAAATTTCAAAAAAACTCGTATGATCGGGTTCGTTGTACTCATATTTTAAAGTGTACATTCATTATTATAGGAAGTAATATAATACTGAAACATAGATATCTACCTGCTTAATTTTCAAAAATGGGAAATGCTTCTTCCACATCTTATAGAATGCTGATGGCATAAGAATCGGGTCATTAATCTCAGACTTATCTTCCTTGTACCTCAAATAAATAGAACACTGTCTTGTTCGATATGGTAACAGTTTTACATTACTATCTGGCATTCGGTCTGCATAAAAAGTGGCATAGTCTTCTAACCAATTAAGTGCTAATATCATTTTCAGACTCAGGCTTCTATACCTATCATTCAGGCAAAATCGCGCTCCTTTCATATACTTTTTTCTTGTGTTATAGTAGAAATTTTTGCTTAGTCCATAGAGTCCAATTAATGCTTTGGAACACACCGTTTTCCCATCTTGTATCCTAAAATTCATTGGGAAGTTCTTAGAAGTGTCTGAGAACTTGTTAAGCAGCCACTGTGTGCGTCCATTAGCGGTCTTTGACCAAAATTGCAAGCGCATATTTTTAGCATCTCGTATTGAAAATTTGAAAAGACATTGTCTATGGCAACAATTTTTAAACCTCTTGAAATTTTCTTGAATGCAAGTCACTCTTGTATGTTTTGACAAAAGACGACTTTTTCCTGGATCTACAAAATAAAAAAGAACAGTAATATTGTGGATCTTCAAGTTGTTATTTCGTTGGACATGATACTTTTTTTCAAATGATGATTTATGTCATACATAATATGATTGTTATATTTTTGCATATATTATGTCTATAAGGTGTATTGCGTATTAAGTAAGGTTATTATAAATAAATTGTAATCTTTACATATACAGATTTAATAGCTTACTCAAAAAGTTGATCTGGTGAGAATTTGGTCTTGGTCTTAAAATGTCTTGTTTAAGGGAGTACGAGCCTGATTCTTTTTGTATTTAAAAGTTATTAAAATAGATAATTTGAAAAGAATGGCTCAAAATAGCTAGACTTTATGAAAAAAGTTTTCAAAAACATACAGCCGTTTTCAAAATATAATCACCTAAAATATGGCGGGAAAAAATTCTCTAGATTTTTCATTGGAAATACTTGTACATAGAAAATTCTTCTCCTCTTTTATTAACATAGAAACTATAATTGAAATTTGTTGAAATTTTTAAAAGATGTTTATTAGGACCTTTTCTAACTAGTTCCGAAGAAATATTAAAAAACATGTTGGAAAATTTTTAAGGCATTTGAATGGATAAAAGCTGAGAATCCCGAAAACGTTAAATTTCTGAGGCTCGTACTCCCTTAAAAATAATCGTTTAGGTCTGTAGTGTTAGAAGTTTTTTTTTCATATTTTCTATGTCAATTTGTTAATATTCATATACGTGAATGTATGTGTATGTCATTGTCATTGTTTTGTACTGTATGCCATGACTGTCCTAGTCTTACGTTGCATTAATAAACAATATAAATATTTTAAATTTTATATTATATTAGTTTTAACACATTTCTTTATCCTGGAATGGGAAACAAGCGCCTAATGCTTCTATAAGTCCCTTTCCAGTTGACAGTGTGCTAGTGTGGCCTGTGTAGCGGTCCCATTGAGCCTACTCTAAAAATGGTATTTAACGTGCAAAGGCCCTTGGGTCTTGTCAGAATTGTTTAAAAAACATATAAAAACTAAATACATCTGGTGATATTTTTGCGTTAAATGACATATTCTGATTCTGACACAATTTAACAGTTTTATAACCGAAATATTCTACTTACTTCCTCTATCTTCACTTGAACATTGTATACTTGGGGCTGAGAAATGGGCTTTTACAAAATGATAGTCATCATTGTCAAGTTCCATTGTTCTTGACTCATCATCATTGTTTGACAGCGTTGATTGTGTTTGGGAATGAAATTCACCATTAAATGCTGGGGAAATTGGTCCATTTAGTTCGAATAAACTAGACTGAAAACTATTGATTGGTGTTGCGTTTTCTTCGTCGCTTACATTTTCCAAATCCATACTCTCTGATTGAATGTTAAAAGTTCTTTGTCTCTTTATAGGTGTGCTAGTTTTATGATGACGTTTTCCCGAGTCTTCAACCTGGTAATTTGATAGATCAAAGTAATCATTAAAACTGTTATCTTGTTCTGATAATGAATTTACTCTATGTCTATCATGTCTACAAGCAGCCTCGAATCGATAACTGTTTCCACCAAGCAGATTGGTACATGTACTTTGGTTATTTAACGATTGTCCCAAGTTATTGTCATTTGATTCCTCCAACATCAAAGATTCTCCTAGGTTTAAAAAACCTCCGGTATCAACTAATGAATCGCCTAAGCATAAAGAACCTGTGGTCGAAGTATTTATTAACGAATCTCCTAAATTAATTGAATCGCCAAGATTAGTTGTATTTTCAAATACATCCTGCTTAACACCAATTTCTTCTAGTGGAACATTCACAATAGGGTTTTGTCGAGAAAATGTTTTTAACTGTGTCTAAAAGAAAAATAGAACAAGGTTATAAAGTATGAAGTACTTTATTAAGTCAATCATGGGCCCGCTAGGGCATCTATAATCAAATTTGACACATACAATGTATAATATCAAACTCTTTCACTCACACTTTCTCTAATTCACTTTTGTACCTCTCACACTGATTGAAATAATTTGTTTTTACAATAAAATAAAAGTAACAAGACAAAATTGGGTGCTGTGTGAAGAGGAGAGTCGCAATACATAGATCTATGTGAAAAAAAAACCCAAAAAATCATTATCAACAACATGTATAAAAACATACGTATGTAATACCAGTGTAATTATGTTTTACAAAAATCTGGCATTTATAGTTTAATAAATAATACAATACACTAAATGTAAAATAGGACTTTTAACCTAAATTAATTAATATTTATAACTATGATAACACAGTGTAGTCTTTTATAAATATATTCTTCATGCTTGTAAGGACTTATAACCTTTCCTATATGTAAGGGTTTTTATTTATCGATCTTAGAATTATGAAATGTGTGATTCTTTCTAATCTCAAAACATGTTTGTAAAAATATGCTTAGTTTATTGAGAACATAAAAGTCTTCGTTATTAAGTAACCAAATGAGTTTATTTTGTTTATTAAGGTTTGAAAAGTTTTTATATAATATTGATACGTTCTTTAAAAAAAATCTTCTCTCTGTGTGTTATATAGTGGACAACTCATCTTCAACCTGATTTAAATTGCAATATTGGCATATTCTGTCTTCCCTTTCGAGCATTTTATAAAATTATAAGGTTGTCTCCCATGACCTAAGATTATCTAGCTTCATAATCAATCAGTTGGCTAGTCACTTAATATATATTCCGATATCTAGACTACATGTAGCAAACCTGTCCTACATCATTAGACATGTAGTACATGTAGTAGGAAAATTCGCAAGTTATTTATTACTATTAAATGAAGTTTTCTAGACCTACTAAATACAATTTAAAACAAAGTTCCGGACAAAACATTTTGCAATGAAATGTCTAAAATTATAATACATACTTTTTATCTAATCCATCTAAATGTCTTATAGGTTTTATATAGCCTATCTAACATTTCCACAGAAATGACACTTTTTTAAAAATTAATGCCTGGAGAGGAAACATCTTTATAAACATATATACTTATAAGATTGGGTTATTTAAAATTTTACTCATTCTTAGGAATGATAAATGCAAATTATTAATCTGTCAGCCATGTTTACAATTTCTAATACTCCGGTTAAGTGAGGTATAAGAAATTGTAAGTACAGATAAGAGTTTGTAAAAGCAGAATAAATTTTGCAACTGCGTGCAGGGAATTAAAATATTGTAAGATGTTTAAATTTATTTATTGTCGAACTTAGAGTTTCCCTTTGAAACCAATAAAAAGAAACTTGTAATTGAGGGGGTGGTATTTTCCAGCTTTCCATAGGTAATGTATGGATTTGAATCATAATATATGACAAACGTGTAGTAATATTATGCTATTCTAGCAAGTATAAAAATTCTATGAGCTTCAATATCTAACATAAATTAAGATTGTTCCGTAGTTGCAAATACGGGATTTGCCTTCCAGTTCAATATCTTCGTAATATTTGTTATTTTAAAAGGAACAAGCTGCAATCTGAGTATCAGAGGTAGGTTCAAAATAAAACATGGGGTGGCATGTGCTATGTATATCCCACTCAACTTTTCTGAAAACAGGAAGTAGATGACCGCCTGACCTGGAAATGGGAGGTACAGTACAACTCAGTCATTTTGCATAAGCTCTGTACCAACCTTTCACCCTAGCTTTTATATTCATGTATTGCTAAATGTAGAATTCTGTGACATACAACTTAACATATCAACGTTTGTTTCCGGAACCCTTTTTGATTAAATATTTGCATACTTTTTTGTTATCAATTATAATTTGAGATAAAAAAGAAAGAATAAAAAACATTTACATTTTTATAAACCAAGCGTAATAAATTCTCCATTTTTCCATGGTAATAAAGAAAAACAGCAGTAATGTAGTTTTCTACTTAAAATTGTTAAAAGTTAACTGTGGGAATTATATCTACATGCAATAAATATAGAATACTTACACATTTTTTCGATCTGTTTTCCTCTTCCATGCAAAATAAACACGGAAAAGTGATTATTAGATACCAGATACAGAAATTCTCGAGAAACATCTTTGTTGTCCAAAAGTTTTATCATGGTAATGTCTGTGAAATAAAATCAACCATGCAATGCCATGTATCCTGCTGGGCTCAACATCAGTAAGATGCCAAAAATGTCATATGTTAATTAGGGGATAGTTGTTTATTTAGCTAGGTTTATCAGGGGCACGATATTAAAAAGAACACCGAATGTAGAAATATAACAGTCATACATGTACATATGTAAGTGAACATGTCGGAAATTATTAAATGGAAGATTGTTGTACAAAAAGGAAAGATTTTTGTAGAAGAAAACGGAGGTTCTTTTGGATGTGTGAAAGTTATTGGAACATCAAAGGAATATGGTGTAGTAAAGGTTTGTTATTCTAATTGTATTTATTTTCCGTTTACTATAAAACCCATAAAACCTATAAACGATTTTCATCAAATTAAAATAATAAATAGATTTGGTTTTTGTAATTGCCGCTCTTTTATTTATGCTGTTTACACCTTATCATTCATGTAAATATTATTGTATACAAGAACAATAATAACTTTGTTAGATCTATGTTATTTTAATAAAATGATTTCCAGTACATGAGTTAAACTTTCCGTTTTAATTTACTAAGCTTATTTCTTGTCCTAGTGTGATTTAATGCAGTTTTTAAATTGATCATTTAGGTTACCTATACAAATGGTTTGGAAAGAAAATACTGCTTACGAAATCTTCTTGATGGAAATGGATTCGGACCATACATTACCTCCCGCTCAGTGTTCATACAAAAATGGGATACTTTAACAAGTAAGTACTATTTTAATTTAACAACGATTTACGATCTTGCATGTATCAGTTTTTAGTTTGGATTCCCTTTGTACATGTACTTTTTGGCCGGATTTCACGGAGTGAAAAATCAGAGTTATAAAATGGGGAATATCGGGCGGCGGGATGGGAAGAAATTTGCGTAACAGTTTTCTCATCAACTACTTATAACGACCACTTGATATTTGGTATACATCATTCACTGGGGTGGGCCGGGTCCAATAACGTGGGATTCGATTTCAGATCTGTCGCTCACCTACTTCCTGTTTAACGAACTCCGGCCATTTTCGACTTTGACAGATTTTCTTTCAATACTTTTGGTTTGATAACGTTGTAGACTTGCTACAATTTTTTTTTTGACCCCCCAATCTCAACAACAAAATTTAAGATATGTAAAAGTTTTTTTTTTACCAAAACGTTAATCACCATTTACTACATTGTACTTTTATATATTAATATAAGTAACAATCTATGTAAAAAGTTGGTTTCAGAGAGAAGGGGGTTGATTTTGGCCGCATTTCACTGAGTGAAAATTGGGGTTATAAAATGGCGGGCGGGCGGTGAAAAATTTTTCAACTTTTTTCTCGGCAACTACTTTTTCATCACCCCTTAATATTTGGTATACAGTATCAGCATGGGTCCCATAATGTGAGATTCAATTCCAGGTCTGTCGGCCACCTACTTCCTGTTTAACGAAATTTTTTACTTTGACGACTTTTTGAAAAAAAGTTGATATAAATGACCAAACTTCAAGCCCCTGTGTTCCAGATGGAATGTATTCATGCCCATTGTTTCTCTAAAATCAGTAAAAAATATCTGCTAAAAGGAAGTTTACACTTATTCAAATGTAAAATCTAGTTAGAATGCTGTTATTGTATCAAAATGAATGCATTTGGGCAAAAAGCTCACAAAAAATCCAAACCCATCAAAAATCTATATAGCTCACATGGTCATATTTACTAGAATAATACAATGGAACCCGCTTCATCAGTGGCTTTGGCTATCTCAAAGTTCCATAACCTTGGACAATACACCCCTCAATATGAGATAAAGATAATAAGTACAGACCACAAGATTATACACTATGTGGTAATGGATTAATTAATTTACTTGCATTATCACTGTCCAGATGTTTATATATGCTTATATATTTAGGCACTGTGATTTATTCTTAACAAACATTAAACATGTTTAAATCTGGGAATTCTTCATGAAATACTGAGAATACATTTTTTGATAGTAAAATTGGCAGCATGTAATTTTGACCCCCCCTTAATTAGACTGGAGAAAAAATGACCCCCCCCCCAAAAAATCGAGACATACAAATATTTTTGACCCCCCTAAAATTTTACAGCCCCCCCAGCTGATAAATAATGACCGTTACCTTAAACGATTGCTTGGATAATTTCCACATTTTATTGTATCAGCATCAAGCATTGACCAGATCATATTACACCTCATCATTGGCACATGGTGCTTATCTAAATTTGATCAGTAAATCTGTCAGTCTTAATGAGATTTTAATCTGGTAAGACAACATATGTTGTCTCTAATAGTATGATTTTTATATACCCCCTTAACAGTTAAAAAAGTTAGAAAGGGACTTGTAGCAAGTCTATTTTGGTCGTTTTAATTTAAATGCTGATTATAAGAGGTTATTCCTTGAAATATGGATAATTAACTGGTTTTATATCTGTTTTTGGTATTTAATATATTTTGATATTTTTTTCTCTGTTTTTTCTTTCTTTTTTTTTAAACATAACATTCAAGTAAATTTTCAGTTCAAGTGTACATGTACATGCTTGTTGGCTGAATAAAAAGTAAAACTGAAAAAAATTGATATAATTTAAAAAGGGAATGTAACTTCCTAAAGTTCCTTAAACCTTTCTCGCTCCTTTCGGGAGGGCATAAGTTTAAAAATCATCAGCAAACAATATAGAATTGATTTTGATGAGCCTTAGAAACGGATAAAACTGTTAAACTGGCACTTGGTTTTGAATTCCGATGTTTTCTTATTCTTAGATATTTGTTTAATATAATATAAAAAAATGGTAACTAATAATATTCTTTCGTATTTAATACTGTTTAAACCAATGAAAACAAATTAAGAGTGAAAAGGTTCGATACAATACAATTATCTAATAAGTCATTAAAAAACAATACAAATATTAATTTAGTAAAAGGACAACTAAGTAGTTTATGATCATTTATGTTTATTTTGATCATAAGGGACGGACCATTTAACTTGAAGGGGGGGCCTTGGTTTTTTGTTTTGGCCAGAAAAATTTTTTTCCGCGCAAAGTGCGGAAAAAATATTTATCTTGTGAATGCATCATGACAGAATTTTTATTTTTTGAAAGCGTCGTTTTATTCTAAGCATTATTTTATATGGCAGAAATTCTTCTTCAGAATTTTTTTTTCTTACCCTCTGCTGCCAAAATATTTTTTTCATCAAAAATCTATTAAACATTTTCAAAATATTTTTTTAGGAAAAAACCAAGCCCCCCCCCCTTCAAGTTAAATGGTCGGTCCCTAATATGAAATTTATGTCCTATTTTTGTTGATTTCATTCACGCTCGCGGTGGATTGTTATTGTACAGATGTCATTACAATTTAAATAGAAAAAATGACAAATTTGTTTTTTTTTATAATCTTTTGTTAATAAATTAGCATTTTTGTTTCATAACGTTAGATGTCATTTGCAATTTTAGCAAGCCTGAAGTCTGAAGTATTACAGAAAAAGAAACCCGCAGATGTAGATGAAGACAGAACACGATCGTTTGATTCATACAGTGGTAAGTGTTAAATAACAAAGGCAATTTAAATAATAACTTTTATTTGTCATTAAACATATGTACAGTTTGTGACAAAGACATACATATACAAATAAGAAAGCAAATATAAGATGACTACAAGAACATGATATAATATGCTATATATTGTATAAGTATAATAAAGGCAAATAACATATTAAATGACTTATGAAACTTCCGTCCTCAGTTCTAATGACTGTTTTAAAAAGAATCCTATCAACCTAATATGTTTAGAAGTTTTAGGGTTAAGCAAATAGACCAGTTTTTCTTCTTCTGTCATATTGAAAAATTCTCTATTATCAGCTTTAATAGAGTTGTAAAGATTTTCTCTCAACTTACTATTAATTTTACAATTTAAGATAAAATGATACTCGTCTTCAATACACTTACAAGATTTGCAAAGTCTATCATGACGAGGAATTTTATAATAACGGCCCTTTTCTATTTCAAGGCTGTGGTCACTGATACGCATTTTAGTGAAAATATTCCTAATTGAAAATAATGGTTCCGAAAGATAGAATTCCCCCTCTAGAGATGGATTTAACTTCTTATAAAGAAATAATTTGCTAGTTTCGTCGAATCCATCAATTTTTTTTTGAAATTTTCAGTGACTCTATTTTTAACATTGTTTTTTAAATTTTTTACTTCTTTTAACACCTTACAACTGAAAACATTTTCTGAGAAATCTAAATCTGCTGAAATGTCTTTGACTTTTGTCTTATCATTTATTCACATTTAAAGATAATAGATTACAAAATATTTTTGGGATGGAGCCTATGAAGTGGTTTCTATTTGTGGGTAACTCATGCTGGTTCCAATTGATTGGAAATTCTCAGTATTTATATGATACGATTCCCATCAGCAAATTTCTCTTGCATGAAATTTGACATGTGATTATAATGAACTCATGCTGTGAAAACCATTGATAACATTCTGGTCAAGTAGCGCAATTGAAATAATTTAGATTAAATATATCATATGCCAACTATACAACTATATAATTAACATAGGTTCCCGTAATTTTCTAAGCAACTGTATGACGTAAATGTCTGTTTTTTTTGTGTAACTTTACCTGTTATACTTTACCGCAAGGCATTATTTAGCTTACACATTTACTTGTTTTTTATAAACTTTATCGAAAGAAGACAACAATCGAACAGTAAACGACCATTACATTTTTATGAGGGTAGTGGCTATGGATATTTCCTTCGTCCAGTCTGTTTATTTCCTGTTTTTTTGGCATCATGCCTTTTATTTCAAATTCATCATAATATTTTTTCTGTCTATTCGAAATATTATAGTATTATTGCGTAAAGTTTTCCATATTGGCTGAGTTATTGGTCCAAGGCTAGCCACATTGGACTGAGGCGAAGCCGAAGTCCAATATGGCTAGCCGAGGACCAATAACTCAGCCAATATGGATAACTTTACGCAATTATACCTTTATTGACTAACCTGACCAGACCTGTCAAGTGTCACGCAACAAGCGTGAGACTCACGCATCTAGTCAGCAATATGGCGGCATATTTCTTTGATCTTTTATTTTTTTCCTTTGATCTTTCAATTATTGGTCGAATCTCACGCATGCAGCTCATAAAAACTTGACAGCCCTGCCTGACCAATATGGCTGACATGCCATATTGACTAGTCCAATATGCCATATTTACCAGTCCAATATCCATATTGGACGGATAAATTACACATTGGCGTAGTTTTGTGTTTATATAGTATAGGCTGTTTTCATCATATTTAGACAAATATTTTTATGTTAGTCAATAATAACATTTAAAAATGTGACATGCACTTTTGCATCACAGGTTACACAGTGTGTGCCATATTTTAAAATGTTTTTTTTTTTCATAGACAGAAAAAATATTGTGGTCGTTAAGTTTATCAAGTTCGCCTGCTGGCAGTAGTATAAATTATTTGCCTTATAAATTTCTATTTATATTACCCTTTTTAGAGTATGATAAAGACTTCAGTGATGAAGAGTCATCTTTGCAATCAATTATTCCAAGTACACCAGTTCTGCAGGCGGCGGGTATGTTATAAATAAAATTCGAAAAAAAGTTGACCGATTTATTGTGATGAATTTAACGAACAGTAAGTGATCTGAAATATGGAGTTATTTGTAGCAGAGTTCGTTTGATATTTTCGGAAATTTCAAAATGACCACGTTACTAAAAACAGATAAAAACTTGAAGTTTTTCGGATGATTACAAAACTGAGTTATCTGGGATACCAGGTCTGCTTATTTTATGGTGCAATCAGAATTTAGACCCGTCTTTTGGTTTTAAAATGACGACCATTTTTACTTCATTTTTGTTTGTCAGATTTTTGTTATCATTTATTCACTCAAAACGTTTTGGCAACTTATTGTTTTTACATCGTTTCTTCTTATCATCATTCTATTAATTATTCCAGAAGTATCAAAGGATGTTGAAAGCACAAGTGACACAGAAAAATCTGCCGAGAAAGTTCTTGCTACGGAAGTGAAATTAGACAAGTTTCTTATTGGTAATTATCTTCCTAAATAATTATTGAACCAATTATAAACACAATACCAAATACAGGTCTACAGTGACCTGTAAAAAAACTACCAGAACAAAGTTAGTAGCAGTGCACCTTACACGTTACAGGCCTACTGATAAGATTTAACCAGTTTTTGTTTGGGTCCAAAATAACCCGTTTCCATTTACATATATTTTTTTTGAAAACCATATAGTTCTTATATGTTGATATACACTTTTTTTTATAAGAAAAAACATCACAAATTAAGCTTTGGATAAAACCTCTGAAATTGTTACCCGATTTTAAGAATGTTTAAATAGTCTGTAAAGGCTCGTTAACATGGTTATAACCTTGATATAAAAGTCGATCTCAATAAATACCAAGGGGGCTTTGTAATGGTCATTGCATAAAAGGTCGAACGCGATATGTTTACTCTGTTTGCAGCGAGTAAGTCCATATAGGGTGTAACAAAACTAAAATTTGCGGAATCAATCCTCAAAATATAGTTACGGAAGACAAACCGAATCAATAACAACATGCATGTAAGTCAATCAATGTTAAATCTTCCATTCATTTCACAAAGAGTCGCAATACATGCATGTACAAGATATATTTATTATAGACTTGATTTAGTAGTATAAAACAGTTCTCATCAGTCATGTATACCACTTCTTTGCGTTAATTTGGCTTCTTTTCTTGAATAGGAGAATCGATAAAAGTGCATATAGAAAACTTAGTTGCACCCGCTGATGAAAGGCTATTTCGGGCATTAGACCACAAACACACTGAGTCATTGAAACAATATTACAAGAACCAACAAGTGTGCCACTCTGTTATGATCGGCAACATACCATCATCTTGCTTGTCGAAGGACGGAATAATAAAAAAACTCCAAGATCCAGGAAGTCTCAAGGTGGAGGTGCTTGGAGGCAATCACACAAGGTCTGCACTACAAAGTTTAGCCAAGGAGCAAGAGAATTACTCCTTAAAGCAGATCGCCTGCCATGTGTATCTTGGGCTACCGGATCATCTGGCTTTGCAGTTGGGGTTTGAACATAACATTTCAAACACATTGGGCAAACCAACAACTTTTTTTGATTTGCTTAGCATGTTTAGAAGAGAGGCTGCAAGAATTGTCAGAGGAGAAGAAATCCATAAAATGAGCTCATCTGAAACGAAAGAATGGAAAGACCAACTTTCAACCATTCTTCAAATGGACAGAAAAAATGGTGAATTCCATAATAAGTACAAGGTTATTATAAAGTTGGCCAAGTTAGACAACAAAAATTGGAATTTATTGGAGAAGTTTGTTCATGCCTGTGAGAGTGGGAGGATGAAACACAAGCCTAGGGGATCACTGAAGATGACCCAGATGCGAGAGTTTAGTAGCCTAGAACCAACAGAACAAAAGAAAATAATGGAACAAGTTCTAGAATCAAACAGTTGGAAAATATTTAAATGTGAAGTTGAAAGGTAATATTTATCATGTTTATGGATTGTAATATTTGAATTAAACACTTTAACCACACATGTTTGACTCCTTGCAAAATTTCCCTTTAAGCAGAGTAAATTATGATTTATGTTTTATAAGATCGTATTTAATGTTCATGGCAAACATATGTGAAATTGTGTTAAAATACCATTTCACAAAAGTAATTAAAATATACGTATCTGCATTCGAACCAACATTTCAGTATTTTGAAGATAAAACAATGCTTCCACCAACCATAAAACATAGAATGTCTTAATGGTTTGTTTAATTTTGTCTTTGTATCATACCTAGTATCATGTCAATGACAGTCGTTATTCAAATATAAAATAAATATTGTTTTTTGTTCAAGGTGTAGTGGTCGCAAGAAAGAAGCCAAATCTAAAACAGCTAATGCAGTCGAGGCAACAGCTGCTGCAGTTGCTACAGATACGTAAGTAACATTATGTTCCAAAATAAAACAGAAAATATTGCTTGTTGCTGTATATACATGGACTTAAAAGAGCTCTAAGACACCCGAGTCGCTTATGTCTTCTGTTCTAGTACCTACCACCGTTTGTCGGCACACTCTTTTATCAAGATAGATATATGTGCTGCACATCTATAATGTGTAATTGGTGCACATTGAGAGTAAGAATACAAATAGTTGCTATTAACTGCATATAAAAAACTTAGTTGCATCCGCTGATGAAAGGCTATTTCGGGCATTAGACCACAAACACTCTGAATTTTGCACATTTTCAAGAATGAAGAAAGAAGCAGAGAAGTACACAAATGTACCAAAGTCAGAGAAGGAAAATACAAAAAAAAACCAGTAAATGTAAACGAAGAGGGCTAAGAAGAAGACAACACAAAAACTAATGAATAGTTATCATCAACGTTAACAACTATTGATGACCTTCAATTGCAGTTGAACATTTTTCAAAACCTGCTTATTTGTTTAATTGTTTTCATGTGTTTACTGATTCAAGTAGTTATAGCATCTGGTAGCCCTATTCATTTTTTTCTTTTGCAGTGGTCACAGTGAAGGAAAACTAAAAGAATCTGAACTAAGAAAAGTACAAACTGAAAATGAAAAGCTCAAGGCTAATCTAGACGCAGAAAGAAAAAAAGCTCTTCTTTTCCAACAGAAAATTGTGGACTTGGAAATAAAAATTGAAAATATGGACGAAATTAATGAAGAACTTGTAAGTATTTACATAAAAAATATAATTTAATTATTTACGGCAATTGATAAAATCTACAATGGAAGACGGCCAGCAGTCTTAACATGACCAGCGGTCGCTGCTTGCCGTTTTTCATGCACTATGTTGCGCTGATAAGCGATTAGAAAAATAGTGTTCAGTTTATCCGCTCATGACCTCTCATAATCTCTCCGGTCTTCATAATTTCTATTGTAAACAATATGGCGTCATTGTTTGTAAGCTGTCGAATTTCATTAGACTGCAACTTTATTCATATTATTATTATAAGAAGGAACAATAAATTGAAGACAAGTTTCGTCCATCTTTATATTTTACTAAATAACAATAAAGAATAACTAGAAAAACCCGCGAATTCGCGGAATAATCAATCGTTGCGTTTTTTTAAAAAATAGACCACACAATAAAAACATTGCATATGCATGACCTTACTGCTAATCGCAAATTAAAGGTTCTATGGTATTATTTTACTCTAAATTAACCCGAATAATACAGACGTTATATTTCGCTCCTTACAGTCGCTACATTAACCCTCTCCCGCCGAAGTATGCGAAGACGGATAGGGCTTGGATCATTCGAGTTAACTCTAAATTAGTTTTTGGTTTATTATCTTTTATTGTTTGTTACAACCTTTATGTCCAATGGCATATAAGTTTCAATTAATAGCTACGCAATTTTGTCAACTTATTGACATCGTTGAGTCTAATAACTAATTTTTGTAAGTTTCGAATTAATTTGAAATAATTTCAAACAGTGTTTAGTCTTGGGAGCCACTGAAATACCCGCTCGAGCGCTTCCTAGCGCTTTTTAGAATGACAACTGGAAACTTGTTCATTGGTGTAGTTCCGAAACGATGACGGCTATAGGGTTTCCGGATCAATTAATTAAGTAAATTAGCAAACTGAAGACATAATTGCATATGTGCTAATGAAATTTTCAAAGGGCACAACCATCCCCTATTTTTGATATATGAAGCTTAGTCGAAGCATTTGTTGTTTAGGCTGCAACCCGGCTAATAAAAAACGCTTCGTTATTTTAGTAGTATAGATGTAATTCTTTCAGGAAGGATCAAAATTATTACTTGAAAAAAAGGTGGAAGAAATGGAAGAATCCCTGAAATACTACATGCAAAAGGAAAAGGAAGATAATGTAATAATATAATATTTAATAAATAAGAGGATATCTACACATGTCAAGTTTAATTTAATCCTGCAGTTTTAAAATACACTTTGTTGTTCAATTATTGCATATATTATTTTTCAACATAAGATGTTCGAATGGTCAGCTTGTACCAACAAAACATTTTGAATAGGAACAGTGGTATTTCTGACTTGACAATGTTTTTTATCATGTTTATTGTATTAGGAATTATAATGTACATTTCGTCTTTATCTTATCTGCATCATTTGGGAGGTAGATCTCGAGAAATTTTGCCAAATCAATTTTTCAAATACCCGTTTTCAATTTATTCATTTTTCTATCATTTAGTCATTCTAATTTATAGACAGCTTATTTTGTATTAACATATCAAAAACGTTCGTATATATTCTCTTTTTACTTTATCCTATCTGCATCATTTGTTCATTTACCATACTTTAGTAAGAGTATGAACATTTAGGTATCTTAATTCTGTAAATATCATTTAAAATGTTGATTATTGTTTTGCGCATATTTTGCAATCATTAATTCATCTAACAAAATCGCTAACACATTTCTCCGAATTTGGTTACATTTTGTATTATTAACTGAATATATTTTTATTTAGGACCAGCAATATGGGTCCCACAAAAAGGATAAGAAGACTGAGTCCTCCTCAAAAACCCTCAAGAGGAAGAGAGAGAATGATGAAGAGTTTGAGGTATTATTAGAGCTTTGATGCATGTATAAATGCATTCAATTTGTTATTTTGTAAGAAGCAAAGTACAAATGCGACATTCGAATGTCAAAAGTTCAAAAGGTAAAATACAAAACCAGACAACACAAACCAGAACAGACAACATTAAAAAGAAAACAAAACTAACCCTAACTGAACAGCAATCTCCAAAGGAAAACCAAGAAGAAACGAGGTTTAACTCAGGTGCTCCGGAGAAGAAAACATTTTCATTCTACCGGGCTTGGTTTTTTCCTCAAAAACATTTTCTATACTTGCTAAAGCAGAATCGTCGCGTTGCTAATGGTCAATTCAGTGTGTTATATTCAATAAAGGAAAAAAAAAAAAACATCTGCACTCAATAACGTACTTGATGAATGTCGGCTTGATTTGAAATATTCTACATTTTGTCTAGATCTGTGGATAGTGTATTGAATCATTAAATATGTAGAATGCATCACTCATGCAATTGGTATAAGGGTATTTTTACAGAATAGGCCATTTTTGGTCAATTTAAAAAAGCATACAAATTGCATATTGCTAGTACAAAAGCAACTGATAATGCTTAAACATTTGTTTTATAGAAAAACCTTGGTAAAGAGGTAGAAGCCTACTGGGGACCAGATAAGACCTGGTACAGAGCAACCATTCTTAGCAAAAGTGATAAAGGTAATGGCAGCATTGCAATATTCTGTCTAATCATCTACCTCATATTCTAGGAATATACAGTTAATATCCAATGTAGAATGGTGGGAGCGACAAAATAATTGCTTAAAATGCAACAATTAAGTATATCTTCATTGCTCCCCAATTAGGGCCAAGCAATACTATCAGTAACGTAAAGCAAACATACAAACAATTTCAATTACATCATAACATATTAAGTGAAAATAAGTATTACCTGACATAGACCTGTTTCTCAATTCTAATGTCTGCTGATTAAAATAACACAGATCAGCCAATAACTCATTTTTATGGACTAATAGAAATTTTATTTTATTAATAGGACTAAAGTTGGGAAATTGGGTGATATTGTTAATTTTTATGTTATCGAAAAACAGATTTTGTAAATCATCATAATATGTACAATTAAGGAAAAAGTGAAATTCGTTTTCAAGGATGTTATAACATTTACAAAGTCTTTCTGGTCTAGAAATTTTCCTGTATCGCCCGGTTTCGATAAGGAGACCGTGATTGCTATTTCTAAATTGTGTTATAAATTTACTTTTAAAAAAGTTTATCAAGATAACGCTGAACATACACTTCTTGGATAATTTTATCATGATAAACTGAATAATTATATTGAATTCTAAAAAAAAAAAAACGTTTTATGTCAACTAGCCTGTGTTTTCAGTGATATTTATCGGACACCAGTCATTAGAAAAAAAAACTTCCAGCACAGCCTAGTTTGACAATGTGAGACTTTGTTTTAGAGTTCCATCTAGTTGCATAAACGTAGGGTTTTATACCTATACACCATGTGTAGTTGATATATCGTAAAGTGATCTGAAGGTATGAAGCACTAGAACAATCGGAAACCAATTAAACATCAGTTCTTCTTATAATAAGTCCCTAGGGTTATGCCGAGGATTTAAATTGTTTTCAGTACAAAATAAAAACTAAAATTAGTAATCTAAGATGGTGATGCAATTTGACATTAAATTGACATCCTTGTGGTGAGACACAAGATGAAATACATAAAAATGGCAAATTTAAAATGTGTTTAGTTTTGTTATCTTTGATAACAAAATGTACGATCAAATAGAAATTAATTAAGGGTATTTTTGTTGTTGTTATTTTTTAGATGTTAAAGTAAAGTATACTCTTGATGGAGTGGAAAAGGTTCTTCCATTCAAACACATTCGATGGCCTACAGAAGATCAATGTACATAATCAGGATCATCAGTGGACGCTTGGTGCTTAACTTTGATGCCAACATGTCGCTAGCAAACTTTATATTGTGAAACACATTACTTGCTTTTTTTATCTTTTGATAATTGAATATGTATGTGTCATCAAAGAAATCACAATTTAAAATTATTTAAACTTATGAAGATCTGAAAAACGTGTTCAATCCAAGCTTTATAACATGCAAGTTGTTAGTACAAATAACCACAGACAAGTTGGATTTCTGGATATTTCAAATAAATAATAAAATGTAGTTTTATATTGGTTAAATAAATACATGTATACTGTATATAGTGACAAAGGCAGATGTTGATTGACTGTATTCACTTCAATAGAACATCAGAATTTGGTCTAAAGACCAATTATTGCAACTGTCTAAAACCAACTTGCAATCGGTTTTGAGTGAATTTCATTTCTTAACCCTGTATAAATATTTGGTCCAAAGACCAATTTTTTTTTTTTCGATTTGCTTATGTTTAAGAGTTGCCTATTGCATCACGTTGCGTGTAATAAAACTTTTCAATAGAAGTTTGCTTAATATACTTACTTAATTCATAATTTGGTCTTTGAACCAAATATATTTGTTAAAATATATGAAGACAAATGATTCCTTCTCTTGGTCTTTAGACCATTTTTTTGTATTTTAGTGAATTATTTTATGTTACAACGTTCAAGTATTTTTCTGTGAAGAATGATAAAAGTTAAGACTAGCATCATTTAATTTCAGCTTTAATTGGTCTAAAGACCAATTTTGCCCCAACTTAGATTTATTCGTCTGAAGATCAAATTCATAATGTGTGTGTTTGTCTTTTTTTTGTATTTAAAGTATTGTAAAATAATATAACTTTTGGTCTTTGAACCAAATTTATCGAAGCGAATGTAAAAATATATCCAGCCTATTGTTTGAATACAGTCTCCTAAAGACTAGCATCTGTTACTTTGTTATTGGTCCTAAGACCAATTTCTTGGTATTTTGTTATTATTTGAACAATTTATTTGGTCTTAAGACCAAACATAGATCATATTTTATAAATAAATGCATACTTTACCTCAAAGCTCGAGTTTATTCATAGTGAAAAAGAGGAAAACTCTACGAATTACGGCAATATAATGATTAAATGCTGTTCTGTGTCAGCAGCTTCAAAAGGGAATAAAATACAAATTCCCTTTTTAAAATGGAAGCTCTTATGTGTAACTCATCAAAATACAGCATATGTGGTTTGCATATGACTGTACAGAATTATCATAATCATGTTTCACAAGATAAGTAATTTACTTCACTGTTTAAACTAAAAATTACAAAGTTAATTATTGCTTCACTTGCCGATGTCGCGAATTCGCTTATATAACATGTAAGGAGATTATCACAAAAATGGTAATAAAATTGACAAATAAATTAAAAATTTGTTTCGATTTAACAGAGGAATATTATAGGTAAAGTTACCATATAAACTCATTACAATAGAGTCAAATTTGTTTAGCATTGTTCTTCCTTCAATTTATGCGGACACGATACGGTGCATACAGCGTATGGATTTACATTAGGTTAAAAAGTTGCTGTTTCAAAACCAGTGAACTTGTTGCCATGTTGAAACTAATACTCACTTTCCAAACGACAAGGCACACATTTAATTCTTTCATGTTTCATTACGTACGACCAACGCAATGTTCACGTGAAATCGGTTGTACATGTTGTACTTTGTAAATAAGATTTCTACTTTTATCAATATTATTAGTTTGTTATTATCATTAATTCGGTAAGATTCGTAACAGTGTGTAAGATACATTTTGTAAATATGGCTTCTGTTTTTTAATAGAAAAACACATTGTTAAGATATATCGTGTCGTTAACGGAAATCGGAAGCATAATTGTTTACATGAACTGACCGGTAAATCCAAGCTTCCTGTAGATTATGGATTCATCTGACTGTTTAAGTTCAAGTCCTTCTGACTGCCTTGTATTCTGGACAAAGATAGTTGAGGTTATAAGGTATATACCAGGAACTGAATACAAACAAGAATATTGGATTATAATCGAGCAATGACCAGGGGGTTGTTGTTTTAAAACTCTCAACACATTTGATGTACTTTTTGTTAAATCGGTGATGAAGTGGAGGAGTACGTTTTTAAGCTTTAGCAACACTATAAACTTAAGGTTAAATCAAGGCGGATGTCAAGTAAAATAATAATGAAATATGGACAGAAAGGAAATCAAAGGAACGATGAATTTTTAAGGCCACTGGGTTTGTGAGTGAGGCCGAATTGTGGTCTACAAAGGATCTTTTAAATGCATGAAATATGGCCTTCTGAGCAAACATTGGCCTTTTCTGATCAAGCTTTACGTATTATGATCGAGTGCCACCTAGGGTACACAGCTTAATCGCTCTGTGGCCTGGGCATTGGTCGGCCGTCAATTTTTTAGACGATTAGTCGCCTCTCACGAAAAGTTTGATACTGCTGAATAAGAATACTTATCTTAAAGAAAAATTAAGCCAAACTGCGGTATGAACTGAGTTTAGTGAATTCTTGCTTTATCTATAAACTAGTTATGCAAAGATTTGTTTGGAAGGTAGAAGCCTGAGTGAGTTTTTGTTTTTAGAACACGACTAGAAAAAGCAAGTTGGGAAGGGGTGAAAAATTTAGCATTATTATGTGATGCACTTATTGACGGTCAACAAAGGGATATTTCACGCTGATGAAGCTTGGCACTCGTGTAAATTTGATACATTTTATGTAAATTGCGAATCATAACAAGAAGCTCCCAGGAGCCTGAATCGCTCACCTGAGCTACACAGATACACATATTTTGTAGATATTATTGTCCTTATTCATATGCAATTTTAATTTTTGAAATATCTTGTATAGTTTTCAAGCTATTGGGCTAAATAAGTGCAAAATTTTGAAAAAAAAAATTCAAAAAGGGCAATAACTCCCACATCAGCGGTTAGATCTTTTTCAAAATTTCAGGACAGGTAGATCTTAATATGCTGATCACTTTTGATTCTTGCACAATCTTGATATCTGTAACCATTTTTGAGTTATTAGCAAAAAACTACAAGTTACCCCTATATTCTTTTTTAGCCATGGCGGCCATGTTTTTGACGAAACTAAAATCCGAACGATAGAATTTTAGCATATATGCTATTATACAAGTGTGCTAAGTTTAAATGCAGTTGGTCTTATGGTGTCAGACAAGTTAATCTTTGAAATTCAGGGGAAAAGTAATGAAAAATGGTAAATTTTGACGTTTTAAGGGCAATAACTCCTAAAAGGAATGGTCCTACAGCTTTGACCTAATAACATGAAATATAGATCTTGATGTGCTTAATCATAGGCAATTTGAAATTTTCAAATATCTTGTATAGTTTTTAAGATATAGGGCTAAATAAGTGCAAAATTTTGAAAAAAAAATCCAGAAAAAAGGCCATAACTCCTACATCCGTTGTTGGATCTTTTAGAAAATTTCTGGGCAGGTAGATCTTGAGGTGTTGATCACTTTTATCTTGCCAGAGTTTTGATATTTATTACCGTTTTTTAGTTATTTGCAGAAAACTGTAATTTGACCCCTATGTTCTATTTTTAGCCATGGCGGCCATGTTTTTTTTACGAATAAAAAATTCTAACGATAGTTTTGTACACATAATGCCACGTTTGGTTGCAATTGGACTTATGGTGTCGGACAAGTTAACGTTTGAAAAATTGTTTACAGAGGACGGCAGACGACGACGACGACGACGACGACGACGACGGACGCCAAGTGATGATAAAAGGAAGGTCCAGGTGAGCTAATAATATGGTTACTTCAATGAACAAAATCAAATTGAATTTAATAATTTCTTACTTGTTAGAAATTTTACTTTTTTAATGTAATTATAAGAAGTCAATTCAGAAGAGGAGAAAAGCTTGACAACATAATTGTCAATATTGATGCTGAGGCTATTTAGATGTACTGCGATGCAATTCAAACCATTGTCAACGGCTTATTAGATTACATCAATCCTCTATCGTAAAAACTAATTGTTCTTAGGTTGCACTTTAAGACCAAAGAAGGAAGTGTAAAATACAAATCATTTTAATTGATACGCTTGTCCCTTTCAACCTGGGGCAAACGAACATTTACGGAAGCTTTCACTGGTGCACGTCATCGAAGCCGATATCATGTTTCCTTTTCTTTTATCCAGTGTGTCTTCCATGTTTTGTATTTTCTCTTGGAAGAAGCAAAGGGGCACCAATTGGGTATTCGAGTGTCAAAAGTTCGAAAGGGCAACGACAAAACCGGTAAACACCAAGAAGAACAGCACGAAGAAACACAAAACACAAAACTAACCGAACGGAAATCAACAACACTAACTCAAGTCGTAACAAGAGTGAACTCGGGTTCTCCGGAAGAGTAAGTGGTTCCTGCCTGCTATAGCACACCGGTCATGTTGCTAATAACCAATTCAGTGTGTCAGTTGTGACATTGAGATTGATCCTCCAAGTTCGCGGCAATGGTGTTATATATAAATAGTTTGCATTTTGGTATAGGAATGATATAAAATATATTTTTTTTTTTAATTATTTGCACGAAAATGGAGCACTGTGACGACCCATTTTGCAGTAACAACGCATTTTGCAATAGAAATTATTTTAATGAAATGTCGGTTCCTTGTATCTCGATTTTGCTTAAAAACAAGATTTTAAATGTAGTTACTATTAAAAATATTTATTAAAAGGATGGACATTGCGTTTAAATTGTTGGCTTGAATAAATTATAATGACGCATTTTGCAATAAATTGATAGTTTAGCCTCCAATAGAAAATAATGAGATGTGAAATAAGTGTACGCGACACAGCCCACAATTAAACGGCAATTTAGAAAAACCACAATGGACAACCGCCAGCAACCTTTAACGAGGACATTTGGCACTGCTCGTGGTTCTGCAATTGGCCCATGGTCTAAATAAAATGCATATAATTCAAATCCAGCCCAGAAATAGTCACAGATAGACCCCTTTCTTAAACAAGTAACAGAAAACATCAAAAAGACAAGTACAAATGAAAGCTTTGTCAAAGATTCCTGGCTTAGGACAGGCACCTGTAATATGTGGCGGGGTTAAACTAGTTTTTTGTGACTAACCTTCCCCCAACTGGAAGCAACATACCCTTTGTTGCTTCCAGTTTGTATAATTGCATAAAAAGATCAAACTAAGGCTTTCCAAGTTCACCTCTGATGTGCCTGATGACGATCAATAAGCGTATCAGAATTTTTATCGAAAGGTAAATATCTCGTGTGTATCTCAAGGATCGAAGTCAGGGACAGCTTGGGTATAGTTTGAGGGTCATGATTTTTTATCTTTTTATCCATATACATATGTACAAATGTATATTTACTATAAATGACAACTATAATAATTTTATTGCAAAACCAGTTATTAAATTTCATACGTTATCTTAAAACGTGATGTCATATTTAGCCGGATTTGCAATAATACTTGAAATGCAGTTTTCGTGCTTTTAGTAAATAATTGTAAATAATTTAAACGTAGAATAAAGGTATTACATAACTAGGCGGATCAATCTCCAATGTCCAAGAGAAAAGCCCAAACAAGGAAGACATGCCAGAGAAAAAGGATCGCAAAGGTCCTGACTTGGTAAAGAATTTTCAAAAGAAATGGTGGGTTAAACCAGGTTTTAAAAAGAATGTTTGGTATCGTTTGTTTTTCTCATTCGTATTTACTGCCCCTTCGACTGTCGCATTTAATCCCCAAAGTTACACCTCTCTGCTTCTTCAAAACAGACGGACTGTCGTCAGTTGTGTTTTTTTTTCCTTCTGTGGTCGTAACATCATTGAATAATTTTTTGTTGTAGCAAAGTCAACAGTGCAAACAGATCACTTCATGCATGACACATACGCTCATATACGCGCGTTTTTTCTCAATAATTTAAACTTTAATCTTCACTTATGAATAAAGAAATTTGTATTCGTTGCCTAATTTATTTTGTTCATTTTGGAACAACTTACTCTTACAGGGGCACTTGAGTTCACTCTCGTTATTACAATAGTTCGCATTGCTGATTGCTATAGCTATTCAGTTTTTTTTCTTCTATGTATTATGTTGCCTGTTTTTTTTCCGTCCTTCTCTTTTGTGTTTACTGGTTTTGCCTCTGGTCTTTCGGACTTTGACATTCGGATGCCCCATTCACTAGTACCTCTGCTTCGGTCGGGTGATACGTTTGATCAAGTGCTAAAAAGAAATATTTGTATTTTTTTTACAAAAGTTTTATATGAACCCCATTGTTCATGTCATGTACTTGCTTTGTATTTACAAAATTAATTAATTACGAATTTCATCTAATTGAAGGGCTGTAGGAAACGTAACACAGGACATGACAAATGTACATTTTGTCAGATTCTAGACGTTTCTTTCGTAAAACGATAAATTTTGCTTTTTACTTGAAATAATCAACTTTTTTACTCAGACAGAAAGGAAAAAAGACATGATCACTGGTGTACCTTTTGAATAACCAATGATCTAAAAGGAGTTACCGGAGGCGGATACTCATCAGAAAACTGTTCCTTTTTCAACTTTTATTGTCCTTTTTGACATTTCAAAGCAAACTGTTTAAAAAAAATATTCACTAACTTTTAGCATCAACTTTGTTATGTACATGTATGTACGTTTTAGAGATTGCGAAATATAACGTACGATCTTGATGAGTAGCACGTAAAGGGTAGTTTATAAACCTTGTGTTTTCTATGTATAAGATCAAACTTCCGGTTAGAGTTATTTATTTACATTCGGATGTGTCGGTAAAAACCTACAGTCCCCGTCCTTATGTAAAATCTACATGTATTACTTAAGCAAAGCGGAAATCTGTTCTAACATCTCTACTGTCCAGCTCTCCTGACAGTTCTAGAACTGTTCTAAACCTGGACAGCAACTGTCATAAACTGTTCTAACCCTTGACACCTTTTAAACTGTCCTGCATGTAGCTTATGACAGATTAAGAACAGTTCCTTCTCCCTGACAGTTCTACTCCCGGACAGTCCTAGTCCCAGACAGTTCTAAATTACGTAGATCTATACAATCCATTTTATTTCTTCAATGGTGTTTGTCTTACTGCAAATAGAAATATATTATTTGTTTTTTATCATATTTTATTAAAGCTGTGCCACTTTCATATTTTGCATATTTCTAAAACTATCATGGTGTAGAACTGTTAGGGGGTAGAGCTGTCAGAGGGTAGAACTGTCAGAGGGTAGAGAAGTCAGGGCTTAGAACAGTTCCAGAATTGTCAGGGGTTAGAACAGTTTTAAATCTGTCATAGGACAGAACTGTCCAAAACCGTGTTGGGACTTTTGACATTCGAAAGCCCAAATAATTACAGGGGCTTGAATTTTGATCATTTATATCGACTTAAAAAAATCTCTAAAATTCAAGCCCCTGTGCAAATAGTAACTCGAAATAAACCGATATAATTTGTTACTACCGACTTGAAATATGCTTACGCATCATAACAAAATTGGCCGTTTTGAGACCACTTGCCCTCGGTACTGCTAAAATTCACAGTTTTGCCATGTTTAAAAAAGGAACATGATTTAACCCTAATTGCACTCTACATGTACATGTACAATTGTTTATAGAATTAAACACACGTAACAGTTATAGAAAATGTATATTTATATTTGTCTGTTTACCTATGTAAAATTAATAATGTATATACACACACAAAATAAAATCTGGTGCAAAACATTATGGCTGATTTTAAATGTGAGGTTCGTAATGCTATAGAAGAAGATTGTGAGTCTTTGATGAAGCTTATACAGGTAATGCTATTCTACACAGAGGTTAATTGCTACTCCTTTGCTACGAAATCGGGCTTTCCTACAAACTTCAGATGACCCCCTTTAACGGTCAAATGCAACGCTTTGCTTAAACATTGAAAGATCCAGTGCAAGTATTTCGAATTTCAAAATACTCAATACGCTTCAGATACTTACGAAGTCGTATTGGTCGACAGGTGGAGTTATCTGGCGTTCATGCTTGGGACTGGCTTTTGCGTTTAATTGTCAACGCAGGTAGTACATGTACTTGAACAACATATTTGCGGTACATATAGACGATCAACTTAACTAATACACAAATATTCAGAAGTTAGTGAGTTGGTGTTTTACGTCCTAGCAACGCTTTATAGGTTACTAGTATACCCGGTATAAGGCCGATGAACATATAGAGCATCCATGGTAAAATTATTATAACATGAAACGATGAAGATTAGACGTTTGGAGTGGGCCCACTAAAAAATCCAAGACTTTAAAAGAAAATAATGAGATGTGCAATAAATGTACGCGACAGAGCCAACAATCAAGCGGCAATTCAGAAAAACCACAATGGACAAGTCGCCTTTTACGGTATGCTGGGCTTTGCTGTGGGCCTATTCGCCACCTGTGTTCACAACAAAATGAACAGTCGCTATTACACAATGATATATATAGACTTAATAGTTCATGTGAATATCTGCTTTATATTCAAATTGTAGCCTGCTAAGATAAAAAAAATCTCAAAAATCAAAAACAAGCAATCGGAACGAAAAGAACTTACAGCTCATTGTTATTGGTTTTGTTGTAGGAATTGGCCATAAATCAGAAAGTTGAGCATAGACTTTTTATCGACATTGAAAGTAAGTAAAAATATGCACGAACAATAACCTGTTGCAAAGGCCGAAACTCGTTATACATGTATGAACAACAAACATAGCTCAGTTTTCTAGAATCAAAAAAATGAACTGATGGGCGTTCGAATGTCGAAAGTCCGAAACATTTAAGACAGCAGAAAGCAACACAATTAATATAATTCACGCCAAACGACGAAATCCACGTGTTACAATCAAACTGCAAATATTCAGCAAATATTTGCATATACATGCACGTGCAAACAATGTACATACATTGCATGTACATACAAATTCACCATGTAATATGACAGCAGGAAAGGTGGCTAGGGTCGGACATTATGGTTATTGTGTTTATGTATGTTACACATATTAGATTTAATGACTTAAGATCCAACCGCCCTGTGCGGGGCCCGGTCGGCGAATAGGCCCGCAGCAGAGCCTAGCTTGTCGTAAGAGGCGACTAAGGGTCCTTGGATTCTGACGTCGGGTCAGTGCTTATCCCACAGAGCAACCCTAGGTGGCTGAATAGGGTGGCCCTCGTCCACGGGGGTTGTCAGGTCTATAATACGGAAACCCTTACCGCCGACCATAGTGGGCCAACGTGTGTGGAGAGTGCCACGCTTCATACACGTAAAAGACCCCTTTGTGGACCGCCAAGTAGTGCACCACATAGGCTAAATTTTCTGCCCTTACCCACCTCTCTCCTTTTCCTGTAGTTCTTCAAAATTTACCGGTCCTTTGTTTCCCATCCCACCCCATGTTTCATTTATCATCATCATTTCGTGTTCATTTTATCATCTTTTTCATGTTCATCGCCTGTAAATAGCCTATATTATAGCGTTGCACAACTCACTCACTCACTTAAGATCCAACCCACACAGATCGAAGTCCTTTTGACTAGTGGTGGATCCAGGAGGGGGCCGGACCCCTTCGTACCTTAGAAAAATTGGTTGAATATATTTGAAAGCATTGAAGCATGCCCATAGTGCCCCCCTTTCCGAAATTATTTGCACAACTGCATGTGGCTGAATAGGGTGGCCCTCGTACAAGGAGGTTGTCAGGTCTATAATACGAAAACTCTGACCGCTGACCAAGTGGGCAAACGTGTGTGGAGAGTACCACGCTTCATGCCCGTAAAAGACTCCTTTGTAGTAGTAGTGCACCACATGGGCTAAATTTTCTGTCCCTACCCAAGTCTCCCCTTTTCCTGAGGTTCTTCAAAATTTACCGTTCCTTTGTTTCCTACCCCACCCCCATATTGCATTTATCATGATACTCTCATGTTCATTTTATCATCATTTTCATGTTCATCGCCTGTAAATAACCTATATAGCGTTGAACGGGTGTAAAACACCAACTCATTCACTCACTTACTCACGCATGTTGACCCTGTTCAGATGACATATATTCGAATGTATAGGCATATCTAAGGTATTTTGTACTGCATAGCAAATGAATGTCGATGATAACCGTTAAATAACAAAGCAATAACCTTTATGTCATTTTATTACGAAAATCCTTAAACAAAAAATGGCCTGCTTCTACCGAATAAACCTAAATGTCCGTTTGTTTTCACAGCTCTCAGGAATAATGGATTTGGTGACCGACCACTGTTTCGATGTTTAGTAGCAGAATATGAACAAGGTATCTTTTAATGTGAACTTTACAATGATTTTATTTTATGAAACGAATCTCGTGTATACCATGCAATTCCCAATTGACCGTTTTGTACAGAAACCTGACATCGGGGTCAGGCCGCTTATCTCATAAAGCGACTGGGATGTGTGCTCCTGGTGGTAGAATGGGACAGCCCTGTTATTATGAATGCCGGGGTCGTCAGGCTATAATGCGGAAAACCTGTCCGCTGACCAAGTGGACCAACGTGGAGAAGGCCACACTTCATGCCCGTAAAAGATCCCTTTGTGGACCGCCAGATAGTGCACCACATAGGCTAAATTTTCCGTCCTTACCCATCTCTCCCCTTTTCCAGTGGTCTTCAAAATTAAGCTCCTTTGTTTCCCATCCCACCCCATGTTTCTCTTTCAGTGTGTGTAGGTCCAATAAGGATTCATCATTGTATTTTCGACACATAAGCGTTAATTATGTGAAATCGGGTAAGGGTTGGCAATATCCCACATGGGTAATATTCTAACTAGTATGACCTCATTTCAGGTAAGTGTTCTTCGTTGTTGGTCCCAATAGGTAAGGGTTCCAGATTGTGTGAAGTTTTGGGGGAGAGATTTCGTTGCTTTCTGGGTACATTGGCCTATGGTGCGTTGAAGGTACATTGACCTGTCTTGTGAGTTGGTTCGCTTTCATTCTGGTTTGTGGTCGTACATTGGCCCTTTTTTGCATAACATGCATGGGTCTGTGTTATGGGTGCTGTTTTCTGGGTCGGTCTACACAATTCAATTTGTTGTTGCAATTAGTTCTTGTCCTGATTATGACTGAAATATTGTTGACTGGACATAAAACAAACAACAAACAAAAACAGACAAAAGCATGCAAAATAACATTTTGATTTTCCTACTGCTTTTAACAGTAAATTGTACTAGAAAAAGTGTGTATTGTCTTATAAAAGGTCAATAATAAAGGCTAACGGATCAATGATTTATCTTTCAATTAATCTCATCTTTTTACAATATTGTACATTTATCATTATTTTCTTTTACATATTTCAGGGTTGATTGGTTTTGTGCTGTACAACTTTATGTTTTCAGCTTGGTATGGAAGGACTGCATTTATGGAAGATTTCTATGTCAAAGAGGAATACAGAAAACTTGGTATAGGAACACGTCTTTTAAAATCAGCCATACAGGTTTGGTTAATATTTAAGCAATGAAATTGTTTTATTCTTGTAAAAGTTTGGTGAATCCGCAGTAACAATAACAGAGACAATGTTATCTTGAATCTAACAAAAAAAAAACAAACAAAAAAACAAATATGTTACCATCAGAAACTAAAACCAAACGGGACGACGTACAGAAACTGCATGGAATGACAGAATAAAACGGACAAAACCATATCACATCAAATACATGTTTACAGTTACAAAAAGATTACACCGATATGGAATACAAATACTAGAAAATAATGAGATGTGGAATAAGTGTACGCGACACAACCCACAGTTAAACGGCAATTTAGAAAAACCACAATGAACTAGTAACGCATCAGTGCTTTGGATGGATAAGATTTTTCAAGTTGAAAGTGATAGGATAGGTAACCAACATATGAATTCATTCTTGTTGCAGAAATTATATTTGGAAACATTTGCCAGTGACATATTTTAGCGTTCTTTATCTGTTTTTACTGTACACGATTTTATGTACCTAATATTTGAAGTTATCATAAAACTAAATGAATACGCCTTTGCTTTTCTGTCTAATATCTTATTTTTAGGATTCGGTGGAGTCTGGGTGCAACATGATGCAGTGGTTGGTTTTTAAGTGGAACAATGAAGCTGTGAATTATTATAAAAAGCTGGGTGCTATTAATTTGACTGAAAATGAAAATATTCACGTTATGAGATTTCTTGAGGATGCATTGTTAAAGTTGTCTGATAAATAATTTCTTTAAAATTGGTAGGGATTTAAAGGGTCAAAATTAGTTAAAAAACAAAGAAGAAAAATTCAAGTTTATACTGTATATTTTTTATGGATGAGTGAATTGATAATACACATTTAATTAATTACATGACTTTAATTATTTGCTTAATTACGTACTTCATATTTAAGGAAACCTGATAACCATTAACCAAAATTTCTGAATTTCGGATCAGTATTTGAGGAAAGTAATTACCTCGACGAAAAAGATATTTCCCAAACTGCACAATTATGTTTTCTTATTGCAATGAAAGGGGTATATCTGCCTTGTTTTGTCTTTACTTGCATTGACCTGATGTTTTATTCAGTACATTAATTTACTCTTAACAGTACAAAGTATTAAATTTATCACGAGTATCAAACTTTTTCAAGGAGACAGACGTCTCATCAGAAGCATTTGAATCAAAATAATTGAAAGGTCGATAACCAAAAGTATGGAAAAATTTTATATTTCACACTATATATACTTCCATTCCTCGTAAACAACTTACATTGTAAATCATGGTTAGCGCAGCTGATAAAACCTAGTTGTTTAAAAAAATCTAAAGACAGATATCTGGCAGTCGACTATACAAAAAAAAAAATTGTCAGAAATGAGTCTTAAAAAAAGATCAAATTATCAACATGCTGTAATTTTTTATAGACAGCATATATAGTGGATGTGTTTCTTAACGCATGTATTTTGCACATATGATTGCTGATTTTTAGCTTCATTCTTATGAAGCAGACGTCTTACAATCAGTTTTAGACAAAAATGTATTAGACTAGCTCTATCTTTTATCTTCACATCTGTTAAACAAGGACATGACAAAATAAAAAGCAAACAACATATAAAACATGGAAACGCAAAAACCACTGAATATAAATAAACAACGCAATATCTAGTTGCAATGAGAGTGAACTCAGGTGCTCCGGAAGAGTAAGCGGAGTAAACGGTTCTGGTCGGCTATAGCACACCCGTCGCGCTGCCAATTTTTAATTCAGTGTGTTTCTAGGCTTGTAGAAACTTGAGATAAAGGACAGCACAGAATCTACGAAGTCTGCCTCTTATTTAGATCTACATATCGAAACAGAAACTTAAGGACAACTTTCAACAAAGTTCAATGACAAACGTGATGACTTCAATGTTCTAATCGTAAACTCTCCCTTCCATGTACTAGTATGTCGCAACATTCCGTGCTTTCTTAACAGACTCTCGGCATTCCACTGGACGCTTGCATATATTTTGCACATATGATTGCTGATTTTTAGCTTCATTCTTATGAAGCAGACGTCTTACAATCAGTTTTAGACAAAAATGTATTATACTAGCTCTATCTTTTATCTTCACATCTGTTAAACAAGGACATGACAAAATAAAAGGCAAACAACATATAAAACATGGAAACGCATGTTTCCAAACGTATGTTGCCAAAACATTGTCCATCTTACATGACAAATATGTTGTTGTACCAGCAGACAAAGCACCAAATAACATCATTTTTGTGTGCAAGAGACACTATATTAGCTGTTTGACAGCTGAATTGGGGGTTGGTTGTACCAGCAACAGCACCACATACAAGGCTACAACACTGTCTAAGGAAGAAATCATTGACAATCACAAATCTGTCATTTCCTCCTTCGGCCTTTCTGTTGGTGGCAGTAATGATGACATTCCATCCCTGTATTGGATTCCCAAATTACATAAAAATCCATACAAACAGTGCTTTATTGCAGGGTCATCCAAATGTACAACTAAACCTCTTTCAGTTTTGTTGACTTCAATACTTACGGTAGTAAAATCCGGCCTCCAGAAATATTACGATTGTTGTTATTCTAGAAATGGTGTCAAATGTGGATCCTGAAGAATTCGAAAGAACTCATGGAGATTCTTAACTCTAAATCAGTTTCATCTTGTAACAGCATCAAAACATTCGATTTCTCCACGCTTTACACTTCTATTCCACATGAACAATTGAAATCACGATTGGCACAGCTGATTAAACGCAGCTTTTTCAAAAAGAATGGAAAACGCAGGTACAAATTTCTTGTAGTCGATTATACCAAGACTTAGTTTGTCATCAATGAGTCTAAGAAAAAGAACAAATTTACAGAAGACCAAATAATCGACATGCTCAACTTTCTTATTGACAACATATTTGTTCAGTTTGGTGGACGTGTTTTTCAGCAAACAATAGGGATTCCAATTGGCACTAATTGTGCACCTTTGCTTGCTGATTTGTTTCTTCATTCATATGAAGCAGACTTCTTGCAATCTCTTCTAGACAAAAAAGACCGTAGACTAGCTCTCTCTTTCAACCTCACGTTCCGTTATATTGATGATGTCCTTTCACTAAACAATTCTCGATTTGGTGACGTTCTCCATCTCATATATCCACAGGAGCTTGAGATAAAGGACACAACGGATTCTAGGAAGTCTGCTTTATATTTAGATCTACATCTCGAAATTGATCCTCAAGGAAGACTTTCAACAAGGCTCTATGACAAACGTGATGACTTCAACTTTCCAATCGTCAACTTCCCCTTCTTGTGTAGCAACATTCCATCCGCTCCAGTTTATGGAGTTTACGTATCTCAATTGATTCGTTACTCCAGAGCGTGCGGGACTTACATCGATTTCCTTAGCAGAGCGACACGTCTGACACAAAAATTGCTCACACAGGGTTATGTTGCTCCTCGATTGCTGTCTTCACTCAAGAAATTTTACTGAAGACACCATGCACTTGTAGACAAATATGGGATTTCTATCTCTCAGATGAGTGCAGATGTTGGTTTGTCATAGGGTGTTGATTTGTCTTCCTTTACCGGATTTGACACGCTGAATGGACTATTGGCAACGCGACGGGTGTGCTATAGCAAGCAAGAACTGCTTACTCTTCCGGAGCACCTGAGTTCACTCTTGTTTCGACTGAAGTTCGCGTTGTTGATTGATATTCAGTTGTTTTGTGTTTCCATGTTTTACATGTTGTCTGTGTTTGTCCTGTTCTTGTTGGTGTTTACTGGTTTTGTCTCTGCTCTTTCGGACTTTTGACATTCGGATACCCCATTGGTACCTCTGCTTCTTTAATTTCTAGCCAATGGAGTATACATATCAGAAATGATTGGTTATTCCAGAGTTGTTTTTGACTCATCATGATTTTCTTGATAAGGTTTATATTACTTTTAAAAGATGTCTTTACATATTTTACGGAGGACATCATTAACTCTTATACAAAATGGGATTTTCTACCCCACAAATGAGAACAGGTTGTGGTTTGTCATGGAATTTTGCTTTACTGGATTTGATGCACTGAACTGTCAGATAGCAACAAAACATGTGTACTGCAGCAAACAGGAACTGCTTACACTTTTGGAGTATTGGAGTTCAATCTGATTGCTTATAAGTTGTTTTCATACGTATTGATGTTGTCTGTTTCAGGGGACTGTTATCGTTTGTGATTTACTGATTTCGTTTTGACCCTCTTAGACTTTGGACATGCAATTCCCGATTGATACCGTACTTCTTCTTTATAAGACTAGCATTTAAAAGCCATACAACATCAGAACTATAAACATTTAGCTACCCTATTCAAGTGTAGGAAATTGGGATTTACCTTTTTAAACAGTTGTTTCCTCTGAGTAGCTAGTTAGTTTGTTTAGTCCTAAGCAGCGTGATTTCGGCTATTTTCGGTAATACAATGAACAAGAAATGATGAAGAATAGAGGGGCTAAGGTAGACACAAAGCCAATCGGATAGGAGAGTAATTACTTACTGCCACTGAAAAAAAAAGAGTAATGGGAAAGGACAGGAAATTTAGTCTCTTGCATGGGAAATCTACGGGTCCTACTCTTACCGAGACCTGCAGTAGGGTTCTTTAATGTGCAGCTCACCATTTTAGTTTGTGGTCAGATAAACTGCATTAAAGCCTGACAACCCTGGTATTCTTTATAACAGGTTTGTCCCATTCAACCACCTGGGGCACAGATCTCACAGGTTAAGTATCAAAACCATAGGAATTGAACGACTGTGCAACACGCATCTTAATCTTTCATTTACCAAGTAAATCCATATATATCACATATATATGGACCAATGCAGATTTCTGGTAAAATAGATTGGACTTTGCAATTCAGATCTCTAGTTTTATCAATATCATCAGTACGCTACGATTTATTGCAGTATAAATAGTGAATATGACTTCTATTTTAAAGGAAAAAAACATTGTTAATCTGTAGCGTCATACTAATGGAAACAACAGCAGATTGTTAATACAAATGTAATCAGTAAAGCACAGCTTCCTGTATGCTTATTTGCATCTGCCTGTAAATGTTAAGGTTGAAATGTACATATTTTAGAGACCTGTAGAAATATGGGATGTCAGACATTGCATTTAAAAGAGGAAATGGACGTTGTGGCTTAAATTATATTCTATCCATTGATGTACTGGTGCAATTGGTGATGGAGTTAGTAAGTTGGTGTTATACGCCCTAACAACATTATTAAGGTTATTTTAGGACAATTGCTTATTGAACAAGAAATGATCATGAAATAAGTAACAGGTTTGGAGTGGGAAACAATGAAACAATCACTCTTAAGACAACTTAAAAGATTGGTGGGTGTATGCGGTACATTCATGGTAATCTACTAAGCATCCTTTATATTTTGTAAAATTTAGTGGTCAAGCTTATGACAGAAGCCCACCCGATTCAGCAACCTACGGTTAAAATGTTTATCACTTTGTGGGACGAACACTGACCGGTCGTTAGACCCTCGAGATCATCCAAGTCTCCTCTCACAAGCTGAAGATGCTTAAACAAAGGTTCATGTAGCCAAACCACAAGAACTGGTTTTATCATTTTTAATATTATGCAAGATGAATGGTACCTTTTATTATAATTTTTTAAAAGAAAAACATATAATTTTGATTTAAATTGTAAATATAATCCGTTCTAATGATATTTTCCTTTTCTCTCTGTTCAATGTCATCAAATATTGCTACTTCGATGTATAAAATCAAGTTAAATTTGATAATTGTATTATTTGGTTAGCAATTGTACTTTTCAAAAAGTAATCATATGAAGTCAATGCACAAGAGAAAAAAGCTTGAGAACATAATTGTTAATATTTATTTTGAGGCAATTTGATGAAACTGAGTGCAATTCAAACCATTGTCAACGCTAAATTTGATTACATCAATCTTGAATCAATCCTATCGAGTGACAAAAAACTAATTGTACTAGGTTGCACTTTTATACTAAAGAACTGCAAGGAAGTTTGAAATGCAAACGCTTTCTAAAAGATTGCCCATTTTCAACTTGGGGCAAACGACAATTTACGGAATCTATCCTCGATTAACGTCATTAAAGCTTGGTTTCAAATTCTTGATAAGAAATATTACTCTATTTGTTATTGTACTGTTTTAAAAACTTTAAATACTACAAAAAAAGAATGAAATGTCATGTGCAAGAAAAGGAAACAACTTTTGGAAAATTAGATGAAAAAGGTTAGCTACATGAGAGTGTGATAAACATTTGAAAAACTATACTACGGATCATTTTAGGCATAAGTAAACTAAAAAATGCTTCACATTCATAAATTGAGATAACAATGAAAGCCCATTATCAAAATCATATAGTGCAATTAAGCGTGTAAATTTGTTGTGTGATATTTTTGTAACCAATATGGTGAAGAGTTAAATATCTCGACAAAAAATCTTTTTATAGGAAGCTTAAAAGTGTACCAACAACTTGTGGTGTTACTTGCCACGTAGATTTACAAGGATCATGTACACGTACGTGTATACGTGTGAAATAGTTACGACAGGGAACCTACATGAATTGTGCTTTTCATGGTGATACTTTAACATAACAAGAAGGGATATGGTTAAAACCATACCCATTGGTACTCGAGTTACATATATGTCACAGTTAGGCTCCTGAAACATGCATAATGCATTTAGCATCATAGGAATACCTACCAAACTAGAATGAAAGATAAGGTTGAAGGGATTCATTCATTGTTATAAACATTATTTGAAAAAAACGTACCAATATGTTTTATGGCTCTTTCTAGTTATAAAACAGTATGGGAATTGAATGATTCTTTTGTAGGTTGTCATTCGTCTGGAAGAACAGGTTACAGTTAATTTCAAAGCATACGATTGCTTAGTATCTTTAGGTGCACATACTACTGGTTTTTGGCATTGCAAACTGACAAAATGTTGATAGGACAGGCCACCCAGCTAAGCTCAAAAGGGTCTTGAAAGCCTTAAATAATTTTTGACGTTTGACTTCCTACGACTCTGTGGATCTGAAAAAGTCCAAATGACAAAAATCCCAGAAAGACCTAATATTATCTGGACTAAAAATAATCCTCGTTCAACGAGTCTTTGCTAAACTGTTAACTTCAATTATAAAGGTAGGTACATATGTGCAGCCCAAAAGGGTCTACTTTAAAAGGTTGGAAATTTCAATGTTGTGTATATGATAAGGTACACTCTCACAAATGTCATATATCAATAGAAAAAGAGTGACTGAGCATCCACATTTTGCCTCCTTCTAACCTTAACTACATGTACGTGCATTTGATAACTTTTACCATTCAAACTTTGATTTTAATAGAAAATCTATTATACATGTAAAGTTGAAGCATATTCTGTGTAATTTCAAATGCATTTAAAATATATGAATGTGTGGGTATAAAACGTCTGGACCGCACATCTGTACCCTAAAATACTTGGAGTTACCCCCCCCCCCAAAAACGTGGTCTGTAGTGTAGGGTATTCCGGACAACAGAAATTTTTAGTAGTTAAATTGTCTCATTGAGCCTCAAGTCAAAGTATTACTGATGTCTCTTACACAGGTTGTGAACATGCACATGGAACGAAGAACGTTTCGATCCAGCCATCTTGTTTTCAGAAAATAATTTCACGAGTTCAATGTCGTATTCATAATTTTAAAACAATTACACGTGAAATTATATCATTAAGATCGCAAAATGTTTGCATGGCTTATAAATACATAAGTAGAGAGTTGATAAAACGATGAAAAAATTAACATATCTTGAAAAGTTCAATTTGTTTGTGTATATTTAATATGCTGCTGAGATAAAAAATAGTTCGCCCGGTAATATAAGAAATTTAACTGCAGTAACGCGATAATGCACCGGATGGTGACTTTTCTGTATTTTTTTTTTAAATTGATCATTGATAAAATTTCACACAGACTCTAATTTATATAAACTGGCATTAAAATCAATCCTCATTACGAACTATTTTACATCCTATTATGCAAGATACGAATCGTGATGCAATCGACAACAGGGTGAATCTAAGTATACCTCTTGAATAGATATTCCAGAATAGGTCTCTCGTATGAAGAGTTACTTATGATTATAAAATATATCATGCAAGACGGACTGGGTTCTTTCATTTTCGGTCGTTACATCGCTAAAATAGAATATAAAATCAAATACTAGAATAATATGATGGAATACCCAACGAAAACAGAGAATAATACATGTTAGCTACAAAATGTAGGGATAGAAAACCGCGTTTGGAACAGTATATGACCCTCCAAACCAGCTTCAAAAGTCTCATAAACTTAGAGAAAGAGTAAAATTACTGCATATAGGTTAAATATGGGGTGCGATTTTATTTCCGTCAAAGATGTACTTTGCTTTACTTTTTTGGTAAATTTCCTGGTTACTCACCACGAAGTCAACAGCGTACATTCGTATACTCGTGTGATTTAGTCCATAATTTCATCTTTAATCTTAATATCTAGAATCGACACTCTTGTGGTGACGAACGCATCAAAGCTTTAAAATTATCTAATATTTAGATTTCAAAATTGTCGAAATCCCTAAGTTTCTTCCTACCCAAGACATTGGTTGATCTTAGTCATAATTTGGTATTTTAGTTCGGCAGTTTTTTGGTTTAATGTACAATGCTCTTCATATTTTTTTATTATTTGGCTTTTTCAATATTTTTTGGTATGGTGCCTCTGGTGAGTCTTGAATAGACGAAAGTCACGTCAGGCGTGGCAAAATTAATTGTCTGGAACTTTGTTGTATTTTTTTTTTACTTTGATTGATATTTTGTTTTCCTTTTGTTAAGATGACAGATTTGATCACGTTATGAAAATAATAGATACTATATGTTTGTTTAAAAAATGTTAATATATATGGTTCTTGCACTTTTTTTTGCCATCATTAAATTTGCAGTTTATTAACAAATAAATATCAAATACAACGATAAAAGGGCTGTAGGAAATGAATTTTGTCAATTCTTTAAGGTCACTTCCGTAAAACGATAGATAAAGAATTGAATAATGGTTATCAACTTACAAATGTACTTCGTTTTTTCATACATTATGTTACTGGGAAGAACTGATACACTTCGCAATCACTAAAGCAAAGTGAATTTAGATTTTTTGAAGATTGACTATAAGAAATATTATCATAGTTTATACCTAAAATATAAGTTATGCATTACAATGCTTTATGGATTTAAGAAATGGAAGCTTTTATTAATCATAATAAATCTCAAAGCAAATACAAAATACAAATCACGTGCATCAATAATGCACTTTATTTGGTTAATGCCGGGGTCGAATGACATCGAGTTACTGCTCAACAAACGTAAGTTTGGAACCCTAGGTGGCTGAATAGGTGGCCCTCGTCCGCGGGAGTTGTTGGGCCTATAATACGGAAACTGTGACCGCTGGCCATAGTGGGCCAACGTGTGTTGAGAGTGGCGCACTTTATGCACGTAAAAAATCACCTTGTCGACCACCAAGTATTGCACCATATAGGCTAAATTTCCCGCCCCCTATCCACCTCACCCCTTTTCCTGTGGTCTTTAAAATTAGTATCCCTTATTTCAAACCAAACTCTACATTTTTTTTTTTTTGGGGGGGGGGGGGGTCCAAAATACACAATTTCAAATCTATGGCCTAATGAAGAGATCTTGGATCTCGAAATGTTGCCAAAATTTCATATTTATACCCGACGCTTGAAAAGTGGGGGGTATATAGTGATAGGGGTGTCCGTCCGTCCTTCCGTTACACTTCAGGGTACCCATCTCTTTGTGACATAATGTAGATGTGCACCTACTTTCTTAAAATTTGATCAGCCTGATTTTTGTGGTTTCCCATAGCAAAACATGGACTTAGCCATTCGACTACATGGGGGGTACCCATCTTTTATCCGCAACTCCTCCTTAACCCCTTGATGGATTTTCATGAAACCTTAACACAATCTTTGTGACATAATGTTGATCTACACCTCCTATTTTAAAAATTTGTTCAGAATGATTTTTGGGGGGTTCCCATAGCAAAACATGGACTTGGCCATTTGAGAACAAGGGTTACCCATCTCTTATCTGCAACTCCTCCTAAACCCCTTGATGGATTTTCATGAACCTTTCACACAATCTTTGTGACATAATGTAGATGTGCACCACCTATTTTAAAATTTTATCTGATTAATTTTTTGGGGGTGCGGGGGGGGGGTATTTATTTGTGAGCTGCTGCTCACAGTTTTTCTAGTTTATTTTAATTTATAACACAATAGTGTGTTTTATTTAATCACTAGACATATATCTCGATCGTTCTCTAGAATTACTATTGTAAAAGAACAATGTCGGCGGGGTCATATATTGGCATTATTTTGTCTGTGTTTTATTATAATTCTTCGAATGTCCATCATGGCATGTATGCCATTTAAAAGATCGTGATATATTTGTAATAGCCCCCTGTGGGTCCATAATTGGTAAATAAAATATCTTTCTCCATCTCATATATTTACAGAAACTTGAGATAAAGGACACAACGGATTCTAGGAAGTCTGCTTCATATTTAGATCTTCATCTCGAAATTGCCTCTCAAGGAAGACTTTCAACATATATTTATGACAAACGTGATGACTTCAACTTTTCAATCTTCAACTTTCCCTTTTTTGTGTAGCAACATTCCGTCCGATCCTGCTTATGGAATCTTCGTATCACAGTTGATTTGTTACTTCAGAGCTTGCTGGAATTACATCGATTTCCTTTGCAGAGCGTCAAGTTTGACACAGAAATTGCTGACACAGGGTTATGTTGTTCCACGGTTGTTGTCGTCACTCAAGAAATTTTACGGTAAACACCGTGCATGGGATTTCTATCTCAGTCTCAAATTAGTGCAGATGTTGGTTTGTCGTAGAAATTTGTTTTGTCTTCCTTTACTGGTATAGACACACTGAATTCGAAATTAGCGACACGACGGGTGTGCTATAGCAGGCAGTAACCGCTTACTCTTCAGGGGCACCTGAGTTCACTCTTGTAATGACTTGAGTTCGCGTTGTTGATTTCCGTTAGGTTGATTTTATGTTTTGTGTTTCTTCGTTCCGTTTTTGTTCGTGTTTACCAGTTTTGACACTTGAATGCCCCTTTGGTGCCTCTTTAATTTGCTTCTTTCTTATCTTAGCTCATAACCTATATGGTTTGCAAGGGCTCACTCACGTCAGGCTTTACTGCATAAAACCAGACCGTTAACCATATGTTGGTGTGTCGTGTCACTTTCCTAACCATCCTCTCTTTTTCAATCTGCAGTCAAACTCTCATCCTCGATTGCATGACCTTATATGTCCTCATTTTCTCCACTTCATCAGTAGTTATAAATTGGGAATACGAGGACAGCAAGCGGTGCATGAAAGTGGGAGGAGCTTAAAAAGTTGGGAATACGAGGACAATCAAAGGAAAGCCGACAGTGGGTGGAGCTTAAAGACTGGGAAAACGAGGTCATGAAAGGGAGGCCGATGTGAGTGGCAGGAAATCAAAGACAGTGGGCAGTGCGATCTAGTGGGAAGACGAGGACATGAAAGGGAAGCGAAGTGAGTGGGCGGAGAGTTTGAGGATACAGACAGGTCTTAATGGATAAATAGATCAAAGGAAGAGATATATAGGTATAGTCACGACGTTAAACTCCCCAGTCAGTGTAGATAGCCAAAGGTCAAAATGTAACCTTTCGTGTTATAATCTAATTAATGATATGCATATAATAATTTAAAAAGAGATGAAGCGAAGATTGTAGATAGCCAAAGGCTAAAATTGAACATGATATGTTGTAGATCTAATTAAGGATATGCATAATAATTGATTTTAAAAGAGAAAACCATGACAACGGAAGGGAGAACCAGGACATGTCTGTCAGAGCGGTGTTGAATACATGAAATTGATCAAGCAAAGATTGTAGATAGTTAAAGGCAAAAATCAAAATTTCATGTTACGAAAACAACAGAAATTTAATAATTATTCTTATTAGACTATAATTATATATATATAATCATTGATTTTATAAATACATGTAGTGTGTACTTAAACCGTTATGCTACATATAAATTTGTTGTATGTGGATATTATTGTTTTTAACATATAACACAGCAATCAAATTGCATGACTTTTAATAATAGCACGACCCCAATCCTCATATAATTTACAAAAATGAACCATAAAGAAATGAGTTAAGTGCAAATGAAACAATTCCATAAACATAGTAATAATTATTATAGATTAAATTAATGAAAATATCAGAACCGAAACAGGAAATTATACAAACTGTTGCAAAGCTTGTACAATAAGGCTCATTCGAAATCATATTTTGGCATTTCTTTGTTTGTTGGTATTATAATCTATATATGATCATGGTTTCTATTACTCTGAAACTCATAATGCGATGGATGTATTCAGTCCCAATTGTAAGCAGAGTTGGAGATAACGGTAATGAATGATGTAGTTTTTCTTCAATCGTAAATTTGGTATAGTTTCTTTGTTTTCACTCTCTTCGGTATTGATATATCATTGGTTTCCATGTTTCTTTTTGCATTCACTGTCACATAAAAATCCTGAATATAGGTTGTTCTAAGTAACAATGGTTTGAAACGCAAATGATGGTGTTGCAATTTGTTTTTATAACTTCGATTACTTACAAGCTCAGATCATTTTTGATATGTATAGTACTTGAAAAAGACAATATCGTTAAAGAAGCAAAGGAGTGCCATGCTTTATGCACGTAAAAGACCCATTTTTGGACCGCCAAGTAGTGCACCAAAGAGACTAAATTTCCTCCCCTATTACCTCTGCTCTTTTCCTGTGGTCTTTGAAATTGCTGTTGCTTCATTCCACTCACCCCCATTTCATTTATTATCGTCATTTCATGTTAATTCATTTTATCATCTTTTTCATGTTCAATGTCTTTAAATAACCTATTAGCGTTGCAAGGGCGTAAATCACCAACTCACTCACTCACTCACTAAAGAAGCAAAGAAGCACCAATGGGGCATTCTAGAGTCAAAAGTCCAAATGAACAACGACAAAACTGGAAAACACGAGCAAGATCAACAACATAAAAATCACAAAATAAACTGAACAGAAATAAACAACGCGAACTCAATTCGTTGCAAGAGTGAACTCAGATGCTCCCTCCGGAAGAGAAAGCGGTTGCTGCCTGCTATGGCGCATCGGGCGCATTGCTAATTTCCAATTTAGTGTGTCAAATCCGGTTTAGGGAAACCAAACAAAACTCTGTGACAAACCAACAGCTGCTTTGTCTACGAGTGCACGGTGTCTATAGTACATTGTATTTTGTAGTGAAGAAAGCAGCCGTGGAGCAACATCACCTTGGTTTAGCATTTTATGTGTCAAACATTTGAAATCAAGTTCATTGACATTGCGAATAATGAGGTTAACAAAATTAAGCACAGCTATAAAATCGTTCTCAGTCTTTAATATTAATTTTGATATACAATGTTTCCCATATTATAAGCAAAAGATGAAAAGTACAGACATGACGGAATGATTAAAAATAAATCTTAAAATAAAAATAGGATAAAAATAAAAAAAAGGTATACCTTTGAGATCATTGGACTTAGACTTTTTAAAATTTTTACATATGGTTTTCAATGAGAAGTTAAACTTCGTACACGAAAGCGCAACTCCTAAATTGCTAGATGTATTTTACATGAAGGGAGTACAAACATGAAAATATTCGTTGCTGTCGGATATCTAGTTAGTTTCCAACATGAGAGAACATTTTGTATATCAATATGCGTTTCTAGACACTTAACTCTAGCTGTATCCAAAAAGAGGACATTCAGAAATGTTTCATGATATCATGGATATCATTTTTTTTCCACCATACCACTGTATCACTTATGTTTATGTTTCATGACTGCCAAGGATAAAAATGAAAGATTTTTATGAATTGAATGCGTGAAAAAAGTATGTGATATTTACAGTAGCATCATTCGTATAAGAATCAGGCAGTTAGGCATTTGCAGTTTATGAAGTTTACATAGTCCAACCTCTACCCCAGCTAAGTCTACGAATCTCAACTGCTTCGTTATACCAGAAGGGACAAACAACTCTTGATAGAGTGTTATGTTTGACTCTAAAAGCTATATAACTCCCCAGTTATATTCTAAGCTAAATAAATATTATTGAAGACATCATGCGCTCATCGACAAAAATGGTATTTCTTCTGTAAATACCAATGTTGGTTTATCATAGGGTTTTCTATTGTGCTCATTTTCTGGATATAACACGCTAACTTGTTCGTTAGTAAGGCAACGGATGTTTTGCATGCAATAACCTTCCGAGGCACACGAGTTTAGTCTCGAAACTTAACATTTTATTTGAGGCCGCCTTGTCAATTGCTTATTAGTGTTTTCGGTGTGGTTTTTGAAGTTTACTACTATTTCGTGCTATCCTGATTTGATCTTAATGATTTTGGCCATTAAATTGAAAGATTAATTTTCATCTGACTATTAATTTAACGGCTTTACATGTAAAAAAAACCTTTTTAATTACGAAATAGAAAATCATTATTCTCTCATTCTTGTGACTGCATGGTTGTTGTACTGAGATGATTGTTATGTCTCACAACCTTTTTATGTTTTGTTTTATCGATGGACCGTAGAATCGCAATGGAACAGAAAAGTGTATGGTGTTATAAAACCTTGGTAAACCCATTCTTTCTTTTGACATGCCTATTTCAAGTCAGAGTTATTGTGATCTTTAAATTATCCGGTATGATGCTCTTGTTTTTCCCTTGGACATTCGAGATTGATCCTCAAAGTAAGGTTGTCTTGTTACTACCTTTAGTTATGTAACTCGATGGTAACATGTCCCTGTAGAATACCTCCTTCTATAAGCAATGGGTCATGAGGTTGAAGTGATGTATATAAATTATACCAGAACCCGTCTGCAAATGTGTATGTAGTTTAACATTAGTTTGTAAATAAAATACAAAAAACCTGAATATAAATGTGACTTGGAACATACTAACGAACGATCAACAGGTCTTTCATAGGCGGGCATAATAGGAAGATATCATATCAAAGTGAGGAAAGCATATATTAAGGACACACAATTTGATGTTTGGTTTATCTTAAAGCATAACACATGTATTAGTAGTTGATGGTTTGAATATACTGTTCATAAAAAATGAAATGTTCATAGGATACTTGTCATCGCTTAAATCTTAGTATATGAAGAGACAAATACATGTACTCTAAATTCTAAAATTATGATAACTGAGATCACGACTTATTTACAAGTACATGTACTCAAAATTGTTAAATTCAATATTGCTTAAAGTATATTATCATAACCTTTCATGTGAAAGGTATTAGGTTCAAATCTAAGGCATGCATTGCATAGTGTCTTTTATGATGTCCTTTTAGCGTATCAGTACAAAATGTATGTTATTGGATTGCAGCCTACAGTGTCACCTTTTCTTTAACAAGTCATAGAACCTTTTAAGTTCTTGAAAATGAAGTATTTGTTTCTGCAAAACACCGACAGAAAAATGTACGAATCATATAACAAACGGTAACTTAACAGTAATATTTATCATAAAATATATGTATTCTCCAAAACTCCAATCAAGGTACGAGATAAGCAAAATTTATAGAAAATACAATATAATATAGAATACACAATAACCATTTTGTTTAAATATGCAGATGGTACAAAGTTCGTATAAAATGCTAGATAACAGTGTAACATTTTGGTAAAATAGACAACATATAGATTAATAGAGTATAAAAGTGGAAGTCTACCCTGGAGTTAATTACTTTTGGTTAATGATACTGATAAATTTACATAAATTGTATAGATCGGATGGACGTTGGCTGTTCATCTATTCCCTGAACTTCATAGTGTTTTAACTTATGTTTTTATGTACCATTTGCGTTCTTCTCTAAGCTATGCACATGTTAGAAAGTAGTGATACTTATTTCTTGAGATTGACATAAGTACATTTTTTGTTTTCTCTAGAAATATTTTGCCATATAGCACGTTCTATAGATAATCGGTGGTTCATAGTCCTGAATCTACAGAGTGTAATATAATTTTGTCATTCAGAATATTAAAGTTGTTTTATGTAAAAAATATTCAAGTCGTTTATAACTTTTATGTGCAACTTTCAAACCGATGATTTATTTTACATTTGTTCCTTTATAGAAAAAAAAACATGGTCGGATTTAAAAACATTTTTTTCGTCATTTTCGTCATAAAGAATGGTTCTGTTCTTGTACAAATTGTTGGCTTTGACTAATAATGGTGTGTATCGCTGATTTGATTATTGATTAAATTGTAACAATGTCCGATTAGAAGGTGGATTTGAATTATCACAATAATATATCTGTTCATATTTTAAGGTTCATCTGTACCTTTCTTTAAAACATGGCGTTATTTTTAATCTATTTTCAGTATATGCACACCCAAAACTGCACATGAAATTGAAATATAAAGTGTAGCTGGACCTAGATATTAAAATTTTTTACCTTTTCTCTATGAATTCTTCCCGAAAAAATCCTTTATTTTAGAGATCTCTTTTTTCTCCGCTTTTAAAAACACCCGATTTAAGGCTAATATCACTTTCACCCTTTCTTGTGGCCTCAAATTTCATGAAATTTTCAAGGGGTTTAACTAAAAGCGTTCACCTCGTTCATGTAAGAGGCACAATAGGGATAATTTGTCCTTTTTCAATTTAAGATCTGAACAGGAAAAAAAAGAGATCTTTATTTTAAGGAACTTAAAATAACAAATTGATAGAAATTGAATCTGAAATTACCTTATCTAGGTCCAGCTATGCTTTATTTTATTATTTTATTTGTAGTTTTTGTTCTGCATATACTAAAAAATAGGTAGAAAATTTCGCTATTTTTAACGAAAGGTACAGATGAACCTTAACATATCTTTAGGCGACATTCTAACAACCTTTCTCGTCTTTTTGACAATACATTACATCGTCTTTAAACGCGAAAACTGAAAGTTGTCTTTTTATCTTCTGCATCCCTTTTAATATTTATCTTGTCCTTCTATGTTTGACTTTTTCGAATGTTTGAAGAATTTTTCAATAATTGGTCATATCTCTCTTTTGGAATCAGAACCATGTCTCGACTCATGATTAGTTAGACTTAGTTGAACTTGTTTCTTAGTTCTACGTTTACTCGATACTTTCCTTAGATTTTTTCATGTCTCCTTAGTTTACCTATCTCGGAATTTGGAAACTGAATGATATTTAAAATGATTTCCACCACAAAGCTCGCAATCGGTTGCTTCATGGTCGAATGAAGCAGTATAGATTTTCATTGTTCGAGTTCGATAAAAATCTCCAAAAATCATTCAGTTCCGACCAAATTAATTAAGGGGTTGGAAAATAATTTGCGATTCCGATGGAAAGCTACGAGTTCACAATCTTTACAGATCTTTGCTATGACTGCTAACGTCATCATTTAAATAAATGCTGAAATAACAAGAATCGAACATTTTTTTGTGTCACAAAACTCATTCATAACACTATCACTTGGTTATTCCTGATGAAAGTTTTGAAAATTTTGTTCTTGCCATTTATGATAACAATACATAATTTGCATTTTTTATTTTCATAACTTTTTGTTAAAACTTTTAATGAATGAATTATATTTTTTTCTTTTTAAACTTTTGTTTTTTTTTTAATTATCTTTATATTTTTTTTCAAACTTTTTGTTTCTGTTTTAATTTAATTAATTTTTATTTAATTTTTTTTAATTTTTGGATTTTTGTTTCTCGTTTTTTTCTTTCTAGTTTATTTTTTTTTGATTTGTTTCTATTTTTTTTTATTTCTATTTATCTAAATAATTATTTTTGTTTTCATTTGTTTCTTGATTTTATGTAACTTTTTTCCATGATTATTTTAATAGGCTACCTTTGATTGGGTAATGTCTAGTGAAGAGTGTGATTTAGTACGTGGATAACCAATCAAATTTGTTGTTCTTAAATTGACTTAGAAGCTTATTTTATCTTATTTATTTCATTTGTATTTGTTTTATTTTTTTGATTTATTTTCATTTGTTCTTATTTTTAATGTTTTCTTTTTTAAGTTTTTCTTTTTGTTTCAAGTTTTGTTTTTCTTTTTTGGTAAAATTCATATTTTTTTCTGTTTTTTATTTTATGTATTTATTAATTTTTGTTTTCTTTTTAATTTCAATCATGGTTTCTTTTATTTTTCTGTTTTCATATTTCTTTTTGTGTGGCCTTTTAATTTTTAAATATTTGTTTTTTTGTTAATTTGATTTTCTTTTTCTTTTCTTTAATTTTGTGCTTTTGTTTTTGATAAATTGTTTTTTCTATTGATTTCTTTAATTTTGTTTTTGTTGTGTTTGATTTTTTATTTTGTAATTTTGTATTATTGATAATATTCACATATTTACACAAGGAGTACCGAGATCTGAGGGGTTGGCTACTTCTCATAAATAGTTTGGGTGTCATAGAAGTTAAGTATTTAAATATCTTCTTCTCGTTGTTTAACGTAGGAAAATCTAGCATGTAGTGAAATTACCCTGACATATTGATTTTGACATAATATGCAGGTTCTTTTTTCTCTTGGAATGTTGAGCCATCTACCAGTCTCCATAAAAACTCTACACGACTTGCCGCAGAAAATCAATGATAGACTAGATAGTATAGGGAAAAGGGTGACGAAAGAGACAAGATTGGAGACACAATGAATAACCTAGTCAAGAACTTTTAAAATTGAATGTGAAAAAGAGTTAGGGTTAGGGTTAGGTAACAGAGGTTGGTTCTTTCTATTTTATTCTACGCTAAAAAAAAGTTATGGGGTCTCCTTTTAGAAATTCAATAATTTGACTCATGTAATGTATTGTGTTGATTTTGGAAAATCCGACAAAAACACAGCATTGTTTGCATTATGATGAGATCAAGCTTGAATTATTAATCAAGTTCTGTTTCTATATCATTTGAAAAACGTTGTTAACTACAAATATTTTTTATTCATCAAAAAAGATTTAAATCTTCAGCATATAAAGAAAAATAAAGGGGACAGATTTTCTCCTTGCCTGACTCTTAAGTTACAAGAAAAGAGCAATAGTTCTCTACATCATTGAATATTTTTGACTTTAGTTTACCTAACATATTTACAGTAACCTTTAACATTTGCCATCATTTAGAAGTTTCTAAAAATTAAGACCAAAGACCTGAACTGTATCAAATGCTTTAGCAAAACCTATCAACGCATACCACTTTTCTTCTTTTTCTGACTTATAAAAAAAAGTAAAAGAAAGAAAAAAATATACTGTCAAAAGTCTCATAGCAGTTAAGGCAGCAAACTTAATTTTCATATGGCAAAGAAAAATCTTCGAAAGATGTTAACCTGGCATTAAGTAAAGGTGTAAAACGTTATTTCAACTAAGAAGACAAATTATCTGTTTTTTTTTATTAAAGTCATTTCCTTTTTCGAAGAGAGTACCTTTCCTTCCATCTAAACTTCAGATACAAGTCTTGAATCAATAATAATATTAAATACCCTATTATAATTTGACGTTTAGTGATTAGTATTGTTAATACTTTGTATATTTGTGAAGGATAAGGTCATCACCGTTAGATTTCCATTTTTGTTTTACTTTTTAGTAATTAATCTTCAGTAATTTCATCAATGATAATTACATTAAAAGAATTGTTTACATGTTCTGGGATATAAGAGTTCTGTTCTGCTAGCTTTTCAGATCGTTAAAAGAAATGAATTATGAATCAAACGTAATATCTGACGGTTTGGCTATTCCAAAACTCGTAACTATAACTTTCCCTAGAGATTTTAATTTGTTTGCAACCTATGCTTAATGACAACTTTATTCGTTCTTACTGTAAAGCTCTTTCCTGTGTATTTGACGTACTTTTTGTCCAATTGCTTTTTTTTCTTTGACGTCTCTTTGCTTTTCAACTACTTTTTCGTTTTTCCCGTGTTTTGTATGTTCATTACCTTGTTCGCTGTTCCAGCTCATGAGCTTTCTATCACAACTGTCACTATAGATACAATATAGTTACTGCAAGGAACTACAGATTTCAAGTCTAGAAAGATCGGACAGTGAATGTGTAATAATGAAAATTAAGAACGTGAAACAATACAAGTGACAACATATCAACAGAACATATAAAACAATCAACTGAACTAGATTCCCTACATAAATATTTTTTGTTAATTTAGTTTAGCCAAGTTGTAGTTTTAACAAAATTCAAACCATTGGTTCCATAGTTAGTTTTTTAAAGATGTTGTCTATATAGAAACCAGACAAAAGCCTACAGAATCTGGCACCCAGCAAATTTATTGTTTTAATGTATTGTTGGACTCATATGTAAAACAAAAATCACCAAGATTCGTTTGAAAGCAAAATGGACGAATTTTGATTCAGCCTTAAAGTTAATGAACAAAGCAACCAAATTTTGCAAATATGCAAGAGTTATCTCCTTTTTTCTGCATAATTTCAATGCATTCTTTATAAATTATATCTAAGTTATCACTTCAATAAACCAAACATCTGCATTTGTTATGGGGAATGGATGTTAACCTGATGTGAAATCAATGAAAATGTTTGAAAAAAAAATTGTCATGTGCCAGCTTTTGCCTAGATTTTGCTTGGACAGCCTCTTAACAAGATTAATACTAATTCTGAAATGAAATAAATCATATTCAGGAAACATATTAAATAAATAATTTATGGCATTGTAACAAGTGCAATGATTATCATTTTTAGCTCACCTGGACCAAAGGTCCATGTGAGCTATTGCCATCACTTGGCGTCCGTCGTCGTCCGTCGTCCGTCGTCCGTCGTCGTTAACATTTTTCAAACGTTAACTCCTCTAACACCATAAGTCCAATGGCTTTTAAATTTGGCACAGTTGTTAATTAGCATAGGTAGTATAAAACTAGCGTGGGGATTTTTGATTCGTTGAAAAACATGGCCGCCATGGCTAAAAATAGAACATAGGGGTAAATTGCAGTTTTTTGCAAATAACTCAAAAACGGTAACAGATATCAAAATTCTGGCATAGGGTAAAAGTGATCAGCACCTCAAGATCTACCTGCCCAGAAATTTTCAAGAAGATCCAACAACCGATGTAGGAGTTATTGCCCTTTTTCTGGATTTTTTCAAAATTTTGCACTTATTTAGCCCTATATCTTGAAAACTATACAAGATATTTTAAAAATTCAAATTGCATATAATTAAGCACATCAAGATCTACATTTCATGTAATTAGGTCAAAGCTGTAGAACCATTTCTTTTAGGAGTTATGGCCCTTAAAGCGTCAAATTTTACCATTTTTCATTACTTTTACCCTGAATTTCAAAGATTAACTTGTCTGACACCATACATCCAACTTCAACCAAACTTGGCACAGTTGTTTAATAGCATTAATGCTAAAGTTCTATTGTTCGGATTTTTGATTTGTCAAAAAATATGGCCTCCAAGGCTTAAAATAGAACATAGGGGTCAAATTACAGTTTTTTGCAAATAGCTCAAAAACGGTAACAGATATCAAAATTCTGATGACAAAAGTGATAAGCATCTCAAGATCTACCTGCTCTGAAATTTTCAAGAAGATCCAACAAACGACATAGGAGTTATTGCCCTTTTTCTGGATTTTTTTTCTAAATTTTTCACTTATTTAGCCCTATATCTTGAAAACTATACAAGATATTTCAAAAATTCAAATTGCATATGATTAAGCACATCAAGATCTACAATTCATGTAATTAGGTCAAAAGCTGTAGAACCATTTCTTTTAGGAGTTATGGCCCTTAAAGCGTCAATATTTACCATTGTTCATTACTTTTCCCCTGACTTGTCTGAAACAGTAAGACCAACTGCATCTTAACATGGCACACTGTTTGATAGCTTATATGCTACAACTCTATCGTTCAGATTTTTGATTCGTAAAAAAACATGGCCACCATGGCTAAAAATAGAACATAGGGGCAAATTTCATTTTTTTGCTAATAACTCAAAACTGGTTTCAGATATCAAAATTGTGCAAGAATCAAAAGTGATCAGCATATTAAGATCTACCTGTCCTGAAATTTTGGAAAAGATCTGACTGCTGATGTGGGAGTTATTGTTCTTTTTCCTTATTTTTGCCAAATTTGCACTTATTAAGCCCAATATCTTGAAAACTAACCAAGATATTTCATAAATTTAAATCGCATATGGTTAAGCACAATAATATCTACAAATATATGTATCTGTGTAGTTCAGGTGAGCGATTCAGGCTCTTGGGAGCCTCTTGTTTTCTCTTTTCAATCTCTGTTATTAAAGTAAAATGAAATATGTATGATATATTGAAAGTTGTAATAATGCTTGTTCTATTTCATATATAGGAGCATTAGATTTGTACCTAGGGGGAATGCAATTATTTCCATTAATAATTTCATCGGTCAATTTTACCTAAGACCTTTAAATGTTAAAGTTAAAGCAATGTTCCAATTTGATTAAACTCTCTCTTCATTATTTTCATATTCAATTCTATTCTAAACATGCTATGCCACTAGACTGAACCATGGAGTTATGATATAGACTCCATCGTACCTCCATGATTGAATTCTAATTTTGTTTAAAATAAATCTAAAAATAAGTAAATTGATTTGATCTGAATCATAATTCATTTATAAATCAAACTTTTTAACTAAATCTTCAAATTCTTGATAATTAACCTTTTTTTTGCAAACTAATGCGATTAATAGCCAATAACAAAATAATAAATATACAATTACTATTATCACTGTCTTTAATGTCACCTAATCATTTTGTTGCTTTCCTAGGGCTTCCAAGTGTTTCCAAGGTGTCGGAGAGGTACTTCTTCTTTTCAACCCAGGTGATTGCATGGGTGGTGATCTTGAAGCTTCACTATAAGTTTATTTTGGTCTTGTACGACATCTTCCAGACAATTTGTGTGAACTTCCCTATCAACTTAAAGAACACCTCTTTATTTCATTTCTCTCTCATTATAGCGAGCACAGCTTGTAGCGAGCACGAAGTGTCTGCGATAGCGGAGACCTCTACAGCAAGTTCCCGCGAAAAAATTGCCTAATGCTGATATTGATTTTTTTTGCCCGGATATGCTTCTCAATGGAATACGGTACGTTCAATCGCCTCAAGCATCTCGTCTCAAATAGAATGTTCTAGAAAATGCACCAATTTGAAATAAAAAAAACTACGATGATTCCAGATTAGATTTCACTGCTTCGATTCGAAATCAAATCTTTTTTATTCGTTCATTAAAAAAAATGTTTACAATCGCACTATAAACACGTTAACTTTATATGTCTTCTATTCAAAATTATTTCATTTGTGTTACTTGTATATTTATCTAAGCGCACCTCGCACATGTTTTTACTTTTAGGTAATAAATGGACTAGTAAAAAAATGTTTCAGTTCCCAAGTGTCCACGTCTTTGCGAGAAAGGGGTTCGTTAGATGTGATATTTTGATTACTGAAAGATTTTATTCCTCAACTGAAGCGTGGATCTCCGTCATAACATAGAACATATTTTCTTTTCCAATCAAGGGCCCAACAAGGGGTAGCGTGAGTACATACGAGCAAAAGAACATTCTTTTGTTCTGTTTCATGTTATAATGTGAAAGTTTTTTTTCCAGATGTATTTACAAAATATTTGTCAACCTTTAATTATCAGAATTATGCTGTGCTCGCAGTTAGCCAATGCCTATTTCATATTATAAGGTAATGTTCTCTACAGTACGTTTTGTGTAGTCGATTGGTTCTCGGAATTGACAGTCGATTCAATGATTAGTTTCAGCTTTCTGTAGACTCTTTCATGAAAATTCAAGTTCATTAAGTAAACCTCCTCATTATGCTCCTTTGCATCATTTATCGCTGCTTTCAATTTCTGTCGCATTTCTACAGCAGGATCATCTTTCTCGTTTGTTATAGTAACAATATTTTTTTTTCAATTTGTTTAATGTCTTTTAAACGTTGGCTTGTTTTCTCTTTGCTTCGCGAAGACATTACTTATGCCTCGTCATAATTATGCCTTTGTTGTCTTTCAGGATGATTGCAGATCATTTTTTTAGATTTCTGTCAGATTTTCGAAATCTTCTGGATTTTACCATTAAAATAGGGGTAACTTTTTTCAAAGCAACTCCATTTTTTTCTTTTCATTATAAGGTTTATTGGACCATTACGTTAGCTAACAAAGTTTTATAAATGTCTTGTTATTTTTCAAAGTGTTTTTCACTAAAGCATGTATGATGCTAAGCATTTAAACGATAGCGTTTTCCGCCAAATATTGAACGATTATTATAACAAGTTCTGCAACCTATTACTTTTTTAGTTTATCTTATACCTTTACCTTTGTTTTATTCATCAAATATATAAATTAAAATATCTTGCTTTTCCAAACTAACGGGCGAACATCTTTAATTTCTTTGCTTACTGCTCAACTGTTTGTGTTGATTATTTGTATTTCAAGATTTCAACTTTTGTTCGCAGCTTTTTTAAGGTTCCGGTCATGGAAGCAACCTCTATTACCTAACCCAAACCCTAACTCTTTTTCACATTCAATTTTAAAAGTTCTTGACTAGGTTATTCATTGTGTCTCCAATCTTGTCTCTTTCGTCACCCTTTTCCCTATACTATCTAGTCTATCATTGATTTTCTGCGGCAAGTCGTGTAGAGTTTTTATGGAGACTGGTAGATGGCTCAACATTCCAAGAGAAAAAAGAACCTGCATATTATGTCAAAATCAATATGTCAGGGTAATTTCACTACATGCTAGATTTTCCTACGTTAAACAACGAGAAGAAGATATTTAAATACTTAACTTCTATGACACCCAAACTATTTATGAGAAGTAGCCAACCCCTCAGATCTCGGTACTCCTTGTGTAAATATGTGAATATTATCAATAATACAAAATTACAAAATAAAAAATCAAACACAACAAAAACAAAATTAAAGACATCAATAGAAAAAACAATTTATCAAAAACAAAAGCACAAAATTAAAGAAAAGAAAAAGAAAATCAAATTAACAAAAAAACAAATATTTAAAAATTAAAAGGCCACACAAAAAGAAATATGAAAACAGAAAAATAAAAGAAACCATGATTGAAATTAAAAAGAAAACAAAAATTAATAAATACATGAAATAAAAAACAGAAAAAAATATGAATTTTACCAAAAAAGAAAAACAAAACTTGAAACAAAAAGAAAAACTTAAAAAAGAAAACATTAAAAATAAGAACAAATAAAAATAAATCAAAAAAATAAAACAAATACAAATGAAATAAATAAAATAAAATAAGCTTCTAAGTCAATTTAAGAACAACAAATTTGATTGGTTATCCACGTACTAAATCACACTCTTCACTAGACATTACCCAATCAAAGGTAGCCTATTAAAATAATCATGGAAAAAAGTTACATAAAATCAAGAAACAAATGAAAACAAAAATAATTATTTAGATAAATAGAAATAAAAAAAAATAGAAACAAATCAAAATAAAAAATAAACTAGAAAGAAAAAAAACGAGAAACAAAAATCCAAAAATTAAAAAAATTAAATAAGAATTAATTAAATTAAAACAGAAACAAAAAGTTTGAAAAAAATATAAAGATAATTAAAAAAAAAACAAAAGTTTAAAAAGAAAAAAAAATAATTCATTCATTAAAAGTTTTAACAAAAAGTTATGAAAATAAAAAATGCAAATTATGTATTGTTATCATAAATGGCAAGAACAAAATTTTCAAAACTTTCATCAGGAATAACCAAGTGATAGTGTTATGAATGAGTTTTGTGACAAAAAAAAATGTTCGATTCTTGTTATTTCAGCATTTATTTAAATGATGACGTTAGCAGTCATAGCAAAGATCTGTAAAGATTGTGAACTCGTAGCTTTCCGTCGGAATCGCAAATTATTTTCCAACCCCTTAATTAATTTGGTCGGAACTGAATGATTTTTGGAGATTTTTATCGAACTCGAACAATGAAAATCTATACTGCTTCATTCGACCATGAAGCAACCGATTTCGAGCTTTGTGGTGGAAATCATTTTAAATATCATTCAGTTTCCAAATTCCGAGATAGGTAAACTAAGGAGACATGAAAAAATCTAAGGAAAGTATCGAGTAAACGTAGAACTAAGAAACAAGTTCAACTAAGTCTAACTAATCATGAGTCGAGACATGGTTCTGATTCCAAAAGAGAGATATGACCAATTATTGAAAAATTCTTCAAACATTCGAAAAAGTCAAACATAGAAGGACAAGATAAATATTAAAAGGGATGCAGAAGATAAAAAGACAACTTTCAGTTTTCGCGTTTAAAGACGATGTAATGTATTGTCAAAAAGACGAGAAAGGTTGTAAGAATGTCGCCTAAAGATATGTTAAGGTTCATCTGTACCTTTCGTTAAAAATAGCGAAATTTTCTACCTATTTTTTAGTATATGCAGAACAAAAACTACAAATAAAATAATAAAATAAAGCATAGCTGGACCTAGATAAGGTAATTTCAGATTCAATTTCTATCAATTTGTTATTTTAAGTTCCTTAAAAATAAAGATCTCTTTTTTTTTCCTGTTCAGATCTTAAATTGAAAAAGGACAAATTATCCCTATTGTGCCTCTTACATGAACGAGGTGAACGCTTTTAGTTAAACCCCTTATTGAAAATTTCATGAAATTTGAGGCCACAAGAAAGGGTGAAAGTGATATTAGCCTTAAATCGGGTGTTTTTAAAAGCGGAGAAAAAAGAGATCTCTAAAATAAAGGATTTTTTCGGGAAGAATTCATAGAGAAAAGGTAAAAATTTTTAATATCTAGGTCCAGCTACACTTTATATTTCAATTTCATGTGCAGTTTTGGCTGTGCATATACTGAAAATAGATTAAAAATAACGCCATGTTTTAAAGAAACAGATGAACCTTAAAATATGAACAGATATATTATTGTGATAATTCAAATCCACCTTCTAATCGGGCATTGTTACAATTTAATCAATAATCAAATCAGCGATATATACACACCATTATTAGTCAAAGCCAACAATTTGTACAAGAACAGAACCATTCTTTATGACAAAAATGACGAAAAAAATGTTTTTAAATCCGACCATGTTTTTTTTCTATAAAGGAACAAATGTAAAATAAATCATCGGTTTGAAAGTTGCACATAAAAGTTATAAACGACTTGAATATTTTTTACATAAAACAACTTTAATATTCTGAATGACAAAATTATATTACACTCTGTAGATTCAGGACTATGAACCACCGATTATCTATAGTACGTGCTATATGGCAAAATATTTCTAGAGAAAACAAAAAATGTACTTATGTCAATCTCAAGAAATAAGTATCACTACTTTCTAACATGTGCATAGCTTAGAGAAGAACGCAAATGGTACATAAAAACATAAGTTAAAACACTATGAAGTTCAGGGAATAGATGAACAGCCAACGTCCATCCGATCTATACAATTTATGTAAATTTATCAGTATCATTAACCAAAAGTAATTAACTCCAGGGTAGACTTCCACTTTTATACTCTATTAATCTATATGTTGTCTATTTTACCAAAATGTTACACTGTTATCTAGCATTTTATACGATCTTTGTAACATCTGCATATTTAAACAAAATGGTTATTGTGTATTCTATATTATATTGTATTTTCTATAAATTTTGCTTATCTCGTACCTTGATTGGAGTTTTGGAGAATACATATATTTTATGATAAATATTACTGTTAAGTTACCGTTTGTTATATGATTCGTACATTTTTCTGTCGGTGTTTTGCAGAAACAAATACTTCATTTTCAAGAACTTAAAAGGTTCTATGACTTGTAAAAGAAAAGGTGACACTGTAGGCTGCAATCCAATAACATACATTTTGTACTGATACGCTAAAAGGACATCATAAAAGACACTATGCAATGCATGCCTTAGATTTGAACCTAATACCTTTCACATGAAAGGTTATGATAATATACTTTAAGCAATATTGAATTTAACAATTTTGAGTACATGTACTTGTAAATAAGTCGTGATCTCAGTTATCATAATTTTAGAATTTAGAGTACATGTATTTGTCTCTTCATATACTAAGATTTAAGCGATGACAAGTATCCTATGAACATTTCATTTTTTATGAACAGTATATTCAAACCATCAACTACTAATACATGTGTTATGCTTTAAGATAAACCAAACATCAAATTGTGTGTCCTTAATATATGCTTTCCTCACTTTGATATGATATCTTCCTATTATGCCCGCCTATGAAAGACCTGTTGATCGTTCGTTAGTATGTTCCAAGTCACATTTATATTCAGGTTTTTTGTATTTTATTTACAAACAAATGTTAAACTACATACACATTTGCAGACGGGTTCTGGTATAATTTATATACATCACTTCAACCTCATGACCCATTGCTTATAGAAGGAGGTATTCTACAGGGACATGTTACCATCGAGTTACATAACTAAAGGTAGTAACAAGACAACCTTACTTTGAGGATCAATCTCGAATGTCCAAGGGAAAAACAAGAGCATCATACCGGATAATTTAAAGATCACAATAACTCTGACTTGAAATAGGCATGTCAAAAGAAAGAATGGGTTTACCAAGGTTTTATAACACCATACACTTTTCTGTTCCATTGCGATTCTATGGTCCATCGATAAAACAAAACATAAAAAGGTTGTGAGACACAACAATCATCTCAGTACAACAACCATGCAGTCACAAGAATGAGAGAATAATGATTTTCTATTTCGTAATTAAAAAGGTTTTTTTTTACATGTAAAGCCGTTAAATTAATAGTCAGATGAAAATTAATCTTTCAATTTAATGGCCAAAATCATTAAGATCAAATCAGGATAGCACGAAATAGTAGTAAACTTCAAAAACCACACCGAAAACACTAATAAGCAATTGACAAGGCGGCCTCAAATAAAATGTTAAGTTTCGAGACTAAACTCGTGTGCCTCGGAAGGTTATTGCATGCAAAACATCCGTTGCCTTACTAACGAACAAGTTAGCGTGTTATATCCAGAAAATGAGCACAATAGAAAACCCTATGATAAACCAACATTGGTATTTACAGAAGAAATACCATTTTTGTCGATGAGCGCATGATGTCTTCAATAATATTTATTTAGCTTAGAATATAACTGGGGAGTTATATAGCTTTTAGAGTCAAACATAACACTCTATCAAGAGTTGTTTGTCCCTTCTGGTATAACGAAGCAGTTGAGATTCGTAGACTTAGCTGGGGTAGAGGTTGGACTATGTAAACTTCATAAACTGCAAATGCCTAACTGCCTGATTCTTATACGAATGATGCTACTGTAAATATCACATACTTTTTTCACGCATTCAATTCATAAAAATCTTTCATTTTTATCCTTGGCAGTCATGAAACATAAACATAAGTGATACAGTGGTATGGTGGAAAAAAAATGATATCCATGATATCATGAAACATTTCTGAATGTCCTCTTTTTGGATACAGCTAGAGTTAAGTGTCTAGAAACGCATATTGATATACAAAATGTTCTCTCATGTTGGAAACTAACTAGATATCCGACAGCAACGAATATTTTCATGTTTGTACTCCCTTCATGTAAAATACATCTAGCAATTTAGGAGTTGCGCTTTCGTGTACGAAGTTTAACTTCTCATTGAAAACCATATGTAAAAATTTTAAAAAGTCTAAGTCCAATGATCTCAAAGGTATACCTTTTTTTTATTTTTATCCTATTTTTATTTTAAGATTTATTTTTAATCATTCCGTCATGTCTGTACTTTTCATCTTTTGCTTATAATATGGGAAACATTGTATATCAAAATTAATATTAAAGACTGAGAACGATTTTATAGCTGTGCTTAATTTTGTTAACCTCATTATTCGCAATGTCAATGAACTTGATTTCAAATGTTTGACACAAAAAATGCTAAACCAAGGTGATGTTGCTCCACGGCTGCTTTCTTCACTACAAAATACAATGTACTATAGACACCGTGCACTCGTAGACAAAGCAGCTGTTGGTTTGTCACAGAGTTTTGTTTGGTTTCCCTAAACCGGATTTGACACACTAAATTGGAAATTAGCAATGCGCCCGATGCGCTATAGCAGGCAGCAACCGCTTTCTCTTCCGGAGGGAGCATCTGAGTTCACTCTTGCAACGAATTGAGTTCGCGTTGTTTATTTCTGTTCAGTTTATTTTGTGATTTTTATGTTGTTGATCTTGCTCATGTTTTCCAGTTTTGTCGTTGTTCATTTGGACTTTTGACTCTAGAATGCCCCATTGGTGCTTCTTTGCTTCTTTAGTGAGTGAGTGAGTGAGTTGGTGATTTACGCCCTTGCAACGCTAATAGGTTATTTAAAGACATTGAACATGAAAAAGATGATAAAATGAATTAACATGAAATGACGATAATAAATGAAATGGGGGTGAGTGGAATGAAGCAACAGCAATTTCAAAGACCACAGGAAAAGAGCAGAGGTAATAGGGGAGGAAATTTAGTCTCTTTGGTGCACTACTTGGCGGTCCAAAAATGGGTCTTTTACGTGCATAAAGCATGGCACTCCTTTGCTTCTTTAACGATATTGTCTTTTTCAAGTACTATACATATCAAAAATGATCTGAGCTTGTAAGTAATCGAAGTTATAAAAACAAATTGCAACACCATCATTTGCGTTTCAAACCATTGTTACTTAGAACAACCTATATTCAGGATTTTTATGTGACAGTGAATGCAAAAAGAAACATGGAAACCAATGATATATCAATACCGAAGAGAGTGAAAACAAAGAAACTATACCAAATTTACGATTGAAGAAAAACTACATCATTCATTACCGTTATCTCCAACTCTGCTTACAATTGGGACTGAATACATCCATCGCATTATGAGTTTCAGAGTAATAGAAACCATGATCATATATAGATTATAATACCAACAAACAAAGAAATGCCAAAAAATGATTTCGAATGAGCCTTATTGTACAAGCTTTGCAACAGTTTGTATAATTTCCTGTTTCGGTTCTGATATTTTCATTAATTTAATCTATAATAATTATTACTATGTTTATGGAATTGTTTCATTTGCACTTAACTCATTTCTTTATGGTTCATTTTTGTAAATTATATGAGGATTGGGGTCGTGCTATTATTAATATTCATGAAAGAAAATGCAATTTGATTGCTGTGTTATATGTTAAGCATAACGGTTTAAGTACACACTACATGATTTATAAAATCAATGATTATATATATATAATTATAGTCTGATAAGAATAATTATTAAATTTTTGTTGTTTTCGTAACATGAAATTTTGATTTTTGCCTTTAACTATCTACAATCTTTGCTTGATCAATTTCATGTATTCAACCCCCGCTCTGACAGACATGTCCTGGTTCTGCCTTCCGTTGTCATGGTTTTCTCTTTTAAAATCAATTATTGTGCATATCCTTAATTAGATCTATAACATATCATGTTCAATTTTAGCCTTCGGCTATCTACAATCTTCACTTCATCTCTATTTCAATTATTATATGTATATCATTAATTAAATTATAACACGAAAGGTTACATTATTGCCTCTGGTTATCTACACTCTTCCTTTGATCTATTTATCCATTAAGACCTGTCTGTATCCTCAAACTCTCCGCCCACTTTCTTCGCTTCCCTTTCATGTCCTCGTCTTCCCACTAGATCGCACTACCCACTGTCTTTGATTTCCTGTCACTCACATCGGCTTCCCTTTCATGTCCTCGTTTTCCCAGTCTTTAAGCTCCACCCACTGTCGGCTTTCCTTTGATTGTCCTCGTATTCCCAACTTTTTAAGCTCCTCCCACTTTCATGCACCGCTTGCTGTCCTCGTATTCCCAATTTATAACTACTTTCATCATCAATTCAGGTTGATCTTTATCACTCTATTCATGTTCATCTTTAATATAACCAAAACTGTATTGCTTCGGAGTAAAACAAAAGCTAACTACATGTAGCAATTAGTGACTAGTCTTGCATATATGCAATTGTTTTATTTCAAACAAATGTCGTATAATTGTTATTAAACAGAGACTAACTATTTTTCGCGTCGCACTTTGTTATGGGTGAGGTTTGTATGCATACATTTTAGTGACCTTCATTTAAACATTAATGCACCGTTAGTAATTACTTTTACCGTTTAACTGAAAAATGATAAATATACATGCAAAATCTTATAATAAGTTATTTCTATAATTTATAATCTTTATATAAATGAATATGTGATATATATATATATATATAATAACATTGATTTTTTATGCTTCACTTGCATGACTTGTGTGGGCAAATTATAACACATAAAAGTTAATATAGATCTAGTACAACAACAGACACAGAATGGAGGATTTTAAATGTGAGATTCGTAAGGCCAAAGAAGAAGATTGCGAGTCTTTGATGAAGCTTTTACGGGTAACGTTGAATTGTTGAAAACGTACGCGTACATTGTATTCCATTTCTACACTCTCAGTCTGTATGGCATATTTACACAACAAAATAAACTAAGGGACATATCATTTTTTACCTGGGAGGGGGGGGGGCTGGTCATTTAGAATTGAAAGTTGACAAAAATTTTGAACCCCCCACTGAAATGTAAAAATATTTTTAGATCCCCCCCTCTTCCAGCTGTAAAATTTTTTGACCCCCCCTTTACATCTAATATTCAAATAACGGTATGCATTTAAACATTAACTTTCAGTAATTTTGAGTGTCAGTATTAACGCTGGGTAACTTATCAATTCAAAGGCATATAAAAATTGGTAGTGATTAGAACTAGCTTTGTGATTAACAGAAAGAAATAAAGAAATTGATTATGTGTAGGGCCCAAACAGGAGGTATACCGGTAAGTCTGACAGACCTAAACACAACCAAGGATTGCCACACATACAATCCATCATACTGAACAACCGAGCAAATTTAAAATCATGCTCATGTGAGGTTTCTGAGCAACTCTAGACAAAATTTTCATTCCTACCCCTGCGGGTTCCAGGTGGCGAATAGGCCCAAAGCAGCGCTAAACTTGTCGGTAAAAGTCCACTAAAAAGCGCTCAGAAACCTGACATCGGGCCAGGCCGCTTTACCCACAAAGCGACTGGGATGTGTGCCCCATGTGATTGAAAGGGGCAACCCTGACATCGAGAGATGCAGGGTCGTCAGGCGATAATGTGGAAACCTGACTGCAAACCATAGTGGTGCACCGTGTAAGGGAATAATGTTACGTTCCTCAAACGTTAAGTTCCACTAAAGTCAACATCTAGGACATGCATTTCTTATGTAAAATTGAAAAGAATTAGGCAGGAAATTTAAAAACAGCATTTGCTTTAAAAACTACTTCAATTGATTCCTTTCTGATACATATAGTGCAAGCTAGATGTATTTTGTTAAAAAAATGTATTTAAATTAGATTAAATTGAAAAATTCTTAGTCCAAGTAAGGGTGCGTTTGACTTTGGTGAAATTTGCTTGCACTAGATATTAAAGCTTAAAACTTGTTTTTGAAGTCGATATGTTATATATTGTTTCTTTTTTTTCTGTATAATTCTTTTTAAATTTACATTGGAAATGCATGTCCTAGATTTTGACTTGAGTGGAAATTGAACCCTGCTGCAGGTCTCGGTAAGAGTAGGACTTGTAGGATCCCCATGCAGGAGGCTAAATGTCCCGTCCCTACCCATCACTCCTTTTTCCAGTGGCAGTAAAAACTCTCCTACCCGATCGGCCTTGTGTCCCCATTTAAAACAGGCTACAGATCATATTGTTTTGCATGCATTATTTCTAATTTCAATCAAAAAAATATCGTAAGAAGCAAACAATTACACCCAACTATTCGAAAGTCCAAGCATTAACGATTAAGTCAGTAGCGGGGTCAACTACAACTACATGTAAGAAAGAACAAAGGATAGTATGACTAAGTAACTTACCAGACACATGATCGGCGGTAGTTATAACCTACATATAATTAAAATTAACATCATAAAATAAAAGAACATTCTCTTCTCATCGTTTTTCCAACAATTTTCATTTGACTTATACTTTTTATTTTTGTTTTGTTGAAGGAGTTGGCCATAAGTAATAAGAATGAGTACAGATTCTTCCTCGATATCAATAGTAAGTAGTTCTACATATAGCACAATCATATTCATATACAGAAAATCATCAATGAACTTTCCAATCTAGTGTGTGGGGGGGGGGGGGGGGCTAAACGCCTTTTTCGATGCACTTGAGCCATATAGGGCACTCAATTTTAATGACAAAGGAAACCGGAGTACCCTGAGGATACCACCGACCTTGGACTACTAGTAATCATATGGTAGTAGTAACTGAAAAAACCTATTTATATAAAGGTCATGTATATGTAGGTGATGAACTTCACTAAACGGGTAAAAGGTCATGTATATGTAGGTGATGAACTTCACTAAACGGGTAGAATGGTACAATTTAAATGATAAATGGCATCGCATATATAAGAATTCTAACTTGGATTAGTAAACGGAAATTAGTTTTCCGAATATTTTTTCATTATTTTTTATTCATTCAGCATGTCTTATTTCCTCTTATACAACAGATTAATGAACATTAATGAATTATTAATTATGGTTACATGTATTATGATAAATTGGATAGTTATTGAGATCCTTTCGTACATACCTTCGTTATTTTGTTTACTTTGAGAAACTGAATGTCAGTTTACACATTGTTCCAAGCTTTCAGTATGCTTGATTTCCTTATTGACAAAATATTTGTTATTTTGGAAGAGAGATTTTTCGACAACAAATTGGCATTTTAATGGATACAACTTGTGCTCTTCTCCTCGCCGATTTGTTTTTATACTCTTACAAAATGTACCAGACTGAATTTCTTCAGGAACTCGTCCAAATAATAAGAACAAGACGATGAAAGAGGCAAATTCCTCTAATCTCACTTTCAGATATATTGATGATGTCCTCATTGTCAATTACAATTCTTTGGTAGATGGATTCCTTCGATATATCCTTCAGAGTTAGAGATTGAAAAAAACGTCGATTGATTGATTGATTGGTTTGCTTCACGCCATTCTTAGCTTTGCATCTCGAGGTCATCTCAATACAAAAAAAATACGATAAAAGAGACAACTTTAATTTTGAAATTATTAAGCTCCCGCACCGCGGGAGCTAAATTGACTGAGTATGATGCCTTTAACCGGAAGACGTATAAGCTAGTCAGAAATCCGCACCCAATAACACGGAATGCAAAATTAAATTCCTTTTTGGAATTTTTAATTTAAAAAATAATAAACATAGTTATTGTATTAATATAAATTATTTCAAGTATTTCCAGCTATTAAATGTTTTAAATGTAAAGAATTTAAATAAAAAATCAGGACTTCAGGCATATTTTAATTATTGGCGTCTATTATATCACTAGAGGTCGCGGCCATCAAAACAAAATGACAGAAGCGCGGGAACCTGTCATTCTAATTTTCGCGAAACAAGACACCCCAATAAAAACGGTGCATTGTCAACCAAACAAATAACTTGAATACTTCAGCGGACAAATTTCATTCCCAGAAGCCTTTATATTTACTTTGTCATCAGTAAAAAAAATGATTTTGTTATTTTCTCTCTAACCGACTTTGCATTCGAAAGTAGAAATATTCTTGAAAAAGGGTGCGTTCTGTGAGGTCCGCGTTCGAAGCAATTCACTTACTTGTTCTGTTTGCAGGTTCGTTTTTTTTCAAAGTTATGGGTATATATAAGAAAGTTACTTTATCTTCGGGAGCTTATCAGGTTTAACCTGTATCATATTAGTTTTCCTAACCTGGAAAGTAACACACCGACTTCGCCTGCTTATGGTGTTTATATTTCACAGGGCTTGTTAGTTTGTTTTGGATTTTTGTATATGACACTGCTCAGTGTCGGCGTTTGGTTTAAAAATTCAAAATGATTTTAAACTTGAATTGTTAGTAATTGCTTTAATTAATGATTGCTGTATTGAGATGATCTCCTCAAAATACCTTTTATATACGATATTGAGATGTGGAATAAGTGTACGCGACAATGTCTTCACATCAGTGTTGTGTTTTGTGTTAGTGAAGGATGTAGGTTTAGCGTGCTTTAAACCTGGTTTAATTGTACTTAGGACCATTGCAGTCTTCAAAGTTACCTGTATGTCTTTCGTGTTTTGTCATTTCACTTTGACGCTAATATTGATCCTCCAAGCTCGGTAATTTTTTATTACTTTTATTTACAATATGTTAAAAGAGGAATATTCATACATGTCCGCATAGTAATAATGTCTATGTTTTAGGTTTGAGAACAAATGGGTTTGGTGATGTGCCACTGTTTAAATGCCTTGTGGCTGAATATGAAGAAGGTAATGTATATAATTTAATAATCTGGTCTGTAATAACAACATGTGTTTTATTTATTTATTTATTTTTAGTGCTCCTCATATTCGTAACCATGTTGTGTTCGGCATTTTCAATAATGTTTTGAGTTGAGCGCCTCTGGTGGGTGCTGAATAGACGAGACATGAACCATGCGAAGCAAAATGTATTTCAAGGAACTTTATTGAAATATTAATTTCAAATCTTTAAAATACTAAATACCAAGGCGGGCAATACATTGTTATGCCTTATACAGAAGCATTTGAATCAAAACGTAGGAAGGTCGGAAACCAAATGTTAAGAAAGGAAAGTACTCGTAAATGTTCGAACTGGGAAACCTGATCAAGGCTAGAGAATATCGACCATGTGCGTTCAAAGGAGCGAAAACTTGGTGTTTTAACAATTTTGTATTTAGACAATCGGAAATTTCAAAATACAAAAATATACACTAATATATGTTACTATTTGCAAGAAACTTTTCTTACCAGATAGAAACAAACTAGATTAGGACAAACACACTCTGAAGTATAAAACAAAATACAAAAGCGCATTTAAGTATTCCGATACCGGCATGCAACACTTTTGCATTATTCAAATCGTGTTTGACCTTGTGTTCTTCGTGTTCATTTGAAAGTTATATATAATGTCTTTCTATCACCACTTTAATGTTCATCTCATTGTTTCCTGCTAGAAAGTAAAACCAAGACTTATTGATAATATTTTAAACCTTATAAGGGTATCATGTTTTAATTATTATTTTTACCGTGTATATAATTAAAATACAGCAATTGTTTAATCGTAATACCTCGATGAAATGTCACTTGAATCACGTGGCCGTAGCCGGGATGACCTTACTTAGTACTATACGCACTATACACACTAACAGTTTAATTCGCATTTGGATTTTAATGCGCAAATATAAAATACACGAACATACAAAAAAATCAGAATCAAATTTAAAAAAACCATTAAAATGTAATGTTTGTATTTTGATGTTTCATAGGGTTGTAAAACCGTTGACCGGTCGCACATTTTTAACATGAAGCTCTAGCGCGCTTTTAATATTCAAAATGTGCTTCTGTCACCGGTTTAACACGCTGATGAAACATCAAAATTCGTAAGTAATTTATTTGTAAATTTCAGAGCTCATCGGATTTGTTTTGTACAACTTTATGTATTCGTCTCTATATGGAAAAGTTGCTTTCCTGGAGGCATATTTTGTTAAAGAGGCTTTTAGAAAACGTGGTATTGGAAGACGACTACTTAAATCAGCTATACAGGTAAGTTCACTAATTGAATTGTGAATTATTAATGTAGATTTTTTTTAATTGTTTGGTTATCATGGTATTCATCTGATAATTTGTTTCCAGTAACATCCGAGCCGTCTTATAACCGATAAAACACTAACACGATGAACGGTTATCACAAACAACATAGAAATAGACCTGCGTGGTTACTTTAGATTGGAGTTCTTCATTGTCGGTGTTCTAGGTTGTGCCAAATATCTACTGAGGGATTCGCCACTTTTTCGGTGCATTGACCAATGGTGCGTTGATGATACCTTTGCTTTTCTTGTGAGTTTGGTTAATATATTTTCTGGTTTGTGTTCGTACATTGCCCTTTTGTCACGTCTGTGATGTGAGTGTTGTGTCCTTTATGGGTATTCACAATTAAATTTGTTGTCTCATTTTATTCTTGTCCTAATTAATACTGATATTATGTCGACTTGACATTAAACACACATAAATCAATCAAGACAAGAACGGAATTCCTCCCCCGACCCCCATCCCCACCGAGCGGTAAAAATTCCGCCCGCTCAACAGAAGGTAGATTACCGGCAGATATGCATCCATCCATACCTGAAGCTGCATACCACACCGATAACAAAAGCCAACAAATACAAGAAAGTGAGAAATCTGTTAAAGAGCGCTCAGAAACCTGACATCGGGTCAGGCCGCTTTGCCCACAAAGCGACTGGGATGTGTGCCCCAGGTGGTTGAATGGGGCAGCCCTGACATCGAGAGATGCGGGGTCGTCAGGCGATAATGCGGAAATCCTGACCGCAAACCATAGTGGTACACCGTGTTGGGAAAAATGTCACGTTCCTCGCACGTTAAAGAACCCTGCTGCAGGTCTCGGTAAGAGTAGGACCCGTAGGATCCCCATGCAGGAGGCTAAATTTCCCGTCCCTACACACCACTCCTTTTTCCAGTGGCAGTTAAAACGCTCCTACCCGATTGGCCTTGTGTCCTCATTTCCCCCACTTCATCATCATTTCATGTTCATTGTATCACCACCTTCATGTTCATCTCCCGGATATAGCCGAAATCGTGCTGCTTGGGAGTAAAGCAATATCTAACTAACTAACTAACTAACTAACTAACTAACTAACGCAAAGCATTTCTATGTCCCCACTCTGCGTTGTATCGGTGGGGTGGATAGACGCACAGTTTTCAAATTTGAACTTGTCCAAAATGTTAAAATTTCACAAATATCCACTGAGAACCGTCAGCGTGAGAGTGTTGTATGGACCTCATTTTCATGGTCAAAGGGGCACAACTTCCACAAAATAGTAGCACGCACCTACCCAAATTTGAACTTGTCTAAGATTTTTGAGATATTAACATTGTGTATAATTTTTTTACAAACACTGGTTGAGAATAGGAAGCGTTAGAACGCTTACGAAGTGGGATGGATGCATGGACCTCATTTTCATAGCCCAAGAGTCCCGACTCGCACAAAGATAGTCTCACAGTATCCAAATTTGAATTCACTTAAGGTTTTGGTGATATAAACACCCGTTTGGAATTGGAGGCGTAAGAGCGCTCACAAACGTGTGATGGATCCATGGACCTCATGTTCATTTTCAAAAGGCACAACATATAGTTAGTTATTGCTTTCCTCCCAAGCAGCGTGATTTCGGCTATATCAGGGAGATGCACATGAAAGGGGTGATACAATGAACATGAAATGATGATAAAGAAGATGAAAGGGGGACTCAAAGCCAATCGGAGAGGAGAGCTTTTAATGCCACTGGGTGATGGGTAGGAACAGGCAATTTAGGCTCTTGCATGGGTATTCTACAAGCCTTACTCTTACCTGTCCAAATGGCACAAGTCGCATGGTACCCAAAGTGTCCAAGGCATCGGTGATATAAACATTATCTATAGATTTTACAAACATCCGACTAGGACAAAAGTAGGATAGATACATGGACTTTATTTTCATGGGTAAGGGGGACCACTTCCTCAAAATGGAAGTTTTACCCCTTTGACGATGGAAATGAGGACCAGGTATCCATCACACTTTTGTACAAGCGATGTCGCGTCTACAGTTCTCAGCGGATGTTTTTATAAATTTATTAAAAAAAAATGTTTATATCACCGATACCTATGAATCTGGGCATAGAGGTACTAAGAAGAAGACGAAGTGTACATGGAAAAAGACAGCTTTGATAACAATTTATGACGAAGCACATGTAGATATAAAATATGACGGGTTAAAGCAAGTTATTAGGCCCAAACTTCCCCTCTTAATAATCTCTGAAGTAAAATTGATAGCCAGGATTTTTAAAATATATTTGGAATGTGACAATTCCTTTAAAAATCTTTTTGTACTTTCAGGATTCATTGACATCAGACTGCCGTATGATGCAGTGGATGGTTTCCAAAGGGAACACTGAAATTGTTGATTATTATAAAAGACTAGGTGCAATAGATTTGACAGAACAGAAGAATGTTAATATCATGAGATTTTTAAAAGATGAAATGATAAAGTTAATAGAATAATAAAAGGGTCAGATCTCCCTACAGATACGAAAACAAAACGCTGTTTTAAACATCTTTAAGAAAAATGTGATCTACACAGCAAAATTCTTATACTAGTCAAGAGCTAATTAGACATTAGAAAGTCATAAATCCGAAAAACAAAAGCGCAAACGAAAACACCATGAGGAAACACAAAACACATATATATAACCGAAATCAATCAAAACACAAACCCAAGTCGTAAGGAAGGTGAAATAACATAAGTAATGAATTAAGGAAGTACATGTTTGTACCAGTGGGGCGTTCGAATATGGCAGTTAGTTTGTTAGTTAGTTATTGCTTTACTCCCAAGCAGCACGATTTCGGCTATATCCGGGAGATGAACATGAAAATGGTGATACAATGAACATGAAATGATGATGAAGTGGAGGAAATGGGGACACAAGGCCAATCGGGTAAGATAGTTTTGACTGCCACTGGAAAAAGGAGTGATGGGTAGGGACGGGAAATTTTGCCTCCTGCATGGGGATTCTACGGATCCTACTCTTACCGAGACCTGCAGCAGGGTTCTTTAACGTGCGAGGAACGTGACATTTTTCCCAACACGGTGCACCACTATGGTTTGCGGTCAGGTTTTCCGCATTATCGATTGACGACCCCGCATCTCTTGATGTCAGGGCTGCCCCATTCAACCACCTGGGGCACACATCCCAGTCGCTTTGTGGGCAGAGCGGCCTGACCCCGATGTCAGGATTCTGAGCGCTGCGAGTTTACAAAACCTGTTGACACGAAACACGAATGCAGGTTATACTGCTATACATTGGTTGGTATAAATGGAGGAACGTTATTAATGGTTATAAAAAGCTAGAGAAAATGCTGATGAGAGGTTTCTGTTTGAAATATTCTGATAATTATATATACAGCACACAAAAAATAACCGTTTTTATACCGTTTTGGTATTTTGTATTCCATCGATTTGACAGAACAAACCGGGACTTTTTATGCCCCATCAACACAATAAAAGTGACATGTATATAAAAGACATGACCATGAACAGGAATATTAAATGTACATAAAATGGTTATGAAATATATGGGGTCAGATGGGAAATAGTAAATTTTGATATTTTGACGTTAATTTTAAAGTTATCAACGGGCTTGATAGTAAACTACATGTATATTACCGCGATTGTTACATCTAGGAGGATACCCAGGCCTGATACGCATCCCTTGTGACTTGCAGTATTCCTTGAAAAATCTTCGTATCTTGATTATAAACAAGTTCTCAGTGGCGGATCCAGAAATTCTGAACAGAGGGGGCCCATTGACTGGCCTAAGAGGGGGCCCGCTTTGGTCACGCTTCAATGATTTCCTATATATTCAACCAAATTTTTCCGCCAAAAGGGGGGGCCCGGCCCCCCTCCCCCTGGATCCGCCTCTGGTTCTTTACATGTAGCTATGCATGTTCAGCGTTGACTTCACAACACCTACAACAACCTGAAAGCCAATATTAAAACATGCGTCTTTTTGGCTGAGCAAGCACATTGCGATAAAAAAGAACAGACCAGTGCTTTCGAAACTCGTCGTTTAGCTTGTTACAGAACTGAGATGTCATCACAAGAGGACAAATAGACCTCATCAATTATCGGCCAGTTCTTGGCGGTGATTATAAATATGTAACGTACTATATAGACCATAGTATTTTATCAGTTTTAGCATGTAACGTCATTAAAAAAAACACCCAAAAAATCATTAGCAGAGGTGTCCTACAACATTCTTGAAGGAAGCTGCGATGATTTTATAGAGCTAAATGTGGGTAAATTTACAACAAATATGATAACATAACTTGAGTTTGTACCCACTGACCATAACCAATACATGTAGTAGACTAAGGCATTCCAAGAGCTTAGGGCTAAATAGAAAGAAAAAACTCCTCGCTAAGGTTGAAATAAATTCTTGCAATTTGATTGAAGGAATATAAAACAACAAAATGGTATGATGGTTTGAGATTCGTTCAATTTAAAAACATTATCTTGTGATTGGACAAGGTCATACGTTTATGAGGGCTTTTTGGTACATCATCGTCGATATTTTGTCATCGGTCCTCTAATTTGCTTTCGTCTCCAGAATGAACATAGAGTTAAAAGCATAGCGACTGAACCTTTTTTTGATGGAGAAATTAAGGGTTAACACTTAAATGAAAGTTAAAAAAGACAGTTCCAAATGAGATAATGATCTTATCATAACTGCACATTCAAACAAATACATCACACGTTATACATGTAGAAGATTTATCTTTACCTGTTTACATTATACATGTTTATACACTCAAAAGTTTCATATACAAAAACAGAATGGAGGACTTTAAATGTGCTATTCGCAAAGCCACAGAAGACGATTGCGAGCCTTTGATGTCGCTTATAAAGGTACCCACGTAACTACATAGCGATTATTTATTTTCATGAAGCCCGCGCCTTTTCTATTTGTCCTTTTCAGGACCATTGCGATCCACCAGTTCTCCGGTATGACTGATTCGTTTTTGTCATTTTCTCTGGACTATGAGATTGATCATTCAAGTTCGGTAGTTTTGTTATTACCTTTATTTCAAAACTCTTCGATTGCCCCTTGGTAAGTTAATTGTTGCTTCACTCCAAAGCAGAGCAAAGGTTTAGATTCAAACCTATCAGATCAAGGAACATAACATGAGTGATAAATGAGCACACAATGATAGTTAAGTGGGATTGGGAACGACAGCAAACAGGTTACTAGTAAACAATTTTTGACTGCATCTGGAAACAGATGAATCGGTAATGTTAGAAGGAAAAACGCCTACCACAAGTGGTTCTAAGGGCCTTAACGAAACCAATAGCAATTGTCATCCACTCGAACGAAAAGAGGCGATTTTCCCACATGGGCAACCATTGGTTTGCAATATGGTTTTCCGACACCTACATGCAAGATAAAAGGTTTACTCCGGGCAGACATATCTAGTCGCTGTCTCGTCTCCATACTCCTGAGCACTGAAAACTTAAATATGCGTGCTTAATACTTAGCACACTTACAAAGCCAGAACAAAAAGTTAGGTTAAAATGAAAACGTTGTGATCGTCTTTTTATTTAGACCGTGCAGAACGTTAATTCTTATTCATCCTGAGATCATTAATTATAATTATACAAACTTGAATAAACAACTGGTACATGAAGTGGAATTGCTAAAGTTATCTATTTGGCACAGACAACCAATGATGCATTTACACGATAGGAAAAGAAAATAATGACATCACATTCAAAATGTATTTATGTATAGATAAGCTATACGAACATAAGTTTTAGAATATAGAAACAGCTACCTTTGATGCATGTTAGAATGTTAGAAAAATCCATGATAAGGTTTTTATGTCGCCTGCAACGTGTTGCAAATATAGGTGTTACTGATTGTTGGACCATCCGTCGTGTTGCATCGATCGTCTTGCGGTGTCACAACAAATTTAGTCGCAATTACATGTAATTAATAGCCTCTTGATATTTGGCGTGTAGCTTCATCCTACAGTACTATAAGGTTAACGTTATGAACAATTTTATGCCCTGAACATTGCTACTTCCTGTTTCCCGAATACTTAAACCTTTATGTTTAATACACATATATGCAATTTTTCCCTCGCAGTTTTTGTGGTATCTACATTCCATAGTGTATTGATATTTGGCATGTAGCTTCATCCTATAATACTCAATTGTGTTTAGCCATTTTATGCCCATAACTCATTTACTCGCGTTGAGAGTTCATTGGTCTGTCTCGTTTTCCTTCTTGTTTGTGTTCGTACATTGGCCTTTTTTGCATGACAAACATGGGTCTGTATTATGGGTGCTGTGTCCTTGTTGATTCTAAAAAATCTTTTTTTTTTGCAATTAGTTATTGTCCTGGTTATGACTGAAATATTGTTGACTTAACATAAAACAAACAATAAACAAACAATTGAAGACCGCTACTCTAGTTTTGTGTTTAGATAAATATAGGACCCAAACTAAATGTTGACACACTTTAAGAAACACAAACCTTTGTTTTACTTTGGCTTAAAAAAATGATACTCAAGTTATAGAAAGTTTTTTTTTTCAGTTGAGTAAAAGGTCCTTATATCAGCAAGTTCCGATATATTCCTTGCTGCACCGTTGCTACATGTTAGAAAATTTCAAATGAAAATAAAAGAAAGCCTAAATAACAACCTTACAGTTCAGTTTATCCACCCTATTTATTTCGTTGCAGGAATTGGCCATAAATCAAAAGGTTGAGCATAAATTCTCTATCGATATCGAAAGTAAGTTAAAATCTGTCAAACTTTTAGAAAAACTTAAGCCTGATATTGTTAAACAGTTAATATGTAAATCGAGTCACACGAAATTTGACCCCAGTTTGATCCTGCAAACCACGTACGTACCAGAATGTTTCAACAAAGCATAAAACATATAAAACTAGGAATTTCATTTCGTGAAATCTAGCCCAAAATAATAATAATCATAAACAATTATAGTTAAAGCAGATACGGAATTCCGTAAATGCAAAAAGTTAAAATAGGGCATTCAAATGTTGGAAGTGCAAAAAGCAGCAGTTACTGAAACCATCAAAATACGATACAACCTATGTAAACATGTGTACATGTATACAAACAAAAAAATGAACATATTACAACCAAACTGCAATCGGTGAGTGGGCTCGAGAACTCGTAATCTTAGTGTGTACATGTACATGTATATTTAGCACATACATGTATATACATGTATGCCAAGCGACAGTCACAAAACACGCTGAAAGTCGAGAATCTTTTTACGAGAATTATGGTCAAATTGAATTTGAAATGTGAAGACCTGGTTTCAATACATTAGAAACATTAAATTTCAATTTATATGATAACGTACACTTGTAACGACGCTTTGAATACAAAACACTGACATGCCTTACTGAAAATGTATATTTTATTTATTCAATTTTAGGCCAACCACAGAATACAAATTCGATGCATAACAGCAATCGTTCGGGAAATCAGCCTGATATCTCTTTTTATGAAAAGTTCTCAATTGAAAAATTTCTTTTATAAACTAAGTCACGCTTTCTTTTTTTGCAGCTCTAAGGACAAATGGATTTGGTGGTACACCTTTGTTTAGATGCCTAGTTGCAGAATACCAACAAGGTTTCCTTTGCGGATTTTTATTATTTTGTATTTAACACCTACATGTATTTTGATATTGGTTGTTGGTCACCTGTTACAGTTGTTGACATACATTTCGTTACGTTGCTGAGTATTGCAATTTTTGGTTGTTTTTTATGTGTGTATGTTTTATTCCATGCGTTTATTCTTGCTGCTTCGCTTTGTGTTGATTGAAATTGCCTTTTTGGATTTGTGACAATTAATGCCCTCGCCTCGTGTATGCCGAGGGCTCTCTTTGTGACTATATACATGTGACTGGCTGACTTAAATGAAATAATGTATGGTTCGTTCTCGATATATTCCAATTAACCTTCAAAATGTACATCTGTATCTTGGATATTACTCTATTTTATTGACCGGGCTGGTCACGGGTCAATTATTTCGGGATTCTTCATCTAAATCATACCTAAAAGACTGAGAAATTTAAGCTCCGCCCAACCTTGTGAATAAAATAGAGTTATACCACTCATGAAGTTGCATATTTGCAAACAATTACAAATGAGAAACAACCATAAAAAATAGCAAAAGAAGGAACAAATATCGTTATCTAAAATATATCAAATATTGATTGGGATCAAGGTTAGGGAGCGACCATTTGATTTTTATGGGGAGGCTATGGTGAAATTTGAAATAAAAAGGCAGGTTGGCAAAAATCCAGAAATAAAAAGGCAGGACAGTGCTTTGAGTAAAACAAAAAGCAGGATGGTATTTTTGGCTAAAACTAATTACTTTAAAAATAAAAAAATGCGTGCGCAAGCGAGAAAAAAGATCCAGGCTCGACTTTTTCCAAAAATAAAAAGGCAGGACGAAGAAAATATCCACAGCCCTCAATAAAAATCAAATGGTTGCTCCCTTAGGAACAAGACAGATCTCGACATGACAATGTGGAGTTGTTTTATTAATCCTTTAGACTTTAACGATGACTCTGTCGCGCAATGTCGTACATGTATATACCTGTAATAATAATGGGTTCCCCACCCCAGATTTTTACTGACTATACGTTCTGCAACTGAATAGTTATTCTTGTGTATGTAGAATCACTACATGAAATGTTATGTTTAAATAACGTATTTTTTTTCCTTAGTATATCGAATCATCTTTGAAAGACCAGTAGTGTCATTCGTATTTCACATTTCCCGATTATACATTTGTAGCTACATGTACAATGTTTTCAGTTCCTACTTGGAGGTGCCAAATTTCAAGTTGGAAACTTGGAAGTAAAAATAATTCCAACTTTGTAGCAGAGTTCATTAACGTGCGAGGAACGTGACCTTTTCCAAACTCGGTGCACCACTATGGATTGCGGTCAGGTTTTCCGTATAATACCCTGACGAAAGCGGCATTCTTTATGACAGGGCTACCCTATTCAACCACCCGGGGCACACACCCCAGTCGCTTTGTTAGCAAAGCGGCCTGGAACTGAAAAAGTGGGTTTAAAATGTGAAATTTGTAAATGTAGTTCAAATGAGAAATATGAACGAACTAAACGCACTACAAGCCTTTCGTTGTTTTCGTCATACACAAAACTGTTTACGTAAAGCATTATCATGCGTTGATTGCTGTCCTTATGTCTCAGAGATGAATGCAAACATGGGTTTGTTTTGTCGGACTTCAAAATAGTTACCTTAGGGAGCAACCATTTGATTTTGAAGGGAAGGCTATTTGAAATTTGAAATTAAAAGGCAGGGTGGCAAACATCAGGAGATAAAAAGGCAGGAAGAAGCATTGAAATAAAAAAGGCAGGATGCAGTGTTTTTGCTGAAAACATTTGATTATTATGAAATAAAAATTGCGCAGGGAAGGGCGAGAAAAAATCTAGTCTCCAATTTTTCCAAAAATAAAAAGACAGGATGAAAACAATATCCAAAGCATCCCATTAAATCAAATGGTCGCCCCCCTTACGATGAAGGATCTGTCAATTATATTCCATCTTAGATGCTAAGCGCTTTCTCGATATTCCTAACCTGATCTCATCACTTCTTATCCCTATCTCTCAACTGTGTTGTGTTTTGTTTTACCGGACACTAAGACCGCTATGGAAGAGGAATGCTTTGTGTCATAAAACTTAGTCTGAACCACCTTTTCTTTTGAAATGCCTGTACCAATATAGTCATGACCTTTTTCGGTATACATTTTTCTTTGCAGTGTTTTGTCTATTCTTTTTGGATATTGAAATTGATCATCCGAGTGCGGTAGTCACCTTTTAAGCTTGTCGGTAAAAGTCCACTAAAGAGCGCCCAGAAACCTGACATCGGGTCAGGTCGCTTTGCCCACAAAGCGACTTGGATGTGTGCCCCAGGTGGTTGAATGGGGCAGCCCTGACATCGAGAGATGCGGGGTCGTCAGGCGATAATGCCTGAAAACCTGACCGCAAACCATAGTGGTGCACCGTGTTGGGAAAAATGTCACGTTCCTCGCACGTTAAAAAACCCTGCTGCAGGTCTCGGTAAGAGTAGGACCCGTAGGATCCCCATGCAGGAGGCGAAATTTCCCGTCCCTACCCATCACTCCTTTTTCCAGTGGCAGTCAAGATTGGCCTTGTGTCCCCATTTCCCCCACTTCATCATCATTTCATGTTCATTGCATCATTATTTTCATGTTCATCTACCGGATATAGCCGAAATCGTGCTGCTTGGGAGTAAAGCAATAACTAACTAACTAACTAACTCTTTTTTTTTTACTATTTTCCAGAGTTGATTGGTTTTGTGCTGTATAATTTTATGTTTTCATCCTGGTATGGAAAAGTTGCCTTTCTAGAGGACTTTTATGTGAAAGAGGACTTTAGGAAACGTGGGATAGGAACGAGGCTTTTAAAATCAGCTATAAAGGTTTGATAATATACATTCAAATTTTTGACTTTTGTAAAGTTTTGGTGCCTCCACTGTATAAATGACGAAGACCATCTGCAATTTAAAACCAAAAGAGGAACGACGCTTATACAAGCGGTAACTACATGCAATTATACAAATACAACCTGATTACATTAAGTTTTAGCATAATAGTACATGTGAACAGAAAACAGCCAAAAAAGGGGTTGACAAACTAAATCTAATAAGAACAGATTCTAGGTCCCCCGCCCGTTGAGTGGGAAAAAATTAAAGCTAAACAGGAAGTAGATGAGCGACAGATCTGAAAACGCATCATAACATATCGGACCTTTATCTAAAGCTGCTTACCAAATATTGAAAGCTCATGATTTATTTTTGCCGAGAAAACTGTTACGAAAAAAGTGTGACGGACGGACGGATGGACCAACACCAGCATTTTTATGTCCCCACTCCGCGTTGCGGCGGTGGACAAAAATATCAAGAAAACAGGACTGGTGCAAAGGGTTGATGAGCATTTATATCAATTGCCAATTATCAACAGTGTAAAAGGTTTAGTGGAATTACAAAATTTTAATTTAACGACAAATTCACAAACTTAATTGCATTTATGCAGACTTCTTAAATATACAATGTTTTAACTTTTTAGCACTACATTTTACATTTAATTAGTGTGAATATAAAGTCATGTGGATTTTTATGAAGGTGTTCTATTATGACAATACTTACTACAGCGGTGGTAGACAAATTTGAAAGCATGCAAATGCAATTTTCTTTCAGGATTCAGTTGAGTCTGGGTGTAAAATGATGCAGTGGATGGTTATAAAACGGAACGTCGAAGCTGTGAATTATTATAAAAAGTTGGGTGCAATTGATTTGACGGAAAAAGAAAGTGTAAACGTAATGAGGTTTCTTCCAAATGAAATGTTAAGGTTGGCGAAGCAATAAAATTTATCCAAAAACTTTAGAAGTTGCCTACAAAGAAATTGATTTCCTAGCAGAAAATACAGACTATACTAAATCTACACAGTCATACATGTACCCTTACACGCACACATTAGGAAACTAATTCATAAAATTAGAGTTGCGACCTTTCATGGAAGACGTATGTCTGAAGTAAAATATCAATCTGAATAGTAACATACCCAACCCATCGGTACATATATATATAGGGCTGTATATCTCACAACTTATCCGATATGCAAGGGGTTGAACATTTTTTTTTCTAATTTTTTACCCGACACTGTTTTCTCCGTGATCGGCTCTTTGACCAAGGTAATTAAACAATGCGTCTTAAGCGGTTTCTTATTTTCTGTCTATATCATATATTTTCAAATATATAGCAAAATTCAATATAATGTCAGATGATTTGATTCGTGATCGATTATTTCAATTATCCTATTTTTTTTGGCTGTGGTACTGCGGTGCTTACCTCGCTAACCCTATTAGGTCTCTCAGCCGTGTTGTATTTTTGGCGCCATAAAACCAGGTTACACCCACCATTTCTCTTAATATAGGATTATAATAAAATAAGTAAACTTTAAAATGCCTGTGCAAAGTTATGGCCATTGCAATTTCTCTGGTATGTCTTCCCCTTGTATTATCTCTTCTGGAAAATACGAGATAGATCATCTGAAATCGGTAGTGTTTCTGTTTTTTTTTAATATTCGGTAAAAGGACCATGCAAAATATGAAGAGGCGTTGGCATGTAGTTGAACGGCAAATTTCGAAGGAATATTTTGTGACTCCGTAGGACGACGCTATTGTAACAGTGACCTTTATGTGGCTTTGGAACACGATGAAGGCGACAGTTTAAACGTACACGAATTTTTAGTTTGTGTTTTAGATCACCCCGCTGATGGCCATCGTTCGTTGTCCAAGTTTTAAAAAATCTCTGAAATCGCTTGGCAATATGCAACAAAACAAAAATAGATATAGCCCATAAGGCACCGACCATTTGATTTTCGGGGGGGGGCTGGGATTTTTAAAAGAAAAAATATTCTGGCTCTGATATTTGTCCAAAACAATAGTCTGGCCAGCTTATAGGGTAAAAAAATAATCTGGCCCTCATTTTGCGCATTAGAAACAAGTGATTTTCTGAACAAAATTTTGTAGTATTGAGTGTGTGGGGAAAAAAATAAGCTGGCCCGCGCAGCTGGCGAAAAAAAATCCCGACTCGGGTCAAAATGCCAGCTCCCCCAGAAAATCAAATGGTCGGTGCCTAAACGGTCAAATAATGAGTTTTGTTTTATTTCTTTGCATAACAGATTATAAAAACAATTGCAAATTGCTGATTCAAAAAACTACGATAGTGTTGTAAAAGAGTTCTACATTATGGGATTACGTATCATCAATTGAAAGACCGGGCAAATGAGTGGTGCTCCTTCGTAGTTAAATGTAAATATTTTATATTACTTTATTATTAACAAAAACATATTGAATTGAAGTGTGACATGGTTTGAATCTACATTTGAACTACAAATTGTCTTCTAGGTCGTCGACTTCGTTTTTCTGTTTGTATACATATGTACCTCAATTGATGCGAGGTCAAATGTTCAATTTTAGCCTGACAAATGAACAAATGTATGAAACAGTCCATTAACAATATTTCAAAAGATAAGATTTTCTTGCTATGCTTAAAAGTTTTCGAGTTATTTCTCTTCTATTGGTAAACTGTATTCTTCAACAATAAAAATAATATTGGAAAACACTTAGGCTAGGGTGATACAGTTATTGAACGGAATGCAAGGATTAAAAAGATTCAAAAATATTTACATACATGTACTTATTTATGACCAAACAATGTTACTGTAATTTCAACCCTGAAAATCATCTGACAAACAGATTTTGATTTTTTGAGTGCCCTCAGCGAGGATCGAACTCAACATTTGGCACATCTACGGCGTATGCGCCTAGCTAACAGAATAGAGGTTGTAACCACTACACCATCCTAGGCTCCTCAAAAGAAGAGCTTTCGTTTGGGTAGTGTTACTTTTCCCTGCAAAGTACAATTACAACTTATTCTGCTAACACAATGTATGAAGCGTCGCAAGGTTTTTAATTACAGAGCTATTAATTTGAAAGCATACACGGATTTATCAGAATTTTGATAAATTCTATAGCTGAGGGCACTCAAAAAATCAAAATCTGTTTGTCAGATGATTTTCAGGGTTGAAATTACAGTAACATTGTTTGATTATATACTAGACATTCATATATATTATAAAATTCGAATAATCTTGCATTCTGCAGTTTCTGTGGAATCCAATGGAGCAAGAACGTAAACACGTAAGAGATAGCTATTAATAGACCATACTTATTTATGACATCCTTAACACAAAATATTAATAATAAAAAAAATCAACTGCTCCGACATCTACTAGAGAAACATGAAAATAAAACAGAATGTAACAGTCAGAAGGAGTTGAATATGCTGTATTGGACATTTTAGCAGAATATGGCTTATAATGTAAGTTGATGAATTACCAACAAGGAAAAGAATTTTCTATACCGAACAATTCCGATCTTTGGTAAAATTTTCAAGCAATATTGATACAATCTCAGGCCATGACATCGTCATTACCGACACAATCAAAAAGCCAAAACAAGACAAGCAGGTGCTTGTTACATATACTATTCGAATTCCAAATGAGAAATACTGTAACTCCGATGCACGCATTTGAAGGAACTAATGGATTACACTAGTTTAGATTAACATCCAATCTGCAAGAAAACCATGCAAAATCCTAAAAAGTTCCACACCAATATTTTCATACCAACGAAAGAGATGGTTCAACTAAAAGACCAACTGAAAGGCTTATTTTTGGCAGAATATTTTTCGGCATCTTGTTCTCTAAAGTCTGCCCGAAAAATTAGCAAAACGCGGTAAGCTTGCTTTTTTACAAAGTGACACCATATTTAATTAAGGGCTATACTCACATTAAGGTGCCCATGTTATAACAGTAGAGTAGTTGTTTATAGGCTATCAACTTCATTTTAAAAATCACATCAAATCGGAACTTCAAAATGGCCGACACACAGGGCTCATCAGAATTAATTGGTTTCTTTACAAAATCAGCTTTACTAATTAAAAAAATCTAAAGTACTACATTTTCTCTTGTCCTCTTGTCCCATTTATCTTGAAATTATCAAAAGTTGAACAGGAAATCATCAACAGGGTGTTACTTTGGTCTTAAAAATGAAAATCTTCATAACCTTTACACAACATCCTTATAATTAGTGGGTGGCATTGACAATTTTCCATTTCTTTTAAAAACCATCAAAATAATGTATTTTAACATTGTTTTTTGTCTAAGGTAATGTCTTTAAATCAAATTTTTGTTAATGTGGAGATAGATGGGACAAAAGAAACATTGCAGTTCTTGCGGTTTAATAATTAGTCAAGCTGATTTTGTGAAGAAAACTAGTAAAACCGATTAGCCATTAAGGTCTGCCATTTTGAAATTCCCGAATTATTTTTCAAAGATAAGTCTTTCATAAAGATCTTTTAGTTGAGCTATCTCTTTAGTAGATTGTATAGTTTTTTTTATCACGGATTGCCACTAATAAGTATCACGGAATTTATAAAACGAGCATATCTTCTATACTTCCATTTATTGCAAATTTATAATAATTTAGATTGGTGATCTAGAATAAAAATTGTATATTAAAATAAACAAATTAATTTAACTAATAAGCGTGCATGTTTTGCTTTGATACGTGATTTTGTGCTTTGTGTACCAAAACAAAAATATAATATTTCAGTTCCTATCGGAATGCCTATTTATAGAAGAATAACAATGGAGTGAGTGAGTGAGTGAGTTGGTGTTTAACGCCCGTGCAACGCTATATAGGTTATTTACAGGCGATGAACATGAAATGGAAGCATTGCCATTAATCTGTAGAAGTAGAGTCAAATTTCAATGTATTGTTCAAAAATAGTTCCACAGAAAGATGATTTAAGAGAGTTTAAAACCTTACCAATTAGAAATTCTTAAAGACACCCTATGGCTTAAATTAATATTGGGGTAGGTTGTCCAGTTTTAATTTTAACTTGATGTTTGTTTTGTGAGAGAATTAACGTTAAAATTTCGGACTTTTGACCCTTTTAAGCAGTGTGAAATTGGTGGTATCAAGGAAAGAAACGTGAAATTTTCATTTAAAATGGTATTGGTTTCACAAGATGAATAAGGTAAACGCATTGAAATATTGAAAGATGGGAAAACCAGGGAATTGTGCTTTCTACAGAAGAATAAAAAGGTCATAGTCAACAGATCCTCCTTTAAAGAAAGTGGTTGATCATATGCTTTCCACAACCTCGACAATTATGTTTTATTATTTTAACAAGCTCACCAAGGATGTTAAAAAAATTCAGTGGAGAAAACATTAAGTCCTCTCCTGGTTGAAGGATTCATTTGCTTTCAATTAAATTTACAATGACTTCTCTCCATATTAAGTGGGAAGTTCATCCGTATTCAGTTGAACCACACATCCCAGTACAATAATATACAGAAAAGTATTCATTTGTTTAAGTCATATTTGGCTGGGAGAACCAAGATCATTTTTACATCCTGAATAAACTTATAATATAAAGGACCGGCCATTTAACTTGAAGGGGAGGCCTTGGTTTTTTCCTAAAAAAAATATTCTGAAAATTATTTTTGATGAAAATAACATTTTGGCAGCAGAGGGTAAGAAAAAAAATATTCTGAAGAAGTATTTCTGCCATATAAAATAATGATATAATAATGAAAAAACTATACTGTCGCGACGCCTTCGAAAAATTTCTGACCAAAAGAAAAAACCAAGACCCACCCTTCAAGATAAATGGTCCGTCTCTAAGATGATCTATAATTTTTTGTATTAATATTGTTTTATAGCTTTGATCATTGGCACTTCCACTACGCAGAAATTTGCTTAGCTTAATGGTTCTGCATTGTAATCTGAAATTTGGTCTCGACCACGTAAATGTACGTCAATTACTTTAAAAAAAGACATACATGCATACGCCTTAATGTTTGTTTTTGTTCAAAATCTTTGTCTCATTTCATTTAGACATGTATCATTATGACATGTATGATTGAAAGATTCTTTCAAATAAAACCTCTCTAAATAGTTCCAAAGTAACATAAGCCAATATCGGACATTTCCGTATAGAGTTCACTCAAAAGACGGAATTCCAATTCATTGTAGATGTTATATCATTACAGTTTCTTGAATATAGCTTTAGTAACCTCTATACTAAAAATATGTTCTTTTTAAATGCCAATGCCTTATTTTGCATTAAATTTTGTACTTTCTAACCTAAATCCCTCATAGAGAGAACCACATAGACAACAGACTATTCCAGAACAATAGACTTGTAAGATAATACACCAAGGGGTAAATATTCCTATTGTGTTTTATGACAACGATACCTAAGCATGAGAGAAGATTCACTTTTACCCCATGCTGATCTTGTTTACATTCCAAATCCCTATAAAAACGGGAGAGATTCCAAAACATAATCATTCACATTACAAACTGCTGAATACTTTACTTCAAAGAAGATACGTAAAGGATAGAAAGATGGCTTTGAGATACCAATTGTCTACTGAGAGAGTAAATGAGGCTCTTGAAACAGTTAAACATGATTTGGTAAGTTTCTTTACATTTTAATGGTTTTATTTTTATATTTATTACAAATTCTGTGGTTTTCATCTTTTTTATTACAGAAATAAATGAAAATGTAAAAATTTTACCACAGGATTTCCTATAAATCTTATAATCATTTTGAATGGAAAAATTAAATGTATCTTCTCTTGTCTTGTTTCAAAACATCTTGTATGTACTACATTATTAAAGTTTACTTCTTCAAATTTCAGATGAAAGTTCAAGAGGAAGATGACCAAATTATGAAGAAGCTTTTAAACCTCAATGCCACCATCCAGAAATTGACAGGAAAATCTGGTCAAAGATGTTGCAAATCTGTTTGTGGATGCGGTAAAAGTAACTGTGGCGGCAAGCGCATCATTTCAGCCTCTGCCATGCGCAAGATTGACACGCCTGTTCCGCTTACCTCAACTGTTGCTGCCTTCAGACGATTCTCTATTGGAAGCAATGGATCAGACCTAGGACATTCCGACGATGAAATCAACGCTTTCTCAGACAGCGATTGTGAAGAAAATATTTCCAGTAAACTTGTATTTGACTTTGTTTGAGAGCTGTAAAATGGTTGCTTCCCATGTGAAGTTTCTACAACGTTTAAAATAAAGGATAGGCAATGAACGAGAAGAGATACAGAAGAGTTATAAAGGATTTCGGGAACCAAAACTCAACAACTTCGACAAATCTTCAAACGATAAACTTTAAGCATGAAATCTGTAATGAAATCGAAAGTTTCAAGTGAATGGGAAAAGAAAGAGACTTAAATGACAGTTAAAGACAATATTACAAATTCTAGTGTAGTTTTGCAAATTAATATATTTGTATAATAAATTATATGTTATTACCATTATTGTTTTTTTTTGTAATTGAAAGGGGACGATATAGATATGAAACCAACAATATAAAAAAAATGAAGAAAGTGCTTAGAAAACAATTCAAATAATTTTTGTTATATGAAAACTCACAAAAAAACCCAAACCTGAAGGCTGTAGTGCCTTATATAACAGTGCAACAATAAGGAAAAAAATAAGGCTTTAATTAAGCTAAACTAGGGTATTCACAAATAGGACCACAAGCAGGTAATAAGACAAACCATACAAAAAAAAACAAAAACAAAACAGATATAAAAGCTAAAAAAACAAGTGGTTACAATACAACGAACTGTATCAAACATTCACCTTTCAAAAGTTTGTAAAATTGTACACCAACAATCTTTGAACAAAAAAATACACAAATAAAAATCAGTAAACACAAAGAAATAGGGATGAACGATACATGTACGCATACCAAACAGGAACATTACTTGCATTTATATGCATTGCGACTTTACATGTACATATGCGATTACTTCAATAACCAAAAGAGCAGTTCCTCTTGGGCATTTTGTTGCTTGTAATATAAAAGCAGGAACTATACACTTATCAATTTTTAAGCTTAAGACAAAATATAATTAATAGTGAGGAGCATGAAACATTGAATTTATATTAAACATGCACATGTTTTTAATTGTTGACTTAAAAGCTATCGCAATTTCATTCCTTCGACATCCTTAATGCAATAACACATGAAAAAGCAAAGCAAAAAATGATAAGTATTTGGAATGAAAACATAATAAAAGTTAAATGTATAAACCTTATCGACCCCTTGCAATTGTTAACACAGATATCTCCTACTGGGATATCAATTACACATATGCATGACAAACTAAAGAAGACGCCTCATGAGGGAAAATATGTGCATTTAATATATTTTAACTAAGCATTGAAAGTAACAATTGTCATCAAAGAAACTTGAATCACGAATGGACATCCTTATCATAACATTCATAAAACAAAGAAAATTACCAAAGGTAGAACCTAAAACTACAAAAACAAAGAATTTGACCAAACAGTACATTTTGGACAGACCATTTGCTAATCTGTGACTGAAAATTAATTTATATTTTGTTTAATCGATTTAAAGATTATTATGGTAAAATATATTGTTTTAATTCATTTAAAGAATATCTGTTGCTTTTTACATCTGTTTGTACTTAGGACGAAAATTCCAAATCAGATTGAAGCGTTTTTTTAAAGATTATTTACATGTAGGATGCCAGACGTAAAATCGTCAAAATGGAACAGGTGTATTTAAACAATGTAGACGGATTATTGGTTCACGCTCATCTATTTGCATTTGGTCCAACGTCTACAAAAAAGATTTGCGACCGAATCTTAGATTACTTAAAACTAGAGATATACGTGTTTCATTTTCCTTTCATATGTAGATAAAGGTAATAACAAAACTACCGAACTTGAATGATCAATCTCATAGTCCAGAGAAAATGACAAAAACGAATCAGTCATACCGGAGAACTGGTGGATCGCAATGGTCCTGACTTGGTACAGGCACTTCAAACGAAATGGTGGGTTAAACCAGGTTTTATGGCGCCAAACCTCCCTCTTCCATTGCGATCTTAGGATCCGGTAATGACCATAGAACACAACATAGTTGTGAGACACAATAAGGATATTGCGGTGATCATCTCAGTACAGCAGACCAGTCAAACACTAATTAAAACAATTAACTATCATATCTTTTAACTCAATTTTGAACTTTTCTACTAGTGGCTGATAACGAAGAAAGAATTTTTTTAGTGATCGTATGAGACGTATTTTCTTATAGCCCTGCTTCAAAAGTCGGTCACGAAGAAACCGGTGTCTGATCAAAAAATCTGTAAAATGTGTGCAAGCATTAGCATTAGCATGTAGCTTAGATGACAATGGATTTGTAATGTCTAGTTTTCACATAGCATCAACATGGATTTAAACTGCATCGTTTGGTGCAGAAATACACGTGTGATCAGTGGTCGAAAGTTTCCACCCAGTTGTGAAATTTTCAATAAAAAAACGAAACCTAAGCTCGTGCTTATCTGATATTTAGGACAGTGTCAAAATCTATTAAATACCCAAGTAGGGGATGAAACATGATACCATAAGGACCAACTGATCGAAAGTTAAAAATCATATCATTGTTTCGGTTCAATAATAGATAATTTTGTTATTGAGTTGGTTAGTTTTACAATAATTTTACACTGAGAAGGATCAGAAATACGATGGAGCGCTCTCCTACCAAAAAGTTAAATGCTGCAATCAATAAGCTGAAGAATGACTTGGTAAGTTTACCGATTTTCTCTGACAATTTAAATATGTGTATTATTTAATTCTGTTTTCAGTTTTTTCTAGGGAAATCATAAATGAATCTTGATGTAGCTCAATGCATTCGGTTTCACGACCTGTTGATTAAACATTTTCTCAGCGATTTTATAGAAAAAAAATCTAAACATTAGCATCTGAACCCAATCATTGGGGAAATTCCATCAAATGTGTTCCTAATGCAGAACTTTTGAAAACTATCAAAAATAATAACTTTGGAATCAGTCATTTGTATCTGCATAGTATATTTTGTTTGAACCATTTTAAGATATCACTTGAAGCATAATAATTTCATATATCAGTACATTAACAGTAAAGTTTTCGACAGATATCATGTGAATAACGTGTTCTATATTGCAGATTGAAATGAGAAGTCAGGATGTTCAGCTTATGAAACAACTATTACACATCGATGTAGAGATTCAGAAACTGACAAATGTACGGCTGAGTCAGTCTATGAGACCTTGTAAAAGGAGGAGATTATCTACACAGCGCCAACAGAGCTTACCACCCTATGTCTGGCTTCATAGAGATAGCTTAGAATCATCTTCTAGCACTGATGGTGAGTTTATGTCAAGTATTTGTAATCCAACTCACATGTGAAACTACCATAATAAGTTATGTGTGCTCAAAAAAGACAATGAATAAATTATATATATTTTTATTTGAGCTTCAGCTGCTTTGAAAAAGCTATTCTTTCAAAATCAAATAATTCAGCTTGATCTTATTGATAGTTGAAAAAAATTTGCCTCATTGTCATCAATGTTCAACCTTCTTAAAGATACTCTACTTCAGAATGCAAAAATATTCAGTTCTTTAATTTTTTGATTTTAAACTAGAATGCCATTTTTGCTAACATCCCCTGGTTTTGAATAGCAATGCATCTAGTCTTTCGTTTACTATATTTTAAAGTATCAGGTTTAAACATCTGTCTGATCAATTTTTATTTCTATTTTAGATTATTACGAAGAGACGAGCGATTTGTCTGAAGCAGAAGATGATTTATTTTCCAAATCTACAAGTTACACACGACGTCGTAGTATTATATCAATTCATCCCACAACAGACGACGAAATCGATGAAAATTCAGATGAAGACATTTTACGGACTAATATTAAATTGTGGAAATATTCTAAAGAGTGTGAAAAATCGCATAGACATAGTGAATCTGAATCTTGAAAATTAACATTTTATTCACCGTATGTGTTCACAATGGTTTAATGCATCTATTATTACTGCAATTATTTTTGAAAGAAAGACGCGTAAAACAGGACAGGCTAATTCGTTGAAAAATGTTTCAGTGATATTTGTATCAAGACAGTAAAAAATTGTCAAATAAACAGAAATTTATCACCTATAGCTTAAGTTTGGAACTGAACTTTATATCTGAATACTGTGGACTAGAAATGTTTACAGTAATATGAATTTAAGAATGGCATGTTTAGGAACCTTCTACCTCCCAGAAACAGTATTACAAATAAACGAAAGTCATAATCTTTGACCGATACTATTGTCAAAATGTTTTATTTAATAAAATATTAAATATAAGGCGAATATAATTTGTTTTTTTAAAAAACCAAAGCAGTGGAAACATTAAAAATAACGACGATTATCGAACGAGGAGGGCATTTTGTAAATGTTGAGAAGGATAGACAAAATAAGAACTATGTAACATGAAATATTCTGAAGCTTAAGAGCATCGTGCTTCTAAATAAGTGCTAGCATGTCGTAAGAAATTGCAGGTTGCACCCGGCTTTATATCGTGGCAACGTTATCCTTTTATTGCAATATAAATGTAAGGGTCTAATGAAATATAGTGTCAATTAATCTAGATCACTTTTGTCATGCCAAGCAACAGTTGAAACCTGGTTCAACCAAACAATTTTCTTGAAATGCTTGTGCCAAGTTAGGTCCCTTTCTCCTTGTGTCGCTGTCTTGTGATTTTCTTCTGAAACATTTGTGATTGATCTTCTTCGCTTGGTATGTTTGCTTTTATCTTTATTTTTAATTAGGTGAATGATTTTGGTAATAAATGTTCAAATGTACATGTATAGCATACATGCGCTTGTAAGTCAAGGCACGTCATAATAGTATTACTAATCTAAGAAAACTGTATATGCATTCTTTTTTATTCTTCTTACAAATCTGTGTTGTCTGTTTATCGTAGGTAAAGGTTCAAGATTGGGCGAAATTTTCGGGGAAGGGTTTCATCACTTTCTGGGTACATTTGCCTATGGTGCGTTTAGATTAAATTGACCTGCCCTGTGATTTGGCTCCTTTTCCTTTGTGTTCGTACATTGGCCCTTTTTGCATGAACTACATGACTCTGTGTTAGTGAGGCTGTTTCCTGGGGGTGTCTGTACAATATAATTTGTCGTTTCAGTTAGTTCTTGTCCGTATTATGATTGAAATATTGTTGACTGGACATAAAACAAATAAAAAAAACAAACAAATCGTTCGTGTTTGCTGGTTGGTCTTTGCCCTAACGGAATGTTGACATTCGGATGCCATCTTGGTACTCCTGCTTCTTTCAAAATGCTTTATTTTACACTTTCCATACGTAATACAATGGTATATTTTTTTATATTTTGAACAACGGAACACTCTCATAACATTATGACGCCTTCACTCATAAATATATGTGTCGGTATTTACTTAAAGGCAGGTAATACAAGTTTCCAAGGTCAATGAAGGTATATCAAGAAACGATATTGATGTAAAAGCAATGACAATGTTTCGACACCGTCATGACTATGTCATATATATCATCCAATTTATACAAACCAATATTTTACATCAAAACGGAAATGCAACGGACTCTAATGAAGATAGTTATAAATATCATAGATAACACTAGCCAGATATGTATGTCTATACTATAACTGGGGTCTCCTATTAATTCCTGGGTACCCAGTTAAAGCAATTTATACTTTCATGACTTCAATGTTCTTGAACGACATTTGCAATTGCATTATGTTTAATCATTTTCAGTTTATTTGGTAGCTTCCATTTGAAATGTCCCCATTTGTATGAGTTAATCATGATCGAAGTCGTCTGACTGACTGATTATTGATTTACTTCCAAGCAGCGAAAAGAGATGATAAAATTGTCATGATATAATACGAGACACACGAGTTTCGACACCAACTGGAAAATTTGTGTAAGATGAATTAGCTATTTTGCTCTAGAGCCGATGTGCCTAATGATCATGTAGAAACCAACAGTGGAGTTTTTATAACCTACATTGCATCATTCTTTTAAAAACTGCGTACAGCAATTGTTTGTGTTCCGATTTTTTATAATTATAATAGCCTGCTAAATCATTGGCCAGAGTGGAAGTTGGTATAGTGAAAAACTCATGTGAAAACGTTTCTGATAATGCTTTTTTTTACAATTTTACATTATTTTGTACATCCTATACTTATATCAAGTTCCAAGTTAATCAGCAAAACCCTCTTAGGTTAGCCAACAGCGTTGTGGGAAAAAAGAACCAGTCTGAATTTTCTGTATTGTTAAGATAAAAAACGTGTTTTCCTAATATTCACATTGCTTTAATTCAAAATCAAGACATTTTTAAACAATCGGCATTATTTCTTGTTATGACATGGTCGATAATGACTTATTCGTTCCTTCTAGTTGATGAAACTGGCTTCCTTCTTTTGAACTTTTTATTGTTCTTATACAAATGCTTGGTAGTCTGCCTTCAAATTAAAGAAACGCTACTATGGAATGCACATATATTCATTTTTTTTAACTTTTTGAGACATTAGAACTAGATTCTATTGAAATGCCTGTACCAAGTCAGGACTTTTGCGATCTTTAATTTCTCAGGTATGTCTTAGCCTTGTTTTGTCTTTTGTTCTTTGATATATAAGATTTATCATCACAGTACGGTAATTTTGATGTTTTTTTAGTTGCCATTTTGCTACAATCCCCACCCGTACACTCTAATTGACTATTGTCTATTTCAAGTTATTATTATAAAATTTGAAATTCTATTTACATACATTGTAGCATTTCCATTCCCCATTTACCATTCCAATGACCAATCAAACTAGAGCTACATGTACCATTTACCCATTTTCTATTCATATTTACTATTCTCATCCCCTTCCACGATACTATCCCTTATATACCATTTTATTTTTTACCAATGCCATCCCAATCCCTGTTTCCCCATATGCAATAGATTTTGGATGTTTTTACTTTACACAGGCTTTACACTAATAGGTAAATTGCATAATGCTAATATCACGAACTGATATCATAACAAGTGGCAAGGTTCGTTTTGGGCTACATATATTTGCTGCTATTTGTTAAATCATCTTGCATATTTCCGATCGATGTCTATCTCTTATTTTCATTTATTTTCAAATTTAAAGGTGATACCATCTACCATAAAGGCTTACACAGAAAAGACAACACCACTAACAACGAAGCTCTTGACATCAAGTTAATTTGAAATAGGTAGGGTATACATTGAAGTACAAAAGTATGTTGACCACACACACTTCAAACTCCTAAAGGTAGTAAAACATTTAACAAAAAATTACATGAATATAAAGATAAAGCAACTTACACAAAAAGAGATGATTAAACAGCACATAAATATGTAAACATTGAACATAAATGTTAAACGTAAGAATCTTGCACTTAACATGGAAGAATCTAATGTAAAGACAAAATTCATATATAGCCTAATATGGAGAATAGTGGTGCAACAGTTTAGTCCGTAGTTTTTAGTAGACTAAAGAACGTCCAGTGTCTTGAAATTTAGCCAGAACATTTCGCTCAGCGGCAGAAATGTGTGCCCTGATTGGTGAAATGAGATGATTTTGTTGCATGTCGTTTTTGTTAAACTATAACACGAAAACCATCGGTTTCTGTCTTTTCAGGAAAATACAATATTTCTCGCGTGTAAGAACAATCAGCTGCAGTGTATGGTAAGAGTAGGAATATAAGGACAACTGCAGTAGTCTAAATTGCCCTGCCTTCGTGGTCATGGCCTTATCATCTATTAATCTTAGATTGTTTATACTATTAGTGAATCATTAGTCCTGTGGCCCAATCCCACTTTATCATAATATTTTTCTATAAGAAAAGGTTCTTTGGCCTAATACTAAATTTAAAAAAAAGGAAAGTTGATGTTTCACACTTTTAATATACTTCATCCATAATCTTAAGTACAAAGACACATAGAATCCGTGGTCATACCCTAAAAGGTATTGATCACATTTTCTTTAACGTACAGGGGGTATTTAAAGAACAATAATGAATTGTATAAAATGAAATCGATAGTCTCTCCGTTGGTTGAATGCAAGGGGTGGCATACTTGAATTGTGATAATCAAACGTCGTGTGAGAATACCAAAGAAAAAGTCAATTGTGCATCGAACAGTATATAAAATTTGCAGTGAGGAGCAGAATGGATATATTAGAGCAGATACTTACATCAGTCAAGACTTTGTTCCACGATGGCAAACGCTTCAATTCGAGTATCTTCAGCTTTGACTACTTTAAAAGCAACATTAGATGAAATGAGAAATCAAGATGTTCAAATGATGAAGCAATTATTAAATATCAGCGCGAGTATCAAACAACTTTCACTTAGGGAACCTCAGGCAAGAACTATTTGGCCAACGACAGTAATAGCAACGAGCAGGTCTTCTTCACTTGATAGCATTTATGAAGGTAAGTGTATGTCACTAATCCCTCTTTTTCCCGTGATAAGGAGTATTTTGATCTGTTAAATGAAGCAATGCTGCAAGTACTGTGGATTCATTTATTTTCGTGGATACCAATTTTCGTGGTTTGATGAAAAAGGACCAGTTCGTTGATTCTTAAATTCGTGGTTCTGTGGTCTGCAGCATACAAATTAATGCTTAATTTTCTTTTCGTGGTGTATCAAATTTCGTGGGTCCAGACCAACCACGAAAATTGTCAGCCCATGAATAACAATGAAACCACAGTATAATAAATAATTATTTCATTCCTAACATCGGAGAAAAAAGTTTTCTTAATGCATATATATTGATCTTTATCAAAACAAAGAGAGGGAGATGTGTTTAAAAGATGTGTTTAAAATATTCCTTTCCTACGTACAGTTGCATGGTTGTTGTATTATAAAAATGAGACTGTTGAGTTTGTTTATTTTTTGGTCGGCTTCGTTTTTTCCCACAATTTGCTTGTTTTTGTTTGTTTTGATTTTTCCTTTTAATTGTTTTTTACGTTCCTCATGTTCTTTGTCAATCTTTGAATTGCAGAGAATCTTGAGAATTGTTTTGTCTTTTCAAATTCATATAAATAAGAAATTGTTTTTGATGTAAAATATACATTGTTATTTAAATATGATTTGATATTTCAGAAATATCGTCTGCAGAAAGTGATTATGACAGCGATTCAAACTCTGACGAGACCATCTTTAGAACAAACGTAAAGCTGTGGAAATGTGCCCATTCCATCGTTCATAATAAGTGAAAGTAGCGGAAAAGCATTATGGCAGCCAGAGAAAAAGAAAAATGTCCGAGAAGTCCGGGTTAGTTGTCATGTTGAAAGAGGAGAGGGAATCAGGCTTACTTTGAGAAATGTTTCAAAACATCAAACTACTGTGCTTAATACGTTGCATCAACACACATACACATTGTCATAAAAGTGTTAGGACTCTGTTTCTTGAAAATAATTGTGTATTTAGTGACAAATCAACTTTTGAAGACACAATGCATAAAAGATTTTGGCGAAAAATATCGTTGTGCTTAATATGACGAGACAAAAATGGATGGTACATGTAATGTTGTATTGATCAACTAATTTAATATAAAAGTGTTAAAAGAAAGAATAATTTTGTGTATAGGAGTGCTTTGGAATAAATATTTGACGAAGGATTTTGTTTTTCTGGTGGTAATTTTATCATTATACCAACATGAATTTATTAATATATAGATCGTTTAAATATTAAAACGTTTGACTTTTTAAAGTTTTCTGCAAATAAAGACACACGTCAGACATATACTTTTTAATTACACTGTCTAGTCACTGCAACGTTTATTTGGAATGCAGCCCTTAAAATGGACTGTGACATAATTGTATATATCTTTTAACGCTGAAGTCCATTGAGACTCTAAATCGTCTTCATATTTATATTTAGATATTATTTATAATAATTTGTAAAAACAATAAAACCACCGTGCCACAATTTTTTACTTAAACAGCAGGTCAAACCAAAAATAGCAAAATAAAGCTATAAATGGAAACAAACACAGAACCAAAACAATGAAACTCGAGACTCCACATTGGCATTGGCTGTACTTAATATTCTGATCCGGAACATAAGTTCATTGTTCTTTGGAATTCATTGCAGGAGAGAAATTTTTCTCACTTAGTCTGCATAACATGTCCAATAAGCATGAGGTTTTGCCAAAAAGGACAATCAAATAAATACATTGTTTCCACTTTTGCTGAACCTTTCGGTTTAGTAAAGATTTTTGGACTCTCCTAGGACAGTTTATTTTTTATATATAAGTAGGATACTTGGGCCATCAGCAGTAGGACAAATTGTCCGAGTTTTCTTAATTTTCGAAAAGACGTTAAAACAGGTCTAGCCTATTGGTCTAGTTTTCCCAACCCATATCTCATTTAATCATAATTGCATATTTATTTCATAATCTCTTCATGTTCGCCTCAAGGATTCATGGTATACAAAAACTCCTTGATAAAAATGTATATTTTATGTAATAAAAATGACAACAAAGTTCCAGACAATAAATTTTGCTTCGCCTGACGCGCGTTTCTTCTATTCAAGACTCATCAGAGGCGCTCTACCAAAAATATTGAAAATGCCAAACACTTTATGATTATGAAGAGCATAGAACAGTTACACCAAAAATACCAAACTGGGAAATATAATAAATACAAAAGTAATCAAATATCTTGCTCATCACTATAATGAAACTCGCATAATTTATTATTGAATACATGTTCAAACCAAATACACTGAAAAATGCATAAATACCCAAATAACTTTAGATATCAAAGAAATGCAACTTCTAACAGAAAGATTGGTTTCATTATTTTGTAATGTCAGGTTAGCTTACCAATTGAATATATATTAAAACTTAAGTCTAATTAAAATATACTTTAAAGCAGCATGATCAAACATGTGAATACATTGAAGAATTTTTTAGCAAAACTCTATTTTGGTCTTAAACAAATGTTCCCGTAAATGGCAATTAATGTACAATGTATTTGTTTTTTAAACACTGATACATGTAGCAGAGAAGCCATTTACGACTAAACTCAATATTATTCAAAATAAATGTAGACTCAATATTATTCAAAATAAAGCTTTAGTATTTACAGATCATGTGTCTTCACATTGCTCCATGTAACATAATATGTTGAGTACATAGCAAGAAGGTGATCGGTCATATAGGTTTTTCAGGACATCATCGTCCCAAGGGGGTCACATCCAAATATCTTTTAAATATAAAACATGTCAGTGAAAAATCACAGTTTGCATTGGCCTAAATGTAATTGATACTCTCAGTGGTGGTTTCTCGCAGGAGAGAAATTTAATACACCGTGTAGTTTTGAATAAGTCACCTACAGCTCTATTGTTTGTAAGCGTATATAAGGCCTCTCAGATCTCAAGCTAAATCATACTTGATATTACGCCTAACTTGAACGTTTTAAAACTGTTGAAAAAAAAACCTGATAATATGGCTTGCATCGACGCTGTAGAGAGAATGAACAACGCACTTGCTGCATTGAAATCAGAACTGAACGAAGTCAGAAGCCACGATCAAATCATGATGAACCAGCTGATGAAAATGAACAACAGCATTCAACAACTGACGAGGAAAGAGAAGAGAAGCAAATCAACAAAGAGCAAGAAAACAACACTGAAAGAACTCATCAGAGCTCCAATGATGATGAAGATTGATGAAGAAAACTCAGCCAGTTCTTCATCGGAGAGTGAATATGACAGCGATGCCAGTTCTAATTAAGCGAGGACATTGAGGAACTTTGCAACTAAACGAGAAAGACGACCATCGATAATTAGATGGATATTAATATGAACTTTTTTAGCTTACCTGGCCAAAGGCCATGTGAGCTATTGCCATCACTTGGCGTCCGTCGTCGTCGTCCGTCGTCGTCGTCGTCGTCGTCCGTCGTCGTTAACTTTTCTTCAAACTTCTTCTCCTCTGAAACGGCTGCACAGATTCAAACCAAATTTGGTCTGGTGGTACTTTAGGGTATCCCCCACAGAACTGATGTGGGGATTTTTGATTCATCAAAAAACATGGCCGTTGTTGCTAAAAATAGACCAGGGGGGTCAGACTACTGTTTTTGGCTTGTAAATCAAAAAGTATAAGAGATAGATGAAATCTGATGCCACGCTACTACTTCAGCATCAAAAGCTCTACAAAAGTCTCCATTGAGTTGAAGTTGTCAGATGACCCCTTATGGGAGTTACGGCCCCTTAAAGGTGAAAAATAGCATTTTTTCATGTTTTTGGCCTATGGAATGAAAACTATTGCAGATAGAGAGAAGCTGTTGCTTGCTTAAATGTGCAGCTCATTTAGCTCTACAAAAGTCTCCTTAAGGTCAAAGTTGTCAGATAACCCCTTATAGGGGTTATAGCCCCTTAAAGGCAAAAAATAGAGTTTTTGGCCTTTAGAATGAAAACTATTGCAGATAGAGAAAAGCTGTTGCTTGCTTAAATGTTCAGCTCGTTTAGTTCCACACAAGCCTCCGTAGGGTCGAAGTTGTCAGATGACCCCTTATAGGGGTTACGGCCCCTTAAAGGCAAAAAATAGTGTTTTTGGCCTATAGAATGAAAACTATTGCAGATAGAGTAAAGCTGTTGCTTGCTTAAATGTTCAGCTCATTTAGCTCTACAAAAGTCTCCATAGGGTCAAAGTTGTCAGATGACCCCTTATAGGGGTTACAGCCCCTTAAAGGCAAAAAATAGTGTTTTTGGCCTACAGAATGAAAACTATTGCAGATAGAAAAAAGCTGTTGCTTGCTTAAATGTTCAGCTCATTTAGCTCTACACAAGTCTCCATATGGTCGAAGTTGTCAGATGACCCCCTATAGGGTTTACAGCCCCTTAAAGGCAAAAAATAGTGTTTTTGGCCTATGGAACGAAAACTATTGCAGATAGAGAAAAGTTGTTGCTTGCCCAAATGTTCAGCTCATTTAGCTCTACAAAAGTTTCCCTAGGGTCAAAGTTGCCAGATGACCCCTTATAGTGAGTACGGCCCCTTAAAGGCAAAAAATAGTGTTTTTGGCCTAAAGAAAGAAAACTTTTGCAGATGGAGAAAAGATGTTGCTTGCTTAAACATTCAGCTCATTTAGCTATACAAAAGTCTTCAAAGGGTTGACATTAAGACCAGGTGAGCGATTCAGGCTCCTGGGAGCCTCTTGTTTAGCTTCCAAGTTGAAAAAAAAACTTTAATATCTTCAACACAAATTTCTACCTAAGGAAATGAAGATGGAACTGCCATGGGACTTGTGCAATAAACTTTTACATTGGTGCTTTTTCTAGTCAGAAGGACGACATCATATGGCTAAAGAACTTTACACTGAACGCCTAGCGATGTGAACAAAAGTTTTTATGACATTTTTAAAAATATTTTGAAAACAAATATTCATTTTGATTTGTTATTTATTTTTCTATGTTATTAAAATATCAAAACTTATATTGCATTTTAATTTTATTTGTTGCCTTAAATGTTATTGATTCCACACAATAAAAATCAACAACAACAAAAAAGAAAAAAGAATCAAAGCAAAAACAGTACAAGAATGAAACAATATCAGTCCATTGTTTGAATCGAACGAGACCATCAGACTCTCTAGTCTAACGAAAAAAAATGGAACTAATTAATACATGTACGACAGTAAATAAACCAATGAAAGAAAACATAACATTTTCTTAGTTTATAATTCAAAGCTTTAACAAATGACAGACCAATTTCGAACAGATATAAACTGGAGAACATATTCCATATTCTTTCGTTTTTAATATTACTACAAAATGCATCAACACGGGCAACAAACAGAATGAGGAAACGGCAAGCAAATAGAGACGAAATCAATTTTCGAGTTTGAAGATCCTACAAAATGTTTTATCATTATATTATAAAAAATTCCATGACGTATTTGTTGGTCAGAGTTGCTACCTGTCTGAAGGCAAAATATAATTTAGTTTGTTAAGAAACATAATACACCACCGGTGGTAAAACTTTTATAAACGAGTGTACACGCTTTACTTTCCGGAACGGTTATTGTGAATAAAACATTTTAAAACAAAAGACAGGTGGTTACAGAAATTAAAAACATGCCTTTGCTGTTTGAGATTAAATTTGAAGGCACGCAAAAAGCATTTTTCGTGTGGATGTATAATGATTGAATATGAAAAATGATCACTAGTCTAGTATAACAATATTTTAAATACTTTTGCCTATTTTCTGATTCATCATGAAATTAACTAGCGAACAAATTGACCAATGATAGACAAATTAAGAAAAAAAACAGACATAGTTTGCTTGTTTCTTTTTGGCTATTTATAAAACAAAACATTTGATAGCAAATATTAAATGCTGGCATTTCAAGTGTTTGCCACCAGAGAATTTGCTTATGATGGCTAAAAATATATATCAACTGTAATAATTTCTATTAATCTTAAAAAAATGCATACACTAGGACATCCTTTAAAGATTAATCTTTAATGAAAATAAGTAACAAGGCAAGTTTTCAAGAGTAAATATTTAATTCAAAAAAATGAAATGATCCAGCTGTTTTATTTGTTTGCATGAAAAGCATAACAAATGTGCGTTTTGGAAAAGAGGGTATAATACCCAATACTTAATGCTGGGGTGAAATAAAATGGTTATCAATTGATCAGACACCGATTTCTTCGTGACCGACTTTTGGAGCAGGGCTATAATGCGTCTCATACGATCACTAAAAAAATTCTTTCTTCGTTATCAGCCACTAGTAGAAAAGTTCAAAATTGAGTTAAAAGATATGATAGTTAATTGTTTTAATTAGTGTTTGACTGGTCTGCTGTACTGAGATGATCACCTCAATATCTTATTGTGTCTCACAACTATGTTGTGTTCTATGGTCATTACCGGATCCTAAGATCGCAATGGAGGAGGGAGGTTTTGCGCCATAAACCTGGATTAACCCACCATTTCGTTTGAAATGCCTGTACCAAGTCAGGAGCATTGCGATCCACCAATTCTCAGGTATGACTGATTCGTTTTTGTCATTTTCTCTGGACTATGAGATTGATCATTCAAGTTCGGTAGTTTTGTCATAACCTTTATTCAGCAAGATCCACATACAAACCAAATAGTTATAGCGAGCAAGAGTGTTTTAGTCTAAAAAAAATGTTAAACGTCAATGTTGACAACTATATGCAATAAAGTCGAAATATACAAAACGGTTTAACAAATTAACAAAACGTATACAGAAGAAACTAAGAAGTATGTAGAAATGTAACTTTACAGCGTATTATTTAAAAACAATTCATGTGGAAACGACTGCAGATTTAGAGATACAAAATTAAACAAGACTGACAAACTTAGAAAAATAAAAGGAAACAGATCGTCGTTAGATACAAATATTTTAAAAGCGAGACTTTACATGACCTAGTTAAAACCATTTGCTTTCAAAATTTGGTATTTGTAATCAGATATTTCCGTAAACAGATATATACTTGGGGATGTAAAAATACTTTTTTCCATATGTACAAAACTGAAGCAATGCTATTTAACCAATAACTTCCTATGGGTCTATGTAATCGATCTATCACTGTTGGTCTTAGCAGGAGAGAGTGTAATTTAAGACACCGTGAATATTCAACAAAGACCCCATACAGGCCCATTGTTCATGACTTGTATAAAAGCCGCGCTATCGTTACAGCAAGACATAAACCTTATATTGCTAGTATACACAACGTCTAAAAACTAAAACTAACTCTTTACGAAATGGCTTGCTTCGACGCTGTTGAGAGAATGAACAACGCACTTGCTGCACTGAAATCAGAACTGAACGAGGTCAGAAGCCACGATCAAATCATGATGAGCCAGCTGATGAAAATGAACAACAGCATTCAACAGCTGACGAAGAAACAGAAGAGAAGCAAATCAACAAAAAGCAAGAAAACAACACTGAAAGAACTCATCAGAGCACCAATGATGATGAAGATTGAGGAGGAAAGCTCAGCCAGTTCCTCATCAGAGTGTGAATATGACAGCGATGCCAGTTCTAATTAAACTTTGACCCGGAAGAGCTGTTCAACAAAACGATAAGGACGACCTTCGATATTTTGGAAGATAGTCTTATAAACTTTAGTGAACTAAATATTTTCCAACGAACTTCAAAGAAGGCTTTTTCTTGAGGAAAGCGGACAGAACTGCTATGGGACTTGTGCAATGAACTATTAAAATGGTGCTTAATCTAGTCAAGAAGACGACATCGTAAGGCATAGACACTTTACACGCCTACGGATGTAATCAAAGATTTTTTATGACATTTTGAAGATATTTTGTAAATGTTTATTTCTATTTGTTATTAATATTTTTCTATGTTAACTTATTAAAATATGAAAAATTTAATTGCATTTAATTTTATGTGTAGCCTTAAATATTTTTTTCCTTAAAAAACAATTAAAAAAACAACAGAAAATTAAAAAAAAAAATAACAACAAAAAAAAAACAACCAAAAATAAAACCAAACAAAAAAAAATAAAAAAAAATCCACAAGAAAAACAACAAGAATGGTACCATTTATAAATACAAATAACGAGAACAATTATAAGATATATTTCTTACTTGTCTAAGCTTTGGCAAAATACAAACTAATTAAAGGATGCAAAAGTACGAGTAAAGGAAAAAGCTAATCAAATTATTCTGTTAAAACATCAAAGTACATTTCAAATAAACAAACGGATAAAAAGAAAAGACTCAAAAATATAAAAATAAGATAATAATCGCTTGCTAAGGGTAAGCAATTGCGATATACAATGTACCAAAGCGGGTATCATTAAATCGGTTAATTTGTTATGCTGCATATGAATATATTAAGAAGAAACAGTTCATCATCAAGACTTGAAATCAACTGTCATTGAAAACGTTAATTAAACACGGGGATTAGTACAATAAACAAAGCACAAAGTAAATAAATCTGCCATAATAACTAAATTGGTGTGCACTGCTATTTTACATGTATTCAAAAATGAAATTATGAATTTTAACTGAAAATAATACTTAATTTTACTGAAAATAATACACGAACAGAGGTTATTCGGGATTGCTAGACCGCCAAATTTGTTTCTATGTTTTTGCCCATCCGCCAAAATAAAAACCACCAAAATTTTTGCCATACATTTTGAGCGACAAACCGCCAAATTTTACACCCGCTAAAATAACCCGCTATACGGTATTGGAATGTCAAATCCCAAAGTATCGACATAAGAGAAGAATACCTTTAAAAATTTAAAATGTGTTTGTTGTTTATTTTTTAAAATGATATATTGTAAGATTTCCATGACGTAATTGTTGCTATATGTCTGTTGAAAATAATTGAAGTTAATACACCACCAGTGGCAATACGTTTTAAAACTAATTTAATAGCTTTACTTTCCGGAACGGACTTTTTGAAAAACATTTGATAAATATTGAAGACAGTTAATAAAATTGGAATCGGGCCTATGATATTTTACGTTTTACTTTAGGACACGCAAATACATTTTGTGTTAGAGTACTGTAACTACACCATGTGTACTGGTTAAAAAAGAAACAGTAACTGCAATGTACTATCATCTTTTTTGGTTCCATTTTTAGAAGTATTCGTGAATACAGAAAAACTAAGTTTACAATATCAAACATACTATGTGAACACTATTTTCTAAGAAGCAAAGCTGTACCAAAGGGGTAATCAGTATCATAAAACCGTAAAGACAAAGACAAAACCGGCAGACAAAAATCATCACAACAAAACAAACCACATAACAACATAAAACACAAACACACATAACAACAAAACCGCATTTAGCAACGCGAACTCAAGTCGAAACGAGAGTGAACTCAGGTGCTCCGGAAGAGTAAGCAGTTCCTGCTTGCTATATCACACCCGTCACGTTGCCAAATATCGATTAAGTGTCGGTCAAATCCGGAAAGGATGACATTACAAAACTCTATGTCAAACCAACATCTGTGCTCATCTGAGAGATAGAAATCCCGTATTTGTATACAATGTACTATCATCTTTTTTGAAGTAGATGTATGTACAAAAAGATACATGCTTTAGATTAACAAAACGTTGGAAACCAATGCAAAAACTCTTTGCCGAATAAGAGACACCAAATTCAACAATCAAGACAATGGGTTACTTCATCAATGTACTATCTAAGCCATTAATTATTAATTGTTCTATGATTTTCATATTCATACAGTGTCCTGCTTAGCATTTCAATATTCGGTAGAGCACCTCTGATGAGTCTCAAAAAGACATAACGTGCGTCAGGCGTAGCAAAATTTATTTGATTTCAACTCATATCAAACAAAATATTTGTATGGGGAATGATATGTTTCCTTGTCAATTTGTGTTCTCTATCATCACCTCAATGCTTTTGTTGATCAGATGTGTTAACTGCATCATCCGATTAGCTCAAAATACTTGCTTCAAACGTTCAGTTAAAGTGTGTTTTTTCGAATTTCATTAAACTTTATTAAGGAATTAGGCAAGCTTACAAGAGTGAACGTTGAACTAAAATAGAAAATGAATTGTGCCTTTTTTATCAGTGCCCCGGAAAGCTAGTTGACAGTGAACGCTTTCGTTAATACCGAATTTCACAGAGGGTATAATAATCCATACAAAGGCTTGAAAAATATTTAAAGGATGCATATCCTACAGAAAATAGTAAAATCAAACACGAGCTATTCTAAAATATTTGACAAAAATTACAACGATTTGCAATACATTCAAAATAAATAATTGATAAAAATATATGAGAAACATATGTACAAAAAGATACATGCTTTAGATTAACAAATACAAATGACAACAAAGTTCCAGACAATAAATTTTGCTACGCCTGACGCGCGTTTCGTCTATTCAAGACTCATCAGAGGCGCTCTACCAAAATTATTGAAAATACCAAACACTATATGAATATGAAGAGCATAGAACAGTAAAAACCAAAAATACCAAACACGTTGGAAACCAATGCAAAAACACTTTGCCAAATAAGAGACACCAAATTCAACAATTAAGACAATGGGCTACTTCATCAAATTTGCATAAAAAATTGTCTTTATATACAAGTATACAAAAATACGCGATAAATTCTTGTATGTCATATAAATTGACCCAGTACAATAATTTCCATTGAACTTCAGAACAGGTTATTTCCGTAAACAGATATACTAAGGAGGATGAAAATTCTATTATCAATATTAACAACATTGCAGGAATGGTATTCAAACAATAACTTCCAATGGGCCTATGTAATTGATATACCAGTGTTGGTCTAAGCAGGAGAGGGTGTAACTTAAGACACCATGAAAATTCTACAAAGACCTCATGCAGGTCTATTGTTCATGAATCCTATAAAAGGCGGACTGTCTATACAACAAGACATAACACTTATACTGCTTACAGCTTACGTTTAAAACTAACACTATATACTGACGCCATGGCTTGCATCGACGCTGTAGAAAGAATGAACAACGCACTTGCTGCATTGAAATCAGAACTTAATGAGGTCAGAAGCCACGATCAAATCATGATGAGCCAGCTGATGAAAATGAACAACAGCATTCAACAGCTTACGAAGAAACAGAAGAGAAGCAAATCAACGAGAAGCAAGAAAACAACACTGAAAGAACTCATCAGAGCTCCTATGATGATGAAGATAGAAGAGGAAAGCTCAGCCAGTTCTTCATCAGAGAGTGAATATGAAAGCGATGCCAGTTTAAATTAGACAATGACTCGATTGACTTAATCAACATTAATTGGAGTCTCGAATGAGTACTGAAGCTGAACGAGGGTGGTGAACCTATAGTATTTGGTGGATAATGCTATAAACTTTTTGTGAAATGTGACAAACTTTGAAATCCTCAACTCAGGTTTCCACCAAAGGAACGTAGACGAAACTGCCATGGAACTTGTGCAATAAACTTTTGAATTGGTGCTTAATCTAGTCAAAAAGACGACATTTAAGGCAATTATCTTTACACTTAACGCCTAGCGATGTGAGGGACACGTTATACACGGAGTAATGTGAATGTCTTTTTTCAAATAACTTATTTTTATTTTTTTTTATTGTTGAATATTATTATATTATTAAACTATGAAAACTTATATTGCCTTTATTTAGTATTGAAGCCATGTCCACAACAGAAAGAATACAATTATGAAAATAAAGCAAAAAACACACATTGACAAAAACAAAACTGAAACAATATATAGAAAAAATATCAAGATACAATACAGCAGAAACAGTGAAAAATATACTCAATAAAAAGAACAAAGAAAATATGTATTTCCATTCCAAATGAAAACCAAACCCTGGCAACGAAAAGGGAAAAACAGATGTTTGAAAATGTGCTCGCTATCATTTCACTTGATACAGTTTAACAAACCTACAAAAAGAAGAAAATCAAGCATGGGAGAAGACTCACATCAAAGAAGGAGTTCATTTGTTATCAATAATGAGCATGAATTCGTGACGAAAATATTGTTGGATAACTTGTATAGTTTTATTAACTTGTGTTGTAGAACTTGATACACCCCCAGTGGTAATATCTATAGAAAACCATGTGCAACTTATTCTTTCCGGAACGGTCATTATGAATAAAATGTGTTACAAATACTATAAGCAGGAGGTAAACGTATTTAAAAATAAATTTTGCATTTACGTATATATTAGGACAAGCAATATACTTTTTTGTTTCGGAACAATAAGACTAGAACAAAATGAATCTATTTATACAGAATCAAAAAATACAATACAAATTCATTTTTTACAGATACATAAATTTTAAATTGTTTAAAACACCAGGTTTCTTTCCATCCTTGGTGTTGGATTTGGCTTCCTTGTTCGAATATTTTGGTTTTGAGTACTTTTCGTTTTCAACAGTTTTGGAATTTGACCTTGCAATGTCATGAATGTTTTGATTTAAATGCTACTTATGAGAGGTTACTCTTTGAAATATCGATATATAGCATATCCAAGTTAACCGTTTATACCCGCAATTTGGTATTTGTAATTTTACTACGTATACATGAAATAAACACAAAAATGTTGAAACCAAACATTTGAATTTGAAAGTTCTTTACCAATATAATTAACATTCCTACAGTAAATAAGGGGAAAAGATAAAAATGTGTACGTGTTATTCTCCATTCTGGGAAAAAAGGATTGGAATTGTTCCATTGTGAATGTTATGGTAAAAAAATTGCAAATAGAATATACAAAAAAAGGACACAACCAAACTTTTTATCCAAATGAAAGATGCAGTGGGTTGTGTGTACTTCGATAAAGTGAAAAAAAACCGTTTCGTTTTGACAGACAATATTGAATAAGGCTCATAATAATTATTCTACTTAAAAATATTTGCATGCCAGCTATCTGTGTATCTTCCAACACAATGATAAACTTTGACTGTTTCAATTTAAAGCAATAAAAAGTTGGTTTGGTTTTGTACAAATCAGCATGAAGATGCATCTATTTGTAAAAAAAGGTATAACATTTACCAGTTATCCAAGTAATTCAAACGAAAAATATTAAGTGATATAGACCATTAAAAAGTTTTTAAGTACGATGTACGAGTCCAAAAAAAAAACAATGCTCCTTTATCTAACTTCAATTTTGGTAAACGGATATTTCCGTAAACACGAAAAAGTAAATGATGTACTACATTATATAGGCATTTTTCAATATAAATTCACTGTGAGGCAGATATTTGAACAATAACTTTCTATGGGCCTAAGTAATCGATCTACCACCGTTGGTCTAAGCAGGAGAGAGTGAAATTTAAAACACCGTGACATTTCATTAAGACCTCTTGTGTGTCTATTGTTCATGACTTGTATAAAAGACGAGCTATCGATACAACGAGACATAACACTTTTATGCTGCTTACAGTAAACGTCTGAAAACTAACACTATATATTGACGATATGGCTTGCAACGACGCTGTGGAGAGAATGAACAACGCACTTGCTGCATTGAAATCAGAACTTAATGAGGTCAGAAGCCACGATCAAATTATGATGAACCAGCTGATGAAAATGAACAACAGCATCCAACAGCTGACGAAAAAACAAAAAAGAAGCAAATCAACGAAGAGCAAGAAAACAACACTGAAAGAACTCATCAGAGCTCCTATGATGATGAAGATTGAGGAGGAAAACTCAGCCAGTTCCTCATCAGAGACTGAATATGAAAGCGATGCCAGTTCTAATTAGACGGAGACACGAAGGACTTGAGTAACTTTTATATGAGACAAAAAGACCTTCAGAACGTGAAAGAAGATGGTGAAACAAAACTATTTAGTGAATAATGCTGTAAACTTTTTGTGAACAGTAGCGAACTTTAAAGCATTTAAACGCAGGTTTACACCAGAAGAACGTTGACGAAACTGCCATTGAACTTGTGCAATAAACTTTTACATTGGTGCTAAATCTAGTCAGAAGTACGTCATTCAAAGGCAATAGAACTTTACACTTAACGCCTAGTGATGTGAACAAAGCTGTTTTCGTGGAATTTGAATTTTTAAATTGACATTTTAATATTAATTTTTTTATTTTTTGCATTGTTGATTATTTTCATGTTATTAAACTATAAAAACTTATAACGCATTCTATTTTATTTGTAGCCTTACTACTACAAGAAAGTTAAAAAATTTCAAATAAAATAACAAAGAAATCAATAACAAAGCAAACGAAAAAAAAACAAGAACTAAACTAAACTAAACAAGGACAAAAAGTGAAAACTTAATATTTATCAGACTCTTTGGCCAAAAAGCTAAACAATGGAGCGTGCCATAAAGATGAGAATTACAATTATTACCAATTCTCAGCAATATGTCATGAATTTCTTTACAAAACAAAACTATGACACACGATAGATGCCAACAAAATGAGAGGATCTGACAAACAGATGAAAGAAAAAAAGGTGCATAGTACAATTCAGTTCCAAATTGATCATTTTGAAAAATCAAAAAGGGCAGACACGTAACATTTATGTGATTGGATTATTTTTAATCCAGCAAAAATGTTTCCTTTCCTTATGATACCTAAATAACTTTTTTTTTCATGGCGTTACTTTTGCTCGGGGTCTGAATGAAACATACAAGTTTTGTTATGAAAAACGATACACCACCAGCGGTAATATGTTTAGAAACCCATGTATATGTTTTTACTTTCCGGAACGAGTGTTATGAATCAAATTGATCAAATTATTATAAATAGGGGTCAACGAAGTCAAAAATACGTGCCAATGCTATTAACTCATATTAAAGGGCAAGCGAATGCTTATTTGTCTGCAAACATCTTAAAAAGCTCTTTTATATATGACTACAAAATAAAACAAAAAGTAGTACGGTTCCATGCTTTCATACTTCAGACTTACATGATCCTGCTAACCAAATAGATAGAAGCAGAGGTACCAATCGAGTATTTGAATGTCAAACGTCCGAAAGGGCAGAGACAAAACCAGTAAACACCAACAAGAACGGGACAAAAACAGACAACATGCAAAACATGGAAACAAAATACTGAATATTAATCAACAACGCGAACTCCACTCACAAGGGTGAACTCAGGTGCTCCGGAAGAGTAAGCAGTTCCTGCTTGCAATAGCACACCCGTTGCGTTGCCAATAGTCCATTCAGCATGTCAAATCCGGTAAAGAAAGACAAAACAAAACCCTATGACAAACCAACATCTGCACTCATCTGAGAGATCGAAATCCAATATTTGTCTACAAGTGCATGATGTCTTCCGTAAAATTTCTTGAGTGAAGACAGCAACCGAGGAGCAACATAACCCTGTGTGAGCAATTTTTTGCGTCAGACGTGTCGCTCTGCTAAGGAAATCGATGTAAGTCCCGCATGCTCTGGAGTAACGAATCAATCGAGATACGTAGACTCCATAAGCTGGAGCGGACGGAATGTTGCTACACAAGAAGGGAAAGTTGACGATTGGAAAGTTGAAGTCATCACGTTTGTCATAGAGCCTTGTTGAAAGTCTTCTTTGAGAGTCAATTCGAGATGTAGATCTAAATATGAAGCAGACTTCCTAGAATCTGTTGTGTCCTTTATCTCAAGCTCCTGGGGATATATGAGATGGAGAAAGTCACCAAATCGAGAATTGTTTAGTGAAAGGACATCATCAATATAACGGAACTTGAGGTTGAAAGAGAGAGCTAGTCTTCGGTCTTTTTTGTCTAGAAGAGATTGCAAGAAGTCTGCTTCATATGAATGAAGAAACAAATCAGCAAGCAAAGGTGCACAATTAGTGCCCATTGGAATCCCTAATGTTTGCTGTAAAACACGTCCACCAAACTGAACCAAACTGATAATAGATTCATATACATGTAGTAGACTAACTTATTTCCAATTGTGATTTGATGTAACAAGCACAAATGTATCGTCGTTCGATCTCAATTCAGTAAATGTCTACATGAAAAAAAAACTGTGTTCTTCTCCATTCTAAGAGTTTGTGATAAAGAATCAAATATAACTTTACAAAAAAAAGATGTGACTAACATTTAAATGAGAACCACACAAAGATAAAACAAACACAAAAACAAGGACAAAATAATTGGAAACGATTCGACCATTTTTAAAGCATAGTTCTCATAGTTGTTTTAACTAGTCTTTGGACGTCTTCAGACGGAAATTGATGGAAATTTAACTTCTATATTTCAAAACAGCAAATTTGTTTTATCGGTAAAAATGAACATTAACATGTATTAAATTTAGACATGAATGTATACCAAGTAAACTCAAACCTAAATAACAAAGTGCAATAGACCAAAAAATATATATTTGTGTGATACACAAGCCCTCGACCAATAAGATATTTTGTCAGTAAACGGATATTTTCGTATTCGCGTAAATTTCAGTGATGCACACATAAGTTTAACTATATTGATTCACCGCATGACAGATATGTCAACAATAACTTCCTATGGGCCTATGTAATTGATCTACCCCTGTTGGTCTAAGCAGGGGAGAGTGTAATTTAAGACGCCGTAAAATTTAACAAAGACCTCATACAGGACTATTGTTCATGAATGGTATAAAAGGATGTCAGTCAATACTATATACCATAACATTTTTATACTTCAAGCTTATTACTTCAAAACACTAACCTAACAATCTACAATATGGCTTGCATCGACGCTGTAGAGAGAATGAACAACGCACTTGCTGCACTGAAGTCAGAACTTAATGAGGTCAGAAGCCACGACCAAATCATGATGAACCAGCTGATGAAAATGAACAACAGCATTCAACAGCTGACGAAGAAACAGAAGAGAAGCAAATCAACAAAGAGCAAGAAAACAACACTGAAAGAACTCATCAGAGCTCCAATGATGATAAAGATTGAGGAGGAAAGCTCAGCCAGTTCTTCTTCAGAGAGTGAATACGACAGCGATGCTAGTTTGAATTAGAAAGGTTCTTGCAGAACTTGAGCAACTTTAATTTGAGACACAGAGAAGTTCAGAAAGAGAACGAAGATAGTGACACTAAATTATTTGGTGGATAATGCTTTATACTTTTTGCGAAAATAAACGAACTTTGAAATCCTCATCGCAGGATCCCACCAGAGGATCGTAGCCGAAGCTGCCATGGAATTTGTGCAATAAACTTTTACATTGGTGCTAAATCTAGTCAGGAAGACGACATCCAAGGGCTTATGAACTTAAAACTAAACGCCTGGTGATGTGTATAAAGAAATTTTACATGGATTTTTTAAAATGACATTTTACAGATATGTTAATATTTTTGTATTGTTGATTTATTTTATGTTATTAAACTATGAAAACTTTTATCATATTTCATTTTGTTCAACGCCTTGTTTATAATGATCTATCACCAAATAGAAAGCTTAGCACAAACAAATACCAAAAATATCAACACCAAACAAAAATAGAAAAGAAAACAAAGCAATAAAAAATTACAGGAAAAATTTGTCACAAATTTAAAGAAAAAAAACAATTATAACAAATAGTCAATGATATCTTGTCAAAACGGAAATAAAAATAAAATTGTGCTAGACTTTTCAAAATAATGATTCTGCATGCTTTCGTGCATTCAACTAACTGAATGTTGATGCCGATGCCCCTAACAATATTTGTTGACACCAAAAATAAAAAAATACAACTAAGTTCCAGACAGCAAATTTTGCTACGCTTAGCGCTCGTTAACTCTACTTCAACTGGGTCACCAGAAATAAATTAAAATACAACAAAGTTCCAAACAATAAATTTTGCTCAGTCTGACGCGCGTTTCGTCTGTTCAAGACTCATCAGAGCAGCTCTTCCCAAAGAATAAAAATACCAAATACAACATGAATATAAAGAGCATAGAACAAAGAAAACCCAGACACGAAATGGAAAATTAGTTACGACTAAGATCAACCTTAGTTTTGACCATTTTACACAGATAAGTTAATTGCTTTGATTTGTTTTTCATCATAAAAGTGTGCTTTATATGCTTTATTCAGCCGCAGTTTGAAATCTGTTGCCTGAATCTTTGTTGTAATTTTGTGTTGATTATAGCACATGCATAGAAGAGTTTAAAATGCCTTAAGATGTCTTATATTTGTTTATTATCTGTCTTAAATATACTAATTTGCAAACAACCATATATTCAAAACCTGTTTTAAAAAAATGTTCATTGATCATTTCAAACGATTAGTTAATAACATGGGAATAACAGTACACCCTTTAAATCTCTTTTGTTCTATAGTAGTATATAAACACGGAATCCGCTTACATCTGTAGAATCACGACCATTAACACAAGAGAAACAGACAAAGTTAGTTTTTTCTAACTACAAATTACCAAGATGGCAAACGATAGCACTACGCAAAGAGTTAGCATTAGCAGTGCTCTGGCTGTGCTGAAAAACGAGTTAAACGAGATGAGAAACCAAGACGTGCAATTGATGAAACAATTGTTAACTATTAGCAGTAGCATCGAACAACTTAGCAAGAGGACAAGATCGGCGAAGAAGATAAGGATTTCGAGCAGAGGGCGACGACCAGCATTAAAGAACGTATTTCAGACGCAAGAGCTGATAAAAATTGATGAAGGTAAATATTTGTTTTAAATAGTTTAATTTAGATTTTTCAGCAAGTCTTTAACCATTTATTGGCTTTTTTATATAAAATGTTCATGAAAACTTAAGGTAAAATTGGTTTGAAAATATTTTGCGATTAATAAATACAATACAATTATAAATTATTAATACTAGTATCATAAATAAGGATGAAATAATTATAATCGCCATTCTTATATTAATTAAATTTACTAATGAGTTCTTATATTTCTTTTTACAGATGCGTTCGTGAGTTCGTCCTCAGATAGCGATGGCGACATTGACGAAAACACGGACAAAGGAATTTTCCGAACCAACGTCAAATTATGGAAATACTCCCAGAATAGTGATAGCGATAGTGACTAAGTCAGACATCACCGACAACGAGTCTATTTTTTGGCTCTGCATTTTTTCCGACAAAATACGAATTGTATTGCTTTAAACTTTACCTTTTTATGGACTATGACGCCGTTACATGTACGTTAGACAGACAGCTTAACATCATGGTCCGTGCAACACCTAGAGGAGAAAGGAAATACAAAGTCTCGATAGAACTATCGGCTATATATTCTTGGAAGACGTGACATTTTATTTGATGTTCGTAATAATACCTTCTTGGTTGTGTAATTTCGTACACTGGAACCTCTTGAAAAAAATCGTTAGTTTCAGATTCGTTTCTATAAAAAGAAAATTACTTTTGTTATTTTTCTTGCATATTTTGATTACGATTTATATTAGTTTTTTTTCTATTTTATTAATCATGGTTTCTTTAAAGAAATATTAAGATTTATTTTTATTGTTTTAATGATCTTTTATTTATTTTTTTTATTTTTTATACAATCATTTCTTATAACATAAAAGTATTTCCTTAATTAAAGCTACCAGTATTTTTGTACAATCCTAGAAATTACACAGACAATGAAAGTATCGACAAAGATATTTTCTTGGGATTTATGTATTTCTTTTAAAATAAGTTGCCATCAATTATGTTTTATATTTGTTATTATACAATTGTTTTCCAAAATAAACTTCTAAAAATCCATAAAAGAGTTTTATTTTATTTGTTAACCATCGAAAAAAAAACAAGCTTCATAATACATGATCTTTTAATGTTCATGCTTAAATTAGCATTCACGGGTCTACGTTTTCTGCTTTGTTCACTTACTGGACTGTCAATTTGGTGTTTCGTTAATGTGTCAATAATCATGTTGAAGCATAGATATATGTTTTTTTCAATTTGTTTTCACTCCAAAAAGAAAATAACAAAAAATATCCGAATTGGGATTATCAATATCAAATGGCCAAGAAGAAAAGACAAAACAAAGCAAAGACAAGCCGGAGAAGTTGAAGATCGCAATGGTCCTGACATGGTACAGCTTTTCAAAAAGATGTTGAGTTACACAAAGTTCTTATTCGTCGCACATCCATCTTCGATTGCGATCTTATAATAGCTTCATAAAAAAATATCATATAGACAACAGCAAACCTAAGAACATAACACAGGTTAAACACAAAAATTCTTGATTTGGTGACTTTTATCATCTTATATATCCCACATGTCCTAAGGAACTTAAGATAAAGGACACGACAGATTCTAGGAAGTCTGCTTCAAATTCAGATCTGCATCTAGAAATAGAATCTCAAAGAAAACGTTCAACAAAGGTTAATGACAAACGTGATGACTTCAACTTTCCAATCGTCAACTTTCCCTTCTTGTGTAGCAATATTCTCTCGGCTCCAGCTAATGGAGTTTAAGTATCTCAATTGATTCGTTATTCCGGAGTTTGTGGAACTTATATCGGTTGCCTTAGCAAAGCGTAACGTCTTACCAAAAAATACTCGCATAGGGTTATGTTGCTACTCGGTTGCTACTCAATAATTTTTACCGAAGTTATCATACGCTTACAGACAAATGTGGGATTTCTATCTCTCAGATAAGTGTAGATGTGGGTTTTGTTTCGTCTTCCTTTACCGCATTTAACACAATGAATTGACTGTTGACAACGACTGTTTACTCTTCCGGAGCACCTGAGTTCACTCTCGTTACGATTAGAGGTCGCGTTGTTAATTGATATTCAGTAGTTTTGTGTTTCCGTGTTTTACATGTCGTATTTTTGTGTCCCGTTCTCGTTGGTGTTTGTTGGTTTTGTCTCTGCCTTTCGGACTTTTGACATTCGGATGCCCCATTGGTACCTCTGCTTATTGCAAGTTATGGGTTGTACCATTCAGAATTTGCAGTTCGTGAATAAAAAATACGTTTTAATAAGCATATCGCTTATATTAATTTAAAACAATTACCAAAAATTGGAAGGGTGCGTTGTCTAGAAAATGGTTTATGTCGACACTCTTACCATAGTTAGATTGTAAATGGTCAAAGTAACGAAAGAATTAAATACTTTTATTGTCATATAAACATACAAAAACAGTTTGTGAATAAAAAGTACAGTATCATAAAATAAATCGCGATGCAACTTGCATGCGGGTAGTTTTCAAATAATTTTAGAAATTTTAACTGAAAATCTGAAAATATAATGACATGCGGCATTTCAATTCAAATGGCAATTGTGAATAAATTGTACAGAAATGTATGTTTGTAGTTAAAGCAACATGTAGTACACTAAAATGCTGCAAAACTGTCAATGGAAAATGATCATAGATAGAAATACATTTGCTACATACAGTCGCGTTCTAATCAACAGTTTGAATTATATACTAGGAAGACGTTTCAGAATGAGAAAATGCTGATTAAATTTGTTATAATGTTATATTGACTGTATGAAACTGTTTTAGAACAAGATTTGCTAATGTATTAGCGAAAGGGCACTACCCCGGCTACAATGTAATACAGACATCACGATAGATCTGCATCCGAACGATTCCGGACATGTAATACGTGTTAAAGAAGTTTTCAAACTAGAAATGGACCTTTAAAACTCAATTATAAGGATTATATAACATGTATGTACAATTATATCGAACTGATAAATACAAGCATATGCCACGCAAATAAAATATACATATATACATATACTGCTGATGCTCATTCATCGGTTAAACACATTTCTAGAGTAAATTGAAGAAAAACAACAATAGAAACATGATATGAAAAAGAACAAGTAATTAAAACTATACAAACATTTAGGGAAATCATGGGTCCCCCGCGCCGAGCAGCAAACGTTCTAGGTCAGCTTGCTAGTACTGGGGTACCAAAATAGTCATTTGGTACTCAAATTCAAACTTTTCCAAGGTATTATAAATATTAACATTATGTATAAATTTCATACGATCCATCGAGAATTGAAACAATGAGAGCAATTACAAATGTGTCAGATACATGGACCTTATTTTCATGGTCAAAGGGCCAAAACTTCCACAAAACTTGTCGCATGATACATATATTTAAATTTGTCCAAGGTGTTGCTAATATAAACATTATGTATAAATTGTACAAACATCTGTTGAGAATTGAAGGCTTGAGAAAGCTTACAAAAGTATGATGGACACACGGACGCACAGACGGACGGACGGACGCCCGGTATTTCTTTGTCCCCGCTCCACGTTGCGGAGACAAATTGTACATTTTCGCATTATTTTGTATGTAGATGTAGATTTAAAACCTTATAATAAATGTAATGGTGAAATTTAGAATAGAAGCTAATGAGAAATGAAACAAATTACCCTTTACAGTAACAATAGAACAATTTACAGCGAGTTAACATGGTAAAATATGGAGAGTCGGAAAATCTTCATTCAACAGCCAGTCTTTGACATCCATACCTGAAAAATAGAACTTCTGGCTTCGCTTCAAGGAAAGAAGATTCTTAAAAGGTTTTATCTTGAACATTATTTTTAAACGTTGAAGTTTGACGGCAATCCTATTATTTGTAGAATTGAAGTATACAGAGAATTTCCTAAGCCCTGAGGTTTGCACATACATGTATAAGCACTAAAGAAATGTTTAGCCTGTACTTTTCCACAGTGTTAAAGTATTTCTAGACATACAGACGATTGTTTATGTTACTAAGACCTCAATACAAACTTATTGAACAATAGGATGTACTCTTAACTGTCAATATAATATTTGTGCTATAGATACATCTACAAAATGTATTTACTTCAAACATCTTCCAAAAGACCTCTGTGACACGATCATAAGATTAGAGGCTAACATATGAACTTAAAGGGTAAGATAAAAGATCTTCTGTTACGATCGTTTAGGGTAATATCCCTTGAATATAAGGTAGATCCAGGGGTTGATAATTTTATAACAGGACAAAAACATTCTTGTTGACAACTCTAATGTTTTGAAAATTGATATAAGGTCAGGGATTATGGCTATTTACAAGATAGAGATTATTTCAACACCCCATGTCAAATTTTAAAAGGAATGATTTAAGAGATAATGCTTTAAATATGTTAAAGTAACCGTACATTTGAAATACTTAGGCCCAAGGTTACAGTTTTGAATGCAGTAAAGACTTGTAGTTTTTTTCCACGGCCTACAAAAATTCATGGGAATGCAGAAATAGTACGAATACATATTTTGCTATTGTTTTTTTCTTTGAAATACAAAATGCCTTAAAACGCCTTTTATCTGCAAGTTTTATCTTTGGAAACCAGGTTTGTATGCCATTACATGTACATGTATGTACATACATAAAATTGCTGTATATATATTAACAAACCTACCAATAAATGTACCAAAGAACGATAATACATGCATGCACAAGGTATATGCTACAGAGGTTATAATAGACAGTAATTTCATTGTTTTCCTGTCAGTTAAATAGAAATATAGAATACATGTACAGACACCAGCAAAAGTATCGTTTTTCTTAAAAACGTTCCGTTACGTACCAAACAAGATAATAGTACTGTTTTGTTGGTAGTACTAGAAAAGATTATGGCAATCCTCAGCGTTCCTCGCAATGAATTTTGCTACGCCCGACGCGCGCAAGACTAGTCAGATGAGCTCTTCCCAAAATATATTTGAAAGAGTCAAACACTACATCCAGAATATGAAGAGAAAAGATATGAGAAAATATGAACTGTAGAAAAAGGTAAACCGGAATGTGAAAAGTGAGTTTCGGCCCATTTTCTTATTCATGACAGACCTTTCATATCATCAATTTTGATTGGAATGGAGAAATTTGTAACCTACATTATAAAGGTACATTCAATTATGACAAAGGACATTTTAATATAATAAATACATGTATAACTTTATTCTATGGAAATTGTAATAATTGTTTTGTCTGAAACATTGTAATATCCAGCTCTTGAAGCGATACGATCAACACCCGTCATGTGCGTGTATATTTATTTGGTGCAAATTTATCAATAAATTGACCCAAACTTAGCCTTTCGCTTTTTAATTGTATTCGGTTAAAATTTAAATGAGATTGAAGTAGGGAAAATGTATTTCAATTTATTCTAAGGTTAAACTTTCTGCATATCTTTTTTTTCCCTTAATACCCTAGAATAAGAATTATAAATTATTTCTTGCCAAATTATATCTGCATATTTTCCGTTTAATGCGTCATACAGAATAATTTTGCTAAAAATTGGTATGCTAATAGTAAAATAATTGATTTCAAATTGAATATTAGTCTATTTCTCCTTCATGTACCACCTGGTGAAAATTGTGCTATTAAAACAAGCAAGCTGTTCAATCAACAGATTTAAATAAAATACTTCACCCTTGAATCAGCAATTATTAGTTTAAACTTTGTCATATTTAATAAGGGTTCCATTTAATTTTTTATCCTTAACTATTTCAAATATTGTTTTTCTTTTGTGCCTTTTGGCATCTTAGGTTACTTCAAATTAATATTTTTCTAAAATATTTATTTTAAGTTTTGAATACCGTTGGTTAATAAATGTCATATTTTGTTCAGTCATTTTATATCTAAATAAGTATCAAAATGACTGCCTATAAGTTGTATTAATCATTTAACATATATTTTTTCCCTGAGATGGATGAACTTATAAGGGCATCAATCAATATGGATACAGTATTGGAAACGATAAAATCTGATTTGGTAGGCAGACAATATTCTATCTAAATCTGATTTGAAGAAAAATTTCTTTATATTTTTCTTCTAGCTGTTTTATTTCAAGACTTAATGTAATTTAATTAAACTTCTTAAAAAAAAATAACCGGAAGCAAGCTCAAGGGCGGTAGGACATTTTTTTGCTCTCTGGAATATGTGATTTTCTGACTTACAAACCCTTTCCTGGAGCCAGGAGCGTAATTGTAAAGTTTAATGCAATAAGTACGTCCCGTTTCGATTCCTTTTTGTGTTGTATTGTCAACAGAAATGTGAGACATAACCATTTTGAACATTTCACCCGTCGTCCTATATTATGAACTTGTTATGATCTTTGTGCCTTGTCAATGTGTACTTGAACAGTTGAAGTAACTTATTCAAATTCTGAGAATCTCTGATATTCTACAGCTACATGTATTAAATGTCATCTCCTAAGCCATTTTCAAAACGAAAAGAAAGAAACAGCCAGCCAACCCCACCTATACACCCTGATACAAAAAGATATAGACTTAACATGTCGGGCCAAGATGATCCAAATACATCATTTGATAACCCATTCACAAGTACTAATGTGACACTATCCGAGTCCGATGTCGAAAGAATTGCGTCCGCTGTAGAGTCAAGGCTCCTTGCAAATATAAATAAAATTGTATCTGACATGGTTGACGAGAAACTATCACCTTACAAATGCCAGATGCAAGACCTTATAATTGAAAACCAACGCCTCCGTTATCAAGTGGATGACATAGAACAATACGGTCGGCGAAGTCTGATACGTGTTACCGGCATTCCTGAGACGCGTGGCGAGAATACGGATGACATCATATGCGCACTTTTTACAGAAATGGACCCCGAATTCAAACCTGAAGATTTAGAACGGTCACATCGAAACGGTCCTCCGCCACCCGGGCTACAAGATGACATAGAAGCCGATGAGGAAACCGTCGGAAACGAAACCGCAAACCAGTCTGAAGAAACTAAAAGATCAGTCGAGTCCGCAAGTAACACCAACCCAGGCTTGCATAGCCCGCGATCGCGAGCTCGGGCTTCCTCAAAACCAAGGCAGATCATGGTACGCGTTAAAAATCCTAACACTAAGATCAGGATTCTGAAATGTAGAAAAAATTTAAAATCGTCAGCAACCTTTCCAAGAGTATACGTAAATGAAGATCTCACCCGTCTACGAAATAGAATGTACTGGCACGTTAGACAACTAGCCAAGGACCGGGATAAAGTCAAAGGCCACTGGACAGTGAATGGAAAGATCCACGTCAAAGGTACAGACGACACGATTCATATCGTCAAAACTGTAAATGACATTAACGCCGTCGCTTGTCTTCTCGGCATTCGTTACCAGTTTATAACCATGAAAAACTTATTTGGTTTATAAACATTATTTCTAATAAACTCACCTGTTAATCTGTTAGTCATTCACATGTTGTATCTATACAGTATATAAATAATCCCGACTTATATACAGAAACTTATTGTACTCTTTACACGTTAGCTGGTTACTTTGAAATATTTTCTTCAAAGTCACTACTCCTTCTTTTTTTTGAAAATTAGGAAAACATCCATAGAACACATTTAATCCACACATTTAATCCCCATTCACACACATAGTAAATACCAAAGGTAAAATGAGTTGATATGTACTTTTAAACTTCATTGATAAATTTTACCTTGATACGTCACGTACGGATAACGGAAATTTATTTTTATTCACTTATTAACCAATTCATTGCTCGTTATAATCACGAGTGAAGAAATTGAATTGTGTAAACATCTAATAAATTGAAAATTAAAGGCAAAACATAAATTACTAGTGTAATAAGTGGAACAGGCACTGTTAAATATTATTATTATACATAGGCATACGTACTTATTTTTAGCATAAAGTTTCAAACTAATCAATTGCACCAAATTTGGTACATTGCATCACTCCTCATTATGTTATTCAAAAGATAATTTCTTGTACAATTATGTTATAACATGTTAATTCAAACGTACATTTTTGCAAAGACATTGTATAACATTGATATTGTATATGTTTACCTTAATTGAAATGATACCATGAAAATTATGCCCTACTACCACACGCTCCGGCTCCAATCGTCAAATCCCTTCATATGCATATGTCAACACACACACCTTCAATTGCACTCCTTGTTACTTACATTTCCTTCATCTCATCATTGCCCTCCAGCACAAGCTCACATGTTACCCCCCTCACCCTCCTTTGTATATCCGTTCTATTCGAAGAGGTTAAATATTTGCATTGGATACCCAAGTCCTTCTCTCTTATTCGCGTCTACAGCAAGACAGTAACGTTGCTTAGAGGTAGTCCTCTAGGCAATTATCCGAACAATTACGATGCCGGTTGAATTAAAAGAGTTTATAGAGAGAATAGGACGGTTTTATCCATTATCACGTAGACACCAAAGTAAAGCAAGACTATCATACCTAGATATTCTCTGCGCGAACATAATACTTAAGTACGGACTTTTGGGATCACTGCCAATTCTAATTATCTTGAAAGTGATTCTAAATGTTACCACCGAAGAATTAAGAGAAAAACGTGTCAAACAGCAGTCAGTCCGGAACAACAAAAATGAGTCCCCTAAAATATCGAAGTATCTATATGTTATCATATGTATCCTGCTAGTTATATCAGGCATAGAATTAAATCCGGGTCCTACAGAGGACAGTAACGGTTCAGATGCTTTTTCTACTTCGGTTAGTTCGTCGTTACTTAACATATCCTCAATGTTCAAAGAGTCCATATCTTTCTTACATTTGAACATTCAAAGCATAAAACCTAAAATAGAGCAGATCTCAGTAGAATATAACAGTTTTGACATACTTTCATTTACGGAAAGTTGGCTTAAACCTACAACTGTTGATAACGAAATAGCCATCCTCGATTACACAGTGTTTAGAAATGATAGACAAAATCGTACCGGAGGTGGTGTAGTTGTATATACCAAAGCTAATCTTAACTGCAAAGAAAGATCCGATTTGCAAATAGGCCAGCTTGAATGCTTATGGATTGAGATTAAATTAAAAAAGAAAACTATATTGTATGGAACTTTTTATATACCCCCAAATAGTAAAAACTCAACTTGGGATGAACTTTACCAGTCGGTCGATGTAGCGTTAAACTCCGGGCATGATATAATATTAACCGGTGACTTCAACTGTGACCAATCAATCGACAATCCTAATGACAAAATAAGAAATTTGCTACAAACCTTTAGTCTTCATCAACTTATAAATGAACCAACCCACTTCACTGAACATTCGTCGTCACTTATTGACTTAATTATAACTAATAACCCAAACATTCTGCTATACTCTGAAGTCGGTTGCTCTCTTCTCGAACTAACACGTTATCATCTACCAGTGATTGGCATATTAGACTTTACCAAGTCAATATGTAAATCTCTTAAACGTAGAATATTCCTATATGATCAATGCGATTACGACTTACTGAGACATAAACTATCTGATGTTGATTGGGACCTACTCTTTGTAAATAACGATGTAGATTCATCAACTGCAATTATTACAAATAAAATTCAAAATATTTGTAATGAAGTCATACCAAATAGAATCGTCCGTATTCACAAGAATGAACCTCCCTGGATTACTAGCAAAATAAAACAACTAATTCGTAAGAAAGATAGACTCCGTAGAAAGGCTAAGAAGTTAGATAGTCCCCTTAACTGGGAAAAGTATCGTAAAATAAGAAACAAATGTACCCTTGTTGTCAAAAATGCCAAAGACGACTACTATAGTAACGTTAAAGATAAAATCAATAGCGACGAAATCAACTCAAGTAGTTGGTGGAAATTAGTAAAATCGCTCTTAGGAAACTCAACTAAATCTAATCTTCCCCCTTTACGGACAGACAACGATATGGTTGAAGATGACAAAACCAAAGCTGAACTTTTCAACGAATACTTTAATGAACAATGTCAAGTTAATGATGCCAATAAAAGTTTGCCTAACCATTTTAATTTGCCCAATTTTAGCATGCAGTACCTCCAGTTGCAGGAAAGCGAAGTCGAGGACGTCCAACTATCACTCGATACGAGTAAAGCGGTCGGTCCTGGTGGCATAAGCCCAAAAATTCTCAAAGAAACATCAACTATATTAAAAACCCCACTTTGCAAACTATTTAACATGTCCTTAAACTCGTGTACCTTCCCAAAATCTTGGAAGCAAGCCAATGTCACTCCTGTCTTTAAATCGGGATCGCAAAACGAAGTAAAAAATTACCGACCAATATCCCTTATAAGTTCTCTCGGGAAAGTAATGGAACGTTGTGTCTTTAAACATCTTCACAACTACATGAAGAGTCATAACATAGTTACCAACAATCAATCCGGATTTACCAAAGGCGATTCTACTATAAACCAATTGTTAAGCATTACTAATGAATTTGGTAGAGCGCTTGATCAAGGAAAAGAAGTTCGTGTAATATTCTGTGATGTAAGTAAGGCCTTCGATAAAGTTTGGCATCGCGGATTAATATTTAAGTTAAGATCAATAGGAGTCTCAAACGGCCTACTAGACTGGTTCAGAGACTACTTAAGCGGACGAAAACAAAGAGTTGTCATAAACAATAGTTGCTCAAGCTGGAAAACTATAAGAGCAGGGGTTCCTCAAGGTTCAATCTTAGGTCCTCTTTTATTTATTTTATTTATTAATGATATAGTTAGTGACATTAACTCAATTATAAAGTTATTTGCTGACGACACTAGTCTTTATATGATAGTTGACAACCCAAATGATACTGCCCATAAGTTAAACCAAGATCTACAAAAAATTCATGAATGGTCTGAACAATGGCTTGTTACCTTCAATTCTAAAAAAACTGAAACAATGACAATCTCAAGAAAAAGTAGCAAACCAGCTCATCCGGACTTAATTTTAAATGATACTGTAATCTCAAAGGTTTCTCAGCACAAACATCTTGGTCTTATAATATCCGATGATGGTGGATGGAGTAAGCATATTGATATGATTGTCACAAAAGCTTACAACCGACTTAACATTCTCCGGAAATTAAAATTCATTCTCGACAGACGAACCCTGGAAAAACTCTACTGAATATTCATACGCCCTATTTTAGAATATGCAGATATAATCTGGGACACTCCAATTGCAATTCTGAAGCACAAAGTGGAAAATGTGCAAATAGAAGCCGCTAGAATTGTTACAGGTGCAACAAGACTATCATCAATAAATAATCTGTATATAGAAACTGGTTGGCAAAAACTAAGTGATCGTCGTGAAAGTCACAAATTAGTTCAACTATATAAAATGATAAACAACATAACCCCACCATACCTAAATGTACTAGTTCCAAGCAGGCAAAATCAGATTCACAATTATCCTACTCGCAACGCTGATGCGTTACAATTAGTCCATACGAGAACAAGTCTTTACTCAAATTACTTTCTGCCATCTACCATACGAGCATGGAACCTTTTACCCACTAATGTTAAATTATCTCCATCCCTAAATATATTTAAATCTCGAATAAGCAACATTGTAACTAAACCGAAATATTATTATTGTGGCAATCGTAAAGGACAGATACTACACGCAAGACTTCGTCTTAAGTGCAGCATTTTAAATAAAGACCTTTATGATAAGAATCTAATACCATCTCCAGCTTGTATTTGTGGAAACAGCTCTGAAACAGCTTCCCACTATCTTTTACATTGTCCAAGGTTTCAAGCACACAGAGAGAGTCACATTCTTTCTCTTCAAATTCCACCGATTCAACTATCATGTAACATACTTTTATTCGGTTCAGAGACTTTGACAGACGAACAAAATATTCATATATTTAAATCCGTACAACAATATATCTTACAAAGTAAACGGTTTGATTACGAATAAAAACTAAATGTAAAATAAAACCTCCAATGATGCAGGATTGTCTAACCTCTTCAATCACAATCACCTTCCACCTTATTCCCAACAAACCTCACCCTTTCTGAGAATAATGAAAAATTATCCTCCTTCCGCACAATCACGCACATACCATTGAATTGTATACTTTTATTGTGTAACATTGCCCTTGATGCCTGCTGAATTTGTACAAACAGTTATTGTATTCTTGTCTAAGGAGACGGATTAATATAAGACTCAAAGTCTTGTTTCCGAATCCTTTTATTAATTTGTATATTTATTTTAACTGTCTTGTTGCTTTGAATGTAAAATGTTAAACAAATTATTAATAAAATATGTTTACACTAAACTTCTTTTCATCTCAAAGGTACATGACGTATTTTTGGTATGTCTGTCATCCGATAATCCACTGATAACAGAATTGTCCATGCACTGTCGTTTCAAAAGCTTGTGATTGCTATTTTTTCCCCGCAACGACATGTCGGGGCATTAATTTTTACTCAAGTCCGTCCATATCTACGTCCGTACGTCCGCCCGTACGAATTTCCATCAACCTTTCCTCAGAAACCTGAATTAAAACTTGGTAGAATGGTTCAGTATGACAAATTACATACGTTCTAAGCGACTTTCAGACCTGTCCAACTTCTATTTCCTGTTTGGTTACAGACGGACAGACAGACATACCTTAATATGTCTGTATGAATTTCCGTCAACTTTTTCTCAACAAACGTACACGAGAATCATTTGAAATTTGGTAGGGTGGTTCAGTATGACAAATTGTTTGTTTAATGCGTCTTTCAGACATGTCGGACTTCTACTTCCTGTTTTTGGTAAGGATTGACAAATATGTCTGTACGAATTTCCGTCAAGCTTTTCTTAAAAACTGTACACGAGAATGATTTGAAACTTAGTAGTATGGTGCATCATGACAAACTCTACGTACTAAAGAGACTTTCAGACCTGTCAGACATATACTTCCGGTTTGTGGCCAGCGGGTCATTGTTGTCCTAAGGACACATTCCTTCTTTATTTCCGCCTGTTTTTGGTTGTTTGAGATTGGTTGTCCTCATTCGGTTACTTGAACTTGCTGATATTTTAAGAGTAAGCATTCCATGTGACAAGTGCCATTTGTTATTTTACTTGTAAACTCATATAATTTTATAATTACAGATTCAATTAAGAAATAAAGACATTCAGATACTTCGACAACTGATTCAGATAAGTGAAACCATTCAGCAAATTTCTAAGAGACAGAACCAGCAGCGGCCATTATTCAACTCTAAGGGATATCTAAGCCAGGTCTTGATGTTTGTAAATCCATCTTCGGTATCTGTAAGGGTCGAAACACCAATGGTCCGACAGCAGAGCGTCCCCGCATACTGTAGAATGAAGAGCAATGCTAGTACTTGTACATTTAGCAGTTCAACATCAAGTATAGAAGGTATTTCTACGTTTTAGAGCGAACCGATAAAAAAGATATTAAGAGGTCTTAAAGTCATGAAAGTTATAGTTAAATAGATAAAATAACAAGATATTAAGAGGTCTTACATGTAAAGTTAAGTATCGTTCTGAATCGAGGGTTATCGTCTTTATATGCATTTATTACACGTATGAGAAATGCCTTTTTATTTCTTAACGGTTATGCTACATCTCAAAAACCAATCATATTACACCATGTACATAGTCCTTGCAAAATGTCATAAACTAGAAGGACTGTTATAAAATTGTATCTCTTTGGATTGTAAGAAGGAAGAAAATACGAGCTTCGTGTAAACTGTAGAATTAAATACCAAACGTAGTTCTTATTGAACGCCAAACCAAGTTTTTTTTGTGCAACTAATTTAAAACGTTAAATTTGGTTTATTTAAAGCAAAACGAATATATAGTCATAGTCAATGTAAAAACCTGGTTCTAAATCGAGTTAAATTCTAAACCAGACGTTATAAAGTCTAACTAGTAGACACCATTTGCGAGGATGGTATCAAGGATCGATGCTAGTCCTTCGGAAGGTTGTCCCGTGTATGAGAGAGCAACACCACATGTACGTTAAAACCCCTTTGTAAAGTTCGATAAGAGTAGGCTCGATGGGGGTCGTTACAAAGGCCAAATTGGCAATCTGCTAGCTGGAGAGGAATTCACATAAACACTAAGCTTGTTTCCCAATCCAGGATAAATAAATATGTTTAAACTAATTACAAGTTTAATTGACTATCCTATCGTGAATAGTCCAATAGTGCGAAGTATTGAAATTGACTTTGTTTCTCCAATTTTTTTATCAATTTTTACAGAACCTGCGAAGACTGTCAGTTAATGCAAGTCAAAAATGTTGGCCAATTTTACGTAAACAGTATCTGAAAGAAGTAGTGGTTATCAACATAAAAAACCATGAAATAATTTTTTTTTCAGGTTTTGAATCCACATCAAGTACAGATGAAAATAGCATAAATTATACAAATTACATCAATGACACAGACTCTCATCCTTTTGGAAGACAATTATCACTTCCTGTGCAAAAGCATCACTGGCAAAGACCTAAGTCAGCATCGTTCATGTCACGTGATCATAGCAATTTACATCCGGGAGACCAGCATTGGGAAGACGTACTTTTAACTAACGTTTATCTCTGGAAACAAACTCAACAGTCTGATGAAGACTCGGTGTTTATTGATGATGCAAACATTTTGCATAGAGTATAAACAATTAGATTTACAAATACAAGTAATTACATGCATGCATGTATGTTACATGTACTCAAATATTCATGATGCATAGCTGCCCACAATTTTCACACGAAATGCACAAAGTGCGTTGAATTTCGTAACTTCTTGTATGATACGAGTGAGAACATTAACGATTTCAAACTCGTAGAACAAATAATTATCAGCATGAATATTTCTTTATTAATTTGTCTAGCATTTTATTTGAAGTATTCAAATATATACACGTATCTACATGTAACCTGAAGAATTGGGTTTTTCATCGTATATCACTCAGAGCAAAGAAGTACCAATGAGGCATTCGTTTGTTGGAAGTCTGAAAACAAAGAAAAATTAATATACAATAACAATACAAAGACAGAATTAACTACAATCATCAACAAGGAATCTGTTCATGTCGAAACTAAAGTGAACTGCGCTACTCAAGAAAAGTAAGCAACTACATGTAGCTGGTATTTGCAAGACTACTGTCGTTGCTACGGTCATCGATTTAGTTTACGTCAAATCATTGCAAAAACACATCTGAATTTATCTAAGATATCGAGTAGTTCGTATTTGTCTACGAACAGATAATGCCTTAAGTTTACTTTCTTAGTCAGAGTGTCAGACGTAATGCTTTATATTAAAACAAAAATATATACTGTTAACACCTTAAACAGTTTTTGAACTGCCCGCTCAACCCTGTGACTAGAGTTGCTAGAATAAATCATTACTATGTAGTGAAATATCGTTAGTTGAATTATATTGTCGATCGTTTTCAAATTCCCATGTGTAATGTGCATTTCCTTGATATCGTGCTTTTTTCAAACAGATATTGTTAAAACTAACTGTCCTAACAATGCATTATACATATGTACATGTAACTGTTAGACTACTACTTGAATCTCAAAGTCAAATATAACATGTATAAAGCTGAATATACTTGTTCAAAACATATACTGCAATAACAACGTAAACAATTCAATACTTTAGACATGACATCACATGCACCTTGTGTGCAGTTTTGCGAATGCACATGTACTACATGCAGTATATGTAATTAATGCCAACTTGATTGGCAACAAGCGCTGCACCTAGCTAGCAAGGCGAAATTGCGACGGCACTGTACTTAACTTAAATGTTTTAAAACTATACATGTAAAAATTGAAATATTCTCCTGGGTAGCCACTAAACAGGAATGAATCATCTACATGTATGCAATTTTAATTAAATATAATGTGTACCTTTGATTTCATAAAAAAAATACCAAATGCTTACATGTTTATCATCCTACAAAAGATTATCTGAGTAAGCACAAATCACAAGATTAACCCGATTAAGCAATAGTCATTCATGTTAATTTAGGTGTACCGCGCAAATACGAAGAGATTGGACGAAACACGAAAAATGGCCATTGTTTAGCAAGGACAAAAAAAAACTTGAAACAATACTACAAGCGGAATAACTCCAATTAGAAATCCATAAAGTATACTGTAAACAAACTCATTTTTGCGGGGATCGAAGATTTCATCCAAGGTAACGGGTACTTATTTTCCCGTTTTCTTTTCCTTATTCTATTCTTGCCATACATGAACATATTATTTCATTTCGCAGGTGTTCAATGTCATGAATAATACCGGACCGCGAAATCCGTGAACATGAATACCTTGCGAAAATACTGAGTACGCGTACAGTACTTTGTGAGTTGTAACATAAATGTGACGCTCTTTGTTGTTAACTGGTATTGTTATAGTAAACAAATTTTATTTTAAAATGTATAGAATTAAACTGGTAAACTAATTTCTTTGTCCAAGTAACCAAATTTGAAAATGTTGTACCAAAGTTGTTTAAATCGGAGGTGCACGTCTAATATAGAACATAGAACATATTTTATTGTCCAATCAAGGGCCCCTAAGGGCAGCATGAGCAACAAATAAAAAGATATAAGGAAAAGATAATAATTGAGTTACATGTAATACATATAGATATCTTACAGACATTACAGAATATAAAACAGAACAATGTAGCGCACATATTCACATATTATATTTAACCAATAGTAAACATGTTAAAGATGGTCATTAATAAATTTTCCAACTCGCTGCATTAAGAATTTTAGTATTTTCAGAAATAAGTCAATCGTTAAATTTTTGTTCATCATTAAGATATGTAAAGTTATTAATTTCTTTTTCAATAAGTTCAAATAAGGTAAATCTTTGCTGGTGATATTTATGACATTTAATCAAAAAATGAATTTCATCTTCAATTTCACCAGACAATGCCAGAAGTACATTTATTACAGTATCGTTCATTTCTATCTTTTTTAACATATCTTCCAACTTCAATCATCAATTTATGAGCAGATATTCTGAGTTTACATATGGATTTTCTATATTCAAACTTTGTGATTTCTGATAAATAGTTTTCAAATCCAAAATGTTGTTTTAATTTAAAATATGTACATAATTTTCCTTCTTTTAGACTAGATTTAGTTTTGTACCATAATTTTGTATATATTTCGGATAGTTTGTTCTTAAGAAAATTCTTAAATTTATATATCCCGAAGTTCTTACTACAGTTATTAATATTTAAAAATTCTAGAACTTTTTTTACCATTGAATACCATGATAGTTTGTTGTTTTCATGGATTGATACACTACAAGAATAAGCATCTTTAAGTAATGGAAAAGTGTAAATGTTGCAATGATTGCGTGAAAGTTACAATAAAGTCCATTACTATAAGGGATTTGAAGGAGTTGTTGAAAAGAGACGAACATTCGTGAGACAATTTGCAATGGCATCAATATCTAAGAAGAAGGTGTGTATTTATTCCCAGTCAAAAGTATAACAAACTTGCTCTCAAAAGGATAGCTAAAGTGTACATGTATGATAGCCCTTAAATTTATTATGATAAAACCATATATATTACATAAGCATTGTATATTGATTTATAAAGCATTTCTACTACTTAAAAATTGTCACCAGCATCTAGAAATTGATATCCCCGCTCTCAAAGTATCGATCGGGTTATTGTTTTCTGTAAATCGGAAGTGTACATGTACATCTACACAATTGTGTAAAGTTTCTGAAAAATCCATGGAGTGAACTAGGAAGATATTCGGACAAGGGAAGGGTGAGATAGGTATATGTACGAGTATCCCTATGCAAACTTATACTTAAATCCGTGTTGGCTACTCGAGGTTGGCTATGGCAACGGACGGAATCTCTATGTAGATGTACATGTAAAGCCCCAACTTTCAAGTGGTGTTATGAGCAAAGTCTCCCATATTCCGACTAGAACCTCCATGTGTTGAGAAAACTGTTCCGGCTGACTCCAGCGAAACGACGGTCATCGGTAGGGCTCCACTTGGGGAGCAAGATGAAACCCGGCGGTAGTGTGTCATAAGCTTGAAGACTCATGGTACAAAGCGAGGCTTTAATAGTCGGTGTAGAAGGACATTCGCCCATGGAATAAACACCCAGATCGAGTGTGGTTACATTTATAATAACTATAATTACATCATCATTCATTCTTTTCTAAAGTTAAGCAAAAAATAAGTGGTTACACCAGTGTTTAATATTTCTTTATTCATGCAGGCAAAACATTCATCTATTTTGATGTTCATTTAACATGTTTAATGACTATTTGAAAAATGTATTTGGCAGAAAATTGTTCTGCTCAAGTCTGTGTGTCAATAAAGACAATATCTTTTTATGTAGACTGCTTACTCAGATGACTTTTGCCCAAGACTCTTATATTAAAACATGTATACTTTCATGACTTTGCAGAGACGTTTTTTTCCTTAAAGGTTTTATGTTAAGCCGGACAGAAGGATTTTCTTACGATACGTTAAGTCGATCAGCTTATGGACGTGTTATCGCTGGAATTGAACCAAATACGTTTACGTTTATGATAAATTATAGATATAAATTATATTGTCCCAAGGATAATATTTTTGTATTTTGTATTATTTTAAATTTCGGATGACAAGCTACATTTGTATGTCTTGCAACTCTGGTTTATGACTTGCTTATTATTTGCATACATGTATAGTACATCTCTTTAAATTAATCAAATCTAAATTTACAATTCCGTGCATTTTAAAACAATTTATGGTTTTTTTTCTTATTTATTTCGTTTATTTCATGTATTTAGAGGTTTTAACTTCAACCAAAGAAAGATAACTCTGACGTACTTCCAAAATACAATGTATATATGTAGGGTTGAATCCGGTATTGAAAGACCCATTTGATTTAATACATTACCAACTTTAGAAATAAATTCATAAAAATTTCATTTTTAAAATGCCAGATCTTTCATATTTCGTTCGATGAAGATAAGATGCAGTAGGTTCTTTTGCACTAATAAAACCATATACCTATGTGGCATATTTTGGCTTTTCACATGTCATTGTTTGTAAACATTTTAATGTTTTTGAGTTTATTTATATACTAGAGATTTTTTTAAAACTATTTGAATCAACCAATCCTTGAGCTCAAAGATGTCAATTACGTACCAGAAAGCTCTCCTTACAAAGGAGCGAATCTTAGTGACGCATGCATATTTACTGAATTCATCCCTATAAATGCCTGATCGAGGTTTCTGAAGAAATGGTTACAGATATGTACGAATGTCGCTATACCATATAACAACTAAAGCATTCATACATTAGAAAAATGATGTCCATAAATGAAAACTGTTTCTCTTATTTTCATCCGACTTTTCAACCAGTTTTGGAAAAATATTTTCATCTCTAGAAAAAAAAAGATTTTTCTCAGCGTAATTGCACTTGCAATTGATGAGCAACCTTTTGCATTTTTTACCCGTAGATATTAGAGAAAACCCTTCAGATCTACAACTTAGTTCACGATGATTATGGAATTTCCAACATCTTGGAAAATAAATTTGATATTATAATTATAATAGCTCTGCAAGCCTCGCCATCAAAATAATCAAATGTATTTCCTTAAGGTTTTGATCAACTCGATCGCGTTGTAGAAGCTTTATTTCCTCCTAGAAATTTGTGTATTTTTATATTACACAAGATATTCCATAACCACAAATCAATTGTGGCGTTATGAGAGTGACAAACTCTCCTCCTGGTTATTTTACTCTTTGAAATGTTTGAAATTTTAGGTTTAGATTATCATACATATTTGCACATGGAAAAGCAATTGTAAATATATTTCAATGTATCATCTCTGTAACTTTGTATTCGTTCATTAGAATAAAGTGAATTCATTCCAATGACGCTTTTGAGCTAAGGGACACCTATTATTTTCCCGCAAACAAACTAATTTTTCAAGGTATACCAGTCTTTTCATTCATCAAACTGATTGGTTACACATAATTTCTTTATTTCATAATGGTTTCATTCTTCTGTGCTCTTCATAATCATATGTTTTTGGCTTTTACAAAATTACTTTTGGTAGAGCGCCTCTGATGAGTCTCGAATAGACGAAATGTGCGTCAGGCGTAGCAAAATTTAATGTTTGGAACTTTGTTGTCATTTTAATTCCCTATTTAACAGTTTTACAACGGTTACTTATTCTCTTATTTACTGAAGGGAAGTTTGAGATCTATATGAAATAGTTTTTGCAGATTGTTGTCCTTTTTTGTAAGTGATCATACGTCGAAAAAATCGAATCAAGTAAAACAACGTGGTGCATTTCACGACGTTTCATTTTTGTGTTGTGTAATTTTGATGCTGAAGGACTAACATTTCCAATTGGATTGGCTGTGTCTGTAAAATAGGCATTTGCAACATCTATTATTAATTAAACTATACAAACGTAATAGATGCACCAAACGTTACTTTTTGAGATGTCGCACTAAACGTTATGATTTTTTCAACTTAATTTTATTGGAATCCAATCGCCTGATGATATTCACAAATTAACAATCAATACGATGTATATCTAATGACATCATATGATTGACTGTTTTTGTTTCATCAATACACAATCATGTGTTAAAAGCAGCAATATTGATACAATTTCTGTAAGTTTTATCGGAATTTTACCTAGAAATGATGCATTGAGTCAACTACTTGAAAAACAGGTAAGTCACATCTTTTGAGACTTTGTGAGCATTGATAAAATGATATTGAATATTTTAACCTCATTACAACGACGACATTTTTTATAACAGGGACTTAGAGGCCTTTGGTGCTTGGTGCAGTGACCGCTGGTTCAATCCACAATATATTTTGATGCATCATATCAGGACCACAAGAAGTCTTTACTCACTATGTTATGGTGTTACAGTTTTGTCTAATTGTCTTGATTATTTTGAAATTGCAATTTTTGTATCACGCAGTCCTGATTTTACAATTTGAATTTTCTTTGAATTTACCAATACAGTGGATCGGTAGGAAAGTGTGTCATTCTGCACTCCCGTAAAAATATATACATGCATACTAAATCTCGCTTTTCAGATTAAATAATGGACATAAAACAAGAGGCTCCCAGGAGCCTGAATCGCTCACCTTACATATGTGCCTGAAGTAAAGGTTATAAGGCAAAATCTATTTAACGTTGAAAGGGTCATAAGATTAATAAGGGGGTCATCTGACAATATGGTGGATCTAAAGGTGCTGATCACTTTTGTTCTCAATCAAAATCTAAAAATCTGTCACCCTTTTTGAGTTATTTGCAAAAAAATGCAGTTTAACCTAATGTTCTATTTTTAGCCACAGCGGCCATGTTTTACAACCAATCAAAAATCCCCACAACAGTTCTATACACCTAATAATAATAAACAATAATACCAAGTTTGGTTCCATTTGGACTTAAAGTGTCAGAGGAGTTAACATTTTCAAAATAAGGAAATGCAGTTAAAATGCTCAATTTTGACGTTCCAAGGGCAATAACTCCTCAAAGGAAAGGCCCTACAACGTTGACCCTGTTACAAATTTTGTAGATCTTGATGCGCTTAACAAAATGCAATTTAAATTTCTCAAATATCTTGTATAGTTTTCAAGATATTGAGCTAAACAGGTGAAAAATTTGCAAAAAATCCACAAAAAGGGCAATAACTCCTACATGGATTGTTGGATTTTCTTCAAAATTTCAGAGCTGGTAGATCTTGAGGTGCTGATCACTTTTGTTTCCAATCAAAATTTTGAAATCTGTCATCGTTTTAGAGTTATTTGCAAAAAACTGCCATTTACCTCTATGTTCTATTTTTAGCCACAGAGGCCATGTTTTACGACCAATCAAAAATCCCCACATCAATTTTATACACCTAATGCTAATAAACAACTATACCAAGTTTAGTTCCATTTGGACTTAAAGTGTCAGAGGAGTTAACGTTTTCAATGTAATGAGGAAATGCTATGAAAATGCTAAATTTTGACGTTCTAAGGGCAATAACTCCTAAAAGGAAAGGTCCTACAACGTTGACCCTGTTACATATTTTGTAGATCTTGATGTGCTTAACAATATGCAATTTAAATTTCTCAAATATCTAGTATAGTTTTCAAGATATTGAGCTAAACAGGTGCAAAAAAAAAACACAAAAAGGGCAATAACTCCTACATGGGTCGTTGGATTTTCTTCAAAATTTAGGGTTGGTAGATCTTGAGGTGCTGATCACTTTTACCCTTTGCCAGAATTTTGATATCTGTAGCCGTTTTTGAGTTATTTGCAAAAAACTGCATTTTACCCCTATGTTTTATTTTTAGCCATGGCGGCCATGTTTTACGACGAATCAAAAATCCCCACATCAGTTCTAAGCACCGAATGCTAATGAACAACCATACCAATTTTGGTTGCAATTGGACTTATGGTGTCAGAGGAGTTAACGTTTTTACGGATGACGGACGACGGACGACGGACGGACGACGGACGCCAAGTGATGACAATAGCTCACATGACCCTTCGGGTCAGGTAAGCTAAAAACGTGTTTATGTCCCGATTCCCGTAGTTTTATGGGTTTAATCCCGAATTCCTGGCGAATGAATAAGCCTTTCCCACTGTCTGGTAAAAGGTACTTCCGACCCTCTGTCAGTGTTAAAAAAAAAAAACGTTTTCGCTTACTTTTAAATCACAACTACATTTGAAAACTGGGATGAGCACTACAGTGGGTAAACGTGCTCCTGCTTATGCTGTCAGAATACTTTTGAAAATAGTTGTTAGAACATGCCTCTGCTGACGTTACACGCCGTAATAGTGCAAACAGTTGACATTTTTACATAAATACCTGCTGCTGCTAATTAAGCTGTCAGTACTTATGAAAATAGTGGCGAGTACACGCCCCTGCTGACCTAAGGACGATTTGACGTTACACGCCGTAACGGTGCAAAAAGTTGTCAGTTTAACATACAGTATACCTGCTCCTGCTCGGGCTGTCAGTACTTTTGAAAACAGCGGTGAGTACATATCCCAGCTTACCTAAGGACGAAGTAATTTTGAGAGTTCCAAAAAATTTTCTGAAAAAAAAGCGACCCGCTATGGCAGTAAGCTTATTTGCATCAATTCAGTTAATAATGGGTGGCATGGTTTCAAGAAACAGTGCTATGCTTGGATGAGGTGAATATCATATGAAAATTAAAAACAGTGTATCCGTCTCTCGGAATGAGACATGTAGGGTCAGTGTATCGTTTAATCTATATAATGTAAAAGGATAAGGAGACAGTGGGGCTGAGTTTCAAACATATCTATTTATCCTGGATTGGGAAACAAGCTTGATGCTTATGTAAATCCCTCTCCAGCTAGCAGATTGCGAGTGTGGCCTTTGTAGCGGCCCCCATTGAGCCTATTCTTATCGATATCTACAAAGGGGTCTTTAACGTGCATGGGGTATTGCTCTCCGCATACACGGGACAACCTTTTTTCGTCCCTTCCGAAGGACTAGCATCGTTCCTTGAGACCATCCTCGCAAATGGTGTCAAGAGAGATTCGGAAAATTGGTTCATGAAATTTTCACCCCGGACAAGGATCGAACCACGATCCTTGGTATTAGTAGAGGCTCGGCATTCCAACATAAGGGCACAAAGAACTGAATTTTTTTTTTAAGAAACAGTGTTAGTGGTTATAAAGCGAATTTTAAAGGATTCAAAAAGAATTGGATGCACGATTATTGTGTTGCATATGAAATTTTTAAATTACCCTTACATATTTACTTGAAAGTGGAGGTTTTACATATCATAAAATGATGGCACGGTAAAACAAATTTAAAATAAATTAAAAAAATTCACACTCAATTAAATCCATATGACATTAAATTCTGTTTTAACTGATTTTACAAGTTATCAAGATATTATATTTTAAGATGGCATTTATATTATGCATAATAAATTCGCTTAAATATCCATTTGTACCAGGGAGAGGAAAGATTCTCTATAAATTCAGTTTCTGATAAGATTTTAAGTACGTGACATTTAAATAAGATTCATATTTACATGGGTTAAAATTTGAAATTAAAGAAACTTTATTATCTTTTATTTGTTTACCATCGTGTCCAAGTTGTTAACATTTTAGGGGTTTCGGTATGAATGGATGTAAAAATACCGGGACTCTCAAAAATGGATGTCAGGCTTTATTCAGGGCCATTCTTAACAAGGTAAGATAAGATGTCTATAATGAGAAACAGTATTACATTTGCTAATTCATGGTTTTTGGATTGGACCATGTGGACAATGCATAGAGCTCATATAAATATACAGTCTGCATGGACATAAAAAAAATATTATTCTATCTTCGCTTTTTATGAAATTTAGTTCAACAACCAAAGAGAAATTTAATCATGTAATGATAAGGATATGAAGACCATGAAGGAGATATTTTCTTTATAAGAATATTTAAATTTGTCCTTGGCAAGACCATCTTTGATAATTTTTTGTATAAGACGAAGTCTACATTGGTTTTGCTTTGAAATTCGTGTACATGTAGTACATGGTTTATATACTTTAAAAGTGCATATCATGTTAGAGTTTCACCACGTATGACACTAACTATGGGTATACATTTTGTATATTAATATCATTCTCGACCGCGTCTCGGATGATATTCCTTCGGCTTATGACTGACTGTTTGTTATATGTTCAAAAGTGTTCATAGTAAATAACTGTTCAAAAAGAAGTCTTAAAGAATTAGAATCGTGTTGAAATTATACTTGTGTTCAAGTTTAATACAAACACGAGCATGTTTTAAGCAAACAGTCGTTTAAGTTCAGCGTTCACGTCGTGCTGGTCCCAAATGGTTGATAGGACCGCACCAGAGGACAGCTTGTCGTTAGGGAAAAAAAGGGTCTTGGTATTTAGGTCAGATATGTGCGCAGATCACAGAGTGACCAAGCTGTGTACCCTTTTGGCTTAATATGGTGGCCTTGAACGCGGTAGCTATATATTTGTCAATACGAAAACACTGACCGTTGAGCTTCCGTGTGTGGAAAGTTTCCCTTATCATACACGTAAAAACAGTCGTGAATTGCCATTAGTGCACCACATTATGTGACATAGATTAATTTTCCGCCCTACTCTTTCATCCCACTGGTTAAAACTTCTTTGTTATTTATACTAGATTGGAAAACAAGCTACAAACCTTTAAGCCTACAAGACCCTCTCCATTTCAGAATGTGCCAATGTGGCCTTTCTAGATGCCTCCATTGAGCCTTCTCTTATCAATCTCGACAAAGGCGTTTGTAATGTGCATTGAGCATTGCAACTTTTTTTCGTTCATTCAATACATACTTGAGATTGTACTTTCAAATGGTTTTAAATAAAGACAAAAACAAAATTACCGAACTTGGAATAACAATTTCAAATGTCTATGAGAAAAGACAAAACACTAAAGGAGTGAGTGCATGAGTGAGTTGGTGTTTAACGCCCGTGCAACGCTACATAGGTAATTTACCAGCGATGAACATGAAAAGGATGATAAAATGAACATGAATTGATGATGATAAATGACAAATGGGGATGGGGTGGGGGACAAAGGACCGGTAAATTTTGAAGAACCACAGGAAAAGGGGAGAGGTAGGTAGGGGGCGGAAAATTTAGCCTATGTGGTGCACTACTTGGCGGTCCCCAAAGGGGTCTTTTACGTGCATGGAGCGTGGCACTCTCCACACACGTTGGCCCACTATGGTCGGCGGTCAGGGTTTCCGTATTATAGACCTGACAACCCCCGCGGACGAGGGCTACCCTATTCAGCCACCTAGGGTACACACTTGGTCGCTCTGTGGGCTGAGCACTGACCCGACATCAAAATCCCAAGACCCTTAGTCGCCTCTTACGACAAGCAAGGCTCTGCTGCGGGCCTATTCGCCACCCGGGCCCCGCACGGGACAAACACTAAAGGAAGGAAATCATACCGGAAAAGATTGAGGATCACAATGGTTTTGATTGGTACAGACATTTTTTAAAAAATGGTGGTTTACACCAGGTCTCCCTTCCATTGCGATCTTTGGGTTCAGTAGTTACACAAAACACAACACAGTTATAAAGACATATTAAGGATGTTGAAAGAGAGTCAGAAATATGTCCGACTCTCTGTTCCCTTGTTTAGTCGTCTTCAATGTTTACTGTCCACGCTCATATTTCCCATCAGCATAACATGTTTATTTTATAATCATGTTCATGTTCATTTCCCTGGTAACGAATATTGTGTTTTCGGGCAGTAAAAAATACAACAAACCTTCTCATTATAGCCTTCATTCTGCATAATTGCATTAAATTATATTGCTGTATTTAATGAATACATATACAGTATCTGTTATTTAATCTCGTATGTTCATTTTTTTCTTAGTACATCTCTACAGTCAGCATGATCAGTGTAACACTCTGCACGAGTATGTTATTGTTTACTTAAGCCTATACATGTATACATGAATACTCTTAGACTAACGCTTAAATCTACATGTACATGTAGCAGGAAGCAAAGGATGTTTTCTCGAAAAAGTAGATCGGCGTCCTATACAAAATATGAGGAACATGGATTTATGATTGAATCTACTTTATCTGCACAGAAGTTGTATTAGAAGTATGATAAATGAGCTACATGTACAGCCCAATCAAACAATTAAAGTAAATTTTAAAAAGAAATAGTAAAATTGTGTATTTCAAGTCTTTTTATATCATAAACAGTTCATTTCTTGGTATTCAGGATTCCTAAGTTGCATAATATACAATATACAAACGTAGTTCTTTTAAAATCCTTACCATCGAGTGACTCGTAAGAGTAAATAAATCGAATAAACTTATATAAACCTCTTGGATTGTGTTCTGATTTTTTTTTCAAAAAGAGGTCATTCCATTTTCAAATTTCAATTCTTCATTTTGATAACATTAAAAATTTATAACAAAGGCTCGGTATTATATGTCTATTGTGAAATCGTTTCACGGTAAAATCAATTTAAAATGATTGAAATTTTATGAACTTTAATATTTGAACAGGGTAACTTGTTGTCCTTTCAATTACCACAATTCAGATTTGAGCAATTGAACGTTTATTCAACGAACATAATTTTATTGAGTGTAAAATTGTAAACTAGTAATTTTCCTCGGCCTTTTTGTAGATGGTCTCTTTAGATAGAAACTAAATAGAGTTGTAGTGTTTCCTTCGCTTTGTAGTTTTGTACCTATATTTCAATAGTATAATTAATCAAAATTGTATACCAAACAAAGCAGTTTACTTTTGCAATGTGAAATTAAAGGCAGGCTTCATAAAAAAATAATGTCATTTTCTGTTTCAAAATTTAGTTTTGTATTTGAACAATGAGAAAAATCTTTTAAATCAAATTCTAACGAATTTTAAACTGTTTAGGTCACGAATGCCAAACTTTAGTAAAGTTTATCAACATAACGTCAGAATTTTGAGTGGAGCTGATAAAACGGGGAAGGTATAGTTCATTCCCTGACAACCGATTACATTTTACTGTTTAGTAAATAATTTCGATTACGGGTAGCAAAAGATTGATTTTAGATTTACATCTAGTGTATGCACGGAGGCGGAAAAATAAACCTTCGAAATACACAGATACTTTCCAATATATGAATCCAATTAATAGCTGAGAAATAAAAATTCATAGAAATGTGTTGTTTTGCATGGATATCTTGAACGCATTCGATGAAACAGTAAGTTTTCATATTATACCCATATATATTACGTAATATATCGATATGTCTGTTAACTCAAACATTATTAATTAAAAACCAATGCACATTAAATCAATGTTTTTTTTTTCCTAAATTTGCATTCGTTTGGTGTACATTTGTAAAGAAGTATCGCGTAAATGTTCTAAAACATTTGTGAAAGCAAGAACTTAAATAGCAAAGTGTATATCTCTGTCATGTCTGTTGTGGATCAAGAAAGATTTAAGTGTCAGTGCGGGAACCAATATTTTCGAGAGTATGTTGTTTTCAACTTTTGTTCTGTCAAATACGGTACGCTGCTCTCCGTAATCTTTTTTAGTGTTCAACGTTCCTATATCAAAATACCTTGGTTCATATTTATTGCATGGAGCTTTCTTGCTCAGCCGATCCCAAGGGTAAGCTATTGTCATCACATGGCATCCATCATCCGTCCGTTTAACTACATTGTGCCTTCAACGCTTAACCTCTCAAACCACCGAATGAATTGTTTTGAAGCGATATGTACACTCAAGTTTTTGAGCGTTCTCAAACAATTTTGTGAAATTTATGCCTGGTGATCATGACCAACCAAAGTTTCCGCCGTTGCAAAAAAAAAAAAAAAATAAAAAATAGAACAAATAGAAAAATAGACACTCTTTGGCTTATACATTTTGTACCATTGTTTAATATAATAGCCTGAAAAGTGTAAGAGAAAAAGACTAACTTATCATCCATGGTTTTGAGTTATTTCCCCTTAATCGTCATAAGTGATCAATTTCACTCCCACAGAAAAAGTTAGAATTGAAAAATACTAGATTATTGGCATGACTGGGATCTGCAAAAAGTATTACATGAATAGTTAATATATTATTGTGCACTACTGTTAAAGAAGTATGTCCATTTAACTCTTACATGTATGTCTTTCTTTTTACTTATCTAATAAAAGTCTTTCTACTATAAAGGCTTTGCAATACTTTATCCTTGGAATGTTTTAACTACCGTATACAAACCAAACTTCTTGTGTTTTAAATACTACAAATCAGGTGAGCGAATCTGGAGCCTCTAGTTATTTTATCAAGTAGAAATATTGCATAGGTACATTTAGTCTATGAACTACATGTATTTGGTCGGGAACTTTTATACATGAACAAGTCTTATTATAATACATCAAAATTCATTCCCTCCAGACTAAAAGTATTTGAACTGATTTGAGTAAATATGGTTTATTTCCTGATTAATATTGCTGTGATATCGCTGAAAGTACATAAAGCAAAGTTCTAACAGTCAATCAATTAATCAATCAATCAATTTTAGCAAAGCCGATAATTGATGCTTCTTCTATAGTAGCCTCAGCTTTGTCTAGGTGTGACCATGATATACATTAAAATGGCTTTCAATAGAATAAGGCAGTTTGTATAATGTTTACATATAGATTTGAAAGACGAATAAACTAATTCGATAAGCTTGGAAACAAATACATGTAGCAATGTCTGGGTAAGAATTAAAAGATTTGGCAGCTGTGTTTGAAAATAATAATAAGATTTAAAATGTTGCTCAAGTGAGCGCAATTTAAAACGACTTTCCGATACTAATTAACTGCTCGAGGAACAAATGTGAAAACTTAATTACTCTAAATCTAATCCGTGATTGAATGAATATGCAAACTTACGAAAATTAAAATTGATATTTAAATAAAAGCTTTAAATGAATGACAATATAAGTATTTCATTAATCTTCATATCCATTACATGGTCTAGTAAATAAATATTATTTCGTCAAAATATTATTTATGATTTTACCGGTCTACCCAGGCGAAATCGATCCTTTAATATTACTTGGGATTAAAAGCTTTAGATTTGTTACAAACAAACGAATCCTCGATTTTTGATTAGAAAAGGATTTGAATGAAAAATTCTTAAAAATCAATGACGTTTTAAGTTTATCTGAGTGATATGAAGTTATGCGGCATGATGCATAGTGAATTCAACATTCGAATATGTTGGATCATATCGGGAAATAAGCCAATACTACCGTAAGATTTTTCTCAGAGTTTTTTGATTTTGTCATTTGTATCAATCATGAAAATGCTAAATTTAAAGTTCGAAAATTCATTAGTTTTATGTTTTGGTTTTTAAGTTCATTGTCAATTAATACACTGTATAACTTCTTGTTGGTTTTTAGAGACGCCTAACTTGCTTGTCGTAAAACACTGCACTTGCATATTTTGTCGAACATGTAACTCGACAAGATCCCTATTATACAAATTTATAGTAATAAAAATATGAATTGGGCTGATGTTCATGAAACTTGTAAATGCTGCTTGTCAAAGCACATGAATTGGGGTGATGTTCATGAAACTTGTAAATGCTGCTTGTCAAAGTACATCATGCTACGTACTGTTGGTCCAAGTTGTACTACGTCTTTGCAATTAAAATTCCCTTATTTTGTTATACATATATACCGGTACAATTCATAAAGTTATCATTTATCTAGACTAAAATTTGGATTTCACTTTCTTCTGTTATAGAGACCTTTTGCTCATTTATCATAACACTAGACAAAATTACATAGTTCAACTTCAATAGATATAGACCAAGGTATAATTAGATGGAAATGGCATCAAGAACTGATGAACGAGTCTAGTATAAAAGCAGTAATAATAAAACCGAGTTTGACTTTGTTCGTGCATTACATTATGTATACTTGGTTCTTCACGGCTTTTGGGTCCTCTTTGGAAAGTAAATAAATGAACTTTAATAGCTCAGTAAAAGTTAATAATAAGGGTAATAAAATACCTTGTTAAACAGTTTAATATTTAAACGTTTAGTGAAACCTAACATTATACAAGTATTATGTCATGTCTGATAATACAGCAATACTAAATCAAAATATTTTTCACACTTGGGAACACCTCCATGCATATAGATATAACATTAGCAGATATTTAAATCGTTCATGTACATGTATACATTTATACAAGTGCAATGCACTTCATGTACATATATACATGTACAATGTACTTCATGTACATGTATACATGTCCGTCATATACATGTATACATGTACTTCATATACATGTATATATGCCTTTGTAAAGTTGTGGGGATAATGTCATGCACAGTATATTATAAGCACCCCTTCCAAAAAGAGATGTAATTAACCAGTGTACATACAATGCATTATTGGTATATAAAGCATACATGTATAGTCATTTTGTACAGTCATGTACATTGTACATTGTACCACATTTCCCCTGTTTTAAGAATTTTAGACGCCTCAACAAGGCATAAACAAGATGAGGCAACCCGCTTTGCAGTTACAAAGTGTTTCTTTATACACAAATGTAACAACATTATCACTTATATACTTAAAATACTTTGAGTACAAAAATCGTTGGAATGGCTTTGAAAATTGCTTTATAAATTGAATTTGCAAAATCAATGGCTCGCCTGTTCCATCACAAGCTATACAGAATCACCCATCAATTAAAACACAACACGATCAATGTCCCCTTTTGAAATCTTTCAAAAGACCTTATTGGATTTCAAAGAAACAAAAAACAACCACAGGATTGGTAACAACCGTGTTTTTCACAAATAATCAAACTTATTTATGATACATTTAAGGCTAAACAGCAGTGAAATGTCCTGTTTGGTATGCTGAATTGACACTGATATATTTGTATGAGCATGGTTTCTATGACTCGTTCAAGTATCAATATGCATCTCAAACTACCCTTGGGGCCGCTCAAGTACTTATAAATCACCAGTGCATTAGATATACAAATACTTAAATCTACTAGAGTGCCTTTATAAACTTTCTTTATCTTCTATTTTCAGTTTTAAGTGAGTTTGAAACTGGCATGGATTTATATTCCAGTTCTTGAACGGATCATTCTCGGAGACATTTAGGGCGTCTGGATAAAGAAAGAATTATGACCCAGGATTAGAAAAGGGTTTACCGAATTAAAGGAACGGTTATTTACCATTGATCATGCCGGTTAACGAGAACCCAACGTACAACTCCTCTCGCATGCAGAGAGCCTATAGAATTAATAACATCGAAAACACGAGATTGCAGGGCCGGTTGCATTTATTAGACAAGGAAAAGACTCATGCCATCCGGGTAACTAACCAGGACATTAGACTAATATCTTTGACTTTGGATTATATCAATTCTTGTAGCGGTCATAGCCCGGAAGGCTTGGCACCAGATGAGGATGTCGTACACGCGAAGGAAGATGACGGACCACATTTTATGTACGGAGAACGGATAATCAGTCGAAAACGACGCAGAATTAAACGCCCACAGTCAGTGTACTCATCAAGTCGTCGTCGCTCCGAAAGTGACTTTTCCGCCTCTTTGGCATCTCTTCAAATCCGACCTCAAAGCAGCCCGGTTAAGAGAGGGGTCGACCATGCTAAAGATTCCGACACAGAAAGTTGTAAATCTGATATGACTTTAAGTAGCTCGTCCGGAAGTACGAGACCTTCATGGATGGATGAAACTAACGATATCACCAAAAAGTTGCTCAAAGCTAATAAAGGCATACAACCTGTGAAAGGCCGTCGGCTACATGAACGTGAGCTTAAGCTTAGAAGACATAGTGCTAACATTGACATGAGTGCGTTATCGATGCAACTCCGTGGCTTGGAAAGTTTAGACTCAACGAAACCAGAGAGGCCGAATACAGGAGGTTTGGGACGGAACGCCGGAATCTCGGAAATTCTTAATCAAAAACGACCAACAATGTCAGCAAATGCATGGAAAAATCAACTTGTTCAAAATAGACTCTCTCACGTGCCAATGTCGGTGTCCGCCAAACGACAAAGTATTCACGAGCTGAAGCTTAAAATAAATGAAGACAGACAGGAAAATGTTCATTCGAAAGTTAAGACGTTTATAAGTCAAACGACGTGAACTTTTGACCCGGAAGCACGTGCTCACAAGCTTGCCATTTCCTGTCCGGAGAGTGTGATAAATACTCCTAGTCATCAACGAATAATTGAAATGCATTTAAAATATGATTTTAACATATATTTATTACTTTTTTATTTATTATGTTTTTAAGATTATGGTTTGATTTATAAATAACAATATATAGAGATGATAGTTCTTGTTTTAGAAATACACGTTACGTTCAGCTTCGTTTGACCGTCCGTCCCTTTTAAGTCCAAAATCAGATTAAGCTTAAAATACTTTTTCTAGTATCATGCATGAAGCTTTGTACAAATATATGCTTGAGGCTATGAACAAATACATTCAAGTCTTTATTAAATACCTCATACCACAAACTGTATAATTCACTGATTGTGGAATTTAGAACATGCATGTTGAAAGGAGTGCCAACGTGTTTTTGTACTCTTTCGTGTTTGGGTGCATGATCACTTATCGCTCTATATCCGAACAATATTTGGCTTATTTGTTGTTCTTTATACCATAAAAAGATGAAATATGGCACTATCTGTCATGATGCTCAATATCTTAATTGTTGTTTTAACACCAGAAGTTATGAACTCGTAGACAAATACATGTATTGTACTCCTATCGATCAGATGTAGACACCGTGGGGTTCCATAATCGTTTTGTTTTGGCATGCAAAACGTATTCATTTGATCACTGGCAACACACAGGGTTTGTCTCAACATACAGGAACTGATTACCCTTCCGGGAACACCCGAGCTCAGTTACGCGTTGCTGCTGGCATTTTGGTTGTTTCAGGGTGTTTTTTGTGTTATCAGATTCTTCGTGACTGTGTTGTTTTGCGACTTCTGGTTTTGTCATTGTCACCTTTTCAGACTTTTCGGCATTCGAATGGGTACTTATCTATACATGTAGTTATAAAATCTAAAAATGTGTCGACTACAACGTATAGAATTATGTTGCACTTTTGTTGAGCTTTCGTGCATGTACAATATTTATCGTCAATGCTAATACTGCAACTTGGTGAATAACTTTGTTATCATGATCAATGAAAAAAAGATAATTTCCAACAAAAATAATCAACATGGTAAAAATATAGCTTAATTATAGTTTAGTTCATTGTACAAAATACTACAAAGAGCACATTTCAAATGTTTTTGTGTGGATATAAGTTTACATGTGCATAAACAATTTTTACAAGCATAAAGATAATAGCAAAATGGTCATATTATAAATGTTATGTTACACATGTATGTACATAATAATTAGAGATTAAGCAAAATATGCGTATTCTGTACAATCGCGATTTTATACAATATGAGAAAATAACTTAAGTTTTTACAGATACTACAATACTGTATGTCTTACATATAGTTGAACGGATATGTTTGCACTTAAAATATACCATAAGCCTTATCAGTAATTTTGCATTTATTTCATTGAATATGGAATGGTATTATATGGTCCCTTGCATCTACATTAAGTCCTAGTACACATTATTTAAAAAAAATGTTGTTAATTTTGGATAAATCCAGTATACAACATTAGATGTCCTAGAATATGTCATCAAGGTTTGTTAAAGCAACGGGTTAGATCCGGAAAGTTTTCTGCAAGTTGGACAAGGCCGCATTGGGCCTTTACGTCCCAAGGTATAGCGTGCCAAATGACAAGAACATCTGAAAAAAAATAGAAGAAGGACTTTTTAAGAGAAAATAATATAGTTTAACAATAAAGATTTTAAAATATTGGAATAAAGTTTGTAATTTGAAAGCATTGCCGGACCAATTCATATGCGTTTTTTTCAAGTTTTTCAATATACATCTATACTTTTGCATTCAAAATAACGCCAGAGTTATCTTTCTTTGTATGAAAAAAAACATCGTTAAAAAAATTCGAACTTTGATTTGGTTTAACATTTCAAAATGCAGAGTGATTTCTACAATGTGAGATGCAAGTAGCGATGCACACTAAATTTATAAACTGGGATGTATTTTTAAAAATGTTTCCCTTTGTTGCACTGTAATGATCAACGCCTCTAACCATTTCATTTGAAATGTGTCTACTAAGAGTAATCATGGTGATTGCGATCTATAATTTCTACCGTATGCTACATGTAAAACATAATTATGTCTCCCAAACAAAGTTTTGGGAGACATATTGCTTTTGTACGGTTTCTTATTATTAAGTCGCCCAAAACAAAGTTTGGGAGACTTATTGTTTTTGCACCGTTTCTTATTATTATGTCCCCGACCACGAAGTGTCGTCGGGGACATATTGTTTTTACTCCGTTTCTTATTTTTCTTATTATTATTATGTCTCCCAAACGAAAGTTTGGAGACATATTGTTTTTACTCTGTTTCTTATTATTATTTTTCTTCTTCTTTCTCCGCGGCATGAACGTGTCCGCGCGTTTTCTCTAAAACGCCTTAGGGGATTTGCACGAAACATTGTAGGATGGTAGATGGGTTATTGAAGTTGTGCACGGACATTTCAAAATTTTCAAAATGGCCGCCGTTTCCGTGTAATTAACGAAAGTTCATAATATAGGACATTGCAATATCTCGGTAACCTAGGTGCGTAGGTGGCTGAAATTTTGTAGATGGATAGAGCAAAAGGAGCTCTTCAATCATACGAAAAAAAAATTTGAAGCGATATTTACGGTTTTCGAGTTAATTGCGAAAATGTGATTTTTCGGGCCCGAAAATGGGAAAATAGTCAAAATGCTTCGATTTAAAAAAAAAATTGTATCTAGATGTTTTAAAAGATGGCGAATCATAATACGAGGTCAAAAATGGGTTCGTTTGGGAGACATTTTTGTGTTGGGCATCCCCAACACAGTCAGCACTTGTTATTATTATTTTTATTATTATTATTATGTCCCCGAACACGAAGTGTCGGGGACATATTGTTTTTGCTCGGTTTCTTATTATGTCCCCGAACACGAAGTGTCGGGGACATATTGTTTTTGCTCGGTTTCTTATTATTATTATTATTATTATTATTATTATTTTTCTCGGTATTCTGGACCGTGAACTTGTCCACCTCATTTTTTCGACATCTTTTAAGGTAGGAAGCTGAATCTTCATAAATCAAGAGTATGGAATGGGAGATTGTGCTTTTTGTATTTTTCGTCGAAATCGAACGACCCCTTATAGGTCAAAAAAGGGCCTCAAAATGGCTCCTCGAAACCGAAGTTGAATTTTACCTGGCATTTCTGATCCGGCAGGGGTAGGAAAAATTCCTTTATGGGGTAAGTGAAGACTTTTAATACCTTTTATTTAAAAAAAGAATTTTGAAAATCGGACTTACGGTTCTCGAAATTTTGCAAAAAATCGAAATTTAATTTTTTTGTCAAATTGAGTTATCTTTCTTGTTACAATATATTTTGTAATACGCTCCCGAAGGGAGCGATAATGGTAGAAATGTCAATATTTTAGTTGTACTATGGGCTGAATTTTCCTTCAACGTCCGGTATAGCACGCGCTTGTTTTCCCGAACTTTCGGCGTCTTTTTAGCGTTTTTATCTTTGAAAATTTTAGACGTCATTAAACGCTCACGTAACCCACAAGAAAAGCTAGTTTGTTTTTATTTTCGAACCAAAAAATTAAATTGATTGAAACCTCGGGAGCGTAACAGGTTTTACCTGCATCATATTAGTAATGTAAAATTCTCAACTTTGTTATTTCTTAATGAAAATCGGTTTCCAATATGTAATAGTGGTATGCCGAGTTCATTTTTGCAATCGAAAAAATTTTTGGCGGCCATTTTCAAAATGGCGGCTAAAATGGCCGCCGTTTTCCCGCCCAAACTTAAACTTGCTCCAATTTTTATGAAAATTGGTATATAAGGTAATAGTGGTATGGCGAGTTGATTTTTGACAACAAAATTTCTTTATCGTCGGCCATTTTCAAAATGGCCGCCGTTTCCCGCCAAAATTAAAGTTACTCTGATTTTGATGAAAATTGGTATATAAGGTAAAAGTGGTATGGCGAGTTGATTTTTGACATCAAATTTTTTTTTATCGTCGGCCATTTTCAAAATGGCCGCCGTTTCCCGCCAAAATTAAAGTTACTCTGATTTTGATGAAAATTGGTATATAAGGTAATAGTGGTATGGCGAGTTGATTTTTGACATCAAAATTTTTATTTCGTCGGCCATTTTCAAAATGGCCGCCGTTTCCCGCCAATATCAAAGTTACTCTGATTTTGATGAAAATTGGTATATAAGGTAAAAGTGGTATGGCGAACTTATTTTTGACATCAAAATTTTTTTAGCGTCAGCCATTTTCAAAATGGCCGCCATTTCCCGCCAAAATTAAACTTACTCCTATTTTGATGAAAATTGGATATAATAAGTTATCTCAAATGCTAAGAGACATTGACAAAGAGGGGTACGTGAGGGGACATTTTTGTGACTCGCTTGCGATCACAATTAGAACTAGTTATTATTATTATTATTATTATTATTATTTTTCTCGGTATTCTGGACCGTGAACTTGTCCACCTCATTTTTTCGACATCTTTTAAGGTAGGAAGCTGAATCTTCATAAATCAAGAGTATGGAATGGGAGATTGTGCTTTTTGTATTTTTCGTCGAAATCGAACGACCCCTTATAGGTCAAAAAAGGGCCTCAAAATGGCTCCTCGAAACCGAAGTTGAATTTTACCTGGCATTTCTGATCCGGCAGGGGTAGGAAAAATTCCTTTATGGGGTAAGTGAAGACTTTTAATACCTTTTATTTAAAAAAAGAATTTTGAAAATCGGACTTACGGTTCTCGAAATTTTGCAAAAAATCGAAATTTAATTTTTTTGTCAAATTGAGTTATCTTTCTTGTTACAATATATTTTGTAATACGCTCCCGAAGGGAGCGATAATGGTAGAAATGTCAATATTTTAGTTGTACTATGGGCTGAATTTTCCTTCAACGTCCGGTATAGCACGCGCTTGTTTTCCCGAACTTTCGGCGTCTTTTTAGCGTTTTTATCTTTGAAAATTTTAGACGTCATTAAACGCTCACGTAACCCACAAGAAAAGCTAGTTTGTTTTTATTTTCGAACCAAAAAATTAAATTGATTGAAACCTCGGGAGCGTAACAGGTTTTACCTGCATCATATTAGTAATGTAAAATTCTCAACTTTGTTATTTCTTAATGAAAATCGGTTTCCAATATGTAATAGTGGTATGCCGAGTTCATTTTTGCAATCGAAAAAATTTTTGGCGGCCATTTTCAAAATGGCGGCTAAAATGGCCGCCGTTTTCCCGCCCAAACTTAAACTTGCTCCAATTTTTATGAAAATTGGTATATAAGGTAATAGTGGTATGGCGAGTTGATTTTTGACAACAAAATTTCTTTATCGTCGGCCATTTTCAAAATGGCCGCCGTTTCCCGCCAAAATTAAAGTTACTCTGATTTTGATGAAAATTGGTATATAAGGTAAAAGTGGTATGGCGAGTTGATTTTTGACATCAAATTTTTTTTTATCGTCGGCCATTTTCAAAATGGCCGCCGTTTCCCGCCAAAATTAAAGTTACTCTGATTTTGATGAAAATTGGTATATAAGGTAATAGTGGTATGGCGAGTTGATTTTTGACATCAAAATTTTTATTTCGTCGGCCATTTTCAAAATGGCCGCCGTTTCCCGCCAATATCAAAGTTACTCTGATTTTGATGAAAATTGGTATATAAGGTAAAAGTGGTATGGCGAACTTATTTTTGACATCAAAATTTTTTTAGCGTCAGCCATTTTCAAAATGGCCGCCATTTCCCGCCAAAATTAAACTTACTCCTATTTTGATGAAAATTGGATATAATAAGTTATCTCAAATGCTAAGAGACATTGACAAAGAGGGGTACGTGAGGGGACATTTTTGTGACTCGCTTGCGATCACAATTAGAACTAGTTATTATACTTTTTTCTTTTTCTTCCGTCAACCTGATGCACGAACTTGTCCGACTATCTCCTCGGACATTTGTGGACCGATCGATTTGAAACTTGGAGGGGTGATAGGTCCCAAGGTCCTACAGTGTTTTTTGCAATTTATAATTTCAAAATGGCCGCCATTTCCAAGATGGCCGCCAAAAATGGCGAAAAATGTAAACATTGTCCGGTTTCAACGAAACTTGGTATACAGGGTATAACGGTGATGGCGACTGATGGCGCATTGTCAGAATTTCTGTAATGGCCGCCATTTTCAAGATGGCCGCCGAAAATCGCAAAAAATGTAAACATTGTCCGATTTCAACGAAACTTGGTATACAGGGTATAATGGTGATGGCGACTGAGGGCGCATTGTCGGAATTTCTGTAATGGCCGCCATTTTCAAGATGGCCGCCGAAAATCGTGAAAAATGTAAACATTGTCCGATTTCAACGAAACTTGGTATACAGGATATATAGGTGATGGCAACTGATGGCGCATTGTCGGAATTTCTGTAATGGCCGCCATTTTCAAGATGGCCGCCGAAAATCGTGAAAAATGAAAACATTGTCCGATTTCAACAAAACTTGGTATACGGGATATATGGGTGATGGCGACTCACAGGGCATTGTCGGAATTTCTGTAATGGCCGCCATTTTCAAGATGGCCGCCGAAAATCGCGAAAAATGTAATCATCCTCCGATTTCAACGAAACTTGGTATACAGGGTATATGGGTGATGGCGACTCACGGCACATTGTCGGAATTTCTGTTGAAGAGGACAGACATTAAATGAGAACGGGAGGGGACATCCCACGTTTCGGGAAACGTAAATTTTAATTATTATTATTATTATTATTATTATTATTATTATTATTCTGATTCTTTATCGTAAAGTTGTCCTCCCTAATACAAGAAAATGGTTCAAGGAAATTGAATAACACTTGTTGGATTGGATAGTGGGTCACTCAAAGGCGTGTAATCAAGTTTTGAAATTTTCAAGATGGCCGCCGTTTCAAAATGGCGGCCGTCCGAAAAAGTGGGCGGAAAATTTTTTTTCATCGGATCGTCTTGAAAATTGGTCATCTGGGTAAAACGGGTATGCTGAATTCAAATCTGCGACCAGATTTGAAATCCGACTTCCGGTTTTAAAATGGCGGCCATTTTACTACACCCGCCCCCCTTAGAAATGTGAACTTTGTCCGATTTCAATGAAATTTTATTTCTATACATATTTTATTGCACTGAATGGGAAGAAAAAGTATCCAAGGCGATTTTGGGCGACTTGTGTGTTGGCATCCCAACACAAATTATAGCTAGTTATTATGTCACTCCACATCGTGGATGTGACATGTTGTTATTCTACGTTTCTTCTTATTATTATTATTATTATTATTTTTCCAATGAATTTTGTCCGAACGATTTTGAGAAAAGTACTGGATCAAAAGACTTGAAATTTTAAATGGGCTTAGATCTTAATTTGAAGTTATACCATTTTTAAATTATCGCGATTTTAAAATTTAAAAATTCCCATAGGGTTAACATTGGCTGGCAGAAAGCCGAGTTGGTATTGATTTTCTCAGTTAACATGCGTCGTCTGCTACATGTAATTAATGAGTTTTGTCCAAAGCTTTATGAGAAAACCACTTGAATAAATGTTTTGAAATTTATGGTATGCTTAGACTATAATTTAAAGTTTTATCAATTTTTTTTTTAAGTTGATTGAAGCAGGCATTTTCAAATTATTGCTAATTAAAGATTTTCTGTTTTCCCCATAGGATTAACATTGACTGGCAATATGCCAAGTTAGTATTGATTTTCTGTCAACATTGAGTCATTTCTATAAATAAACATACCATTAGGATGACTCATGGACAATTTTGTTAGGACAAAGGTAAAGGTCATGATGACATTATGTAATTCATTGAAGACCTTATAAAACTATTAACATGACAAGTTTGTATTGATTTTCTGTCAACATGAAACCATTCATTGATAAAGCTATCATAATGATGACTCATGGAAAATTTTGCTTGAACAAAGGTAAATGTCAAGATGACATAAAGTAATTCAAAGAGCTTATAACATGTACTTAATAAACTTTACACACAAAGTGGAGTGACATCTGCTATTTCTTGAAATGGCATTTAAATCTAGTTCTTCTTCTTTTTTCTTTTTTTTTCTTTCCGTAGAACGGTGTCCGCGCGTTTTCTCAGAGATGCATTGCCCAATCATTATGAAACTTTGGGAACATATAAAGGGTGACCTGAAGTTTTGCAAACAGCTTTTAGAATTTTCAAAATGGCCGCCATTTCCTTGGAAACAGGAAAAGGTCATTATATAGGACATTGCGATATCTCGGTAACCTAGGTGCGCAGGGTTCTGAAATTTTGTAGGTTAATAGAGCAAAACATTCTCTTAAATAATACGAAAAAAAATTTTGAAGCGATATTTATGGTTTTCAAGATATAGATAAAAATGTGATTTAAAGGGAGATAATAGGATCAAAATTTTAATAAAAATTTCAAAGTGGTCTGATTATGATGAAAATTGGTGTACTGATAGATTATGATGTTGCGAGTAATATTTTATAACTAAAATCAAAATTTGACGATGGCGGCCATTTTGAATCCAAGATGGCCGCCAAAATTTCAAAGTGGTCTGATTATGATGAAAATTGGTATACTGATAGATTATGATGTTGCGAGTAATATTCTATAACTAAAATTAAAATTTGACGATGGCGGCCATTTTGAATCCAAGATGGCCGCCAAAATTTCAAAGTGGTCTGATTATGATGAAAATTGGTATACTGATAGATTATGATGTTGCAAGTAATATTTTATAACTAAAATCAAAATTTGACGATGGCGGCCATTTTGAATCCAAGATGGCCGCCAAAATTTCAAAGTGGTCTGATTATGATGAAAATTGGTATACTGATAGATTATGATGTTGCGAGTAATATTCTATAACTAAAATTAAAATTTGACGATGGCAGCCATTTTGAATCCAAGATGGCCGCCAAAATTTCAAAGTGGTCTGATTATGATGAAAATTGGTATACTGATAGATTATGATGTTGCAAGTAATATTTTATAACTAAAATCAAAATTTGACGATGGCGGCCATTTTGAATCCAAGATGGCCGCCAAAATTTCAAAGTGGTCTGATTATGATGAAAATTGGTATACTGATAGATTATGATGTTGCGAGTAATATTCTATTACTAAAATTAAAATTTGACGATGGCGGCCATTTTGAATCCAAGATGGCCGCCAAAATTTCAAAGTGGTCTGATTATGATGAAAATTGGTATACTGATAGATTATGATGTTGCAAGTAATATCTTATAACTAAAATCAAAATTTGACGATGGCGGCCATTTTGAATCCAAGATGGCCGCCAAAATTTCAAAGTGGTCTGATTTACATGAAAATTTATATTTAGGTTTTTTTTTGACATGCTGAAGAGAATAATGTCAATGGGAGTTTGTTTGGGAGACATTCTGTGTTGGCATCCCAACACAATCATACCTAGTTATTTTTCTTCTTTTCTATATGGACTTAAAAGATCGATCATGAATTATGAATAATTGTCTTTTTAATAACTTTTTTTCAGCGACCAAAACACTTTAAACTGCATACACTGGAAACTTTAAACCAGTTGTCTCCTATAGAGAATGTTTTCGTTTTTTCTTTCTCCTCTGTCTCTCAATCGTTTTTTTAGGTTGTTTTTATTGATTTGTTAGATATCAAACGTATTTGGTTAGAGATTAAAAACATTTGGTAAAAGTTGATAATATATTTTATAATAAAAGTTGATCTCAATCTTTGTGGTTTCCTTTCAATTGTGAACTCAAATAAGCCAACAAGATAGTTATTGCGTGCGCAAAGATACTTTTAAAATTCTTATACTCGCTCTCTCAGTTTAAGATGAATATAACAGAGGTCAGTATGACAAATAAATATTCACCTTGAATGGATAAGATGACAGCAGGCTAGAATGTCTATTTGTTCTCTCGTTTTACCGATAGGCTCGCTACATACGCCACAAAATAGTCCCATTTGATTTATTAAGTAGTCCAACAGTAGCTCATATTCTTGTGGGTCATCAGTGGTTGAAAGATCTATAAGGTTTACACAACACTTTACAGCATACATCTGAAATAAAAATGATGGCATTGATAATATGTATGCAACACTTAAAAAAATAGAGGACTTCTAATCTCTATAATTTATGAAAGGATATATGGAGTTAATAAGCATGAGACCACAACACATATGTCAACTCCAACTGCAATTAATAATTTTGAGCTGTACGCCATTTCGGAAAATTATTCCTCATCACCAGCACTAGAACCCAAACAAAGGAAATCCACAATTCAAAAGTTGTTCAAAATGTATAAAACCAAACGAAATCAAAATATATATAGCTACGGGCAAAACTACGATGGGGGAATTCACATACTAGTAAATTTAGATAGTGGTTAAAAACAAAGTGTACACATGAAAGTAATCTCATATACACGTACACCATATCTAAAAAAAAAAATAAAAAGCATACATATTAAACACGGGGAATTGTTCTACTAACTCCAAACGGCATAAAGGACAAACTCCTGTAATAAATAATGTATGAAAGGATATGGAGTAAATGTTTATGAGCTGTTGATCTCGAGCCTAGTGCATGCGAGTTTTAACAAACGTACTGTCTCAGATGCATTTTCATGTACATTGATTTACATGTTAAGTTAATCTGTTGTGCAAAATGTATGTAAATGGTTTTTACGTTTATATATAATTTATGAAAGGATATGGGGTAAATGAACATACAATGTAAACATACATTTGAATGACGCTTAAAAACTTTCTTGTATACATCTTTTTATTTAAAATTAGCTTAATCGGAGTTTCCCCTCTGTCCAAAAGTAAATAAAAATGTATAAAATTGCATTTTTTGAAAGACTATGTTCACATGTTCAAAATAAGCAAGAAAAAAATGAAGGTCCATGTGCTTGTTTTCATGATATACATTGATATAAGGGTTTATAATTTTGGCGGGAAAAGGGTTTTCTCTAGAAGTTTTCATAATGCTTTTGCATTGTTGCCAATTGACATCTTTTAAAACCTTCTAAAATGTATGACGGAGTAAATAAAATTTAATAAAAAATTTTCAACTGCATATATGCAATGCACAAATATAAATGAATAAGAAATAAAAATAGGGGCTTCGTGGGCAAACAATTACGTATTTTGAATATAACATACAGAAAATGTCTTGGAACAAACATGATTTAATGCTTTGATTTTTTTCATGTAACAAGAAGACTATGTTTTGAGCATGTATTGCCTATAATGTGTTAGAAATAACATGTTAATTACAGAGATTCAACATAGATGTGCCAGCAATGTTCTTTTTCCTAAAATATTAAAAGCAAATTAGCATTCTTTGTTAAGTATTCTGAATTAACATTCAAAGGAAAGAAACAATTAAGCCATACAGTAAAACGTTTAAAGATACAAAATTTTCAAATAGATACCTTATTTCCAATATCTTGTGAAACTTCCAGCGTTCTTTTGAACAATTCACATGCCTAAAACAAATAGTGAAAGCCCGATGTTGCAGTATTTATTTCTTTATTCGTCGTGTCAATTTATACATGTGCAAAAATCATAAAAGAAAATGAATTAATAAGAAAAAAGGAGAGATAGCGATGAGAGTAAATTTATACATGTACGTGTGTGTTCTTTTCTGGTTTTGTACTTGGGCTTACTCTTTCTCATTTTTTTACCTTGTTCCATACAAGAAGACGCGCTCGGTGTCTGAAATGGGTAAAACATTTATGCATACAATGACCAGGAATATGGACGTCATAAATCTAGATCTTTGTATGCAGTAGTCATTTCATGACACATATATATTCTGACCTTTGAACGCAATTTAAGTTAAAGGAAAGTAATGTACGTTGTACGAGGTTTTAGACGTTGACCGAACTAGTTCGACTTCAGCAAAGATGTTCACTGTAAACAATTAACCTGATCAAAGTCTTGTTGGACGCAGGTAACTTTGGCCATCCCGTATAATACTTGCATCAAACCATATTTATCCCCTATTTCTGTGAATATAGCGTATGCTGATTCATACCTAGGGTTAGCCCTCTGAAAATGTAAACAGAAAATGTCGGGACAAATCACAAAAAAAACAAAACAGCGACTTGTCACTTTGAAAGCTGTTGGCTGTTTTGCACTGCATATTTTAAAATTGCAGTTGGTTTCTTGACATTAGTTTCATGCACATTTATTCCACTTTTCATTATCATCTTTTTTTCACAAAAAATGTACTCCCGTTTACTCATGTCTAAGTAAACGTATGCACTTTGGTTTGTCTACAAAAGATATATCTATGAACGTTTTAGCAGCGTTATGCAATGTGATTCGCGAGAGGTACATGTATATAGATGTACTTAAATGCATTTATTTTTGAAAACATATACAGTATACATCGCTACTTGTTTTTAAAGAGAACAATATACACTCTTCATTGTTTATTCAGCGTACCTCAAACGATTTACTCCGTCTGTGAATTTCGGCGAAGACAAATAAACACTCCGCCTGAAGCTGCCGATCACCATCTTGGACGGCGTCCTTCATAACATTCTGAAAAACAGAACAAAAACTCAGTAACTTCAAATGTAAATACATGTACGATGCCGTATACAGTAAAATAATATACAGGTATCACATGCACTTCAGGTGCGGATCCAAGATTTTCGATTAGAGGCTATAGGGGGCGCGGGTATTAAATATTCGAAAAATTTGGGCTTTTTTATCGATTTCATGGTAAACAATCTTTTGTTTTACATTTTTGACGGGACCCCCCGCCACGCCTGAATCCGCAACTGAACTTATTTCTATCAATAATGGGGGGAGGGTCGAGTCCATATAATTTTTTTTTTTTTATATCTATACTCGATCCCCCATTTTTGATAGAAACAAGTGCTTGTGACATGTTCATCTATATACTATTTTAAAAGATATTTGAAATCCAAATATATTTCTAATAGTAAAAACGTGATGTTTTATTTTTTTTCAAATTGTCAAAAGATCGAAGCATATAAAAAACATGTTTTATATGCTTCAAACTGCAATACAGTTAAATGAAATTTTAAGCAAAATTTAAACAATTGGCTAGTATATGCCCCATCCAGTTTCCTTTTGAGGACTAAATGCATGTACAAATTTTATTCCTTAATTGCAACTTCTGAAAATATTATTCAGATTTGTCAAAAATTTACATGTAGCTAGACTAAGTTTTAATGCACACCCATTTTGAGCTTTTGCACAGTCATGGCAGTCAAAAGTTACTTCCAATCGAAGTTAGCCTGTCCTTTTCATAATGAGGTTTGAAAAAAAACCGCAAGATTCTAATAACAATAATAAATGCAAGAATTTCTCAGTTCCAAGTTGACTTTTTTCCCGTCCTGAATGGAGCGTCACATGACCAAGTAAGCGTTTCCCATATAAAATGTCAAGTTAAAACTAAAAAAATGCCAAACTAAAAGTATGTAATATTTGAGGCGCAAAATGTCAAGTTGGAACTGTGAAACGTCAACTTGGATGTACGAAATGTCAACTTGGTTGTGTGAAATGTCAACTTGGTACATGTAGTGTGAAACGTCAACTGAAAGAACGAAATGTCAATTTTTAAGTACGAAATGTCAACTGGGAAATAAGAAATAATTCCTACCAGTACCTCCCCGTGGTGGAAGACGGGCCCTGCTCCAGCGATAACAAAGGATACTCTGGAGCAGCTAAAACTGGCGGTGGTGTGTCATGGGCTGGACGACCCATGGCACATAGCGAGTCTTTTCTTTAACAGTCTTACTGTTAAATAGTCGACGCAGAGGGGCTTTCCCCTAGTCGCGACTATAAATACCCATCATCGTAAGAAATATAAATTAATAGAAGTTACAATTTTTAGTTGTTCATTGTACAATGTACTCGTTACTGAGAAGTTCGTGATGCAACAAGCGTTAATGGAAACCCCTTCAAGCAAGCAATGTATGTGTGAAGGTAAACATTGTCTATCTTAGCTTGTCTGTCACAGTTCATTTCTGTCTGTATAGATAACACAGAGGGTGAAATCTAGCGAAGATGATCTTAACGTGGATGTCAGGTAACTTATTTGTTTATGAATCACCTGGCATCTGGCATCCATTGTGTTTTAGTATTTTTATCATTTTGGTATGTAGCAAATTAAGTTAATGTAGTTTGGGTACATAGTATTATGGGGAAGGGAAAGCCCTAGATTTTGGCCGTACATGAGCTGTCTGACTGTACACCCGTCTTGCGACATGTACTTAACGAAGCAAACTAAAAGAAAAAGACTTAAAAAAATATAAACGGACAACTATAGGTCTGTTGGAAATATGGGAGTATGGAAAGCCAAAGAAGACATTCGAGATTTTTTGTTTTTATTTTTGTATTGAATACATATAAATGTAGTATAACTTATAATTTAATAGTGTATCAAATGAAATTATAAATCAATGTCTGGAAATGTAATTTAAAGTGATATATGAATATGTGGCAATATTTCTAGTTCGTGATCTCTTCATGGTTGCGATATATTTGAATTTGTAATATGCAAATACAACTATATTTTTATATATGTTTGTTTTATCATTTATAAAAATAATATCAATTTGTGGATCGTGTCTTTCTGGCACATATTCCATATTCTTTTGTTTTTAATATATACATGTAACTCGGCATAATTACATCTGAAATGAGCAACCTTCAAAATATCTACATGTGGGTGTTTGTACAACAAACAGGGAATCAACTGAAACCTAAAAGAAATTCTTGTACAATTTACCGTTTAAAGGCCAGCTTAAACATGAACATGTAAAAAAAATTGAAATGGTACACGAAAAGCGCTGGTCTTAGTGATTGACATACCTCGCATGTTTCAAGGGCCTCGTTCAATCTGGAGTTTTCTAAATGTATCTTTGCTAGTTCTAACATAACCGATTTGTTGTACTTTGTGGAAACTTCGGACTCTGGGTTAGCTTCTATAATGTCTACACATTTCAATATATACATTGATCCCGTTTCAACATCATTAACAAACGTGAAAAATTGGCCATAGGAAATATTTAACAAAATTTTAAACACTAAATCGTTGTTAGTGTTTTCAAGTGCCCTGGCGTCCTCAAGATGTTTTAACGCAGTCCTGAAATCACATTGCTTGAAAAGAAGTCTTCCATAGAGCAGCGATGCAAATTTCATCCATTTCGAGTCTTTTTTCTCACTTCTTAAACACTTTTTACAGTATTCTTCAGCAATGTCATATTCTCCCAACCGTTCATGTGCTCTCGACAAATTTAAGCAAGACTCAAGTTCTTCTTCCGGGGAACCGGAAGACTCCAATTGTCTCCTCGCACAGTTGATTATATTCTTATATTTTCCCATATCAAAATAAGCATTACAAATATAACCTAGAATCAAAAACTTCGTATGGTTATCTCCAGTTCCATTCAGTCGTTGGAGGGCTTTATTCCATTCCTCTATAGCATGGTCAAGTTTGCGCGATTCGTACAGATCCAAGCCTTTCTTGACTTCACGTTTAACCACACTCTGCCCCATTTCTGCAATTAATCCTACTCGTTTTTATCATTATCATGCAGTTAATATGCTCTAATTTCAGACAAATCTCACACTACTTATCCCTGGAATGCATGCTCTGTGATTATTCAAAAGTGAAAATAGAACAGTCGCACATTCTTTGTGGAGATGCACGTGCTGCCTCTTATCGAGTCAATTAATTCCACGCATATTGCATATAGTTGTCAATAAATTTGAAAGCCGTTTCTTGCCCAGTGGTCGATGCTAACTGTCTGGAATTTTTAGTTGTATCAATCTTTTAATGCATTGTTTACACTATTTTCAATATTTATTTACAATAGGGACAATCACTTCAGCAATGCCGCGTTGGAATGTAAAGGTTTACTGCTGCTATGGTAGATACTAATATCTGGATCAACAAACGGTATGGATTTAGACTGGCCTATATTCTATCAAATTTTTAGTTAATCTGAATACGGATGCAACAGTACTAGTACGATGATTTGTTTTTCTTTCAACGGGCATGTCTTGACATTTACTAGAAGCTAAAACAGAATTACAAATTAATGCGTTTATACATGGAATTGCACTTAATATGAAATTTGGAATGATTTGAAAATGTCAACTTTGAATGGTCATATTTTTATCTGTAAGAAGCCATGCAGTAATATACATATACACATAAAGTGTTTGAAAAGCCTTGACGTTTACCTGATTTGATAAAATCCTCAAAAACTACTAAACGAAGTATGCAGAATTTTTTGTCACAAACTACATGTACATTACATGTAACATTGTATAAGAAGATTTTTATCAAACTCTTATCAAAATGTGTGTTCACTGTAGGTCATAATTGACACATTATGCACACAAACCTCTGAAGCAACACATTTGCTTAAATTTTATAGGATTATTTTTTGATTCAGCAGATTTTTTCGACTTTGTTCACGTTAGATACACTGTGGACGCAATTACTCAGTGATACTCTGGAACAACTGAGCGACTCTGTTCAAATTAAAAATTATTCTTAATCACCATATGGATGTTGTTGGAACATGTAATACCGCTGGGCTTTTAACTTGATGGGACGTCCACATACTTTTCATTTTAGGTCCTACGAACCCACTACTTCTCTGAAACTGCTGGAGGATTTTGATCAGATACGGCGATCAGATAGCGTAGGATCGTTTGATTTTATTAGTTTGTCATATTACACAACAATTAGATATATATTAGTGGCCTGTGTTGGCACTTTGGGCCTTCATACTGTACTACATGAACTGTAGGTAACCTTATGGACACAAATTGTCCAATGCAGTTAAAGGGGTTTTGCTAAAAGAATTAAAAGTTGTGTAATTTTGCAAGCGTTCATTCCTTAGCAACTTTTTTCAAAAGACATCATCGGAATATCCGTTGCATAGCAACCAACGAAATCGCGTGCAAAAAAATATGGTTTAGCAAGTAGTTGAACCTGTCTACAATAATACGTCTAACTTTGAGAACCGATGAAGCCATATTTAATTTCTGAGAGATCGTTGAATTGTACCGACGCCCATTGGACAAAATTGGATTTAATGCCAAATATGGTGAATGGTTTTTACCTTAACCTTGAGCTAAAGAATTTTTTTTCTCTAAAATAAGTTATAACGATTATAGTTTTTCAAAATATTACAATAAAATGTTATTGTATTGGAACGGTGCCACACTGATAGGTCCTAGAACTTGGGGACAGAAGACAAAGACAGCATTTTAACATTATGTACATTTTACGGGAGAATGAACGATACACAATAAACATGTCTTACAGATACAAAATATGCCAAACGATCATAATCCTTAAGTTTTGATATTTTTAAATTTAATTCTAATACATGATATCAATAAAAATCTTTACGAAAATTTTTGTCTGAGGAACAAAACAAAAGAAAAACCATTAAGAATCCAAAATAGAAATCCGTCTTTCGATTCACATACAGTGTTTTCCAACACACCCACATATCTTACACGTCTGTTGTATATTATCCTGGTCAAAGGTACTTCAAATTTCCTGTAAACTATTTAACTTGTAGCTAATTACCATCAGCTGTGTTGAGAGACGATCATAGTCTGCTCGGATAATATAAATTATGATTATAATCATCATTAGCATACCTTAAGCAATAAACTATGAATTCCTGATCGGCTTGAAGCAGCTTCCATTTAGCATCTACAAATGGAACTTGAACGAGCCAAGGGTATTTTTCCATTTTTCCGTACAAGGAGAAGTTTTTTATCCTTCCTCCCAAATGGTGTCAAGAGAGAGTCGAAAAGGTCCATGCCAAGACGCGTTAATCACTACCATAATAGTTAAAAAGAATAATCTCAGAGCCATAGGGTGTTTGTTAAAGTTCTGACATTTCTTTAAAATTGTAAAAAAGTAAACCGCAAGATCTTAGTCTTGAACTGCCAAAGACGTTTCTAAAACTACCTTGATTTTTTTTCAACTGCTGATCAGATGTACCACAATAACGACCTTCTGGAATAGCTTTATTTGATCAACATCAATCTTTGATCATAACAATACACGGTGAAATGCAGCTGCTTTGGTTGTTGGCCGTGCAGACCGTGCATTTCAACAACAAAAATATACTAGCAGGCTCCAAAAATGTTACTTAAGGAGGTGCGAGCAAGTGGTCACTTGATCATCCAAAATTAAAGTTAAAAAAAAACTGTACAATTTTGTTTTACCAGGTTTCTAAATGTAAAAATATCGGCTAACATTTTCTTTATTCCATATTTTTGATTTTGGCTTTGGTTTGAAAGAGGGTACCAAAGGGGTACCATCATATGGATCAATGGTTCTTAATGAACTTCCATATAATTCTATAAATATTAATGACATGTGTAGTATCTCATTTTAAAGCTGATAAACTCTTCTTGTGTCAATTTCAATATCGGGGGATGAACCAAGATTAGTTTTTCCGGAATTTGCCAAACCCCCAAAAACGTGAATATTGTGATGACGTCAGCAGCAAATAGTCCAAAAATATGCATCTCTAATTTTTTTAAGTTGGAGTCTTTACTTGTGAAGATGGCTTCAATAATTCTCCTTTCCATATTAAATTAGCTTTTCAGAACAGTCATCCTTTTGTAATTCCACGAAGTATTCAATGTGCACTAATATCCCAAACTTGGTACTAGTCACGTGATAATACGGATTATTTTTTTAATTACATGAATTAGTTACGTTGGTCCATTTACCGAAAACACGAAGACAAAATCGGTAGACAAAGAAAACCATCACAACGAAACAAACCACACAACAAAAAACATACATAAGGGAACGGTCATTATTTATCAGCTGGGGGGACTGGAAAATTTTAGGGGGGGGTCAAAAATATTTGTATGTCTCGATTTGGGGGGTCATCTTTTTTCTCCGGTCTTATTTAAGGGGGGGGGGGTCAAAATTACATGCTGCCAATTTTACTATCAAAAAATGTATTCTCAGTATTTCATGAAGAATTCCCAGATTTAAACATGTTTATTGTTTGTTAAGAATAAATCACAGTGCCTAAATATATAAGCAAATATAAACATCTGGACAGTGATAATGCAAGTAAATTAATTAATCCATTACCACACAGTGTTATAATCTTGTGGTCTGTACTTATTATCTATTAGTATTAAGATACTTCATGTGGAGGGGTGTATTGTCCATGCAAGGTTATGGATTTTTGAGATAGCCACTGATGAAGCGGGTTCCATTGTATAATTCTAGTAAATATGACCAGAAACATTGATCATGTGAGCTATATAAATTTTTGATGGGTTTGGATTTTTTGTTAGCTTTTGGCTCAGATGCATTCATTTTGATACAAAAACAGCATTCTAACTAGATTTTACATTTGAATAAGTGTAAACTTCCTTTTAGCAGATAATTTTTACTGATTATAGAGAAAAAATGGGCATGAATACAACCCATCTGGAACACAGGGGCTTGAAAGTTGGTCATTTATATCAACTTTTTAAAAAAAAATCGTCAAAGTAAAAAATTTCGTTATATAAACAGGAAGTAGATGGGTGACAGACCTGAAATTGAATCTCACATTTTTGGACCCATGCTGATACTGTATACCAAATATTAAGGGGTAATGAAAAAGTAATTGCCGAGAAAAAAGTTATGAAATTTTTTTCACCGCCCGCCCGCCATTTCATAACCCGAATTTTCACTCCATGAAATGCGACCAAAAATTAACCCCCTACGCTCTAAAACCAACTTTTGATGTTGGTTTCATAGAGTAAGGGGTCGATATTTTTCAATAGTTGATATAATAGTTTATATATAAATGACAAAAATTCAAGCCCCTGTGACATTTGTTAAAAGAATTCATCTGAATTTCATACGATTCAATATTTGAAAAGCAGAAGTTCAGGAACTTTAATATACCAAAATGGTGTTACTCAGAATATAATTTAAATTATTAAATTTTCATGATCAAAAATTTGTGTTTTCCTTAGTTCCACCACATCTATGAATTTTGCCAACTTCGTACATAGACTGTTACTTATATTAATATATAAAAGTACAATGCAGTCAATGGTGATTAACGTTTTGGTAAAATAAAACTAATATATATCTCAGAATTTTGTTGTTGAGATTGGGGGGGGTGGTCAAAAAATTTTTGAGTTGTCTTTGGGGGGGGGAGTCAATTTTTTTTCGGATTTAAATGGGGGGTCAATTGCTGGAAAGCTATATCTGGTCAAAAAATTTGCAGCTCCCCCCAGCTAGTAAATAATGACCGTTCCCTAACAACATTGATTGGAAAATCATTGAAATAATTTGTTTTAGTAATTTTTTGCTTTATTTATATAATAAATATCATCAAACAAGTAAATGTTGTGTGTTTTTGTTGTTGTTGCATTTTTACAAAGGAAGATTATTTGTTATCAACATATACCAATTAGGGTCTCTTCTTGGCATACTTTTCTCTTAATCAGAAAAAAAAAGGACTGGGAAGCACCCTTTTTTATCAAATGTATTATCCAAGCCCTATACTAGTATAATATTAAAAAATACAAAATTTCATTGATAATTTTTTTATACAGACAAATTTCCTTCGAGATTAGTAACTTTCTTTAACATTTCAATGAAAACCAGCCAAACTTTGGAGTAATTTAGACCAAAACCGAAATGGGAAGCATGTCCTTTTCAAATTAAATTATCAAAGTGCATGTCATAACGCATCCATTAACAAATTTTAAAGAACTTTCATTGACAAGAACATTTTTTGTGATTGCTGAACTCTCTTACCTGTAGTGTTGTTATATAAAATGTAACATATTGTCGTAGATTAAAAAATGTAAAGGCGTACCAATTGTGGCAATCGTACTTCCAAGAAAGCAATGACAGAATTCGAAGTCATAAAATCATCTCAAAAACAAACCACACTGCCAACAAAACACATACAAAATTTACAACCGCGTTTGTGAACTCGAGTCGAAACGACAGTGAAGTCAGGTGGTCCGGAAGAGAAAGCATGGTTTGGCCCAGTGGCGGATCCAGGGGAGGAGGGGGTTCGGGGGTCGGAACTTCCCCCCTTTCCACTGAAATTTTAAAATTTTTGTGTAGATTTTCAGCAAAATTGGTCTAGAACCCCCCCATTTTGGCCCACAGAACCCAGTATGTGTAATCTCCCTCCCCCTTTTCAAAATTTCTGGATCCGCCCCTGTTTGCTTGCTTAATGTTCAAATACATTTTTTCCTGATTCTCTTCGATTGAAACAAATAAAACAAATGTACATGTATACTTTACAGTCAATCAAAATATTAAACATACATGTATATTTTCTCATTTAGTCTTGCCATCTTACTTTTTATACCCCCGCATCGTAGAAGAGGGGGTATACTGTTTAACCCTTGTCCATCCGTTCATTCGTTTGTCCGTCCGTACGCGTAACATAATTGCCGTCACAGTTTTTTTCAGCAACTACATGAGGCAGAGGTCTGATATTTTGCGTATAGCTTTCTTCTATAGTACCATATGATGTATACCGATTTCATGCTCCTAGGTCAACTACTTCCTGTTTATCGAATACGTAGGTTTTTACACATAGTGTTCATACATTCAAAATTTTCGTCACAGTGTTCTCAGCAACTACATGAGATAGAGGTCTGATATTTTGCATATAGCTTAATCTATGTTTATCATATCAGACCCATATGGTGTATAGTGATTTTATGTTCTTAGGTCAACTACTTCCTGTTTACCGAATACATTGATTTTTGCACATAGTGAAGATGAATGCAAAATTTTCGTCAAAGTTTTCTCAGGAACTACAAAAGATGAAGGTCTGATATTTTGCATATATAGCTTTATCCTTTATAGTACCATATGATGTATAGCGATTTTATGCTCCTAGGTCAACTACTTCTTGTTAACCGAGTATTTAAACTTGTATGCATGGCATAGTTTGGGGAGCGGGGGTAGCCCTAGTGAGCATTAGCTCACATATTTACTTGTTCGTTTTGTTTAAAGTCAGATCATCAAGTCTCGCATTAAAGATGGAAGTTATAAGGAAATACTGAGTGCTTGCTATGATTAGGGACGAACCAAGGCCTCCCCCTTCAAGTTAAATTGTCGGTCCCTTATGGCCACAGTGGCTGAAACCACACAACTTTTACCTAGAGGTTTGTTTGCATCCTAACAGTCTTTCAACTGAAGTCGCATAATTTTTTTTAATGTTGATTATTTTTTTGATTATATTTTTTAAGTTCAAAACTATTGTCTAGAGTTGCAGTTCTTTGATCGATGTTTATAATAATTAGCATTCAAGCAATATTAATGTAGAAATACATTGTACCGGTAAAATAATCAATAATAAAATATTAATTGTCTGCAGTTTTAAATCTAAAAATATTAATAGTTGAATATTACAACTTTATTGCAGAATGAAACCTCAAAAGATTTAGCATATACAAACATACAAAAAAAAACCAAACAATGAACATATGTAACTACAATCAACGATATTGTTACAGTAGTATTTACAAATATGTATGAATTTGACCAAAGTGGTTCTCATGTCAATTGATGAATAATAAAAAAATAAATATCAAAATTATAGAATTTTAGCATTATTAAAGAATACAGAAAGTCAAGAGCCAACTAAATGTTAATTTATTTTCTTTGCAATTCAAGACAGCGAGCAGTGACCTCTCGTCATGACGTTGAAGACTGCTAGCTGTTTTTCCATTGTGATTTTTAAACTGTTGGTTTTGTCGCGTACACTAATTCCATATCTCTTTATCGTCATTTAAATGGATTTAGAAGGAAGTGCTACGATTTTAAAACAAACATACATTAATGTTTTTGTATTGAGCATGAAATTCAACCATCATTTAATTTGCTACATGCTCAGGGTTTCTATTAAGATTACATGTATTTTCGACTTTTCATGTTTATAATACGCTAAGAGTTATAGCGCTTGTTATTGTGTCACTGTTTAATATTTTCAACTTGAACATTTTTTTTATGACAAAACGTTTTAAAAATTCAATAATGATGCTCGAACAACAAACTGAAAACATGAAATGCACAAAGAACGTGTAAACATCGTTCCCCTTTAATATTTATGAAAAATCTTTATGTTTCCCAATTACATTCTATGTCTTTTTAGCAACATGAGCAATCAAGTAGGGTTCTGTGTAGTTCATTCAATGGCACCATACAGTTGTATCAAAACTTTCTGGTATACTGCTCAAGCAATAACACACTCTTGTAAAAAATCAAACAGACCAAGACTGGATCGAGCACCAAAAAAAAAAGAAATCGCCAATTCTCCGAATGCAGGAAAGAATGGTTGCGAGGCTTCCGATATATCAAGAAGCAGAGGTACCAATGGGGTATCCGAATGTCAAAAGTACGAAAGGGCAGAGACAAAATCAGTAAACACCAACAAGAACGGGACGAAAACAGACAACATGTAAAACATGCAAACACAAAACACTGAATATCAATCAACAACGCGAACTCCAGTCGAAACAAAAATGAACTCAGGTGCTCCGGAAGAGTAAGCAGTTCCTGCTTGCTATAGCACACCCGTCGCGTTGCCAATAGTCCATTCAGCGTGTCAAATCCGGTAAAGGAAGACAAAACAAAACCCTATGACAAACCAACATCTGCACTCACCTGAGAGATCGAAATCCCATATTTGTCTACAAGTGCATGATGTCTTCCGTAAAATTTCTTAAGTGAAGACAGCAACTGAGGAGCAACATAACCCTGTGCGAGCAATTTTTGCGTCAGACGTGTCGCTCTGCTAAGGAAATCGATGTAAGTCCCGCATGCTCTGGAGTAACGAATCTTGAAAATACATGTAGGAATCAACCGAGTTTGGGTGATTATCGGGAAGCCTTGTCTTTTGCGGGGAACAACACCTCGTGATGTTCAGCCAAGTGCCTTCTCGACCATCAGTTTCAAAGGTTTAAATGTAAGACAAAGGAGAAAAACAGTGTATGATAAAAGAAAAAGGTCATTGTTATCTTGTATGAAATAGAATAAAGCAATATGATATACAATGAGATAATTCTGAGATATAAGACACATTTAAGATGTTCATCTTGTTATTAACTTGATCGACACACCAGGCTCTTATTATTAGATACATCTAAATTATAAGTGATATTGAACTTGCATATTATTTTACAATTCATTTGCGAGAAGTACAAGATCACATAAAAAGATAAAAGCCTTTGTTTTAAAAAGTGCAATAAAGACAAGGCCATCAAACTTCAAGCAAAACAATTTTAAAAAGTAAAACGAAACCTTTTTCATATACGGTATTGACACACATAAAAAGTGTATAGTATCACAGATTTATTTTTTCCATTGTAAATAGTTTAGTGTTCAAAGCGAAGTAACTCTAACGTACATAAATCTCCAATGCATACATGGCATATAAACATTTTTTTAATGGTAAAATAGACTTTTGAATAAATCAACAAATTTAAAGTCATACCATGAAATTTTCGAGATAGAAACGGAAAAATTTATAAAAAATAGAAAATAATGTGAAATCACGTTTACATCGGGTACACGTAAAAATACGAGCTTAAATATTCCTTACAAAACCATACTATTAGATGTGGTGCGTAGCATTACTCCGACAACCCATTATTCCGACAACCCATTATTCCGACAACCCATTTCTCCGACAACCCATTGCTCCGACAGCCCATTATTCCGACAACCCATTTCTCCGACAAAGTGGAAGATTAAGTACTGTAAATGTTGTCAACTTTGTCCAAATAGCGACAGGGATGTGTATCCAAGATGTTTAAATGGGACAACCCTGTCATGATGAATGCCAGAGCCGTCCGGCTATAATGCGGAAATATCCTGAACGCAAATCTTAGTGATGATTTTTTTTTTGATAGGTAGGATCCATATGCAGGAGATCAACGATCACATCACACACATCTTTTCTTTTTCCAGTAGCATCCCCGATTGGCCATGCGTCTCCATTTCCTCTACTTTATCATTTTTGTTCAATTAATCACCCGGTGCTTCATGTTCACCTCCCTGATACAGATAAAGTTCAGCTTCGGAGTTAAAAATAAGCTGTTAAGCGGCCTGACCCGATGCTGGGTTTCTGAGCACTCTTAAGTGGACTTTTTCCGACATGCATAGCCACTGGCCGGAACTCGCAAGTTCGAAAACCAAAGGTATTAAAAGAAAGGTACTCAATGCCAAAATGTTTGAACCCAACACCAAAGATGTTGAACATAGGCAGTACAAGGTCTAAAGCAAATTTAAACGCCCCATTTCTTAACCTTGATTTCCCAGTTGAGGAACCTTAACTTAGTGTTTACTATATACAACCTATTGAACTTAAACGTATACATTTTGTACAAGCATCTATAATAGATGCATTTTAAGAACTATACGATCTAAGTCATTTTTAGGTAGTGTTCTTTGCTATTCTTTTAAAAACATAAGCGCTGTACCATTGAAGGGAACGATAATTTGATTTTAAGGGGGGGGGGGGGGGCTATGGTGAACTTTGAAATTAAAAAGGCAGGATGGCCAAATCAGGAGACAAAAAGGCAAGATGGTGCTTCATTGTGCTTTGAAATAAAAAAAAACTACTCCGAGCGTAACATGGTACGACCGCAACAAGTTAAACCCTGTACATTGGATGCTCAATATGGATAGTCTATTGCTTTGGTCACATGCGCGAAAATTAAAGAATAAAAAATTTGCGCGCGGAAGCACGCAATTAAAAAATCCATGCTCCGAGTTTTCCGAAAATAAATTCTGATGTATGGTGCTTACTGGTTAGGCTTACTTTATTCTTAACTCATGTTTTGTGTGAAACATTGACTGAACGCATTTTTGATAAAGGAAAAAGACCATGTGCATTTAGGCCTACATGTACACATGTATCTTGTTTCAGAAAATGAGGATAATAACTTGGTTCACTGTTTTTTACTGCTATATCATTTGTTGTTACTTTTGTGCATTTCTTGGGAAGTTAAGTTAAGATAAAGAATTTAACAAGAGGTCGACAATAATAGTCAAATAATATACCTATAGATACTTCTTCCTTAGGTTATTCTTTGAAACTTAGGATATTTTTTGCAAAATAGAAAACATTTCTTTGAAAATTATGCATTTGGCATGTCGCAACTATTAAGATACAAATTTATACAATGTATAACTTGGGAGCTGTGTAACAACCCGTTTTGCAATAACAACGCGTTTTGCAATAAAAATATTTTTTGTTAAATAGTGATTCTGTTGTCTCTGTTTGGATTGAAAAAGATACAGAACATGCTTTTAAAAGCTTAAATTATAAAAAAAACTTACTTTTAAAGGCATGGAAACTGTCTTTCATGTTATTGCAAAACGCGTTATACGTAACAACCCGTTTTGCAATAAAGTATGAAATACAATAACGCGTTTCGCAATAAACTTACTTTTTGTTTAAGTGCGTTTCCCATGTCTCTGTTTGGCTTTAAAAAGATCCAGAACATGCTTTTAAACGCTTAAATTTAAAAAAATCTGCCGTTGATATTATTGGTAATCGCTTTATACGTGACAAAAAGATACCAAAACGCGCCTTTAAATGCTAAATTTATTCAAAAATGTAAACCCTTTTGTGCAATTGCAAATGCGTAACATTAGGTTTCGTGCAGAATAAATTTTCCCCGAGAAAGCAGGCGGTCGGACCCAGTCGCGGAACTTTATTCTTCCCCGAGAAAGAAGGCGAAAAGATAATAGAGTTGAGTCCAGTTCTAACATCTCTTTAGAACTGTCAGGAACTGTCAGGAATCTGTTCTAATTCTGTTCTGCTGACAGTACTAGGACAGTTTAGGACAAGCCCTGTCCTGTCATAGAACAGTTCTGGACAGTTTTATCCCGTGACAAATTTAAAACTGTTCTAACCCCTGACAGTTCTAAGCTGTCATACACCCTGACAGTTCTAACCTGTTCTGTGCCCTGACAGCTTAGAACTGTTCTAGCCTAGGACAGTTTTACCCCCTGACAGTTCTGATTGTGACGATTTCAGAACAGTATAGAATAAAGAATTGTCTGGTTAAAATAAATTAATATATCGAGTTTCATTAAATAATAATGCCGAAAATATTCGCATTTTCCGAATTAGGAGTATATTATTATAACCGCGTGACGTCATTTAGAACTGTCAGGGTGCAGTACTGTCCAAGGCTAGAACAGTTCTAAGGTGTCAGGGCCTAGAACAGTTCTAACTGTCAGGGCCTAGAATAGCTCTTAAGGTGCCATGGGTTAGTAAAGGTTATGACAGTTCTACCCTAGAACAGGTTCTGACAGCTGCTGTCCAGGGTTAGAACAGTTCTAGAACTGTCAGGAGAGCTGGACAGTAGAGATGTTAGAACTGGGCTCAACTGTAATTTGCTTCTTGTTATTAGTTTATACATGTATAAACTAACATGTTATAACAAGCTGTATAAGTATACCCCCTGCTGTTGGATATAAGTATATTAGATATATAATCTCAATGAAACGTGGAAAAAAGATATGCTTACATGCTTTTAAACGCTTAAACTATTAAAAACCTAAATTTAAAAGCATGGGACTGCCTTTCATGTTATTGCAAAACGCGTTATACGTGACAACCCGTTTTGCAATAAAGTATGAAATGCAATAACGCGTATTGCAATTTTTTTTGGGGTTAAAATGCGTTTCTAATGTCTCGGTTTGGATTAAAAAGAAAATCCAGAACATGCTTTTAAACGCTTAAGTTATTTAAAAAAAAACCAAAAATTTAAAGCATTGAATCTGCCTTTGATGTTATTTGTCAGGCGGCCGGGGGGTTTTCGTCTAATAATTTTTTCCTGAGAAAACGTGTTTTGCACTAAGATAATAATTGGTCCTTTGTTTCTTGTTATTAGTTTATACATGTACAACAAGCTGTAGAAGTATACCCCCCCTTTCCGCTGTTGGATATAAATAGATTAGGGATATAATCATCTTTATAATTATCATAACTCCATGCTCAAAGAAATGATTATGTTAAGAAATGTGGATAAAAGATCTGCTTGTTAAAATGTATACCCCGGAACGGCGTTTCGGCATGTCTGTCCGTACGTTCGTAGGTCTGTACTAATATCTATTAAGCTTTTCTAAGAAATCACTCATCAGAATAATTTGAATCTAGTATGATGGTTCAGAATTACAAATTATATACTTCGTAGACGACTAATAGACCTGTGCACGCGGAAACTGAACAATCCGTCCGAACTTAATTAAGAAACCGTACATCATAATAATACAAAGCTTGGTAAGATGGTTTGGTATACACCCCTAACGACTCAAACCTGTCGGACTAAAACTTTCTTTGGATTGAAAAAAAGATACAGAATATGCTTTTAAACGCTCAAATACGTCCGTCCGTTAACTTTTCTTCAAACATCTTCTTCTCTGAAACCACTGATGGGATTGCTTTAAAACTTTGTACACTTGATCTTTAGGATGTCTTCTACTAAGTTCGGGAAATTTATGAACGTTAACTAACTAACATGGCTGCCGTTACTAAAAATAGACCAGGGGTGTCAGACCATAGATTATAACTTATAGCTCAAAAAGTATAAAAGATAGAGAAAATCCGAAGCAACACTCCTTCTTCAGCATCAAAAGCTCTACAATTCTCTCCATTGAGTCAAAGATTTGGGACGACACCTTATTGGAGTTATTTCCCCTTAATCGTCAAAATTGACCATTTTCACAGTTTTTGGACTTCATCTTGAAAACTGTAAGTGCTGGAGGAAAAGTTAGCATTGCAAAATTGTTCAGCTCATTGAGAGCTATAAAAATGATTGCAGTGCCAAAATTGTCAGATCAACCGTTTAAGAGTTACCCCCCTTTAACTGATTTTTCTATCAATTATAATTGATTTTTAAAAATCTTTTTTTTTCTGAAACCACTGATGGGGTTGCTTTGAACTTTATACACTTTGTCTTTAGGATGTCCTTTACTAAGTTTGTGAAATTTATGAACGTCGACTAACCAACATGGCCGATATTACTAAAAATAGAAGAGGGGGGTTCAGACCATAGTTTTTAGCTTATAGTTCAAAAAGTATAAGAGATAGAGAAAATCCGAAGCAACCTTCCTTCTTAAACATCAAAAGCTCTACAATTCTCTTCATTTAGTCAAAGTTTTGGGACGACTCCTTATAGGAGTTATTTCCCCTTAATCGTCAAAATTGACCATTTTCACAGTTTTTGGACTTTATCTTAACAACTGTAAGTGCTAGAGGAAAAGTAAGCATTGCAAAATTGTTCAGCTTATTAAGAGCTACGTATACAAAAATGATTTCAGTGTCAAAATTGTCAGATCATCCTTTTAAGAGTTATATTTCAATTTTAACTTGTTTTGTATTTTTTTTCAAATTGAAAGCCTTGTTACTTTGTATTCTTGATCTTAAAAGTGTCTTCTATCCTTACTAGTTTCTTTAATGTTAATTACCAAGTACATGTAGACCATGTTGCACATTTGGTAAGAGGCTTTAGCATAAGATATCAGGTGAGCGATTCAGGCTCCTGTGAGCCTATAGTTTTTCAGTCTAGACGGAGTGATCTTCCCACATCCAGTCTGGAAAAAATGCTATATTTTCTATATTACTTTTCAATTATTGTTAACATGATACACACTTTTATAAATCTCCATTTTTATTGGCATTTTATATGACCTGCACAAGTTTTATTTATTCCTTTGCATTTTTTTATGACGAACTATTTAGTTAAATGCAATAGAATACTAAAAAAAGTATACATTATGTATTCATCTATTACTTGATTTGTTCGTATGAATATTTTTCTTTTTTTTTTTTTTTTTTTTTTTTCCAACATAAATAAGTTTATTGCACGATTGCTGTTAACAATAACTCTATCTACTACAGCATTGGTAGATAGAGCACCCTGAAGAGTTAGTGCCCAAATTAACAGGGTATTATAAGGGCAATATACCCATTATTAATTCATGTTAGTTCAATTACACTCAGTATTACGCTATTCAAACAATTTCACACAAATAAAAGATGCAAATTAAACCCCGGAAAGTTTTCCGTATATGATTTTTAAATTACCACCTAAAAGTACATTTGCACGTGTATTTTGTTTATAGTTTTCACAATTGGATTAGACTGTATAATTTGGATTACTGTGTATAATTTATAGGTGTCGGATATATTTCTAAATGAAAAGGTAAAGTATATTCAATTAATCTTTTCAATGATTTTGTGCAAATGCCAATGGCGTGAATGACAAAACATATCACCTCCCCCTATATGTAAGTTGCATCTTTCAATAATTATGGTATACATTTAATAGACAACATATACAAATAAAGTTTGACAAAAACAGAAAGATGTGGACATCAATATATTATTTTTATTCTATTGTTTTTAAGTATTTGAAAACTGTAGCGATAAACCGACTTGGATTATTATTGTACCTTGTCATGAAATCGTACTGGTTAAAGAATTCATTTTTAAAAATATTAAAAGTGTTTATTTGTTTTTCCTTGCCGTTCGACAAATAATATGCTTTATGTATACTATATAGTAAGATTGATAAAAAGATGTTAATGTCTATGTAACTTTCATCTGTTATTTTATATCCCAAAACTAAAGACGAAAACGAAATGACATTATGACTCAAATTAAGCCTTTTCAGAATTTCTTTTATCTTTCCCCAAAAAGTTTTAAAGTATTCGCACTTGATAAAAAAATGTTCATAATCTTCTTTTACATTACAAATTTTACATAAATTATCTGAAGTTATTTTCCAAATTTGTAACAATTCTTTACACGGCAGAATCCAGTTTAAAAGTTTCCATTTCATCATTCGTAATCTATTATCTTTTAGTTGTGTCGAAATAAACTGAAAAGCAGCATCTATTTTTTCATCTGACAAGTTTTCAAGTTGAAATTGTCTTTTCCATTTGATTTTTCCGAGATTTTGGTTTGGTAATTTATCGATATCTTTTAAATGATTATAAATTTCTTTAGATGACATTTTAATGAAATCTTCTGTTTTTTGTGATTTTTTAAGTCTCAAGTTACGACTTGTTTTGACTTTAGTTTTCACGGAATCCTCCCTTTTTAAAATATTGATCCATTGAACAGGGATACTTTTTATAAATTTTTTATACTCTGAAAACCAATTGCTTTTGTTTTTAAGCTTTGATAAAATGTAATTCTGAGATATTATACCATTCTCATCAATTATATCATTTATAAAAATTAAATTGCTGTCGATCCAGTTCTGGAATATCAAACAGTGTCCATTATATTTAATAAATTTATTACCCCATATGATTTCTTGTCTTATTTGTCTAAAATTTAGTTTGCATAAAGTTTTATTTTTATCTTTTGACCTTTCAATATTTTTTACTTTTATCCAACATTTAATAATATTTCTATAAAATTCTGGAAGTATGTTATTAGAATTTTCTAAATCTTTAAGCTCTTTTAAGTTATAATCAAGTAAGAGAAGACGCGGTCCAAATTTGTTAATATGGAAGAGTGGTATCACAGCCCAACTCGGAATATCTTGGTCTTCTACGTTTACTTGTATTAATCTTTTTACCCAATTGATGTAAGTTGCTTGTATGAATTTATCTATATCAATCATTTTAAGTCCTCCCTTTTCAAACTCTTCGCAAAGTATTGACCTTTTTATTTTTTCTCCCTTTCCATCCCATATAAAATTGAATATGAGTTTTTTGAAATGATCTAACTTTGTCTTTTCAATTGGCATTACAGAAGCCAAATAAGTAATGTTTGGTAGAATTAGAGATTTAACTACAGTAATTTTCCCGACCATTGTGAGTTTTCTTTTTTTCCAATCTGTTATGATTTTTTCAGACTTTTTTTTAATCTTTTCAAAATTAAGATCTTTGCATTTTTGTTTATCATGACCAAAGTATATGCCTAGGCATTTAATAGGCTCATTTGACCAATTTATATTTTCAAACTTTTCTTTGCAACGTTTCAATTTACCTAACCACATTCCTTCTGTTTTATTTCTATTTAAGGTAGCACCATACAAAGGTTGTTTTAGTCCGACCATCACACTTTAAACTTGCATAACTTTCTTATTATTTTACCAATTTTAATAAATGAGACATCATTTGAAAGAGGGAATGTAACCCTTTATGATGATACCTACAAAAATTAACTATAATGTATAACAGATGGAATTACTGTTCAAAATTAAAAATTTCAACACAACTGACTCAAATGAAATTAGCTCTCCTAGCATTACAAATATCTCTTTAACATTGATTTTATCTGAATCAACACAGCATGACCTTCAAAACCGTGTCTCAGAATTTTCATATCACATTCCATTCTCCAATAAAGCAATATTTTGTGTACAAGCTTTATTGCATAAGAGGTCACTCCATTCAATGTGCCATAAAATATTTTCTGAAGCTTTAATCTAAAATCTGAGACACGGTTTTGTTGATAATAGACCTTGGAATAACATATCCAAAAACCAGCCACATTTGGGTACTCATGTGGGAGCTAAATTCAATCAAACTTTACTTTTCTCTTGAAAAATGAAAGTGGAAAAACCCCAAAAATATCAATTTCCTACTTTGAGCCCCATTTACTAGATCAAATGGCATGAGTCTACCATGGGAGCACTGTAGGATTCTTAGATCATCATAAATCAACATTTATTTGACCTATAAACCTTAGTTTCATCCACATAAACATTAAATATAGCCCAAAATGCACAACCCCCTACACTCAATTCAGAATTTGCGGGAAATATTACATCAAATTGACCTTATCTCAGGTCAGTTGTTAACTGTAAAAGGCAAGACTCCTCCTTCACTGACCAGATGTTTCCACTATTGATTGTCCATCTAATTCATTTAACTTATTTCACTTCAAATGACTGGTCAAAAGTCATAAAACTTTCCAGCTGTTATAGATAAGACCAACCTCCATGGTTTATTGACAGCTTAAATTACATGTGCATTTGTTTTGATTTTTTAATCATCACCATAGCTCATTAATTATTAGGTGTACTGAAAATATTTTTGCACCATTAGATAAAGGACATTTTAAAGTATTGAAAAAAATTTAAATTAAAATTTTGATAAAATTTTAGCACTTTTGTATGGTGCTACCTTAATTGTAAACCAGACCATGTTCCAAAAATTTCAATAATATTTAAGGCCTTAGATATTTCTTTTTTAGATTTCAAAAATAATGTTGTGTCATCAGCGAGTTGTGTTAACTTTATACTCCTAGTCTTTTTATCTATTTTTATTTGGATGCCCTTAATATCATTTTCTTGCCTTATTCTACATGCTAGTATCTCTACTGCTATTACAAAAATTATCGCGCTGACCGGACACCCTTGCCTAATACCACGAAGGATGCTGTATGGTGAAGATATCCAACCATTATTAGTAATACATCCTTTTATATTTGTATAAAGGGTTTTTATCCAATTTAACATCGAGTTTTTGATACCGAATTTCTTTAATGCTTCGTACATAAATTCCCATTCTAAGGAGTCAAAAGCTTTTGAAAAATCCAGGAACAAAATAGCTCCTTCTAAATTGTATTTTTCAGTGTGATCAATGATATCTTGAATTTGTCTGATATTAAACCCAATGTATCTATTTTTAACATAGCCGTTTTGGTCTCTATTTATGAATTTATGCAAGATGGGTTTTAATCTTTGTGCCAACGCGTAGGCAATGATTTTTGTATCAACGTTTAAAAGTGTGATAGGTCTATAGTTATCAAGGAGAAGAGGGTCCCCCTTTTTATAGATAAGACTTAAAATACCTATTTTTTGTAGATCTGTTAATTCCCCTCGTTCATAGCAATGATTAAAAACTTCCACTAGAAAAAGTTTTAATTTTCCCCAAAATGTTCTATAAAATTCGACAGTTAAGCCATCAAGCCCAGGAGATTTGTTTAATTTCATATGAAAGATTGCGTCTGTGCATTCTTTCGAGGAAAGTTTTCCCTCTAACTTTCCACTCTCATCTTCGTTAAGGACATAATCAACTTTTGTTTTTTCGATATATTCTTTTGTTCCCGAAACATTCGGCGATTTAGATGAATAAAGCTTTTCGTAGTAATTTCTTTCCATTTCTAAGATTTCTCCTTGATCACTTATTATTTCACCATTCGTTTATAGTTTTTTTCATTTGTCTAGATTTTTCTAAAGAGAGGAAATACTTTGTATTTTTCTCACCCAATTCGATATTTAATGCCCTTGATCTGATTCTTGCCCCTTTTGCTTTTTCCTCATATTCTTTCTCTATTTTATTTTGAACATTGTTAATTTCATTTTCTATTATGTTTTGATCATTACTATTGTTATTTTGATCAAGTCTATGTTGAAGTTTTATTACTCTATCTTCCATTTGCTTAAGTTTGTTTCTTTTATTTTTTGCTCTTTTTTTGCAGAATAAAATAGTTGTTTCTTTAATTTCATTCTTTAAAAGATCCCAAGCTACGGGTAAATCTTCTTTCTTGTATTTTACAGTTATGTACCTGTCTATCAGTTTATTAATAATATCTTTATATTCTTCTTCATTTATAATACTATTGTTTATTTTGAAGTAGCCTTTTCCTTTATTTTCTGAATTAAGTTTAATTTTTAGTGATATTGCTTGGTGGTCTGTATATCTTATTATTGCAGGTCTAATGTCTGCACTTTTAATTTTTGGTTTTAATGTTTTATCCAGCAAAAAAAAGTCGATTCTACTAGCGGTTTTACTTTCATTTTTTCTTCTCCAAGTAAATTGGTTTTTATTTGGATTTAATTCTCTCCAAATATCTAATAGATTAAAGTTCTTAATCAATTGTTTTAAATTATTTACAGGTTTACTTTTTGTTTTATTTAATGACTTAGTTAGTCTATCCCTACTTTTTAATGTGTCATTGATGTCTCCTCCAATAATGAGGATACCTTGGCTTTTATTTTCAATGACATCGCCGGCTTTTCTGAAAAAAGTGTTTCTTTCAGAAGCTTTGTTCGGTGCGTAAATATTCACTAAAGTATAAATAGTATCATAAATTTCAATATTTATTAAAAGAAGCCTTCCGTCATCATCTTTGAATGTGTCTATTAATCTTGAATTTAAAGTTTTATTGATGATTATAGACACTCCTCTGGAATTAGAATTTCCATGCGAGTGAAAAATATTACCGTCTATTTCATTAGTTAAATTTGGTTCATCAGAGTAGGTAAAATGAGTCTCTTGGAGAAAAGTTATTTCACTTTTTTGATTTTTTATCCATTCATAAACTCTATATCTTTTATCTTTTTGATGCAAACCTTGGCAATTTAGAGAACAAATATGTAGTGTTTTAGCCATGTTTATTTTATAGATTTAAAGTAATAAGTTGCGTTAAGGTAGCACCATACAAAGGTTGTTTTAGTCCGACCATCACACTTTAAACTTGCATAACTTTCTTATTATTTTACCAATTTTAATAAATGAGACATCATTTGAAAGAGGGAATGTAACCCTTTATGATGATACCTACAAAAATTAACTATAATGTATAACAGATGGAATTACTGTTCAAAATTAAAAATTTCAACACAACTGACTCAAATGAAATTAGCTCTCCTAGCATTACAAATATCTCTTTAACATTGATTTTATCTGAATCAACACAGCATGACCTTCAAAACCGTGTCTCAGAATTTTCATATCACATTCCATTCTCCAATAAAGCAATATTTTGTGTACAAGCTTTATTGCATAAGAGGTCACTCCATTCAATGTGCCATAAAATATTTTCTGAAGCTTTAATCTAAAATCTGAGACACGGTTTTGTTGATAATAGACCTTGGAATAACATATCCAAAAACCAGCCACATTTGGGTACTCATGTGGGAGCTAAATTCAATCAAACTTTACTTTTCTCTTGAAAAATGAAAGTGGAAAAACCCCAAAAATATCAATTTCCTACTTTGAGCCCCATTTACTAGATCAAATGGCATGAGTCTACCATGGGAGCACTGTAGGATTCTTAGATCATCATAAATCAACATTTATTTGACCTATAAACCTTAGTTTCATCCACATAAACATTAAATATAGCCCAAAATGCACAACCCCCTACACTCAATTCAGAATTTGCGGGAAATATTACATCAAATTGACCTTATCTCAGGTCAGTTGTTAACTGTAAAAGGCAAGACTCCTCCTTCACTGACCAGATGTTTCCACTATTGATTGTCCATCTAATTCATTTAACTTATTTCACTTCAAATGACTGGTCAAAAGTCATAAAACTTTCCAGCTGTTATAGATAAGACCAACCTCCATGGTTTATTGACAGCTTAAATTACATGTGCATTTGTTTTGATTTTTTAATCATCACCATAGCTCATTAATTATTAGGTGTACTGAAAATATTTTTGCACCATTAGATAAAGGACATTTTAAAGTATTGAAAAAAATTTAAATTAAAATTTTGATAAAATTTTAGCACTTTTGTATGGTGCTACCTTAAAACAGAACCTTTCTTTGTAGAAACCAAAATGTGATTCACAGAACAATAAGAGGTGTAAAATACTAAAACAAGTTTGACCAGTCTTGCGTGTCGCATGGGTCTCAGGTGAGTCAAATTAATATTATAGGTTGATGTTTGAATGAATAGAAGTTGTCTTGCCAGGTGTCTATTTAGATAATCTAAATACACCTTAACATTTAGTATGAATGAATATCTGTCAAGGTCGTTGTACCTAATATTAGTACTATCGTAACGGTGACCGATAGATGGCGGTATTTTATTTACAAATAAAGATAAAAATAGTACGACCACGTGCATGTTTAAGGGTTTAACATACAGCTCAGTTATTGCAATACTCAGAGTATACACATATGTACAATATATATCATTATTTTTAGGTATTAGTGTATTAAGATACAAAAAAGTATTGTACAAACAGTATCTGAATATAAATAATTTGTTCTTATTCAGTTTGTCACAATGAAATTCGAAGATACAAAAAAGATTAAGTACACACGTACTACATAGGTTAAACTTATGTACATTCATTACTAATGTAGATAATAGAATTATTACACAATATAACAGTGTTACTGATACATATTTTATAATTACTCTTAGTATTAATTTCTGAAAATACATCATCTTATATAATGTCAAATTCAGACTTTTCTTTTTTTTCTTTTTTGCTAAGATAAAAATACAAAAGATGAAGCAATTTAAAAGCACATTTATACATTTCCAGTATAGAAAAATGCATAATATAGAAAATATGTTATACATCAAAAACATGAAAATATACATATATTTTTATTTTTTTTATTTTTTTGCTCACATTTTTTTTTAAATCTCAAATTGTTATATTTTGATACATGGTCAAATTTAGTTTTCTTTTCCACTGTCTTTTCTTTGTCTGGTTCTGCTTTTGTCCCTATTGTGGATCTCATCAGTTGGTGTATTTGGAGGTCTTTTATGCTTGGTGTTCTCAGGTTTTTTGCTGGGAGTAACATTGTCATTAATGTCTAGATACTGGTCCATAGGGCCTATATGTGTTTTGTTATCTTTCTTGGACTTCTTTTTCTTTTTCTTTCTAGATTGTTCACCTTGATTGTTTGTTGTATCACTTTCAGGTTTATCATTGTTTTTTTCCTCTGGAATGACTTCCATTTGTTTTGGTTCAACTTGTTCTTGTGGGGTTGCTGAAGACTTGTAATTTTCTTGAGCATCTTTCTTTTGTGTCTCATCATCTATCTCTGTATCATCATCTGACTGGCTTTCAGTGTTACTTTCTGAGTCACTGAAATCACTTGACCACAGATCATTGGCAGTGCAGTCTATACCTTTGTGTCCACTTTGATGACACTTAAGGCACACCCAATCTTCTGAATATTTTTCTTATTTAATTGGTCAATGCAAGGATACTGTCTTGTTCATTCATAAATTCAGTACACAATACTCATCAATGGGACGAGTGCATTTTAATCGAAGTAGTGTTTTCAATCGATACCGTTTGTACACGATTCCTGTCTTGTGTGTGCAATTGTGTTCATTAATTTTGAGAGCATCTGCAAGATCGACTATCTTTTGTTCGCTCACCAAAATTATTAAGTAAACATTTTGAACAATAAACAATTAACAGAAAATAAATCTATTATAGTTCTTACATATTTGCTTGCCTTTAAACGCTTTAGCGCTTTGATTTTTTTACGCATGGCTTTTTGACCCAATGAAAACTTTTGTAGAGCTAAATGAACTGAACATTTAAGCAAGCAACAGCTTTTCTCTATCTGCTATAGTTTTCATTCACTAAGCCAAAAACTTGAAAAAAACACCATTTTAGGGGCCGTTACCCCTATAAGGGGTCATCTGACAACTATTATCCTATGGAGACTTTTGTAGAGCTTTATGAGCTGAACATTTAAGCAAGCAACAGCTTCTCTCTATCTGCTATAGTTTTCATTCACTAAGCCAAAAACATGAAAAAAACGTTATTTTAGGGGCCGTAACCCCTATAAAGGGTCATTTGAAAACTTTTACCCTATGAAGACTTTTGTAGAGCTGAATGAGCTGAACATTTAAGCAAGCAACAGCTTTTCTCTATCTGCTATAGTTTTATTCTACAGGCCAAAAACATGAAAAAACATCATTTTAAGGGGCGTTAGCCCCATAAGGGGTCATCTGACAACTTTGATCCTATAGAGACTTTTGTAGAACTTAATGAGCTGAACATTTAAGCAAGCAACAGCTTTTCTCTATCTGCTATAGTTTTCATTCTACAGGCCAAAAACATGAAAAAACATCATTTTAAGGGGCGTTAGCCCCATTAGGGATAATCTGACAACTTTGATCCTATAGAGACTTTTGTAGAACTTAATGAGCTGAAAATTTAAGCAAGCTCCTATAAGGGGTCATCTGACAACTTCGACTCAATAGAGACTTTTGTAGAGCTTTTGATGCTGAAGCAGAAGCGTGGCATCGGATTTCATTTATCTCTCATACTTTTTGATTTACAAGCCAAAAATATACTCTCTCAAAAAAGTTACGCAACATATAAAGATATTTAAAATACCATTGAAATAAAAACTATTGAATTTCAACTAACAATTGTCGTACGAATGTGAAATTTTGCAGAATCGTTAGGAATGATTAATCTTACGTGTGATGTAAACAAAATTCAAATTTACCAGCCAACAAAGGCGCAGCGCCAACTGTAGTAATACCGACTAAATGATAAAATTACGACTTCACTTGTGTTCTCTCGGTTTCTAAAGAAACGCTGCATACGATCTTCTGACACCCATTTTCACACATATTGAAGCCTTTGCTCCCATACCCCACGTTTTTAAAAGCATCGGGTGGCGCTAGCGCTTGTGCTTATCTAACTTTGAAAAATCATAGAAATTGATAGACTTAGCTAACATCCAATAATTCTGGTAACCAATATTTGAGACGGTTACTTTTTTGGTTCCATAACCATGCAAAAATCTTCCTTTCTTTGATACCATCATTATTATAACGATAATCCCGTCTAAGTGGTTAACATCAGGCTCAACACGAGGCGTGAATTTCCCCCGCACACGACATATCGGTTGAAGGAGTTTTGAACACGGGAATTCTCCTTTGATTATTCATCAAAAGTGATATCAGCACGAAAACATTGTCATGAACTGAAATACCAATTTTTACAAAGTAAGCTTCTGCAAAACATTTTAACAAATGGCAAACAGCACGAAAAGGACGGTTTAGAGATTTTGAAAAAATGGGCAGAGTGTAGTGCATCAAGAGTCGAATGGGTACATTGGAATCCTTACCAATAACATAACAAAAGTAAAACACAAGCGTTTTTGCTTTTTTAAGACCTTCTGAAAATTTTGATCTCATGAAAAATCGTGCATCTACTGATTAAATAGGATCTGCGCATGCTCCAACGCCTAATTGCACAATCATAAACTACGGAGAAAAGGCACAAACTTGTGGGTTATAAGAATCTGATGTTGAAATCTTGTGCGAACGTTCTTTTTAAATATGGGGATGGCAGTTTGAGTATTATCTTGCAAACAAACTACATGCCATAATTCTGATTGGCATGCGCACTCAATTTGTCGACATTTTATAATTTTGTTAGCAAATAAAGATAAAATGGTCCCTCCAGAATATCCAAGTAAAATTTCAAAATGATATTGCAACCACTGATGATATAAAACTCAAAATTTCAAAATTTTTGCATGTTGCGTTTCTTTTTTTGAGAGAGTATAGTAGTCTGAACCCCCTAGTCTAATTTTAGTAACGGCTGCCATGTTGTTTGGATGGCGGTTACCATTTGTGCAATCTTGGTAGAGGACATCCCATAGATGAAGTGTGCACAGTTTCAAAGCAATCCCTTCAGTCGTTTCGGAGGAGAAGATTTTCAAAGAAAAGTTAACGACGACGACGACGGACGACGACGACGGACGCCAAGTGATGGCAATAGCTCACCTGGACCTTCGGTCCAGGTGAGCTAAAAATAGTGATTTTTCGTGTTTTTGGTCTATAGAACGAAAACGATTGTAGTTAGAGAAAAACTGTTGCTTGCTTACATCTTCAGCTCATTGAGCTCTTCAAAAGTCTCCATTGGGTCGAAGTTGTCAGATGAACCTTTTGATGGGTTATGGCCCTTACAAGGTGAAAAGTAGTGATTTTTCGTGTTTTTGGCCTATAGATTGAAAATAATAGCAGTTAGAGAAAAGCTGTTGCTTGCCTAAATATTCAACTAATTTAGCTTTACAAAAGTCTCCATTGGGTCAATGTTGTCAGAGGAACCCTAATAGGGGTTATGGCCCTTTAAAGGTGAAAAAAATATTTTTCGTGTTTTTGCCTATAGAATGAAAACTATTGCTGAAAAAGAAAAGCTGTTGCTTGCTTAAATGTTCAGCTCATTTACCCTTAGAAAAGTCTTCATAGGGCGAAGTTGTCAGATGACCTCTTATAGGGGTTACAGCCCCTTAAAGGCGAAAAATAATGTTTTTGGCCTATAAAACGATAACTTTTGCAGATAGAAAAAAGCTGTTGCCTGCTTAAACGTTCAGCTTATATGGCTCTACAAAAGCATCCGTAGGGTTGAAGTTGTCAGATAACCCCTAATAGGGGTTACAGCCCCTTAAAGGCGAAAAATAGTGTTTTTTGCCTATAGAATGGAAAGTATTGCAGATAGGGAAAAGCTGTTGCTTGCCTAAATATTCAGCTCATTTAGCTCTACAAAAGTTTCCATTAGGGTTGAAGCTGTCAGATGACCCCTTATATGGTTTACAGCCCCTAAATAAACACGTTTTCATGTTTTTGGCTTAAATAATGAAAACTATATCAGATAAAGAAAAGTGGTTGCTTGCTTAAATGTTCAGGTCATAAAGATCTTAACAAAAGTCTCTATAGAGTCAAAGTGTTCAGACGGCCCTTAAAATAACATTTTGCACGTTTTTGGCCTACAGTATGAAAACTATTGCTGAAAGAGAAAAGCTGTTGCTTGCTTAAATGTTCAGCTTATTCAGCTCTACAAAGTTCTTCATAGGGTTGACATCAAGACCAGGTGAGCGATTCAGGCTCCTGGGAGCCTCTTGTTTGCTGTTGTTTTTCTCTGTTTGGCTTCGGAAAATACTAAATGCACCTTAAATTGCTAAACTTATTGAAAAAACCATAAATGGCTCCCATAGTTCTGTTATATTGGTTCTTATTTTCAAAAGTTAACTCTTTCTTATTATTTTAAGGTTAGTGAGGAAACCTGACCCTAAAAATATTTCCGAATCTAAAATGACCAATGTTTTAATATATCAATATTTTGTATATGTTACAGTAAAGGTGTGTAATTAGGAATTTCATAAAATTACTGAAAATATTCAGGAATTTCGTGTAATTCCTAAAGGGCTTAGTAATTACGTGAAATAACTGATTTTCATCAGTAATTACATGAAATTACTGAAAATTTTAGGGACTTTTACACATAATTACTGAACAAAAAATCTTCAACTATAGTTGATTTATTAAAGTACTAAAAAAAGTTTGTACTTTAGTATATTAAAAAGGTGATTTAAAAGCAAAAAAAAAAAACCAACAAAAAAAACGTTTCAAACCATGCAGGTAGGGGGGCACATGAAATCATTACAAATCTTTGAATTTTGTTTCCGTACTCATAATCAAACATTCGTCATTCTTGGGCATGGGGGATTCGAATGGACACAGAGAATTCCAAAGGTTGACAAAGACATTTCCCAGAGTTGTACAAGAGGTAAATATTTATAAGTGACATTTATGATAAAAATAAGATGGACTGAACCAAGCGATAGACAAAGTTCCCATTTGTCACTGAAATAGAAATGTTCACTAATTTATGCTATTTAGTAAAAGAAGGTTGCCATTTTGTCAAGTCTGAATTGAGCTTTTTCATGAAAATAGGATGCACCTGGGTACCAATTTACGACATTAGACATTCTACAATTTGTCTTTTATGAAAAAATATTACTTTTCCATATTTCATGCCCTGCGACAACATGTCGGGGGGGGTTGACTCATGTCTCTGCGTTTGTCCGTTCGTACGATTTCTGTCAAGCTTTTTTTTTGGAAATTGTACATTAGAATTATTTTAAAATTGGCAGGGTGGTTTAGTATGACAAATGTATGTCCTAGTGTAAGCAAAGTTCAGACCTAATGATCTTCTATTTTCTGTTTGGGACCAGCTCGATGTGAAAAATTTCCGTCACGATTTTCTCAGAAACCCTTACATGAGACTGCGTTTAACCTTGGTCCAAATGTAGGATGGTTCAGTGTTATGTCCTAAGCGACTTTCAGTCCTGTCAGACTTATAATTCTTGTTTACGGCCTAGAAGATGGACATATTCCTTTTTTATTTCTTAAGTGTTTGTCATGCTCATGCAGATGTGTAAAATTCAACAATTGAAAGTGAATATTTTTGTACTGCAGGAGTTGCAAACTTAATTTTTTTCATACATGTAAATCTTTTTAAGCAACCCAGATTCCTTCAAATATTTCTGCAGTATTCTTTCATGATTTTATAGCCGATTTGTATTAATAATGAAGTCAGTAAATGTGTGTAAAATTCATGATTTTTTTTTCAGTAATTTCATGTAATTACTGGAAATTTTAGGAATTTCAGGTAATTACTAAATGACCTAGTAATTACATGAAATTCCTGAAAAAGTTAGTAATATCACGTAATTCCTAATTACACACATTTACTGTAACATATATACACTTTCTTGTGTATAGATATTAGACCACCTTTCCAATCTTGTTTTCGCTACATTCAATGTCAAAGTTTCTTGAAATAACAATATATTATAAAGGAAAGGCCTAAATATTAACATAAATTTCTTGTCTCAGGAAAAAAATCTACGAATTTAAATTCTAATCTTATTTTCGCATAGTTATTTTTCATGCTGTATTTTAAAATAAAACAATAAAAGTGGGGTCACCAGCTTAGATTTTTGTCTACCGAACAAACCTATGAAATTCTAAAGGCAATTTTTACGTAAATTATCTCCCTTTGTTTTTATTTAAAAAAATGTGTTTATTAAAGAATTTTTGGCATGCTTGCTAAGATTGTTTTATATATTTTGACAAAAATTGAAAGAATAAAAAGATTTCATATGTGTTTGATGTATTTATTAAAAAAAATGGTCTTTTTGCAATTTTAGCCTTTTGTGGTCACATGACTAGTGTCCTCACTAACCTTGAATGTACAGCTGATCAAGCATTACAAAAGTTGAAATTGTCAGATGACCCCTTATAGGGGTAACTTCAATTCAAACTTTTCATGATTTTTGTTTTAGAATAAAAACATAGAAGATATCTAGCTTAATCAGCTTATTGACCATGAACTATACAATAGACTACTATGGGAAGAAGCTATAAAATGACCTTTATATTGGTAATAGCTAATAGGAGGGAACCTGATACTTGTGTACATTAAAGACAAGATCGCTTCAGACTCTTTTGAGCTTCTTGTTAAGATTTGGTTTTCAAGATCAATTTTTCATAAGAATCCTTGTTAAGATCTATGACTGCATTTTCAAACGGAATTGCAATATTTTTTTACAATTTAGACGATAAATTAGGGGTCAATAAGGCAAAGAAGTTAGTTGATAAAAAAGATAAAATAATACTCGCCGCGTATACCTCTGCTAGGCCCCTGCTGTAACCATGTACTTCGGTCAGATTTGATGTGAAATTTTATTTGATTAAATATTGATTTGTTTGGTCTTAATTTGGCTCAAATATGATACAAAATGCTTCATGATGTATAAAATATTTAGAAACATTACTTCAAGGCATCGTAATAGAGTTTAAAGTGTTATTGCAAATCGCGTTAAATATGACAACCCGTTTTGCAATAAAGTATGAAATGTCATAACGCGTTTTGCAATAAAACGAAATTTTGGCCTATATATTGTCATTGGTTACGTCTAGTTAGTATGTACTGATAAAAAAGATAAAATAATACTCGCCGCGTATACCCCTGCTAGGTCCCTGCTGTAACAATGTACTTCGGTCAAATTTGATGCGAAATTTTATTTGATTAAATATTGATTTGTTTGGTCTTTATTTGGCTCATAGAGATGGGCCCAAACCTAACCTGTACAAAAGTGAACCGGGAGCAAACATATTTGTTTTACGAGAACAAATATCATAAAATGATGTTGGACGTCGTATTACTTCGATTAAAGCATTTTGTATCATATTTAAGCAAAATAAAGACCAAACAAATCAATATTTAATCAAATAAAATTTCACATCAAATCTGACCAAAGTACATTGTTACAGCAGGGACCTAGCAGGGGTATACGCGGCGAGTATTATTTTATCTTTTTTATCAGTACATACTAACTAGACGTAACCAATGACAATATATAGGCCAAAATTTCGTTTTATTGCAAAACGCGTTATGACATTTCATACTTTATTGCAAAACGGGTTGTCATATTTAACGCGATTTGCAATAACACTTTAAACTCTATTACCATGCCTTGAAGTTATGTTTCTAAATAGTTTATACATTATGAAGCATTTTGTATCATATTTAAGCCAAATAAAGACCAAACAAATCAATATTTAATCAAATAAATTTCACATCAAATCTGACCAAAGTACATGGTTACAGCAGTGACCCAGCAGGGTTATACGTGGCTAGCAACAGTTAATCTTTTTTATCAGTACATACTTACTAAACGTTACCAAGGACAATATATAGGCCAAAATTTCGTTTCATTGCAAAACGCGTTATTACATTTCATACTTTATTGCAAAACGGGTTGTCATATCTAACGCGATTTGCAATAACACTTTAAACTCTATTTCCATGCCTTGAAGTAATGTTTCTGAATAGTTTATACATTATGAAGCATTTTGTATCATATATGAGCCAAATAAAGACCAAACAAATCAGTATTCAATTAAATAAATTTTCACATCAAATCTGACCGAAGTACATGGTTACAGCAGGGACCTAGCAGGGGTATACGCGGCGAGTATTATTTTATCTATTTTATCAGTACATACTTACTAAACGTAACCAAGGACAATATATAGGCCAAAATTTCGTTTTATTGCAAAACACGTTATTACATTTCATACTTTATTGCAAAACGGGTTGTCATATTTAACGCAATTTGCAATAACACTTTAAACTCTATTTCCATGCCTTGAAGTAATGTTTCTGAATAGTTTATACATTATGAAGCATTTTGTATCATATATGAGCCAAATAAAGACCAAACAAATCAGTATTCAATTAAATAAATTTTCACATCAAATCTGACCGAAATACATGGTTACAGCAGAGACCTAGTAGGGGTATACGCGGCGAGTATTAATTTATCTTTTTTATCAGTACATACTAACTGGATGTAACCTAGGACAATATATAGGCAAAAATTTCGTTTTATTGCAAAACACGTTATTACATTTCATACTTTATTGCAAAACGGGTTGTCATATTTAACGCGATTTGCAATAACACTTTAAACTCTATTACCATGCCTTGAAGTAATGTTTCTAAATAGTTTATACATTATGAAGCATTTTGTATCTTATATGCGCCAAATAAAGACCAAACAAATCAGTATTCAATTAAATAAATTTTCACATCAAATCTGACCGAAGTACATGGTTACAGCAGGGACCTAGTAGGGGTATACGCGGCGAGTATTAATTTATCTTTTTTATCAGTACATACTAACTGGATGTAACCAAGGACAATATATAGGCCAAAATTTAGTTTTATTGCAAAACGCGTTATTACATTTCATACTTTATTGCAAAACGGGTTGTCATATTTAACGCGATTTGCAATAACACTTTAAACTCTATTACCATGCCTTGAAGTAATGTTTCTAAATAGTTTATACATTATGAAGCATTTTGTATCTTATATGCGCCAAATAAAGACCAAACAAATCAGTATTCAATTAAATAAATTTTCACATCAAATCTGACCGAAGTACATGGTTACAGCAGGGACCTAGCAGGGGTATACGCGGCGAGTATTATTTTATCTATTTTATCAGTACATACTTACTAAACGTAACCAAGGACAATATATAGGCCAAAATTTCGTTTTATTGCAAAACACGTTATTACATTTCATACTTTATTGCAAAACGGGTTGTCATATTTAACGCGATTTGCAATAACACTTTAAACTCTATTACCATGCCTTGAAGTTATGTTTCTAAATAGTTTATACATTATGAAGCATTTTGTATCATAATTAAGCCAAATAAAGACCAAACAAATCAGTATTCAATTAAATAAATTTTCACATCAAATCTGACCGAAGTAGGGGTATACGCGGCGAGTATTAATTTATCTTTTATCAGTACATACTAACTGGATGTAACCAAGGACAATATATAGGCCAAAATTTCGTTTTATTGCAAAACGCGTTATTACATTTCATACTTTATTGCAAAACGGGTTGTCATATTTAACGCGATTTGCAATAACACTTTAAACTCTATTACCATGCCTTGAAGTAATGTTTCTAAATAGTTTATACATTATGAAGCATTTTGTATCTTATATGCGCCAAATAAAGACCAAACAAATCAGTATTCAATTAAATAAATTTTCACATCAAATCTGACCGAAGTACATGGTTACAGCAGGGACCTAGTAGGGGTATACGCGGCGAGTATTATTTTATCTATTTTATCAGTACATACTTACTAAATGTAACCAAGGACAATATATAGGCCTAAATTTCGTTTTATTGCAAAACACGTTATTACATTTCATACTTTATTGCAAAACGGGTTGTCATATTTAACGCGATTTGCAATAACACTTTAAACTCTATTATCATGCCTTGAAGTAATGTTTCTTAATAGTTTATACATTATGAAGCATTTTGTATCTTATATGCGCCAAATAAAGACCAAACAAATCAGTATTCAATTAAATAAATTTTCACATCAAATCTGACCGAAGAACATGGTTACAGCAGGGACCTAGCAGGGGTATACGCGGCGAGTATTATTTTATCTATTTTATCAGTACATACTTACTTAACGTAACCAAGGACAATATATAGGCCAAAATTTCGTTTTATTGCAAAACACGTTATTACATTTCATACTTTATTGCAAAACGGGTTGTCATATTTAACGCGATTTGCAATAACACTTTAAACTCTATTACCATGCCTTGTAGTTATGTTTCTAAATAGTTTATACATTATGAAGCATTTTGTATCATATTTAAGCCAAATAAAGACCAAACAAATCAATATTTAATCAAATAAATTTCACATCAAATCTGACCAAAGTACATGGTTACAGCAGGGACCCAGCAGGGTTATACGTGGCTAGCAGCAGTTAATCTTTTTTATCAGTACATACTTACTAAACGTTACCAAGGACAATATATAGGCCAAAATTTCGTTTCATTGCAAAACGCGTTATTACATTTCATACTTTATTGCAAAACGGGTTGTCATATTTAACGCGATTTGCAATAACACTTTAAACTCTATTTCCATGCCCAAAAGTAATGTTTCTAAATAGTTTTTACATTATGAAGCATTTTGTATCATATTTAAGCCAAATAAAGACCAAACAAATCAATATTTAATCAAATAAAATTTCACATCAAATCTGACCGAAGTACATGGTTACAGCAGGGACCTAGCAGGGGTATACGCGGCGAGTATTATTTTATCTATTTTATCAGTACATACTTACTAAACGTAACCAAGGACAATATATAGGCCAAAATTTCATTTTATTGCAAAACACGTTATTACATTTCATACTTTATTGCAAAACGGGTTGTCATATTTAACGCGATTTGCAATAACACTTTAAACTCTATTACCATGCCTTGAAGTAATGTTTCTAAATAGTTTATACCTTATGAAGCATTTTGTACCTTATATGCGCCAAATAAAGACCAAACAAATCAATATTCAATTAAATAGATTTTTACATCAAATCTGACCGAAGTACATGCTTTCAACAGGGACCTAGTAGGGGTATACGCGGCGAGTATTATTTTATCTTTTTTATCAGTACATACTAACTGGATGTAACCAAGGACAATATATAGGCCAAAATTTCGTTTTATTGCAAAACGCGTTATTACATTTCATACTTTATTGCAAAACGGGTTGTCATATTTAACGCAATTTGCAATAACACTTTAAACTCAATTTCCATGCCCAAAAGTAATGTTTCAAAATAGTTTTTACATTATGAAGCATTTTGTATCATATTTAAGCCAAATAAAGACCAAACAAATCAATATTCAATTAAATAAATTTTCACATCAAATCTGACCGAAGTACATGGTTACAGTAGGGACCTAGTAGGGGTATACGCGGCGAGTATTATTTTATCTTTTTTATCAGTACATACTAACTGGATGTAACCAAGGACAATATATAGGCCAAAATTTCGTTTTATTGCAAAACGCGTTATTACATTTCATACTTTATTGCAAAACGGGTTGTCATATTTAACGCGATTTGCAATAACACTTTAAACTCTATTACCATGCCTTGAAGTAATGTTTCTAAATAGTTTATACCTTATGAAGCATTTTGTATCATATTTAAGCCAAATAAAGACCAAACAAATCAATATTTAATCAAATAAAATTTCACATCAAATCTGACCAAAGTACATGGTTACAGCAGGGACCCAGCAGGGCGATCAGCAGTTAATTTTTTTTATCAGTACATACTTACTAGATGTAACCAAGGACAATATATAGGCCAACATTTCGTTTTATTGCAAAACGCGTTATTACATTTCATAATTTATTGCAAAACGGGTTGTCATATTTAACGCGATTTGCAATAACACTTTGAACTCTATTTTCATGCCTTGAAGTAATGTTTCTAAATAGTTTATACATTATGAAGCATTTTGCATCATATATGAGCCAAATAAAGACCAAACAAATCAATATTTAATTAAATAAAATTTCGCATCAAATCTGACCGAAGACTATGGTTACAGCAGGGACCTAGTATGGGTATACGCGGCGAGTATTAATTTATCTTTTTTATCAGTACATACTAACTGGATGTAACCAAGGACAATATCTAGGCCAAAATTTCGTTTTATTGCAAAACGCGTTATTACATTTCATACTTTATTGCAAAACGGGTTGTCATATTTAACGCGATTTGCAATAACACCTTAAACTCTATTTCCATGCCCCAAAGTAATGTTTCTTAATAGTTTATACATTATGAAGCTTTTTGTATCATATTTAAGCCATATAAAGGCAAACCAAGTCAATATTTTACAAAATAAAATTTTATTGCAAAACGCGTTGTTATTGCAAAACGGGTTGTCACAGAGCTGTATGAGAGGTTACATAGACCAAAGAATGAACTATCTGTCGTCATTGTTGTTGTTCTATTGGGATTTAAATCCCGTCCACACATATATCACCTTCAGCAGTCGCGGATCCAGGATTTTGTGATTAGAGGGGGCGTGGAAATTAAATATTCGGCGAGCGGAGCGAGGCGCGTTTTTTTTTCCTTTTTAAAAGAATTAATTTCATGGTAAAAAATCATATTTTTTTCACATTTTAGGGGGGGGCGCCGGGTACGCCCCCGCCTGAATCCGCGCCTGCCTTGTGAACAAACTTCTAGCAATTTAAACTATTTTTCTTCATAAGCATAGCTGATATATAACTTACTCCAACAGCATTGGAGATCGGACGGCATGCTATAATTGGACTTGTTGCTGTCGAAGTATGAGCCCTCTTATATTATAAGAGTAAAATATAACGAACATCTCTTACTATGTCATTGTCGGAGTAATGGGCTGTCGGAGTTATGGGTTGTCGGAGAAATGGGTTGTCGGAATAATGGGCTGTCGGAGTAATGGGTTGTCGGAGTAATGACCTGACCCTCTATTAGATATGTTAATGCACGTATACATAAGACTTTTAAAAAAGGTTAAAGTAAACTAGTCCGTCTGTTGTAATTATTTCTTGAAATCACTTTAAACATTTTACTTGAAGTTTATATTTGAAGAAACATATAAAAAAAAGATGATACATTTTAAGCCCCATTTACAAGCACAGATTTACATATGTATGCATATTTACATTGTACACACTATCAGTATGTAATGTTTCACATGTGTGCAAATACTGCATATAAATGAAAATGCATACGTATGTAAATTTACACATTGTGTAAAATTTTTGTACTAGCCTAATAGAAAAAGACCTTGATTTGTCAAATTCTAAACATACGAACAACAAAAATATACGTGTTGTAGTGACCCCTGTAGTGTGTACCCTATAAATCTAAGAATCGAAAAACAATCATTATCAAATAATATGAGACAGACACACCTGTTTGAGGGACGTACGTCGTAACTTGGACTTCGTTAAAATATATTGGTTTTGCTTTACCATTGCATGTACTGTTTATTCTATAGTGACTAGTCATGTAGTGAAGTCTGCGTCTTGTGATCCAGACAACGTATCCCGTCGGCTGCCGGTCTGAATGGCCAGTCACTCACAGTGGTAGTGTGTTTGCTTACAACCCCAGTCTAGTTTCATCGCGGTCACTACTATTTTTTATATAAATAAATAACACACTGTGTCTAGATAGGGTCATAAACTTGGCCAAACACTCATGCATGTAGTTGGAGTTGCCTTTCAGTGAATATTCTGTCGTCTGCCATTTTTGTTTTGATTACGTCACAAAGTGGGTTACGTGAGCGTTTGACTATGAACTTCAATAAAATTATTTTAAAACTTTTATTGCAATTTTTTAGCATGTGGAAAATAGCTAAAAATATGTTTAATTTATAGAAAAAAAATATTAAAAATGATTGGGTATTTTTAGAAATTAGAATGAAAAAGTTTTTAAAAAGTGAAATGAAATTTGACTACCAGTACTAACTATAATAGTCATGTGACTTCTGCGAAGTCACATCACTATGACATACAAATACACTTGGGGATTTCTACCGGTAAAAGGGACTTACGTCTCTTAATATTTGCGAAGTTTTACAAGAATTCATATTCATGAGCCATAATCCCGCCTTTAGCATGCGCAATGTATTTAATTTTGTTCATAAACTTTCAACTAAGCTGTTTCATACCCGCGTCCAATAATCTGTATCCCGAGGTTTTAGCCCGTATAGAAATCTACATGATTTACATGGCGATGAAAACACTAAAGCTGCCAAACAAAGAAAATGACAATAATGGCTCGTATTTAAGTAATGAAGATGGTTTAGCTTTGTTTAATTTGTTACCATATTATAGACTTCGGTAACAAAACAAACGAGATCCCGATTGACGGCTGTATTAAATACACAAAAATATATCTGTCGTCACGAAGGTAAAAAAATAATCAATCAACATGGTCGAATAATTTTGAGTGAAATAATAATTTGGTAATAGACCTCAATGTATTGTCCAAGAATTCTTTTATTACATTTCAGTCTTTATGACATCAATAAACTTGGGACGCAAAAAACGTTATTTTGGTAGACTATATGCCTTTAAGGGTCATCATGACAGTTGGAACTTTTTGAAAGAAAATCCTAGTTAAATGATTCTGATTCTTTATGTGCAGCTCAAATTACACATTATCAGGACAAAAAAGTAAAGTAGGACCTAGATGTTGACACACCTTATCATTTAGTTAAAAAAGCACAGTTTTTAAGGGTACATTTTTTTGCGTTCAAAATGTATTTCTAACATGGACAAAATATCCTTATTGGCGAATTTATAATTAAACTAGGAAAAACCCGCGAATTCGCGGCAAAATCAATCGTTGCATTGCTTTAAAAAATACATGTAGACCACACAATAAAAGCATTGCATTTACATGACCAAAAATGGTTCTACGGCTGACTGATCCTTTGTTATCGATGGATGCAGGGCCCGTCTTCCACCACGGAGAGGTACTTGTCGGAATTATGGAGATTCTACGGTATTATTTTAACATTAAATAAGTTTAAGTTTATAAACTCTTATTGGTTTTCTTATCCCACATGTAGATAAATTTCATTTCTTCGCTTCGCTTATTTATCGTTGACCCTAGATTTACACATTTTAAAATTTCAATATGGTTTTCATTTTTCTATCAAGTTTCAATTTTTGATAATAAAACATTTTTTGCATACATTTTTATAGTAAACATACCAATATAATCTATTATATAAAATCTTTAAATATAAAGCATAATTAATGGAAAAGTTTTGTGGGTTTTTTTTTGTGTAGTTGTCTGAAAACAGGGGAAATAATTTCAAACATTATAAAAAAGGAGGGTATATTAAATTCCGGAACGATGATGGCTATAGCGTTTCCGGATCAATTAATTAGGTTAATTAGCAAACTGCAGACATAATTACATATGTGCTTATTAAATTTTAAAAGGGCACAACCATCCCCTATTTTTGATATATAAAGCTTAGTCGTAGCATTTGTTGTTTAGGCTGCAACCCGGCTAACAAAAAACGCTTCGTTATTTTAGTAGTATAGATGTCTCATGATATTTGAGGCCACGTACAATGGTGGAAGTGATATTTACCTAAAATCAGCTGTGCTGAAAAAACGGGGTAAAAACAGAACTTAAAAATGATAGAATATATCATGAAAATATTATTGAAAAATAATAAGAAATATTTATGTCTCCCCCTACTTTTGTGGGGAGACAAATTGTTTTTGTCGTGTCCGTCCGTTCGTCTGTCTTTCACAAAGATTGTCAGCTCCTCTGAAACTACTTAACCGAATTCAATGAAACTTGATATATAGGAGGACACCATATGTAGTTGTGCATATTAGCAGTAAATTTTTATCCTCAATTTTTTATGGGATCGTGGCCCTTTGAACTTATGGCTGAAAATCTTCATCACAACTCCTCTGAAACTACTGAACCGATAAAGGAAGGACATTAAATGTAATTGTGCAAATTAGCAGGAAAGTTTGAACCTCAGATTTTTGTGGGAGTTAAAGCCCTTTACACTTATCATCTTGTCAGCGCAACTCCTCTTAAACTACTGAACCAAATTCAATGAAACTTGGTTTATACATTGTAGGAAGGATACCATATGTAGTTGTGCATATTACCAAGAGATTTTGATCTCCGAAATATTGGGGAAGCTATGGCCTTTTGAACTTAGAACTTTTTTGGGGGAAACGGGGGGAGACATCGTTTTTGTATGCAAAACCAAACTTTAATTTTTTCTAGGTCCTGCTACGGTTTGTTTTTGAATTCTGTATGCAGTCTTTGCTGTACACATACTAGTACTGAATAAAAAGCTACGCCGAGCGCAGCATGATACGACCGCAACAAGTTGAACCCTGTACATTGGAGGCCCAATATGGATAGTCTATTGATTTGGTCACATGCAGCCCATGGTGGACTTACAAAGCTTTTTTACACATGAAACCTATGGTGGACTTTAAAATGCATATTTGACACATATATATTTACAATAACATTTAATAGAAAAAAAATTATTTCTATATTGACATTTTTGACATGATTAAGCCCCTTTTGGCCCTTTTTTGAAAAAGGTTAGGACCACAAAATGCAATAAAAAGCTTCCTTTAGTGTATATAATCATCATATTTAAACTTCATAATTGGCTGGCCCACTACAGCTAAATTTCTTGTGTAAAACCATTTGCCTTGACCAACTTTTAAAAATGGCGTTTTTTGCCCCTTCGACCCCTTATATCTCAAAAACAGTAAGAGATATTTCAAATCTGATTGAAAAATGCAGGCAGGGATTTTCACAAGGATTCCAATGAAAAATCGGACCACAAATAAAAAAGTTGATTTTTTTGGTGTGGCCCATCTTTGGCCCCCTGTAGCAATGTAACGGTTCAATATACATCAAAACCATTGACCCATTTTGTTGACAGAATTTAATAAGAAAATCAAAAAAAAAAAGAATTTTCAAAATCAAATGAATAATAAACATTCTAAAACAGTTTTGTCAATACACCCGTTTTAGCCCCTTTTGGCCCTTTTTTCCAAAACGGTAAGGGCCACCAACACCAAATACAATAGGAACCTTCCTCTTGTGGTTACAAACTTCATATCAAAATTTCATTACAATTGGTCAATATTTACTCAAGTTATCGCACGGAAACCAAATGTCCCCAGACGACGACGACGACAACAACGACAACGACAGCATCATACCATTATACGTCCGCAAATTTTTTGCGGTCCTATAAAAATCGATCCGAAATTTCGCCATATACATGATATACATAAACCTTAATGTGCGTATTTCTAGGTGTAAATAATGATTCGGGAACCAATATCAATATACCAAACATTCCTATAGGCTTTTTATTTCTTAGGCTTACGGTGCTGGAAAGCTTTGATTTTGGGACAAAACTTGACAGAATGACGAACGGACAAAAAGCTAGAATCTATATTCTAGTCTATATATATTATACAAAATTGTATGTTGACTTTGACCATTAATCTTTTTGACACCATAAAGAATTTAGATATTTGTTTTATCATCAATTTTTTTCTATATAAAGTGTACATGAATAAAACTGCAAGAATCGTGAATTTCTTCCAAAAGGACCAAAAGTTATGCCAGAGGGACAGAAAGTAGAATTTTTGCCTGCTTTTTCGACGAAGCACATTACTGCAATATAATTGGGATTTTATCGTAACTATGTTTTAACATATACATGTATCAGCCAACTTCTCAAGAGAAATTCGATAGGAAAGATCTATCAAAGGCCATGTACATGTAACTGTTTATTACATGTATGACTAATGGTGGTTCCAATTCATCAATTTATGGATATATAAAGGAAACATCGTACATGTACTGAAATGATATAAATCTCATATATATCCATGAAGAAAAGACAATCAAGGCAAAGGCATGGTGGGTTAAACCACAGGTGCTTCACTGTCAAGTCAAATACAAATTTGTCCCCACCAATTCAGTTTTTTGCTCTGAACCACGACATTTTATCCCAACGCAAATAAATGATTATACAGTATATACCAGTGGTTGATATCAAAAGAAAAGCTTTTTCAGAGACCGTAAGGAACATGTCGTGTTCTTATAACAGAAGCAAACGTACCAGCGGAGCATCCGAATTTCAAAAGTCCGAAAGGGCAGATAAAAACATGTAAACATCAACGAGAACAGGAAAAAACAGACAACATAAAACACAGAAAACCCCAACTGATTAGCAATCAACATCACATAATGACGAAGTATCATCACATAATGACAAAGTATCACCACATAATGAAGTAGTATCATCACATAATGACAAAGTACCATCAAATAATGACAAAGTATCATCACATAATGACAAAATATCATCACATAATGAAGAAGTATCATCACGGACAAAGTACCATCACATAATGACAAAGTACCATCACATAATGAAGAAGTATCATCACATAATGAAGAAGTATCATCACATAAGGAAACACATCATCCTAAGGCAGCTATGGCGTTCCATAGATCCGTGTACATATAGTTTCACATGGGTCCAGCCAACTTTTGAACTAATTTATAAAAATGAACACTAAGCATAAAACTCATGTAAATGGTTAGCAAAGTTTTTGGTTTTGATGGGTCGGGGTGTCATTGACTTCTTAGACACAATAATGAGATGTGGCAAAATGTTAACGACACCCTTAATAAACAAGTGGTAATTTAAAAGTTCACAAAGGAAGACAGCAAGCTTTCAATGTGACCAATAGACGCTGCTCTCGGAGTCCGTCTTGCATTGACCCAAGATAAAAAAATATATTACTAGTACATAAAATTCAACAACTATCCAAAATGACAAGCAAAGGACTGGACGCAGAATAATTAACATAGAGAAACAGGGACATCCAAAATTTTGGACAAAGATTCCTGACTTATATGCATTTTCAACGCTTTTGTTGAATTGTGGATTTCCTATCTTTGGATTCTAGTGCTGCTGATGAAGAATAAAATTCTGAAATGGCCATACAGATCATAAAAAGATTTAATGCTGTTGGAGTTTAAATATTTGTTATGGTCTCATATTCATTTACTCCATATCCTTTCATAAAATATTTAGGACAGGAACACATAAAATTTGGCGGGGCTAAATTGGTTGTTTTTTTGGTACATGCGTGTGCTCCACATCTTAACAACCTATATTAAGGTCTTTTTATTAAAGTGTTCTAAACTATAACTTTAGTACTACAAAAAAAAAATATTTTGACTAAATCTTTAAATATTTGTATTCAGTTTTGTTTATGTCTTTTGATATACCATATTTGTTATCTGAGAGTTTGAAATATTTCTATTTACAGTTTATAAACCAGAGTTTTGTGATTCTACATCTAGGTTATATTATTTGTTCAAGGCATGCACTTTATTGAAAGTAAACCGATCGCGAATACAGTGTAAAATTAATCAGAGATGTCGAGCAAGGATCACTATTGTCGTCAAAATGAAAATAGTTGTCATAGATCGTTATGTAGTTTCTTTTGATATTTAGAAAAATCATTTGTAGTTCAAAATGTATGGTAATGTTTGACCTTTTTAGAGTAATTTTCGGATCAGATAATATAATTTACGTATAAAAATACTAAAAAAAGAAGTTTTGATTATTTAGAATATAAACATGTTTCAAGTTCACAACATTGCCTTTCGAAAAAAAACCGAAAAAAAAGTTCATTTCAAAAGTACACTGCAGCAAAATGTATGGCTAAAACATTTACATTGGGTGGCTGACATGAAAATTCAGTAGAATACTGTTGCAATTTAAAAAATGTATAGATTTTCTACTTTTTCTTGTTTTTGTTTGTTGCTTTGTTTGTTTGATTGACTTTCTTTTTCCGTTTTGCTTTTTGTTTTTATTGTTTTTTATTGTTTTTTATTTGCTTTGCTTTTTTTGATTTTGTGTTTGCTTTTTGTTTCTTGTTTCTAGTTGAAAATCCGTGTTTTTTATGTCTAATTTATGTATAATACTTCGAACATGTGCTTGAATCGATTCAATGCTTTTCAATGAAAACACCAGGGAAAAACCTTTCATCATCACCATTTGAAGGTCGAAAACCAAAATAGGGAAAGAAAAGTATTCGTACCCTAAACACTTCGAACAAGTAAGTCAAATCCAACACCAAGGATTTAGTCCATGGGCAGTACATTTTTTGTACAAGGAAAGAAACCTCAATGTGTTTCAATTTTAAACAACCGGACAATATCAATAATATAACCTATGGGGCGACTTAAAGTACATGTATCATGCATTTTGGCACCATCACAAAACTAATTTAAAGTTTACCTTGAAATCAGTGGTTAATAAAAGTCAAGGTCATGTGACAGGTGACTTAATCACATTTCACCGTTCACTAAGAAGAATCTGTGGCACGCAACATCTCCATCTCCATTAACACCATCATCTGGAAGTCCAGTCAGTAAAGCAAAATAATCAAGCTGAAGTTTAACCAAAGCTGTGTACTTTCAACACTCTTATACGGTTCTAAGTGTTGGCGAATGGTTGAACACGATCCGGTTTAACTTTTCCCCCTTCCACACCAAATGCCTTAGACGCATTTTGCAAGTCTTATGCATGGCCAAGAACTATCAGCAATGGCGAACTACTTGCTGTTAGCAACCGACAGGATATGGCCACCTTACCGCCTAGAAGACGTTGGATGTGGATAAGACATGTCATTAGGAGAGACAGTACATCTCAAATTTCTTTTTTATTGGACGCCAGAAGGACAACGTAAGATCGGAAGACCAAAAACACACGGAGTCCAACAGTGGAAAGAGAGATGAAAAGTTGTGGCCATACTTGTAGAAAGATAGCAAAGGCTGGCAAAAGTTTGTCACCAGTTGAGGACTACATGCCACCAGGCATAAAGGACTGTAAATAAGTGAGTGAGTAAGTAACAGTCTGTTGACCAGCTATATAATTATAAAGTGATTCTAGATAATATCGTCATTGAGACAGAGACTAAAAATAAAAGACTGAACTTAAAAAATTATATAAACAGTCATTTAGTGTAAAAATAAGGTCAAGGTCAGATGACATGGTGACGGATGAAAGACCCTAATCAAGCTCATTTATTTAGCTATACTATTCAAGTAATATATTTTCCGCAAAAGTCTTCCAAAGTGATTCGTTTATAAAAGTGCTCTACAGTATAACTTTAATATTGCATCAAGCTTTAGTATTTGTCTATATACGATATTGAGATGTGGAATAAGTGTACGCGACACAACAAACATAAACAAACAGCAATTCAAAAAATCACAACGGAAAACAGCAAGCAGTCTTCAACATGACCATAGGTCACTGCTTACCGTCTTGCATTGGCCCAAGACTTATAATCCAATACAAAATTATCAAAACCAATCCCTAAATCATCAACGAAAGACTCAATTCTTGACATAAAACAGTTAACATAGAATGACAAGGACAAACAAAGGCTTTGGCAAAGTTTCCTGGCTTAGGACAGGCACATATAAAATGTGGCGGGGTTAAACTAGTTTTTTGGATCCAACCTTCCCCCTATTGATAAGCTTGCACAAAGCTACATATAAAACACACTGTAAAACTCGATCGACAAAAGTTCAATTCAACAAGAGAGAACCTAAGACAAAATACTATACGAAAACAACAAGACAAGGAGGAACTCTCTTGAGAACACTCGAAGTTACTGACAACTAGCTAAGAAACATTTATCGATTGATGTAAAAGAATCAAATACATCATTATAGTTTAGTTCACTGAAAGCAAAATGGTAATAGTGACTAATACTGTAGTCAAAATTTATCTTGGAGAAAGTTAAATATTTGGAAATAACAAATACAGTAGTCACAATGACTACTTTATTAGTCATTCTGATTAACGTTAATGTCAATGTTGACTAGTTACATGGTCATTGAGAGGACAGTCAATATGACTACCAGTATCCAAACTTGTCACATGCCGTGTTCAGTGTACCATGTGTGTTATCTGAGAGTTTGAAACATTTCAATGTATACAGTTTATAAAGCAGAGTTTTGTGATTCTTGTTTTTTTTATGCATGCACTTTATTGAAAGTAAGCCGATCGCGAATACAAAGTATAGTTCATCAGAGATATCGAGCAAGGATCCCTATTCGAAATAGTAATTGTCATCAAAATGAAAAAAAAAAAAACATTCATAGATCATGATGTACATGTGTTAGTTCTTTTGATATTTAGAAGAATCATTTGGAGTTCAAAATAAATGTTCATCTTAGACCTTATCAAAGTAATTTTCGGATCAGATAAAAAAAGGTTATAAAACAAATTCTAATTATTTAGAATAACGTGTTTCAAGTTCATAGCATCGCCTTCTGAAGAGAAACTCAAGAAAAAAAGTTCATACCAAAAGTACAGCAAAATGTATGGAGAAAACATTTACATTAGGTGCCTGACACGAGGGAAGGATGGGAAGGGATCGTGTTTTTAATGTGGTTCAATTCGATTCAATGTCTTTAATGGTATCACCAGGGATTAACAACTATCATCAGCATTTGAAGATCGGAGACCAAAAATAAGAAAAGAAAATTACTACTTGTATACACAAAACCCTTCGAACATGGAAACCATCCAGCACCAAAAATATCGACCCGATGTGCAGTATCAAGAAAGAAATCTTGTGTTTTAATGTTTAACAACTGGACAATACATGTGTTATAAAAACGCAAAACAGATATATGTCATACAGTTGAAACAAGTTCTAACATCTCTTTAGAACTGTCAGAAACTATCAGGCATATGTTCTAATTTTGTTTTGCTGACAGTTCTAGGACATTTTATGACAAGCCGTGTCCTGTCATAGAACATTTCTGGACAGTTATACCTCCTGACATATTAAGACCTGTTCTAGGCCCTGACAGTTCTACGCTGTCTTACACCATGGTAGCTCTAACCTGTTCTGTGCTTTGACAGTTCCAAGCCCCGGCAGCTAATGACAACTCCTGAGAAGTCCTGACAGCTCCTGATAGTTCTAAACTCTGACCGTTTCAAAACTATTCGGTTCATTGTCCAAAGTAATAAAAATTGAATGGCTATCGTGAATACAATTTTAACAGAAATCTAACATTTTTTAAAGCAATATTTTAACATACCTGACAAAATCATTTAGAACTGTCAGGGCCTGTCAGAGCAAAGACCAGTCAGGGCGAAGAACTGTCATAAACAAGAGGAGTTCTAAGCTGTCAGGGGCTAGAGGAGTTCTAAGCTGTCAGGACCTAGAACAGTTATAGAAGTGTCATCGGATGGGACAGTTTATAACAGTTCTGCCCCAGAACAGTTTATGGCAGTTGGTGTCCTGGGTTAGAACAGTTCTAGAACTGTCAAGAGAGCCTGACGGTAGAGATGTTAGAACAGATCTCAACTGTACATGTATGAAATAAAATTACAACAAAGTTCCAGATATTAAATTTTGCTACGCCTTACGCGCGTTTCTTCGTTTCAAGACTCATCAGAGGCGCTCTTTTCAAAATATTTTAAAAAGCCAAACACTTTATATATATATGAAAAGCATAAAACAATAAAACCAAAAATACTGGCAGAAGCAAACGGGGAACCAAACTAAAGCTAAGATCATCAACCTACATATATGTACAATGTATCCGGTAAAAAGATTGATTCGAAGTTGATTCGAATGCTTTTCATTCTAAGTACTGTCATGGTAAGAATGAACAACAATATAAAAAGATTAAATAAGCTTTGTTTGATCTTTAGCGCTAATGTTATTTATCGCATAACAATAATCTAGGCTGCTTTAGTTAATCTTCGTGTAGACGAAGTTATAGTGTTTTAAGAAAAGATAAGACATTTTCGAAACTTCACCATTATGAACACAACAAAGGCCAAAACCAAAGGAAGTCCCTAAGTATCATGTAAAGGATTGGCGACATGGGAACTGAATAACTTTATTCCTTCTTAAAGATCAAAGCTTCCATCAAAATGTCTAATTACATTCTTAGCCAATTATCAGGTAATTAAAAGTTGATTTAATACTAAAGAATGGATTTTATTTTCAAGACTCTCTGCTTTTGAAGTAGTTTTATTTCTATGTACAACAAGGTTACATAACTTGAGATAGTTCTATGATAATTTTTCTGTACTTATATTATGAGAATTTGATTATCTCATTCAAAGGCCTGTCCATGTTTACATGGTTCTTAAAATCAAATGCAAAGAAATTTCTAACGAAACGAATTTCAAAATTTAAGACTGTGCAGCAATATAATCAGAATAGAGAAACTAATGTTGTTTGAACATTTACAATTACTCGAGCCATTCTGAGTTTGGAGTGGATACACATGCAAACCACTTCACGTTCAAGAGCCAACATATAGACTTCATAATTGATGACATATCTTAAAGACAGTATATTAAACGAATCATAATCTAAATGAATATTCGTTTATAATAAGAAAATGCATTTACCGCAAAAATATGAAAGAATTATTAGGTAGACCCCATGCTTTTGACTATATTGCTTTTACCTATTTAATTTAAAGATTTTCAAGAGATCGTTATTCACTGTTGATTTTTTGACATAAGTACCGATTTCCTTTTATATCATTTTAAGTGTTTCCTATGCACGTGCCTGAACTGTGAGGGTTCAATATATCAAAGCGTGCCCGGGTATAAAGTTTACATAAATAAAGTATATTGCACTGTGGCTTGTGTATAAATAAAATAGATAAATAAATGGATGGTGAAGCCACATTTAAAAGGTAAAAACTAAATAAGAAATATAAAGAAATAAAACCTTTAAAACAAATAAAACAAGAATGCCCAAATTTTCGGACATAAAGTCCTTCTTCAGGGGCTAAAAAGAAAAAAGATGTTCACACATCGACTGTCCTCGAAAATTTGGGCATTCTTGTTTTATTTGTTTTAAAGGTTTTATTTCTTTATATTTCTTATTTAGTTTTTACCTTTTAAATGTGGCTTCACCATCCATTTATTTATCTATTTTATAAAGTTTACACCCTTGTTAATATGAGCTTAAGTGCCAATGCACGAGGGAAAGTATATTTTATGGAAAATAAAATTTAATTGCACAATTTAGTTTAAAAAAAAAAAAGTTTAGAATAATGGTGTCCACTTCAGTTAGAATTGTGAATTTTTATAAATGCAAACCAATTAAACCAAGGTAAATGTGTACAAAAATATGTGCTTCTTTATATATATATATGTGTATTGCAGATGAACCCATCGGAAGGGAAGTCTGAAGACCATATTTAAGACATTTGTATTGTAAGTACATCTGTCCGTACAAGTTAGAATTGTAAATCTGCGTCACATTTTTTCTTTCACATATAGAGATGAGCATGTAATAGGGGGTGTAGGTAATCATCGAGTTCGAGTCAGAGTTAAAGTTCGAGTTAGAGTTCGAGTTACAATTCGAGTCCGAGTTAGAGTTCGAGTTAAAGTTCGAGTTATTTTTCGAGTTCGAGTTAAATTTTGAGCTAACTCGAAACAGTAATTTTCATAGACATTATCGAGTTACGACTCGAGTTATAGAGTTCGAGTTACAAATCAAGTTCCGATCTAAAGAAAACCTATTTTTAGCAAACTACAAAATAAAGAAACGGCAATTTAAAAGATCACAACGGAAAACAGAAAGCAGTCTTCAACATGACTAGAGGTTACCGCTTGCCGTCTTGCATTGACCCAAGACCAAAAATACAATGTATAAGATTTAAAACCAATCCCTAAACAAACTAGAAAAACTGTTAGTAGTGGCTTTCTAATAAATACCCCGCTACCTCTTTCCTAAAAACAGATCAAATTTTAAACTAGGGATGCAAATCTACACTATTTCACGAAGATGGTGTGAAAGTTTCACTGACATCCATTGATGGGTTTGGGAGAAGATGCGGATAGTTGAATAGCGAATTCCATGTTTCGCTTCCCCAAAATCAGTTTGATCAAATTTTTAAAGAGGTGCATATCTGCATTACGTCACACAGATTGTGTGAAAGTTTCATGAAAATTCATCAAGGAGTTTAGGAGGAGTTGTGATAAGAGATGGGTACCCTAAAGTGTAAGGAAGGCAGGACGGACGGGACGATGAACAGACACCTCTATCACTATATACGCCCCATTTTTTCAAGAGGGGGTATAATGATAAACGAAAGACTCAATTCTGGACATAGGACAATAAATAATTTGTAACTTTAACTCGAACTCGATTTCTAACTCGAACTTTAACTCGAACTCTAACTCGAACTCGAACTCTAACTCGAGTCGTAACTCGACTATGTCTATGAAAATTACTGTTTCGAGTTAGCTTAAAATTTAACTCGAACTCTAAAAATAACTCGAACTTTAACTCGAACTCTAACTCGAACTCGATGATTACCTACACCCTGTAATAGGTGATAAAATGAACATGTAATTGGTGATAAAATGAACATGTAATAGGTGATAAAATGAACATGTAATTGGTGATAAAATGAACATGTAATAGGTGATAAAATGAACATGTAATAGGTGATAAAATGAACATGGCTGTAATAGATGACAAAACAGCCATGTAATGGAATTTAAATAAACATGTAATAGGTGATAAAATGAACATGTAATAACATGTAATATTATATACTCATATAAAAATCTTTATTGTGATTCGCTTAGACATTGTCACGTGGCATGTGATATTTCGCTGGGTCAACCGGTAATCGTTTGGTCGCATGGTAAGGTCACCCTCTGGAGAGAAGTTGCACGTGAGCCAACGATTTCTCTTTAGCATTGAATTGACTGTAGTTTCTCAATGGAAAAAGAGTTAAAATGTCCGAAATATGTTTGAAATTTGAAATTATATTGTTTCATTTCAATATTCGATATAATATAACAGTTATCACCCTAGATGATATGTGACCCGGCATTTCTTTCCCCTCGAAAAGTAAGGTCACCCTCGGGGCAAGCCCTCGGATGACCTTACTTTCTCGGGGAAAGAAAACACCGGGTCAAATACCAACTAGGGTAATAATTGTATAATAGGTGACGAAATGAACATGTAATAAGTGATAAAATGAGCATGTAATAGGAGATAAATTGAACATGTAATAACATGTAATAGGTGATAAAATGAACATGTAATAGGAGATAAAATGAACATGTAATGGGTGACAAAATGATCATAAAGTGATGATGAATAAAGAAGTAAGACGGAAGACACACGGCCGATCGGAAAAGTGGGTTTTGGCTGCAGCTTGAGAAAATGTGATGAAGAAGGTTGGGTCTACTGCAGGGTGTTCTACATATCCTTTTCTTACATAAACCTGCAGCGACATGCGGAATGTCCGGGCACTCCCACTCTTCAATTTTGTAAGGAATATCGCTAACTGGCCCAGTTAGCGAAATTCCTTACAAAATTAAAGAAATGGTGAGACACATACAAGAATTTAAAAAAAAGTTAAAATGTAGAAGAAAACTCTCTTTCAATTCGTTGTGGCAAGATGATCCAATCTCGATTTGAGATTTCGGCTTTTGTAATGAAGACAATTCTTTCTACAAAGGAAGTTGTTTATCATCAGCAAAGTCACATTATGTTCAGTCCTTTTCAGTATTTGTTCCTTCGTTAATGCTGTCGTTTTCCCACACATTGGATCTGTAATTTGGCACCTCACTGCCAATGTTCTTTGAGTAAGGAAGCATTATTAATTATTAGATATCATAAAAGTAGAAAAGCAATTTGATTTAATTATCTTTACTGACTTTTATTGTTAAGACTTCTTTAAGAATTTATTTTGATACTTGTTCACATTAAAACATAAATTAGTTTTGATTTTTCAAGCGATAACGTGCTTACAGGATAAAGTGGTGAAATGGCGATTTTATCTTTGGAAATATGATAAATAATGCCATTTCTATGTTTAATTACAGTATGTCCTCGTCGTTTTTGATAAAATCTTAGACGTCTATATGCATCAAACAGTTTTTAAAGTCTGAAAGGAAACCTCAAGATCATAAAGACTTCCAAATACATGTAAATATATAATTAACATAGACGAAATCAGTTATCCGGAACTGGAAGTTGGAGCTCCAAGAATCCAAGATGGCGGCTTACGATATACTTATTTCATTCTTAAATTTAAATTTTGTTACTATGTTGAAAAGACATGATCTAAATCTTAGACGATAAGCCTGCTATTTGTCTTCATATCTGATTTAAACGTAATAAATCTTTTTTTTATGTCTGAATTTGGTGGCTCGCGTGCACTATCAGAATCTGCATAAATACGCTTCTTTATACAAATCAAACTAGTGAACGCTTTCGATATAGAGCTTTATTTTTACATGATCTTAATTTTTTCTTTAGATTTGAACTTGAAACAAGAAATAAGTCAATAAACGTTATCTTCAAGTTACAATTCTATAAATACCAGTTTACATTTATGTACACATGCTAGAGACCCCTCTTTTTAAAGGAAACAAGCATAACTCTGCTTAAATTCATATTTATGCTAAATACGTTTAGCTTTTTACCTTGTGTCACAATGACTAAAAATGTATTTTCAGAGTAGAGCATATCCACGAGTTCCAATTCAGCGGGTTCTGGGATGTTGGTCTCATTAAGGTTTTTGACAATCAAAGAGGTGGTGTATTTAATTCAATGCCAGTTAGTACATGTAAGGACCATTCAAACTTTAACAAGGCAATTGAAATAATCGTTGATTAAATTAACGTCCCCATTATACGTGAAATATATCCAGAAATTCGGGAGAAACGACTGCATGGTTTCACCTTAAATGTAGATTATACAGTTGTACTCGAAGAATGTAAATTCGATTTTAAAAAAAATATACATGAATATGGAAATGGTAAAACAATTATACAATTTCCAGTAGGTTACCCGAAGCCACGGGGCAATTATCCAACGAAAAATGTTTTCCTATACAAAGACAAACGGTGCTAACCACCCCTTTATTAAAATTATTCTCTCAATTGGCTTGTAATTTATTGTACTTTTTTTATTATGAAGACATTGCCAAGAAGATAAGCAATAACATATTTACTGCCAACCTAAAGGTCTCATCTTAACTGCTTTTCTTCTCCTCTATCAAGAAATAAACAATCCATCAGAAATTTTATGAAGAAAAAATAAGATAATTCAGTTGTATCTATGTTAAAAATCGTGGTATATCAGTTAATTCTTTCCTGGTTGACGAAAAGATATTCTAATTGCAGATATCGAAAGTATGTTTTCTTGGTGCGTATTTGTATTTCATGACTGAGGGGCTAAGACAGGTGCGCGTTTCACTCTTCTTTAAATGACAGTAGATTGTATTTTTACAATTATTCGTTACACTTGCCTGAAAGATAGACATTCAAATGATTTAAGAAGATATCAATAAATCAAAATTTGTTTTTCGATCAGAAAATTTTAGGAATTTCATTGACATGTCACATTTTAACTATACACATCAGTGAACTATTGTTAAACTTGAGGTGTTAAAATTGTAATCAAATCTATTTTACCGTGGAAGGAAAAGACCCTTACTCATTCTTTTGTACATTAAAATTTAAAATTCTGAGATTTTTCCGTAAAAAGAAGATATTACAATGGGACAGGTCCCAAAAGGCAAAGACAAAATCAGTCGACACAATTAAATGCAACCGAAAACGCCACGAAGAAACAGGCAACATAAGCCATGCGCACAAAACAATTCATAACAATCAATGTAGCAATCTGAATTTAAGATGAACGAAAGTGAACTCAGGTGCTCCGGTAAGATAAGCTTTCCTTCTTGTTTTGTTGCCAACATGCGTCAAATCTGGTAAAGGAGGAAAACTAGACAAACATTGCCCATGAAACATTTTTGCCTATAAAAGACACCCCAGGAACGTTCTTGTCAAATTCAAACTACGTGTTATTCGAAAAATTTAGATTATCGAAAGAGGTGCCATGTCAAAATTTTAAATTTGAGGTGAACAAACAATATGAAATTTGAAGCCCTTGTGAAAAAAAAAATAATTGCATTTGATAGGGATGACAATAGTGTTATATACCAGCAAATATGAAGAAGAGGGACATTTAAGGATACTCGTAACTGTTACCATAGAATTATAAAAATGGGCTATTTCATGGAACATTTTCGGTTTTGTTTGTTTGTCTTATGTCCAGTCGACAGTATTTCATAATCGAGACAAGTGCTAATTAAACCAATTAATAAATCAAATTGTAAAGACCCGCATCCAGGACACAGCACATTTACGGTATGTAAGGCATAAGGTAGAAAAAGATTGTGGCATTTAGATAACAACGGAAGAATATTTGTTCTTTGTCAAGATTGGGGTCTTTCTGTGACATTTATGCATTGGGCTTGAATTATTAGCATTAAATGTTTGATCTAGGACCAATTGCAAAACAGCGAGCAGCGATCATTGGTCACATTGATGGCTGCTGGCTAGCTGTTTTACATTGCGGATTTTTTTAATTGTCGTTTATATTATAGGTTGTGTCGCATACCCACATTTCATTAGGGTTTATAGTTGTAAAAAATGTGTTTAGGGCCTAAACATTTTTCTAAACACTTTAAATGTAACAAATTGGTGACATGTTTAGGGTCTAAACATGTGTTTTGGCAAAACATGTTTAGAAAAATGTTTGAATTCTAAACATGTTTAGATTTTATGTGCTTACTCTGGTGACACGTTTAGAGTCAACATGTTTTGTTTGTTTTCCTTAACTTGTAGCCAGTTTTTGTATTTTTTTGCAACTTATTTCCCAATATTAGTGGCTCGATCATAAGCACTGGTTTACAACTAGACATAACCTACAAAATTAGACATGTGAAGATGTAAAATAAGAGGTCAAATTGACAAATTCATTTTCAGCAGTCATGATAGTTCAAGAATATTAAACAGTGGTTTGGATTTACATGTAGAAAACTTCAATTTAAAAGATTTTTTCAGAAGCCGTAAAGATAAAATGAACATGTAATGGGTGACAAAATGATCATAAAGTGATGATGAATAAAGAAGTAAGACGGAAGACACACGGCCGATCGGAAAAGTGGGTTTTGGCTGCAGCTTGAGAAAATGTGATGAAGAAGGTTGGGTCTACTGCAGGGTGTTCTACATATCCTTTTCTTACATAAACCTGCAGCGACATGCGGAATGTCCGGGCACTCCCACTCTTCAATTTTGTAAGGAATATCGCTAACTGGCCCAGTTAGCGAAATTCCTTACAAAATTAAAGAAATGGTGAGACACATACAAGAATTTAAAAAAAAGTTAAAATGTAGAAGAAAACTCTCTTTCAATTCGTTGTGGCAAGATGATCCAATCTCGATTTGAGATTTCGGCTTTTGTAATGAAGACAATTCTTTCTACAAAGGAAGTTGTTTATCATCAGCAAAGTCACATTATGTTCAGTCCTTTTCAGTATTTGTTCCTTCGTTAATGCTGTCGTTTTCCCACACATTGGATCTGTAATTTGGCACCTCACTGCCAATGTTCTTTGAGTAAGGAAGCATTATTAATTATTAGATATCATAAAAGTAGAAAAGCAATTTGATTTAATTATCTTTACTGACTTTTATTGTTAAGACTTCTTTAAGAATTTATTTTGATACTTGTTCACATTAAAACATAAATTAGTTTTGATTTTTCAAGCGATAACGTGCTTACAGGATAAAGTGGTGAAATGGCGATTTTATCTTTGGAAATATGATAAATAATGCCATTTCTATGTTTAATTACAGTATGTCCTCGTCGTTTTTGATAAAATCTTAGACGTCTATATGCATCAAACAGTTTTTAAAGTCTGAAAGGAAACCTCAAGATCATAAAGACTTCCAAATACATGTAAATATATAATTAACATAGACGAAATCAGTTATCCGGAACTGGAAGTTGGAGCTCCAAGAATCCAAGATGGCGGCTTACGATATACTTATTTCATTCTTAAATTTAAATTTTGTTACTATGTTGAAAAGACATGATCTAAATCTTAGACGATAAGCCTGCTATTTGTCTTCATATCTGATTTAAACGTAATAAATCTTTTTTTATGTCTGAATTTGGTGGCTCGCGTGCACTATCAGAATCTGCATAAATACGCTTCTTTATACAAATCAAACTAGTGAACGCTTTCGATATAGAGCTTTATTTTTACATGATCTTAATTTTTTCTTTAGATTTGAACTTGAAACAAGAAATAAGTCAATAAACGTTATCTTCAAGTTACAATTCTATAAATACCAGTTTACATTTATGTACACGTGCTAGAGAAACAAGCATAACTCTGCTTAAATTCATATTTATGCTAAATACGTTTAGCTTTTTACCTTGTGTCACAATGACTAAAAATGTATTTTCAGAGTAGAGCATATCCACGAGTTCCAATTCAGCGGGTTCTGGGATGTTGGTCTCATTAAGGTTTTTGACAATCAAAGAGGTGGTGTATTTAATTCAATGCCAGTTAGTACATGTAAGGACCATTCAAACTTTAACAAGGCAATTGAAATAATCGTTGATTAAATTAACGTCCCCATTATACGTGAAATATATCCAGAAATTCGGGAGAAACGACTGCATGGTTTCACCTTAAATGTAGATTATACAGTTGTACTCGAAGAATGTAAATTCGATTTTAAAAAAAATATACATGAATATGGAAATGGTAAAACAATTATACAATTTCCAGTAGGTTACCCGAAGCCACGGGGCAATTATCCAACGAAAAATGTTTTCCTATACAAAGACAAACGGTGCTAACCACCCCTTTATTAAAATTATTCTCTCAATTGGCTTGTAATTTATTGTACTTTTTTTATTATGAAGACATTGCCAAGAAGATAAGCAATAACATATTTACTGCCAACCTAAAGGTCTCATCTTAACTGCTTTTCTTCTCCTCTATCAAGAAATAAACAATCCATCAGAAATTTTATGAAGAAAAAATAAGATAATTCAGTTGTATCTATGTTAAAAATCGTGGTATATCAGTTAATTCTTTCCTGGTTGACGAAAAGATATTCTAATTGCAGATATCGAAAGTATGTTTTCTTGGTGCGTATTTGTATTTCATGACTGAGGGGCTAAGACAGGTGCGCGTTTCACTCTTCTTTAAATGACAGTAGATTGTATTTTTACAATTATTCGTTACACTTGCCTGAAAGATAGACATTCAAATGATTTAAGAAGATATCAATAAATCAAAATTTGTTTTTCGATCAGAAAATTTTAGGAATTTCATTGACATGTCACATTTTAACTATACACATCAGTGAACTATTGTTAAACTTGAGGTGTTAAAATTGTAATCAAATCTATTTTACCGTGGAAGGAAAAGACCCTAAGGCTTACTAATTCTTTTGTACATTAAAATTTAAAATTCTGAGATTTTTCCGTAAAAAGAAGATATTACAATGGGACAGGTCCCAAAAGGCAAAGACAAAATCAGTCGACACAATTAAATGCAACCGAAAACGCCACGAAGAAACAGGCAACATAAGCCATGCGCACAAAACAATTCATAACAATCAATGTAGCAATCTGAATTTAAGATGAACGAAAGTGAACTCAGGTGCTCCGGTAAGATAAGCTTTCCTTCTTGTTTTGTTGCCAACATGCGTCAAATCTGGTAAAGGAGGAAAACTAGACAAACATTGCCCATGAAACATTTTTGCCTATAAAAGACACCCCAGGAACGTTCTTGTCAAATTCAAACTACGTGTTATTCGAAAAATTTAGATTATCGAAAGAGGTGCCATGTCAAAATTTTAAATTTGAGGTGAACAAACAATATGAAATTTGAAGCCCTTGTGAAAAAAAAAATAATTGCATTTGATAGGGATGACAATAGTGTTATATACCAGCAAATATGAAGAAGAGGGACATTTAAGGATACTCGTAACTGTTACCATAGAATTATAAAAATGGGCTATTTCATGGAACATTTTCGGTTTTGTTTGTTTGTCTTATGTCCAGTCGACAGTATTTCATAATCGAGACAAGTGCTAATTAAACCAATTAATAAATCAAATTGTAAAGACCCGCATCCAGGACACAGCACATTTACGGTATGTAAGGCATAAGGTAGAAAAAGATTGTGGCATTTAGATAACAACGGAAGAATATTTGTTCTTTGTCAAGATTGGGGTCTTTCTGTGACATTTATGCATTGGGCTTGAATTATTAGCATTAAATGTTTGATCTAGGACCAATTGCAAAACAGCGAGCAGCGATCATTGGTCACATTGATGGCTGCTGGCTAGCTGTTTTACATTGCGGATTTTTTTAATTGTCGTTTATATTATAGGTTGTGTCGCATACCCACATTTCATTAGGGTTTATAGTTGTAAAAAATGTGTTTAGGGCCTAAACATTTTTCTAAACACTTTAAATGTAACAAATTGGTGACATGTTTAGGGTCTAAACATGTGTTTTGGCAAAACATGTTTAGAAAAATGTTTGAATTCTAAACATGTTTAGATTTTATGTGCTTACTCTGGTGACACGTTTAGAGTCAACATGTTTTGTTTGTTTTCCTTAACTTGTAGCCAGTTTTTGTATTTTTTTGCAACTTATTTCCCAATATTAGTGGCTCGATCATAAGCACTGGTTTACAACTAGACATAACCTACAAAATTAGACATGTGAAGATGTAAAATAAGAGGTCAAATTGACAAATTCATTTTCAGCAGTCATGATAGTTCAAGAATATTAAACAGTGGTTTGGATTTACATGTAGAAAACTTCAATTTAAAAGATTTTTTCAGAAGCCGTAAAGATACCACAACAAAACCTTTCACTGACATAATAGCATAATTTGATTTGAAATTCAAAGTTTTTGTACAATGAAGAGGGGCATCTTTTACTTAAGATTAATACAATGCAATATATAATATAAAAAAAAACCACATTATATCATAAAAAAATAATTTTATATAACCAAGATGCGGAGATGAAACACAATTATTCATTGTTAAAATATAACTCTGACAATTAAGAACTTTTAAAATGCCTAGATAAATTAACAGTTTATATAGTCGTTAGCATCATAGACATGGGTTATATGTCTATGTTAGCATGAAAGAGTTTTTCCACAATCATTTGAAAAATAGTTGCACTGTTTATTCGTCCATGTTGGTCGTGTATAAGGAGCAGATAACACTGTTTCTGAAAGCATCAAGAGTTCTTCATTTATCCAAATCAGATTAAAGAGTCACAAGTCTATTTATAAAGCCGACAACCAGCATATCATGGTTAACGTTTGATGTATTCCATGTTGGTCAAGTGCATAGGAGTCTGTAACTTCATTTCACCATGTCCATCGGGTATAGAAGAATGATCAAAAAAAGAACTGAAAAACAATAAAACAATACATTTAAAAATGAAAACAAATAATTTTTGTCGTCAACTGTCATGACTGTTTAGTATTCTTAAAGCAACAATGATACTTTGGTCGTAATAAGGTCATGCTAAGAATGATACCATAGATGCATTCAAATAAACTATAAAGATCCCAAAAACCTAAAAACATGGATCATGTGGATAGTAACTATGATATAATTCATAGTACGCGGATCTCGTTCTCTTAGTTCATATGGCTGTTTAATAAAAGACGTTACAGTACAGGTTCCACACTATTGTGTCTCAATAATCAACCATTTTGTGGTCAACATGGTACATTTACAATCAAGGTGGATTTCCATGATATTTTAAAACTTTTCACTATTATTTTCACTTCAGATAAAGATTCACTTGTTCGTCTTTGAAATTTCAGTTATTGTGTCAATAAAAACTGAACGAATAAACTTGCATTTACCTTAAAAACTGCATGATCTGTCTGGTGTGTACTTCTCTTTGTCTTTCAAAATTGGTAATTCGATACGGTAGGAAGCACGTGTATGCTCGCTTCCTGTGTTTAGGGGCTATACATGTTAAGACTAGTGACATGTCTCGGGCTTTGTGCTTAGATTGTAAACGTTTTCCTAAACATGTTTAGCTCTAAACATGTTTCCCACATGTTTAGGCTCTAAGCGCATTTTTTACAGTTTATTGCAAGCAACCATTTACATTTCGAATATGCATTGGTCAACATCTTAACATATCAAATGTTATTTGTTAGCAAAAAGACACTTTTTCGATTCGCAATCCAGTGGTTTCTCAACCTTTTTTTCTAAATTGATAATTTTGAGATTATCAAAAAAAGTTAGAAAAAAAACTTTGGATAAGGATCTCAATACGAAACAGAAATTATATTTTTCAATGATAGAATCATTACTAACGACCTAATTAAGTGCTATATCAGAAAAAAGTGTGTAGGTTTTTGGTACATTAAAAAGGTACGCCGTATGTTGATGATGATGTTGTCGCTTCCACGCATTATGATAATGTACTCAATTCTCGGAAAGCGTGGTAAAGTTTCGCTGAACTTTGAAAAATATCTTTTGAATGCTTATTTTCATCTAACTGATGCGTTAAATACTCTAGTCATCAAGAGCATTGTATATCACGATCTTGACGTCTTCATAAAGGTTTTAATTCAATAGTAAAATTAGCATGTCAAATGTGCCTCTTAATTGCCAATTGTTAGTTTATTATGAACGGTAAAAGACAAACAAATTACTCTTTCACCTCACTTAACCCTATTATATTGTCCTATAAACTGTCTGTGGCTAACGATAATTTGTGAAGCTGTCCTGACGAAAATGGTTAATGTTTCTTAATGTTTTACCTGGAACTTTCTGGTTTCAAATGCAAAATTTCTGGAAATACAAAAAGTACATGCTACATGTACTTCTAAATAATTGCTAAAAAACAAATTACCATTTTCGCTAATTAAAGATGGAAATAAAAGTGCAGGCAGGCTGTACCTACAAGAAAGACACCAGCATGTAACAAAAGTAATAAAAAAAATATTCCATACATGAACACAAAAGGAACAAATATTCCCTACATGAACACGAAAGGAACAAATATTCCCTACATGAACACGAAAGGAACAAATATTCCCTACCTGAACACGACAGGAACACACATGTACAATGAACAAATGTGTTATGTGATATCTTCAATTTCTTTCAGAGTTCAATTTGTTGGTCTGTCTGTCCTCAAATGGTCAAACCGTTTTCTTATAATATTAAAAACATTTTCCTTATTATAATTTAAAAATATTTACATGTAAATGACAGAATTAAAAATTGTCCAACATGTTCGTGTATTGACCGATGCTCAGGAAAATATGATTAAAGCCAACGTGTGGCATGGATATATGGATTTTGATAATTTCTTAGACTTACTATACATGTACATGTATAATAAAAAAAATAATAACTTTCTTGATTTTTTCCTATGGAAAAAACGATAATCAATATTTTAATGAAAATTTGTATGAAATTGTATTTTGTGTTGTGGATGTTAAAAATATAAAAATGAAAAATTGAATGATATATTTTTAGAACTTATATTGTAAACATAGCGGAATACCAAATCATGTCCTTTTTTGGTGGCATATTTTTAACTTAAATGAAAGGAGAATCTTTTGGTTAAAAAAAAAAAAAGAAATGTTTCGATTATCTTTACAGAGAGAATACAATCATGTATATCTATTTTTGATTTCCAAAAAAGATGGTTCACCAGGCTAGTTTTGCAACATTTTGGTTAAAAGTATGCCAGACGACTTAATACTATATTTAACGGACATAAAGCCGCAACATCTCGGACAGACGAACGGACCAAAACACTTTATGATCCCTTACTTTCGTAGATGGGGCATGAAAATACTTCTCAGAAAAAAAAGTAAACAATTTATTTTTACAAACGAAAATATATATATATGATATTATAATTTATTTTGAAAATTAACAAAGCAAAGGAGAAGGTTCACGAACACCCTTATTTGTCCTACAATTTGGCAAAAATCCGAACTTAAATATTTCATGTTATAGTTCTTAGTAGGTATAGTCATGTGCTTGGTTTTTCTAATTCTGAACTTCTTTTTGACATATTATAAAAGATCAGTTCAACCAGAGGGGTCAAATTTGGGGAATTTAACGAAAAATCCTAAATTTCACCATATTTTGCTACTTTTTAGTTCTAAATTGGTCAAGAAAAATATGAGCGCAATCAAGGGCACCCTTCATATTTACAGTAAACCTTTATTCATGGCCATCATAATAATCTACTAAATTATGAAGGGTGCCCTTGAGTGCGCTCTATATTTCCAAAGCACAAATGTGCATTGAAAAACGGCAAAATCTAAAGATTTTCAATATTTTTTGCAAAATGCCGAAGATTGTGACGTCACTGCGACGTAGTTATGTCACAAATCAAACTTTCAAATGCATATGTCTTACATATATCCATAGTACTATATCTACAACAAATATGACATGATTATCTAACACTTGAAATTTTAGGGCCAAATATGAAGGTTCTTTGGTGTTACATGCAAGTATTGGTTTGCTTGTTTTATCTTAATTGTAGGTTTAATCCGTTTTCTTTGTTTAATTGTATCTTGAGGTCCGGGTTTACATGTAATACAATAAAGTAATATCTAAAGCCGCATGTTCCGTAAGGTGGACGTAAAATTTCTGAAAATTTAATCAAGATGTAACGAAACGATAATAAATGAATTAGCTCCCTTGAGACGAATCATTTTCTTAATAATAAATTATCTGCACTTTATTTTTCAATTGGTCACACTGTTACTGACACTAATGAAGGATTTTGATAATTAACCACATCTTTCACTTCATTAGAAGTCTTTTGGGACGTTTATCGACACATTCAAGTTCTTTTGATGTTACCGGAACGACTACATGTACTATTGCAGTACAGTTAGGGGAATGGGGTTTGCTCACTGTAATAATGCACGTGTAATAAAGAAATAATACAGTTCAATATCATAAGGTGGCAGATTTTTTTCGGTTCAGTTTTATGTTTTCATTTACTAGTTTTGTTCTATTCTGTTTATTTCTTTTCTTCTTTTGGTTTCATATTGTAAGGTTTGTTTTAGATTTGTAAAGTTTGTTTAAGCTTTTATTTTCTTAGTTTTGTCGAGTTTAAATTTGGAAAGTGGTTGACCATGTTCTTTCCTGGTGAGCGTACAAGTTTTGTAACTTAAGTTGTACATGTGTATTTGTGTATCAATGGATTGTTTTGATCACTTTTTGTTGCACAAGATATCTTATTTATTTGCGCAAGGTATTAAAATATGTATTCTTGCATTTTTTATGTATGAAACAATTTTCAAAGTTACTTTAATCAGTTTAGATAGAGGAAAAACTGTTTTGATGTAAAATTATAGCTAGCTGGATTTTTTTAACAAATCAAAACTTCAAATTGCATAGGAAGCAAACGGAAAATGTTTAATTGGGATGAAACCATAATTAAAAAGGAAAAAGGCAGTGAAATTGGAAATAATACATAAGAAATGCCAAAGTTTTCGGACATAAAGTGCCGTCATCTTGAGCTGAAAGATGGTAACCATATCAAATAAAGATTTTTTTTTGTTATTTTTGCGTCATGAGACAAGAAACTAGGAAGTTCAACATGTTTTCCTGACAAAAACAAACCTCAGGTTGGGTCAACACACAAGCGGTCTACCAACGACACATTCAACGACCATTTATAACTATATTCTCTTCAATATACTTTTTTAACATGTTTTCGCATTCATTTTCAGCAAAATAGTAATTTGTAGAAATTTTATCATTACGCATGCAATGCAGGACATGAAGAAATGTTATGGTTAAGTTGTTCGTCAGATTCCGACCAACAGCCATAAATCAATTTTATCAAGAAGCGATAACATTATCTTTCCGCTTACTGTTTACACACAAGCAATTCAAAGACTTTTTCTGGAAATATTCACCGTTATAAAACATTCTATTATCTCAATATTATATACAAATTATGATTAACGCGTTCGTATATCAAAGATTTGCCCTATCAAGTAGCTCGGGATCAAAGATATATGATGAAAAATAACTCGACCTTTCTGTATGTGTGAAAACAAGACGGTTTTTTTCCTCTGGTAGTCATTAAACTGAAGAGATACATTCAGCGATTTTGATTCAAACAAAATAAAAGACGATTGCAGGCTCTAAAATGAAAATGATTTCCGTCAAATTACTCGTACTATTAGACTTAAAGAGTCCACTTCAACACGAAGAGTTTCCTCTATGATAGCATGTGTGAGTAATTAAGAAAACTGTCTTTATCATTATGCTTTTCATCGATAAGTCGCCTCTTACGCTTCACTTAAGGTCTTTCATCTTTTTCAAAACATCTACATATCGTCAAATAATATACCTCGAGTTAATTTTCCGCTCCCGAATTGCTAATAAAGCATGAATTTTCCATTTACACCGTAAATACGTTTACTAATTAAAATTGCATCACTAGAGAAATTGTCATTTTTCTTAAAAGACTTTTCCTTAAGTTATTCTAACGTGGGTTTACGCTTTTTGTGGTAGCGCACGTGTTTTTGATTGACTCTTCTCGGTGACCCCGCAACTTTGACCTTAAAAGTTCTCATAATTCATTTTGTGAGAATGCATTCGAACCTGAGTAACGAGGGTGGGTGTCTTTGAATTCTCATCATATAGCTAATATTGGATTTTGATTGGACGTTGAAGTTCCTAATTAGAAAGGAGGTTTCTCTTGTCAATGGCTCATGAAAAAGCATGGCAATCATATATAATATGTTGCAATTTTTATTAATATGGCACACCGAAACCCAAACTCTTATAACTTGATCAGAACTTTGAGAGTGAAGTGCCAAGAGCTGACACGCTGTATTTTTAACGTGCAATTTTTATCAATTATAGCGAAAGTTTTGCCAAGTGATTCTACAATTTTACCGATCTTCATCTTTTAAAATAACATTTGTTGACATTATTACCAGTTGATTCTTAAAGTTTGTTTTGTTCTTATCTGTCTTAGTGATATAAAGTGGAGGCATTCATCGTAACTCCGGGAGGTCAATGTGCCTGCAACAGTTTTGAAAATGGATTCATGCGAATTTTAATAGGCAAAACATTATTTAATTCTTCTAAAAATATTCGATTTTATCTTTTTGAATAAACATTTGCATAAAGCTTAATTGAAGGCAAAACACTGCATCTTACAATAAAATGATGATGATGGCAGAGTATCGTAGCTGTCGGTACGAACCCAACGGGTTTACATCTTACGGAAACTCATCAAGCAATGGTAACACTAATTTATCGGAATCTAGACATTTAACAGATTTATCTTATTCCCAGGGTAGTTCAACTCATGAATTCTACAACGCTTCTTCCTTATCATATCACAACCGTCCATTTGAGCGTCCATATCCTGATCATTATTCCACGTATCAAGGCAGCGCCAGCAACACTTCGAGGAACTATTTTAACAATCACGCGCATCGCACGCGCTGTCCGTCGTCTGCTAAAGACAAAACGACAGATTTTAAGAGACAACAAGAACTGGACAAGAAAATGTTAATAAAAGAAGAAAACAACGATGACGAACTGGATAAAAATCATAACGTTGTGAATGAAAATTTAGCTTCTCCTTCTATTTGTGGGGATGACGATATGGATTTAAACACTTCCGAGGACGGAGAAGACCATGTTCAGCACGTACTGGCCCCGGGATTTCATGGACCTAACAGACGATGTCTTTTGTGGGCTTGCAAGGCTTGTAAACGAAAAACAGTGACAATTGATAGGCGAAAAGCCGCGACAATGAGAGAAAGGAGACGTTTGCGCAAAGTGAACGAGGCGTTTGAAACTTTGAAACGAAGAACATGTCCAAATCCAAATCAGAGATTGCCGAAAGTTGAAATTTTACGGAACGCCATAGACTATATAGAAAGTTTAGAAGAAATGCTTCATGGTAATAGGATGGGGAGGAATGTAGATGAACATGTGAATGACAACGGATCCACCAGCAGTGGCTCTGACTATATGGTAAGTATATGTGTGATTTTAGGCCTTTAAAGTATGCTTTTCTGGTCTCATGCTTGGTAATTTGGGTAGGCATGGGTATTTATTTAAATTTTATTAGATTTTGTTATTTGGGTTAATGGGTAGTAGGCTTAAAAGCTTAACGGTTAAGCAAAAATTTCAATTTTAAGGTTGGAATCTAGGATATGAAACTAGGCCGACAGATTTGGAACACAGAAACACACATCCATTTTTATTTGGCATTATCAAGGGGAATGGGATAAGTTTTCGGGATCAAAACCGGGACAGTCAGAATTTCGATAGGTTTAATTCTTATATATTTAGGTTTATAATAAATATTTAAATAACTTTTCCTCTAAAGTAATATTCTTACAAATATAAAAATAAGGACAAAATACAAATCAATCAATCAGTTCACAATATTCTCTAAATCCAAAACACATTCAGGACTCGTACTGAAATGACCTTTGAACATGTGGTGTTTTAGGTGTAATTATACAATCCATAACATTTTGTTTTTTTTTGTGGCTGTCAACTAATCAAGCAACTCTAAGCTCACATTAACTTAGATGTAAATTAAGATTTCTCACGTTGTAAGAAATTTGAAACAGATACCTACCTCAAATGGGCGATTTTAGCATAGCATATTATAACATCAGAAATCCTCGAATTTCACAAAAATTTGTTTTCAATTAAGATGATTTATTTGTTTTATAATTTGATGTAATAAAATCGTAATAAATTTGTTTGAATGGTATTAGTGGAGGAATTTGCTTCTGAGCAATGTAAACAAATAATTAGTGCTGAATTATTTGCATGTGAGAAAAAAGTTAATGTTAAGCTTTACATACAAATTCCATCTATATATTATTGTATGTAAACGTAAGTTAGATTTCAGTTTATTCGTTTTTATCAACCAAAATGTTTTTAATTGTACAAAAATATAAGGATTTTAAGCTTAAAGATTTAAAAAGTTTTGTTTTCATTTTCTTTCACATCATTTAAAGAAAAAGTAAACGTTTTATAACAAAACCAATTCGGTACAAATATTTGTTTCTTCGGGTGAATGCAAAACTGAAATTATAATGAAATAAACACAAAATTTCAAACCGGCAGAAACATAATCAATTAAATCATTACTAAAAATGACAGATGAACTACCTCGAGCCGATAACACGAGCTCTTTAGCACCTCTTAAACATAACAGAATGACAATTTACAGTTGTTTAATTAGACAGATTGTTTAGGGGTGTTGAGAGATCCAGCTCACTGCAGTATGTATATATACCCCTGTCATAATTACTGCCATGCTTCCAAAATATTGGTGGTTGTTATCCTCAAGGTTGAAAAATTGAATTGTTTGGGGCGTTTTTAAAACATTTTCATAATTCATACAAATATTTAGACGACATTTTTTCAGTATTTCCTATTTCATTGTGGAACTATATCCCAAGGGGTACAATTTATGTCTTTCCCTTCTTAAAAATAGAGGTTTATTCCTTTTTTAAAACCAGTATTTAATTGAAAAAGACAGTGACGCAGCTAATCGAATATGTTTCCGACAAATTTTAAATATTTAGTGCTCAAAATATAATAAACCTTTATGCAAAAAACAACCTACTGTTCTAGTTTGTTTTGACATGCACTTAAAAATTCATAAAGTAAATTACAACAGAAATACATGTATTGAATACTACAAATTAATTGATCCCGTTGTCCCTCAAATGATGGGTCATTAGAGTATATTACCGAACCTAACATCTTCGACCGATTTCATCATGACTGTCTTTGTCGTGTCAAGCCCATCAATCTTTCCGTGAAATCACAAAATTTATCCAAGGAAGCGTGTTCTTTTTATCATTAAATCTGATTCTATCGACGATAATCGCTAAATTGTATCTTTTCGTGTGGCGCAACCTTATCTGTATCATATGCTATTTCGATAGTACGGCAAGTCACAATGCTTACGACGTATATTTAGGTCATGCTTCCCCCGGGGGTCAGTAGCGTAAAAAAATCCCCATGTTGTCCGATTGATGGGAAAAGTTATGACTTTTTTACGACGTTCTGGTCAAGAGCATTTGCAAAATGTGATATTCAATTCGAGCAATATTTCTTGATTTTGTTTAATGAGATCTGCTTTTTCAATTTTACTTGTGCTATCAAAAAAGCTTTCATATCTTAATAATAACGTTTTTCTGTAAAATCTATCAAAGCCAAATTTTATTGTGTCTTGCTGTGCTTCACTTGTGAAAATCTTTATAGTCGGCAAATTTCTTAAGAAAATCAGTCAATTTGCAGCTCATTAAAAGAAGAAGGAAATGAAGTTATTACACGTGTTAAGAAGAAATAAAACCCCGGGGGATTTCAAGAAGTATTTTTACATCTACATGTACATGTATTTGAACGTGTATGAAACAAATCCAAAGAAAAAAGCAACAAAAGTTCGACCAGACATACAACGTACATTTTTGCTCCCTCAAACGAAACAATTTTACATGTTTCGTTAAAATTTAGAGAATTTATTTTTCCAAAAAATTCAATATTGATATTATTTTCTATTAAAAATTGTTTTTATTTTCATTAAATTATAATACATGCAATTTCATGTATTTTAATAAATGCATTGAAAATATTTAAACAAGGAACTAATATAAAAAATAGATTAAAAATATTAAAATGCACTTGATTCATTTTAAATATGATAAAGATCTTTATTAATCTATAAAGATTTATGTATATAAAAACTGTCCATGTTCATTGTCAAATTTTGATGAAAATAAATTACAGTTATCATGCTCACAGCAACCTTAGATTTCAAATGCACAGAAAACAGAGTCGTCTTATCTAAATTGATTTATAATTTTGTACTTCTAGGCATGTTCCTAAAATAATTGAGCATATTTTCCACCATTGCAGACAATTGCTAAACTTTGCAAATCGAGAAATACATGTACATGCAAGTCATTATGCATTTAGATATTTTTTTTGGAAAAATGGTAATATAGATGTAATTAAATTTTGACACATAAAGAGAAAAGTACCCATTTATTCCATGTAAATAAAGGAAATGTTTTCAAACACCAGAGAACGAAAAAGCAGAAACATGTAACCAACAAGACTATATATTTTAAAGCATTGCATTTGATAGTAAAGTTTTGACCAATAAAAAGAAAACAACTTGACAGGCATACTCTTAATATATATATATGTCCATATGCTAAATGAAAAGTTCCATTTTTTTAGATAAAAAATTAAAATCTCAATTATTTTTATTAAATAAACTGTATTCGCCTTAAGTAGTATTACGAAGGTAAAAGTATTACAAATGTTTCTATTTTCAGACAGTAAACAGCCCGAACTACTACCCAGACAAATTCCACCAAATGGGAGAATCTCAGAACAATTATCCGCAGAACAGAGGTAGGGAGAATTTAGAATATAATGAAAATAAAACATTATAATGTTGAATAAGTGTACATGGCACATTTGTAATTTAAAGATCAACACCTACAAAAAAAAAAAAAACCACTAAATGGTCAAGAGCCAGATTAAGACTATAATCTAAATATATTTGGAAGTAAGTTACTGCTTGGTACATGTATACATGCATACATTGGACAATTACATATACTGCTAGTCGTCCTATTACTAGTATATAACATACATGACGTATTTTAGGAATGAACAAAAAATTGAATGGCTGGCTCTCTTTGTTATGCTTGTAATTTGGTCATATTTTTAAATACAAATTTAAATATTTATTATGTATTTTTTAATATGCTATTTATGTAAAAACAAATGTGTATTGCAGAAGTAAATTGTAATCTCGTATACAAGTAACATAATATATTTTTTTGAAATATTCGTATTGAAGTAAATGACTGTTTTCATCATGTCACAACGTCCCGTACATTATTTCTCCTTTTCGGGGTTTGTTTGTTTGTTTTTGTTTAGTTTGTTCGTTTGGCAATGCAGTTTTAAATGAAAATCATCGGTCAAGCTGCTAAACAATTGGGAAAGTAGAAATAATATTCAGCATATACCATACATTCCCCTTACTAATGGAAAGTCAAAATGTATACCATATCCCCCTACTAAATAAATGTTATGGATTCTTTCAAACAATGAGTGAAATCTTGAAGCAATAAGTGTGAATAAGATAAATTAATTTTCATGCATATCACAGCAAGAAGTACACATCTAACTTCGTCATGTTCAGAAAAGCGAGATAGGAGTTCCACCATTTCGTAGATAAGATTATTAACAAATCCATTTCCAACCCATTCAGTAATTCAACAAAATATTTTAGGGCCCATTCAACGTTCAAGAGAAATGTAAAATGCCAAAATATCAAGATTCCTAGATCGTGCTTGCATGTATGACAAATTGTTTTTTCACTAAATTAAAAAACAACGTGCATTTGTCAGAAAGGCCGTGAAACAAGAAATAAAAAATCATACAATTTTTGTCTGTTGTTCTTTTTTTGCAAATGTGTGTTTTTGTTTAAAACAAAATATAAATGTATTTGAAGACTGGGATGCTGTCACACAGTAAATGCCTCTTAAGCTGTATCAAAGGTGTATTAGATCAATCATTTACACTAAACTTTCAAGTTAAATTCATTTTTGCCTTTTAATGTTCGAACATTTGGTTTGTTTATTATTCGAATTTTGACATGAACTATACTTTTACCTAGGACTAAATTCTTTTACAATTGTACAGCCGTACGTAATGTATACATCAGGTGCATTTTGAAACAAGTTCACTTAACATATAATACATTTCTTTCACATGATCCAAATGTATCATAATATTGTTTTCAATGAAGTCTTTTCATATGATTATATGGCTTGGAAAATTTAGAAAATTGTAGTCGTCAATGTAGAAATGTAGAAAAACAAACTTGTTCTTGTTCCATTTCATAATTTAAGCGCACAATGCTACTGTAACATAAAAAGAACAAAAAAAAAAGATTTCTTATAAAAAACTTTCCATAATCTCAAAATAACTACGCGTATATTCCCAAAATCTAGGTTTCAGATAAAGAAGTAATTCAAAGCTGAATTGGTTCTGTAGAAACGACACTAAGTAAAGGGCAGAGTTTTGCTCAGTAGGACAACATTGACAATACTTATACTTTGGTTGTAGTTATAAAATGCTTGACCTTCGTTTTTGAAATGCACATAATCATAACACGACTTTTACGACGCAAATTTATGCCATCTTTGCAGAAACACATTAAACCAGTCTTTGTTTGTGATGATAGATGCAAAACGTAAATCTGTTGGGTTTATCACAAAGTCAAATCTTACTGTAAAATGATGAAAAGATGAATGTTATGTGGATCTTATTAAAAATAAATAAAAGATGAAAAATTTTCTGATAAGAACGTCAGATTTGAAGAACGTTTATAATTAGGTTATTTTCAATGTAATGACATCTGGATACCAATTTAATAATACAAAAACTCATCGATGTAGAGAAATTACTATATTCCTCTTCAAACAATATGAAGTGATTATGTATTTTCTAAGTTTGATATGATTAATAGTACAAGAAACTTAAACAAAAGAAACACATTTCAAAGCTATGGGGTGGTATTTTTTCGGAAATTTTTTTCTTTCTTTCTCCCTCATAAGAACTGATTTTCGGTAACTCTGACTTCCTATAGACTTTTCAGTTTTGTTCTCAAATACTGCTCGACACACATGGTAGTGCACCGTGTTGGAACAAAAATGTCACATTCTTTGTATGTTAAAGATCCCTTCTACAGGTGTCGGTAAGAGTAGAACCCGTAGAATAACCACACAGGAGGCTAAATTGCCCGCATCTACTCCCTTTTCAAGTTGCAGCCAAACTCTTCCCCGATTGGCCTTGCATCCCTATTTCATCCATTTCATCATAATGTCATGTTCATTTTATCATTCCTTTCATGTTCAGATCTCCCTGATATAGCCGAAATTAACTAGCTTATTCAATTTGCAAAAACCTCGACCATTGACAAATGGGGACAATGTGAGAAAAAATCGAGCGAACTTTTTACACGAAGTACTCCCCCTTTTGAGATAAATTGAAACAAAAAAGTTTAAAAACTATTGTAACAAAAACATATGAATATTGTTCATTTGTTTATTTATGTTTATTATCTGATATTCTCAAAAATCATATAATCTTAGGGACGATCAACAAAAATATTTACAAGGTATACATGGCCTCTTATTCTTGATTTCACAAAGAAAACAACCGCTGCTTAACAAATAACCTCCCAAGAATTAATTAAAACAAAATTACGGGACGTCCTAGTGCTTCTCTGCACTGAAAGTTACAGGCGTTTAGTTGTAACACTAACGGGCACTAAGTACCATTACTATGATAAAGATCTGTGTCAATAATTAAAAATATTATCAAAAACTGAGAATTAACCACGTGTGGAACTCAACGCTTTTTGTATCATTATTTTGTTTATGGAAATCGGTTTATATGTAAAGGGGGAAATAGTTTATCAAGTATATCAAGATGGTTGAATTGATCAAGACGAAATTCCTAAATGAATAATTAAAGGTTTCTGGTTTCTGAACTCATATCAAAATTTTCATGACTGTATTACTTTGCCTGACGATGAAAATCGGTTGAAATACTATGTATCCAAGCGGTCTTACTTGATGCCAATCTTCTCATATTTTGTATTCTAAGTTCTACTTTCAACTTCTTTGATTTACATGCTGCTGACGAATGGTTACCCCTTGAAATATAACAAGTTATAGCAAGCAGGAACAGCTAACTCTTCCGGAGCACTTGAGTTCACTCTCGTCACGACTTTAGTTCGCTTTGTTGATTTCTATATTCAGTTGTTTTTGTTTTTGTTTTTATGTTGTCTGTTTTTTCGTGCTGTTCTAGTTCGTGTTTGCTGTTTTTTTTTTCGTTGCCTTTTCGAACCATTTCGGATGCCCCATTCGTTTTTCTGCTCCTTGCTCATGCAGAAATAACCCACCTTGCAAGGTACTTTGTATTAATTTTTTCGTGACCTTTGACCTTTGACTTTCAATGTATTTTTTTTATTTATTGTAGGTTTTGAACAGCAACAACACTCTACAAATGTTTCCAGCCTGGATTGCCTATCACTTATAGTGGAGAGCATTAGCCCACAATCAGCCTCCAACATACCCATGAACAATATGCAGCCTTCAGAACATCCTTTATAATCTTATTATCGTGAGATATTACATTGTAAACCGCTACTGGAATATAAAAAAAGTTTGCAAATACTTTGAGAACAACTGCTTTACAAGACATATGTCAATGGCTGTGCTTAAATTTATTACATACAATTAAATTCATTTTGTGACTAAAATGATGTTACATACATATATCTGTAAAAAAAGATATTAACATATTTTTGAATACTTAAAGGACAGGCAGCATTTGGACAAAAAGTGCAATTACTATATTATTATTATGTTATATGTATATGTATACATTTGAGTTGCATTTGTATAATATATTGACATCTAGTCATTGCTGTAAATATACACATTGTATTTTTCATCAACAGTTAGAAATTCACTATATTTTTATATATTGTTCTTTGAATAAAGTTCATCAACATTTTTCTTTTGTTGAATGTTATTTTAAAATCAAAATTTCAGAAATTTGAAATTTATAGGCAAGTCATCCATAGATTCTCGTTTTATGAAAGAAACAAAGATGTAATAATTAATGAGGCATTCAAACGCATGATTATGCAGAAAAGCCAAACAAATCAGTACACATACCATAAAATACAAGACGAATGACAAATGAAACGTGCAACATAACAAAAATAAACATAAACAAAACAACTACATGTTTACATGTAATCTGAAATCAGCAATGTGAACTCAAGTCGAATAAGAATTACAACTATGTTCCAGACAATAAATTTTGCAACGCCTGACGCGTGTTTCTTCTATTTAAGACTCATCAGAGGCACTCTACCCAAAATATCGAAAAGCCAAACACTATATGATTATGACGGGCATGCATTGAACAATGTAAGCAAAAATATCAAACTGGGAAACCAAATAATGACTATGATCAACCTATGTCAGGGCTAAAAAGAACCTAAGGATTTAGATAATTTTGAATTTAAACAAAACGAGAGTGAGCCCTGAAAGGAGTTCCTTCTAAATATTATAACACAACCTTCACTATGAAGGGCTATACATATGATACAGGGGCCGTGTTAACGAAGGTGTCCTAGGGTTAGGACATGTCTAAGGATGGTCTTTGGACATGTCTCAATCCTAAGATGTGTCCTAAACAATGTCTTAGGACTTAAAATGGGATGCAGAAAGGATCATCCTTAAACGCGTCCTAGGATGTAAAACGAAGCCATCTTAGGATAACCACAAATAGGACCATTCTTATGCGAATTTAGAATAAAACATGCCCTTTTTAGGATGCCTTCTATAACACGACTTAGGATTGAGAAATGTCCAAAGACCACACAATTGCACGTGGGCTAACCTTTACAACCACTAAGGGTCCATCCCATTGATTCCTCGCGCTCTTTTCATTGTCTCAGCACTCATTCGCCGTTAGAATCTCAACACCATGGCTCCTAGTCACATCCTGTGGCAAGCAGCAAGCAGGGTTCTGTTAATGGCCTTTTTCACCTGGGAAAAACAACAAATTATAACATATATGCTTATGTATTTGTAAATTTACCGTTACATGTAGCTAATTCACTTGGAGATTGTTGTCTATAGAGTGCATGTTTGTGTAGATACAAACGATTTTTGCATTCTCTGGAGAATATACGTACAATGTTGCAAAGGTATTCGAAACGACCATATCCCGAAACTACGTCTTAAATGGTACAAATGGTAGAAAACTAAAACGGGAAATGTTTTACACGTTTTATTCTTTTCCTTATAAATAAAAAAACATGTACTAGTATATCACAAATTAGAAACAGTAGAAAATAAATGTGGCACTATTTTTCCATTTTTTTAGAATGTTGAAACTCAGAAAAGATGCTCAGTATTTCCTTAAGAACTGTTTTAAACACATCGTCTAACAGTCAACAATGCGAGCCATTTTAAGCATACATATTTTTGGTAATTCTTTAAAACTGTGCTTGACTTGCATTCAAATGTTTCTTGTGGGGAACGAAAAAATATATTTCAAGGATAAAACCTGTTTTATTTGAGATGCATAAATATATGTAAATGTTTCCTGGCCAAAACAAAGCGTTCACTATGAGTAAAAAACTTTATAAACGAATGTTCCGTACCTCTTTCGTAAGGGACAAGTCATTTCAAGGGAGAAGTGATTTCCGTGCAAGATTTTTCAAAGTCATCGCAACAAGATTTCATCATTATCATTATTGAGTATAGCTGAAATCCTTCTTCAGAATTTTTTTTTTCTAAACCTCTGCTGCCAAAAAAACATGTTTATTTCCATCTGAAATTAGATTCCAAATTCCCTTTTTTAGAATTAATATCAAGGCCTCCTCATTAAAGTAAAACAGTTTGTCAATTTAGAACATTCTTTTGAAAAAAGACATTTGAAAGTGGACAACTTTAATTCGCATACTGATTGTTCAATAACTAATCCAACTGTCATGACTGACAGAAAACATGTTACTGCTGTTCATACAGTTTGTAGACGTGTAGAAGATTTCTACCATGCATAGTTGAATTGTAAGCCTTCACAAATTGACCACTATTATTGTAGATGCTTCGGGATACAAATAATAATTATCATTTAAACCTACATGAAAATTGGCATTAAAAAGTAAAAATAAATCATTTTTCTCTCAAACGCACGTGTATCTTTTCAGGTAGTTTTTAATCTCAAAAGAATTTAGTCAAATCATCAAACTGACAATCACTAAATATAAAATTTATTACTTTTTTATTATTCCACAAACACAAAATCTTCTTAATTTGATAAAAAGACTGAAGCCATCTGGATTTTCAGTAACTGATGATGTTTTGAAGCATTTTTTTACCAGATCTTGAAGACAGACGTTTGTTACTCCTTATTTTCAACCAAATTCTAATAAGAGGAAATTGTTGATAAAAAAGAAAATAAGCTATCTACAAATACTTTTCTTTTATATCTAAATAACAATCCAAAATAAACACTTTGACACCACCATGTTGATTTAAGCAACCCGATAGTTCCATAGAAATCTGTGATGAGTTTTCAATAAGCAGTTAACAGCTATAGGCGTTGCAAAATTAACTAGAAAAATAAATAATGGTTGAAAAAGGGAGGTGTTAATTAAAAGATAAAGTATTCAAAATTCAGTAGTGGTTTACAGATGTGTGTGAATGCGACAATTAAGCGATATATTATACAAAGATGAGAAACAAAAATCAGAAAAAAATATTTCAGACAATATGATTTTAAGGTCAAACACTATGGGCATTGATCATGATGTTCAACAATAAATGTGCAACCGTCGAATGCCCAGACTGAGTGCCTGTCAAAGACCAGTGATAAACACTAGATGAACATTTCATTACTTGAACGGACAAAAGCTACTTGACAACTACTAGATTTACCGGACTTTCAAAGTATCCAGTGTTTTAAAATTGATTACATTGTTGTTTGTTTTGAATCCAGTCGATAATATTTCAGTCATAATCAGGACACAAACAAATTGAAACAACAAATTGTATTGTGCAGACCCATCCAAAATAAAGCAGTCATAACACAGACCCATGTATGGCATGCAACCCGGGCCAATGTCCTACCATAAGCTAGAAAGAAAATGAACAAAATCACAAAACAGGCCAATGTACCCTCAACGCACCAAAGACCAATGCACCTGAAAAGTGACTTAACCGTCGGCAAATATTTCTCACAGACTGGTACCCTTGCCTATGGTAACTGACACTGAAGAACCTTTACATTAAATCGTCACACAAGAGAAGGAACACTTACATAAGCGGGATATGGTCCACAGCGGGATCTTTTACGCGAATGAAGCGTATAAGCGTGGCATCCTCGACACACGTTGGCCCACTTTTGTTTGCGGTCAGGTTTTCGGCCTTATAGCTTGGCAACCCTAGCATCCAATATGACAAGGATACCCAATTCAACCACCTGGAGCACACATCCCAGTCGCTTTGTGGGCTAAGCGGCTTGACCCGATAGCAGGTTTCTGCGAACTCTTAAGTGGACTTCTACCGACAAGCTTAGCGCTGCTGTGGGCTTTTTTGCCATCCCGAGCCAGCACGGTTGCAAGTTTTGATGACATTCAGTACAAATTCAGTATACAAGTAAAATCAAGAGTTACTACACTGGACACTACTTCATCGGTCTTGAAGAAAAAACTACTGTAATTGAACTTGTACTCTTAATACTACTGAGCAATTAGCAAGTCCAGCGTAAACAAAACGTATTGTTAAGTAAATTATTCCCATTCAAGATGGTTTTGCCTTTACTACTGAAAGTAATTCCAGAGTTAAAAAAAAATTGACCTACACTGTAAAAAATGTGTTTAGGGCCGAAACATTTTTCTAAACACTTTAAATGTAACAAATTGGTGTCATGTTTAGGGTCTAAACATGTGTTTTGGCAAAACATGTTTAGGATTGTGTTTAGATTAATGAAAATAGTGTAGGAAAATTTCTAAGATTTATATTATTAAAAAGTGAAACATGTTTAAAACCTAAACATGTTTAGATTTTACATGCTTAATTTGAAAAGTGTTAAGATTTTAAACACAATCCTAAACGTGTTTAGAGCTAAACATGTTTTAAAAGTGTTTAGTTTCTAAACACAATTTTTACAGTGTAGCTCTTAAACTGTTCACATAATAATGTTGCATGCGTACGACTGTAGAAGCTAGAAATCTTATTTTCATTCAGCGATATATGCATGTAAAGCTAGAGAAAATAAAGGAGACCCAATGGGACATTTAAATATTGGAAGACCGAAAAGAAAAAGACATATCAGCCGAACACCTGATATAATCGCAAAAAAAGAAACAGACAACATAAAAATTATTTACATAAACAACCAAACAGCATTCAGCTGTGTGAGCTAAAGTTGTGTGCTCAAGGGGGTTAAGAAGGCTTTGTTTTCGTACTTTGAAAGCAGCATTCAAGAGGTTGAGGTTTTCGTAGTAACCTGGACATATAAGTTACTATTCCACATACAGTTGTGGTACATGTAAGTTGTAACATCTCTTTCATACTGTCAGAAGAAATGTGTTTAAAAATTACAAAAGTTTTGAGTAAATATATCATAACGTTACAAAAAATGAAAGTTGAACACACCGTCATGCATGACTATTAAATGGACTAAATAGTTTCTAAACTGCATATGCAAAGAGCACAGTGTCAAAATTACAAATACCAAAACGCGGGTATAAACGGTTAATTTGGATATGCTATATATCGATATTTCAAGGAGTAACCTCTCATCAGTAGCATTTAAACCAAAACATTGGAAGGTCAAATTCCAAAACAGTTGAAAACGAAAAGTACTCAAAACCAAAACGTTCGAACAAGGAAGCCAAATCCAGCACCGAGGATATCGACCATGTGCATTACAAGGAAAGAAACCTGGTGTTTTCATAAATTTTGAATTTAACAATCGGAAATTTCAGCGACAATATATTAGAAATTTTATGGTAATTCGTGTCAGACAGTCTGACTACCAGGCTTGTGATTACCCTCGGGGACCTCTGGTCCACCAGCAGCGTAAGGAACAGAGTTTCAGGGCATAGAACAGTTTGTGACAGTTACTGTACATGTACTGACTCACAAAATTATAGAACTGTTAGCCGTATGCTGATGGTTGAGTTGATGACATAGACCTCATGCAAATGCACTCGCGACCAATGGCATAAACCTCAAATGTATATGTCACCCCATTTCAAAGACCTTACATGTGTATTCTACCAATGGCATAGACCTTAAAGGTGTAAATCGACTAATGACAAAGACATCAAATGAAGATATCGACCAATGGTGTAGACCTTAACTGGTATCTAAGGCTTACATTTGTCAGTTGTAATATGTGTGCGCAGTTTTGTGAGACACGCCTTTTTTGCATGTTAAGTTTTTTTCAAGTACTAGTAATCAATACGAAATGAATAATTTATTATTGCAGCTCTCCTTTTTATGTTACGAAATAAAAGGCTAAAAGGACCAAAATCAAAACTTTCTTTTGTGATTGAATCCAGTTTTACTTTGTTATTGTCTTGATAATGGCACTCTATAGTCTATTTGAAATCATCGAAAAAGGACTACACATCAGATATACAAAGATCAACGGCGATATAAAAATTCTTATCTGATCGAAAATCAGCACAGAGTAGTCTTAAAACAATCACTTATCTGAATAAATAGATATAAAAGGCCTGAAGAGGTAAAAACGGAATCGTCCTCAATTTTGTCTACAGGAACTGAGTAAATACAAGGCCTCAATTTTGTCTACAGAAATTAAGCTGACCAAGGACTTTCTTAAGCAGAACAAAATTAGTGACTTCATGATCTGGGTGCTTTGAAGCTTTCCTGAGCAAATCAGTAGCTGAAGTCAGCTGATGTAAGCTTCTTGTTCAAACGAAGCAAACATGTCTTATCAGAGTTGTACATTGAAACTGGACTGGGTTTGCTTTTAAAGTGAAGCTTAGACCAAACTTAAAGCGTGCAGATTAGAAAAGTTTCTGTTTTCACTTCCTGCTTGGATTTTCTATTTCAAATTGCATTTAAGTAATGATTTTGTCCCATATTCTCATGCATGATACAGGGATAATTATCATTTACGAAGCTGAACTTAATGTGAAGCTGTTTGTCTGTACCCATTTAAAAATACCTTTAGTATATTTGATAATTAGAAGAATATAAGGCACGCGATTTTAATGTTTTGAAATTTAGAATTTAATTAAAATACACATATGTTCAAATGGTTAAAAATGTTATATAAATAAAACTTATCAAAAATTGCAATTTAAAAGACAAATTACCTAATTTTCTCAAGAACCTTGTTACACTTGCACGTGTAACATTTATATTATTTTCTGTAAAGGTTTATTTATTAGAATTTTTAGTTTTAAGTTTTGACGTTAAAATGAAGAATAATATTGATTTATTATATTTTCAAACAACCATCAAACGAATGTTTGCCCTTTTAAACTTGTTTATTCTCTGACGATCTTGATAAAGCCCTAAGATGAAAAATTGTAAAATTGTTTCAGTTACTTCCACCATTGCAGCTGCAAGACTTCATTCCCTAATTATATAGCATCTTTGAAAATTTCAAAGTCATAACGTTCTGGACGAAAATATATATTTTCGGTTATATGTCTAGAGCGCACGTGCTAACTGAAGGCACTGCTTCAAACGACAAAATGTCGAGATAAAAATTTGATTTTTATCAAATTCATAACACAGAGTTACTAATGAAACATGCTGAGAATTATATAGGTTTTTAAAACGTCTTTATACATACTTTAGTAAATAGATGGTTAGTATAAAAAGAACAATTAATGACATCTTCCAAAGAAAATTACGGTTTTTCATCCACCAGGTCACTTTACCCAAGATGCAACGATAACAGGAAGTCACGCAGACAAGATTGAGTGTTGACAAGAATCTAAAGATACCCGATGGAGAATAATGATAACATTTCATTGCATTTATAATGCAGAACGAATACTTAAATCAAAGCGTATGCAGATTCATCAACAGAATTAGTTTTCTTTTATTTGTGCACCGATTTTTACAACTTTTGATGGAAAACATGATATGAAAAGACCTGCTTCATTTAAGAGTTTCAGAAATTGAATACTTTATAAAGTGGTCGTCATTTGTACTGCATTACATTTGTAATTGTTTAAAAAAAGAACTTTTGCGACATTGAACATCGATTTCCACATGTATGACGTGTAATTATTTTTTAAAGTTCTTTTTAACAAGGAACTGGTAACTTAAATTTTAAAGCTACCTTTTTATTATTTCAATGTAGCTGACAAAAAAGTTTTATCAGTTTGCATTTACTCCTTTAAATTTGTTCTTCGCTTTAAATACATTTTTGTTTCTTTCCAATTTGAGCGTTAAATCGGGGTATTGTCAGCTATGGTTCTTCTATGATTCTTTCAATTTCATGAGGTTTTTTTAAACATTAAAAATAGTATTAAATGTCACCATCTTACCATTTGCCCACCTGATATAATTATTTTGTTTCCATCACGTGCCTACCAGCTTGGAAAACGACTTATCAAATATCGTCTTTATCGGTGATATGTTTTAACACGTAAATTTATCAAAAAGGTAGAGCATTGATAACCCTTGAAATATAAGGACTGTTCCGCCACGTGCCAAGCACGACAAGGCGTTAGTAAAATTTGTAGATTCCAATTTGTTTTAGAGTGTAAGCACGCGTGTATTGTCTGAAACAACAAGTTTTGATATGATAAGTGAAAGGGAAGACGACCACAAATCAATGAAAGGTCAAATTTAAGAAATGCTCTATCAGCTTAAAAAATCTACTGATTTTAAACTTTGGTAGCTTTGCACTGTTGTCTTCCAAGATGATATTTTAATTAGAAAACAAAACAGGAAGGTGTTTCAATTTTTTCTATGCATACACGTCGCTACAAAGAGTAAAGTTTTATAATGTATATATATTTTTTTACATTAACGAGCACATTTTGTCCAGAAGTTAAATTTTGTTTTTTCCATTATTTTTAGCGTACATTCAAGTGTTAACAAATTGATTCCAATGTCATCCAAGTTGTACATTTTTTTGTACATGTAATGTCTATCCTATAGACTTATCAGTTACATATCAATCCTTTGGGCCAATGGGGGTGATGAAGGGTTATTCGTGCAATTTGAGTATTCAACGTTCTTATTTTCCGTGTTTTCGTGATTTTGATTTTGATTTTTCGTGTTTTCATGTTGACATGGTTGAACATGCTCATTATTTGTCGGTGCTTTAGCCCGTGTTTCGTGTTAGATAACCCATTTCTCGTGCGTGATCGTCTTTTTTTTTGCTTTAAAAATCTGGAACGTGTTGAAATCAGTTTATATTCCCAAAAACCAAAGAATGTAATTGAATTCACAATAATTATTATTCAAATCCATTTTGCCGTGTTTCGGGATTTGTGGTTTCTATATCTCGTGCTTCGTTTTCGGCCGTTTTTTTAGCACATGTATCATGTTTGGATCCCCCTTCACCCTCCTCTCCTTTGTCATATAGTACTTCTCTTTCGTGACTTTTGGGTCTATTTGATATATGCTAAAGGCTGATTCTAGTCCATTTGTATGCGAGTCGGTACATTGTAATTTTTTCAATTTGTATGCCTCAAATACGGCTATGATATTTTTTGTTTACAAATCACAAATCATGATAAGACAAGAAAACTCGCGAAGAATGCTTCGATGCTTAAAGCTAAAAGCTGACACAACACAATTTTCCCATCCACCTAAGAATGTACTCAAACCTGTTGGAAATTTAAAGATATCTAGAAAAAGTGTGGGCTGCATCTCACAGAAACGGCGCCCCTGCTTCACAACCATGCATCAGCTAGCTCAGGACATATTGCATGAGTGGATAAGTAAAAAACAAGAGATTAGAAGTCATAAGGAATTTTAAAGACGAAAGGACACACCACTTTCCAACAGGATATAACTACATTGGTCTTGGTTAGTATACAAAGACGTGAAAGTGTATATTTCTATCAGTTGTAAGAAAACAGATCATTTTATAATGGAAAAATGTAATACATTTAGAAGTGTTAACAAATTGACAAAGCTTTTAATCAAAATCGCTACCGGAAAATTGCTCTTCAAGTCAAATTAGCACAGCTTCTTTTATTTTTGGCTAATTAAGAAATGCCTCTTTTCCGTTGACAATTTATCAAAGAAATGAAAAAGCAATCAACAAGCTATAACACGGCACTACTACCAGTACAATAATTGAAACCTTTCTCCCATGACGCAATTATTTCTTAATGGAGCTTAATTTAGTGGAACCGATGGGCGGTCCCGTGGTGCACATGGCTCTTCTTTGCTTAACAGACGGGCCCTGCAATGAGTATTATTATCCAATTGAATAGAAGACAAGTTTGAAAGTTAACCAAATAAATTATTAAAAACTTTTGTAAGCGAAAAAAACAAAACAAACACAAACAATAAATCTAGTTGTACACAAAGAATGGAAGAAAGCCCAAAAGAAAATTCTATCTTTCAGGACACTAATGTTTAAAATAGCATAAAAATGACACAGTTGTGCGCATTAAAGTTTTATTTAACGAAGATTATCAACCAAGCACTTTACAGTAATTAAAATGTAATGTCAACAAAAAAGCAAATTTTGTCAAGTGGGATGCGGTTCCGGTTCTCATATAGAAGTGTGCCAAGCCTGTGGTGAAAGGAAGACATATCAACAAATATGATTAATTTCAAGTGTCTTCGATTTTTATTTTGACGAAAACACAACCGACAAAATCTAAATCTTTGACTTTATTCTTTATTCATTTGTATTGGTGTTTCTTTTTTATTTTGTAGAATTGAACCCTGCTTATTATTAATAATACAAAAAAAAAGAAAATAAACGATAAATATTTCGTACAATTTTGTGTCATTTTAATTTACACATAAGACATGTATGAAAGCTCAGTAGATCACGAGTTTAGGTTAGTGTAACCTCATTATAATCCATTCTTAAGCAATTATTTGACCAAATTACATGTATCGATGTTAAACAAAGCTTCTCTCTGTTTAAAAAAGTCAATTCGTGATGTTCATAAACACGATTACAAGAATGGCACAAGTGTAATATGATTGTCATTTTTTCTTGGCCAAAGGCTAAAGAAAAGTGCATTAGAACTAAAAACACTGAAATATAAGATATTGTCTGGGAAAAAAATGAAAACAAACAAAGACGTGATTAAGAGTTTATTTTTGTTAAATTGTTGTATATATATGGACAGAGCGTGAGTTGGTGTTTTATGTACTACAGCACCTCATAAAAGACTTTATATGTGTAATATAGGCGCAGAATAATTAAATGTACATGTATATGAAATGATCATGATAATATTTTGGGATGGAGAACCAAACATAGCAACAAGAAATTTGAATGCCACTGGTACTAAGGTAAATTAAAGTGGCTTTAATAATGACCTAAAATGCGATTTCGTACATTCGTTCATTTTTATGAATTTGACAAAATTGAGTGCATAAAGTTTATTACAACGACAGCATCATAGTGACACTTTAACGTAATATTAATTTATGACACCTAGAAAGCACTCAAAAGCTTGAAAGTTTTGTCAAGTGGGATGTGGTTCCGGTTCTCACAGAAGTGTGGCAAGCCTGTGGTGAGAAAAAAAAGAAATTGCAACATACATTTTGCATTTAAGTGTCGGCAGATCAAGGCACGCGTGGAGTGCGAGCAAACGACATAATGAACTCCGAATGGACAAATGGACCCAAGTTGTCGCTTTCATTTTCATGAATAAAGAAAGAAAAAAAAAACCAAAATTTATATCTTTGTCTTTATCTTTTGTTGATTCTATTTGTATGTTTTTTTCTTTATTTTTCTAAAATTTAAGCGCGCGCGTGTGTTTGTGTTGGTGTTTAACGCCCTTTTCAACGTACCTGGGCCATATAGGGCGGTCAGTTTAATTTTAATGGTTGAGGAAACCGGGGTACCCAGAGGAAACCACCAACCTTGGGCAGGTAACTCACTACAATGTAAGCTTGATTAATGTTACAAATAAGATTAAAAAAAAAATAATAAAAATACTGTATGAAGAATTCAGTGAATATTTCAAACATTTGCTTTCCAATGTTCATCATTTTAATATACTCATAGGGCATGAAGGTAAATTAAGCAGATCACGAATTTAGGTTCGTATAAACTTAACGTATTCTCTTTTACACTTATTTGACAAAACTATATTGTATTAACACAGTTTCCTGTCGTTTAAAAAAAAGTAAATTCGTGATGGTTGAGTAAGATGATCGGATACATCCGTTTATCACTTTTATCTAGGCCATAGACCAAAAAAAGGTGTATGATAACAAAACTAGCTGAAATATAACAAAGTCTTTTTTGATACATGGGAAGATTTAGAATAAAATATAAACATGATTAAAGAGGTGTCATTCATAATTGTATATGGACAGCGCGTGAATTAGTGTTTAACTCCCAGAGCAACTCTATACAATATAGGTCAAATGCATATGAAGGGTCTAAAAGAATAGAAAATAATGAGATGTGGAATAAGTGTACGCGACACAGACCACAATCAAGAGGCAATTCAGAAAAAAAAAAATCACAATGGACAACCGGCAGCAGCCTTCAACGAGGCCAGTAGGCGCTGCTCGCGGTTCTGCAGTTGGCCCATGGTTAAGATAAAAGGCATATCCTGAAAAAGTCACAGATAGACCCCCTTCTTAAACAAGGAACAGAAACAAAAAAGACGAGTAAAAACAAAAGCTTTGTCAAAGATTCCTGGCTTAGGACAAGCACATACATGTATGATATGTGGCGGGGTTAAAGTAGTTTTTTGGACCCAACCTTCCCCCTATATCAATATTCCTAAACAAATCACAAAAACTAATAAAAACTAATAAAAGAAACTACATGTAACAAAACATCTGTTATACGGGTTATGTAAGTGCGATGAACGTGAAAAAAAAATAAGCATGGAATGATGATGAAAAATATGGGGATGGAGTAGTAAACCAAATAACAAGAAATTTGAAGAATACTGGAAAAAAGGTAAAAGTTGTTAGTTCTCTCGGCTAAAATTTGTAATACAAACAATCTAAAGATAAAAGTATATTGATATATTGCTACAAATGCGATTTCGTTCTTCGAACATGTAATTGTATTTTCCATTGACTCTCTGGGAAAAAGAAGTTCTATGAGGTTGATAGCTACAGCCAATTAAATGTTTATTTGCAATTTAATGATAATTATCATTTTGTTGAATTATTAATTATAATTAATTTTTAACAGATTTAAAAAAAAAAAAAAAAGAAAATCAAAACAAAACAAGACATAATGTATGTCCAACAAGCGTTTTACATTTTGGATTTGTCATCCATTATGTATTGAATTATTGAAATCATGTTAAAATCCTATTCAAACAAACAGTAAATGTTTTTGTTGTAATTCATGTAGCATGTTTAAAAGGCACGTTTTTTCATAAATTTATTACTAATTATGAAACAAATAATATCTACTCTGTATGTTTACTTCTCATACAACCTCTTTCGATTAACTATTAAAGATGAGCAGCTTTTTAACTTTCTAGAAGCTCTGTTAGCACTTGTATCTAAATATTTCCATTTTTTATGACTACATTATTGAACACCTTTATCTATGCGCAATAATTATTTACATGGGAACTCTATATCTAAGAGAATCCCACGTGAAACAGCTCAAAATATTACAATTATAAGTAAGCTTTGATGAAGTCCAGCTAAGTACTTTTTAATATTCTTAGCTTAATTATATTTGCCGCTCATAAGGCTTTGGTAGTCTATCTGTTTAAAGGGAATGCCATGCTATAAAATTAACGGTTTGATAACAACATCCAATAAGTCTGATAATAATATTTTTATTAAACTGTCAACCACTTGAGGAGCATAAAGAGAATCAGAAAAATAATGAATTCTACAGAACATCAGTATATTGAATGTTTTTTCCAGATTTGGCATTATATGGTCTTTGGTATATAATTTTCATAAAACGTTCATGCTAAACGCATCAAAAATAATGATTTTGAGAAACTAATTCTCAAATTCAAATAACCTTTTTAAACAAGAACAGATCCCAGGTCCCCCGCCCGTTGAACGTTATATTGTTGAAGGGGCATACTGACATGAAAATCACTTACACCTTAGGGGACCCCTATAGGAGTCTGCATACAAAATTTCAGAACCCTAGGATTAGTAGTTACTGAGAAAAGTGTTATGAAAAATTTACCATTGAGCCTATGGGAGAAAAAATGACTAAGTCGTTAAACAGGAAGTAGATGTCAGACTGACCTGAAAATCACTTACACCTTAGGGGACCCCTATAGGAGTCTGCATACAAAATTTCAGAACCCTAGGATTAGTAGTTACTGAGAAAAGTGTTACGAAAAATTTACCATTGAGCCTATGGGAGAAAAATGACTAAGTCGTTAAACAGGAAGTAGATGTCAACTGACCTGAAAATCACTAACACATTGGGGGACCCCTATAGGAGTCTGCATACAAAATTTCAGAACCCTAGGATTAGTAGTTACTGAGAAAAGTGTTACGAAAAATTTACCATTGAGCCTATGGGAGAAAAAATGACTAAGTCGTTAAACAGGAAGTAGATGTCAGACTGACCTGAAAATCACTTACACCTTAGGGGACCCCTATAGGAGTCTGCATACAAAATTTCAGAACCCTAGGATTAGTAGTTACTGAGAAAAGTGTTACGAAAAATTTACCATTGAGCCTATGGGAGAAAAAATGACTAAGTCGTTAAACAGGAAGTAGATGTCAGACTGACCTGTTAATCACTTACACCTTAGGGGACCCCTATAGGAGTCTGCATACAAAATTTCAGAACCCTAGGATTAGTAGTTACTGAGAAAAGTGTTACGAAAAATTTACCATTGAGCCTATGGGAGAAAAAATGACTAAGTCGTTAAACAGGAAGTAGATGTCAGACTGACCTGAAAATCACTTACACCTTAGTGGACCCCTATAGGAGTCTGCATACAAAATTTCAGAACCCTAGGATTAGTAGTTACTGAGAAAAGTGTTACGAAAAAAAGTGTGACGGACGCACGGACGGACGCACGGACGGTCGGACGCACGGACGGACGGACGGACACCGGCATTTCCAAGTCCCCGCTCCGCGTTGCGGCGGGGGACAATTAGCGTTTAAACTTTTATAAGCTTTTTAAGAAAATTATTACGAAAACTAGTATGTTTAATTCATTAATTATTTTAATTATAACATTTTTAATATACATTTTATATATATTAAAATATCAATTTCATCAATTCTCATATTGTAAAAAGAGCGAAAAAAAAACACAAAGAAGGGTAAACAAAATAGCATATATGTACATGTACTAGATATTATTTACATACAGTTATGTTAGTTTTTTAGTTTAATGTGTTCCCTGGCTTTGTGAATTTGAAGTAAATATCCACATACGGCAAGGATTTTATTACTTTACTCCCTAGCAGCACGATTTTCAGTCATGCAATGAAACACGGTAAAGAACACGAAAGGGGTAATAAAATGAACATGAAATGATGATGAAGTGGAAAGAGTTGAACATGAAATGATTATGAAGCAGAGAAGATACAATTTACACGGAGATGAACATGGAAGGGTTGATAAAATGAACATGAAATGACGACGAAGTAGAGATACAATTTACACGGAGATGGTAAAATGAACAATAAATGATAATGAAGTTGAGGTAACGGAGGTAGATCAACATAAAAGGGGTGATAAAATGAACATGAAATAATGATGAAATGAAAAAAATGGAAAAAAAAATATATGTACAATGCTTGAAGGTGATGAAAATGATGTAATGATGATGAAGTTGAGATACAATGTAACACCGCGAGTTGAACATAAAGGGGATGATAAAATGAACACGTAATGATGATGGAGTTGAGATACAATGTAACACCGAGTTGAACATAAAAGGGGTGATAAAATGAACACGACGTAATGATGAAGTTGAGATACAATGTAACACCGAGTTGAACATGAGAGGTGTGATACAATGAACACGTAATGATAATGAAGTGGAGATAAAGTTTTACACGGAGATGAGCATGAAATAGGTGGTAAATTGATCATGAAATGATGATGAATGAAGATACAATGTTGCACGGAGATGAACATAAAATGACGACGAAATCACTCATCCAATGAAAAAATAGAGTGCAAGTCGAAAATATTATTCATTCAAGGAAAAATCGATTTCCAGATTGACCTTGAACGATTTATGGGCTTATTTATTCTGATCAGGTGTTGCTATTCTGTAAGTCCCAAAAGGATGGCGCTAAGCATATACTAGATGCCACATTTCTTAGAAAATAAAAACAGTTAAGACATTAAAGAACCCCCAAAAAAAACGCCGCCACAGGACAGGGCTCATGGATATGCTCTCTGCTAGATTACCAGTTTTTTTTCGAGTGAAGCAATGTGCTAAAGTTTGTAGTGTTTTTTATATGGATTTTATGCAAAAAAAACTATAATTATTTCAGGTTTAGGGGGCGCGTCCTATCCACGCCCCCTCTTAATCTGCACCTGAAAACATATTACGTGGATTTTATGCAAAAAATTAATAATTTTTGCCAGGTTTAGGGGAGCGTGCACGCTCTCTGTATCCCTCTAAATCTGTGTCTGAATAAATATAACATGTAAGAGTACTGCCGTAGTTTCTTTGCTTAAGCAATCCATTATCATTGATCAACTTTACATATAGCACCATAAATATTTTCCTTTTAAGTGTATCTTAAGATGTAAAAGTACAGTTCTTGTAAGCTATTAGTAAGACTATTATATATTTAAGGAGCTCATCAGTATAAAAGAAAGAACGATTTATTCATTTGTTTTAATTGTGGTGTGTTAATTGTCTGCAAATCAGCTTTGTTTCGTTTCATTTAAGAAGGAATTTCATTGCCAAGAAAAACAGTTTATAAAAAACACAAAGATTAATTAATCATAATGTCTCGCTTGACTTTATTGTCATTTTACAAAAGGGTATCTTAATTAACTTGTAGTAATGAAAATCTGTATGGAAAAGTTGGCGTAAATTAGTTTGTTTAAAATGTCATGTAATGGAACTGAAGCGTGGTTCCCACTTCTGCAAAAGAACAACATGCCAATATCTACCGATGGCGGCAGACAAAAACGTAACAACTCATAAAAACGTTGGCAAAAATTAATTGACAAGCCGGATAAAGTATACATATCTTTATTATGGTTCATCAACATTCTATATGTGAATTTCATTCGTTTGCCTCGCAGATATTAGATTGAAATGATAAAAACAGATTATTATTTTGTTTTTACTGGCTATCCTAAAACCTGACAGAACTGACACGTCTTTTAAGGTTTAAATTAGTAAAACATTAGAGGTGAAGTAGTCATCTACTTGTATAAATATTTAGGGATGAGATCTGATTAAAAATAATGCCGCTACCAGGAACAGAAAGGAAAACCTCGGTTACAAACTTCATCTTTCCAAGCAATCGCCATTTTGTGTTCTCCTGTCCAATAGAAAAACATAGAAGGACGATCCAGTTACTGAAATATATTTTGAAAAAATGGGTCAAAAACAGAAATAAACGGATTTTGTTAAACAGGAAGTAGACGAGCGACAGACCAAAAATCGAATCCGACATTGTGGGACCCCACCTTGAAGCTGTATACCAAATATCAATTGGCTGTGATTAGTATAATTGCTGAGAAAACTGTCACGAAAATTTTCTACTTTTGACCATTAATGTCAAAAATTAACGAAGTCGGTAAACAGGAAGTAGATGAGCGACAGACCTAAAATAAAATCCCACGTTATGGGACCCCACCTTGATGCTGTATACCAAATATCAAGTGGCTGTGATAAGTAGTTGCTGAGAAAACTGTTACAACATTTTCTTCTTTTGACCATTAATGTCAAAAATTAGCTTAGTCGATAAACAGGAAGTAGATGAGAGACAGACCTGAAATCGAACCCACGTTATGGGACCCCACCCTGATGCTGTATATCAAATATCAAGTGGCTGTGATAAGTAAATGCTGAGAAAACTGTTACGAAAAATTTCTTTACCGCCCGCCGCCTGCCCTACATTCACCATTTTATAACCCGGATTTTTCGCTCCGAGAAATCTGGCCAAATATACATTCTTGGGAAAAATGTTGCGTTCCTCGCACGTTAAAGAATCATGATGATAGTCTCGATAACATAAGGTCCCGTAGCAACCCAATGTAGGAGGCTTAATTGCCTGTTTTACCCTCCCCTTTGTTCCATTGGCAGTTGGAACCCCTGATTGGCCATGTGTCCCCATTTTGTCCACTTCACCATCATTTCATGTCATTTTATCACCCCTTTGCCGCCAAATTCGTGCTGCATTAACTTATATCTAACTTCATGTAACTAACCCCTTCATGAAAAATGACCTGGTTATCCCATTCAACGACTTAATGCTCTATGTACAAAGCAGTCTGATTTGAAATGAGGATGATAGCAGCGTAGCTTCATGTATATAGTGAACTCTTACCCACAAGCTCACATTGGAGCACAGCTATTGGCATATTCTTCACACGGAACCAATTTTTTATATTTTTCTATAACAAAATGCACGACGATACATGTAGTCATATTGGTTATAAATGGCGACCAGCTACTGCCCCTCAGCTTTATAGGTACCTGCTACAAATATTTACGAAGCTCAAATCTTAAATTAACACATTATACCAAGATTGGTTAATTAAATAAACTTGCGGCAGATAAATAACTTTCATTGTCGTTATAGACGATTAGCAAATACGCTAAACTCATTAGCTTCCGTGAAACAAATGCCGAGTTATGAGATATGATAATTACCTTGAAATGTTTGCATTCAAACTCAATCAAGAAGGAACAAATGCCATTATATAGCCACAAGATAATAATTTTTATCATAGATAGATGATGAAGAATGCACATTATTAATGACAAATTACTGCATGCTTAATTCGAGATTTTTTTTGTCGCATCAAGGTCTTACTATTTTTCTTCATTTCCAACCTATATAGGTTGAACATATAAAACTCTATCAGAAAAACAACTTACTGCACTTGATTTTTTTGTACAATGCTCATTTTAGTTTTCAGAGATTAAATTATATCAAGTTTTTACCTGCTCTTCAGAATATCAAAGCCACGTACTCGGACCACTATGGTGAATGAAGTGGATATAGATTGCCATGGAGTCTTATATAGGTTATAAAAGGGTGATGAATCTGAAAAGGGGGGAAAAATAAACATGAAATTATGATGATGGAAGGGGAATTTTGAAAACACGGTAAAAGGGGTGAGATGGGTTTGAGCGTAAAAGTTAGGTCTGTGTGGTACATTATTTTGCAGTTCACAAAAGGATCAGATTGGTCTATAAGCTCTTCGTACCATGAATTTACAACTCCTGCGTGTACAATGAGTTACACGGGGTACACACTTTTGTTGCTCTGTGGTCTAGCACCCGGGGTACAAACTTTTGTCGCTCTGTGGTCTAGCACCATTTGTCTATTTCTCCTTTGTCTGTGCAAAAAAGGGTAGCTGAAAACTGTGTATCCTTACATTTGATACATTATTAATTAAAGCTGTGAATACAGTACATTATTTTGAAATTAAATTAAATATATTTAGTGACGCTAACCAAAAGCCGAGAGGTGTCACAGAAAAAAACCAAAAAAAATTTTTTTTGGAATCGAGATCACGAGAAAACAATACTGTTATATCGAGATCTCCAAAAAACAATAAATCGTTATCTCAATTATTATTTTCTGTTTTATCGAGATCTCATTTTATTATATCGAGATCACGAGAAAACAAAACTGTTATATCGAGATCTCCAAAAAATAAAATAAATCGTTATCTCAATTAATTTTTTTCTGTTTTATCGAGATCTCATTTTATTATTTCGAGATCTCGATTTACTATTTCGCGATCTCGATTTATTATATCGAGATCACGAGAAAACACTACTGTTATATCGAGATCTCCAAAAAAAAATCGTTATCTCAATTATTTTTTTTTCTGTTTTATCGAGATCTCATTTTATTATTTCGGATCTCGATTTTTCATAGGTAAATCTCATCATGCTGATCAATTCAACAAGAGGTTCCAGGAGCCTGGATATCTCACCTGGTCTAAAAGAGATAAGCAGTCATGTGAAAGCATTGATCATATGGACAATTTAGAAGATCTCAAAGAGTTGAACATTTAAGCAAGCAAGAGTTTACTCTATCTACAATAGTTTTCATTCTATGGGCCAAAAACATAAAAAAACACTACATTAGGGAACATAACCCCTATAAGGGGTCATCTGACAACCTTAACTCTATGGAAAGTTTTGTAGAGCTCAATGAGCCAAACATTTGAGCAAGCAATAGTTTTTCTCTATTTGCAAAAGTTTTCATCCTATGGGGCAAAAACACAAAAGAACGCTTTTTAGGGACCATAACCCATATAAGGGGTCAACTGACAACATTGGTCATATGACCACTTTTGTAAAGATCAATGAGCTGAACATTTAAGCAAGCAACAGCTTTTCTCTATCTTCAGTAGGCAAACACGCTATTCTAAGGGCTGTAACCCCTATGAGGGGGTCATATTGAACCTATGGGGACTTTTGCATAGCTCAATGAGCTGAACATTTAAGCAAGCAGCAACTTTTCTCTATCTGCAATAGTTTTCATTCTATAGAAACACTATTTTAAAGGCCGCTACCCCGATAAGCGATCAACTGACAACGTTGACCTTAGGAGACTTTTGTAAAGCTTAATGAGCTGAACATTTAAGCAAGCAACAACTTTTCTCTATCTGCAATAGATTTCATTCTATAGAGCACGTGATAAATAATCCGTATAATAAATTGAGATCTCGAAATAATAAAGCGAGATCTTGATATAACAAAATAGTTTGAGATAATGATTTTATGTTGTTGGAGATCTCGATATAACAGTATTGTTTTCTCTTGATCTCGATATAATAAATCGAGATTGCGAAATAATAAAATGAGATCTCGATAAAACAGAAAAAAAATAATTGAGATAACGATTTACTTTTTTTGGAGATCTCGATATAACAGTTTTGTTTTCTCGTGATCTCGATATAATAAATTGAGATCTCGATAAAACAGAAAAAAAATAATTGAGATAACGATTTATATTTTTTTTTAGATCTCGATATAACAGTATTGTTTTCTCGTGATCTCGATTCCAATTTTTTTTTTCTGTGACACCTCTCAGCTTCCGTAGAATATAGATATATTGCCATGATAAAAGCTTATCTTTTTTATTTTACGTCATTTTATACATTATATGCACAAACCTATTTTTCCTAATCATTGTGAATTTGTCTATAATACATGTAATTTTTGAGTTGAAAACTGAGAAATAAAAAGTTTGTAAATTAAGATCGTACAGAGCCCTACGGAGCCCGGATAGGAACATACAAAAAAATATGTTGTGCGCAAAATTTATTTATTTTATGCGCACCTGATATTATATTGTGCTCAAGTTATATTATATTATGCTCACATGATATTATTTTGAGCACACATGACAATATAATATAATTTGCGCACAAAAATAAAGATTATTACATGGGGTTTTCCATATCAGGTCTCATATCATTCCTCGACCCATATTATGGTCTCGGCTTACGCCTCGACCTAATATGGGAGTCTCGGAATGATATGGGACCTGATATGGCTACCCCTGTGTCATAATCTTTTTATCACCACGTTTCCACATAAATCTTGAAATGGTTTTTACCTTATTAAATTGAACCTTTTAAAACATGATTTCATCTATTTGTTAACATTATTAAATTTTCCAAAATTAGCATAAATTTCTTTTTTAATATGGTAGTAAATTATTTGAAATTACAGGTAGCTTATAAGGGCGGAGTTAAGGACGTAATATGAGCACGCGAGGCCTTGTTGCCCACTTGTGAGCACGCGAGGTCTGATTCGCCCACTTTTTAATTTGATATGGATATAAGATTTATGGTTACGAGTATGGCCTGGGCACTCCCGACTGTTTCACACTGGCAAAATCACACAAAAAATGCTAAATGTGTGATAATATAATATAATGTGCGCACATGATATTTATTTTTTTCTTTGCATGTCCCTATCCGGCCTTTGTTTTCCTTAGTCGCTCAGAACTATTGCAGAACAGAACAGAACAGAATTTTTATTTTGTCTAAAATCCAAATACAGGATTGTTACCAATACAATTACAATTATATACACATACAAACATACAAACTAGCGATTAAGACACATGCCTCATTATTATCTGAATAACAAAAGATATATATATATATATATATAATTTACCAGGTTTGATTAGTAAGTTTGTGTATTGATATTTTACGTATATATCTAATATATAATTGGAGGAGGTGGTGCAAAATAAATGAATGAATAAATACAATTATATGTTGGACTACTACTATGCACTGCAGTTATTAAGTTAACTCAAATCTCCTTTTATACATTTGATTAACACCTATTACAATGACTTTTACAATATCATAATCTTTACAATTGAATAGAAAGTTAAATCTAACATCTGAATCAAAATTAACAAAAGAGGGGCAAATATCACATATATCTGTGAAAAGTTTTTCTCTAATGTTATTTAATGAAGTACAAGTAATTAAAAAATGAGATTCATCTTCAACTCCTGACTTACATAATGGGCATTCCCTATTTGCTAGTGGGGTTTTAGTGTGACGCCCAACTTCTATTGCAAGTTTACTATTGCTTAATTTAATTTTTGTAAATGTTTTGACTATATCTCTGTCTATATCCAATTTTAGATATGTATCTATTTCATAGTTTTCTTTTATTTTTCTAAATGTTCTAAGTTTATGACCATTTACAGAATGACTGTCATCAAAAATAGTGTTCTTCCAATATTTTAAATAATTTTCATTTAACTTGTTTGTAAAAGCTGAGAGTAATTTACCTTGTGAAAAGGTACCTTGATTATCCCAAACATGATCAAAATTAAGTTTATTTAGTAATATCTTGACTTTTGAGGCAATAGCTATCTTGACAATTAAAATTAGATTTGTAGGCATCATGTACTAGTAAATTTTCAGATTTAATAATATGTAACCAATATTCAGCAACTGATTTCAAGGCTAAAATAGATATTGGATACATTCCCAGTTCTGCAAGTACAGCCAAATTCACTGCAGCTCTATTTACTCTATTGCAAGAACACGAGTCGTTAAAACAAACACTGTCTCTTATTGATATGAATGCGACTAAATTTATATTAGAAAAGATTAATAAAAAAATCAATAACAATATAAAAATTCTGGTCGTTTAGTTTTACTAGGTGTCCAGAACCCCCCCCCCCCCCCCCCCCCAAATAATCTCTCCTTACTAACATTACAATGATAAAAACTGCATGAGTTTGGCATGTTGCTGTTTGTTCTATAACATAAAGTATGTTTATTTGTTAATTTAGAAACATCAAAGGGCAGTTAGGCGTCAAATTAACAACAAAATTTACTTAGAATTTGCATCATAAAAATGAAAAAGAAGATTCTCAAAATATCTTCCCACGCCTGACTGAAAATTTCTCCTCAGAAACCAATTAAGTCAAAATACCTCTTTTCATGTATGAAGAATGGGGGACATAGTTCTATGGAAAATTAAGAAATACTGATAAAACCTTGCTGGCATAGATATATGCCCTGGAACGTAATTTGGTAGTTAACGGAGCCCAAAAGAATTTTTAGATAATTGTGGCTAATTCCAACCTATTGCATTAATTTGTCGCCTGTCAAGACTAAATAATGTAGAAATATGTATTTGATAAATGTCTTCTGTGAGTCTGATGCATATTCCTTTGTGTAACTGTCTTCCAACATTTATTTTACTTGAATGGTGGTGCATTTTGTACTTGCCGCTGTCTATTTTATGTTCCATTCTTGTCAAGATTTTACCAACAAAGGATTCATCGGTAATAATTCCAAAAGGTTAATAATATTTTGTCACAGGCTAGGGACTCACTCCCCTCTATTAATATATTGTAAGCCTCAACTCCTTTTTTTGCATGGCAAGTTAAACTCCTAGTCTATATCTGTGAATAGTACATATTTCTCTTATCTTTACCAAGGCGACTCTCCTTCTAAATTAAGGACTTACCACACTGGGTCAAACCTTAATTTATGTAAGTTATGTTGCTTAACAAACTCAAGTATATGCTTTATATTTTAACATTACATTCTATGAGAAATAAACATATGTCATACATGTCTTCTTTTTGCATCTCAATATTTCAATAAGGCATTTCTATATTAAAAACTTAAGTCCTGCATGTACATGTATATCAACAACAAAAGAAATAACACATAATTTACAGAGATTATATTGTGATGTATATTCGAAGATGCGAAGACGTAGAAATATTGCATTTGAATGTAAATGTCTCTAGTACAACAATTACCATCAGAAAACCATTTGACACAAAAAATAAAAAAAAACAACAAAAAACAAACATTCTGAGAGTATTGCAAAACAATACATAGTCCCCTACACCGGCCTCATATTTCAGTCACTGGTAATAATTTGTCAAACCAATGAAAACCTAAACTTGATCAGTTTATTATCTACAAGGAACAATTAAAAAGTGTAGAAAATAAAATTGCAATGAATTTTCAAACTTCAAAGGGCCATAACTCCAATAAAAATTTGTGGACCGGCACGAAACTCAAACTTGATCTGTAACTCATCAAGATATACTCACAGACCAAAAATCAGTTCATTATCTATAAGTGTTTAGAAGAAAAGTGCGGAAAACTGAAATTTTAGTGAATATTCAAACTTCAAAGGTCCACCACTCCCATAAAAAAAATAAAGACCGGCACGAAACTCAAACTTGATCTGTGACTTATCATGGTTAACTCACATACCAAAAATCAGTTCATTATCTATAAGAATTTAGAAAAAAAGTGCGGAAAACTGAAATTTTAGTGAATTTTCAAAGTACAAAGGGCCTTAACTCCCATAAAATATTGTGGATCGCCACGAAACTCAAACTTGATCTGTAACTCACCAAGGTAAACTCACATACCCAAAATCAGTTCATTATCTATAAGCGTTTAGAAAAAAAGTGCGGAAAACTGAGGCGTGACAGACAGACGGACAGAGCGCAAACCTATAGTCCCCTTCGGCTTTCGCTGGTAGGTGACTAAAAACCCAAAACGCATGAACAATTAAACAAATCAATTTTAAAACTGAAAGTTCTAAATTTCACTTTTTTTTCATCATTCACATCCAAAGGCAATGCAATAGGACAAAGAAAAAAAGAATGAAAAAATCATTGTATTAAATGGCGATAAAATGAACATGAAATGGCGATGAAGTGAAGAATATTGATATACAAGTTTGGCAAATCGGGAATCGGAGTTTTTACTGCCATTCCTAGGGCTTCTACTCTTATCGAGCCCTACAGCAGGGTTCTTTGCGACATTGATTCCAACACGGCCTACCACGTTGGTTAGTGAGAGGTCATGTTTCCAACATTACAGTCCGACAACTCCCGACATTTATTTTGACCGGGCTACCCAAATTAAGGACCTGGGTCACACAATATATCCAAGTTGCTCTGTGCATGGGCAAAGCGGTCTGAACCGACTCAGGTTTTGAGCGCTCTTTTGTGACTTTAATACGTATACGAGAGCATTTTCTATCGTTCAAACATTTGTAATTACACGACACTGTTATACAAGACATTGTCATTACCAAAAATGTTATAGTAGTGTTTATTTTGGTGATTCTCAGAAATCGAGGAGTCGCCACGGAAGAGGCAAGAATCGTATTTTACCTGTTTGGGAGACTTGATCATATCAATGAATTTGTGGGGGGGGGGGGGGGGGGCTAATGATTTATTTCATGTATGTATAGTTAATTTATGAAAGGATATGGAATAAATGAACATGAGACAATTAGACATATGTCCACTCCAGCTACAATTAGTTTTTATGAGCTGTATGGCCATTTCAGAAATTTATTCCTTATAGGCGAGCGGCGGAAAGGGTCTTGGAAAAAATTTAAATTACCCCAAAACCTCATGGGATATTTTTAACTATATTGATAAATTAATATTTCAGCTTCAATAATATCGATGTTTGCCATTTGGGATCTGGTCAGAACATGAAAAAATTAAAGGTCAAAGGTCACTACCCAAAATCTAAAAGTTTGAGTCTGCAAACATTAAGGCAACTAAAATGTTACAAAATGTGGTTAAAAGTAAGAAAATAAAGACGAAATATTACTTACATATATAAGTGAATATAAATCATTCACTTTTGGTCTCCTTGAAGAAATTTATTACGTCAATTTTTCTATTTTTAGAAAAGGGTCAAATTATTTTGATTTTTGTGTATAAAAGTTTGAATTGCGAAAAAAAGAATTCACATTTTCACTCACTTTTTTCTTCTATTTGTAAAACATTATCTTATCTTTCGTTTGTAACAAAAATAAATGGTTCAAATGTGTTCATTGACTCAAAAACACCACATTTGTGGATTAAACCAGAATATTAGGTTTTTAATAAAAAGTGTACTGAGTTACCATTAACATGTTTAAAACGGAATAGGAATCAAAAACCAACAACAATATCTTAAATCCAACTAGTTAAGTAGAGAACAACAACTTTGCACAGAAAAAAAGAAAGAAAATCATCGAAAAACTAACTAAAAAGCACATAAGAGTTAAGTGGCGAATAGAGGTTTTAAAAACTTTTAAGTTTTATAACTTAATAACAAACCACTGGTGATATTTTGGACTTAATAGAGAGATAAGAGTTTTGGTTCTCAGAACATATTAGTTTGACGCCTCTAAAATGGTCAGAACATTGTTCAATTTGAGCTCAAAGATTAGACATTTTAAGCGTGAAGTCATAAGTTCAAAAGACGACCAAATCATTGTACAATGACGGCTCCAGCAGGTGTTCTGGGAGCCCCTTAATGTCGCTTTGTGACAAAATGTTAAAAAAAATCTTATAGATTTCAGGCAAAACTGTCATGAACATCTTCAACATCATTGCTTTATGTAGAGCCCTCCCCCTTTTTTCGAAAATTTCTTGATTTGCTCCTGGATGCTTACGTGCACAGTTTATACTTTTAGTTTCAAATAGATAGTCTAGTAACATACTTTCAAATATTTTCACCAAAATATACGGCATTAATTTATTGTTTTTCTGCAATCGAATTTCTATTCAGTTCAACATATCAAACGCACCTCAAAAGTCAAGTACACCTTTCACAAATTTTTAAAACTTTGCTTTTATGAAACATCGCAGGTTAAAAATTTTAGCAAAGACCAAATAATAAATTTCTTGTGTTCACACAAACCCAAAACTAATACATATTCTTCATAATAACACCAAAAAATGAAAATTCTTACAATAACTAATCAATCAGATTATAGTTAAAATGTAAATACGGGACACTCCGACAGTTTTCCGAGTCATCTGCAGTCAATTTTCTCAAAATCTTACATGTTCAATTAAGTATAACTTTATTATCATTCGTCAGAAGTATGCAGTTTTAACTAAAAAGTAGCCTTACAACATTTTCTTGATCTAAGTATACAATTTGTTTGATTTAGATGACAATTAATGTTGCAAAAGTTAAAATTAACGTGTATTTTTGCTACTTTTATTCGTGATTTTTAATTAGATAAAAATTGTAGAAAACTATTATTGTTTTTGAAACTTTCAATTGCAAACAAAGAATTGAGCAAAATATTTCATGATGTGATTTACAATTTTTTTTCGTGTGTGTTTTTTTAGGTAAAAATAATAATTTTAAAAATCAAGCCGTTAAAGATTTTCATAGGGTACATGTACAAAACAACATTTTTTTATATCTTGTGACCATATTCGACTTGTCAAACATATATATCCATAAAAAAGAATAATCAACCTTTTATTTGAGTTCAAAAAATCTCATGAGGTTTTTGGGTAATTTAAACTTTTTAATTAGACGACTTTTTCGATATACGCCGCTCGCCTATTATCAGTGTTTATCATGCAACTATAAAATTGAATTTTGCTATAAACTGATTAAAATTTCTTCAATCATCAGCTGACACAAATTTTGCATGCATAACGCTTGATGGGAAACGGGAGATAACGCATACACAGTCTACGCTTTAAATAAAAAAAAATCTCCCATGAATTTGCATTATAAATGTGTCATTAAAAATAATTGTTACAAAACTACAAATCGTCCCTAAACGTGTAGAATCAAGAAAAAAATGCTTTTCAAGTGAAACTTTGGACTCATACATGTACATTGTTGCATTGCTTTTGCGCCAATTACTATTTGTTTTGCGCCACAAATTATACTTCATTTGCACCTTTTCGTAAATGTTTCAAATGTGCCAATAATACTGGTAAAACATCAACATCTATATTCTTGTAGGTATTCTTGTTTTTCTTTTAAGGTAGCAAATAAATAAGTAGTTCTGATAGCATTTAATAAAAAAAATGATGTGCAGGTAGAATGTACTCAAGAGAATTTAATGTCGCAAATTGAAAGTCATGATTAATTATAATTGTAGTAATCATTGTCTAGCCCTACATCTCTACGAATTATCTTATAATGATATTCCAGTGTAATGCATAGATATCATTTTCAAGGACAGGAAAGTAGATCACGATTGCCTATTTATTCCCAAATATGACCTTTTTGTAGAAGACCCCCACCCCCTAAACCCCCCCCCCTTAAAAAAAAACCCAAACCAAACCAAAAACAAAACAAAACAAAACAAAACACACCAACATATTAAAATTACTTATAAAGGTTGTCACGGGTCTTAACCAATCCCGAAACCTGAAGTAGTGTTATTCAACGTGAGAGAAACGTGGAAATTTTCAACCCATTGATCACAGCAGTCACGTTGTATGTCCTGACGACCAGAGCATGCATGATGACACGACATCCATTGAGTCACCTGTGAACATATCCCTATCGTTATGTGGACAATTTAAAGCGCCTTAATTCCATAGGGAACAAGTCGCTCTTTAATATTATAATTTTACCGCCAAGCTCAGCTCTGCAGGCCTAATAACCCCGATGATCCACACGTGGTTCTAGCCATGACAAGGGCTTCATTTAAATAGCTTCAACATTGTAACTCTTTTCACGGACATCTTTAATATGGTGGAGCTACAAGCTACAATGATCCTATGACTCATATAAGAGATGGAAGAAATTTTAAATTTGCCTTTACAGCACTTGCAATAGCTTAGAATAGTAAAACAACTTACAAATGCTGTTGATTTCTGTTTATTTATGTGGAAAACAATTTTAGATAGCTAGCTTTGTTGATAATATTGTCTCCTTTACTATTTTGATCCGGAACTTTATATCAATAAGTATTTCATAAAAAGGAGAATGTTGAAACTTTCGAAAGTAAGCGAGCAATACGAGAGTGAGTGCCAAATATTACACAGGGTTTTCCATATCAGGTTCCATATCATTCCGAGACTCTCATATTAGGTCGAGGCGTTAGTCGAAATAAATATGACTGAGAATTAAAGACAATACATCAAAATCACGCGTATTAGCAGATACACTACAGAATATATTCCATTGATTATTTGGATGAATGGACGAGATAATTTGGGATGATATGTAAAATAAATATTTCCTGCTGTTTTTCTGCTCGCGCTGAAATTTCAAAAACTTCCGAAAAATTTTAGGGTTTCCGGGCAGAACGATTTGTCTTCAATAGTATTTGAGTCGCGTGCATTCTGGCAGACATTCTACATTATAGAGCTCGATACGCTTGCATATTAAATTGTATGACGAAGTGAGAAGGGGACGCAACTACGAAAGACCGGTAGTGCCATTAGTTCTTTCACTTTTTTTTATTGGAGTTGTCATTTCACAGTTCCAAGTAATGTTTCTGACTTCCAAGTTGGCATTTCTTACTTTCAAGTTGACATTTCTCAGTTCAAAGTTAACATTCTTGGAAGTATGGAAGTATGAAATGTATAATTGGAACTGCAAAATGTCAACTTGGAACTGGGAAATGTTAACTTGGAACTGAAAAATTATAGCTTCAATCGAGAAATGTAAAAGATAAATGTGTATAGGAGAATAATTGGAAGACAAGCAATAAAGGATACAACATCCGAGATAAATGTCCACCCTATAGCAATTGTTTCTTCTTTTGGTACATGTATGTTGATCGGTTGAGCAGAAAAGAAAGTGAAGCCATACACCCATAAGAAAATACTGCATTGATTTTTGTTACATGTTTCAAATGAATCGGACAGGTCTTTGAAATTGAATCGAAGCAAAATAAAGAAGAGTTTAAAAATATGGTGATATTTATTTTTACAAATTTATTCCAAATTCTAAACACTATTTCACAGGTTTAAAAGTTTACATATGTTAATATTAAAGCAATGGAAAAAGCAGGGAAAACCTTTTCCCGCCAAATTTTGAACTCTTATTATCTTAAAAACGAGAAAAGTAACCTTTTAAATTTTTAAACTAACTTTGTATTTCCACATATTTTCTTATGATTTAAGGGAATAATTTCAAAATCTCATCACCTTTTTAGTCACCTTGAAGGCTTCGAACATCCTTTATAATTATCTTCTATAAATGTCTTCTTTTATAAAAAAATAAATTGTATGACTCTGTCAAAAAGAAATTTTAAAAATAACAAAGTAGCACAGAAATGACTTATTTTGTATTAAATATTCAACGAAACATAGATATACATGATGATGTATGCTCGATTTAAGGTTTAATCTACCTCGCATTATAACTAAACGATCCACTCGTCCTTCAAGAATGATAATGAAAAAAATAGAATGCTAGTTTCAGGTTCAACAACCATTGGTGGTGATCTAGAAAGTATCTGAAAATTTATCATAAAACTCTAAAATCAAATTTTGTGACTGAGAGAACATTCTCATCTGTCTCTCGAAGCTATCTTACTTATAGACTCATATTTTATTAGGACGTTTCTATATAGATTTTATAAAATTTAATTGAAAAAAAAGAAAGTAATCTTTTTTTTTTAAATATATCGCTTTGTATGTACACCAAAAAGGTTGTAATTGCATGTTTGAAATAAAAGTCTTCGTGGTAACCACTTTGTCTTAAATTAATTTTTACAAAATAAAAAGGTAGTCGCAGTGTGTATAATTTTATAAGTTCAAAGTTTAAAATCATGCATGCTGTCTTCAAAATCAAGTTTTATACATGTATATGTAATCTGTGATTAAATTCATACATGTAATATGAAAGCATGAACAAAATAAAGTTTTTTAAGGTGTGTGAAATAATTTAAAATGAAGATAAGATGGTTTAAAGTCATCCAGAAAACCACCCCTGTTATTTACCTATGATATTTCTATGATTTATACTAAATTAAAAACAAAATAATTACATACAAGGACCAAAGTAATATAACCGTTATTCCCAATGGTGAGATTTAATAAAATCTATGGAAAAAACATTAAACACAGCCCTAGACAGAATATTAAAATAATTACAAACATCCCAGTTAATTTGATGTTTTGTCGACTTAAAGGCATGGAATAAGTCTGTACTTGTCTGACCCAGAACTAGGGCATTCTAATGTCAGTTTGATATTCCACGTTGTCTTGTGAGACCAAAACACTAAACAAAACGTTCCAGGTGCAAAACCCAGGTGGTTGAATGGGGTAGCCCTAACATCGAGAGATGCGGGGTCGTCAGGTGATAATGCGGAAAACCTGACCGCAAACGATAGTGGTGCACCGTGTTGGGAAAAATGTCACGTTCCTTGCACGTTAAAGAACCCTGCTGCAGGTCTCGGTAAGAGTAGGACCCGTAGGATCCCCATGCAGAAGGCTAAATTTGCTGTCCCTACAAGTGCCCTTCACTCCTTTTTCCAGTGGCAGTCAAAACTCTCCTTCCCGATTGGCCTTGTGTCCCCATTTCCCTCCACTTCATCATCATTTCATGTTCATTGAATCACCACTTTCATGTTTATCTCCCGGATAAAGCCGAAATCGTGCTGCTTGGGAGTAAAGCAATAACTAACTAACTAACCAGGTGCAAAATTCATCAGAAAAAGGGTGTTCAAATGATTATACATGAATAGATATGCGTATTCAACAATAGATAAGTATGGTGAGACCCATCCCCAAAATTATGTGTCTGGGGGAGGGGGCTCAGCATCATTTTTCCTTGAAGTGATTTTTTTATATAAATAAATCTCCATATAGGGGTATTTCTAGGTTTCCTTTTAAAGTCATAAACAGCATTTTGATGATCTTGCCTTAAAAAGTTGAAAATATTGCAGACTGTTGTTTGGTAAGATTTAGTTTATTAGGATATACATGTACAGCATTAAAATCTCAATGAATAATTTATGAGAGGATATGGAGTAAATGAACATGAGACCACAACACTTATGTAACTCCAACTGCAATTAATTTTTATGAGCTGTATGGCCATTTTGGAAAATTATTCCTCATTAGCAGCACTAGAACCAAAACAAATGTATTCCACAATTCAAAAGATGTTCAAAATGCACAAAACCAAACAAAATCCAAATATAAATGGCTAATTAAGGGCAAAACTTAAACTTTAGGTACTAGTCAAAATGACAAGAAATCTTACCTGTTGAATTGAACTTTGATCGATTTGCTTTTTAGAGTGTGTTATTTTTGTGCTTTATACAAGATTAACAATAGCGGGAAGGTTTTGCCCAACAAAACTTGTTAAACCCCGCCCCATTTTATATGTCCCTGTCCTAAGCCAGGAATCCTTGTCAAAGCTGTTGTTTGTCCCTTTCAACTATCTGTTTTTGTTATAATCCAGAAATGGGGTGTTCGTTGATAACCTAGGGATTTGTTTGAATCTTATGTATTTTATTTTTAGTCTTGGACCAATGCAAGACAGCGAACAATGACCTCTTGTCATGTTGAAGACTGGTGGCTGTTTTCCATTGTGATTTTTTAAATTGCCGGTTGTGTCGCGTACACTAATTCCACATCCCTCTGTCGTCTATTCCCAGTACGCAATGACTGAGGGGAATGCCCCTCTGCAGCGACAATTGCAGTAAAACTGCTAAAAACTCGCTATGTGCCATGGGTCGTCCAGCTCATGACACACCACTGCCAATGTTAGCTGCTCCAGAGTATCTTTTGTCGTCGCTGGAACAGTGCCCGTCCAGTACGCAATGCACATTGATGACATTATATAATTGCTGGACGAGTTCATTATTACTGATGGGGTGTTTGAATTAATACCATTTGTGTACGATACCTGTCATACATGCTTTATGTCAAAGTTTATAATTTTTGTTGCCATGGGAGACGGCATACATAATCAAACGATGAACAGTCTACGGAGTAAATGGCTATCTGCTACTTGATTGGATGGTGTCGCCCTAAATCGGGATCGCACTAAAACGTGTGTTGCTTTTTTTTGATAAAGTCGCCCTTAACCAGGATCGCACTAAAATGTGTGCTGCTTTTTTCGATACAGTATTTGATTGAATCGGGATAACCAAACGATGAGAATGGCTATCTGATTGGATGGTTTCGCTCTAAATCAGGATCGCACTAAAATGTGTGCTGCTTTTTTCTAAAAAGTCTTTGATTGAATCGGGATTGTATACAGAGATTTCGTTTACCCTTAAACGGAAAAACACGAATCAAGGGATGCTTAGCACAATACATTGCTTAGGCCAAACAAAAAAGTATATATGGGTTTACTGTTACATGCTGAAAAAAAATAGGGTCGGTAGGTAGGAAATAATTTTTTAAATTTTTTTTACCTTGAGTCTATGGGGGCAGCTTTGTGACTTTAACAGTGCTTAATGGAAAATGCTCAAAAAAACTTTAGGGTAAGGGGTAAAAATTAGGTAGGGTCGGGTGACAGTAAACTCACCTTCTTTTGTTTTGGCCTTAGCTGTGACCAACATGTCTGTATTAATGACATTTTACAGAAACCAGTTTCTTTTATTGACAAGTGCTACCGTGAACCATATTGCTATTGTAATTGCATCCTCAAATGCTTATCACAGTACATGTCTCGAATGCTGACTGTAAACTACATTTTCTGCTTGAATGACCACCTAAAGACCATACAATGAAGCAACGATCTCGATTTGTGCTACTATTTTAATTTGTCTGAATCCGCATTTTGAACTTAAAAAAATGGTAAAGCAGCTATGAGACGGCTAGCTTTTTAGAAAAGCTAAACTTGTTTCATATTATCATTGATAAAACATACACGAGGTATTCTTTGCCCGGATGACATTGAGGGGGCACTGTAGTGTTAATTAACTTTGAAAACATCTGCATACCCCTCCTTTCCTCACCCACAACAAATATTTCGTAAACAAATATAACGATATTTTGAATGAGAAACCGTCTATTCTAGTTCTTCTAAATTTCGCTTACCTTTTAATGTTTAAGCGCTTTCATTTTTAGCTATTACGTAGCTTTGGTGTGTCAAGTCCCTTGTTTTTTTAACTTATCAATGCAAGCTAAAAATGATATTGTTTGTTTTTTATAGATCAACCGCAGAAATAGATATTTATAGATTTTTTAAAAAGTTACAATTCATCCGGTTTTTATTATTTCATTCATTCAAAGAAGAAAAAAGTTGATTTATGTCATAATTCTGGTTTCAGTTTAACATTTTTTATCTATTGTTAAATGTTCTTCAGCATTTTATGGTGCAGGACATTTGCATTTTTTATTAAATCGCCTTTGGTGAATTATATAAGAAACGCGTATCAAGCATTACCAAATATTGATTTTTTTTAATAAAGTTTGTTTTACCAAATGAATTGATGATATAATTTACTGCATATATGGATCGTGACAAACAATCCTACTTTTTCTCAAATTTTTCGTGCTGCTTGACTTTAGCTATGGTAGTAATCTTCCATGATTCATAGCGACGATGGTAAGCCCGCTCCTGCATCAACGATTTTGTGTTGAAGTGCACACGAAAGCTATGAAATTATCCCCAAAAAATTCTAAATTAGTCCAAACCCTCGGGTTCTTCCAACCCAGGACATAGGTTGATCTTAGTCATTATTTGGTTTCAAGCTCGATATTTGTTGGTCTTATTGTCCTATACTCTTCCTATTCAAATAGTGTCGGGCATATTCAATCTGTTGGCTAAAGCGCCTCTGGTGAGTCTAGAATTGACGAAAACCGCGTCGCGCGTAGAAAAATTATTGTTTGAAACTTTAATTGTTGTAATACGAATTTATTACTTGAAATTAGCGACCATCTGGTGATCTGCTAAGGCAACAAACCACATCTCATTTTCTTCGTTTTTTATGCAGAGTTTGTCTCTTGTGCTGTGTGGATGCAGTAGAACGTATCCCCGTGCTTAGGGTGTATGCTGTTATATTTTATAATGATGGTATAAAACAGCGAGCAGCCACCACTAGTCACATTGAAGGCTGCTGGCTGTTTTCCGTTGTGGATATTTTTAAATTACGTTTATGTTGTAGGTTGTGTCGCGTACAGTTATTCCACATCTCATTTTCTTCCATACTTAGGAGCCTCTAATTAAGATTTCATCTATTCATGACATTATAAATAAATGTTGAACAATAGTATAAATACAGTAAGTGGAAACAGTCTATATTAGTTAATGATTAAAGCAGAAAATTACATGGAATTGAAATAAAATGACATTACCATTAACGTTTTCCATATAAACTATTTTAGATTTAGTTAATTAGAAGGTGGTTTTAATATGATATTTATTGTTGTACGTCAAAAGAGGTTATATTAAGAAAGTAAACTCTCGTAAAAAACTTAATAATGTACCTTTTTCTAGATAGGGAAGCGGAACTTAGTACATGTAATACCTTACAGTACTAAAGAACGTTTCTGGTCGTTGATAAAAATATTTTCATTATGATCTAATTATGGTATTTTTTAAAAACCTCTTGCCAATAATAATTTGAAAATCTAATTAAGAACATTTTATAATGAAACTGTTTTGAAAGTAAAATAAAAATCCTATTTATTTTGTATTTCAAGTACACTTTTTCAAAAGAGATAATTACATGTATGTACCCAACGGTTCCATTTTCAAGACTTAGTCCAGACATTCATTAGGGGAATATATACTAATATTGTTCTAGAAACCTAATTTGGTAGATTTGGCTTCAAAGACAACGATATAATGATCATCATCAATTATCTTAAGCCATGACAGGTTGCTTTTGTATAGTAATTTGTGTCCATCAGATTAAAATAATCGTTTAAGCTTGTAGGTCACAAATGTTGTTTTACGTATTTTAGTCAGTAGTGTGTATATCTTTATATAAAACCATTATAAACGTAACTGATCAGAAATGGACAAGCAAAACAAACTATGTCCATAGGAAACAGATTCCTCCGCGTAGGGAGGTTACAGTTTGACAAGTCTGAACATCACGTCTTGTCATACTTAATAACCCTGCTAAATGGCAAATCCTTACCATGTACTGTGTATGTGAAAAGCTTTACGAAAATTTTGTTGCCAATTGTCATATTGGCCAAACGCCATACAGGCAGTAGAAGTCAGACGGTTCTACAAATCGCTTAGAACATACAGTTTGTCACATTGAGCAACCTGCCAAAGGAGTAGAGCCACGAATGCCTCAAATCGGCCCGGTATTTTTACTAATTTTTAAACTACTTCAACTCTTCGTAAATTTATCCAAAATGAGTTAAGGCATAACTGAACTTTTCATTTATGCAAGATTTAACAAAATATCTTCATCACAGGTCTAGCCTTGGAATTTCAAACACGCCATAAATTATTATACAATTCTTAATTTTTCGCCTATTTTCACTGTTTTCTCATCGTATTTTGTCAAAAATAGTATTGGCCACATTCGTCGACCATCGTAATTTTTTGATAATCATTTTATAACATAAAAATACACATTTCTATCACAAAATAATTTTGGTCGACGGGTGTGGCCATTTTCGTTTTAACCGATTATACATGAATATCAATGAAAAATGTCAAAAAACGAGATTTTGAACAAAATAGACTGATTTTTAGCTAACTGTCCTCCTTGTTGATAAACAATTAAACCAAAAGATATTGCAATTTATAAAATATGAAGTCTAATGAACATCAAGGGAGCAATTACAAGGAGGTGTATCAAAGTTGAATTTCTGGGCCGATTTGGGGCCTTCGTGGCTCTACTCCTTTCAAATCATTGTCCTGTGCAGTTTCTGAGAAAAGCACGACGAAAAACGTGCGAATGGATGGACGAACATGAGTAAAACTAAATGCCTTCTTCCGACGTGTCTTTATAGGTGCGTAAAAACAAAACAAGATAAACCAATCGGCAAGAATCAACAACGCAGTAGGTCTTCGTTAAAAAAAATAACTGACTAGTTTATAAAGTTAAAATATATGTTAATTTGCCATGTATTTCTATTTTTTATAAAGGTAAAACGGATACTCGTGACCTCATCAATAATGATCATCGTTGTTTTTATAGATCTAACCGCAAAAATAGCTCTTATAATCAATGTAATAGAAAAAGCGAAGACACGATATAGTTACACGTGTGCAAACTAAAGATATGAAAAGCGTAATTATAGAGAACATCTATTTCGGGAACTAGTTCTAATTTGATTGAACATGCGTAATGAAAAGATATTTAAATGTTTAGATAATTAGAAATGAAACAAAATTTCATGGCTTGCAAATTTGTATCAAGGTAAGGCCAAAACAAAAAAGCTACATATATACTTTGTATACAAAGATTTTATGTTAGTTGCAAAGATTTTCAGTCCAGTGCCTAGCTCCAAGGTAGTTTCAATACCAATTATAAGTTCAGTGACATAATTTTACTGGCCGGGAAATAACAATGGGAAATTTAAAGAAAAATGCAGCCAAATTTTATGAAGCTGAAACATAAGTGTAACCTAAAATTTACAATGAACTGGAATATCACAGAACTTTAATACACAACATGACTTGAGGCAAAAAATGTTAAAAGCAACCAAACAACCCTGACTTGATACACCGTGTATGTAACTTATTTGGTTTGAACTCCGTTGTATCTTTGAGACAGTAAACATGGACAATTACTGCTTGAAAAAACACAACTCTCATCTTTAAGTGTAAGGTATTATTATCGGAACCTTTTGTCGGTCTTACTTCCTAAAGAATCTATATTATATTTTAGATGATATTTTAGAAATATATAATTTAGCAACAGTTTTGGATTTCTTAGATATTATGTACCAAAGGCAGAATGCCGTGCTTCTGAAACTAACGATTACTAGCTCTCCGAATGACCTTAGTGTTAGGACAATGTCCTGTTTCTCAAAAGGACGGCCATGAATCAAAGAAACTTTAAAACATCTGTGAATTCTTATACGACATGGTTAAAATGGGAGAGCCTGGACAAACAATTTTTTTTAACCATTTTCATTTAAAGACAGGTACAGTATAATTTTTTGCAATTTAAAAAAAATAACGAGATTCAAACTATATGATGAATAAAGTGTAAAACCCGAAGAAACTGTTAACCCACCCACCTCAAAAAAAAAAAAATCTAACCAGAAAGTATTTTTAAGAGAAAACTGCGGAACAAAATGCAGTGTCAATAATGAGGACAAACAAAATATAAATGTAAACATTGGTACCTGTTGCGATGTTACCTTGATCAGGTATTTTGTACTTGACCATATAATCACTCAAAGAATACCCGATAATCGTGGTATCGTTAAATTGTCATCTGTAAAACAATTCTACAAAAAATGTATTTGTTTTTATTAATTGTATTAACTAGTACACCAAAAGTGTTTATTTTCATATTTATATTTTATAATGTTGTCCCCGATGATATCACCAGCCCAGTAGCTTCAATGCAATGTTAACGAGACACCAAAACAGGATACTGGCTCAGGAGTCGCCCAGTATAAAAAGGCCTGAACTTAACAACACTACGGACACGGTGTCGTTTCGTAATACAGGTGTCCAAAATACACCAATTTTGTCAAAGACATCATATACCCCAGTCTGCGAATCCAGAATTCCAATATAAAAACTTTGATTCTATTCGACCGTGCTCTGTACTTTTGGAAGACGTTTTTGATGTTGAAAATGGCAATATCATTGCTCTGTCAGTAAATGCGGAATAAAGAATTGTAAAACTTGTAAGATCTTGATTACTGACACAGAAATAAGAGCAACTTAACGAATCTGTCATATAACATCTACAGTTGGGATGATTTAAATTGTACATCTGCGAATCTTATTTACGGACTAGAATGTACCCTTTGTGGACTGATCTATGTTGGTGAGACAAAAGGAAGACTAAATGCTGGTATGTGTGGCCACAGATCTTGAATCAACAACGACAGTCTTCCTTTCGTTTACCAGCATTTTAACCAACCTGATCATTCCATGTTGTCTTTAAATGTCCGCATTTTGGAAAAAAATTACCATCCTACAAATAATCCCACTTTAAGTACACCTTTCCGTAAAGAGAGAGAAGAATTCTGGATTCGACGACTGGGAACCGCACTACCTTATGGCTGCAACGACAACATTGGAAATGTAGGAAATTTATCCAGCCCTAGATGCAGTGTATTAATGTGATGAATCTCTTTGAAAAAAAAAACAGAAAGACGGAATCGCAGTCATGGACATCGTTAATACAATGCAACAACGCTTTGCGATGTATCAATTAATGGATTGCTTCCGTTTGTCCAAAAACCTCTAGGAATTCATCACATTTGAACTAAACTGTACTCTATTCCCCTTTCTAAACTCAATACTTTGTACAAGGAATGTCTAGAAAATCCGGTCACTGACCCTAAGTCTAACATTTATAGACTCACTGCTAATGTTCTTGATATCGGTTCAAACCTGTTGGAGTTCCACACGACAATCGTTCCTTTCTTTCACTTCCATTTTTAAACAAGGGGTTAAATGCTATTAATTTAGGAAATATTCTACACCACAAATCTGTTACGGAACATACTCCTCCTAACTTCTAAGATAAAAGCATTCCCATAATCTCTTATTCCTACACTTCAACCATTGCACCCAATGTTTTCAACTATAAACAAGTGTTGCGAAATTTCCGAATCAATGACCTCAAAGCAAAACCTCCAGACTGTACCTGTGAAAAGTCCCATTCAAATATAGTCCCTCTGACCACGTTATCACTGGTGACCTCAACATCGTGGAAAATGACTTACTTCGCGATGTTTTGGCTAAAGGACCTAAATATCGTGAGCCAAGACGAATCAACTGGAGCTTTAATTTCAAAACAATTATGGATTCAGTTGAGGACTATGCCAGAAAATGGGCCAAAAAGAACAGGAGAAAGAACGTGACGTTTTGTCAGAATTGGAAACAGCTGTGAGATCATTGGTTTTGAAAATGAACACTAAGGCAACATCCATTTTCAGCAACGCTGATTTTGCAAAAACATTGTCCACCTTACATGACAAATATGTTGTTGTACCTGCAGACAAAGCCCCAAATAACATCATTATTGTGTGCAAGAAACACTATATTGACTGTTTGACAGCTGAATATGGGGTTGGTTGTACCAGCAATAGCACCACATACACGGCTACAACACTGTCTAAGGAGGAAATCATTGACAATCACAAATCTGTCATTTCCTCCTTCGGCCTTTCTGTTGATGGCAGTAATGATGACATTCCATCCCTGTATTGGATTCCTAAATTACATAAAAATCCATACAAACAGCGCTTCATTGCAGGGTCATCCAAATGTACAACTAAAACTCTTTCAGTTCTATTTAATTCAATACTTACGGCAATAAAATCCGGCCTCCAGAAATATTACGATTGTTGTTATTCTAGAAATGTTGTCAATCAAATGTGGATCCTGAAGAATTCGAAAGAACTGATGGAGATTCTTAACTCTAAATCAGTTTTATCTTGTAACAGCATCAAAACATTCGATTTCTCCACACTTAATACTTCTATTCCACATGAACAACTGAAATCGCGATTGGCACAGCTGATTAAACGCAGCTTTTTTTTCAAAAAGAATGGAAAACGCAGGTACAAATATCTTGTAGTCGATTATACCAAGACTTACTTTGTCATCAATGAGTCTAAGAAAAGGAACAAATTAACAGAAGACCAAATTATCGACATGCTCAACTTTCTTATTGACAACATATTTGTTCAGTTTGGTGGACGTGTTTTTCAGCAAACAATAGGGATTCAAATGGGCACTAATTGTGCACCTTTGCTTGCTGATTTGTTTCTTCATTCATATGGAGCAGACTTCTTACAATCTCTTCTAGTAAAAAAAAACCGTAGACTAGCTCTCTATTTCAACCTCACGTTCCGTTATATTGATGATGTCCTTTCATATAAAAATTCTCGATTTGGTGACTTTCTCCATCTCATATATCCCCAGGAGCTTGAGATAAAGAACACAACGGATTCTAGGAAGTCAGCTTCATATTTAGATCTACATCTTGAAATTGACTCTCAAGGAAGACTTTCAACAAGGCTCTATGACAAACGTGATGACTTCAACTTTCCAAGCGTCAACTTTCCCTTCTTGTATAGCAACATTCCGAATGCATTCTTGTTTTAGTTCCATGAGTGCGACATTTCAATAAATTGACGTACGTACAATACGTCAATTTCGGGTTATTGCGGAATGGCTGGGGAATCCGGAAAAGGTTCTTTTATTATATATTTTTCTAGGCATGACGACTTCCGGTGCAATTAAGAGCAATAGATCAAAATAAATATTGCTTGTTGTTTATTAAAGACAGAATCTTCAATTTTGACAATTTTTCAATGCACGTAAGAATATTTCTTCATTCAATTGAAGTATTTACCTTTCATAGAGATGTTATTGTTTTGATGATCTCACAATCACTTTTGAATAAGTCTACATGGCAGCAAACCAGTTTGACTCACAAACTGGTAAAGTCACGTGATAATTTCTGTGTAATTGAGGGATTTTTCCGGAAAAGCAATGAACTCGAAAATGACGTATTTAAATTTCGAACGAGCACAGCTTAATAATTTTAAAGAAAAGTTATTTCATTCGATTTGCTTTGATAAGTATACCGTTAATGCAGTTGATTATAAGAGAAATCTTTTGCGGAGTTTAGTAAAATGATTCTTGCGTTCTAGGAGTGATGCCGCATACACTGACTTCAAAAAACTGACTAAAAAGAGTTTAAGCTGAGCTTTGAACAAGTTTAAGACACCTAAGCCGGTTAATATCATCGTTTCATTCAACGTCTTGTCAAGTTTGTTGGTGACATAACGATAGTACGAATGCTCAGAAGGCTCATTCAAGATTCGAAAGTCGAAATCCGAGATTCGAAATTCGAGATCCAAAAATCGAGATTCGAAATCGAAATTCGAGATTCAATATGATTATAACCAATCAGATTGCTTGTTTTTTAATCCTGTACCAATCAAAATAGTTCTTTTAAAACGTAATAATCGAAATACAAGATTCGAAATTTGAAATTCGGTGAACGCATACGATGTAATGAGTACGCGAGACTTCTTCTGTGCACAAGTTTATTTGAATTGCGTTTCCGGATGAATGATCATGATTTGGTTATTGATAAGACTTAATTATCTATCACATTCTTGTTGAAAAGATAAGACACCGATATTTTATCCCTTAAAGAACTAACTTTTTAATGGCGTATTGATTTTCATGTCGGTGGTCATTTCAATAACGCAATACATCTGTACAACGTCATAATTGGCATTTTGGCGGGAAAATACATTTGTTTATTGACTGTGAACTTACCTGATGTTATTTCACTGGGAAAAAATCGCTATTTCATATGCATTGATGTGATAAATAAAGTGATATGATATTAAACATTTTATACTTATAAATCAAAACCTTTTTAGTTATTCGTATTTAAGTGACGGTAATGTGACACATTAATAGGCATGTTATGAATGGACGGAATTTCAAAATGTCTGTGAAACATTTTAATAATTTCATTCATTTACATACGACATTGAATTAACATTGTTTAATAAGTAACAGTACAAATCGTACATTTAGGTCTTACATCTTCTTTGATCTTTATTAATTGACAACTAAATATTGAAAAACAAAACCATAAATTACAGTACTATTAACAAAGTTGCCATATTTGTGTGTCTATAAAAATAATATTAAATCAATCAAAATATATTTTATGTGCAGCGCTCATGATAAAATTGTATAATAGACTATAAATTTATACTTATGAATGAATATATGAATTATTGGTCCTAAAAAGTAAATTGACCTTACATGAAAATGACTTTGTAGTTCTCAAAACAATACACAACTTGTTATATTAATTATTCATCAAGCTATATTAGTGCTTTTCGTAATATATCAATTCTTATAAAATTGATTTGATAGATATAATAATTAAAAAATCAGACCTAATTTATAGCTCTTTAAATAGTGATTAATTATAGTTATAAATTCATTTATATTAAAAAGAAATTGTCTTTTTTTATATGTTTATCATTTCAAATCATTTAAATATTTTCGTTAGTTTTGGTACGCCTGTATTATTTAAATATTGTAAATCCATATGTGATTTAAAAAATACATGTATGTAAATACTGTTCCTTTTTGCCAATAACATACATACCAACACTGAAATATATATTTATGTGCATGTTTACCATAAGTAAAATAAATGAAAATGGTGTAATGGTATAATGCATTTGTTTGAAATTAAACAAAAAAAAATAGCGTTAACTGTGTTGGTGATGCCCAACACAAAAATATCTCCCAAACGTATGCATATTGTCACTCTACCTAAATTTTGACATCATAACCTATTTCACCTTCAAATAAAACCCTTATATACCAAGTTTTGATGAGATAAAAACATTTTGACAAATTGCTCATTTTCGGACCTGAAAGAAGCAAAGGTGTACCAAAGGGGTTATCAGTATCATAAAACCGTAAAGACAAAGACAAAACCGGCAGACAAAAATCATCACAACAAAACAAACCACATAACGACATAAAACACAAACACACAAAACAACAAAACCGCATTCAACAACGCGAACTCAAGTCGAAACGAGAGTGAACTCAGGTGCTCCGGAAGAGTAAGCAGTTCCTGCTTGCTATAGCACACCCGTCACGTTGCCAAAGATCGATTAAGTGTTGGTCAAATCCGGAAAGGATGACATTACAAAACTCTATGTCAAACCAACATCTGTGCTCATCTGAGAGATAGAAATCCCGTATTTGTTTACAAGCACATGATGTCGTCCGTAAAATTTCTTGAGTGATGACAACAACCTTGGAGCAAATATCACATTTTTGTAAATAACTCAAAAACCGCAAATATTGCTTATTTTTTCATCATATTATTGGAGAGCCCTTTTGCTCTATTTACCTACAAAATTTCAGAATCCTACGCACTTAGTTACCAGGAAATTCGCAATGTCCTATATTATGACATTGTCACGGGTCCATGGAAACGGCAGCAATTTTTTAAATTCTGATTTTTGAATGCACAACTTTGAGTGGCACTCTCAATACAAAATATCATTACAATCCAATGAATAGTTTTTGAGAAGCCGTCTGGACAAGTTCATGACAGGAATAATGTTTTATTACCACAGAGTTAAAACAAATGTCCCCAAAACATCCTGTGTACGTAGTCATGGCATCTTGACGGATCTGTAGGGTTCTGGGTGCATTTTATTACTTCGATCAGTGCTGTTGATAGCACTTTTAGATTCCGAACTTTAATAAAATAATCAAATTTGTAAATTATTTTAAACATATATCTTAACAACAGTTTTCCATTTTTGTTTTTTTTAATATAGGTATCAGTGATATTTATTATTTACAATGCAAAAATATTGTTAAGACGTTTAAGGATATGCAATTAATCAATAAAAAGAAAAAAATAGTTTTGAGAAAATGGATGATTACACTATGATTTTATAGATGTAGACAAAAATAAAAGTTTTGCCAAGTATAATAAAAGTGAATCCTGTGAAAATTGACAAATTAAAGTATTTATAATTCCTAATCATTATCAGGAAACTAACAGGTACTGGGCTCCTTTTTTTTAAATATCCATTTTCGTTAAAAATACCCCAATTGAGTAAAACGTAACTACACATTTTGATGTGATATTTGCATTAAATATAAACAAATTTAAACAGTTCTGGTTTTGGTCACACAGTAGATTTTTTTCAACCCTCTTTTACGTGAATATAATTACTTTTCTCAAGCTTTAGAAATACATATGTGTCCGAAATCGAATCCCTTACATAGGAAACTTAGAGTTGTTTCCTTATGTTTTCGATCCACATTGACCCAAAAGACCATTTTTGTACACATTTCTCCTTGCATAAAGTTGTAGTCTGATTGGTGTATAACTGAAAAATGCATGCATTCCTATGTCTTTTAACACTGGTGAACTAATAAATGTTACTGACCATGTATATTGCATATAGGGTTTGCCATATTCGACTGATGTATTAATTGATTGATTACCTGTTTTTCCTTCATATTTGAATATTATACAAATATACCACAAATAAATAGTAAATATTCGGACAATGACAAATAAAAAAAAAGATAAAGCTAAATGTTCTATACATTTTTCCTATAAGTTTATGGTGCATATGTATTGCAATCAAATCCAACAAAAAATATTGATTAGAAACATTATACACTTGATTTGAAATATCACATGCAAAAATTAAGTGCATGCGACGCTTATGCTCTGCAATATGGTCAACTGCATCTGTCGTTCAGCTTAGAACACAGTTAGTCATGCACAGTTGTGCTAGACGAAGCAATCTGTGTTCCGTAAGGGATGTTTGAATTAGACTTGTAGTATACATATGGCAAAATGTTAAGCACCCCATGATTTGTTTAAATCATACATTTTCAAAACATTTTAAACCAGTAATTAACTGATAGTCATTAGAAATGTTTATTGCAAACTAGAATATGTACTGTTAAGCACAATTAAACATGTTTGTTACAAACAAAAAGACATCTTTTATTTACATTTACTCGACATAACAAAAGAGATTGCTTCTGTACACAAACATGGTCTTACAAAAGTATGGTCGCCTAAAGCTCCAAACTTTTAATTGATTGTCAAATCGCACTTGAAAATGTAAATCATAATCCCCATTGATACCTCTGCTTCTTTCAAAAGATTGACAATGTATCATAAAAGAGTCAATTTCGAGTATGTCCACCTTGAGCACGAATGACTGCTGGAATCCTTGTCTTTTCACTACCAGTTTGGCATCTTATTTCTTAAAGAGTTATCTCCCGATTTTGAAAGCAAAAATGAGCTTTTAACCGAAAGCTAACATCCTTTCAGTAACATATTGAAGAATTAAAACTGGCCAAAGTCATGGAAATTAAAAATTATTTCAAATCATTGAAAAGCACAAAAAGTCTAGGGGTGCTTAACTTTTTTCCAGGTGTATATATCTTAAGAGCTCGGATCGACATTCTATTGCTTGTTTCCATTGTTTAATCTCGTAAATGTTATAGTTTTTATTACTAATTCCTCTCACTGTATCTTACAGGAACAAGTCAATTTTTCACATATTCTTCCATGAACACTTGAAGATCATTCTTAACAGTATTTACCAGCTATTCTCAGAAGTTGGTAAGTTATTGAGTTATTGAGTTACTGCTACATGTATTGATCAGAACTTGAACGAGTCTTAGATTTTATTTAATTGTTTGTGACCGTGTCATGAAAAAAGCGCGTCACACACCTACTAAGTACAAAAGGTTAATTTTGCCAATGGTCGAGGTTGCTAACACAAGCGATGGACAAGAAAATCAAAATATTTTTCTGAAGCTTTAAGAAATATTTACACCATTTTTTTCTGAAAGCGTTTCCTTTACATAGGAATTATTACAATATTTTTTTTTATATCTACATTGACCAAAAGGTCTACTTGCATAAAAGTTTGTAAATCATTGTATAACTGAAGTATGTATGCATTCCTCGATCTTTTTACACCGAGGAACTAATTAATGTTAATGGCCATGTAAATTGTATATAGGGTTGACCATATTCAATGGACCTGACATAAATTTGCACGTAATTGACATTAAATATCGTTATATCTACTACAATATACACACTAACATGCCTATATGCACCTCCTACTATAAATGTACTACATGTTGTGGGTAGCATATTGTGATATTTATTCAACACCAACATGATCACAAGACATTATATTAACTATAATAGATATTTCATTCAGCAGTCTTTTTGACCATAAAGTTTTATTTTTTTTAAACTGGTAAGAAAACTAAGTGTTATTTTTTTTGAAATATTTTATGCAGTTTTAACCAATTTCATTCCCAATAGAAATTATATTTCAATAGTTCATGCATAGTTTATGATTGGTTATCTGTAAAAATTGCTTTTTAACATATTTTTACTTTAAAAAATCAACGCTTCTTGTTAAAAATATGTTTAAATCATTGGCCCAAAGCGCTGATGATGAGCCAGAGGTCCAGAAGTGTGGCTCCCGCAGGGTTAAAAACGACCTCCGACCTGAGGGCTTTTTAAGGGCGACATCCGACCTACACTTCATAAAATCGACCTATGCCAAAAAACGACCTGCGACCTCCGCCAAAATATGCCTTTTTAAAGCGACCTTGCGACCTCAGGCCCCTTTTAAAAGCGACCTTGCGACCTGAGGGGGGTTCCCTGCGGGAGCCCCAGAAGTATAAAACTACACAGCCTGTTAGATAGAACAGCTGATCCGACGATAGGTTACCAATTCAAATATGTATCATGGTTTGTTCTGACTCCCTTTTCACGATGTTAACTTGTATTTTTTTACTGTATTTCGCATGTGTGTGTTTATTGATGTTTTTAAATTGTAAGTTTATTCTTAAAAAGACAAGAATTCCGGGAAACTTCCGTTTGCATGTTCTACACATTCAAATGAAGGTCATTGAAGGTAAACATTACACTGTAGTCTACTACTAGATGTTGTCCTCGAACGTTAACATTTGTGTATTTCACATAAAGTGATATCGCATGTCAAGACATACACCGGTCGTGTTATAAGACACATAAATTTGACATTCTTGTTGCTATTAATTGAATTTCCGGTGGAAGTCATAAACTACCATTATATGTTTTATGTACATGTTGTGGTTCAGTCACATTTTTTAGATAGCTTATAGAAGTTTTGCACTAAGTAGCTCATAGACGAAGGAAATAGTGAGTTCACGAAAGTTGATTTTGAATTTATATGTCAGAAAACCACTTAAGGTGAAAGTTCATCTAAATCGATTATGAAATTATTGCATATTGTTATAACACTTAAATAGGTTTCAAATGGTTCCAATTCTCAATTGTACAAGTGCCTTCTACATGTATCATGTAGACAAAAGTTGACAATCTTAGTTATAAATTGGTTCCCCATTTTGGAAATTTTGGTTTCATTGTTCTATGCTCTTCATTATCATATAGTTTTTGTCTTCTTCAACATTTTTGGTAGAGCGCCTCTGATGAGTCTTGAATAGACGAAACGCGCGTCAGGCGTAGCAAAATTTAATGTATGGAACTTTGTTGTCATTTTAATGTCTATGGTCAAGTAAAAGATGAAAATAATCATAATCAGACTATTACTGTTCGGCAGATACTGTAAGCGTAGTCATTTTCGCGATGTTCGCGATCCAAAAAAGTCCCCGAAAAGTAGAACACACGAATATGTTATTGTTATATGTTATTTAAAGTACGAAAATTGAAAACATAAAAACTGATACACTTGGATTGAAAGTGCTAAAATTAGCAACCGAGAAATAAATGCGTTTACAATAACGATATTTAAGAATAAGCGCTAGAGGATACAAACTGTATATATATCTTTACGTTTTAAGACAAATTCATTAACAACACACAAATGTAGCAATATAAAATAAATTTAGATAAGTTATACATATGCATGTTACGTGGAGACAAATATAACTTAATAAGTTAATATTTAAGAAATGTTAGAGGTGTTGTTTTTAAAAGATTTTTGAACGAAACATGATTTGATTAAACAAATATATATATATCTTATTTCAATTTGTATTTCAATTATTACAAGAATTAGCTTATAAAAATTTTGTTAAGTTATCACAAGCATTTCTTGGTTATTCTCTTTTGTCTCATTTGTGTATTATTTTGAAGTAAGAATCGTTTTTTTCAAATTTTTCCGATCATTTTTTAAACATTTGTTTGAATCATTTGCAGATATCAAGATTAATCGAGTATTAATTTACATGAATTATGATATGTTACAAATACGGATAAGACGAGTAAAGCTGTTCGTTTGTCATAGAGTTGTTGTACTTTATCGGATGTGACCTACACTAGATTAGTCGTTGGAAACGTAACGGTTGTTGTACAAGAGCAGAAACTTACTTTGACTTGGGTTTGCGGTACTGATTTCTTTGTTGTTCTTTTTTGGTTATTTTGTGGGCTTCGTTTTATATTCGTCTTGTCCAGTAGCTACTGATTTAGTCTTGTCCAAATTTGAATGCCCCTTTGTTCTTATATGTTTTTGTTCTGATTTAATCGAATACAATACAAATTATATATGGATTCGGGAAGCATCACATGAAGATTGTTTGTAGCCAACGCAATCAAAGTTCAAATATAAAGTAGCTCTTGAAAAGTGTATTTTTTTTGGGTCGAAATAATATTTCGTGGTTAAGGTAACAAAGCCAATATAGTGTGGACAACTTTTCATGGCTGTTTAAATTTAAACTATTTTATACCACTATATTTTTTAAAATGGTGAGTTAATTTCAAGGATGTCTCAAACTCAATGAAAACAAAATAAATCTCCAACAGATATGTCTACATGTACTTAAGGAACAAATATCTGCCAAAAGTATTCGGTCGCTCTCAGTTTTTCAATTACTCTCTTAGTTCATTAACAAATTTCCAAACAAATATTCTGAAGTCATTTCTCCACCAATTGTTATATATTTTTACAGTTGTGAAATTTAATATTGAGGTTCGAATGAATAGTTTAAGAAAAGAAATTTCTGATGTATGGGTATAAAATTAAAAAAAAAACCTTATGGTTTACAACATTTATTACATAATATTTCTATGATTTCATGGAACATCTTTGTATTAAAGCTTTATAAATTAAAATAAAGACCAATCCAAATTACAAACATAGAAATTTATACCTTGATGCAAAACAAAATCTGAATTGTTTCTGAAGTGACTACAGAATACAGAATATTTTTGTTAATTCTACATAGAAACTATAATGGAAAAAATGATGATTTTTCTTCCAGACATTTATTCATTAAAACATTTTTGTCATAAAATAGTATTTTATTTTTATAATCACGTTTGTGTGAATCATCTACAGAAAACATTTATAGAATTTTATTTTCAGAATTACTAAATCGAGTATAGTGTAAATTACAAATAAGCGCATGAAAATTCGTAATGAAAGCGTGATCAAATGATGGTTTATTGTGACAACGACAGTGAAATGAACTTTATAACTTCATATAGATATGATGAACCAATGGATTTCATAATCAATGATCAACGATAAAATGTAACTTGTACATTTTTTAATGAAATATCGTTTAAATTGTTTGTAAATACTTCTCTTATTCTAAAACCCCTGAGTTATTTCATGAGTGGGATTGATTTCGATATCCTAGGTGCTGGATTATGGGCTTCCCTGTTCGAACCTTTTGGCTTTGAGTATTATTCATTTAATACTTTTGGTTTTTGTTCTTCCATTGTTTTGATTCAAATGCTGCTAATGAGACGTTACTCCTTGAAATACCGATATACATCATAACCAAATTAACCATTTTTATATCCATTTTTGTATCGTATTTTGAAATCACTGAATCTCAATAACCGCTGCCGGTGGACCAGAGGTCCCCGAGGGTAAGCACAAGCCTGGTTGTCAGACTTGCCTGACACGAATTAACATTAAATTTCTAATATGTTTTGTTTTTGAAATTCTCGATTGTTAAATTCTAAATTGTTTAAATCACCAGATTTCTTTCATTGTACTGCACATGGTCGACCCCAGCGGTGCTGGATTTGGCTTCCATCCGAACCTTTTGGCTTTAAGTACTTTTCATTCAATATTTTTGGTTTTTGACCTTCCAGTGTTTTGATTAAAAATGCTGCTGATGGGAGGTTACTCCTTGAAATATCGATATACAGCATAACCAAATTAACCGTTTTTTATACCCGTTTTGGTATCGAATTTTCAATAGTCACCCATGCTCCAATGTTTTGGTATCTCACAAGGATATTTCACAAAATATTACAATAAATGTAATAACAAAACTACCGAACTTGAATGATCAATCTCATAGTCCAGAGAAAATGACAAAAACGAATCAGTCATACCGGAGAACTGGTGGATCGCAATGGTCCTGACTTGGGACAGGCATTTCAAACGAAATGGTGGGTTAAACCAGGTTTTATGGCGCCAAACCTCCCTCTTCCATTGCGATCTTAGGATCCGGTAATGACCATAGAACACAACATAGTTGTGAGACACAATAGGGATATTGAGGTGATCATCTCAGTACAGCAGACCAGTCAAACACTAATTAAAACAATTAACTATCATATCTTTTAACTCAATTTTGAACTTTTCTACTAGTGGCTGATACAAATGTAACGAAGAAAGAATTTTTTTAGTGATCGTATGAGACGTATTTTCTTATAGCCCTGCTTCAAAAGTCGGTCACGAAGAAACCGGTGTCTGATAAAAAAATCTGTGAAATGTGTGCAAGCTCTGGCATATCGAATAAGTTGAGAAATATAAACACCGTATGCAGGAGAATTAGGTATATTGCTCTGTAGATTAGGAAAATTAATAATTTGAAAATTAAAATCGTCTCGTTTATCGTAAATTTTTGTACTGAGATGACCACCTGGGTCAAATTCGAGGTGCAAATCCAAGAAAGACGTGAAGCAATTAGATTCGGTGGTCTCTTTAATCTCCAATTCCGGAGGATATATTGAAGGAATCCAACTACCAAATAAAATGTTATTGACAGAAAGGACATCATCAATATATCTGAATGTAAGATTAAATGACCTTGCCTCTTTCATCTTCTTGTTCCTTACGAGTCCCTGAAGAAATTCAGTCTCGTAAGAGTATAAAAACAAATCGGCGAGGAGAGGAGCACAGTTTATGCCCATTGGAATGCCGATTTGTTGTTGAAAAATCTCTCCTCCGAAGGTGACAAATATGTTGTCAATGAGGAAATCAAGCATACTGCAAACTTGTTCCAGTGTGTAACAAATTTTATCTTTGAAAGATGTTTTGGAAAAGAATGTAGAATTATAACCCAAAACAACAAAATTCCTTGAGTTTGAAAAGGCTTTTTCGAGAAGTTTTTTTCAGGCGACATTTTAGTTTTTCGTGTGGCAAGGTAGTGTATAAAGTGTGAAAAATCGAACGTTTTCAAAGAGTGAACCTCAGAAAATGATCTATTTATAACATTATGATGAAATAATGATAGAGAATGCTACTTCACTATTCCGGCATTGTGCCATATTTATTTAATCTATCATTGTAACGTTTTGATTCCCCAAAAAGCAACGTCTTTTAGTAATAATCGAGCTGTGTGTAATATATGTTTTGTGAAAAATGCTTAGCTGATGTGTTTTTAATCAGACTATTTATGTTGTTGCCGTCGGTCCCTTTACGTGTTTCCGTACTAACCTTTTAGGAATGATAGTTTCAATTTCGAATCTTTCATATACTTTACTCTTTTTCCAAAAATCATAGCTAGTGACAAAACAAGGACTGATCTGAATGGTCATTTAATTTTACGATAGTTTTTATTATAACAGAATCGGAAAACAAACAATATATCAAATTCTGTATTCTAACGCAGTCCTTAGGACAGAACAAGACCAGAGTCTTGACTTACTTCTATACAGTATTGACATATTCATTTTCTAGAGTTTTTAATCTAAAATTACAGTCTATACAGACTGTCCTCGGGTGGAAGTAATATCATTTAACACTGCTTTGATATTTCGTATGCTCATTTTCAATGTATGATCATAAAGACCACATTATTGTGAATGTGACATTGATATATGAACTTTATAATCTCATAAAGATGTGTTTAGCTAAGGGATCCCAAAGTCCACTAAAACCTGGGCTTGTACCTTTTGCAACATTGAATGCTTCGTGGTTCAAATATTGTCAAACTTTCATATACTAAAATCATTTTACATTATCCAGAAAACGATGCATTATCCATGCCAAAATAATTTTGAATATGCATTTGAGTACAAAATATAACAACAACAAAAATGATGAAACGTTTGGAAAAGAGTGGCGAATCACTATTCCGATATTGTGTCATATTTTTTTTTTATATCTATCATTTAAATATTTGGACAAAATAGGCAACGTGATATATACTGATGTTACAAAATGACCATTTGGTGTGCTTTTATTGATTATGTTCATACTCATCCTCGGATACCCAGGGTCGATTTCACTCCGCTCACTACGGTGGTAAGCTTAGACGAGTCGAAGTGCGACCAACCGTGGGTTTCCGACGATGGTTCATACTGTTTGATTATATAATGACCCTCATCCCCTTTACGACTCTCCGTACCAACCCGTAAAGAATTTTAATTTCAATTTCAAATCTTTCAAACCTTATCTCCCCAGAAAAAAAACTTTAGCAGGAAAATAATGAAAGAATTAAAAATGGCCTGTGATGTCCACCTAATTTGAAATTGCATTGATATCAACAGAAAAGGTAGGTAACTGATAAAACGCGATCGATTTGTTTATGGAATTTCTAACATGAAGGGAAATAAATTTGATTATTTCATTAAAATATCAAATTCATTTCCCGATATGTTTAAAATTCCATAATTTTCGAGAATTTCCAGTAGTTGTAGGAGATTTTCCCTTATAACTACAGGTAATAAAATTGAAAGATATTGGTCATAGATTGCACGTGCAATTACGCTTGGGACAAAATTATCTATAAGAGAGGAGAGATATTTTATGCTTATTGACTGGGTTTACCCTGTGAGTAAGTATTTTATTATACCGAAAGAAACAACAGACAAAATCGTTTAGAATTGTTTACCTAATTTAAAATTTGTTTTAATGAAAACAAAAATAATCTACTTAAAGCAAATGAAAAGTTGCATAGAAAGTACATAGACAATTTTAACACTGAAAACTCGTGCAAGTATAATGTAACATGAATAACATACATGTATCAATCAAAATGAAATAATGAAAACGATAAGCTTTGACGTCGGATGGCAAGTAGTTGTGGCGAGGGCAATAGTTCGGAAACTATTGACCGCTCTGTACATTATAGTTCAAAGCTGGCAAACAAAAAATATAGTGAAATATTGTATGTTTATTATTAAAGAAAAACACTAATAAGGTATAATAATTTTCCATAACTAGTTTAGAGGTAAATAATTCGATGAATATAAGAGAAAAAATAAATAATACATCATATTCTGTAAAGCACAACTTCTAAAATATATTTAAACGCACATTTGTTCTAGTTTCCTTGACAGAAAACGGCCAGAGTCTTGATATACTTTTATATACTGTTGACATATACATATTCTTGCGTTTTATTATCCTTATTTTAATCTAAAATTTCAGTCTATACAGACTGTCCTCGGGTGGAAGTAATATCATTTAACACTGCTTTGATATTTTGGTTAGTTCATATTGCATTTACAGATACCTGAACTATTAAATTAATAGTCTAAGCTTCTAATACTAATATCCTAAATCCTAAATTCATTTTAATCTTCTTCAAAGACAAATTTTCAAGGGAATCTCCACGAGCAAATCTTCTTCGATTAAATATGTAAATAAGTCGACGTCGAAAATAAACTTAGTAATAGTTTCATAAGATATTGACGTTTTTCTTGACATTTAATCTGGTAATTATTTAGAACAAGAAACATTTCTCTAATTTGTGGTTTACCTAATTATATACCAAGAAAAGACTAACAAATCAAGACAAAAAGATAATATTCATTCGCACTTTGTTTTTTTTTCTTTCAATACGGTGCTGTAAGAGCAATGCTTTTAGATTTTTTGTACTTTTGTAATGTATACACAAGCATACCTTGTTTGTAATTAGTTTAAATGATACATTATTTTTAATGTTAAAGCATATTTTAACGTATGAAAAACTTGGTTTTAATTAAAAAAAAACTGTATCTAAAGACGAGTTTATAAGTGATATCATCTTTTTATCAATAGTTAAAGATATATATTTAAGGATAGTAATCTTAAAATTAACAGGATTTACCTGCTATAACATCTTCATTTTAAACAGAAATATTAAAAAAAACTACGATATTGGTTCAAGAAATAATTTATATCATTCTGGTTTTTCGTACTTGAAATGCACTGAAAGAAGCAAATGTGTACAAAAGGGATAATTAAATATCATTATATCGAAAAGACAAAGACAACAGCGGTAAAAAAAAAAACAAAAAAAAAAAAACAACAACACACGCATAACAACAAATTTGCATTCAGCAACATGAATTGATTGTTGGCAACGCGATGGTTGTTTCAAAATACAAAATGCCAAATACCTAAGCCAGTATAAAATGCGTTTTTAATAAAGTAACCTCTCACCAGCAGCATCAATTGCCTGGAATCTGAGCTCAATGTTTTGGACTTGAGTTACGTTGTTGTAACTATATGTTCATTTGTTTAATAAATGTAAACGTTTTTAAAATGTCTAAATGCTTACAAAAACCATCATTTAGTTAATATCCTTTAAAAAAACAAAATGCCAAGCACCTAAGCCAGTATAAAATGCATTTTTTTTCAAAAAGTAACCCCTCACCAGCAGCATTTGATTCAAAACACTGGAAAGACGAAATTCAAAATTATAAAAAAGAAAATCAGATGAACCTAACAGTTGAAATCCAACGCCGAGGATATCAACCATGTGCATTAAAGGAAAACAAAACCTGGTGTTAAAAGAAGCAGAGGTACCAATGGGGTATCCGAATGTCAAAAGTCCGAAAGGGCAGAGACAAAACCAGCAAACACCAACAAGAAAGGGACAAAAACAGACAACATGTAGAACATGGAAACACAAAATAACTGAATATCAATCAACAACGCGAATACCAGTCGAAACAAGAGTGAACTCATGTGCTCCGGAAGAGTAAGAAGTTCCTGCTTGCTATAGCACACCCGTCGTGTTGCCAATAGCCCATTCACCGTGTCAAATCCGATAAAGGAAGACAAAACAAAACCCTATGACAAACCAACATCTGCACTCATCTGAGAGATCGAATTCCATATTTGTCTATAAGTTCATGATGTATTCCGTAAAATTTCTTGAGTGAAGACAGCAACCGAGGAGCAACATAACCCTGTGTGAATTTAGACATAAAAAAATCTATAACAAAATTAATGCTTAATTTGTATAAGAAATATCTGTTCACAATTATTTACCTGTAAGAATACATGTATATTTAAGATTCATTTATGGTATTAAAAATCGTCAAACATTTAAATAAATATGAAATTAGAACAATATTAATAAATAAAAAATTAGGTTTAAACATCGTCAAACGCTTCTATTTTCAACCGACATCTTCTTTTGACGCAACATAAGGTCTATACCGTGTATTAAAACGTATATTCTTCCAAGACCTTATTAAAATTCGATATTCTGGTAGAGTACGTCATTTTACAAATATAAACAGATAATTCCTGAAAATACAATTTCCATTCCTTGCTGTTTGATCTTTGACGTATATTTGTATTCTTAATATGGAAGTAACTTTTTGGTGTGCGACAGATTTATAGATTAAGGGTGTCAAAAGAGAAATATGTTTCACCAAAGTCAATAGGTTCATATTAAAAAAAAATAATTTGTATATGTGAGTATCTTAATTTTTAGTCAGACGTTGTAAAGGGTCTCTTTTATACATATTGTATATATGTTTGGCTTTAGTGCCGTGTGGAGGTCGTAGAAAGCTTCCCCGTGCTTCAGTTGTATGCTCTTATATATTTTTGAGTACTGGAATATGTGTTGGAAAGACACAGTTTACATATTTCCAAAATTTGACAACTTTTAGTTGTTTCTTTAAAAATAGATAAATTTATCTGTTTGGTCATTGTTGTAATATTTTTGGCATTTTTTTTTTATCAAATCTAATATTCTACTGGTTTTCCAAGTTTTCTACTCCTAGCGTGTCTGATGAAGGTTAATCCAGAAAAGCGCTTCACACGCAGTGAAATTTTGCTTTTGTACATTTATGAAAATCATTTCAATATGTGGATCGTGTCTTTTTGGCACATATTCCATATTCTTTCGTTTTTAAATGTATCTGATAATAGAAAATAATGAGATGTGGAATAAATGCACGCGACACAGCTCACATAACAAGCGGAAATTTAGAAAAACCACAATGAACAACCGCTAGCAGCCTTCAACGGTCAGTAGGCGCTGCTCACCGTTCTGCAGTTGGTCCATGATCTAACAAAATGCATTTAATTCGAATCCAGTCCTTAAATAGTCACAGATTAGCCCTTCGTTAAATAAGGAACAGAAACCATAAAATAGACAAGTGTAAACAAAAGCTTTGTCAAAGGTTCCTGGCTTAGGACAGGCACATTTAAAATGTTGCGGGTTAAACTTGTTTTTTCCCAACCTTCCCACACCATTTCTTCTGTAAAAATGCGTTGTGTCATGCCTCATGCAGTATTGTCAGTCAAAACATTACAACCAACATTATTTGCAAGTTTCAAATGTTTTACTAATTTTTATTGGGTATACATGTACACGGGTCTCTATAACGCTTTTACCTTATACGATCTTTCCAAAAATATGCTATTTAAAAACTTTTATGGACAAAAGCAACCACTATTTAATCGGCAGAAAAATATATCACCAAATAGAAAATTTAAGTTTTTCTACTCTTTGCAAATATTGCTACGAAAATGTAGAATATCAATATTATTTAGTTTTATGTTCTTAACTAACTTTAGTTGATGCTGCACATTTTCTCACTGCTTTCATGTTTTCAACCACAATACATTGTATTTACATGGAGTGACGGTAATATTTGCTTATAATTTAGATCAAACTAGATACCAGGGAGATGATAGCCATCTCCAAGGGCCCCGCTGGTTGTTATAGATGGACAGATTACTTGATTACTAAGTACTATACTGCAGGTGAAATTTTGAGGGAATAGTTTTAAAAGTGACCCGTATGTATTGTTTATTTTTATAATTAAGAGAATGCATGCATGAAGATAATCAAATAATCTTACTAACAAGCATTCTGAGAGTATTGCAAAACAATACATAGTCCCCTACCGGCCTCATATTTCAGTAACTGGTAACAATTTGTCAAACAAATGAATACCTAAACTTGATCAGTTTATTATCTACAAGGAACAATAAAAAAGTGTAGAAAATAAAATTGCAATGGATTTTCTAACTTCAAATTGCCATAACTCCCATAAAATTTTGTGGACCTGCAGGAAACTCAAACTTAATCTGTAACTCATCATGGTAAACTCACATACCAAAAATCAGTTCATTATCTATAAGCGTTTAGAAAAAAATTGCGGAAAACTAAAATTTTAGTGAATTTTCAAAGTTCAAAGGGCCATAACTCCCATAAAAATTTGTGGACCGGCACGAAAGTCAAACTTGATCTGTAACTCATCAAGGTTAACTCACATACCAAAAATCAGTTCATTATCTATAAGCGTTTAGAAAAAAAGTGCGGAAAACTGAATTTGTTACGGACGGACGGACGCACGGACGGACGGACGGACTGATTACTATAGGGCGTCCGCAACAAAGTTGCGGGGCCCTAATTAAAAATCAACTTCATGCCGTTACAAAACCTTATTAAACCATCATTTCATTTTTCTTGAAACATTGTACCAAGTCAGGACCATTGGGATATCAAATTTCACCAGTGTCTACCCTATCGTAACTTTTTGTCGTGGGCATTTGAGGCTGATCATCCCAGTTCGATAATTTTTATTACGTTCATCTATCAATAAACTAAATAACTCAGCACGAAATAGCCCGTTTATGTAATCATATGAAGGTTTATAACGTCGATATTTATGTACCAAATCAGAACATTTCAAGTTTTACACACATATTTAAGCATCTACATATTCTTGTATATTTTTACTAATACTAATAACAAATGAAGACATAATAAAAATAAAATAAAATGTAAAGTAAAAGAACATTGATAATGTTGGTTTTAAGATATTATATTATATGTATTTCATAATGAGCAACTTTTTCTGCAAAAAATAGGCCCCCATCAGGAATTCGAGTGTCAAAAGTCCGAAAGGGCAACGAAAAAAAAGGCAGTAAACACGAACGAGAACAGCACAAAGAGGCACAAAACATATAAAAACAAATAATCAACCGAACAGTTTTCAACAACGCGAAATCAGGTCGTAACGAGAGTGAACTCATGTGCTCCGGAGCCAACAGAAATGTCTGTCTCGCACATGTTTACATTTAACTCTCATTCGTGAAAACTTTGTTCGTTATTACAAATATTTTCTTGATTTCATTAAACTGTATTAATTTAGTTTTCTTTTATACTGATGTAAAACAACGAAATTGAGCATAGTTAACCACTTTATTCATTTGCTGAAGACATGAAAAAGGTAAATTTGTATTTGAGCTTTTCTTGTTATAAAGAGAAATGTAAATCTTCTATTCCTCTAGTGCAGTGAATAAATGCAATAAAACACTATCAAACTGGGATGACAAATTTCAAATGTTCAAAAAAACCAGGGTAAAGACACATTGGAGAAATGATGATCAAAATGGTCACGATTTGCCACATTTGAAATAGATAAGTCAATTTTAAGCAACCAATTTCTCCACTACACATGGGTAGTAAAACGAAACTAAAACGGTTTTGAGACACAGTAAGGCGAATGAAGTGATCATTTCAAACAAAACTATCACAAATCGTTTTCTCTGACATGATTGATAACTTACAACCTGTGAAAAAGAATATTTTTAGAGTACACACGGGAAGTGTGTTCTTATAACCTTGATTTAAAAGCCATTTATGAAGACGCGGTCTTCGGAATATTCATTTACATATATTTTTTGTATAAGTCCTGGCATTTCACGCCTTATATACCCGTTATAGAACTAGAGGTATCTCAATTTAAAAATTGGAAAAAAAATATTTGAAAATATTTAAAAATAATAATTGTTTCTTATCTAAAGATATTCTGAATCTAAGATAACAAATTCTATAAATTAAGGCTAACATTAAAAAAATAATAAATAAATTGAGATTTACAAATAATACTATATATTATAAATGTATAAACGTCTGAAAGAAGTACCCAACGTATATGTATCAACCTACAAGTTGAAGGATCGAAAAATAAAATTATACACAACAACATTTAATATGATCTTGTAATTGAATAATTATAATTAAAATTTATGAATGAATAGCTCTAAAAGCTATAAATTGTAACAGGAAAATTTAGTAATGAAAGATATTATTTAGTTTTTGGTAAGATAGTTACCCAACTTTACAAAAAAGAGGTGATCAATCTCAAAGGTCAAAGAGGAAAAGGTATGAAAACATCGTCATTTCAGATGCAAATCAAAGTAATTACCCATCTCATCAAAAATATATTTTGAAATTTATTCTTAGTTCTCTCTTAAAGTTAGATAATTAAAGATAATATACTGCAACATGCGTTTGCAGAATGTATTTTAAACCATTTTTTCCTAATTTGATATCTTTTTTAAATTCTTTAAATTAGTTAAGGAAATACCACTATAAGACTTCGATAATACTATAGCAATTGCTAATTACAGGCAGTCTTTTCGTGATTACAAGCACAATTATATTCGCACATTATATGTCTATAACATCCGTTTAGTTTTCCAATGGTATGATTTACCGGCTGACAACGTAGCTGATGACCTTGATGAATATATAACGACTGGTGACATATATATTAACATTTATAATAGAGAGGACTAATATCTATAATAGTATTCTTCAGCTTGTCTTCGTAGAGAGATGTGCAACATCATTGACGAAGTACAGGGAAGTACCCAATAGTGAACAAAATGAGTCCATTAAAAGACATGAGGGTTTTTGACATTGTTTTAATTTTAATATAGAATTGGACAATATATTTCCAAGCAGTTTCAAAAGAAATGAAAATCAGCGATTTATTATCGAAGGTATTTATTCTATTATTTATTGTTAAATGTATTCATGTAATTGTTTGTCAATGTATGCTTGTCTTTTTCTTAATTTTAACTCTAAAGATTATTTAATTTATTTTGATTATATCTGTTGTGATTGAGAATTATTCTAGTTCAGCACTTTAAGTATTTCAACATGAAAAATTAGTAAAATTGAACTTGTTAATACCTACCTCGAATTTTGGTGATTGAAAATATAAAACCTTATAAGAAAAGGTAACTAACATCGAGAATAGATACCACAATACACGAAACAAAAAAGTAGGACTAGAATGTTTTTTTTTATATTTTGTTCAATATCGTTTCTTGTTCAGGGCACAACATATAACTGTTTTTGTTAAACCAACAAAGCAAAGAATAATTTTTTGACACTCAACACTTTTGAGTTGGAGAATACATCAAAGCTTTAAATTATCCGTCTAAATTTCAAAATTGTCTAAACCCTTAGGTTCTTCCTACCCCAGACATAGGTTGAATATCTTAGTAATAATTTGGTTCCCCAGTTTGATATTTTTGGTTATACTGTTCTATGCTCTTCATATTCATACAGTGTTTGGCATTTTCAATATTTTTGGTAGAGCGCCTCTGATGAGTCTTGAATAGACGAAACGCGCGTCAGGCGTAGCAAAATTTATTGTCTGGAACTTTGTTGTCATTTGTATTTCATCATCTTTTTGTCCTGCTTAATTTTAGTTTTAGCCTATTGCATTCATAAAGGCATTTTCACATCCTACTATTGGAAGTGGTGTTCATTTTCAATATTAAAAATGTCACAATTACGATTGAACTGTTTTGATTTCTATGAACAGCTTTTTATTCACCTTTAAGGTACAGAATTATAAAATGGATTTAGTGAATAACGGAGAGGTCTTCGGCGCTCTTTGTTAAGCTTTATATAGAAAATGCTTTATAAGTTAATATCATTATTCGACTAATTAACCTTATTAATGTGAAAATCAGAACAACAGATAGTAAATAGTATCGAACATTTAAATGAAAGATTGTACGGAGAAAAAGATTAAAGATGCAAAGTATCCTTAACGACGAACATACAAAAATCTCATATAAGGAATCTCATATATAAAACTTCACGTTAAACAATTGTTTTTATTGCATAATTCAAACTTCAATAAATCTAAAATCGTTCATTAAGTTTAATAAAATGGAACAAAACAGAACGCAATTTAGATATCTACTTTATTCGGGCAATGATTAGATATGCCCTAAATTGGTACCTCTATGAATGCAAAACATCGTTCAACAAAACTAAAAAGCATTTAAAGAGATTTTTGTGAGTTAAACATGGATCATATGCATGAAAATGTTAAATTGGCTAAAAAATGGACTTGATTCTATTTTGAAGAATTGCAGCAATGAAGAACCGAAATCCTAATTTTAAACTGCTTGAATTCTTCATGAATTTAATCACATGATTAGTCAAAGCATACCTTAACTTTCAATTCAGACTGATTTAACATATTTACTGATTATCACAAACACTCCATAAATTGGGAGCATTATAGTCTTTGTACGCAATTTAACCGCTTACTCGATTTGTTTTTATCAAAACTGGTAATGGAGGAATTCGGCGAATATTTTAATTTAATTTATGTAAATTCATAACACAGTAATTCACATTTCTATATTGAAATAATTTTGTTCGAATTCTTTGGCCAATTTTTCATGTAAATCAAGGTAAATGGGAAAATTAAGACACTTGTTAGTGCTTTAACCACAAAATGTTCTAATGATTAAATAATTCCACATTTTATTAGGAAAAATCAGGTGAATAAATTTATAGTCGCGTTGCCGCTGACCTTTAAAAAGCACAAACTAAGCACGGCAAATGACATTTTCTATTTCAGTTTTGACTTTTGATCGTTTGCAAGAAACGTCGTTTTGTTTTGGAGCAGGCTATCAATATAACATTTTCCAGAGAGGATATGTAAGAAATATAGGTCATGGAAAACTTCACATTTAAGCAATCAAACATGCATCAAAATCTATTAAATTTGATATGTCTGTGATACACAAATATGGTGTTATCCAAATAAATTCAGTTTGTACGCATATTCGTATTTTTTTAAGAAAGAAATTGAAATTTTAAATACCTACATTTGGAATTTTCATGACTATTTTCACATATGTTCCAAATATGATTGGTCGATTTGGTAGTTAGTAACCTAAACATTTAAATGTATTAACCATTGCCTGACCCTTAGAACAATACTAAAATAACTTCCTTCTGAAATAAGTATATTAGTAATCCAAGTATTATACAAAAGGTAAACGATCCTATCTTATTTCAGAACTACGACATATATATCACAATTTACTAAATCTGAAATATATATATACAAAATATCAAAAATAATTAGAAATATAAATGACAGATTTTCCATAAGTGAAGTAAATGTATACTTTTTATTATACTCGTAACCACCAGCCAGTGACAGATGTCCTGCATGATCATATCGATAGAATAAATCTTTTTTGCTCTTAATTTAGAGCGAGTGAGTGAGTTGGTGTTTTATGGCCTTGCAACGCTATATATAGGCTATTAAAAGGCGATGAACATGAAATGTTGACGATAAATGAAATTTGGGGTGGGGGTGGGTGGGAAACAAAGGAACAGTAGGAGAGGTGGGTAGGGCCAGACCATTAAGCCTATATGTGCCGCATTACTTGGAGGTCCACAAAAGATTTTTTACGTGCATGATGCGTGGCACTCTCCATACACGTTGGCCCACTATGGTTAGCGGTCAGGGTTTCCGTATTATATACATGACACCCACACGGACGAGGGCCACCCTATTCAGCCACCTAGGGTACACAACTTGGTCGCTCTGTGGGCTGAACACTAACTCCGATGTCAGAATCCCAAGACCCTCAGCCGCCTTTTACGACAAGCTAGGCTGTACTGCGGGCCTTTTCGCCTCCCGTGCCCTGCACGGGACATTTTTTATTTAGATGCAAATCCTTTTTTTTTGGCAGCTCATTCATGTATCTTCCAATGGTCTATATATAAATTGCATTATTTGTGCAATTTTGGTTCGTTTACTTGAACATTTTAATCTTTTTGGTCAACTAAATATTGTATCAAAGACGAATTACACGTACAGTCAAACTTGAATATCTTCATTTAATAAAAAAAAAAGGTTTTTGTAGACTGTAAACATATTTGTTTTTACATTTTTTTAAATTAAACACTATGGAATTTTCGTTCAATACATAATTACGCTTATATATTTTTGATATACTATATGACTGTTCTAGAAATTACACGTTTCAGATTTTATACTATTCAGTGTAATGATAAAAAAAATATAAACTCATACCTATGGACACGACTATGTACTAGTAATTCTACGATTTAAAAATTCTATGTTGACCTTAATTAGCATTGCTTCGAAACGGTGTTTGTTATTTCGTGTTTACAGCATCAAAGGAACATTGCTTAAATGAGCGTGAAGTGATAGTTTGTCTAGGTTCTTTATCAGCAGTAAATGGATTTCTTTGGAGGAAATATCTAATTATTGAAATGTTTTATTTCTATGTAATTCTATCAAAGTTTGCTGGAATGTTGTTTAGCTTTCATACGAATGAGGTTGGAATATTGTATTAAATGATGCATTTAATACCTATTTTGATGATAACATACACGTTGTTTTCTTAAAAAATGTAAATTTTAGAAAACGAGATTTTTACCTTTCTAACCATTGAATATCATTAGCAGAAACATGTCTTGTTATGTATTGATGTAATGCATTTTATAAACTTTGGGTACAAGTAAGTCTATACGTAATGGTACAGGAATTACAAAGAAATATGTCGACGAGGTTCAGCATTTAAGATAGAGTTGTTGACTTTAATATAATAATATCCTAACATCTTTTTATGTTTTCAGTGTTTAACCTGTGTGGAAGATTTACTCAGTATATAATTTTAAAATAATCCAACCAAAGGGAGTGGGTGTTTAATATATTTGAATTTGATTATGGAATGTTGTCATGAAAGTTTTTCAAGACACACCCGTGTTCAAGCTTATGTCTAATAGTCTGTTATTTATTTTTTAGGCCTTATGTTCGTGCTGTTTTGGGTTGTGCCTTATTATGACGACAAATGCTGCAGATTTAGTCCTTCAAAAAGTAAATGAAAAACCAAACAATTCGTCGATGGTTAAACTACCATCCAAGTGGATTTACAGAAAAACTGACAATGTTTTGTTTCCTATTTTGGAAAACATGCAGCTAACAACTTCACGACATGTTGCATTTACTGATGAAAAACCATTGTTACCACCGTCTAGTGAATTTCAAAATTCTTATGTTGTTGATATTGACAACATGAAAGGACTTTCCAAAGAGCGTCGGGAGAAAAGACGAAAAGACAAAAAGCAAAAGAGAAAGAACCGGAGAAAAAATAGGAAACGCAATCACCGTCTCCGTCACTCAAAATCACGTTTAAGATCTAAGCGTTCACATGTCGCATCCGAGGCATCAAGTGTTTGCACAACAGTTAGCAAGTGGGTTGCCCCGTCTGGTGAGAAAACTTCATATGATCAATGGGAACAGCCCGTGACAATACTTCCTCATTTAGTTGTCGACGGAAGAAGGATTCAGCAATATATTTATGAAACCTCATGTTTAGAAGATAACATCCCATGTAAAGGAATTGACAAAAAGAACTACAGGTCTGAATGCATTACCAAAAAGGTTTATGCATATGCCTATGTTCGTAATAGTCAAGGTGAAGAAGGTTGGAGTTACGTCCAAATAAATGGTTATTGTAATTGTAAATTGCATCGTAAGCATCACAATGGACCAAGAAATATTCTAGACTATCTTAGTCATTTAAAATAATTCAAGGTTGTTTCTAGTTTTATTAGTGTTTTTATTTAATATTTATTTACTTTTCAATTGAAACACAACATTATTGTGTAAAAATTTGTATTTTACATTTTTTTTAGTTATTTACAAGAGATTGGTTTTTATTTTTTCTGTTGTAAATATTTGTTATTGCTATTTGATTTATTTCTGATTTTTAAGGTTGGATTTTATAAAATAAACTTACCGAAATTTAAGGGGATACAGAACACCTAAGGGAGATAACTCTTAAATATCAATTGAACGTTTTAGCCGGTGCATTTATTTAAAGAAATCAAGCTTCTCAGTGATCAAAATATGAAATGGTGCAATTCCATTATATTCAATGAAAATTTTCCAAAGAAACCTATGGTGTGATTTTCTTAAGATTTTGCATTTAAATTTATTTGACTTAACTTTATATTTTTGCAGATTTTTAGACAAATTAAACGACACATATTATTTTAGCCAAAGTGTTGTGTACCCCCTTAACTTTATATTTATAACTAATTGAAAAAAAAAACAAATAAGATACGACATTTAAAATTATTGTCTTACATCATTTCTGGAAGTGAATACCAGTCTTTACAGTATAAATATTGGATTTCTTAAATTTTTGAAGAAAAAATGTTATCGTTGGTGTTCAACAAGGTTGTCGAGATGTTTGTTCTTTATTTAAATATTGGCTCACTTTCTATTTCTAATTATTTCCTAAACAAGTCATTGTTTTGTCGTATCTTATTTAGTCAATCAACACATCCTAAAATAGTATTTACTTGTTATTTATATCATTTTATTTATGCGCGAACAAATTAGTACCATCAATCATTACTTGTAACTTTTCTTATTAATTCTACATCGTTTGTCGAATCAACTGTCATGTTAATGACTATCGTGTTTATACAGAAATCAATCAAAGTGCAATTACCTTACAGTACTAACAAAAAAAATCATGTTTTTGCTTTGATCATCATTTTATATCAATATTGAATAGATTAAAAGTTTATAATGCATCTTTTCAAAAGATGTATATCATTATACCCATATAAAGCTAGATTTGATATTTTCAAATATCTTTATTTAACAAATGGGATGATAGAATTGTCATTTTTTACCCTTTTGCTTGCGTTATGTATTTTAAATATTTTCGTGTTTTTGTGACATTTTTATACGAGAATCAAAAGAATGTTTGTCTCAGCGAAATGCATAACTAGAACAGAACAACTACAAATCATTTTTCATTTTTGAAACCGTTAAGCGGTTAAATTTTACCCATAATTCAGCCATGTTTGGACCAGTTTTGGTGTACAGTATATAATTTTGTATAATAAAATGAGTATTGTATTTTACACTTTTTGTACTTTTGTACGATTTTTATATATTTCGATGTGTGACAATGTTCTATGAACATGTTGAGACCGGTTAATATTATATTTGTTTCGATTTTTGTAATGTGATCTCAAGTAGAATTTTGCACACAAACTTTTTATTTAGTTTTATTGTCATTTATTTACCAATCATCGTTCATGTTTGTAATTGATAACTCTTTGTTCCATTTACTGCGTTCATCGTGTTAAAGAACGCAACATTTTTGTTGTTGTGATTTTTATTTCATTCACCTCCCTAAATTCCTGTCTCAGACAATGGCACTACATATTTTATTTGTTGTGTATTATTTTTATCTGATGTCTATTTCTACAGGTGAACATTTTGTCAAATCACAGTTTTTTTTGTCATTTATATCATTTGTTGGTCGAAGGTATTTTGGGTATGTTAATAAAATTAGCTTCATAGCTGAATGACTCGTTAGTTGTCACCTTGATCACATCATTGTAAATTGATAAGTTGTTTTAAATGTGCACGTGTTAGTTAATGTAAACTGTAATCCTTCAAAAAGGTTTTGTACGATGATTTCAATACGGAATCTGAATGAAGAGATTATTTTTTTTATTTCTATCTTTAGTTTATTTTTGCTTTCATTTTACAATTTACACAACATCATATAATTTCAATTAAATTCACACTACTAAAAGGAGAAATAGTTAAATCCACATTTTAAGATAATAAATAATCATTCGTTTACATATTTTCGTACTTCTCCCTAGTTTATTCTCTAAACGGACTATTTAGTTCACATTTTAACACCGCCATAGGTTTAAAGATTAAATCTTAGTTAAATACTTGTTAGCTGGTAGCTTTTTTTTCATATTTTTAAGTTGATATTATTTCACTTTATTCGTTTAAATTTCACAACCTTTGTCATTATCATCTAAATTATAATTCACCGTTTTTCACTTGTTTAACTCATTTATTTCCTCATTTTTTTTTCGTCATTTGAAAACCAATTAAAATATTGGCTTAAGCGTGTTAATATGACATTCACTTATCATATTTATTTTCATTATTTATATTTTGTTCCCTTGGTTGAAATGAATGAGAGCAGCAGACTCATACGCGTGTTGTTGGTTGTTTTTGCCAATATGACGCTACCACTACCATAAAGTTATTCCTTTATAAATCAATTTCGTAAACAGGTTTATTTTTCTTTGTAGAAAAGGAATAATAAAATGAATTTTACAGATAAAATTCAAATGAAGTCTAAATCTAGTTAGATGTCTTAATAACTTTAATTTCAATTTTCATCAAAATTTTAACACTATAATAAAGGCAATCTGGCATTTTTGACGAAAACATACACAGAATGTAGATGCATAAGATTATTAATGATTTGTTAATTATATCATTGACAGATCAACTTATTTATTTATTTATTTATTATAAGTATATATTACACGGTTGAAGTAAAGGAGGATTTTTAATTGCTGTAAGATTTTTTTATAAATAAAAGCTTGCTGGCGAGATATTTTTAGGTAGATTGAAAATACTGGTAGAGAGACCAAAAAAAAACAACAAACCACAATTAGTTGGTTTTAAACAACCCAATGTTTTCAAAACGAAGACGACTTGAAGCCAGATGCCTGGATAATTGTAGGCAACATTTTTAAATCTTGATGCAAGTGTAACCGGTTGTGTTTAGTATCTCAAAACTGTGATGGGATTTCTAAAACGTTTTTTTATATTATGGTAACCTTCAATTCGTTAAATTGACTTTTCAAAATTGCATATTTGATGTAGATGTAGTCAATTTGTTCATGCGGTTTTATAGACATGATATCTTTGCATGTTCTAACTATTATGTTATTTATGTAAATGTCTAATGTGACTTTTCGTACCTTGAAGCTGTGATATTTTGCCACTTATAATTTCAAACATATCATAATGTATTTTGTGGCTATTTATTTATTTTTGTGTTTGTGTTGATATTGTTAACTGTTAAATTTTAAACCTTTGTTTTTAATAAAACTTCAAAAAAATCATTTCGTATTCTTAATAATTAATATACAATTATCGTTATATGTTCCAGACCATTTGATACATGTTTCATAGAAAAAAAGGCGTATCAGACGTAATAGTTGATCATCTACCATGTACTTCATGTTATGTCCTACTTTATGAAATAAGACGAAAAAGGAAAAAAAACCAAGACACACAAAGGAAAAACTCAACTAGAACCCAGAACCCGGATCCAGGGCAAGAATACGTAAACGCAAAGCAGCAAAGAAAATATATAACAACATGAACAATTAAAATGCAGTATAGAAATTGTGACTGCATTTACTGTCAAAATATTTAGGTCAGTCTTAACAAGGAACCTTTAGAACCCTTTTTATTTAATTTAGAAATATTTATTTATCCTGAATTGAGAAACAGGCTTTACACTTTGCGACTGTGGCCTTTGCAGTGGTCCCTTTTTAGCCTACTCTTATCGAACTTTGAAAAAAAGGTTATATAAATTGCACAGGATACTGCTCTTCAGATACACAGGACAACCTTGCTTTGTCCCTTCCGAAGGATTTCTGTCTGATTTTTTGTTCTTATACGCATAGTAATATGTCACATATACTTGATATACAATGCAAGTTTCAATTCTTGTGAGACATTCGACTAAGTTTTAACGAAACATTGTTTTATTTACATTTTTGACTGACAAAATTCGTAGAAATATCCCAAATGAGTATCTCGCCTTTTTATTTTTTAGCTTATCAATTTAAGCAAGAGGAAAAGTGTCATATGAATACGTTTTAATGTTCATTTTGTTTTGGTCAATATCAGTAGTGTTTGATAAAATAAAGTACAAAAGAAATATGAAACAAAATATATTGATCTTGCTATGTTTTCCTCGCTAGTTCTTGACCAACAGACTTTAGCCGACCCGCCAACAGACCCATTTCCCTTATAGCCTCCATATCAAATTAAACCAACAGACCGAGTTCTCAGTTAGCCGAGTGAAGGCGGTGATATATCAAAAGCAATTAACAAATCAGTAGAACAGCCATCAGCATTTAATATGTCCAATGTTCTGCTTTATGTTTTGCAACTGGCCCAAGATTAAACAGATAAGGCATACGATTGAATCTTAAGATTGCAAATGAAAGATATTCTTCGATTGGTTATTTTCAAAGACTTTTAAAAGTTAAGGATATTTGCACAATTTTGAAAATAAATAGGTTAAGACATTGATGACTAAAATAATATAATAAAAGGCAAAGGAATAAAATTTATAGGTTTGTGACCTCGTTTTCAAGATAATTGACTTCTAAAATATGGCATAAAAACGTTGTCTTTGACTCTCCACAGGTAAAGAAGCATGGTCATTAATTTGCCGTTTAAACATATGACAAAATAAATTGGATTGAATCAGAGTAGCAAAGAGGTACAAATTAGTCATTCGAATGTCAAAAATCCAAAAGGAGAAAGACAAAACCAGTAAACACGAACAAAAATAACAAGAATATAAATATGCATATAAATAGAATTACACAAAACAACTAAATAGTAGTAAAAAACGCAAACTCTAGTCGTAACGAAAATGAACTATACCTATATTGCTATTTTACACTCGTCCCGTTGCTAAAGGTCAATCAGGTAAATGAGGACGAAACAACACCTTATTACAAACCAACATCCGCATTCAAAATTGCCTATGAGGGCATGGTGTCTCTCATTTCTTACCTGAAGACCACAAGAAGCAAAGACGCACCAGTGGAGCATTCGAGTGCCAAAGTCCAAAAGGGCAACTACAAAACCAGTAAACACAAACGAGACGAGAACAACATGAAGAAAACACACAACATAGAAACACAACAACAATGAACAAACTCAGGTGCTCTGGAAGAGTAAGCAGTTCCTGCTTTCTATAACAAAGCCGTCACGCTGCCATTTGTCCATTCTTTGTGTTAAATCCGGGAGGCAACAAGCCGTGTAGTAAATTATTCTTTGTATACACTTCCTTGTGATATAATGACATTGATAAAAAATATGGAATTTTTTGGAAACCTTTTAATCTTATTTTGAAATCAAAAACAAGAGGATTCCGATCCGATAATATTATAGAAATCAATAATATACTAGCAATCATCCTTGTGATTTTTTTTTATGTACTGCAAAATTACACACAATACTTTTTTTTCAAATGTTGCGTATTAATACAGTTTTTAGAACTTGATCTTTAGTGTTTAATGTATATAAACAAAACAAACGACACGTTAGTATAACTCCACGTCCACCCTAACAAATGGATTTAAGTAAAGCCAATAAAAATGTCATATTTAATAATGTTCTGTTTTTCACTGAAAAATATGGTTTGAAAACTGCTTATTTCGTTGTATCAGAAATAATCCAAAATGGCCGCCACGATTACCATGGCCACGGTCATGACGGTGGTCAATAGTAGCAAACATGCGTTATTTATTAGATTCAATGGTCAATATCAACTTATAAAATTAATTTTGACAAAATTCTGTGACATTTCATGCCCCACTTAAAATATAATCACATTGGTCACTAGGAAAATTTGTATTAAGTCCTGGTTTTTCTTATATTTATGTGCTACATAGGGCGTTAGTTGTAACAAGTCGAATTTAATTTTATTTTGAAAAAAGTAATAGGTTGCAGTCTTCATTCCCGTCGTATCCACTCTAATCGTGAGTTCTGAACTGTTTTATTTTTTCATCCAAGAAGTATTTTCTCTTCTCAGTAGCAATTTTCCAGTACTCTTCATAGTAATTATCTACATCGTCTGTAAACTGTTTTCCATTTCTTCGATCTTTTGTTGAGTGAGTCTCGTGACATTTCCGTTTGACACATTATGTAACTGACCTTCTCTATACACGACCACTGGACGGTCAAACGAGGGAAAGTCTGTTAATTTACCTGTACCATGGAGATAAATGCACAAGAAGTCTGTTTATTTTGATTCGATTTAAAAGAAAAGAGAAATTTAAGATATTGTCTGACTCTACCGATTTTGTTTTATGTGTACACAATATTCCGACACAAAAAATTTATCATTTACTGTTGTTTTCCAGTAATTTTACACTAAACGATTGTTTCATGGTTTGTAATGTGTGACATGATCTCATAAGATTCTAACATTTGTTTTCTAGTCGAATGAATGAAGATATTAAATGTTATTGAAAAGTTGGTCGGTTAATGAGTCAAGACATTTAAATTTTGGTCTGTTAACTGGTCAGTTGAGAAAAAAAAACATTGTAGATTATTGCAGCTAGCGACCAATTAAATGGTTTGTTTGAGGTTCACGAAAATCTTAGTTAGTGTTCCTTATTTTATTCAATTCACATTAACAGGCTTGTCTCTTTTAAATTGTCTTAATTTGATCTTCACGATACATTCTGTGAATTATCAGAGCAATATTTCTTTAATTTGTTTTCTGTTTTCTCTCTTATTCTACAAAATGCAGTTTAAAAACATGATGTCCTCGATCACATGATTAATGCCGTATGAATTGAACAGATCTGGATCAGATGAATACATCAAATTCTGTGAGGCTTGGAAAGAGAATGGATAGCATGTATGAAACATGTTTAAAAGAAATTGTTTATGCTATATATAATGATAAAGCATTAAAAATGAAATTGACTTATAGACACAAAGTTATAGATATCTGTAAACAGTTTATGAACGAACATAGTAAAGAAGGTAACTCATAAAACTGTTTTGAAGTCTGACTTATTTTACTTTACCAGTTATACTGTAATTGCAAAAAACTCTGAAAATTCTTATGTCAAAATAATTTTTTTAATCCTCAATGTAAAACAAATTATTGGTTAAAAATGTATGGCGAATATATGTACTTTCAAAAGTCACGATTTCAGCAGTGACATCGTTGTCGTGTAAGACCAAACATAAATAAAAAGTTTTGCCGAGCGCAGCAGTATACCACCGCAACATGTCGAACCCTGTACGTTTTATTCTAAATTTGGAAACTCACTTGCTCTGGACACAAACAACGCATGGTGGACTGACAAAGTTTTTTTGACACATGTAGCCTTTGGTGTACTTTCTACCAACATTTCACAAGAAATTCATTTTTCTTTTCAAAAGCAGACCAAATAAATTACAATAAAAAAAATAAAAGCATACCCTTTTTAGTCCCTTATGAAGGGTATCTGCTAACTTTGATTTTCGCCCTTTTGGCCCAGCAATTCGGGGGAGGGGAGTGTCACAAAATGAATCAGAAAATTCACTACTTGACAAGAATAAATTAGCAAAACAAAGTTTGAAATCAGACAATAAATAAATAAGTTTCGAGTTTCCCTCCTTTTAGCCCCCAATTTCATAGCGGGAAAAGGGAAGTTTGCAATTATTAATTCTTAATTTCGTATTGACAAGTCTTTACATGAAAAAAAAATCAAATTCGGACCAGAAATAAAAAAAGTTGCATTTTTATCCTTTTTGGGCCCCTTACTTCTAAATGAAAGATATGGGACCCAAAAATTATAACCAAATATGGTTAAAGGGTAATTACAGTATATCATTGTCAAATTTCATAGCAATTGGCCAACTAGAACCAATCTTATATTTGAATATTTTGCCACTTTTGGGCCCCTAATTTCTAAACGAATAAAGAGGGGATCCCAAATCAATCCCACTGATCCTTTTATGGTATGAAACATTATTGTGAAATTTCACAGCATTTGGTAATAAGAACAAAAGATATTGTGGGAACAAAAAGTAGCATTTCGGCAACTATTTTTTAAACAAACAAAAAAAAAAGGGCAAACCCCCGAAATCAAGCCAATCCATCCTTTAATGGTAAAGAACATCATTATTAAATTTCAAAGCAATCGAATAAGTAGAACTAAAGTTATTGTGGGAACACTAAAGTTAACAAAAACCGCAGACGACGAATACAGCATCATACCATCATAAGTCCGCAATTTTTTTGCAGTCGAAAGAAAAATGCGTGTCCCCTGTTACATGTGTGAAAAAAGGAGGAGGTAGATAGGCATTATTTTTTACCAATTTTGTTTTACCTTGAGTAAATAGATACATGTAGTAGCATAAAAGTTTAACGGTGCTTCAGCAAAAATTGCAATAAAAGTGTTAGGTAAGGCATGACAAATAGGGTGGGTAGGGAAACAGGAAACACGTGTTTTTGTTTGATATAGGAATTTGACAACAAGTCACATTTTTGTTCTGATATAATAAAGAAATCTAATGAAAAATAATGATAAAACACTATATACATAGATACATATGCATTATATTAAAAACAATTTAGGATAAAAAAAACTCTTAACAGAATATTTTTTTACTCTGATTTACAAAATGTACTCAATAAACTGACTTCTTGTGCCCTTATCTCTATGGTAATTGTAAAATAACAGACTTTTGTTCGTTTGACTGTCTAGTGACGTGCTATTGTGCTTGTAACTGATCATCACTTCTCCAATAAAGCAATCCTTCATCAAACTGTTCTCCGGTATTTTGGGTTTCATTGTTCTCTGCTCTTCATAATCATATGTTTTGGCTTTTTCAATATATTTAGTAGAGCGCCTCAGATGAGTCTTGAATAGACGCGCGCCAGGAGTAGTAAAATTTATTGTTTGGAACTTTGTTGCCATTTTAATTTCTAACGCGCATGAAGGTTAGCGCTGCTGGTGGAATTTTGATTCCCCGAGGTTATCCCACTCCGGCACCAAAACTTTAAATTATCCGTTTAAATTTCAAAATTGTTTAAACCTTAAGGTTCTTACTACCCAGAAATATAGATTTATCTCCTTAGTTATAATTTGGTTCCTAAGTTCGGTATTTTTGGTTTTATTGTTCTATGCTCTTCATAGTGATATAGTTTTAGGGAGTATTTGGGTAGAGCACCTCTGATAAGTCTTGAATAGACGAAACACGCGTCAGGCGTAGCAAAATTTATTGTCGGAACCTTGTTGTCATTTTAATTGTGAACACATTTGGGCTTGTGTATTCACATTCGAGGAAGCGATACATCTTTCCTTTCCTTCGTCTGGATTTGATATTCCGTTTTTTGTTGGTCCTTTCCCGTTCTCCTTTCTCACTTTCAATGTTCAATTCTTAGAAATTATGGGAGATAATCCATTACATTTACGTGTGTTTTCATCGAATACATCCAAGCCACTGACAAATTTGCTATTTTATTATCCCTTACCATTATTTTTATTGTTCAAAGATTTGAAATGGCAGCATTTTATCATGTGATTTACTCTTTTGCTTGCTCATCTCTCTCTTTTGCAACTGCTCATCTCTCTCTTTTTCTTGCTCATTGGGCTCGTTGAATATCAAATCCCGCTCTTTTGCTTGCTCGTCTTGATTGGTTTGCTCATCTGGTCATTTGGTTTGTTCATCTTGCTCTTTTGCAGCCCATCCCACTCTTTGGTTTGCTCATTTTGCTCTTTTGCAACTCATCTTGCTCCTTTACTGCTCATAATAATTTTTCAACTTTTTGTCTTACTCCATACCCCTTTTAACTTTAGCAGCAAAAGTTGTTGCAGACGTTATACTTGATCCCTCTTTTTTTTTAACATGTAGTGATCCTTATGCTCTGTATTTGTATATAAACGGCTTGCTATATCATGTTTTCACCGTATTCTGATTCTTTGTGAAGTAAAGCAAAAAAAAAATAAAATTCCAAAATGCATTTGCAGAACAACAAACGGAGCATATATGTGCAAAAAAAGTAGAGATCAATAGACGAAGTTAATTATGAATGCATGTTGTTTGTTCACTACATCAGGATTTTTTTTTCTGAATCCATGCATCGACCAAACAATTCCATCATATATAGTAATTAGATAAAGGTTATAACAAAATAAAAACAATATGTTCCCACACTTCGTTTGGGGAACATAATTACTGAACTTTGAGGATCAATCTCAAATATCCATGAGAAAAAGCAAAACAAGGAAACATGCCAGAAAAATAAAAGACCGTTTTGGTCCCGACTTGGAACAGGCATGTCACAAGAAATGGTGGACTGAACCAGGATTTATGGTGCACCAAACCTATCCCTTCTATTGCGATCTTAAAGTCCGGTGGTTATACAAAACACAACACGGTTGTGAAGCAATAGAGAACAATTTCGGTTTGAGTGCACCCACTAAAACGCAAAATAAATATTTTTTGTGTTATATATGTTTTCAGTAGATAATATGTAGTTTTATTCTTTATGCTGGGACAATCGTAGTGATTTGGTATCCACAACGTAACAAATATGAGAAAGGCACACCTGTTTGAGGGACGTAAGTCGTAACTTGGACTTGGTTAAAAAAACTTTGCTTTTGCATTACCATTGCATGTACTATCTTTTCTTTTCTATTCTGTACTGTCTGTTTTTTTCTAAAGTGACAAGTCATGTGAGGTCTGCGTCTTGTGAACCACAAAGTTTCCCGTCGGCTGTCGGCCACTCACTCACAGTGGTGTTGTGTTTGTTTACAGCCCCAGTCTAGTTTCATCGCGGTTTATATAAATAAAGAACACACTTTGTCTAGATAGGGTCAAAAACTTGGCAAATGAAATTTGACTGCCAGTACTAACTATAGAAGTCATGTGACTTCATACAAATACAATTGGGGATTTCTATCGGTAAAAGGGACTAACGACCCTTATCAATAATTCTGTGTTCAGTGGATTGAATAAGAAGAAAGGTGAACTTAATACAATTATCACCCTTGTTGGTATGTGACCCAGATGCTCCTTTTGAGGGCTTGTCCAACTAACCAACCCAACAACTAGGGCGACTCATGTTATACATGACGCCACAGGAAAAAATTCACAAGCGGCGACTTTACAATGCGACCCAATGGTTACCAGTTGACCCAAATAATTAAATCATATCTCACGTATCGGTGTCTAACTGAATCACAATAATTCTATAGGAGTATATATTTTTTGATTTATTTCATACCATTTACATACAATAGTATAGCTTCAACTTTTCCGCTTTACCGGTAAATATCAGATAGAGCCAAAAAATCCCCCCTAAATGTTTCCATATTTTTAATCAGCAAAGTGAAATTAAGCAAAGCTTAATTATTCCACCAAAATACAATTTGTAGCATAGTTTCATAGTACAGGGGATGTTTTTAATGTTGCAAATCTTCATTACGAAGTTAGAATAATTTCATGTGTAATACATGTATATGGCAATAGTTGTACACGTAAAACGGAAATTGAAAGAGTGCAAAATCGTACTTTTTATGGTGAACACCTTACTTTTTTTCAACTGTGTACGTGTACTTTTAGGTATTTTAAACAACAGAACTTTGCCAATAATATGAAAATAAATAAATTGAGTTTCGCTAGATATATGATTAACACAAAGAATTATTCTATGGACTAGAATTAATAAAACTAAAGAAAATTACTTAAAATAATACAAATCTAATAAACCATGTAGCAAACAAAATTATGCAAAGAAAAATCAAATACTTCTAGTTTACGATGCTGATAGTAAAACGGTTTGGGCTTCAGGCCTTTTTCTTTTCACGTTCGAAAAAAATGTAAGAAATTGTTCTACCAATTACCAGAAATTAGGACGAATAACGGATTTTCCAAAGCAATTTCTAAGCGACAAATCTACTTATTTTTACTATTACACTGGCTACTAGACAAAAGTATGGAAAGTGATTATCCTCAATTACTATTCGTGATAACGAAGAAGACGAGACGATAATTGTGTATATTTCTTGAAGGTAAACAAAAGTGCAGGTTCTTGGTTTAGTTTTAAGACCCATAAAACTATGTTAATTGTAGTGGAAAGGAAGGCCCTCTGGGAAAACGAAATTTGGTTTGTTTTTTGTATGTCGAGATCTAAAAAAATGCAATGAGAGTTTATACACAAATGTCTTGTTGGATTTAAAATCGATACGTTTGATTTTTTTGCACCAGTCGATTGATGATTCTCAGCTAGCTGTCAGTAACAGCGAGTGTTCTATAGAGAGTTCCTTTACCGTCCTTTTGTTTGTTCTTGTTTTTTGTCTTAGGTTCTCTCTAGTGGAATTGGACTTTGATCGATTTGATTTTTATTGTGTGTTTAGTTTTTGCGCTTTGTCGGGGGACGTTTGGGCCCAAAAAAACTAGTTTAACCCCGCCACATATTACATGTGCCTGTCCTAAGCCAGGAATCTTTGACAAAGCTTTCGTTTGTACTTGTCTTTTTGATGTTTTCTGATCCTTGTTTAAGAAGGGGGTCTATCTGTGACTATTTCAGGGCTGGATTTGAATTATATGCATTTTATTTAGACCATGGGCCAATTGCAGAACCGCGAGCAGTGCCAAATGGCCCCGTTGAAGGCTGCTAGCGGTTGTCCATTGTGGTTTTTCTAAATTGCCGTTTAATTGTGTGTTGTGTCGCGTACACTTATTGCACATCTCTCTATTTTCTATTGTATGTTACAAATGTTTATCGCAAATATAAAGTAAGAACAACTATAGAAATTACGTCACAAGTATCATGAATGGCGCAGTTGCATACAGAGGTACATGTAGGTATAACGCGCTTGCAAATATTTTTTATGGGAAAAAAACGAGAGTAGAGGTAGTGTTTTTAATGCAACATTGTTTTGCAAAGTTACAACTTGTGCTGTATGTGCCTGCAAAACAAACGCTGTGATAAATATTTTACCAGCATCAAATCGGTTTAGTATTATTTGAATGTTTAACATTAAACCACAACCCGGTTAAATATTAAAGTAAGATATATATTTTTTTAATGTTGAATCTTAAACCAACTTGAAGCTTGTTACTATTTAATATTATCAGCGGGCAAAAATTAAACAAAGTTAACCTTACCAAAAATTAAACGATGCCTTTTTTGTTCCAACTGCACTTATTTATTTCTTTTGTAGTACTTTTAAAGTGCAAAGCATGACAAACATTTCCCTTAAATTCCGTGCAACTAACTTAAATCCTTTCTAATTCTATATGTTGATTGTTGTTTTTCTATTATAACCTAACACATTCACGGGAAAAGTTCAGGAAATAAAGCAAACATAGTTACAAATTTATTGCTATCATCTTTTAAAAGAACAAGTTTAACATTTCAAGAGAAAAATTCCATTTCAAAGACGTCAAATAAGATCCGATTTCTTGTCTGCCATCTTGTGAAACTAAAGATATCTTACATTAAAGGGGAAGTTTACCTTCAAACAGTTACTTACAAAAAGAAAAGAATACATTCTTTACGTAAGCAATACAATACATAAATGTAACAATCATTTTATTTTGATTTCTACTTTATTTACAAAATGATTGAGCCACACATAATGACATCATTGTACTAATTGTTTAAAGCAATTCATTTGATCTTAAACATAAACTTTATTAGAATTTTACTAAATAATTTCATTCGCAGATATTTGAAATACAAAAGTTTACATCAAGTGATTTGTACCATCTCCTGCTTGTGGTCATGTTTGCAAAGATTAATACCGGAAAGGCAAAAAAAAAAAATTATGTATGTTCGAGTGTTTTGCTTATTTTGAGGACACTTGCTTGTATGCTCCCAATCCAATTATCGGGGAAATACCATTTAACTGCGTGATAATAATGGATGTACCTGCATAAAGCAAGGGGTTTGTGTCCTTTTGGAAAAAATCTTCGATATATTCTTCTTTTTGTCATTAAACGTTAAAAAATCGTGTCATTATCTGCATTTTTCAACATATCAAACACAAATCTTTATGAAACGGTCTGTCAAATGTTTGACGAAATAATGATAACAGACTGAGTTCTAAAATCTCAAGTCTTACACAAATCACTATGTCATACATGTATGAGTGCATTTAGAAAAACAATATGTAAAGTTAAATCTTATTTTTTGGATTTAAATTAGGCAGAAGTAACAAAAGCCACATGTAATACTCATTATAGGTTATTTGGTTATTGCTTTTCTACCAAGCAGCATGATTTCCGCTATATCAGGGAGATGAACATAAAGTTAGTGATAAAATAAACATGATAGGATGATGAGGTGTAGAAACTGGTACAAGGTCAATCGTGGAGGAGAGTTTTGACAGCCACTTGAAAATCAGAGTTTTGGTAGGGATGGACTATTAGCCTCCTGCATGGGGATTCTACGGGTCATGCTCTTACCGATACCTGCAGCAGGGGCCTTTAAGGAGCTAGGAACATAACAGTTTTGCCAACACGGTGCGCCACAGTGATTAACGGCTAGGTTTTCCGCATAATAGGATGCCGAATCCTTCTATTCATTACGACAGGGCTGCCCCATTCAACAGTCCAATGCACACATTCCATTTGATTTGTGGGCAAAGCTGCCTAGTCTATGTTCACAAAATTAAGTCATTGAATTCTTACCTATGAAAGCCTTTATTGTTGCTCTCGTCTTTGACATTAGCGTTCGTAGATTTTAGTTTTGGTTAATCAAAGCTGAATAAAAATTTAGCTCGTAATAATTCTGTAAAGTATTTACCTTTCTTGTAGTACATGTATATTTTAATATCAATCTAGTTTAGAAATAAATCTTTTAGTTGATATATTCTACACTATTGACAACATATCCAATTATCCACATTCTTCATAAATCAGCCACTTTTCATATAAACATAAGCCTTTGCAGGTAAAAATATTATAGTTTCTTAAAGAAAAAAAGCCTGGCAGATTAAACAATTATGATTTCTTGAAAAAAAAATTGTTGGATGTTTGGTTTTTGAGATTTGCTGAATAAAAAGCATAAAAAAACATTACAGACCGTTTTCGATGATCTATGAAATTATGTCAAAAACTGCTACAGGACAAAGCAAAAACGTAAAAACGGACGCAAAACAACATTTTAAACATCTTCCTTCAGGTTTAAGGCAAGTGCAGTTAAGAAAAATACAAAAATATGGCTAGTAAAACGAGTTAAGGTAATAAAACAACAGCTAAAATGTGGACAAACCTGGGTTATACATGATGAATGTTATGAGATTATGATACTAATCATAGAAGCTCTGTTGCACACTTTTGCGAATAAACATTTAAAGTTTCTGAATAGAGTATTATGGTTTTCTGTGTGTTTTGTTAAATTGATCGGTTTTTTTTTCTGTGTGTGTCATCTGGATTTGTCTCATAATTGCCCTATTGTTTTATTCTACACATTTGTAAAAATGCTCTATTGGTATTGCTTATTGACATCATTTTTATTTTTATTTCACACTAAATGGCTATAAAATCAATAAAGATATAAACAATGTTCATGAACAATTGATAGTACTTTTGTTTTATTGATAAAAGAGATTATTCAATAATATATAAAACATTTTGTATAAAAATAATGTGACTGAAAAAAATTGAATAAAAAAGGATATTCACTAAAATAAAATAGTTATTCACCGCGGGAAAATGCATGCGGTTGATATTTATAGAATCCGGTTATTCCCTTTTTGTTCGACCAATCAAATTAGATTTACAACGGCGATATTATCTATTAATAAAATCGGACGAAAGTGTCCCTATTGTGAGCAAAAAAGCGAGGCGATGATGCTTTAGCGAAATTAATGCTAGACAAGCTAGGACTCAGCAAACACTAAAAAGGCCACAGCTCGTTCAATAATTGTTAACAGAATATGTCTTATATTTTCCCGATAAGTGGAAATACGTACACCCTCCCGAAAAAAAATATAACAAAACAAAACAAAAAAAAAACCCCAAATTATTTTGTAACACTATGTAATTTTAATCATAAATTTGATTTTTGTTGCATTATTGAATAAAACAATAACTGTCTTTTGATTCGGTAAATGTGTGGAGTTATTGACTTTTGAAAAAACTCTTTGTTATTCACCTCGCCAGTTGGGCTCGGTGAATAACAGTTTTTTCAAAAGTCAATAACTCCACACATTTACCTCATCAAAAGACAGTAATTGTATATTGTCTTTCTTGATGGTTTGAAAAAATATTTCTTTTATGTACTGTATCACCGAAGACGCCCAATGGCTGACGTAGCAGGCACTACAGGCACATGATGCAAGACTATAGGTGCAGTCGTTGTAGTTTGAACTAAAAAACAAAATTTATTAAATGTTGAAAAAAGGTAAAACAACAATATTACCAATATCAGGAGATTGATAATGCGCATTTTCGGTTTATGACGCTGCAATAAAAAAACAAGGGGTTATGGAGAGCAGCCTTTTAATTTGCGGTCCTCTAGTAAATATAAAACTTCGCCGAGTGCAGCTTGATATGAGCTCAACACGTGGAACACTGTACATGTTAAGCCCAATTTGGATAGTCAATTGAGCTGGACACATACAGTCCATGGTGGACTTACAAAGCTTTTTGACATATGCAGCCTTGGTAGGACTCTCCACCAACATTTCACAAGGATTTTTTTTCAAAAGAAGACCAAAATAAATAACAGATTTATAATTTTCCAAATTAAGAGATCATAAACCTATATTTCTTTATTCTTTTGTCCCTTAGCACCATTAAGGAGGGGGGTTTTTCGAAAAATATTCCAATTTTGTATATTCACTACTTGACAAGAACAAATTAGCAAAAAAAAAATGTAATCGGGCAATTGATAAAAAAAGTCCCTTTTGACATCAATTTTAAAACAGAAAAAAATGGGGCTCGCAATAAATAATCCTCTTGTTTGTATTCATTACTTGACTAGACTTAATTTGCCAAAAATAAAGGAACAAAAATGAAAAAGTTGCATTTTTGCCCCTTTTCGGACCCCTGATCCCTAAATGAAAAAAACGAAGACCCCTTAAATCAATCCCGTACAAGATTTAATAGCAAGGCAAATTTCATAGTTCCCAAATTTCTTAACAAGTAAAATGGCCCCCCAAAATCCATCCATCCATCCTTTTATTGTAAAATTTCACAGCATTTGGTAAAACAGAACAAAATTTATTGTGGGAACAAAAAAAACTATCATTCTTTGGCCCTTTTTTGTCCCTTATTTCTAAAAGAAACAAGTGGCTCAAATCGGACACCTGACTTCAATGACTGATAGAATGAAAATAGATATTTGCATACATGATTTTTGAAGTGAAAAAAAAACCTGTAATAGTAAAGGAGCATCATATAGCTTCAACCTATATATGAAGGCTTTTGTAGAGCACATATAGCACAAATTTTAAGCAAGCAAAACCTTTCCTAAATCTTTAATACATTTAATCTGTAAAGGAAAACCCAAAGATTAACAATTAGTGGCAATAACTTTTATAAGGGCTCATCTGACATGTCCGACCTAATGGATACTTTTGTACAGCTTAATGAGCTGAAGGTTTAAGCAATCAACGGCTTTTCTCTATTTATAGGCCAAAAACATGAGAGGAAAAAAACACTATTTATCACTATTAAAAGGTCATACTATCTGCAGTTGTTTTTATTCTATAGGCCAAAAATATGTAAAATGATGCTATTTTTCACCTTTTAAGGACCATATCCCCTGTAAGGGGTCATCTGACAACTTCGATTCAAAGGGGATTTTGTAGAGCTTTAAATGCTGAAGATGGATGGTTGCCTCAGATTTTTTCCGTTTTCATACTTTTTGCATTATTACCCAAAAGCTGTGGCCCGATTCCCTGTTCTATTCTTAGCAGCAGCGGCCAAGTTATTAGGTCTGCAGTCACAATTTATGTGATTTCTGTAGAAGACATCCCACAGATGAAGCTTGAAAAGTTTCAAAGCCATTCTTCATTTATTTCAGAGGAGACAATTTCCAAAAAAACGTTAACGACTGAGGTCTCATTAACCCCTTCCGGGTCAATTGGTCCCTCCCTCAAATAGTCCATTAAAAATTATTAGATTAATAATGGAATCATGTGTACAATAAAATGAAAACTGAAGATTCACTCATTTTAAATATCTTTGATTCATTTTTGACAAGTGTATGAATTTTGTTTACATGGCTGTGTGAATAGGCTCCATGTGGAAGACCGGAAAGCATGGTAGAAAGGGTATTTTGAGCATTTTGTAAACAATCCAACTTTGCGAAAAAAGTAATCCTTGATGGTGAATGTTTTATACCAGCATAAGACAGAAAATTTTATTAGTTTCGCAATGATATATAACATGACTGTGTACCATCTTACCCGTATTTGTTCAAGCAAAAATTTCAAAAATGCAGATTTTAAGCTGAAAATGAATGTGTAAGTCAAAAGGGTTATTTGAGACCTTAAAAATACAGGTTATTTGTGTCTTCTGTAGGCTATTCTGGTAGTTTCACAATGGTATCCCCTTAGCAACCATTGTATTTTTTGCTTTTTGTCAATGTATTTACCATCATACAGGAATAGAAATATTGTTTGATGCATATTTTTTTCCAAACCTCACCTTTAAACAGAAATTTAGGCTCGAACGATTGAAAATAAAGAGATTTTCTTGCTCGCATCACGACAAAATGTTGATTATTTCATATGCTGTTGCCTGTTTTTATTTTTTCATAGAGTTGTCTGCCCTTAGACCATTAAAATAAAGTCAATGCAATGTTATTCTACCTATAAAAGAATGTTTTAATTGTGAGAAAGTGAATAGAGTAAAGTCTTATCCATTTAACATAGAAAACTTTATGCGACGTCAACTTTTTAAGGTTTTCTCATGGTACACCCCTATTTCAAATGCCCATAAAATCAAAACCGCACAATTCCTTGGCTTGCATGAGGGCTTAATAAATTCAAAAAATGCTCTTCTTTTAATTTTTATATTCAAATATGATTATCTGGTGCATTGTGTTATTTTAAGGTCTCATTAACCCCTTCCGGGTCAATTGGCCCCTCCCTCAAATAGTCCATTAAAAATAAAAAGTGCAGTGTTATTGTTTGTAATTGTCAGAGTTTTATTAGATTAATAATGGAATAATGTGTACAATAAAATGAAAACTGAAGATTCACTCATTTTAAATATCTTTGATTCATTTTTGACAAGTGTATGAATTTTGTTTACATGGCTGTGTGAATAGGCTCCATGTGGAAGACCGGAAAGCATGGTAGAAAGGGTATTTTGAGCATTTTGTAAACAATCCAACTTTGCAAAAAAAGTAATCCTTGATGGTGAATGTTTTATACCAGCATTAGACAGAAAATTTTATTAGCTTCGCAATGATATATAACATGTGTACCATCTTACCCGTATTTGTTCAAGCAAAAATTTCAAAAATGCAGATTTTAAGCTGAAAATGAATGTGTAAGTCAAAAGGGTTATTTGAGACCTTAAGAATACAGGTTATTTGTGTCTTCTGTAGGCTATTCTGGTAGTTTCACAATGGTATCCCCTTAGCAACCATTGTATTTTTTGCTTTTTGTCAATGTATTTACCCTCATACAGGAATAGAAATATTGTTTGATGCATATTTTTTTCCAAACCTCACCTTTAAACAGAAATTTAGGAACGAACGATTGAAAATAAAGAGATTTTGTTGCTCGCATCACGACAAAATGTTGATTATTTCATATGCTGATGCCTGTTTTTATTTTTTCATAGAGTTGTCTGCCCTTAGACCATTAAAATAAAGTCAATGCAATGTTATTCTACCTATAAAATAATGTTTTAATTGTGAGAAAGTGAATAGAGTAAAGTCTTATCCATTTAACATAGAAAACTTTATGCGACGTCAACTTTTTAAGGTTTTCTCATGGTACACCCCTATTTCAAATGCCCATAAAATCAAAACCGCACAATTCCTTGGCTTGCATGAGGGCTTAATAAATTCAAAAAATGCTCCTCTTTTAATTTTCATATTCAAATATGATTATCTGGTGCATTGTGTTATTTTAAGGTCTCATTAACCCCTTCCGGGTCAATTGGTCCCTCCCTCAAATAGTCCATTAAAAATAAAAAGTGCAGTGTTATTGTTTGTAATTGTCAGAGTTTTATTAGATTAATAATGGAATCATGTGTACAATAAAATGAAAACTGAAGATTCACTCATTTTAAATATCTTTGATTCATTTTTGACAAGTGTATGAATTTTGTTTACATGGCAGTGTGAATAGGCTCCATGTGGAATATGTCCGCATTTTATTGCGGTCGTACATGTATAAAAGTAGGGATGATAAAAATATCTTTTGAATCATTACATGGACAGTTTATATTAGACTATAGCTTACAGAAAGCGGTTCGCTCAACTATCTCAAAGTGAATAAAAGTAAATAAAGATGGAACTTTTTAGCGATCAAAATAATCAAAAGAAAAAGTAGGCAAATGCGCTTCTAGGTTTTCGTAGCCCTAATACGAGTCAGTACAGATGCACGACGAAATATTGACAGTTTCGTACGGACTAACAATAATAACAGTTAATTTGGCGCTAGATTTGGGTCGGATTAGCAAGAAACCGTACAGATAAACAGTTATATAAAAAAAACAAGTTTTAGATTGACTATGCTACGGTTAAGGATCGAACGATAGGCAACGATGTAAATAAGGATCAGAACGTAAATAAAGAACGTTTTCAATCGGAATAAAACGATCGACACTCAGTGGGGCTTTACGGCCGTTCACGGTCTTGCAATCCGTGACGGTAGATCATCAAAACACTATAGTAAAATTGGTTTAACCATTTAAGAATTAGTTTCTTTACTAAAACAATAATTACCCAACTGAACTTAAACAGGTATTATCGCTATTATTACAAATATTTCCGTGGTGTTCCGGAAGGGTAAGGAATCAGATTAAATCATGACAAAAACAAATCAGCTTAGTGTAAAAAAAATGAGACCAGTCTAAACAAGTTCCTCAAACCAGACACCCTTTTTCAGCTTGATGTCATACTTCTTATACCATAATGAAAAAAAACATTTTGTGCATTCGTTTTAATGCATGTCTCTCCATTCAATTCAATTCGTGGTTGCTCTGTCTAAAATTCGGGCGAAAGATGTTAAATGTTTTATTCACTGTCATTAAACGTAGCCAGATGGTAAGTGCTTTACGCATATTGATCAAATAATCTTTTTATAATGGGTGTTCATTTCCTTTTCACTTTAAACTATGTTTTATACGAATATTTTCTTGTGAAAAGTAAATGTCTACATGTATACAGATAAAACCTATTTGATTTTGACAACTCTGGAAAAAAGCTAAGTTACGCAAAAAGTTGAACACTTTTAAGGTATCGTTGTATGCGTAGGGGCTTGCTTGATTTTTACTTTTGCTGGTTGCACTTTGACTATCGACCTTTGTCTTGCCTTGATGTGCGTTTTTTCGTGTCTGTGTAAATTGAATTTGTCCTCTTAGCTTTAAAACTTCTATATAAATGCATCATTGCTTTTTATAAAGCATTGACACAATATTATGTTTTTACCCTGAATGGCTATGAATAAAATATACATGTAAATTAACCATAAATAGTTCTTTTTTTATTATTAATACTTATAACATCTTTGTGGATGGTCTTTCTAGAATGTTCTGTCTCACCGACGACGCCCAAATGCCGAGGTAGCAGGCAATACAGGCACATGATGCCAGACTTGTGGTGCATTTGTTGTAGTTTGGACTAAAACATACAGTAATTGATTAACAACACTTCTACCAGTGCAAATTAATGATATCACATATTACATGTAACATGTAGCTTCATAGAAATCTAAAATTCAACAGTCTGAAAACTTTTTAGAAAATCAAAATGGCACTAAGCCTTTTACATGTAATTGGAGGTCTTATAGTAAAAACATGTAGGGATGATTAAAACATCTTCTGAACCGTCATTTTAACAGTCAAGATTTGTTAAGACAAGAAAAGTCCATAGAGGATCTCGAAAAACACACAAAATCTCCCAAAATGAGAAGCAAACGACCATTTATAGAACCAATTAATGAAGCAATAAAAATGAGATTTAAGAAAGAGGGTTCATTTAATAAAACTTCTAAATTAATGTATTTTGAAAGTGACATACACTTTTTGACTTACATTCTCCTTTTTTAATGTATCTCCATCTAACATCATTGAAAATATGGAAGTTTAATGACAGAACCTTAGTGAGCACGCTCACATACCCCACGCGTGCCGCTATTGGACTATCACTGTTATCCTTGAGGAATTAGTATCAAGCTACAGAAGTCAATAATATTGAAAGATTGTTAAAAAGAATGTGCAAGATTGTGGGGATTAAAAATTCCTGGTAATATGCACAACTAAATATGGTGTACTTCTTGCATACCAAGTTTCGTTAAATTCTGTTCAGTAGTTTAAGAGGAGTTGCGTTCACACACTGTTATCATGATTTTCTGCAAATTTCTAAGTCCAAAGAGCTATAACTCTCACAAAAATTTGCGGATCAAAAATTCCTGGTGATATGCACAACTACATATGGTGTACTTCTTGCATACCAAGTTTCGTTAAATTCTGTTCATTAGTTTAAGAGGAGTTGCGTTCACAAACTGTAATCATGATTTTCTTCAAATTTCTAAGTCCAAAGGGCCATAATAGAAAATAAAGAGATGTGGAATAAGTGTACGCGACACAGCCCACAATTAAACGGCAATTTAGAAAACCACAATGGACAACCGCCAGCAGCCTTCAACGAGGCCATTTGGCACTGCTCGCGGTTATGCAATTGGCCCATGGTCTAAATAAGATGCATATAATTCAAATCCAGCCCTGAAATAGTCACAGATAGACCCCCTTCTTAAACAAGGAACAGAAAGCATCAAAAAGACAAGTACAAACGAAAGCTTTGTCAAGGATTCCTGGCTAAGGAGAGGCACATGTAATATGTGGCGGGGTTAAACTAGTTTTTTGGGCCCAACCTTCCCCCTATCAATATTCCTAGACAAAGCACAAAAACTAAACACACAATAAAAATCAAATCGATCAAAGTCCAATTCTACTAGAGAGAACCTAAGACAAAAAACAAGAACAAACAAAAGGACGGTAAAGGAACTCTCTATAGAACACTCGCTGTTACTGACAGCTAGCTGAGAATCATCAATCCACTGATGTAAAAAAATCAAACGTATCGATTTTAAATCCGACACAACACTTCAAGCAATAATGATTTAGTGAAGTGTCATCACACAAAACCGACACGCTTAATCGCTATAATGCGATAACATAACTCCCCAAAAAAATTGCGGAGCAAAATTCTTGGTAATATGCACAACTACATATGGTGTACTTCTTGCATACCAAGTTTCGTTAAATTCTGTTCAGTAGTTTAAAAGGAGTTGCGTTCACAAACTGTAATTATGATTTGCTGCAAATTTCTAAGTCCAAAGGGCCATAACTCCCACAAAAATTTGCGAATCAAAAATTCCTTGTGATATGCACAAAAACATATGGTTTACTTCTTGCATACCAAGTTTTGTTAAATTCTGTTCGGTAGTTTAAGAGGAGTTGCGATTACAAACTTTGATCACGGACGGACGGACGGACCAGTCAAAAACATTATGCCCTTTGCAACTTCGTTGCGTGGGGTATAATTACTGTGACTTACTAGCATGGCATGTTTTACCAATGGAACCATCATTACACATACAAATGTAGCTATTAGGGTCTTCTAAACAGCGCCCTGCACTTGAACATGGATTACTAGAACAGAATTTAGTTGGCTGTATAGTAGTTGTTGCTAAAATAAATATTTTCACATGTACATTTACATAAGTTTTCGCTCTATATCATGGTAACATACGATATATATTTTGTTATCTCCAGTTGTAACGGCAATGAACTAAGGTGCCCCGGAAGGCCAACAATTTCTGCTTGTTGCAACTCACCCGTTGCAGTGCTTGCGGTCAATTCATCGTGTCTTAAAATCCGGTAAGAAGAACAATGCAAAAACAACTCTATCTGTACTCATCTTAGAGATCGAAATCCCATATTTGACTATGAGCTTATGATTTCTTTCTTAACATAACAGAGGAGCAACATAATCCTGTGTTAGCAATTATGGTGTCAACGGTGAAGCTCTATCAAGAAAATAAATGCATGTTCCACAAGCTCTAGAAATTTGTCTAAAAACTATGTTTTGTATATTGTGGTGACGTTTAGTTTGTTTATTTCTAAATTGTATTTAAGCTTGATTTAAAAAACGATAGAAGAAATTAATTGCAATAATTATGAACCAGAGCTTACATTTTTTGTAAAAACAGATACATTCAGCAATCGAATATATCCATAGAATCATACATTGGTTTTTAAAACATAATAGGCGGAGGCTTATTGTTCGCTTGCTTGAGTTTAGTGCATCTTTATTGTCACAAAGAACGTTAAAACATATCACGAAGATTCATCGAATCTGCGGAAACGAGGTAGGTTTCAAACTTGTAACGGACTTCAGGATTCACAGACAAACATCCCTATTATTACATGTATATGCTTAAACCACCCTGTTCGGGTGTAATAAGTACATGTATAAGACTTACTGAGTTGACAGCTTGATCCCGACGTTCCATCGTTGCACATACATAGATAACCATTTGCATCTTCTAAGCACCTTCCAGTATTTCCGCACGGATTACTCGCACAATACCCTGCAACTGAAATATTTAATGATATCAAAATATTAATGGGGGCGGAAGTTAAAGATATACAAAAAATTGAACCCACACTACGAAGAAGAACGGACAAAACTGTTATTCCCTTATTAACCGTTCGTTTTTATAAGGGAAATAAGGCGCAGACATTTTTTTTTGTCGGATCGTCTTTAAAATGGGTATCTACGGATTCTAGGAAATCTGCTTCATATTCAGATCTACATGTACATCTTGAAATTGACTCTCAAGAAAAACTTTCAACAAAACTCTATGACAAACGTGATGACTTTAACTTTCCAATCGTCAACTTTCCTTTCTTGTGTAGCAACATTCCGTCCGCTTCAGCTTATGAAGTTTACGAATCTCAATTGATTCGTTACTCCAGAGCGTGCGGGACTTACATCGATTTCCTTAGCAGAGCGTCACGTCTGACCAAGAAATTGCTCACACATGATTATGTTGCTCCTCGGTTGCTGTCTCCACTCAAGAAATATTACGGAAGACATCATGCACTTATAGACAAATATGGGATTTCGATCTATCAGATAAGTGCAGATGATTGTTTGTCAAAGGGTTCTGTTTTGTCTTCCTTTACCTTTACTTTAGATTTGACACACTGATTTGACTGTTGAAAACGCGACGGGTGTGCTATAGCAAGGAGGAGCTGCTTACTCTTCCGGAGCACCTGAGTTCACTCTCGTTTCGACTTGAGTTCGCGTTGTTGATTGATATTCAGTTATTGTTGTGCTCCATGTTTTACATGTTGTCTGTCTTTGTCCAGTTCTTGTTGGTGTTTACTGGTTTTGTCTCTGCCCTTTCGGACTTTTGACATTCGGATAACCCATTGGTACCTCTGCTTCTTGGTGAAATTGGTATGCTGATGATCATGGCGTTACCGGAAATGTTCTACGACTTGTCATTTTTTTGGCAATTAGCCACCGAAATTTTCTCAAAATCTAAACTTTTTCCGATATGCATGAACAATGGTATTCCAGTTAAAGTAAAATGAGTGTGCTGATCACCACTGGCCAAGCGAAATTGTTTTAAGAGTTGCCAATTTTTGACAATTTGCCGAATTTCCCCCAAAAAATGGCGACCTGTCAATGCCAAAATTCGCCAAATATTTAACTTTGTCCGATTTACATGAAATTTTAGGGTATGGGTTTAATGGCTATGTTGCAGACCATAGATTGAAAAAAAACTTTAATACCGAGGTTAATTTTGGGGACGGGAGGGGACTTTCATGTGACTTGCTTGCAATCACAAAACAGCTGAATTTAGTTTACACACAGCTGTGGTCACCTATTTATAAATTATCAGCATGACTAGTGTTGTACAAAATGGAAAATTAGTTGTATACACATATACATGCAAGAGAAATCCCGGACTGAAAAATATTCCGAAAACCATTTTTTTTATTTGACCTACTTGTTTGACATCTGTTACCCTTATATCCGGCCTGGCAAGTACATACAAAATTGGCACCAACATGAGAGCAATGACCACCATTTAAGCATGGAGAAGTACTACACACATCTAATAGATCAAGTAAGTAAAATTAATGCATCTACTGACAGGTTCAAATTTTCAAGAAGTAACACTTAATTAGATGAAATTAAAAAGAAATTATTTTCTGACACAATATCAGTAAGGTCTACACACTAAATGCTTAAAAAGCTAAAATGAATCACTCATGTTCACGTTGTTGTTTAAAACAATTATTTGTTTAGAAATTTGGTGCAGGATTCCTTCTTGTTTGTTATTCTTTTGTTCTTTTGAGTTTAACTTTTCACTTGCACTTTATAATTATATACATGTATAAAATATTTTTCATTTTCCTTTCAACACGTACGTTTGTTATCTCAAGTTCAAATTTTCTTTCAAAATATATATATTTTTTTAGATTGTCCTACCATTTTGGCATCTCTGTCCACTGAACCCATTGAAACAGTTACATGTATATGAGCTTCCACTAGGAGTACATTGGCCGCCATTGAGGCAAGGAGAGCTACTACATGAATCTAAAAGAATTCAAATGCAAGCTATTCTAAGTATTTTAAAAAATGTCAAATAGATAATTTTAAATTAACTTTAGCGTCAAAATATAGATGAGATCATAGTGAAAAAAAAGGTATTAACAAAACTACCGAACTTAAATGATCAATTTCATTGTCCAGAGAAAATGACAAAAAAGAATCAGTCATACCGGAGAATTGGAGAATCGCAATGGTCCTGACTAGGTACAGGCATTTCAAACGAAATGGTGGGTTAAACCAGGTTTTATGGCGCTAAACTGCACACATTTCACAGATTTTTTGATCAGACACCGGTTTCTTCGTGACCGACTTTTGAAGCAGGGCTATAAGAAAATACGTCTCATACGATCACTAAAAAAATTCTTTCTTCGTTATCAGCCACTAGTAGAAAAGTTCAAAATTGAGTTAAAAGATATGATAGTTAATTGTTTTAATTAGTGTTTGACTGGTCTGCTGTACTGAGATGATCACCTCAATATCCCTATTGTGTCTCACAACTATGTTGTGTTCTATGGTCATTACCGGATCCTAAGATCGCAATGGAAGAGGGAGGTTTGGCGCCATAAAACCTGGTTTAACCCACCATTTCGTTTGAAATGCCTGTACCAAATCAGGACCATTGCGATCCACCAGTTCTCCGGTATGACTGATTCGTATTTGTCATTTTCTCTGGACTATGAGATTGATCATTCAAGTTCGGTAGTTTTGTTATTACCTTTATTTACTCCCTCTTCCATTGCAATCTTAGGATCCGGTTATGACCATAGAACACAACACAGTTGTGAGACACAATAGGGATATTGAGGTGATCATCTCAGTACAGCAGACCAGTGAAACATTAATTAAAACAATTAATCACTATATCTTTTAACTCAGTTTTGAACTTTTGTCTTTTCTACTAGTGGTTGAAATCGAAGAAAGAATTTTTTAGGGATCGTATGAGACGTATTTTCTTATAGCCCTGCTTCAAAAGTAGGTCACGAAGAAATCGGTGTCTGATAAAAAAAATATGTGAAATGTGTGCAAGCTCTTGCATATCGAATAAGTTGTGAAATATAAACACCGTATGCAGGGGAAGTAGGTATATTGCTCTGTAGATTAGGAAAATTGAAAATCAAAATCGTCTCTTTTATCGTAATTTTTTGTACTGAGATGACCATCTGGGTAAAATGCGAGGTGCAAATCCAAGAAAGACGTGAAGCAATTTGATTCGGTGGTCTCTTTAATCTCCAATTCTGGAGGATACATCGAAGGAATCCATCTACCAATGAAGTGTTATTGACAGAAAGGACATCATCAATATATCTGAATGTAAGATTAAATGACCTTGCCTCTTTCATCATCTTGTTCTTTAGGAGTCCCTGAAGAAATTCAGTCTTGTAAGAGTATAAAAACAAATCGGCGAGGAGAGGAGCACAGTTTGTGCCCATTGGAATGCCGATTTGTTGTTGAAAAATCTCTCCTCTGAAGGCGACAAATATGTTGTCAATGAGGAAGTCAAGCATACTGCAAACTTGTTCCAGTGTGTAACAAAGTTTATCTTTGAAAGATGTTTTGGAAAAGAATGTAGAGTTATGACCCAAAACAACAAAATTCCTAGAATTTGAAAAGGCTTTTTCGAAAAGTTTTTTTCAGGCGACATTTTAGTTTTTCGTGTGGCAAGGCAGTGTACATAGTTGAAAAAATGAACGTTTCCAAAGAGTGAACCTCAGAAAATGATCTAGATTTAAAAGGATCTAACAAATCTTTTGAGTTCTTCAAAATCCACATATTGTTGATTCCACAACGATTATAAATAGTGTCACAGTATGCTTGTTTACCTTCTTTGACAGCAGACAAGACTTTTGTTAAATGGACGGACAGCTCTGTAGTTGACTATGATGAAGATCCAGCTATATACCTTTCTTTGTGCGGATTTTTGTGAAGTTTAGGTATCCAGTACAAATATGGTAACTCTTTTGTAAGGTAATTAGTCTTCACTTAAAAAATCTTATGGAATACATCATGCGCTCACAGACAATTATGGCATGTATGGGATTTCTATCTCTCAGGTGAGTGAAAATATTGATTAGTCACAGCGTTTTGTGTGTCTGCCTTAACCAAATTTGACACGCTCAATTGACTATAAGTAAATCGATGAGTGTGCTATAACAAACAGGAACTGCTTAATCTTTGTGTTGTTCATTGCTGTTCATATTAAGTTCTTTTTGTGTTTTTGTAGTCTGTTTCTGAGTGCTGTTTTCATTCGTATTAACTGGTTTGGAACTTTGATATTTAAATACCCCATTGTTACCTATTTGCTTCTAGAAATTTCATACCAAATTCTAGATTTCTACAATTTTAGATACATAGACAATAATGAGATGTGGAATAAGTTTACCCAGAACAGCCTAAATAAACAAACTAGAAAAATGTGTCTATAAGCAGGATGGCCTTCTCGTTCTTGATACATCATTGATCCCCAATGTTTATTACCTGGGATATGGACCTTTACCAAGAAATTAATCAGAAGTGTTCATGCGTAAAATATAGGTCACAGTGACCTTATTTCTAGTGGGTGGTGCCGTGTTACCAAGACTAGTCTAGTAGTGAAATATCATTGACCCTAAACATGTAGTATCCGAGATATGGACCTTAACCAATAACTTAAAGTCATTCATGCGTAAAATTTAGGTTGCAGTGACCTACTTACTATTAGGTGGTGTCACTTTACCAAGACACATCTAGTGGTTAAAGATCATTGACCCCCAATATATACATTTAGTATCCAAGTTATGGACATTAAGCAAGAACTTAGCCAAAGTCGTTCATGCATAAAAATATAGGTCACGGTGACCAAATATCCCAAGACCCATCTAGTGGTGAATTATCATTGACCCCCAACATCCAGGATCCGAGTAATTGACCTTAACTAAGAGCTAAACCAATGTATTACAGACATACGGACAAGGGTAAAACTATACGTCTGATCCACATTCGTGGTCGGGCTATAAACATTCACAATGGAAGACGACCAGCAGTCTTCAACATGACCAGAGGTCGCTGCTCGCCCTCTTGTATTGGCCCAAGACTAAAAACACAGTTCAAAAGATTGAATGTCAAATTAAATGCACAAATTATCACCATAGGACCGAAATTTAGACGCAGAACAACTAGCACCAAAAAACACAACAAGAAAAAAGGGACAAACAGAAGCTTTGACAAGTTGCTGGTTTAGGACAGGCACATACATGTACATGTGTAAAATGGTTACTGAGTGTAAACATAAATGAACAATTTCCACACTACCGTATATATAACAAGGAAATTTCTGGCTACAATTTTTTCTAACTCATGACAATATGCACATGGGCACCTACTGGATCTACAATATGAGAGGATTGAAAAAACTTCGTCAAGAAATGTAGGAGTATGGAAAATGATGATCATGAGATGTGGAATAAGTGTAAGCGACACAGCTCGTATAGCAAGCTGATGAACCTTTTACAAGTCTAAGAATTGATACATACATATAGGTCTATAGAGCAGGACTGGATGATGTTCAGTGCGTGAATAGGTGATGAACTTATAACGTTCCTCAGAGTTAATATACTGGGTCTGATGTGTTTAAAGAGGCTAATAATCATATGCAGCGCGTGACTAGGAGATGGACTTATTACGGGCTGGAATATCGACCAGCAGCTGCTGCACGCCGTTCTGCAATCGTCCCAATATTTAAATCAAATTCATATAATTCAAAAACAGTCCTGAAATAGACAGTTGATAACCACAGTACTGTACTGTATACTATATATATATGGATATGGAGTAAATTAACATAGACCTCAACACGTCTATAAATTCCAACTGCAGAATATCATCGTACACAGCAATAAGTGTTAACATTTGTCATATTTAAATGAGAATATACAAATAGACAGCCGGACATACTGAAACTTGAATACCCGTCGGACCATGGTATAAAACATGATAAAATATTAAAAATGGTACCTTCGTCACATTGTCTTCCGTGATATCCGGTATTACACTGACACACAAAACTTCCGGCGAAGAAGTCTGGAAAACACCTTCCGTGGACACAAGGCGAACTCAGACAAGCTATATTAAAACATTTATTGAAAGTATTGTCATATTATCATGTGTTGGTTCTACGTATCAATATTGAAATTCAGACCCGATGTATACTTATTATAAATTATGATTTCGGAATCCAAGGCCAGTATAAGGCATTTACTTTAATTTTATCTGCTTAAAATTCAATCCCATTTGGTTGTTTGTTGTTATTTTTACTAAAATAATGTTTTTAAAGGTTGTTTTACCACCTTCTGATATGTCAATGTTTTGGTAAGGTCATATTTAAAGTCTTTTGTAAGTGCCCTTTTTCAAAGTGTATTTGAATCCTGACTAATCTCCATCTCCACTTGGTATATGACTTTATAAATTTTACAGTGAAACTTCTTAAGTAAATAAAAGCAATAACAAAACTACCGAACTTGAATGATCAATCTCATAGTCCAGAGAAAATAACAAAAAAACGAATCAGTCCTACCGGAGAATTGGTGGATCGCAATGGTCATGACTTGGTACAGGCATTTCAAACGAAATAGTGGGTTAAACCAGGTTTTATGGCGCCAAACCTCCCTCTTCCATTGCGACCTTAGGATCCGGTAATGACCATAGAACACAACATAGTTGTGAGACACAATAGGGATATTGAAGTGATCATCTCAGTACAGCAGACCAGTTAAACACTAATTAAAACAATTAACCACCATATCTTTTTACACAATTTTGAACTTTTCTAGTGGCTGATAACGAAGAATGAATTTCTTTAAGGATCGTATGAGACGTATTTTCTTATAGCCCTGCTCCAAAAGTCGGTCACGAAGAAATCAATGTCTGATAAAAAAAAATTGTGAAATGTGTGCAAGCTCTGGCATAATAAACGATATTCATGACCTCAATTTTTTAGTATAAGAACTCAAATATTCGTTTTGTTTCTTTTAATTTCCGATATTTCATTATATATTTTTGGTACTTATAAAATTTAACAACAATTTACAAATAAATCGTACCGCTAGGTCTTGTTGGAGCATTTGTAACAGGCGGTGGATGTGTTGGAGAACCTGAAAAATTCACCAAATATTAAATCCAGCTTATTCAAATTCGCTCATGTAACAGGGAAGATTTCGGTAAAAGTCACAAAATTCATCATCTTTTGAAAGGAAATCATCCCTTTAACATGTATAACAGAAATAAAAAGAATAGATAAAAGGAATATACAAGAAGTCTGCACTCCATTTGTGTTGTACGCGCGTACTTCATACATATATACATTGTACATGAAAAAATTAAGCAACTTAATGTACACATGCAGATGTCTTTATGCTAATTGTTCTACGTTCAGTAATTGGTTGTGAGTTGATAACTGTAGGATTCGTTTTTGAATTACAAATACCAACGGTTAATTTGGATATGCTATATATCTAACCTAAAATCACTAGCATTTAAATCAAAACATTGGAAGGTAATATTCCAAAACTGTTGAAAACGAAAAATACTCAAAACCAACATGTTCGAACAAGCACCGAGGATATCGACCATGTGCATTACAATGAAAGAAACCTGGTCTTTTAAACAATTTTGAATGAAAAAATTGGAAATTTTTGCGATAAAAATATTAGAAATTTTATGGTACATCGTGTCAGACAAGTCTGACGACCATACTTGTGATTACCCTGTTGTACCTCTGGTCCACCAGCAGCAATTATCGCCCAGTGGTTTCAAAATAACAAATACCAAAAACGCGGGTAACGCACGTTTAATTGACATTTCAATTCATGCTTGCAATAAAGTTCCTTTAAAAATCCACAATGGACGACAGTCAGTATAGCCTTCAATGTGACTAGTGGTCGCTGCTTACCGTCTTGCATTAGCCGAAAATTAAAAATATAATACAAAAGATAAATTAACCGTTTATAACTAAATACACACACAGAAAGAAATAACAATGATTTATCATTTGTTATAAGAACTAACCTTTGCAATAGTAGAAGACATTGGCGTACGGATAGAAGCTTTGATAAAATGGAATCTTTATTGTGGTCAGATTAACTGTTTCGTAAAAGATTGATTTGCCGTATTGGTCGCCTCTCCGGAAGTGCATACTTGCACAGTCAAAATCGTCAATGAATGCTTCAGTCAAGACGACTGTCCTTCCATACCCGCAGTTTATAATACCATCACTGTCATTAAATATGGTCAAACATCTTTCTCCTAATGAATAAGAACATTTTAATGTAAAATATGTCAGTTTGGAACTAAACAAAATGAACAAAATGTTTAGTAAAATGTGGTAACGATAGAGTATGATGTGGTACCGACAGCGTATCAAATTTGGAACGACATAATGTTATGTTGTAACCACCGCGTAGAATAATGTAAGGACGGCATATAAGGGTGTAATGTCCGAGCATAATGGTGAAATGCCTCAGGATATTTTGGTTACCTCCGAATATAAGTGCTATAATGACAAAACGACATAGTATAATAAAGTAAGGACCGAGTTTAACGTTAAAACTGCTGAACATAATGTTGAAACGACTGAGTAATTATTGAAACGACTGAGTAAAATGTTGAAACAATTGAGTATAATATTGGAACGACTGAGTATAATGTCGCATCGACTGAATATATAGTGGTGTTACGACTGAGTATAATACCTTTTTTTTACTTTTGCTTAAGAGGTATGTACTTTAGGCAGTTGTGCCTCGCTTATGTTTGCACAACCCCTCTCATCATGAATAACATGCACAAAATTTATCAATAAATTTCAGTACAAAGTCATACTCTTTGCGAGCATATAATTATGTGCTCAATATTTTCGACGCTAACATTGGCTTTACCATGCATCATTATGTTTAGGAACGGACCACTGTACTTAAAAAGGGGTTGTGTTTTGGTCAGAAGTTTTCTTTGAAAGCATAACGACAGAATATTGTTTTTCGTTATAAGCATGATTTATTAATAGCAGAAATCCTTCTCAGAAGCAGAAATATTTTTCTTACTCTCTGCTACCAAAATATTTTTTAGGAAAAAAACCAAGCCCTCCTTTCAAGTAAAATGGTCGGTCCGTTATGGTGTTCAATATTTACATCGTGAAATTACTAATGCATAATCCTTTTTAAAGCTTATGTTTGATTGTATTTTGATTTTTGGTTTGGGAGGTTGTCTTGTTTTTTGTTTCAAGATTTATAAGTCAATTGTAAAATTATTACAGGAGGTAAATTTTTTTTCTATATCAACTCTTGTTTTGTGATGAAATTATCTTTCTATTATCCTACCTGAATGCTGTTGACACGTAAGGTGGAAAATTGTAAAAATGCCAAAAATCCTGAAATTAGAATTTCAAATTATAAACATGTTAAAAAAAGATATACATGATTGTATGAATATGTAACAAAATATAGAATATAAACCATACATGTAACACTGTGTTTAGATAATTAGCCATTTTACCACCAAGGAATAGGGAGCAGATCCAGAAAGTTTTGAAAGAAGCAGAGGTACCAATGGGGTATCCGAATGGCAAAAGTCCGAAAGGGAAGAGACCAGTAACCAGTAAACACCAACAAGAACGGGACAAAAACAGACAACATGTAAAACATGGAAACACAAAAAAAACTGAATATCAATCAACAACGCGAACTCCAGTCGAAACAAGAGTGAACTCAGGTGCTCCGGAAGAGTAAGCAGTTCCTGCTTGCCATAGCACACCCGTCGCGTTGCCAATAGTCCATTCAGCGTGTCAAGTCCGGTAAAGGAAGACAAAACAAAACCCTATGAAAAACCAACGTCTGCCCACATCTGAGAGATCGAAATTCCATATTTGTCTATAAGTGCATGATGTCTTCCGTAAAATTTCTTGAGTGAAGACAGCAACCGAGGAGCAACATAACCTTATGTGAGCATTTTTTGCTGAGGGTTTAAACCCTTAGTGTACTGAAGACGAAAATGGGTTCCATACAATTTTGACAAACAGTCTGCACGAAAATAAAAAAAATCGAGGAAAGTTGGGAAACACGTCCTTCTGAATCCACCAAAGAACGTAAAACATAGTTAGACGATAAAGAGATGTGGAATAAGTGTACGCGACACAACCAATACATGTATTAAGGAAACGGCAATTAAAACAATCACAATGGAAAACAGCCAGCAGTCTTCAGCATGACCAGAGGTCACTGCTCGTCGTCTTGCATTGACCCTAGACTAAAAATACAATTCATAAGATTCAAACAAATCCCTAGATTATCAACGAAAGAACCATTTCTGGACATAGAACTAAAAACAAATAGTTGACAAGGACAAACAACAGCTTTGACAAGGATTCCTGACTTAGGACAGGCACATATAAAATATGGCGGGGTTAAACTAGTCTTTTGGGCCCAACTTTCCCCCTGTTTATCTTGTACAAAGCACAAAAAATTACACACTTTAAAAATCAAATCTCAATAACTAAAAATAAAACAAACTGTATATATTGAATGATGATTTGTATTCAGTAATAATGCTTTTTTATAATCGTGGCTAACATGTATCATTTTATAAATATTACATAAGTATTACATGTATGTACCTGAACAGAAAACGGAGATATGAAGGCAAATGAACTTGAAATTATATCATCTACATGTAATATTACTGACAGATATATGAGTTATTGACTGACACCTAACTTGACTCCTCATCAAAATAGTTTTATATTACATATTACATATAAAAGACGTTAATTACTTTACTACTGTGCAGATAAGTCGGCTGTAACACGATGATGACGATAAAAAGGATAATTAGATTATCATACAATGATGATTAAGCAGATGGGGACACAAAGCAAATCATGGAAACAATATTTTGACTTGCACTGAAAAAAGTACTTGGTAAGATCGGGTAATTTAGGCTACTAGAGCTAGAATTTTCTACGAGTCCCTCTTTTAACGACATCTACAGCATTATTTATGAAAGGGTATGAGTAACTACATGTACATGTACAACTTCATTTGATTTTTATGAACTGTACGGTCATTTCGAAAAATTAATACCTCATCGGCAGCAGTAGAACCTAAACATAGAATCCACCATTTCAAAAGATGTTTAAAAAGCATAAAACCAATCGAAATCCAAATAAATATAGATAAGGGCAAAACTACGATTGAAACCCTTTTGATGGAAATTTTGCTTGGATATACAGGAAATCATTAAAAATGACTTTTGCCACTTTGGTTCGAAAATTTTTAGTGCTTTTTTCGAAGATTGTGTGCAAATCATAGTTGTGTCACTTAAAGAGGAGTGTATGCCCGATACGCCTTTCCGTCCTTAGATCTGTGCCTGATTTAGTGAGCTTTAAAACAGTTTGCAAATCGAGTGAAATAATAATCAATAATGAATGGTGTTATTGCATCAGGCTGACTATTGTCATCCCTGTGTCCGGTATTACAACATACATGTACATGCAAAACTTGTGTATTACAAATGTATTCACTAATTTGTTTATGTTCCTTGAAAGGAAGTACATGGAATTAAAACTTGCAGGTCTGTTCGTCTGTCCAATTCGACTCTTGGTAATGTTATCCTTTAGTCACGTTATAAAAGAATTTGGGGGGCTTAAAAAGTTCATATTCCTTAAAGGGAAGTAAACCGGATTACAATTTGCAGGTCTGTTTATCTGTCCAATTCGACTGTTGGTCATGTTATCCTTTAGTCGCGTTGAAAAAGAGTTTGGCGGTCTTAAAAAATTACATAAGATTTTTTTTCTCGAAATTTTAAAGAAAATGTACATTTGTGTGAGCCTTGAAAATAAACAATAAAAACAATAGGTCACGGGGCTTATTTTTGAAAAAAAAATGGTTTAAATTTCCTTCCCATATAAAGGAAAATTCTTCGAAATGTCTATATTTTTCAACCTGAACATGCATTTTGTACAAATATATGTAAATAACAATAAATTGAAAGAAGATACTTTTGATTTTGGTAAGAAAAACAAGGGGTCACGGTGCCCCTTTTGAAAATAATTAAGGAACACTTAAATTTGCAATGCATCTACATGCAGTCACAGGTTTTCCCGCCAATTATATCTCCCCTGAAATGATTTATAAAGAAAACGCTTAATATCTTTTTCAGTGTTTATCTTGTAATCTTTTTTTATTAATAAAATAAAGTAAAGAAATAAATTTTACACCATTTACGCTCAAAAAAGTATTTAGATTTGAAATATAGGCTGTGTTTCATCATAATGCAGGAAACATGCATGGAGTTCGGCAAGATACTCGGCCACACCAACGCTTACAGGCACCTCTGCTGAAACTGAGGTCAACCCCAGTGAAGCAAGATCGGAAAGTCAGAAAGATACGCCAGTAGTATAGATGTGGTAATCATTTATCATTTCTCGGGGGGTGCAGGGTGGTGCGGGCTTTTGCGCAGGCGTATGACGTCACATCCGGTTCCGGTCGGCCATCTTGGATCCCAGCGGCCATCTTGGATCACGTGACTTCCGGTTCCGCCATCTTGGATGACGTATTTCCGGTTATGTCCGGTTTAAGCAGGGGAGATAATTTTCCCACCAAAAAGTTTAAATTCCGCCAATTTTTAAAATTTCATATCTTTCTTATTCCTTGTCCGTTTTCCTTCCGGTTTGTTGCATTGTCTTTGGTAGGACAATGTCTTTCCGATGATACCCTTTGTGTTGGTCAGTGGTCATTAGGGGCTTGACCATCAGGTGACCATTTCTTATTTCTATTCACAGGTGGGGTTGTTGTATATCGTTAGACAGCTTTTAAGGTGTAGAGGTTGATTCTGAGCTTTTTGTGCTGTTAAGGGTCAGGGGTCTCTCAGGATTTGACCCCAAAGTAACCTTTTTCTTGTTGCTTACTATGCATGTAATATGTCTTTGTTTCACCTGTGGGGACTAGTCTAAGGGAAGTAACTCGTGGTTTTTTAAGGGTGTTTTAGTAAATAGGTAATGTTTTGTCTGGATTTGGGTGAATAAGGCTTAGGGTAATCGTTTTATATTGTTTCATAAGGCGTTATGGATAACAAGTCGAATATCAGTTTCGATGCTTTATTATAGTAAAAGGTTTCAATCTTCATCCTCATCACTCTCCTCGTCCAATTTAAACTGTTTTATCTTCGCATCTAACATGTACTTTCTCTTCTCGGTAGCGTATTTCCAGGACTCTTCATATTCATAATCCTCGTCATCTCTCAGTCGTTTTGCGGTCTCTTTGATCTTCTTGTGAACTGGATCTCGTGCCATTTCCATTTGCCACATAATGTTAGAGACGTAACGATTCTTTAGACCTTCTCTATAAAGCGGTAACATATCCCTTTCTGTTTTCGCTACTGCATCTTTGTCCAAGTAGCCACGGTCCGTGTATTCATTCACTTTCTTTTCGTAGTCTTCTTTGTATAAGACCAGTACGTTTCCTATAAAGTGGTCCCACGGATCCATCTTTTCTCCTGCGTAAGTTTCTTCGTCTTCAGACAAGTCGTCACTCGTTTTGGATTCCGTATCCGTTTCGTCCTCCGCCTCTTCTCTATCCCATTCATCTAATAACGGCCACTGTGACTCTTCCATTTTCGTTTGGTGCTTCAACTTTTGATGTCTCTTTAGGTTGTAATGTTTGTTGGTTCTGAAGCCGCATTCGGCGCAGTGGTACATCCTTCTTCTTTGACGTCTGATCGTCTTTTGACAAAAAGTCTTTCATCTTTTTCATTTTATAAACACTTCTTGAAAAGAGTAATATCTTTTTGACGTCCTCATCCTCACTGATGTCTGTTGATTCTCCAAGTTCTTTGAAGAAAGCTTTTCTTAATTCCGATAGGCTTGGTCTACTATACTTGAGGAACCATGCTTTATACGCTCGCCATTGTTTATATATTTTCTGACAATCTTTGCAAGGTACATCAACTTTTGATTTGTAAAACTTGCTGATGGGTTTTGGCTTTTTACATTTACGACATTTTCGTTTGGCAGGGTCTGGTTCGATATCCATCTTACATGTACTACATAACCGTCCTTCCTTGTCATGTACTACATCCATTTTACGTGTGCACAGTTTGAATTTTGTTCAAACAACTGACTAAATGGTTAACTTCTTTTCATTTTAAAACATCATTAACCAATGATCGTTCGTGACCAGGTCACGTGATTTACAATCAATCCAAGCGGAACATTTTACCCCCACCTTTCCACCATTTACACCCCCCCCCCAATTTCACCCCTCCATTCGCTGCTCATCTTGCTCTTTTCCTTGCTCATTTGGCTCTTTTGGAGCTCATCTTGCTCTTTTCCTTGCTCATTTGGCTCTTTCGCTGCTCATCTTGCTCTTTTGGAGCTCATCTTGCTCTTTCGCTGCTCATCTTGCTCTTTTGCAGCTCATCTTGCTCTTTTCCTTGCTCATTTGGCTCTTTTGCAGCTCATCTTGCTCTTTTGCTGCAAATAAATGATAAATGAGCAAGGAAAAGAGCAAGATGAGCAGCGAATGGAGGGGTGAAATTGGGGGGGGGTGTAAATGGTGTAAATGGTGGGGGTAAAATGTTCCGCTTGGATTGATTATAAATCACGTGACCTGGTCACGAACGATCATTGGTTAATGATGTTTTAAAATGAAAAGAAGTTAACCGTTTAGTCAGTTGTTTGAACAAAATTCCAACTGTGCACACGTAAAATGGATGTAGTACATGACAAGGAAGGACGGTTATGTAGTACATGTAAGATGGATATCGAACCAGACCCTGCCAAACGAAAATGTCGTAAATGTAAAAAGCCAAAACCCATCAGCAAGTTTAACAAATCAAAAGTTGATGTACCTTGCAAAGATTGTCAGAAAATATATAAACAATGGCGAGCGTATAAAGCATGGTTCCTCAAGTATAGTAGACCAAGCCTATCGGAATTAAGAAAAGCTTTCTTCAAAGAACTTGGAGAATCAACAGACATCAGTGAGGATGAGGACGTCAAAAAGATATTACTCTTTTCAAGAAGTGTTTATAAAATGAAAAAGATGAAAGACTTTTTGTCAAAAGACGATCAGACGTCAAAGAAGAAGGATGTACCACTGCGCCGAATGCGGCTTCAGAACCAACAAACATTACAACCTAAAGAGACATCAAGAGTTGAAGCACCAAACGAAAATGGAAGAGTCACAGTGGCCGTTATTAGATGAATGGGATAGAGAAGAGGCGGAGGACGAAACGGATACGGAATCCAAAACGAGTGACGACTTGTCTGAAGACGAAGAAACTTACGCAGGAGAAAAGATGGATCCGTGGGACCACTTTATAGGAAACGTACTGGTCTTATACAAAGAAGACTACGAAAAGAAAGTGAATGAATACACGGACCGTGGCTACTTGGACAAAGATGCAGTAGCGAAAACAAAAAGGGATATGTTACCGCTTTATAGAGAAGGTCTAAAGAATCGTTACGTCTCTAACATTATGTGGCAAATGGAAATGGCACGAGATCCAGTTCACAAGAAGATCAAAGAGACCGCAAAACGACTGAGAGATGACGAGGATTATGAATATGAAGAGTCCTGGAAATACGCTACCGAGAAGAGAAAGTACCTGTTAGATGCGAAGATAAAACAGTTTAAATTGGACGAGGAGAGTGATGAGGATGAAGATTGAAACCTTTTACTATAATAAAGCATCGAAACTGATATTCGACTTGTTATCCATAACGCCTTATGAAACAATATAAAACGATTACCCTAAGCCTTATTCACCCAAATCCAGACAAAACATTACCTATTTACTAAAACACCCTTAAAAAACCACGAGTTACTTCCCTTAGACTAGTCCCCACAGGTGAAACAAAGACATATTACATGCATAGTAAGCAACAAGAAAAAGGTTACTTTGGGGTCAAATCCTGAGAGACCCCTGACCCTTAACAGCACAAAAAGCTCAGAATCAACCTCTACACCTTAAAAGCTGTCTAACGATATACAACAACCCCACCTTTGAATAGAAATAAGAAATGGTCACCTGATGGTCAAGCCCCTAATGACCACTGACCAACACAAAGGGTATCATCGGAAAGACATTGTCCTACCAAAGACAATGCAACAAACCGGAAGGAAAACGGACAAGGAATAAGAAAGATATGAAATTTTAAAAATTGGCGGAATTTAAACTTTTTGGTGGGAAAATTATCTCCCCTGCTTAAACCGGACATAACCGGAAATACGTCATCCAAGATGGCGGAACCGGAAGTCACGTGATCCAAGATGGTCGCTGGGATCCAAGATGGCCGACCGGAACCGGATGTGACGTCATACGCCTGCGCAAAAGCCCGCACCACCCTGCACCACCCGAGAAATGATAAATGATTACCACATCTATGCTACTTACGCCGTGACTGGCAGTCAGGGATCATTATTGTCTGATTAATTAAATTTCTTCTTCAAAGACACAGTAAGTACAAATTAATAGCCATTTAATTTCTCAAGGGACATATTTTCAAAGCTTATGCGCCCACTCAAATTATTCTGCGCCCAAATGATTTTTATTAATATATAAAGTTTCAATTTAGATTTATAGAAAAAAAAGTACTGCTGACCACATGAAAAAATTATATAACATCATTACAGATGATCAAAGAAGCGAGGGCAGGACGTTTTAGACAAAGCAAAAAGAAATCACTTAAAGTTAAATGACGTGGCTGAACATTAAGGTGGTTCAGGAAGTATAAAACTGAGCATCTTTTTTGGGATATCTTACAAATTTTTAGTCTGCATTTCAATTTAAATTACTTAACATAACACAAGAAACCCAAAATTAAATTCTTTATTTTATTTTATTAAATATCACACAAGTATTTAAATATAAATTAAGGTTTTCCGAAAAATTCTCGTTTCAGGGGGGATAATTGGCGGTAAAATGTGTGATAATTTTTTATAAAGAAATTTGTATGAAAAATTAGATTTTCTTAAATATCAAAAAAAGAAGGTCCATGACTCTAAGTTTTTTCATGTCTTTCAAAAGATATAATATATGGCTTGTCAATTGTGAAATATAACTAAAATCTGATGGGTTTCCAGCTCACAATAATTCTTTTCTCTTTATTATAATTTATTGAAAAACAATACTTAAGGTCACCAACTTCGCAATGTCACAAATCTGTAGAAAGGTCCGTGACCCCCAATTGTTTTGCATTTTTTCAATGTTCATTTATGAAAGTTCAATTCTTTAAAATTTAGAAAAAAAATGTGATGGATTTTTATACCCGCGAACCACCTACATGTTGTAATGGGCGGGATGAGCTCGGTCCAAGCCCCCCTTTCGTGGTATTTTTAAAATTTAAAGCCCCCTTTCCAAAATACCTGTATATCTATCTATTTAGGTGATGATCACTCACCTTAGAAACTCCTTTAGCCAGTAAATCGACATTGATTCGTTGTTTTGATTAATATAAGGAAATCATTAAATACAGAGATAAGAAAGGTCAATATACATCACTACATGTACATTGAAGATAAAAGATAGATTTCAATGACAAACCTTGTTCCACAATAATAGTAAAAGCGCTGAAAGAATACAATACATGTAAAATGTATGTGCATGTACCTACTAGGTGTTTCAATTGTTAATACATGTACAGGTATCATGAGTGTCCCGTTATTATAGCTATTTTATATATTTGACAATTATTTTTGCTGTATTGGTATACTGTAAAAGCAGAACCGTCCATGTATCCTTAATTGCTTACGCTAGCAGTTTGGGAATAATTAAGGCAAACGATCCGAGTAAAAACTAAATGTCAACAAATACTAAAAAAGGTTCCATTTTAGGATGAAAAATGAAACAAAGGCATGTTATCAGATCAAAATATTTCCCTTTCCCTGTACATGTGCGGTAAAAAAAATCAGAAATGTTTGAACAATTTATAACAATAATATCAAGGGGAAATATACAGGGACAATAAATGTGGGAATTTTATTTGAATGGTTTAAATAGAGGTTTCGATAGCCTTAGTTTATGGGGTCTGTTATAAATGTTTTATCTTTCTATCCAAACAGACCACGCCAATATATTTAATTTAACCTGAATTAATCTTTCCAAAGAGGGTACATGTGTTAACCAAATGGCCATGGCATGTCAGATATTTTGGAGAGAATTTGCATTGTTTACTTATTTGATGTTTCTGGTATGTTAATTATTTAACTTCGTAATTCTATTTCATTTTACATATGTGCACACGTGCAGGCCATGTAGTCTATTGCATATATATACAGATAAGAACACGCTCTAATTGTATATACTTAATGTTTATTGTGAATTCTAGCTAACAAATAAGTTTCTCTATTCAAGGGGTTTTGGTACATACATGTTTTATTATAAATAACAATATAGGTATATTATGTATACTCGAGTATGTATATGGTCGACGACAATTCCTTACTGAATTGGTCCGACAATAAGTGTACTCTGACCAAACGGGAAATAACGGAAATAGAGCAAATAATTGTTTGCGCACAGTTACATGTATATTATAAACACTTTCTTTAAAAGAGCTTGACTTTGTTAAAAACGTTCATTCATGACTGCAACCCACTGTTATTCACCATTGTTTGAAAAAAGATCACTTTTCTTTTCTGCAAAAGACGTTATATCACGGCCACCAATCGTGCTTATGCATAACCATATGTTTTGCAAAGAAATCCGTGAGATCGACTTCCTGTTATGCAAAAGATCGACCCAAACCGACACCTTGTCACAAAAACTCAGCAAAATATTAAAGCTGGAGAGATATTTTGACAATCCGGCGATGTGATTGGCTCGATAATATACGATATTGAGATGTGGAATAAGTGTACGCGACACAACAAACATAAACAAACAGCAATTCAAAAAATCACAACGGAAAACAGCAAGCAGTCTTCAACATGACCATAGGTCACTGCTTACCGTCTTGCATTGGCCCAAGACTTATTATTCAATACAAAAGTATCAAAACCAATCCCTAAATCATCAACGAAAGACTCAATTCTTGACATAAAACAGTTAACATAGAATGACAAGGACAAACAAAGGCTTTGGCAAAGTTTCCTGGCTTAGGACAGGCACATATAAAATGTGGCGGGGTTAAACTAGTTTTTTGGATCCAACCTTCCCCCTATTGATAAGCTTGCACAAAGCTACATATAAAACACACTGTAAAACTCAATCGACAAAAGTTCAATTCTTCAATAAGTCTTTTTCCTTTTGAGTCATCTGTCGTAAAACCTCCACATGTATCATAATTGTGCTGAAAAGCTTTTGTCATTGGATTTGAAACCTGATTTTTCTACAAATTGCATTTAAAGTTTTCAATTCTGTACTTTATAACCACGCCGATACTGTGATTCAGGAAGTCGATCTCTCGGATTTCTCTGCATAACATTGGGTTAAATTGCATAAATCTTCATGTACATGTATGTTGAAAAAAAATCTATTTCAACGATTAAAAAACATTCCCTTTCTTGTTATCTACAATTTCAACCCTTATTATAGTACGTTAAGAGTATTAGGTTATTAAATGTTAATGTATACTAGTTAGCTTTTAAGTTTAAAAAAGTTCTTCTTTGAGGAGCCTAGGATGGTGTAGTGGTTACATTATCTGTTCTGTTAGATAGGCGCATACGACGTAGATGTCCCAAATGTTGTGAGTACGATCCTCGCTGAGGGCACTCAAAAATTCAAAATCTGTTTGTCAGATGATTTTCAGGATTGAAATTACAGTAACATTGTTTGTTTATATACTAAACATGCATATCAGTCAGCTTTTTAGTCATGTACATTTTTAAAAGTATTTGAATTATGCAGTTTAGTTTGTGTCATTGCATACAATATACTAAAGACCAATAAATTGTAATCTGTACAATCTCTGAATAGTTTCACCAATATTTTATTATGAGAGCGAAAAATTATGCACATACATGTGAAATTAAACGTAGTCTACATGTAATTGAATCAGATTTGCGGCTCTGTTGGTTGATATATAAAACAAACTTAAACACGTACATGTTTATCAAGATTTCAAGGGATTCGGTTTTTGCTGATTATCTATAAAAAAATGTTTTCAATTTGCATTAAAACATGCTATACTTGAGTGTATGGATTTTATGTTTGTGCCTTTATACCCTAGCAATGCAATGCAATAGCAATGTGTCGCCTTTAATACACTGAGTTACTTAGTAGTCGTTGGTTAGGCGACAGATAATAACATTTTAACCCTCCCGTAGCACCTGAGTTCGCAATGCGTAATGCAGTTTGTTTATTTACATTTCCTTATAATATACATGTACATGTATAAGTTTTAAAATATAAATTTGGAACAAGAGCGGCTATTATGCGTGTGCTTTATATAAATTATGTTACTAATACTAATTTTTATGTCATTTGTACTTTCGTTTTACATTCTAGGTACAGATTCCATGCAAATCAACTACGAGTCATGGACTCTCAGCTTCTTTCAGTGACAAACTGGAAACAAATGTGAGCACAAAAGTAACATCTCAAATGGAAACCACATACATGTATGATACAGGTCACATTTGGCCATATTCTACATCTACAATTATTGTCGCTACGGCTTTAATGACGAGTTTAACAGAACATCTTAGCCTTTCATCAAGACACAACTCTCTGTCAACCTCCGAATCAGCAGTTTCCCAAACTCATACAAGCGAATCAACTACAGCAATAGGAATAACTTCAACCAAATACCTTGAATTTTCTTCAGGTAGTAATTTTTTATCCACTTACGGATTAACCCCATCACCGACCGTAGCATTACCCTTAGCAAGCGAATCTGTTTTGCACTATGTATCCACAGCACTAAGCACATCTATATATCAAAATTCTTTCGTACAAACACATTCGGACTCCTACATTATGGATAGTATTTTTTTATATACACAATCTATTGTAAGTGCTACGATATCAGACTACTCTGTTACAATAATTGAAACACCAACCCAACCATCAACAAACGACGAAATGGGATCAACATTTTCACTAATTTCTTCTTCGTCATTATTATACTCTAGCAGCAGCAATCAAACGTTGATGTCTTCTTTCACTTCCCCAGTAACATTATTTCCGTCATCAATACTGGCAAGTACAAGTTACATTGACGAAACGATAGATATTTCAACCACGCAAACAATAGAAATTGCTATTTCGGATTTTTCTCTAACATCAGCAGTTAAGGAAAGTACATCTGTATATTCAACATCCCAAATATCAGTTAATGCCACGACAATAATATCAACCCAAACTTTAAAACCAGACTTATCGTCAGATGTAATACTCAGTACAAACCTAGGAATAACATTTTCTAGTAGCGTACATGCGTCTTTGATTACAACTTTCCCTGTTAACAGTGCCGACGTGACAAAAGAGACAATATCAACAACACCAAGCTTCATATCGACTGGTGTACTTGCAACAGAAGGAACAACATCGTCGCTTTTGATTACGTCATCTTACTTCTCGTTTATGCCGTGGTTTTCGTCCTCATCATATGGTTTAAGTTCTTCGTCATCCCTGCAACAGACATCTACTAATAGTGTACTGCCAAGTTCATCATTAGACAATATTTCATCGACCTCGTCGTTTCAAACGACAATGCATCCGTCGTTACCTTCTCTTTTTACGTCAGTACCACCGTCTTCATCGACGGTATCTCAGTCATCTTTGTCCACTATATCTTATTCAGTTGTATCTTCAGTGACACAGTCTCAAATCACAGAACCTCAAACAGGCACTACAGGCGACGGAGTTGGAACAACGACAGAAAATTGTAAGTTAAATTGTATACATGTTTAGTACATGTGTTGATTTACGTTATGTCAAAAAGTTTTATAAAGACACATTACACAGCTTACCATTAACCGCCACTGCAAGCTGATGTAAAAGAGTAAGCAAGTATTTTGTTCAATTTCTAATTAATGTAACATCAAGTTGTATCTAAAACGCACATGTGCATGTACATTTACATTATACAAGGAAAGGCAAATCCATTATATGAGTAACTCTTTTCGTTTCATGTAGACTGTATCTTCCAAATACTCGACAGACACGTGACGAATATAGCTCCAAGAAGGGGTTATAGTTGCCTTTATGGAGCACTTACATGTCTCCTCTGTTGTGTGTTTTATTAAAAGTGTTGTTATCTAAGGAATCTCCTTGTTGTTTTAAACTTTGAAATTCTAAATACCCCGGTATATGTACGAAAATAGGCATCACACGCTTCATTTGAAATAAAATTAGCCTTTTTTAATCATTCAGGGACAGCTTGTACACTTTACGTAACAATTAACATTATAGCCATAGCTCTGTTAAACAAAAGTTTTTTGTAAAGTCTTACTGACTTATTAGACATTTCACTTGAATAAGGATCTAAAACAAACATACTTTTACAAATGTATCTTGAAGGTTTTTCCATACAATAGTTGTCGGTAGATTCAAAGAAAGACATGTGTTTATTTAATCATGTCACATTGTTTTTTTTTTACTAAAGTTCTGAAAAAATTGAAAATCAGAATCGCTTACCTTATGTCTCGTCTCATAAGAAAAATATTAATTATTTATTTGATATCAAAGTGGTTTGGCTTTTGGATATATCTAAGAGAGTACGTCTAGCATACTTGTGACTCTAAGAAGTAATGCTTTTGAAACATGATATTTCCTGGAATCTTCAATATTTTTGACCCCCCACAAGGCCACTGTCACCCGGTAGTCCAGAAGACATGTGATTTGAGCTAGGAAATCTGACATCATTTAGCTCGTGCTTTCAAAAGGCCATCATTATGTATAATAAAGCTGTAACCCTTTACGATATCTGATAATTTTCATTTAACATTTCCTCATATCAATTTAGCAATGTGCCCTTGTACTTTAACGGGGAAAATATTGTATTTAATTTTCTCCATTTGATTTCTGTTCGTCATGTACAAATTATATGCTGAATTCTAAAACCGTGAACATTTTTGGGAATGATTAAAAAAAATAAATTGTTTTCGTCCAGTTTTCTTTCGTGATGTGCGTTTTGGATATTAGCACAACGAGTCGATTTGACAATTCCTTACTCTAAGATAATTAACATACTACACTGCAGTTTCGGCTTCAACATGAAATAACGCTTCTCGGACTCCATCACATTTTTTTATGAATGTTGAATTTCGTTCATCTATAAAATGCCACCTCATTTTGTTCTATTAGCATTTGTAGGCTTTATTAAAATGTCTAATGTACTAGCATTTTCCTCGCATACCAGGTATGTTATATATGAGTAACGGGGTTGCTCCCCTTCGTACATTAATTAGTAAGTTTAATAGCCAGAATTTTCCTGTTGTGCTAGGGAAGTACTGGTAGAGCGTCCGACTACGAACCTTGAAGTCCCGTTTTCGAGTCCCGGTCACGACATGTCGATTTTATGAAGTAATTCATGCTCTCCAGTTATATGTAAATTACTATTCAGCGTTCAGAAATAGCTACCAGAGTCTTTATATCCTTTATAATCAGTTTGACCAAGTTCGTTCCTCTTTCTTCTTTGCCCGCTCGTTATAGGACCATACAACAAACGGACAAAGAAAGAAAGGGCCAAATAGTAAGTCTGCCTTTAAAATGAAAATATCTTTTATTAAATAATGATGGGTTCTCAACAAATGACCAGTTGATTATATTCATTCTTCCTTTTATCTTTTATTAATTAAATTTGAATGTCCTTTTAAAACAGGAAGTTTAATCAATATCATTATTCGCTTTTTAATGTCATTTCTTCAAAACTAAGTTAATTGAAAAGAGGTCAGCAAGAAACGCCCCCGTTTTCTTCACATGCATAATTATTAATAATTCTTGATCAGTAATTTAGGTTAATGCCTAAGGGAAAAGTCGATCATTGTTTTTGAACTTTCTAGTCATTAAAATGTTGTCTTCTGAAAAAATATCGTTTGAATGATATGGAAAACTAGAAAACATCTTATAAGTATTTAAAAATGCACAAAACGCGGGAAAACCTCTATGTGTTTTTCTTAAGATGCAGCACAATTATATTGTACAAGTTCACGGTCATCATTGCAGCTTTTTTTTGCATAAGCATAACTCATAAATTTCAACCAAATCCACCAAATCACTTAAATTTTAGACGGGATTTTCAGATAAATGTACAATCATGACAGTGTGAGAATCAGTTACAATACGAGAACTGTTAATTTTTTCTTGCTGATCTGGCAACGTATAACAATGGGTACTGTAACAGATACTAGTATCTATCGGAGTTGCATACCAGGACAGCAAACTTAATTTTCCAGTATCGTACATGGTTTCCAGATGAATATAATGGTCTCAGAAAATCCTCATATCCACTGGTCATGCTGGTGCTCTTATCAACAGACAAGGTGCTTCGCCTTTATATTTATCAACCAGCTAGGTTATCTATCAATAATGAAGCTCACCTCATTACCCATTATTGTCCCTAAGCTGGAAATGACTTGACTTTTTGGGGTCAAATCCAGCATCCGAAGCATGCAGTGTGCTTAGCATCAATAGGTGTTCCTACATGTTTTGTACCATACCAATTTGGTTGGTGTGGAACTTGTCAGTAAGAGGAGATGAACTTTAATTAGTTTTCTGTAGGTGGTCATCCATGCAAAAAATATAGGTCAAAACCAGCATCCGAAGCATGTATATTGTGTTTAGCATCACTAGGTCACCTACCATACCAATATGCTTGATGTGGCACTTGTCAGTAAGTGGGAATTTAGAAATATGAGGATTAGGGATGGACGGACGGACGGACGGACGAACGGACCCGAACACTAAATGCCCCTCTACTTTTGTAGGCGGGGCATAAAAATATGGTTAACGCACAGTTACATGTATAGTAACACAAATGTATGCACCAATATACATGTACATATACATATAGCAAAGGATTGGGATTATTTTTGTCCAGAAAGAGGTCGTACTTTAATGAGCTTAACATATTGAAACTTCTCAATCATACGTACCTTTTGACGGCAATCTGCGACCAAAAACTAATCACATTGAGAGTTGTTGTCATTGATATAATGTTAATTTATATAAAAACTACGTATGATTCATATAGGTTTTGCCGCAGACACCTACATGTATTGCTCATGTTATTATATTCTTCTTATTAATTTTTTTTAGCTTTTAGATCTGAAGCTGTGAAAGATTCTAACGTGTCAGCAGTAATTGGTGGTGTTGTAGGGTCAGCTGTCACCGTATGTCTCGTTTTCGGTGTATGGATTATCCTGCGCAGGCGCAAGACAAGGTAAGTTTTTTAGACTACGCTGATTCTCTACACAATGAATTTACTCGCAATACATGCATGTACTTTTAAGCAATCAAACTATTAAGGATCAGTATTAACAAATTATATGATTGATATAGTTTGTTTATTTTTCCCAAGGTAAGAGTTGTAAAATTCACTTGATCCTCAAATACTAATATGTTTTACTTTTAATAAAAATGAAAGGATTTCTCCTCTTCCTGTTTGAAGATGAAACAAAACAACATATAATTATGTTGAAGATATTTATCTAATTTTAATAAGGACGAGTTTGATTCTATATTTTTGATATCATGACACCAGTTCTGGTTTCAACGTACAAAATTGTTGCTCTAAAAACCATTAGACTTAAAAGGTTATTTGGTTGAAGTCTATATTTTCTATTAAACATTTGAGGCTCCAGCAGCAAGATTTGCTCACTTGAAATGTACATGTATTGGGTCATTGAGCAAGCAGCAGCAAGTGCGGTAAAGAAATGTGTCTAAAGTATGTATCAAAGCAATTCCGTTAATCAAAAATGAGATAACTTTAATTCAAGATCAAAAAATTTGAGTGAGTGATATAGTTGGTGTTTTACGTTCTTGCAACGCTATATAGGTTATTTACAAATTACAATGAACTTGACAAGGATGACAAAGGATGACAAAATGATAAAATGATGATGATAAATGAAATGTTGGGCTGGGATGGGAAACAAAGGGACATACCCAGAATGATTGGATCTCTCTAATTTCATAAACTCTAAGTAACAACGAGATACCAGTTTGGCATCTCACTGAAAAAAAGTTGATCAAAGACAATAAAGACAGTGCACGAATACAAAGAAAACAAACAACATATAACCGTATTTATAGTAAAACTATGATGATGTCGAGACGAGTGAACTCGCATGTGCCCGGGAAGAAAAGCAGGTTTTGCGTGTTGCAACACACCCCGTTGAATTTCGAACGGTTTGACTATTAAAAGTAGATCCTTCGTTCAAATTTATTTTTGAAAATGTTACAGCTGTTTTCGCTCGAAAAAGTTGACGAGACGATCCCTTGGGGAAGAAAATATAGCTTTTGTGACTGAAGACCAGGAACTCTCTGATACTCGATTGCAAAGGTAGATATCATAAGGAAAAAAAATAATTATTTTTAAAAGAATTGTTCAACTTTCAATAACATTGTACATCGTACATGTATTCTCTGCAGATAAAGCGCTTTTTATAACTAAAGGAAGATTTATGCGACCGGCTACAGATTTGACATTTGTTGAAATAAACTCAGTTACATATGGGGGTACGATAATAATACATGGTTTACATTCAAATATAATGCAATAGGGATACTTTTCAAAAAGTAAACACTTACAGAAGATGTTTTATGTTCAATCAATGAATACATGTAATACATGTTACTGTATTATTGTTAAACATTTATTTAGATACATGTATTGATACGATTGACTATTTTGTATATCTTCCATGTATACATATATTTACATGTTTCTAATGCTTATTATATATTTTTTGTATTCCAGACCTGTTAAACTATCAGAGTTTCCTTCTCATTTTGCAAGATTTAGCAGTGATTCCAATTTATTGTTTTCACTTGAGTACAAGGTAAGCGAATACCAAGTCAAAATGTTTATCAGAGGAATGGGCTCGCGCAATAAATAAATTGTCCATTGAATGTTCTTCAATTTTTAATAATCTCAAAATTTTATTGCTGTTCCAACATTTGAAAGTTTTTTTTTTTTATATAATCCTGTCTTTACCATAGAAATACCAATTAAATGAAAAATATCTGAATCAGAAAAAAAATCGAGACAATATGTTTATCTGAAAGAGCTTCATTTTGTAAGCATCCGATATTTTAAGACGCACCGAAAGAAAATTTTAAAGAGCTTTGTGTTTTAACCAAAGAATGATAACTCAATCATCCAAACATTAACATTGAGTTAGTGCAACATGAATATGAAGACCATAGCAGACTTTCAAGATTCATGTTTATTTTACCGTATGTGATTTACAGGACTTGGGAACTTTGAGTCCACGCTTGTCGACATCCGATGCAGAACAAGAAGAAACTAGACGGAAGAACAGATATACAAATATCTTACCATGTAGGTGTACATGTATTTGCCATACAATTTATAAATAACAAATACAATGCATTAGTAAAAAATGTCTCCAAGATAATCAATACTAGGGCACAAAACAAAATACAAGCATAACAATTGACCTAATTGAGAACATGGAAAAGGCGTCCAATGTCATGAGGGTTTAAGTTGATTGTTAAAATGTAAGCGTACTTTATCATGCAATTGAAAATTTATTTGTAACAGCATGTACAGTTGAGACCTGTTCTAACATCTCTACTATCAGGCTTTCATGACAGTTCTAGAGCTGTTTTAACCCATGCCACCAACTATCATAAACTGTTATTGGGTAGAATCTCACAATCTGTCCCAGTCCCTGACATTTCTAGAACTGTTCTAGTCCCTGATAGCTCAGAACTCCTCTAGCCCCTGACAGCTTAGAACTCCTCTAGTCCATGACAGTTCTGGGCTCTGACAGGACGTAATTTGTTGTTTATTGTAATGTTTTGTCAGCTTTGTTAAACTTTTGTTTAAAAAATTTTTAGCTTTCTGTTAAAATTGTGTTCTCGATAGCCATGCAACTTTCATTCCTTCGAACAATGAACAAGAGTAGTTCTAAAACTGTCGGGAGCTGTCAGTAGTTGTCAGGAGCTATCAGGGCTTAGAACTGTCAAGTTTGGAACCGTCAGGGAGCAGAACAAGGTAAAGATGTCGGGGCGCAAGACAGCTTAGAACCGTCAGGGCTAGAATAGTTCTAAATATGTCATGGGGTAGAAATTCCAGAACTGTTCTTTGACAGGACACGGCTTGTCATAAACTGTCCCAGAACTGCCATTAGAACAGAATTATAACGGATTCCTGACGGTTTCTGACAGCTCTAAAGAGATGTTAGAACTGGCCTCAACTGTTTTTATGTTCTATATTTTTTTCTCTGACACAATTGTTGGTGTTCTACAAAGTTGACGTATTGAATAACACCTGTAAATACCCACTTCATTTTGTCGTGCCTTCTTGATGCAACACTCTTTTCAACTTCCAGTCAACAAGACCAGAGTTAAATTATTGCCTACTGAAGATGAACCCGGTTCGGACTACATAAATGCCAATTATGTTTCGGTATGCTTATTAGTACATGTAGTACGATTAGTTCGTTACAGTGGTTTTCGTAAGTTTGTCCAAAGCTAGCATGCATTGTGCAAATATTGTCTTTACCATGGTGTCTCCGCGAAGAGGTAAAAAATTTACATACATGGGATATTGTTTCCCCTCTAATCAACGAGACAACATTTTGTTGTCTCTTCTAAAAGTAAATGTATAACGTCGTTTATTGACACTATCCTCGCAAAATGTCTAGAGAGGTTCGGTATATTGGTCAATACAATTTTCGTAACCGGCGATGACCTTTGTGTTGGTGGTCAAATGATCACCGTATGGTCTCTCAGTGCACTTAGACTGTATACTATCCAATGTTTATATGTATGCTTTAAACTCTACATAAATGTATCACATAATGAGGCATATGGCGAAACAAATCTATAATTCAATTATGAAAAAAAGGAAAAAGGTATACAACAGACATGCAGTTTACACTCGAAAGAAAACGCCCTAAGTTTGTCCGGAAAAGGTACCAAGATGCTTTATTAAAATAATCATACCTGTATCAGTAACTGTCATTTATTATCTTGATTAAAATTTAAACATGGAATAAAAGATAATGAGACGTGAAATAAGTGTAAACGACACAACCTACAATATCATTATAAGCGAAAATTAAAAAGTTTTAACTCTATTTAACACTTTCAAAGTAGATGTCAATGTTCGGTATGTTTTTTTTTTTCAGGGATTTACCTCTGCTCGTGAATATATAGCAACACAGGGACCAATTGCTTCGACTATCAATGATTTCTGGAGAATGATTTGGGAACAAAATGTCAGCATTATAGTTATGTTAACACAGCTTGTAGAACGTGGAAGGGTAAGTTCAGACGTATCACTTCGAGTTTTATTTCTCATACACATAAGTTAATCACAATACTAATTATACATAATTCAGATATGAAAGCTGAACTTGTTCATCACCATATCATTTTTCTCAAACCATTGAAAGATTACAAATTTACAAAATTCTTCAACATATTTCATGTATTTTAGTAAATCGAATGAATGAACCCCGATTTCCATGAGTGGCAAAGGGCGATAAGAACTTTTTTCTTTTATGTTCTTTCCATAACCTTTTCTCGATCTTATAAAATGTTTTTACTTCGCTACGATTTTACATTGTACATGTACTAGTTTCTGGTAGAGATTTGTCGTGTAAAATGATATATAATTATATGTACCGCTTTTGTATCAGTACTATTTACATGTACCAGTATAAATGATATAAAATTTTGTTTGTTTGTTAATGAAAACTTTTTTGGCTTTTTTTGACAGAAGAAATGTGAACCATATTGGCCCGATTCTGAAAATGGATCACTGTTTTATGGTGATATTGCAGTTAAATTGGAAACAGAATCTCATTTACCAGATTATGTCTTGAGAACATTTACACTGCAATTGGTAATCTTTTCTTTTAGGTTTCTAGATATTTATCTGATGGAATGAATATAGATTATAGAATTTAAAAGTATGAATATGCACTAAATACATTATTTTTCTGTGTTATTAAGTCAACACAAATAAAAATAAATTTTAATCTAAAATTACTAACAACTCATCTATTCAACTGAATACCAGACCGGAAAACACAGTGTTCTATACATGTATAATATGAATCACTTACAAATAAGAACTTTCAGTGGCCTTGCGGTTTGCTATGCCGTGCGTTCTGTGGCGTTACAAAAGAGCATAACTATTTTTTATTACTTTCTGCCGTCTCCTGATTCTTGGTATTTAGCTTCACATGCTATAGTACCACATAGTGATAAGAGATTGCACTGATGCAACATTACTTACTTACTGAACACTTAGTATTTTTAATCGCAATCGAAAAATGTTCACCACGAAAGATTGCAATTCTGGATTTCCAACACATTTTTTGTACATGTAATTAACTATCGTACATTAGTAACATGTCTCTTGGTGAACTTTGTTTTTGAATCATTTCTGTGTCGCTTGTTGTCTTTTATTTACTTTACGGAGTACCATATTATAAAGCTGACATGTTATGGTAATTGAAATTTTGCTTGTTTTGTATTTATTTGTGTGTTTTTATTTCATACATGTATGCATATCCTTTATTTATCAGGGAGAGACACGAAAAACTGTACGGCAATATTATTATTTGTTATGGCCGGACATGGGAACACCAGCATGTACAGACTATTTGTTAAGATTTGTTAAAACTGTCCGAAACGATATCAGACCAGACATGAACGGTCCAATAGTCGTTCATTGCAGGTAAATAAAAATACTTTACAAAATAAACCAGAAAGTCTATGTCTAGTCTAATAGAACGGACATGTACGTGGTGCAAGTTCGCCAACTTAAACAGTTTAGAGAAATACTCTGTTTTTTGTAGCAAAAAATACGGTTTTATATGCCTGCAATGTTAAAGGTTTTGTTTTTGTATTATTATAAATTTTAAATCCATGCATTGTATTTGTATATGGAGCTCAACAAATCGTCGTGCAAATGGTTTATAATGTATTTCTTTCATATCCATCAAAGACAAACACACACAAAATGAATAAACATTTACATGAAACTAAAAAAACACATTTTGCCCGTTCCAGGATCAATTTATCATATTCCTTCAGTGTACTAATAAGTTCTTGAAGAAAAAAAATATATCTACATGTAGCGAAATAAGTTTGTTTATTTCAGCGCTGGGGTTGGCCGGACCGGTACATTCATTGCTCTTGATACATTGATGCGTAAACTGGCAGAAGGTTATACAGAGATTGATATTTTCGGACAAGTGCTTTTATTGCGTACTTGTAGAATAAACATGGTTCAAACAGAGGTATATATTGAATAATTACATTATAATTTATAACGACAATTTCGATTGGTTAATAATGCAGTTTTATTTCTGGATGAGACTCACTAACACGTTCCACCTTAACAACGACTTGCGCGGAGTAATTTAAAAAATATATAAACCATGCATTTCGTGCAATTTTCTGTGCAAAGATTTAATATATTTTATCGGAAGGTAGTTGGATGCAATATTTTTGAGTTTTTTTTTATAGTGTGTAAAAGCGGGGACCTTTGCGCACAATTACGCGCTCTATTAAAAAATGTGCTGAGGTCCACGCTTTTACACACCAATAAAACTAAAAAATATTGCATTCAATGTATAAATAAAAGAATTGTCACATATTAATATCATATTGTTTTTAGTACTCTTATAAAAAATTATGATTAGTAATTAATGCCTTTTAATATACATAAAAGTCGGTGCGGGGCCCGGTTTGCGAATAGGCCCGCAGCTGCGGTGGTTGTCAGGTCTATATTACGAAAACTGTGACCGTTGACCATATTGGGCCAACATGTGTGGAGATTGCCACGATTTAAGACCCCTTTGTGGACCGCCAAGTAGTTCACCATAAAGGCTAAATTTTCCGCCCCTACCAACCTCTCCCCTTTTCCTGTGGTTCTTCAAAATTTACCGTTACTTTGTTTACCACCCCACCCTAATTTCTTAAATCATCACCATTTCAGGTTCAATTTATCATCCTTTTCATGTTCATCGCCTGTAAATAACCCGTATAGCGTTGCACGGGCGTAAAACACCAACTCACTCACATTACATGTACTAATTACTCATATATTACAAAAAAATATTCACGGGGTATTTTTAATCTGTTAGAATTTACAGCTAGAAAACTGACAGTCCAACAAAATAATACGGTGTGCAATTCTGGACATAGACGAGCACAAAAGGGGAAAGCGGTAAACACAAACTAGGGTTAGAGCACTGTCTACTTTTCTCTCATATTGTCCTTTCTTTGTTAAAAGTCATGCACAGGAAAATTGTTTGCACCGTTCTTAGTTTGCCTTTGTTAACCGTAGCAGGTAATAATACGTAGATTAACATGAATGTTAACTGCGTTGGGCAACAGATATGGTCATTAAGTTTTCTGCATGACCCAACTACGTATATTTTTTGGTATAATTATTCTAGAAATATATAAATATATTGTGATGATTTTATGGATTTACCGAAAACTCAAAAATTGCAGTTATTCCCAAAGGCCGTTGAAAGTATGAAATAATTGACCTTTTTTATAAGTAATTACATTTAAACTATACATCCATTTACTACAAACAGAATCTTTAAAAAATGAAATATGAAACTTATTTAATTGTATAGTTTTTGTTTTGAATAAGAAAAAACTTAATAATCAGAGCACACAATGTAATTTCATGAACATACACTGTAAACATTCTCGGTCAACGAATTGTGTTGTCTTAGTCATTCTAGGACATAGGAAATACTAAAGGAGGAATTATTTTGTACAAAAACGAAATTGAAAATTTTTATTTGAATTCATTTTTAGAGTCAATATATTTACCTACACGAGTGTATTAGAGACCATACCGACCCGCCTTTACAAGTCACTGATAACGAAGGTACGTATTTTAGACACATGCACGTCTTTTAAAGATGGGATTTTTTATTCAATTTATTATAGTATTTAAACTTTTGAAACAAGTAAATCTGTGATTCTTATGCTCAATAGTGATACCCCGCTCCCAAAATTATTCCTCGTGCAAAACCTTAAGTATTCGAGAAACATGAAGTTGATGACCTAGCAGCATAAGATCGGGAAACACCATATGGTACTATAGGATAGAGCGGAATACCAAATATCAGACCTCTACCCTATGTTGTTGATTAGAAAACTACGACAGAAATTTTGCTTGCATGTCTATGATGTGTAAAAACCTAAGTATTCGGTAAACAGAAAGGAGATTCACTATGAAGCATAAAATTAGTATACACCATTTGGTACTATAGGATAAAGATGTAAAAATTCAGACCTTTACCCCATGCTGTTGTAAAACACGGCGACGGAGATTTTGCATTTAGTATTGGGTGAACAGGAAGTAGATGACCTAGGAGCATAAAATCGATATACACCATATGGTAATACATGTATAGGATAAAGCTGCATACGAAGTACAGACCTCTACGTTATGTAGTTGCTTAGATACTGTGACGGAAATTTAACATATATGCACATTATGTGAAGAACATACGTATTCGGTAAACTGAAAGCAGATAACCCAGAAGCATAAAATCGGTTTCTCTAATTTTCATCCGATTTGTCAGCCTCTCAACAAGTTGTTGAAAATATTTCTACCCTCGTGAGGAAAGTCTATTCAAAGCGTTATTGTATGTGCATAATTGATTACCAACCTCTTGCAATTTTTTACCTGTAGACATTGGAGAAGAAACATTCTATAAGTAGATTTTCGATTATTATGGGATTCTAACATTTGGGGAAATTTTGATCACTCGGCAAGCCTCGCCATTAAAACAATCAAAATTATTTCCCTTGTTGTTCGAAATTCCATAATCAACTGGATCGCGCCGTAGAATATATATACACCATGTGGATAAAGCTGTATACAAGATATCAGATCTCTACCTCATGTAGTTGCTTATAAATTGTGACTGAAATTATAAAATGGACGGACGAACGGACATTGTAAAACAGTTAACGAAACGGGGGTCTAATCATATCTTTTAAGGAAATTTCAATTTCTATAATACTTCGGTAAATAAAGCTTATAACAAAATTACCGAACTTTGAGGATCGGACTCAAATGTCCATAAGACAAGACAAAACAAGGAAAACATACCGGAATGCTTCTGACTTAGTACATGCATTTCAAGAGAAATGGAGGGTCCAACCAGGTTTAATGGTAGATGAAGATTTTTATATTTTGTCTTCATAAAGTGCAGACAAAACAAAAGAATCCAACACTCAGTTTCAGACTTATGAGATGGTATGATCACGCTTTAATACTGTCTTATGTCCGATGACGTTGATTTAATAGACGATGATGAGTATGGTTGTTCTTTAACTGCTTGCTCTTAGTTTTAGATGAATTTAATGATGTTTAGAAAGAAAATTGAAGGATATCCTTATAGTGGTTAACAGTTCATGAAACCAACACTAGTATATCATATTTAACAAAATGTAAAGAAGCGGGCGCTTTAAAATTTTATTTGTCTTATATTTTAGACATTTATGAGAACGTAACATGCGATTCACACTTCTAGAGAGACAAAATCAGCTATAGTTGAATCACATATCAACGTACTACGATGAAGGAAAATAATGCAAAAGTTTACATTATGTTTTATCATTAAAATAGTATATCAAATTGACTCATTTAAAACAATAACACAAAGCATGTATATTTTTTTACTCTTGGTTTGTTGCTTTAAGATATATATACAGTGATTTTGTTTTCAAATAAACTTATTTTTATCATTTTATTTGAGTGTTTTACTTATTATTCGAAGATTCCACCAACTAATGAATTAATTAATTAATAAATTAGCTACTTTATGTAATGAAATCTCACTGCATGTTTATCAAAATAACAGTAAAGTATTCAAAAAATATGCAGTTAGCCTTTTTGGCGACAAAGTCTGAAACTACATAGCACTGACTCAAAATTTTTTCAGAAGATGTGATATTTAACCCAACATTTCAATATCCGACGTAATGTATTATGCAAATGGATATTGTCACCATATGGTATAAAATTAAGAGAATTTGGCAATTTTTATTTTGAAAATTATCTCTTCTTAACTGCTTTTAACGAAATGTAGCAGAATGTTTGTCTTGATGACCACATACATACAAAATACTAATGTACATGGTGTAATTTTAACAAAAATTAAGAAAATTATGTTTGAGATCATCATATATAATGAAAACATGTTCTTATGCTTGCATCGAAGTTACACAACAACACCGTAATCTAAAGGACGGGACAATTCTGTGAACTATTTTCCGATTTTGATATTATTGGAGACACAACCGACACATTATTCAATTTCTGTTTCATTTAACTTGCATGCTATATTATCGGTTGTAATTTTTTTGGACAATGCAACAAAGGGAATCCATAGATCATATATGTCCAAAGTTTCAAAAGTCTACGACAACTTTTTGCAGTTTTTCCATTTTCTAAGAACCAATTTATTGTGACACGAGACAGCACAAAATTTGAAGTTGTTTTCAAGAATATTGACAATTTATTTTAAAACGATCTTTCTTTTTGTGTTATTATTCATATCAAACTGTAGCCCTAGTTCTGAGCTTTCAAATTTGTATAGAAGTAGTATATTTTGACTCTGGCGTTCCAACGAGTTCGCAAGAAATCCAATATTTTTGGACAAGTAGCAATATCCGACAGAATCAGAGGTACCAATGGGGTATCCGAATGTCAAAAGTCCAAAAGGGCAGAGAAAAAACCAGTAAACACCAACAAGAACATGACAAAAACAGACAACATGTAAAACATGGAAACACAAAATAACTGAATATAAATCAACAACGCAAACTCCAGTCGAAACAAATTCGTTGTGTCCTTTATCTCAAGCCCCTGGGGATATATGAGATGGAGAAAGTCACCAAATCGAGAGTTGTTTAGTGAAAGGACATCATCAATATAACGGAACGTGAGGTTGAAAGAGAGAGCTAGTCTACGGTCTTTTTTGTTTGGAAGAGATTGTAAGACGTCTGCTTCATATGAATGAAGAAACAAATCAGCAATCAAAGGTGCACAATTATTGCCCATTGGAATTCCTGTTATTTGCTGAAAAACACGTCCACCAAATTGAACAAATATGTTGTCAATAAGAAAGTTAAGCATGTCGATTATTTGGTATTCTGTAAATTTGTTCTTTTTCTTAGACTCATTGATGACAAAGTAAGTCTTGATATAATCGACTACTAGATATTTGTACCTGTGTTTTCCGTTCTTTTTGAAAAAGCCGCGTTTAATCAGCTGTACCAATCGTGATTTCAGTTGTTCATGTGGAATAGAAGTGTGGAAAAATCAAATGTTTTGATGCTGTTACAAGATAAAACTAATTTAGAATTAAGAATCTCCATCAGTTCTTTCGAATTCTTTAGGATCCACATTTAAAACACAATTTCTAGAATAACAACAATCGTAATATTTCTGGAGGCCGGATTTTATTGCCGTAAGTATTGAAGTCAACAAAACTGAAAGAGGCTTAGTTGTACATTTGGATGACCCTGCAATGAAGCGCTGTTAGTATGTATTTTTATGAAATTTAGGAATCCAATACAGGGATGGAATGTCATCATTATTGCCACCAACAGAAAGGCCGAAGGAGGAAATGACAGATTTGTGATTGTCAAAGATTTCCTCCTTAGACAGTGTTGTAGCCGTGTATTGGGTGCTATTGCTGGTACAACCAACCCCTAATTCAACTGTCAAACAGTCCATATAGTGTTTCTTGCACACAAAAATGATGTTATTTTGTGCTTTGGCTGCAGGTACAACAACATATTTGTCATGTAAGGTGGACATTGTTTTGGCAACATCAGCTGAAAATGGATGTTGCCTTAGTGCTCATTGAGCCTTTAAAAAAATGATTCTTTTAAAAACCAATGACCTCACAGCTTTTACCCATACTGACAAAACGTCACATTCTTTCTCCTGTTCTTTTTTTACCCATTTTCTGGCATAGTCCTCAACTGAATCCATAATTGTTTTGAAATTATAACTCCAGTTGATTCGTCTTGGCTCACGATATTTAGGTCCTTTTGCCAAAACATTGCGAAGTAAATCATTTTCCACGATGTTGAGGTCACCAGTGATAACTCGGCCAGAGAGACTATACAAAGTATTGAGTTTAGAAAGGGGAATAGAGTAAAGTTTAGTTCGAATGTGATGAATCCATAGAGGTTTTTGCACAAACGGAAGCAATCCATTGATTGATACTTCGCAAAGCTTTGGTGCATTGTATTTACGATGTCCATGACTGCGATTACGTGTCTCCGTTTTTTTTTCAAAGAGATGCATCACATTAACATCACTGCATCTAGGGCTAGATAAATTACCTACACTTCCGATGTTGTCGTTGCAGCCATGAGGTAGTGCGGTTCCCAGTCGTCGAATCCAGAATTCCTCTCTCTCTTTACGGAAATGTGTACTTAAAGTAGGATTATTTGTAGGATGGTAATTTGTTTTCCAAAATGCGGATTAAAGTCAAAATTGAATGATCAGGTTGGTTAAAATGCTGACGTTACGTCATACATGTAAGCATACAATACAAAGCTCACTTTAAAAATAATAATAATAAAAAAAACAATCTCGACAAAGCGGCCTTAAATGTTTGCAAAACTTTATGCCCATTATTTATATAATTAATGATAACTGCAGCTTTTTATAGGTGGTCAATGAAAGCTAATGGGAGAAGCAGAGGTACCAATGGGGTATCCGAATGTCAAAAGTCCGAAAGAGCAGAGACAAAACCAGTAAACACCTGCAATTTGATGTTGTGTGAAGTTTGTTGTCATAGCATCGACCGATTGATACTTGTTAGGTTACCTTGTTACACTTTGAATAAAATAGCTGATTTGTTCACCTATTTTCCCACTCTATACACTGGTTAAACAAACATGTATAAAGAAGCAGAGGTACCAATGGGGTATCTGAATGTCAAAAGTCCGAAAGGGCAGAGACAAAACAAGCAACCACCAACAAGAACGGGACAAAAACAGACATGTAAAACATGGAAACACAAAATAACTGAATATCAATCAACAACGCGAACTCCAGTCGAAACAAGAGTGAACTTAGGTGCTCCGGAAGAGTAAGCAGTTCCTGCTATGGAACAAGTGAACAAGTGTACGCATTACAACCTACAATACATGTATAAACGTTAATTTAAATAATCCACAACGAACGGTCTATTTCTTATTTTTCTACACCATTCGTGTATGAGTATGCCTAAATGTTATTTTCATGACTCCCCTTATTTTTGTGTATGCTTTAATGTATCAATGAAAGATGGACAGTAAGCTTAGACTGCAATGATTTCACATGAAAACACCCCGGGAAATAATTTTATTATTTTTATTTTTTTATAGATCCTTTTAAATGATGACAACACATGTCCATAAATCGTAACAGATTCAGTCAAGAAACTAGTGTCATCAATCAGGAAATTGGGAAAGGCTATCATTTTTATCAAAATTGACGTTAAACAGTTTATGCACCTTTACCCGAATTGCATGTACAACTATAATGGGTATCGTTAATATGCAGAGATTAAAATTACCTATATATATTGGACTTTTGCCTAATATCATTTTGCATTCAAATTAAATCTAAAAATCTAACAAACGTTTCTTCAATTTTTCTCAAATGGCTTTTGAACATATTTTGAAATCCATTTTTGCCATCTCGCTTGTCAATTTTGCATCCGGATCTATATGTTGTACACCTGAACAATGGGAGGGACATTTGTTTGTAGAGCAAACCATATTTCCGTTTGAACTCTACATAAATTCTTGGATAAACATATCATACGACTTCACCAATTCCAGAGTAGTTATAAATGAAAGCTATGTAATGAAAACACCAATGGCAAACCAACATCGAAAAACCGGAAGAACATTATTTATAAACGACTTCAAAAACGTAAGTAGTTATGTCAACCTCAAAAATACACAAAGACAGCTTTTTGATTTTAGTTATAGTCTCGCCTGCGACAAATGTCACTGAAGGCGAACCGTAGTTATTGCTATTTGGGCAGTGGCATTCATAATTGTACATGTTTTTGCAAAGTGTATTTTTGATGAGAACATTTTATATAGAGAATTTATAGTCAATAACATTCTTTACAGTTCGGATCTGTTCGTACATCTCTACCGTCAGGCTCTCCTGGCAGTTCTAGACCTATTCTAACTTAAAACACCAATGATGACCTTATCTGGGACAGAACTGTCGTAAACTGTTCCTAACACGTCTAGAACTTTTCTAGGCCCTGACAGCTAAGAACTTCTCTAGTCCCTGACAGTTCTGTCTCCTGACATTTCTTAATGACGTTATGTGTTCCTTATGGTTATGTTCTATTCAGCTTTGTTAAAATTCTATTCTCGATAGCCATGCAACTTTTATTACTTTGGACAATGAACCAGTCTCGGAATAGTTCTAAAACGACGAGAAGCAGTTAAAGCTCAGAACTGTCATAGCTTAGAGCTTTCAGGGCACGGAACATGCAAGTTGGAGCTGTCAGGATATAAGAAAGCTTAGGACTGTCAGGGCTACGAACACCTATGAAAGAACTATGACAGGACATGGATTGTCATAAACCATCAAGGAATTATCAGCCGAACAGAATAAGAACAGATTCCTGACAGTTTCTGAAGTTCTGGAGAGATTTTAGAACTGACCTAACTGTATGCATTTGCATTATCATCAGAACAGATCAATTTCAATCCCTATTGTGTCTCACAACTATGTTGTGTTCTATGGTCATTACCGGATCCTAAGATCGCAATGGAAGAGGGAGGTTTGGCGCCATAAAACCTGGTTTAACCCACTATTTCGTTTGAAATGCTTTAAACAAGTCAGGACCATTGATAACTTTTCTTGGTGTCGAATAGGCCTACAGCACCGCTTAGCTTGTCGATAATATTCAACTTAAGAGCACTCAGAAACTTTAGATCGGTTCAGACCAGTTTGCTTACAAGGCAACAAGGATGTGTATCCCAGGTGCTGCCCTGTCATAATGAATGCCGGGGTCTTCAGGCTGAATTTGATAAACTTACCGCAAACGTCAGTCACTGTGGTGCATAGTGTTGGCAAAACCATCCCGTTCCTCGCCCATTAGAATGTCCCGCAGGATCCCCATGTAGGAGGCCTTATTGTCAAATCCTACAATGTAACGATTCCTCCTTTTCCTCTAACATTCAAAACTTTCATTCCCGATTTTGCACACCATTGATGTTTGATACACAGTGTTATTAGCATCTCAAGAGCTATTCATTTTGTCTCAGTCGTGTAGGTATAGAGACGTTAATGCTATACAGGTTTTCCCAAATTGAATGGTAACTTTCATCTCGCGTTTTTTTCTGTATATTAAAAACTTATTTTACATTGCATGTGTACACCATTGAAATTAGGTATACAGTTGCAATAGCATAAGTTCAGATCAAGTTAAGCGTTGGTTTTTTAACTTTTTTTTTGTCTCAGACGAGAAATATCTTATGTTGATATTTATATGCTTCATATTCGGCAGTTGTCATTTGCAGAGATACATGTACTGGTCATGCTCCCAAAATAAAACACTTATATCAAGGAAACTTTCCCCTTTTAATGCATTGGCGTTTTATAAAATCGACAAAACGCCTTTTAAAAACCGACAAGGATGTATTTTAAGCTAAACTGCGGATAACATTTTAATAGAAATTATATGTAAATCATTTAACTCATTTACGTATTCTATGCGCTTATCAAACAACATATGTTAAACTTTATTTCTACTTTTTTGAAAGATACACAACAACATTTTTGATAATTCGTGGGAACGATTTGTTTCTCGTGGCCACGAATTGTAAAATCGTGGCCACGAATTGTCATTTTTTTTAATTGGCACCACATAATGTGACCCAAATAAGCTTTCATAATGAGTTGATAAATAAGGGCTCGCGCAATAAATAAATTGTCCATTGAATGTCCTGCAATTTTTAATAATCTCAAAATTTTATTGCTGTTCCAACATTTGAAAGTTTTTTTTATAATCCTGTCTTTACCATAGAAATCCCAATTAAATGAAAAATATCTGAATCACAAAAAAAAAATCGAGACTATATGTTTATCTGAAAGAGCTTCATTTTAATTTGTAGGCATCTGATATTTTAAGACGCACCGAAAGAAAATTTTAAAGAGCTTTGTGTTTCAACCAAAGAATGATAACTCAATCATCCAAACATTTAGTGAGTGCAACATGAATATGAAGACCATAGCAGAGTTTTAAGATTCATGTTTATTTACCGTATGTGATTTACAGGACTTGGGAACTTTGAGTCCACGCTTGTCGACATCCGATGCAGAACAAGAAGAAACTAGACTGAAGAACAGATATACAAATATCTTACCATGTAGGTGTACATGTATTTGCCATACAATTTTTAAATAACAAATACAATGCATTAGTAAAAACAAGTCACCAAGATAATAAATACTAGGGCACAAAACAACATACAAGCATAACAATTGACCTAATTGAGAACATGGAAAAGGCGTCCAATGTCATGAGGGTTTAAGTTGATTGTTAAAATGTAAGCGTACTTTATCATGCAATTGGTAATTTATTTGTAACAGCATGTACAGTTGAGACATGTTCTAACATCTCTACTATAAGGCTTTCATGACAGTTCTAGAGCTGTTCTAACCCATGACACAAACTATCATAAACTGTTGTTGGGTAGAATCTCACAATCTGTCCCAGTCCCTGACATTTTTAGAACTGTTCTAGTCCCTGATAGCTCAGAACTCCTTTAGTCCATGACAGTTCTGCGCTCGGACAGTTCTGGGCTATGACAGGGTGTAATTTGTTGTTTATTGTAATGTTTTGTCAGCTTTGTTAAACTTTTGTTTTTAAAAATTTCAGCTTTCTGTTAAAATTGTGTTCTCGATAGCCATGCAACTTTCATTCCTTCGAACAATGAACAAAAGTAGTTCTAAAACTGCCGGGAGTTGTCAGTAGTTGTCAGGAGCTATCAGGGCTTAGAACTGTCAAGTTTAGAACTGTCAGGGAGCAGAACAGGGTAAAGATGTCTGGGCGTAAGACAGCTTAGAACCGTCAGGGCTAGAATAGTTCTAAATATGTCATGGGGTAGAAATGTCCAGAACTGTTCTTTGACAGGACACGGCTTGTCATAAACTGTCCTAGAACTGCCAGAAGAACAGAATTATAACGGATTTCTGACGGTTTCTGACAGCTCTGAAGAGATGTTAGAACTGGCCTCAACTGTTTTTATGTTCTATATTTTTTTCTCTGACACAATTGGTGGTGTTCTTCAAAGTTGACGTATTAAATAACACCTGTAAATACTCACTTCATTTTGTCGTGAATTCTTGATGCAACACTCTTATTTACTTCCAGTCAACAAGACCAGAGTTAAATTATTGCCTACTGAAGATGAACCCGGTTCGGACTACATAAATGCCAATTATGTTTCGGTATGCTTAGTACATGTAGTACGATTAGTTCGTTACACTGGCTTTCGTGACTTTGTCCAAAACTAGCATGCATTGTGCAAATATTGTCCTCCGCGAAGAGGTAAAAAATTCACATATATGGGGTATTGTTTCCCCTCTAATCAACGAAACAACAATTTGTTGTCTCTTCTAAAGGTAAATGTTTAGTTATGAAAAAAAGGAAAAAGGTATACAACAGACATGCAGTTTACACTCGAAAGAAAACGTCCTAACGTACCAAGATGCCTTATTAAAATAATTATACCTGTATCAGTAACTGTCATTTATTATCTTGATTAAAATTTAAACATGGAATAAAAGATAATGAGATGTGGAATAAGTGTACACGGCACTACCTACAATATAGACGACATTTTAAAAAAAGTTGCTGTTTAACTCTATTTAACACTTTGAAAATAAATGTCAAAGTTCGGTATGTTTTTTTTCAGGGATTTACCTCTGCCCGTGAATATATAGCAACACAGGGACCGATTGCTTCGACTATCAATGATTTCTGGAGAATGATTTGGGAACAAAATGTCAGCATTATAGTTATGTTAACACAGCTTGTAGAACGTGGAAGGGTAAGTTCAGACGAATTCGAATACCCCATTGGTACCTCTGCTTCTATCACTTCTCGTTATAATATTTTTATACATATAAGTCATGTAAGTCAACATCGTTTATAGATACTATCAATGCAAAATGTCTAGAGTGGATTGGTATATTGGTCAATACAATTTTCGTAACAGGCGAAGACTTTGGTGTAAGTGGTCAGATCACAATATGAATTAAACATAATCTAGAGATGGAAGCTGAATTTGTACTTCACAATCTCATTTCTTTTAAACCATAGAAAGATTCCAAATCTACAAAAACCTTTAACATATTTCATGTATTTAAGTAAATCGAATGACTCAACCCCGATTTCCATAAGTGGTGAAGGGCGATTAGAACTTTTTTCTTAGGTATGTTCTTTCCTTATCCCTTGGCTCTTATATGTTCTTTCCATAACCCATTGTCTCTATTATAAGATGTTATTACTTATCTACAGTTTTACATGTACCAGTTTCTGGTAGAGGTTTGCCTTGTAAAGTGATATTTTAATTATAGATGTATTTACCGCTTCTGTATCAGTAATATTTGTATGTACCAGTATAAATGATATACTAGTATAATTTTGTTTGTTTGTTATATGTAAATTTTTTTGGTCCTTTTTTTGACAGAAGAAATGTGAACCATATTGGCCCGATTCTGAAAATGGATCTCTGTTTTATGGTGATATTGCAGTTAAATTGGAAACTGAATCTCATTTACCAGATTTTGTCTTGAGAACATTTACACTGCAATTGGTAATCTTTTCTTTTAGGTTTCTAAATATTTATCTGATGGAATGAATATAGATTATAGAATTTTAAAGTATGAATACGCACTAAATACCTTACTTTCCTGTGTTATTAAGTCAACACAAATAAAAATAAATTTTAATCTAAAATTACTAACAACTCATCTATTCAACTGAATACCAGACCGGAAAACACAGTGTTCTATACATGTATAATATGAATCACTTACAAATAAGAACTTTCAGTGGCCTTGCGGTTTGCTATGCCGTGCGTTCTGTGGCGTTACAAAAGAGCATAACTATTTTTTATTACTTTCTGCCGTCTCCTGATTCTTGGTATTTAGCTTCACATGCTATAGTACCACATAGTGATAAGAGATTGCACTGATGCAACATTACTTACTTACTGAACACTTAGTATTTTTAATCGCAATCGAAAAATGTTCACCACGAAAGATTGCAATTCTGGATTTCCAACACATTTTTTGTACATGTAATTAACTATCGTACATTAGTTACATGTCTCTTGGTGAACTTTGTTTTTGAATCATTTCTGTGTCGCTTGTTGTCTTTTATTTACTTTACGGAGTACCATATTATAAAGCTGACATGTTATGGTAATTGAAATTTTGCTTGTTTTGTATTTATTTGTGTGTTTTTATTTCATACATGTATGCATATCCTTTATTTATCAGGGAGAGACACGAAAAACTGTACGGCAATATTATTATTTGTTATGGCCGGACATGGGAACACCAGCATGTACAGACTATTTGTTAAGATTTGTTAAAACTGTCCGAAACGATATCAGACCAGACATGAACGGTCCAATAGTCGTTCATTGCAGGTAAATAAAAATACTTTACAAAATAAACCAGAAAGTCTATGTCTAGTCTAATAGAACGGACATGTACGTGGTGCAAGTTCGCCAACTTAAACAGTTTAGAGAAATACTCTGTTTTTTGTAGCAAAAAATACGGTTTTATATGCCTGCAATGTTAAAGGTTTTGTTTTTGTATTATTATAAATTTTAAGTCCATGCATTGTATTTGTATATGGAGCTCAACAAATCGTCGTGCAAATGGTTTATAATGTATTTCTTTCATATCCATCAAAGACAAACACACACAAAATGAATAAACATTTACATGAAACTAAAAAAACACATTTTGCCCGTTCCAGGATCAATTTATCATATTCCTTCAGTGTATTAATAAGTTCTTGAAGAAAAAAAATATATCTACATGTAGCGAAATAAGTTTGTTTATTTCAGCGCTGGGGTTGGCCGGACCGGTACATTCATTGCTCTTGATACATTGATGCGTAAACTGGCAGAAGGTTATACAGAGATTGATATTTTCGGACAAGTGCTTTTATTGCGTACTTGTAGAATAAACATGGTTCAAACAGAGGTATATATTGAATAATTACATTATAATTTATAACGACATTTTTGATTGGTTAATAATGCAGTTTTATTTCTGGATGAGACTCACTAACACGTTCCACCTTAACAACGACTTGCGCGGAGTAATTTAAAAAATATATAAACCATGCATTTCGTGCAATTTTCTGTGCAAAGATTTAATATATTTTATCGGAAGGTAGTTGGATGCAATATTTTTGAGTTTTTTTTATAGTGTGTAAAAGCGGGGACCTTTGCGCACAATTACGCGCTCTATTAAAAAATGTGCTGAGGTCCACGCTTTTACACACCAATAAAACTAAAAAATATTGCATTCAATGTATAAATAAAAGAATTGTCACATATTAATATCATATTGTTTTTAGTACTCTTATAAAAAATTATGATTAGTAATTAATGCCTTTTAATATACATAAAAGTCGGTGCGGGGCCCGGTTTGCGAATAGGCCCGCAGCTGCGGTGGTTGTCAGGTCTATATTACGAAAACTGTGACCGTTGACCATATTGGGCCAACATGTGTGGAGATTGCCACGCTTTAAGACCCCTTTGTGGACCGCCAAGTAGTTCACCATAAAGGCTAAATTTTCCGCCCCTACCAACCTCTCCCCTTTTCCTGTGGTTCTTCAAAATTTACCGTTACTTTGTTTACCATCCCACCCTAATTTCTTAGATCATCACCATTTCAGGTTCAATTTATCATCCTTTTCATGTTCATCGCCTGTAAATAACCCGTATAAAGTTGCACGGGCGTAAAACACCAACTCACTCACATTACATGTACTAATTACTCATATATTACAAAAAAAATATTCACGGGGTATTTTTAATCTGTTAGAATTTACAGCTAGAAAACTGACAGTCCAACAAAATAATACGGTGTGCAATTCTGGACATAGACGAGCACAAAAGGGGAAAGCGGTAAACACAAACTAGGGTTAGAGCACTGTCTACTTTTCTCTTATATTGTCCTTTCTTTGTTAAAAGTCATGCACAGGAAAATTGTTTGCACCGTTCTTAGTTTGCCTTTGTTAACCGTAGCAGGTAATAATACGTAGATTAACATGAATGTTAACTGTGTTGGGCAACAGATATGGTCATTAAGTTTTCTGCATGACCCAACTACGTATATTTTTTGGTATAATTATTCTAGAAATATATAAATATATTGTGATGATTTTATGGATTTACCGAAAACTCAAAAATTGCAGTTATTCCCAAAGGCCGTTGAAAGTAAGAAATAATTGACCTTTTTTATAAGTAATTACATTTAAACTATACATCCATTTACTACAAACAGAATCTTTAAAAAATGAAATATGAAACTTATTTAATTGTATAGTTTTTGTTTTGAATAAGAAAAAACTTAATAATCAGAGCACACAATGTAATTTCATGAACATACACTGTAAACATTCTCGGTCAACGAATTGTGTTGTCTTAGTCATTCTAGGACATAGGAAATACTAAAGGAGGAATTATTTTGTACAAAAACGAAATTGAAAATTTTTATTTGAATTCATTTTTAGAGTCAATATATTTACCTACACGAGTGTATTAGAGACCATACCGACCCGCCTTTACAAGTCACTGATAACGAAGGTACGTATTTTAGACACATGCACGTCTTTTAAAGATGGGATTTTTTATTCAATTTATTATAGTATTTAAACTTTTGAAACAAGTAAATCTGTGATTCTTATGCTCAATAGTGATACCCCGCTCCCAAAATTATTCCTCGTGCAAAACCTTAAGTATTCGAGAAACATGAAGTTGATGACCTAGCAGCATAAGATCGGGAAACACCATATGGTACTATAGGATAGAGCGGAATACCAAATATCAGACCTCTACCCTATGTTGTTGATTAGAAAACTACGACAGAAATTTTGCTTGCATGTCTATGATGTGTAAAAACCTAAGTATTCGGTAAACAGAAAGGAGATTCACTATGAAGCATAAAATTAGTATACACCATTTGGTACTATAGGATAAAGATGTAAAAATTCAGACCTTTACCCCATGCTGTTGTAAAACACGGCGACGGAGATTTTGCATTTAGTATTGGGTGAACAGGAAGTAGATGACCTAGGAGCATAAAATCGATATACACCATATGGTAATACATGTATAGGATAAAGCTGCATACGAAGTACAGACCTCTACGTTATGTAGTTGCTTAGATACTGTGACGGAAATTTAACATGTATGCACATTATGTGAAGAACATACGTATTCGGTAAACTGAAAGCAGATAACCCAGAAGCATAAAATCGGTTTCTCTAATTTTCATCCGATTTGTCAGCCTCTCAACAAGTTGTTGAAAATATTTCTACCCTCGTGAGGAAAGTCTGTTCAAAGCGTTATTGTATGTGCATAATTGATTACCAACCTCTTGCAATTTTTACCTGTAGACATTGGAGAAGAAACATTCTATAAGTAGATTTTCGATTATTATGGGATTCTAACATTTGGGGAAATTTTGATCACTCGGCAAGCCTCGCCATTAAAACAATCAAAATTATTTCCCTTGTTGTTCGAAATTCCATAATCAACTGGATCGCGCCGTAGAATATATATACACCATGTGGATAAAGCTGTATACAAGATATCAGATCTCTACCTCATGTAGTTGCTTATGAAATTGTGACTGAAATTATAAAATGGACGGACGAACGGACATTGTAAAACAGTTAACGAAACGGGGGTCTAATCATATCTTTTAAGGAAATTTCAATTTCTATAATACTTCGGTAAATAAAGCTTATAACAAAATTACCGAACTTTGAGGATCGGACTCAAATGTCCATAAGACAAGACAAAACAAGGAAAACATACCGGAATGCTCCTGACTTAGTACATGCATTTCAAGAGAAATGGAGGGTCCAACCAGGTTTAATGGTAGATGAAGATTTTTATATTTTGTCTTCATAAAGTGCAGACAAAACAAAAGAATCCAACACTCAGTTTCAGACTTATGAGATGGTATGATCACGGCTTAATACTGTCTTATGTCCGATGACGTTGATTTAATAGACGATGATGAGTAAGGTTGTTCTTTAACTGCTTGCTCTTAGTTTTAGATGAATTTAACGATGTTTAGAAAGAAAATTGAAGGATATCCTTATAGTGGTTAACAGTTCATGAAACCAACACTAGTATATCATATTTAACAAAATGTAAAGAAGCGGGCGCTTTAAAATTTTATTTGTCTTATATTTTAGACATTTATGAGAACGTAACATGCGATTCACACTTCTAGAGAGACACAATCAGCTATAGTTGAATCACATATCAACGTACTACGATGAAGGAAAATAATGCAAAAGTTTACATTATGTTTTATCATTAAAATAGTATATCAAATTGACTCATTTAAAACAATAACACAAAGCATGTATATTTTTTTACTCTTGGTTTGTTGCTTTAAGATATATATACAGTGATTTTGTTTTCAAATAAACTTATTTTTATCATTTTATTTGAGTGTTTTACTTATTATTCGAAGATTCCACCAACTAATGAATTAATTAATTAATAAATTAGCTACTTTATGTAATGAAATCTCACTGCATGTTTATCAAAATAACAGTAAAGTATTCAAAAAATATGCAGTTAGCCTTTTTGGCGACAAAGTCTGAAACTACATAGCACTGACTCAAAATTTTTTCAGAAGATGTGATATTTAACCCAACATTTCAATATCCGACGTAATGTATTATGCAAATGGATATTGTCACCATATGGTATAAAATTAAGAGAATTTGGCAATTTTTATTTTGAAAATTATCTCTTCTTAACTGCTTTTAACGAAATGTAGCAGAATGTTTGTCTTGATGACCACATGCATACAAAATACTAATGTACATGGTGTAATTTTAACAAAAATTAAGAAAATTATGTTTGAGATCATCATATATAATGAAAACATGTTCTTATGCTTGCATCGAAGTTACACAACAACACCGTAATCTAAAGGACGGGACAATTCTGTGAACTATTTTCCGATTTTGATATTATTGGAGACACAACCGACACATTATTCAATTTCTGTTTCATTTAACTTGCATGCTATATTATCGGTTGTAATTTTTTTGGACAATGCAACAAAGGGAATCCATAGATCATATATGTCCAAAGTTTCAAAAGTCTACGACAACTTTTTGCAGTTTTTCCATTTTCTAAGAACCAATATATTGTGACACGAGACAGCACAAAATTTGAAGTTGTTTTCAAGAATATTGACAATTTATTTTAAAACGATCTTTCTTTTTGTGTTATTAATCATATCAAACTGTAGCCCTAGTTCTGAGCTTTCAAATTTGTATAGAAGTAGTATATTTTGACTCTGGCGTTCCAACGAGTTCGCAAGAAATCCAATATTTTTGGACAAGTAGCAATATCCGACAGAATCAGAGGTACCAATGGGGTATCCGAATGTCAAAAGTCCAAAAGGGCAGAGAAAAAACCAGTAAACACCAACAAGAACATGACAAAAACAGACAACATGTAAAACATGGAAACACAAAATAACTGAATATAAATCAACAACGCAAACTCCAGTCGAAACAAATTCGTTGTGTCCTTTATCTCAAGCCCCTGGGGATATATGAGATGGAGAAAGTCACCAAATCGAGAGTTGTTTAGTGAAAGGACATCATCAATATAACGGAACGTGAGGTTGAAAGAGAGAGCTAGTCTACGGTCTTTTTTGTTTGGAAGAGTTTAAAAGACGTCTGCTTCATATGAATGAAGAAACAAATCAGCAATCAAAGGTGCACAATTAATGCCCATTGGAATTCCTGTTATTTGCTGAAAAACACGTCCACCAAATTGAACAAATATGTTGTCAATAAGAAAGTTAAGCATGTCGATTATTATACCCCCGCTTCAAAGAAGAGGGGGGTATACTGTTTTACCCTTGTCTGTCCGTCCGTCCGTTCGTTCGTCCGTCCGTCCGTCCGTCCGTAACAAAACTTCCGTCACAGTTTTCTAAGTAACTACATTAGGTAGAGGTCTGATATTTTGTATACAGCTTTATCCTATTATGCCATATGGTGTATACCGATTTTAGGCTCCTAAGTAGTCTACTTCCTGTTTACCGAATACTTAGGTTTTTACACACAATGGACACAAAGGCAAAATTTTCGTCAAAGTTTCCCAAGCAACTACATGAGATAGAGGTCTGATATTTTGTATACAGCTTTATCCTATAGTGCCATATGGTGTATACCAATTTTAGGCTCCTAGGTAGTCTACTTCCTGTTTACCGAATACTTTGGTTTTTACACAATGGACATAAATGCAAAATTTCCGTCAAAGTTTCCCAAGCAACTACATGAGATAGAGGTCTGATATTTTGTATACAGCTTTATCCTATAGTGCCATATGGTGTATACCGATTTTATGCTTCTAGGTAGTCTGCTTCCTGTTTACCAAGTACTTAGGTTTTTACACATAATGGACATAAATGCAAAATTTCTGTCAAAGTTTCCCAAGCAACTACATGAGATAGAGGTTTGATATTTTGTATACAGCTTTATCCAATAGTGCCATATGGTGTATACCGATTTTATGCTTCTAGGTAGTCTGCTTCCTGTTTACCAAGTACTTAGGTTTTTACACATAATGGACATAAATGCAAAATTTCCGTCAAAGTTTCCCAAGCAACTACATGAGATAGAGGTCTGATATTTTGTATACAGCTTTATCCTATAGTGCCATATGGTGTATAGCGATTTTAAGTTCATAGGTCAACCACTTCCTGTTTACCAAGTATTTTAACTTGTATGAGTGGCTTAGTTTGGGGAGCGGGGGTATCACTAGTGAGCATTAGCTCACAGATTTACTTGTTTGGTCTTCTGTAAATTTGTTCTTTTTCTTAGACTCATTGATGACAAAGTAAGTCTTGATATAATCGACTACTAGATATTTGTACCTGTGTTTTCCGTTCTTTTTGAAAAAGCCACGTTTAATCAGCTGTGCCAATCGTGATTTCAGTTGTTCATGTGGAATAGAAGTGTGGAGAAATCAAATGTTTTGATGCTGTTACAAGATAAAACTAATTTAGAATTAAGAATCTCCATCAGTTTTTTCGAATTCTTTAGGATCCACATTTAAAACACAATTTCTAGAATAACAACAATCGTAATATTTCTGGAGGCCGGATTTTATTGCCGTAAGTATTGAAGTCAACAAAACTGAAAGAGGCTTAGTTGTACATTTGGATGACCCTGCAATGAAGCGCTGTTAGTATGTATTTTTATGAAATTTAGGAATCCAATACAGGGATGGAATGTCATCATTATTGCCCCCAACAGAAAGGCCGAAGGAGGAAATGACAGATTTGTGATTGTCAAAGATTTCCTCCTTAGACAGTGTTGTAGCCGTGTATTGGGTGCTATTGCTGGTACAACCAACCCCAAATTCAACTGTCAAACAGTCCATATAGTGTTTCTTGCACACAAAAATGATGTTATTTTGTGCTTTGGCTGCAGGTACAACAACATATTTGTCATGTAAGGTGGACATTGTTTTGGCAACATCAGCTGAAAATGGATGTTGCCTTAGTGCTCATTGAGCCTTTAAAAAAATGATTCTTTTAAAAACCAATGACCTCACAGCTTTTATCCATACTGACAAAACGTCACATTCTTTCTCCTGTTCTTTTTTTACCCATTTTCTGGCATAGTCCTCAACTGAATCCATAATTGTTTTGAAATTATAACTCCAGTTGATTCGTCTTGGCTCACGATATTTAGGTCCTTTTGCCAAAACATTGCGAAGTAAATCATTTTCCACGATGTTGAGGTCACCAGTGATAACTCGGCCAGAGAGACTATACAAAGTATTGAGTTTAGAAAGGGGAATAGAGTAAAGTTTAGTTCGAATGTGATGAATCCATAGAGGTTTTTGCACAAACGGAAGCAATCCATTGATTGATACTTCGCAAAGCTTTGGTGCATTGTATTTACGATGTCCATGACTGCGATTACGTGTCTCCGTTTTTTTTCAAAGAGATGCATCACATTAACATCACTGCATCTAGGGCTAGATAAATTACCTACACTTCCGATGTTGTCGTTGCAGCCATGAGGTAGTGCGGTTCCCAGTCGTCGAATCCAGAATTCCTCTCTCTCTTTACGGAAATGTGTACTTAAAGTAGGATTATTTGTAGGATGGTAATTTTTTTTTCCAAAATGCGGATTAAAGTCAAAATTGAATGATCAGGTTGGTTAAAATGCTGACGTTACGTCATACATGTAAGCATACAATACAAAGCTCACTTTAAAAATAATAATAATAAAAAAAACAATCTCGACAAAGCGGCCTTAAATGTTTGCAAAACTTTATGCCCATTATTTATATAATTAATGATAACTGCAGCTTTTTATAGGTGGTCAATGAAAGCTAATGGGAGAAGCAGAGGTACCAATGGGGTATCCGAATGTCAAAAGTCCGAAAGAGCAGAGACAAAACCAGTAAACACCTGCAATTTGATGTTGTGTGAAGTTTGTTGTCATAGCATCGACCGATTGATACTTGTTAGGTTACCTTGTTACACTTTGAATAAAATAGCTGATTTGTTCACCTATTTTCCCACTCTATACACTGGTTAAACAAACATGTATAAAGAAGCAGAGGTACCAATGGGGTATCTGAATGTCAAAAGTCCGAAAGGGCAGAGACAAAACAAGCAACCACCAACAAGAACGGGACAAAAACAGACATGTAAAACATGGAAACACAAAATAACTGAATATCAATCAACAACGCGAACTCCAGTCGAAACAAGAGTGAACTTAGGTGCTCCGGAAGAGTAAGCAGTTCCTGCTATGGAACAAGTGAACAAGTGTACGCATTACAACCAACAATACATGTATAAACGTTAATTTAAATAATCCACAACGAACGGTCTATTTCTTATTTTTCTACACCATTCGTGTATGAGTATGCCTAAATGTTATTTTCATGACTCCCCTTATTTTTGTGTATGCTTTAATGTATCAATGAAAGATGGACAGTAAGCTTAGACTGCAATGATTTCACATGAAAACACCCCGGGAAATAATTTTATTATTTTTATTTTTTTATAGATCCTTTTAAATGATGACAACACATGTCCATAAATCGTAACAGACTAGTGTTATCAATCAGGAAATTGGGAAAGGCTATCATTTTTATCAAAATTGACGTTAAACAGTTTATGCACCTTTACCCGAATTGCATGTACAACTATAATGGGTATCGTTAATATGCAGAGATTAAAATTACCTATATATATTGGACTTTTGCCTAATATCATTTTGCATTCAAATTAAATCTAAAAATCTAACAAACGTTTCTTCAATTTTTCTCAAATGGCTTTTGAACATATTTTGAAATCCATTTTTGCCATCTCGCTTGTCAATTTTGCATCCGGATCTATATGTTGTACACCTGAACAATGGGAGGGACATTTGTTTGTAGAGCAAACCATATTTCCGTTTGAACTCTACATAAATTCTTGGATAAACATATCATACGACTTCACCAATTCCAGAGTAGTTATAAATGAAAGCTATGTAATGAAAACACCAATGGCAAACCAACATCGAAAAACCGGAAGAACATTATTTATAAACGACTTCAAAAACGTAAGTAGTTATGTCAACCTCAAAAATACACAAAGACAGCTTTTTGATTTTAGTTATAGTCTCGCCTGCGACAAATGTCACTGAAGGCGAACCGTAGTTATTGCTATTTGGGCAGTGGCATTCATAATTGTACATGTTTTTGCAAAGTGTATTTTTGATGAGAACATTTTATATAGAGAATTTATAGTCAATAACATTCTTTACAGTTCGGATCTGTTCGTACATCTCTACCGTCAGGCTCTCCTGGCAGTTCTAGACCTATTCTAACTTAAAACACCAATGATGACCTTATCTGGGACAGAACTGTCGTAAACTGTTCCTAACACGTCTAGAACTTTTCTAGGCCCTGACAGCTAAGAACTTCTCTAGTCCCTGACAGTTCTGTCTCCTGACATTTCTTAATGACGTTATGTGTTCCTTATGGTTATGTTCTATTCAGCTTTGTTAAAATTCTATTCTCGATAGCCATGCAACTTTTATTACTTTGGACAATGAACCAGTCTCGGAATAGTTCTAAAACGACGAGAAGCAGTTAAAGCTCAGAACTGTCATAGCTTAGAGCTTTCAGGGCACGGAACATGCAAGTTGGAGCTGTCAGGATATAAGAAAGCTTAGGACTGTCAGGGCTACGAACACCTATGAAAGAACTATGACAGGACATGGATTGTCATAAACCATCAAGGAATTATCAGCCGAACAGAATAAGAACAGATTCCTGACAGTTTCTGAAGTTCTGGAGAGATTTTAGAACTGACCTAACTGTATGCATTTGCATTATCATCAGAACAGATCAATTTCAATCCCTATTGTGTCTCACAACTATGTTGTGTTCTATGGTCATTACCGGATCCTAAGATCGCAATGGAAGAGGGAGGTTTGGCGCCATAAAACCTGGTTTAACCCACTATTTCGTTTGAAATGCTTTAAACAAGTCAGGACCATTGATAACTTTTCTTGGTGTCGAATAGGCCTACAGCACCGCTTAGCTTGTCGATAATATTCAACTTAAGAGCACTCAGAAACTTTAGATCGGTTCAGACCAGTTTGCTTACAAGGCAACAAGGATGTGTATCCCAGGTGCTGCCCTGTCATAATGAATGCCGGGGTCTTCAGGCTGAATTTGATAAACTTACCGCAAACGTCAGTCACTGTGGTGCATAGTGTTGGCAAAACCATCCCGTTCCTCGCCCATTAGAATGTCCCGCAGGATCCCCATGTAGGAGGCCTTATTGTCAAATCCTACAATGTAACGATTCCTCCTTTTCCTCTAACATTCAAAACTTTCATTCCCGATTTTGCACACCATTGATGTTTGCTACACAGTGTTATTAGCATCTCAAGAGCTATTCATTTTGTCTCAGTCGTGTAGGTATAGAGACGTTAATGCTATACAGGTTTTCCCAAATTGAATGGTAACTTTCATTTCGCGTTTTTTTCTGTATATTAAAAACTTATTTTACATTGCATGTGTACACCATTGAAATTAGGTATACAGTTGCAATAGCATAAGTTCAGATCAAGTTAAGCGTTGGTTTTTTAACTTTTTTTTTTCAGACGAGAAATATCTTATGTTGATATTTATATGCTTCATATTCGGCAGTTGTCATTTGCAGAGATACATGTACTGGTCATGCTCCCAAAATAAAACACTTATATCAAGGAAACTTTCCCCTTTTAATGCATTGGCGTTTTATAAAATCGACAAAACGCCTTTTAAAAACCGACAAGGATGTATTTTAAGCTAAACTGCGGATAACATTTTAATAGAAATTATATGTAAATCATTTAACTCATTTACGTATTCTATGCGCTTATCAAACAACATATGTTAAACTTTATTTCTACTTTTTTGAAAGATACACAACAACATTTTTATTATCGTCTGATTATTTTGCAATATCATTCTCTTTCCAAGAATGACAAAATGGCATCGTTAGTATTTATTTGTTTTGGAATAATGTTGATATGGAAATTTATTTGATTTTTCCTATCACATAAGATTAATGGTGCCTTTTAACTATGTAGACAAATAAGACTAAGAATGGTGTTTTGACAAAACTGTTCTACAATGTAAAATTATACGCTCCGATTTTCTCCAGTCGCCAGCTTTCATAGCGTGGGGAATTAATAAGTTGATGTCTGGTTTATCCGTTACTCCTCTAAACTACTCGATGGCTTTCGATTATATTTTTACAGAATTTTTGTACCATATTGACGATGTGTATGATACCTGTAATCTATAATCTGTGGTTATTTTTTCTATTGATTATTTAGATTTTTAAAGGGTATCCGTTCAAATATGTTGGCATTATGCAATAACATGTAATACTCATTTCATATCTCGGAATTAACTTAAGTGGTTAAGTGGTTTTCATGAATACATTTTATGTACATTTTGCCTTTAAAGAACAAATGACACAAGTCTGTCAGAAACGCGTCAATATTTTTGTAGTAGAAAACCTTATTTCAATCTGTCAACGGTTGGGTAAATCAAGCATCGTAACAACCTTAAAGGGAGATAAAATATGGCTTTTAAATAAAACAAGAGGCTCCCAGGAGCCTGAATCGCTCACCTGGTCTTGATGTTGACCCTATACTTTTGTAGAGCTAAATGAGCTGAACATTTAAGCAAGCAACAGCTTTTCTCTACCTGCAATAGTTATCATTCTATAGGCCAAAAACACCATTTTTCACCTATAACCCCTATAAGGAGTCATCTGACAACTTCGACCCTATGAAGACTTTTGTAGAGCTAAATGAGCTGAACATTTAAGCAAGCAACAGCTAATCTCTATCTGCAATAGTTTTCATTCTGTAGGCCAAAAACATGAAAAATGGCTATTTTTCAGAGGCCGTAACCCCTATAAGGGGTCATCTGACAACTTCAACCCTATGGAGAATTTTGTAAAGCTAAATGAGCTGAACATTTAAGCAAGCAACAGCTAATCTCTATCTGCAATAGTTTTCATTCTGTAGGACAAAAACATGAAAAATCGCTATTTTTCAGGGGCCGTAACCCCTATAAGGGGTCATCTGACAACTTCGACCCTATGGAGAATTTTGTAGAGCTCAATGAGCTGACGTTTAAGCAAGCAACAGCTAATCTCTATGTGCAATAGTTTTCATTCTGTAGGCCAAAAACATGAAAAAATGCCATTTTTCAGGGGCCGTAACCCCTATAAGGGGTTATCTGACAACTTCGATCCTATGGAGACTTTCGTAGAGCTAAATGATCTAAACATTTAAGCAAGCAACAGCTAATCTCTATCTGCAATAGTTTTCATTCTGTAGGCCAAAAACATGAAAAATGGCTATTTTTCACCTTTAAGGGGCTGTAACCCCTATAAGGGGTCATCTGACAACTTCGACCCTAAGGAGACTTTTGTAGAGTTAAATGAGCTGAACATTTAAGCAAGCAACAGCTAATCTCTATCTGCAATAGTTTTCATTCTGTAGGCCAAAAACATGAAAAATTGCTATTTTTCAGGGGCCGTAACCCCTATAAGGAGTCATCTGACAACTTCGACTCTATGGAAAATTTTGTAGAGCTAAATGAGCTGAACATTTAAGCAAGCAACAGCTAATCTCTATCTGCAATAGTTTTCATTCTGTAGGCCAAAAACATGAAAAAATGCTATTTTTCACCTTTAAGGGGCCGTAACCCCTATAAGGGGTCATCTGACAACTTTGACCAAATGGAGACTTTTGTAGAGCTTTTGATGCTGAATCAGTAGCGTGGCCTCAGATTTCCTCTATCTCTTATACTTTTTGATTTATAAGCCAAAAACAGTAGTCTGACCCCCCTAGTCTATTTTTAGTAACGGCCGCCATGTTTTTTAACGGATTAAAAATCAAAACACAAGTTTGTTGCAGGACACCCTAAGGATCATTCATACCAAGTTTCATTAAATTCTGTTTGGTAGTTTCAGAGGAGAAGATTTTTGAAAAATTGACAGACGACGACGACAGACGACGACGACGACGACGACAGACGACGACGACGGACGCCAAGTGATGGTAATAGCTCACCTGGACCTAAATAAAACCAAAATGCAATCTTGCTGGTTCTTCAATCGGATTTTCAATATCCTACGGTTTTTGAAAATAATTAGATGAATGAAAAAATGAACACTTTAACCCATTAAGGGAACATAAAATCGGTCTTTTACCGAATATTACCCCAGATATAACGAAAACATTGAGTTTAGAGTTAATATTTTTGAACTTTAATAAGATCAATATCTTTTCTCTACACTGGTTTTTAGGGCACCTTGCCAAAGATCATTTTGAGCTGTTGTAATCATTCTGCGTCTGTCATCCGTCTGTTAAAATATTTAAAATATCTGCTTCTAATAAACCACTTAACTAATGCTACAAAACTTTGTTTAATTGTTGGTAAAGGTGCATTGTTACAAATTTTTGGATTTTTGATTCTACAAAAGCATGACTGCTGTTGCTAAAATTTAGTAATAAGCTAGGGGTTTAACCTTGCTTGGAGGCTTTTAACTAAAACATACATCTGATGGATCTTAAGGTCTACAATAATCGCCATTAAGAAAGATGATCCCTTTTAAGCTTCATGGCCTTTTGTTGGTCACTTGTTGCGTTTTTCATGTTTTTGTCTTGTAAAATGAAAACTTTGCAGATTAAGACAAGAATTTGCTTGTTCAATTATTCAGCTTAATGGCCCCTTCAAAAGACCCAAAGGGATTGAAGTTGCCAAATGACTCATATTAGGGATTATTGCGGTTAAATGGTACTGTAGTTTGAAATTCGACAAAATATATTTTCATTTAAAGATTTAAAGTATCAATATAGACCCGTACTCGTTAAAAAAAATGCTGGTGAAATGTCGTGTTTTCAGGGTAAATCGGAGCTGAAATGATAAATCGTTAGAAAAATGGGAAGACAAGAAATATAAATTTCCTCATGAGAAACATACATTTTGGAAATGTAAAAAGTAAGCACAAGTGCTAAAAAATGACTTTTTTCATGTTCTTTCTTTGGTTGGCATCAAATCAGATAGGCTTTGTACCAGAGGATGCCAATCATACATGTGACAATAGGTTGAAATATAATCTACCTTATAAATATGATGGGTATTTAAAGCAGTTAAAAGAAGTCTTCATATATAGCCAATATGTTACTATTTTATAACAAATGAGTGAGTTGTCATATGGAGTTAGGCAATAAGCCTATTGCCTACCTCTATTTTTCAGGCATAAGGCATATTTGCTAATCTGTAAGCTTAATGCCTGTTACAATTCAGGCAATAATCTTAGTGACTAGGCATTAGCTAATTGCCTAAACATAAGGCTAAATGCCTGGTTTTGCTTATTGCCGCTAACATATACATGTGACTCAAATATTGTATTTTTAAAGTATGTTTATTAAAGTATAGTTGCCTCCTATTTAATCTTCGTCTGGCAAAATAATAAAGCTTATACATTTTGTACATATACTTTACTCGGATCCACAAAATCATTTCACCCTGTTTGACCTCTGTAGATAGTTTGACTGTTTAGTAGTTTATGTAAATATATACGATTAAGGTAAATCAAAACTTTTATAAATTTATATGATAAAGAATAAAATATAGTATCATGATACCTTAAGCTTCGCCTAATTGCAATAAGTCAAGGTGGTGACCATGAATTTATTTTTAAAATTTAACAAGGTCAGTTTAATTGATATTCCGTACCACATAAGGATACAAACACGATTTTTAGACCAGTTGTTAAACACACAATGCTACAGAATAAACTTTATTCAATCATAACAAGTAAATAAATATTGAAGGCAATTGAGAACTTTCGAATACTAATAGATATTATCTTTATTCTTTGCAGAATGTTGCGTACGAGCTTGATGATGAGAAGAAATGTGTAAAATCTTCTTCATCTTCACAGATGCCGGGGGCTTGTATAAATGGTTAGTTAAACTGTTCTTGAATTATAATTTTGAAAATAATGAATAAACTTATTTTTCTTATTTTGAAAAAAAACCCAATGTAGTTGAACAAGGTTTTTTTTTTAAAAAATTGATTAAGTATTATTATCAAATCACCTTGGCATTGTCGATATGTCAAAATTATGTAAACATTTGTTTATAATTTTATCATACGTTTAGCTTTGATACCTTTAAGTTTGTCCATGTGTAACAGACGGAAACTTACAAGCCATATCTGGACAGTGCACAATTTTTTGCCAAATCAAACCATCGCGAACACAAAAGTGGGAAAATATGGCTATATCATGACATCGCGTGCACAAAAGTGGGCTAATATGTCTATATCATGACATCGCGTGCACAAAAGTGGGCTTATATGCCATATCAAGGTCAGGAGCCTCACTTTCAGTTACAGTGTATAAATAGTATATTTGTATCTTTATTTGTTTGCTGAAAATGTATGATGAAAAGATTATGACACAGGGTTTCCATATCAGGTCCTATATCATTTCTCGACCAATATTCTCGGCTTATGCCTTGACCTTATATGGGAGTCTCGAAATGATATAGGACTTGATATGGAAAACCCTGTGTAATAATCTATATATACATATAATAACTCATAATATGAAAAAAAAGTTCAATATCACTGTATTATGAAGCTAAAATATGAATGATGACATATCAAATGTTTATAAACCAAACTTAATAATGAATTAATGTTTTATTTTATTTGTGTTATTAGATGAGGCCAAACTAATGCAGAAAGGGAAAGTTGGAAATGACATTGAAACCATGACATACAACATGTCTTTTGGCATTACGCCTTTCGACAATATTAGAGCTACGATCGAACATGGTATATTAAAAATGCAATTAAAGACTGAATCCACAAGATTTAAAAAAAACAAACTTAACTTAATCAGATATTAAGACAGCACATTTGAATTATTAATAAAGCATTATCTGAGAGATGGTCATACCGTATCCCGTCTTCAGTGGTAAGAACAGGATGTCCCGTAAAATATCGGGTTATAAAGTCAGTTAACATACTAGTATGTTCACGTGACACTACACTAAGAATAAATGACACATCATACATGTATAAAATAACGTAAAACATGTGAAATGTTTGCCCAAATACCATTGAGAATAACATGATTGTACATTGTGGAATGAAAGATTAATGAAGTTGTGGGCTTTTATCAATAATTAACATTTCATTGTATTCTGCAGGACGCATTTCTTAACGAAAAGGAATAATATACACCTGAAAAAGTCAAGAACCCCCGTGATGTTGAAAACAATTTTAAACCATTAATTAAGTGATCATAGTCTTTGTAAATTTGTAATTGCAATCTAAAATATGCACTGTTAAGCACAATTTAACATGCATGTTACAAACAAAATGACATTTTAGTTACATCACATGACATGGCAATACAGATGGCCTTTGTACTGAACATTGTCTTCGAAAAGTATTGCCGGATCGCCTGAAGCTCCTAACTGTTATTAAATTGTCAAATAGCACTTGATAATGTAAAGTATAATTGATTCTGTATTACCAAAGTGTCTCACCTTTAGCACAAAGGAATGCTGCACGGAATCCTTGGTTTTATACAGCCAATTTTACCTATTATTTTCTTAAGAATGATTCCCGCTATTAAAAGCCAAAATGTTCTTATAACCGAACTCTCACACCATTTAAATCTCATATTGAAGAATTAAAACTGACCAAAATCAAGAAAATTAAAAAATGTTTCAAATCATAGAATAGCACAAAAATCGAGGGGTGCTTAATTTTTTCCAGGTGTATATTACTTGCTCGTCTGTAGGTAAACAAAAATTACAATATTCACGGCAAATATCTATTTTTAAAAATATTTTTGACGTATGTTTCATCGGAGCAAAAATATGTTTTAAACCATTAATGTTTTGTAGATTCATGTTTACCTGTTAGTCTACAGGTCTTAAACCAAGTTTTGATAATGAAAGCTAATGTCTTCAAGATAACCAAAGGAATAAAAGACGACCGTGTATTTGAAATACCTCCTCAATGCAAAAATGCTACATCATCACAACGGATTCATAAGGTAGGCATATGACAACATTTTTACTTTCTTTGTAAATCAAAATGACACATACGGTCCCATACGCGATGAAAAAAAAAATTCGATAAGAACCTGAACTGCTTTTCAGGTTAAGCGGTAGTTAGTTTATTAATCTAGACCAGTTTCAACGAAGCATGAAAATAAAAACAACAAACATTATTTGTATCTTCAGCCGTGTTATAAGAAGAATTTTATTTATAAGCGAGCTTAACGAAGATCTTAATTATAAATATCTGCAATATATCACGTGACACAAAAACATTCTGTACCGGAAGTTTACCACTCATTCGGATGTTTTAAGCTTTTGAAAAATCTCAACATGCGCAGAAAAGCGTTGGACATAATATCACACCGTACCTTAATCCTGGTCCCATTGTTCTATATTCAAATATATATGTTAGCGAGCTTTTAAGGCCGTGATTTCTTCTTCTGGCAAGGACCAATAAACTGGTGACAAATGCACATATATATTGACAAGAATTGAATTAAAATAGAATAATAAGAATGACATATATAAGCATTTCAAGTCTGAACAAATTTAAACATATTACTCCAAGGAAAGCCTAGTGCACTTTAGCAAGTTATGTGAAATTCTTAGTATTATTTTTTTTTAGATTTGGTACCCATTTGTGTCGAGTAAGATGGATTTTGTATAAGGTCGACAAACTACATGCAGTACGAAGTTTGACTTTTCAATTTTATGTAAATAAACTTATCCCATATCTCATTATCTCTTATATTTTCGATTTAACTATTGTCATTAACATTTCAATTTTGGAAATTGTTTTGCCGACAAGCAATATATAAAATTGCTGGCATAAGATAAGCTTAACCTACGATAATTATTTAAGAGTACTTGTATTTTTAGTCATTTTGATGACATGCAAAGTCCTATTTGCACCTTTTTGGCACGCCGTTTCTATGTAATATACTGATTCTAATATATTTACGATCATGTAAGATAATAGTGACTTGGATACACCTTACATGTAACATGTGTGACATAGTTATCATAACCCCACAAACTAATATAAGTCCCCTGCGGGGCACGGATGGCGAATATGTCATTAGAAGAACCTTGCTAGTCGAATTGCGACTAAGTAGCTACTAAAAAAAATAATTAGACAATTTGTAACTTTGTGGACTTTTTATTAGAATACCGAATTTCATATTGTTTGATGAATACGTGTTTTGCCTTTTTCTTTCTCTTTAAAGATTTTTACCGATATTTGGTTACTCAAAATGGCCAAGCGACGTAACTCTAGGCCTTAAAAATCAGATTAAATCTATTATGAACTAAGGATATAATGTTCGACCTACCAAAAAGAGAAAAAAAAAAATCACAGGAAATGAAAAAAATTAAAATGGGTTAAATATTTTTTTCTTCTGTCTGAAGCAGACACCTATTATTTCCAGTGTCTTTGAAAATATTTTTGCTTTAGTTGGAGGACCTAGACTAAGTGTCTTTGGATTATGTCGTTGGATTACGTCCTTGAGAAGTGCTCAGGCCACAGGGCTTCTAATGTGTGTTACCTAGGTAACGTGGTTCACGTCCGTCCGCGAGTTTTATTAGGACATAAAACGGAGAGCCTGGCCGCTCAACTTCATCGGCCAACGTGTATGGAGGTTGCCACTGCTTTTTGGGCCGCCTAGTCGCCCACCACTGAGTCTTAATTTTCAGCCACTATCCATCTATCCACTTTTCATCCAACCCCACGATTTTATTGATAATTTCATTTTGTGTTTTATTACCTTTTCAGGTCCGCCTTATTTATTACCTAAAAAGCGTTGCTAGACCATGTACGGTATTTCAATAATTTTTGAATCGATATTATCTTCTCATAACCACGTATGTTAAGAAGGCTATTTGAGGGTAGATCAGGTTGTATTAAAGCTGCAAAATGAATGCAAAGTAAAACGATAGAAAAAAATAAAAATAGAATATTTAGATAAAGAATGTGTGAATTTTATATTTATAAAGTTTAAAACTGTGTCTTCGTGCTGTTCTCATTGTTGTTGACTGGTTTTGTATTTGCCATACGGACATTTGAAATTCCAATTCCCCATTTGTACGATTTTGTTTATGTATACATTATTTATTGTTGCACCTCGGTTGCTGTCTTCACTCAAGAAATTGTACGGAAGATATCATGCACTTAAAGACTAATATGGGATTTCGATCTCTCAGATGAGTGCAGATGTTGGTTTGTCATAGAGTTTTGTCTTCCTTTACCGGATTTGACACACTGATTTGACTGTTGGCAACGCGACGGGTGTGTTTTAGCAAGCAGAAGATGCTTACTCTTCCGGAGCACCCGAGTTCACTCTCTTTTTTTCAGGAGTTCGCGTTGTTGACTGATATTCATTTTTTTGCGTTTCCATGTTTTACATGTTGTCTGTTTTTGTCCCGTTCTTGTTGGTGTTTGCTTGTTTTGTCTCCGCCCTTTTGGGCTTTTGGGCATTCAGATACCCCATTGGTACCTCTGCTTCTTTATAAATGTTTGTTTAACCAGTGTATAGAGTGGGAAAATATGAGAACAAATCAGCTAATCTATTGAAAGTGTAACAACATAACCTAACAAGTATCAATCGGTTGATGCTATGACAACAAACTTCACACAAAATCTAATTGGCACTAATCATTGAAATGGTTCATGATGAGTCCTATCATTGTAATCTATATTGAAGTTTCATGGCATGCTGGTGGAATGTTGATAATGTGTGCCCTTGGCCTATCCTTAAAGTATAATTCATTAATGTCTATTTCTGCAAATTTACAGTATGAATCTAATATATTCTCTTCACTTCCATTTCTAATACCAGTAGTCTGTATAGAAATAGATAAAAACACAAAATAGCAAACCGGATATAACAAAAACGGTTCATTCAAACAGTCCAAAGACTTACTTTTCTTCACCAGCATTTATATAAAAAAAGGAATATCTTAAACCAAAATTATGAAAAGAAATCAAAACTACAAAAAAAAAAAAAAATGTACACGTTCCAAAGAAGTCAAAACTAGTAACAACTGTTGTGAAATATCGTTTGTCTTAGATTTCTTAGTGTTACCAAAGCAACATAATAATTTTCAATAATGAATATTTTACCCTTAGCAAATATAATCCTGAATAAAAGTATACGTTTTAATGAAAAAGGACAATGCAGTCGCACCAACCAAAAAGAATATGGTCATGTACAATATTATAATATTTTGCTTTATTTGAAATAAGATAAGAATTTTTAGTAATGAATATTTACCTCCTGAATAAAATTATACGTTTTAATGAAAAAAGTACAATGCAGTCGCAACAATAAGAATATGTAAATGTACGACATTATAATCTTTTTCGCTATTTGATAATTCGGTAAGATAATTTGGTAAGGGTAAAACTGTAATTGACAAATTTAATGTATTGTTTAAAAATAACAAACGTACAAGATGTGTTGTGACACTAACCTGAATGTGTTCTAAGTCAGCCCTGTGTTTGAATTTTCTGACAATCTTTGTTACCATGGTTATGACTGGAGCTATTGCTCCCATCACACCAAGAACCGTCGCGATGGCCAGATAAGACTTTGCAGAAATGTCATCGGTTGGGGTTGCTTAAAATAGAATAAAAAGGCAAATATACATGCTGCATAAACTTAAAACTTATGGCCTCTTTCGTACTGAATTTAATTTAATCCATCACACCTGTCTGGAAAGTCAACTGTTAAGTACTCCTTTTTCTCAGAATCAGACAATTACTACTAATAATGTGGCACACCTTTAACAAATACACACAAAAAGATCAATAGAATTAGGTTAAGCAACCCGAATAAACTGTGTTTTAACCATTCATATTCTAAGTCAATCTTGATTTAAGCAGATTTTACCAGTCAAAATTCACTTACATTGTACAGGGAAAAGTATGGGAAAATTTCCATCCCTTATCTTCCCTATATAACCAGTCACACATATCTAAGCACCTACTATTTAAAAAATGCATTGGATGTATTTTTATGCTAAAATGAATGCATCTATACCCCTTAATAAAAAATGGGAATTATCAATGTGCCACCCGTGCCTGATCCTCATCTGGAATAGTAATTAAATCAGATATCTAAAACATTTCGTGTTATTCAGTTGTGTAAAATTTGCATTTTTTACTGTTTGCTTGCAAAATATTTTACTTACTCATGTTACCATGGTTACTGTTGAATGAATCACTAGTTATGATTTGTGGTCTAGTTGTAATTGATGAACCTTCATTTAAATTTTGTGGTATAGTTGTACTTTTTAGGACGCATACGTCGCATTCCATTACGTCATTGCCCAACATAATAAAATCTGTAAAATGTGTGAGGTAGAAATGATTGCAATAGCACACTAAAGGTCATGTCCTTAATTACATCGAAAGCTTATTTTGTTCATACGTGTAGTTCGCTTATCTAGGCAAACACATTATTACATGAAATCGAATTAATCTAATAACAATTGGTTTCCCTGGAACACTGATTAAATCTTTTAAAGGAGAAATGGCAAATTTTAACCATTTTTAAAAGGTAATGCTTTTTTGACAGATATTAAATATATTTTGTGTCTAGATATACATTTTTACATACGTTAGAAATTACAAAAAGGATTGTAGCTTTTATTAAACAACCTTTTTATAAAAAAAATCATACAAATATGGCCAAAGAGCTCATTTTGGAACTTTGTCAAAAGAAACAAAGAGGCACCAATGGGGCATTCGAGTGTCATAAGTTCGATTGGGCAACGACAAAACAGGTAAACACGAACAAGAACAGCACGAAGAAACACAAAACATGAAATCAACCGAACGGAAATCAACAACGCGAGCTCAAGTCGTAACAAGAGTGAACCCAGGTGCTACGGAAGAGTAAGAGGTTCCTGCTTGATCTAAAGATGAAGCAGACTTCCTAGAATACGTTGTGTCCTTTATTTCAAATCCATGAGGACTTAGTCTACGATCTCTTTTGTCTAGAAGAGATTGTAAGAAGTCTGCTTAATATGAAAGAGGAAACAAATCAGAAAGCAAAGGTATACGATTAGTGCCCTTTTGAATCCCTATTGTATATATCGAAAATGGCCAAAGGTCACTTCTTGAATGTCTGTACATGTAACCTAAGGAAAACAATCCTATGCTCTTTTGTATTGATAAATTCCAAAACACCAAAAAGGATTCATTAGTGTACATATTCAAACTTGTGGAAAGTGTTTTAAGCTGTCCATCCTTTTTGTAGATCTGAAACTCTTGCATCTGGACGAAACTGCATGGTTTTCTCATAGACACGCTTTTAAAAGTACAAATGTAATTATAAAGTCTATTTGAATATGTATTACAAGACAAATTCATTACTGATATTGCCCATCCTATATGGCACACCCTTTTCTCGTTTACCCTTTACCACATGACAATATCGCATACCCTATAGCAACCCCATCACTAAAAACTCACAAAAGTAAAAAAAAAAAGTTTGTATGTAAATTATGATATCATGAATCATGCATATAAATTTAAAATGGCCAAATATGTACTACATGTTATATCAATCCTCAACCTATATCAACCCTCCGGGAAATTGCCCTCAGAGTGATTGTTTAGATTTCTTAGGTTTTTACATCATGTGGTACAGCTTTAAAAAGTTCTTACGCAGTCTGGCAAAGATCCAAGTTCTTGTTATTGGTCCGCCTCCCACTTTACACATGCTTTATAATGTATGCTTTATAAAACGATATATACTGAATATTACATGTCCAAATCTATACCACATGCTGTAAAAAGCACGAAACATCTATATCATCCCGAGGCCGAGGGTTTATAAAGCATGTTGTACATATGTAGCCATTTTATATACATTGAAATCAAATATTTACACCGTAAGGATTTTTTATTACTTTTATGTTTTTTTTTTTGTGATAGGAGTGGGATATTGGCCATGCATTATAAGGTATGCGATAAAGGCATGTGATAAAGGGTTCGCGATATAGGTCATGCAATATAAGGCATGTGATATAGGTAATGTATATTTTCTTATAATACATATTCAAAAAGACTGTTTAATTACATAAAATACCTAGTATTTTATGTTTATTTATATACACGTATCCCCGTGGTTTTATACATGTAAGAATTGGCAAGACTGGTAATTCTTTAACAGGTCGAGGAATCTAACTTTTAAGGATAATGTTTACAACAAACTTTTGACCAATGGTTTGTGAGAGTATATAAATAACTACGACCACAAGCACGCGCTTTTAAAGAAATAATTAAACAAAATCTGACTTGCTGAACAGGGAACATTGTCTAGCAGGGAGATTTTAGTGTTAAGTTTATCTTTGTTTACATTATCCATTGACCAATGCACCGAATGAAATGAAAAAGAAATCAAAATGTGGAGCAAAACATTTCTTTATAGGGAGATTTTACCCATGCCAAATTAAACTACGTTTAAACCAAAAATATTTGGTATTGACGAAATATGAGTGAGAAAGTTAAAGAAAATATGTTTATGCTCAGCACTTTTCTATAAAAAACGTCGAAAAAGGTTTCCTATATTACTGGATTTGACACGCTGAATGGACTATTGGCAACGCGACGGGTGTGCTATAGCAAGCAGGAACTGCTTACTCTTCCGGAGCACCTGAGTTCACTCTTGTTTCGACTGGAGTTCGCGTTGTTGATTGATATTCAGTTGTTTTGTGTTTCCATGTTTTACGTGTTGTCTGTTTTTGTCCCGTTCTTGTTTGTGTTTACTGGTTTAGTCTCTGCCCTTTCGGACTTTTGACATTCGGATACCCCATTGGTACCTCTGCTTCTTTTCTGCCATTTGAAAGGTCACTTTTATAAAATTTTGATTGATTGATACATGTAGGTCAAATAAAATCTAGATAACTCGACCTATTTAACCGCTTGACACATGTATTTAAACACATATAACAAAAATAAATACCTTTCTATGACAGAAGTGTTCTGTTATTTTATTCCATATCAAATGCGCCAATGGCTTACCTAAACAATCAAATTGATCCTTTTCAAGTAGGTTTCCTGATGAACCATAACACGTAACGTTGTATTCCAAGTCTTGCATAAGGATTTCATATGCCTTAATGATATTATAGACACTTTTTTCGATACAGGTACAGTTAAATGTCATTTCACTTTAAAATAAAATAACAAAAAATGGTGCCACAATTTTAAACAAAAAATACACAGTTAATTTGCTCCATTATTCGGACTTTAAGAACGCATCAAAGCAATACACTATCCGTTTTAATTTGAAAATTGTCAAACCCCTAAGGTTCTTCCAATCCCAAACATAGGTTGGTTTAAGTCACAATTTCGTTTTATAGTTCGGCATATTTTGTTTTTTTGCTCTGTGCTCATCAAAATCATAAAAAGGTTTGGTATTTTCATCATTTGGTAGAGCGGCTCTGATACGTCTTGAGTAGACGGAACAAGCGTCATGTGTAGCACGATTTATCGCTGGAACTTTGTTTTAATCTTTATTTCAAACAAAAATACAAAAGCAAATATGTTTAAATATGTGTATGGCTAGTTACACCTTATATTGCATAATCAAAAGATGTTAATGCATTAAAATAACAAGAGGCTCCCAGGAGCCTGAATCGCTCATCTGGTCTTTATGTCAACCCTATGAAGAACTTTGTAAAACTAAATAAGCTGAACATTTAAGCAAGCAACAGCTTTTTCTCTTTCAGCAATATTTTTCATTCTGTAGGCCAAAATCTATAGAGACATTTGTTTAGAGCTTAATGAACTGAACACTAAAGCAAGCAACCAATTTTCTTTTTCTGCTATAGTTTTCATTATTTAAGCCAATGAATGCTTTTGTTGAGCTAAATGAGCTGAACATTTATGCAAGCAACAGCTTTTCTCTATCTGCAATAGTTTTCATTCTACGGGCCAAAAACACTATTTTTCGCCTTTAAGGGGCTGTAACGCCTATAAAAGGTCATCAGACAACTTCGACCCATTAGAGACTTTTGTAGAGCTAATTAAGCTGAACATTTAAGTAAGCAACAGCTTTTTTCTATCTGCAAAAGTTTTCATTCTACAGGCCAAAAACACTATTTTTCGCCTTTAAGGGGCTGTAACCCCTATAAGGGGTCATCTGACAACTTCGACCTTATGGAGACTTATGTAGAGCTAATTGAGCTGAACATTTAAGCAAGCAAAAGCTTTTCTCTATCTGCAATAGTTTTCATTCTACAGGTCAAAAACACTATTTTTCGCCTTTAAGGGGCTGTAACCCCTATAAGGGGTCATCTGACAACTTTGACCTTATGGAGACTTTTGTAGAGCTAATTGAGCTGAACATTTAAGCAAACAAAAGCTTTTCTCTATCTGCAATAGTTTTCATTCTATTGGCCTAAAACACTATTTTTCACCTTTAAGGGGCTGTAACCCCTGAAAGGGGTCATCTGACAACTTCGACCTTATAAAGACTTTTGTAGAGCTAATTGAGCTGAACATTTAAGCTAGCAACAGCTTTTCTCTATCTGCAATAGTTTTCATTCAACAGACCAAAAACACGAATTTTTGCCTTTAAGGGGCTGTAACCCCTATAAGGGGTCATCTAACAACTTCGACCCTATGGACACTTTTTTAGAGCTAATTGAGCTGAACATTTAAGCAAGCAACAGCTTTTTTTCTATCTGTATTAGTTTTTAGTTTAGAAACCAAAAACATGAAAAAATGCTATTTTTCACCTTTAAAGGGCCGTAACTCCTATAAGGGTCATCTGACAACTTCGACTCAATGGAGACTTTTGTAGAGCTTTTGATGCTGAAGCAGTAGTGTGGCATCGGATTTCATCTTTCTCTTATACTTTTTGATTTACAAGCCAAAAACAGTAGTCTGACCCCCCTGGTCTGTTTTTAGTAACGGTGGCCATGTTTTTGACCGATCAAAAATTGAAACACAAGTTTGGTGCAGGACACCCTAAGGATCAATCATACCAAGTTTCATTGAATTATGTTCAGTAGTTTCAGAGGAGAAGATTTTTTAAAAATTGTTAACGGACGACGACGACGACGACGGACGCCAAGTGATGGCTATAGCTCACATGGACCTTTGGTCCAGGTGAGCTAAAAATCACAACATGCACAGTTTTCAGCATACACATTTGTCAAAACAAAGATAGTTAACTCGCATTTTGTACGTTTCGTCTATTCAAGACTCATCCAAACGAATGAAAATACAAACCACTGTTATACACATATGAAGCACAAAGAACAATATTGGCTACACCTGAATCACTTTTTTTTCCATTCAAGATGCATCAGAGGCGCTTTACCAAAGCGGTTGAGAATGCCAAACACTACATGAAATGGAGAGCCAAAAACAATAAAACATTAAAACCAAAATATGCCGAACTGGAACAAAAATTAAGACTTATGTAAACCATGCCCGGGGAAAAAAGAACCTAAGATATTCAACAGTTTAAGATTAACCTAGAAACTCTCATAGTTTATAGCATTAATGTGTTCTTCAGCGCAAAAGTGTTGAAGCTAGAGTACATCATGTTTATAAAAGCCTAGGTGGACAAACCAACATTAAAGATCTGCGATTAATTGACATTGTACTTCATACTTAACGTTAAAGAGAATTTATTGGTGCTGATCTTTCAAAATGTCACAAAATGAAATCAACTTTTGTAGCGATTCTGTTTAACGCATGCAGAAAAAAATTACATAGAATTCTTAAAATATTTTTACAGTAAGATACCACTCATGGTTGAGTTTTAGGTTGTATATTTAATTTGAAGGTATTTAAGATGTGTATCATACTTACACAAGTTCTAGTTGAACGTTTATGGCAAAAAGTTCAACATAAATTGTCTTTATTTTGTTATTGTGTAAACGGCTTAAATAGAAAGGAGATTGTAATATTAGTTTTGATATTTGTATGTCAATGTATGTGCTTATAATTTTATTTATAATGATAAATATACATGTGAATTACTCTTTTTGGTCATGGGTCAATTATGTCGGATTTCTCTATACAGAAGATCAAATGGTCGACATGCTCAATTTTCTTATCGACATCATATTTGTTCAGTTTGATGGATATGTTTTTCAGCAAACCATAGGGATTCCAATGGGCACTAATTGTGCAACTGTGCTTGCTGATTTGTTTCTTCATTAATATGAAACATCCTTTTTGATAGACGATAAAGAGATGTGGAATAAGTGTACGCGACACAACCAATATTAAAGAAACGGCAATTTAAAAATCACATTGGAAAACAGCCATGGGTCTTTAATATGACCAGAGGTCACTGCTCGCTTTCTTGCAACGGCCCAGGACTAAAAGTACAATACATAAGATTCAAACAGATATTAAAATTATCAACGCAAGACCCATTTCTGTACATCGAACTAATAACAGAAAGTTGACAGGGACAAACAAAAGCTTTGACAAGGATTCCTGGCTTAGGACAGGTACATATGAAATGTGGCGGGGTTGAACTAGTTTTTTGTGTTCCAACTTTCCCCCTATTGTTTATCTTGTACAAAGCACAAAAATAACACACCTTTAGAATCAAATCGATAAAAGTTCAATTTACCAAGAGAGAACCTGAGACAATAGTACTATACGAGAACAACGTTACATAAAGAAACTCTCTTGAGAAATGCAATACCAAAACGGGATATAAAACGATTAATGTGGTTATGCTGTATATCGAAATTTCAAGGAGTAACCTCTCATCAGCAACATTTGAATCAGAACATTGGAAAATCACAAACCAAAAACATTGAATAAAAAGTTCCCAGGATATCGACCATGTGCATTACAGGGAAAGCTTGTATTGAATTTAACAAGCGGAAATTTCAATAACAAAAAATATTTGAAATTTATTGGTAGATTCGCAGTTACTGAGAGCTAGCTTAGAAGCATCTATCGACTGATATAAAAAAAATCAAACATATTGATTCTAAATTCTACATAATACTTCAAACAACTAATGATTTAGTATTATACCATCACACAAAACCAACATATTTGATCGCTGTAATGCTTAAACAATACAATAGTAATTATAAAAAGGTAAAAGGTTTAATTACACGTTTGCTTTCTTTTGGCTCTTATAACACGCTTGCTTCCCATGTTTGCTTAGGTGGAAGGCAAAATTTCAGCATTTTTTTGTAAATGCATGTATACTATTTGCCTATATATTCTTAATTAAATTACTTTTCTAAGATTTATCTTTTATTTTGTCTACTTATTTGACTCAATCATTTAAACTAGATGTAATTTTGGATGTGGTTACTTACATTTCTTGGAGCAAACCATTATTGGTGAAAATATCAGAAGGTATAACCTCTATTAGATTATCAGAAAAATCTCTAAAACAAAAAGATAAGTTTAGCAAGAATTACAATGATTAAATACAACAACGACAATCGGAACATGGCATTTTAGCAGAATTATTTGCAATGTATTGACATTAACTAAGCAGACTTACGAGGAATACACTTTTTATGAACATTGTTAGGTATCAAAATAGCCAAGAAGCACAAATGGGGGCATAAGACAGTCTGATTAAAATACAGCCCCCTGACTTATTTCATCGTCGACGATGAAATAAGTCAGGGGGCTGTATTTTAATAAGACTGGGGCATAAGACTGTCCAAAAACGACCAAAACAAAATCAGTTGACACCAAAGTCATACAAAAAACAAAGCTAACAGCATATTAAATCAAATACAAAAATAATTGCATACAGAAACAACAAAAACAAGGAAGTTATGCTATTCAAGACTCATCATAGTCGGTATACCAATAAAATGTGTCCATTTTTTTTACCAAAATAAAGATCATAGAATAATATTACAAATGTCATTGTATATAGTTGACACCAACCATTTTGACTTTGATGTCTGAATACTTAACCTGAATCTGATCTTGGAAAAAGGTCACAAACGGTATTATATATAGCTATGTCTACCCGCTGTCTACTGTATGCATTAATAAACTGACGGAAATTGTTAAAGCATTTATTAAACGCATGCAAGATACAGCTGTACATGAAATTGTTCTATATTTTGATTAAAAGGAGTAGGAGTGATGATGCCCTTTTGAGCCTGGAAATATCAAGGTTGTGAAAAATGTTCATTTCTGGCTACAATATAGTGTAAACCTCTGCCTAAAAGAAAAAAAAAACTATACAAAAATTGAAACTTTAATATTGAAGCGTCATAATGATGTCGTAATTCGAGTGATTAATAATAAAATAATAAAGTATGAGACATTTTTGTGGTTTAAAAGGTATATTTTGGACCAACAAAACATCGTCCGCACAAATGAAGCAAGTTGATATTGTTAGATAAGGTTTATATAAGCCACATATTAACAATTTGTACAAAAACAGTTGTTTGTTAAATGTATCTTAGAAATGCTGAAAAATGATGTAAATTATCGATTTTTTAAATGATGGTTTCATTTTATATTTTGTTACCAAAAACAAACATTTAGAAATTAAAAAAAAATATTTCGTTTTTCATTTTTGGTTATTTCACAAATATTTTATGAGCATCTGACAACATTATTTAAAGATTGAGACGTGGGTAAAAGTTAAAGAAAAAAATAGGCCTTATCCCCCCTACTCCTTTCTTTATTGTTTTTTTTGTTCTTTTTTTACAGCGTTTATCACCTAATCTTTAAAACTAGATGTGATTATATGATATGACAGCTTACATTTTTTGGAGTTTGATATTTGTGGTGAACATTTCAGCATGTAAAATCTCTACTTGGTTATCTGAAAAATCTCTAATACACAAAATATTAATAAGGCTGGAATATTAAGGTACATTGTGATAAAACACAGCAAAGCGTTTAAGTAGAGGTTTAAGTAGAGTAGAAGACATCTACATCTTAAAATTGAATCTCAAGGAAAACTTTCAACAAAGCTCTTTGACAAACGTGATGACTTCAACTTTCGAATCGTCAAATTTCCCTTTTTGTGTAGCAACATTCCGTCTGCTCCAGCTTAAAGAGATTACGTATCTCAATTGATTACGATCGTTACTCCAGAGCGTGCAGTTACATCGATTTTCTTAGCAGAACGTCAGGTCTGACGCAAAAATTGCTCACAAGGGTTATGGTGCTCCTCAGTTGCTGTCTTCACTCAAGAAATTTTATGGAAGACATCATGCACTTGATGACAAATATTGGATTTCGATCACTCAGATGAGTGCAGATGTTAATTTGTCATAGGGTTTTGTTTTGTCTTCTGTTATCGAGTTTGACACACTGAATTGACTGTTGGCAACGCGTTGGGTGTGCTATATCAAGCAGGAACTGCTTACTCTTCCGGAGCACCTGAGATCACTCCAGTTGCGACTGGAGGTCGCGTTTTTGATTGATATTCAGTTATTTCTGTGTTTCCATGTTTTACATGATGTCTGTTTTTGTCCCGTTGACGTTTACTGGTTTCGTTTCTGCCCTTTGGGACTTTTGACAGTAGTATACTACATTGGTACCTCTATAAAATAAATACGATAATTCAAAGACTTTCAAGAGGTTTTAACACAATTAGTTCAGAAATACAAATGACAACAAAGTTCCAGACAATAAATTTTACTACACCTGACGCGCGTTTCGTCTATTCAAGACTCATCAGAGGCGCTCTACCAAAAATAATGACATTTTAAAATTTAATTTATTTGAGTTACCGATGTATGTAACAAATGAATACCATAACTTTACAGGTTTTTAGAGAAAGTATACATGCATCTTAAATATTTTTATATTGCATAGGACACATAATTTCATAGCCTTGCTAAGCACTTTTCGGTTCTTATTAAGCTACTTGCATATCTAATAATTCTTTGTTGTTTGTAAAAATGTTGCTGGGAAGACTGCCAATCAGGTTGTTGTCAAAATGTCTGAAATAAAACAGGCATAATAAAAACGTATCTAAAAGAAAAAGAGGTACATATGCAGTATTCAAAGTCCGAACGGGAAAAGTCAAACCAGTCAACACGAAAGAGAATAACAGGAGGAAACAGACAACATAAAAAGAAATTTTCATCTGAGTAGCTATGGACACATATAAATCATGTCGTAATGAAAGTGAATCAATGTGATCTTGAAGAGTACGCAGTTCCTGCTTTCGTTAGCACATTCATCTGGTTGCTTATAGTCATTTCAACGTGTCATATTCGGAAAATGGAGAAACCAACACTCTTTAACAAAGCAATGAACTCACCCGAAAGATACAAATCCATATTTTCAATGATCGCATGATATCTTAATCGAATGTCTCACGTGAACACCATGATTGAGGAGCAACATAATTTTGTGTTAGCAATTTTCATGTCGGACGAGACTTCCTACCAAGGAAATCTATGACAGCACCATAACATAAAAAGATATCGAATCAATTGTGATGCATAGACTCCAAAGCTGGAGCCGAAGGAATATACACGATTGAAAAAAGTGAAGTCATCAAGTTTGTCATATAGCTTGGTTTGTTGAAAGTCCTCCTTGCAATTGCAATGGGATGTCTATTTCCAGGTGAAGATCCTATTATGAAACAAACTTCCTAGAACCCCTTTGTGGCCATTATCTCAAATTCTTTGGGGATATATATGAGATGTTAAAATTCGGTAAATCGAGAATTATTCAGTCAAAGGACATACATGTATCATCAATATAGCAGAAAATGGGGTTAAAAAAGAACTACTATACAATTCGTATGTCTGTAAGTAATTGTAAGTTCGTTTCAAATGAATTAAAACATGATGATAAATCTGTAGACAAAGCTCAAAGAATACAATTATTGTTTGTTGAAAAAAACGTCCTCCGAAATGAATAAATATAATTAAGTTTTCTATAAGAGAGTTTAGCATGTCGATCGTTTAGTCTTTTCGAAATTTGCTTTTTTTCTTAAACTCATTAATGACGAAGAAAGATTTTGTATAATCGATATTTGAAAATCAGATATGGTACCTGCGTTTCCATTCTTTTTTAAAGATACTGCGTTTACTTAATAATGAAGTCAACAGGACAAAAATAGGTTTAGTGGTTCCTAGGGATGTTTTGTCCACATTTTCTCCGGCACCCCTTAATGGATATTGATGCAAAACTAAAAAAATCTTTGTGACATTATGTATATGTGCACCTAAGATATATCAAATTTGGGGAGGGGCCGCCAGGGTAGTAATAACAATGTCTATTTGAACGTCTGGCAGTCTTTTTGTTCCACTTTTGTGTACTTATCTTTTGTCAACTTCTGTTTCTTAACCTCTGAATGAAGTTTCATTACAATTGTTGGACATCTACGGACATATATCGCGTTATACCAACAATAGTTATGATATTTGTTAGTGCCACAGACATATAGATATATCATAACAATACAAAATCACCATTTTTGATTTGTCAATTTATGCAATCACAACACTCAATCCCTGATATGAGTACATATATGTTCATCATTTTTTTGTACCTTAAATTATGATCTACATATATATCAAAATGTATTTTTTGTAGTTTTTAACTAGAAAAAAAAGTAATCTTAACATGATGTTTTAAATGTGAATGATTAAATAACGGGTCCCCTACCTCTCCCTCTTGGGCCCCTAGACCGGGATTTCCTCCTATGGACAATAGGCATTTCTTAGACTTCATGCATGGCTTTGTTTCAGATTATATGCCAAAAGGATACCCCTTGTGTGTTCAGATGATATTTATCATCTTCTAGAATATTATCTGATATTATCTGGAATATCATACTGGAATGGTCACAGTAGAATATTTTTTTTTATATCTGTTACAATATTTTGTTTAATAAGTGCATTAATGATCTGCCCGTTTGTTAGAAATTGTATGTTGTCTTTGCGAGGAGTGGCTATGGATATTATAATTCTGGTTTTGGGCCATTTGGTCATATTATTTTCATTTTTTTTTCTAGTTTTTTTCTAAACACTGTTCTGGTTTATACTCTTTTATATCACCTGTAAGGGAGTGGAGTACAAGATCAGGATTTTTTTTGTTTATGTGTTGTGTAGACCACGGGGCTGTCATTAAATGGTATGTTCAAGAAAGTCTAAAATCGGTTCCATATTTGCACAAAATTTTCATTTATGAACCATCTCAATAAATTTGAAGTAATTCGATCTTTATAAAACCCAACTTTTCTTGTAAATTAAATCGATTTCATATGCCGACATCATTATGCATGATTTTATGACGTCATAAACGTAATGAATATTGGGAAAATAATATGAGGCACATCTGTTGGAGGGACGTAGGTACTGGCTTGATAAAGAATGGCAATAAGGAATTATACCCTATCATTGTATTTTATGTATATTCTGAAGTGATTTCAGCGTCTGGGGATCTTCCCTTTCTGCTTATCATTCACAGTGGAAGAATTTATTTTTGTAATATGATAATAGGTGCAACCTAAGATGGGACGCAATTGAATAGAATATTGATTAAACCGATTTGTTTCAAAAAATAGTTGTAACATTCTGAAAATGGTCGATGAATTATGGGCTCAATGTTGCCTCTTTATCCTTATCATAATCCGTGACCTCATTTTTCTGTCAGAACATTCGCGCGGCAGCATACAGCAAACATAATTTCAAATCTACTCTGCAAGGTTTAGGGTGATTTTCTGTATACATGTACTAATAATTAGATTTAGGAACTTGGCGGAAAATGACGACTGATGGAGGATTGACAATCATAGGATTTAAAACTTTTCAAGGATTAATCTTTAGCTCAGACATTTGTTTGTATTACTATCATAAATGTTAACCATAGTGCTTGATTGCTTATGTTTTTATACATCGAAATAAATTGTTTGTAATTACTTGAAAAAAAAAAACAATCACTGATCTCATGAAGTTCTGATAATGGTTTGTTGATTGCTTAAAATGATCGACACCCTAGCGAGCCAGTTAAGGTAACCTATTCTCGCGAGTACAAAGCGAACTTCAAGGCATTTTATCTCGTGTGAACTGTTAGCAAGAGTTTCATAAGAATATACTTAGACATATAGCTTTGATCTAGCGTCCGTATTTTAAAAGAAATTTAACTTTGGATCTTTTAACTTTTGTAATATAAAAGATGCAAAAATAATAGATTTTCAAGCCCCATCGCAATGCTTACATAGTGCGCATCAAGACATCTGGTTAGAAGGAAAAAATAATCAATTAACATTGAAAAAAAAATGGAAAGGAGTAGGGGCGATAAGGCCCTAATTGAGCCTAAAAATATGAAGGTTATGCAAACGTGTCCATTCCTGGCCAGGATATAGTGTTACATGTACAGTAACTATGCTTAAAAGGTAAATATGTCCAAATATGTGAAATTTTGATATTGAAGTGTAATAATGACATCATAATTCTATTGATTTTTAGCAAAAATACTTAAAATCGATGTAAGTTGCCGATTTTCTGAATAAGGTCATTTTCTTGTTATATTTTCCGCGAAAACAGTCATTTATAACTTCAAGAATATATTTAGTTTCTCATTTTTTTGGACATCTTATAAATGTTTTATCAGCATCTGACAACAGTATTCAAAGTTTGAGATTTCGGTAAAATTTTAGGCAAAAAACAGGCCTTATCGCCCCTACATCTTTCTTCAAATGTAGGACTGCGTCCCATATCCATTAGAGGGTACTTACAGGAACATGAGGTTAACGTTATTGACAAATAAGTTGTCAGGCAGATTAACGATGCTGCTACGTCTCAATGTACTAAAAAAGGAAAGAACATATTGATTATGCGAAACTAATCCTATACAGCTTTTTTTCAATGGAATTCACATAACGATCAAATTAAGAATAAAATGCATTATTTTTTCACCAGTATGTTACTTGAGGTCCTTTAATGTGAAGTAAACATAGTTTTGAAAGCAAAACAGGCGCGTCGTTGTGTGTAAGACGTAATCAAGTCCACTCTATATATGAGGCGATCTTCAATTACGTGTGCGTTATCTAATGAAATATAAATAAAATAACTTTAAATTTAAACGTAAAATTGACAATTGTTTAATGACACGGGGCTTTGGGGCGACTTTTCTAAACACACACACACATACACACACACAAACACACACACACACATCTACACACGCACACGGTTCTCCTAAAGAAGAACAATTTAGTTTACTATATGACCCATGTCAATCGTGAAGGTAACCGTCCGCTAAATGTTACACAAGGTTATGTTACTCCTCGATTGTTTGTCGTAACTCACCAAATTCTACGGGAAATATTCAGGGTCTTGGACAAATGTTCGATTTCCTTCTCTCACAGAATTGCAAAGGTTTGTATGTCAAATGGTGTTGTTTTGATTTTTTTAAAGAATTTGACACGCTTTATAACCTGTTAGCAACGAGACGTAAATGTTGCAAGTAAAGGTAAGTGCTTACGACTGATTATCTTTCACGTGATTCTGTTTGTTTTGAATTGTCTGTTTTTTTTCCTTTCGGACTTCTATACCAATCTGTTTCTTTCTATCTTATTAGATGCGCTAACATAACTCACAATCCAAGAAGTTCCACATTGTTTTCAAAAGCCTCTGCATGGACCGTTTCGATCGTGTTGTTGTCAAAAGATCTGTCATTTGAAAGTTGAAATAATATGAAACCTGTATGCGTCATGCAATTCATATTTCGTTGAAAATTGAGAGAAATCTAGCTTTATTACTTAGTATGATGGGGTCTCCTTCAATTAAATTGACATTGTTTTACAGAAAACGATGTATTGTTGCCTGGAACATTAATAAGAAAAATATTTCAAAGTTGAATTGACATTCGAATGCACAATTTGTACATATATCTGCTTCTTTCTATCGTATAAGATGCTTTAATATAACTCACAATTGAAAAAGTAGCGCAGTGTTTTCAAAAGCCTCCGCTTGGACCGTTTTGATCATGCTGTTGCTAAAAGATCTGTAAATTGAAAAATAAAACAACATGAAACATGCAGCTGTATGTATCATTCAATTTAATGAAAATATGCACATACAGTCTAATATCAAGTGGTATTCAATTATCTCCCCTGCAGAAAAGTACTTTGTGCTTTTAATTTGTTTACGATGAAAATATTAATGGCGTCCAAATGTAAACAATCAACTATTTGCATTTATTGCACAAGGGTCTGACTGTTATCATGTTATGTTATTAAGATTTTTTTTTCTGCTATGTAAACTATTGCTGTTAAGATCTGCAAAGACGCGTATTTCATTATTTCGAATAAAACTAAGCGGACGGTGGAATGGAAAAGAATGTCAACTCAACCTTTAAAAAATTACACAGGGCGTAATACCTGCAGTACATTTTCGAAACTATTTGAAATGTTAGGTAATTACCTTTACAAAAGATAGATATTGGTTTGAAAATATTATTTTATTGCCAAGGTATAACGATCCACAATGTTTTAATCTGCACTATTGAAATTTGTTAAAGTTTTATTTTTCACTGGTAAACAACATGTTATGGAACAGGTACCAGTTTTGGAAGCGGATGACTGAATTTAATCCAACACAATGCAAATTTACAGGAACTGCTTACTCTTCCGGAGCACCTGCGTTCACTCTTGTTTCGACTGGAGTTCGCGTTGTTGATTGATATTCAGTTGTTTTGTGTTTCCATGTTTTACATGTTGTCTGTTTATGTCCTGTTCTTGTTGGTGTTTACTGGTTTTGTCTCTGCCCTTTCGGACTTTTGACATTCGGATACCCCATTGGTACCTCTGCTTCTTACACAATGTTAATCCTAATTTATGGAGACCGATCAAAAAGGTAAACATGTTATAGGACGTAATCAAATTCAACAGGTAAATCGTGTACTTTTAGAAAGAAGGTTGTCAAGACGAACTAGAAAAGGGGCATTTTTTCTGAAATTTTGAAATATAATGGTATCAACTCGCCTTCGATATCATAAAAGCAATGCCTTATTGAAAACGTTTTGCTTTACACCAGTAGCTTCATAAAAAGCTATGATTTTAATAGATGCATTTAAAAATTTCCAAAGACTCAAGTATTATAACAATTTTTTCTCTTTACACTCTGGCTCACTGAAAGGAGGAATGTTTAAATATCTTGCAAACAATGAATACAAGGTGTACAATGTATTTCAGATTTTGAAAGTAAATTAATGCTGTTTCATGGTTTCATTGAATGCAAAATTTACTGATTCATGATCCTCGTGATTCATACATATAGCTTAACCAGGATTATCTGTGGAGCGCTTTGCTTAAAAAACATGATATTCTTCTCAACCACAGTAATGAAACATTTATCATTCTTTAGTCTCAGAATAAGAAGTTAATGTAGGCCAATCATAAATGTAGATAATGCTAGTATGAAAAGTAGAAATAATATTAAGAAAAAAATAAGGCTTAATATTTTTCAAAACGGGTATCGACAGGCATAATATGACATTGAAGAATTATCATAGCAGATCTGTTCTTCAGTAATAAAAACAGAAAAATCCCCCATCACAACAAAATAGAAAAACAAAATAACTAGTTTGTATGAAATGTATCTTCAATAAGTTATATCTGAATAATGACTTACATATGACCAGTGTTATTTGGGAAGTTTGGTATTGTGGAAAGTCCACCTTCACAATCATATCGCAATCCACCAGTGATAAATATAGAACAATTACAACCAGCAATGCTTGGGCAACTTGATCCCTGCACCAGGATGACTTTTGTTGAAAATATGAAAGCTAAGTATTTCATGTATGTTTCCATATTTAATCTACGGAAAAAAATAATTGTATAAGTTCATAATAGCTTAACTGTCAGGCAGCACGAATTCAGACAAATCAGAGTGATGAATATGCTATGAACAGAAAGGTTCTTTATTGTCCAAGGAACGTGGCTAGCAATTACGTTTTATGAAATATAGCCTGAGACCCCGTCATTTATTGGGGGGATAGGAGGGGGTATGATCCCGAAGTTTCGGCAAATAAAGCAAGAAATCCCGGATTCCCGCGAAAATAAATGTGTGATTCCCGCATCCCGAAAAATGAAAATAACTAAATCCCGTTCCCGTTAAGGGTTTTCCCGAATTCCTGTTGCAATAAATGGGCTTTTCCGCTGTCCCGCAAAAGGTCCTACCGACCCTCTTTATTACTACATGGCTTTCCAAATTAACCACATCCCAAGCACTCAGTGGATATACATGTAGCGGCCTCAACCGACTACGGGTTTTTATAATGAGTGTTCTTTGATGGATTTTTACTGACAAGCTCAGCGGTTTTGTGGATCTATACCACAACCGAAATCCCTAAAGCTTGTAAAAACATTACATTGAAGTACGATTTTGACTTGACTAAACATGATATATCAAAGAAAGATCGAGTTATAAACAAAAGAACATTTCTTTAACTGAGGAAATATAATGTTATTTTAAACCTAAAGTGCTTCTACATTAATCTGCTTTTTTCATATTATTAAACTGTAAGCAAGCAACATTGCAAATTTACCTTTATTGATTTTATAAGCGGTTGCTAGATATGCCACCAACAGAACTCGGGATAATGTCCAATCCCTTTGCTTTGTTTTTTGAGCAAATAACTATTTTTAAGTAAAAGGTAAATTTCGACTAATGGTTTTGTGAATCGGACGGCTGGTCAATGTTAAGCCTAGAACGATTTAGATGAATATTCAAGTTGGCTGACTAGGGTAGCATTCTGCACGGGATTTGTCATTTTAAAGTAAGCTTACCATAGTTTGCAGAGTGCGTAGAGAGTGATACCATTCATGGGCATAGAAAACCCCTTTGTGGACCATCATTAGAACACTATAAAGTTTAAATTTTGACCCCTACCCATCCGACCTCATTTAAAGGTCTTTGAAATGCATTACTTTATTCATCACGTTTTTAACATGATGACATGCTACGTTAATCTTCCTTTCATGTTCACCACCCTGATACATGTTTTATACCCATTGATGGTTCGTAAAAATGCATCTGACAAACACTCACTCATTCATAAGATAAGTATTTTAGTTAGGTTAAGGATGGTCGCTACTATTAATGAAAATAAATAGGTTTCAAATTTGATGCATTCAATAAAAAGATAATAGTTCAATGTATAAAATAAGCAAAAAATTTTGATAGGTTCGTGACCTTGTTTTTAAGATAATTGACTTTAAAGTTTCGGTGGGAAAAGGTTTTCTCTGACTTTTTCATAGGTTTAGCATTATCATATATTTAGCTGTTTAAACCCATGACAGAATAAATAAGAATTGATAAAACTTTGTAAACCTCCTCACTGTGACATAAAAAAGGATCTATAAAAAGAAATTAAGATATTCGTGGACAAAAACATAACCTTAATTTGATGGTCAAAAGCCAGAGGATTCCGAACAAAATTACAGAAATCCTGAACCATGACAAGCGAGCATGCTTAAAGTTAAAAAAACAATAGATATATGTTACCTGTTTCCATGCATTGTCAATGAAAGAGTGATAAACATTGCTAATTTCTATACTTGTTGAATAAAAATAAAAGTCCGCATGTATGAAATGTTATATTCATGAAATATAATAACATAAAGATAACAAAATATTTAGTTTCCAACAAAGGAACAAATGGAAACAATATTTTCATAGCGTTGATAATGCAATATATAATTCATAATCTGCATTATTCTAAATGAAAATAAAAATCGTGAAATTTATAAACGTAATATGCTACACATATAATGACTTTAAGATAACAAGGCATTTATTTTCCAAAAATGGAACAAATAAAACAAAAACAAATCATATATTAGTAACAATATTGTTGATAATTTTTATATTATTCATCATATGCAAAATATTGCACGGCCTTAATCGATTTAAATATTGCTAGGTCTAAAAGGTAGTAAAATGCCCTTGAAAAGTACAAATAGTTTAAAGATTTAAAAAAAAATTAAACTGGTATGAAAATAGTAACATTTAAAGTACAAATGTAACACATAATGTCTGGTCATTACAATTCCAAACGTTGGTGGTTTTAATTGTTATATAGGTTCCTGAATTCAGGGTGATTATTTGTTGGAAACCCTGTTAAGGTAAACTTTTTTCTACCTGTTACCAAATGGAAAGGCTGTACATGTATTTCTTGAACACGAACTTAATCAATTGAAAATTCAAAGTTTCAGATTCTTGAAAAATATGGTTTCTCTTTCTGTCATGCCTCTGATTAATATGTCCATTTAATGTATTCTTATTTGCCTTTCGAACATTTATATCTTTTCTTTCTTAACACTTTTACTTTAATTTTCAATGTACTACCCATCTGTTAGTTAAGGGAAAAAAGGACATTTGCAAACTTCCAGAACGTAGAAACTACTCTAGAACTGTCAACAGAACAACATGACAGAGTTTTGGCAAGTTCGATATTGGAGTTGGTCGCTAGTTTTGTATTTAAACAGACACGTGGAAAAATAATAGAGTGTGATGGCAAATATTTATAACGACATTTTTCATAGAAAATCTAATTTATTCGGAAAATTATCAACTCTAATATATGTTTGCCAATTCAATTATTAGACAATGAATCATTCATCAGCATGTCTGCCTTGTTTCACCTGTCTTTTCTTTTCTTTTCTGGACATTTTAGATTGATCTTCCAAAATCCTTCGGTAGTTTTGTCATTACCTTTATAATTCATTCATTACTAAATCTGATCTTTCACGAGATAGTTAAATTATTACAAAAACGACAATATAATTTAAAATAAAGATGCTTGTATACCTGTAGGTAGCAATGATATGATTAAAGTATTACAGTACAGTTAAGATTATGCAAAACAGTAACAAGCTAGTACACTAATATTGCGAGAAACTCCTAAACGCATGGTTAAATAAGTTGAGGAGGCAGTAGTCGATTATACCTAATTATATTCAGCCAATGATTAAGGTGCGTGTAATTTATGACAGACAGGTAGAAATAAAATAACTGAGCATCAGCTATAAGCCTAGAATGTATTTCATTTAAATGTTGATTATTGTACTTATAATCATGGACAAATTGAAATATAGGAAGTCAGCTTCCTATATAAATCTAAAGTTCAAATGGAAACTTTCAACAAAGCTTTATGATAAACGTGATGACATCAACTTTCTAATCGTTAATCTTCACATTCCCTCTGTTCCAGCCTATGAAGTTTACGTTAACACCATTACCTCATAGATGTGTTTTTTTTTGTTTTGTGTTGTTTGTTTCTTCGTACTGATGTCATTCTTGTTTTCTGCTCTTGTCTTCGACATATCGGACTTTGGGGTATTTGGATGCTCTATTTATGCCTCCCTGATTCTTATAAATATTAGTAATCAAAGGTTTATCTCAAATTTTAAGGACAATAGTCTATATTTTTGAAACTTACATAATTACATTTATTGTTACTTTAAAGCATATCAACTGAATAAAACCAAATTTGATAGCTAATGATTTAATAGTGTTTTATTCATTAAATGACAATTTTGATGCAACAGTGGCTTAATGACATTTTCAAGTTGTGTGTTCTAGCACTTTTTGAAAATTCAACTCTAATCCTAGCGATTACCGTCCCTGTGTTTTAAGTAAGCTTTGAAGATATATTCTTTAATTCTATTTCTTTAACCGTTTTTGAGTTTCCTTTTTAGCAAAATACTACAATTTATCCATCAGTTTTAATTTTGACCACATCAACTATGTGTCGTGACCAAAGAAAAATCCGGAACAACCACACCAAATTATGTTGCAATTGAACAAATGGTGTAAGAAAGTAAACTTTTAAGTTTTAAGGTTTATCTCAAATTTTAAGGACAATAGTCTATATTTTTGAAACTTACATAATTACATTTATTGTTACTTTAAAGCATATCAACTGAATAAAACCAAATTTGATAGCTAATGATTTAATAGTGTTTTATTCATTAAATGACAAATTTTGATGCAACAGTGGCTTAATGACATTTTCAAGTTGTGTGTTCTAGCACTTTTTGAAAATTCAACTCTAATCCTAGCGATTACCGTCCCTGTGTTTTAAGTAAGCTTTGAAGATATATTCTTTAATTCTATTTCTTTAACCGTTTTTGAGTTTCCTTTTTAGCAAAATACTACAATTTATCCATCAGTTTTAATTTTGACCACATCAACTATGTGTCGTGACCAAAGAAAAATCCGGAACAACCACACCAAATTATGTTGCAATTGAACAAATGGTGTAAGAAAGTAAACTTTTAACAAGTTACGATCGATGAACAGACGACTAACGCCATTTGATGGCAAGAGCCCAAGAGGTCTTTTAGAATAAATGAGATTCAAAGGTTATAGATGCCTCAAATAAGTAAGACATTTAACCGAATTCGTCCTTGTATCTCGATATATATTTGGGAAAAGTAAAATAACTGTACAGTTGTTTTTCCTTTCATCCTTTAATATTTCACAGGTTCAGCATGATTTATAATCAAATACATGTAATTTATGATTAAAAATGCTCTTTAAAAAAATGGGTCAAAGACAGAAATGGCTGGATTTCGTTTAACAGGAAGTATGATGAGCAACAGACCTGAAATCGAATCTCACGTTATGGGAGCCAATGCTGATGCTGCATACCAGATATTAAGAGGCTGTAATTAGTGGTTGCTGAGAAAACGGTTACGAAAACTTTCTATTATTGAACATAAGTCTAAAAAATTAACTAAGTCGGTAAACAGGAAGTAGGTAAGTGATAGATCTGAAATCAAATCCCACGTTATGGGAGCTCATGCAGATGCTGCATACCAAATATCAAGAGGCTGTGATTAGTAGTTGCTGAGAAAACGGTTACGAAAATGTTCTATTATTGAACATAAGTCCTAAAAATTAACTAAGTCGGTAAACAAGAAGTAGGTGAGCGATAGACCAGAAATCTTATCCCACGTTATGGGAGCCTATGCTGATGCAGTATACCAAATATCAAGAGGCTGTGATTAGTAGTTGCTGAGAAAACTGTTAACAAAATTATTCTCCGCCCGCCCGCCGCCCGCCCGACATTCACCATTTTATAACCCGGATTTTCACTAGTGAAATCCGGCCAAAAACAACTAGTTTGGTATATACCTTATGTCATGTATTGTTTTCATGTGTTTTTTTGTCAATTTCGTCAATTAATATATTGATTTTGACATTGCCCATTCAGACATTTGACATTCGAATGCCAAACGAGTAGATAATTACCCTTGCAGACTGCAAGTAGTACCGGATAATCCCCACTGTTTGATACTTTCCTTGCCGAAAATTTTAATTTAAATGAATTGTTGATTTTTTCATCATTGTTTATTAAATTACCAACTTTATGGTCCATAATTTTTTCCTAAGCAAAATTAATTAAATTTGTTGTCAAACCAGTTTCAGCAAATACGCACTGTTTCAAGTGAATGACGCTTAGTATATTTAGGCTATACAATAATCAACGTGATTGTGTACTCGTGAGTACTTGTCATGGTTTGTAATTAAAACAAAAAATGGGGTCACAATTGGTCACCGTGATGTTATAAAAAAGAAGTCCGGAAAGCCTGGTGCAGTGATAAGTGTTCGGATCGTGGGTATGGAACTGTAACTGTGATGAGATTGCATGTTTATACCTTGCCATAAATCAATCTAGTATCTTCTTATTTTAACGAAAATTAAGAACACATTATATAAAAATGAAAGAGTTTTGGCAGGAAAATTGCCGCTTCTAAAAAGTATTTTTGGCACGAACAAGTCTAAAGCTTCTTTTTATGTATAACAGTGCTGTTTCGAATATATGTTATTCTACATCTGTTGTTTTCGGGTTCAAACATGACGAATTCATTAGGTTTGGGAATACTTATGTATTTAATGTTTGTTTCATCTCTTTGAAAGTCAATTAAAGACAATTCAATCTTGCATAAGATATCAATGCAACTTCTTTCGCATGCCAATCACTAAAAATCATATGAACGTTTCACATTTAGTCAAATTAATGAAGATCAAAAAGAATATTGACTCTAACATTAATACTGCGTTTACAACGAAAGAAGCAAAGGCGTACCAAAGGGGTAATCAGTATCATAAAAGAAAGCAGTTAAAAAGAAGCAATTAAAATTGAAAACTACACTTTTAAAGGATTTCAAAAATAAATTAAATCAAGGAAAGAATGATGTTGACCAGGAAATAAAAGAAATCGTCAAGGATATATAAAAAGAGAAAGTGGAGTTTGAGGACAAGATTTCTAGTAATGTTTCTAAATTTAAAAGTGAAAAATATGATTTTAGCCAAAGTATAAAAGTAATGAAAGATAAAAATGAACAAACACAAGACACGTCTAACATCGCATTTAGGCAGATCATTGAAGAACTCGTTGAAGAGACAGCAAGGCAACAACAGTTTCATAAGGTTGCATTTAAGAAAGAAGATTTTGAAGTTGTTAGCAAATTAAAAGAACAGGTGATGCAATTTATTATGAGTGCAAACGACAGCTATCAGGAACAAAACAAAGATCTGCTTCGAAAAAGCATGATCACTTAGAGGGGAAAATATGACAAGTATTTTTAATCAACAATGTTTTAAAATATCTTTTAATAACAAACAGAATAATTTTGACGCAATAACATTACAATCATAATTTGAGGCAATCTCAAATAAAAAACATTTAACAATCACGACAAGGAACGAGTTGCATGTTGTAGGCTGAAATAATCGAAAACTAATTACATAAAAAAACGCTTGCAGCTTTGAGAAAAGTCGATAGCTTAAGACAAAAATTTCTCTGTTTAAAACGACTGTCAGCTGAATAAATTAAAAAAAATTCAAATGAATGAGAATGAAAATGCAAAATGAACAAAGCTGATAATCATTAAAAATAGGATTTTCCTTTAAAAGTCTTCAAAGCTATTTCATTTTTATTTTTGATTGTTTGTAGACTAATTCAATTATATTAACGATCAAGTAGGATAAGTGTGACTTGGATACATCTTACATGTAACATGTGTAACGTTAACATAGTTACATGTATCATAAACCCACAAACTTATATGAGTCCTTTGCGGGGCACTGATGGCGGATAGGCCATCAGAAGAGCATTGCTAGTAATAAATGGCGACTACGTAGCTATTCCAACAAACAAATTAAATGAGCGATTTGTAAGTTTGTGGATTTTTTATTGCTCACATGAATGATCATTTTGAAGTAGATGAAATGATTTTTTTTTTAATCAATGCATTTCCTTTTAGAAAACGTCATTTTTTTATGTTTTGTCTTTTTCTATCTTTTTTAAAGATTTTTTACTGATATTTAATTTAACATCGACCAACCGCCGTAACTCTAGGCCTTAGAGGTTTCGGAAACCAGTTTAAATCCATTATAAGCAATGGAGATCATGTTCGACTGACCAGCAGAAAACAGAAAATCACTGGAAGTGAAAACATTGAAACTGGTTAATTTTTTTTTCTTCTGTCTGAAGCAGACACCTATTATTTTCAGTTGCTATGAAAATATTTTTGCCTAACAATGTCGTTTGAGTAGCTAGACTAAGTGTCTTTGCATTATGTCGTTGGATTACGTCGTTGAAATAGTTCTCAGACCACAGGGCATCCAATGTGTTTGTATTTAGTCGAATTCACACTAGGTAAACGCTGTCCACGAGAGCAAAGATATTTCGCGTTTTCACTGTACGGATATTTCGGGTTATTGTTGACATTGGACACCAAAACTAATATCGGTGTTTATGTTAACTATATGGAGCATGAAATTGTATATGCTGCTCCTATGTCTTTGTTAAAGATGAATTTTCATCTCCGTTCAGATTTAATGATTTTGTTTGTACTTTATCGACAATATTTTAATCTTTTTAGCAGAGGTATGCATTTTAAATAATTTACGAGAATTTACCCTTTTTCCAAATATTTTTTAATGAACGGATATTCAAAACACTTCAAAAAGGGTTACTATTTATACAAAATACAATTACACCCCTTCTTCCTTATTATACATCGTAGAAAATGCTCGTAACAGAGAACCTACTGTACTGATATTTCCTGTTCCGATTTGCCTGTCAAATTCTTACTGTACTGTTATTTCTGTTAAACTGTACTGATATTCTGTGTTCTTGAAAATATGAATCGTATATTAAAAAAACAGACTTCGAGTTGCAAGATTGACTTACTTTCATATATACATGCAAGGCAATGTAACTTGTAACATATACTATATCCTGTTTTCGGAAGAGTCGAGTTGGAGTATCCATAGCACGACTTGGTGCAACCCCTTGTTACACAATACAATCATATTACAGCCAGATAGCTATAGGCAAGACAAATAGCAACTATTCTAATAGCTTACCTTTGTTTGTCCCCCGCCGCAACGCAGAGCGGGGACAAAGAAATGCCGGATGTCTGTCCGTTCGTGTGTGCGTGCGTGCGTGCGTCTGTCCGTTACAATTTTTTTTCGTAAAAGTTTTCTCAGCAACTATTAATCATAAGCTTTTGATATTTGGTATGCAGTTTCAAGTAGGTATCCCATATGATGAGATGCGTTTTCAGAGCTGTCCTTCATCTGCTTCCTGTTTAACGAGCCGACTTAGATTTTTCCCCACTCAACGGGTGGTTAAAGAACATTGTAATCTTATTTATACCCAAAAACTACTGGATAATCGACATAATATTTTGGTATGTACTTTCTTTTCAACTCAATTACACGATTAATACTACAGTCCATAAACAAATAAAATGAAATTAATGTTCAAACCCCTTCATTCATAAGTTAAAAATTGTTCACCCCTTAAGAATATTTCTTGATCTACCTTCATGTACTTCAACATTGTTCTATGGGGAATTCAATGTTATCGAATCTGTTTATGCAAATGCGCGACTTCGACTCAAGATGTAGCACATATTCCTCTAGTGTCGGTCCCTAATTTCAATAAATGTGTGGTATAAGCCCGTGCGTGATAGGCCTGCACCAGCGCTAAGCTTCTCGTTGAAGTCCAGTTACCGAGCACTCAAAACCTGACGTCGGGTCAGGCTGCTTAATACACAGAGCGACTGGGTTGTGTGCCCAAGGTGGTTGAGTGGGATAACCCTGTCCCAATGAATGCCGGAATTGTCAGGCTATAATGCGGAAACCCTGACAGCTAACATAGTGGTACACAGTGAAGCCGGGGGAAAATGTCACATTCCTCGCACCTTGAAGAAAAATACTGAAGGACTGAATAAGAGTAGGACCCATATGATCCCCTGCAGTAGGCTAAATTGCCAGATTCAACCCATTCCTCCTTTTTTCAGTGACAGTTAAAACTATATTCACCCATAGGTTTTGCGTCTCTACTTCATCATCATTTGATGGAAATATGTGGAATAAGTGTACGCGACACAACTTACAATATAAACGGCAGTTTACATGTATGTTCACTTTATCACCCTTTTCGTGTTTTTTTCTCTGATTGCCGAGTTGATTTCGTGCTGCTTGAGATTAAAGCCATAACTGTCTTACCTTATTGGTATAGTATAAAATATTTCTATCTGTGGTCTCAGTAACGCCAAAAGGGATTTATTAAATACTGGAGCTTAATTGTAAAAGAAGGCATTTTAACGTATTTTGGCACTTATTTAAGAATATCTTTAAAGGTGATACTTTTAGATTAGTTATTTCTTTAGATTTGGATTTAACATAACCCTTGATTTTCAAAGAAGGGTCTGTTTTCTTCTTTTTAAAATATTTGAATAAGAATATGATACCCGAAATAACAGTACAATGTTGATAGATTAATACACGAAGTAACAGTACAGAATGAGTTCATGAACACAGAATAACAGTACAGTCAATATTTTAAGATTGCTGAATTTCAGTTTATGATCTTTTAAATTAGTATTTTTATAAATCATACCGACTAAATATTTTATTAACCTGCATTTACACTAGCATTTCCTTCAAACCCGTATATTTCTCATATGTAATTACTGTGTATCCACCGTTTGTCTAGTAATTATTCTTTATTGGTTATTTTTCTTTTGTTTTATGCTGATTTTTTCAAAGATTAACTAAATATGTCCAAGACAAATATTCAATGATTTAAATTTTTACAACAAGCAGTATTAAAAAGGTAAAAACTCACGAAAATAACTAGTTTAATAAACCACCCATGGAAGTAGACCAGACAACATGAAATATCAGTACTGAAACAAGAGGCTCCCAGGAGCCTGAATCGCTCACCTGGTCTTAATGTCAACCCTTTGAAGACTTTTGTATAGCTAAATGAGCTGAATGTTTAAGCAATAAAAAGCTTTTCTCTATCTGCAATAGTTTTCATTCCAAAGCAAAAAACACTATTTTTCACCTTTAAAGGGCCATAACCCCTTAAAGGGGTCATCTGACAACTTCGACCCTAAAAAGACTTTTGTAGAGCTAATTAAGCTGAACATTTAAGCAAGCAACATCTTTTCTCTATCTGCAAAAGTTTTCTTTCTTTAGGCCAAAAACACTTTTTTTTTGCCTTTAAGGGGCCGTAACCACTATAAAGGGTCATCTGGCAACTTTGACCCTATGGAAACTTTTGTAGAGCTAAATGAGCTGAACATTTAAGCAAGCAACAACTTTTCTCTATCTGCAATAGTTTTCATTCCAGAGGCCAAAAACACTATTTTTTGCATTTAAGGGGCTGTAACCCCTATAAGGGGTCATCTGACAACTTCGACCATATGGAGACTTGTGTAGAGCTAAATGAGCTGAACATTTAAGCAAGCAACAGCTTTTCTTTATCTGCAATAGTTTTCATTCTATAGGCCAAAAACACTATTTTTTTGCCTTTAAGGGGCCGTAACCCCTATAAGGGGTCATCTGACAACTTCGACCCTATGGAGGCTTGTGTAGAGCTAAATGAGCTGAACATTTAAGCAAGCAACAGCTTTTCTCTATCTGCAATAGTTTTCATTCTATAGGCCAAAAACACTATTTTTTGCCTTTAAGGGGCCGTAATCCCTATAAGGGGTCATCTGACAACTTCGACCCTATGGAGGCTATTGTAGAGTTAAAGGAGCTGAACATTTAAGCAAGCTACAGCTTTTCTCTATCTGCAATAATTTTCATTCTACAGGCCAAAAACTCTGTTTTTTGCCTTTAAGGGGCCATTACCCCTATAAGGGGTCATCTGACAACTTTGACCTTATGGAGACTTTTGTAGAGCTAAATGAGCTGAACATTTAGGCAAGCAACAGCTTCTCTCTATCTGCAATAGTTTTCATTCCATAGGCCAAAAACATGTAAAAATGCTATTTTTCACCTTTAAGGGGCCGTAACTCCCATAAGGGGTCATCTGACAACTTCGACGCAATGGAGACTTTTGTGGAACTTTTGATGCTGAAGCAGTAACGTGCATCAGATTTCATCTATCTCTTATACTTTTTGATTTACAAGCCAAAAACAGTAGTCTGACCCCCTGGTCTATTTTTAGCAACGGCGGCCATGTTTTTTGACGGATCAAAATACCGAACACAATTTTTGTGCAGGACACCTTAAGGATCAATCATATCAAGTTTGAAGAAATTCTGTTCAGCAGTTTCAGAGAAGAAGATTTTTTAAAAATTGTTAACGGACTACGACGACGACGACGCGGACGACGACGGACGCCAAGTGATGGCAATAGCTCACCTGGACCTTCGGTCCAGGTGAGCTAAAAACGCGAAATATCATTTCTCTCGTGGACAGCGTTTACCTAGTGTGGAATTTATGTTAATTGTTTTTTTTTGTCAAGAAGAGAGTCTTTCAATGCACTTTGGGATTTGGCTTGAATCATATGTATTTTATTTTCAATCCAGGGGCCAATTGAAAAACAGCGAGCAGCGACCGCTGGTCACATTGAAGGCTGCTGGCTGTTTTCTATTGTGGATATTTTAATTATACGTTTATAATGTAGGTTGTGTCGCGTACACTTATTCCACATCTCATTTTGTTCTACCCTATAACCTAGGTTACGTGGTTTACGTCCGTTCGTGGCTTTTATTAGACATAAAACGGAGTGCCTGACGGCTCATCGTCATCGGCCAACGTGTGTGGAGGTCGCCATTCGTACAAATGTACACCACTACGGCTACATTTTCAGTCACTATCCACCTATCCTCTTTTCATCTAATCTCATGATTTTATTCCTCATTTAATTTTTCTGTTTTTTCACCTTTTCATGTCGGCCATATCTATAACCTAAAAAGCGTTGCTAGAGCGTGAACGTTTTTTTTTATAATTATTGAATCAACATTATCTTCTTTTGTTAAGAAGGCTACTTTGGGGGTAAAACAGCCCGTATTAAAACTTGAATGCAATGTTAAACGATAGAGAAAAAACAATAATAAAAACTTTAGATAACTATAATAACTATAATTCTTAAACTGTTTCTTCGTGCTGTTCTCTTTCGTGTTTTTTTACTTGCTTTGCATTTGCCCTCTGACTTTTGACATTTCAATGCCCCTTTGGTACCTCTTGTCCTTGTTATACCTTGTTTATTGTTTCTACATATCGGTTTTACCTATGTATAGAGTCGAAAAATTGGTCAACAAATCAGCTATTTTATTTAAAGTGTAACAAGGTAACATAACAAACATTAATCTGTTGATGCTATGACTAAACCCTTCACACAAAATCTAATAGGCACCAATCATTGAAAGGGTTCAAGATGAGTCCTATCATTGTAATCTATAGTGAAGTTTCATGGCATGCTGGTGGAATGTTAATAATCTGTATTCTTGGCCTATCATTAAAGTCTAATTCATTAATGTCTATTTCTGCAACTTGCCAGTAGGAATCTAACATATTATCTTCACTCTCATTTATATTACCAGTAGCCTGTAAAACAATTGTTAAAAACACAAAAATACCAAAGTGGATATAACAAAAAAGGTTCATTTTGGTTATCGTGTACATGCATAGTTCAAGGGGTAAGTGTTCTTCACTAGCATTGAGGATATAGGATGATCGAAAATCAAAATTCTAAAAAGAAAACTACTCGTTCCTAAGAAGTCATAACTAGTTACCACTGCTGTGAAATATCATTTGACCTAGATATCTTTGTTTTACCAAATCAACATAACAATTCAAAATATAAATATTTTACATTTAGCACATATAATCTTGAATAAAAGTATAAGTTTTAATGAAAAAAAAAGTACAAGGCATTCGCAACAAAAAATATAAACGGTATTATAATCTTTTTTTCTCTATTTGAAGATTTGGTAAGAGTCAAACAGTCGACAAAAGTAATGTACTGTTTCAAAATAACAAATAACAAATGTTCAAGTTGTTGTGGCACTAACCTGGATATGTTCTAAATCAGCTCTGTATTTATTTTTTCTGACAATCATTGTGACCATAGTTATGAATGGAGCTACTCCTCCCATCACACTAAGAGCGGTCGCGATTGCAAAATAAGTCCTTGCGGGAATGTCATCGTTTGCAATTGCTTTAAATAGAAATAAATGCAAAATACATGCTGCAAGAACTTTTGGCCAAATCGTCTTTCATACTGAATTTAATTAAACCCACCATAGGTCACACATGTCTTGAAAGCTTTATTGTTTAAGTTAATTGTTAACATAGTTAACATTACTTCTTTAAAGAATCAGGCAATTGCAATTAATAAGGCACATATTTAACAAATACATACAGAACAAATCATAAGTATTAGGTAGAGCAACCCACAATAAACTTTGTTTTGACGAATAGTTTTCTAAGTGAATCTTGGCAGAAGCAGATGTAACAATGAGGTATCCAAAAGTCAAAGTCCTTAATGGCAGAGACAAAACCAGTAAAGAAAAACAGGGAGAGGACGAAGAAACAGATAGCATATAAAATATTGTTACATAAAAACTGCTGAATAATTAACAACACGAACACTAGTCGTTACGTAAGTGAACTCAGGTGCTCCCGATTTAAGAAGAAATTACCAGTCAAAATTTATTTACAGTTTACAGGGATAAGTATAGGAGAATTTCCTGCAATAATTTTCCCTATATAACATCTAGGCACCTACTATATTTTAAAATGAAAAAACTGCATTTGATATGTTCATGATGTTTTTGTGGTAAAATGAATGCATATTTACCCGTTAATCTAAAATTAGATATCATTAATGTGCCCACCCCTGCCTGGTCCTTATGTGAAATGGTAGTTATATCAGATAACTGAAACATTTATTGTTTTCCATTGTTTTTCAGTTGTGTAAAATTTGTAATTTTTACTGTTTGTTCGCAAAACATTTAACTTACTGTTTAATGAATCTCGAGTTACGATTTGTGGTCTAGTTGTAGTTGTAATTGATGAGCCTTCATTTAAACTTTGTGGTATAATTGTACTTTCCGGGACGCAAACGTCGCAGTCCATTACGTCATTGTCCAGCATAATGAAATCTGTTAAAAATGTTAGGTAGAAAGGATAACATTAGCACACTGAAGGTCATATCCTTACAGGCATAGAAAGCTTATTTCGTTTATACATGTAGATAACTAAATAAAGGCATACAAAGTATATGCAATCTAATAAAACTAGTACATGATCCCAACTTAACGTCTAATTCTAATTAGATTGAATTATATGTATAAACATCATGTAGACTTGAAGTATAAAAACCATCACCGAAAAACTCTGTGTTAGACCCCAAATGATGAAAAATTTAATAAAACACGATCATAAGTTACCAGATGAAGTGATATTGGGGAAAAAAGGTGAAAATGGAGAAGCCAGAAGGAACATGAAAGTACTTCTCTGAAAGCAGGGAAAACCGGTTGCAGCCTTTTGTGCCACTGGGAACGAAGACGATATCATAGGTTTATAAAATGCCTAATTTTTTATAGTAGTCTTGTAAACAGAAATTGGTGAAGAATTACATGTATATGGAATATAACTACAACGGTAGATGAAAAAAAAATGCCAAGGATAAACAATCAAGTGTGCGTGGTTAGGATAATTGGGCATTAATATTGGTCAACCCTGAAAGTATGTTAATACCGTTATTTCAATAAAACTTCTTGAAACCCAACCGTTTCGTTCAAACTGATTGCTAGTCGAAGTCATTGAAACCTTTTAAAAAATATCCAGTTAATAAATGTCTATTTATATATTCTTACTCTATTTTTAGAGATGATTCATGTAATTTGGGTTTATTATTTTCCATGTTATCTTTATTCACAAAAAAATCATTGATATTTTGTAAAATAAAACAATAATGATTAAAGAAATGAATTTCTTATCAATATTTTGATTGTTTTTCACTGAAAATTAACCAATGCATCGGGAAGGAAAACCTCAGAGTTTTCACAACTTTGAATCAAACATGCGCACTGAAAAAACAGTTCATGCTATAACACGTCTTATATTTGTAAGATGGTTTTAGAAAACAATGTCGAATTATAGCCTTACACAAGAACGTTCAGAATTTAAAAAGGCCTGTTTTTCTTCGATTCTCGTGTGTAAAGGGGGTGTACACAGTAACACCGTCACTGATAATAATCGATAATATAATATTAAAAACGAAAGAATATGGAATGTGTGCCAAAAAGACACGATCCACATATTGAAATGATTTTAATAAATGTACAAAAGCAAAATTTCACTGCGTGTGAAGCGCTTTTCTGGATTAACCTTCATCAGACACGCTAGGAATAGAAAACTTGGAAAACCGGTAGAATTTTCGATTTGATTTTAAACAAAAATGCCAAAAAATATTACAACAATGACCAAACAGATAAATTTATCAATTTCTTAAGAAACAGCCAAACGTTGTTAAATTTTGGAAATATGTAAACTGTGTCTTTCCAACACATATTCCAGTACTCGAAAATATATAAGAGCATACAACTGAAGCACGGGGAAGCTTTCTACGACCTCCACATGGCACTAAAGTCAAACTCTGAAATAATATTAAAAACGAAAGAATATGGAATATGTGCCAAAAAGACACGATCCACATATTGAAATGATTTTAATAAATGTACAAAAGCAAAATTTCACTGCGTGTGAAGCGCTTTTCTGGATTAACCTTCATCAGACACGCTAGGAATAGAAAACTTGGAAAACCGGTAGAATTTTCGATTTGATTTTAAACAAAAATGCCAGAAAATATTACAACAATGACCAAACAGATAAATTTATCAATTTCTTAAGAAACAGCCAAACGTTGTTAAATTTTGGAAATATGTAAACTGTGTCTTTCCAACACATATTCCAGTACTCGAAAATATATAAGAGCATACAACTGAAGCACGGGGAAGCTTTCTACGACCTCCACATGGCACTAAAGTCAAACTCTGAAATAATATTAAAAACGAAAGAATATGGAATATGTGCCAAAAAGACACGATCCACATATTGAAATGATTTTAATAAATGTACAAAAGCAAAATTTCACTGCGTGTGAAGCGCTTTTCTGGATTAACCTTCATCAGACACGCTAGGAATAGAAAACTTGGAAAACCGGTAGAATTTTCAATTTGATTTTAAACAAAAATGCCAAAAAATATTACAACAATGACCAAACAGATAAATTTATCAATTTCTTAAGAAACAGCCAAACGTTGTTAAATTTTGGAAATATGTAAACTGTGTCTTTCCAACACATATTCCAGTACTCGAAAATATATAAGAGCATACAACTGAAGCACGGGGAAGCTTTCTACGACCTCCACACGGCACTAAAGTCAAACTCTGAAATAATATTAAAAACGAAAGAATATGGAATATGTGGCAAAAAGACACGATCCACATATTGAAATGATTTTAATAAATGTACAAAAGCAAAATTTCACTGCGTGTGAAGCGCTTTTCTGGATTAACCTTCATCAGACACGCTAGGAATAGAAAACTTGGAAAACCGGTAGAATTTTCGATTTGATTTTAAACAAAAATGCCAAAAAATATTACAACAATGACCAAACAGATAAATTTATCAATTTCTTAAGAAACAGCCAAACGTTGTTAAATTTTGGAAATATGTAAACTGTGTCTTTCCAACACATATTCCAGTACTCGAAAATATATAAGAGCATACAACTGAAGCACATGGTATAAAACATGGTACTAGAAAATAATGTGTGCTATCCTTGACGCGCGTTCGTCTATTCAAGACTCTTAAAAGCCACTCTACAAAATATTGAAAAAGCCAAACACTATATGATTATGAACAGCACAGAGGAAAAAAATGAGATAACTACAAGTGTGCAATGATCTGAAACCAATAACGCGGCATAAGATAAACACATTTCATTTTTTTTCTGTTCGAGTACTAGCTATATAGATATCATATATTTAAGTCATTACATAGTCTATTAGACAAAATTCAGTTACCTTTATTACCCTATATCGTACACCTTACATCGTTTTCCCTATACCGCATGACTATATTGCTTGCATATCATATAAAATATTGCCTGACCTACAAATGTATATCGCAACTACATCACTAAACAAACCATTTAATAAACGATAAAGAGTTGTGGAATAAATGTACACGACACAACCAACATTAAAGAAACGGCGATTAAAATATCACAATGGAAAACAACCAGCAGTTTTCAACATGACCAGATGTCACTACTCGCTTTCTTGCATTGGCCCAATACTGTATAAGATTCAAACAAATCCCTACATTATCAACGAAAACCCACCTCTGGACATAGCAGAAAGAACAGATAGCTTACAGGGACAAATAAAAACGTTGACAAGTAGTCCTGGCTTAGTACAGGCACATATAAAATGTGGCGGGGTTAAACTATTTGTTTGGGCCCAACTTTCCCCCTACTGTTAATCTTGTAAAAAGCGCAAAACTAAACACACTTTATTAATCAAATCGATAAAAGTTCAATTCACCCAGAGAGACCCTGAGACAAGAGAACTATACGAGAACAACGAGACATAAAGAAACTCTCTTGAGAACTCTCGCAGTTACTCACAGCTAGCTCAGAAGCATCTATCAACTGATGTAAAAAATCAAACATTTAAGTAATAACAAAACGTTTCAATGTACATATATGATTTTAATATAAAATGGCCAAATATGTACTACATACAATATAAACCTTCGATCGATATCTTCGAGTCGATACCCATCTGGCCGATGGCCCTCAGGGTGATATAGATGTCTCGGGTTTTTGCAGCATGTTGTACAGATTTGGACATGTAATGTTCAGTATTTATTTTAGTAAAATTCTTATCCAGGCTGACAACGATCCGAATTTTTGTTCTTGGTCAACCATGTCAATATTTCCCACTTTGTATATGTTATGCATATATGATTAATGCTTTATCAAACGACATAATTATGTTTGTTTATACATCGTCTTGGTTTTTTTAAGGATAAACAAGACAGGTAATTTTAGTATCCGCTTGATACGTGTATGTAAACAAAAATATATTAAGACAACCTTTCTTTGAAAGAAATGTTGTGTTATTTTATATAACAACCAATGAGCTAATACATTACCTGAACAATTAGTAGTTGGTTTTTCAAGTAGGCTTCCTGATGAACCATAACACGTTATGCTGAATTCCTCAAAAGCTAGGACTATATCTCGCATAATGATTGCATATACATCTTTTTCGATACAGGTACAGTTAAATGTCATTTCACTTTAAAATAAGGTAACAAGAAACAGTTACTGACAATTTTAAACAAAAAAATACACGGCTCATTATTAGGACTTATAAAACACATCAATACTATAAATTTTTCGTTTAGATTTCAAAATTGTCAAAACCCTAAGGTTGATCCTATCACAGACATACAATAGTATGGTCTTAGTCACCATGTGGTTTCATGTTCTATGCTTATCATATTCATATAACGTTTGACATTTTCAACTTTTGGTACAGCACCTCTGATGAGTACATGTAGACGGAACGTGCGTCAGGCGTAGCAAATTTTATTGTCTGGAACTTTGTTGTTATCTTTATTTCAAACAAAAAATGCACAACAAAATTTGATGAAATGTGTATGCGGCTAGTTTAAACTTTATGCATGTTAAATTGCATTATAAACAGATGTTTTTGCGTTATTATTAAAACCGTATAACGATACATATAAATTTCATTTAAAAAGAACCATTTCAGTAAAGCATGGATCAGAAGTGAATATGTTTAGAATAATTACAACAGTTTTGTTTTAAATGTGTACGAGAACAATGACAATTTAATGACACATCATTTTTTTCAAAGAAATCGAAATGTGAAAAAAATGGATAGTGGAAATTAAGAACAAAGGGATATACCTTCATTAATAATAAATTAATTGAAAAATATTCTACAAAACATTTGAGCCAAAAAATATAAATTTTGTCGAGAAAATTGCATTTTCTCTGTTTATTGCCTAAGGAATTATCTCCCCTTTCTCTTGCAATTGACTTTATCTTCTATTTTTTTTTACAAAAATCTTTTCCCAAGATGGTAACCTTTTGGATATTAGTTTGTTTAAATGCATTACTTTAAATGTACAAAAACACAACTTTCCTTGAAAATTTTTTTGAGTCATTTTTTGTGGTCTGCTTTGAGTTGGCATTTCAAAGCAGGTGACCATATCTTGTTTAAAAATTTTGGTGGAAATCAACATTAGAACATATTCTAAAAGATATAACTATTCAAATGGCTCTTATTCCTTTGGTCTGTAAAAAGGGCTTAAAGGCTAGATTATAAAAGATTAATAGGGTGGTGCTTAACTTTTTTGGAGTGTATATATTATCAAATTTGAAGATCTTGCATTCTGGAGTTTTCTGTGGAATCCAATGGAACATGAACGTAAACACGTAATATATAGCTATAACTATACTATTTACATATAATATTTCCTGATTTAAATTACTTTTTTCTGATTGCTCTTTTATCTCGTCCACAATTTTGACTCCATCATTTGAACTACATGTAATTCTGTGATATGGTAACTTACATTTTTTTAAGTAAAACATTTTTGATGAAAATATCAGAGGGTATAATCTGTAGGTGGTTATCTGAAAGATCACTAATTAAAAAAAAGGATTTTTCAAACATTATTTATAAAACATAATAACATGGCAATTTGGTAGAGATATCTGTGATTCATCTACATTCATTTATAAGAGGTCTTACCACAAATAGAAACATTTTATAAACTTCGTACCGTATCATTGTTTAGAAGGTAAGATCAAAGATCAAAGAGAACCGGTGTAGTACTAGTTAAAGCGTCGGACTACTAACGCAAAGGATCGGGATTCAATCCTTGTCAATTGGGGGGATTTCGTGAAACGATTTCCGACTTTTTCTTGACATCCATTGCAAAGATGGTCTGAAGAAACGATGCTAGTCCTTGGGAAGGGACGCGTATGGGGAGATCAATACTATGTGCACATCAATCACCCATTGGTAGATTTCGATAAAAGTAGGCTCTATGGGGGTCGTTTTCAGATCCTTTCCGGATTTGACCAACACTTAATCGATCTTTGGCAACGTGACGGGTGTGCTATAGCAAGCAGGAACTGCTTACTCTTCCGGAGCACCTGAGTTCACTCTCGTTTCGACTTGAGTTCGCGTTGCTGAATGCGGTTTTGTTGTTATGTGGTTTGTTTTGTTGTGATGATTTTTGTCTGCCGGTTTTGTCTTTGTCTTCACGGTTTTATGATACTGATTACCCCTTTGGTACACCTTTGCTTCTTCTCGCAAACTGCCTGCTAGAGAGGGATTTATAAAACCACAATCCAGGGTCAATAAATATGTTTAAACTGAAGAACAAGAAAACAAACACGATTGGAAATGTCTCCATAAACCATTTGGACTTTGAGGACTGCATAATTGGACCTGATTTTTTAAATTGGTTGATCTCATAGTTTTATCTTTCGACTTTGTGCATCAACAGACTGACGTTGAACTGTTAACGTATTTTTAAGCACAATTTAACGATCGTGTCTATGAGAAAACAATGCAAAATCCAACAAAAATGTCAAGATGTAAGAATTTCAGATCTATTAAGAGATTTTTCAACTTAAAGCACTCCCTTCAAGACTTTTTTTGCAAAAAATGTGTATATATTTTATCAAAAATTCAGGATTGCCGACCTATGAGTCTAAATCAGTTAACCTGTTTTGTTTGGCAACATGAACAGTGCTGAATACGCAAACTCAACTGTATCATGTTTTTAATGGTTTATTTTTTTTTCTCTCCATTAATTGCAATTTGGAAGAGGAATTTTCAAAGTGTCATATTTAAGCTTTTGAATTAAAAAAATAAAACCATTATTTCCATTACCCAGTATCCAAAGAGAGGATGTGGGCCATTTTCCAAATTACTCAATAACATCAACGATCCAATCTTAACAGTGTGGTAAAAATAAAATGTATTATTATGCACCAAACGTATGCTTTAAAAAAATAAGCAAAAAAAAGTATTATTGTTTGAACAAAACACATTTTTGACAAGTGCAAAAATAATTGGCTACTATAAAAATGTTTCTACTATATATACCTTGCCGGTGTGAAAAATGTAAAAAGAAAGATGCAAAATAGGTGAGGTTTTATAACTGTTTATGGATAACATACATGACATATGATTGTATAGCCTAGCTAAGCACTTATCAGGTCTAATTAAGCTACTTGCATTTCTAATAATGCTTCATTGTTAGCAAAAATGTTGGTGGGAAGACTTTTAATCCGGTTGTTCTGACAATATCTGAAATAACGAACAAAGAATTAAATACATATTGATAAAGCACAGACGTACAAGTGAGACATTTAGATGCCAAAAGTCTGGAAGTTGAAGTTTGTTACACAGGGTTGAACCCCAAAAAAATAGTATAATCCCGCCACATTTTATATGTGCCCGTCCTAAGCCACAAATCCTTGTCAAAGCTTTTGTTGTCCCTGTTAATTATCTGTTTTATTCTATGTCCAGAAATGGGTCTTTCGTTGATAATCTGGGGATTGTTTGAATCTCATGTATTGTATTTTCTAGTATTCCAATGCATGACAGCGAGCAGTGACCTCTGGTCATGTTGAAGAATGCTGGCTGTTTCCCATTGTGCTTTTTAAATTGTCGTTTCTTTAAAGTTGGTTGTGTCGCATTCACTTATTCCATATCTCTTTATCGTCTATTGGATTATCATCATATTAGCACCAATAAAAATACCGTAGAAAGATATGATCGATTTTTTTTTGTGTTGTGCGTTTCTGGTACAACAGACAAATGATCAAACTTGTCAAGAATTTCAATCAAAGTCCCTTCCAGTCTGCTAAGACCCGTTCAGATAATTATGTGTGGACAAGACTTAACTGACTGCAACGCTTACAGTCAAAAAAAAAAAATTGTGGACGTTATACAGATGTTTTACAAATATATGAACATACATGTAAACTTTCGTGTACCCCCTTCCCCAGCCAAAAATCCAATGAAGACAAAGAAAAATTCGGAAGTGACAAATCCTTAGCGTTTAAAGGCAAGTGAAATTAAGATGTACTATAATAGATTGGCACTCTCTTAATATTTTGTTATAGATGTTCACAAAAGACAGTGAACGTTATACAGATGTTTTACAAATATATGAACATACATGTACACTTTCGTGTACCCCCTTCCCCAGCCACAGAAAAATACTTTATGTAAATCTAATTAATTTAATATTGATATGAAATAGGCTTTTCCGAACTGCGATCGCGAGCACAGCATACATGTAATTCTGATAATTAAAATTGAACAAATATTTTTGTAAATACATGTGAAAACAAACTATCCACATTACTACATGAAAAAGAACAGATGGATCCTCTTTTGCTTTCATATGACTAAGTTCCACGCCTGAGTTGAGAAAAAGAATATTTTAGAAATCAAAATATCACATCTTATAAACACCTTCCCACTTTTGATACTGAAACATTTGTTAACTAGTCATTTGTTTAACTTAAAATAAAACATACATGTGCGAGGTGCATTTCGATAAACTTCCGAGTAACCCGAATAAAATATTTTGATTGATTAATTTTGAACTGAAGACATATAGTATTAACATGATTAAAGTGCCATGATTGTAAACATTTATTAATGAACGAAATAAAACGTTTGATTTCGAATCGATGCACTGTTATATAATCTGAAATAATCGTTGTTATTTTTATTTTGGTGCATTTTTTAGAATGTTCAAGTTGGGAGGATATGCTTTGGCAATTGGACGTAAAATAGAAAAGAAAGAAAAAAAAAACGATTAGAATTTGGCTACTACAAAAAATGAAGCAACACATCGTCATCAGAATATTTTTTCTCTTATTACCCTATAACATAGATTAATTTTGGGTGAGTGAGTGAGTGAGTTGGTGTTTTTTGCCCGTGCAACGCTATATAGGTTATTTACAGGCGATGAGCATGAAAAGAATGATAAAATGAACATGAAATGATGATGATAAATGAAAAATGGGGATGGGATGGGAAACAAAGGACCGGTTAATTTTGAAGAACCACAGGAAAAGGGAAGAGGTGGGTAAGAGCGAAAAATTTAGCCTATGTGGTGCACTACTTGGCGGTCCACAAAGGGGTCTTTTACGTGCATGAAGTGTGGCACTCTCCACACACATTGGCCCACTATGGTCAGCGGTCAGGGTTTCCGTATTATAGACCTGACAACCCCCGCGGACGAGGGCCAACCTATTCAGCCACCTAGGGTACACACTTGGTTGCTCTGTGAGCTGAGCACTGACCCGACGTCAGAATCCCAAGACCCTTAGTCGCCTCTTACGACAAGCTAGGCTCTGCTGCGGGCCTATTCGCCACCCGGGCCCCGCACGGGACTAGATTAGATTAATTTTGGAATGCGACAAGCAAAATAGGTGTGATGTAATTATTTTACCATTCACTCCGGATTCCTTTGAAAAGCATATCCGGACAAAAAAAATCCATATCAGCATAAGGCAATTTTTTTTGCGGGAACTTACCGTAGAGCACTCCGCTCTCGCGGGCACCTCGTGCCCACTACTTTCTGTAATCGCTATTAAATAGAATTCTGTGATGCACATGTATCGTACATATACACAAATGGTATCGATTCAAAACACCACTTTGATTATAATGAACTCGTTAAGCATACCAATGTATATTTCGTATTGAATTTTATGACTGAATAAGAAAGAAAATTTGCACAAGCTAATGCACTGGCAGAAATATTTACAGATAAAATGAACGAACCAATCAAGTAACTAATGGATATGCATGTATAGTCTGTTCTCCATAATTGAATATTTCGTTTTGTAAATTGCAAAGGAGTAAACAAAACATGCTCTCAGTTGTTTAAAAATGTAGATATATTAAAATCTGCGTTTGATTTAAATATATCTGGTCACATTTTGAAACGTTATATAGAATATAAGGAATATTAGTAGGCGATTACTCCGTCTTGCCTTAAAAAACATGCACAATAAATCTAATGATGCATATGGTTTCGCTGACACTTACCTAAAAACAAAACCACATAAGCACTCCCTGCTAGCTATAGGACATCCGCTTCAATAAGGAAGCAAAGGTGTACCAAAGGGGTAATCAGTATCATAAAACCGTTAAGACGAAGACAAAACCGGTAAATAATCATCATTAACAATACAAACCACATAACAACATAAATAACACACACACACATAACAACAAAACCCCATTCAGCAACGTGAACACAAGTCAAAACGAGAGTGAACGCAGGTGCTCCGGAAGGAAGAATAAGCAGTTCCTGCTTGCTATAGCACACCCGTCACGTTGCCAAAGATCGATTTAGTGTTGGTCAAATCCGGAAAGGATGGCATTACAAAACTTTATGTCAAACCAACATCTGTGCTCATCTGAGAGATACAAATCCCGTATTTGTATACAAGCACATGATGTCTTCCGTAAAATTTCTTGAGTCAGGACAACAACCTGGGAGCAACGTACCCCTGTGTTAACAATTTGCTTGTCAGCCGTGTAGCTCTATCAAGGAAGTCGTTGTACTCCCCACATGCTCTGGAAAAAAACGAATCAATTGTGATACGAAAACTCCATATGCTGGAGCGGATACAATGTTGCTACACAGAAAGGGAAAGTTAACTATTGGAAAGTTGAAGTCATCACATTTGGTTATATACTTCAGCAGGCCAATGATTTCCACAATTGCTTCGGATTATATTTTATTCAGATTTTATTATCATGTCCCTGCTTGAAAACGAGTGAAAATGATAATGGTGTCCATTTAGCCTTCTGTTGCATTTTGGGGTACCCATCTCTTATTCGCTACTCCCCCTAAATTCCTCAATGAATGTTCAATCTACTTGTATGCGATGTTTGTAGCATAATTAAGATGTGTTACTCTTATCTAACAATTTTATCAGATTTATTTTTGGGTTTCTCAAAATATGTATCATGTAGTTACCAGTTTCATGTCTGCAACTCGTCCATAACCCCTCGGTCAATTTTAATCAAAATCTTTGTGATAAAATGCAGACGCGCACCTCTTTGAAATTAGATCAGTATGATCTTAAAGGTTTCCCATACTAGACCATGGACTTCTTAGTATTGGGTACCCGTCTGCAAGTCGTCCCAAACCATTGGATCGACATAATGTAGATGTGCACCTTCTATATAAACTCCAATCAAATGGGAAACATAGTGATGGGGCTATCTGATTACACGTCAGACCGTCAGTCCTTATTGTTCACCCTTGGGTACCCATCTGTTATATGTTACTTCTCCTTTATTCCCTCAATGAACATTAAAACAAGTTTTATATTGTACATAATCTTCGTGACATAACGTTGATGTGCACTTTAAATTTAAAACTTATAAATGCTCTGGGTACAATATCAAAACATGGACTAAGCAAAAAGATTGTTAGAGAAATCTGTTCATAGAATGCACATCAACATAAACATTTTTATTCATTTGAGGAAAATTTCTGACCTTATTCCGTGTCAATATTTTAATTTCCTTTAAAAGTAACATGAACAAAGACAAATATGAAATAATTGGTTCAATGAAAGTAAACATGATATATAGCAAATTATATAGATTCTCAAAATTAGTGTTTATCAAACTGCTTCCATTTGTAACGTTTAACCAAGCAGGGAGGTTAATTCAATGAAATATTTTTACTGCACTTTTGATTTATTAAAATAAAGGCTAGAAGTGTGTTCTAGAATATGTGTAGGATTCAATTATCTTTCAACAATTACAGTAAGAAATAGTTATTCCTTAATAACACTACTTGACAACAGGATAAATTTTGCAATTCATGTCAATGAAAACGAGGGACAAAGTGTCATACAAAGCTTAAAGCAACCATAAAATCAAACAACGATTTGCATCGTTATATATTTGAAAAGCCTGCTTTGTTAACCTGGATAGTTATTCTGTACTGTTATTTGACAGTATTTTTGGTACTAAAACAGTTATTATAGACAAAACAACTTGACTGTTCTGCTACTTGGTCTACAGGAGCTACTCACTAAAGTGGCAGTAGCCAGGTCGGCTTAGAGATGTAACAGAACCTGAGCGATGTATTTCTTGAACTTATATACAAAGGACGATTCAACCTTGTCATGGGACTAAGGGTGTTTTACTTACATCATCCGATAATCACAGTACAATAGACAGGAACAACCCTTCACTTGGACTAACCAACAAAATTATAAAACTGGTCAACTGACCTTTATATACAACAAATCTGTTTTATACAAAGGGAGATGAAAGTTACTGAATTAAAACCAAAACCATCACATATTTACTTACTTATTTCTTTGATCTATCTGTTAAAGATGAGTCCCGATTCATGTTTACTCAAACTTTTCTCTAGCCGCTATGAATTAGAATGGTCTTCATATGATTGTTTAATTACGCTATCTTATTGGATATTAATCTTAGCTAAACCCATTTTACCACTCATATCGATAGCTATCACTCGAATTAGCAACGACCGAATAAAAAAAACAGCAGGTGAGGCGGGGAAAAGCTTATATAGGCAATATTATCTATTGTGTAACTTTATGAAGTGGTTGGTTCAAAATTGTATTCGCTGGAATTAGCAACGAATCAAGAATGAACATTTTAACATTTTATACCTGTGGTGCGACTAATTTTCTCTCCTCTGCTTTTAATTATTTATCCCCATCCGGCAGGTCGGACGGGGACCACTTCTATAAACTTCAAGGATTTAAAAAACAGATGTATTCAGTGTTTTACTTACATGTATTCTAAAGCAATATTGTAGGTAAATATTCCATTCGGCAGAGTCTCAATTTCGTTATCATCTAGTAATCTTAAAAAAAAGAATATTGATGGTGACATATTATTAAGTTTTCGAACATACAAATATATATAGGTTTCATTAAGTGTTCATTAAATGCATGTCTCAGAGAAAACCATGCAGTTTTGTTCAGAAGCAATATTTTCATGCTTATGAAATCAACAGTGTAACTTGAAGTCCTTTATGCTGGCGTCACAATGTTCCGATTTTGACATACGATGGACACACGAATGTGAAAATGACAACTTCGTGCGAAGTTAGTTCCGAACTTGCTAAAAATCAAAATCAAAACCGAAGGCTATACGATTACAAAAGGTAGCTTAACTTTTTGAAAAGTTGCATTTACGAATAGCTGCGAACCGATTACGAAGTTGTTACGATATAGATGTTATCAAGATTAATCGATAATAAGATCGGAAGGAGACACGAAGTTATACGATGGCTGTAAGACAATGTGTTAAGCATATGACGGGTCTACGATGCATCATGATGGGTATACGAAGTATTAAATGATAAAACGCGATTTGCAATGACATTATATAGTTTAGTCCATATGAATTGTCATTTGCTACCTCTTATTAGTATGTATGGATCTCCAAGTATACCACTACCGTCCATTATGTCGATCAGTAAGAGAAGGTGAATCATTTGAACTAAAGCCAATATGTAGAGACTAAAGATTAAACAGAAAAGATGATGTTACTTTATTTTGTTTTGTTCGTGCCTTGTGTGGGATGACCGAAGCACAAATAATCTGAAAACTGCAAGTATATGTTGTAACTGTGTAGAAACATTACACCAAAGCATATTTTGTTATTTTATATCACGTTAGATACATGACAACCCGTTTTGCAATCAAGTGTGAAAACTTCACATGCAGTAGAATTATAGTTCAGTCTACAATGTGTCTGTTGCTCTCATTATTGGTATATATGGATGCAAGATTAAACTAAGGATCTCTAAGTATACCCACGCTGTCCCTATTGTCGATCAGTAATATTAAATAATTCTTAATCTAATATGAAGAGACTGAAGATAAAGAAAAATGATGTAACTTGATTTGTTCAGCTCTGCTTATTGTAAAAGCCAGGCGGCCGGGCAGGAAAGACACACAAACGGGCAGACGGAGTGCAAACCTGAAGTCCCCTTCGACTTTTGCCGGTAGCAGACTGATAAAAACTAAGTAAGATGTAAAAAATGTTTAAACCTTTATTTCTGATCTTGAAATTTAAGTATTAAATCTAGAACCAGACTGTCTTCGCCTTGTTTTGTCTTTTTTTCTTGTTCTTTTGAGATTGATCATTCTAGTTCCATTTTTTTTTTATTTCCTTTATTATTTTTTCGTAACAAGAAAATTATGAATAGAGAATTAATGAGAGTTCGTGTATCATAAGATGCTGTCTTGTAAGTCTTCCTCCTGCTATTGTTGGTTAAAAGAAAAAAAAATCTGAGTTACATATACATGTACTTTTCTTTTTCTCTACGATTCACTGTAACACGCCATACCTGAACTAAAGCCTAACTGAAATTGACTAATAAAGGTCCCTATAAGGCACTTTTGACATGTTAGATATTTTTAATTCAAAAATCGTACTGCTTTGACCAGTGCCGTTTTTCCATCTCAATGCCATTTCTCTATGCCATTACAATAGTTGCGAAGGATATACGAATACAAAGCGAGGTCTTCGCGACGCCTTGTTTCTTTTGCATTACCTTTGGAAAGCTTCTCGTTTAATTCGTACCGCCATCGTAAGATAAATGAAACCGACGACAATGAAATCAGAAGATGCTTTCACGAAGACATTACGATAAAAAGGATGGATAAACGAACACAACGCGAACAAGTACCTTCGCACGAACCTTCGGCAGTTTTTTAACATGTTAAAACAATTTGGAAGCACTACGAAGTTTACCCCGAAGACAGAAAATTTCCACAGAAGGTGCTACGATGGAAAAAGATGGCAAAACGAATAGCGCGATCTGGTTACGACCAGGTCCGATTTTTAAAATATCCATAATCGTATAATCGTGTTTCCATCGGGGTATAAATCGGGATAGTGTGACGCCAGCATTATATAAGACTTTATTTGGCAAAATATTTTTTTTTCAAATTCAAAATGGCCAATTTTCAGACCTTTACCAGTATAACTGCATTTCTTTGCCAAATCAGCCTTATTGAGAGCAAAATTTTAACTATACTTAAGTTTCTTTTTGTCCCAATGTCTTCTGATTAACAGAATTTGAACATGAAATCCTGTAAGGGCATGCCTTGGATTTCAATTGCAAAATAAATTATGAAAATCATAATTTCTATTACCCAGTACCCAAGGGGGTATTATTGACCATTTTACAAATTGTCCACAATCACCAAAATGGTTATTTTTAATGTTTAATTTTTTCCAAGGCAGTACTCTTAAATGAAAATCTTTCAAATATTCAAAAAAATATTATTGACAAAGAGAAAATGTTAAACCTGCAACCATGGATCGTGTATTCTAGCTTCGGTAAAAGTCTGTAAAATGAGTTGGTTTCCCGTTTGGTAGAAAAACTCAATTTTTTTGACAACTTTTTTTAAAAACATGAAAGTGTTTATAAACTACGTAGCCATTTTTTTCCTATTTCACATCAAAATACTTACAGTATTCTAAGTTTACTGTTGTTCTCAAATATTCCATTTGGTAGAATCTTTATCTGGTTGTTTGAGATTACCCTATAATTAAATTGGCATACTTTAGTTACAGTATACAAAGAAACGAAACATATTAAAAACAAAACAATAAATAAAACCAACGAATAAACTAAATACACAAGCAGCTACAGAATGATCTGCGACAATTTTACAATGGCGACTGACAATGCGACTGCTTTGAGTAGACGTGCAACTGGCTCAAAATAAATTGAAAACCAGTCATAATTCCAAGTCTGCTTTTAAAAGCATTCACATTCTAGTGACATGTCTGGTTAAGCTAACTCAGTGACTGATTTGCTTTAAAGGCTGAATGTAAAAGGACAAGTTTATGTGCTACCACCTAAAGTGTCGTTGAAATGAATTTTAATGTTATAAACAGTTTTTCATATTACATAAAATCCCTTGCATTATTTAACAAAGTCCGGTTAGAGCGGACTATTTTAAAATTACTAGTCTGTTAAAGCAGTCACGACATTACGACTGGTTTTGACCAGTCATATAAAAGCTGTCACAAGTCTGCTTTGACCAGTCATGAGTTAACGCAAGTTAACTAGAATATCTGCTATAGCAGACACAGGCAGACATTGAAAGTAGTCATGAAGTTAACTTTTGTTAACTTTCGTACATGTTATGTGTGCACCAATCTGTACCAGTGGTTCCCATGCATCATGAGTATTTCTTAGATTTAAAATGGTATTATATACGAGTATATTCAAGGACACGAGTATCATAGTTATTTGACCAATTTGTACAGAACATCAAGAAAAAGGGTTATCCGAAAATGAAAAGTCCAAAATGGAAAAGACAAAACGAGTAAAAACGAACGAGAACATCACGAAGAAACAGACAACACAAAAAAAATCACTAAATAGCAATCAACAACGCAAATTCAAGTCTTTACGAATGTAAACGCAGATGCTCCGAAGGGGTAAGTAGTTCTTGCTTCCTTTGCACACCCTTCGCACTGCTTATGGTCAATTCAGCGTGTCAAGTTCAACCCCGGCTCTCATCTGAGAGTTTGGAGTTTAGAGATATTGCCTTTTTGTATCACCGAGGTTTGATGCCTTGGTTATAGAGACAATATCTGGGCTCAAATTCATCATAGAGGTTTAATGCCTGAAGTACAGTGATATTTGTCTCATTGTACTATAGAGGTTAAGTGCTTTATAGAAGATTTGAGCCGTAGGTTTAATGCTTCAGTGGTTTATAGGTGTCTAGCTGATAGTTCGAAGCATACATATTCGGTTATAGCATGTATAAGACAAGTTTCATGCACGCATTACAGCTAAATCGGATAATAGCATATCATGTAGTCGTTTAGATTAAAATTCCAGAAATATATTATTAAGATCTTTTATTCAAAACTACTCATCCCATTTTATAGCAATGAGTGGAAAGGAATACGAATAGAACAGAGGTAATTCAAAGACTTCCAATAAAATTTAATACTGACTTTTCTGTGAATTTTAAGATAACTCTGATGAAGTCAGTTACGTGCCACTTTCTCGATTAAAAATTCGTAACGTGCAGTAATAGGAACCCTTGAACATTCAAATGGTCTCACCGAACTTATATTATAAAACTCATTACACTATTAATGAAATATTTCTATGCATTAAATTATGAAATACATTGTATAAGATTGCAATGAAGCATCACCAGTTACACCAAACAACTTTGTACAATTTAAATCATTTTATCCTAATTTCTGTTATTTTGTTCCAAAAATAACAAATCACTTGGTGAGAGGTGAAAATAATAATAGTCTTTCGACAGAACAAAACAGTTTTCGAGAAAACATTTAGATCTTATGTCAAAATTATCAGCCCTATTTGTATCAAATAACCATATTGATCGAATATCATTGTTATGTTTTTAAAATAAAGTAATAGTTGGTCAATGTGAACTTACCAATACGGGTGTTTTTGTTTTGAAATGAGAAAAATCGTATCGCAACTCAAAACAAATGAAAATAGCGGAGTTGTCTGTTGCAAAATTGGCGACCGTGGAATGACTCATATTTATTAATTAAAAGAAAAAATATTTTATTCCATTTGCGTATGCATGGATAACGTAATTCATTAAATAAATTAGTTAAATGTGTATCGAAAGTAAAAAGTATTGAACTCGATTTGCGTGTTTCTATCAGTGGGAACTCGGTGTTTTAATTGAATTGACAGTAGCTCATAACCAATGTAGTGATGATGAAATCGGATGAGGTTACAAAGTTTTGAAAGGGAAAATGACATACACATTTAGTTTTATTTTTCTTGATGACATGTATGATATTTTCAGCACACTATGTGTTCTTATAGCGAGCACAGCGAGAGCGGAGAGCTCTACAGCAAATTCCAGCGAAGAATTTGCCTAATGCTGATATTGATTTTGTTTCGCCCGGATATGAATCTCACAATTTCACGTGCACACAGGTTCGAAGTGAATTTGAAAATAATTACCAATTTTGCTAATCGCCTTCCAATTTTTTTCTTTGTAACTATAGAACAAGGAGAAAAATATTTTGATGACGATGAGTTACTTAATCTTTTAAGTAAAACAAATTTTATTCATTTTTTTACATTTCCTTTTTTTACGCTCATTCGCCCCAAATACCTCGTCCTTAACTGAATTCATGTTCTAGAAAAAGAACTGATTAAAATAAAGATAAATACGATCAAAACAGTGCATCAAAAGTGTCCACGTCTTTTCGGGAATGGGGTCCTCTAGATCTTAATTTCTGAATTCTAAACGATTTTATTCCTCAATGGAGACGTGGAACTCCGTCATATGAGGGCCAAAAAGATGATCATGGTATAGGGGGATCTTTCTTCAACTCAAAAGGTATGTAAGAATACAATTAAGCTGTTCATTGACATCTTATATTTTTGCTGTGCTCGCATTTAGGCAATGCCTATCTCATATTATATGATGTCTGAGAAAAGTGTTAAATGCACTTGTCGCTGATTGGACAATTTTATTAATTAAAATGATAAACTGCAGTACAGATGAGTCCTAACTTGTACGTATAATGAAGTTCACTCTGGACAACTATTTCTTGATATAAGAGGACCGTGGTCCGCTTCAAATTTCAACGCAGCTGAGGTCCGAGGTCCGCTTTAACAGGACAGGTCTTGTCTGCTTTTAGCGAATCAGCACTCTGGTAAAGTTATCTCAAGGCAGACCTAATCATTGGTCCGTCCAGCTCCAGGTCCGCTTTTGAAAGCTCCAATTGAAAACAGATCAGACCAGTGGTCAAGTCAAGTTGATGGAAAATGATTTTATACATGTATATTGACAAGCGTTAATAATTCATGAACTTTTACGCTATATTACACATGTAAATGTAAAATTACATAATCAACATCTCATTGTATACAAATAAAGGTCTACAGCAGAGTTCATTGAGAACGTACATTCATAGAAGTACAATCTAGGATAGGTATTTTCTTTCGATTTGGTTTTGTCAAAAATAACAGTTTTAAACTATAAGTTAAGATTGTGAATTCAAAATAAAAAAAATCTTGTTTGTGTTAACGTTCTTTTGAATGCGGACTTTAAGTCTGCTTTTATTTCACATTTGTACAGGTTAGGACTTGACCAGTCTGGTTATATGGTGAGTCATAAATATTGAATAGATTTATAATTTGGGGAAATGAATGTAATTATATACTAAGTATATCATATATTTTTTTCTTTTTTATAACAAAATACACTTACAGTTTTTCTAGTTCGATATTGTTATCAAATATTCCAGTTGGTAGAATCTTAATCCGGTTGTGTGATATATCCCTATAATTTAATCGACATTTTTACAATATACAACAAGATCAAAATATAGTAATCGCAAAACAATAAAAAAGCAAATACTTAAATACACACACAAGCAGCCACAAAAAGATTAACAATGTGTAATGTTCTAGTGATATTTTTATTAGGTGTCCATGGTGCATATTAAGGTTCATCTTAACACTTTGGAAAAAAATACTGATATTTCAAGTCATTTTATTTCAGTCTATGAGGAGCCTTAATTACGCGCTCAATCGCTTAATAAGGCGTAGCAGCGTCTAGATAAATATTTGTTGCATACAGTTTTAGTATTTGAAGTTGTAAACTTGATCCGTTTTGCCAGAGCATTTTCTTTGCGTTTTTCAGTTCACCCAAATATAGCCAAATATCAACCTTGCCCTGTCAAATGGCCTCCACGTGTAAGTTAGTTCTATTATTGATGTTATTAAATCTACTCACAATCGTTTTTATGGAAGGTTGTTTAGGGGTAATTCATGCTTTATTTAGGGTACAATTTGAACGGAAAGAAAATGAATAGAGAAAACAAAAAGATTTATCTTGTGAAAAAGAAGGGAAAATGATTGGCAATTTTTATAGCTAGACGCAGCTATACTTTATTTTATATTTCTACGTGTAGTTTAGGTGGTATATAGACTAGAAAATAGGTTAATTACAATTTCTTTTCGAAGTGTAACCATGAACCATAAGATTTAACATAGTAATTTTATACGATCATTTTAAATGAAACGAGTGCTATATCATTTTCATTTGGTCAGTTAGGGAGCGACCATTTGATTTTTATGGGGGGTATGGTAAAATTTGAAACAAGAAGCTCCCAGGAGCCTGAATCGCTCACCTGGCATATGTGCCTGAAGTAAAAGCTATTGGCAAAATCTATTTGACATTGAGAGGGTTATAAGTTTAATAAGGGGACCATCTGACAATATGTTGGATCTTAAGGTGCTGATCACGTTTATCTCAATTGAAATTCAAAAATCTGTCACCCTTTTTGAGTTATTAGCAACAAAATGCAGTTTAACCCAATGTTCTATTTTTAGCCACAGAGGCCATGTTTTACAACCAATCAAAAATCCCCACATCAGTTCTATACACCTAATGCTAATAAACAACAATACCAAGTTTGGTTCCAATTTGACTTCAAGTGTCAGAGGAGTTAACGTTTTCAATGTAATCAGGAAATGCTTTTTAAAAGCTCAATTTTGATGTTCTAAGGGCAATAACTTCTCAAAGGAAATGTCCTACAACGTTGACTCTATTACATATTTAGTAGATCTTGATGTGCTTAACAATATGCAATTTAAAGTTCTCAAATATCTTGTATAGTTTTCAAGATATTGAGCTTAACCAGTGCAAAATTTGACAAAAATCCACAAAAAGGGCAATAACTCCTACATGGGTCGTTGGATTTTCTTCAAAATTTCAGAGCATGTAGATCTTGAGGTGCTGATCACTTTTGTTTCCAATAAAAATTTTAAAATCTGTCACCGTTTTTGAGTTATCTGCAAAAAACTGCCATTTACCCCTATGTTCTATTTTTAGCCACAGCGGCCATGTTTTACGACCAATCTAAAATCCCAACATCAGTTCTTCACAACTAATACTAATAAACAGCAATACCAAATTTGGTTCCAATTGGACTCAAAGTGTCAGAGGAGTTAACGTTTTCAATGTAATGAGGAAATGTTGTTAAAATGCTAAATTTTGACGTTCTAAGGGCAATAACTCCTAAAAGGAAAGGTTCTACAACGTTGACCCTATACATATTTTGTAGATCTTGATGTGCTCAACAATATGCAATTTAAATTTTTCAAATATCTTGTAAAGTTTTCAAGATATTGAGCTAAACAGGTGCAAAATTTGCCAAAAATCCACAAAAAGGGCAATAACTCCTACATGGATTGTTGGATTTTCTTCAAAATTTCAGGGTAGGTAGATCTTGAGGTGCTGATTACCATGATGATTTATCCTATGCCAGAATTTTGATATCTGTAGCCGTTTATGAGTAATTTGCAAAAAACTGCATTTTACCCCTATGTTCTATTTTTAGCCACGGCAGCCATGTTTTACGACTAATCGAAAATCCCCACATTAGTTCTAAGCAGCGAATGATAATGAACAACCCTACCAAGTTTGGTTTCAATTGGACTTATGGTGTCAGAGGAGTTAATGTTTTAAAAAGTTTACGGACGGACGACGGACGCCAAGTGATGACAATAGCTCACATGACCCTTCGGGTCAGGTGAGCTAATAAAAGGCAGGATGGCAAAACTCCAGAAATAAAAAGGCAGGACATTGCTTTGATTGAAAAAGAGGCAGGATTGTATCTTTGGTTAAAAAATGTAGTAGCTTTAAGAATTAAAAAAATATCCATAGCCCCCCCCCCACCTAAAAATCAAATGGTTGCTCCCTTATTATAGAATATCAATACAGTGTCTGTAGGAGTTTTGTCAAAGCAGAGGTACCAATGGGAAATCCAAATGTCAAAAAATAAAAATGGCAAAGATAAGACCAGTAAACAGTTGACTTGCGACTGATCATGCGACTGAATTGTGTAGACGCGCAACTGCTTCAAAGTCAAGTTGAAAAGAAATCATGTCTGCTTTGAAAAGCAGTGGCTTTATTATGACAGGTCTGGTCAAGTTAACTTTGTGACAGGCTTTCCTTAAAGACTGAATGCTAAAGGACAAATTTTATAAATTATCACCTAAACTATAGTTGAAATTAATTTTAAGTGTTACAAACAGTTTTTTTTTCATATTAAATTAAACCTTTGCATTATTCAACAGAGTAGAGTTAGAGCACACTTGTTGCAAAGACTGATCTTGTTAAAGCACCACGACATTGTGACTGATTATGACAAAAGAAATCGATAAAATACGTCATTTTCGAATTCATTGCTTTTCCAGAAAAAAATCCCTCAATTAGACAGAAATTATCACCCGCCTTTACCTGTTTTAAGTCAAACTGGTTTGCTGCCCGTAGACTTACGCAAAATCGTTTGTTGGTTAATGAAAACAGTGATTATTTTATAAACGCTTCAAATACTTCAATCGAATGAACAAAATAGTTTTACATGTGTAGAAATATTTCCAGAATTCAAGATTCCATCGTTAGTAAACAACAAAGCAGTATTTATTTTGATCTATTGCTGTTTCTTGCAACGGAAGTCGTCATGCACAGAAAAAAATAATGATAAAAGAACTTTTTCTATAGGTTCACCAGCCCTTCCGCGCTATCATGAAATGGACATATTCCAATAAGCCCTGGAATAACTGATAAGTTGTGATACGTAAACTCCAAAGGTTGGAGATGACGGAATATTGCTATACATGAAGCGTATTGACGATTGAAAAGTTGAAGTCAACACATTGTTCATAAAGTTTTGGTGAAAGTCTTTTTTAAGTGTTGTTTTTGATATGTAGATCTAATTATGAAGCAGACCTCTCAGAATATGTTGTGTCCTTTATTTCAAATCGAACGTTTTGATGCTGTTACGGGATGAAATTGATTTATAGGAAGAAATAAAAGGTTTGTGATGGTATATTATGTCTCCTTCTAGACAGGGATGATGCTAAGTATGTGGTGCATCAGCTTGTATTGCCAACCCCTAATTCAGCTGTCAAACGATCAAAGTCGTTGTTAAGTCTTTATGTTTGAAGAAGGATGTTTAAAACTCGTACCTTATGTTTTGTACAAACATGTACAGTTTCTTATATATTCATGTACGTATATTTATTATTTAAACATGCTTAGATTTGTGTAACTCTTTTCTTTATGTCTTCAAAGAAGTATATAATTGAAATTACAAGATGTATAATAGTGCTCCTTTTTAGAAAGCTTTTGAGAATGTTGTAGTCATTCTTACTCTGTAACTCTAGATTTATTTACAAGAATATGCCGTCATTTTTTTATTAAACACTTGTGAAAAATTGTAAAAATCATACTCAATCGCAATATAAATTCACGAAGTTTTATACATATACACACTTACAGTTTAGCAAGAAGTTCATTGTTTGCAAAGATGTTTCCAGAAAGAAGTTCTAATTGGTTCCAACAAATCCATCTGTTTAAAAGTATTTTTTTATGTTAAATACATGTAGCATATCAAGATGAAGAGGTGAATGATTATGTTAAACAGAATAAAGGTACATGTTTTATAAAGAAAATTAATGATAGATAATTTAAAAAAATAAATAACTAAGAAAATATTCGTTTACAAGTGTAATATATAAGTACCAATAAAATAGCCATTGCGTGGAAACATTGAACAATTTCATGTAACGTAATTGTTCTCTACTGCAAGGGAGATAACAAGATAAAAATATTTCTGCATTTTATTGAAATTTTTACAAATAGCTTGCAGTCGTCTTGCATCTTTTGGGTATCAGATACTTCTTACAGGGCATTGTATTGCCAGGGTAGCAAAATGTAATGACTGGAATTTTGTTGTAATTTGTTTTTCTAATATCCGCAAATGTTAGCGCTGCTGGTGGATTTTAATTCCCCGAGGTGTACCTACTCCGGCATCAAAACGTGTGTGTAAATGACCACACTATAGCCATTAATTATTCGTTTAATTTTCAAAATCGTCTAAACCCACAGGTTCTGCCTTTCCTATACTTAGGTTGATCTTTGTCATTATTTGGTTTTCCTGTTCGATAGCTTTTTTTTTGTCAAATGCTCTTCATAATCTGGTAATTAATGTTTGACATTATTTTTTAATATTTAAGGTAGAATGTCCCTGGTGACTGTTGAAAACGCACGTCAGTCGTAGCATAATTTATTGTCTGGAACTTTGCTGTAATTTTAATTTCTACAGTACTCGTATGGTATAAGCTTCCCTATCGCCGCATTTACCATTGTCCCATATACCATCCCCATCCCCACCCCCCTACACTATTTACCATCCCCATCCCCATTTACCATTCCATTCCCCAAACATCAAATAGTATCCCCATACCCACAATGCATTTGTTTATTATCGACAATCTTATTTGTTTTAATTATTAACTTAATTATATATGTATTTATAAAACAATTTATAAAGAAATATTCAAAAAAAAGTTTATTTTTACTAATTTATTTAATATGTATTTTAAAGTATTGAATTTCATGTATTTAGAATTATTAATAATAAATAAATTGAGTAATTTTCATTGAGAGACTGAGCCTTAATTTAAAAAAACATACATGTATATCATTTAATTTAATCCTGAACTGTCCGGCAACTTTTACTTGTTAACTTAAATATATATTTATTTATAAAACATTCATAAAGAAATATTCAAATATAAATGTTTTTTTTTATTAATATATTTAATTCAAAGTATTGTATTTCATGTATTTAGAATTATTAATAACTAATAATTTGAGCAATTTTCATTGAGAGATTGAGCCTTAATTTAAAACAACATACATGTGTGTCATTTAATTTGATTCTGAACTGTCCGATAACTTGTGCACATTCTATTTATATTTTTATCAGCCAGTATCTTAATATGAATATTTTTCAATTAAAAAAAACAAAACAAAAATAAATACAAATGTTTAGATTGTATAGAAATAAACACATTTTTATAAAATAAAAAGCTGATCTTTAACAGTTTGTTTTCATTTTTATTATTTATTTCGAAAATAATACTGTTTAAAATTTACAATTTCATCATATTTTCATATAAATACATATTTGTATTACCATTAACAGTCTTAATTTACTAATTAAAATATGGACTAATCAAATTCGAAATTCCATTTGCTATCCCCATTTCCCATTTCACATTCAATGGACCAATCAAATTCAAGATACTATTAACCATCCCCATTCCCTATTTAGCGTTCATATTTACTATCCCCATCCCCCTACACAATACCATTTCCCATATACCAGATACTATTCTCAATCCCCATCCCAAATCCCCATCCCCCCATATACCATAGATTGGGAAGATTTTACTATACAGGGACTGTAACACCTTTGAAAATAAGCGCTTCTGCTTGTGTTTTCATTACCGTAGGTTAGATGTCAACACTTGTTGAAGAACACATCAAAGCTTTCAATTATCTGTACAAATTCTACTCCAGACATAGGTTGATTGGATTCATAATTTTGTTTTACTGTTCGGTAGTTTTGGTTAAATTGTTCAATGATCATCTGATCTGGATATAATGTTTGGCTTTTTCAATATTTTTGGGAGAGCACTGCTGATCAGACTTTAATAGACGGAACGCGTGTCAGGCGTAACAAAATATTAAATTTAAAAGGTTGATGTTCTTTTGTAGTCCCGATTAGCTTTCTTTTTTTTCAAAGTTTTTATTTTCATAGATAGATAAAACTTAATTAGCATAGTTAATGTTTGTCCTTGTGTGCAATTAATCGTCAATATTCGAGTGTCTTTTTGAAATTTTCTTGCTTGATTTTATTGTATGAATCTAATGTCAGTAAATACTTACAATTCGTTAAGGTTTACATTGGTATTGAAGATTTTTACAGGAAGCAATTTAATCGCAGTTTCAAGCACATGTCTAGAATATGTAGAAGAAAGATTAATCTTGTAATGCTCATATCAGGAAGCACTTCACTTAATCGCGATTTGATAATATTCTCCATACAAATTTATATTGATTCTATTTTACGCGGGTTCTAAATTTCATGATAGAGTAATGGTCGCGAATATAGCGAAAATTATAACCTCGTTAAAATTGCCCGTTATACGGTACTTCAACTGCCTAATATTGACTTTCAAAATATGAAACTATTTTAAGAGATTGAATATATTCATTGACTTTGTTCACATTCATTGTATTTTTAGCTATTTATGGTCAGATGACAGGTGTTCTGACTAACCTTAAATATTGTTCTATTTGTATTATTTTACGATGAACCATGATGATGATCATGCATGTATTAATCTATAAATGACAAATTTTGTTATTTATATAGGGAGTAAAAAAATATATAGTATCGACTGTGAAGGATGCCAAGCCAAATGTTTTTGAAGGTGTTTCAACAGGCAAATCCAACCTTTTTTTCTAAATTTACAAAAAAAAACAATAGCACTAAAAAGTATCAAATCATTCAGGATTTTTGAAAACACCCATGGAGATCACTGATCTACCAGAAATTGCTGATAACTTGATAGTGTTTCAACAAAGAACATCAAGATTCTACATGCTCCAAAAAATTTTAAAAATCGGAAACACTGGTAGACTCATAGTCTGTGCGTGTAATTGCCCTACTGAAAACATTTCTAGCTTTCTTCATAGTGTTTACATGTAAATAGTGGGCAACTTACTAACCTATGTTTAGGACATTTCAAAGTTCAGGGCAGTATTATGAAATCATTCTCTGCCAATAATTATACATTGTCAATAATTAGCATCTAAAAGTTTCAAATTTAATGAGCTGTTTTATTTCAAAAACAATATGTTTCCTGATCAGTGTTAAAATTATGTTTTTGTTTACAAACCAAACAACATATTCTAAATAATATTTAGATCTCAGGTTGATAACAATGTTCCAGTTTCATCAAACGACAAAAGGTATCAGAAAGCATTCTGATAATTATCAAATAAACAAAACATTGTTATCTATAACAAGTGATTTTCCTTTTCGTAGTTGGTTTTTCGTTTTTTTACAAATTTCTATGAAAACTGATAACATATCAAATAATTCGGGATTTTCTGAAAACATCCATGGAGAACAATGGTCTACCAGAAAATGGTGAGAGAACTTGATAGTGTCTCAACCAAGAAAATAAAGATTCTACATGCACCCGAAAATGAAGAAAAAATGGGGAACACTGGTAGACCCTTAGTTTTTGAGTGTAATTGTCCTACTGAAAACATTTATAGTTCTTTCGTGGTGTTTACATGTCAATTGTGGGCAATTGCAACTTACCCACTTACGCCTAGAGCACTACTCATGCTCTGAATATTCTAGAGATCTTTGAATCGGAAAATCCAGATTACTTTTGATTTCTCTTCATGGATGTTACTGCTCGGTATACTTGCATTCATAACAAGCTTAAAAAATGTCATCCTTAGTCTCAGGGTCTGAGACTTAAATTTATTTGCAGCGACGAGGATGACCTCAAAGTTCAGAGTAGAACCATGAAATCATTCTTTGTAGAAAAGGGATATCCTATTACATCTTGGATAAAGCCATTGACTTAGTTTTTTTCGATGAGACGACCCCAAGCTCTAAAGAGCCCAGGAGAGACGAAAGAACGACGTATACCCTTGGGTCTAACGTACTATCCTCACAACATTAATATATATATGGAACATTCTGCTGCGTCACTTCAAACCCATTGTCTTGGAGAATGAACATATGTCGACATGTTTACATCGTCACTTCTTACTGCCTTCCGTAAGGGTAAGATATTGAGGCAACATCTTGTGCAATATTGCCAATAGACGTTCTCGCTCCAATTTTGTAGGCAGCAGTGGTTGTGGTCCAACTATTTGTGTTACATTCGACTTCACTTGGTACATTGTACATATAAGTTGAAAACGGTTTCACTTGTATATCTGAAAACGTTAACTACGCCATCCACTTATGCTGAATGTTTTAAAATATACGTAGGGGAAACTATTAAACAGATCTGCCGAACACAGACAAAGTGTTCTTAAATGCGAAGATTGCCAAGTGATTTAGCATTTTTATTTGCCAAAACACAATCCCCACGTATTACAGGAAACCGTCCTTCTTGAATAGACAGTAATGAAATGTGGAATTCGTGTGCGCGACACAAGCTACATAAACAAGCGGCAATTTAAAATTCAAAACGGAAAACGCTCGCTGTATGCCGTTTTGCATCGGCCTTAAATTCAGATTAAAATATGTACCACGTAAGATTCAATTACAATCCCCATATTATATTTCAAAATAAGTACATTAAATGCACTCGCACAGGTAAATCGCAATGTAATTATAAACAATACTGATCATGAATTCAATAAATTTCAAGATCAGCGACTTAAACCTAATCAGAAACGACTCAAAACTAAAGTCATTTAATATCATGGTGCATAAGGGATCTCCAATTAAGGAATTAGTCAGGAAGGGCTGAATTCGGTCTTTTATACGCACAAAATTATAAGTTTGTACCATATCATAGATTTGATGTAATTCAGTCTTCGGATAACCAAACTTTAATATATCTAATCAATCTCACATGCATCATGAATGACACCAATAGGCCTTAAACGTGCTGAATTCTCGGAAAATATAAAAATATATTTCATGTTTGAGGCTTTATTAAAGGTTTTACTTAAAATTTACCTACTTAAAACAGAGAAAATTCCTTGAGAACATTTATTATTTGCTATTTGTTTGTCTAAAATACACATTTCATCACAAAATTCATTTACCCGACGCATGTGTTTTATGTTGATTTAAGATACACAAATTGCTCATATATTATAATCTGAAATTGCAAAAAAGTTTATTTATTGCAATATTGTTGTATCTAGTTTTTGGCATTTCGGTAATGACAACATTTTATATCATGTTTGACAGCAAATTATAGGCGTTTAATTCAAGGGGGCATTTGTTGGTTCTTAGAGGTACCGAACCTACTTCTTTAAAATTGGATCTGGTTTTATTGATCTTAAATGTAATTCTTTGCTACGAGCAAAGTTATACTGAAAGAGCAGACTCGGCTCACCGTCATTTTCCCGCTATTTCATTTAAGCCTATAACCATCAAAATTAACTTTAAAATTAAACCAATTAACCCCTTAGTAATTAGAAGTGGTTATAATAATTAGAGTGACCTTATATAAGTTATATGTGCGCTGACTCTAAGACCGATGATGCTCTTCTTCATTTGAGAACAGTTTTGATACCTTAATTTTTTGGTTTTCTATTAAATTATTTTTGATTTTATTATACCAAAAATACAGTTATTTTTTTATCTTAACAGCATATATTTATTGATAAAAAGGGTAATTTATTAGAAATAAATAGACATGTTTTATATTTAATACTAGCTATCTAACATTCATATGAAAATTTATTTTAACACTGGGTATACTTATCTTTTTTTTCTTACATTCAGATTACTGATTAAGCAGCCTTACCAGAGAAATGATTTCAAAATGAAGGACTAAACAAGTTTTCTTTTAAATTGCAATGACATTGAACCTGACTGAATGTTTGAATGTTAAAAATCAAAGATTTTACCGTTTTACGAAAAACAAAACTCATTGTTAATTAACATTCATACGGCGCTACTTACAGTGTCACCAGCTTTATATTATTGACAAATATGTTTTCTGGGAAATTTTCAATGCCGCTACGTCTGATTTGCCTTAAAAAAGAAAACAACATTAATTATGCGAAAGTAATCCTTTTTGTCCTTTTTTCAAGTAAATACACATTACAATCTAATCAAAGACAAAATGCGCTGTTTTTACTTCAGTTTGCTATCGTAGGTCTTTTAAAGTGAATTAAGTTTTGACAGCATAACATTTCTTTTGTTGCGTACTAGCCGTAAACAAGTCCAATTAATTGTGTGTAACCAGAGTGTCGTTTCATAAAGCGATCGCCAACTAACGTACTCATTATATAATGGAATATAAATAAAATAATGTAAAACGCTAAATGTTAAACTTACAAGTGCTTATTGAACACACACATACACACTTAGTGACACTTTACACACACGGTTCCCAGGTTTCTCACTAAAAGACTCATGTAAATCGTTAAGGTGACTTTATGCTTCACGAAACACAGGCCTAGGTTACTCCTCGATTACTGTCCTCTCAGATAAGTGTAAAAGGTAATTGTCATACAATTATGTTACGTCTGTCTAACGGATTTAACACACTTTATTGACTGTAAGCATTGAGACAGAAATATTGGAAGAAAGAGTAAATGCCAACGATTTTTTATTGTTATTGATTTTGTTTGGTTTTATAATGTGTGATTTCGTGAAGACCTGCTCTATTTTATTGGTTTTGTGTTTACCTTTTACACTAAAGACATTTGATTGCACAATTTGTACTTATGTGCTTCTTTCTGTCTAATTGGAAGCGCTAATATAACTCACAAGTGAAACAGTTCCACATTGTTTTCAAAAGCTTCAGCTTGGACCGTTTTGATCAGGTTGTCGTCGAAAAGTCTGACAATTGAAATTGAAAATATTATGATACATGTATGTCATTAAATAAAATGTTAAATGTTTCAGAATTTATATTCCGCTCAACGCAACTATTGAACATTTATGAATCTTTAGTCAAAGAATACGAAGTAAATCTATGCAAAATATATATATAGGATAAGTTAGTATTTAAGTAGAAATTAGACCATAGAAAATGATCCTCAATTTTTTTTTTCAAAATGGGTATCAACATGCATTTTATGATATAAAAAGAGTTCAAAGCAGATCTTACCTTCAATAATGAAAACAGAAAATCCCCTCTCATAACCATATAGAAAACAAAATATCTAGTATGCATGGAATGTATCTTTAATGAGGTATATTTAATTAATGACTTACATATACACAGTGTTTAATGGGAAGCTTGGAATTTCAGATATTCCACCTTTACAATCATATTTCAACTGCGACCCATCAAGGTTAAATAGGAAACAGACACAACCAGAAATGCTCGGGCAACTTGATCCCTGTACCATTATGACTATTGTTGAAAATACCAAAGATAAGTATGTTACCATATCGAATCTGCAATTAAAAACAATTTAGTTTTTAATTATTGCTTTTACTCTCATACAGCACAAATTCGGCTTTATCGGAGAAAAGGGTATGCCAGGAACAGCAGGATTCTTTTAAGATTGAGGAACGTGGCTTATGCATTATAGTCTGAAGACATGGCTAACCCAATTAACCACACCACAGTCAGATATTGGAATAAGCTGCTTCACTCGCCTTTAGGTTTTGGTCATGAGCGCTATTTAATGGACTTTTACTGCGGATCAATTCTCCAAACAGAATCCGTATTGATTGTAAAAAAATATAATATAAATAGCAATTATTTAAATAAGCTTTTATTTTTAACAAAAATCTGAAAGTTTAGTACAAAGCCTGGTATATCGAATAAGTTGTATAATATACACCCAATATGCTGGTGAGGTGGGTATGCTTCTTTCCAGTTTAGTCTCATTTGTCGTATATTTTATAACTGAGTTGACCATCCAATTCATATTCCTGATGCAAATACAAGAAAAACCTGAAGCAAGTAAATTCGGTTTTAATTGAGCAAATAAATACATCTAAAGTAAAAAAGTGTAAAACAAGCATTTTGACCTGGCGTAAGAGGCGACTTATTGTTTTCAGAATCAGAAAGCTGCTCAGTGTTGAGCAAAGAGCGATAAAGGTAAATATTCATTGTGACTGAATAGGGTGGCATCCTGCACAGGTATTGTCAATTTTTTAAAAGTAAGATAACCAAAGTGGATAGAGTGTTTGGAGAGTGCCACGCTTCATGGTTTTAGAAGACAGACCACCATTAAAAAACTACAAGGTAAAGTTTGACCTCTACCCATCCGACTTCTTTTCAGTGGACCGACGATTTTTCTCTATTCACCATGTGTATAACATCATGGCATGCTAAGTCTATAGTCCTTTTCATGTAAACCGCCCTAATATACTACATACATGTAGCATATTGGTGCTACTGATTTGCAACTGACTCACACTCAATTTGTCATATGGTTAGTATTTTAGTTAGTTTAAGACGCATAGATTAAAAAAAAAGAAACAAAATATATACAGCTTACCTCTTTTCGTACATTGTCATTGAATGAGTGATTGCTTTTCATGTACACTCGTTTTAAGATAAAAATAAAAAAAACCTTCCTTTTTGAAATGTAATATTTAACAAATATAATATGATAAAGATAACACGATATCTATTTTCTAACAAAGTAACCAATATAAACAATATCTTAAAAGCGATGATAATACAATAAATAATTCATAATTTGCCTAATTTTTAAACCAAAATGAAAATCATCATTTTTGAAATGTTATATGCAACGCATATAGTAACTTAAAGATAACAAGATATTTATTTTCCAATAATGGAACCAATTAAAAAAATCACACGGTTGATAATTCAATAATAATATTATTCATCATTTGCAAGAATAATGAACATCAATAATGCTGGCGTCACACTGTTCCAATTTTGATATACGATGGACACACGAACTGGCTAGAAATCAAAACCAAAACCGAAGGGTATACGATAGGAAACGATGGCTAAACGATTAGAAAAGAAGCACATACAAATGGCTGCGAATCGATTACGAAGTTGCTACGATGCTATCAAGACAAGTCGAAAATTAAATCCGAAGGAGAAACGAAATTATACGATGGCTTTACGTGGCTGTGTTTAGCATACGATAGGTTTAAGATGTATCCCGATGGGTATACGAAGTATGAAATGTAATAAAGCGATTTGCAATAAGATAGTTTAGTCTATATAAATTGTCCGTTGCTGCTTCTTATTAGTATGTATGGATAACAAGTTAAGATGAAGTCTTTCCAAGTATACCCCTGCTATCCCTGATGTGGATCAGTAAGAGTAGATGATACATTCGATCTAAACCTAATATGTAGAGACTGTTAAGAAAGAATAGAAAAAGATGATTTAACCTTAACTTATTCTTTTTATTCGTGCATGCCTTGTGTGAGTTGATGGAACTATATATTATCTAAAAACAACAAATGTACATAGTGTGAAATGTAACTCGCTTTACAATTAAATTATAGTTCAGTCTACAATTTGTTCGTTGCTGCTTATTATTTTTATATGAATAAAAAATAAAACTATGGATGTCTAAGTATACCGACACTTTTGGACTAGAGATATATAGCAAAGAAAAATGATATTACTTGATTTGTTAAGCTCTGCGAAAGTCTACGAAAGTTACGCGAGTCACGTTATATGAAAATCTTTTTTTTTTCAAATTACCGAAACAACAATTTTAGCTGTTGTGAACGATTTTTGAACAAAGAGTGTTCACCTAACAGTTCAATTTAAAAGTCCAAACTAAGGGTTCCGTAAGCATTTGCAGACAAAAAAAAACCCCGTAAACTTGATTCTATAACCCATCATGATGGACTTACATACATGTACATACCAAAAAGCAGATTTAATAACATTAAGGGCTTAGAAAAAAGTGTGGAAATTTGAGCGAATTTTCAAAGTTCAAAGAGTCCTAACTCCTGTAAACATTTGCGGACCGGAACGACAGGTTTACTAGATCTTTAGCCACAATTAAGTGCAGACATTTTTATTGTGACAGCGAGACAGTCGGGTAGAAACACAAACGGGAAGACAGGGTGCAAACCTAAAGTCTCATTCGGTTTTTGGGAAAGATAAAAACTCAAGTAAGTTAAGAATATATAAACTTTTATTTCTGATAATGAAATTTAAGTATTAAAAATGCCACCAAAGTATGGACGATAAAACAGAAGAGATAAGCGCATGGCTGGAAATAACAGGGCGAAAGTGAAAGCGTCAGAAGATTCTAGATCTAGACTGCCTTCGCCTTGATTTGTCTTTTCGTCTTTCAAGTTCCTAAGTTCTGGTGTTTCCTTTATTTTTTTCAAGATAATTGTGCATAGAGAAGTAATGATGTACTTATATCATAAGCTGCAGTCTTTGCTTGTAGGTCTTCCGTCTGCTGCATATAAATTAAAAAGCTGAACTACATTATTTTATTGAATTTCATTTTTCAACGATTTACTGTAACATGCCATACCTGACTAAAGCCCAACTGAAATTGATTAATAAATTCCCCTATAAGGCACTTTTGAAAGGTTTGATATTTTTTACTTCAGAAATCAGTACCGTGTTTCAATTTCTATGTCATTACATTAATAACGAAGGATATACGAATACAGAGCGAAGTCTTCGCCATGCCGTTTTCCTTCGCTCCAACATTAGAAAGCTTTTCGTTGCATTCGTGTCGCCATCGTAAGATAAATTAAACCGACGACACTTAGAAGGCAACACGAAATCATAAGATGCCTTCACGAAGGCATAACGATAGACATTATGGATAAATGAACACAACACGAACAAGGACCTTCCCACGAACCATTGGCAGTTTTTTTAACATGTTAAAAAAATTTCGGAGGCACTACAAAGTTTACCCGATGTCAGAAAATGTCAACAGAAGGTGCTATGATTGAAAAAGATGGCAACACGAATAGCGCGATCTGGGTACGATCAGACCCGTTTGTGAAAATATTCACAATCGTGTTTCCATCGCGGTATAAATCGGGATAGTGTGACGCCAGCATTATCGATTGTAATTTTGCTAGGTCTGAATTAAATGAAAGACGGATATTTCCATATATTCAAGCTTATCAGCATTCATATTAATAAAAACTCAAGTAAGTTAATAATATATAAACTTTTATTTCTGATATTGAAATTTAAGTATTAAAAATGCCACCAATTTATTCAGATGTGAATTGCCCTTGAAAAGTTTGAATGGTTTAAAAATTGATTACATGTAAATGTTTGAAAATATCAACATTTAGAGTGACATTAACAGTCTGCATGGTAAGTATTATTCCATAAATTGGTGTTTTTTTATTGGTTCCAGAATTTGTGTTCATTCCATGTAAGATATCTGTTTTAAGCTCACCTGGACCTATTACCATCACTTGGCCTCCGTCGTCGTTGTCTGTCGTCGTTTACAATTTGTTTTCATAATCTTTTCCTCTAAAACTACTGAACGGAATTTAATGAATTTTGGTGTGATTGATTCTTACGAATGTAGGGTGTCCTGCACAAAAGTTGTGTTTCAATTTTTGATCCGTCAAAAAAAACATGGCCGCCGTTGCTTAATATAGACCAGCAGGGTCAGACTTCTGACTTTGGTATGTATATCAAAACGTATAAGAGATAGACCAAATCTGATGCAACTTTCCTGCTTCAGCTTAACAAATTCTGCAAAAGTCACCATAAGGTCGTAGTTGTCATAGGGGTAACAGCCTTTTAAAAGTAAGATATGGCAGTTTTTTTTTATGTTTTTGCACTTTAGAATGAAAACTATTGCAGATAAAGAAAGGCTGTTGCTGGCTTAAACTTTCTGCTTGATTAGCTCTACAAAATTTTCTGTTTGGTCCATGTTGTCAGATGACCCATTATAGGGGTTACAATGTATCGCCCCTTAAAGGTAAAAAATGACAGTTTTTCATGCTTTTGCCTCGTAGGATAAAAAATATTGCAGATAGAGAAAAGTTGTTGCTTGCTTAAACCATCGGCTCATTAGAGCTCTACAAAAGTTCCCATAGGTTCAAAGTTGTTACATGACCCCTTTAAGGGGTTATATACCCTAAAAGGTAAAACATGGAATGTTTTTTTCATGTTTTCCCCTATATATAGTAGATAGAGAAAAACCGTTGCTTGCTTAAACCTTTAGCTCATTAAGCTCCACAAAATTTTCCATGGGTCAAAGATTGTTTTATAGAATGGAAATTATTGCAGATACATTGTTGAAAAAAGCTCTTGATTGCCGAAACCTTCGGCTCATTGAGGTCTGCAATAGTTTTCATTGGGTCAAAGTTGTCAAATGACCCCTTATAGCCCCTAAAAAGTTTTTTTTCATGTTTCTTATCTATATAATGAAACTTATTGTGAATAGAGAAAAGCTATTGCTCGCTCATTGAGCTCTGCAAAAATCTCAATTGGGTCCAAAATGTAAGATGACCCTTTATAGGGGTTATGGCCCTTTAAAGGTAAAATAATGGCGTTTTTTCATGTTTTTGCTCTAAATGGTGGAAACTATTGCATATAGTGAAAACTGTTACTAGCTTAAACATTCAGCTATTTGAGCTCTACATAAATCTCCATTTGTTCAAGCCTGTCAGATGTTTCCTTAAAGAATACTCATATGGCTTCAGGACCAGGTGAGCGATTGAGGCTCATGGGAGCCACTGGTTTGTTGGTTGTCATCGGCTACCACATGAAGTGATTGTACATGTATTTCTCGAACACAAAATGCACCAATAACAAATCCAAAGTTTCAAATTGTTGTTATATGGTTTCTCTTTCTGTACGGTTCTAATTATAATGTCCATTTAATGTTTTCTTATTTGCCTTCCGAACAGTTTTCAAGGTTTAATCATTTCTTTTCTCTCTTCAAACTTTTACTTTTACAATGTATTATCCGTCTGTTACATGTAGTTAAGTTCTAAAACTTACATAATGTAGAGCATAGCCTGTCATAATTGCTCTATAACAAATAAAATATTATGATAAGTTCCTACATTCTAAAGAGGTGTTAGAACTGGGCACTATATTTTTTATATAAATACACAAATAATATATTATGTATCAAATGTAAATAATGAAAAAAGACACGTAGCAAAATAATAAAGTGTGCTGACCTTTGTTCAGAGGAGTCAAATTAATTCTTTGAAAAATAATTTAATCATTTATTACTTAAATTTCTCTTTAACGAGTTAATAATGAATTTCAAATTATCAAGTTGTGACAATGAATATTATATGTACAAATAATTAAAATTAGCAAGCAATGTAATAATAAACCAACATATGTACAATTTAAATATACATTACCTAGTGAGTAAAACGTGAAGAAACAATAGATGCATTGTTAAGCTATACTCAACGCTCATTAATCGATTAAATTCAGTCAAGGATTAATTTAAATGAGTAAACCATAGTCCAAGTTTCATATGCATGTACATATTTACTATGCCTAGGCTATATTAACTTGAAATTTTGAAAAAAAAATCACCTTTAATCTTGGATTTATAATCTTTTATCTGAAATTCTAACCAAAATATCATGTTGATCTTCAAACTGTTCAAAAAGTATGTGATGAATAACATTTCATTGTATAGACTCCTACAAGAGTAATAATTTGTTATCGTTATCCTTTATATTATTCACAATATTCATATACTTAACATGCTTAAGGCAAATGCAAGACAGCAAGCACAGATCACTGGTTATATTGAAGACTGCTTGGTGTTGTTCAGTTGCCACTTGCTTCTGAGGATTGTGCCGCGTACCCAAGTTCAACAAGCAGATATCTTTTTTTTCAGGTTCTTATTGTCCCCCGCCGCAACGCGTCGGAGGGACTTAGTAATGGTCTCCGTCCGTCCGTCTTTCCGTCCGTTTGTCTTTCCGTCCGTCTGTCCGTCCGTCACGTTTTTTGTGGGAGCAACTCCTTGGACACTACTGAACCTATGTTGCTGAAACTTTACACACTGATAGGGTACAATTAGTAGATGATCATCCCATATTTGAAATTTTCAAAATGGTCGCCGTTTCCATGGAAACAGGGAAGAAAGGTCAAAATATAGGACATTCAATATCTCGGTTACCTAGGTGCACAGGGTTCTGAAATTTTGTAGGCTGATAGAGCAAAGGGTACTCTATAATAATACGAAACAAATTTTGAAGCGATTTTACGGTTTTCGAGTTAATTACGAATTTGTGATTTTTCAGTCCGAAAAATGGGACTTTGTCAAACGTTTTTGTGGGTGCAACTCCTCGGATACTACTGAACGGATGTTGCTGAAACTTTACACACTGATAGGGTACTGATAACAGGTGATCATCCCATATTTTGACAACCTATTTCTATTATTCTCAGAGAATATATTGCTTGAATTGACATACCACACAACTTTTATACGGCGGCGGGGGACACATGGCTACGTGTAGCAATCTTGTATTTATTCTTAGAGTTTTTGCATCGCTTCATTATTCATAGCAATGATATGATTAGACAATTTAGATATGCAATACAGTAACAAGTTAGTTAACTTATATTGCAAAAAAACCTAAATGCAAAGTTAACGAATTGAGAGAGTTGAGACGGCAGTAGTCGATTATTACTTATTATATTTAGCCGATGATTAAGGTGAGACAAAGTTCGTGTAACTTATGATAGACAGGTAAACATAAAATAACGTGGCATTAACTATATGACTAGAATGTATTTCATTTGAACTTTCGAATATTGTACTTATAAATGACAGACTGGAATATAGTAAGTCAGCTTACTATTTTAATCTAAAGTTCAAATGGAAACTTTCAACAAATTTTATCATTAAAGTGATGACATCAACTTTCTTATCGTTATTCTTCATTTCCTTTGTAACAACATTCCGTCTGTTCCAGCATATGGAGTTTACATAAACATTCTTTCCCACCATGAGCTCATACATGTTGACAAAAACAGAATTCTTAGATGAGTCCAAAAGTTCGTTGTTCATAGATACTGTTGTGCTGCAGCAAGTAGTAACTGTCTGCTCTTCCGGAGTTCACTCTTGTTAAAACTTCGGTTCATTTTTTTTTTTTATTTCTGTTCGGTTGTTTTTTGTTTTGTGTTGTTTGTTTTTTTCGTACTGATGTCATTCGTGTTTTCTACTCTTATCTTCGACGTAACAGACTTTTGGTACACGGATGCCATATTTATGCCTCTCTGCTTCTTACTAATATTAGTGATCAATAAAGGTTATAACAAAACTACCGAACTTCAATGATCAATATCATAGTCCAGAGAAAATGACAAAAACGAATCAGTAATACCGGAGAATTGGTGGATCGCAATGGTCCTGACTTGGTACAGGCATTTCAAACAAATGTTAATCTCCAACTTTAAGGGCAAAGGTCTATATTTTTGAAGCTTACATAATTGCATTTGTTTTTTACTTTAAAGCATATCAACTGACTAAAAGCAAATTTGATAGCTAATAATATGATCATATTTTATTAATCATATGACAAATTTTGATGCCACAATTGCTTAATGAGGTCATCAAGTTTGTTTTCTACCATCTTTTGAAAATTCAACTCTTAACATAACCAATAAGTCGTACACCACTTAGGCTAGATTTTCAGCAACTATGCACCTATCACCTATTCACCCAGCCCAATGATTTATTCATCATTTTATTTTCTTGTTTTATCACCTTTTTTGTTCACGATATTTATTAAATGTACCTAAAAAGCGTTGCTAGAGCGCGTACGGTTTTTCAATAATTGTTGAATTAATATTATCTATTGTTAAGAAGGCTATTTCGGGGGTAAATCAGGCTGTTTAAAAGCTGCAACTTGAATGCAACGTAAAATGACATCGAAAAAAAAATCTTCATGTACATGTAAAGAGTGGGTGAATTGTATATTTATAAATCTAGAACTGTTTCTTCGTACTGTTTTCGTTCGTGTTTACTGGTTTTGTATTTGCCCTTCGGACTTTTTACATTCCAATGTACCATTGGTACTTCTTTGCCTCTGTTTACATTGTTTATTGTTTCTACATGTTTGTTAAACCTGTGAATAGAAAGTGAAAATAGGTAAACAAATCAGCAATTTTATTTGAGGTGTAACCTAACAAGTATCAATCTATTGATGCTATGACAACAAACTTCGCACAAAATCTATTTGGCACCAATCATTGTAATGGTTCAAGACGAGTCCTATCATTTAAATCTATAGTGAAGTTTCATGACATGCTGGTGGAATGTTGATAATCTGTACATTTGGCCTATCCTTAAAGTCTAATTCACTAATGTCTATTTCTGCAACTTCCCAGTAGGAATCAAATATATTCTCGTCACTCCCATTTCTATTACCAGTTGTCTGTATAGAAATTGATAAACATACAAAATACCAAAGCGGATAAAACAAAACGGTTCATTTTGGTTATGGTGTACATGCATAGGTCAAGGAACTACCTTTGCCTCACCAGCGCTACATCAAAATATAGGAAGCGAGCCGGTGGTATAGTGGTTAACGCGTCTTGCTGCTAACACAAAGTTTCTCGTGGTTCGATCCTTTTCTGGGATGAAAATTTCTTTAACCAATTTTCTGACTCTCTCTTGACACCATTAGCGGGTATGGTTTCAAGAAGCGATGCTAGTCCTTCGGAAGGGACGAAAAAAGGTTGTCCCGTGTACAACGAGAGCAATATCCTATGTACGTTAAAGACCCCTTTGTAGAGCTCATTGGGGGCCGCTACAAAGGCCCCACTCGCAAACTGCAAACTGAAGAGGCATTTATTGAAGCATTGAGCTTGTTTACCAATCCAGTATAAATAAATTATAATGTTTAAATTGAAAAAAATAGGAAGATCGACAACCAATATTATGAAAGAAAAATACTAGTTCCTTAGAAGTCATAACTATTTACAACTGCTGTGACATACATTGTATCGTTTGACCTAGATATCTTAGTTTTACCAAATCAACATAATAATTTGAATAATAAATATCTTACAATTAGCAGATATAATCTTGAATAAAAGTATACGTTTTTATTAATAACTAAAATGCAGTCGCAAGTATAGGAATATGTACATGTACGATATAATGAACTTTTTTCTCTTTCACTAATAAATATTTCACATTGAGAAAATTAAATCTTGCTCAAAAGTACAAGGCATTCGCAACAATAAGAATATTAACATGAACGGTATTATAATCTTGTTCTCCATTTGAAGATTTGGTAGGAGTCAAAAAATTGGCAAAAGTAATGTACTGTTTGAAAATAACAAATGTACAAGTAAAGTAGTGACACTAACCTGGATGTATTCTAACTCATCTCGATATAGATTTTTTCTGACTATCATTGTTACCATAGTAATGACTGGAGCTACTCCTCCAATCACGCTAAGAGCCGTCGCGATTGCAAAATACATCTTTGCAGAAATGTCATCGTTTGAGGTTGCTTTAAATAGAAAAAAAGCAAAAATACATACTGGAAGAAATTTTAGCCAAAATGGCCTCTTATACTGAATTTATTTAAGCCATCACATGTGTCTAGAAAGCTTTATTGTTCAACTTAACTGTTAACATAGTTAACATTACTTTTTAAGAATCAGGCAATTGCCATTAATAAGGCGGCACATCTATAACACATATATACAGAAAAATTCAATAAAGGCAACCCGAAAAAAAAGAAGTAGAGGAACCAATGGGGTATCCAATGTCAAAAGTCCAAAAGGGCAGAGACAAAACCAGTAAACACCAACAAGAACGGGTCAAAAACAGACAACATGTAAAACATGGAAACACAAAATAACTGAAATCAATCAACAACGTTAACTCCAGTCGAAACAAGAGTGAACCCAGGTGTTCCAAAAGAGTAAGCAGTTCCTGCTTGCTATAGCACACCCGTCGCGTTGCCAACAGTCAAATCAGCGTGTCAAATCCGGTAAAGGAAGACAAAACAAAACTAAACATTGTTTTGACCACGAATTTTGTAAGTCAATTTTGATAGAAACAGAATAACCAATGGGACATCTGTATGTCAAAGTCCTAAATGGCAGAGGCAAAACCAGGAAACACAAACAAGGACTGGACGAAGAAACAAATAGCATATAAAACACAGAAACACAACAAACTAATGAATATCAATAAACAACGCAAACTCTAGTCGTTAGGAAAAGGAACTCAGGTGCTTGGAATTAAAGGAGGAATTACAGTCAAAATTTGATTGCATTAAAAGGGATAAGTATGGGAAAATTTCCCTATATAACAAGTCGAACATATCTAGACATCTACTATATTCTAAAATGTAACTGCATTAGATGTGTGTTTTAGTGACATGAATGCATCTATACCCCTTAATGTAAAATTGAAAATCAATAGTGTGCCGTCCCCTGCCTGATCCTTAAGTCGAATAGTTATATCAGATAACTGAAATGTTTATTGTTTTCCTTTATTGTTCAGTTGTGTAAAATTTGTAATTTTTACTGTTTGCTTGCAAAATATCTAACTTACTGTTTAATGATTCGCCAGTTATAATTTGTGGTCTAGTTGTTATTGAAGAACCTTCATTTAAACTTTGTGGTATAGTAGTACTTTTTGAGACACATACGTCGCATTCATTTACGTTATTGTCCAACATAATAAAATCTGTAAAAAATGTTAAGTAGAAATGAATGCATAAGCACACTAAAGAACAAATCATGAAATCCATCAAACGCTTATTTCGTTCATACATGCAGTTTACTAATTAAGGCATACAAATTATATGCAATCTAATATATGTAGTAAAATCGCTGACATTTTGTAAAATAAAACAATTATGAGTAAAGAAATGATTTTTTTAAAAAAATATCTTGATTGTTTAATATTTTTTTAATACGAATGACAACAAAGTTCCAGTCAATAAATTTTGCTACGCCTGACGCGCGTTTCGTCTATTCAATACTTATCAGAGGCGCTCTACCAAAAAATTGAAAATGCCTAATACTGTATGAATATGAAGAGCATAGAACAGTATAACCAAAAATACCAAACTGGGGAACCAAATTATTACTAAGATATTCAACCTATGTCTGGGGTAGGAAGAACCTTACGGTTTAGACAATTTTGAAATTTAGACGGATAATTTAAAGCTTTGATGTATTCTCCAACTCAAAAGTGTTGGTGCCGGAGCGGGCTAACCTCGGGGAATTTAAACTCCACCAGCAGTGCTTACCTTCACGTGTGTTCGAAATACAAATGACAACAAAGTTCCAGACAATACATTTTGCTACGCCTGACGCGCGTTTCGTCTATTCAAGACTCACCAGAGGCGCTCTACCAAAAAAATTGAAAATGCCAAACACTGTATGAATATGAAGAGCATAGAACAGTATAACCAAAAATACCAAACTGGGGAACCAAATTATTACTAAGATATTCAACCTATGTCTGCGGTAGGAAGAACCTTAGGGTTTAGACAACTTTGAAATTTAGACGGATAATTTAAAGCTTTGATGTATTCTCCAACTCAAAAGTGTTGGTGCCGGAGCGGGCTAACCTCGGGGAATTTAAACTCCACCAGCAGTGCTAACCTTCACGTGTGTTCGAAATACAAATGACAACAAAGTTTCAGACAATTAATTTTGCTACGCCTGACGCGCGTTTCGTCTATTCAAGACTCATAACTAAAGGACCGACGAAATCTGCGTGAATCATAACATTAATGAGAATGTGAAAATCAAACGAAAAACAATACCGTGCCACAGGTATTTTAATGTAGTTAGTTGTATTAGATTTATGTTAGGCAGTTATAACTATGTCCAATCCTGCACAGCCCGGTAAGACCGTATAAAAAAGTACGTATTTGATATTATTCGGGCCACATATTTCCAATGTAATGAAAATTGAAGTACTCTATCGCATGTTCTATGTACCTAGATGACAATCCTAGTCGAGATTCATATCAAAGAATGACATGAAACAAAAGGTTTCTGTTATTTTCTAAATCTCTTAACTCTTGATAAAAAATGAATAAAATCCACCTAGAAACGAAGTGTTATTCAACAAAAAAACAATATCAATTAATCTATAACAAGGATTAAAAGACCAAGGTTCTTTTCTCTTGTTTTTTCTGGTCTCTGAAAAAAATCCGTCTCGTAACAGGAGAAGGGCGCCCTACCAAAAATATTGAAAATGTCAAACACCATTTGTATATAAAAATCATTAAACAATCACATCAAAATATGCCGAGCTGGAATTCAAATTATGACTAAGATTAATTAAGCAATGCCTCGGGAAGGAAGAACCTCAGAGTTTTCAGAACCTTGAATCAAACATGCATACTCCAAAACTAGTTCATGGTATAACACGTCTTATATTTGTAAGATGGTTTTAGAAAACAATGTTGTATTATAGCCTTAAACAAGAACGTTCAGAATTTGAAAAGGCCTGTTAAATGTTGTTTCTTCGATTCTCGTGTGTAAAAGTGTTGTAAACAGTAACATCGTCACGTATAATAATAAATATATAAAACAAAGTTCCAGAAAATAAAGTTTGATATCCTTGACGCGCGTGTTCGTTTATTCAAGACTATTAAGAGGCACTCTACCAAAAATATTGAAAAAACCAAACACTCTATGATTATGAAGAGCATAGAACAATGAAACCAAATAAAAGAACTAGGAAGCCAAACCATGACTAAGAAAAACCTTGTCCTTGAAGAACCTTGGAGTTTTGACAACGTTCGAAATTGAAACGTGAAATACAAAGCTATGAAGTGTTTGTCAATACAAGTGTTGATGCCGGAGTGGGCTAATCTCGGGGAATTTAAACACCACTAAATAAAAGATAACAAGCTGTGGAATAAGTATAGGCGTCATAGCCAACATTAAAGAAACAGCAATTTAAAAATCACACCCAACAGTCTTCAACATGACCAGAGGTCACTACTCGCTGGCTTGTATTAGCCCAAGACTAAAAATACAATACATAAGATTCAAACAAATTCCTAGATTATCAACGAAAGACCCACTTCTGGACATAGAACAAACAACAGATAGTTGACAAATAAATGCTTTGACAAGTATTCCTGGCTTAGTACATGCAAATATAAAATGTGGCAGGGTTAAACTAGTTTTTTGGGCCCAACATTCCCCTATTGGTAATCTTGTACCAAGCACGCACAAAACTAAACACACTTAAAAAATCTAATCGATAAAAATTCAATTCACCAAGAGATTACCTGGGACAAGAGTACTATACGAGAACAACGAGACATAAAGGAACTCTTTGAGAACACTCGCAGTTATTTACTGACAGCTATCTAAGAAGCATTTATCGACTGATGTAAAAAATCAAACATTAAAGTAATAACAAAAAGTTTCAATGTAAATATATGATATTAATATAAAATGACCAAATATGTACTACATACAATATAACTTTTCCATCGATATCCTCGAGTCGATACCCATCAGGCCGATGGCCCTCAGGCTGATATAGATGTCTCGGGTTTTACAGCATGTTTTACAGATTTGGGCATGTAATATTCAGTATATATATATTTTCATAGAATTCTTATCCAGGCTGACAACGATCTGAATTTTGTTCTTGGTCAACCATGTCCATCTTCCACTTTGCATATATTATGCATATATGATTAATCCTTTATCAAACGACATAATTATGTTTGTTTATACATCGTCATGTTTATTAAGGAATAGACAGGACTGGTAATTTTGGTATCCGCTTGATACGTGTATGTAAACAAAAATATATTAAGACACCTTTCTTTGAAAGAAATGTTCTGTTATTTTATTTCACAACTAATAAGCTAATGTATTACCTAAACAATGAATAGTTGGTTTTTCAAGTAGGCTTCCTGATGAACCATAACACGTAATGCTGAATTCTTCTAAAGCTAAGGCTATCTCTATCTCTCGCATAATGATTGCATATACACCTTTTTCAATACAGGTACAGTTAAATGTCATTTCACTTTAAAATAAGAAACAGTAACTGACAATTTTAAGGGGGAACTTGCAGGTGATCACATGACTGACTGATGGATATTTATAGTCGTGACTAGGGGAAAGCCCCTCTGCATCGACTTATACCAACCGGTATAGACTCGCTATGTGCCATGGGTCGTCCAGCCCATGACACACCACCGCCAGTGTTAGCAGCTCCAGAGTATCCTTTGCTATCGCTGGTGCAGGGCCCGTCTTCCACCACGGGGAGGTACTGGTCGGAATTCTGGAAGACTGATCACATGATCAGCCAAATACCATCTTATTTAATACAAAAAGGTGTTAAAGATTTTGAAATTACATTTGAAAAATATCATAATGATATATTTCTAACTTCTCTTTGACATTAAAAGCCTTATAACTATTTTTTTTTCTTTATTTTCCAAATTTTATTTTATAAAGTATTCTTCAAAGAAACGAATTCTCATATTTCTGCATTTTGACAAAGGGAGATAATTTATGACTAAAATTGCAACTTTTGAACACTTTTTGACATATTTTTGTGTTTATCTGAAAAACTAACTCAGAAGCACCCCCTTTTCTTCATATCATTTTAAAGCAATGTAACAGCCAAATATAATATAAAAAAAAATTACAAAATTCTATTGATCAGATTTTTAAAATTGTGTACTCTCTTAAAAATTTTAATGTAAAAATGCCAACCTTCTGAATCAGTTATCTCGAAAACTAGCTCAGAAGCATGCCTTTTTTGAACTGGATTTTCAAGGTGTATCTCTTGATGTGTCTATTTACAAATTCAAAAGAAAATCTATTGACAAGAATATTTTTGGTGTTTGGTGCAAGTACCCCATTAAAAGAAAAATAAACAGTTCATTATTAGGACTTATAAAATACATCAAGGGCTAATAATTATTCGTATTGATTTCAAAATTGTCAAAACCCTAAGGTTCATCCTATCACAGACATACAGTAGTATGGTCTTAGTCAAAATGTGGTTTCAAGTTCTTGATTTTTTTGGATTTTTGTTCTATGCTCATCATATTCATATAAGGTTTGACATTTTCAACTTTTTGCAGAGTGCCTCTGATAGGTACAATTAGACGGAACGTGCGTCAGGCGTAGCAATTTTTTTTGTCTGGAACTTTGTTGTAATCTTTGTTTCAAACAAAAAATGCACAACAAAAATTTGTTCAAATATGTACAATATGGCTGGTTTTAACTTAATGCATGTTACATTGCATTATAAACATATGTTTATGCGTTATTATTTAACCACGAAATGATATAGAATGCAAATCTCTATATAAAATGAAGAGCATAAAGCAATAAAACCCCAAAATACATTGTATGGAACTGGAACAGAAATTATGACTTATTAATACTTATGCCAGGAGGAGGAAGAACCCTAGAGCTTAAATTTTGAAATTTACATAAAAAAACTTTCATAGTTAATTGCATTTATGTGTTTTTCAATGCTAAAGTGTTGAAACTAGAGCACGTCATGTTTATAAAATCCAAGGTACAAAAACTAACATTAGAGAGAAAGGTTTGTAATTTATGGATATTAAACAATAAGGAGTCCTGCAAGCAATGCAAACGTCTAATGAACTTCGTTTGCAATTTAAGGATGACGGAAGAACATTTGGGCATTAAAAGGCTGTCAATCTGAAACAGACAAAATCAGTTGATATAAAGGACAGTATTAAAGTTTCGAAAGGCAAAACATAACACACGTACGGACGAAACAACACAAGTCAGTTTTTAAATTAACATTGTGCTTCAGACTATACGTTAAAGAGAATCAACTATTTCTTTTTGATATCTGCCCTATTGGCGCTGATCTTTCAAAATGTAACAAAATGAAATTAACTTTCGAATGCAGAAAAAAAAATTACAAAGAATGATTAACGTATATTTTTAAAGGAAGATAACAATCATGGTTGGTTTGTAGATGTGTTACATACTTCCACAAGTTCTACAAATGTAGCTCTGTGTTTGATACAAATAGTCCGAAATGAATTGGCTTTAGTTATACCCCGGCTTCGAAGAAGTGGGGGGCATACTGTTTTACCTTTGTCCGTTCGTCCGTCCGTAACAAATTAAAACTTCCGTCGCAGTTTTCTAAGCAACGACATGATATGGAAGTTTGATATTTTGTATACAGCTTTGTCCTATAGTACCATATGGTGTATACATTTTATGCACCTAGGTAGTCTACTTCCTGTTTACCGAATACTTAGGTTTTCATATATAATGGACATTAATGCAAAACTTCTGTCACAGCTTCCCAAGCAACTACATGAGATAGAGATCTGATATTTTACATCTTAATCCTATAGTCCCATATGGTGTATAGTGATTTTATCTTCCTAGGTCATCTACTTCCTGTTTACAGAGTATTTAAGCTTGTATGCGTGGCTTAGTTTGGGAAGCAGGGGTATCACTAGTGAGCATTAGCTCACAGATTTACTTGTTTGTTATTGTGTAAACGGCTTAAAAGAAAGGCGATTAGTTACAATGTATGTGCTTTTAGTTTTGATATTTGTGTGCTTTAATGTTATTTAAAAAATATGTGATTGCTCTTTTTTATTGACCGAGTTTGTTATTGGTCAATAATTTGGGACTTCTTCATTTAAATCCTAAATAAAATTCTTAGAAAACAAAGCTTTTTTTAAGGGGAAATAAACATTATCATACATTGTTCTTTGTGGTTTTTGCAATACCTGCTTTAGTTATTGGTACATGTACTTTGAAACTCCCGGTGCACCGGGGTTCAATCACTCCAATACATCAAAGCTTTAAATTATCCGTTTAAATTTCAAAACGGTCTAAACCCTAAGGGTCTTCCTACCCCAGACAAAGGTTGATCATCTTAGTATTGATTTGGTTCCCAAATTTGGTATTTTTGGTTTTACTGTTCTATGCTCTTCATCCTCATATAGTGTTTGGCTTTTTAATATTTTTGGTAGAGCGCCTCTGATGAGTCTTGAATAGACGAATCACGCGTCAGGCGTAGCAACATTTATTGTCTGGAACTTTGTTGTCATTTGTATTTCGAACACACGTGAAGGTTAGCAATGCTGGTGGAGTTTTTATTCCCCGAGGTAAGCCCGCTCCGGCATCAACACTTTAGTGTTGGAGAATACATCAAAGCTTTAAATTATCCGTTTAAATTTCAAAACGGCCAAACCCTAAGGGTCTTCCTACCCCAGACAAAGGTTGATCATCTTAGTATTAATTTGGTTCCCCAATTTGGTATTTTTGGTTTTACTGTTCTATGCTCTTCATCATCATATAGTGTTTGGCTTTTTAATATTTTTGGTAGAGCGCCTCTGATGAGTCTTGAAGAGACGAAACGCGCGTCAGGCGTAGCAACATTTATTGTCTGGAACTTTGTTGTCATTTGTATTTCGAACACATCAAAGCTTTAAATTATCCGTTTAAATTTCAAAACGGTCTAAACCCTAAGGGTCTTCCTACCCCAGACAAAGGTTGATCATCTTAGTATTAATTTGGTTCCCCAATTTGGTATTTGTGGTTTTACTGTTCTATGCTCTTCATAATCATATAGTGTTTGGCTTTTTAATATTTTTGGTAAAGCGCCTCTGATGAGTCTTGAATAGACGAAACGCGCGTCAGGCGTAGCAACATTTATTGTCTGGAACTTTGTTGTCATTTGTATTTCGAACATACGTGAAGGTTAGCACTGCTGGTGGAGTTTTAATTCCCCGAGGTTAGCCCGCTTCCAGCATCAACACTTTAGTGTTGGAGAATACATCAAAGCTTTAAATTATCCGTTTAAATTTCAAAACGGTCTAAACCCTAAGGGTCTTCCTACCCCAGACAAAGGTTGATCATCTTAGTATTAATTTGGTTCCCCAATTTGGTATGTTTGGTTTTACTGTTCTATGCTCTTCATAATCATATAGTGTTTGGCTTTTTAATATTTTTGGTAGAGCGCCTCTGATGAGTCTTGAATAGACGAAACGCGCGTCAGGCGTAGCAACATTTATTATCTGGAACTTTGTTGTCATTTGTATTACATGATTTCGCGTTGTTGATTGCTGTTCAGGTGTTTTTGTGTTTTGTGTTTCTTCATACTGTTCTCGTTCGTGTTTACTGGTTTTGTGGTTGCCCTGTCGGACTTCCTCTTGACATTCAAATGCCATATTAGTGCATTCTAGCTTCTCAGCGAGGATCGAACTCAGAACATTTGGGACATCAACGGCGTACGCGCCTAGCTAACAGAACAGAGGCTGTAACCACTACACCATCCTAGGTTCCTTAACATAAGAGCGTTAAATAAAAGTGTTAGCTACATTGTAGATGCGTACGCTGTAGATGCCCCAAGTGTCTTCGGAGTGTATATATTATCAAATTTGAAAGATCTTTCATTCTGGAGTTTCTGTGGAATCCAATTGATCATGAACGTAAACACGTTAGAGATAGCTATAATTTTACTATTTACATATATTATTTCCTTATTCAATTTTTTTTCCTGATTTATCTTTTATCTGGTCCGCAATTTTGACTACATCATTTGAACTACATGTAATTTTGTGATAAGGTAACTAACATTTTTTTAAGCAAAACATTCTTGATGAAAATATCAGAGGGTAAAATCTGTAGGTGGTTATCTGAAAGATCACTAATTAAAAAAACAAATTTCAAAAATTATTATTACATAAATTAAAATGGCAATTTGGTAGAAATATCTGTGAATCATCTACATTCATTTATAAGATGAATTACCACAAATACAAACATTTTATGAACTTTGTACCATATCAACGTTCAGAAGATAAGATCAAAGATCAGAATATGAAGATCAAAGAATAAGACATCCGGTGGAGTGTGGTTAACGCGTCGGACTACTAACACAAAGGATCGGGGTTCGATCCTTTTCAGTGGGGGCAATTTCGTGAAACGATATCCGACTCTTTCTTGACATCAATTGCAAGGATGGTCTGACGAAACGATGCTAGTCCTTCGAAAGGGACGAAAAAGGTTGTCCCGTGTATGAAGAGATCAATACTATGTGCACATGGGGGTAATTTTCACAGGCCATACTCGCAAACTGCTTCCTAGAGAGGGATTTATAAAACCGCAATCCAGGGTCAATAGATATGTTTAAACAACTTAGGAACAATAAAACAAAAACGATTGTCAATGTCACCATAAACCATTGGGACTTTGAAGACTGCATAATTGGACCTGATCTTTAAATTGGTAACAAGTTGATATCATAGTTTTATCTCCCGACTATATGCATTAAGAGGCTGACGTTGAATTATTTAGTATTTTTAGCACAATTTAACACGATTGTGTCTATGAGAAAACATTGCAAAATCCAACAAAAATGTCTAGATGTAAGAATTGCAGATTAACAAAAGATAATGTGCATCGAAAAGCACTTCCTTCAAGACTCTTTACGTAAATTATATATATATATTTTTTTTTAATTCAAGATGCAACGTATGAGTCTTCATCAGTATAACTTTTTATTTTTTTGGACAAAATTGAAAATACTGTACAGTGCTGAACTTTTAATGGTTTATTTTTTTTTCTGTTTTATTTTTCCTATTAATCGCAATTTGGAAGACGGATTTTCAAAGGGTCATATTTGAGCTTTTTAATTACAAAAATAAATGAGAGCCATTATTTCCAAACAGGGGATTCTGGTCATTTTCTAAATTCTGCATTAACATCAAAATGATCCATACTTGTTAACAGTTTGGTAAACATAAAGTGTATTACGATGCAACAAATGTATTCTCTAAAGAACAAAAAAATAAAAAAACGAAATTCTCTGCAAATGAACGTTGGCATATCTACAAGTCAACAATGCAAGCCACAGCTTAATTAAAAAAAACATATTCATTGCAACCTTGGTAGTGGTATAGAAGTACAAATATTTTTAACAGAAACATTTTTGACAAGTGCAAAGACAATTGGTTACTATAAAAATATATAATCTGTATATACCTTTGAAGTGTGTAAACTGTACAAACGAAGATGCAATTTAGAATTAATTAAAAAGCTCAAACAGGTATTTTTTTTATAAATGTAGAAAAAAAGAAGAAAAAAATAAATTTTAGGCGATTGATATAAAAAAAAATCCAGTATCTTTCTACGGTTTATAAAGAAAATACTTAGTACATCTAAAATGTTTATGAATAGCATAAATGACATATAATTTCATAGCCTAGCTAAGCACTTAACAGGTCTAATAAAGCTACTTGCATTTCTAATAATGCTTCATTGTTTGCAAAAATGTTGGCGGGGATGCCTTTAATCCGGTTGTTTCGAAAATATCTGAAATACAAACAAATAATTAAAAACTTTTAATAAAGTAAAGAGGTACCTATGGGACATTTGAATGTCAAAAGTCCGGAATTTAAAGTTTGTTAATAAGCTGTGATGAAAATCATCCTTGAGTGATTATTTCGAGATGATGTAATATGCAATCTCAATAAGAAGTCTGCTTCGTATGAATGAAAAATCAAATCAGCAAGCAAAGGTGCACAATTAGTGTCCATTTGAATCCCTATTGTTTGCTCAAAAACACGTCCACTAAACTGAAAAAAATATGTTGTCGATAAATAAAACTGAACATGTCGACTATTTGGTCTTCAGTATATTTGTTCTTTTTCCTAGACTCATTGATGACAAATTAAGTCGCACTGTAATCGACTTCTAGAACAATGCTTTTTATTCATCTAAGATAATTCGTTTGTACACTTAGATTATAACTATTATATTAATTCGAAAACCTTAGGTTTAACCCCCATAGTAGTTTGTATCTATATATATTTTATATATAAACTAATAATAGGATTTCATTTTTAACGCGTTTTGTAATCGTGGAGTTCCTATGATTGGGTTCAAGTGCTGCTGATGAGGAATACAATTCCGAAATGACGATACAAATTAACTGCAGTTTGAGCTTTCATTTGCGTTATCGTCTCATGTTCATTTACACCATATCCTTTCGTAAAATTATGAATTGATCAAAGCACCCTATAACAAAACGGATTTGACAGTGTAGACAGAAACTCTATTGGGATAATTTTAGGTCATTGCATTTCAAATTATTATATTAAGATTAAAGCGCTAAGGTCACCTGCGGTACTTTTCTGTCGACAGAATTAGAAATCAGAATTTAAGTTAAACAGGGCTGTGTTCTGTCACCAATTATTCTCTATGTGTGTAGACTGTCTACTTAAGAAAACTACAAAAACACTAATAGGGTCCTATAGTGGACGTCTCATAGCACATAACTGACATACAAACGAACAAAAACATAATGGAAGAAACAGGAAAAATGAATGATCATTTTCAAATATTTTTTTATTGTAATATCAGTTCTTCTGGCTGGTTCTGAATCCTGAAAGGTCACAAAAAACCTTCTGTAATGAACACGATGTTTTCCAATGAACATGTTTGAGAAAATTGTTGTAAGTTTTCAGGTAAAAAAAAATCAAAAACCAATACAGCACCGGTACCAGAAGAAATCATAAACAGAAGGCACCGCTGGAGAGGACTTGGACCAAACATCTATCTCACATTGCACTTGGAATGACACAAGCTTGGGAGAGGAAAAAAGTAGCCAAATATATAGAAACGAGAATACGATTAGAACATAACGAAATGAAAGAACAAGAATGACCTTATGGACACCTAAATACATTGGCTCAAGATAAAGTATACTGAAGGTCTCTGATGTACAAGTCTTTGCGAAAAGGACTAAGTAAAAAGCTTAACGTTAGAGTAAAAAGATCGATAATTTAGGAAACGATTATTTTTTTCCACATGGGACCTTAAACATTATCATACCTCGTTCTTTGTGGTTTTAACATTACATGTGTACTTGCTTTAGTTATTGGTACTTTGGATCACCTGATCATGGGTTCAATCACTTCACTTGATTTCGCGTTGTTAGTTGCTGGTCAGGTGTTTTTGTGTTTTGTGTTTCTTCGTGTTGTTCGTGTTTTCTGGCTTGTCGTTTCCCTTTCGGACTTTTTCTTGATATTCAAATGCTATTTTTCATGTAGTACATCAACCCAATAACAAATCAGTTTGAATCCCGCCTAATAGACATTTTCACTGTAAGCCGAAACCGAATCCGAAACCGAAATCGAAACCGAAACCAAATGTATGGAACGCAAATACTGTGTCATTATCATAATTTGCTACTTAGAGATGTCCAAAGAACGTTTTTCTTGTGGTTTATTCATTATGCTTATTGTTTAGTCATTATAATATATAATATGATATATTATATACCCATTGTGATATGGGCTTGTGTACTGAAATGACCCATTTGAAAGTCTGAAAAAGCAATGGCGAAATCAGTAACACGAATGAGTATAACACAAAGAATCAGGTAACGAAAAAAACAACCACCTAACATCAATCAGCATCGTATTTCAAGTCGTTTACAATGAATTGTGTTGGTTTTTTTATCTTTGTTAATTTATAAATTTTGTTACTACATGTAAAAATGCATCATATTCAGTCTTTTATGATGCAGATGCATAACACTGTTTTGGACATAGAAAAATTATGTAATAATCAGAGCTACTGTTAATCAAATCTGTATTTAATTTGTAAACGATTTTTTTTCGTGTCATTCTAAGTCCTTGTGTTTGTTTTTGTTTGCTACAATGTGTACTTCATGTCATTCGACAATTGTGAGCCCGATACTTCCGATCGATTTTCCGTAGCAGGAATGAACTCAACTTATTTGTCCATAGCTTTGTTGCTTTGGATAATAGTAGTTGATACGTTTTTACTTTTCGATTCAATTTTGATGATGATAACTTTTATCTAGATTTTATGAAAAATGTTTGTTGCCACTTCTCTACATCATCCTAGACTTTTTGTCTGAAATACTTAGTTCTTGGGATTGCACTGTACATTAATGTGTTTAGCAAAAACGAATCTCCCAATATGTGTACTTTTATTGAATGTCTTTTGTATATGCCATGTATAACAAAGGTCTAATGACGGTGCATTGTGGAACACCTATGAGTGTATGGTTCTTTTTGACTCTGGATCGATTCTCCAGGCTAAATAGTTTCGTTATTAATTTCATTTATCACCCGTTTAAAATCTGTTGATGAAATAGGGGCACTTTTATGTTATATGTTTTAATCTTGAATATCGTTATCATTATCCGATTTTGAATGGCAAGAATTGACAGTACCTTTGTCAGAAGAAGCAAAGACGCCCAATGGGGCATTCGAGTGTCAAAAGTCCGGAAAGGCAACGACAAAATCGGTAAACACGAACAAGAACAGCATGAGGAAACACAAAACACATAATCAACAGAACAGAAATGAACAACGCGGACTTAAGTCGTAACAAGAATAAACTCAGGTGCTCTAGAAGAATAAGCGGTTCCTGCCTGCTATAGCACACCCGCATCGCTGATCACTTCCTGTCCATCTTTGTCAAATCCGATAAAGGAAGACAAAACAAAACTGTGACAAACCAAAATTTGCACATATCTGAGGGATAGAAATCCTATATTTGTCTACAAGTACGTGGTATCTATCATAAAATGTTTTGATTGAAGACAGCAACCGAGAAGCGACATTATCCTATATTAGTAATTTCTGTGTCAAATGTGAGGCTCTGCTAGGGAAATCGATGTAATTTCCGCAAGCTCTGGAGTAAGAAATCAATTATTATACGAAATTCCATAAGCTGGAGTGGACGGAATGTTGCTTCACAAGAAGAGAAATTTGATCGTTGAACAAGGAAATGACACAAGAGACACTGACAGGCTAACAGAGAAATAAGGCTTCATTGAATTGGACACCCAGAAGATGCATTGACAAACAGATTGATGCATGAAATTAACTTTGATGATCATTCTTATATGTCGAAAAAAAGACAATCCGGCCAATTCCACAGGAGAAACTGAAAATAGCAGCAGTCCTGACTTGATATAGGAATCTAACGAATGATGGGTAAAACCAAGTTTTATTGCGCCAACATTTTTCTTCCCTATTGTTCGAATGGCCCAGTAGTAACACAAAACACAACACTACCATAAGATACAAAAGACAGTGAAGATTATCACCTAAGAACAATAAATAGCCAAAAATAATTAAACCAATCAGGAGTCATTTAATGAGTTATGATTTTGAATTTGTGTACCAATGTAAGATATTGAAAGGAAACCGTTTTGGAGGCCATTACATTATATTCAGTCAACTGTAAGAAGATAATTGAACTATTCATCAGAATTCTTGAAAGGTAACCGCTAATACACCAACATAAGAGCTGAATTAGAATGCTGACACTCGCCGAGTTAACATTTGCACAAATTAATTCGACTTTTAAGGTTTAACAATTAACATTTTATCGGACATTCAAAGTTTCACAAAAAAAAATGTTTTCTGAACAGTTGAATTCAGTTTCGGTTTCGATTTCGGTATCGGTTTCGGTTTTGGCTTATAGTGAAAATGTCTAATGGGGCTTTCACTCATCGAATACTTATCATAGATGCCTTAGCACAAAAACATAAAAAATATAGTTTGGACAAAGAAAAAATATTATCTATCAATCTTCCGTGAAGCGCATGGTTCACTCTGGAGCACCATTACACTGTGGTGCAGGATGTATGTACAAGGAATGTCGGGTGCGCGAACTAACCTCTCATCAGCAGATAATGAAACAATTTGTTTTACGATTATACGTTCGCATCGTTTGTTTCCAAATTTGTCTTTAATTACATTTCTTCTTCCATTATTTCCAAAAAGGGAAGGCAAAAGATGATCATCTTTTTGTACATATAATTTACTTATATTTCTTTATTTCAATTACTTTTCTCTGAGTTATCTTTTATCATGTCCCCTATGACTCCATCATTTAAATTAGAAAATGTGATAAGTAACTTACATTTTTTGGAGCAGAATATTTTTACTGAAAATACCAGAGGGTAAAATCTCTATGTTGTTATCTGAAAAATCACTAATAAAAAAGGATTTTTCAAACATTATTATAGAACATAAAAAAGGCATTTTGGTAGAAATATCTGTGATTCATCTACATTCATTTATATGCAATAATCGTACGGTATTGTATCAACGTTCATGAGCTAATATATATACATGTGGATGTTGGAATGTCGCTAGTCAAAACAAAATGCCAAGAATACAAATCCAGTTGATGTTTATTCTAGACTCGTTAGAGGCGCTATACGCAAAACATTGGATTTTCCAACTTTGTCATAATATGATGATCAAAGATCATAATATGAAGATCTAATTACAAGACAGTTGGCGGTGTAGTGGTTAACGCGTCAGACAACTAACAAGAAGGTTCGGGATTCGATTCTTGTCAGGGGTGAAAATTCGTGAACCGATTTTCCGACTCTGTTTGACATCATTTGCGAGAATGGTCTCATGAAACGATGCTAGTCTATCGGAAGGGACTAAAAAAGGTTGTCCAGTGTATGGGAAGAACCATACTATGTGCATGTTGAACACTTATTGGTAGATTTCAATAAAAGTAGGCTCAATGAGGGCCGTTTACAAAAGCCACACTGGAGATGGATTTATAAAAGCACAATCCAGGGTAAATAAATATGTTTAAACTACAATAAAATAAAAACCATTGTAAATATCACCATAAAACGTTTTGAATTTCAAGGCTTCACAATTGGACGTGATCTTTTAGTTGGTAACAAGTTATCTTTATAGTTTTTCTCTCTGTGTGCAGAAAGAAATTGACGTTTAACTGTTAACCTGTATATACCTTGGCGGTGTGAAAAATTTTCAAATGAAGATGCAAAAAGATGATGTTTTATAAATAAAAAAATGTCAATTTTAAGTAATAAATATAAAAAACAAAACATACCCATATCTTTCTCAGTTTAAAAAAGAAATACTAAGTACATCTTAAATGTTTATGGATAGCGTACATCTTAAATGATAGCATACATTACATATAATTTTATAGCCTAGCTTAATACTAAACAGGTCTAATTAAGCTACTTGCATTTCTAATAATGCTTCATTGTTTGCAAAAATGCTTGCGGGGAGACTTTCAATCCGGTTGTTCTGACAATATCTGAAATAACAAACGAATACAAACTTATTAATAAAGCAAAGAGGTACCAGTGGGATATTTTAATGTCAAAAGATGAAGTTTGTTAAAAATCTTCCTTGGATGTCTACTAACATATAGTCTCAATCCACTGTATTCCTTATCTCAAGTCATTTTAGGGATATATTAGATGTAGAATGTTACCAATTCGGGAATTGTTCAACGAAAGGACATCCTTGATATAACAAAGGGATAAACTAGACAAAAAGATAGAACCAGTCAATGATCTTACTAGTATATGTCTAGAGGTAATTATAAGAAGTCTGCCTCATATGAATGCAGAAACAGATCAACAAGCAAATGTGTTCAAAAGAATTGAAATTGGCTGCTTAAAGTCATGTCCACCAAACTATGGTGTCTTTAACAAGGTTGGTCATGTCGATTGTATGGTCCTCTTTAAACTTGCTCTTCTTCAGACTCGTACATTGATGACAATGTGGTAGACTTTGTATCATCGACTTCCGGATTTTAGTTCCTGCGTTTTCACTTCCATTGGAAAAGAAAATACTGTGTTTAATTAGCAGTGCCAATTGTAATTTTAGTTGTGCTTTTTATGTATACAGTGTGGCGAAATCGAATATTTTGACGCTGTTACAAAATGAAACTGAAAGAAGCAAAGAGGCACCAATGTGGCATTCGATTGTCAAAAGTCCAAAAGGTCAACGACGAAACTGGTAAACATGAACAAGAACAGCACGAAGAAACACAAAATCAACTGAACGGAAATCAACAACGCGAACTCAAGTTGTAACATGAGTGAACTCCCGTGCTCCGGAAGAGTAAGCGGTTCCTGCCTGCTATAGCACACCATTCGTGTTGCTAATTTCCAATTCAGTGTGTCAAATCCGGTAAAAGAAGACAAAACAAATTTCTACAACAAACCAACATCTGCACTCATTTGAGAGATAGAAATTCAATACTTGTCTACAAGTGCACGGTGTATACCGTAAAAATTGAGTACAGACAGCAACCGTGGAGCAACATAACCCTGTGTCAGCGATTTCTGTGTCAAACGCGACGCTCTGCCAAGGCAATCAATGTCATTCTCGTAAGCTCTGGGTTAAAGAATCAACTAGTAATGAAACAGGAGTGGACGGAATGTTGCTACACAAAAAGGGAAAGTTGACGATTGAAAAGTTGATGTCACCAGGTTTGTCATAGAGCTTTGTTGAAAATCTCCCTTGAGAGTCAATTTCGAGATGTCGATCTAAATAATAAGCAGACTTCCTAGTATCCGTTGTGTCCTTTATCTCAAGTTCCTGGGGATATATGAGATGAAGAAAGTAACCAAATCGAGAATTGTTAAGTGAAAGGACATCATCAATATAACCTTTACTTGAGGTTAAAAGAGAATGCTAGTCTACTACATTGTATCTGTTTTGTCTAGAAGAGATTGTAAGAAGTTGGCTGCATATGAATATAGAAACAAATCAGAAAGCAAAGGTGCACAATTAGTGCCCATTGAAATCCCTATTGTTTGTTGAAAAACTAGTCCGTCTAACTCAACAAATATGTTGTCTATACGAAAATTGAGGATGTCGACTATTTGGTCTTCTGTATATTTCTCCTTTTCCTTAAACTTATTGATGACAAAGTAAGTCTTACTGTAATCGACTACCAAATTTTTGTACTTGCGTTTTCACTTATTTTTTAAAAAGCTGCGTTCAATCCGCTGTGCCAATCGTGATTTGAGTTGTTCATGAGGAATAGAAGTGTAAAGAGTGTAGAAATCAAAAATGTTGATGCTATTGCAAGCGTATTTTTAGTAGTTGATTTAGAGTTTAGAATTCCCATCAGTTCTTTCGAGTTCTCTATGATCCACTATTTCTAGAATACTAGTAACATCAATCTAAGTATTTCTAGACATCATATTTTATTGCCGTCAGTGTTGAAGAATGTCAACAGAACTGAATAGGGATAAAATGTACATTTAGATGACCTCACAATGAAGTGTACTGTGGATATTTATGTTCATTAGGAATCCCATACAGGATTTGATTATCACTCAGTTAGCAACAACAGAAATAGCATAGGAGGATACGATCGAAATTTGTGTATTGCAAATTATTCTCTCCATATAAAGTGTTGTTTTTGTGTGGTGCGTTTGCTGGTACAACAAAAAATGATCAAACTCGTCAAGGATTTCAATCAAAGCCCCTTCCAGTTTGCTGAAATAGGCAATACTATCCATTGTGTTACTACAATGTAATTATATGAACTGTTAGCAATACTGTTGGTTAAAATTATATTCGCTTGAATAAGCAACGAATCAAGAATTAGCATTTAGAACCATGAATCCCTGTGGTGCAACTATTTTCCCTACATCTGCTTATAATCATTTATCCCCATCCCGCATGTGAGACGGGAACGACTTCTTTTAACTGCATGTTGAATAATTTAAAGATTTGAAAAATAGATGTAGAAAGAACTATTAATTGTTTTACTTACATGTACTCTAAAGCAACATTGTAGGTGAAAATTCTATTCGGCAAAGTCTCAATTTTGTTATCACTTAGTATTCTAAAAAAGAAAACCGATTGTTAGATATTTTTAAGTATTCGACAAAACAAATGTATACTAGTCACAAAAGAAACGATAGGAAGGATATTTATTTTTTTTTCATTTTTCAAGGAAACTGTTTGACTGCCATTTGTTATTATAACACCGCCCTCTGAAAACAGCCAAGCTGGAACACTGTTATATGAATGAAATGAATAATTTACCCTTCAGTTAAAGTGAACAACATTTTTTCTACGCCGTCAAATGACGTCAACTTTTTCGTTTTCTAAATCAATAAAAGGTGAAAATTCTCCATGAAAGAAAAGTGAAAAAATAACCTTGATTATGGAACGTTTCATTTTTACAAAACAAACAAAAGATAATCAAAACGGAAACCGCAAAATAAAAAAAAAAACGGATACAACGTCAACGCCAAAAAAAAATGACATTAAAATGTAAAAGGTTTATTTCCATTTCAATGACGTTGAAATCCAAATGTGTTATTCAAACCTGATAGAACAAGTCTGATAAATAATTTTTGACGAACATTTACTATTGAAAATCACTCCAGTACACGTCAACGACGATAAACGTTCCAACATCAAAACCGCCGTTTAACTCATTTCCGTGCCCGAAACTGGTTAAATTTTTGCACAGCTTATGCCGAACTAACAACGATTATGAATTTGATTTCAAAACACAATAGACGTGCCAGAGAAGTGCTTTCGCAAAATAGCGCTTATGCAATGCTTACACTGAAATAAGCTCAATATCGCTCTTTCGTCGTCCTAACGATCAAACAATTTTTCCACTATTAAACTGTTCAATTCGAAAATTCGAATGTTTAAACTGGTCGTTTTTATCTAAATCCATGTTAAGTTACTTTTTTTAAGAATTCAACATCGCGTTTACTTTATAAATTTTGGTATCGTTTCTTGTTGTGCCTAGTATATAAAGGTTCATTAAATGTATCCATATCCTATGCATGTCTTTAAAAACTTGGTACGATATTTATCATATTTGGAAACGAACAATTGGGAATTTTCTATGACATAAATCCTAGGACTCTGACACATCTGGTAATTTTTGACACTTTCGTTGTTGTTCTACAAATAAGGAAGAAGTTAAAACTCATATTTTGTAACCGAAAACCCATTTCCAGGGTCTGATTAGCTCACGTGGACTTTATGGTCTTTCAAAAGAGTATTGGAGATAACAAAAAGATTACCACTTATTGGTTCTGATTTTATTTTTAGTTTTTGATGGTCAAACTTTTTCGCTGAAAAACATTTCTTCAACTAAAAGCTTTTCTCAACGGGGATTCTTAAGAAAAGAAACAAAGAGGCACCAAAGGGTCATTGGAGTTTCAAAAGTCCAAAAGGACAAAGACGCAACCGGTAAACACGAACAAGAATAACTTTAGGAAACAGAAAAAAAACAACCGAACGGAAATCAACAACGCGAATACAGGTCGTAACAAGAGTGAACTCAGGTGCTCCGGAAAAAGTCAGCAATTCCTGTCTGCTATAGCTTCACCTATCGCGCTGCTAATTTCCAATTCAGTGCGTCAGATCAAGTAAAGGAATGTTCTATATATATCAACAAGAGACTACAAGGAGCTTAAAATTGCTCACCTGCCTTCAATGGCTGGTGGAATGAAAATATTATGTGGGTATCATAGGCGAACAAACTCCAATAAACAATCATCATACAACTTCCACCTTGACAGTAAGGAACAATCACTTTTATAAGGGGTCATCCGACAGCTTCAGATTAATGGATATTTTTGAAGAGCAAAATGAATTGAAGGATAAAAAACACTAGTTTGCACTTTTATAGGTCAATAACCCCTGTAAAGGGTAGTCTGACAACTTTGACCCGATGGAGACAATGATAGATCTCAACGATCCAAAGATTAAGGCATCGACAATTTTTCTGTATTTGCAACAGTTTTTAATCTATAGACCAATTACACGCAAAAAATACTATTTTCACCTTTAAAGGGCAATTAACCCTTAAGAAGTCATCTGACAACATCAACCCAATGGCGAATTTTGTAGAACTCAATGAAATGAGGGTTTAAGCTTGTTGCTATCTGCAATAGTTTTTAATGGCTAAACACACGACACATTGATGTTTTTTCACCTCCAAAGGGCCTTAACCTAAAAAAGAGTCATCTGGCTACATCGACCAAACAGAGACTTTTGTAGATATCATTGAAAAGAAGATTTAAGCAAGCAACATCTTTTCAATATCTGCAATTGTTTTTATTCTATAGGGAAAACAAACACGAAAAAATGCTATGTTTCACCTATAAAGGTCCAAAATCTCTTTAACAAGTCATCTGATTAACAGGTCATCTGACAACTTAGACAAATGGGTACTTTTGTAGAGCTCAATGAGATGAAGGTGTTAGCTGGCAACAGTTTTTTTTCTAACAGCAACAGTTTTCATTCTATAGACCAAAAACGTTAAAATCACTATTTTTACCTTCAAAGGGCCATAACCCCTATATGGGATCATCTGACAACTTCGCCTATAAGAAGACTTTTGTATACCTCAATGAGCTGAAGGTTTAAGCAGGCAACAGCTTCCCTTTAACTGCAATAATTTCCATTCTATAGGCCAAAAACAGTATTTTTTCGCCTTTAAAAAGCATAAAAATCACTTTTTTCACCTTAAAGGGGCCGTCGCCCCTCTAAACGCTCAGCTGACTACATCAACCCATTAGAGACTTTTGTATAACTCAATAGGCTGAAGGTTTAAGCAAGTGCAAAAGTTTTCATTCTATATACCAAACACACGAAATATTGATGTTTTACACTTTCAAAGGGCCGTATTCCCTATAGGGGGTCATCTGACAACTTCCAACCAGTGAAAACTTGTGTCGAGCTTTCAATTGTAAAGAGCCAAATATCCGTCAGATCTTTTCTATCTGTTCTAGTCGTCTGCAATATTTGTTGTTTTGAGAATGCTAAACTATTCGACCACGGGAATATCTGGTATACTTTGAATGTGATTTGACCCAATGTTCTGTTTTAAGTAACAGCGGCCGTGCTTGTTGACAAATCATAAAGCCGAACTTATTTTTTAACATCATGCCCTGATTAAAACTTGTAACCAAGTTTTGAAATATTCCCTTCAGCGGTTTCAGAGAAGATTATTTTTGAAAAAGTAACGGACGCACGACAGACAACAGACAACGACGGACGCATGGTGATGACAATAACTCACTTGACCCTTCGGATCAGGTGAGCTAAAAAGTAACTTTTGACTGTTAAGGTGGATAACTCTGAAAAAAAGGTAAGAGCAGACCAAGCTCTAGGTTACAATTGCGTATTGATTTACAATGCATTTTCCATAGGGGGGTACCCTGGTTTTCGATTTTTAAAAAAATAGATCTTACCCGAATTTTAATTTCTTTGGCACAGAACCTTTGTGTTGACATGCATATGTTTATTTTTAGCCAATAAAAAATTGGGGTTCGTGCGGCGTTTATGGGCGTAATTTTTGGTCGAAAAAAGGGGGGTGCTTTTTTAACGTTATTTTTATTGCACATTTTTACATTATTATGAGCGCATAGGTGACTTCAGAATTTCTTTGCCAGTATTACCCAAAAGCTTGCTTGGTGCTATATTTAGAAACAACAAATATATCAACCAATGGAAATCATTGCTGTATTTTCTCCTACGCTTTATGTTGGGTTCAAAAACTTACCGGTTACCGAGATTTGCTAATGCGCAATTGTAACCTATACGCTGAACATATGAATTAGGGAAAATCTTTTACTTCATTAAAAGATACCTTATTATAATTTGAGTTTATATTACAAATGGCAGAAAATAATCTTTTCTTTTACGCCAAGGGGAGCTGATCAAAGAGAGGTACCCCCTTCTTGAAAAGGTCGAAAAAAAATGGAGGGTTGTCTGAGGAAATACGGTATTTCACAAAGATGTTTTAAATTGCCGTAAAAATTGTTTCCGATTTTTTGGAAGATGTATATGTACTCAAAAGAACGGGCATAGTTTGAATTCTGCTTTTGTGTGTTTTCTTCAAAACACTGGTTTGAATAAAAAAATAAATATCATTTTTCGCAATTTGAAAAATGGCATATTTTGAAACAGACTATAACCTAGTAAAATCACCCAAAATCCGACCAATTTTGGCATTTATAATTACTTCTCTATCTAAACAAGACCTTTGGTACAGTTTGTGATACTTTACAGCATGATTAATATTTTTGCTTGCATTCTTTGTGTTACACCCATTTTTCGTAAAAATGACAATTTTCACGAACCAAAATTTCAGTCATGTTCTTACTTCAAATCCCATTTTAAATTTTTAAAAGTGTTTAAAAGTTTGGTATTTGTATATGCAAAATAAAACAAAAAACAGTTCCGACATTTATTGAAGCAATAATGATTTATCAAATATTCTTAGTGTCCATCCGATTTTCTCTTCATTTTCATTAATGTAGAAAAAAGAAACAGAGTCTGTTTTTTTTGTGTCTAAATTTAGATCGAGTGTCATAATACTTGTTTTTATATAGAACTTTCACTTTCAAAACGATTAAAGTTTCAAACCAAAGGGTGCATTGTAAAAAATCATTTTTCGTCTAGGTTACAATTGCGTATTGATTTACAATGCATTTTCCATAGGGGGGTACCCTGGTTTTCGATTTTTAAAAAAATAGATCTTACCCGAATTTTAATTTCTTTGGCACAGAACCTTTGTGTTGACATGCATATGTTTATTTTTAGCCAATAAAAAATTGGGGTTCGTGCGGCGTTTATGGCCGTAATTTTTGGTCGAAAAAAGGGGGGTGCTTTTTTAACGTTATTTTTATTGCACATTTTTACATTATTATGAGCGCATAGGTGACTTCAGAATTTCTTTGCCAGTATTACCCAAAAGCTTGCTTGGTGCTATATTTAGAAACAACAAATATATCAACCAATGGAAATCATTGCTGTATTTTCTCCTACGCTTTATGTTGGGTTCAAAAACTTACCGGTGACCGAGATTTGCTAATGCGCAATTGTAACCATAACGCTGACTAGAGAAGTGCACATTGCGCGCACTGAATATCGCGTCTGCACGCGTACGTCTACTTAATTAACACAGCAAACTTTTGACTGTGGGAAATACAGATTTGATGGGTAAAACTGAGTAAGCTGTTGCACAGAAAATTATTAACACTCATTTTTAAACACGTGCGTCAAATTATTACTATTGTTCAAAAGTTTTGAAAATATCAGTTGTTTTAGTGATGCTGTTGAGGCTGATGATGTAAATACTCGCGCTTCGTTTTCTTTGGTACTCAGTATATTGATATACTGTCCTTTCTTTAAATTCTGAGATTTTTTTCATTGACTCAGTAACGTTCCACTTTCTCCAATAAAAAAGTCGTTACGTGCAGAATAAAGTATAGATACCTTTAACATGATAAAATTTTATGTGGGAAAATAAAAAATTCCCACTTAATTTCCATATTTAACATGCCTTACAGATTTTGCAGCCTTTATTCAGTTTGTTTATAGAAAAGTATTTTCCAAGAGTGGCGCCACTCATGTCTGGCATTTTAGATTTCGACATAAAATTTAACATTTCAATGTAGTGACACCAATCAACGTTCTTATTAGAGGTGTATATAAAAAACAGACAGCGCCACTCATGGTTCTGAAATCATAAGTCAAATATATTTTCAAGAGTGGTGCCACTCTTGCTTCTACAATCATAGGAAGAAAATATTTTCAAGAGTGGCGCCACTCTTGCTTCTAAAATCATAGGTAAAAAATAGTTTCAAGAGTGGCGCCACTCATTTTTCTTATTACAGTTCAAGGAATTAGATTTGTACTTAGTCACAGACAGTATTAAAGTACAACTTTTCATAGCTCTAAAATCACAGGTCAAAAATATATTGAAGAGTGGAACCACTCATGTTAAGCATGTAGTATCTAGAGAGTGGCGCCACTCAACATGGTAAAATAAATATAGAAACTATATGACAAGAGTGGCGCCACTTCATGCTATTAAAATTATAGATCGAAAATATTTTCAAGAGAGGTGCCACTCATGACTCCTGTTTAGTATGTAGTATCTAGAGAGTGGCGCCACTCAACATGGGTAAAAATTCTAAAGAAACTTTATATAATAAGAGTGGCGCCACTCAACACTGGTAAAAATTCTATAGAAGGTATATATTATAAGAGTGCTGCCACTCATGGCTCTAAAATCATAGGTCGAAAATATTTTCTAGATTGAAGACAGTCAACACTGGTAAAAATTCTATAAAAAGTATAATATAAGAGTACATGTATATATAAGAAAATATAAGTCCAAAAAGTCCCATTTCTCCTATAAAGAAGCAGAGGTACCAATGGGGTATCCGAATGTCAAAAGTCCGAAAGGGCAGAGACTAAACCAGTAAACACAAACAAGAACGGGACAAAAACAGACAACACGTAAAACATGGAAACACAAAACAACTGAATATCAATCAACAACGCGAACTCCAGTCGAAACAAGAGTGAACTCAGGTGCTCCGGAAGAGTAAGCAGTTCCTGCTTGCTATAGCACACCCGTCGCGTTGCCAATAGTCCATTCAGCGTGTCAAATCCAGTAAAGGAAGACAAAACAACACCCTATGACAAACCAACATCTGCACTCATCTGAGAGATCGAAATCCCATATTTGTCTATAAGTGCATGATGTCTTCCGTAAAATTTCTTGAGTGAAGACAGCAACCGAGGAGCAACATAACCCTGTGTGAGCAATTTTTGCGTCAGACGTGTCGTTCTGCTAAGGAAATCGATGTAAGTCCCGCACGCTCTGGAGTAACGAATCAATTGAGATACGTAAACTCCATAAGCTGGAGCTGACGGAATATTTGTCAAATAAAATTGGTGGTGTTATATGATCAATTACATGACAAACAATCCTACAATATTTCATCAATATCTGTTGAGCAGTTTAAGAGGAGTAGCACTTACAATGTGTTCCTTTGACCTAAAAGGAGAATTTAAGTGGATACAGTCCCACAACTCCTATCAAATCTGACAAATCAAAAAGATGTTGAGATACCATGACAGACAATCCTACAAAACTTCATCAGAATCCTTTGAGCGGTCTCGGAGGAGTTGCGCTCATTAAGTGTTTCTATGACATAAAATGAACAAACAAACAACCCTACAAAATTTCATCAAAATCAGTTTAGCGGTCTCAGGGGAGCAGCACTTACAAAGCGTTCCTTTGACCTAAAATGAGCAAAGTCAATAAAGTTTTTATCCTATAACTCCTATTAAATTTGTCGAATCAAAATGGCAGTGCAATATGATGAGAGTTTCATAAAAATCCATTGAGCAGTCTCATAGGAATTGCACTCACAAAAGTGTGACGGACGCACACAGACCATTACTAGGATTATTTGATTGCAAAAGTTTTGATGTCATTAAAATGCGATAGAAATTTCTAATTACATGTGTAACATTTTAAAACCATTTAATGAGTACCATTTCTATCAAAATGACAATACATTGTAGTGTGATAATTTTATATAACAAATTCAAGTTATGCATTTTTGTCCTAAGCAATAGCAATGCAAACATGTGTGCTTATATATATATATTAATTTATATATGCACAATTTTAAGTTAAATCTTAACAGTTTTTTGGCATCCTCATTGTTTACCAAAAACAACATTTGATTTTTATCATCAAGGATTAAGTAAAGTTGATCCACATTTGGACAATTTTTGTGTTTCATTATACATAAAAGCATTAGCAATAAAGATAACTTGATGTGTCTTTCCATTAAGAGTTCTACAGCATGTCACCAAACATATCAAAAAGTGATCATAACAGCATAATGTAACAACGATTAATTGAAAATGTCTTCAATCTTCATCATAAAGTAATTGTCTCCCTAGTACAGGTATCCCTCAGATTTTCCATGTTTCAACTGAACTAATCTGTATGTGTCTTATAGTGTATGGATGACAGCAATCTGAAATATAAATTCAAGTATGGTACACACTGTATACCTCTATATACTATAAATACATATATACCAATCACATTCATTTCATGGTTTGGCGCCATAAAACCTGGTTTAACCCACCATTTCGATGGAAATGCCTGTACCAAGTCAGGACCATTGCGATCCACCAGTTCTCCGGTATGACTGATTCGTTTTTGTCATTTTCTCTGGACTATGAGATTGATCATTCAAGTTCGGTAGTTTTGTTATTACCTTTATTCTGTAATTTATTCCACATTAATCTTGAGGTCAAAATTTTTACCGGTGTTTGAAGTTTGCATTTGGAAACTTCTAATCTAAAAGAGATCTAGGTAATGAGCATGTTCTTATATTGTGTAGCATAAAAAAATTTAAATTCCACCATCCACTTATATATATGATTCTGTTTAATATTGTAGCATCTTCTCACACGTTATATATATATGTTCAGGACCATATGAGTTTTTTAATCATACCCGTATGGTCATGACAATATGGGTATACATGTACTCATGCATATGGTTGGACTGTACACTTGTAAAACAGAAAGCAGAAGTCCAACTGACCTTGAAAAGGGATCAAGGTTAAAACTTACTTAAAGCTGTGTACCAATCAATCCCTTTGGTAGAAGCTGAGAAATTCATACTACATATTGTCAAATTTTGACCATTAAAAAGTCTGAGTTGGCTCAGAAAACAGGAAGTAGATGGGCAGTTAATAAGCTGAGTACCAAATTTGAAATCAATCCCTTTAGACATGTTAGAAGCAGAGAAATCCTTTAGGTAAGTTTGTACGGGATGAACAAGGTGATTGCAATAAAGCTTATGAGGGGAGGTTATAAATAAAAACAAAGACACAAAAAAAGCCAACCAAAAAAAAAATGGTCAAAATGCACCAAGTCATGCTAAAGATACCCCCAAACAACCATTTGTTAAACTGGAAAAAGATGCCCAGTTTACCTGGAAAAGGGAGGCATGTTAACAACACATGGTACCACTGCTGTGTATCAAATTTGAAATCAATCCCTTTAGTAGAAGCTGAGAAATCTGTCATAAAAAGTTTGTAACGAATGGACAGACAGACGAGATGATTGCAATATAGCCCCCTTTCATACATGTCATACATCTGGGGAAACAAGTGTGATATTATTAAGAGAGGAACTTTTAATTTCAAGACTATTATTTTGAAAACTAAATTTAACTTCCTTTAATGTTGTTAAGCATTAATTTAACAGATACAATACTATTTCATTCATTTAGAAAAACAAGAGGCTCCCAAGAGCCTGAATCGCTCACCTGAACTACACAGATACATATATTTGTAGATATTATTGTGCTTAACCATATGCGATTTAAATTTATGAAATATCGTGGTAAGTTTTCAAAATATTGGGCTTAACAAGTGCAAATTTGGCAAAAATTAGGAAAAAGAACAATAACTCCCACATCAGCAGTCAGATCTTATCCAAAATTTCAGGACAGGTAGATCTTAATATGCTGATCACTTTTGATTTTTGCACAATTTTGATATCTGAAACCAGTTTTGAGTTATCAGCAAAAAAATGAAATTTGCCCCTATGTTCTATTTTTAGCCATGGTGGCCATGTTTTTTTACGAATCCAAAATCTGAACGATAGAGTTGTAGCATATAAGCTATCAAACAGTGTGCCATGTTAAGATGCAGTTGGTCTTACCGTTTCAGACAAGTCAGGGGAAAAGTAATGAACAATGGTAAATATTGACCCTTTAAGGGCCATAACTCCTAAAAGAAATGGTTCTACAGCTTTGACCTAATTACATAAATTGTAGATCTTGATGTGCTTAATCATATGCAATTTGAATTTTTGAAATATCTTGTTTAGTTTTCAAGATATAGGGCTAAATAAGTGAAAAACTTTGAAAAAATCCAGAAAAAGGGCAATAACTCCTTTGTCGTTTGTTGGATCTTCTTGAAAATTTCAGAGCAAGTAGATCTTGAAATGTTAATTACTTTTGTCCCCAATCAAAATTTTGATATCTGTTATCGTTTTTGAGTTATTTGCAAAAAACTGTAATTTGACCCCTATGTTCTATTTTAAGCCATGGCGGCCATATTTTTTGCCAAATCAAAAATCCGAACAATAGAATTGTAGCATTAATGCTATTAAACAACTGTGCCAAGTTTGGTTGAAGTTGGATGTATGGTGTCAGACAAGTTAATCTTTGAAATTCAGGGTAAAAGTAATGAAAAATGGTAAATTTTGATGCTTTAAGGGCCATAACTCCTAAAAGAAATGGTTCTACAGCTTTGACCTAATTACATGAAATGTAGATCTTGATGTGCTTAATCATATGCAATTTGAATTTTTAAAACATCTTGTATAGTTTTCAAGACATAGGGCTAAATAAGTGCAAAATTTTGAAAAAAATCCAGAAAAAGGGTAATTACTCCTACATCAGTTGTTTGATCTTCTTGCAAATTTCAGGGCAGGTAGATCTTGAGGTGCTGATCACTTTCATTCTGTGCCAGAATTTTGATATCTGTTACCGTTTTTGAGTTATTTGCAAAAAACTGTAATTTGACCCCTATGTTCTATTTTTAGACATGCCATGATGGCGGCCATGTTTTTCAACGAATCGAAAATCCCCACGCTAGTTTTATACTACCTATGCTAATTTACAACTGTGCCAAATTTAAAAGCCATTGGACTTATGGTGTTAGAGGAATTAACGTTTGAAAAATGTTAACGACGACGGACGACAACGGACGCCAAGTGATGGCAATAGCTCACATGGACCTTCGGTCCAGGTGAGCTAACAACTTGTCATGCTTGACTTTTTGCTGCATATAGTACCTGACTGTGGTCAGTTGGAATATGCTCTGTTTCCATATAAGACTCCTTTCCTGACCTTCACCTTCAAGGTCTTCACCCTGATAATATATACATGATATATGTTAACAGTTTTAAATTATTGTAAAAATGATGACATATTGATATGTAGTACAGATGAATGTTGCTTAGGCCATGGCTGTATATGTGATAATGAAACAAACAAATTGAAATCCCAAAATTTCTTTTAACTTAACAAAAATAAAGTGCACTTGACAGCTGTAAACATGGTAAATACAATTAAATCTGAAATGAGCTACATAGTATTTAGGCCAAACAAATTCACATTTTTTTTAATTCATGGAGTTCAACATTTCAAAATCTATGTCAATGTATGTTAGCTGGTAAAATAATAAAACCGCTGAAAGGGTCACTATATATGGGTTACACATTTGCGGGATCGGTCACTATTCTAGCCAAACGAGGAGGAACTGGTAAAAAAACTGGTTCCAACACGCTAAGAAAGAAATTTCTTTATTTCCGTTCAAGATTGATTTTTTATGGGTTGGAAATGTTGTCTGTGGGTTTATTTGTCAGTTGCAAATGATTTTTACCAATATGTTGAATAATGACAGAAGAATTGTTGATAGGAAATGCAGTTCCCAAAAATAAACTTGCCAAAAAAAATTTAAAAACAGACAAAAAATTAAAAAAAGTTTTGATGACGTCCCCTTTATTCAGCCCCTTATTACATGTATTACATAACCAGTGAAAAAGGGAATGGTCGCAAAAATTAATTCTCAAATTTGGACAAAAATACTTGACAACAATTAACTTGAAAAAAAAATGCAAAATCAGTCCAAAATTAAAAAGTTTCAATTTCGGTCCCTAATTATATAAAGGGGGGAAATGGGGCACAAAATTCACAAACTCTAGATCTTATATTCTGAATTCTAAACGATTTTATTCCTCAATCATGTCAATTGAGGCGTGAAACTCTGTCATATGAGGGCCAAAAAGAGGATCCATCTTTGATGTTTCATGGTATAGGGGGGGGGCTCTCTTCAACTCAAAAGGTATGTAAAAATACAATTAAGCTGTTCATTGACATCTTATATTTTTGCTGTGCTCAATGCGTTCTCAATTAAAATTAAAAATTCTCATATGCAAATCTACGAAATATTTCATTGAAAATTGACTTGAATGGTCATTTTTTACTAAAACCCTCTTATTTTTTAACAATTTGGATATCTAATACTAGTGAAATGCAAAAATTGCCTTTTAAAGTGTAGTTTTATGTTGCCTTAAAAATTTTCGTATGCAAAAATAAAACAAAGAATGACACTTTGATCAGCTACTGATAAATTCCCTTGCATTTTTGTCTAATTTGGTTCTTTTGTGCAAAATGTATCCAAAAATAAAATAATTACTATGAAATTTGAATTCCAAGAGCTTTTCATCATTTCAGGATGCTATGTTCACTTTTAAAAGCACTTACTTCATTTGACAGGTGCGGATGCCTGCATCCCACCCTGGTGAATGAAGAATATCAACTTAATTTTGAGTTTTGTATAAGTCAGGTTCAGATGCCTGCATCCCACCCTGGTGTATGCAGAATGTCAACATAATTCTGAGTTTTGTATTAGTCAGGTGCGGATGCCTGCATCCCACCCTGGTGAATGAAGAATGTCAACTTAATTCTGAGTTTTGTATAAGTCAGGTGCGGATGCCTGCATCCCACCCTGGTGTATGCAGAATGTCAACTTTATTCGGAGTTTTGTTCGAGTCAGGTGCGGATGCCTGCATCCCACCCTGGTGTATGCAGAATGTCAACTTTATTCGGAGTTTTGTTCGAGTCAGGTGCGGATGCCTGCATCCCACCCTGGTGTATGCAGAATGTCAACTTAATTCGGAGTTTTGTATAAGTCAGGTGCGGATGCCTGCATCCCACCCTGGTGTATGAAGAATGTCAACATAAATCTGAGTTTTGTATAAGTCAGGTGCGGATGCCTGCATCCCACCCTGGTGTATGCAGAATGTCAACTTAATTCGGAGTTTTGTTCGAGTCAGGTGCGGATGCCTGCATCCCACCCTGGTGTACTGTATGAATTGCGGACTGTCTCCAAAGTTCCAAATTTTGTTAATGTCAGATGCAGATGCCTTTATCCCAACCTGGTGTATGCAAATAGTCTACTTACCTTGAAGATTTGCTAATGTTCGGTGGCACCGTACGGATGCCTGCATATTCAAAATGTACAGAAACATTTTCTCTTTGATCATTAGAAGGTATTGTTGCTCTATTTAAATTTATCAGACTTGGCAAAATAGATAAAGGGTCTGTCTGGCCAAATGGCATTTTCAATCTTTTTTCTCCATATGTTCAACTAAATTTTCAAAATTTTCTGTCTGATCGAATCAAATTTTGTCTTACAGTTGGTTCGGTCGGACATATTTCGCCATGTCCGTTAATTTTATGGCTATCTGTTTTATTGAACAAGGCAACTTTCAACATTATGTCCAACAGTCGTAAAGATTTGCTAATGTGTGATGGTCGTATTGTGTTTTGTACTACCACCGCTCTAAGATTGCATTGGAAATAAAGTGCAATAACACCTGGTTTAACTCAACATACATTGAAATCAGATTTGAACTAATGCAATATAAAACTTCTCTGGTATTGCCTTTTGTTGTCTTCTCTTCTTGGATCGGTCATTTTGTTGTTAATGCGTTACGTTTCAATTGTGCATTTGTTACAGTTTTTTTTTCAAATATGTGTAACTAATAATTTATAAAGGATATGGAGTAAATGAACATGAGACCACAACACATATGTTATAGCATTAGCTTTAGACACAGTGACATGCAACACATTCATATCGACTAACTGGTAAAATTATAACATATATCAAATCAAGAATACAAGAGAAACAGTGCATTCGAATGTCAAAAATCCAGAAGAGCAAAGACAAACTCAGTCATTACAAACAACAGCTAGGCAACTTCAAAACATTCAATATTAAACAAGTGAATAACAGACATGGACTCAATAGTCTTCGGAAGGCTAAGCAGTTCTTACTTGTTCCTTTACAAAAGAGGGTGAATATCTTAAATTGCGCAGTGAAAAAATAAACACAGAACTTTTCGTTTACAAGGATCATTTTCAATAAATCATACATTCTGTCAGAACATGGAAATTAATGATACAAGTGTTATTTCATATAATCAAAAGTACTAGAGTTGACAAGTAGATGATCCTTCTGGTCCTCTATGTTTTAATAATACGTCTGTGAAAGAAACCACTATATATATCCAGATGTCCATGGGTTGACTGTTCACTACAATTGTTGCAGTTGTGAAGCTCTATCCACTAGCAGAGTTTATGGGAAACTTGACAGGAAGATGATTTTTTTATGTCCTGATATTAGCACCCGTAAGTTTGTGCAATGTCTGTGGTGCATTGACAATGATGAAAGTTTACGCAGTTACTAAAATCCGTTCTGAAATAACGTGAAGCTGTGAAGTCTTCCAACCTGGTACGGCGTTTGGTAAAATGTACGTGCCGTTGTTTTTAAAACAGGCACAAATGACATAGTCTAGATGCATACCAGAAATGTAGGATTGGAACTGGTGTAATAAACTCCTGAAATGAGAAAAAAAAAACGTTTATTTTCAGAGTATTTATGTTTTACTATGTCAATGTTGCTAAATACTCTTCATTTTACAATCTAATGCAATATATACCATTTATTGACACGTTGACATGCTTTGGCACAGTTTGCTTCATTGTTTAAAGGAGTCTCGAGAAAGGAGTAGAACCCCGAATCGGCCCAAAATATACTTGCTTGTAAATGCTGCTTTGATGTTCATCAGACCTCATATTTCATAACTTGCAATATCTTTATTCTGTTGGTTTAATGGTTTATCAACAAGGAAAGCAGTGAGCTAAAAATCACTTTGTGTGTAGAAAATCTCGTTATTTGACATTTTCCCTTGATTTTCATGTAAAAATCGGTGAAAACGAAAATGGCCACACTCTGACCATGGAAGTATCAAATTGTCAAATTAATACTTCCTCCATGCTCTGACTCAGACCAAAATTATTCTGTGACAAAAATGTGTATTATTATGTCAATCTGATGTATGTAATTAATTGATTATAAAAAAAAATGTGATGGTCGACACATGTGGCATTTTCACAAAACATGTACTAATTTTCAGAATATTTTTTTAGGAAAAAACCACCCCACCCCCCCTTTTCAAGTTAAATGGTTGGTCCTTAAGTTACCCAATATTTCGGCATTAACAAGGTATTATTTACATACAATTGAAAACGAAGATGTGATTTATTAAGTTCCAAACATTTCTTTCAAAATCGCTAGAATTTGTATACAGTCAGTCAAGGAAATTAGGATTTTTGGGGACAGGACATTCGGTCCCATAATTGGTCAAGATTAACAGGACCAAAAGAAAATATAGAGGTCCAATAACACAATTTATTTTTTAAATACTGCTAACTTCTATCAGACATTCGGACCTATGAAAGGGACAAAAACACCAGACCGAATGAGTTTTTACAGGCCTCGGGCTGACGGTCCTGTGCTAATTTCCATGACTGTAACAGTGAGCTACGTCAATATTTAGAACATTGGAAATGACGTCATACGAGGAAGTATTTTGATTTTTGATGTATAATTTTGATTTTTGGTCTAAATAAATATAAATAACATTTGTTTTAGAGACTCTTATTATGTTCCGTAGATTCAGTAGTACTAGTTTCATGTTCTTAATTGCTATAGACACAATCATAATTTTTATTCCCCCGCTTCGAAGAAGAGGGGGGGGGGTATACTGTTTTACCCTTGTCCGTCCGTTCGATGGCTTCACTTGTTTTTGCACCAAAATCGCTATTTTCAGCTTTACAGTTGGCAATTTCGGGTTGCAGGATAAACACAATATACACGTGTACGTTGCCAATCATATAACAGTTATTTGTGCTCGCTACGAAACATGATAATAAAGCTCGCTAAAAGCTCGCCATTATCGTGTTTCTAAAGCTCGCGTAAATAAATGTTATATTTTCTGGCAATGTACATATATCTACACATTTTCTTAGTGGAATACGGGATATTTGAGGCAAAACTTATTGGGATATGGGATATTTTTGTCAATTTTATTTACAGGGATATGGAGTACTGGAAAATAGAAAATAAAGAAATGTGGAATAAGTGTACGCGACACAGCCCGTGCACAATTAAACGACAATTTAGAAAAACCACAATGGACAACCGCCAGCAGCCTTCAACGAGGCCATTTGGCACTGCTCGCGGTTCTGCAATTGGCCCATGGTCTAAATAAACACACTTTTTGGGATACAGGATATTTGATGAAAAATTTATTGGGCTATGGGATATTGGTACCCCCCTAAACAAGCCCCAATAAAAGTTTTAAATAACAGATGTGCGTCTAAAATAACATATATACATGAGTATTTATTTACAGGGGTTGCTAGCTGCGGCTCGTAGCTCTTTGTGGTCCTTTAATTTTTCTATTTTTTTTTTTATTTTTGCGGACGGTCCAGTGGGACGGTCTGTCTGTCAGAAAATTTTAAATTTTCAAAAAGGAGCCGGAGGAAAATAAAAGATCATAAAGGAATAATAGCGAGCATCGCAGATGCGAGCCCTACGGTATTGTGTATGTTTTGAGATGTGCCAGAAATATACTGACGATAAAACCGGAACAGGTTTACTTTTACGGAGTAAAAAAAATAATAGGCACGGAGCAAGTAAAACAATCAACCCTCTGGGCTTATTAAAAATACATCATAATCTGTTATGCAAAAATAAAAAAATAGAAATTCAAAAATAGTGATATAACCCTCATTCATTCACTAGTTTATTTTTATTCACATATTTTTATTTAAACACCATTCGGTCTTTTCCGCCGAAAAACCGATTTTCCGGAAATTACCGAGCTAGCTTTTGGCAACATCGTCCCATTGACTAGTTATACCAAATGCATGATACTGACCAAGCTTTGTTAAATTCTAAGTAAGATAAAGAAATACATAAATGTCATACATTTACTGAAGAAAACCTACTCATAAATAGATAAAAGGTTCTTACCTGAAATTAAAAGAAGACACCTATCCTGTGGGATTTCACTCACTCTCTCCAATCCTGCATGATATTTTTACTTTACCGTTTTTTTCCGCCAGGTTTCTTAATGTACCATCTGTTACCAATGCTTCAAATAAAACACTGATACTCAGAAAATCTCACAAAACCTGACAGAATCTGAATGTTGTTTTGGTCTGCTGAAGAAGCGCGAAATACTCTGACAAGGAAATGACGTCACGTAATCTATAAAGGGATAACTTCGTCCCCGCTAAATGTCGTCACAGAATGTTACAGGATCTATTTTGCACAAATATTAAATTGCATTTTTAATAAGTAGTTATTGATCCCAGATATTTTAACAACAACTTTCTCAAGTGCATATGATTTGGGTTGGGTCGGGTCAGACTTTGCTACTCCCTAATTCCTTTTTTAAAAGTTCCCTCTTTACGTTACACTTAGCCGGTCGAGCACATGGATTTATTTTTAAAAGGTCTATAGATTGTCGATGCTCGCTAAAAAGGCAGGGCCTTAATCATATTAATATGAGAAAGACATTGCCTTAAAAGCTCGCGTAGATAATTCCATTGAAAATTTCGAATAATGCCTGGGACGAGATAATTTGGGACGATGTACTACTATTTCCCGCAATTTTTCAGCACGCGCAGACATTTTCGAAAACTTCCGAAAATCGAATGTCCGGACAACCGGAAACAGAACGATTTTTCTTCCATAGTATTTTGAGTCTCGTGCAATTTGGCATACTTTTTACATTAGAGAGCTCGCTACGCTCGCATATTATGCTCAATTATTTGAAATCAAATACACAAAATAATTATAAAGTAAGCTTACCCAGCAAGACCATTCATCGGCATGTGCATGTGTTTCATGGTTGTCAGATTCAGGTCGTCATCAAGTTTGAAATATTCGGTCTCAATGGCTCATTACCTCTATCGGCCAATAGACACGCGTTAAATAGTGCAATGTTTTTCTTCGCGCATTTTCATTTCTATGTTAAGCAGATTTTTTTACTAGCTGTGAAAAAGGATATTATTTATTTAAAATACCCATGGGACTTTTGTAAGTTATCGATAAAATGGAAAAGTAAAATGTTAATCAATATTGCGTAGAAATTTCAAGGAATTTTACTTCCATGACGTCACTTTTACGTCATCAATGTTTACAACGGAAACATTTTCGATTCGGATGGTCATGGATCTTGTGGCACATTTTTGAGCATGGATACAACACGGCAATGGTAAGAACCATAGAATAAGTTAAGCTTTGAATATTACAAGAAGCGTATTAAGTCAACTGTTTCTAATAAATAAAACTTTTTCCAAATAAAAAAATCGGGCACCTGTTTTTTATTCTGTTAGCCCGGGACTGTTAGTTTCGAGACGTTAAAATTTTCTGCTCAGAATCGCAGATAGTCTGGTTTTAGCTTTCTTTTGTGTGTGTTTTTATGTATATTTTTAATGGACAGACCGTTTATTAGCATTTTTTTAGGCAAAAATAATTCATCTGAACATTTTTTCTCGACCTTAGTCTGATATGCTAGAACACGAGAAGAATATAGATTCTATATTTTTTCACGTGTATTTTTTTTCATCACAAATCAGCTTCAGGGTGATTTTTAGGGGAAAAACAAGAGCCCCTTCAAATTGAGGTTGCCTCTCGTTTTGAATTCTGTAGATTAACGTACAGTAGAACTCTACATAACCTTTATACAGTAGTTTTTTTTTCCATAAATATCGACTCTTATTTGTATCTATAGTTTATGTTGTGTACAACCCATGTATGGGGGGGAGGGGGTCTGATCCCGTCATCCCGAACTAATTTTTACAAAATCCTGTCATCCCCGACTTAAAATTAAAAATGAGAAAATCCCGAATCCCGGTAATGTTGATATAATTTTATCCCGGAATCCCGAACTTAAATTATCCAAATCCCGTAATCCCGAGCTAAAATATGGCCAATCCCGGTGTCCCGAAAAAGGTCCTACCCCCCCTCCCCCCTCATGTATATATTCAAGAAAATGTACGGGTACAACAAACGTGTACAAAATATATTTCAAAACTCCCTAGCATGCTAGAGTAGATCTATACCATAGGAATTTAGTATTTTCTACAAAAAGGAGGGGTGCAAACGCTCTCCCTCCATAGGCGGATCCAGGGGGGCCATGGGGGTCCGCCCCGCCCCCCTTTTGGCCCCCTCTTTTCAGATTCTCTGGATTCGCCTCTGCCCTCCTCATGGGTACGGGCCTTGTAAGCGATTGATATATTGCAGAGCGAGAAGGATAGTTATTTGTGTGCTTGCGGCTCAAATTTTATAGTAACTGTTCAAAAATGTTGTAATGAAGAAATGGTAAACAAATAAAAATTACCGCAATTTAAGTTTCTACTTCAAGATGATCTTACCATCATGTACCATGCAGAAGCTGCACCAATTTTGATATAAAAAAAAAAAAACATTTGGTACGTCACGTTTGCGAAAAAAAACTACAACGAGGATAGTCGCAGTTCGGGGATAGTAGTAGTATGTTCAAAAGTAATATTTTTCCAGTTAGGCCCTCCCCTACGAAAGTTATCATTCCCAAAAATATATAGATATAAACAAAGAAATGATAAGAAAGAAAATATTTTTACCCTCGTTAATTTTTTTGATGCTTGTACTTATAAGAACATTTGAAGTCATATTATTAGTTGAATCGTTGTTGAATTCTGTGTGGATATTTTTGTATTCTATCTGAATTCTGTGTATTTTTCCGTTGTCCTTGCGTTACGAAACTATATTGTCCGTGTATTGACATCGTTGCCAGTGCGTTATCATAGACCAATTTGGTCACTGTGAAGTTCAGTCTTTTTACCGATGTGTCTATCAATCATCCATAAAAAATGAACTTCCTTGAAGCTTTGAACTGAGAGCCATATGAACTTGTATTTGAAGACCTGTCGGACTTCTTCTTGTTTCAGGCGAAGACGTCTGGTTTGATATATTTAATTATATCTTTATTTTTTTTATTTTTAGGAGGATTTTGGTATCAAGACAAGTTAGACATAATAAAGAAGTTTTGAATGAAGAAAAGGGCTCCTATAACAAGGACAAGGATGGCATAAACCCATAAAATAGCACGCCGTCAAACTTCAATTTAGCCAATACAATACAGATTGTTCAAGAAACAACTACATATATATTCAGCACAATGAAGCAGGCTCCGATGCACATCACCATCAATTAATCGCCAATTATCTGCATCAAGAAAAGACAATTATTTTCCTTTATATATTTTAACCTATTTCATGTAAAATTTGTGTTTGAATCTGCATTTGTGTACTACAAGAATAGACAAGTCACAAGACAACAGCTTATTTATGTATTGCCTTCAATATAAATACATTTGTTTTTTGAAATTTCATACTTTTTTACTGGAAAGATTGATTTCATGAAAAAGTTTTAACACACAGTCTCTGGGTTTTTTGTCTTCTCTTTTTATAGCCCACTCGTAGGTTGAGTGCGGGAACATTTGAAAACACATTGTCTGTCAGTATATATGTTCACAGCTAATACCGAATTGATTACTAGTATAATTGGTACACAGCTTAAACACGATAAGTTGTAGTGGCGCTGAGAAAATTATATCAGTTTAATTATCTCAGAGTGGCGGTGTAGTGAAAGTACCGTGTCCCTTTCCATTTCAGTCGCCCGAGGCGGTCGTCTATTTCCTGTTCCTTTCATAAATTATATAGTTGAGTGGAGGTATGCGTGGCATGACTTAAATATAGTGTAACCACTTTTTGTTGTATTAAAAAGACCAGGTTTTCTGCCAAGCACAATTTTAGCTATAGTTTTATTTTTTGATACAAACCACATGAATGTGCAATAATTATTATCCAGCGCTTTTAGTGATTGATTTAGTATCTAAATCATGATGTTATCTATCATTAAAATTACGGAGATTTTGTGTTAAATATGCACCAAATGAAAACATAAGTAGATGGTTATCATTACACAGTTTTGTCTGTGTTAAGTACTTTATTTCAATATTATATATTTACCAAGTTTATAAAAAAAGACTCATAAGAGGTGCTCTGGCCAAAAACTAGCATAATGATTGATTTCCAAGACAGTTAGAACGTTAGTATTCCATTTATTGGTAAAGTATAATTTAAAAACCTGGATTTGTTGCAAACATCTTCACCTCAAAAGTATCAAACAAAAAACTGCACATACCAGACAAAAACAACAGAAACAGATTAATATTTAAATAAATAGATGATAAAGAGATGTGGAATAAGTGTACGCGACAAACCAACATGAAACGGGAATTTAAAATATCACAATGGAAAACAGCCAGCAGTCTTCAACATGACCAGAGGTTCGGCTGATTGCCCGGTCTTGCATTGGCCTAAGACTAAAATACAATACATAAGATTCAAAACCAATCCCTAAATTATCAACGAAAGACTAATTTCTGGACATAGAACAATATTAAATAGATAGATGGCAGAGACAAACAAAATCTTTGACATTGCCGATTCCTGGCTTAGGACAGGCACGTATAAAATCGGCATTAACCAGGTTGAAAAATACAACAAATATATATAAAACTGAATTCTGTATACACCAGGGTGGGATGCAGGCATCCGAACCTGAGAATTACCAAAGTTGTAAAAACAATTGGAATCAGCATCCACCAGGGTGGGATGCAGGCATCCGAACCTGAGAAATACCAAAGGTGTAAAAAGTATTTGAATCAGCATCCACCAGGGTGGGATGCAGGCATCCGAACCTGAGAAATACCAAAGGTGTAAAAATAATTTGAATTAGCATCCACCAGGGTGGGATGCAGGCATCCGAACCTGAGAAATACCAAAGGTGTAAAAATTATTTGAATCAGCATCCACCAGGGTGGGATGCAGGCATCCGAACCTGAGAAATACTAAAGGTGTAAAAATTATTAAAATCAGCATCCACCAGGGTGGGATGCAGGCATCCGAACCTGAGAAATGCAAAGTTGAGCAAATACATCTTAATTGTCATACACCAGGGTGGGATGCAGACATCCACACATGAAAAACATCAATCATACAAAAAAATAACAGATTGGCATATATTGCAAAATAAATATCTGTTTTATTCTGAAACGACTAAAATTTTATAATTTCCGAAAATTTACAAAAAAGAGATGCAGTTTCGACAGATTTGTACCGTGCAAAAGGGTAAGGGGGACATTTTTATTGTAATAAACCATTCTTAGCATTTTCTTAACCTTTATATGAAAAACTTACTATTTTCGATCATTTTATTGTAAATGAGAATTTCTAATTTTAATTGAGAACGCATTGCTCGCATTTAGGCAATGCCTATCTCATATTACAAAATTGTACATGTAACATGTGTAAAAAATATAATTCCTACTAAATTTCTGTCATACAGTACACTTACATGGTAACAACATTGTTCAGTGACCTTTAGCTTTGACAGTTTGACATGATTGACGTGAGGTTGAATTTGTTGTGAACCAACTTTTGGTCACTGTAGGGGGGTTGTTTCTGACCGGGGCATGAAACGACGAGTTGATGCATTATATGTGATACCTATAAAATGTGTATAAGCATGTCCGCACCTGCAACGATGTGTTGGTCATTCGCTTCGATTGAGAAATTTTATAGGGAAACCCGTTAATTCGTCTTTTTGATTTAAGTGCAATTAGCCAGGGATGTCCAAAACAATCAGTGCAATCAGTTCAGGGATGTCCAAAACAAGGGATGAGCAACTTCCAATACAAACTAACAAAAAGTCAATATTTTTCTATGCCTCCCCATCTTTCTTCTTTATTTACACAAATGTTAAAATTTGAAGTTACACAATATTTATATCATTGGAAAGAGAAATTATTCAGGAATTATCATAGATAAAATATTTGGCAATCACATTCATGACATTGAAAATATAGAAATTATATTGAATAATGTAAAGATGGTTCAATTTTCTTAAGTAAAATTTTCAATAAATGTGCTAAATTGAGAAGGAAAAAATCAATAATTGCACATTTTTATCAGTAAGTACCTCAGGGGTATTAGGTGAAATTGACAAATTTCTATCTGTTAATTGGCAGGCTTAATGGTATATTACAGTTATAAAACTTATATCACATGAAAGCCCTTTCTTTGGTCTGTTTATTGAATATAAATTTGTTTAGATTCACAATAAAATTGTTTATTAATTAAGCCCTTGAAATAGCAAGAAATTCAAACTTTGATGTTTTTTTTAAAAGTTTTATTGAAGATAGGTAATTTTTATTCTTTGATATCTTTGGCATTTCTAAATATAGAAATACAGAGTTTTTAATTAGCATTTGAGAAAATAATTGTCTTTCAGAGGATATAATTTCCATTTTGATACACCTATTATTTTCAGAACCAACCCTGGAGAAATTTAACCCTTATGAACCTTCTGAAAACGACATTGAACTTAAATGCACCTAAAATTAAACATGAAAATTTTCTTTTTTTCGAAATTTGTTTCCCTTCACATGGCAAAATAGCTATTTTCCATTTTCCCCTTTTTTATTTGATATAAATTTCATAAAAATCTGTTCAGTAGTTTTAATGCATACCCTGGAGAAAGTTGACCTATTTTCAACAGAAAACATGCAAAAATATGACAAAATCTCAGGTAAACAGAGGAGTGATTATATACAGATACATATCCCATCAGTTTTATTTAATCCCTGAATTAGCTCATTATATTGTTTTAATTTTTTTTGTCTAGATGTTTCACCGTTTATATTAAAATACTGAGATAATTAACAGTGATTAAACTAATTCAGTTTTAATTTTCTCAGATAAATATGACCAGAAATGATTTGATTGGAGTACATTTGACAAAAAAAACCCCTTCTTTTAATGATCTCAGCGACCTGTGTAGGTCTATGATTACCTTGAATTTAAAATGAAAAAAAATATGATGTACGTACGCCGTTCCCCTGGCCGTTCCATGCAGGTGCTTGAAATTTCGCTATGGAAAGAATCTTTCCGTATAGCAAAGTAAACACCTTATCGCCTGATTGTTTCGTTATTTTCCAAGTTTTTTTTTGCATACCGTGGCGTCATGACATTCTTTTCGTTCAGCTCTATAATCCACAAAGGAAGTTGTGTCTGCAAGATCTACTATTGTTGCAAAATCTTCCGGATATGAATCTGCAACAATATATACATAGTGTATGAACACATGCATAACTATACATGTATGCAACCAAGGCATTAGATTTATATAATGCAACCCCATTTTTTTTTATTCAAAACCACTAGTGTATGTTTCATGACTGATTTGCTACTAATATTACATAAATCAAGTTTTATTTCTTGGTTTACTAACGTCAAAAAATAAACAGGTTTTGGGTCTGAAACATGATGTGCTATTAAATGTACATGTAACATGTGTACCGTTCAAGCACTTAAATAGTAACTAAAAGCACCTAAAATGATTTTGAAAATATTACTTAATAAAATTTAGTATGATGTACTTTGATCATGACAATATCTTACCTTCATACGGTTTTAATTAGTGTTGTTTTTTTCTTTACAATCCACTTCACTCAGCTTCAATGTATGCAGATAACACCTGCCCTCGTTATCGTTTCAAATTTTAGTGGAATTCAGTCATTGGTTGGTTAATCCAATGCTAGATAATGATCATTGTCAGCACGTGATACAAATACACAGACATTTGGAACAGTTTTAATAGCTCATACTGTAAATCATGTGAATTGATAACATAGTAAAATGAACATTTAGGAAATCTCTTGTTTGGATAGTTCCAGTAGAAGAATACAACAATACACCAGTTCAAAAGAACAAGTCGATCCGGTAAGTTGTCAAAGCGAGATATAAATTACATTGTAAAATAACACCTTATTTTGTTATTCTGTACATTTTTAAAAAAAACTTCAATCCAGTCTGCTTCTCAGCGGTTCAGTACTCTGGATTCAAGCCCCTGTGGTTCAGTAAGAGTTATGTTTATCTACAAATTGTAATACTGGGGATAGCCAGAAAATGGACTTCGTATATATACTTTCCTTATTCAGAGGTTGCATTGTCATTTATTTACATTATGTCATAAACATTATATGAAAATTTCATAAAATCTACAAAGGGGTTTAAAAGGAGTCGTGAATAAGAGATGGGTACCCCCTTGTCTTCTAATGGCTAGGTCCCTCTGTTCCTTATTTATATAAGCTATACCATATTAAAAAAATATTTACGATAAAGTGTAATACATGTGTTTATCATTTCTTAATGGTCACTGTTTTATTTCATTCAAAAATTTTCTTGGCTGTTTAGATATATATATACGATTGAATAAAAGAGCAATTATTATCTTGATATAATATGTAAAACAATTACAAGAAAACCAAGAGTGTTATTACTTTACAAACAGCTGTCTTAATTAACACATTTTCCAGGATATTACCAGAAAATTAATATCAAGTACTACTTAGCAGACCAGGCTAAGATTATGGTCTTTCCCATTCCAAAGACAGAAAAGGAAAGGTATGATAATTTATTAATTGACAACTGGGTTAAGTTTGGTTATATAATTAGCATCCTTGGTTCATGGATCGAAGTAATACAATCTTGCTTTCATGCTTGGATAGATCTTCGTTTTTTTTTTATATAACTTAATTCTCGTATACCAAACATTTAGGTACAGAGAAATATTATGTACAATATATACAACATTACCATGATTACAGACATACAATGCAGCACACAGTTTAGTTATCTCAGTTCTAAGTGGCTATTTGGATTTTCTTGGGCTATATAATGAATGTTAGAGATGTTTTATGAATTCTAGGGGGGTGACTTTTTTCATCGCAATGAAATAATTGTCAAGGGGCTGTTTTTTTTAATATTCAAATATCGTAACAGTCGTAACCATTTCAATGTGCAAGTTGTGTAGTTTATACGAATACGTTCTGAGACTACTCAATAGCTAGGTCGGTCATTAATTAAGATGTCATTCTTAACATCTGTGGTTAGTGGAGCAATGAATTTCACACAGCTGACCCCAGTTTTCTTTGAATTTGTATTGCCATGTTTATTGTGCTGAGTTAAGATAAGATATTTATAGTCACCTTGGCTTTCTGGCACAAATTCATTACAAATTTTATTAGTTTGGTCAACACAGAACATGGATATAAAAATAATTGTATAGTTGTATTTCAGAGACATGTATGTGTGTGTGTGTGTGGGGGGGGGGGGGTACCAATATCCGTCTTTTTAATCAACTATCCCGTATCCAAACAAGGTATCACATAAATATTTTACCATAAGCAGCATCATTTCAAACCTTTCAATTTTATTAAACATAAATGTTTTTGCAATATATGCAATAAAAGTTAAAAATTTGGAATTTGCAGAAAAAAAGGTTTCTCGACTGAAGTTAAAAAACATATATGAAAACTTTTAAGAAAAATAACCCATGCTCATGAATTTTAATTGTGCAGGAGACTATAATTTTCGCTATGAGATGTATTACATGTTTTTAGACGGCAAAATTTCATTTTTACAATAATCTTGAAATCATAATTGAAATAACATCCCAAGGGGTAGACCCAAAGGAAGGGTTATATGCCCCGTTTTTGTGGAAAAAATTTTTAAACATTGTTGGATAATATAGGAATTCATTAACAAGGAGGCCTAACCGTTTATCGAGAAATATGGTCCGTTAAAAGGTGTTTCACGGTTTTTGTGGTCCGTTAAAGTCGCCGTGACAGTCCGTTAACCAGGTATAATCGAGAAAAAAACACTGAAGGTCAGTAATTAATTTGTTATATCATAATTAATACGCATTCTAGATTTATAAAAAATACATCTGTCAAAATGAAAATGAATGACTGTTCGATACGATTTGCATTTGTGTAAAAATAGTTCTATAAAACTTCATAAAATGAAAAGGCGTGTGGCTCCATAGTATTTTAAAGGTCGAAAATGTAAACATGTTTACCTCATTTTTATCAATTTCTCTTTTTATATAACAAAACATATGTTTTGGTTGATATCCATAGAAAGTACAATAATGTATCAACATTCTGTTTAATTTTCAATGCTCTATGTTATATAATAATTTTGTAATAGGGGAAAAGTAATAAAATATGATCCGTTAAGGGCTGATGACATACTATTTTGTCCGTTAAGTTGGTCCGTTAAGCGCCTGTGACAAAATATTATGTCCTTTAAATAGCATAAATAGATAGAAGATTAAAATAGTTTTGTTTGATATGACATATCCTAATTTTACTATAAGGAATGAACGCTAGTATGCAGAAGAAAAGACAAAATTCATGTGGATTTATCAAAACTAAAATACATATGTCCGTTGCTACACTGTTGTGTATCATTAGTTAATATTTGTGTTGAAATACAAATGACAACAAAGTTCCAGACAATAAATTTTGCTACTCGTCTATTCAAGACTCATCAGAGGCGCTCTACCAAAAATATTGAAAATGCCAAACACTGTATGAATATGAAGAGCATAGAACAGTATAACCAAAAATACCAAACCTGGGAACCAAATTATGTCTAGGATATTCAACCCATGTCTGGGGTTGAAAGAACCTTAGGGTTTAGACAATTTTGAAATTTAGACGGATAATTTAAAACTTTGATGTTTTCTCCAACTCAAAAGTGTTGGTGCCGGAACGGGCTAACCTTGGGGAATTAAAACTCCACCAGCAGTGCTAACGTTCATGTGTGTTCGAAATACAAATGACAACAAAGTTCCAGACAATAAATTTTGCTACGCCTGACGCGCGTTTCGTCCATTCAAGACTCATCAGAGGCGCTCTACCAAAAAAATTGAAAATGCCAAACACTGTATGAATATGAAGAGCATAGAACAGTATAACCAAAAATACCAAACTTGGGAACCAAATTATTACTTAGATATTCAACCTATTTCTGGGGTAGGAAGAACCTTGGGGTTTAGACAATTTTGAAATTTAGTCGGATAATTTAAAACTTTGATGTTTTCTCCAACTCAAAAGTGTTGGTGCCGGAATTAATGCTTTATAGCTCAGATGCTCTATAGCTATCTGTTGACCAAAGTAATGAACTGCTCATTAAGGAACAAGACTTTGTTTTAAGAGGTAAACGTTTTATTGATCAGTAATTTAAAGCATTTCAATATGTACATATCCAAATTAGCAAGGTTTACCCTTTATCTAATTTTTTCAATATCTCTCCTGTCGCTTTTTAAAGTTTTTTCATAAATAAATGTAACACTATATTATTCTATTTGTATCATATATGTAAGAATTTCCAAATCAAATACATTTAGATAAAATTAATAATTGTGTTCAGATTTATTTCTTTTGCCACAAACTCGTGTAATTATTTTAGGCATTTATATTATATTAAAAATAATACAATAATTCTGGGAAACCAATCATTACAATCTTCTGACAAAGATATCATCGATTTTGCCAATTTTAATAAATGGGATTCGCTATATTAAGGTTTATTTCCATCAGACCTGCATTTTCAAAATGTGAGACATGCATCATTAACAGACCTAAAAAGTGTCACGTGCCTCTTAACGGACCATGTTTCTCAAAGTAATACAAATTTTGGCATTTTTGTCCCAATATTAATATTTTGGTCCAGAAAATCCTTTTCTTATGTTTTTTATTCACGGTGCAAGTAGCACAAGACTTACTACAAAAAAAAATGTTTCAATGACGAAAATAACGTATTTTAATGCATTTTTCGTCATTATAAGGACACATTTTGGCAGAGGGTAGGTCTCCACCTTTTCGTTTTGCGAAGAAGTCTCAAATCAAATCAAAATGGTTTTTGCGGGAAGTTTTTCGTGAATAAAAACCATTTGGACACATCTATCACAAGTCTCACTTATTTACTATATTTTAGCCTCAGAGTTAATTTCGTAAAAATAAATGATTTTTTTTCTTCATAAAACTACTTAACGGACTGCCTCATGCAACATATAACGGACAAAACCGTAATGTTAACCTATGATAGAAACACGTAACGGACAAAATGCCTCGATAAACGGTTAGGCCTCCTTGATTAAGGCATGACAAAAGTCCCCCTCCTTTTCGAAATTTCTTGATCCGCCCGGTAACTGATACCATCTTAAAATAAATCAACTTAAAACTAGTGTTAATTTTATCAATGGAATTTTTAAAACAATTCCCGATGGAACAGTAAAGTGGGGGGATTGGTTATTATTTATCGTTGTCATTATCATTATATACGAACAATTAATCACTCTTCCAGTCTTGGTTTTTTTAAAAATAGATAAAGAAAACCTGTAAATAAAGGTAATAACAAAACTACCGAACTTGAATGATCAATCTCATAGTCCAGAGAAAATGACAAAAACGAATCAGTCATACCGGAGAACTGGTGGATCGCAATGGTCCTGACTTGGTACAGGCATTTCAAACGAAATGGTGGGTTAAACCAGGTTTTATGGCGCCAAACCTACCTCTTCCATTGCGATCTTAGGATCCGGTAATGACCATAGAACACAACATTGTTGTGAGACACAATAGGGATATTGAGGTGATCATCTCAGTACAGCAGACCAGTCAAATACTAATTAAAACAATTAACTATCATATCTTTAAACTCAATTTTGAACTTTTCTACTAGTGGCTGATAACGATGAAAGAATTTTTTTAGTGATCGTATGAGACGTATTTTCTTATAGCCCTGCTTCAAAAGTCTGATCAAAAAATCTGTGAAATGTGTGCAAGCTCTGGCATATCGAATAAGTTGAGAAATATAAACACCGTATGCAGGAGAAGTAGGTATATTGCTCTGTAGATTAGGAAAATTAATAATTTGAAAATTAAAATCGTCTCGTTTATCGTAAATTTTTGTACTGAGATGACCACCTGGGTCAAATTCGAGGTGCAAATCCAAGAAAGACGTGAAGCAATTAGATTCTGTGGTCTCTTTAATCTCCAATTCCGGAGGATATATTGAAGGAATCCAACTACCAAATGAAGTGTTATTGACAGAAAGGACATCATCAATATATCGGAATGTAAGATTAAATGACCTTGCCTCTTTCATCTTCTTGTTCTTTACGAGTCCCTGAAGAAATTCAGTCTCGTAAGAGTATAAAAACAAATCGGCGAGGAGAGGAGCACAGTTTGTGCCCATTGGAATGCCGATTTGTTGTTGAAAAATCTCTCCTCCGAAGGTGACAAATATGTTGTCAATGAGGAAATCAAGCATACTGCAAACTTGTTCCAGTGTGTAACAAATTTTATCTTTGAAAGATGTTTTGGAAAAGAATGTAGAATTATAACCCAAAACAACAAAATTCCTTGAGTTTGAAAAGGCTTTTTCGAGAAGTTTTTTCAGGCGACATTTTAGTTTTTCGTGTGGCAAGGTAGTGTATAAAGTTGAAAAATCGAACGTTTTCAAAGAGTGAACCTCAGAAAATGATCTAGATTTAAAATGATCTAACAAATCTTTTGAGTTTTTCAAAATCCACATATGGTTAATTCCACTACGATTATAAATAGTGTCGCAGTATGCTTGTTGACCTTCTTTGACAGCAGACAAGATTTTATTAACCTTAGTATTTTGTTACAAATTGGCAATTACCAAAATCCATGTTTCAGCTAACTGTAATTTTGAGAATACATTTTTTTTAAGTTTATTTTTCCATATTATTAGACGTAGAAATATAATTCCGTGTACCTTTAGCCAAAAGCCGTGTTACAGCTAACGGCACACGCATGTACCTATAGTCTACAGGCTATGGGTACACGCTTGTAGTCGGAACCTAAAAAGGTAAGACGTCGGTGAGTACACTTTCACATCAGTGATGTGCATGTGTTCACAGTCCAAACAATTAACATAAGCTCTGAAGAGCTTTTGACCGACGGCAAGATTAACGACCGTTTGGCTTATATGAGGCCCTTGCATGGTCGCCAGGCTTATGTGGGAGTAAAGCCTGATATTCAGGCCATGCTGGAAAATCCATGAAACCCAAAGCAAACGGTAGGTGCCTAAAACCTTGACGTGTGGGGCTATATAATAAGATAACAAAGATTTATTTGAATTCGGATTTGTTAATAACAATAAACACAAGCTCCCAAGAGCTTTTTTCCGAATAAAACCCACAGCGGTGTCGACCTGTGATTTAAAGTCCAATGCCTTAACCACTTGGCCACCGCGCTCCCAACAGGTACACGCGTGTATTCGGAGCCTACAGACTACAGGTACACGCGTGTATTCGGAGCCACTGCCTTCTTTTAAACACTCAGTGTGCATAATATTAAAAGTGTACCATGATTAACCAATCTCAATTATGTTTTAAGTAACATTCCAAGTAAAAGATTTTCTAAAAAGCTAACCGTCAATTATATTATAAAATTACTATTTTTTATTATTTTCTTGTCATGATGTCATCTCGGGCAAAAATGCCGGGTTTGTCATACCGATAATACAATTTTTTTAGATATAGTTAGTGCGTTTCGTTCCCCGACTTAAAACACACCCAAAAACACTGTCCCAGCTGGCATTGTTGAATGATAACAAGTTAACGGGTAAATTTTAGATGTTCCTTTCTTTGAAAGTATTTTAAGATACAAATATCCTGACCCGAAATCATCTTTAAATAGACTTAAGGCCGTGCTTGGTCATTAATCCGTGCCGAACACCAACATGTTCTATCCTCGACTCACCAAAGTTCGCCACCCTTACGGTTCTCGCGCTGTTACTTCCCCCACGATAGTCGAATGTTTCCGAAATTTTATAATCATATTTGTTATTGTTAACATTAATTTATAGCATGCAACTGATTAACAAAACTTCTTTAAAACAATGTAAACAAACAAATTTGGCTTACCGGAAATCTTCGAATTCCTCAGGTGGCACCACCTAACTTCGTCACCCAGTTTTAAATCCACACGATGTCACTAGGGCGAGGCCAAGCACATTCATTTTGTAGGTAATGTTCAAATAATAATAATTAAAAAAACGGAAAGAACGAAAATTAAACGGCAAAAAGTTCAATTCTAACAAATAAAACCCAACAAGCTATGAATTCACAAAAAACGTTGATTTAGGCTTCCAAATTACTACAATGTACACAATAAAAGACAGTGTTCCTTCTAACTGCCCTCAGAGTGGTACAGTATTTTAGGTGTGTCCAGTGTTTACAATCCTGATTTTGACATTGTACCCAACTGGTTATTTCAAGTCCAACTCCATCCCTGATTTCTTTGGGTGTGAACTGCTTGCACACGCAGCATTTTTCTGATTCAGGTATTTCTTCATCATCAGTATCGGATATTTCTGGATCCGAAGAATTAACATATATGTGACTTGGCCCCGCTTTTGGTGATTTAGTTTGACTTTTCTTTTTCCCTTTCAAGCATTTCTTTGTTGTTTTTCCTGATTTTCCTTGATTTTCTACATGTTTTTTTACTTTTTCCAGTATTTCCTTTTCTGTGACTGGCATGCCTGAAACTATCTTTCCTATAGTATTTCTTTCCTTCTTTTGGTTTTCAGACTTTACTTTTTTCAGATTTTGAACCCTACTTGTAAAAAAATTTAATATTTGTTTATCTTGGACATCCTCAACTGCAGCCATCGATTCTATTGCAGCCATAGATTCTGGGTCACTCTCTTGATCAACTTCCATTTCATGTTCTTGTAATTGATCTGGGATGGGTTCCTCGGGGATTTGATGATTTGTATCCATTTCATTTTCATCGGTAGGTGAAGCAGAATGGAAGACTTCTGAAGGTTTTAGTAGATCCTTGTTAAAATTGGTACTAAAATGTTGCTAATGTTATATCAATGACGATATATGACACTTTGCTCAATTTTCAAAATTTTCTTAAAAAACCTCAATTTTTGATGACTTTTGATCCTGAACTTTATGATGAAGTTCAGGATCAGAATATTGAAAATTTATAATGTTAATATATAATAATAATTATTTAACTGGTTTGAAATTGAAATTTTCATTCAACCTTGTAATTGTATGTGTGTTCAGCAATTCTGAACAAAATTAAAGCCTTGCGAGTTGGACAAAGAAATTCCATTTGCTCCATTAAGACTTATGGGCCCGCATTGTAGCTCTGCCCATTCAAAGATGTCAAAGGAGCAACATTATTACAAACAACAAAGAGATATTTTTTCTCTGAAATTTCACATATAGATGATTCTCTTTTTAAAACTAACTTGTAACAAAAAAGTGAAATACATGTATATCCTTTGCCAAAAACTAAACATTTTAACTTATGTCAAGGACTTTATAAAGTGATCTCTAGAACTGCGAAATTAGGGTCCACATTGGTGAAAACATACTATTGTACATGCCAGTTTAAAACAAAAACTTGTAAGGTATTGAACTGATTTATAATTGTATGTCTATAACATGTATTTTGTATTTGTAAATGTTTTATATACATGTATATGTATTTGCTTTGACCCATAAGGATGTAACTGCAATAAAAGAATTTAGAATTTTAAATTATTGTCGCTAAAGTAAATGTAGCCAGTGCCAATTTTATATTCCTGCCTAAAGTTTTTTTTGCCGATTTTACAAGGAAAATTAAAGTCTGAAATGTTCCCAGATTACTCCAATGATAAAAATTATACCCCCTTACCTAATTAACTTGTTAACCATGTTACCCCAAACACACATATCTTAACCTAGCCATGACAGTTAATTTTGTACATGCCCTCTATTTGTGTTGATAATAGTATCATCATCTTTTTCCTGATCATGCTGATTGAGATAAACTATTAACTAAGCTTAATGATAAAGAATCAATTTTTAATATGCTCAAGGGGGCAATTTCAAAGGCTTGCCATGCACAAGGAAGACAAATGTGCCCATCAAAAGTTTGCATCCAAGGGTCATGGACCCTGTGGAGCAGATGAAAGAAATATTTGAAGAAAGCTGTTCATATTGTAATTGTAAAAAATGTGAAGCAAGTATTTTTTTAAGTTAACTTATTATAAGTAAATTGTTGTTTAGAAAAAAACTTAAATGAGTCTATTTTAGGCATACATGTATTTAAGGTTTTAGTTATCTCCCTTGTCAATATTAGTGGGTTATTTTTTCTACTTGTACATATTGAATTTTCTTTATTTAAAGTTCCACATCATAATTATAGGTAGAATCAAAAGTTTGCAGGTGTAAAAATTTGAAGAGAATGATAAAACAAAACATCTGGATAGGTCACCATGGTTACTTAGGCAATTCCTTTATAATGAGAATTTAATGTCCCATGGGGCCTTTCTTTGATTGCCTTGCAGAGGTCACTTACTAGTCATGCTAGTAGTGCATATCAGATATTATGGTTTTAAAGTTGATTTATCAAAGACAAATACATTTTGTACATGTGATAGTATTGATAAGAAAAAATTGTGGAGTCCATAGACAAAGCTGGTTCAAAAATGGTCTTATATTTTAAAAATATATATGGTTATATTTTTATAATAGCACATTTTAAGGACCGACCATTTAACTTGAGGGGGGGGGGGCTTGGTTTTTCCTAAAAAAATATTTTGGCAGCAGAGGGTAAGAAAAAAATATTATGAAGAAAGATTTCTGCTCTAAAAATAATGCTAATAATGAAAAAAAATATTCTGTCGTGACACCTTACATGCCTTAAAAAAATAATAGTGCAGAAAAAAAAATTCGGAAAACAAAAAAAAACAAGCCCCCCTTTCAATTTGAATGGTCCGTCCCCAACTGTAATGGTTATTAAAAAATAACTGTTTTTTGGGATGCATTCGACTGATAAACATAACATGCATAATGATTGATTTGATTTATTTTTTTGGTTTAGAATCAAGGGGCCCATAAAATGCAACTTTTTTCTTTATGGTCCCAAATGCAGAAAATATAGCAAAATCAGATTTAATGAGAAGCCGGATAATTCTGTCTAGACTGAATAACCCTGCCAAGTTGAGTTAGCAAAAATCTAGCTCTAATAATAAAATCCTCTCATGCTCATTTACTCGAAAGGGTTTTAATGGGGTTCCATTTAACATATTGGAGCACCCGCTTCAAAGTTAAGCGCTAAGTTTATGAAAGATTTGGTAAAATTTCAGAGTTGCTGTGAAAATATTATTAATACATGTAAATTGACGGTGGATTTGTGATATACCTAAGAATAATAAGTTTTTCATCATGTTAATTATACAGAATCTTATTTTTATGTAGTATTGATCCTTAACTTCATAGTAAAGTTATGGATCAAACTAGTAAAAGTGACAATATTATCTTGAAAACTTATATTCATGGAACTTTTCAATAGAAAATAAAGCAAGATAGTGCATAGATACCCCTTTGTAGCTTCGTCTAATCAAAAAGATGTCAAAGGAGCTACATTATTGTAGCTAGAAACAATCCTACAACTCATAAGACGTGGCGAAATACCTTTTCAATCCGTGTGACCGATTAGCATTATTGAGCTTTCTGCTTTTTAATGTTTAACTAATTTTTTAAAAATATTTTGTCTGACATGACTGACCGAATCAAATTTTGTCTGACATTGCCTTTGGTCAGACACATTTTGCCAAGTCTTCTGAACTGCATTTACATTAAAAATGATACCACAGTGACATCAATTCTTGACAATGACAAATGATGGCTTCATAGATATATGCACAAAAACCCAACCATAGCTACTAAATTTGTCAATACATGTACAGTGTACTACATGTACATGTGCAAAAAAAGAAAATATTGTATTTATGACCTCACTAGACTTACTATAGGGTAAGCAAAACAATTAAATTCAATATACACATGTATGAATCGTGACATCATACATGACTATATAAATGTAGGCTGCATTTGTACATGTTGTGTTTACATGTAATTTTAGTAACGAAACTATTGATTATTTATTATCATGGTTAGCAATTATTGAGAAATAAACATGATAAAGGTATTAAATAACAAAACTACCCAACTTGAGGGACCAATCTCAAAATCAAATGTCCAAGAGAAAAGACAAAACAAGGAAGACATCCACGAAATTGAAGACCCCAATGGTCCTGACTTGGTACAGGCATTTCCAAAGAAATGGTGGATTAAACCAGGTTTTATGGTACCCCAAACCTCCCCTTCTATCAGAAACTTTGGGTCTGGTGGTTACACAAACATGACAAAACACAAAATGGTTGTGAAGAGCTGCTCATACATAAACACATGACAAGAAATAATGTTAAGATCTACATATTAAATTTGCAGCATATTTAAAACTCATTTTATTGGCCAGAATTTACATACATTTGTAGTTCAGGTTATTAAAATGGCGAGTGTGGGTGTATGAATGAGAGAAATAATTTTCCCAACAGTTTATTCAGCAACTACATATACTTGTGTCAATATCACAGACTTACATTGTATGATATTAGGCATGTTTTGTATGCAGCATGTACATGCATGAGGTTCTGATTTCAGGTCTTAAACACATTAACTGTTCTTAAAATCTTTTTTTTTTTAATTTCAGCTTTATACTTAATATACATTTGATTCTTATTCATGTTATTATAGGACCTAGCTAGCTTCAACTCTTCCTATGAACAGTTAAAGACTCCAGTGACAGCGGTCATAAGCAATGGAACTACCCAGAAGCAAGTTGTCTCTGATGTTTACCAATACCTCACCCTGAATATTTTGATGAAAATGCTATGGTAACTTTCCAAGTCTGGTTTCTTAGTTTCGGGTCAGGTGACCTATTGCCATCTGTCAATCGTCTGTTAACTTTTTAAAATGTTAACTTCTCTAACACCATAAGTCCAACTGCAACCAAACTTAGTAGGGATTAAAAGTACCTGGCGATCTACATCCTGCTATTTTGGAGAAGATCCAACAATCCATAAAATTCAAAGGAGTTATTGCCGTTTCCTTTAATTTTACACTTTTTAACAATATCTTCATGATCTTGAAAACTTGTCTCTTCTATTCCACAGATCAAGTTCCATTTTCTTACCCACAACCATATTACTAGTAAACCATGGTATGCTGGTGTACATGTAAATAGAATTTTGGGAACGCAATGCCAGATTTACCTTTAGACAGATTTTTTTTTAAATTTTAACATAAGTAATGAAATGAGTTGTTGTATGTTTGCATGATTAAAAAAAGTACATGTACTAACTTCTAACATTTAATTCAATTTTCTAATACAGGGTTCTACTTACCACCTGTAGTTTACCTAGAAGCCAAAAACTGCCACAGGGAGAACAAGAAACCAGAATTTGCACATCCTCTCATTTTTGAAGCTGTTAGTGCGTAACAAGATCTTCTTTGAGGTATATTTACCTATTTTATATGTATACATTTAATATGATATTTTCTTAGTCATCATTTTATACTTATTGACTGGGTATGAGGGCAATAGATAAATGGTTTTCCCAAGGTGTAACTAATGTTTTGGACTTAGCCTAAAGCAATAGTTGTGTCTAAGGGAAAATAATCTATCTGTTTCCTAAATATACACTTGACACAATCAATAAGGGATTTATTTTACCAAGAATAAAAGCATGTTAAAATTCAAAGCAGGGGTATACTGATTTACCCTTGTCAGTGTCTGTCCGCCCATTTGTTTGTCAAATTTCTGTTACAGTTTTCCAAGCAACTACACGATGTAGAAATATGAAATTTTGTATATAGATTTATCATATGGTACCAAATGGTGTATAGTGATTCTATGCTCCTATGAACATGATGAAATCTACTTCCTGTTTACCATGTACTTAGGATTTATATATAATGGATATACATGTATATGCAAATTTTCAATGATAGTCTTCTAAGCAATTACACAATATAGAGGTCCGATATTTTGCATACAACTTTATCCTAAGGTACCATATGGTGTATACAGACTTTATGCTCCTAGGTCATCTACTTCCTGTTAAACTTGGGTTTTGGGAGTGGGGTATCACTAGTGAGCATAAGCTCACAGAATTACTTGTTTCTTACAACATGTACAAAGCCCACAAATAACTCAGTAAAAATCTATCAACAAAATTTTGACAAGAGAACCTGACATACATGTATATACAGACAATATGTATGGCTGAAACTATATTTCAAGCAGTTCAAAATGCCATACATACATAACCCCCCCCCCCCCCTGGGCCCGCTTGAAAAGGGGGGGGGGGAATTTAGTGATAGGGGTGTCTGTCTGTCCGTGTGTCTGTCCTTCCGTGATGCATAAGGGTACCCAACTCTTATCCGCAACTCCTCCTAAACCCTTTGGTGGATTTTCATAAAACTTTCACACAATGTTTCTGACATAATGTAGATGTGCGCCTCATATTTTAAAATTTGATCTGAATGATTTTTGGGGTTTCCCATAGCAAAACATGGACTTCGCTGTTTGACTGCAAGGGGGTACCCATCTGTTATCCACAACTCCTCCTAAACCCTTAGATGGATTTACATGAAACTTTCACACAATCTTTTTGACATAATGTTGATGTGCACCTACTATTTTAAAATTTGATCAGAATGATTTTTGAGGTTTCTCATAGCAAAACATGGACTTAACCATTCGACCACAAGGGGGTACCCATCTCTTTTCCACAACTCCTCCCAAACCCCTTGGTGGATTTTCATAAAACTTGCACACAATTTTTATTTGTGAGCTGCCGCTCACAGTTTTTCTAGTTTGTTTTAGATTTGATGAAACAATGTACATCATGGTCAAAAGTGTAAAATAGAAAAAGTGCCACTTATCATGCTTATCAATCATGTTGTCAATGGTAAATCTATTTTTAAAAATCTAAAAAAACATGGCCTCCCTCTATCCCAGAACACTGAAAATTCTTATGTTATTATAAGGAAAAAGTTTGGACAATTTAAAGCAAGAGAGAAACTAATTTTATTAATCTATTTATTTCAGATCACCAATAATGTCGAGCATGTAAAGATTTCATTGATGGTTTAAGTTGGAAAATTACAGAATACAAATCAGTTGAAAGAAAATGCTTCAGCGCCACATGGTTGTACAGAACATTTTTTTTTATAAATTACATTGTTGTTACCATGTACATGATGTAGTTTAGTTATGTATATTTTTGAAAAAAAATAAACCAGTCATTTGATGTAACTGTATCATGTTTTTACTGGTGACTTAAAATTTTGCTTCAAAAATATAAAAAAAGCAACTAAAAAAATAAGACAGTCAGTAGCAGTTATGTTTATTGATTTTATTAGACCTTTATTTTTATATTGGCTACAGGCTTTTGCTGGTTTCTGTCTGTCCGGCTCCAACATAACTTTTGTAACATTTTTTTACTATGTATCACAGTGACTTTAAATTTGGTATATGGCTTCCGTAAGAGGACCTTTATAGCAAGTATCGAAATAAGGTCTGTTGAACATCTACTTCCTGTTTACTGACATAGTCAATTGTTGAACATTGTCGTAACAGCTTTCTCCAATACTATAATTGTCACAGGGACTTGATATTTGGTATATGAGTTCAGTATAAGGTCCTTTATTGCAAGTAGCGAAATTAGGTCTGTCAGATAACTATTTCCTGTTTATCAACATGGTTAAATTAGGGAGTAGCAGGGGTATACTGACTGAACAGTAGCTCACACATTCCTTGTTTTTGCTATATTAAAGGAAGACTTTAAAATCTTTTCAGGTTTTACCATCAAAAGTTTTTGACACCATAGCTTTGATTTTTATGCCCTGTCTACAAAAGAAGGAGGAATTTAGTGCTTGAGTCTGTTCTAAGTACATTTTGTATTCTTCCATTTGTCTGTTCGTCCCAAATGCTGCAAGATGGGACATTTTGTCTTTCGAACATATTTTTTTTTATTAAAGTAACAGAGCCATAACTTTTAAAACTTAAAATAAGAATGATGAGAGGCGCCATCCCTATAAAATAACTTTAATCTTTGATATAAAAACCAAGAGTGCCACCACTCTTGAAAATATTTTCAACCTATGATTGTAGAGCTATGAGTGGCGCCACTCATTTAACATGCTGTCTATAGATTTTGTACCCATGTTGAGTGGCGCCACTCTTGAAAATATTTTCAACTTGTGATTGTAGAGCTATGAGTGGCGCCACTCTTGAAAATATTTTCAACCTATGATTGTAGAGCTATGAGTGGCGCCACTCGTATAACACGCTGTCTATAGATTTTGTACCCATGTTGAGTGGCGCCACTCTTGAAAATTTTTTCAACCTATGATTGTAGAGCTATGAGTGGCGCCACTCCTTTAACATGCTGTCTATAGATTTTGTATCCATGTTGAGTGGCGCCACTCTTGAAAATTTTTTCAACCTATGATTGTAGAGCTATGAGTGGCGCCACTCGTTTAACATGCTGTCTATAGATTTTGTATCCATGTTGAGTGGCGCCACTCTTGAAAATATTTTCAACCTATGATTGTAGAGCTATGAGTGGCGCCACTCGTATAACACGCTGTCTATAGATTTTGTACCCATGTTGAGTGGCGCCACTCTTGAAAATATTTTCAACCTATGATTGTAGAGCTATGAGTGGCGCCACTCATATAATATGCTGTCTATACATGTTGAGTGGCGCTACTCTTAAAAATATTTTCAACCTTTAATTGTAGCGTTATGAGTGGCGCCACTCTTATGCTGTCTATAGATTTTATTTCTGAAATAATAATGATGAGTGGCGCCACTCTTATAAAATACTTTCAATCTATTATAGAACGAAGAGTTGTGCCACTCTTAAAACTATTTTTGACCTATGATTTTGCAACCATGAGTGGCGCCACTTTCATAATACTGTCTATATTCTTTTAACATTTGAGTGGTGCCACACTTATTATATAATGTCTTTAAAATCTTACCCTTAAATACGAGTGGCGCAACTCTTTCATTCCTATAACTTTTTAACATTTCTGGTATTTAAAATGGTAAACGTGAGTTGGGCCACTCTTGAAAAATACCTTTGCTAAAAAACCCAAGAAAGGCTGCAATATTAGATATGGAAATTAAGTGGGAATTTTTTATTTTCCCACATAAAATTTTATCATGTTCTTTGTAACTGGTATCACACAACTTAATCATATACCTAATAACGTGTACATTAGTTATGCTGGCGTCACACTGTCCCGATTTGACAAACGCTGGGGCCTCATTTATTATGCGATGTCTGGGAGAAGTGTAATATACACTTGTCGTCTATTTGGATATTCTTATTATCATATACTAAGTCATAATAATGCTTATATTTGACAATATGAAAATAAGGTAATTTTAGCTAAGAATTATATTTTTGTCAAAATATCTTCACCGTGTGATAATAACTTTCATTATTAACCGTTCAAGGTTATTATCAACTACTTTCATTTTATTATCAAACGCAAAATTCGGAACTGTATACCAGATATTCCCGTGGTCGAATAGTTTAGCATTCTCAAAACAACAAATATGGCAGACAAGTTAAGGTGCACTTAAATTTTTAAATAATGCAATATAAGTGTGAATAATATTTTTGTCTGTTTGTTTACACTTATAAAAAAATCACCAGGTGTGGTACCAAATACCATTAATAACATAACGTTTCACTGTATATTAAACACTGATATCAAAGTATATGATAAAAAGATCGTAACATGCCATTTTTCATTTCAGAAAAATATCAGCCAACGGTCATTATCATCCCTCGAGCCTATGGCTCTCGGGCTGATAATAGGCTAGGTCTAATATGAATATATATAATTATTGAAAATGATAAACCGCAGTTCATATGCTGTGTCATAAATGTTGAATGAATTAATAATTGGGGAAATGTTTGCATTTTTAAAAACTTCGTAACTCATTCTTTTTTCTATTTCACATCAAAATACTTACAGTATTCTAAGTTTGCTATTGTTTTCAAATATTCCATTTGGTAGAATCTTTATCTGGTTGCTAGTTATTACCCTATAATAAAATTGGCATACTTTTATTTAGTTACAGTATACAACAAGACGTAATATATTAATTGCAAAACAATAAATAAAACCAACGAATAAACAAAATAATTACACAAGCAGCTACAAAATGATCTGCATATATTTGTACAAACTAAAATGCTATTATATACGAGTATACTAAACTACACGGGTATCATAGTTATTTGGCCAATGTTAACAGAACATCAAGAAGAAGCTGTTTACAGGGTCCTCGGGACAGGGGCGGATCCAGGATTTCGTCAGGGGAGTGTCACCAAATGACAAAAAGTCAAATAGTTCAAGATTAAGAAACAAAATCATTCTATTAAGATGGTGATCTCCCTTGTTAACTAACATGCTTAGCATTAAAAAAAATAGAATTTTACCTTTGTAAAGTTGGTAATATAGTTCTTTTGTTAGAGTATAATTTAAGTTCGTGCAGTTGCACGTGCAACCTCGGAAGCGGCCCCTTTCAGCCCAAACGGGAAAAATGTCAAACTGTGTGTTGGATTGTCATGAGCCAAGCTTAAAAAGTGGCAATATGGAAAAAAAGCAAGGAAAAGGCAAAGCCGTGTTCAAGAGGCCATCAAATGTCATATGTAGATCTTTCTATGGTGATAAATTTATCCTTCGTTTATACTGAAGCAGGTTGCGAAATTCTTTCAAAACTCCCAAGAAGTACGATTTCGGCGGCTATATCAGTGAGATAAACATGAAATGGATGACACAACGAACATGAAATTGTGATGGAGGAAATACGAAGTCAAGGGCAATCAGGGAGGAAAGTTTCGTTTTCCTCTGGAAAACTTAGGATTGATGGATACGAACGTGCAAATCAGCTTCCTGTATGAGGATCCTACATATCCTACTATTAGCGAAACCTGCAACAGGGTTCTTTAATGTGCAAGAATGTTCCCCAACACGGTGCACCAATATGATTAGCCGTCAGGTTTCCGTATTAAAGCCTTACGGGTCGACGGTATTTAATATGACATGCAGGGCTGCATGTCTCATTCAACAACATGGTGCACACATCCCAGTAAGGTTTCTGAGCGCTTTATAGTGGACTTTTACCGACAAGACTTAGCGCTACTGTGGGCCTATTTTCCAGTGGAAACTGAACGGGTTTTTGACAACCAGAAAGTTGGTCCCTGGTGCGAGAAGCAAAGGTGAACCAAAGGGGTAATCAGTATCATGAAACCGTTAAGACAAAGAAAAAACCGGCAGACAAAAAAATCATCACAGCAAAACAAACCACATGACAACATAAAACACACACACATAACAACAAAACCGCATAATTCATCAACGCGAACTCAAGTCGAAACGAAACTGAACTCAGGTGCTCCGGAAGAGTAAGCAGTTCCTGCTTGCTATATAGCACACCCGTTACGTTGCCAAAGATTCGTAAAAGGGTCATTAATAGACAGATGATGATTGAACAAAAATATCGACTCTCATTGCGTTTTATGCCCGTGAACACGTACATGTTTTAGGGGCAAGGTTTCGTCAAAATTTTTATGCATAAATGCAACTAATGAATTTATAATTCCTAAAATTTCTGAACAGTATAAACATGGCTCAAATATAATTTCGGAAAAAAATAGAATTTATGCAGAACTTTTCATATGCGAGTACTTAACGCCGTTATTTCTCCATATATATGTGGATTTTTACAAATGATACAATTTGAAGAGATTCTTTATGTCATTATTGAAAACGTAGATTTTTAATGTTATCTATCAAATCACTGATCAAAAGAAATTAATTAACAAAAGGTAAAATGAGTGTTGCCACAAGCGTACATTGTAATTAACCTTTGGCATGTTATTTAGCAATTTACATGTAGCTAGCCAGTGTGTGTCCGATTTATATAGAAAGTGTGCCAGTGAAACCATACTTGTGAACCTCAGGGGGTGTCACGTGCACCGGGTGACACCCCCCCCCTGGATCCGCTACTGCGGGAGTTTGTTGAAAGCAGTGGTACTAATGGGTCATCCGAATGTGAAAAGTCCAAAATACAAATGACAACAAAGTTCCAGACAATAAATTTTGCTACACCTGACGCGCGTTTCGTCTATTCAAGACTCATCAGAGGCGCTCTACCAAAATCTTGAAAATGCCAAACACTATATGATTATGAAGAGCATAGAACAAATAAAACAAAAATGCCAAACTGGGGAACCGAATTATTACTAAGATGACAAACCTATGTCTTGGGTAGGAAGAACCTTAGGGTTTAAACATGAAATAGACAAAACCATTAAACACGAAAGAGAACAGCACAAAGAAACAGACAACAGAAAAACAAACAAAACAAAAATCAGTAAATAGCAATCAACAACGCGAACTTAAGTCATGACGAGTGAAAACTGTGCTCGCTACATGTATCAGATATCAAAATAAAAACAGTTGTTTGTGTTTAGGTTTTTTTGTGCATTGCAAAAAAAGTACATGATAACGTCATTAAAGATTTTTTTTATCAAAAGAAACTACAAAAATGTACAACTTTATTTAATCCATAATAATTAAATATTTTCAAGTGAAAATTGTTAAATTCTAACATGGAAATTATAATAAATATATATTTTATTAATTTCATGTAAACATTTTACACTGTTAACTTGAAAAAATAAGGAAATAAATATGCGAATTGTTCAATTGTATTTGTAATCAAAATGATTCGATTTATTAATTATGTGCAGCCATGTCAACTGCATAGAAAAATGTCCAGAACGAACCTGCCCTATGTTCAGGTCGACTCTGGACAGATCGTTGGTCTTCTTCTAGCTGACCAGACCCAGGAAAAAGGTCAGGTTTAGGCTAACCTGTCTTGTGGTCAGGTCCGCTCTGGTGCACGATAAAAAGCAGACCTTACCAGGAAAGCGGACCACGGACTGCTTTGACGTGACCAAAGTTCACTCTGGACAAGAGAAGAGGATCTAAAATCTGCTTTAAGATCACGTGTGTACATTTTAGGAATGTACCCATATGTTTATAAGCTCCCACTGTGCGGGAAGTAAATTGTCTGAGTACTAGTATGATATCTTAAACCGGAAGACGTAAAAGCTAGTCAAAAATCCGCACCGAATAACACGGAATGCAAAATAAATTCTATTTTTGTAATTTTCAATTTGAAAAATAATAAACTTAGTTATTGTATCAATAAAATAATTACAGGTATTCCCAGCTATGAAATGTTTTAAATGTGAAGAATTTTTTAAGATTAGGACTTCAGGCATATTTTAATCATTGGCTTCCATTTAATCACTAGAGGTCACGTCCATCAAAACAAAATGATAGAAGCGGAGGAACCTGTCATTCTATTTTTTTCCCGAAACAAGACCCCCCAAAAAAGCGATACATTGTCAACCAAGCAAATAACTTGAATGATTCAGCAGACAAATTTCATTCCCTGCAGTCATTACATTTACTTTATTCTCAGTAAATAAAGGTAATAACAAAACTACCGAACTTGAATGATCAATCTCATAGTCCAGAGAAAATGACAAAAACGAATCAGTCATACCGGAGAACTGGTGGATCGCAATGGTCCTGACTTGGTACAGGCATTTCAAACGAAATGGTGGGTTAAACCAGGTTTTATGGCGCCAAACCTCCCTCTTCCATTGCGATCTTAGGATCCGATAATGACCATATAACACAACATAGTTGTGAGACACAACAGGGATATTGAGGTGATCATCTCAGTACAGCACACCAGTCAAACACTAATTAAAACAATTAACTATCATATCTTTTAACTCAATTTTGAACTTTTCTACTAGTGGCTGATAACGAAGAAAGAATTTTTTTAGTGATCGTATGAGACGTATTTTCTTATAGCCCTGCTTCAAAAGTCGGTCACGAAGAAACCGGTGTCTGATCAAAAAATCTGTGAAATGTGTGCAAGCTCTGGCATATCGAATAAGTTGAGAAATATAAACACCGTAAGCAGGAGAAGTAGGTATATTGCTCTGTAGATTAGGAAAATTAATAATTTGAAAATTAAAATCGTCTCGTTTATCGTAAATTTTTGTACTGAGATGACCACCTGGGTCAAATTCGAGGTGCAAATCCAAGAAAGACGTGAAGCAATTAGATTCGGTGGTCTCTTTAATCTCCAATTCTGGAGGATATATTGAAGGAATCCAACTACCAAATGAAGTGTTATTGACAGAAAGAACATCGTCAATATATCTGAATGTAAGATTAAATGACCTTGCCTCTTTCATCTTCTTGTTCTTTACGAGTCCCTGAAGAAATTCAGTCTCGTAAGAGTATAAAAACAAATCGGCGAGAAGAGGAGCACAGTTTGTGCCCATTGGAATGCCGATTTGTTGTTGAAAAATCTCTCCTCCGAAGGTGACAAATATGTTGTCAATGAGGAAATCAAGCATACTGCAAACTTGTTCCAGTGTGTAACAAATTTTATCTTTGAAAGATGTTTTGGAAAAGAATGTAGAATTATAACCCAAAACAACAAAATTCCTTGAGTTTGAAAAGGCTTTTTCGAGAAGTTTTTTCAGGCGACATTTTAGTTTTTCGTGTGGCAAGGTAGTGTATAAAGTTGAAAAATCGAACGTTTTCAAAGAGTGAACCTCAGAAAATGATCTAGATTTAAAATGATCTAACAAATCTTTTGAGTTTTTCAAAATCCACATATGGTTAATTCCACTACGATTATAAATAGTGTCGCAGTATGCTTGTTGACCTTCTTTGACAGCAGACAAGATTTTAGTTAAATGAACGGACAGCTCTGTAGTTGAACATGATGAAGATCCAGCTATATACCTTTCTTTGTACGGATTGTAAACACATTTGTTTCTGTTATTTTCTCTCTAGTCGGCTTTTGCATTCGAAAAAGAAGGTAGAATTTTTTTCAAGGATGCTTATGCGAGGTCCGGAACAAATACTAGTAACTTCCATGTTCTGTTTTCAGGTAGGTTATTTTTCAAAATTATGCAAAAGCTTGCGTTTCTTGTTGTTATTTAAAGATAATGAGTTCTTGCTTCAACTAAAGTATTAGGCATCGCATATATATATATTTAAATAAAGTTACTTTTTATGCGGTAGCTTATAAGGTTTGACATTCATCGTATTATGTTGAATCATAAATATCGAATAGATTTGTACTTTGGAAAATGTTTGTAATCATAACCTAAGTAACTCTTTCATAACCAAAATACTTACAGTGTTTCTAGTTCGATATTGTTATCAAATATTCCATTTGGTAGAATCTTAATCCGGTTGTTTGATATGTCCCTATAATTTAATCGACATACTTACAATATACACAAGATCAAATGTATTAATCATAAAACAATAAAAAAAAAGCAAAGCAATACACACACAGGCAGCCACAAAAGATAACCAATTTGTAATGCTCATGTGGGGAGTACAACGACTTCCTTGATAACGCTACACGGCTGACAAGCAAATTGTGAACACAGAAGTACGTTGTTTCCAGGTTGTTGTCATCACTCAAGAAATTTTACAGAAGACATCATGTGCATGTATACAAATACGGGATTTTTATATCTCAGATGAGCACAGATGTTGGTTTGACATAAACTTTGGCAATGCGATCTATTTGACTAACACTAAATCGATCTTTGGCAACGTGACGGGTGTGCTATAGCAAACAGGAACTGCTAACTCTTCCGGACCACCTGTGTTCACTCTCGTTTCGACTTGAGTTCATGTTGCTAAATGCGGTTATGTTGTTAAATTGTTATGTGTGTGTGTGTGGGTGTGTGGGTGTGTGTGTTTTATGTTGTTGCGTGGTTTGTTTCGTTATGACGATTTTTGTCTACCGGTTTCGTCTTTGTCTTTACGGTTATATGATGTTGATTACCCTTTTGGTACACCTTACAATGTTAAGTGGTTATGTGTGAAGGGTTACCCCTATCGATTTTTAATATGTATGCAGTTGCATGTTATTTTTTCGAAATATTTAAAAATTGTATCTGATGTAATCTACTAACATGTATAGTTTCTTATATATACATGTAGGTATACTTGCATACTTTGATTTGTGTAACTCTTTTCTAAATGTGTTCAAAGAGGTATATTTTTGAAATTATAATAGCTACGAAGCTTCTGAGAATGTTGTAGGAATTCTTCCTCTCTTACTCTAGATGTACTTACAAGAATATACCGTCATTGTTTTATTGAACACTTGGAAAAAATGTAAATATCATACTCAATCGCAATATTAAGGCAAGGAATTTTATGCAATTACAAACTTACAGTTTTACAAGAAGTTTATTGTTTGCAAAGATGTGTCCAGAAAGAAGTTCCAATTGGTTCCAACTAATCCATCTGTTTAAAAGAATTTGTTTATGTTAAATACATGTTGCATGTCAAGTTGAAAATGATTATGAAACAGAATACTTGTACATGTTTTATGAAGAAAATTAATGACAGATAACTTTAGAAATTAGATAACCAAGAAAATATTCGTTTACAAGTGAAATATATTAGTACCTAAAGAAATAGCCATTGCGTGGAAACATTGACCCAAATTTTATGTAACGTTATTGTTCTCTACTGCATAGGAGATAACAAGATCACATTGTTCTGCATTTTATTGATTTTTTTACAAAAAGTTTGCAATCGTCTTGCAGGTATTGGATACTTTTTAAAGGGCATTATATTGACAAAGCTTGCACCAGGCGTAGCAAAATGTATTGACTGGAACTTTGTTGAAATTTGTATTTCTAACATCCGCGAGTATTAGCTCTGCTGGTGGATTTTAATACCCCGGTGTTTACCTGCTCCGGCATCAAAACTTAAGTGTTGAATAACACACATGAGCTATTCATTATTTGGTTCTCCTGTTCGGTATTTTTTTTTCCAATGCTCTTCATAATCTGGATATTAATGTTTGGCATTATTTTTAAATATTTTAGGTATAATGTCTCTGATGACTGTAACAAACGCTCGTCAGGCGTTCTGGAATCGCGTTGTAATTTGCATTTCTAACACCTTTGCGCGTCTGGTAGTGTTTCATTCCCCTAGGTTAGATATCAACACTTTTTGAAGAACGCATCCAAGCTATCAATTATTCGTTGAAATTCTACTGAAGACATAGGTTGATCGGAGTCATAATTTTGATTTCCTGTTCGATAGATTTGTTCCTGGTTTTGTTTAATGATCCTGAAAATAATTTTGGGAGACCACCTCTAATGAGTCTTTAATATATGGAACGCGTGTCAGGAGTAACAAAATTAATTGTCTGAAATTTTGTTGCGATTTGTATTTCAACCATCTTGAAAATACAATGAAATAGGTTGATGTTCTTTTCTAGTCCTGAATAGCTTTCCTATTTTCAAAGTTTAACAGATTTTCGTAGATAGATAGTCCTTAATAAGCATAGTTAATGTTTGTTCTTTTGTGCAATTAATCTTCAATATTCGGGTGTCTATTTTGAATTTGCTTGCTTACTTTATTGTATAAATCTTATGATAAAGATCAGCTTCAGTAAATACTTACAATTTGTTAAGGTTTACATTGGTATTGAAGATTTTTTACAAGAAGCACTGTAATCGCAGTTTCATTTATATTTTCCTAATATTGACTTTCAAAATATGAAACTATTTTAAAGAAATTGAATACATGTATTGACATGCTTCACACGCTGTGAAATTTTGCTTTTGTACATTTATTAAAATCATTTCAATATGTGGATCGTGTCTATTTGGCACATATTCCATATTCTTTTGTTTTTAACATTACTCACATTCTTGGTATTTTTAGTTATTTATGGTCAAATGACAGGTGGCCCCACTAACCTTAAATATTGTTCTATATGTACTATTTTACGATGAACCATGGTGATCATCATTCATTAATTAATCTACTAAGAAAGACCCGCGAATTCGCGGGAAAATCAATCGTTGCGTTGCTTTAAAAGATAGACCGCACAATAAAAGCATTGAATTTGTATGACCTTACCTGGTTGTGCTAACTGCAAATTAAAGGTTCTACGGTATATTTATTTCTAAGTAAGTTTGTAGTTTATTGTCCCGTCTGCAAAGCAGAGCCGAACATAGGTGTTACTTTACCGGCGGCGGGGGCGGCGTTAACTTTTGGGGTCATGTTTTATGCGAGCAAATCCATATCTCAACAACTATAAGTCGTATGATGTTGATGAAACTTGGTATGCATATATCCTAGTAGTAGCTTAGCACCGTTGCATCCCCATCTGATGACCTTGACCTTCATTTTCCGGTTGAGTAACTGAAAATTCCTTATACATATGATAGCAAGGGTAAGGTTTTGCGAGCACCTCTATATCTCAAGAACTATAAGTCCTAGATTGATGAAACTTGGTATACATATGCCCCAGTAGCAGCCTAGCACAGTTGCATCCCCATCTTTTGATCTAGACCTTGATTTTTTGGTTGATTGACTTTGATTATTGTCATTGCATATATTAGCAATGTTTAAGTTCTAAAACACCTTTTGATCTGAGAAAGTGAAAATCCTTATGATTGCAATATATAGTCGAAGTAAGAAAGAATTATTGTTGCTGATGATGCCATCTTGTTATCTTTTAATGTTTGTTACCCCACCTGTTAATTACACAAATGTCAAAGCAGAGTAAGTTTTAATCAATCGATTTGCTATTTTGTAATTATATTTACTGACTGACTGGTGTTTATAGGCATGACTATAGGCTATAAAGCCTCTGCAGCGAGTATTAAGACTCGCTGTGTGCCATGGGTCGTCCAGCCCATCACAAACCACTAGCAGAGTTAGCTGTTCCAGGTACATTAGCCCTGGAGACAGGGCCCGTCTCCCATCGCGTGGACGTTCTGGTCGGGATTTCGGGAGACTAATTAAATTCAAATCGTTGATCCTTACTTTACACTTAGGGAAAAAAACTTCAATATGGTTTTTATTTTATTATCAAGCTGCAATTTTTTACGGTAAAACATTTGTTGCATAATTTTTTATAGTAAAATTACCAATATAACATACCATATAGCGGGTAATTTTCGCGGCCTGCAAATTTCGCGATTTAATACCAAATGACCTACTTTCTATTTACGCGGACATTTATTTTCGCGATTTCATTATATTCTCAATTCAAATTTATATGTATTCTATATTACGCGGGTTCAATAATTTGCGATAGAATAATGGTCGAATATAGCGACAATTAGAACCTCGCAAAAATTTCCCGCTATACGGTATTATATAAAATATAAAGCTTAATTAATGGAAAAATTTTATGGTTTTTTTTTTTTTTATTGTCAGAAAACAGGGGAAATAATTTTCAAGATAAACAGTGGGTAATTCCGGACCGATGACGTCTATAGGTTTTCCGGATTAATTAATTAGGCTAATAAGCAAACTGCAGACATAATTGCATATGTGCTGATGAAATGTTCAAAGGGCAAAACCATCCCCTATGTTTGATTAGGCCGCAATAGTCGTAGCATATAATGTTAGGCTGCAACCCGGCCAACAATACAAACACGTCGTTATTAAGTAGTATAATAGATATATGACAAATTTTATTAATCATATAGAGAGCAAAAATATAAGTATCGCCTGGGATACCAAGTCATATGTTTTGAAGGTGATTTTCAAAAGTAGAATCCCATCTTGTTTCTAAATATAAAAAAACAATAGCACTAAAAAGAATAAAATCAGTCATGATTTTCTGAAAACATCCAAATATAACAATGATCTTCCAGAAAGTGCTGAGAACTTGATAATGTTTCAACCAAAAACATAAAGATTCTACATGCTCCGAAAAATATAAAATTGGGAACACTGGTAGACCGATAGTATCTGCGTGTAATTGTCCTACTGAAAACATTTTAGTTTTCTTCATAGTGTTTACATGTCAATAGTGGGCAACTTATAAATACCCACCTACGTTTAGGACACTTATTATGCTCTGAACATTCTAGAGTTCTTTGAACCGCAAAATCCAGATGACTTTCGATTGTTCTTCATAGATGTAATTGAACTACCGTATAGCGGGTTATTTTCGCGGGGGTAAATTTTCATGATTTTAGAAGCAGAAAGTACATGTACCTCAAAAATTTTCGCGGGTTTAATTTTCGCGATTCGTTCATGGAGCATACACAATATATGAAGATGGTCTTGTTTCTTTTAGAAAATAAAACGTAAATTGTAATTTATTAACATTATCTATGTAAATGTTTTCTATCATCGATTTAAATTGTCTATTGATATTCACTAATTAATTGAAATTAAGGCTTGGGTGTACAAGCTTCAAATTCTTTTGAACTTTAATATTTGTGGATTGCGTGTATAAATAAAACTAAAAGTAAAACTAAAAAACTAAAACTTAAAAGATTGATTGAAGAATGTTCATCATTGATAATTTAAATATAAATTAGCTTTAAAATTTACTAAGAGAAAGAATAGTGATCCATAAAGCCTTAAAACAGAATAGGAATCATACCTAAGAAAAAAACTGTCTTTAGCTGAAATATTTCGCGGGTTTAATTTTCGCGCTTGTCATTGATCCGCGAAAATAAGCAAAAATTAAACCACCGCGAAAATAACCCGCCATACGGTATATACTAGCATTCCTAACAAGCTTAAAATGTCATCCTTAGTCTCAGTTTTTGAGACTTAAATTTATTTGCAGCGACGGGGATGACTTCAAAGTTAAGAGTAGAACCATGAATCATTCTTTGTCGAAAAGGGATATCCTATTACATCTTGGATAAAGCCATTGACTTAGTATTTTAGGTGAGACGACCCCAAGCTCTTAAGAGCCCATGAGAGACGAAAGAACGACTAGACCCTTGGGTCTAACGTTCTATCCTCAAAATATTAATATATATATGGAACATTCTGCTGCGTAACTTCAAACCCATTGTCCTGGAGAATGAACATATGTCGACATGATTACATCGTCACTTCTTACTGCCTTCTGCAAGGGTAAGATATTGAGGCAACATCTTTTTTCTAGCTCGTGCAATAATGCCACTTGACGTTCTCGCTCCAATTTTATAGGCACCAGTGGTTGTGGTCCAACTATTTGTGATACATTCGACTTCACTTGGTACATGGTACATATAAGTTGAAAAGCGGTTTCACCTGTACATCTGAAAACGTTAACTACGCCATCCACTATACTGAATGTTTTAAAATATACGTAGGGGAAACTATTAAACAGATTTGCCGAACACAGACAGAGTGTTCTTAAATGCGAAGATTGCCAAGTGATTTAGCATTTTTATTTGCCAAAACACAATCCCAACGTATTACAGGAAACCGTCCTTCTTGAATAGACAGTAATGAAATGTGAAATTCGTGTGCACGGCACAACCTACATAAACAAGCGGCAATTTAAAATTCAAAACGGAAAACGCTCGCTGTATGCCGTTTTGCATCGGCCCGAAATTCAGATTAAAAATATGTACAACGTAAGATTCAATTACAATTATCAAAATAAGTACATTAAATGCACTCGCACAGGTAAATCGCAATGTAATTATTAACAATACTGATCATGAATTCAATAAATTTCAAGATCAGCGACTTAAACCTAATCAGAAACGACTCAAAACTAAAGTCATTTAATATCATGGTGCATAAGGGATCTCCAATTAAGGAATTAGTCAGGAAGGGCTGAATTCGGTCTTTTATACGCACAAAATTATAAGTTTGTACCATATCATAGATTTGATGTAATTCAGTCTTCGGATAACCAAACTTTAATATATCTAATCAATCTCACATGCATCATGAATGACACCAATAGGCCTTAAACGTGCTTAATTCTCGGAAAATATAAAAATATATTTTATGTTTGAGGATTTATTAAACGTTTTACTTAAAATTTACCTACTTAAAACAGAGAAAATTCCTTGAGAACATTTATTATTTGCGATTTGTTTGTCTAAAATACACATTTCATCACAAAATTCATTTACCCGACGCATGTGTTTTATGTTGATTTAAGATACACAAATTGCTAATATATTATAATCTGAAATTGGAAAAAAGTTTATTTATTGCAATATTGTTGTATCTAGTTTTTGGCATTTCGGTAATGACAACATTTTATATCATGTTTGACAGCAAATAATATGGCGTTTACTTCAAGGGGGCATTTGTTGGTTCTTAGAGGTACCGAACCTACTTCTTTAAAATTGGATCTGGTTTTATTGATCTTAAATGTAATTCTTTGCTAAAAGCAAAGTTATACTGAAAGAGCAGACTCGGCTCACTGTCATTTTCCCGCTATTTCATTTAAGCCTATAACCATCAAAATTAACTTTAAAATTAAACCAATTAACCCCTTAGTAATTAGAAGTGGTTATAATAATTACAGTGACCTTATACAAGTTATATGTGCGCTGACTCTAAGACCGATGGTGCTCTCCTTCATTTGAGAACAGTTTTGATACCTTAATTTTTGGTTTTCTATTAAATTATGTTTGATTTTATTATACCAAAAATACAGTTATCTTTTTATCTTAACAGCATATATTTATTGATAAAAAGTGTAATTTATTAGAAATACATAGACATGTTTTATATTAAATACTAGCTATCTAACATTCATATGAAAATTTATTTTAACACTGGGTATACTTATCTTTTTTTTTCTTACGTTCAGATTACTGATTAAGCAGCCTTACCAGAGAAATGATTTCAAAATGAAGGACTAAACAAGTTTTCCTTTAAATTGCAATGACATTGAACCTGACTGAATGTTTGAATGTTAAAAATCAAAGATTTTAACGTTTTACGAAAAACAAAACGCATTGTTAATTAACATTTATACGACGCTACTTACAGTGTCACCAGCTTTATATTATTGACAAATATGTTTTCTGGGAAATTTTCAATGCCGCTACGTCTGATTTGCCTTAAAAAAGAAAACAACATTGATTATGCGAAAGTAATCCCTTTTGTCCTTTTTTCAAGTAAATACACATTACAATCTAATCAAAGACCAAATGCGCTGTTTTTACTTTAGTTTGCTATCGTAGGTCTTTTAAAGTGAATTAAGTTTTGACAGCACAACATTTCTTTTGTTGCGTACTAGCCGTAAACAAGTCCAATTAATTGTGTGTAACCAGAGTGCCGTTTCATAAAGCGATCGCCAACTAACGTACTCATTATCAAATAGAATATAAATAAAATAATGTAAAACGCTAAATGTTAAACTTACAAGTGCTTATTGAACACACACATACACACACAGTGACGCTTTACACACACGGTTCCCAGGTTCCTCACTTAAAGACTCATGTAAATCGTTAAGGTGACTTTATGCTTCACGAAACACAGGCCTAGGTTTCTCCTCGATTACTGTCCTCTCAGATAAGTGTAAAAGGTAATTGTCATACAATTATGTTACGTCTGTCTAACGGATTTAACACACTTTATTGACTGTAAGCATTGAGACAGAAATATTGGAAAAAAGAGTAAATGCCAACGATTTTTTATTGTTATTGATTTTGTTTGGTTTTATAATGTGTGATTTTGTGAAGGCCTGCTCTATTTTATTGGTTTTGTGTTTACCTTTTACACTAAAGACATTTGATTGCACAATTTGTACTTATGTGCTTCTTTCTGTCTAATTGGAAGCGCTAATATAACTCACAAGTGAAACAGTTCCACATTGTTTTCAAAAGCTTCAGCTTGGACCGTTTCGATCAGGTTGTTGTCGAAAAGTCTGACAATTGAAATTGAAAATATTATGATACATGTATGTCATTAAATAAAATGTTAAATGCGCACATGATATGTTTTGTTCCAACTGTCAACCGTTAATTTCTCATTATTAAGCCCAGTATTTTCCAAAACAGACGAAAATGAGATATGGAAAAAAAGGACGGGACACAGCACATATAAACACATGGCAATTTAAAAAGACCACAATGAACAATAGCCAGCAGCCTTTAAAAAGACCCCTTTTGTAAGCAAGGAACAGTAAAAATCAAAACGAAAAGCACAATTAAAAGATTTGTCAAAGATTCCTGAGAGGAAAGGTACATAAAATGTGGCTGGGTTTAACAACCTTCCCTTATCAATAATCCCCAACAATGCACACAAATTAACACAAGAAAAATGAAATTATTAAGGTTCAATTCAATACGAGAAAATGTTAGATAAAAGACACCAAGAACAAACGAACGGTAGAGGAATTCTCTATACAACGCTCGCTGTTACTGATATCTGAGAATCATTCATCGACTGATGCAAAAAAGATTCAAACATATCGATTTTAAATCCGACACAACTCTTCAAATGTATGTTTTGGTGAAGTATCATCAAACAAAACCGACCGACTTGATCGCTATAAAATATATTATGCTCTTATCGCACAATACAAAGGAGTATTCAACGTGCACAGGGTATTGCTCTCCCCATACGCGGGACAACCTTTTTTTGTCCCTTCCGAAGGACTAGCATCGTTTCTTGAGACCATTCTCGCAAATAAATTTACCGGATTTGACACACTGAATTTAAAATTAACAGTACGACGGGTGTGCAATAGCAGGCAAGAACCGCATACTCTTCCGGAGCACCCGAGTTCACTCTTATTACAAATGAGTTCGTGTTGTTGATTTTTGTTCGGTTGGTTTTGTGTTTAGTGTTTCTTCGTGCTGTTCCTGTTAGTGTTTGTCGGTTTTGTCGTTTCCCTTTCGGATTCTTGACACTCGAATGCCCCATTAGTGCCTGTTTGCTTCTTTCTTTTCCATAAATCCTGTCAAATTTTCCTGGTTGAAACAAAATGTCATCAGACGATTTTACTCGTAACGCACTGGTAAACTGTAAGGAACTTGCAAACAATTACTATTTACAATTTTTTTTCAGATTTTTACAAGTAAATTAATGTTGTTTCCATGGCAACAGTGTAGGTAAAATGGGTCAATTCGTGATCTTCATATATAGCTACATGTATACCAGAAAAACAGGAGGCTCCCAGCAGCCTGAAGGGATCACCTGGTCTTGATGTGAACCCTATGAAGAACGTTGTATAGCTAAATAAGCTGAACATTTAAGATAGCAACAGATTTTCTTTAATAGTTTGCATTCTGTAGGCCAAACACCTGCAAAACGTTATTTAAAGGAGAGTCTGAACACTATGACTCTGAAGACTTTTATTAAGAGCTTAATGAACTGAACATTTAAGCAAGCAACCACTTTTCTTTATCTGCTATAATTTTCATAATATAAGCCAAAAACATGAAAACATGTTAATTTAGGGGCTGTAATCCCTTTGAGGGGTCATCTGTCAACTTAAACCCAACGAATGCTTTTGAAGAGCTAAATGAGCTAAACATTTAAGCAAACAACAGCTTTTCTCTATCTACTTTAGGCAAAAAAACACAGTTTTTCGCCTATAAGGGGTCATATGACAACTTCAACCATATGAAGACTTTTGCAGAGCTAAATGAGCTGAACATTTAGGCAAGCAACAGCTTTTCTCTATCTGCAATAGTTTTCATTCTTTAGGCCAAAAAATATTTTTCGCCTTTAAGGGGTTGTAACCCCTATAAGGGGTAATCTGACAACTTCAACCATTTGGAGACTTCTGCAGATCTACATGAGCTGAACATTTAAGCAAGCAGCAGCTTTTCTCTATCTGTAATAGTTTGCATTCTATAGGCTAAAAACACTATTTTTCGCCTGGAAGGGGCTATAACCCCTATAAGTAGTCATCTGACAATTCACCCCTAAGACGTCTTATGTAGAGCAATAGTTTTCATTATATAGGTCAAAAACACTATTTTTTGCCTTGAAGGGGCTGTAATCCCTATAAGGGGTCATATGACAACTTCCTCACTGTTGAGACTTTTGAAGAGCTAAATGAGCTGAGCATTTAATCAAGCAACAGCTTTTCTCTATCTGCAATAGTTTTCATTCTATAGACCAAAAACATAAAAAACACTTTTTTCACCTTTAATGAGCTGTAACCCTTATAAGGGATCATCTGAAATCTTCGACCAAATTGGGACTTTAGTAGAACTTTTAATGCTGAAGCAGTAAGGTGGCATCAGATCTTATCTGTCTCTTATTCTTTTGATTTACAAGCAAAAAAACAGTAGTCTGACCCCCTGGTCTACTTTTAGTAACAGTGGCCATGTTTTTTGACGGATCAAAAATCAAAACGCAAGTTTGGTGCAGGACACCCTAAAGATCATTCATTCCACGTTACATTAAATTCTGTTCAAAGGTTTCAAAGGAGATGATTTTTGAAAAATTGTTATCGGACGACAGACGATGACGACGACAGACGACGAAGGCAACTATTGACGCCAAGTGATAGTAATAGCTCATATGGACCTTCGACCTTCGGTCCAGGTGAGCTAAAACCCAATTGAATCGTTACCGTACATTTACGGCAAGAAAAAGCATGATAATTAGCAGATCACGATCGCTGGCTTAACAAAATTTATATTCCGCTAACCGCAACTATTGAACATTTATGAATCTTTAGTCAAAGAATACGAAGTAAGTCTATGCAATATATAGGATAAGTTAGTATTAAAGTAGAAATTAGACCATAGAAAATGATCCTTAATTTTTTTTTACAAAATGGGTATCAACATGTATTTTATGATATAAAAGAGTTCAAAGCAGATGATATCTTCAATAATGCAAATAGAAAATCCCCTCTCATAACGATATAGAAAACAAAATATCTAGTATGCATGGAATGTATCTTTAATAAGGTATATTTAATTAATGACTTACATATACACAGTGTTTAATGGGAAGCTTGGAATTTCCGATATTCCACCTTTACAATCATATTTCAACTGCGACCCATCAAGGTTAAATAGAATACAGTCACAACCAGAAATGTTCGGGCAACTTGATCCCTGTACCATTATGACTATTGTTGAAAATACCAAAGATAAGTATGTTACCATATCGAATCTGCAATTAAAAACAATTTAGTTTGTTAATTATTGCTTTTACTCTCATACAGCACAAATTCGGCTTTATCGGAGAAAAGGGTATGCCAGGAACAGCAGGATTCTTTTAAGATTGAGGAACGTGGCTTATGCATTATAGTCTGAAGACATGGCTAACCCAATTAACCACACCCCAGTCAGATATTGGAATAAGCTGCTTCACTCGTCGTTAGGTTTTGGTCATGAGCGCTATTTAAAGGACTTTTACTGCGGATCGATTCTCCAAACAGAATCCGTATTGATTGTAAAAAAAATATAATATAAATAGCAATTATTTAAATAAGATTTCATTTTAAACAAAAATCTGAAAGTTTAGTACAAAGCCTGGTATATCGAATAAGTTGTATAATATACACCCAATATGCTGGTGAGGTGGGTACGCTTCTTTCCAGTTTATTCTCATTGTCGTATATTTTATAACTGAGTTGACCATCCAATTCATATTCCTGATGCAAATACAAGAAAAACATGAAGCAAGTAAATTCGGTGGTAATTGAGCAAATAAATACATCTAAAGTAAAAAAGTGTAAAACAAGCATTATGACCTGGCGTAAGAGGCGACTTATTGTTTTCAGAATCAGAAAGCTGCTCAGTGTTGAGCAAAGAGCGATAAAGCTAAATATTCAATGTGACTGAATAGGATGGCATCCTGCACAGGTATTGTCAATCTTTTAAAAGTAAGATAACCAAAGTGGATAGAGTGTTTGGAGAGTGCCACGCTTCATGGTTTTAGAAGACAGACCACCATTAGAAAACTACAAGATAAAGTTTGACCCCTACCCATCCGACTTTTTTTCAGTGGACCGACGATTTTTCTCTATTCACCGTGTGTATAACATCATGGCATGCTAAGTCTATAGTCCTTTTCATGTAAACCGCCCTAATATACTCCATACATGTAGCATATTGGTGCTACTGATTTGCAACTGACTCACACTCAATTTGTCATATGGTTAGTATTTTAGTTAGTTTAAGACGCATAGATTAAAACAAAAAAAGAAACAAAATATATACAGCTTACCTCTTTTCGTACATTGTCATTGAATGAGTGATTGCTTTTCATGTACACACTTTTTAAGATAAAAATAAAAAAAACTTCATTTTTGAAATGTAATATTTAACAAATATAATATGATAAAGATAACACGATATCTATTTTCTAACAAAGTAACCAATATAAACAATATTTTAAAAGCGATGATAATACAATAAATAATTCATAATTTGCCTAATTTCTAAACCAAAATGAAAATCATCATTTTTGAAATGTTATATGCAACGCATATAATAACTTAAAGATAACAAGATATTTATTTTCCAATAATGGAACCAATTTAAAAAAAATCACACGGTTGATAATTCAATAATAATATTATTCATCATTTGCAAGAATAATGAACATCAATAATGCTGGCGTCACACTGTTCCAATTTTGATATACGATGGACACACGAACTGGCTAGAAATCAAAACCAAAACCGAAGGGTATACGATAAGAAACGATGGCTAAACGATTAGAAAAGAAGCACATACAAATGGCTGCGAATCGATTACGAAGTTGCTACGATGTTATCAAGACAAGTCTAAAATTAAATCCGAAGGAGAAACGAAATTATACGATGGCTGTACGTGGCTGTGTTTAGCATACGATAGGTTTATGATGTATCCCGATGGGTATACGAAGTATGAAATGTAATAAAGCGATTTGCAATAAGATAGTTAAGTCTATATAAATTGTCCGTTGCTGCTTCTTATTAGTACGTATGGATAACAAGTTAAGATGAAGTCTTTCCAAGTATTTGGTTTTGAGTACTTTTCGTTTTAAACAGTTTTGGAATTTGACCTTCCAATGTTTTGATTTAAATGCTACTGATGAGAGGTTACTCCTTGAAATATCGATATATAGCATATCCAAATTAACCGTTCATACCCGCGTTTTGGTATTTGTAATTTTGAAACCACTGGGCGATAACCGCTGCTGGTTGACCAGAGGTCCCCGAGGGTAATCACAAGCCTGGTAGTCAGACTTGTCTGACACGATTTACCATAAAATGTCTAATATTTTTGTCGCTGAAATTTCCGTTTTTTCAATTCAAAATTGTTTAAAACACCAGGTTTGTTTCCTTGTAATGCACATGGTCGATATTCTCGGTGCTGGATTTGGCTTCCTTGTTCGAACGTTTTGGTTTTGAGTACTTTTCGTTTTAAACAGTTTTGGAATTTGACCTTTCAATGTTTTGATTTAAATGCTACTGATGAGAGGTTACTCCTTGAAATATCGATATATAGCATATCAAAATTAACCGTTCATACCCGCGTTTTGGTATTTGTAATTTTAATACCCCTGGTATCCCTGATGTGGACCAGTAAGAGAAGATGATACATTCGATCTAAAGCTAATATGTAGAGACTGTTAAGAAAGAATAGAAAAAGATGATTTAACCTTAACTTATTCTTTTTATTCGTGCCTTGTGTGAGTTGATGGAACTATATATTATCTAAAAACAACAAATGTACATAGTGTGAAATGTAACTCGCTTTACAATTAAATTATAGTTAAGTCTACAATTTGTTCGTTGCTGCTTATTATTTTTATATGAATAAAAAATAAAACTATGGATGTCTAAGTATACCGACACTTTTGGACTAGAGATATATAGCAAAGAAAAATGATATTACTTGATTTGTTAAGCTCTGGCAAAGTCTACGAAAGTTACGCGAGTCACGTTATATAAAAATCTTTTTTTTTCGAATTACCGAAACAACAATTTTAGCTGTTGTGAACGATTTTTGAACAAAGAGTGTTCACCTAACAGTTCAATTTAAAAGTCCAAACTAAGGGTTCCGTAAGCATTTGCAGACAAAAAAACCCGTAAACTTGATTCTATAACCCATCATGATGGACTTACATACATGTACATACCAAAAAACAGTTTTAATAACAATAAGGGCTTAGAAAAAAGTGTGGAAATTTGAGCGAATTTTCAAAGTTCAAAGAGTCCTAACTCCTGTAAACATTTGCGGACCGGAACGACAGGTTTACTAGATCTTTAGCCACAATTAAGTGCAGACATTTTTTTTGTGACAGCGAGACAGTCGGGTAGAAACACAACCGGGAAGACGGGGTGCAAACCTAAAGTCTCATTCGGTTTTTGGGAAAGATAAAAACTCAAGTAAGTTAAGAATATATAGACTTTTATTTCTGATAATGAAATTTAAGTATTAAAAATGCCACCAAAGTATGGACGATAAAACAGAAGAGATAAGCGCATGGCTGGAAATAACAGGGCGAAAGTGAAAGCGTCAGAAGATTCTAGATCTAGACTGCCTTCGCCTTGATTTGTCTTTTCGTCTTTCAAGTTCCTAAGTTCTGGTGTTTCCTTTATTTTTTTTCAAGATAATTGTGCATAGAGAAGTAATGATGTACTTATATCATAAGCTGCAGTCTTAGCTTGTAAGTCTTCCGTCTGCTGCATATAAATTAAAAAGCTGAACTACATTTATTGAATTTCATTTTTCAACGATTTACTGTAACATGCCATACCTGAACTAAAGCCCAACTGAAATTGATTAATAAATTCCCCTATAAGGCACTTTTGAAAGGTTTGATATTTTTTACTTCAGAAATCAGTACCGTGTTTCAATCTCTATGTCATTACATTAATAACGAAGGATATACGAATACAGAGCGAAGTCTTCGCCACGCCGTTTTCCTTCGCTCCACCATTAGAAAGCTTTTCGTTGCATTCGTGTCGCCATCGTAAGATAAATTAAACCGACGACACTTAGAAGGCATTACGATAGACATTATGGATAAATGAACACAACACGAACAAGGACCTTCGCACGAACCATTGGCAGTTTTTTAACATGTTAAAAAAAGTTCGGAGGCACTACAAAGTTTACCCGATGTCAGAAAATGTCAACAGAAGGTGCTATGATTGAAAAAGATGGCAACACGAATAGCGCGATCTGGGTACGATCAGACCCGTTTGTGAAAATATTCACAATCGTGTTTCCATCGCGGTATAAATCGGGATAGTGTGACGCCAGCATTATCGATTGTAATTTTGCTAGGTCTGAATTAAATGAAAGACGGATATTTCCATATATTCAAGCTTATCAGCATTCATATTAATAAAAACTCAAGTAAGTTAAGAATATATAAACTTTTATTTCTGATATTGAAATTTAAGTATTAAAAATGCCACCAATTTATTCAGATGTGAATTGCCCTTGAAAAGTTTGAATGGTTTAAAAATTGATTACATGTAAATGTTTGAAAATATCAACATTTAGAGTGACATTAACAGTCTGCATGGTAAGTATATATTATTCCATAAATTGGTGTTTTTTATTGGTTCCAGAATTTCTGTTCATTCCATGTAAGATATCTGTTTTTAGCTCACCTGGACCTATTACCATCACTTGGCCTCCGTCGTCGTTGTCTGTCGTCGTTTACAATTTGTTTTCATAATCTTTTCCTCTAAAACTACTGAACGGAATTTAATGAATTTTGGTGTGATTGATTCTTACGAATGTAGGGTGTCCTGCACAAAAGTTGTGTTTCAATTTTTGATCCGTCAAAAAAAACATGGCCGCCGTTGCTTAATATAGACCAGCGGGGTCAGACTTCTGACTTTGGTATGTATATCAAAACGTATAAGAGATAGACCAAATCTGATGCAACTTTCCTGCTTCAGCTTAACAAATTCTGCAAAAGTCACCATAAGGTCGTAGTTGTCATAGGGGTAACAGCCTTTTAAAAGTAAGATATGGCAGTTTTTTTTATGTTTTTGCACTTTAGAATGAAAACTATTGCAGATAACGAAAGGCTGTTGCTGGCTTAAACTTTCTGCTTGATTAGCTCTACAAAATTTTCTGTTTGGTCCATGTTGTCAGATGACCCATTATAGGGGTTACAATGTATCGCCCCTTAAAGGTAAAAAATGACAGTTTTTCATGCTTTTGCCTCGTAGGATAAAAAATATTGCAGATAGAGAAAAGTTGTTGCTTGCTTAAACCATCGGCTCATTAGAGCTCTACAAAAGTTCCCATAGGTTCAAAGTTGTTACATGACCCCTTTAAGGGGTTATATACCCTTAAGGGTAAAACATGGAATGTTTTTTTCATGTTTTCCTCTATATATAGTAGATAGAGAAAAACCGTTGCTTGCTTAAACCTTTAGCTCATTAAGCTCCACAAAATTCTTCATGGGTCAAAGATTGTTTTATAGAATGGAAATTATTGCAGATACATTGTTGAAAAAAGCTCTTGATTGCTGAAACCTTCGGCTCATTGAGGTCTGCAATAGTTTTCATTGGGTCAAAGTTGTCAAATGACCCCTTATAGGGGTTATAGCCCCTTAAAAGTAAATATGTTTTTTTTCATGTTTCTTATCTATATAATGAAACTTATTGTGAATAGAGAAAAGCTATTGGTCGCTCATTGAGCTCTGCAAAAATCTCAATTGGGTCCAAAATGTAAGATGACCCTTTATAGGGGTTATGGCCCTTTAAAGGTAAAATAATGGCGTTTTTAGCTCACCTGGACCAAAGGTCCATGTGAGCTATTGCCATCACTTGGCGTCCGTCGTCGTCGTCGTCGTCCGTTAACAATTTTTCAAAAATCTTCTCCTCTGAAACTACTGAACAGAATTGAATGAAACTTGGTATGATTAATCCTTAGGGTGTCCTGCACCAAACTTGTGTTTCGATTTTTGATCTGTCAAAAAACATGGCCGCCGTTACTAAAAATAGACTAGGGGGGTCAGACTACTGTTTTTGGCTTATAAATCAAAAAGTATAAGAGATAGAGGAAATCTGAGGCCACGCTACTGATTCAGCATCAAAAGCTCTACAAAAGTCTCCATTTGGTCAAAGTTGTCAGATGACCCCTTATAGGGGTTACGGCCCCTTAAAGGTGAAAAATAGCATTTTTTCATGTTTTTGGCCTACAGAATGAAAACTATCGCAGATAGAGATTAGCTGTTGCTTGCTTAAATGTTTAGCTCATTTAGCTCTACGAAAGTCTCCATAGGGTCGAAGTTGTCAGATGACCCCTTATAGGGGTTATGGCCCCTTAAAGGTGAAAAATAGCCATTTTTCATGTTTTTGGCCTACAGAATGAAAACTATTGCAGATAGAGATTAGCTGTTGCTTGCTTAATGTTAAGCTCATTTAGCTCTACGAAAGTTTCCATAGGGTCGAAGTTGTCAGATGACCCCTTATAGGGGTTACAGCCCCTTAAAGGTGAAAAATAGCCATTTTTCATGTTTTTGACCTACAGAATGAAAACTATTGCAGATAGAGATTAGTTGTTGCTTGCTTAAATGTTTAGCTCATTTAGCTCTACGAAAGTCTCCATAGGGTTGAAGTTGTCAGATGACCCCTTATAAGGGTTACGGCCCTTGAAAAATAGCGCTTTTTCATGTTTTTGTCCTACAGAATGGAAACTATTGCACATAGAGATTAGCTGGCTCAACGGAACTAAATGTTTTTCCATAGACGACAATGGTAGCATTTTGGCTTGTTGATTCAATTCTGAAGAATGTACACACTTGTGTGGGGTCTCATTTTAAAGCTGATAAACTCTTCTTTCTACAGTTCCGATATCGGGGTATGAAGTGAGATTCATTTTTCCAATATTTGGCAAACCCCGAAAAATTAAAACATTTTAAAGATGTTGGAAAGAACAAGTCCTTCAGTCTGCATCTTTAATAGGTGTCATTTTTTTTACATTCATTCTTTTCTTGTAGAGAATAAATTAAACATTTTACTTTGCACACTAAATGAGCTATTCAGAACAGTCATTATTTTGTCATTTGATTCAATATTTAAGGTGTAGCAATATCAAACATCTCAAAGATGTCACGGTCATTGAACGCACTTCTTTTCTCTCCCTCAGGATTCTGCTAAATTAGGGACCTTGGTCCAGCTGTTGCTTGCTTAAATGTTCAGCTCATTTAGCTCTACAAAATTCTCCATAGGGTCCAAGTTGTCAGATGACCCCTTATAGGGGTTACGGCCCATGAAAAATAGCGATTTTTCATGTTTTGTCCTACAGAATGAAAACTATTGCAGATAGAGATTAGCTGTTGCTTGCTTAAATGTTCAGCTCATTTAGCTCTACAAAATTCTCCATAGGATCGAAGTTGTCAGATGACCCCTTATAGGGGTTACGGTCCTTGAAAAATAGCGATTTTTCATGTTTTTGGCCTACAGAATGAAAACTATTGCAGATAGAGATTAGCTGTTGCTTGCTTAAATGTTCAGCTCATTTAGCTCTACAAAATTCTCCTAGGGTCGAAGTTGTCAGATGATCCCTTATAGGGGTTACGGCCCCTGAAAAAAACGATTTTTTTTCATGTTTTTGGCCTACAGAATGAAAACTATTGCAGATAGAGATTAGCTGTTGCTTGCTTAAATGTTCAGCTCATTTAGCTCTACAAAAGTCTCCATAGGGTCGAAGTTGTCAGATGACTCCTTATAGGGGTTATGGCCCCTTATAGGTGAAAAATGGTGTTTTTGGCCTATAGAATGAAAACTATTGCAGGTAGAGAAAAGCTGTTGCTTGCTTAAATGTTCAGCTCATTTAGCTCTTCAAAAGTATAGGGTCAACATCAAGACCAGGTGAGCGATTCAGGCTCCTGGGAGCCTCTTGTTTCATGTTTTTGCTCTAAATGGTGGAAACTATTGCATATAGTGAAAACTGTTACTAGCTTAAACATTCAGCTATTTGAGCTCTACATAAATCTCCATTTGTTCAAGCCTGTCAGATGTTTCCTTAAAGAATACTCATATGGCGTCAGGACCAGGTGAGCGATTGAGGCTCATGGGAGCCACTGGTTTGTTGGTTGTCATCGGCTACCACATGAAGTGATTGTACATGTATTTCTCGAACACAAAATGCACCAATAACAAATCCAAAGTTTCAAATTGTTGTTATATGGTTTCTCTTTCTGTACGGTTCTAATTATAATGTCCATTTAATGTTTTCTTATTTGCCTTCCGAACAGTTTTCAAGGTTTAATCATTTCTTTTCTCTCTTCAAACTTTTACTTTTACAATGTATTATCCGTCTGTTACATGTAGTTAAGTTCTAAAACTTACATAATGTAGAGCATAGCCTGTCATAATTGCTCTATAACAAATAAAATATTATGATAAGTTCCTACATTCTAAAGAGGTGTTAGAACTGGGCACTATATTTTTGATATAAATACACAAATAATATATTATGTATCAAATGTAAAATAATGAAAAAAGACACGTAGAAAAAATAATAAAGTGTGCTGACCTTTGTTAAGAGGAGTCAAATTAATTCTTTGAAAAATAATTTAATCATTTATTACTTAAATTTCTCTTTAACGAGTTAATAATGAATTTCAAATTATCAAATTGTGACAATGAATATTATATGTACAAATAATTAAAATTAGCAAGCAATGTAATAATAAAACAACATATGTACAATTTAAATATACATTACCTAGTGAGTAAAACGTGAAGAAACAATAGATGCATTGTTAAGCTATACTCAACGCTCATTAATCGATTAAATTCAGTCAAGGATTAATCTAAATGAGTAAACCATAGTCCAAGTTTCATATGCATGTACATGTTTACTATGCCTAGGCTATATTAACTTCAATTTTGAAAAAAAAATCACCTTTAATCTTGGATTTATAATCTTTTATCTGAAATTCTAACCAAAATCTCAGAAAACGTTAATCATGTTGAACTTCAAACTGTTCAAAAAGTATGTGATGAATAACATTTCATTGTATAGACTCCTACAAGAGTAATAATTTGTTATCGTGATCCTTTATCTTATTCATAATATTCATATACTTAGGACAAATGCAAGACAGCAAGCACAGATCACTGGTTATATTGAAGACTGCTGGATGTTGTTCAGTTGCCACTTGCTTCTGAGGATTGTGCCACGTGCCCAAGTTCAACAACTCGTTATCTTTTTCAGGTTCATACATTTTTTTCTAAGAGTTTTTGCATTGCTTCATTATTCATAGCAATGATATGATTAAACAATGCAAGTATAATTTAGATATGCAATACAGTAACAAGTAAGCTAACGTATATTGCAAAAAAAACTAAATGCATGGTTAACGAATTGAAAAAGTTGAAAAGACAGTAGTCGATTATAACTGATGATTAAGGTGAAACAAAGCTCGTGTAACTTATGATAGACAGGTAAAAATAAAATAAAGTGGCATTAACTATAAGACTAGAATGTATTTCATTTGAAATTTCGAATAGTGTACTTATAAATGACAGACTGGAATAAAGTAAGTCAGCTTACTATTTAAATCTAAAGTTCAAATGGAAACTTTCAACAAAACTTTATGATTAACGAGATGACATCAACTTTCTTATCGTTAATCTTCATTTTCTTTGTAACAACATTCCGTCAGTCCCAGCCTATGAAGTTTACATAAACATTCTTTCCCACAATGAGCCCATACATGTTGACAAAAACGGAACTCTCAGATGAGTCCAAACGTTCGTTGGTCATAGATACTGTTGTGCTGCAGCAAGTAGTAACTATCTGCTCTTTTGGGGTTCACTCTTGTTTAAACTTCAGTTCAATTTTTTGATTTCTAATCGGTTGTTTTTTGTTTCATGTTGTTTGTGTCTTCGTACTGATGTCATTCGTGTTTTCTACTCTTGTCTTCGACACAACAGACTTTTGGTATACGGATACCATATTTGTGTAAGAAATTTTACGGAAGACATCATGCACTTATAGATAAATATGGGATTTCGATCTTTCAGATGAGTGCAGATGTTGGTTTGTCATACGCTTTTGTTTTGTCTTCCTTTACCGGATTTGACACGCTGAATAGACTATTGGCAACGCGACGGGTGTGCTATAGCAAGCAGGAACTGCTTACTCTTCCGGAGCACCTGAGTTCACTCTTGTTTCGACTGGAGTTCGCGTTGTTGATTGATATTCAGTTAGTTTGTGTTTCCATGTTTTACATGTTGTCTCTTTTTGTCCCGTTCTTGTTGGTGTTTACTGGTCTTGTATCTGCCCTTTCGGACTTTTGACATTCGGATACCCCATTTGTACATCTGCTTTTTTGTGCCTCTCTGCTTCTTACTAATATTGGTGATAAACTGTTAATCTCCAACTTTAAGGGCAAATGTCTATATTTTTGAAACTTACATAATTGCATTTGTTTTTTACTTTAAAGCATATCAACTGACTAAAAGCAAATTTGATAGCTAATGATATGATCATATTTTATTAATCATATGACAGATTTTGATGCCACAATGGCTTATCAAGTTTTGTTTTCTACCATCTTTTGAAAATTCAACTATAAAAATAACCGCCAAGTCGTACACTACTTAGGTTTAATTTTCATCCACTATCCACCTATCCCTTATTCATCCAACCCAAGGATTTATTCATCATTCTATTTTCTTGTTTTATCACCTTTTTATGTTTGCGATATTTATTAAATGTATAGTACCTAAAAAGCGTTGCTAGAGCGCGTACGGTTTTTCAATAATTGTTGAATTAATATTATCTATTGTTAAGAAGGCTATTTCGGGGGTAAATCAGGCTGTTCAAAAGCTTCAACTTGAATGCAATGTAAAATGACATAGAAGAAAATAAAAATTTAATTTTCATATCAAGAGTAGGTGAATTGTATATTTATAAATCTAGAACTGTTTCTTCGTGCTGTTTTCGTTCTTGTTTACTGGTTTTGTATTTCTTTGCTTCTGTTTACATTGTTTATTGTTTCTACATGTTTGTTTAACCTGTGTATAGAAAAAGAAAATAGGTATAAAACAAATCAGCAATTTTATTTGATGTGTAACCTAACAAGTATCAATCTGTTGATGTTATGACAACAACCTTCACACAAAATCTACATTGTAATGGTTCAAGATGAGTCCTATCATTGTAAGCTAAAGTGAAGTTTCATGGCATGCTGGTGGAATGTTGATAATCTGTACATTTGTCCTATCCTTAAAGTCTAATTCATTAATGTCTATTTCTGCAACTTCCCAGTAGGAATCAAATATATTCTCTTCACTCCAATTTCTATTACCAGTAGTCTGTATAGAAATTGATAAACATACAAAATACCAATTTGAAAGCGGCTAAAACTAAACGGTTCATTTTGGTTATGGTGTACATGCATAGGTCAAGGAATAACCTTTGCCTCACCAGCGTTACATCAAAGTATAGGAAGCGAACCGGTGGTATAGTGGTTAGCGCGTCATTCTGCTAACACAAAGGTTCTCGTGGTTCGATCCTCCGGTTCGTGGTTCGACACCAGGATGAGAATTTCATGAACCAAATTTCCGACTCTCTCTTGACACCATTAGTGGGAATGGTTTCAAGAAACGATGCTAGTCCTTCGAAAGGGACGAAAAAAGGTTGTCCCGTGTACAACGAGCAATATCCTGTATACGTTAAAGACCCTTTTCATTGGGGGCCGCTACAAAGGCCTCACTCGCAAACTGCAAACTGTAGAGGGATTTATAGAAGCATTAATCTTGTTTCCCAATCCAGTATCAATAAATAATAATGTTTAGATTAAAATATAGGAAGATCGACAACCAATATTATGAAAGAAAAATACTCGTTCTTTAGAAGTCATAACTAGTTACAACTGCTGTGAAATATCGTTAGACCTAGATATCTTAGTTTTACCAAATCAACATAATAATTTGAATAATAAATACCTTACAATTAGCAGATATAATCTTGAATAAAAGTATACGTTTTCATTAATAACTAAAATGCAGTCGCAAGTATAGGAATATGTACATGTACGATTTAATGAACTTTTTCTCTTTCAATAATAAATATTTCACATTGAGAAAATAAAATCTTGCTCAAAAGTACAAGGCATTCGCAACAATAAGAATATTAACATGAACGGTATTATAATCTTGTTCCCCATTTAAAGATTTGGTAGGAGTAAAAAAATTGGCAAAAGTAATGTACTGTTTGAAAATAACAAATGTACAAGTTAAGTTGTGACACTAACCTGGATGAATTCTAACTCATCTCGATATAGATTTTTTCTGACTATCATTGTTACCATAGTAATGACTGGAGCGACTCCTCCAATCACACTAAGAGCCGTTGCGATTGCAAAATACATCTTTGCAGAAATGTCATCGTTTGAGGTTGCTTTAAATAGAAAAAAGCGAAAATACATACTGGAAGAACTCTTGGCCAAAATCGCCTCTTATACTGAATTTATTTAAGCCATCGCATGTGTCTAGAAAGCTTTATTGTTCAACTTAACTGTTAACATAGTTAACATTACTTTTTAAGAATCAGGCAATTGCCATTAATAAGGCGGCTAATCTATAACACATATATACAGAAAAATTCAATAAAAGCAACCCACAATAAAAGAAGTAGAGGAACCAATGGGGTATCCAAATGTCAAAAGTCGGGACAAAAACAGACAACAGACAACATGTAAAACATGGAAACACAAAATAACTGAAATCAATCAACAACGTTAACTCCAGTCGAAACAAGAGTGAACTCAGGTGTTCCGGAAGAGTAAGCAGTTCCTGCTGTCTATAGCACACCCGTCGCGTTGCCAACAGTCAATTCAGCGTGTCAAATCCGGTAAAGAGAGACAATTAAAACAAAACTAAACATTGTTTTGACCACTAATTTTGTAAGTCAATTTTGATAGAAACAGAGTAACCAATGGGACATCTGTATGTCAAAGTCCGAAATGGCAGAAGCAAAACCAGTAAACACAAACAAGGACTGGCCGAAGAAACAAATAGCATATAAAACACAGTAACACAACAAACTAATGAATATCAATAAACAACTCAAACTCTAGTCGTTAGGAATAGGAACTCAGGTGCTTGGGATTAAAGGAGGAATTACCAGTCAAAATTTGATTGCATTGTAAGGGATAAGTATGGAAAAAATTTCCCTATATAACAAGTCGAACATATCTACACATCTACTATATTCTAAAATGTAACTGCATTAGATGTGTCTTTTTAATGAAATGAATGCATCTATACCCCTTAATCTAAAATTGAAGATCATTAATGTGCCGTCCCCTGCTTGATCCTTAAGTCGAATAGTTATATCAGATAACTGAAATGTTTATTGTTTTCCTTTGTTGTTCAGTTGTGTAAAATTTGTAATTTTAACCGTTTGCTTGCAAAATATCTAACTTACTGTTTAATGATTCGCCAGTTATAATTTGTGGTCTAGTTGTTATTGAAGAACCTTCATTTAAACTTTGTGGTATAGTAGTACTTTTTGAGACACATACGTCGCATTCATTTACGTTACTGTCCAACATAATAAAATCTGTAAAATATGTTAAGTAGAAATGAATGCATAAGCACACTAAAGAACAAATTATTTAATCCATCAAACGCTTATTTCGTTCATACATGCAGTTTATTAATTAAGGCATACAAATTATATGCAATCTAAAATCGCTCACATTTTGTAAAATAAACAATTATGAGTAAAGAAATGATTTAAAAAAAAATATCTTGATTGTTTAATATTTTTTTAACTAATGGACCGACGAAATCTGCGTGAAACATAACATAAATGAGAATGTGAAAATCAAACGAAAAAAGATATTGGGCCACGGGTATTTTAATTAAGTTGGTTGCATTAGATTTAAGTTAAGCAGTTATAACTATGTCCTATCCTGCACAGCCCGGTAAGACCGTATACGAAAGTACGTATTTGATAAATATTTGGACCAAATATTTCCAATGTAATGAAAATTGAGGTACTCTATCGAATGTTCTATGTACCTAGATGACAATCCTAGTTGAGATGCATATCAAAGAATGATATGAAACAAGAAGTTTCTGTTATTTTCTTATTCTCTTAACTCTTGATAAAAAATTGAATAAAATCCATCTAGAAACGTAGTGTTATTCAACAAAAAACAATATCAATTGATCTATAAAAAGGATTAAAAGACCAAGTTTCTTTTATCTTGTTTTTTTTCGGTCTCGTAAAAGGAGAAGGGCGCCCTACCAAAATATTGAGCATGTCAAACATTATTTGTATATAAAAATAATTTAACAATCACATCAAAATATGCCGATCTGGAATCAAAATTATGACTAAGATTCATTAACCAATGCCGCGGAAAGTAAGAATATGAATAGTTTGACTACGATCATAAACGCAGTAAGATTGTAATTCTTTCTTGACGACACACACAATCTTAAGCGATGGACAGTTCCGTAGTTTTTGAATATACAACTATGTTATACGTTTCTTTGTATTAAATTTAGTGTAAATACTAATATTGGAACTACCCATGTTTATTTTTCATTGTATGTAGCACTTAGTCTAGCGGAAGCATTGAGTTTAGTGCCTTATACCAGTGCCAAAGATAACCACAAGCAAGGGCTTAATGATCTCAAACAATTAACGCGGCCGAAGATAAACACATTTCATTTTTTTATTTGTTCCGAGCAATTACTATACGCGAAAATAATTGTATGTCATATATTTAATAGAAAATAAAGAGATGTGGAATAAGTGTACGCGACACAGCCCACAATTAAACGGCAATTTAGAAAAACCACAATGGACAACCACCAGCAGCCTTCAACGATGCCATTTGGTACTGCTCGCGGTTCTGCAATCGGCCCATTTTAGACAAAATTCATTACCTATATTACCCACCCTATACGGTTTACCTAATACCGCATGACTATATTGTATATCCTATCTAATATCGCCTGACCTAAAAATGTATATCGCAACCCCATCACTAAACAAACCACTAAATAAAAGATAAAGAGATGTGGAATAAGTGTACGCTACACAACCAACATTAAAGAAACGGCAATTGAAAATCGCAATGGAAAACAGCCAGCAGTCTTCAACATGACCAGAGGTCACTACTCGCTGTCTTGCAATGGCCCAAGACTAAAAAACAATACATTAGATTCAAACAAATCCCAAGATTATCAACGAAAGACCCACTTCTGGACATAGAACAAAGAACAGATAGTTGAAAGATACAAATAAATGCTTTGACAAGGATTCCTTGCTTACGACAGGCACATATAAAATGTGGCAGGGTTAAACTAGTTGTTTGGTCCCAACCTCCCCCTATTGTTAATCTTGTATAAAGCATAAACCCAAACACACTTTAAAAATCAAATCGGTAAAAGTTCAATTCACCAAGAGAGAACATGAGACAAGAGTACTATTAGTATACGATAAAAATGAGACATAAAGGAACTCTCTTGATAACACTCGCAGTTACTGACAGCTAGCTAAGAATTATTTATCGACTGATGTAAAAAATCAAACATTTAATATTAAATATAACAAAACGTTTCAATGTAAATATATGATATTAATATAAAATGGCCAAATATGTACTACATACAATATAAACCTTCGATCGATATCCTCGAGTCAATAACCATCTGGCCGATGGCCCTTCTGTGTGATATTGATGTCTCGGGTTTGTACAGCAGGTTGTACAGATTTAGACATGTAATATTCAGTATATATTTTCGTAAAGTTCTAATCCAGGCTGACAACGATCCGAATTTTTGGTCTTGGTCAACCATGTCAATCTCCCACTTTGCATATGTTATGCATATATGATTAATGCTTTATCAAACGACATAATTATGTTTGTTTATACATCGTCATGTTTTTTAGGGATAGACATGACTGGTAATTTTGGTATCCGCTTGATACGTGTATGTAAACAAAAATATATTAAGACACCTTTCTTTGAAAGAAATGTTGTGTTATTTAATTCCACAACTAATGAGCTAATGCATTACCTAAACAATGAGTAGTTGGTTTTTCAAGTAGGCTTCCTGATGAACCATAACACGTTATGCTGTATTTCTCAAAAGCTAGGACTATCTCTCGCATAATGATTGCATATACACCTTTTTCGATACAGGTACAATTAAATGTCATTTCACTTTAAAATAAGGTAACAAGAAACAGTGACTGACAATTTTAAACAAAAAATACACTGCTCATTATTAGGACTTATAAAACACATCAAAGCTATAAATTATTCGTTTAAATTTCAAAATTGTGAAAACCCTAAGGTTCATCCTATCACAGACAAACAGTATTATGGTCTTATTCACAATGTGGTTTCAAGTTCTGCATTTTTTCTATGCTTATCATAATCATATAAGGTTCAACTTTTGGTAGAGTGCCTCCAATGAGTACATGTAGACGGAACTTGCGTCAGGCGTTGCAAAATTTACTGTCTGGAACTTTGTTGTAATCTTTGTGTCAAACAAAAAATACACAACAAAAATGTGTTCAAATGTGTACAATGTATATGGCTGGATTAAAATTAATGCATGTTTATGGGTTATTATTAAACCGCGACATGATATTGACGCATTTTTTGCCTTTGCAACAGGCATCAGAGGTGCTTTACCCAAACGGTTGAGAATGCAAATCTCTATATGAAATGAAGAGCATAAAGCAATAAAACCCAAAAATGTGGAACTGGAACAGAAATTGTGACTTACTTATGCCTATGCAAGGAGAAGCAAGAGCTTTAGAGATTTAAGTTTGAAATTTACATAAAAACTCTCATAGTTTATAGCATTTATATGTTTTTCAATGTTAAAGTGTTGAAGCTAGAGCATATCATGTTTATAAAAGCCAACGTACAAAAACTAACATTAGGGAGAAATGTCTGCGATTTATGGATATTTAACAATGAGGAGTCCTGCAAGCAATGCAAACGTCTAATAAATTTCGTTTGCAATTGAAGGATGACGGAAGAGCATATGGGCATTAAAGGGCCGTCAATCGGAAATAGACAAAATCAGTTGATATAAAGGACAGTATTAAAATCTCGAAAGGCAAAACATAACCAACCTAAGGACGAAACAACACAAGTCAGTTTGTAAATTAACATTGTGCTTCATACTATACGTTAAAGAGAATCAACTATTTCTTTTTAATATCTGCCCTCTTGGCGCTGATCTTTCAAAATTTAGCAAAATGAAATTAACTTTCGAATGCAGAAAAAAAAAATTACATAGAATGATTAACGTATTTTTAAGGAAGATAACGATCATGGTTGTTTTGAAGATGTGTAACATACTTACACAAGTTCTAGCTCTGTGTTTGATGCAAATAGTCCAACATGAATTATTTTTAATTATACCCCCGCTTCGAAGAGGAGGATCCCGTGCGGGGCCCGGGTGGCGAATAGGCCCGCAGCAGAGCCTAGCTTGTCGTAAGAGGCGACTAAGGGTCTTGGGATTCTGACGTTGGGTCAGAGCTCAGCCCACAGAGCGACCAAGTGTGTACCATTGGTGGCTGAATAGGGTGGCTCACGTCCGCGGGGGTTGTCGGGTATATAATACGGAAACCCTGACCGCCGACCATAGTGGGCCAACGTGTGTGGAGAGTGTCACGTTTCATGCACGTAAAAGACCCCTTTGTGGACCGCCAAGTAGTGCACCACATAGGCTAAATTTCCCGCCCCCTATCCACCTCTCCCCATTTTCTGTGGTTCTTCAAAATTTATCGGTCTTTTGTTTCCCACCCCATCCCCATATCTTATTTATCATCATTTCATATTCATTTTATTTATTTGTCGCCTGTAATTAACCTTTATAGCGTTGCACGGGCGTTAAATACCAACTCACTCACTCACTCGAAGAAGAGGGGGTTATACTGCTTTACCCTTGTCCGTTCGTCCGTTCGTAACAAAACTTCCGTCGCAGTTTTCTAAGCAACTACATAAGATAGAGTTCTGATATTTTGTATATATCTTTACCATTAGTACCATATGGTGTATACCGATTTTATGCTCCTAGGTAGTCTACTTCCTGTTTACCGAATACTTGGGTTTTAAAATATAATGGACATTAATTCAAAATTCCCGTCACAGTTTCCCAAGCAACTACATTAGATAGAGGTCTGATAATTTGTTTACAGCTTTATCCTATAATACCATATGGTGTATACCAATTTTATGCTCCAAGGTTGTCTCCTTCCTGTTTACCGAATACTTACATTTTTACACATAATAGACATAAATGCAAATTTCCGTCACAGTTTTCCAAGCAACTACATGCGATAGAGATCTGATATTTCGTACACAACTTTATCCTATAGTCCCATATGGTGTATAGTGATTTTATCTCCCTAGGTCAACTAATTTATGTTTACAGAGTATTTAAGCTTGTATGCGTGGCTTAGTTTGGGGATGACATTTATCAAAAACAAACGTTATATTTTTATTAAACAAGCGTTTCTGGAGAAAAAATAGCATTTCAAAATTTCCAGGTCCATATAACAGCGAAAAACAGGCTTATTTGAAAACGGTGTATTTTTTTTTTATTTCATGGAGCATGAACGTAAACACGTAAGATATAGCTATAACTATACTATTTACATATATTATTACCTTATTCAAATTACTTTCTTTCTTATTTCTCTTTTATCTCGTCCGTAATTTTGACTCCATCATTTGAACTACGTGTAATTCTGTGATATGGGAACTTACATTTTTTGAAGCAAAACATTTTTGATGAAAATATCAGAAGGTAAAATCTGTAGGTGGTTATCTGAAAGATCACTAATAAAAAAAAATTCAAACATTATTATTAAAACATAAAAAATGGCAATTCGGTAGAAATATCTGTGAATCATCTACATTCATTTATAACACGTATTACCACAAATACAAACATTTTTATGAACTTCGTACCGTATCAACGTTCAGAAGATAAGATCAAAGATCAGAATATGAAGATCAAAGAATAAGACAGCCGGTGGTGTAGCGGTTAATGCGCCGGACTACTAACACAAAGGATCGGGGTTCGATCCTTGTCAGTGGGGGAAATTTCGTGAAACGATTTCCGACTCTTTCTTGACATCAATTGCAAGGATGGTCTGACGAAACTATGCTAGTCCTTCGAAAGGGACGAAAAAGGTTGTCCCGTGTATGGGGAGATCAATACTATGTGCACATGGGGGTCATTTTCACAGGCCATACTCGCAAACTGCTTGCTAGAGAGGGATTTATAAAACCACAATCCAGGGTCAATGGATATGTTTAAACAACTTAAGAACAATAAAACAAAAACGATTGTCAATGTCACCATTAACCATTGGGACTTTGAAGACTGCATAATTGGACTTGATCTTTAAATTGGTAACAAGTTGATATCATAGTTTTATCTTCCGACTATGTGCATTAAGAGACTGACGTTGAACTGTTTAGTATTTTAAGCACAACTGAACGATCGTGTCTATGAGAAAACATTGCAAAATCCAACAAAAATGTCTAGATGTAAGAATTGCAGATTTACGAAAGATAATGTGGATCGAAAAGCACTTCCTTCAAGACTCTTTTCGTAAATTATATTTTTTTTAGAAATTCAAGATGCAACCAATGAGTCTTCACCAGTATAACTGTTTTTTTTTTTTTGACAAAATTGAAAATACTGTACAGTGCTGAACTTTTAATGGTTCATTTTTTTCTGTTTTATTTTACCTATTAATCGCAATTTGGAAGACGGATTTTCAAAGGGTCATATTTAAGCTTTTTAATTACAAAAATAAATGAGAACCATTATTTCCAAACAGGGGATTCTGGCCATTTTCTGAATTCTGCATTAACATCAAAATGATCCATACTTAACAGTTTGGTAAAAATAAAGTGTATTACGATGCAACAAATGTATTTTGTAAAGAACAAAAAAAAAATAAAAAAACGAAATTCTCTGCAAATGAACGTTTGCATATCTACAAGTCAACAATGCAAGCCACAGCTTAAGTAAAAAAAAAACATATTCATTGCAACCTTGGTAGCGGTATAGAAGTACAAATATTTTAACAGAAACATTTTTGACAAGTGCAAAGACAATTGGTTACTATAAAAATATATATTCTATATATACCTTTGCAGTGTGTAAACTGTACAAACGAAGATGCAAAACAGGTATTTTTTTATAAATTGAGAGAAAAGAAAGAAAAAAGTCAATTTTAGGCGATTGATATAGAAAAAATCCAGTATCTTTCTACGGTTTATAAAGAAAATATTTAGTACATCTAAAATGTTTATGAATAGCATACATGACATATAATTTCATAGCCTAGCTTAGCACTTAACAGGTCTAATAAAGCTACTTGCATTTCTAATAATGCTTCATTGTTTGCAAAAATGTTGGCGGGGAGGCCTTTAATCCGGTTGTTTCGAAAATATCTGAAATACAAACAAATACTTAAAAACTTTTAATAAAGTAAAGAGGTACCTATGGGACATTTGAATGTCAAAAGTCCGGAATTTAAAGTTTGTTAATAAGCTGTGTTGAAAATCATCCTTGAGTGATTATTTCGAGATGATGTAACATGCAATCTCAATTAGAAGTCTGCTTCGTATGAATGAAGAAACAAATCAGCAAGCAAAGGTGCAGAATTAGTGTTCATTTGAATCCCTATTGTTTGCTGAAAAACACGTCCACTAAACTGAACAAATATGTTGTCGATAAAAAAAACTGAACATGTCGACTATTTGGTTTTCAGTATATTTGATCTTTTTCCTAGACTCATTGATGACAAATTAAGTCGCACTGTAATCGACTTCTAGAACAATGCTTTTTATTCATCGAAGATATTTCATTTGTACACTTAGATTATAACTATTATATTAATTCGAAAACCTAAGGCTTAACCCCCATAGTAGTTTGTACCTAGATATATTTGATATATAAACTAATAATTGGATGTCATTTTGGTACATTTTTAACGCGTTTTGTAATCGTGGATTTCCAATGATTGGGTTCTGCTGCTGCTGATGAGGAATAAAATTCCGAAATGACCATACAAATTAACTGCAGTTGGAGCTTCCATTTGTGTTATCGTCTCATGTTCATTTACACCATATCCTCTCATAAAATAATGAATTGATCAAAGCACTCTATAACAAAACGGATTTGACAGTGAAGACAGAAACTCTATTGGGATAATTTTAGTTCATTCCATTTCAAATTATTATATACAGATTAAAGCGCTAAGGTCACCTGCGGTACTGATATGTCGACAGAATTAGAAATCAGAATTTAAGTTAAACAGGGCTGTCTTCTGTCACCAATTATTCGCTATGTGTGTAGACTGTCTACTTAAGAAGACTACAAAAAAACGCTAATATGGTCCTATAGTGGACGTTTCGAACGTCTTGAAGACTTTGAAGTTGGTGATGATATTGTTTTACTCTCCTAGCACATAACTGACATACAAACTAACACAAACATAATGGAAGAAACAGGAAATTGAATAATCATTTTCAAATATCTTTTTTGTAATATCAGTTCTTCTGCATGGTTCTGAATTCTGAAAGGTTGCAAAAATCCTTCTGTAATAAGTTTGATGTTTTCCAGTGAACATGTTTGAGAAAATTCTTGTAAGATTTCAGGTAAAAAAATCAAAAACCAATACAGCACAAGTACCAGAAGAAATCATTTTAAAAAGGCGCCGCTGGAGAGGCCATGGAACGAACATCTATCTCGCATTGCACTTGGAATGACACAAGCATGCGAGAGGAAAATAGTAGCCAAATATATAGAAACGAGAATACGATTATAACACAGCGAAATGAAAGAACAAGAATGAACTTATTGACACCAAAGACATTGGCTAAAGATAAAGCAAACTGAAGGTCTCTGATGGAAAGATAATGCACAAGTCATTGCAAAAAGGACTAAGTAAAAAACTTAACGTTAGAGTAAAGAAATCGATAATTTAGGAAACGATTTAATTTTTTTTCACAAGGGACCTTAAACATTATCATACCTTGTTCTTTGTGGTTTTTACATTGCATGTGTACTTGCTTTGGTTATTGGTACTTTGGGGCACCTGATCATGAGTTCAATCACTTCACTTGATTTCGCGTTGTTGGTTGCTGGTCTGGTGTTTTTGTGTATTGTGTTTCTTCGTGCTGTTCGTGTTGACTGGCTTGTTGTTTCCCTTTCGGACTTTGTATTGATATTCAAATGCCATTTTAATACATCATAGCAATAAAGAATCAGTTTGAATTTCAATTCCGCCTAATGGGGGCTTTCACTCATCGAATACTTATCATATATGTCTTAGTACAAAAAGATAAAGATATAATTTGGAGAAAGAAACAATATCTATCTATCTTCCGTGAAGTGCATAGCTCACTCTGGAGCACCATCGCACTGTGGTGCAGGGTGCATGTACAAGGTATGTCGGATGCGCGGACTAACCTCTCATCAGCAGATAATCAAACAATTTGTTTTACGATTATACGTTCGCATCCTTTGTTTCCAAAGGTGTCTTTGATTACATATCTTCTTCCATTTTTTCCAAAAAGGGAAGGCAAAAGATGATCATCTTTTTGTACATATAATTTACATATATTTCCTTAATTACTTTTCTCTGAGTTATCTTTTATCATGTCCGCTATTTTGACTCCATCATTTAAATTAGATAATGTGATATGGTAACTTACATTTTTTGGAGTAGAATGTTTTTACTGCAAATACCAGAGGGTAAAATTTCTATGTTGTTATCTGAAAAATCACTAATAAAAAAGGATTTTTCAAACATTATTAAAACATAAAAAAGGCATTTTGGTAGAAATATATGTGGTTCATCTACATTCATTTATAAGCAGTATTACCACCAATACAAACGTTTTATGAACATCGTACGGTACAGTGTCAACGTTCATAAGCTAATATATATACATGTTGATGTTGGAATGTCGCTAGTCAAAACAAAATGCAAAGAATACAAATCCAGTTGATGTTTATTCTAGACTCGTTAGAGGCGCTGTACCCAAAAGATTGGATTTTCCAACTTTGTCATAATATGATGATCAAAGATCATAATATGAAGATCAAAGAACAAGACAGTTGGCGGTGTAGTGTTTAAAGCATTGGACTACTAACAAGAAGGTTCGGGTTCGATTCTTGTCACCGATTTTCCGACTGTCTTTGACATCATTTGCGAGAATGGTCTCAAGAAACGATGCTAGTCCATCTGATGGGACTAAAAACGGTTTACCCGTGTATGTGAAGAGTCATACTATGTGCATGTTAAACACTCATTGGTAGATTTCGATAAGAGTAGGCTCAATGAGGGCCGTTTACAAAAGCCAAACTGGAGATAAATTTAAATAAGCACAATCCAGGGTAAATAAATATGTTTAAACTAAACAACAATAAAATAAAAACCATTGTAAATATCACCATAAAACGTTTTGAATTTCAATGCTTCACAAATGGACCTGATTTTCTAGTTGGTAACATGTTCTTTATAGTTTATCTCTCTCTGTGCAGAAAGAAGCTGACGTTGAACTGTTTACCTGTATTTACCTTAGCGGTGTGAAAAATGTTCAACTAAAGATGCAAAAAGGTGATGTTTTATAAATAAAAAAATGTAAATTTTAAGGGATAAATATAAAAACAAAACATACCGATATCTTTCTACGGTTTATAAAGAAAGTACATCTAAAATGTTTACGGATAGCATACATGACATATAATTTAATAGCCTAGCTTAATACTTAACAAGTTTCATTAAGCTACTTGCATTTCTATTAATGCTTCATTGTTTGAAAAAATGTTGGCGGGGAGACTTTCAATCCGGTTGTTCTGACAATATCTGAAATAACAAAAGAATAAAAACTTATTAATAAAGCAAAGCGGCACCAGTGGGATATTTGAATGTCAAAAGTCCGGAAGTTGAAATTTGTTGGATATCTTCCTTGAGTGTCTATTAACATATAGTTTTAATATGAAGCAGACTTCTTTGAATCCCCTGTATTCCTAATCTCAAGTCATTTTAGGGATATATTAGATGGAGAATGTTACCAACTCGAGCTTTGTTCAACGAAAAGATATCCTTAACAAAGAGATAAACTAGACAAAACGAGAGAACCAGTCTGTGATCTTACTAGTATATGTCTCGAGGTAATTGTAAGAAGTCTGCTACATATGAATGAATAAACAGATCAACAAGCAAATGTGTTCAAAAGAATTGAAATTGGCTGCTTAAAGTCATGTCCACCAAACTATGGTGTCTTTAACAAGGTTGATCATGTCGATTGTATGGTCCTCTTTAAACTTGCTCTTCTTTAGACTCGTACATTGATGACAATGTGGTAGACTTTGTATCATCGACTACCAGATTTTAGTTCCTGTGTTTTCACTTCCATTGGAAAAGAAAATACTGTGTTTAATTAGCTGTGCCAATCGTAATTTTAGTTGTGCTTTTTATGTATACAGTGTGGCGAAATCGAATATTTTGACGCTAATACAAAATGAAACTGAAAGAAGCAAAGAGGCACCAATGTGGCATTCGAGTGTCAAAAGTCCAAAAGGGCAACGACGAAACCAGTAAACATGAACAAGAACAGCACGAAGAAACACAAAACACAACATCAACTGAACGGAAATCAACAACGCGAACTCAAGTTGTAACATGAGTGAACTCACGTGCTCCGGAAGAGTAAGCGGTTCCTGCCTATTATAGCACACTCTTCGTGTTGCTAATTTCCAATTCAGTGTGTCAAATCCGGTAAAAAAAGACAAAACAAATTCCTACGGCAAACCAACATCTGCAGTCATTTGAGAGAGAGAAATTCAATACTTGTCTACAAGTGCACGGTGTATACCGTAAAATTTCTTGAGTACAGACAGCAACCGTGGAGCAACATAACCCTGTGTCAGCAATTTCTGTGTCAAACGTGACGCTCTGCCAAGGAAATCAATGCCATTCTCGAAAGCTCTGGGTTAAAGAATCAACTAGTATTGAAACAGGAGTGGACGGAATGTTGCTACACAAAAAGGGAAAGTTGATGATTGGAAAGTTGAAGTCATCAGGTTTGTCATAGAGCTTTGTTGAAAGTCTCCCTTGAGAGTCAATTTCGAGATGTAGATCTAAATAATAAGCAGACTTCCTAGTATCCGTTGTGTCCTTTATCTCAAGTTCCTGGGGATATATGAGATGAAGAAAGTAACCAAATCGAGAATTCTTTAGTGAAAGGACATCATCAATATAACCTTTACTTGAGGTTAAAAGAGAATGCTAGTCTACTATCTGTTTTGTCTAGAAGAGATTGTAAGAAGCTGGTATTATATGAATATAGAAACAAATCAGAAAGCAAAGGTGTACAATTAGTGCCCATTGAAATCCCTATTGTTTGCTGAAAAACTAATCCGTCTAACTCAACAAATATGTCGTCTATACGAAAATTGAGCATGTCGACTATTTGGTCTTCTGTATATTTCTCCTTTTTCTTAAACCTATTGATGACAAAGTAAGTCTTACTGTAATCGACTACCAAATTTTTGTACTTGCGTTTTCCATTATTTTTGAAAAAGCTGCGTTCAATCTGCTGTGCCAATCGTGATTTGAGTTGTTCATGTGGAACAGAAGTGTTAAGGGTGGAGAAATCAAAAATTTTGATGCTGTTGCAAGCGTATTTTTAGTTGTTGATTTAGAGTTTAGAATTAGCATCAGTTCTTTCGAGTTCTCAATGTTCCACATTTGATTTACACTATTTCTAGAATACTAGTAACAGCAATCTAAGTATTTCTAGACACCACATTTTATTGCCGTCAGTGTTGAAGAATGTCAACAGTACTGAATAGGGATAAAATGTACATTTGGATGACCTCATAATGAAGTGTAGTGTGGATATTTATGTTCATTAGGAATCCCATACAGGATTGGATTATCACTCAGTTAGCACCAACAGAAATAGCATAGGAGGATATGATCGAAATTTGTGTATTGCAAATTATTCTATCCATATAAAGTGTTGTTTTTGTGTGGTGCGTTTGCTGGTACAACAAAAAAATGATCAAAATCGTCAAGGATTTCAATCAAAGCCCCTTCCAGTTTGCTGATATAGGCAATACTATCCATTGTGTTACTAATTATATGAACTGTTAGCAATACTGTTGGTTAAAATTATATTCGCTTGAATAAGCAACGAATCAAGAATTAGCATTCTGAACCATGTATCTCTGTGATTCAACTATTTTCCCTACCTCCGCTTATAATTATTTATCCCCATCCCGCATGTGAACGACTTCATTTAACTGCATGTTGAATAATTTAATGATTTGAAAAATAGATGTCGAAAGAACTATTAATTGTTTTACTTACATGTACTCTAAAGCAACATTGTAGGTGAAAATTCTATTCGGCAAAGTCTCAATTTTGTTATCACTTAGTATTCTAAAAAAAAAGAAAACCGATTGTTAAATATTATTAAGTATTCGACAATACAAATGTATACTAGTCAAAAAAGAAACGATAGCAAGGATATTTATTTTTTTCATTTTTGAAGGAAACTGTGTGACTGCAATTTGTTATATGAATGAAATGAATAATTTACCCTTCAGTTTAAGTGAACAACATTTTTTCTACGCCGTCAAATGACGTCAACTTTTTTCTTTTTCTAAAACAATAAAAGGTGAAAGTCCTCCATGAAAGAAAAGTGAAAAAATAACCTTGATAATGGAATGTTTCATTTTTTAAAAAACAAACAAAAGGTGATCAAAACGGAAACCGCAAAATCAAAAACCGGATACAACGTCAACGTCAAAACAGAGAAAAAAATGACATTAAATTGTAAAAGGTTTCTTTCCATTTCAATGACGTTGAAATCCAAATGTGTTATTCAAACCCGATAGAACCAAGTCTGATGAATCATTTTTCACGAACATTTACTATTGAAATCACTCCAGTACACACCAACGACGATAAACGTTCCAACGTCAAAACCGCCGTTTAACTCAAATCCGTGCTCGAAACTGGTTCAATTTTTGCCAAGCTTATGCCAAACTAACAACGATTATGAATTTGATTTCAAAACAACGCAAAAGATATGCCAGAGAAGTGTTTTTGCGAAATGGCGCTTATGCAATGCCTACACTGAAATAAGCTCAATATCGCTCTTTCGTCGTCCTAAAGATCAAACAGTTTTTCCACTTTCAAACTGTTCAATTCGAAAATTCGAATGTTTAAACTGGTCGTTTTTATCTAAATCCATGTTAAGTTACTTTTTTAAGAATTCAACTTCGCGTTTACTTTATAAATTTTGGTATCGTTTCTTTTTGCGCCTAGTATATAAATGCTCATTAAATGTATCCATATCCTATGGATTTCTTTAAAAACTTGGTACGATATTTATCATATTTGGAAACGAACAATTGGGAATTTTCTATGACATAAATCCTAGGACTCTGACACATCTGGTAATTTTTTACACTTTCGTTGTTGTTCTACAAATAATGAAGTAATTAAAACTCATATTTTGAAACTGAAAACCCATTGCCTGGGTCTGATTAGCTTACGTGGACTTTATGGTTTGACGTTAACTACAACTAACAAAGCCTTATTACCAATGACATGCGCATTACTACTAATGAATATTCATCGTCCCAGACCAGGAAGTAAAATGTTTGTCAATACGACAAAATAAACAATAATTCTTTAATGGTTTGCAGTAATTATTGGCTAAAAACGATAATGTATTATATCTATTATTAAAGAAAAAATTGCTGAAATTTAGAAATCATTCATAAATCTATGAATATCGACTGAACATAATCTAACGCGGGGGGGGGGTGTAACTCGGCCCGAGGACAAGTCGGCCCGGGACAATTCGGGCCGGATTTAAAGACAACTCGGACCGGTAGAAGACAACTCGGTCCGGTTCAAGAAAATAAGTACTTTATGATATTAAACATTTATATTCACGAAAAGATACTTTCTTAATGGTTTTTTGGTTAATTTTGTGTGCATTAAACACTAGTTTTGCATATTTTATTATAGTATTTTCCACTTTCTAGTTCTCTGATTTTGACTTCATGATATTATTCATTTTGCGAAATATAATATGTTAATAAGAGCTTTACTTATCTAGATCTTCAGCTTTATTTAAAAAAATATATAATTAGAAGTATGCTTAAACATGGAAAAATATTTGTATGTGAAAAAGGCTTTGGAATTTTTTTTTACAAATATTAATTGTTTATTTTTTCATATTTTTCTCAAATAAGAATGATTGTAGATACATTTTGTAAAATTGATTAGCTTTTTGTTGATAAAAATCATGTCTTTGGCAGACTTGTTGAAGTAAAGCAAAGTTGTATAACATTTGAATAGTGATTTTCTCACTTTGTTGTTAAAGATATAAACAGGCTTAAGTCGGGCCGACTTGTCTTATAGAGGGCCGATTTGTCCTACAGACCGGGCCGAGTTGTCCCGGGCTGACTTGTCCTCGGGCCGAGATGTCTGGCATTCGTAATATATAACTTTGTCTTTGTGACGGAAAGACATTTTCTTTTGATATTAGAAACTGGCTGATAATTCAAAAACATTGTTAAACCACTCTGTACCGTACGGTAAAACTCCGAATTCGTCAACTTTCGGCAAACTAATCTAATATCAGTTGTATATTATATAACAGGAATAGCCTTTTCATGAGACCGATTTTGGACTGAAATCCATAGGAATCTCCGTACAACGTATTTTCAACGTCGCATGTAAACTATGCAATACAGGGTAACAAATAGGATTTCAATGGAAAGAGCAATCCTTGCCCGACACTTTGGTTATATTTTGACTACTCTGGGACTTTTGAGTCGGGGTTTATTTGGTGCCACAAAGTTGGGTACAGTTGACCGAAATCCTGAAAAAAGAGGTATTTTTACCGACAATGTCAATTTCAATCGCATTTCCGGGAGCTATCACTTATGATATAGGTATAAACTGTATATATCTTTGAAGTAGAAGTTCAAGGGGACCTAAATTAAATTACATGATTCAGTGAGGTCCATGAATTCGATCCTATTTTTATTCAACAGTGAAAAAAAGTTCACGAAATAAAATGCGAAAAATGAGCAAAATGCGGTGCCGTGGGTGCCTACACCACTGGGAATTTTGAATTCAGAGTAACAACTTGCTGTATCAAAAGTCCAGTGTCCATATTATACAAATATAACAAAAATAATGGAGTTTCGTGCAATAGTTTTCTTTTCAGGAGGAAGCACTTTTCGGTATTTCACAAATTTTTGTGAAAAAATCAAGTAAATTTTGCTGAAAATTCGACTTTTTACGTAAGAAGAATTTCTGGACAAGAGACAAACCTTAAGTGCAGAACTGTTTAGTGTGTCAAAAGATACATATGTGCCAAGAATATAGACAAAAAATCAGATCTTTATATTGATTCAATCGGCCGTACAAGCCTTTCAAAGTTCGGAGCCACCCGGTGCTGTCTTAAATTGCTTGATTTTTCGAAATTACGACCGCACCTGCTTTAGCCCAACACCCCTAGCGTCCGTTTGGGTGACCCTACTGCGTAAATATTGCATGTGTGCATAGAAGTAATACACTTGCATGATATTTTATACAGAAATTCTTTTTCTTTTTTTTTTCTTCAAGTTTTATCTCAGAAGACCGACATTCACTTTTGCCATCATGGCCGCGGTTACCGTATACATGTGATTTTGCAACTTTTTGAATAATATTGAACTTACAGATATGAAATTTGTATTGTCTAAACGAGAATAAATTACTGAATAAGATCATACAAAAAAAAATTAATCTAGGGGGGTCCGGGGTCAAAATATAGGATCATAAAGTTGGCCGACGCTGATTACAGAAAAAACGTGTTTTTTTCTTTTTGCGTTTTCAGAGCCTGCCCCTGCTGAAACCATACGTAGTAGGTCAGATTTTTTGCCTTTTTCTTAAAGGGCACCACATAGACTAGAAACATGCAACAAATCAAAGTATGGCTACTTTTATTAAAATTCGAGTGAAAGCCCTAACAGGACCATACATCCTTACTAAAGAGTGAAAATTACATCCCCAAAACGTTTCACTCACAAGATATTCTTAATTTTCTGAGAGTTTACAGTTGTCGAATCTGGAGTTTTCCCGCACTGATGCATATATACATGGTTATGAAACCTTTTTAGGGAATTTGAAGGAGGGTGGAGGGGTGGCTTGGAAGATTTTGTCGGGCAAGATTGTTTTCAAAATTTACCCTGCGAATTAAATTATTCGTTTTCGTTTGTTCATTCTGCAGAATCTGGGCTTGTTATGTACAGATAAATTATTTTCTAGGGGGTCGGCGCCAGATTACTAGTATATATTTTGCCGGCTTGATTATTCATTTCCAAAATCTCCTAAGCCCCCCCTTTAAAATTGAACGTTCGTCCCGTCCGTCTCTTGATGTTTGCTGGTTGTGGTAGTGAAAAGATTTCTAACCACAGACATATAATATGACTTTACTAGTTGTTATGTCGTCAAATACAACTAATAGAGGAGGATTCCTACCCACAGATATCTACTATGACTTGACTAGTTGTCATGTCTTTAAATACAACTAATGAAAGAAGATTCCTACCAACAGACATATAGCATGACTTTACTAGTTGTCATGTCTTATAATACAACCAATGAAGGAAGAGTCTTACCCACAGACATATACTATGACTTTACTAGTTGTCGTGTCTTATAATACAACTAATGAAGCAAGATTTCTTATCCAGACATATATAATATGACTTAACTAGTTGTCATGTCTTACAATACAACCAATGAAGGACGATTTCTTACCCGCAGTCACATAGTATGACTTTACTAGTTGTCATGTCTTAAAATACAACTAATGAAGTAAGATCCCTAGCCACACACATATAGCATGACTTCACTAGTTGTCATGTCTTACAATACAACCAATGAAGGACGATTTCTTACCCACAGTCACAAAGTATGACTTTACTAGTTGTCATGTCATACAATTCAACCAATGAAGGACGATTTCTTATCCGCAGTCACATAGTATGACTTTACTAGTTGTCATGTCTTAAAATACAACTAATGAAGTAAGATCCCTAGCCACATACATATAGCATGACTTCACTAGTTGTCATGTCTTACAATACAACCAATGAAGGACGATTTCTTACCCACAGTCACAAAGTATGACTTTACTAGTTGTCATGTCTTATAATACAGCTAATGAAGGAAGATTCCTACCCACAGACATATACTATGACTTTACTAGTTGTCATGTCTTACAATACAACCAATGAAGGACGATTTCTTACCAGCAGTCACATAGTATGACTTTACTAGTTGTCGTGTATTATAATACAACCAATGAAGGACGAGTCCTACCCACACACATATAGTATGACTTTAGTAGTGGTTATGTCGTCAAATACAACTAATAGAGGAGGATTCCTACCCACAGATATCTATTATTACTTTACTAGTTGTCATGTCTGTAAATACAACTAATGAAAGAAGATTCCTACCAACAGACATATTGCAGGACTTTACTAGTTGTCATGTCTTATAATACAGCTAATGAAGTAAGATTCCTACCCACACGCATATAGCACGACTTCACTAGTTGTCATGCCTTCAAATACAACTAATGAAGCAAGATTTCTTATCCATATATAACATGACTTTACTAGTTTTCATGTCTTAAAATACAACTAATGAAGTAAGATTCCTAGCCACACACATATAGCATGACTTCACTAGTTTTCATGTCTTCAAATACAACCAATGAAGGAAGATTTCTTATCCAGACATATGTAACATGACTTTACTAGTTGTCATGTCTTACAATACAACCAATGAAGGAAGATTCCTACCCACAGACATATAGCATGACTTTACTAGTTGTCATGTCTTATAATACAACCAATGAAGGAAGAGTCTTACCCACAGACATATATTAGCATGAGTTTAATAACTAGTTGTCATGTCTTCAAATACAACAAAAGAAGGAAAATACCTACCCACAGTCATATACTTCAACTTTCCAGTCATATTCCTAAGGGACCGACCATTGAACTTGAAGGGGGGCTTGGAATTTCCTTAAAAAATATTCTGAAAATTATTTTTGATGAAAAAAATATTTTGGCAGTTGAGGGTAAGAAAAAAAATATGAAAAAAAATACTGTCGCGACGCCTTTGAAAAATAAATATTTTGTCCGTGCTCTGCGCGAAAAAAAATCTGATCAAAACAAAAAACTAAGGCCCCCCCCCTTTTCAAATTAAATGGTCCGTCCCTAAATCCAATAGCTCTGGGCTCTGGCTTTTGAATTTTTTATGTTATATGCGTTATACCGGAGAAAAAAGATCAAATGTTAAAAGTCTGAAAGGAACATACCTAGTTAACATCGACCCATCATAATAACTACTCTTCGGCGCAGAGGCGTAACAGACCGTTAAACCCAGCTTTAATGTCACACAAACACATAAACCAACAACAATGCCTGCCAATGTTAGTCAGTTATCTATATTTTTTAGTAATCAATCTACTTTCAGTTTAACCATGTTTTTATTATTGCTATATTTAGAATCTGTATATGGCACATGTCTCTGGGACGATGAATATTCATTAGTGGTAATGCGCATGTCACTGGAAATAAGACCTTGTTAGTTGTACTTAACGTTAAACCGGACTTTATGGTCTTTCAAAAGAGTATTGGAGATAACAAAAACATTACCACAAATTGGTTCTGATTTTATTTTTAGAAAAACGGTAGTTCCCGTGTCCGGCGACAGGATTGTTTTTTCGAGAGGCATTGTCCAGTTTTTTCGAGAGAGGTCCAGGTTTTTTCGTCTGTCCGTTAACATAAAATGCTTAAATTCTCAATTGTGAGTGAAAAAAACAAAAAAGAGGAATAAAAGTATTCAAAATGTTCGAATTATTACTTTTCTTCCAAAAAAGTCCGTAAAGAAGTATCAGTTAATGATTTATTAAAATTGACCAGGTTTTTTCGAGAGGCACAACAACTTGTCCGGTTTTTTCGAGAGGTGTCCTGGTTTTTTGAAAATTTTGACTAAAGAGAGGCACTGGGTTTTGTGGAAATTATACGACTTAAGTGGAAACTAATATCCCTCCAACTCAATAAACATACATTTAAACACATTGCATGCAAAATATCATGTGTGTTACGAACTTTAAAGCATAAGTAGGCTGCCCACGTGCATTTTCTTTGAAGGCTAACTTAGTATTTTGACAAAATTAGTTTTATAGTACATTTGTACATTTGTGACTTTCTTGATGTGCTTTAATAAATTACCGGTTTCAAAAAGAGCGATGTTACGGTGGTCAAAATTTTGAAATACAAATGACAACAAAGTTCCAGACAATAAATTTTGCTACGCCTGACGCGCGTTTAAGGTAAGTTGCAATCTTGTTTTTGTGCCTTTTCAGGTCTTTGAAACTATAAAATGTAAATGTATGTCAGAAACAAATAAATACAAAAAGAGCATATTCCACTGGTGCATTGTGTTATTTCAAGAGTTTAAGGGTGATTTGGAATATGAGATATTTACTAACTATTCCTGGGATACGGGTTATATGAGGCAAAACAAACTAAGATATAGAATACTAGTATTTAAATCTATTCTATTTACAGGGATATGGGATAAGAAAAAAAAATCTATTTTGGATACGGGATATTTGATAACATTAAGGAATATGAGAATATACGTATACATATATATGTATGTAAAGATACAGAAACTTAAATAGCATTTGAATCTCATACTCTTATGTTTGTTTTATGTCGGGTCGACACTATTTCAGTCATAATCAGCAGGACAAGAGCTAATTGAAACACCAAAATGAATTCTGTAGACCCACCCAGGACACAGACCCATATATGTTGTTCGAAGGACACATGCACGACCACAAACCAGAAGTAAAACGAACCAACTCACAAGATAGGCCACTGTTCCCTTAACGCACCATAGGCCAATGCATCCAGAAAGTGACGAAATCCTTTCTCAAAAGTTTCGCACAATTTTGGACCCTTCCATATGGTGACTGACAATGAAGAACCCTTACTCGAAATGAGGTCATACTAGATGGAACATATACCTGTGTGGGATATAGCCAACTCTTACCCAGTTTCACATAACCATCCTTTATCTGGCGAAAATACAATGCTGAATCCTGTTTGAATCTATACTCACTGAGAGAGAAAAGCGGGGTTGGAGTGGGAAACAAAGGATCTGTAAATTTTGAAGATCACTGGAAAAGGGAAGAGGTGGGTAGATGCGGAAAATTTAGCCTGTGGCGGTGCACAATGGGATATTTTACGTGCATGAACCTTGGAACTCTCCATGCATGTTGGCCCAATATGGTTTACGGTCAAGTTTCCGCATTAGTATAGCCTGATGAACAGACATTTATGATGACAGGGCTGCCCCATTCAACCACCTGCGGCACACATCCCAGTCGCTAAGCGGCCTGAAAAGATGACAGGTTTCTGAACGCTCTTTAGTGGACTTTTACCGACAAGCCTAGCGCTGCTGCTAACCTATTCGCCTTCCGGGTCCCGCACGGGAGTCATACTCTTATCATGCTTATGAAGTTTTTTGTTGAAACTATAATATGTACAATAAATACATAAATTATGTGTTAAAATTAAGACGTACTGAAAGGGCATTCGAGTCTTATATAATCCTGGATAAAACATCAGACATGAAAGAAGACGACTCTATGCTACAAACAAACACATCCAAGAAACAACTACAAGTCAAGTTAAAAGAAGGTAGCCCTGGAACTTTAAGCAATTTCTGCTTGTCGCAACGCAAACATTTTGTTTCCAGCCAATTATTCAAGGAGGCTATTTTCAATTTATAACAGTTGGTAGTTATGCTTAGACAATAAATTAATGGGTTCTGGTTGTAGGCCTCAATTATATGTGCCTGCCTGTTTATATAGGCTATATAAGGTTGAATTCTTGACCTTAACTGACGTATTCTTGTCCAAAACCGTTGAAATGATAGTACCGTATTCTTATTTTTTTAACAACATGCAATGTATTTCGAAATATTATTTAAGAGGTAAACAACACGCACAACTTGTTTATCTAAATTATGAAAAAACCTGGACCTCTCTTGCAAAAACCTGGACGCCTCTTGAAAAAACCTGGACATGTATTTTATTTTAATTTAAAAATATGTAAGACGCAACTTTTTGGCATCAATTTTCAGGATGCCATAATATAACATTGATGTTCACTTATAATGGTTAGCAATCTCGTTCAATATATTTGTCATTTAAGGGGTGAAAAATGCAAAAAGGTAAAAACTCAAAAAACAGCCCACAATTTTATTTAGGAATCACATTTTTTTTATAGGAATTGGTGTTGTTATACAATTTGATAATACTAAAATATGCCTACCCGTTGGTAGCATTTTTTCTTCGCCTTCAGTTAAAAATCACTAAATATCACCAAACTTTACATTTTTATTGATTATTCTCTTGAAAAAACCAGGGCAATTGTACATCCCTCTCGAAAAAACAATCCTGTCGCCGGACACGGGACCTACCGTGTTTTTGATGGTCAAACTTTTTTGCTGAAAAACATTTCTTCAACTAAAAGCTTTTCTCAACGGGGATGCTTAAGAAAAGAAGCAAAGAGGCACCAAAGGGTCATTGGAGTTTCAAAAGTCCAAAAGGACAAGGACACAACCGGTAAACACGAACAAGAATAACTCTAGGAAACAGAAAAAAAATCAACCGAACGGAAATCAACAACGCAAATACAGGTCGTAACAAGAGTGAACTCAGGTGCTCCGGAAAAAGTGAGCAATTCCTGTCTGCTATAGCATACCTATCGCGCTGCTAATTTCCAATTCAGTGCGTCAGATCCAGTAAAGGATTGTTCTATATGTATTAACAAGAGACTCCAAGGAGCTTAAAATTGCTCACCTGCCTTCAATGGCTGGTGGAATGAAAATATTATGTGGGCATCATAGGCGAACAAACTCCAATAAACAATCATCATACAACTTCCACCTTGACAGTAAGGGACAATCACTTTTATAAGGGGTCATCCGACAGAATAATGGATATTTTTGAAGAGCAAAATGAATTGAAGGATAAAAAACACTAGTTTGCACTTTTAAAGGTCAATAACCCCTGTAAAGGGTAGTCTGACAATTTTGACACGATGGAGACAATTATAGACCTCAACGATCCAAAGATTAAGGCATCGACAATGTTTCTCTATTTGCAACAGTTTTTAATCTATAGGCCAATTACACGCAAAAAACACTATTTACACCTTTAAAGGGAATAAAGGTAATAACCTTAAAGAAGTCATCTGACAACATCAACCCAATGGCGAATTTTGTGGAACTCAATGAAATGAGGGTTTAAGCAGGCTTGTTGCTATCTGCAATAGTTTTTTTTTATTATAAATGGCTAAACACACGAAACATTGATGTTTTTTCACCTCTAAAGGGCCTTAACCTAAAAAAAGAGTCGTCTGGCTACATCGACCAAATAGAGACTTTTGTAGATATCATTGAAATGAAGGTTTACAAATGTAAGCAAGCAACATATTTTCAATATCTGCAATTGTTTTATTTTATATGCAAAAAACACGAAAGAATGCTATGTTTCACATATAAAGGACCAAAATCCCTTTAACAGGTCATCTGACAACTTAGACAAATAGATACTTTTGTAGGGCTCAATGAGATGAAGGTGTTAGCTGGCAACAGTTTTTTTTTCTAACAGCAACAGTTTTCATTCTATAGACCAAAAACGTTAAAATCACAATTTTTACCTTCAAAGGGCCATAACCCCTATATGGGATCATCTGACAACTTCGCCTCAAAGAAGACTTTTGTATACCTCAATGAGCTTAAGGTTTAAGCACGCAACAGCTTCCCTCTAACTGCAATGATTTCCATTCTATAGGCCAAAAAACTATTTTTTGCCTTTAAAAAACATAAAAATCACTTTTTTCACCTTTAATGGGCCGTCGCCCCTCTGAACGGTCAGCTGACTACATCAACCCATTAGAGACTTTTGTAGAATTCAATAGGCTGAAGGTTTAAGCAAGTGCAAAAGTTTACATTCTATTTATACTAGTATACCAAACACACGAAATATTGATGTTTAACACTTTCAAAGGGCCGTATCCCCTATAAGGGGTCATCTGACAACTTCCAACCAGTGAAAACTTTTGTCGAGCTTTCAATTGTAAAGAGCCAAAGATCCGTCAGATTTGTTCTATCTGTTCTAGTTTTCAAGTTATAAGCCTTTGAATGTGATTTTACCCAATGTTCTGTTTTTTAGTAACAGCGGCCATGCTTGTTGACAAATAATAAAGCCGAACACAATGTTTAACATCATGCCCTAATTAATACTTGTAACCAAGTTTTGAAATATTCCCTTTAGCGGTTTCAGAGAAGATTATTTTTGAAAAATAACGGACGGACGACAGACAACAGACAACGACGGACGCATTGTGATGTCAATAACTCACTTGACCCTTCGGATCAGGTGAGATAAAAAGTAACTTTTGACTGTTAAGGTGGATAACTCTAAAAAAAAAGGTAAGTGCAGACCAAGCATAACGCTGACTAGAGAAGTGCAGATTGCGTGCGTGCGTGCGTGCGTCAAATTATTACTATTGTTCAAAAGTTTTGAAAATAATATCAGTTGTTTTAGTGATGCTGTTGAAGCTGATGATGTAAATACTCGCGCTTAGTTTTCTTTGGTACTCAGTATATTGATATACTGTCCTTTCTATAAATTCTGAGATTTTTTTCATTGACTCAGTAACCTTCCACTTTCTCCTATAAAAAAAATCGTAACGTGCAGAATAAAGTATAGATACCTTAAGTTTGTAACTGGTATCACACAACTTAATCATATAACTTATTACGTGTACATAAGCTATGCTGGCGTCACACCGTCCCGATTTTGACAAACGCTGGGGCCTCATTTATTATGCGATGTCTGGGAGAAGTGTAATATACACTTGTCGTCTATTCGGATATTCTTATTATCATATACTTAGACATTATAATGCTTATATTTGACAATATGAAAATAAAGTAATTTTAGCTAAGAATTATTTTTTGTCAAAAAATCTTCACCGTGTGATAATAACTTTCATTATTAACCGGTCCAGGTTATTATCAACTACTTTCATTTTATTATCAAACGCCGAATTCGGAATTGTATACCAGACATTCCCGTGGTCGAATAGTTTAGCATTCTTAAAACAACAAATATGGCAGACGACAAATTAAGCACTACAAACTTTCAAAAGTCTGAATTGTATAGTATTTGTACTAAATCGTGCTGAAATGTACTCGAAAGTCTAAAAAAGTCTAAAAAGTACTTAATTGTACTCGACCAAAGTCTGAAAATTCTTAAAAAGACTAAAACAAACTTGACAATTTCAGATGTATTATTGTTAGTCTAAAATGTTCTCGACCTAGTCTTAATTGTACTCGACAAAGTCTGAAACCTACTCAACCTTGATTAAAACGTACTTAACTAATTAAAAATCAATTACATTTGTAGGTCTATCAAACATTAAAGATTTTATCTAATGTCACAAAAGTGTGTTAATTAATGATTTAATTAGGTCGAAAACGTTTTAGTATTGTTAAGTACAATTCAGACTTGGTCGAGTACATTTAAGAATTTACATTTCATTTCTTATCTATCTGATAATTAACTTTTGTTAAGGTCGAGTAAAATTAAGAACTTTTCAGACTAATTCAAACGATTAAGTACATGTTCAGACTTTTTACAAAAAATCAGACTTTGGTCGAGTACAGTTGAGCATGTTTAAGAATTATTCAGAATGGTCGAGTACATTTTAGTACGGTTAAGTACAAATACTATAACATTCAGACTTTTGGTAGATTGTAGTGAAGGTGCACTTAAATTTTCAAATAATGCAATATAAGTGTGAATAATATTTTTGTCTGTTTGTTTACACTTATAAAATAAATAAATCACCAGGTGTGGTACCAAATACCATTAATAACATAACGTTCCACTGTATATTAAACACTGATATCAAAGTATATGATAAAAAGATCGTAACATGCCATTTTTCTTTTCAGACCAATATCAGCCCACGGTCATTATCATCCCTCGAGCCTATGGCTCTCGGGCTGATCATAGGCTAGGTCTAATATAAATATATATAATTATTGAAAATGATAAACCGCAGTTCATATGCTGTGTCATAAATGTTAAATGGATTAATAATTGGGGAAATGTTTGCATTTAAAAACTACGTAACTCATTCTTTTTTCTATTTCACATCAAAATACTTACAGTATTCTAAGTTTGCTATTGTTCTCAAATATTCCATTTGGTAGAATCTTTATCTGGTTGCTAGTGATTATCCTATAATAAAATTAGCATACTTTTATGTAGTTACAGTATACAAAAAGACGTAATATATTAATTCCAAAACAATAAATAAAACCAACGAATAAACAAAATAATTACACAAGCAGCTACAAAATGATCTGCAACAATTTGTACAAACTTAAAATGCTATTATATACGAGTATACTAAACTACACGGGTATCATATTTATTTGGCCAATGTTAACAGAACATCAAGAATAAGCTGTTTACATGGTCCTCATGAGTTTGTTAAAAGCAGTGGTACTAATGGGTCATCCGAATGTGAAAAGTCCAAAATACAAATGATAACAAAGTTCCAGACAATAAATTTTGCTACGCCTGACGCGCGTTTCGTCTATTCAAGACTCATCAGAGGCGCTCTACCAAAATCTTGAAAATGCCAAACACTATATGATTATGAAGAGCATAGAACAAATAAAACAAAAATACCAAACTGGGGAACCGAATTATTACTAAGATGACCAACCTATGTCTTGGGTAGGAAGAATCTTAGGGTTTAGACATATGAAATAGACAAAACCATTAAACACGAAAGAGAACAGCACAGAGAAACAGACAACAGAAAAACAAACAAAACAAAAATCACTAAATAGCAATCAACAACGCGAACTTAAGTCATGACGAGTGAAAACTGTGCTCACTATCAGATACGATTGTCAATTCAAAATAAAAACAGTTGTTTGTGTTTAGGTATTTTTATGCATTGCACAAAAAGTACATGATAACGTCATTTAAGATTTTTTTATCAAAAGAAACTACAAAAATGTACAACTTAAGTTTATTTAATCCATAATAATTAAATATTTTCTTGTGGAAATTGTTAAATTCTAACATTGAAATTATAATAAAAATATCTTTTATTAATTTCATGTAAACATTTTATACTGTTAACTTGAAAAAAATAAGGAAATGAATATGCGAATTGTTAAATTGTATTTGCAATCAAAATAATTCGATTTATTAATTATTTGCAGCCATGTCAACTGCATAGAAAGATGTCCAAAACGGACCTGCCCTATGTTCAGGTCGACTCTGGACAGCTCTTTGGTCTTCTTCTAGCTGACCAGACCCGGGAAAAAGGTCAGGTTTAGGCTAACTTGTCTTGTGGTCAGGTCCGCTCTGGTGCACGATAAAAAGCAGACCTTACAAGGAAATCGGACCACGGACTGCTTTGACCTGACCAAAGTTCACTCTTGACAAGAGACGCGGATCTAAAGTCTGCTTTAAGATCACGTGTGTACATGTTAGGACTGGAATTCATATGTTTAGAAGCTCCCATTGTGCGGGAAGTAAATTGTCTGAGTACTAGTATGATGTCTTAAACTGGAAGACGTAAAAGCTAGTCAACAATCCGCACCGAATAACACGGAATGCAAAATAAATTCTATTTTTGTAATTTTCAATTTGAAAAATAATAAACTGAGTTATTGTATCAATAAAATAATTACAGGTATTCCCAGCTATGAAATGTTTTAAATGTCAATGTGAAAATTTTTTTTAGATAAGGATTTCAGGCATATTTTAATCATTGGCTTCCATTTAATCACTAGAGGTCACGTCCATCAAAACAAAATGACAGAAGCGAAGGAACCTGTCATTCTATTTTTTCACGAAACAAGACCCCCCCCCAAAAAAGCGATGCATTGTCAACCAAGCAAATAACTTGAATGATTCAGCAGACAAATTTCATTCCCTGCAGTCATTACATTTACTTTATTCTCAGTAAACAAATTTGTTTTTGTTATTTTCTCTCTAGGCGGCCTTGCATTCGAAAAAGAAGGTAGAATTTTTTTCAAGGATGCTTCTGCGAGGTTCGAAACAAATACTAGTAACTTCCATGTTCTGTTTTCAGGTAGTTTTTTTCAAAATCAGGCAAAAGCTTGCGTTTCTTGTTGTTATTTAAAGATAATGAGTTCTTGCTTCAAATAAAGTATTAGGCATCGCATTTATATATATTTATATAAAGTTACTTTTACTGCGGGAGCTTATTAGGTTTGACATTCATCGTATTATGTTGAATCATAAATATCGAATAGATTTGTACTTAGGAAAATGTTTGTTATCATAACCTAAGTAACTCTTTCATAACCAAAATACTTACAGTTTTTCTAGTTCGATATTGTTATCAAATATTCCATTTGGTAGAATCTTAATCCGGTTGTTAGATATGTCCCTATAATTCAATCGACATACTTACAATTTACACTAGATCAAAATGTATTAATCATAAAACAATAAAAAAAGCAAAGCAATACACACACAAGCAACCACAAAAAGATAACCAATTTGTAATGTGGGGAGTACAACGACTTCCTTGATAACGCTACACGGCTGACAAGCAAATTGTAAACACAGGGGTACGTTGTTCCCAGGTTGTTGTCATCACTCAAGAAATTTTACGGAAGACATCATGTGCATGGATATAAATACGATATTTTTATATCTCAGATGGGCACAGAAGTTGGTTTGACATAGACTTAGGCAATGCGATCTTTTCCTGGATTTGACTAACACTAAATCGATCTTTGGCAACGTGACGGGTGTGCTATAGCAAGCAGGAACTGCTAAACTCTTTCGGACAACCTGAGTTCACTCTCGTTTCGACTTGAGTTCATGTTGCTAATTGCGGTTATGTTGTTAAGTTGTTATGTGTGTGTGTGTGTGTGTGTGTTTTATGTTGTTGTGTGGTTTGTTTCGTTATGACGATTTTTGTCTACCGGTTTTGTCTTTGTCTTTACGGTTTTATGATGTTGATTATCCCTTTGGTACACCTTTGCTTCCTTGTAGTGATATTTTAAGCAGGCATCCGAGCATCATGATGCATGTTTAGATTTTAAATACTAGTATATACGAGTATTTTATAAGACACGAGTGCTTATCATTGTCATTTAGCCAATTATTACAGAACATCAATAAAAAACTGATAACAGTGTCTTTAGGATTTTAATAGCAGAGGTACCAATGGGGCATCCAACTGTCAAAATGACAAAATCAAAACCAGTAAACAGTTCAATTGCGAATGGTCATGCGACTGCTTTTAGCACATGCGACACTGGTTCCAAGTAAAGAAGTAAAGACGTACATAAGGGGTATTCAACATCATAAAACCGAAAAGACAAAGACAAAATCGGTAGACAAAAAATCATCATAACGAAACAAACCATACAACAACAACAACAAAACACACAAACACATACACACACACAAAACAAAAAAATCGAATTCAGCAACGTAAACTCAAGTCGAAACGAGAGTGACCTCAAGTACCCCGGAAGAGTAAGCAGTTCCTGCTTGCTTTAACACATCCGTCATGTTGCCAAGTATTGATTTAGTGTTGGTCAAATCCGGGAAGGATGACTTACCAAACTTTATGTCACTCCAACATCTGTGCTTATCTGAGATATAAAATTCCCGTTTTTGTTTACATGAACATGATGTCTTCTGTAAAATTTCTTAAGTGATGACAACAACCAGCTGGGAGCAATGTGCTAGCAATTTGCTTGTCAGCCGTTAAGTTCTATCGAGGAAGTCGTTATAATCCCCACATGTCTTGACGAGCAGTCATAAATGCATGGCAACTTTAAAAGCAGTGGCTTAAGTATGAAATTTCAAATTAACTGTGTGACAGGTTTTCTTTAAAGACTGAATGTAAAAGGACAAAATTTATGTTCTATCGCCTAGACTACAGTTTAAATTGATTTTTTGTATGTTATAATAAGTATTTCATATTAGATTAAACCTTAGCATTATTTAACTGAGTCCAGTTAGAGCATACTTGTTGAAAGACTGGTCTTGCTAAAGCAGCAACGACTTTGTGACTGGTTATGAACAGTCATAAAAAAGTTTTTACAAGTATTCTTTGACCAGTTATGAATTAACGCAAGAAAAGCAGTCACAAATTTTGTGTGCACCTATCTGTATAGTACATCCGTCGCGCTGTTTATGGTTAATTCAGAAGGTCAAATCCAACATTGGCACTCATTTAAGAACAGAAATCCCGTATTTGTTTATGAGTGCATGATGTCGTCAATAGAATTGCTTCAGTGAGCACAAAGTACTCTTTGCTAACACTTTCGCGTTAGACGTGACGCTCTTCGAAGAAAATCCGTAAAATCCAATAAGCTGTGGAATAACGAATAAGTTGTGATACGTAAATTCCATAAGCTGAAGCTAAAGAAATATTGCTACACTAGAAGCGTATTGACTATTGGAAAGTTGAAGTCATCATATTTGTCATAAAGCTTTGTTGGAAGTCTTCCTTGAGTGGTTTTTTGAAGATGAAGATCTAAATATGAAGAAGACCTCTTAGAAAATGGTGTGTCCTTTATCTCAAATCAAACCTTTTGATGCTGTTACGGAACTTGTTTAGGTGGAGAAATGAAATGGTTGTGATGGTAAATTATGTCCTACTTAGACAGGGATGATGCTTACTATATATGTGGTGCATTAGCTGGTAAAACTAACCCCTAATTCAGCTGTTAAACGGCCATTGTTAAGTGATTATGTGTGAAGGGTTACCCATATCGATTTTTAATATGTATGCAGCTGCATGTTATTTTTTCAAAAACATTTAAAAATCGTACCTGATGTTATCTACTAACATGTTGAGTTTCTTATATATACATGCAGGTATACTTGCATACTTTGATTTGTGTAACTCTTTTCTAAATGTGTTCTAAGAGGTATGTCTTTGAAATTATAATAGTGCTCTATTCTAGAAAGCTTCTGAAAATGTTGTAGGAATTCTTCCTCTCTTACTCTAGATGTACTTACAAGAATATACCGTCATTGTTTTATTGAACACTTGAAAAAGTGTAAATATCATACTCAGTCGCAATATTTAGGCATAATAACAAACTTACAGATTTACAAGAAGTTTATTTTCGGCAAAGGTGTGTCCAGAAAGAAGTTCTAATTGGTTCCAACTAATCCATCTGTTTAAAAGAATTTGTTTATGTTAAATACATGTAGCATGTCAAGTTGAAAATGATTATGAAACAGAATACTTGTACATGTTTAATGAAGAAAATTAATGACAGATAACTTTAGAAATTAGATAACCAAGAAAATATTCGTTTACAAGTGAAATATATTAGTACCTAATGAAATAACCATTGCGTGGAAACATTGACCCGAATTTCATGTAATGTTATTGTTTTCTACTGCAGTGGGTGGGGACCATCCGAACTCACCCATGCACCCGGGTTTGAAACGGCGTTTCGACTCTTATTTTTTATAAAGCGACGAGTCTTATCAATGGTCTTCGCTTTTTCGTGTTTAATTGTTGGACCATTGATAAGACTCGTCGCTTTATAAAAAATAAGAGTCGAAACGCCGTTTCAAACCCGGGTGCATGGGTGAGTTCGGATGGTCCCCACCCACTGCATAGGAGATAACAAGATCACATTGTTCTGCATTTTATTGAATTTTTTACAAATATTTTGCAGTCGTCTTGCAGGTATCGGATACTTCTTGAAGGGCATTTTATTGACGAAGCTTGCACCAGGCGTAGCAAAATGTATTTACTGGAACTTTGTTGAAATTTGTATTTCTAACATCCGCGAGTATTAGCTCTGCTGGTGGATTTTAATTCCCCGAGGTTTACCTGCTCCGGCATCACAACATGTGTGTTGAAGAACACACCAAAGCTATTAACTATTTGGTTTTCCTGTTCGGTAGTTTTTTTTTCCAATGCTCTTCATAATCTGGATATTAATGTTTGGCATTATTTTTAAATATTTTAGGTAGAATGTCTCTAATGACTGTTGAAAACGCACGTCAGGCGTAACAAAATTTATTGTCTGGAACTTTGTTGTAATTTGCATTTCTAACACCTTTGCGCATCTGGTGGTGTTTTCATCCCCCTAGGTTAGATGTCAACACTTCTTTAAGAACACATCGAAGCTATCAATTTTCCGTTGAAATTCTACTCCAGACATAGGTTGATCGGAGTCATAATTTTGATTTCCTGTTCGGTAGTTTTGGTTTTGTTCAATGATCCTGAAAATCTTAATTTTGGGAGACCACCTCTGATGAGTGAAATAGATGGAACGCATGCCAGGTGTAACAATATTAATTGTGTAAAAACTTGGTTACAATTATCATTAAAATACAATTAAATAGGTTAATGTTCTTTTCTAATCCTGATTAGCTTTTTTGATTAGATTTTTTGTTTTTGTTGTTATTGTCTTAGGTTCTCTCTAGTGAAATTGGACTTTGATCGATTTTATTTTTATTGTGTGTTTATTTTTGTGCTTTGTCTAGGAAAATTGATAGGGGAAAAGTTGGGCCAAAAAACTACTTTAACCCCGCCACATATGATATGTGCCTGTCCTTAGCCAGGAATCTTTGACAGAGATTTCGTTTGTACTTGTCTTTTTGATGTTTTAAATTCTGTTCCTTGTTTAAGAAGGGGGTCTATCTCTGACTATTTCAGGACTGGAGTTGAATTATGTGCATTTTATTTAGACCATGGACCAATTGCAGAACAGCGATTAGTGTCAAATGGCCTCGTTGAAAGCTGCTGGCGGTTGTCCATTGTGGTTTTTTTAGAATTGCCACTTGATTGAGGGCTGTGTCGCGTACACTTATTCCACATCTCATTATTTTCTATTGTAAAAAGGGGATATTCTATTACATCTTGGATAAAGCCATTGACTCTCTTTCAAGTGCGACGATCCCAAGCTTAAGAGCCCAGGACGAGGCGGGTTTAACATACCATCCTCACAACATTAATATATGGAACATTCTGTTAGGTAACTTCAAATGTATTGTCCTGGAATATGAACACAAGTCGACATGTTAACTTCGTCACTTCTTACTGAATTCCGCAAGGGTTAGAAATTGACAGGCGCGTAGCTACCCGGAGGCATGGCAGCATGTGCATCCACATCGTTTCGCCAAAAAAAAAAAAAAATTAATATGTACGTCTGTCCATTTCTGGCTAGTACACCCGCTAGTACATCTACGTTCATGATGTGTTTCAATTGTGATTGACGATCGTTTTATTGTAAACGTTTTATTTTTGTGTTCTTTAAGTACGTTCCTTTTTCGATATGTACGAACTTGACGGACAGCCCTCGTATTGACGTGTTAGTGACTTTACATGCAACGTCCAATTTTTTCACTATAGACATGCAGAAGTTCAACTCGTATTTTGAACTAAAGTTGGATCAATCTGTTGCAAGCAGTTCCGATACTTTTTCCATCGCAGATCATAGCTACACCTAGTTTTTCATTGACCAATCCCTCCTCTTTAACTCGTCAATACCACTTAAAAAAAACATGTGAAAACAGATATGCTGACAAAGTCTTGGGAACATACAGAAAAATTTAAATTTCCATTCAGTAAGTAAACTTTACTTTCATTTTGATTTTTATCAAACACGACATGCAGGATAGGATTCATTCTTTTGAAATACCTGTAACAAGTCGCCAAGTCTCCATTTGGTCGAAGTTGCCAGATGACTCATTGAAAGGATTTTGGCCCTTTTAATAGGATGAAAGATATCGGTTTTTTTTAAATGAAAACTTTTGCAGTTAACGAAGCTGTTGCTTGCTTAAACTCAGGGTCATTGCTATTTTCAATTTCTTCCATACGTTTTTGTTTTGTTTTGTCTTTTTTCTTTGATCATTCCAGATTGGCAGTTTCGTTATGAACTTTTTTAAAAAGTGGTTAATTTCAGAAAAAAATGTATACATAGATTTTTGGATAAACTTCCGAATAACCTCCCCTCCTGTCCTCATTAAAAGAGATGCCCAGTGGTTTACTGGAACACAAAAGTTAAATTCTTTTGGAAAAATGTGCTACATAATCTGTCCGCCTGCCAATGTTCAATACTGTCATCATCGGCTATCGAAACAACTATTTCATCAGACAAGGGATTAATTTTGAATGAAAATATTAACTAGATAGCTTTTGGAGTTTAAGCGTTATGAGAAGTGTGAACCCAAAATTCTTATAAACATATACCGGTATTAGAACATTTATGTTGAGATAAGTCATTGACGCATTCATTGGCCGTTAGGACAAAAAAAGTCGTTTGGAATTTCTTTTTGCCGAGTAAGATGAAAACTTAAACTGTCTACTTCTGTGTTCAGTTTCGTTCTGGCAGTCTGTTTTAAACTCTTTATCATGGACGGTAACGGTTGAGTTGAATAAAAATTTTAGCCCTTTAAAATGCTATCTTTCATGAGCTTCCGGGGGGCTTCGCCCCCCTGGACCCCCTACCAGGGCTTTGCCCTGGACCCACTGGGGGCCTTTAGCGGCCCCCAGACCCCTCGCCGTCCAGCTTGTGCATCCACTTCTTTCTAAAGATAGCTACGCGCCTGATTGAGGCATCATCTTGTTTCCAGCTCGTGTAAAAATGCCACTAGACGTCCTCGCTCCAATTTTGTAGGCACCAGGGGTTGTGGTTCAACTATTTGTGTTACATTCGACATCACTTGGTATATCGTACATTCAAGTTGAAAAACGGTTTCACTTGTATATCTGAAAACGTCAACTACGCCATCCACTGTGCTAAGTGTTTTAAAATATACATAGGGGAGACTTTGAGACAGATTTGCCGAACACAGACAGAGTGTTCTTAATTGAGAAGTTTGCCAAGTCATTAAGCATTTGTTGGGTATCTATTGGCTCCTACAGGTATCGAGCTTACTTCTTTAAAATGTAATTTGATTTTATTGATCTGAAATATATTTTCTTTACGAAGAGCAGAATTATTACTGTAATAGCAGACTCGGTTCACTGCCTTTTACTGCTATTTCATTAAAGCTTTTAACAACCAACAAGTTAACTTAAAAGATAAATCGATTAACTCCTTCGTAATTTTAAGTGATAATAAATAATTAGAGTAACCTTATATCTGCGCTGAATCTAGGACCGACGATAGGTTATCTGCTCTTCTTCATTTGAAAACAGTTTCAATACCTTTATAGATGGTTTTCTGACCCAGCAGCCGAACCAGAAAAAAATGTTTCCAATTTGAGGGATAGACAGGGTTGCTTTAAATGGCAATGAAATAAAATCTGACTGAATGTTAACTTGGGAGATGAAAGCGTTACGATGATCTTGCACTAATTACAGCTATTCAACAGTTATATTGAGCATATATCGTTCTACAGGGAAAATCATTGTTTATTAACAGTTAATTATACGAGGCTACTTACAGTTCCATCAGCTTTATATTATTGGCAAATGTGTTTTCGGGGAGATTTACAATACCGCTACGTCTTATTTTCCTTAAAAAGAAAAAATAACATTAATTATGCGAAAGTGATCCTCTATGTCCTTTTTAAGTGAATACACATTACAATATAATTAAAGACAAAATGTGTTCTTTTAACTTCATTGTGCTATAGGGAGTCTTTCAAAGTGAAATAAGTTTTGAAAGCACAACATTTGTTTTGTTGCGTGTTAGCCGTAAACAAGTCCAATAAATTGTGTGTAGCCAGGGTGCAGTTTCATAAAGCGCTCGCCAACTAATGCACTCGTTATCTAATGGAATATAGATAAAATAACATAAAACGCTACATGTTAAAGTATCAAATGCTTAATGACCACACGCACACATACACACACTCTTTATGACACTTTATACACATGGTTCCCTGTTTTCTCACTAAAAACTCGTGTAAGTCGTTAAGGTGACTTTTTGCTTCATGGAACACAGGCTTCTCCTCAATTCATGTCTCCTCGATTTCTGACTCTCAGATCAGTGTAAAAGCAATGTCAAACAATTGTGTTTTGTCTGTCTTTTACGGATTCGACACACTTTGACGTAAATGTTGGAAAAAGAGTAATTGCAAACGATGTTTTTATTTTTTTTGCTTTTGTAATGTCTGTTTTTTTGTGAAAACCTGCTCTATTTCATTAGTTTTGTGTTTGCCTTTCTTATTTTAGACCTTCGAATGCCCAATTTTTATCTATCTGCTTTTTTATATCTTATTGGAAGCGCTAATATAACTCACAAATGAAAAAGTTCCACATTGTTTTCAAAAGCCCCAGCTTGGACCGTTTCGATCATGTTGTTGTCGAAAGTTCTGACAATAGAAAGTTAAATATTATGATACATGAATATGTCATCAAATAAAATGTAAAATATACACATGCTATATTTAAGTCTAAATGAAAACATTTCATTTCTTATATATGTTATAAACATGCTCTGTATGTTTTCCATAGTAGACGCAAATAAAATGTGGAATAAGTGTACGTGACACAGCACACATGAACAAATGGCAATTAAAAAAAACACAATGAAACACAGCCAGCTGCCTTACACAAGGTGAATAGGCGCTACTCGCTGGTTTGCGATTTGGTCCAAGGTCAAAATAAAACTGCGTACAATTCAAATTATGTCTGGAAATAATCAGAAAACACACATTTGTAAACAAGGAACAGTAAAAATCAAACCAAAAGTACATTCAAATGCTTTGTCAAAGATTCCTGACTTAGGACAGGTACATGTGTACATATACAATATTGCGGGGTTAAACAATATTTTTGAACTCAATCTTCCCCTATCAATAATCCCCAATAAAGCACACAAATTCATACAAATAAAATCGATTAAGGTTCAATTCAACAACAGAAAATCGTAGATAAAAACACCAAGAGCAAACGAACGGTAGAGGAATTGTCTAAAAAAGCCGACCTACTTGATCGCTATAAAATATATTTTGCGCACTTGTCAACTTACTCTTCCGGAGAACATAAGTTCACTTTTGTTTCGACTTGAGTTCGTGTTGTTAATTTCCGTTCGGTTGATTTTGTGTTTTGTGTTTCTTCGTGCTGTTTTTGTTTGTGTTTAACGGCTTTGTCGTTGCCCTTTCGGACTTTTGACACTCGAAAGCCACATTGGTGCCTCTTGGTTCTTTTAACAATTTCCTTGTCAGCCGTGTAGCTGAATCAAGAAAGTCGTTATACTACCTTTAGCTTCGGAATAACGAATCAATTGTGATACGTAAGTTTCATATGCTGGGGCGGACGGAATGAAGGGAAATATGACTATTGTTCGTTTCTCATCAAAAAGATTAATAATTATTACTTTCATCTAACTTTTGTGAATTTGTTTCCATTCCTTTCAAAAGAAAACAAAATACCAAAATACATGTATACTAAAAATAAGATATATTTTTTTTCTCATTTTCTAATTTAGTTTAACGAGATACCTATTTTGCTGACATATAACAGAACTAGTGAGTGAGTGAGTTGGTTTTTTATGCCCTTGCAAAGCTATATGGGATAATTAAAGGTGATGAATATGAAAAGGATGCTAAAATGAACATGAAATGATGATGATAAATTAAATTTGGGGTTCGGGTTGGAAATAAAGAAACAGTAAATTTTGTGGAACCACAGGAAAATGGGAAAGGTAGGTAGAGGCCAAAAATTTAGCCTATGTGGTGCACTACTTGGCGGTCCACAAATGGGTCTTTTAGTAAAACCCCTAAAAAGTAGGACCTGATCCAGTGGTAGCAGTATATATAACAGTCAACAAAATCATCATTAATACTTAAATGCCTTAACTTATTCGAGCAAGAGATTTAAACATTGATGTATAATGTCTTAATTCAAGGGAAAATATATTGTATTCATTCATTTAAAAATGTTCAACTGCTCTTTAACGAGAATAAAACATCAAATGAACTCATTTACTGACAATATAGGACTGACAATTAACAAAATATACGTTGTAAAAATGTGCACTTAACCTTTTTTTTTAAATCAAAATGATGAGTTGATCTTTAAGAATAATAATCAAATGAGGATATGAAAATTCTATACAAAACGGATATGAAATTAAATTGTTTACCCATTGGATACATTTTTTAACAAAATCAACTCGCCTTTCGATATTATAAAACAAAATCTTTTAAAAGTGTTTTGCTTTACACCTGTAACTTAAGGAATAGCTTAGATTTGAACTAATGCATTTCAAAATTTCATAAAAAATACTCAAGTTTTTTTGTCAAAACTGTGTGTTCTTTACCATATTCAGATGAATTTACTCTTCACTGGCGACAGAAAGGAAGCATGCTTTTCAATTGTCTTGCATTTGTATTTGTTTTACTATTTTTATTTATTAATGTTTAGAAACCGCGGTCATGGTTTTGTCAAATCAGAAATACAAACAACATTTTGTTTACAATACAACTTTACCAACGAAGGCTACTAACAATTAAACGGAGTTTTGTGACACTTTATTCATTGGTTTCTATGAAGCAGATGTGTATGCTCCATCGACCAAAATAGGGGATATATAATGTTCATGTCTGTTCGTTCGTTAGCCCCTCCGTCCCAAATGCTGCGAGATTGGGCATTTTGTCTTTTAGACATTTTTGTTTTCATTTTAAAAACCGGACGACAGATGAAAATGATTACAGTAGCTATCATGATCTTTGGTCAGGTGCCCTAAAACCATTGTATGATTAGGATATTGATCTAGAAAAGAGTTCAAAAATATTTACTCTTAACTCAATGTTTTAGTTACCAGGATAAATATTTAGTTCGAGACCGATTTAATATGTTCTTTTTTTAAGAATAATAACAAAATCTAAAAACATTCATAAAAGTGATATTTCATTATTATCTTTCAGATCTTCCTTTATTTTGTTACTGCCTAGGATATAGCTAGAATTTGACCGTAATGATTTCAGGAAATAAGCCTAATGCCTAAAACAAATAGACTATAAGGAAATGACTAGGCATTATCTTATTGCCTAGCAAAAATGAGTAATGCCTGATTTGGCTAATTGCAGCTAACATATATACATATAGCTATACCGGAAAAAAAACCAGTTGAATCGCTACAGAACATTTAAAGAGGGTCTTCCCCATTAGAATAAGTATGATTATTCTATAATATAAATAATTCTTTTACATATTTCATTATAATCAACTAAGTGAATAAAAAGGATAGTCACCTGGCAAAGTGATATTCACCTAAAAAAATGGCGGGAAAGGTGATGACGTCGTTACAGTATTTAATTTTTTTTAACACTTCAAATGCATATTTTTGTCAGATATTGGATAATAGAATAAAACAATTACTGTCTTTTGTTGAGGTAAATGTGCAGTGCTATTGACTTTTGAAAAAAACAGATATTCACTGAGCCCGAATTGTATATCATCGAAGCAAAGCATTCATGTACGATAAGTTAGTATTAAAAGTAGAAATTGGACCCCGGAAGATGAGGTTCAAAATGGGTATCAACATGCATATTATGATATAAAAGAGTTCAAAGCAGATCTTATCTTCAATAATGAAAACAGAAAATCCCTTCTCACAACCAAATAGAAAACAAAATAACTAGTATGCATAAAATGTATCTTCAATATTTGATTAATGACTTACATATAAACAGTGTTAAATGGGAAGCTTGGTATTTTCGACATTCCACCTTTACAATCATATCGCAACTGCGACCCATTAAGGTTATATAGAATACACTCACAACCAGAAATGCTAGGGCAGCTTGACCCCTGTACCAAGATGACTATTGTTGAAAACTCCAAAGCTAAGTATGTTACCATATTCAATCTACGAAAACAATTATTTAGTTAGTTAAGTAGATGCCCACATAAGAATCATGTAAAATTGAAGATCAGTTATTCATCGATAAAAAAGCTACAGTCACTGTGGTCTATCTTTAACATAAAGATAGTTTAAAGTATATAGAATAAGAAATAAATAACAATTTGGTCATAACTGGCTGGTCCTAGGAGAAATCTTGCCATTTTGTTACAATGGTTTCTATTGAAATTAGTTTAAGAGTAATTTCCCTTCTTACATTTTTCCAATGCATTCTGTATATTTTTTCTCTCAGGACCAGGGCTAGTTTGGAAAAAGAGTACAAAAGATCAAATCAGGGTAATAGTAAAAGTAACTCATCAAAAATGAATTGGTGTAGGCTTTCCACTTAATTAATTATTGAATTAAGATTTTATTTCGACCAAACATCTGATGTCAAAGAAAGATCGAGGTATATACAAAACAGCATTTCCTTAACAGAGAATGTATGATGATCTTTTTAACCTTAAGTACTTCTTTTATATTCTTTAAACTGTAAGCAACAGTGCAAACAGTAAAACTCGGAATAATGTCATAACTTGTTTCCAATGCCCTTAAGATTGCATTATATAAACAGACAATGGTCTCGTGTAAAAATCTGGAAGTTAAGTACAAAGCCTGGTATATCGAATAAGTTGTATAATGTACACCCTATATGCTGGTGAGATGGGTATGTTACTTTCAGTTTAGGAAAATTAATAAGTTTAATACTTAAATCGTCTCTTTTGTCGCATATTATATAACTGAGATGACCACCCGACTCGAGCTCATAATCGAAATGCAAATACAAGAAAGACGTGAAGCAAGTAATTTCGGTGGTAAATGAGCAAATAAATATTTTTAAGTAAAAAAATAAACTCGACTTGTCATAAGAGGTGACTAATGGTTTTCAGAATCAGACGGCTGCTCAGTGTTGAGCACAGAACGATAAACGTGAACAGTCAAGGTGATTGAGCAGGGTGGCATCCTGCACAGGATTTGAAATTTCAAAGTAAGATTACCCAAGTGGATAGAGTGTGTGAAGACTGCCACGTTTCATAGTTTTAGAAGACCCCTTTGTAGACCATGCTAAGCCTATAATTCTTTTCGTGTTACCGCCCTAATAAACTACATACCATATTGTTGTTGCGCACTCAGACTTAATTTTTCATTGGGTTATATTAAGTATTTTAGCTTAAGACAAATAGATTAAAGTGTTTAAGCTTTTATACTTTAATCTATTAGTCTTTAGCTAAAATACTTAAGAAACATGATATATACAGCTTACCTCTTTCCGTGCATTATCATTGAATGAGTGATGAATATTGCTTTTTAAAAATATAAATAAAAATCGTATATTTATGAAATGTAATATTTAAAAAATATAATAATATAAGATAACAAGATATTTATTTACTAACAAAGTAACAAATAAAAACCAAATTTTCACAGCGTTGATAATACAATATATAATTCATAATCTGCATAATTTTTAAACCAAAATGAAAATCATCTTTTTGAAATGTTATATGGAACTCATATAATAACTTTAAGATAACAAGATATTTATTTTCCAACGATGAAGCCATTAAACAAAAAAAATCATACCCTTGACAATTCAATATATTATTCATCATCTGCAAGAATAATGTACGTCTTTAGTCGATCCAAATATTGCGAGGTCTTAATTAAATGAAAGAGGGATATATCTATTCGTGATCCTTATTTTGTTACCACTATGCGTAATTTGCTGCTTCCGTTGCATTGTCGTCAACGTGGTGATTTGTGATCCTAACTGCAGTTACGATCATCCCAATATGGCAAAGGAGAATTTTGACAATGATCTAAATCATCAATTACTGCAATTTATACCTCATTTTGAATATTTTTTATGTTTCAAACGTGGCATCGTTTGTGTTTTGTTTGAAAGAATTTCTGGAATTACATCTCTTATTCTAGAGAACAAAAAAACCCCGATATTTTCCAATTTTTTGGAAGAGTCTTGAGAAGTCTTCATTAGATAAAAAAAAACGCGTGTCAGGAGTGACAAAATCTATTGAATGTCTGTAATTTTATTGTAGTATTTGAATTGAATACTCTCCTAAGTAATGAAAAATATAAAACAATGTTAAGGTAACAACACATCAATCGAACTGGGGTGATTAATCTTATATATCCAAGAAGACAATACAAAACATTGTAAAGACGTACCAGAGAAAGTGAAAATCACAATAGTCCTGACTGGTAAATGCTTACTCTCCCGGAGCACATGAGTTCACTCTTGTTATAACTTGAGTTAGCGTTATTGATTTCTGTTCAGTTGGTTTTGACACTCGAATGCGCCATTGGTGACATTTTGCTTCTTGGTACAGGCATTTCAAAGGAAATGGTTGACTGGCGTAGTTTTTTTAACCAATCAAAACCTATAAGGTCACTTATATGAGTAAGTTGGCGTTCTAAACCCTTGTAACACTATATAGGTTATATAAAGGCGATGAACATGAAAAGGGAAATAGAAATAATAACATGAAATGATTATGAGCTAGTTCGTTATTGCTTTACTGTACTCATGTTACTCCCAAGCAAATCGATTTTGGCTATATCCGGATATTACCATGAAAGGGGTGATACAATGAAGATCAAATGTTGATGAAGTGGCGGAAAGGAGGTACAAGGCCAATCGGGAATGAGAATTTTGATTGGCACATAAAAAAGGAGTGATGGGTAGGGACTAGGTTCGGACTATTTAGGCTCCTGCATGGGGATTCTTTGGGTCCTACTCTTATAGAGACCTGCAACAGGATACTTTAACGTGCGATTCGAAGATCATGATGTTTCCTCAAGCGCTAAGCTTGTCAGTAAAAGTCAACTAAAGACCGCTCAGAAACCTGACATGGGGTCAGACCGTTTTGCCTACAAAGCGACTTGGATGTGTGCCAAAAATGGTTGAATTAGGCAGCCCTGTCATAATAAATGCCGAGGTCGTCAGGCTAATATCACTGTCGTGTACTTGAGAAGGATCGGTCATTTCAAGATGGCAGACACTTCGTTGGGTCAAATCAGGGGGTTGTCTTTTCAGTGGTATTTTATGAAATCTACAGCACTTTACAAAATCTTATATATCTCCGAAGGAAGGTAAAAGAATTGTCAACTACACATAAAAGACCGACGGAAAAAAAGCACGGATGGATTTTCCATATAAGACTCACAAAGACGAGTAAACATCTCAAATGAAAATCGTAGCGGGCATTTCTCCTGAAATCGGTAATTTTACACAAAACTATGGGCTTTACTTACCGAAGCATTCTTTAATTGGAAGCCACCCATTGTCATTCATGTTGTACGAATATATGTTGAAAGATGTTCACAATTGAGATTCAAAAGTTTTGTTTATGTCAAGGAGCAGTCCTGTGGTAATTTGCATATTAATCTTGAGAAAATGTGTTCAGGATCGGACTTCTGTCGTATGTTGGTTCAGGATCGGTCTTCCGATGTAGAAACATTTGATACAAGGGATATGTACTTAATAGACAGTGTTTGGGTTATATGTATTGTCTAATAGGAAAAGTAATAGGAATTGAGCCCACTGACGCAGAAAATGAATGATAAGATGCAAATACGTTTTTTTTTTCTTTCCAAAAAAAATCAGCCCAGGCACATCTACGAATTGATTGATGAGGGTATTTTTGTTTTAATTTTTCTTGAATTGTGATTAAAATATTTTTTTCCCATGAACTGTGAGATATAAAATTTGATTTTTCCATACCATGACCCCGAGCCCCGTCAGAAATCTACTCTTTAAGATCCTTGTTTGATTGATGAAAAAATCAAACTGAATCTAGTTGACTCGATCTGTTAATATACATTGAAAACAAAAATAAAAGAATTACAGAAAAGTTCATATATCAATGATTTTAAATATCGATTAGAATTTTAGCTAACGAACACGGCGCATTGGGGGTTCATGTGATACCCTGAGCGTCAGAGTCCGCATCAACATACCGAAGGTGATCAAGGTCCAGTCTTGCTTACAGATAATTGCCACATCAACCATATTGGTATGGTAGTTCTACCTAGTGATGCTGAGCACAACGCATGCTTCGGGCGCTGGCTATGATATATCTTCTTTCGAATGAGTGACCACTAACAGAATAATACTAGTAGTTAAATTTCATTACCACTTAAAGACAAGTGCCACATCATTTATTGGGTTAATGCACCTAATGATGCTTAGCACAATGCATATTTAGGATGCTGACTGTGACCAATATTTTCCATATAGATTACCGCACTAACAGAAGAATGGTAAAAGTCCATTCCTTCTTATAACAATCCTGGGTACGAGGTAAGCTTTGTAATCGATATAATACCTGTTTCAAAATTATATCTAATACATGTAACTTAAAATACACTATTTTGGTCTAAATAGATTATCATCAAATGAAATAACTGTTTGTTTGATGGCTTTTTTTTCCTTATCTTACTTTGTGTCTTGAAAAAAAATACCAGTACTAAGCGCAAGAGTGCTATATTGTAGATTATTTTCTATCAGAAACTAGGTTTTTACATTATTTGGAATGAAAAGCATTTCTACAAACTTATAGTAGAAGGTATTAAGATATGTGGCGAACAAGTCTAGTCTTGTGCTCAGCAAAACATGTACAGAAACGTCCACGGCCTTTAATCCAAATTTGTTTTGAGAGAATGTGCTAAGAAAATATCATGAAGTAAATTTTGGGTTATTTTGGTTAAAACATACTTTATTAATTTTTATATCTGAAAGCTTCTTTTCTTGACAAATTGTTAATTTGGTTTTAAAGATAAAATTAATTATTGCTGACCTTTTCACCGTAAATGATTTTTAGTACATGTACATGATAAATTACCTAATTTCTATTTCCATTAATGTCCTGGTCAAATAGTCATATATATTCTCTTATGCAATTTCTATTTACCTCTTGACCTTTTAAACTTTACAAGTTAGTATATAAAGATTGTCAATACACAATTACAGGGACTTGGTAGTTCATACACATTCTGTTTGGATCTCCAACTCTGCATATTACTTTTGTTATTTGGCTTTTGTTTTTTATTTGGACGTTATATTTTGTAATTTGGATTGACCGGTTACGCATTAAAACAGTTGTTTTGATACGACGTCGACTTTGAAGTTGATGTATCCGTACACTCAGCTAGTTCCCACACATAAGCTATAGGGCAGGTTATCAGACTCTGCGTAGTTTCCCGTCACGGAGAAAAATCCCCTGTCTGCATAATCGTGGAGAAGCAGTTCTCTTGTCTGATAAATAAAACAAATATGTTTAGAATAAAACCATGATTCATTAAAAACCAGTGAAAAGGGGATAATTTCGCGTGGTTTAAATTTCGCGTTTTATTTGATCATGGAATATTGGGTCCTTCTAATGTAATCTACACGATGGGATAATTTGCGAATTTGTTAAGATCGATTCATAACTGTTTGTTTTCATGGCTTTTCTTTCCTTATCTTACTTTATGTCTTGAGAAATTACCAGTACTTAGCGTAAGAGTGCTAAGTGTAGATTTTTTTTCTAGCAAGAAAACTAGGTTTTTACATATCAAATCGATTATTATCCCTGCGTTAGCGAAAGCGCGGGGATAATGTTTTGCTGTTCGATGTACGTAATATGTACATACGTATGGCGTTAATGTCTATAGGACAATCTCTGTAACCACTGGGGCAGAAAGATGAAACTTGGGTCATTGATTGCATTGTGGGTGGGGATTGTGTCGAAGGTTTTCGAATTCGGAATAATGCCCTTAGGGACTGGGCTGCAAGGGAGCCTTAGGACACATTATTCCTTCGTTACGCAATTAACTCCTCCCCGATTATTTTGAATACAGAACTGACACTTGGTTCAGTAGTTGCACTTGTCGAAAGTTTCGGAATTTTGATAATGACCCTAGTGGCTTGGCTGCATAGATAGCCCAAGGGCACATTATTCCTTCGTCATGCATAATTCTTTACATTACTATAACTCTTACTACCAGGGTAAAGTCTCATATCAATACATATACATTTGATAGTATTAGTGCTCAATGTAGCCATAGTTTATTTCTTTCAATATTTGCCCTTATACTATCAAACACCAGAGTAGCGCGGGGATATGCAGCGTGGCTGGTTTGACTAGTTAATGGTTTATGTGGCGGGTTCCATGGTGTCAACCCTTTTCACGAAATTTCATGTAATTCTTGTGCAGATGTAGAGCAAAATCAGCCTGTAACCCCCCTTTTTTTTTCTTCTTTGGTACACTACAAAATGTATATAGGCAGACCCCTTCTTTTCAATCATTTCTAGATCCTCCCGGGTAAACGAGTTCTTGTCAAATTCGACAATGAATAAAGCCCAGAAACGGTATTTTTTGTACATATCTCTTGACGTATTAAAATGTGAAAATGCTTCTACATTTGATAACCGATCCCGAACCAAAATACGACAAAAGTCCGATCCTGAACACATTTTCTCAAGATTAATATGCAAATTACCACAGGTATGGCACGCGACAGTCACAAAAACCCCATAAACTGAGTTTATCGACCGTAAACTATAGTTAGCGGTCGATAAACTGGGTTTATCACTCGCTAACTATAGTTTGCTGATGCTAATGATAATTTCAGTTGTTTGAAATTTATCATTAGCGGTCGATAATGGGGGTTGCAAATGCTAATTAGTGTTTCTCGGTGATAAACTCAGTTTATCGCCGATAAACTCAGTTTATCATTGATAAACTCAGTTTATCGATGATAAACTGAGTTTATCGGCGATAAACTGTTGATAAACTCAGTTTATCGATGATAAACTGAGTTTATCGGCGATAAACTGAGTTTATCAACCGCAAACTATAGTATATAGTTATAGTCGATAAATGCTGTTTTGCGTTGATAAAGTAACATTTGCGCCGCGCAAACTAAAGTAACCGAGTGAACTATGGTTTACGTTCTATAAAATAGTTTATTATGCGGTTGCTATTGCATGCTATGAATATGTCATGTGGTTTGGAAAGTATAAATAACAGAAACTGAGTAAGCGTGCTTTCATACCCTACGAGTTCAATTGATATTATCCCTGAGGAATACCTATTGAGGTACAACAAGCATTGTAAAGATAATTTGCATGTATATGAATGCCATAACAAGATTCCGTTAAACTTAGAAATATGAAATGCAGAATTCAAGATTTTCTTAGTCAAAAGGTTCGCACCTTTTATAAAAAAAATACAGAAAAAAAAATCCTAATTATATGCACAACTTTACGAAGTGTACTTTTTGCATACCAAGTTTCATTTATTTGTGCGAAGTAGTTTCAAAAAATTTGCGTCCATAAAATATGATTACAGATGGGTGGGATGGGCTGACGCTCGAGTCAGTCAAAAACAACTTTGCATTGTAGGTTATAAAACCCTAATAAACCAAGTTTGTTTAATTAACATTAGCTGTCGACTATGGAAATTTTCAATGCTAATAAGGGTTCCTTGGTGCTGAACTGCATGGCATGCGACAGTCACAAAACCCCATAAACTGAGTTTATCGACCGTAAACTGTAGTTAGCGGTCGATAAACTGGGTTTATCACTCGCTAACTATAGTTTGCTGATGCTAATGATAATTTCAATTGTTTGAAATTTATCATTAGCGGTCTATAATGGGGTTTTCAAATGCTAATTAGGGTTTCTCGGTGATAAACCGAATTTATCGGTGATAAACTAGGTTTATTGGCGATAAACTGAGTTTATCAACCGCAAACTATAGTTTACGGTCGATAAATGCTGTTTTGCGTTGATAAAATAGCATTTGCACCGCGCAAACTAACGTTATCGCTGATAAACTTGGTTTCACGAACGTAAACTATAGTTAGCGTGCGATAAACCCAGTTTATCAACAGCAAACTATAGTTTACGGTCGATAAATGTGGTTTATCAGGTTTTTGTTATTATCGCGTGCCATACACAGGACTGCTCCTTAACATAAACAAAACTTTTAAATCTAAATTGTAAACATCTTTCAACATATATTCGTACAACATGAATGACAATGGGTGGCTTCCGATTCAAGAATGCTTCCAGAGTTGCGTTTCGGTAATTAAAGCCCATAGTTTTGTGTAAAATTACCGATTTCAGGAGAAATGCCCGCTTCGATTTTCATTTGAGATGTTTACTCGCCTTTGTGAGTCTGATATGGAAAATCCATCCGTGTTTTTTTTTCCGTCGGTCTTTTATGTGTAGTTGACAATTGTATTACCTTCCTTCGGAGATATATAAGATTTTGTAAAGTGTTGTAGATTCCATACAATACCACTGAAAAGACAACCCCCTGATTTGACCCAACGAAGTGTCTGCCATCTTGAAATGACCGATCCTTCTCACGTACACGACAGTGAATATGCGGAAAACATGACTGCAAACAATAATGTTAGTCACGGGGTAGAAACTGATAGAATAATTTATCTGGTTACTCTGGAACTATGCCCTTTCACTTATGAAAACCAGATAAAACAACCGCTTCAAGAATTTCTTAATATTTTTTTCTACTAGCGGCTAAAATAAATCAATACAAAGTATGCCTATTCTTATGAGAACAGTTATAAGATTTGCCCAGTGTATTCACTTTTTGACATTGTTTTTGTAATTTTCGTGACACGGCCAAACGAGTGTATTTACGATGATTGATTGATTGATTGTTGTTTGCTTAATGTCCCGTCGGCGATATTTCAGCCATCATCGGGACCTTAACAAGTTGTGATATATAACTAAAAAAAAAACTCAGTATAAAACAAAGTCAAAAGACCGTCAATAAAACAAAAGGTGTGACAAAATAAAAACAACAACTAAAATGAGCACATTAAAATATAAAACTTGTCATAAAGAACAAACTACAGTGAAAACTAACTACAATACAAAAGTAAGTACTACGATGATAGTATTTACGATGAACTATGTTGTCAAAGTATTTAAAAAAAAAACAAATAGATTCCATTCCTATCCCCAAGTTGTCAAAATAATGTATTTTTATCACAAAAATGAACAAATTACAACCAGGCTGTTTGTTTATTTACATTGTTAAAAGTTAATAAATTATGACGGTATAAGCAGAAATATGCTGGGAAATTTCTCGGAATAAGCCGTTAAGAATTTGGGAAAATATCAAAATAGTTTAGTTTTGTCTCGCCTTTAAATGATGTCGAGAAAGACGAGACTAAGCCAAGTTATCGTGATTTATTCCGGCGGTGTCGGCGTCCACAATAGTTAAATTTTATGAATAATTAAGTTTGTTATATGCGAACAAGTTATGATACAACATTCATATTTGGTATAAAAGATCTGGTATGCAGTTGCATAAGCATAAGTACAGTTGAATATCTATCTATTTGTATGAAAGAAGCAAAGGTGTACCAAAGGGGTAATCAGTATCATAAAACCGTAAAGACAAAGACAAAAACGGCAGACAAAAATCATCACAACAAAACAAACCACATAACAACATAAAACACAAACACACATAACAACAAAACCGCATTCAGCAACGCGAACTCAAGTCGAAACGAGAGTGACCTCAGGTGCTCCGAAAGAGTAAGCAGTTCCTGCTTGCCAAGCACACCCGTCACGTTGCCAAAGATCGATTAAGTGTTGGTCAATTCCGGAAAGGATGACATTACAAAACTCTATGTAAAACCAACATCTGTGCTCATCTGAGAGATAGAAATCCCGTATTTGTATACAAGCACATGATGTCGTCCGTAAAATTTCTTGAGTGATGAAAACAACCTGGGAGCAACGTACCTCTGTGTTAACAATATGCTTGTCAGCCGTGTGGCTCTATCAAAGAAGTCGTTGTACTCCCCATATGTTCTGGAATAGCGAATTAATTGTGATACGCTGTCCTGTTTCTGCAGATTTTCCCAATATTGGCCTTTTTTCTTAGGTCTGTTTAACATGAAGCAATCATGGTACAACATTAATGTTTTCTACTATCAATTTCAATAACAACTGACCTTACTCCAACAGAATGTTAACCTATAAGAACCATCTGATTATGCATCACATTCTATTGGAATAACTAAATTACTTAAACAACTTTACCAATGTAAAGGCCAGGGACTATATTACATATTGAGAATTCTCTAAGAATTTGCAAAAGAAATTTCACCAATTCCTCTATATATGTATGTATATCTGTTAATGGACACACAGCTGACGTGTAACCAGCCTACATTAGAAAACTATACACCCATTTCCCTCACATAATTATGCTGTAAGATTCTAGAACACAACATAGCCAGCAATGTTCTCTTTAAAACCTCTTTATTCTTCATTACGGTTTTGGACAAATGAGCACCTAATAGAGATCAAACTGATATTATTGGTTGACGACATATATTAAAATCTACAAAATAAGAAACAACCGAACGTATTTATCATATAAACATCGCAAAGGCGTTTGATAAAGCTGTCACTTGCCTTCTAATACATTTACCCAAGCATTGACATTTTCGGAGTAACATCCTATCGAGTCTATGAAGACACTGCTGCCCCCTTTTTAAACTAGGACTAAGACTCTTCATCTACTTTATGAACGACCTACAGTCTCGTGTAAGTTCCCCAAAACGCTTATTTGCCGATTATACGATTTTATTTATACATGCCAATATAAAATGTCCAAGATGCGGAAACATCACAAAAGGACCTGGATTAAATAGACCAGTTGGAATAAGACTGCGGTGCATGAAGTTCCACCTAAATTAATACACAGCAGTAAAAGAAAAAAATAAACTATAGAGCCAAACAATAAACTTTATTGTCATAAACTAGAAGCGGTAAGATTAGCAAAAAATCTTGGAGTGACATTCACCAACAAACTGCAAAAGCAAGAGCATATAAAAAACACCTGTAACAAATCTAAAAAACCATCAAATTCCTATGCAGAAATCTGATATCATAAATTGATATGATAGAAAATGCATGTATTTCACTTGAAAGACCCCTAGTTGAATACGCCAGTGAGGAAAAAATTGTCATGTTCCTCGTACTTTAGGTCTCAGTAAAAGTTGCACCTGTAGGATTCCCATGTACGTACATGTAGGAGGTCAAATTATCCGTCTCTACCCATCACCCAGTGCCAGTCAACTTTTCACGATTGGCCTTGCGTGTCCCCCTTTCCTCCACTGTTTAATCATTCTATGTTCATTGTATCAACCCTCTCATATTCATCTCCTAAATAAAGCCGAAATTGTGCTGCTTCGGAGAAACAAACAAACTAAATAACACCAGCCGATAAAAGGGAGTTTATAGACGTGACTATATCCAGCTTCTGCAGCGACTGTCGTTTAACTAGACACGACATGTGTCATCGGTCGTGTAGCAAAAGACACAACACCGCCTGAATTGACCGATCAAGTTGCAGTTGGACAAAAGACAGGAACCGTCTCCCACTTCCTGGAGATTCTGGTCAGAATTTGGGATCAAAGCAGATTAAGGTCACAGGATACCAAATGGGACCGATTCCAATTTCAATGATTTTTTGCATGTTTGTTCTTTTCAACTAGTTACATCAGAAAATCAAATAAAAATTGGGGGTCACCATCCTTGTTTTTTCAAAATTTTCAGTTGAAATTTCGTGTTTTTGTCCTAGTTTTATATAGATTTAATAGGAAAACCCATTTATTTCCAACTAAAAAAATACAAAATTGATCAAATCATACACCAGTTATATACGGACATTCACCATAAACTACCAGAAAAAAGCCACTGAAAATCCAAATCTATTGGTACCAAGACAACCATATGTCACCATGCTTGTTTCCAAGATATTTAGACCAGAAGTTAGGGTGATGACAGAAAAAAGATGCGAAAACGACGTAACGTTTAAGACGTCGAATTCTTGGCGTCATTTTTAAAAGAGTACTTGCTTTGAAATTGACGTTATCAAACATCTCTATACCTTTAGTGTATGTAATAGCAGTCAAGAATTACAATTATATGACTTCGTTATAAAAGAAACTATAATTAAGGTACATGAACATGATTACTTAATAAACAATTTACATTAATTCACAGCAAGATAATCGCATAATTGTTTTATTATTTTCTTCTGGTTTGTTACCCTTGGCTTATTATTGTCCATTTTTTCTCCAAGAATATTATTAACTCCATCTACCCCTGATCTTCTAAAAGCACATTTTAAATGTGTCAAACTCAGTCCAGTTCCAGCGGCTCTTTCACACATCGACTTTGACAAAACCTTTTGTTTTATAACATCCTTGAACGTGTTCATATTTACGGCTTTCTGATTATGGATTTCTAGCCGTCTCTCAACATTGGAAACGGTAAAGCTGAAGGGCAATAGTTTCACCACTGTAATATTTACAGCAGAAAATAAATCGTACAACATGCTTACATCTTCATTTGCATTTGCATTGTGTGCATTGTACTTCTTTTCAGGGATAATATCATCTGCCAACGAGCTTTGCTTATATGTTTTACGGTTAGGATACATATCCTTGAAGAGTGGTAAAGAATCTGTAAAACCTGCAACTTTTAACCTAAAATCATCCATCATGCAGCATCTTGTCAGATGAGATATCAATAAAATAGAATCAAATGATTTGCAGTTGTGTGCCGCCAAAAGAGCGCGCTCAGGAAGCCACCTAATAAAGTCTCTAAGAACTTCTTCCCGTGGACGTGTTTCTAGTTGTTGACCTTTGTAATACAGTTTGGCACCAGTGCTATATAATCCGGTAACTTCCGAGGCTTTAGGGTGGATAGGTTTAGCAGGTAAAATGTAACCTCCAAACTCGCTCTTTTTCGTTTTTGCTGCCAGCTGTATAATTTCTGCATCAAAACCTATAAACATAAACAGGTATAATAATTAGTTATTAGCTCACCTGACCCGAAGGGTCATGTGAGCTATTGTCATCACTTGGCGTCCGTCGTCCGTCCGTCGTCCGTCGTCCGTCGTCCGTCCGTCGTCCGTAAACTTTTTAAAACGTTAACTCCTCTGACACCATAAGTCCAATTGCAACCAAACTTGGTATGGTTGTTCATTAGCATTCGGTGCTTAGAACTGATGTGGGGATTTTTGATTCGTCGTAAAACATGGCCGCCATGGCTAAAAATAGAACATAGGGGTAAAATGCAGTTTTTTGCAAATAACTCAAAAACGGCTACAGATATCAAAATTCTGGCATAGGGTAAAAGTGATCAGCACCTCAAGATCTACCTACCCTGAAATTTTGAAGAATATCCAATGACCCATGTAGGAGTTATTGCCCTTTTTGTGGATTTTTTGCAAATTGTGCACCTGTTTAGCTCAATATCTTGAAAACTATACTAGATATTTGAGAAATTTAAATTGCATATTGTTAAGCACATCAAGATCTACAAAATATGTAACAGGGTCAACGTTGTAGGACCTTTCCTTTTAGGAGTTATTGCCCTTAGAACGTCAAAATTTAGCATTTTAACAGCATTTCCTCATTACATTGAAAACGTTAACTCCTCTGACACTTTAAGTCCAAATGGAACCAAACTTGGTATAGTTGTTTATTAGTATTAGGTGTATAGAACTGATGTGGGGATTTTTGATTGGTTGTAAAACATGGCCGCTGTGGCTAAAAATAGAACATAGAGGTAAATGGCAGTTTTTTGCAAATAACTCAAAAACGGTAACAGATTACAAAATTTTGATTGGCAACAAAAGTGATCAGCACCTCAAGATCTACCAGCTCTGAAATTTTGAAGAAAATCCAACAACCCATGTAGGAGTTATTGCCCTTTTTGTGGATTTTTTTGCAAATTTTGCACCTGTTTAGCTCAATATCTTGAAAACTATACTAGATATTTGAGAAATTTAAATTGCATATTGTTAAGCACATCAAGATCTACAAAATATGTAATAGGGTCAACGTTGTAAGACCTTTCCTTTTAGGAGTTATTGCCCTAAGAACGTCAAAATTTAGTATTTTTACAGCATTTCCTCATTACATTGAAAACGTTAACTCCTCTGACACTTTAAGTCCAAATGGAACCAAACTTGGTATAGTTGTTTATTAGCATTAGGTGTATAGAACTGATGTGGGGATTTTTGATTGGTCCTAAAACATGGCCGCTGTGGCTAAAAAATAGAACATAGGGGTAAATGGCAGTTTATTGCAAATAACTCTATTACGGTGACAGATTTCAAAATTTTGATTGGGAACAAAAGTGATCAGCACCTCAAGATCTACTAGCTCTGAAATTTTGAAGAAAATCCAACAACCCATGTAGGAGTTATTGCCCTTTTTGTGGATTTTTTGCAAATTTTGCACCTGTTTAGCTCAATATCTTGAAAACTATACAAGATATTTGTGAAATTTAAATTGCATATTGTTAAGCCCATCAAGATCTACAAAATTTGTAACAGGGTCAACGTTGTAGGACCTTTCCTTTGAGGAGTTATTGCCCTTGGAACGTCAAATTTGAGCATTTTAACTGCATTTCCTTATATTGAAAATGTTAACTCCTCTGACACTTAAAAGTCCAAATGGAACCAAACTTGGTATTATTGTTTATTATTATTAGGTGTATAGAACTGTTGTGGGGATTTTTGATTGGTTGTAAAACATGGCCGCTGTGGCTAAAAATAGAACATTAGGTTAAACTGCATTTTTTTGCAAATAACTCAAAAAGGGTGACAGATTTTTAGATTTTGATTGAGAACAAAAGTGATCAGCACCTTTAGATCCACCATATTGTCAGATGACCCCCTTATTAATCTTATGACCCTTTCAACGTTAAATAGATTTTGCCTTATAACCTTTACTTCAGGCACATATGTCAGGTGAGCGATTCAGGCTCCTGGGAGCCTCTTGTTTTTTGTAACAATTATTTTTTCTATTGACTCCGAGGTGAACAACGTGAACGGCTAGGTACAAAAATGCACGTATGTTTCATTCTTTACATTAACTATCATCATAAAAACGAAATAACCGACAGTCAGACTGGAAGGCTGACATGGTTCACAGTATTCCATTGAGAGTTACTTGCAATTCCAAAAAAAATATGTCAGTAAAGTGCAAGTAATGAAGCCGATCTGACAGAAGACACAGAAGACAAGGACACTATGAACACAAACGCAAATAACGCAACTAAATTAAACTTTAAGCTCCGGGAATAACGAAAGTGAAGGTGGGTATTCCGGACGAGATTCGTATATAAAGATACAAAACTAAGAGAATTGATGACACACTTTTTTGTATCAAAACATGCTTCGAGTTTCTGATATATTTATTTTGAACAAAAGAAAGTAAAAGTAAAAAGGCAATATTTTCTTACCAAATCCAGTAGTCTCTATATCAAATATTATAACAGAAGGTTCATTGGGAACAGCACCGGCTTCATCTGGACCGATTACAACAGGTGCCTGCTCTGGAATATCGGGTATGTTAATGATATCTGGCTGGTCGCCATCAGGACCCATACTGATTCCTGGCTCATAGGTCTGTCCTTCTTTTGTTTCTTGTGTTACTGTCTTTACATGGTCTGTATATTATATTTTCTTTTTCTCTTTTGACGAGGATTCTTTTCCTTTTTAGCTCACCTGACCCGAAGGGTCATGTGAGCTATTGTCATCACTTGGCGTCCGTCGTCCGTCCGTCGTCCGTAGTCCGTCCGTAAACTTTTTAAAACGTTAACTCCTGTGACACCATAAGTCCAATTGAAACCAAACTTGGTATGGTTGTTCATTAGCATTCGGTGCTTAGAACTGATGTGGGGATTTTTGATTCGTCGTAAAACATGGCCGCCATGGCTAAAAATAGAACATAGGGGTAAAATGCAGTTTTTTGCAAATAACTCAAAAACGGCTACAGATATCAAAATTCTGGCAGAAAGTAAAAGTGATCAGCACCTCAAGATCTACCTACCCTGAAATTTTGAAGAAAATCCAACAACCCATGTAGGAGTTATCGCCCTTTTTGTGGATTTTTTGCAAATTTTGCACCTGCTTAGCTCAATATCTTGAAAACTATACAAGATATTTGAGAAATTTAAATTGCATATTTTTAAGCACATCAAGATCTACAAAATATGTAATAGGGTCAACGTTGTAGAACCTTTCCTTTTAGGAGTTATTGCCCTTAGAACGTCAAAATTGAGCATTTTAACAGCATTTCCTCATTACATTGAAAACGTTAACTCCACTGACAGTTCAAGTCCAATTGGAACCAAACTTGGTATAGTTGTTTAGTAGCATTTGGTGTATAGAACTGATGTGGGGATTTTTGATTGGTTGTAAAACATGGCGGCTGTGGCTAAAAATAGAACATAGGGGTAAATGGCAGTTTTTTGCAAATAACTCAAAAACGGTGACAGATTTTAAAATTTTGATTGGTAACAAAAGTGATCAGCACCTCAAGATCTACCAGCTCTGAAATTTTGAAGAAAATCCAACTACCCATGTAGGAGTTATTGCCCTTTTTGTGGATTTTTTGCAAATTTTCACCTGTTTAGCTCAATATCTTGAAAACTGTACTAGATATTTGAGAAATTTAAATTGCATATTGTTAAGCACATCAAGATCTACAGAATATGTAATAGGGTCAACCTTGTAGGACCTTTCCTTTTAGAAGTTATTGCCCTTAGAACGTCAAAATTGAGCATTTTAACAGCATTTCCTCATTACATTTGAAACGTTAACTCCTCTGACACTTTTAGTCCAATTGAAACCAAACTTGGTATAGTTGTTTATTAGTACTAGCTGTATAGAACTGATGTGGGGATTTTTGATTGGACGTGAAACATGGCCGCTGTGGCTAAAAATAGAACATTAGGTTAAACTGCATTTTTTTGCTAATAACTCAAAAAGGGTCACAGATTTTTAGATTTTGATTGAGAACAAAAGTGATCAGCACCTTAAGATCCACCATATTGTCAGATGACCCCCTTATTTATGTTATGACCCTTTCAACGTCAAATAGATTTTGCCTAATAACCTTTACTTCAGGCACTTATATCAGGTGAGCGATTCAGGCTCCTGGGAGCCTCTTGTCTTTTAATCTCTTTCTTTCTTCGTCTTGACTTTTCGTAAACTCCACCGTCACTTTTCCCGGGGAAAGTCCATGCTTTTGGTTAACCTACAAAATGTACAAGGAATACCTTTACATCTGCAATGCTATACCTATAATCTTGTTTGAATTGGTTCAAAATTCAAATGCACATCTTCAATATATATATATAAACGCCGAAGTCATACTTTTCGAGTTACAAAATACTAAGTACCAAAGCGGAAATCAATAAAATGGTTAATTTAGTAATGCTGTATACATGTATTTGTATATTGCAAAGGGTAACTTCTCTGTCACCAGCGCACATTTGAATAGAAAAAACATGGAAAGTGGAAAACCCAGAGTCAATAAGAAATGTTGCGCTACGGACGTACGGGCTTACTACCTACGGACGGAGTCGGGCAGTAACCTGTGTGTGACTCATATTTAAACGAATATTTTTAATTAAATTATCCATGTATTTTATTCAAATGGATCTAACATACTTGACACAAAATTTAGTTATCAATATTTAAAACGAAAATGAATAGCGAAGAAAACTTTTATTTCTATTTTTCGTAAATTTTACACTATAAACTATATAAGTACATCTTTTTATTACTATTTCGGGGCTCGTAACAAAGTAAGAATTTTGAAATGTAAGACGTGCAGAGTACAAAATAAAATACTCAAATCAACAACATATTGTCTGCCAACATTCTTCTGCGCTACACCGGCCGCTACTCGAAAATTAAGTGACTGGGATCCAAGTGTTTGCTTTTAGGCGCCTTTGTCGAAATTATAAAATTTAAAGATTCATTGGCCTGAGAACTACCACATTTCGTAAGCTTGTCACTTTTTTCCGCTATATTTTTAAACACCGATTAAAGATCTTTTCTTAGGAGTTGGTCTGACAAATCAAAATGATAGTTGAACAAAACAAAACACGGCTGTGGAGACACAATATGAGGTGATCATCGCAGCAATCACTAACCTATTAGTCTAACATAATGTTGATTTTTTTCGGCAGTTGCTAGCAAATAACGAAGTAAAAACTTTTTGAAGATCGTTTCAGATGTATTTTCCTAGAACTTTGATCTAAAAGTCGGTCACGGAGATAGCGGTGTAAGATAAAAATCTTGTCCCGTGCGGGACCCGGGTGGCAAAAAGGCCCGCAGCAGAGCCTAGCTTGTCGTAAGAGGCGACTAAAAGTCTTTCCTCTGCTGCAAAAATATTTTGTTTATCAAAAATCGTTTTCAAAATATTTTTTTCATCAAAAATCATTTTCAAAATATTTTTTATGGAAGAAACCAAGGCCCCCCCTTCAAGTTAAATGGTCGGTCCCTTAGTCATGTGACGCTCATTGATATTCATAGGCATCATAAGATTGTAAGTTATAAATGGAATCCATATTTTGTTACATCTGGTGAGTGAGTGAATGAGTTGGTGTTTAACGCCCGTGCAACGCTATATAGGTTATTTACAAGCGATGAACATTAAAAAGATGATAAAATGAACATGAAATGATGTGATAAATGAAATATGGGGATGGGAAACAAAGGAACGGTAAATTTTGACGAACCACAGAAAAGGGGAGAGATCGGTAGGGGCGGAAAATTTAGCCTATATGGTACACTACTTGGCGATCCACAAAGGGGTCTTTTACGTGCATGAAGCGTGGCACTCTCTACACACGTTGGCCCACTATGGTCAGCGGTCAGGTTTTCCGTATTATAGACCTGACAACCCCCGCGGGCGAGGGACACCCTATTCAGCCATCTAGGGTACACACTTGGTCGCTCTGTGGGTTAAGCGCTGACCCGACGTCAGAATCCCAAGACCCGTAGTCGGCTCTTACGACAAGCTAGGCTCTGCTGTGGGCCTATTCGCCACCCGCAGTTATATCTGGTTAATACCGAATTAAGACCAGTCGATCATCTACTTCCTGCTTAACCAATGCTAATGCCGCATTGCCAAAAACCAATAGGTTGTGTTTAACAGGTAAACATGTATGTATTTACTGAGAAAAATGTAACAAAGATTTTTTCCCACTCACCTCGCTGTTCACAAGTCACATCATCCACTTTCAAGAATTAAAAATGTAAATTTTTATCCGCAATTTTGTAAAATCTGGCATGTCTATAATCGAAATTGGTATACTAGCATACTGTTTATATGAGTAATCATATTTTATTTTTTTTTAATATAAACCAATTGAAGTATCGCTGATAATTTTTTTATAATAGGTAGTAACAACAAATTTTAAAACTTCTTACCAATGCAATTGTTCGATGCTATCCTTTTTTTATGAAGCTAAATGATATCTTTTACTTGACATTGCGACGTGACGTCGTTTTTTGTCAAATTCGATCCAATACCAAAACTTTTGATCCTTATATCTTAGAAACAAGCATGGTGACCTAGGGTTTATTTGGTATCAACAAATTGGAATTTTAAATGGCTATTTTCTGTTAGTTTTTTGGGGTACATTCGTACATATTTGACATATAATCTGGCCAAGGTTCTGATTTTTAACTCCAAAAAAGTTCACATTTTCTATTATATCTATATAAAAAAATACCCAAAATGTTGAATTTTCAACTCAAAATTTCGGAAAAACAAGGATGGTGACCCCAATTTTGTATTTGATTTTTCGATGAAGCTTAATGAAAAGAACAAACATGCAAAAAATCATTGAAATTAAAATCGGACTTGACGTCATTTACCCTTGAAACATTCAATAGATGTTGTTGTTACTTTTGTATGAAATGCTGTGATTTATTTGGAAGTAAATTGAATCCATTATTAGTATATCAAAATAAAGACTACAAAATGCAACAAAAATAATATTTAAAAGACTTTCTTTCTCTTTTTGAGATAAAAAAAAATACCACAAAACTAAAAAAATTTAGCACATGAAATTTTCTTCCGTAAATGATATTATTTTTTTCCGTAGTACTAGTTGACATTGGCCAAATAAGCATACAAACTTAGGATTTTTAAATAAAGGTCATATATAAATACGTTTTCCTTTACATGAACGATAAAAAAATAAGCTGCCATGTAAAAAGAAGGTGCCAGAATTCTAGCATTATATCAATGTAACATAATTTTATAAAAATTCTTAGTAATAGTGTAAAAATAATGCTCAGAGGGCGGACTTCTAATAAATTAAGGAATGATGTAAATCCACGGAACTTTTCAATTTTCTTTCAATTTCGGCCCCGCACACATATTTTTTTAAATGTTTGAAGTAAATAGATCAACAGTTTTTAGCCGAATTTATCGTAGTGAAAATCACGGTTTTAAAATAATGAATGTCAGGCGAGCGACGGGCAAACGAAAGTCATAAGAATTTTTTCAGCAACTACAGTCATTTGATATTTGGTCATGTTGGTATAGAGCTCATATTATACATAAATCACTCCAATATGAAACCAGTCACCAGGTAATTGATAATGGAAAAATAGGACATGTAATGGGACATTAAATGATACCCCGCCACGTTTTAATATCAAAAGTTTATAAAATTTGATTTCAAAGTTGCTTATCTGGAAAACTGTTTTTCTGATCATGCTGGAAATTAAAACTTGACCTGTATTTTATTGTACTCAATAGCTGTACAAAATGTATCATTTAAATCCCATGACGCGTTTTCAAGTAATTGGTCGGAAACTCACAATTTCATGAAATTTGATTTTCAAAGTGGCCTATCTCAAAAACTATTTATTGTATCATGCTGGAAATCGAACTTGACCTGTACTTTATTGTACTTAACAGCTGTGCAAAATATCATTTAAATACTTTGACGCGTTTTTAAGTTATTGGTCGGAAACTCAAAATTTCATGAAATCTTATTTTTCAAAGTGGCCTATCTCAAAAACTGCTTTTTGGATCATGCTGGAAATTGAACTTGACCTGTATTTTATTGTACTAAACAGCTGTGAAAAATATCATTCAAATCCTTTGACGCATTTTCAAGTTATTGGTCGGAAACCTTCAGGGGACGGACGGACAGACACCGAAAAAAACTTAGGGTATAACATAATGCCCTACCACTTCGTGTGGCTGGGTATAAAAATTATCAAAATTATGGTTTTTATATGACAGCAAAAAAAGGAGGACATATGATTATGATGCTGTCGTCGTCGTCCTTCATCGTCCGCGTCTGCACTGTATGTTTACTTTAGTGTTACCATGATAACTTTAGTTCTAGTTATCTGATTGCTATGAAATTTGACAATAAAGTTCCTTACTATAAAAGGGTGGATGGAATTGATTTTTGGGGTTCTTGCTTTTTTTGTACAGAAATTAGGGGCCCAAATGCTATGGCTTCCTTTGTCCCCACAATAACTTTTGTTCTGGTTTACCAAATGCTGTAAAATTTTAAAATAATGTTTCAAACCATAAAAGGATGATTGGGATTGATTTTTGAGGTCCCCTTTATTCGTTTAGAAATAAGGGGCCCGAAAGGGGCAAAAAAATGCAACTATTTCATTTCTTGTCCGACTTTGGAAATATTTTTTGAATGTTTTAAGTTTTGTGTAGTACTAGCAGTCAATACAAAATGGGGAATTAATTATTGTAGCCGACTCTTCTTTTATGTTACAAAATCAGGGGCCAAAAAGGGCCAAAATCAAACTTTTATTTAATGTAATTTACAAAATAGAGGATTTAATTTGTGACATCCCCTCCCCGTATTTGCTGCAAGTGATCAAAAGGGACTAGAATGAAACGTAGCACAAACCCTTAATTAAGGACCAACTGGGTAGTATTTTTAGCTTCTGCTTTAGAAAAAAATGAATTCCTAGCGGAATGTGGTTTGAAAGTCCAACACAGGCTGCACGTGTCAAAAAACTTGGTCAATCCACCATGGACTGCATGTGTCCAAACCAATTGACAATCCATATTGGGCCTAAAACGTTCAGGGTGCGAGATGTTGCCGTCGTATCATGCTTCGCTCAGTGAGGCTTTTTATTTTCATTTAATTTGGTAGTGTATAATAGAAAAAAAACTTTCGGTCTTAGAAAAATATGTTTTTAGGTATTTTTGTTCCTACATGTTCTTTTTCCTTACTCAAGAAGTTTTAGACATTCATCATGAGCTATGTCTATAGAAATTTGCTTCTCCTAGATTGTTTTCATCACTCGAGAATGTTTTTTAGGGGGGTGTTAATACACTGTAAAAATGGTGTTTAGATTCTAAACACAATCCTAAACACAAAATTTGTGTTGAATTTTAAACACGTTTAGCATCTAAACATGTTGAGGATTGTGTTTAGATTAATAAAAATAGTATAGGAAAATTTCAAAGATTGATATTTTTAAGAAGTGAAACATGTTTAGCTTTTATATGTTTAATTTGGAAAGTGTTTAGGATTTAAACACAATCTAAACATGTCTAAAAGTGATCTAAAAGTGATTAGATTCTAAACACCATTTTACAGTAAGGACAAATACTCATTTCTATCTCAGATAAGTACCGATGTTGGTTTGTCTTGGTGTTCGTATTGTCATCGTGAATTGATCGTTGGCAATATGATGAGAGAGATATAACAATCAGGAACAGCTCACCCTTCCAGAGCACCATTGTAAACTCTAGTTTCAATTTCATAGAGTTCATGTTGCTTTTTCAGCTTAGTTGTTTTGTGTGAATTTTTTGCTAAGCTATGAATATCGTCTTTTCTATCCGTCTTATCTTTTATGTCCTCGACCTTGGCCTGTGCCTTTTCGGACTGACGATGTTTGAATATTTTCATCTAACCAATCTGCACCATATTAGGGACGGACCATTTAACTTGAAGGGGGGGCTTTTTGTTTTGGCCAGAAAATTTTATTTTGTGAATGCGTCATGACAGAATTTTTTTTTTGAAAGCGTCGCGACAGAATATTTTTTATATTACATTGATAGCAGTGAAATATCGAGATTTCCGAGTGAACAGAAATCCTTTATCTAACTCATTGAAATAACTAAAAACGCGGGAACATTTAATTAACTGTTATTCGGCGTTACCCATAACGTCGTCTGTGACGTCGAAAACCATTGCGCCTGCATGAAAATAGTCCAACCGAAAATGTTCGTAATTCAGCCATAAATAAAGCCTTAATTGAACATTTATATATGTAATAAATAGTATAACAAACTCAAGATTCCGTATATGGGAAATATTCAACTTGTGACCGAACAACCTTTATAATTCACTCGTGCGCCTGGCGCACTCGTGAATAATTGGGTTGTTCGGTCACTCGTTGAATATTTCCTCATATTCGGAATCATTCGTTAGTTATACTATAATTATTATTAACATTATTTTATATGGCTGAAATTTTTCTTCAGAATATGTTTTTTCCTCTGCTGATGACATTGTACTGCATGCTGGTAAAAATATTTATCAGTTTTTCGGTCTTTGTTTGGAAGAAAATTCGTTTGCGTGTTTATGATGTACAATGCCATGGTTGTTCGACCGGACTCGATTGAATAACCAAATATTACTTTATTGAAAGCTGTATAATCCTTTTATTTTTTTATTTAAGCATTACAACATATTTTGTTGTATCTTAAAACAAAATACAAAAATCTACGCTATATTCAATATTAGTAATAAAACTCCGTTTCATCTACTGTAGATTGTAACGTCAAGATCGATAACTCTTGACGTAACGTCATTCGGTATCCTGTGACATGCTTTATTAAAACTTATTCGATATGCCAGGGCTTGCAAATATTATTTTTAGTGAGTGAGTGAGTGAGTTGGTGTTTTACGCCCATGTAACGCTATATATATATATATAGGTTATTTACAGACAATGCACATGAAGGATGATAAAATGAACATGAAATGATAATGATATATGAAATAGGGGGGTGGGTGGGAAACAAATGAACGGTAAATTTTGAAGAACAACAGGAAAGGGGGAGAGGTGAGTAAGGACCGAAAATTTATTCTTTGTGGTGCACTACTTGGCAGTCAACAAAAGGATCTTTTACGTGCACGAATCGTGGCATGCTACAAACGTTTGCCCACTACATGTATAGTCAGCAGTCAGGGTTTCCGTATTATAGACCTGACAACCCTCAAGGACGAGGACCACCCAGGGTACACACTTGGTCACTCTGTGGGCTGAGCACTGACCCGCCGTCAGAATCCCAAGACTTTTAGTCGCCTCTAACGACAAGCTAGGCTCTGCTGCGGGCCTTTTTGCCACCCGGGTCCCGCACGGGACAAGATTTTTATCTGACACCGCTATCTCCGTGACCGACTTTTAGACCAAAGTTCTAGGAAAATACATCTGAAACGATCTTTAAAAAGTTTTTACTTCGTTATTTGCTAGCAACTGCCGAAAAAAATCAACATTATGTTAGACTAATAGGTTAGTGATTGCTGCGATGATCACCTCATATTGTGTCTCCACAGCCGTGTTTTGTTTTGTTCAACTATCATTTATTGGCCGAGCAGCCCATTTGCGAATTCCAGTGACGTCATATCCGCTTCCGGTCCACCATCTTGAATCTCGTCAGCCATTTTCCATCCGGTTACACCATTTTGTTTTGATGCAACTTTCGGTTATTTAAGGGGAGGTGATTTTGGAAAGTCACCGCACGGTAAAAGGCTTATATCTTTGTTGTTCGTTAACCGATTCCTTTTGCGTATGTTGCTGGTTTTTGATTCGACACTGTCTTTCAGGAGACGTACTTTGTAGTGGTTAATGGTCATTCGGGGCTAGGCCATTAGGTGACCGTTTCTTATTTCTGATCAAAAGTTGGTTTCCTGAATATCGTTGTTTTCTTTATTCAATATTTTCTGGCTTGCATTTGATTATTCCTCAATCATCTATTATTTGTGTATTGAATGAAATAAATGCAAAGAAAACATATAAAAAACAACAAAAGGAGCACTACGTGAAAAACAGCAAAATGACAAGAATCAGGATTAGGGGTAGAGTGCATGGCAGAAAAGTAAGAGAGATAGGTGAATAGAAATAAAATACAAATCATATGAGTCTAAGTTAGGGTTAGAAATTACATGTAATGGGTTAGAATTTAGAGGGTTAGGTGTTAGGGTTAGGGTTAGAAAAACAATGACAATAAAGGTGAATAGAGTTAGAGTTAGAATTAGGATAAGGGCTTAAAATAGAACTGAAGAGGGTAAGAGAAGAGAAAATTAGGGTTAAAATTTGATATACAATGACCAAATTATCAAAGAAGGTTAGAGATTAGGGTTAGGGTTAAAGGTGAAGGTTAGGGTACAAAAATGTAAGAGGTTAGGGTAAGCGGTTAAGGTGAGAAGTACAAATTGTGATAGCTGGGGTTAGGGTTAGAATGGGGTAAGGGTAAAAAATAGAACTGCAAAGGGAAAGTATCGGAACGAAAACAAACCGATTTGAACCGGTTAGAAGATATGGGGTCATCAAGTGCAATATGATCTCGAAAGGAATAGAAGCAAGAAGAGTTAGCTTTAGGTGACTGCACACGACCTTACTGCAGAAGATCTGGGGAAACAAGCGTCGCCAACAGATTTAACACAGAGCCTATGGGATATTAAAAGAACAAAGTGGTCTGGAACCCCTGTTTGGCAAAAAAGAGGGTAGAAGGGGGTGAAACGATTGCTGCTGCTGCTGCTGTGTAAGTTAAAGGGCGAAGGGGGTAAAACAGACGCTGCTGCTACTGCTGCTGTAGGTAATCAAATTAGTTAAAAAAGCAGCAAAAGAGCAAGATGGGCAAGGAAAAGAGCAAAAAGAGCTGCAAAAGAGCAAATGAGCCACAAAAGAGCAACACTTGCAAGGAAAAGAGCGAGAGGATCAAAGAGTAAGTCACGTGATTAAATGGAAACAGATGATAGGACGATAAAATTTTTAAAAAGGTATAATAAATGAACAATTTTGTAAGTTATTCGAATGTGTTTGAACAAGACGCACGTAAAAAAAAATAAATCGTCTTCTACAGTCCATAGTTAGAGGTACTAAAAATGAACGTGATTGCCGAAATTGTTTGGTGAGGAAGCCAACAACCGAACTTTACAATTCGAATCAAAATGTGCCATGCAAGATCTAGAGCTGTCAGCAAATATTTAAAGAATGGCGCTGATTCAAAGCACGGTGGCTTGCATGCAAGAGAGAGAACTTATCAACATTGAGACATGCCTTCTTTGTCCATGCATGGAATAGAAAGAAAGACAATTCAACTAGACCTGATCCAATCCGGCCATGTGATAAGCGCTGTTAGTAACATGCTGCAGTTTTCAAAAGAGATAGATAAAATTACTAGCATGGAAGAAAAATAATCAAATATAAACCGAACGCCGAGGAGGAAAGATGTACCATTGCGACGAATGCTGTTACACAATCCAAAAGATATTCAATCTACAGAGACACAAAGAGCAGAAACATCAACCGACAATGGAAGAATCGGAATGGTTGAAGGAGAAGCCGGAATGGAAAACGAAGGAGGAGGAATCGGATACGGACTCAAAAATGACTGACGTCCTGTCCAAATACAAAGAGACTTACCCCTGAGAACAGTGCGATCCGTAGGACGACTTTATTGGACGAGTGATGATCCGATACAAGGACAAACACGAAAAGAAAGTCAACGAATTCACGGACCTTGGCCACCACGAAAAAGAAGCAAGATCAAAAGCAGACAGGGATATGTTTCCGCTGTATAGATCTCTGAAAAACCGTTATGTCAATAACATCATGTGGCAAATGTAAATGTCACGAGACCTTTACAAATCAAAGAGACGGCAAAACGTCTGTGAGACGTTGAAGATACAAGTACGAAGAGTCCTGGAAATACGCAACAGAGAAGAGAAAGGACTTGCTGGATGAGAAAATTAAACAGTTCAGACTCGATGAGGAGAGTGAAGAAGACGGAAATGAAGACCGAAACCTTTAATTGTTTTCGTAATAAAGTATCGCAACTTCGCCTTGTTATCCCTTACGCCCAATATGAATTCTATACAAACATACAAAACAATACCCCAAACCTTATACCCCAAAGCCAGATGCATACCTTATGAACCGCCACGAATTACAAGACTCAAAATACATTAAAAACCAAGAGTAACTTCCCCTTAAATAAAGACCAAGCAAATAATTGAAAAGATACTTTACAATGATATATAATTACACGCTTAGTATACAGCAAGAACACAGAAGGGTTACTATATGGTCAAGACATGACTATCACCATCTCAAACATCTCAGAAATGGTATCTACACCTTGCGACCTTTTCAACAATATTCAGCAACCCAACCTTTGACCGGAAATCAGAAATGCTCACTTTATGGTCAAGCCCCGAATGACCACTGACCACTACAAAGTTCTTCATCTAAAAGACAATGTCGAACCAAAAACCAGCAACATACACGATAGGAATCGGCCAAGAAATAACAGAGATATAAGCCTTTAACCTGCGGGGACTTTCCGAAATTACATCCCCTTAAATAATCGGAAGTTGCGTCACAGCAAAATGGCATCAACGGAAGGAAAATGGCAGACGAGATCCAAGATGGTGGACTGGAAGCGGATATGACGTCATAGCACGCACAAAGAGCTGATTTGCCCCACCCGACCCGAAAAAATGATTGGAGCTTTCGACTTCGCCACTACTTATTTCTTTTGAAATGCATGCATGGACCTAGTCTTGACCACTGACATCTTCGATTTCTTTGGTATGCCTTCCTTGTTACGTCCTGTCCTTTGGACATTTGAGATTGATCCTAATTTCAAGTTTGGTAGTTTTATTCTTACCTTTATCAATATTTGCTTCTATTTTGCGATGCATTGAGTGTGCAAATCATATTATATAATTATAATTCATTTTTAGATCTCGGCTAATATCGGATCACTGATGCTTTATACATATATAACAAATTTATAAGATGCATAATTCCAAACTGAGTTTATTTTTTATCTTACTTAACAAAATCAATGACGTTCTACTTTTCTGTTATCTGGTTTAATTTACAAATTAAAGCAAATATTAAATAAAAAGAGCTATAGTCACACATGTGGCAGTCAAAATTCTCCTACCCGATTGACCTTGTGTGCCAATTTCCTCCACTTCATCATTTCATGTTCATTGAATCACCACTTGCATGTTCAGCTCCCGGATATAGCCGAAATCGTGCTGCTTGGGAGTAAAGTCATAACTAACTAACTTACTAACTGACCAACTTTATATTTAACGAAAACCGGCCTTTTCTATCTTTGACCCATCTTGTTTTGTTATTTAAATTAAATTTAAAAAATGACATTGACTGTATCCAAACACTGTGTGTATATGGGTAATAAAAATAATACTTCAGAAATCTGTCTTTATGATCCAGAATATTATTTAAAAACACACCAATAATATTATTCATGAACATATCAAAATTATTATTCATGAACATATCAAGAATATTATTCATAAACATATTTCTTGAATATTCTTGAATTATATTGTACATGAACATATTATGAATATTTCATGAACTTCAAATGGACCGTAACACTTATGCATTTCTATATTCATGAACAGTTCATGATTCATGCACAATTTTGGATCATGATTATCCATGCATATCTTCATGAACATTACCCGAAAAATGTTCATGAATTTCACAAGAATAATTCATCAACTACAAATGGAATTTTCATGAAATTGATTACATTCATGAACAATTATGCTCATAGACTATTATCTTCATGCACTTTTCATAAATAAAATATTCAGGAAATGATGTTCCATTTGCAGTTCATGAATTATTCTTGAAAATTCTTGAATAATTTTATGGATGTTCACGAAGATTGTATATGAACAATTCATGAACTCGTCATGAGTAATTCATAACCATCTGTCAGGGGCATCTATTGGGCAAAGAATATTTGACATTTAAAGGATCATAAATTTATTAAGGGGTAATATGACATCATAGTGTAACGAAATGCAGTACAGTGTTAGGTAGTATTTATAAAGGTAATAACAAAATTACCGAATTGGAGGATCGATCTCAATGTCCAAGAGAAAAGACAAATGATGGAAGACACACCGGAATAGTTATAGATTGCAATGGTCCTGACTTGGTACAGACATTTCAAACGAAATGTTGGGTTAAACCAGGTTTTATGGCACGCCAAACCTCCCTCTTCCATTGCGATCTTATGGACCAATAGTAACACCCACCGCAACACGGTTTTGAAGACATAATAGGGATAATAAGATTGTCATCTCAGTAAAACAATCAGCATAACACTAATCAAAACAATCACTAACCAAAACGTTCAACTAAATTTCGAATTTTTCAACCAGTGGCTGATAACGAAGGAAGAATTATTTTAGGGATCGTATGTGACACATTTTCTTGTAACCTTGGTCTAAGAGGCGGCCACGGAGACGGCGGTGTCGTATAAAAAAAATCAGAAAAAATTAATAGCATTTTATTATTTAGCTACTCCAACTAAAAAATCTAATTTTCAAATTCATTGATGAAAGCAACTTAAAACGATAGGTATCTGCTTCAGAAACAGGAAAATATAATTTTTATTTTTTAAACTTTAGAAATGTACAGAGTACAGAATTGTTAAAAAATGAAAATTTTCACTTCCTGTGCACTTTGTTCATTTCCGGTCAGTCGAATTCTTTCTCCCTTTTCTCATAATGGATTATTTAAACTGCATTCTGAAATTAAATGGCCTAGAGTTACGGCGCTTTGGCCGTTGTTAGCAATACAATTTCAGAAAAATTATTTAAAAAGTTGAGAAAATAGCAAAACACACAAAATTTAAATTTGGCGCGCATCAACGTGCATTCATCAAATAATTTAAAACTTGGTATTTTGACAGAAATTGCAAAAATAAATACGCGGGATACCACTTCTCATTTCATCTACGTTAGGAGCACCATAAATTTTAGAAGTCAAATATCTACAGAATAACATTTCTTTTATAACGAAATGTTTTGTTGGAGTAGCTATATTGTTTACTTCTTTTGACATTCTATTGGAAATAACAACTAAAATGATTGGTAATACAACTTAGACCAAGTTTTTATATTTTGTGTTTTAATTTCTAAAATATCTTGTATAATGTTTAAGATATTGAACTTAATAAGTGCAACATTAATTGAAAATCAAAAAGAAGGGCAATGACTCCTACACGGTCGCGGGTTGTTGACTCTTCTTCAAAATTTCGGGCTAGTAAGTAGATCTTGAGATACGTATCACTTTTGTTTTCCGACAGAATTTAAATATCTGTCACCATTTTAGAGTTATTAACAAAAGCCTGCAATTTACCCCATGTTATATTTTAGCTACGGCGGCCATGTTATACAATCAATAAAGAATAATTAAACCAGTTTAATTAATCTAATGCTAAAAAACAGTTATACAAAGTTTTGTGTCTATTGGACTTAAATGTCATGGGAGTTTACGTTTTAAATGTAATGAAGAAATGCTATGAATATGGTAGATTTTGATTTTCTAAGGAGAATAACTCCTAAAAGGAATGGTATTACAACTTTGATGCTATACATACATTTTGTAGACTATGATGTGTTTAACAATATGAAGTTTAAATTTTTTCAAATTTCTTGTATAATTTTTAAGAAATTGAGCTTTACAAGTGCAAAATTCATAAAAAAAAATCCAGAAAAAGGGCAATAACTCCTAGATGGGTTGTTGGACCTTATTCAAAATTTTAGGGTCATGAGTTGTTGGACCTTTTCAAAAATTTAAGGCTAGGTAGGTCTTGGAATACGGATCACTTTTATTTATTTTGCTATCTGTTTAGGAACTGACCATTTAACTTGAAGGGGGGCCTTGTTTTTTTCCTAAAAAAATATTCTGAAAATTATTTTTGATGAAAAAAAATATTTTGGAAACAGAGGGTAAGAAAAAAAATATTCTGCAGAAGGATTTCTGTCATATAAAGTACTGATAATAATGAACAAAATATTCGTCGCGCCGCCTTTGAAATTTTTTTTCCGCGGACAAAATATTTCTAATCAGAACAAAAAACCAAGGCCGCCCCCTTCAAGTCAAATGATCCGTCCCTTATGAGTTATTTGCTTACAATAAATGCAATTTACCCCTATGCTCTATTTTTAGCGAAGGCGGTCATGTTTTACAACAAATAAAAAAAATCACATCAGTATTAAGCACCGAGTGTTTTTAAAATGAACAATTATACCAAGAATGATTGCAATTAGACTTATGGTGACAAAATTGTTTACATTTAAAAACTTTACGGACGACAGACGCACAGTAATTACAATAGTTCACATGACCCTTTGGGCTAGATGAGCTAAAGAGGATCTTCTCCAGGTCACTTTCTTTTTTACACAAGTTAATTAATAATTGTTAAAAGCTAAAGATTATTGACTGTTAAAAATGATTTTAAGACTAAGTGAATAATTTTTGACGGTGTAGCCTCATGTTATTATTTTACTATGTGGAATTATTGTGTAAATTAGTAATAAGGTCTTTTAACAATTTTACTCTTAGCCTTCGGTTGACAGTTCTAGTAAAAGCTATACAGGTATTATAACAATCATAAAATTTTCTGCAGACTGTCATGGTGTTCTAAGTCATTTTAACTTGTAGATTTTTCAAATATCTGAGTGTGTTCCAAATTTTAAATTATCAGTTGCAGTTTACGATTATTAAAATGTAACTAGTATTAGCATAACCAACTTTAATCACCAGGTAAATGATTATCAGACTTACCAGCCGTATTGTAGTTAAAATACCTTAAAAGGACTTTTCTCGGAAAATCTTGAAACAAAACAAAAGAATAGTTAAAAAACTTTCAGGACGTAGAAGAGAGCATGTCATAAAATGTTTTAGAACTGTAAAAAAAACTTAACAAGTTTGTATGTCCAATCTACTCATGACAAGTTATTACATGTTGAATCTACCTTTAAGATAATTGAATACGTGTATTTGCATGAAGAATTTGTCCGGATGAACTCTAGTTGAGCTTCTTTGCTCATGTTTAGTTAAGAAATACTTGAATTAGGTACATCTATAGTTTCCGTTTGAATTGTGTTACGTTTACAGTCCTTATACATCAAACACGGAAACTGGAACCACACTAGAACAGGTATAATAAGCATGGCAAATGGAAGGATATCTACAAAGATGATTAAAAATATGCAACATAAACATGTTTTATCATATGTTTTTGTCCTCATTGTCTTCACAATAAAATAGGCTGATTTTACAAAGAAGGCTAAGTTCAAGACGATATCTCCTGATGATAAAGTTATGGTAACAATATTGAGGTCTGTCATTTCATAATCTGATACAATTAAACTGTAATATAACAAAAGAATATCAAATGTAATTTCACTTGATCTGTACATTGAAATTGCCCAATGAAACACTATCTTTTCCTTTAGGTCCTCGATTTCCATCTGCTCTACGGAGCCATTCACAATATTACTTGGACTTAAAATTGTAGCGCCATTCACAATGTAATCGGTTCCCACCTGACTACCAATAACTGTACTATACAAATCCACTATAGGAAACAATATTTTTTCTTCTAGAAAACGACGGAAAAATAATCCACTAATAGAAAAAGAAGTATGCGCAACACAGATGTAGACGACTATTGCTATAAAGAAAGCATTCGTAGTTGCTGTATCTCTGTATGTATCTCTATTAAATACACAAACAACAGTAAAAGCAACAACACTTGTTATAAAACCGATGATAATTCGGAGAAAAATAATAACTTTCTTTTTCTCAAAACAACACCAATCTTCATTGATGATATTATTCAAAAATGTACAAGTAAAGTCGACGAAAAATTCATAGACCATAACTTACACTACTACTGTAACGTATATAACTCTCGTAACAACTAGATTAGCTTATTCTAATTTGAGTTGAGATAAGGACTATCCTTACATTGCCGTAGAAGCGCCAAAAGACACCATGTGCATCAATAACGTTAAAGAAATTGGAAGAACATATTAAGACAAAAACGTCTTTGTAAGTTTAAATCTTCGGTACAAAAAAATCTGCATTAATCTGATTTAACATGACAATGAATCTCAAATGAAGATCAGTTAGATGTATTCATGTAGTGCCAAAAGCTATAAGCAATTTAATTAATAATCATATACATGTATGTTCTAATCAAGATACACCATTTAAAGCATTTGATATGATGTGGTTGACTTTTTTAAATATCGATTACTAGTATTAAGTAACATCTAATGGAAAATACTTTAAACAGGGTCAATTAAAGATTTAGTAAACTTCAGCAATCTATTGTCATTAACAGAAGTACATCGTTGTCTAGTTTACCACTTGGGGCACCATAGTATCATTATCATGATTATTAAATAATCGTTATCTGATGGAATATTCATTTTTATCTGCGTTGTTGAATGCGAAAAAGATCTAGGACCCCGTCAGTCCGTCTGTCCCTCCTTTTCTCTATAGGGGTGCATGCTTTGTGAAATCTGGATCTCAAAAAACAAACACTAGCATTTTAATTTGTAGGTTTTATCCAAGGAATGAAAAAGCATCTGTTTTTAAAGTACATGTGAATTTCTATACGATATGTATATGGAAGAAAATAAAGAAGATCGTTTTTTTTTATATAAACCCTTATTCAATATTAGATTCCGCTACTACAAATGTATTACACACCTGTAGATGTCGGTTTATTTGTTAATCTTTAGCAATATTTACAAACATTGGAAATGTAAAAGTGAGTGAGTGAGTTAATGTCTTACGCCCTTGCTACATTTATTAGGTTATATAAAGGCGAATAACTTGAAAAAAGATGATAACATGAACATGAAATGATTATGAAAAATGTGGAAATGGGGAGGGAAACAGTAAATTTTGAAAACCACAGTATAAGATGAGAGAAGCAGAGGTACCAATGGGGTATCCGAATGTCAAAAGTCCGAAAGAGCAGAGACAAAACCAGTAAACACCAACAAGAACAGAACAAACACAGACAACATGTAAAACATGGAAACACAAAACAACTGAATATCAATCAACAACGCGAACTCCAGTCGAAACAAGAGTGAACTCAGGTGCTCCGGAAGAGTAAGCAGTTCCTGCTTGCTATAGCACACCCGTCGCGTTGCCAATAGTCCATTCAGTGTGTCAAATCCGGTAAAGGAAGACAAATCAACACCCTATGACAAACCAACATCTGCACTCATCTGAGAGATCGAAATCCCATATTTGTCTACAAGTGCATGACGTCTTCCGTAAAGTTTCTTGAGTGAAGACAGCAATCGAGGAGCAACATAACCCTGTGTGAGCAATTTTTGTGTCAGACGTGTCGCTCTGCTAAGGAAATCGATGTAAGTCCCGCACGCTCTGGAGTAACGTATCAATTGAGATACGTAAACTCCATAAGCTGGAGCGGACGGAATGTTGCACCACAAGAAGGGGAAGTTGACGATGGGAAAGTTGAAGTCATCACGTTTGTCATAGAGCCTTGTTGAAAGTCTTCCTTGAGAGTCAATTTCGAGATGTAGATCTAAATATGAAGCAGACTTCCTAGAATCCGTTGTGTTTTTTATCTCAAGCTCCTGCGGATATATGAGATGGAGAACGTCACCAAATCGAGAATTGTTTAGTGAAAGGACATCATCAATATAACGGAACGTGAGGTTGAAAGAGAGAGCTAGATTACGGTCTTTTTTGTCTAGAAGAGATTGCAAGAAGTCTGCTTCATATGAATGAAGAAACAAATCAGCAAGCAAAGGTGCACAATTAGTGCCCATTGGAATCCCTATTGTTTGCTGAAAAACACGTCCACCAAACTGAACAAATATGTTGTCAACAAGAAAGTTGAGCATGTCGATTATTTGGTCTTCTGTAAATCTGTTCTTTTTCTTAGACTCATTAATGACAAAGTAAGTCTTGGTATAATCGACTACAAGAAATTTGTACCTGCGTTTTCCATTCTTTTTGAAAAAGCTGCGTTTAATCAGCTGTGTCAATCGCGATTTCAGTTGTTCATGTGGAATAGAAGTTTAAAGTGTGGAGAAATCGAATGTTTTGATGCTCTTACAAGATGAAACTGATTTAGAGTTAAGAATCTCCATGAGTTCTTTCGAATTCTTCAGGATCCACATTTGATTGACACCATTTTTAGAATAACAACAATCGTAATATTTCTGGAGGCCGGATTTTACTGCCGTAAGTATTGAAGTCAACAAAACTGAAAGAGGTTTAGTTGGATAATGAAGGAAAATGTGGTGCACATCTGGCAGTCCACAAAGGGAAGCACGTGGCACTCTCAAACATGTTTGCACCCTGTCGCCAGTGGTCAGGCATTCCATATTAATTATAGTCCTGACAATCCTCGTGGACAAGGATCGCCCTATCCAACCACCTAGGTCACAGACTTGGACGCTTTGTGGGCAAGGTGCTAACCAGATGTCAGAATCTCTAAACCCATAGTCGCCTCTTACAACATGCTAGGCTCTGCTACAGGCCTATCCGCCACCCTGACGCCGCACGGGACGGAAAAAGTTAGAAATGTGATGCAACAAACAATTGCCGATTCTACCAAAGTAGCAGCGTTCAATTTCGCTTCGACCAAAAATGAATCTATTTTTTTTGTCATGTGTTTTTTTTTTCTTTCTTTGGCATTGTCTTCGGTGTCTACTGGTGTCATATTGATTTTGAGTTGAAAATTTCGTTGTCGGTTCGATTTAATATGGCACACATCTATCTCTGTCAGCAGTCACGATTTAAAAGAAATTTCATTATGTTTTCTACATCTCGTGAACGACTCTAACGAAAGTCTCTCAACAAAGCTTTATGCCAATCGTGTCCCGTTCAGGGCCCTGCAGTAGAGCCTAGTTTGTATTAAAAGGCGACTGGGGGTCTTAGGTTTCTGATATCAGGTTAGTGCTCATCACACAGAGCGTGTGTACCCTTGCAGACTAAAAAGGGCATCCCTCGTCCGCGGGGTTGTCAGGTCTATATGAAAATCCTGGCCGCTGACCATATATATATATATAGTGGACCAACTTGTGTAAGGAGTGCAAAACTTCATGCACATAAAATAACTCTTTGTAGACAGCCATGTAGTGCACCAATAGGCTAAATTTTTTGCCCTACCCACCTCTTCTCTCAGCAAAATTAATTTTCCTTTGATTCCAATCTCCCCCTATTTCATATTTTATCATCATTTCATGTTAATGTTATTGATTTCAAATTACCTTTAAAGCGTAGCAAGGGCGTAAAACACCAACTCACGCTCTTACTCACTGTGACAATCAACTTTCCAATCGTCAATTTTCCCTTCTGGTGTACAGTAGCAACATTTCATCAGCTCTAGCTTATGTTAGTGTTGACGTATCACAACGAATTCGGTTTTCGAGAGTTTGTGGAATTTACACCGCCTTTCTTAGTAGAGCGTCACATCAACCACAAAAACTACAAACACATGGTTTTGTTGCTCCATAAGAAATTTTATAAAACACATCATCCGCTCATAATGGATTATTTTCTCTCAGCTAAGAGAAAATGTTGGTTTGTCATAAGGTTTTGTTTCTTCGTCCTTTACTGAAATCGACACGATGATAAGGCCACGAGGAACGCGACGAGTAGGTCATAGTAACCTATTCCGGGGCACCTGTGTTTACTATCATAATGACATGAGATCGCGCTGTTGATTGCTGTGCAGTTGTTTCTACGTTTTTTTTGTTGTATTTTCTTTGAACTGTTATCGTTTGCGTACGTGTTTACTGGTTTTGTCTTAAAGTTTGTCTTTTCGAAATTGTGACATTTAGATGACCTTTAGTACATGTACTGCTTTGTATCTTACTGAATTGCACTATCACTGCAATCTATATACTGAAACGCGAGTATGGTGAAATATTATTTTCCTGATGACCAATAGGGTCGGAGCCCGAAAAAATAAATATGAAAAATTATAAAACAGGTTAATTAGTAAAAAAAATGGACTCAATTACTATGTTAAGTCATGTAAGTGTTAGGAAATGTTACATATATCGCATTCGCTTCTTGTTTTCCTATATATGATTGATATTTTTTCGACACTTTGTGGATCTAAATGCATCAAATGTTTGATAATATAAGAACGTATTTTTTTCATATAGTGCTACTTTGGTCGTAAATTTGTATTTTACTAAGTTTTTTCTTGGATCTCTTTCCAACCAAAGACTCAAGTGTTTCTTGCAGATTCTTGTCCATCTTTGGTAGGATATAATTTTAATTTTATTTAGAATATGTTGTTTTAGGTCATGATGAATTTAGTTGTGCATTTTTTGCTGTTCTTACTTCCTTCTAAATTGTACACCCTTAACAAGGAAAATTACAAACATACATGGAAATAATTAATACTGGACACAAACACAAAACCACACGTAAAATTCAACTTGATATTGCGTTACCATTATCAGGTTGGTTTTCCTTCGAACACTCAAAGATTGTTTTGCCAAACAAGGCTAAATGAAAGATGATATCTTCCAATGACAAAGTTACAATAACAACGCTAAGTTCTGTCATCTCATAATCGAATAAAATCAAGCTGTAAAAAATGTAAAAGAATGTAAAATGTAATTTCACTTGTCCTATACACCAACACTCATCTAAATAGGTCTTGCTTCTGTTTCATCTCTTTCATGTCTTTGTATACAAATCATGCATATAACCGGCACACAAAACAGTATAATTTGTTCAGGACCACATGATTATCTGGACCTTACGCGTATGGTCATGACCATATTGGTATACTCATATGATCAGATCGTACGCGAATGGTTGGACCATATTGGTATATACCCGTATGGCTATGACGGTCAAGACCATATAAGAATTCGGACCATATGACTATTTTTTGAGTAAATGGTTGTTTAAAAAACAGATTTTTTTAAGTGGAAAAAAAGTTACGGTACTTTTTTTCGCAATACTAGTATTGAATTAGATAAATTTAAAACACATATACATGTAAGTAGGTCAAATACAGAAAACTCCGGATTTTGCTGGTAAGTAATAGTACTAAAATAAAATCTTGCTATATAAATGCTACATGTAGCTCAAGCTGATACTGCATACAAAAAAATTAAAGGCTATGATGTGTTTTTTACCAAGAAAACTAATACTTAAATTTACGAAATGGTATAAGCAAGAGGCTCCCAGGAGCCTGAATCGCTCAACTGGTCTTGATGTTAACCCTATGAAGACTATAGTAGAGCTATATCAACTTACTGTTTATAGAGCAGGAAAAGCTTTTCTCTATCTGTATTGGTTTCCATTTCACTATTTTTCACCTTTAAGGGACCGTTACCCCTAAAACAGGTTTTAACCTTTAAGGTGTAAACCCTGTAAGGGGTCATCTCACAATTTCCACCCAATGGAAACTTTTGAAGAGCTAAATAAGCTGAACATTTATGCAAGCAACAGCTTTTCTCTATCAGCAACAGTTTTCATTCCGTAGGCAAAAATATGTTAAATGTTATTTTAGGGGCCGTATAAGAGGTCATCTGATAACTTTGACTTTATGGAGACTTTTTTTAGAGCTTAATGAGTTAAACATTCAAGCAAGCAACCGCTTTTCTTTATCTGCTATAATTTTAATTGTATAAGCAAAACTTTAAAAAGGTTAATTTAGGGATTGTAATCCCTATAAGGGTCATCTGAAAACTTTGACCATGAGAACGTTTTTCAGAGCTAAATGAGCTGATCATTTAAACAAGCATCATCTTTTCTCTATCTGCAACAGTCATCATTCTATAGGACTGAAACACTATTTTTCATCTTTAAGGAACCGTAACCTCTATCAGGTTTCATCTACAAACCTCGACCTTATGAAGACTTTTGTAGATCTCAGTGAGCTGAACATTTAACCAAGCAACAGTTTTTCTCTATCTGCAATAGTTTTTTCTTCTATTGGCCAAAAATAAAAATAAAAACTTATTTTAGGGGCTGTAACCCCTATAAGTGGTCATCTGACAACTTTAGCCCAATGGAGACTATTGTAGAGCTAAATGAGCTGAAAATTAAAGCAAGCAACAGCTCCTCTCCATCTTTAATAGTTGTCATTCTATAAGCCAAAAATATGAAAAAACGCATTTTTTTACATTTAAAGGGCTGTTAACCCTATAAGGGATCATCTGACAACTTCGACATCTCTTATACTTTTGATTTAGTCTGACCACCTGGTCTATTTTAGAAACGGCGGCCATTGTTTTTGACGGGTCAAAAATCGGAACACAACCTTGGTGCAGGACACCCGCAGGATTATTCATATTAAGTCTCATCAAATTCTGTTCAATAATTTCAGAGGAGAAGATTTTTGAAAAAAATGTTACAGATGACGACAGACGACGGGGTCCAGGTGAGCTAAAAAGTACTAAATATCTCGCCATATTCACAAATTTCCAAATAATTTTACAATCATTTCGTTTTCATAGATAAATTGAAGGATTATAAAGTCAAATATTCTTATTGGAAGGTATAAAAACTCTAGTTTTGTGTGCGTGATGATTTTATATATCAAAAATTTTGTTTCAGCTTATGATTAAGATATCTTGATTTTTGTAGAAAGTGCCACTGAATTAGTTACAATGTAGCCAGTTTTCTCGTTAATCCTTTTTTTTTTCATTTCATGGTTTGAATACAAAATATTTTATTAGCTGACGCTTTGTATAAAAAAAGTCTTACAAATTATCCAAATTTCAATTTGAGTTCTTTTAGATCAGCAATTCTTGGAATTAATCGTGATTAAACGGAAATAGACTGATCTTTTTTTCAATAGATTAATAAAATATCGGAAATTCTAACTAGCCCAAGCCATTCCCGTATGGTCCGACCGACGGACCGTATGAGTATACCCATATGGTCATGACCATACGCGTATCGTTCAGATTATGGTCCGGAACAGATACACACACAAAACAACGATTGTTATAAAGAGTGCATTTGTTGTTACATTATTTCTGTATTTGTCTTTTTTTAATAAGGAGACAACGGTACATGCACCGAAAGATGACTCAGAGAAATATAATCATTTTTTTCCTCACAAAACAACATCAGTCTTCATTGAAAAAAATAGGGACAGACACTTTAGCCTGAACTTAGTCATTTTGTTCACCTACAAGTTATGTAATAAGTTTATTCCATAAGAAACCGTAAGAACTGAAAATAAACAAATGAACATTAAATAATAGGAAAAAGTACAATATGAATAAAGGACAAATTAATACAAATGCACAAAGACAATTTGTTCGTTGTTGTAAACATGTTCGTAAGAACATTGGTTGTTATGTTTGTTCGTGGCATTGCATAATATCACTGTATGAGTCGTTGCGTTACATTAAAATAGAAAACAGCACAAAACACTAAATCGTTCAACATCTACACAAGGTAAATACATGTACATGTTATCAGACAAAATTCAGTTTAACTATATACAGAAATTGTAAAAAGAATGTCAACAATGTATACCAAATATCATTCAATTTAACATTTTCTATACTCAATTTATAACAGTTATTTCAACTCATAATACAACATTTAGTGTTCTAAAGGAATGATTTTAGTAATTATTTGCCCATAGACATTATTACTTGACCAGTCTTGGATATTGAATTCTAAAACATCTATCTTTTAAAATTAAAATCTTTCACACCTTTTTCAAAAAATTAGAAATACAATTGCTTCCTTTCTATTGAACAAACCATCATGTCCTGCGGCATTTTTGGCAGTTCCACGTGGCATTGTTTACAAACATTATGATTTCGCACTAAATTCAGAACCTAACCCTGTCATCTTTAAGAAAGTATTAAAAATTCAAAAATTCTATTGAAATTTTCATTTATTTTTTTTTAAGAATAACCATATATAAGATTTGTTGAAAACACGTCTTCTTTAACATTTCAACCAATTATACCAGAGCTCCAGAGTGTCAATTCGTACCAGATTATATCCTTACAAGGGGCGGGCTTATGTGACGTAAGGATAATTACAGAAATCATACCTATAAGGAAAAACTCTTACAGTTATACCATAATAACTCATATAATCAAGGATGAATGATCATTTCTTTATACTTCTGAATAACAATGAAAATTGGAACAGGGTTAAGTACCCAATAAAAAGGGAAATAACTCTGAAATGAGTGTATCTGTTACATAATAAATTATAATAATAATTAAAAACTGTGCTGTTGACTCTACATTTCCACATAATACAATTTAAAAAATGTATGAGGAAGCGCAGGAAAAGGTGTTCATTTAATGAAAAAAATTTAAACGCAATCTTGTGTGATAAAATTGCCAAATTCTTTAGGCGCATAATAACATTTTGGAGATGCGCTGTTATCTCGACCATGTAAAAGGTGTTTAAATGTATAAATTGAGGAACTGTTAAGAATGTGACGCGGAAGATGATTCCAATTAAAGCTTTTCGTTTTGTATTTAGAAAAAAAAATCTGAATAAAAGTTACTTCTAGTTCGTATTTCCGCTATGTTATTTGATTGGCGAGGAAAATGACCATGCACAGACGATACTAAGTTTAGAACCAGGTACCGTAGGTACTCTGGTGTTTGTAGGTTAATAATATTATGAAATATCTGTGATCTATGTTTTTTCCTCCTGTCTGAAAGTTTTTCCACCCAGTTTCTTGATATAGTTTTAGAAAAGAAGTAAGCCTTTTCCCACCAATGAAAATACGCGTCGCCTCAGTATGAACATTCTCTCCCTTGTCAACTAAAAATTGCGTAATACTATGCCATATGACCTCATCGAATTCTAGTATTTATAAAGGATAAAGGAAAGACACATATTTGTTAGAGTAAAGCTATCTTAGATAAAACGTACCTTCCCCAGAAAGTTAAGTCGCTCATACGCTTTATTAGCAATATAATCAATATGAAAATAACAAGTACTATTAATGGAAAAGAATTCACTCAAGTGCTTCTAATTTTCTATTTTATATGTAAAATTTTGTTATTTTGATGTAGATGGTTTAGCTTAACTGACATTCGTGTTTCGGTTTTCTGTGGATTGTAATTCCATCCCTTGCAATAAGATGGAAAAAATCTAATATTCAGATGTCTCTTAAAACAACTGGATAAGGTTTTCAGATATGAATCATGGTTACGACCTACTTGGGAAGCGATAAAAAGACACAAAAAGCGTTGTTGTATTTAAACAAGTTTAATATAAAGGAGACAAAATGGTCGTTATGATTTTAAAATTTGCGGTATATCAACAAATTAATTTTAATTTATCTGATTAAACAAAGCATTGAATCATAATAGAAGATCAGTTGGATGTATTCATGTAATGCCAAAATTGTTGTGAATTTAATTTACAAGTCATATATTTAAATCCCAATTTACCACCTTAAAGGCATTGGGGTGGTTTTATTATAGTGTTCATCAAATGCAAGATATTAACAGGGTCATGAATAGTTTCTTTTTTAAGTTTTAGATTTGGACTTTGGTTAATTGTAACAATCTATTGTCATCAAAACATGTATAACACAAGTGCAACATACACAAAGGCGAAAGCAAATCTAAGAGTCGGGTCACTCCGTTCGTCCCCCTCCACCGTCGCGCTATGTGCGTGTTTGTCTTGTTTAAGGTTAGTGAGGATACACCTGACCCCAAAAATAATGCCGAATTTAAAATGTCCATTTTTTTTTGATATATTAGTATTAGGACTATATATAGACTTTAACTTGTGTGAAAATATTGGACCCCCTTTCCAGGCTTGTTTTCACAAAATTGAGGCTCAAAGTTTTCCAATATTACCATAGATTATATATAGGAAAGACCAAATAATTAGCATAAAATCATGTCGTAGAAAAGATCTACGAATTTAAATTTTATTTTTATTTGATAAGAATCAATGAAATACAATATATTTTGAAATAAAACAATAAAACCTGGGGGTCACCAGCTTATTTTTCTGTCTACAATACAAATCTTTGTAACTTTTTGTAATTTTGCAAGTGACTTATCTCCCTTGTTTTTTTTTTTAAATTATATTAATGAAGGAATGGTTGTTCAATTTGTGTTAAAATTAATTTATTTTTATCATGTTTTATTATATGAAACTATTTAACACAAGTTTCGAGGTATTTGTGACATTTGTGCTTGTTTTTTTTTTTATTTTTAGCTGTTTTTGGTCACATGAAAGGTGTCCTCACTAACCTTAATCTGAACCTCGCATTCCAAACTTTGGATCTTTTATTATTTAAAGTTATTATACAAAAAATGAGAAATCATCTGGTATATGGTACACGTTAATTCAGTTTTTAAACGCCATCCTTTCTTCTTCCTAATACAGGAGTAGACTCCTATAGGTAGTGTAAAACATTCCGGATCTTGTGGGCTTATGTGACGTAAGGGTAATTACAGAAATCATACCTATAAGGAAAAACTCTTACAATTATACCATAATAACTCATATAATCAAGTTGATAAAGGAAATAACAAAACTACCGAACTTGAATGATCAATCTCATAGTATGGAAATACATGCTCAAACGCCGGTGTTTAGAGGATTCAATTGGTTATATATGTGTCTGCAACGATGGAACATCAGGCTCTAGTTGCCAAGTCAGTAAGTAAGTTGTTATGGAACATCAGGATCTAGTTGCCAAGTTTTGTGCCTCGCAAGCCTGTTGCGTGTAGTGTTTCTACTGAACCCTTCAATCGCAATTTAAGAGGGAGGGCTGACACCATTAATCCTGGTTAAGTCCATCATTCTTTTAATGCCTGTACCAAGTCAGGACCATTGTGATCTTCATTTTTTCTTGCAAATCTGTCTTGCATTGTCTTTTTACTTAGTCAATTATCGAAGTTCGGTTGTTTTGTTATTACCTGTATAATATTGATCCACGTGTGTTATTGTTTATTACATTTACTAGCTTTAACAAGAAACTAAACTCGATGCTTAATTGTTTTTACCCATGAAAACACAATTTGTACAGAAGAAAGAAATAAAACACTTAGATGTACGTGGTAGACGAGAAAGAAAACTTAAACAAAGTCCGCGTTTCCGTTTCTACGAAACAGCAACTTCAAGTATACATGTTGAATACAAAGCCATTGCCAAAAATATAGACTGTAAGAAAAAAAAATTGGTGAATGAAACAAGCAAAGAGGCACCAATGGGGCGCTCGAGTATCAAAAGTCCTAAACACAAAATCTACCGAACAGAAATCAACAACGCGAACTAAAGTCGAAACAAGAGTAAACTCAGGTGCTCCGGAAGAGTAACCGGTTCCTGCCTGCTAAAGCACAGCCGTCATGTTGCTCATTTCTAATTCAGTGTTTCAAATTCGGTAACGGACAAAACAAATTTCCATGACAAACCAACATCTGCACTTTTCTAAGAGATAGAAATCCCATATTTGTCTTCGAGTATATGATGGATACCGTAAGAATTTTAGAAACAGGAAAAATGCAAGGGTGACAGAGCTTTTGTCGTGGCAAGTTCTAATAAAGTCACCCGACGTCCCGTCATTACGACAGGAACAAGTATACATGTACAACTACAATTCTGCTGAAGAGCTATTGAGATAGGGTACCAAAATGTATTTAGATGAATATATCAAAAAACATGTGCTTTTCTCGACCACGTTTTAATAACGAATCGCAATGTTACATGAAAAATGAATGACACTTACAATGTACTTGACATGTGGAAAGCAATAACAGAAATAACCTGTAAAAAATGAAAACAGCGTGACAGCCAGAGTATTGTCAATGACAAAAACAGATCTAAAAAAATACTTTGCTAGTCTCCTTATTTTATAGATTAATTAATAAAAATTGTTGAACGTTTAAGAAACAACAACAGCTCAGCCTTTTAGTGTGTGTTCAAGCAATCCTTGTTCAGCATTTGGGCAATGTTTAGAAGATAAAACAGATTACATTTGTATGTGCTGAGATGGGTCTTCTGGGAAAAGCTGTCCTGCTGGTGAGTAAATTATAAAGTTCTGGTAAATTATATCCACACTCGTATAAGAGGGGGGGGGGGGGCTATATTGCAATCACATTGTCCGGCTGTCAGTCCGTCTGTCTATCCGGTACAATATATCAGCTTTTACTTAAGGAATTGATGCCGACTTTGGTAGACATCTTAAGCTTGATAGGATGTACATTTGGTAGACATCTTAAGCTTGGTGGGATGTACATTTCCTTTACTTTATAAGTCATTTGATGATCTACTTCTTGTTTTCCGAGCCGACTCTGCAGTATTTTAAGGGTCAAAAGTGTGATGAATTCTATCGTGCCTCCCCTTTTCAGGTCAGTGGCATCTACTTTAAATTTTCCGAACGGTCGAGTTTGGGTATCCTTAGCATGATTGAGTGCACCCCTTTTATAAACTAACTTTTTTAAGACGGCCATTCGACGACTCAAAAGTGTAAAGTTTGTTTTGTTTAATGTTTGAACTGTTTAATATGTGCATCGAGAAAGCATGGCTTGTTTGTGAAACCTTAGCATTTTATTTGAATACATGTATCTATCATAGAAATGATTTATATGGCTAAAATCGATGAGATTCTAAGTATGTTTCGCTTGGTGTTTCATAGTCCTTCGGAGATCCCCTGATGAATATTTCCAGTTGCTTCTCCTGTCTTGCGCTGTAAAAACAAACATTTGAAACTTTAGAATTAGGTATTGTATATAATAAAATTTACAATGTATATCTATTATTATTAAGAGACATGTTTCCATTATATTTATATTCTTTGGCTTATGTAACAGTATGAAACTTTTCTTCCTATGGCCTTGCACAACTGACTTTGCTAAATGTCATTCATTATGTTAATTAAGGTAACAACAAAATTACCGAACATGGATGGTCAATCTCATATATTCAAGAACAAAAGAGAAAACAAGACAAAGACATACCACGGAAGTTGAAGATCGCAATTATCCTGACCTGGTACATTTGTACAGGCAAAAGAAATTGTGGGTTGAACCATGTGTCAACTTCATCTTTGTGTTTATTGTAATTGGTTAGTTAGTTATTGTTGCTTTACTCCCAAGCAGCACGATTTCGGCTATATCCGGGAGATCAACACGAAAGTGGTGATGCAATGAACATGAAATGATGATGAAGTGGAGGAAATGGGGACACAAAGCCAATCGGGTAGGAGAGTTTTGACTGCCACTGGAAAAAGGAGTGTTGGGTAGGGACGGGAACGGGGTATTAGCCTCCTGCATGGGGATCCTACGGGTCTAACGTGCGAGGAACGTGACATTTTTTCCAACACGGTGCACCACTATGGTTTGCGGTCAGGTTTTCCGCATTATCGCCTGACGACCCCGCATCTCTCGATGTCAGGGCTGCCTTATTCAACCACCTGGGGCACACATCCCAGTCGCTTTGTGGGCAAAGCGGCCTGACCCAATGTCAGGTTTCTGAGCGCTCTTTAGTGGACTTTTATCGACAAGCTTAACGCTGCTGCGGGCCTATTCGCTACCCGGAACCCGCACGGGTGTTATTGTAATTGGATATTCATTTGTACGACAACAAGAATAGTCACTATTTTATGGGTGTTCAAGGTTGCTAGTCTAAGTAATAATATGGGAGTGAAAAAAAAATAATAAATCCAATTTACGACATTATGACTAATGTGTTTCGTATTTTTACTTTAAAATAGGCATTTCTTCAATGGTACGTCTTATTATTTCATTATTCAATTAGTTTTGTTTAAAAATGTTTTTCTTCAGTTTTCAAATATCAAATCAATCGAGGGAAGTAATATCAGAGTGAAATTAGAAGGCATGACCGGCCTTATACATTTTTAGTTAATATTGATAGTCGGATAAAATGTTGAATGACATATGTGATACTCTTAATGGAAGACCAATAAAGTATATTACTTGTATGTATCGAAAGAAATTAGAATATTGACAAAGTCAGAAAGGGCCTGGCGGCAAAAAATCTTTTTTTTCAAATTCATACGAACTCAGAACTCAAAATCTGTGATTTTCGATAAAAACGAAGTTTTTTTTCAAAAATATTTCAGTTTTTTGCACAAAATTTCATTACTCTAATTATGACTTCCTACTATGTAGCTGTACAAAATTTCAGAACTGTGTTGTTAATAGTTTTTGAGTTTTAGTGTTCACAAGAATTCTTGACGGAGGGACAGAAGGACAGACAGACAAACAAAGTGAAAACTATAGGGCGTCAGCATCTTTGATGCGGGGACTTAATTATGTTATTGTTCTAGTCTAACTTTAATTATTGATTGTAACGTAAAAGTATTGAAATTTTTAAAAAATGTATCTACATGTACATGTATATACCTTTCTAAGTTTCCCTCATCTTTGATTGTTTCTGGTAGCTTTTGATTCATTGTCTCTGGTAGCATAATTGACAACAACCCAGCAAGAACTGATAATCCACCAAATATTACCAATGGCAAAGCCTTACCAAGATGTCCATCTACCACTTTATTCTATAGAGTCAGTAAGTAAAATAAGCATTTCATTTGACAAAATGTGTCTCAATACGGAGATTAATTTCAATCAACCCTAAGATTAGCATGGAAGTAGAAGGTTGACCGCAATGAAACTTTCTTTAAATTTACGCTTTATTGTAATGCAGGTCTGTACCCCGGTAGAACAAATGTGATCTTGAGTTTTCTCGTTAGTAGCTTCTTCTTCTTGTTTGCTCCTATTAGAAATCTTAATTAATGTTCAATCCCGTTCAGTAATTTTGTTAGATGTCGGATTAATGTTTGTCCTTCGTCAACACAAGTGTTATGAGAAACGTGATGACTTCAACTTTCCCATCATCAACTTTGCGTTTTCGTTTAGCCATATCACATCAGGAACACATTATGGAATTAACGTTATATCGATAATGGTTCGTGATTCCACGGCAGGACTGAATTAGGATTAATTCCTGAACATCAAATTTGTCGCACAGATTGCATGGATTGCTTACATAGGGTAACATTGTTCATTTGTTGTTGTCATTATTAAAGTTTACTACAACTACTTTATACGTTAACTTGCCGAATAAATAAAAAAAAAACTGTGTTGTATAAGTACAGATGCCATAACTATCCTCTACTGTATTCGACCAACTGCATTCTCTTTGAAAAGTGGCGAGTGTTTTATAATAAGCGGGCATCTTTTACCCTTCAGATGCAAATGAGTTCACTCTAGTTTCGATTTGCTGATTGCAATTTTGTTGTTTTCATCTGTTACGATGAGTACCTGTGTTGCGTTATATTAATCGTCCTGGGTTTTGTATCTACTGGTTATGTCTTAGTCTTATGGAATTTCTATCATATTTGAGTGCCCATTTGGTAAAGTCCTTTCATTTTTTATATTATAATATTTTGATATGCCAATCACAGGGATTTTATCTCTCAAATAACAAAATAACAATGAAACTTACTAAATCAGCAATATACGGTGAAATCATTCCACCGACGCGAGCGAATGCTGAGCTGGCCCCCAATGCCGCGTTACGTACAGCAGTGGGATATATTTCTGCAGTCCACACATATATCACAGCAAAGGCTGCAGCTATTCCCAACTTCCCCACCATTGCAAGAGTTATCGTTATCGCTTGTAAATCTAAAATGTATTGCATATGTAATGCAAACGTCATTTTATCGGTTCAAATTTATTTAGTGATTTTAAGAAAAGATAAACTACAAGACGCTTCAAAATGTACTTTAGGTAAACAAGAATAAACCAAAGTGATACAATGAACATGAAATGATGATGCAGTGGAGGAAAAGGGAACACAAGGCATATCGACTTTTGAATGCCTCTTGAAACGGAGTGATGGTAAGGGGCGGACAATTAAGCTTCCTGCATGGGGATCTTACGGGTTCTTCTCTTACCAAGACCTGTAGCAGGGTTTTTAATGTGCGATGAACATGACATTTTCTCAACACGGCGCACCACTTTGGTTTGCGGTCAGTTTTTTCCGCATTATAGCCTGACGATTCTGTATTAATTTTGACAGGGCTTTCCAATACAACCACATGGGGTCCACATCCCATTCGGTTTTTGGGCAAAACGGCCCGACTTGATGTCAGGTTTTTTGGGAGCTCTTAAAGGGACTTTTACTGACAAGCTTAGCGTAGGATATTCCGCACCCAGACCCCAACTTGTTTAGTACAAAATAGTCTCAAATACTGAACACCTACCTATTTTCAAACTTATAATCAAAATACATATTCAATATCAAGAATTCCATTGTTATAACAAATATTATCTTGTACATGTATATCACTAGTGAGAAATTCTATATAGAAATAATGCTTACAATACAAATAGTAATAAACATCGTAATTCTTACCATCGTCAAGATAAAGGATGGTAAATATTGTCGATATACATGCTAGTCCACCACCAATAAAACACACCATGTGTAGCTTCTTCCTGCCAATTCGGTCTAAGAAAACTAGACATAGAAAGTAAGCTGGAAATTCTACCAGTCCAGAAAGTAGAAAATTGAGGTAAAAATCTCCACTTAGATTTCCAGTATTCAAAGAAAGACCATAATATCCCAACGTAACGACGGCCCTGCAATTTCAGAGAATATTGAATTCATATATTTGAAAGTAAATCACTGATTTATTTCTAAAAAGTAGTTTGACACGAATGATTTGTTAATGCCCATCACCCATGCAAATCCCGAACGGGAAATTAGCCAAAAGTCGAGCTAAGCTTTTCATAAAAGGCACTTACAGAACGTCTATATATAGCCTAAAGGAGACTCAAGCGCATCAATCTGAATAAAATTGGTTTTTCAGTTGTTTTCTACGTACTGCCACTGCACATATCGTTCTACTTTTCTGATTTTAGGGGCTAAATTTAGTTCCCCTTATGTTTCACATTATATGGCGAAAAAAAAACAACAGAGGACCAACTCATCGACATGCTCAGTTTTCTTATAGACAACATATTTGCAGTTTGGAGAACTTGTTTTGATGATGTCCTTTCGCTGAACAATTCCCTATCTTTCTCTTTCTTTTATATCAACAGGAACTTGAGATAAAAGACACAACGGATCCTTGAAAGTCTGCCTCATATGAAAATCTAGATATACATGTAGAAACTCAAAGAAGACTTTCAACAAAACTCTATGAAATGCATGATGACTTCAACTTCCTTGCCACACGAAAAACTAAAATGTCGCCTGAAAACACTTCTCGAAAAAACCTTTTCAAACACTAGGAATTTTGTTGTTTTGGGTTATAATTCTACATTCTTTTCCAAAACATCTTTCAAAGATAAAATTTGTTACACACTGGAACAAGTTTGCAGTATGCTTGATTTCCTCATTGACAACATATTTGTCACCTTCGGAGGAGAGATTTTTCAACAACAAATCGGCATTCCAATGGGCACCAACTGTGCTCCTCTCCTCGCCGATTGGTTTTATACTCTTACGAGACTGAATTTCTTCAGGGACTCGTAAAGAACAAGAAGATGAAAGAGGCAAGGTCATTTGATCTTACATTCAGATATATTGATGATGTCCTTTCTGTCAATAACACTTCATTTGGTAGATGGATTCCTTCAATATATCCTCCAGAATTGAAGATTAAAGAGACCACCGAATCAAATTGCTTCACGTCTTTCTTGGATTTGCACCTCGAATTTGACCCAAGTGGTCATCTCAGTATAAAAATTTACGATAAACGAGACGATTTTAATTTTCAAATTATTAATTTTCCTAATCTACAGAGCAATATACCTACTTCCCCTGCATACGGTGTTTATATTTCACAACTTATTCGATATGCCAGAGCTTGCACACATTTCACAGATTTTTTTATCAGACACCGATTTCTTCGTGACAGACTTTTGGAGCAGGACTATAAGAAAATACGTCTCATACGATCCCTAAAAAAATTCTTTCTTCGTTATCAGCCACTAGTAGAAAAGTTCAAAATTGAGTTAATAGATATGGTAGTTAATTGTTTTAATTAGTGTTTGACTGGTCTGCTGTACTGAGATGATCACCTCAATATCCCTATTGTGTCTCACAACTATGTTGTGTTCTATGGTCATTACCGGATCCCAAGATCGTTATGACTTGAGTTCGCGTTGTTGATTCCTTTTCAGTTGCTCTGTGTGTATTAAGGTTTTCTGTTCCTGATCTTGGTCGTGTTTACTGGTTTTGTTTTTTGCCTTTCGGACTTTAAACATTTGAATGCCCAATCGGTACCTCTTAACTCCATACACAGTCTAATAAAATATCGTTATTGAATTGTGTTATATTGCTAAAGGCTAAATCATACCAGTTAAAGAATATTATAAATGACCGGACACACATCTTCCTTGTTCTAAATAGCTGCAAAATACTTCCTGACGGAGATTGTACAGCCTCCATATTGCATAATACTTTGTCTGGTAGTGTGACGTTATTTTTCTTTGCCATAGTTCTTATAATTTCTTTCGCTTCATCCAATCGCCCTTTTGTGATTAACCATCTAGGAGATTCTGGAATCAACCTGACGTGTATGAAAATTATGTCCAGGGTTCGTAAAAGTACAAATAACATTGACATATTGTCAAGTAAGCATCCATTTTGAATAGTTGCCAGTAAAAAACGTTCAATAAACTATTGCTTTTATTAAAGTTTCATTTTTTTTTCCGTCATGTCTTCTTGTTTTGTCTTTCTTTTGGACATTGAGATCGATCCTCTAAGTTCTGAATTTTGTTATATATTAGCTTTATTAAACACATGGGCAATTTTGTGTGTTTGTTTTTTTCTTTTGTTTTTTTTTCTAATTTCTGAGGTTTTTTTTCTATAACTTATTTTCGTAATTACTTATTTACTACTTTTATTAAAAGTATGATAAAAACACACAGAGGTTGTTAAACTGCTATAAAGTGTCAACACCATGCTATGTTTCAATTTCAATTAATGCCGATAGTTCTTATTCTATGAAATTACACGACTTTTTGTCATGCTTTTCTTACCACCAGTAGCTTAAATAGAATACAGAAGGCGCTGAGACTGCAATTTCTATATACTTCCATTCCCTTAAGGCATAGGCAACGCCGCATAGAAATATCAGCCCAATTGCGAAAAAGAAATTAGAAACATTTCCAACCCAAAGACGTTTAGATGGCCCAACAATTTCCATACCTATGAATAAAAAGCAAATTAATGAAAACAAAATAGAATCATTGTGTAATAGTTTAGATGAAATTGTTTTGTTTATTTGTATTATTGCTGAATGGATGAATTAACAGTGGTATGTTATTTCATTCAGACCTATTCAGATCAGACTCATTCTAATAATGACACAAGGTCAGTGTTAAAAGGTTCAACTTAAAACTACTGAACTATTTTCTTGCCGTTTTATTTTATACTTCAGGATCTTTGGGAAGAAAAGAAACTGTACATGCTGTAGGCCAAGAAATATAGCAAATCAATTCAATTCAATTTGCACAGCAAATCATTTCGAGCAATTTAAGTTGCATCTTTACCTCTTCAATAAGGCTTAATATCACAATAATGCAGTTTCTTGGCTTAAACATGGAATAATCCGCAATATTGTAAAAGCAAGTGTCAAATTAGGAGGATCGTAGTCTTTTATTTCTCTGATATTTTGCTACCTACAATGTCTGTTTTTCATGAAGTATCGACTTTAAAGCTTCCCGTCCAATAGTCTGCTTTATTAATTGCTTTTGATTTGCTTACAGATTAAAACGATCGGTCATTTGTATTTACGAGCTAAATTGTACATTTATTTATGAAGTATATGTAAGATTTTCATACACTCTAGATCGTTGAAGCCGATATGTTTATGGTGTATATAAATTATTTTTACATACTTTTATGATAATGTTTAAACCAAAATTACCAGTCAAAGTAAGTTACATTGTACAGTGAAAAGTACGGGAAAATTTCCCGCCATAATCTTTCCCTATATAACCAGTCAAAAAATATCTAGGCACCAACTCCATTTTTGTAATGTAAAAACTGCTTTGTGTTTGTTTATATGGTAAAATGAATGCATCTATATCCCATAATCCGGAAATTGAAATTATCAATGTGCCACCCCCTGCTTGGTACTTACAGATATTTCGTCTTTTACACGTCTTGTTTCATATGAAACAATTTTTCCCGGTAGTATCTATTGCTACAGCATCAATTGGTCACTATCAATGGTCCGTGGATGTTTTGATTTTCAAATTAAGATTTTATACTGATAATGGCGGTTTTGTTAAATATGCACTGTATCATGATTGTTTTTGTAACCTACATGTAAGCTTACCGTAAAAAAAATGTGTTCTCATTTAGTACCTAATATAAACGATGACAGAAATACACCGGCACACGACATTCCAACAATAAATCGTAAAATGACAAAAACAGTAAACGATGGCGACCATGCAACAGCTAACGTAGATACCAGAAGAAAACTAATTGTTAAAACCATAGTCTTCTTCCGACCAATTCTGAAATAATAAACAAAACTAGTTACAGTATTTGATATTATAGGACCTTACGATACATGCCTCTAATAAAGATTGCAATGACAAAGAAGTGTTCTATCCCCTCTTAATTTATAATGTTTTATGAAGAATATGCATCCCTATGTCATGACCCAGAAACACATCGAATAAAGTCATGAAAGTAGAGCTTTATCATGCTTCATGATTTTTAGGCATTTATTACAATGTACACTGCCCATTATTGTTTATTTATTTCATAGTATGCCTAGAAAATAAATCATTTAACTTAAAGCTTGAACAAAGAATCTGCCAGTAGATTATTTATTTTTTGACCTCATCTTTAAAAGTGAAATATTTATGCGTGTTTTATTATTTGTATAACTAACAGGTCTGACAACATTCCAAAAAGGAAAGAACCAACTAGCACTCCACCAAAGAAAACCATTGAAGCATGGGATGTCTTCATTCCATCATTACACACGATATTTTGCTAAAACATAAAATTACAAACTTTCATTAAGCAATCTCGGAGATAAGGGTCTAGCATTTGGATATAGTGTATGGTTTAAAAGACTTAATCTAATGCTTGGTTATCAAGGCAAAACAAATACAATGTATAGATGAGATTCGGTTTATTTTAGACCAATTGATTTATTAAAATGTCTACTGAGCTCTATTGTGAAATTGAAAATTGAAACCGCTGTAACAGTTGCTTCACTCAAACCACCAACGTAATAAACAAAGGATGATTTAAAAAATACACAATACATCAATGCTTAGTCGAAATGTTAAACGTCCACTTCTTTTTTTTTCACAGTTATACGTCCTTTTCGCAATATGACATTATTTCATTCGTAATTAGAATTGCAGTTGCTTTATTTGCGCTCATCAGATTGTACACTTACATCTGTGGTAACAGTTGACTTGAACACATTCCTTTCATAAACCCAGTTTTTGCAAACTGTTGAAATGTTGTTACTATAAATTGTGCATTGTGAGAAATCGAGTGTTGCATCTAAAGATGGTGGGATTGTCATATTGATCAACTGACGATGCGCCTCATTTTGAATGGCATAGGTATCGTTTTGCCATCCTGGCAGTTCACACCTAGAAATGAAAGAAAATGGTTGATTTTGAACAATTAAAAAAGATGATAATCTCTTTATTTATTCAAATGTTATAAATGATCTTATACTGAAGCATAAACTAGTTATTTAACTTATTTTAGACAAGTTAAATTGTTGTCATTTGTATTTGGAACACACGTGAAGGTTAGCACTGCTGGTGGAGTTTAAATTCCCCGAGGTTAGCCCGCTCCGGCACCAACACTTTTGAGTTGGAGAATACATCAAAGCTTTAAATTATCCGTCTAAATTTCAAAATTGACTAAACCCTAAGGTTCTTCCTACCCCAGATATAGGTTGAATATCTTAGTAAGAATTTGGTTCCCCAGTTTGGTATTTTTGGTTATACTGTTCTGTGCTCTTCATATTCATACAGTGTTTGGCATTTTCAATATTTTTGGTAGAGCGCCTCTGATGAGTCTTGAATAGACGAAACGCGCGTCAGGCGTAGCAAAATTTAATTGTCTGGAACTTTGTTGTCATTTGTATTTGATGCTGCAGAAGGCTCACCTAAACAGTCAAAGATTTTCAGCGCTAAAAATCCATTTATAGAAATGATACTGATTTAAATTTGGTATTATTATTACGTTTTATTTACACCAATATACGATAAACAAACGAAAATCACAATAGAAAACAACCAGCAGTCTTCTTCGTGACCAGATGTCGCTGGTCGTCGTCATGCATAGGCCTAGGACTGAAATACAACACAGAAGATTGAATACCAATCCAAGAATCTGCCTTAATCACCATTCCACTTTTGCACCATTCAGTCGAAACACAATTGTTTTAATAAACAGTCTATCTACTTCGTACCAGAAAAATGGCTGTGTCTTATATTGTTGGTCCTTTGAAGGACTTAAAATGTACAAAAAGCAACGAAAAACTAAATCATGGCGGTTTTCAATGGGAGAAGTGTGTCGTAAGTATTTCAAAATATTTGGTAAACAAGAAGTAGATTATTTTCGGGAATAAAATTGCTTGCATTTCATCATGTAGTACTATAGAACAAGAGGCTCCCAGGAGCCTGAATCGCTCACCTGACATATGTGCCTGAAGTAAAGGTTATTAGGCAAAATCTTATTGACGTTGAAAGGGTCATAAGATTAATAAGGGGGTCATCTGACAATATGGTGGATCTTAAGGTGCTGACCACTTTTGTTCTCAATCAAAATCTACAAATCTTGAGTTATTTTTGAAAAAAAATGCAGTTTAACCTAATGTTCTATTTTTAGCCACACCGGCCATGTTTTACGACCAATCAAAAATCCCCACATCAGTTCTATACACCAAATGCTAATAAACAACTATACCAAGTTTGGTTCCATTTGGACTTAAAGTGTCAGAGGAGTTATCGTTTTCAATGTAATGAGGAAATGCTGTTAAAATGCTCAATTTTGACGTTCTAAGGGCAATAACTCCTCAAAGGAAAGGTCCTACAACGTTGACCCTATTACGATTTTTGTAGATCTTGATGTGCTCAACAATATGCAATTTAAATTTCTCAAATATCTTGTAAAGTTTTCAAGATATTGAGCTAAACAGTTGCAAAATTTGCAAAAAAATCCACAAAAAGGGCAATAACTCCTACATGGGTTGTTGGATTTTCTTCAAAATTTCAGAGCTGGTAGATCTTGAGGTGCTGGTCACTTTTGGTCCCGATCAAAATTTTGAAATCTGTCACCGTTTTAGAGTTATTTGCAAAAAACTGCATTTTACCCCTATGTTCTATTTTTAGCCACAGCGGCCATGTTTTACGACCAATCAAAAATCCCCACATCAGTTCTATACACCTAATGCTAATAAACAACTATACCAAGTTTGGTTCCACTTGGACTTAAAGTGTCAGAGGAGTTAACGTTTTCAATGTAATGAGGAAATGCTGTTAAAATGCTCAATTTTGACGTTCTAAGGGCAATAACTCCTAAAAGGAAAGGTCCTACAACGTTGACCCTATTACATATTTTGTAGATCTTGATGTGCTCAACAATATGCAATTTAAATTTCTCAAATATCTAGTATAATTTTCAAGATATTGAGCTAAACAGGTGTAAAATTCGCAAAAAATCCACAAAAAGGGCAATAACTCCTACATGGGTCGTTGGATTTTCTTCAAAATTTCAGGGTAGGTAGATCTTGAGGTGCTGATCACTTTTACCCTATGCCAAAATTTTGATATCTGTAGCCGTTTTTGAGTTATTTGCAAAAAACTGCATTTTACCCCTATGTTCTATTTTTAGCCATGGCGGCCATGTTTTTCGACGAATCAAAAATCCCCACATCAGTTCTTTGGGGGATACCCTAAAGTACCACCAGACCAAATTTGGTTTGAATCTGTGCAGCTGTTTCAGAGGAGAAGAAGTTTGAAGAAAAGTTAACGACGACGGACGACGACGACGGACGCCAAATGATGGCAATAGCTCACATGGCCTTTGGCCAGGTGAGCTAAAAAATGCAGTTTAAACTAATGTTCTATTTTTAGCCACTGCGGCCATACTTTACAACTAATCAAAAATCCCCACAACAGTTCTATACACCTAATAATAATAAACAATAATACCAAGTTTGGTTCTATTTGGACTTAAAGTGTCAGAGGAGTTAACGTTTTCAATGTAATGAGGAAATGCTGTTAAAATGCTAAATTTTGACGTTCTAAGGGCAATAACTCCTAAAAGGAAAGGTCCTACAACGTTGACCCTATTACATATTTTGTAGATCTTGATGTGCTTAATAATATGCAATTTAAATTTCTCAAATATCTAGTATAGTTTTCAAGATATTGAGCTAAACAGGTGCAAAATTTGCAAAAAATCCACAAAAAGGGCAATAACTCCTACATGGGATGTTGGATTTTCTTCAAAATTTCAGAGCTGGTAGATCTAGAGGTGCTGATCACTTTTGTTCCCAATCAAAATTTTGAAATCTGTCACCGTTTTAGAGTTATTTGCAAAAAACTGCCATTTACCTCTATGTTCTATTTTTAGCCACAGCGGCCATGTTTTACGACCAATCAAAAATCCCCACATCAGTTCTATACACCTAATGCTAATAAACAACTATACCAAGTTTGGTTCCATTTGGACTTAAAGTGTCAGAGGAGTTAACGTTTTCAATGTAATGAGGAAATGCTGTTAAAATGCTCAATTTTGACGTTCTAAGGGCAATAACTCCTAAAAGGAAAGGTCCTACAACGTTGACCCTATTACATATTTTGTAGATCTTGATGTGCTTAATAATATGCAATTTAAATTTCTCAAATATCTAGTATAGTTTTCAAGATATTGAGCTAAACAGGTGCAAAATTTGCAAAAAATCCACAAAAAGGGCATTAACTCCTACATGGGATGTTGGATTTTCTTCAAAATTTCAGAGCTGGTAGATCTAGAGGTGCTGATCACTTTTGTTCCCAATCAAATTTTGAAATCTGTCACCGTTTTAGAGTTATTTGCAAAAAACTGCCATTTACCTCTATGTTCTATTTTTAGCCACAGCGGCCATGTTTTACGACCAATCAAAAATCCCCACATCAGTTCTATACACCTAATGCTAATAAACAACTATACCAAGTTTGGTTCCATTTGGACTTAAAGTGTCAGAGGAGTTAACGTTTTCAATGTAATGAGGAAATGCTGTTAAAATGCTAAATTTTGACGTTCTAAGGGCAATAACTCCTAAAAGGAAAGGTCCTACAACGTTGACCCTATTACATATTTTGTAGATCTTGATGTGCTTAATAATATGCAATTTAAATTTCTCAAATATCTAGTATAGTTTTCAAGATATTGAGCTAAACAGGTGCAAAATTTGCAAAAAATCCACAAAAAGGGCAATAACTCCTACATGGGATGTTGGATTTTCTTCAAAATTTCAGAGCTGGTAGATCTAGAGGTGCTGATCACTTTTGTTCCCAATCAAAATTTTGAAATCTGTCACCGTTTTAGAGTTATTTGCAAAAAACTGCCATTTACCTCTATGTTCTATTTTTAGCCACAGCGGCCATGTTTTACAACCAATCAAAAATCCCCACATCAGTTCTATACACCTAATGCTAATAAACAACTATACCAAGTTTGGTTCCATTTGGACTTAAAGTGTCAGAGGAGTTAACGTTTTCAATGTAATGAGGAAATGCTGTTAAAATGCTAAATTTTGACGTTCTAAGGGCAATAACTCCTAAAAGGAAAGGTCCTACAATGTTGACCCTGTTACATATTTTGTAGATCTTGATGTGCTTAACAATATGCAATTTAAATTTCTCAAATATCTAGTATAGTTTTCAAGATATTGAGCTAAACAGGTGCAAAATTTGCAAAAAATCCACAAAAAGGGCAATAACTCCTACATGGGTTGTTGGATTTTCTTCAAAATTTCAGGGTAGGTAGATCTTGAGGTGCTGATCACTTTTACCCTATGCCAGAATTTTGATATCTGTAGCCGTTTTTGAGTTATTTGCAAAAAACTGCATTTTACCCCTATGTTCTATTATAGCCATGGCGGCCATGTTTTACGACGAATCAAAAATCCCCACATCAGTTCTAAGCACCGAATGCTAATGAACAACCATACCAAGTTTGGTTGCAATTGGACTTATGGTGTCAGAGGAGTTAACGTTTTAAAAAGTTTACGGACGACGGACGACGGACGGACGACGGACGACGGACGGACGACGGACGCCAAGTGATGACAATAGCTCACATGACCCTTCGGGTCAGGTGAGCTAAAAAAGCTACATGCCCCATTTGTGTTTCTCACCCTACCCCTCCGTATTTCATAAATCTATCATCATCATTTCATGTTCATTTTATCATCCTTTCATGTTCATCGCCTGTAAGTTGCACGGGCGTAAAACACCAACACACTAACATACACTAACATGTAGGCTGTGACATGTATTGCCCGGATAATGCGACAACAATTTTTGTGACGCCGCAGGACGACGCAGTAAGACGACGGATACATGTGTAGTGCCCAAATGACCCCTATATGTCACTTTACAACATGTTGCAGGTGATATTTAAATGTACATGACATGTTGTACAATAATATGTATAATATCTGACCTGTGTCTTGGTGTGTTGAGGAGAAATATTGATCCTACCATATGAGAAGTAGTACCAAACACTTGAAGCAAACACAACAAAAAATATATCCATTTTTGGTAATATCCGAATTCTCCAACATACTGCACTAGAATATCATCAAAATCCATGGAAATTTAAGATTGTTTACCTTTTAAGGTTGAAAGGGAATTTGGTTTGATGAATGGGATTACATATTGGATGTCATTATTTATAAAATTTACATAGAACTTCACAAGTTGTGTTTGTGAATATTTGTTGCCTCTCCTGATTGACGTCATTTGACCATTTCACTTGTGTTGAAAGAGCAACGACCAATAATTCGCGCCATAATATATTGCTATACTCTGTAAAATCATTGTGGGTTACAAGCTTGTGTAAAAGCTAGGATGTTTATGCATATGTTACAAGCAACTGCTTGATATAGACCTTTCGCCTGATTTTGCAACACATACGTGAATGTACTTGCATGCATGCATAAAAACAAATTAAAAACATACTATTAATATCAATATTTGCATTCAGCTGCTAGGTTTTTGGTTGCATTTTTTAAAACTTAAATAGTTTAATGACAAAACTGTCCATAATGGATACAATTTAGAAAACAAATCAAAAAAATAATAGAGGTACATGTAGCAATGGGCATCGGAATGTCAAACGTCCGAAAGGGAAAATACAAAACCAGGAAACTCAGACGAGAAAAGGGAGTAGAAACAGACAATATAAAAAACAAAGTTCTGAATTGCAATCAACAGCACGAACTCAAGTCGTAACGAGAGTGAACTTGGGTGCCCCAGAAGAGTTGGCAGTCCCTGCTTGCTATATATAGCTAGCTTCAGCACACCATATCACATGTTGAAAGAATGAAGTTACCATACATGCTCCATGGCCTCAGACAGTATTTTTTCAGCTTCAAGTAAACAAAATATGCCATTCTCATATTTATTACATGTTGTTAAGTTGTATAAATAAAAACAAAATCTGCTTCCTTATATTTACATGACTGACTGATGGTTTTTTATAGTCTTGTTTATAGGGGAATACCCTCTGTGGCGACTATTGCAGTAAAACTGCTATTAGACTCGCTATGTGCAATGGGTAGTCCAGCCCATGGCACACCACCGCCGATGTTAGCTGCTCCAGAGTATCCTTTGTTGTCACTGGAACAGTGCCCGTCTTGCACCACGGGGAGATACTGGTCGGAATTTGCAAGACTGATATTTACATGACCTTCATATACAGTTTTCAAGCCTCCTATCATTAAGGTACAATATATATGGGGTGTCTTTCTCTAAGCATCTCTTTTGCACAACTTTCATAACTTTAAAATTTATAATCGCTTCTTATTCTTAATGATTCCTAATGGGAAATTGATTATTACAGCCAAATACACCTTCTCTGTACATGTAAATTTCAATATTTTCGCGTACTGTTTAAGGGGAGATAATTTGTATAGAAATAATAAGGAAAACACATGTTAACTTTGATGATGATTTCATCTTTACCAGGAAAATTTAGCGTAAGATTCCTTTAACGCTCTATTTCAGGGCAGTCAGAACTCTCATCCCCCATTTGCTTAGGATCCCTATTTTCTATTGTTTCATGTTCATTTTATCAACTCGTTCATTTATAGCCGATTTTCTGCTTTGGAGTAGTAAAGCAATGCGTAACCAACAAAGTAACTAACTTTTTTTGTAAGAAGAAAACGTTTAGTCGTGTATTTATAAAGAAAAAAAAACGATACATTTGAACAACACTTAAAGTCCCTTGTACACTGTTACTTTACCTAGTGTATGTCTTTTTAACAGGTACGAGAAGCGAGATCTTTTAAACCCGCTTGAATGTTTAAGGTAAACTGTGGTTACAGTACGCGTGCATCTATCTACCAGTTATCACACAATTCCTCTGATGTTTAGTGTATTAATGTTAACATAATCTATACAGTCATGTATGTACCTGAGTTGTAGATGTACACATTCTTTTATAATTTGATCTGTTTTACATTGGAAAAACGAGTAATTTATTTGTAAGCTTGTATTGAATGTTGCACAAGAAGTAAGGTTTTACACAGTGAAAAAACTTTGTTACCCGTATCAAAGATCTCCTTTCTATCTTGTTTTGGTAAACTTACAAATACATGTACTATTTATGAGTATTATACATTTTTTATACTAAATTGTTTTGGCTTTTGATCTTTTTAAATATAGATTATTCAGTTTGTTCTGCATGGGTAGGCTTATTTATTTATTTCACAACGTATTCGATATGTAATGGCTTGTACTTAAGTTTCAGATATTTTGACCAGATACCTTTGTCTCCGCGATCGGCTTATAGACCAAAGTTATAAGGAAATACGCATCATACGGTCCCATGAACTGTACATTTCGCCCCTTTGGGTTTTCATCCTGATTGCTCACGCTGGAGTAAAACGTTCCATGGGAATAAACTCCGAAAATGGCAGAAGAAGAAGAAGAAAAAGACTTTCTTCCGATATCAGCTACTGGTAGCTTTATTTATAATTATATCAGTTGAATGATTCGTGATTGTTTCAATTATTTTGTGACAGTTTGTTGCACTGAGACGATCACTTCTTTATTCCTATTATGTATCACAACCTTCTAAGATCGCAATGGAAGAGGGAGGGGTGGCGCCATAAAACCTGGTTCAACCCACAATTTCTTTAAAAATGGCTGTACCAATTAAGGACCATTGCGATCTTCAATTTCTTTTGAATATGAGATTGATCATCCCAGCTCGGTAGTTTTGTTGTTATATTCAGTTCGAAGCAACTTCAAGAATTAATAGTTTGTGACCACGGCTCAGGTTGAACACGACTGCAGACCATTCTAGTTTGTCATAAGAGGTGACCAATGGTCATGGGATTCGATTTTGGGTTAGTTCTTGGCCAACAGAGCGACCAAGTGGGTAGCTGAATAGGCTAAACAGGGTTGCCCTCGTCCGCAGGTGTTGTCAGATCTATAATGAAATCCTCACAGTTGACCAGCGGTCCAACCTGTGCGGAGAATGCACATCCTCATGTACATAAAATATCGTTTTTTTAACCGCAAAGTAATGCTTATCATATGCAAAATTATCCGCCCCTACCCTACCCTTTTCTCAACCCTTAATGTTCAGCCCCTTTATATAACCTATATGTATACTCTTCAAAAAAAAGCTACGCATAGATAGAAAATTCCCCGTACGTTTAATGCAAATCGAACCAATTTCAAAACATTATTGCCGAGCTGTTCTGCAACCGATTTTCACGAAATAAAATCCAGTAAAAAGAAAACCAAATAAAGATTGTTTGATTAATTTTGACCAAAATCATAACTTCAATGGTTTTTAAAACATTGCGAGTGGAACACGACTAATGTTTTTCACGGAAAATTTTGCATTGATTTAAACGGGAAATTGAATCGTAAAATGTACACTTGAGTTCTACTTGCAATATCTAAAAAAGCAGCGATGTAACGATTTTCCTCAAAATTAAACGTGAGTGAGTGAGTGAGTTGGTGTTTTACGCCCGTGCAACGCTATATAGGTTATTTACAGGCGATGAACATGAAAAGGATGATACAATGAACATGAAACGATGATGATATATGAAATATGGGATGGGGTGGGAAACACAGGGACGGTAAATTTTGAAGAACCACAGGAAAAGGGGAGAAATCGGTAGGGGCGGAAAATTTAGCCTATGTGGTGCACTACTTGGCGGTCCACAAAGGGGTCTTTTACGTGCATGAAGCGTGGCATTCTCCACACACGTTGGCCCACTATGGTCGGCGGTCAGGGTTTCCGTATTATAGACCTGACAACCCCCGCGGACGAGGGCTACCCTATTCAGCCACCTAGGGTACACACTTGGTCGCTCTGTGGGCTGAGCACTGACCCGACGTCAGAATCCCAAGACCCTTAGTCGCCTCTTACGACAAGCTAGGCTCTGCTGCGGGCCTATTCGCCACCCGGGCCCCGCACGGGTATCAAAATTAAACAAACAATATCTATTTTGTGTTCTTTTTACTGGATTTTATTTCGTGAAAATCGGTTGCAGAACAGCTCAGCAATAATGTTTTGAAATTGTTTCGATTTGCATTAAACGTACGAGGAATTTTCAATCTATGCGTAACTTTTTTTGCAGAGTATATATAGTGTTGCAAGGGCGTAATACCAGTATACCAAATCACTTACTCACGATCGCGAGGCGAATCAAAAGTTTGCATCACATTTTAAAGTTACTGTTTAGCAGCTATGTATTAATTTTATAAGAGAGGTACCGTATTTGATTTCGTTTATGTTATTTTTAAGGAAAGTTCAAATTAATTGCAGTCCTTTGGAGACCTTTGTTATCATTAAACTCGTTTTGTCATTGAATGCCATCATTCTGGTATGATAATTTTAACTTTATAACAAGTACAAAAACAAAAATCAATGACAAATTGTTAAGAGGTTTTATAAGTTTTATTCACAAGGTACAAAAGCTATATGAGTAACAGAGTCAAGTTAGTCTGTAACAACATTTTTATATACATGTTAAAATGGTTCAATCATGAGTTTAAGCAGTTTAGGGGGTTTGATCCTTTCTCTTAAAGTAAATAAAAATAAATAAAGTTGCATCTGTTTTAAATAATATGGACAAATGATCAAAATAAGCAGGAAACAATGTAGTTCCCATGTGCAGCAGAGCCTAGCTTGTCGTAAGAGGCGACTAAGGGTCTTGGGATTCTGATGTCGGGTCAGTGCTCAGCCCACAGAGCGACCAAGTGTGTACCCTAGGTGGCTGAATAGGGTGGCCCTCGTCCGCGAGGGTTGTCAGGTCTATAATACGGAAACCCTGACCGCCGACCATAGTGGGCAAGCGTGTGTGGAGAATGCCACGCTTCATGCACGTAAAAGACCCCTTTGTGGACCGCCAAGTAGTGCACCACATAGGCTAAATTTTCCGCCCCTACCCACCTCTCCCCTTTTCCTATGGTTCTTCAAAATTTACCGTTCCTTTGTTTCCCACCCCACCCCCATATTTCATTTATCATCATCATTTCATGTTCATTATATCACCCTTTTCATGTTCATCGCCTGTAAATAACCTATATAGCGTTGCACGGGCGTAAAACACCAACTCGCTCACTCACTCACATTTTGGCGGAAAATAAGTTCTCTCTAGATTTTTTATTACTTTTGCATCGCTTTAAACCTTTTAAAATGTAGTAAATAAAATTTCATACATTGTTGTGAACTTTATATTCGGTGGACATATTTTTGAATAAGAAAAAGAAAATAGGGGTTTCATGGGCAAAAAAAATCAAGCATAATAGATGGACAAACCCCGAGGATCTCGAAAATCTAATAATAAATCCAAAAATATGATGAGCAAACCTTCTTAAGGCAAAACTTGCTGTATGTATTGAAACGAAGGAAAGTGTTTTCAAACCAAGCTGATACCCAGTACAACGTAGACACCAAGTAATAATGACATAGAGTTTCTTTGATACGTGACGTTTTAAAACGTAGAAAAACCTAGAAGTGTGACTAGGGCTTAAAGAAAATAGTTTACACAAATCTAAAATCTGTACGTTCATGCGATCTTTGAATTCTTTCATTTTATAACAAGTGTTAAAATAGTAAAAATTCGTAGTCCTTTATCTTAAGATGAAAGTTTAATCATCATGATCATTCTTTTTGTTTTGCTATTGAATTCAATCTAATAAGCTTATGTACACAATCAAAAATCATGACACATTCGTACATTCGTAAGTATATTGTGGTACACTGATTTTAGTGTATTAAATGGTTAAATGGGTAAAGTAGAAAAAATGGTTAACAAAATCATTTTAAAATCTGTACGATTCTGTGACATTGGAACCCTTTTCTTGATCTGTAAATGCTCTGTTTGTAAAAGAATCAGGTTGATATTTTTGTCTTTTTCTACAACAAGAGAAAACATAAAAATAAATTGATGCTTTCTTTCATATTGTATATCATTGTGACTGTGGTTTTAATTTGTGTTTTACCTTACTTTTGAGAGTAGCAACTGCACATTTAAGCAACAGTGCATGTTCGTAGAATTTATCTATTCTCTTTTACTATTTAAAGGCTTTGAACGTTCTCTATTAATATGCATTGACTAAGGTGTCATCATCCAAAGATGCAATGAGGGCTAGATTTAAATACTTATACAGAATTGAAATATATGCATACATGGCAAATGGTTATTTATTTAACAAATAATGCCGATACACAAACATACTTTCCAAAGTTTTCACCATCTTCGATTGTTTCTGGTAGCTTTTGGTTTAGAGTTTCTGGTAACAGTATCGACAGTAAACCGGCAACTACGGACAATCCTCCAAAGGTAACCAATGGTAGAGCTTTTCCGAGATGGCCATCAACAACCTTACTCTAAAAATTTCCAATGTGTATTAGTCTTTTTCATTAAGAAGACAAAATGTTTCATAAAAGCGTTTACTTCGACATGTAATATCTCAGAAAAATAAACAGAAAGGTCACAAAAGACCAGTATAGCCACCGAAGAAAACCAAAACGGGAAAAAGGCGCACAACACAACTTAATTGACCATGGGCCAATTGAAGAACCGCGAGCAGCGCCTACTGGCCTCATTGTGGCTGCTGGTGGTTACATATTTATTCATTGTGTTTTTTTTTCTGAATTGCCGTTTGATTGTGGGCTCATTATTTTTTATTAAGGGCAATCACTGACTTACGACTCACGATAAAACAGTGACTACGGTTATACATGTACGTACATGTAAGGGTTTGTTACAATTCAAATGATGACCAAATAATTTATATTGATATATACAACATTGTCATCTGAAATCCAAAATGTATTTATTTAAATTCCTAATGGACTTACCAGATCAGCAATGTATGGTGAAATCATGCCTCCGATACGAGCAAAGGATGAACTTGCCCCCATCCCTGCATTTCGCACAACAGTTGGGTATATTTCAGCAGACCATACATAAATAACGGCAAATGCTGCAGCAATGCCTACTTTTCCAATCATTGCTAAGGTAACCGTTATGGGCTGTAAGTCTGAAGTAGAAAAAAAAACAAGTAATACTGTGAGTGAGCTCACAATAGGATACCCCTCCGTTTCATATTGAACTTTGTACTGAAAAAAACTCAAGTCCAGTTATCTCCTCTCTTGATAAACGAGAGTAATACAAATTCTTCATGCACATCTACAGATGATGAATTCCTTCAAGTAAAGTTTCATTAAAAACCATCAAGCGGTTTAGGATGAGTTGCGCTTACGGGGTCTCCCATTCAATAATGTATTTAAAATGTCTAAGTCCAATTATCTCCCCTGAATGATGTCTGATTGCAATGAAAGTTCCTCATGCACATTTACATATGATATACTTCCTTTATGTAAAGTTTAATGAAAATCCTTCAAGCGGTTTAGGAGAAGCTGCGCTTACATTGTACGAGGTCTTCAGTTGAATACAGTATTTAAAAATTCTACGTCCAATTACTCTCCCCTGAATGATACCCAAGAGCAATGAAAATTCTTTATGCACATCTATATGTTTATATTATGTTGCATATTTTTCAAATATGTATCTTTTTACCCATTATAAGCTTGAATAATACAAACCTTCTCCTCCATACAACACAGTAAAAATCGTACAAATACAGGCTACCCCACCGCCAACAAAGCATGTGACATGCAGCTTCTTTCTCCCCATTCTGTCGAGTAGAACCAGACAAATAGTGTACGCTGGGAATTCGACAAGCCCCGTCAGAAAGAAGTTAAGGTAAAAGTCTCCACTCAGATTACCGGTATTTAAGGATAAGCCATAATATCCTAAAGTTACAACGGCCCTAGAAAAAATAATAGGTTGTGTTTACTATGTCATGATGTAAATTTACAATCGTTTAAACACAAAACGGCATTTTTATTTCTGAGATATTTGGCTTGTTTGTTTCTTTTTTAATTTTTTTTAGCTTTTTTGTTTTGTTTATTGTGTGTTTCCCCTTTTTTTGCTAACTTTTGGTTGTTTTTTAAAATGATTTTTTATATCGCAATGTTATTCTTAAAGCCAGAACTTAGGACATTGGTCTTTTAGATGTAAACATGCTTGTTTTAATTTCTCAAATTGATTTGTTCTGATGAGAGAAAAACGTACATCACTTATATTGTTGATATCAATCTGACGTCGGGTCAGTGCTCAGCCCACAGAGCGACCAAGTGTGAACCCTAGGTGGCCGAATAGGGTGGCCCTCGTCCGCGGGGGTTGTCAGGTATATAATACGGAAACCCTGACCGCTGACCATAGTGGGCCAACGTGTGTGGAGAGTGCCACGCTTCATGCACGTAAAAGACCCCTTTGTGGACCGCCAAGTAGTGCACCATATAGGCTAAATTTCCCGCCCCAACCCACCTATCCCCTTTTCCTGAGGTTCTTCAAAATTTACCGTTCCTTTCCTAATATTTCATTTATCATCATCGTTTCATGTTCATTTGTTCATCGCCTGTAAAAAACCTATAAAGCGTTGCACGGACGTAAATCACCAACTTACTCACTCGTTGCATTTATTAAATGTTACTTTTGTAGAGCTAAAGTATGGTTCAAATAATATGGATTTTCACGAAGCTTACCAATTGAAGAATATAATCAATGTTCTAATACAAAGGGTGCGAGTACTGAACAACTGCCAAAGTCTTCCAGGTGGAGTTTTGTCAGCCTCAATATTCAGTAATACTTTCGCTGGCAGTGTAACATTGTTTCCCTTGGCCATTGCTTTTATTATTATTTCTGCCTCTTCGATCCTTCCCTGAGCAATCAGCCATCTCGGAGATTCTGGGACTAACCTGCAAATTGATAATTCTAAGGTTTAAACATTTTACATCTTGAAATATGGATCTACTACATTTCCCTTTTATCTTGCAGATTTTTGAAAGGCTGACATTAAAAATGACAAGTGATTAAAACTAAATATTGAAAATTTAAACATGAAGATAGAAAACAAGACAAACATTTTAATCTTAAAGGGTCAATTATTTCCGTTTTTAAAAGAATATGTTTGTATTGAAATCAGAAATTCAAACTTTTTTCTCAAATATAGACATTGGAACACGTCTCAATAATTTGAAGTATCGTGTCGTCGACGTGCCAATCATTTAGTTATTTCTGTTACTAAATGTACATAAAACGTAACACATATTCGATAATTGGATATTTTTTGTTTGTATTATTTTGAATATTAAGTACCTTTTCTACCTGAAGTTCATAATGTTGTGTCAGTCATTTTCTTTTGGAAGAACTACATGTACTTAATTGTAGACTTGTCGTCTAAGTATTACAGTACTTGATATAGTCATATAGAAGAGATGATCACCTCAGGACTGTAGCAATTCTCGCTATCGACGTGCCAATAAAAGCGACCCTTACAAAGTTAAAACAAACACTAAGGTTACCTTAATAAAACTGTACTGAACGTGGATTGCATAATAATGAATGTGAACTACTTTCTACCAAAAGTTCATGGTACAATGAAACGTTGACTTATAACCTTTTTACCTTTAATTATTATTTTATTTAGAGACAATTAAGTTTGGTGGAAAGCTTTATTGAGAAATTGGTATTATAAATGTTGTTTGAAAAAGCAATCCGTAATAATTCACTATTCGTTTTACCCTACCTTATACCATCCACATGCACATACTACACCTCCTCTCAGCTTACTCTTACAACACCCAAATTAAAAATTTTGTTTCTAGATTTCGGAAAGATGGACAGTGTCAATAATATATCATATACAATAATAGCCAATGTTGCAAATTCTCGTTCAGCCTCTCTACAAGCACAAATTTCATGTAGTTTTTTTTTTTATCTAAGACTATAATATACCGTTTGCTGAATGAAAAATTCATAGCACAGAATTGGACTAGCTTGTGATGCTTAAGGACTGGGGTCACATAAGAATTGACTTTCATGCACGTGTTGGGAGTTGGCGTCGAAAAAGGTTAAAACATATCACAATTTGAAAGGTCTCACTGTCTGTTACAAGTCTGGGCAAGTACAAGATTTATTTTTCTGGTCTATCGGTGCGTCTGTTCTTCTGTCCTTTATTTTATTGACAATTTTTTGTTCAACTTTTACTTTTCACACGACCTTTTAAGCTTACCACCAGTAGAGCAAGAAAAATACAGTTGGAACAGATACTGCAATTTCAATGTACTTCCAATCTCTAATTGCGTAAGCTATACCAGCTAAAACCACGAGTCCAATTGCGAAAAAGTATTCAATGACAATGCCAGCCCAGACACGTTTAGAAGGTCCAACAATCTCCATTCCTTTAAAAAAATATAAAAGTATATTTTAACAAGCCATTGTAATATTTAAGATAAGGCTGATGACATTTAAAATAAATGTTAGAACATGACAAAGATATATGAAACATTTAAATGTGAAATAACGAACTGATTTTAAAGTGTTAAATACAAAAAACAATCTGATAAAATGTCAGACATTTATAGTTGGAGGCTTTTGGTTCGTTTTATTTTGTCTGCTAAGTTTGATCTGGTACATGTAAATGAAAACAAAACACTCGAACAAAGTCTTATTATGAAGAAAAATATATATTATAATATATAAAATATATGAAAAAAAACTCGCAAAATCTTCTTTTGAATCGGCAAGATCTAATCTAAAACACGATATTCTTTATAATTACTTATTCTAAAATAACAATTATACCTAGCACAAATGCTGACATAAATAAACCAGCACACGATGTTCCAACAATAAATCGCAACACTACAAACACCCAAAAAGATGGCGACCACGCTACAGCTAACGTGGATACCAGGAGGCACCACGTAGATATGTACAGAACTTTCTTTCTCCCTATCCTGAAAAAAAACATAAGCACTAGTTGAAAGTTCTAATATGAGAAAGAACTTGCCTACACAAGCTCGCGTTTAAATTTTTTTTTGTCTAATTGACAACTTGGATCAATGGGACGAGATGATTTTGGGTGATGTGTTACTATTTTCCGACCTTTTCTTCACGCGGACATTTTCGATAACTTAAAGTGTAAGTTCGCGATTTTTTCAAAATTTGTACATTGAAAGACTATCATATAAAAATAACTTTGGTGAAATTCCTAGTGCTCAAATATGCATAGTTAGGATAAAATTGGCTTTTGAAAGTAAAAAAATTCTATCCATGGAGGGTCACGTGATTTGTACTAGATGGCGCTGCTCAAAGCCTGAATGTTGCATCCTATACCCATGTGGTATTTACCGATGTGTACCACAACGGACAATTTGAAATAATTATAATTAAGTCGGGAATGATAAAATAAAAGTCAGTCTAATGATTGATTGTGAGACGTTTAAAAATGGTACCAATCGTTAAGTTCAGAAAATATAGAATTTTTATTTTTTTTTTTTTTTGATTGGCCGTACAGACATTTTCGAAAAATATATATTTCAATTTTCAGTATGTAGAATTGCCCTATACTATTTCTTTTATACATTCTGTTTAAAATTCATGGTTCCCTGACACCCTACTGGGATTACGTTGCATGATTTGTTCGAAGTGATATTATAATAATTAGTCCTTCCGTGCAAACCTTCGCACCACAGGGGCTTACTTATCGTTATCTGTGTATAAGACTTTATTCCCTTCTACAAACCACTGACACAACAGGGGTTCACCTGCCGTTTCCTGTGTATGTTTAGTACCCCCGTGCAAACTATCGGCACCACAGGGGTTTAATATTGTTTCCTGTGTATTAGAAGTTGACATTTACCTAGTCTTTTGTCTTGCAAATAATTATGCAGTTAATTAATTGTTTTTACAACACTTCAAAAGCGAAAAAAAGTGGGAACTAAAACTGATTTTTAATTTGGGTACAAGTATTACACAAGCCATGCACAATGTAGCACCACGCTTTGGCTGATTGATAATTGTAAGAGAAATGTAGTCAATGGAGTGAACAGGTGATATTGACACCTGCTGATTAATTATACCGTATACTGATTTAGAAATTATTAAAAGATGTGCCGGTCGAAATTCTTAAAATCGAGCTGTGGTGGGTGAGTCTAAAGCGGGTTGAGTGCTGCATGGAAATCTTTGATTGGAGGAGCACCTTAATTGATCTATGATATCTGTCAATTATACCTGTAAATTACCAACGGGGCGTGGCAGATCGTCCAAGGTTAATGATCGTAAAGGTTAATGATTTTAATTGACACCTGTGTATTCATCAAGAACTGAATTTATTGTCTTAAATATTTGAAAAAGGATTGAAAACTAGGGCTACTGGGTTAATAAATATTTCAATTATTTACTATTTGGAATTATAATTAATCATTTTAAAACAATTTAAGGTTTAAGTAAAGTATTATCTTGCTATTTCGATAAAAAAATTATCAATGCCAAATTATTCATATTTCAAATCATTATTATGATCGACAACATCGGTCTCATGTTACAAATATCGTCAATTGGTTAATGTATTTATCATTGGAGATGTGACGGGACTGATTTTTTTTTCTCCTTTATCCTTGAAATATCGTGCAATTTTGCAGATTTTCTACAAAAGAGAGCTCTCTTCGCTTGCAAAATTAATCATAAGAATATTCGATGGGAGGAAGCAAAGAGGTACCAACGGGTTGTTCGAATGCTAAAAGTCCGAAAGGACAAAGGCAATACCAGTAAATGCTATACATTTCCCCGGTTTAAATAATTGCAATAGTAAAACATATTTGTATAACCTTGTTAAGATGCATGTAGTCGACAAGCAATCAGTCGAATAGACACTCAAAAAGAAAGAAAAGCTAGCAAAAACATCGAAACGGATAAACAAAACAATGGGTACAAAACGCAAACCTACCCAATATTTTCTAATTTGTAAAAATTCTTATTTTGACTGCAGCCATCGCCCAGGATATAGCAAATAAAATACTGCTAGTTTTAAGAGATTCAAGCTTATTTATTTTATATTGATCAGGTACTGGATTTGGCCGTACATGTTCTTTTTATTTTCTTTGTATAAACTTACAAGTCGGAAAGAGTCCCTAGGGTAAATGCTCCAAACAGCACTCCGGCAAAGAACACCATAGAAGCATGAGATGTCTTAAGTTCGTCATCGCAAACAATGTTTTGCTGTGCATATGTAAAAAAGATCTATTGGTTAGTTTTTGATCAGATAATAAATAGGATTTTGACATCTAAACAATTTAAAAGCTGCCTATTTCTCTATTGTAATATATCTATATATAATATATACATTTTTGTTTGATTTTATTACTTATGGGACATTTACATTTGAATAAAAAATGAGATGTGGAAATAATAGTGTACACGCGACACAACCTGCAATATTTACGGCATTAAAAAAATCGGCAAATGGAAACAGTCAGCAGTCTGTTATGTGACCAATGTCTATATAAACTTATCAAAAATATTTGTATTTTACTTCCTGCTAAGTAAAACTACTAACCTCACTTGTGAATGTGGATATAAAAACGGACTTGTCATAAACCCATTTATTACATTTTTCTGTTGCATTATTCTGATAAATTGTGCATTGGGAATATTCAAGTGTTTCATCGGTAGAGGGTGGAATTGTTGAATTTATCAGCATGCGATGGGCATCATTTTGGATTTCATACGTATCATTTGGCCAACCCGGTATAGCGCATCTAAAAGTACAGAAAAAATAACAGTTGTTTATAAAATGTTGAATTGCATTATAGATAAAAGGTCAACAACAACAAAAAACTCTTCATGTTTCAGAATTTTAGTCTGAGTTTGGAACGCCTCTATACTGTACCATCAATTACTGCAGAATTGTTTTGCACACTTAACGCTACTTTTTATGACATTTTCTGATTATTTTGACCTAAAAAAAACAACTGTTTAAAATTTCTTGAAATTCTTGATATACCTAGATGGTGTTAAGGAAAAACAAGTAAATCTGTGAGCTAATGCTCACTAGTGATACCCCCGCTCCACAAACTAAGCCATGCATACAAGTTTAAATACTCGATATACAGGAAGCAGTTGACCTCTGAACATTGAATCGCTATACACCATATGGGACTTTAGGATAAAGCTGTATATAAAATATCAGACCTCTATCTCATGTGGTTGCTTGGGAAACCATGACGGAAATTTTGCATTTATGTCCATTATGTGTAAAAACCTAAGTATTGGATGAACAGGAAGTAGACTACCTAGGAGCATAAAATCGGTATACACCATATGGTACTATAAGATAAAGCTGTATACAAAGTATCAGATCTCTATCTCACGTAGTTGCTTGGGAAACTGTGACGGAAATTTTGCATTTATGTCCATTATGTGTAAAAACCTACATTAAGTATTCGGTAAACAGGAAGTAGACTACATAGGAGCATAAAATGGGTATACACCATATGGTACTATAGGATAAAGCTGTATACAAAATATTAGATCTCTATCTCATGTAGTTGCTTGGGAAACTGTGACAGAAATTTTGCATTTATGTCCATTATGTGTAAAAACCTAAGTAATCGGTTAACAGGAAGTAGACTACCTAGAAGCATAAAATCGGTATACACCATATGGTACTATAGGATAAAGCTGTATACAAAATATCAGAACTCTATTTCATGTAGTTGCTTAGTAAACTGCGACGTAAGTTTTGTTACGGACGGACGGACGGACGGACGGACGAACGGACGGACAAGGATAAAACAGTATACCCCCTCTTCTTCGAAGCGGGGGTATAAAAACGTCTCAATGTTATAGATATGTAAAATCTACATTTAAAAGAGTCTGATTTCCCGCCAAATGTTTGATGTCATTTATATTGGAAACAAACACTAACCTATAGTTTTCTGTTTTCATTTGATTAAGCGGACAGTGCAATTATCTATCATTGCTATCACAAATTGTGAAATCTTTGATATAAATAGTTCAGGGGTAACCATCCTTAATATACATTGTAATAAATGAGCAAAAGCAATCAGTAACACCATGATAATTAAAGGATTTGTGATGAAAACCTATAAGAAAGCGAAAACAAGTTAGACCAGAAATCACATGAAATAGAAAGCTGAACTGGAGATAACTAGAGAGGCAGCTCACGTTACAGAGGGAAGTGAAAAACTGCAGTCTTTGACTTATGTGTTCCAGGGTATACGTGTGTAGGTATAGGTACATGTTGGAAAAACTGTCTTTTAACAGTTTAATCATATTGTCTTCGACTAAAATCGATAATGTCAAAATATAGTTCCAAAAGTTTCTTCACCAAACAAATGGAACACGGACAAAAGACACAAGCCACGATAACATTTGTACCACTCGAAAAATCAGATCAAATCCAGTGCTTGTTTATTGATTATTTTTCATTTTATAATCAGCTTTTTTAAGCCTTTATTCCTATTAGTTTCCTAACAAGACGTTTGACTAAATTGTGAACTCAAAACACACGGAAATTTTTCCATTTCAAATCAAAATTGCAATAAGGGACGTAAACGAAATTAGTTGTTTATTTGAAAATGTAGAATCATTTTGCAGAAATATCCATGAACATCAATTCAATTTTATTTATGCGATTCTATCTTATTTCTTGAAACAATTTAAAGGGTAGTCCACAAAACATTGGAAGATAACACTGCTTGCCGATGATCTACATTAGCTGCATTGTAATAACTTTGTGTGGACATGTACATATTAAGATGTAGAAATATATGTTTTTGGTAGCCTTCACAGTAAGAACGTATGTGTCAGATCAAACCGGACTATATGAAAACTTTTTCAATTGCTCCTACCATTGGACAAAAGGATTGTCAAACCGTACGTTCTGTGAGATTGAACAAATTTGTGAGGAAACGCAAAAAAAATAAAGAATAATTAAACAAAGTGAAGTTATTTCTTTAACATATTGTAGGCATTTAATTTGTGTAGTATAAGTTTAACTTGGGGGATTGTATTTATCAAAAAAGTGCTTTTCGGGAGTGAATAATCAAAATATATCATACTTATACGCGTACTGCATAATTTGAATTTAAGACAAATCAGATATATATACATTGTAACTGCATACCTGTGGTCAGCTGTGGCGAGTAAAAAGACCGACACTACCATGTTGAATCCGGAAATTATAGATGTCAAACACAATAAAAAATAGACCCTCTTTTGATAAGGCCCAAATTCTCCCAAGTATGACACGAGCACATCGTCGAATTGCATTTTTCTAAGGTGAACCAAACAAAAATACAAATCTTATACAATGTAAAACGTTTAACACTACATTGAATGGGGGTTGTGCGGAGACGCAATGCACATGAATTCAATTTGCATTGTACCGTAACCACAGAGTTACTTCAGGGATTGAAAATATGTAGATATGTTGAAATTTTCGTTTATTTTGTCATTATCTATGTTTTCATCATATTTTAAAATGTCACAAGATTTTAAGACTCTTTGTCGCTTGAAATCGTTCTTTAATTTTGTAATTCATGTAATATATATCCCTAGTTTATTACAATAGAAAAAGAGATTCATGAAGATAGACTTTAATGGAAATTGAAGATCTTGTTTACATTTGTACTGTGTATGTAACTTGATATTAAAACTTACAAAAACTGACGATATATGACGTAACTATGGCGTGATTAAAATAAATGTTATATAACAAACTAAGTGAACTTAAAATTTCCAAGAATTATACTCAACTCTTATCCACAAGCCTTAAAAAGAAATGCGTGATCTTTTGTGGGCGATGAAATGCTGTACAAAACCTCTTAGCCCCCATCCCTTTAAAAAAAAACAACAAACAAATGAGGCTTTATTTGTTGTCAGTAACTTCGAGTTTTCTCGAGAGAGTTCCTCCTCGTCTTGTTGTTTTCGTACAGTATTTTGTCTTAGGTTCTCTCTTATTGAATTGAACTTTTGTCGATTGAGTTTTACAGTGTGTTTCATATGTATGCTTTGTGCAAGCTTATCAATAGGGGGAAGGTTGGATCCAAAAAACTAGTTTAACCCCTCCACATTTTATATGTGCCTGTCCTAAGCCAGGAAACTTTGCCAAAGCCTTTGTTTGTCCTTGTCATTCTGTGTTAACTGTTTTAAACAGTTTTCGTTAAACAGTTTCGTTGATGATTTAGGGATTGGTTTTGAAACTTTTGTATTGTATTATAAGTCTTGGGCCAATGCAAGACGGTAAGCAGTGACCTATGGTCATGTTGAAGACTGCTTGCTGTTTTTCGTTGTGCTTTTTTGAATTGCTGTTTGTTTATGTTTGTTGTGTCGCGTACACTTATTCCACATCTCAATATTGTCTATTTAAGCTATAAAGCTTCTTGTAATTAGCAATAACCGTGGCCACTAATGTCATTGCTAAAATGGTACCAGGCATTACAGTCAAATGCCTGAATAAACAGACGAAAACCGTAAGACAACTTATTAAAACAGTTTCATATAAAGTTTTTTTTTCGAAAGGCCAGCTGAAGGCTTGTTCGAGATCCAGGATTCGAGATTAGATTCGGAATTCGAAATTCGAATCTCCAGATTCGGAATTCGAAATTAAACATTCTTATGACCAATTATATTGCTTTGTTCATTATCATGTACCAATCGAAATAGTTCTTTTAAAAATTCGAAATTTGCAATTCGAAATTCGAGATTCGAGATTAAAGAATCAATATTCGAGAATTCAATATTCTAATAACCCAATAAGATTGACCACCAGTGAATTCTAAAACACCACAGTTTCAACTAAGCATTCTTTAGTTTTAGTTAAAATGGTAAAACCATTACTTAATAATTTTGGATATTGGTAATATAGACATACATGTATTTACCATGCATGATTTAATTAATGTTATATTTTGTCAATTAATGTATATGTCTTGGTTAGTCTTGTATAATTACGGATTCAATAATTTGATAAATATGTGGTCCCGTGGGGGCCCGGGAGGAGAAAAGGCACGCAGCAGAACCTAGCTTGTCGTAATAGGCGACTTAGGGTCTTGGAATTTTGACATCGGAGTTAGTGCTCAGCCCACAGAGCGACCAAGGTGTGAACCCTAGGTGTCTGAATAGGGTTTGCCCTCTCTCGAGGGGTTGTCAGGTCTATAATGCAACCCTGAGCTCTGACCAGAGTGGGCCAAAGTTTGTTGAGAGTGCCACGCTTCTTGCACGTGAAAATCGCCTGTGTGGACCGACAAGTAGTGACTACATAGGCTAAATTTCCGCCCCTACCCACCTCTCCTCTTTTCCCATGGTCTTAAAAATAACTATTCCATTTTTCCCTTTTCATCACCATATTTCATTTATCATCATCATTCCATGTTCATTTTATCACCCATTTCATGTTCATCGCCTCTAAATAACCAATTTAGCGTTGCATAAAACACCAACTCACTCACTCGCCCATATATACATGTATATGCATTTCCAATCACCTGACTTTTGATGTTAATACGGTTAAAATATGATGCCACACGGGGTTTTGTGGTTGCAATCTTCCCCAATTTTTGGGTTAAAATAGTTAACCAGTTAACCACAATGAACCAGTAATTTACTCATGAATTTTATGTCCATGCAAGAACCGTCCAGGAACGTATCATTCATACCACATGTACCAATAAATGAGAAGTATATAAATTATGTAATAAGCAATCTGTTTGGTTATTAGTAAATTGAATTTCGAATCTCGAATTTCCAATTTTAAATCTCGCAATTTCGAATCTCGTATGAGCCTTCTGGGCTTTTGTAAGATACTGATTAATAATTATTGTAAATTTATCAAGAGTGAGTGAGTGAGTGAGTTGGTGTTTTACGCCCGTGCAACGCTATATAGGTTATTTACAGGCGATGAACATGAAAAGGATGATAAAATGAACATGAAATGATGATGATAAATGAAATATGGGGTGGGGTGGGAAACAAAGGACCGGTAAATTTTGAAGAACCACAGGAAAAGGGGAGAGGTGGGTAGGGGCGGAAAATTTAGCCTATGTGGTGCACTACTTGGCGGTCCACAAAGGGGTCTTTTACGTGCATGGAGCGTGGTACTCTCCACACACGTTGGCCCACTATGGTCGGCGGTCAGGGTTTCCGTATTATAGACCTGACATCCTTCGCGGACGAGGGCCACCCTATTCAGCCACCTAGGGTACACACTTGGTCGCTCTGTGGGCTGAGCACTGACCCGACGTCAGAATTCCAAGACCCTTAGTCGCCTCTTACGACAAGCTAGGCTCTGCTGCGGGCCTATTCGCCACCCGGGCCCCGCACGGGACTAAATTTATAAAGATCCTTTTATCTATTGTTAAAAATACATAAAAGAAAGATTACACTTCGACCTAAATCACGTACAAGTATATTGTCAAATTTTGATCACCTTTGTCAGATGTCTTTGACGAATTGAATCTACTTGAATAGAGCTTCTGTCTGATTTCTGCAGTACTGCACTAAACGGTTAGATTGCATTTGGTAGTACAGCTACACCTTAATATGTAAAATTGATCGCCAGATGTTGAGTGCTTATTTGCGAGCAAACGATCACTTTCGGTTGAATCGACATCCAGAAATATATTAAATGTGGCGGGGTTTAACTTATTTTAAATTGTAGACCCGTGATTTCTCTTACAACATTTACCTTAAACTTCGCTGATCGTCTGTTACGAGGCATTCAAAGCAAACCTCAGAAAGAACATTAAAATCAGGTTGAAAAATATTATTTTGCGCGCGTGCTTCTGTTAATATTTCCAAAATGTCGCACTTGGAATATCTAACACAAGAAAACATTTTCTAATTCTTAGCCATAAGCTTTTTGTCAAGTTTAGAGATTTTATAAAGGCAAATTTGTGAAATAATTTTAATAAGTGGCTCACACTTATCATCTTTATGAATGAAGGTCTTTTACAACTCTTTGGTCGAACTTTCAAGCTACAGTCTGCAATATTTTTTTTTATTCTACCATTTAAATACAAAGCATGAAGCATTTTGTTATGTCTACAGTCTGCAATATTTTTTTAAAATTCTACCATTTAAATACAAAGCATGAAGCATTTTGTTATGTTGGCAAAATCATTTGTTAAGAGACCGATTGGATGCTCTCCTGCATGTGAATTTATTTTTTCAAATAAGAATAAAAGGAAAACCTGTCATCAATTATGTTTATTTTTAATTATTATAATATCTTTACACATTTTGTTATAGTATGCAGCTATACTTTGGCCACAATGACTTCAGCTCTAATTAGGCAATTACGAAATGAATATATTAGAATACCTCGTTGTTTAGGAAATAGGCCTTATGCCTGATTTTGCCTCTACCATATATATTATGTTACAAGATTGCGTTTCAGGCTCTTAGGAATCCTTATTTTAACAATTTGAGAGCAAGCATAGGTAATGGGTATTCGTATGTATAAAATACGTTAGAAATTCGGACAGAACCGACCAATTGCAACATATTTTGAAATATTCCATATTCTTTCATTTCAAAAACATGTTCATGTACTCCTTAATTTAAAAAAAAATCAAATAAAACAAACTGTAGGTCGTACAGTGAATGAAAGCAACTATACAAACTTTAAACTAAGGTTTAAATCGGTTTGTTTTATATTTTAAAATGAAAAATTACACCTGACCTGTGCTTTGGCGTTCCAAGAATAAACACTGAAGCCACTAATGGTGTTGATGTAAAAATTTGAATCAAACACAACATAAAGTAAATTCGTTTTTGATACGGACCAAATTCTCCAACCAAACGTGTAAGAACGTCGTCAAAATTTAAATTTTCAGTCATTTTTATGTTAGTCTTCATCCTTTAAAACAATACCTATGCAATAGGCACACTTAATTACTTTGTATAAAAACAATTTTGAATGGATTTACATCATTTAAAAGACTAATTTTGCATTTGAAGATTTAATTGCATCTAGTTATATAGTTCAAAACTGCATCTTACTGTATCTTTCACATTTAAATTATGTTTAAGAACCTTTACTACTTAAACTTTGGGAGGTAATAGATTGCTTAGCTTGCATGTAGAAAGTGTAATTAATGGCAAACCATGCATTTTACGTAATGAACTCATTTATAATTGAATCTTAATTAAACATGTATTCTAACAGAGATGTGTGGGACTGTCACCAATGTACATGTGAATTTAAGGACCATATTCATACCTTAAGATTTTTCATATATTTATTACATGTAACAAGCTAACGATTTATTAGTACCATATCATCTTGCACAGTGATGTCGCCAAGCTATACTACAGAAAATCTGACCACACACCATATAGTTATAAGTTGAGATGTCAAGGTCCTTGCACATTAATGACCAACGCAACGGGTTAAGACAGGAACCTTTGATGTTGCTAAAGCAGGCTAAAATGCCCTACCCCCCTTTTCATGTGGTAATTTAAACTTGTTACTCAACCTACCTCCGTAACAATGCGCCCTTATTATCAAGTTTATGTTGTCACACCTTTCATGTCTATTTCTTCGATAAAAATGAACAGTAAAAGATACCGCACATGTATGATGACTAGAATTGTGCAAAAAAATAATATACTAGGATGACACTGTAGGTAACATAACAGGAATTAAGTATTGCGCAACCGGAAGTCAGACTGTGACAGAGCTTGAAGCTAGATATTAAAACTTTGCTGGACTGTGATTGGATTATAATATCAAGACTGGATTATCATTGTATGTTTTCAAGTTTTTAAATGGACGTAGTTTAATAAAATAAAAATAAAATTTTCCCCATGATGGATAATTTTTTTGGGTGATTTTTCAAACAAGGATGAAATTTTCATTAACACCGGAGAAATTTGTATGTAAACATCCGCCAGCTGAACTCGGCATTCAACAGCTCTCTCAAAAGGCGGTCAACATATGATTTGACACCACTTATTCAATGGGAAAAAGGTTACACCATATAGATTTAATTTTATTTACATCAAACACTCTTCAGGGAAAGGTTGAAAGACTGAAAATAGTTGTTTGATTATAAAGGGGAAGCAATTACCATCATGTTCCCTATAGCCAAAATTATGTTTCTGTGTTTTCTTAACTCAAGCTTTTTATATCCACTTGTTTTGGTCTTATTTATTCATATCAAGTCTAATTGAAGTCCAGAGTCACACCATCACTTAGTATTTCTGTTTTTGGGCTCAAATAAAACCCATTTTGAAAAATACATTGATTTCAATGGAATTTTATGCCGCAGTCACATTATTTGTCTTCTGTGTGTCTCTTCTTATCTAAATTACTTGCCGTACTTACTGAATAAGTCATTTAGTAAAGCCCTACTCACAAAAGCTGAACAAACCTTTCATTGATTTCATTATTTTTTTCAACAGCTATGGACTTAGCACCAGAATCAACATTTGCGCCATGAATGCATAAGAGGGGAAGAAAAATTATGGATCAATGATAGGCTTCAACTCTGGTTTATAAAGCATTCTTGCTCATACGCAGGTAAATTTCTATCAAATTCCGTGTAACGTGTTGAAATATTTATGTTCATTTTTCTTTATTTACATATTGCGACGTGGCAGTTAAAAATATTTTAGACGGCCAATTTTCTAGGTACACAATTTTCATTCCTTTTCTTTGTTTAGAATAAATCCCCATTCAACTGCTCAATGTGGAAAATAAGTAGCAATACTATGTATCTTTCCTACTAAAAAGATAAGAATAGAAGACATTGCTTAAAATTTTGTTTATTTAGACATTGTGTGTTGTTATATTTTGTAGGATTTTCATCGTTGGCCGCAGCCGAACAGTAGACATTCTTAAATCACCACAGGAAGTTAAAAAAGAGGTACAAAGATTTGAAAACTTTTCGTTATTCTTAAAAACAGATTACAATACAAGAAAAAAGTGTTTCGCGAACAAATGTCATGCAGGCCTAACAGTATAGGTAACATAACAGGAATTAAGTATTGCGCAACCGGAAGTCAGACTGTGACAGAGCTTGAAGCTAGATATTAAAACTTTGCTGGACTGTGATTGGATTATAATATCAAGACTGGATTATCATTGTATGTTTTCAAGTTTTTAAATGGACGTAGTTTAATCAAATAAAAATAAAATTTTCCCCATGATGGATAATTTTTTGGGGTGATTTTTCAAACAAGGATGAAATTTTCATTAACACCGGAGAAATTTGTATGTAAACATCCGCCAGCTGAACTCGGCATTCAACAGCTCTCTCAAAAGGCGGTCAACATATGATTTGACACCACTTATTCAATGGGAAAAAGGTTACACCATATAGATTTAATTTTATTTACATCAAACACTCTTCAGGGAAAGGTTGAAAGACTGAAAATAGTTGTTTGATTATAAAGGGGAAGCAATTACCATCATGTTCCCTATAGCCAAAATTATGTTTCTGTGTTTTCTTAACTCAAGCTTTTTATATCCACTTGTTTTGGTCTTATTTATTCATATCAAGTCTAATTGAAGTCCAGAGTCACACCATCACTTAGTATTTCTGTTTTTGGGCTCAAATAAAACCCATTTTGAAAAATACATTGATTTCAATGGAATTTTATGCCGCAGTCACATTATTTGTCTTCTGTGTGTCTCTTCTTATCTAAATTACTTGCCGTACTTACTGAATAAGTCATTTAGTAAAGCCCTACTCACAAAAGCTGAACAAACCTTTCATTGATTTCATTATTTTTTTCAACAGCTATGGACTTAGCACCAGAATCAACATTTGCGCCATGAATGCATAAGAGGGGAAGAAAAATTATGGATCAATGATAGGCTTCAACTCTGGTTTATAAAGCATTCTTGCTCATACGCAGGTAAATTTCTATCAAATTCCGTGTAACGTGTTGAAATATTTATGTTCATTTTTCTTTATTTACATATTGCGACGTGGCAGTTAAAAATATTTTAGACGGCCAATTTTCTAGGTACACAATTTTCATTCCTTTTCTTTGTTTAGAATAAATCCCCATTCAACTGCTCAATGTGGAAAATAAGTAGCAATACTATGTATCTTTCCTACTAAAAAGATAAGAATAGAAGACATTGCTTAAAATTTTGTTTATTTAGACATTGTGTGTTGTTATATTTTGTAGGATTTTCATCGTTGGCCGCAGCCGAACAGTAGACATTCTTAAATCACCACAGGAAGTTAAAAAAGAGGTACAAAGATTTGAAAACTTTTCGTTATTCTTAAAAACAGATTACAATACAAGAAAAAAGTGTTTCGCGAACAAATGTCATGCAGGCCTAACAGTATAGGTAACATAACAGGAATTAAGTATTGCGCAACCGGAAGTCAGACTGTGACAGAGCTTGAAGCTAGATATTAAAACTTTGCTGGACTGTGATTGGATTATAATATCAAGACTGGATTATCATTGTATGTTTTCAAGTTTTTAAATGGACGTAGTTTAATAAAATAAAAATAAAATTTTCCCCATGATGGATAATTTTTTGGGGTGATTTTTCAAACAAGGATGAAATTTTCATTAACACCGGAGAAATTTGTATGTAAACATCCGCCAGCTGAACTCGGCATTCAACAGCTCTCTCAAAAGGCGGTCAACATATGATTTGACACCACTTATTCAATGGGAAAAAGGTTACACCATATAGATTTAATTTTATTTACATCAAACACTCTTCAGGGAAAGGTTGAAAGACTGAAAATAGTTGTTTGATTATAAAGGGGAAGCAATTACCATCATGTTCCCTGTATGTTGTTATACTTTCTATTTCGCGCTTCTTGTAAGGAAAAAGCTTATTTGTCTAACCAGCGCCTAAATAACCGGGGCGTATAAAATGAATTAAACTTAGTCATGTCAGTAAGGGTAATTTATGTATTTACATGGAATAATATATATTTTTACTGGCAAGAAGGGAAACAGTACATTTGTTTTCACTAGACACGTAGCGCCGAGAGAAATGGTAAATACCGAGGGGAAATGTACTGTTTTCCGAATAAACAATAAACAATTATGTATAAATTTGACACAGGCCGATATAAAAGTCGGAGGAAAACGCTGCTTACTATATATCTTGCAATTAATCTCAAAACAATGTATCAAATTGTAATTCAAATGAATCGAAGTATCACCGCTAGAAAAGCTGAAATTGAGTAAAAATAAATTGGTAAAAAATTGTGTTTTGATACTATAAGTAAAACAAACGAACACAAAACATTATCGACACTTTTTTCTTAACAGGGCAAAACACAATCCATTAAAACGTCTTACCAAAACCAACTTAATGTGAAATCACTGATAAGTTTTGCTCTTTTCACGAGTAAACACCACGAGGTGAGCTATGGAGAAGATGAAAGAAGCAGAAGTACCAATGGGGTATTCGAAAAGGGCAGTAACAAAACCAGTAAACACCAACAAGAACGGGACAAAAACAGACAACAGGTTAAGGCATTGGACTTTGGGTCGGGTTTTTAATATAAAATATTTATACATGTAACATTAGAATAAGGGGTTAGAAAACATCTTAAAAAATCAATTAAATATTGAATATGTGATTAGTTGAGCAAAAGCGACATGCTTCTGACTTTCTTGCTGAAATGATAAATTTACCTTGTCAATTTCTACAATTGTCACAACATTTAATGAAGAATACTAAAAACCAAGAATCATCTGACCACTTGCGTAATAGTGTACGTGCAGTTACAACATTTTGATAAACCTTCATATTGACAAACCTGTGGTCCGGCGTTCCCAGTAGAAATACAGACACAACCATATGGAAAGCTGCACTGATACACGGCAAACATAATAAAAAGTAAATTCTTTTTTGGTATAATCCAAACTCTCCGACATATGTTTTCAAAATGTCATCAAAGTGAATTTTTTCGTTTTTCATTGCCAGATTAATGAGAATGAACTATATCATAAAATGTGGTACATGACATGATGTATGATGTGTATGTCTTGTATGTCTTTCAATAATGTTTACTTTTACCTGTAGTTTGTAAAAGTTTAATGCAAAATTATTCATATTGACCTAACTGGAGGGTCTTATGTACAATGTTAATATTTGCAATTTGTGATGGTGAATATTGCTTAGTATTTGTTTTCATACACTTTTACAAAGCGTGCCTTATTTCAATAATTATGCTCAACGAAAGGCTTTTGAAGGCCGACTTTGCATGTAATGTTCAAAAATGGAAACCGTTCTTTATAGTGTAATTTTCACGACATTACAGGATGCATTAAAAATGTGCGTTCAGAAAAATAACTGTGGAAGGATGCTAAGGAATTCGTACGTCCATAACGACACATGACTCTTACCATATACATGTTATACATTTACGCTGAAATTGGACCTTCTGTTACAAATAAAATTAAATATATAATGATAACATGCAAACAACAAAACGATTTTATCTTTAAAAATGACGAAAATCTCTACTCTATTTGCCATGTAAAATAACACCTTCAATAATATCGGAGTATGTCTTAATGCCTGAAAAGAGATTAATTCTTAATTTCACCAAAACAATGGTCATTTGAATCTTTTAAACTCATTGAATTATGGATGTTAATCCAAGCCCCTTTAACATCAGTATAAGAGATTTGAAACCGGGAAACATTGAATAAAACCGGAATTTGAAAAGCAGTATAAATTTAAGCATCCTTATCATTAAAACTATATTATATCGGTCATGTCGATGTAAAACCAACAGTCTGGTATTTAATTGGTTAAAAAGATCTTTCTGTGAATACGCAAAATACACCTCACTCACATGTGTAAAAGTATTGAAGATGGGAAACGTGTTTTTAAGAAGGCCTAAATTAGTTAGAAAAGAGAATAATAATGATTATCTGAATTATATCTACAGGTAGAAACTAACGTTACCTTTGAGCTATTTTTTAATGTCATCCAGCCATCAATTTTATTAGTGCACAACGGTTGGAAACATGTTGTTTCTGTTCAAATACACTTTCAAAGCGTTTTAATTTTATGAAAATTAAGCAGTGAGGAAGGCTTGTGCTACATGTATAAGAAGAACAAGGGACAAGGTGATTGCAATATAGCCCCCTTTCTTGAGGTTTCATTATTACGTTTCAGGTACAGTACCTGTATAGTAAAAGCTTCCCAATCTATAGTATATGGGGGGATGGGGAATGGGGATAGGGATGGTGAATAGTACATGGTACATGGGGAATGGTATCGTGTATGGGGATGGGGAAAGTAAATATGAATGGTAAATGGGGAATGGGAATGGTAAATGGTATCTCGTATTTGATGGTCCATTGAATGGTAAATGGGGAATGGGGATGGTAAACGTTATTTCGAATATGATTACACCATAAATTTATATTGGAAATGAAAGTATAAATCTTTATTTAAACTTTTAATATTTTAAATAAAAATATTTTATTGTAAGGAATTCATATAGATACTGGCTTATAAAAATATAAATAGACTGTGCACAAGTTTCCGCAAAGTTCAGGATCAAAATAAATGACGAACATGTATGTTGTTTTAAGTAACGACCCAATATCTCTATGGAAATTGCTTACATTATTTTTATATATTATTAATAATTCTAGAATAAATGAAATACAACTCCTTAAATTAAATATTTAATAAATCAGTAAAAATAAACTCTTATATTTTAATATTTCTTTCTAAATTGTTTTTTGATACTGTCTGAAAAAAATATAAATAGACTGTGCACAAGTTACATGCACCAGAAAGTTCAGGTTCAAATTAGATGACGTACATGTTTGTTGTTTCAAATTACGGCTGTAGATCTCTATGGAAATTGCTTACATTATTTTTATATATTATTAATAATTCTAGAATTAATGAAATACAACTCCTTAAATTAAATATTAAATAAATTAACAAAAATAATCCCTTATTTTTTCAATATTTCTTTCTTAATTGAATATAAATACTGGCTGATAAAAAATAAAAATAGACTGTGACCTAGTTACAAGAAAGTTCAGGATCAAATTAAATGACGTACATGTTTGTTGTTTTAAATAACGGCCCAGGATCTCTATGGAAATTGCTTACATTATTTTTGATATATTATTTAATTATTATAATTCTAGAATAAATGAAATACAATTCCTTTAAAATTAAATATTTAAAAAATAAATAAAAAATAAACACTATATATATTTGAATATTTCTTTATAATTTGTTTATAAATAAATATATAATTAAATTAATAAGTAGATTAAATAAGATTATCGATAATAAACAATGGCCACGTGGGTATGGGGAAAATTTATAATGCATGGGGAATGGAATGGTAAATGGGGATGGGGATGGTAAATAGTGTATGGGGATGGGGATGGGGATGGTAAATGGTGTATGGGGATGGGGATAGTATATGGTGTATGGGGATGGTATATCGTACAATGGTAAATGAGGAGAGAGGGAAGCTTTTACCATACGAGTACTGTATCAAAACCTGAACTTGGAATAAAAACATATAAAACACATATTTAAATGTCAAATAATTTAAATTAATTTATTAAATAAATAAAAATGTCAATAACAAACAAAAAATAATTTAAGAATTATTCTTAAAAATTGAAATTTCATAATTAAAACCATTCATTAGTTAATAAATAAGTCAAATATCACATTCCATCAAATCATAGTAAAGATCAAAGCATGTATAACATAAAATATATCAAGGTTCATAATATATATGAATGTATAGTATATAATCAAACAATGTTACTGTAATAGTAACCCTGAAAATCATCTGACACACATATTTTGATTTTTTGAGTGCCCTCAGCGAGGATCGAACTCACAACATTTGGGACATCTACGGCGTACGCGCCTAGCTAACAGAACTGAGGTTGTAACCACTACACCATCCTAGGCTCCTCAAAAGAAGAGCTTAAGTTTGGGTAGAGGTACGTTTACCCTAAAATGGCTCAATTCAAGATTGATTTTTCAGTATGTGTACAGCAAAGACTGCATATAGAAGTAAAAAATAAACCGTAGCAGGACCTAAATATAATACATTCTTATTGGTTGTTGATAAAATTTTCATCGTTAATTCTGTAGTTTTTAATTCTTCCTTTTATGTATTTGAACATAGCTGTATTTAGGTAAATATCACTTACACCCTTTCAGTTGGCCTCAAATCTCATGCAACATTTAGATATAATTAACTACATGTCATTTGATAGGTACCATATGGATATTTTGTCCTTATTTCAAAATCCAATTTGAACTGAAAAAAATGTACCGAAAAATTTACGCTATCTCCAACTTAAAGAATGTGCTAATATAATAAGGTGTGTACATATGTAGGTCTTACTATACTTTATTTGTCCTGATGATACGCCGTTTGAGCTGCACATATACTAACTGTCCTGATGAACCTTAAAACATTTTAAGAAAATGTGGCATATAATATACACAAAAGAAACATAATATACAAAGTTATTCTAATTCACCTGATTCAAAACTATTAAATATGAAATGAAATTGTACGAATATGAAATTTGGCATGGTTATTATGCAAAGATCACTCTGACATGTGCCTTAAAAATACGATTACACCAATAACGGAGCCGATTGTCATGATACTGAACAAAATACTTGCATCAAAACTTAATTCGTGTTTAACCTTCATTTCTCAAAGAAGCTGAACACGATCGTCTGGCCACCATTTTCATTCATATTGAAATTCATGTCCCAATACTCAAAGGTTTTAAAACATCGATGGTACAGCTTGCACATTTAAAGGTGTAACTTAACATCCAGCAAATCTAGTGACCAATGCTTGAAATAGTTACTTTCTTTACTTGATTGTTGCAGAATGACATCTTATTACAAAGTATATTTGCTATAATTTCCGAATTGCGAATGTATCGGATGGGCATGTCATTAATTTCGTAAAGAATTACAATATAATATAAGAAATATAATATTTGAAATGCCTTCTGTTTTCTTGAAAAAAAAAATTTGCCAATTTATATGGGTATAATGATTTATATATTCATAAAATCATTAATGTTTTGTAGATCAAGCCAGTAGTGACATTAAAAAATATATATTAAAAGTCATTAGGTAAACTACAATAAAAAGCTTATTTGAAATCAAGGCGAAAACATCGATCTGTGGACAGGAACCGAAAATAAACATTATCTTTTTATTTCCTTACATGTACCTGTACTTCTATCTAATATATTTCTTTGATTAGCTCAGTCAAGAGCTGATCATTGCTGCAAATTTAAAATGACGTTTGAGACCAATGGTGACCTTTTTAAATAGCTAATAGATATATGATCTTGTTTTTAAACTGAAAACATTTTTACATTAATGAACGAGGGTTGTACGTAAAGTTCGTGGACATTCGTCGTATATTCAATTTGATAATAGGTGTACAAAATGTAACATATTTAAATGTAAAAAAAAATTATTAACTTGATCTTTTTTTATAACATACAAACATAATTTTACAATTATTCTTAATAAATAAATGTCATACTCAAACCCATATATTGGGTAATACATAAGTCATAAATCGCGGTCCAACAAATTATAATTATTAGAGATCAAAGTAATTTTACACTAAAAAAGGACCAAAATTCTAAAACAAAAATCACAGTAATTGAAGTTTAACAATAACAAATGATACAGAAGTAAAACTAATATCACAGTGTAGACAACACTTTCAAGGGTGCATAATATAAATAATAAAATTGGTTTAAAATTCAACTGCACTATGGAGTTTACTCTCATTTGTATAAATTAAACACTTTGAACAATATGCAATCCTTGTAATGACGAGAATCATAGTGTGGATCCCTCTTTAAACTTCATTAGAAAAAACATTGAAATATATGTTAATTGAAAAAAAAACAAAAAAAAAACAACTTCCTTAATTTTTCTCAAGAATTTGACTTGCAAACCAATAAATTAATTAACAATATATTTCAAAAAGAATATAAAGATAGTTTGATGGATGATTCGACAACAAACACACTTTCATATAGCTGGAGTCTATCAGGAAACTATGCATATAGAGCAATAAATCGAACAATTTAAAAAAGACAACAATGGATGCTTCTATGAAAAGTGTTGAATTCTTTAGCTTTGTTTTATGTCTGAAAATGTAGTTTATTAACAACAACTAACCAATAATGTATCTGCACACAAAAACTAACACTAAACCAAGAATTCTATTATGAATGTGATAAGAAATGAATTGTCAGGAACTTTGACCCTGTTGTGTTTTTGATGTTAAAAATAGACGAACATTTATAGTGAAAAATGGGTAGTTGTGAACAAACTAAAAAGTATTAAAAATATTTGACAAACCAAAAAAAAAAGATAACAAAACCTACACTACAATGGTTAAATTGCAAACTGACTTACTGTCATTGTGATTGTACGTATCATATGTTACAAACAGTTTTAAGCAAGAAATAAAGAACATTTGAGTGTTTAAGTGCAACTTAATTGGTAGCAGCTTTGATACAAGTCCAGAAAGTGTATCACCAAATCACCGATTCAAGTCACAAGTACAAATCCTTCATCATCGACTGAATGTGGTTTCTTTCTTCTCTCTTTAACGGCAGGCACATGTGAAATGAATGGTTGTGGAAAATGTTTGCCGTCTACAACACAACCGTATCTGCCGTATGTCTGAATTAGATCCTTCCAGACATGGTCACATTGTAACAGATGTTTATTTCCTATACGATATAATTGAGAATCATTTTCATATGTCATGAATAAAACGTTTTAATCAATGTGATTTACATGTACATGTATGACTAAAAATGCAATAAAAGACATTAATACATGCGTTTAATGATTATTTTAAATTTACCTTGGTTTCAATCAAGATATGTTATGTTTTTCTACCAATCAAAAAGAATCATTTATATTGTGAGCGTTATGTTGTTTTTACCTTCAAAGTGATCGGTATTTCGGAGGTTAAGATCAACTACATATATAGCAATCTTTTCTTAGAACTCTTCTAAGGTGAATGGGCAGGCGTAAGCTTGTTGTCAATGAATACATGTGCATTTTGTTTAAGTTCTATTAATAATTTTGAATATTGAATCTCTTTTTTATACCATTTGAAAATGACTTTATTAGTACTTGTATATACTAACCAATAACAAATAGCCCTTTACGTGCTCTAGTCAAAGCTACGTTGATCTGATGTTCATCTGTTATAAATCCAAGATTTTTTGCACACCATCCCAAAGTTGGGTATTTTTCAATTCTGTAGTCCGGTAATGACCTTACCATACTGAATATAACGTAATCCCATTCGCCGCCTAAAATGAGAGATATTGTTGTATTATGCAAATACGCTAATGAGATGCAGAATCGGCTTATGCAACATAAACAACATAATCTACAATAGGAGTGACGAAGCAAACTTTGTTTATTACTTTGACGGAGATGCGCACCTGAAATTAATTTTAATCAAGTAGTAGTCCACCTAAGAATCATGAAAATTGAAGAAAAGTGATTCATCGATAAAAAGGCTACTACAGTGGTTTATTTTTTACTAAAGATAGTTCAAGGTATATAAAATAAGAAATAAATAACAATTTGCTCATAACTGCCTGGTCCATGGAGAAATCTTTCTATTTTGTTACAATGGTTTCTATTGAAATTATTGACAATTTCAAGAGTACACCCGGCCTTCATCGTGAAGCTCTTAATTGTCTCTCTTCTTTACATGACAAGTATGTTGTCGAGCCAGCAGACAAGGCTTCCAATAATATAGTTTTTGTATGTAAAGCACATTATTACAATTGTCTAATAAAATAACTAGGCATTGATGGTAATACTTCCACTAGTGCTACATACAAACGGACTATATTGAAATCATAGCCAACCATAGCTCTTTTGTGTCCTCTTTCAATATTCAAATGAAAGAGGAACATAAAGTTACCATATATGTACTAGATACCCAAACTTCACAAAAATCCGTACAACGAAAGGTATATAGCTGGATCTTCATCATGTTCAACTACAGAGCTGTCCGTTCATTTAACTAGAATCTTGTCTGCTGTAAAAGAAGGTCAACAAGCATACTGCGACACTATTTAAAATCGTAGTGGAATCAACCATATGTGGATTTTGAAGAACTCAAAAGATTTGTTAGATCATTTTAATTCTAGATCATTACTTAGTTTCACGCTTTGAAAACGTTCAATTTTTCAACTTTATACACTTCCTTGCCACACGAAAAACTAAAATGTCTCCTGAAAAAACTTCTCGAAAAAGCCTTTTCAAACTCCAGGAATTTTGTTGTTTTTTGGGTTATAATTCTACATACTTTTCCAAAACATCTTTCAAAGATAAAATTTGTTTCACACTTGAACAAGTTTCCAGTATGCTTGATATCCTCATTGACAACATTTTGTCACCTTCGTACGAGAGATTTTTCAACAACAAATCGGCATTTCAATGGGCACAAACTGTGCTCCTCTCCTCGCCGATTTGTTGTTATACTCTTACGAGACTGAATTTCTTCAGGGACTCGTAAAGAACAAGAAGATGAAAGAGGCAAGGTCATTTAATCTTACATTCAGATATATTGATGATGTCCTTTCTGTCAATAACACTTCATTTGGTAGATGGATCCCTTCAATATATCCTCCAGAATTTTTTGGATTTGCACCTCGAATTTGACCCAGGTGGTCATATCAGTAGAAAAATTTACGATAAAAGAGACGATTTTAATTTTCAAATTATTAATTTTCCTTATCTACAGAGCAATCTACCTACTTCACCTGCATACGGTGTTTATATTTCACAGCTTATTCGATATCTCAGAGCTTGCACACATTTCACAGATTTTTTTTATCAGAACCGATTTCATCCTGGCCGACTTTTGGAGCAGGGCTATAAGAAAATGAGTCTCATACGATCCGTAAAACAATCTTTCTTCGGTATCAGCCACTAGTAGACAAGTTCAAAAATGAGTTAAAAGATATGGTGGTTATTTGTTTTAATAAGTGTTTGACTGGTTAGCTGTACTGAGATGATCACATCAATATTCCAATTGTGTCTCACAACAATGTTGTGTTCTATGGTCATTACCGGATCCTGAGATCGCAATGGAAAAGGGAGGATTGGCACCATAAAACCTTGTTCAACCCATCATTTCGTTTGAAATGCCTGTACCAAGTCAGGACCACTTCGATCCACCAATTCTCCGGTATGACTGATTCGTTTTTGTCATTTCTGGACTATGAGATTGATCATTCAAGTTCGGTAGTTTTGTTATTACTTCTATTTCTTACATTTTTCTAATGCATTCTATATATATTTTTTCTCTCATGATCAGGGCTAGTTAAGGAAAAGAGCACAAAAGATCAAAGCAGAGTGCTAGTAGGAGTAAGACATCAAAAATAATTGGTGTAGGCTTTCCACCCATGAATTGCTTTTTTCATGATTTTTATTAAAAATGGTACTTACATGTTCTTAAAAATAGTCTCTCATGACAGAAAAACTTAAGTTAAGTTGAAACAACGAAACCAATCATTTGAAATATCAATTACAATCATGTTCCAGATAATAAATTCTGCTACGCCTGATGCGCGTTTCGTCTATTCAAGACTCATCAGAGCCACTCTACCAAAAGTTGAAAATACCACAACAATGTATGAATGTGAAGGGAATAGATCAATAATTCCAAATATGTCGAATGAGAAACCAAATAATGACTAAGAACTACCTATGTCCGGGGTAGACAGAGCCTTAGGGTTTTGAAAATTTTAAGATTTAAATGGATAATTTAAATAGCTTTAATGTGTTCGTCAACATAAAAGTGTTGATACCGGAGCGGGTTAATCTCGGGGAATTAAAACTCCAGCGGCGCTAACCGTCACGGATGCTTAAAATGTAAACTACAACACAGTTCCAGACAATAAATTTTGCTACACCTGATGCGCGTTTCTTCTTTTCAAGACTCGTCAAAGGCGCTCTACCAAAAGTTGAAAATGTCAAACATTGTATGTATAAGAAGAGCAAAGATCATTAATACCGAAAAATGTCGAATGAGAAATCAAATTATGACTAAGAACAACCTTTGGGTATGGTAAGAAGAACCTTAGGGTTTTGACAATCTTAATATTTAAACGGATAATTTATAGCTTTGGTGTGTTGTCAACACAAAAGTGTTGATGCTGGAGTGGGCTAACCTCAAGGTACTAAATCTCCACCAGAAGCACTAACCGTCACGGATGTTAGAAATATAAATTACAACAAAGGTACAGACAAAAATGCCGATCGTTGTATGAATGTGAACAGCATAGATCAATCATACCAAAAAATGTCAAATGAGATATGCCAAATTTTCAACAATAAATTAGCTTGTTGTAAAGCTGAAAATTCAAAAATAATTAAATACAATCGAGGTTAAACAGTTGGAAATAGAAATCTTAAAATGAAAAAGCACACTGAAAAAAAATTGAGTAGTTCTAAAAATATAATGTGTATCATAATATCTATTATATGCAAAAAAAATATTTTTGATACTTAATCTTAATATAACTACGAATCTATCACTCGAACATAAGTACCTTGACTGGAAACAACAGTATTCACAGTGAGTCCCTTTACGTTTATCAATCTTTCTTTTTCCAATTTCGATCGAATGGCTGCACATTGATCGTTATACTGTGACATAATGTTGATGGTAAGGCTCATCTTATGAATCTTTTGATAATTGTGAAGGTATTTGAAAATTTTGACCTACAAAGAAATAAAAAAATGTTGACCATGAATTTAGTTTTACTAGAACCGATATTATCTGCATAGCCATAGGACATCGATATAAAATTTGATCACCAATCCCCGTCCACGTCTTATTATACTAATTTGGATAACTTGTCGTACCACATTCATGGTCATAAACGTTACATATTGTGCAAAAATGTATTTTTGTCAGCATACAGTTTTTCTCACAATTTAAAAAAAATGGAATATATTTTAATAGAGGATTGTGATTTTAATTCAAATTTTATATTTTTAGATACTTTAGGCAAATTCTAAACGACGATAGTAAATAATCAGCCATCATATTTATTTCAATGCTTGAATTATACTTCATTTTTTCTAAGCCACATTTAAAAGCATCTAAGTGAATTCTAAGAATAAAGGCCAATTATTCGAGTGTTATTATATATACAGACTTCAGATTAATTTTCAAAGCGTATACTTGTACGTTTAAATAAATGATGGCAAGGGGCTTTTCAACTTTCAAAGTTTATGAATATTATCACATTTTTGAAATACCCATGAGAAGGAGGTCCCGATGTGCATCCCTTGTGACTCGCGGTGTTTTTTAGGCATGTTCTCCTTGACTGTGTTGATCTTGCTCCGTATGAAGTATTACAACTGTTCATCCATGCACGATTTGTTCAGCGGCATCCCAGCCGATGCCATTTTATCATTTTTAAAAGAAATTGGTCAGTACTCAAAATTATAAATCTTAAAATAAAATCACCACTTGTAAGTCCTTTTGTTGCTATTATAATTAACCCTTAGCTCGATTTTGTTAAGTTCTTTTTTTGCTTTTGCTGTAAATGGCTTTATTTTTGTAGTGTGTTTATTTTGAATGAGTATTTTATCTATTTATTTTCTAGTCATAATGTTTGTTTTATCTACGGTCTTTTGACTTTGTGTTATATCAACGTGTTATTTACATAATTATTTCAACCTGTTTATGTCCCAATGATGGCTGCAATATCGCCGACAGGACATTAAACAACTAACAATCAATCAATCAATGAATTACCCATGTCATTCCCTGACAGCGTGCAAATTTTATCATCTTTACAAAGTACATGTAAATTCAATGTATGTATGTATATGCAAATTCAAACAGGATAAATATCTACCATTAGTAATTGACCACTCCCTAAATTTCTGCACAATCAAACGATGGCCATTCTTTCAAAGCATTTCAGGTCATGTAATCTAACAGAAAGTTAATATTCCTTGAATTTAAGTGTACATGTATAACGTTTTTAAGTGTCTGCTATTCCTAAATAGGTAGATAATATCTTTTGTTATACTAGTAACTGGTTTTGATATATTTTTTTTATCAATCCGTGTATAAGTTTTTTTTCGTAGCACTCACATTAAAAATCAGATATAGAACTATCAAATTTTCAAGTTGAATAACTGTTGTAAAAGAGAAAGTGGACATCAATTGATCCCTGTTTGTAAAATGCAGGACGGATTTGGGGAAAAGAAGATTGGATAACAACTCTGTTACCATGATTGGAATGCAAAAGAAATGGCAAGCGGAACCGGGTCTGAAAACAGCACCATAGAGGGGAGAACAAGATCCACCTGTTCAGTGGAGGGCATAGACTTTGATGACTCACAAATAAATATCCCAACCCCCCACAAAACTAATCAGATAAAATTTAGAATAGGAGATTCACATCTACATTATGTCACAAAGATTGTGTGTAGGTTTCATGAAAATCCATCAAGGGGTTTAGGAGGAGTTGCAGATAAGAGATGGGCACCCCCATGTTGTCGAATGGCTGAGTCTATGTATTGCTATGGTAAACCCCAAAATCATTCTGATCAAATTTTCAAATAGTAGGTGCACATCTTTATTATGTTACAAAGATTGTGTAAAAGTTTCATGACAATCCATCAAGGGGTTTAGGATGAATTGTGGATAAGAGATGGGTACCCCCATGTAGTCGAATGGCTAAGTCCATGTTTTGCTATGGGAAACCCCCAAAATAATTCTGATTAAATTTTAAAATAGTAGATGCACCTCTACATTTTGTCATAACAATTGTGTGTTAGTTTCATGAAAATTCATCAAGGGGTTTAGGAGGAGTTGCGGATAAGAGATGGGTACCCCCATGTAGTCGAATGGCTAAGTCCTTGTTTTGCTATGGGAAACCCCAAAAACCATTCTGATCAAACTTTAAAATAATAAGTGCACATCTACATAATGTCACAACAATTGTGTGCAAGTTTCATGAAAATCCACCAAGGGGTTTAGGAGGAGTTGCGGATAAGAGATGGGTACCCTAAATTGTAACGGAAGGACGGACGGAAGGACGGACACCCCTATCACTATATACCCCCCACTTTTGAAGCGGGGGTATAAAAAGAAGTAAACTTGTGCAAAGTTGATTCAACTTAATGTCGCTGTACTTGAGATTAGTAACTAGAGCAAAAAAAATCAAGCAAAATAAGACCAAAATCGCCAAAAAGAAATTAAATTAAGCGTCACCTAGACGATTGATTTTAAAGCACAAGTTCAGTTGCTACTCTAATCACTCCAATAAATGGTGTAGGATTTGACATGGTCGCGCTAAAATTTGAAACAAAGACACCATTTATGTTAAAGATTCAGATTCAATAATCACGACCAATATGCAGTCCTGGTTCCAATAGAGGGAAATATTCCTAATTTTTATCCCGAGGAAATGTTGTTTTTACGAAGGCTTGCCCGAGGGAAAACATCAATCCCGAAAGGTAACAGTTCGGGATGTTTACATCTAGAAAGGTACACAATTGTTTTATTATTTTTTTGGTTCATCAGTTGATGACGTCATATTATTGATTTTTCAATAGTATTGTTTCCCTAGAATTGTGTTCCCCTGCTTTGTTTACAATATAAAATATTTGAATCGTATTGTTCTATCACAAGACTGTTCAAATTATTACAATTTTTTAAAGAATATAATAGCATTGCTTTGTTTAAATCTATGGATACAAGCCCGAACAGTATAGTAATGAAAAGCTCAAATATTAGACAAATAAGTAGTGGGTCTCAAGAATGAGGTGAATTTTCTGACGCTCATGTCAGTTGTCACTTTTAGTCTATATATATAAATGTGTAGGTTTGTTAATAAAGGTAATAACAAAACTACCGAACTTAAATGGTCAATCTCATAGTCCAGAGAAAATGACAAAAACGAATCAGTCATACCGGAGAACTGGTGGAAAGCGTAAATTCTAATCAATGACTGACTAGTTTATGTATTTGTCTCACTGGTATTTTTTTTTAAATGATCATCATTATTTATGTTAATAAAACACCTAAAAAGTGATGTGTCCATGAAACACGGATGCCCCCACTAGGACTCAATTTTACTTTGATTAAATCTGTTTTATAGTCCGAACACTACTAGTAGAATTGTTAAAAAATAATATTAAGTGTACCGACGTTTTCTTGTTTTACAGTGAAACTTAGTGAAACAATTTTGATTCTTAAACATATTATATTGGAATAAAAATGCAAAAACTTTGAAAACAACGTCCTTCCGCAGATGTTACTTCTGGTGTATTCAAAGTGTGGCGAAACATTTAACAAAAAAATGAATGAATTTGTTATAAACTGTTATCGGGCAGAAGTTTCATTAAATCCCAACGCCTGACACTGATAGAACTAGTATAGGCCATGACAGCTTAGAACCCCTTTAGCCCCTGACAGCTTAAAGTTACTTTTATCCATGACCGTTCAGTGCCATGACAGTTCTGAGCTAGGACAGGTCCTGACAGTCCTAAATGCATCATTCATGTCATTAGTTGTTTATTATTATGTTTTGTCAGCTATGTTAACAATTAAATTTGTTTTTAAAATTATCAAATTTCTTTAAAAAAAATTATTTTCGATAGATAAATGTCTTTTACTTTAAACAATGAACAAGAAAGTAGAAATGTCAGGGCACAGAGCAGTTAAGAACTGTCCGGTAATAAGACATCTTAGAACTGCCATGGCTTATAACAGTTATAAATCCGTCATGGGCTAAAATTGTTCGAAACTGTTCTATAACAGGACACAGCTTGTCATATACTGTACTAAAACGGAATTGGAACATATTCCCGATAGTTTCTGACAGTTCTAAAAAGATGTCAGAACCGACCTAAACTGAACAGGTGTTACAAGGGCTACAATAGAATTATATACAATATAACTACTCGATCTACTTATTGATTGAATAAATTCATCATAGTGTCAAATATCTGCAAATAGCTTCTATTATTAATAAGACAAAGTAAGCTTAAACAACTGTTTACTTTTAAATGAAATTAAATATCAAATTTTATATTTGATAAAAAGGTTTGCCGAGCGCAGCATTTTACGACTGCAACATGTTGAACCTTGTAAGTTTAGACCCAATGTGAATAGTCAATTGCTCTGGACATATCCATTCTATGTAGGATTAACAGCGGTTTTTGATACTGATACCCTTCAATTGGTGGACTTACTATATTTTGTATCAAAAATAGATCAAAACAAAAAAATGCATTTCAGTTTAATGTTTTGCCCTTAATTGAAGCGTTTGTATAGATCTGCTTTGATTCATTTTTTTGCTTTTTTGTACCTAAAGGTACTTTAAAAACAGAAACAAATAGCAGTTCATATGATTCAATCGGGAACTTTGCATCAACTACTTGACGATAACTATTTATTTCAAAAAATGATATCGGACAAAAATAAATAAATATAAATTTTGGCTCCTAATTATTATCACTTAACGGAAAAGGGGTAGCAAAAATAATCCTTCAATTTTTATCTACTACAACAAAAATAATAACAAACGTTGCATTTGTTTTCCCTTTTCAGCCTCTTATTTCTAAATACAAAAGGAGGGAACTATAAACCCATTTCCATTAATGGCTTATTGGCAAAAAACATCATTGTCAAATTTCATAGCAATTGGCCAACAAGAACAAAAACAGATCAAATAATTGCGTTGTTTGTCCCTTCTAGGTTTTTAATTTCTAAGCAAATAGAGAAGTGACCAGCGAAGGCAACCCCATTTATCTTTTCGTGGTATGAAACTTTAACGTGAAATTTTACAATGTTTGAAAAACCACAACAGAAGTTAGTGCGGGAACAACACAAAAAGGCTATCAGGAGCCAGGGCCCGTGTCAATGAAACTATCCTAACACATATCCTAATACATCGTGTAGGAGTTAATTTAGGTTGGTCTTAGAACCATCTAAAGATATTTGGTAGGATGTACATCGAAGCTATCCTAGGACATTCCTTTATATAATGGTCTAAGGACCGTCTTAAAATAACTTTTATGCAATTCAAATTAAAATAATTTTCATAAACAATTTCATAGCATATCAAAATACATGATATACTTCTACATTTATTAAACAATGTGTGGACAATTTATTAAATCTTAATTTCTTTTTTAAGTTATTTTTGTTTTTTTTTTTCCTTTGTTTTGATAACTGAAATGTAAATAACGTAAACAACTTTACAAACTTCAATACTAAGGTTTATACAAAATGCATCTAGTACGTTCCCGTTTATTCATTATAAAAGACAATCAGTATTTGAAATGAAATTGAAAAAATCTCTTCGGAAAACTCGATTGCTTATAAAATAATAGCACACGCGTTTTAAGTTTGAAGGTAGTTTAAAATTTGTTTTATAATCCGGCATCAACACTTTTCTGTCAAAAAAAAAATCAAAAATACCAAAACTCTGAATTTCTTCCTACATCGGGAATAGAGTGGTCTATTATGAGTCATAAATTAAGCTGTATACGCGCGTCTGGTGTTTTAAGATTTGTTGCCTGAAACTTTGGTGAACTTTTTTATTAAGACAATGACCAGAAATAGAACTATCACAGACACAGAATTTCATTTTATTTTCTATGAGATGTTAAAAGTAGAAGACTGTTTTCTTTTCGAGGCTTTCCAGCCACGCCACACATATATATAGTGCAAAAAAAGAAAGCATGGAAAAGTATTGAATAACAAACTGTATCAAAATAAACCACCTAGCATCCTTACATTCAAGATTTTCACAAAAATGGACCAATATTAGGAGTCATATTAAGCATAAAACGGTAAAGCTACCTTGATTTGTAACTATGACAGTCTAAATAATAAACTCTTTCTCTGAATACCCTATTCCGTCTGATGTAATTCGCTCGTCATCTAAGATAAGTATCCACAAGAGCAATAACTATTGATTATTTCCTAATTTCAATGGGCTAGGATAGTCCTAATTAGGATGGTCTGAAGTCAACTAAATTGTTATTTCAAATTTTTGTCACATTTTAGGACGCATCTAAAATTAGAACCCTTTCGTTGACCCGTCCTAAGACTAATTCATATCTAAAGACGGTCCAAAGACATGTCTCAATCCTAAGATAGCTTCGTTGACACGGCCCCTGAATCGCTCACCAGGTTTTGATGTCAATCTTATGAAAACTTATGTATAGCTAAATGAGCTGAATGTTTTAGCAAGAAAAAGCTTTTCTCTATCTGCAATAGTTTTCATTCTAAATGAGAAAAAAACTATTATTATTCAACTTTTAAGGGGCTGTATCTGACAAGTTCGACCCTATTGGGAGTTTTGTAAAGCTTAATGGGCTGAACATTTAAGCAAGCAACATCTTTTCTAATCTGCAATAGTTTTTATTCTTTAGGGAAAAACATGAAAAAAAAACGCTATTTTTGACCTTTAAAGGGACAAAACCCTATCAGGGGTCATCTGACAACTTCGACCCAATGGAGACTTTTGTAGAGCTTTTGATTCAGAAAAGCCAAAGATCCTTCGGATTTTTTCTATCTGTTATGGTTGCTAAGTTATAAACCATTTTAAGTGATTTTTTAGTAACAGTGGCCATGTTTTTTATCGAATAATTTTGAAATGAGTATCGTTTGTTGCCAACATGTCATATATTATTTCTGCAAAGTTTCAGTTAAATTAGTTCAGTGATTTCAGAAAAGAAGATTTTTGAAATTGTTAACGGACGACGACAGGCGCATTGCGATGGTATAAACTCACATAGCCAGGTGAGCTAAAAAGTGTTTATTTGGCAACATAGCCGTATTTTCCACCCGATTTAAATCAGAAACTAAGAAGGTTTTTATAAATTCTCACTGCACTACTTTATAAATAGTCGATTGAAAGAATGAACATGTATGTTTTCACAGTAGATTAAAAGTCGTTATTATATAGATATAGATGAAGGATCGTAATTTCCGAGTAAAATAAATTTCTAGATTTTCACGTAGTTAATTACAGGATTTATCTAACTCGTGTGCGAATTTATCTAACCCTCGTGAAGTTTCCCGCGAAAAATACGTAAAATAGATTAGTTCGCAATACACAATTTATCAATCAATATATTTTTTTTTCGTTTTTATTATTTTGATGATCTAATAGTAACCTTATCCAAATTATCTATATAATGAATTGTAAAACTAAATCGGGGTGACGAATATCAATTTTAATGTCACTCGTTTTAAATAACGCTAGGGAATTGAAATCCGCGCACTTGTTGATTCCTGGCGTTATTCGAGACTCGTGACATTAAAATTGGTAGTCGCCACCCCTCATAAGTTATACTTTAATTACATAATCTCCATAAACTAATAAACAGAAAATTTACAGATATGCAAATTGATTAAAAGATGTATATTTTTGCAACTATCAAGAAATACTTGTCTGACGCATTACTTCATATCACTTTTTTAAGGGCTATCTTACTCTTATATTGTTAATTTTGTCTTTTCGTTTTAACATTTGATGTAAGATTGATATTTCTTTATTTTTTGGTTCATTGAAATGACATTATGCCATACATATCTTATTTTTAGACAAGTACACATACATGTTTTTAACGCTCATATGCTGTTTACATATAATCTGATGACATGCATAAGCAATATATTGAATTACTTACAACTTGGTCTACTTCCGCAGCATTCCTTCGAGACATTTCATTTCCCTCTTCTGTCCTAACCGGAAGTATTTCCTCTTCTCCGTACACATGGCAAAAAACTGTTTTCCTGCTGCTGTTTGGCCATAAATTTAGCTTTTGTCTTTCTACGTACGACTGCGAATTTGGGTCTGTATGCAAGTTTTCACTATAAAATCTCTTTGAAGGGAACTCGCATATAGTCGGATGCTAAGAGGAAACAAAAGTTAATACTAAAGTATTTCTCGCCTGCCGGCACCATCAGAAACAATTATTCTTTCTTACTTCCACTATATTTTGAATTGACATGGATTTTCAGTTTCTGAGATCAAAAGATGTTTATAGAGCTTAAACTTTGCAAATATATGCAATAAAAATAATCAAAGTCACGCAACCGGAAAATCAAGGTCAAGGTCAAAAGATGGGGATGCAACTGTGCTAAGCTACTACTGGGGCATATGTAAACCAAGTTTCATCAACCTAGGACCTATAGTTCTTGAGATATGGAGGTGCTCGCAAAACTTTTCCATTGCTATTATATGTATTGAAAATTGTCAAAGTCACTCAACCGGAAAATCAAGGTCAAGGTCAAAAGATGGGGATGCAACTGAGCTAAGCTACTACTGGGGCATATGCATATCAAGTTTCATCGACCTAGGACCTATAGTTCTTGAGATATGGAGGTGCTTTTAAAACTTTTCCAAAAAGTTACCGCCGCCGTCGCCGCCGCCGCCGCCGGTAAAGTAACACCTATGTCCCGCTCTGCTTGGCAGGCGAGACAAAAATTAAATTAAGAGCAACATTAATTACATAGGATGAATAATCTAAATGACCAATTTTTATTGTAATAAAAATTATAAACATTTATCTTATTGGGAACATTTATTAAAAAAAACAACAAGAAACTTTCCATTACTAAACACTGACAAAGACATTCCCACTTTTTTGTGGTGAGGATAAATTTTTCATAGCAGTTCGGTTATAAGGGGGTTATAAAACTCCATGTGGCTCGACTTTCCTGATGAATATTTACATAATTCATCACTGGTAAAGTCCTATACGGAAATAGTTTCTTGGCAGGTCTTGTTTAGACTGAACTTGTTTCGTTAAGTATTGTAAAGAGTTCAAGTTTAATTTCAGAAGTTTCTAGTTGTTCTTCTAGTGCATGTTAAAGGTGCTTATGACGCAACAAAAATAAACATTAGTTTCTTATAGGTTGAACACTCACATTAAAATAACAATGTTCTGAACAGTTATTTAAAATTTTAGGATTTTTTTCATAAAATGTAACATATCAATAATTGTATTTAAACCAACTTAAATTAAGGTAGAAATGTGTCGATTTTCAATAACAAGAGGCTCCCAGGAGCCTGAATCGCTCACCTGGTCTTGATGTTGACCCTATACTTTTGTAGAGCTGAATGAGCTGAACATATAAGCAAGCAACAGCTTTTCTTTACCTGCAATAGTTTTCATTCTATAGGCCAAAAACACCATTTTTCACCTATAAGGGGCCATAACCCCTATAAGGAGTCATCTGACAACTTCGACCTTATGGAGAAATTTAAGCAAGCAACAGCTAATCTCTATGTGCAACAGTTTTCATTCTGTAGGCCAAAAACATGAAAAAACGCTATTTTTCAGGGGCCGTAACCCCTATAAGAGGTTATCTGACAACTTCGACCCTATGGAGACTTTCGTAGAGCTAAATGAGCTGAACATTTAAGCAAGCAACAGCTAATCTCTATCTGCAATAGTTTTCATTCTGTAGGCCAAAAACATGAAAAATATTTATTTTTCAGGGGCCGTAACCCCTATAAGGGGTCATCTGACAACTTCGACCCTATGGAAAATTTTGTAGAGTTAAATGAGCTGAACATTTAAGCAAGCAACAGCTAATCTCTATCTGCAATAGTTTTCATTTTGTAGGACAAAAACATGAAAAATCGCTATTTTTCAGGGGCATTAATCCCTATAAGAGGTCATCTGACAACTTCGACCCTATGGAGAATTTCGTAGAGCTAAATGAGCTGAACATTTAAGCAAGCAACAGCTAATCTCTATCTGCAATAGTTTTCATTCTGTAGGCCAAAAACATGAAAAATCGCTATTTTTCACCTTTAAGGGGCCGTAACCCCTATAAGGGGTGATCTGACAACTTCGACCCTATGGAGACTTTTGTAGAGTTAAATGAGCTGAACATTTAAGCAAGCAACAGCTAATCTCTATCTGCAATAGTTTTCATTCTGTAGGCCAAAAACATGAAAAAATGCTATTTTTCACCTTCAAGGGGCCGTAACCCCTATAAGGGGTCATCTGACAACTTTGACCAAATGGAGACTTTTGTAGAGCTTTTGATGCTGAATCTCTCTTATACTTTTTGATTTATAAGCCAAAAACAGTAGTCTGACCCCCCTAGTCTATTTTTAGTAACGGCGGCCATGTTTTTTAACGGATCAAAAATCAAAACACAAGTTTGGTGCAGGACACCCTAAGGATCATTCATACCAAGTTTCATTAAATTCTGTTTGGTAGTTTCAGAGGAGAAGATTTTTGAAAAATTGTTAACAGACGACGACAGACGACGACAGACGACGACGACGACGACGACGGACGCCAAGTGATGGTAATAGCTCACATGGACCTTCGGTCCAGGTGAGCTAAAAATATGAAATATAAAATTTACCATGCGATATTGAGTTGTGAGTAACCGCACATTAGAGTCGCTTTTATATCTTTCAAAAAGAGACTTTTGAAGACCCAGTTCCCTTGCTTGTGGACAAACAACAACTGGCTGAAGTTGCTTATGGTCACCTATCAGTACTACTTGTTTTGCGTCTGTTGCTATAATGGTAGATATACTCTCCGGTTCTGTGCACATTCCACATTCATCCACAATTAGCTGATGTATATTGCCTTTTAGTGCAGATAAAACTCTTTGATTTGTAGCCATTGCCGTAGTGCAAAATACTACATCATGTTTCTTAATTTCATCAATAGCCGCAGCATGGATTAATTCGGTGTACTCTTTAAGAAGCTCTGGGTCAACATATTGTGCGGGTTCTGATTTTTCTTCCGTTTTCCTGACAGATTTTTTTATCTTAGGGTCAAACGACAAAACTTCCTCTTCGCGAGTTATTTGAACAACTGTTTCCGTCAATTCAGTGTACAACTTGTTTATTTCTGAAGCATGGGGCTTACCAACTTGCCTTATAAGATGATGGACGCTAATTCGTTGTAATGATTCATCAGATTTACTGTCTTTGACACGTCCGGGGGAAGCACAAACCCTTCCCGGTAAAGAGTAATCAGCATTTTCGATTGAACTTCCATAAAGTCGCACAATGGAAGGCATTGGACCATCTTTTCGTTTAAGATCAAGAAGACGAGCTAAAATTCGAGCAGAAACCATTTGAATAATTAGTTTAGATAATAAAACTGCTACTGCAATCACGGCATTTCACATAGCAATTAAAGGTAACAATAACACTACCATATTGAGGTGATACATATCGTTCACCCAAAAATACAGCCAAAACCAGGCTAAGAGATACAGGGGCGAATTGATGATTGTAGAAACTGTTTCGGAGCACCTGGGTTCACTCTCATTACGACTTGTGTTCGTGTTGTTGATGTCTGTTCAGTTGTTTTAAAAGTTTAAAAGTTCTGTTTTCATATTTCGTATTTCTTCGTGTTATTCATCTTTACTGTTTTTTTCATAGCTTATCGAACATGTGACATATGAATGCCCGATTGGTACTTCCTCCTTCTTTAACAAAGATAAACACGGTGTCAAGTTAAAGGGTAAGTTCACCATTTTTGACATATGGTCTTAAATTGTTCAGAACAATTTTTTATAACAGTGTGCAAATTTTTTCTCTCAAATCTTAATTTATAACAAAGATATTGGGGATTATTAATTTGAAATAGTCCCCTACTCTACATTAGGGGACTAGTTAAGTTGATCAGAATTTTTACTGAGTACAAAAAAATCATATTAGTTCGAACGTTTAAATGATCATGTGGTATGTCCAATAACCAACAAAATAATTGAAATAATCAAAAGTCAACAAGGTCATTTAATATTTTCAAATTGAATTCTATGTAAAAATCTATTAAAATGTTTCATTGATCTATTATCTTTATCTTTTAAATATAACTTTATCATCAATTAATTATCCTATCATTCAAACAAGAATATGTCCAAAAGACATAATGCCCCATCTCGCAACATTTATTTTTTTTTCCACAATCACTAAACCATCAACATGGTTGCTATAAAAGCACTTGTCAGTCAGAAGGAATGGATTTTAACTTAACCATTCTTCTATAAATGGTCATTCATGCGGAAGATATAGGTCACTGCCAGCATCCAAAGCATGCATTGTCCTAAGCATCACTAGGTGCACATACCATACCAATATAGTTGATGTGGCACATGTCAGTAAAAAAGGAATGATCTTTATCCATTCTTCTATAAGTGGTCATTCATGCGGAAGATATAGGTCACTGCCAGCATCCAAAGCATGCATTGTCCTAAGCATCACTAGGTGCACATACCATACCAATATAGTTGATGTGGCACATGTCAGTAAAAAAGAAATGATCTTTATCCATTCTTCTATAAATGGACATTCATGCGGAAGATATAGGTCACTGCCAGCATCCGAAGCATGCATTGTGCTTAGCATTACTAGGTGCACCTCTCATAACAATAGAGTAGATGTGGCACATCTCAGTCAGTGAGAATGGATTTTAACCAGTCTTCATTAAGAGGCCATCCATGTGGAAAATATAGGTCACATCCAGCATCCGAAGCATGCATTGTACTAAGCATTACTAGGTGCACCTACCATACCTATTTGGTTGGTATGGCACTTGTCAGTAAGGAGGAATGGACTTGAACCATTCTTATATAATATTTAAAACGAAAGAATATGGAATATGTGCCAGAAAGACACGATCCACATTTTGGTTTTATTTTGATAAACGTACAAAGCAAAATTTCACTGCGTGTGAAGCGCTTTTCTGGATTAACCTTTATCAGACACGCTAGGAGTAGAAAAACTTGGAAAACCGGTATAATATTAGATTCGATTAAACAAAACAGAAGCCAAAAATATAACAACAATGAACAATGAGATTTTATCAAATTTTAAAGAAATAGTCAAACGTTGTCAAATTTTGGAAATATGTAAACTGTCTTTCCAACACATATTCCAGTACTCGAAAATATATAAGAGCATACAACTAATATAAGTGGTCATTCGTGCGGAAAATATAGGTAAAATCCAGCATCCGAAGCATGCATTGTGCTAAGCATCACTAGGTGCACCTACCATACCAATTTGGTTACTATGGAATTTGTCAGTAGGAAGGAATGGACTTTAACCATTCTTCTATAAGCGGTCATTCATGCGGAAAATGTAGGTCACTGCCAGCATCCGAAGCATGCATTGTGCTTAGCATCACTGGTTGCACATACCATACCTATATGGTTGATGTAGCACTTGTCAGTTAGAGAGAATAGACTTTAACCATTTTTCTGTACATGATCATTCATGCAGAAAATATAGGTCACATCCAGCATCCGAAGCATGCAATGTTCTTATCATCACTAGATGCACCTACCATACCAATATGATTGATGTGGCATTGGTCAGTAAGTGCAAATTTGGATATATGTGATTTGGGACGAAAAAGATATTTTTATTTACTATGAAGAAAGAAGTTATGTATTAAAATGTGAGCCATCATATTTCATTGGAAATAATTGTGATATAATTATGTAAATTACAAGTCATCCTTTTTCTAACCCCCACTGGCTTTGCTAAAAGTTTTAATTAATGTGAATTTATTGTCATTGTCTCTCAGCAGGTACCTGTGTAATGGTTAGGTATGCATAAATGAAATTATTCACAGCTGACTTGGGGTGAAATAAACAAGAAATTCTTATTATCAATACCTACAGGTGTCAAAACCTTATATACATACATCCAGAAACAAAATTTTATGTACTAGATCATTTTATTTTCATTCTAGCATTTACAACAATAATATGATTTATATGCAAGATTATCACAACGCAACATGACTCAAATAATTAAGAATGACTTATCGAAATTGATTTTTATACCAATAATCATTATTACTAATTATACAATAACTCAATTTTGTTAATTAAAATAAGGATTTTCTATCACTTATTTAAAATGCAAAAACATAGATGCACACAACAAATATTATATATATTGGCAATTAGGTAAATAGTGGGTCGCTGTCAAATAAAGACTTTGTGGTATTCAGGTGCTTTGTGTAATTTAAAATAACAGAAACCAAAAGATAAAAAATAAAATTCCATGTTTGTCAACTTATTATATTTAATATAAAAGTTTAAATGATATAGCATGATTAGATAATGCATTAGAAATCATATGACAAATTTTCATTTTTTTGTGAACTTTCCCACTTTCCCTTTTAGTCCAAGGTATACTTATTATAATTGATAGCTTTTATTCAAGTATACGTTATTTTCATTGCAAAATGCAGTAATAAAACAAAAAAAACCCAAAGAATTTGTGAGCTGCTGCTCACTCAGTATATCCCCGCTACCCCCAATATGAACCATATTGATAAACAGAAAGTACATATTAGACAGACCTAAATTTGATATTGAACCCATATACCAAAGGACAAGATATGATAAGTGCTAAATTCTGCCCCCTAATTTACCATTTTTTTAAATGAATGAACTAAGGTTGAATTATTCTAGATCAATTCTTAGATAAACAAGGTTTAGTAAAATAACATTAATTTTGACTATATCTTGTTTATACATCACAGTGACGTCATCAAATTATGTGAGAACGGCATTTTTGTGAAAAAAAGTGTTAAAATCATGCAAATTTTGAGTAGTTTTTGGTAAATTTAACTATAAGTCACACGGAGTACCACAAAGATATTTTTGTGGTTTGTTTCTATATTACAAATGATTTTCTACATATATTATTGTAGTGGCACTCTGTGTGGCTCATAGTTAAATTTGCTAAAAACCACTTCAAAATTGCAGTTTTTTTTCAGTTTTTCATCAAATCACGATTTTAAAGCCACTTTGGGTCACTATTTTAACATCATAATGGATCACTTTAAACAAAATAATGCTGTTATAGTAATGTTAAACTCATTTAAAGTATACATCACATGCTTTTAGCTGATTTTAATAATTTCAAAATTTTGGGGCAAAATTGAGCTCTTATCATATCTTGTCCTTTTAAGTCACTGTAATTTGTAGTTGCTGAGAAAAATGTTTAGAACATTTTCTACAATTAACTAGTTATGTTGATAGTTGAGTAAATCGGTAAACAAGAAGTAGATATCTGACAGACCTAGTTCCGGTCCTAGCAATAAATGATCTCATAATGAACTTATCAACATAAGTCACTGTGATATGTAGTTGGTGAGAAAACTGATACGAAAATTATGTTGCAGACGGACAGACGGAATGAAGGACAAAGGAAAACAAGTTTACCCCCTCTTCGTTGAAGCGGGTGTATAAAAATAATTTACTAGGTATAAACGGTCTCCAAAACATCAGTATTTATAATCAAACTAGAGGCTCCCAGGAGCCTGAATCGCTCACCTTGTATTCGATGATACTTATATGCTGGATATTTTAACAAAGGACTGCTACTCTGTGGAATTATCAATTTTAATGTTCTAAGGGAAACAACTCCTTTCAAAAAAGGTCTTACAACTTTGACCCAACTACATAATTTTTAGATCTTTATGTGCTCAACCATTTGAAATTTAAATTTTTTAAATATCTTGTATTGTTTTCAAGATATAAGTCTTAAAAGAGCAAAATTTGAAAATAAACAAGAAAAGGGCAATAACTCCTACAACCATTGTAAGATCTTCTTCAAAACTTCAGGGCAGGTAGATCTTTATGTGCTGATCATTATTATCCAAATAGAATTTTAATATCTGTTACCACTTTTGAGTAATTTGCAAAAAACTGCAACTTACCCTTATGTTCTATTTTTAGCCATGGCGGCCATGTTTTTTATCAAATCGAAATTTCGAACGATAATTTTGTAGACCACATACTACTTAACAACCCTACCAACATGACCAAGTTTCATTTCATTTGAGTAAGCAGTCTCAGAGAAGAAGATTTTTGAAAAGTTGAACAAAAAAACTGTGAAAATGGTCAATTTTTACAATCCAAGGGTTATAACTCCTAAAGAAACGAACCTACAACTTTGACTCTGTTACGACTTTTGTAGATCTTGATGTGCTTAGTCATATGCAATTTAAATTTTTGAAATATCTTGTATAGTTTTCAAGATATAGGGCTAAATAAGTAATTTTTTTGAAAAAAAAATCCAGAAAAGGGCAATAACTCCTACATCGGTTGTTGGATCTTCTTGAAAATTTCTGGGCAGGTAGATCTTTAGGTGCTGATCACTTTTCCCCTGCCAGAATTTTGATATCTGTTACGGCTTTTGAGTAATTTGCAAAAAACTGCAATTTACACCTATGTGTTATTTTTAGCCATGGCGGCAATGTTTTTTTGTCGAATCAAAATTTCGAACGATAGTTTTGTAGAGGACATACTACAGTACAACCCTACTAAGTTTCATTACATTTGGCCAAGCGGTTTCAAAGAAGAATATTTTTGAAAAGTTAAACGACGGACGACAGACGACAGACGACGGACGACGGACAACGGACGCCAAGTGATGGCAAAAGCTCACATTGCCTTCGGCAAGGTGAGCTAACAAGTGCTCACCTTGTCCTTAAGCCGTAAGGATATCCTATAAGAGGTCATCAGACGATGACCAGCCAATAAAGAGAAAAACTTACAGAAACTAGAGGCTCCCAGGAGCCTGAATCGCTCACCTTGTATTCGATGATACTTATAAGCTCAATATTTTAACAAAGGACTGCTACCCCTCTGGTGAATTATCAATTTTATTGTTTTAAGGGAAACAACTCCTATCAAGAAAGGTCTTACAACTTTGACCCCATTACATAATTTTTAGATCTTTGTGTGCTTAACTATTTGTAATTAAATTTTTTCAAATATCTTGTATTGTTTCCAAGATATAAGTCTTAAAAAACAAAATTCGAAGAAGAAAAAAAACAAGAAAAGGGCAATAACTCCTATAACCATTGTCAGATCTTCTTCAAAACTTCTGAGCAGGTAGATCTTTATGTGCTGACCATTATTACCCAAATAGAATTTTAATATCTGTTCCCATATTTGAGTAATTTGCAAAAAACTGCAATTTACCCATATGTTCTATTTTTAGCCATGGCAGCCATTTTTTTTGTCGAATCAAAATTTCGAACGAGGATTTTGTAGACCACATACTACAAAACAACCCTACTAAGTTTCATTTCATTTGACTAAGCAGTTTCAGAGAAGAAGATTTTTGAAAAGTTGAACAAAAAACTGTGAAAATGGTCAATTTTTACAATCCAAGGGGTATAACTCCTAAAGGAATGATCCTACAACTTTGACTCTGTTACAACTTTTGTAGATCTTGTTGTGCTTAGTCATATGCAATTTAAATTTTTGAAATATCTTGTATAGTTTTCAAGATATAGGACTAAATAAGAAAAAATTTTGAAAAAAAATCCAGAAAAAGGGCAAGAACTCCTACATCGGTTGTTGGATCTACTTAAAAATTTCTGGGCAGGTAATTCTTGAGGTGCTGATCACTTTAATCCATGCCAGAATTTTGATATCTGTTACCGTTTTTGAGTAATTTGCAAAAAACTGCAATTTACCCCTATGTTCATTTTTTAGCCATGGCGGCCATGTTTTTTTGTCGAATCAAAATTTCGAACGATAGTTTTGTAGAGGACATATTTCAGAGAAGAAGATTTTTGAAAAAGTTGAATGATGGACGACGGACGCCAAGTGATTGCAAAAGCTCACTTTGCCTTCGGCAAGGTGAGCTAAAAAAAGTATAGATAGACCTCTTTATCGACATCTCTATACGAATAAAAAAATAATATTTGTGCATGTTTTCACCTTCATTTCATAAACATTTTTATTCTTTACCTGCTACAAGGTCAACGGATTTGTTCGATGGACCACAATATATTAGCTGTTTTCTTTCACCACCCTCTTCTTCAATCTTCTTGTTTATTTCAGAAAACAAGCACACCAACTTTATTCCAACATTTGTTTTTCCTGTACCTAAAACATTCATTAACATTTCATAAAAAAGTAAAGTGATGGGAATATTCAGAGGTTGTATGGTTAATATAAAAAGAAACATACTAGATGTGATGTCCCTGTTTAGACATACATGTATCTCCTTTGTATTGAATATTTTAAATCTATATCATAAGATAATGTGTGCACCTGTTGTACATGTATATATAGGTATTATAACAACAATATTTTATCACCAATTCATAAAATTATCAGATATATAGACTATAGTGTATAATTTAACAGCATGAACGATTTAGTTACTATATGAAACGAAAAATAAATGGGAGATCCGCGGAAAAGGTTTTCTATTGTTCCATAACTTAAATCTTTGTCTTCAGAACATAATTCAGAATTTTTGAACACATCATAATTCAAGCAAATATCATTCAAAAATCTACATTACGTAACACATATAGGATGGAATTCTTCACCAAGGAAGTTAGAAGAAATTGTAGATAGGAGATTAATACCTTGATAGGCGAGCAGCAGAAAGGGTCTTGAAAAAAATTAAATTACCCAAAACCTCATGGGATATTTTTAACTATATTGATAGTTTAATATTTCAGCTTTAATAATATTGATGTTTGCCATTTGAAATCTGGTCAGAACATGAAAAAAAATAAGGTCAAAGGTCACTACCCTAAATCTAGAAGTTTGAGTCTGCAAACATTAAGGCAACTAAAATGTTACAAAATGTGGTTAAAAATTAGAAAATAAAGACTTAATATTACTTACATATATAAGTGAATATAAATCATTCACTTTTGGTTTCTTTGAAGAAATTTATTACCCCATTTTTTTCTATTTTTAGAAAAGGGTCAATTTATTTTGATTTTTGTGAATAAAAGTTTGAATTGCGAAAAAAAGAATTCACATTTTCACTTACTCTTTTCCTCTATTTGTAAAACATTATCTTATCTTTCTTTTGTAACATGTTTAAACGGAATAGGAATCAAAAAACGACAAAATATCTTTAATCCAACTAGTTAAGTTGAGAACAATAACCTTGCACAGAAAAAAGAAAAAAACATCGAAAAATTAACCAAAAAACACATGGGAGTAAAGTGACGAATAAAGGTTTTAGAAACTTTTAAATTCTATAACTTAATTACAAACCTTAGACGATATTCTGGACTTAATAGAGAGATGGAAATTTTGGCTTTCAGAACATAGTTTGACGCCTCTAAAATGGTCAGAACATTGTGCAATTTGAGCTCAAAGATTAGAACTTTTTAAGCGTCAGTCATAAGTTCAAAAGACGACCAAATCATTGTACAATGGGTCCAGCAGGTGGGGTGTTCCGGGAGCCCCTTAATGTCGCTTAGTGACAAAATGTTAAAAAAAAATCTAATAGATTTCAGGCAAAACTGTCATGAACATCTTCAAAAACAAGGCTTGATGTAGAGCCCTCCCCCTTCTTTCGAAAATTTTTTGATTTGCTCCTGGATGCTAACGTACACAGTTTATACTTTTAGTTTCAAATAGATAGTCTAGTAACATAATTTCAAATATTTTCGCCAAAATATACGGCATCAATTTATTATTTTTCTACAATCGAATATTTATTCAGTTCAACATAACAAACGCACTTCAAAAGTCAAGTACAACTTTCACATTTTTTAAAACTTTGCTTTTATCAAACATCGAAAGTTAAAAATAAAAGCAAAGACCGAATAATAAATTTCTTGTGTTCACTCAAACCCAAAACTAGCACATATTCTTCATAATTACACCAAAAATATGAAAATTCTTACAATTACTTATCCATCAGATTACAGTGAAAATGTAAATACGGGACACTCCGACGACAGTTTTCCGAGTCATCTGCGGTCAATTTTCTCAAAATCTTACATATTCAATTAAGTATAACTTTGTTATCATTCGTCAGAAATAAAGTAGCCTTACAGCATTTTCTTGATCTAAGTATACAATTTGTTTGATTTTAATGACAATTAATGTTGCACAAGTTAAAATTAACGTGTATTTTTGCTACATAGTACTCTTATTCGTGATTTTAAATCGATAAAAATTGAACCAAACTATTATTGTTTTTGAAATTTTCAATTGCAAACAAAGAATTGGGCAAAATATCATGATGTGCTTTACAATTTTTTTTTCGTGTGTGTTTTTTTAGGTTATAAAAATAATTTTAAAAATCAGACCGTTAGAGATTTCCATGGGGTAAATGTATAAAAAAAAATTGATATCGTCTGACCATATTCGACTTGTCAAACATATATCCATAAAATAGAATAATCAACCTTTTATTTTAGTTCCAAAAATCTCATGAGGTTTTGGGGTAATTTAAACTTTTTAATTAGACGACTTTTTCGATATCCGCCGCTCGCCTATGATGAGTATGCCCTATCCCTATGCTTTTCCCCGCTTTTCAAGTAAGGCTATAATGAGATTTACATAAATCACAAAGAAATATTTACCTGGGGGTCCGTGAATTAAAGTGAAATTTGACTTAAGAGCGTGTTGAATTGCAAGCATTTGTTGTTCGTTGTTTTGCGGTAAACCAATGTCCAAATCAGTTTTTTTCCATGTCGCACAAGTTCTTGCATACGTGTCATCTAAAATATATAAAGATATCTTGGCTTAGTGTGGTTATACTCATTAAAGTGTTTCCAGTTATCATATACAAATATTTATATTATAACATGCCCAACGACCTCAAAACGAATCCGAAAATATCTAATCGAAAATATCTTAAACGTTATAGGGTCTTGAAAGTCTTTGTCCGTAAAAATAACAAGACCAATCGATGTCTGGTCCTGCGTCGCACGGCAAAATGTTGAAACCTGTACTTTCTCGGCCCAATACGGACAGTCATTAGTTTTTGACAAATGCAACCCATGAAAGACTCACGAAGATTATTAAGAAATAAAAAATATTTGAGATCCTTAGATTTAAGAATATTTTTTTTATAAATCAGACAAAAAATGGTTTAAATTTTCCTCTTGTGACCCCAGAATTGTTAAACAAACATGGTAGAGGTCAAAAAGAATTTTTTCTTCCAATTTGCTCTCAGTAATGTCAAAAGTAATCTTGCAAAAATAATATTCAAAATCAGACAATAAATAAACAAGAGGCTCCCAGGAGCCTGAATCACTCACCTGAACTACACAGACACATATATTTTGTAGATATTATTGTGCATAACAATATGGGATTTAAATTTCTGAAATGTCTTGGTTAGTTTTCAAGATCATGAAGATATTAGGCTTAATAAATGCAAAATTTGGCAAAAATTAGGAAAAAGGGCAATAACTCCCATATCTGCAGTCAGATCTTTACCAAAATTTCAGCACAGGTAGATCTTAATATGCTGATCTTTTATTATTTATGCACAATTTCGATATCTGAAACCATTTTTGAGTTATTAGCAAAAATATGCAATTTACCCCTATGTTCTATTTTTAACCATGGGGGCCATGTTTTTTGACAAATCAAAAATCTGAACGATAGAGTTGTAGCATATAAGCTATTCAACAAGTGTGCCAAGTTAAGATGCAGTTGATCTTACGGTGTAAGACAAGGAAATCGTTGAAATTCAGGGAAAAAGTAATGAAAAATGGTAAATTTTGTTGTTTTAAGGACAATAAATCCTAAAAGAAATGGTCCTACAGCTTTGATCTAATACATGAAATGTAAATCTTAATGTGCTTGATCATATGAAATTTAAAATTTTGAAATATCTTGTATAGTTTTCAAGATATATGGCTAAACAAGTGAAAAAATTGAAGAAAAAAAAACAGAAAAAGGGCAATAACTCTTACATCGATTGTTGGATCTTCTTGAAACTTTGTAAGCAGGTAGATCTTGAGTCGCTGATCACTTTTGTCTCCATCAGAATTTTGATATCTGTAACCATTTTTGAGTTATTAGCAAAAAACTGCAATTTACACCTATGTTCTATTTTTAGCCATGGCAGCCATATTTTTTGACGAATCAAAAATCTGAACGATGGAATTGTAGCATATATGCTATTAAACAACAGTGCCAAGTTTGGTTAGAGCTGGATATATGGGTTCAAACAAGTTAATCTTTGAAATTCAGGGGAAAAGTGATGAAAAACGGTACATTTTGTTGCTTTAAGGGCCATAACTCCTAAAAGAAATGGTTCTACAGCTTTGACCTAATTACTTGAAATGTAGATCTTGATGTGCTCAATCATATGCAATTTGAATTTTTAAAATATCTTGTATAGTTTTCAAGATATAGGTTTTAATAAGTGCAAAATTTTGAAAAATCCAGAAAAAGGGCAATAACTCCTACATCGGTTGTTGGATCTTCTTGAAAATCTCTGTGCAGGTAGATCTTAAGGTGCTGATCACTTTTACTCCAGCCAGAATTTTGATATCTGTTACCGTTTTTGAGTTATTTGCAAAAAACTGTAATTTGACCCCCCCCGTTCTATTTTTAGCCATGGCGGCCATGTTTTTTTTACGAATCAAAAATCCGAACGATAGTTTTGTACACATAATGCCATTAAACAACTGTACCAAGTTTGGTTGCAATTGGACTTATGGTGTCGGACAAGTTAACGTTTGAGAAATTGTCTTCAGACGACGACAGACGACGACAGACGACGACGAAGGACGCCAAGTGATGGTAAAAGCTCACATGGACCTTCGGTCCAGGTGAGCTAAAAAGTAGCATTTTTGCCGTTTTTCAGCATTAGTACAGATCAGTTTTAAAAGGATTTCACCTGTATGCTCCTGCAGTCACGGTCTACTGACTTTGAAATTTTACACTGATTTGGCCGAGGTTAACCTTTTTTCTTAAGTCTGTTTTACATGAAGCAGTTATGGTACATCATTGATCTTTGGTATGCACTTGCAGTACAGATCAATTTCAAAAGTATTTTATCTGTATGATCCTGCAGTCACAGTCTACTGCAAAGATTTTACACTTTTTTCTTTTTACTTATGTCATTAGTGTTTTATACAAAGCAATTATGGTTCACGATTTATATTTGGTATGCAGCTGTTTAAGCATAAGTTAAGATAAATAAAGGTAACAACAAAACTACCGAACTTGAATGATCAATCTCATAGTCCAGAGAAAATGACAAAAACGAATCAGTCATACCGGAGAACTGGTGGATCGCAATGGTCCTGACTTGATACAGGCATTTCAAACGAAATATTGGGTTTAACGATAAGTTTAAGGATGATTTTTACTTCATTTCATTACCATTATGCTCTAAACAAAGTCTTTATTTGGTCAAAGTTGTTAAATGACCCTTTACATGGGTAATATCTCATACAAGAGACCCTTATCGCTTAAGGACATATGAGCGATTCAGGGTCTTTGGAGACTTTTGTTTATTAAGGACGCAATCATTTGATATTTACGAATTGGGGGTTGCTATGGCCAAAATTTAAACTTTAAATTAGCAATAAAATTTGTAGCCAGAATTTGTATTATTTGCATACTGTCTTTTTATCTTACATTCCGCCTTAATTCCTATTTAAAACACTTTTTTGGTACTAAGAAGTTGTTTGCTTATTTCAGGCATTTTGTTAAAATTTTCAATATTTTTCCAGGCATTTTGTTAAATAACTGAAGATTTTAGTCATTTCATAGAATGCCTAAAATCGGTCGGCATTTTATAAAATGCCTAAAATTTTCAGAAAATGACTGTAACAAATATATAATAAAGAAATGCTGTGAAAATGGTCAATTTTGACGTTCTTAGGGAATAAATCTCAAAAGAAACGGTCATGGATCTTGTAACACGTAGTGTAAGTCTTAGTGTTAAACAATATGCCCTCAAATTTCTCAAATAACGTTAACAGTTTTCAATATATTGAGTTTAAAAAGTGCAATTTTGAAATAAATCCGAAAAAGGGCAAAAACTATTATATGGGTTATCGGATTATATGTAGGCTCTTGTGTTTAACATTGAAGCAAGCAACAGCTTTTCTCTATCTTCAATAGTTTTCATTCTATAGAACTAAAACACTATTGGTTAACCTTTAAGGGGCTGGAACCCCTATAAGGGGCCATCTGACAACTTCGACATAACGAATACTTTTGTAGAGCATAATGAGCAGAATATTTAAACAAGCAACGGTTTTTTCTTTTCTTCAATATTTTTTCTCCTTTTGGCCAAAAAATGGAAAAAAAAACTTTTTTTAGGAACTGTACCCTCTCTTAGGAGTCATCTGACAACTTCAACCAAATAAAAGTAATGACAGAACTACCGAACTTGAATGATCAATCTCATAGTCCAGAGAAAATGACAAAAACGAATCAGTCATACCAGAGAATGGGTGGACCGCAATGGTAACATTGACAACTTCGACATAACGAATAAAAGGATAGAGAAAAACTGTTGCTTGTTTAAATATTCTGCCCATTATGCTCTACAAAAGTATTCGTTAAGTCGAAGATGGCCCCTTAAAGAAACTTTTGTAGATCTAAATAGGCTGAATATTTAAGCAAGCAACGGCTTTTCTCTATCTTTATTAATTTTCATTCTAAAAGCCTTTTAAAAAAATGAAAAAAACACTATTTTTTACCTGTCAAGGACAGTAACCCCTATAAAGTATCATTTGACTTAGAGACTTTTGTAGAACTTTTGATGCTGGGTGGAATCCGATTTCATCTATCTCTTATACTTTTTGATTTACAAGTCTAAAACTGTAGTATGACCCCCCTGATCTTGTTTTAGTAACAGCGGCCATGTATTTTGACGGATCAAGCATCGAACCACAAGTTTGGTGCAAGACAACTTTAGGATCATTCATACTAAGTTTCAATAATTTCTGTGTAGTAGTTTCACAGGAGAAGATTTTTGAAAATTGTTACATGTAAAAGAGAACGACAGACGATAGACGATGACGGACGACAAGTGATAGCAATAGCTCACCTGAACCTTCGGTCCAGGTGAGCAAAATAAGCGCAATGAAAATAGCCGGTAGCCTTCAACGAGGCCAGTAGGTGCTGCTCTCCGTTTTGCGATTGGCCAAACGTTTAAATAAAATGGATAAAATTAAAATCATATCCTGAAATATCTACAGAAAGATTGTGTTTGCGTGGTTGTTTTTTTGTGCTGAGAGGATACGTGTAACTCCAATATCCCAATTATGTCTTCACAAAGTGTTGTATTTATGTTACATGTATCGGAAAGTTTGATGCGCCGTAAAACCTGGCTTAACCCATCCTTTCCCGGTACCTGGTCAATTAATCCGGTGGGGTTTCCTTGTTTTGTCTTTTTTCTAAATCATTTGAGATGAATCATCCAAGCTAACTTTATTCTTGAACAAAGAACGAAAAAAAAACCATACAAATGAAAATACAAACAAAAGCTTTGTCAAAGATTCCTGGCTTAGGACATGCACATATTAAATATGGCGGGGCTAAACTTGTTTTTGGGGCTCAACCTTTCCCCTATTGACAACCTCCAACAAAGCACAAAAATACAGTAAACATCAAATTGATAGAGGTTGTATTTAACAAGAGTGCACCTAAGACATAAAGACAACAAGGAAAAAGCACGAAATGTAGGGACTGGTGTAAAAATATCAATTACGTCAATTCTAAATCCGACACAATGCGTCCAATAAATTATGAATAATTTGGCAAAATATCAGCATTAAAAACGACACATTTGATCGCTATAATCATTAAAATGGGTAAATTTTATCAACGTTTTAAATAAGTGTAATAATGTACTGAATTTCAAAGGTATACATTATCTGTCAAAAAGTGACCTAAAAATGTTTAGTCAAAGTGTGCAAAAAGCATTTAATGACAAAAACATCAGGTACCTCCTAAATTTTAAGTCCATACATGTTTATTTTCTGAAAGGTATCAGATACAATGTCTTGTAGTTTTTATCACATGACAAGAAATATGAAAACGCATTGCCTGACGCACATGTTTTCCTATTTTTTTTCGGACGTTACCGTAGAAAGCCACACAAAACATTCTGCATTTTTACTACACTCATATAAGTAAACTTTGTTTGATTGCTGGTACATGTATGCAGAAACAAGAGGCTCCCAGGAGCCTGAATCGCTCACCTGACATATGTGCCTGAAGTAAAGGTTATAAGGCAAAATCTATTTAACGTTGAAAGGGTCATAAGATAAATAAGGGGGGCATCTGACAATATGGTGGATCTAAAGGTGCTGATCACTTTTGTTCTCAATCAAAATCTAAAAATCTGTCACCCTTTTTGAGTTATTTGCAAAAAAATGCAGTTTAACCTAATGTTCTATTTTTAGCCACAGCGGCTATGTTTTACAACCAATCAAAAATCCCTACAACAGTTCTATACACCTAATAATAATAAACAATAATACCAAGTTTGGTTCCATTTGGACTTAAAATGTCAGAGGAGTTAACATTTTCAATATAAGGAAATGCAGTTAAAATGCTCAATTGTGACGTTCCAAGGGCAATAACTCCTCAAAGGAAAGGTCCTACAACGTTGACCCTATTACATATTTTGTAGATCTTGATGTGCTTAACAATATGCAATTTAAATTTCTCAAATATCTTGTATAGTTTTCAAGATATTGAGCTAAACAGGTGCAAAATTTGCAAAAAAATCCACAAAAAGGGCAATAACTCCTACATGGGTTGTTGGTTTTTCTTCAAAATTTCAGAGCTGGTAGATCTTGAGGTGCTGTTTACTTTTGTTCCCAATCAAAATTTTGAAATCTGTCACCATTTTAGAGTTATTTGCTAAAAACTGCCATTTACCTCTATGTTCTATTATTAGCCACAGCGGCCATGTTTTAGGACCAATCAAAAATCCCCACATTAGTTCTATACACCTAATGCTAATAAACAACTATACCAAGTTTGGTTCCATTTGGACTTAAAGTGTCAGAGGAGTTATCGTTTTCAATGTAATGAGGAAATGCTGTTAAAATGCTAAATTTTGACGTTCTAAAGGCAATAACTCCTAAAAGGAAAGGTCCAACAACGTTGACCCTGTTACATATTTTGTAGATCTTGATGTGCTTAACAATATGCAATTTAAATTTCTCAAATATCTAGTATAGTTTTCAAGATATTGAGCTAAACAGGTGCAAAATTTGCAAAAAATCCACAAAAAAGGGCAATAACTCCTACATGGGTGGTTGGATTTCTTCAAAATTTCAGGGTAGGTAGATCTTGAGGTGCTGATCACTTTTACCCTGCCAGAATTTTGATATCTGTAGCCGTTTTTGAGTTATTTGCAAAAAACTGCATTTTACCCCTCTTTTCTATTTTTAGCCATGGCGGCCATGTTTTACGACGAATCAAAAATCCCCACATCAGTTCTAAGCACCGAATGCTAATGAACAACCATATCAAGTTTGGTTGCAATTGGATTTATGGTGTCAGAGGAGTTAACGTTTTAAAAAGTTTACGGACGACGGACGACAGACGACGGACGACGGACGACGGACGGACGACGGACGCCAAGTGATGACAATAGCTCACATGACCCTTCGGGTCAGGTGAGTTTAAAAAGCATATAAAAATATAAATACTTTTCTCTACATTGAACTATTTTTGTAATCATTTGTTGACCGCCAATTGGAAATCGGCAGCGCGACAGGTGTGCTTTACAGTCCCTGTAACGTATAAGTTAACAAATTAAGCGTGCGTATATCGTGCGTACATCGTGCATGCATCGTGCGTACATCGTGCGTGCATTGTGCATCGTGCATCGTGTATCGTGCATCGTATATCGTGCATCGTACATCGTGCATCGTGCATCGTGCATCGTATCGTATATGGTATATCGTTTCGTTTAGCGTGTATCGTATCGTATAGCGTGCATCGTATCGTGCAGCGTACATCGTGTAGCGTGCATCGTATCGTGTAGCGTACATCGTTTAGCGTGCATCGAATAGCGTGCATCGTTTTAATTGGTGATTTATGGTTGTTCTTTGCGATCATGTCATTTGTTTTCAAGGAAAACTATTCTAATCTTTATACTGAAGATATGTCTTGATCCTTTGGTCTAAATTAAGCATAAATAAAACAGAATTATGCTCGCAATAAAAAGAGTCGTTTTTATAAAAAATATGTACCTTCATTTGTACATTTTAACAGAAACAAGCGACATTACGTTAAAATAAGTGTTAATCCTTAATAGTTTTGTTTGCAAGTTATTTTGAAACCTTTATTAAAATAAACGCTTTAAATTTGAACAAGGTCCGAAAAAAGTCAAATTGATATATATAAATATCATGAATCCCTTTTTTTTAATTTTTTTTTTATTTTCGATTTTTCCTAGACTTTCCTGAAGTGCGTCTCAGCAATTGATTTAGGATGATCTTTGGAACCTCCCAAGGAGCGTCTTAGCAGCTCGTACTGCAGCTTTTAGACGTTTCTCGTCTAGGAATTCATATTTTTTATTATAACAAAATTCTTATGTCAGGAAATACATTTTGTACATGATTAAACTTTCTTATAACATTAAAATACATTTTTTAAAAGGTAAATGTTTAATTAGTTGATGTAAGTAATTACCGGCTATCGTTAACACTGGCAAACTAAAGACATTAAAAATAATACCAGTGCATGACTTTTAACACATAAAGGAAATTGGTGGACATAGAAAAGAGCATTCTAATCTTCTCTTTCTTGTCCTAAGATCGCTTAATCATGTTTTTGACTGCCCGTTTACTATTATAGCTACAGTCAATGCGCCTTCAAATCTTTACTATATTTATAAATTTGAAGTGAGTAGAAGTTTAAATGTAAAGTTTATACAACAATTGCATGATATAATCACAAAATTTGTAATTAGGTAAAAAAGCGCTAAGTTAATCCATTGTGACTTTATTTCCTGTGACTTTTTTTCTTGTGACTTTTTTCCTGTGACTTTTTTCTTACATTCATGCAGATGAATACAATTTTGGGATCAGAAATACTAGTAATTTATCGAAGAGCTGTGTTGCATATACTTTGCATACGAAACTGGGATTTCTCATAAAAAGGGAACTTCCTAAGTCACCTTATTTTTCTTCATTAGTTTATATTATGATGATCTTTAGGAAAATTTGAGACACATATGAAAATGATGACGTTTTGGTGTAGGAGACTGTTTAGCGGTCTCTAAGTCCTAAGGCACGGACCATTTGATTTTCTGGGGGGGGGCCTGGGATTTTACCTTGAGCCGGGAAATATTTTTCGCCCGCATTGCGGGCCAGATTATTTTTTTCACACACATATTAAGCAAGGAAATTTTGTTGGCAAGATTATTTTTTTTCAATTGGCAAGATTGAAAGCAGATTATTTTTTTCAACCTAGGTTCTGGCCAGATTATTTTTTTTACAAAAATCAGGGCCGGGAAATTTTTTCAAAATAATCCCAGCCCCCCCCCCCCCCCCCCCAGAAAATCAAATGGTCCATGCCTAAGATAGCCGAAAAAGGCCTTCGAGCATCAAACTGAGCATTCATCAACATCAGAACCCTGGCAATCAATCTTTTAAAGTGTAGTAATACCTCCTTTTCTTCTCTCGTTCACATTTGCCTTATTTTAACAGGTGTAAAAATTCAAATGACAAACTTTTTAGCGTACGTGTATAATTAATTAACTCCAATCGAGACAGGTACATGTATATTGGATAATATACACGACACACAATTAACATCGCGCGTTGTGGTCACTCTCTGCGGGACACCTTCCATGGTCCATTGATAGAAAGTTCCACAGGACTTGGCAAAGATGACTTTCATAAACTATTTATTTTTCAAATGATATTAATAATTATGATATAACTCTGATGATATGATATGAATTATCTCATGTTTATGAGAAATGATTAAAAACTCTTTTTTTAATTCTATTTCTTTCATAAAACTGTAAGTGTCTCAGTTAAAACATAGATCTGTATATTAAATATTTAATAATATTAAATATTTAATATACAGGTCTATGGTTAAAATTTACTATTTTAAGAAATTTTATTCTGATAACAACATATATTTTACCAGTATTTTAAAGCTCTGAGGCAAACTCTGGCTCTGAGTAATGATTGAGTTTGTAAAAATGAAAAAAAATATTTTATATAATATATTATTCAATTAAAAAAAAATATTTCTTTAAAATCTGAGAAAATTTAAACCAGTTTATAAGTATCTCAAGTAAAATATATAATTTTACGGATTTTTATGAATTATAGTTACAGAATAATTCGTAATGAGCAATCAAAAACACTTATTTATTCATTATTTAATTTTGAAATTTCAAATAATTAATAAAATTCGAAAAATAAATATTTTGTTCGCGCCTTGCGCGGAATAAAATTTTCTGGCCAAAACTAAAAACCAAGCACATTCTTTCAAGTTAAATGGTCCGTCCTTAAGTCCACGATCTAGGTATGTATTACAAATTAGAAGAATAAAAAACATGATTGGAATAATAGGTATTTGGATCTGTAAAAAATGAAAAAAAATATGTTTTTTTTTCATTGTCTCCTTGGATGAATAATTGTAGCTCAGTATTATTAAGTAAACTCAAACACATCATGCACGAAACATGGAACGAATTGAAGGCGAAAAAAAAAACTCCAGCATTTTCAAAGTTTAACAATTAAACCAGGAGGCCAAACAGACCCGTGCATGTAATTCTTTGTATTAAATTTCACGATGACAAATACTTCGATAACTCATCATCAAAATTTTAGATACATGTATACCTGTTTTGTGCTAAAATTATTGACTGTTCAAACCTTTATACTTGCACTATGAAAAGTTTTAAGCTCCAAAAATATCTCACTGAGTTCTATTAAATATTTATAAGCCCTAACTCTACAAATTTTCAAACTGTGATGTGCGCTTTCAATAGTTTTTCAGTATAGAGTTTTGTTGACGGACGTACGAACGAACGTAAAAAAAAATTAAAAATGTTGAACGTCTGCATCTTCTCTGCGGGGTTTACGAATTCATGAGTTTTATTATTCGAGTTATGTGTTTTATTTTGTCACTTGTATTTTTCGGACTACAAAGTTCCATACATTGCATTAGTCATCCGTGATCGTATGTTAACAAGAACGGAATTCCTGGGTCCCCCGCCGAGTCGGCAAAATTCTAAGTCAGCTTGTAAAACATGAAATGGTAAGCAACGGATCTGGAATTGCATCGGCCACCGTATGAGTCCCCCACTTGAAGCTGCATTCCAGATATCTAAAGCATATGATTACATGGATTAGTAGTAGCTGAGAAATTACGAAACAAGTGTGACAGACGCACGCACGGACGAACGTACGCCCGGCATTTCTATGTCCCCGTTCCGCGTTGCGGCGGGGACAAAGGAGAAAAAGAACTGAACTTTTTACTTTTTTCATGCCGGACGGAGACATTCTTTTGATAAACATGTGGTGGTATTTATAAAAGCCGCCTCACACTTAACCGAAAAAAGTGCGACGAAGGGTAACGAATGGGAAAATTGACAAAATAGGCCCGAATTAAACGAATTCAAATAAAAATTTCCTCCGAATCATCCGATTATTAACTATTGTTAACTATGATCAACGAACAGTAAGCGAAGAATGAATATAACTTACGATGGGTCACGATTTTTCGGATGGCTACGTTGAGTAAATTATAGCCGAAGATGAGCGAAGAGTTGATATGACCCGATAGCACGAACAGATATTGAACGACAGTTTACTATGGCGTGCGATTCGAAACGAAGGCGAACGAAAATATCGGGCGCATCAGGAAATTATGCAACAGCCACAATCCCTCCTGCATCTCCAAAGTCTCCAATCCCACCACCTATCTTGCAGGAGGAAGATGATACAACCAGTGTTGATGACACTGCTAATATGATATTAGACTTCAAAGGTGCTTTACATAATTTTAATAAAAGGTTATTAATTTTTTTATGCCAAAACCCAAGACAGCAGGGTATAATAATGAGGGTCATCATGGGGGGGGGGGGGGGTACCTGGGAATCAAATAATCATTAGTGTTTAGCTCACCTGGACCGAAGGTCCAGTAGAGCTATTGCCATCACTTGGCGTCCATCGTCGTCTGTCGTCCGTTAACAATTTTTCAAAAATCTTCTCCTCTGAAACTACTGAACAGAATTTATTGAAACTTGGTATGAATAGGGTATCCTGCACCAAACTTGTGTTTAAATTTTTGATCCCTTAAAACATGGCGGCTGTTACTGAAAATAGACCAGGGGGTCCGACTACTGTTTTTGGCTTGTAAATCAAAAAGTATAAGAGATAGATGAAATTTGATGCCACCCTACTGCTTCAGCATCAAAAGTTCTACAAAAGTCTCCATTTGGTCGAAGTTGTCAGATAATGTCTTATAGGGGTTGCAACCCCTAAATTAACATGTTTTCATGTTCTTGGCTTATAAAATTATAACTATAGCAGATAAAGAAAGACGGTTGCTTGCTTAAATGTTCAGTTCATTTAGCTCTTAAAATGTCTCCAAAAAAGTCAAATTTTCAGATGACCCCTAATAGGGGTTATGGCCCTTAAAAAACATTTTGCATGTTTTTGGCCTATAGAATGGAAACTTTTGCTGAAAGAGAAAAGCTGCTGCTTGCTTAAATGTTCAGCTTATTTAGCTTTACAAAGTTTCTATAGGGTCAAAGTTGTCAGATGACCCCTTAAAGGTGAAAATAGTGTTTTTGGCCTATAGAATGAAAAACTTTGCAGATAGCTGTTGCTTGCTCAAACATTCAGTTCATTAAGCTCTACAGAAGTCTTCATAGGATCGAAGTTGGCAGATGATCCCTTAAAGTATTGATGACCCTGTAAAGGAGAAAAACAGTGTTTTTGTGCTTATAGATTCAAAACTATTGCAGAAAGAGAAGAGCTTTTTCTTGCTTAAGCAAATAGCTTATACAGCCTCTTGTTTGCACTTGTAATAATTAATTATTTACTGAAAATCACGTTTTTTTTCACAAAATTCTACAACGAAATGGTAATCAAATAATCTAAAAGAAGGGGGTATCGAAAATGCGAGAGCCCTTTTCTTTTAACTTTGTTCGTCCGTCCATCTCTGTCTGTCCGTCCACAATGTCTTGTGAACACTTAAACTTAAAACTTTAAGGCATAGAGATCTGAAATCTTACATGTGATTCAAACTTATTTCTTTATCTAACCAATATTGACCTGGCAATTCGCTCATGTATGAATCCATTAGCTCTCCATAGGAAGTTATAGTATATCATAGTCTTGCGTTCGTTTCTGTATTGTTATTCAAATTTAGTTAACGCTTATCTTCGTTACCCTTCGCAATAGGACTCTAAGCGAATTTACGTTTTCCAACGCAAGTCTTCGTTTCTATACGCTATTCATATTATATCATCGTACTGATTCGTCGGGATCAGACTGACGCGATTAAGGACGATGCATGACGAATGATAAAAGAATGATAAACGAACAATTACCGTACATTAAATAAGAGGTGCGATTTCAAACAGATGATAGACGAATTTTAAATTCGTCGGGAAATTTTAAACATGTTCAAAATTAACCGACGAATTTGAAGAATCGCAACTGTTAGTTCCAAAGGCTTCCGAAGGCTTACGAAACCGAAAACGAAGGGTAACTATGGTTTACTATCAATTACGATTACAAACTATTTTTAAAAAACTACTATTCGTCCGTCATCGCAACCCTTATTTTATGCAATTCGGTTAAGTGTGAGGGGGCCTTAAGGATGACTTTTTTAAATTAGAAATTCTGGGTTCTTAAAAATGTTATTATTTTTAGATAAAAAGTAAAAAAAAACAAAGAAAAAAAACCAAAACAGTTCTTTAAAACGACAATGAAAACTCGGTTGTTGTAAACCATAAATTACATACACAAGACATTGTATAATATAAACCTTGGGGTGTCCGCAGAGGGCTGTCCGTCGTCGTCAGGTAGTCCGAACAATAAACAAATGCATTTTATGACCCTCGGATGACACTTCTCAATTACATGAATGCATTTTAAAACAAAGAAAATAAGAATGAAAAAAAAAACCAGAAACAAACAAAAACAAAAACAAAAAAACAGACTTAGCAATAAAATAAGAAAAAAGGATATTTTCTGTATTAAAAAGGCAAAAAAAAAAATGAAAAGTAAAAGTAACAGATTAGAAAATAAAAAAAGATAATAGAATGAAATAAGATAAAATAAAATAATCAATAGTAAAATAAGAAAAAATAAAATAAAATAAAATAAAATGAATTGAAATAGAATAAAATGAAATTTACGATATGTGCAAACCTGACACGTTGTACGCTGGACAAAACGATGCACGATGCACGATACACGATGCACGATGTACGATACGATGCACGCTAAACGATGCACGATACACGATGCACGATGTACGATACGATGCACGCTAAACGATGCACGCTACACGATGCACGATGTACGATACGATGTACGCTACACGAAACGATGCACGCTGGAGAAGCATTTCTCACAGCGTTTATCGTATGGTAGATCGTGCATCGTATCGTGCGTGCATCGTGCGTACATCGTGCGTACAACGTGCGCACATCGTGCGTACATCGTGCGTATATCGCATCGTTTGTTAACTTATACGTTACAGGGACTGTAGCAGACAGGAACCGCTTTCTCCACCGGAGCACACGAGTTCTCCGTTGTTACGAATTGAGTTTGCGTTGATGATTTCTGTTTTCTTGATTTTGTGTTTTCTCGTGCTGAACTTGTTTTTGTTTTCCGATTTTGTCATTGCCCTATCGGATTTTTGACACTCGAATGCCTCATTAGGCCTTGCTTCTTAGACATGGGAAATGGTTATTTGGGTTTTTAAAATTTCGCCAAACTATTACCCTTTAATCGTCTATTAAACCCTTGAAAATTTTAAAGTTAATGGGACAAAAAAAAACTTAAATTTGTAATACACCAGGTTTTGTAATTAGTAAAGCTGTTTGGTAAAAAAAAATCCAGTCATTTTGGTGAGTACTTTAGGTCGACCATCTTGAATGTCCTGGTAACAATATTTTTATAAGGAAAATTAAGTCTTCATGAAGGTCTTCAAAATATAACATATTATTTTAGAAAAATGAAAATACTGCTTTGGAATAATATTGCATAGATCGCACAAACACTTGTTCGTGTACTAGTAAGACATTAACATGTATTTTCTATGACCACCGCTTGTCCACAAAATTTCGAAGACTGTTATATTTTGTAATCCTGATATGATGCATAGAGTTTCCAAACACAATCTATGACTTCTTCCCAGAAACCGAACATTTGTCATATTTTACGTTATGTCTAGGCATATATAAACAGCTTGTTTAAAAACTATCACACGTGGCATTTACATTTCACAAGAAACTTTATTTGTTTGTTTTAATAAATTTACTTGCTGTACAATATGATTCAAAATATCTAACGATATGCCACTTACCTGATAAATCTGGAATTCTTCTATTCAATGCTATGCACTTTAATAGTTCCGAGGAGCGATTTAGCCTCTGAATTGCAATTTCCATTCTCCTGAAATTTTCATGTTAACAATAGATTGTTTTAACAATTAATATACAAAGTTGATAATGTATGTGTTTAATTCTAAATAAAAAATAAATGGGATATACAAAAATTGCAGAGAAAAACTATAAATAAAATTGGTCCGTGAATGGATGGGTTGCGATTAGACCCGTTTTCAGCCCACCGCGAAAGTCAAAAATAAAATTAAATAAAATTCTTTCATAAAATGTCTTGTTCGAAAGGTTAATATTTCTATTTTTTGAAAATAAACGTCCATAGTATGAAAGCTTTTTAATTTTTCAGTAAATTGTGCTTGAATTGAACCACCACAATTGATTTTAACATGGAGCCTATGGGAAAGTGGCGCAAATGAGTGATATATGTCCTTCCCGAAAGTATAGCCTTGCACGCGGAACCAGCTCCATATTTTATTCAAAAACTTGTTTTACTAAAACACATATTTTGTGAAAGTTTCAAGCTGGTTCCGCGTGCAAGACATACTAAAAATTTAAAAAGACTATAATTTTTGAACTTGTTGTCAGTAGTTAAAAATTTTGCGAAATATCACCGTTTTCCTCGTTTTTCTTGAGGTGAACGTTCATTTCAAATTCAAAATTGTTCTTAAAAGTGATGTATATGTATGATAAACCTTTTATAGAATTGTTAACACTGGCTTCAACTATATAAGCACAAAATTTCACTTTATTGAAGCCCTACCTTGAAATTTCTTTTAAATCAAGATGAAATTTTCATTCAAAATGCGTCAATTTTGAACACGATTTTCCAAGCCGTGTTAATGCAAAAGGATTTAAAAGTAGTCTTTCACAACAGTACAATCATTTTGCTACAAAATAAGGTAAAAAGTAAGAGGCTATGAAATACTTTTTATTTTTCGCCTACAGATGGGCCAAAATAGGGCCTTATCGCAACCCATCCTTTAATAACGTTTTTTTTTGTTTTTTTTTTCTTTTTTTTTTTTTTGTTTTTTTTGGGGGGAGGGGGTATTTTGTTTCTTTCTTCATGCTGTTTTTGTTCGTGTCGACTGGTAATGTTTTTGCTCGCAATAACTAGTAGCTCACATGATATACTGATATACTGTACAGTCCTGTAAGACATGACCTTTGATCTTTTAAGGGTAATATCCCAATATAAGGGGTCGTCAGACAATTTAAATTCAATGGAGAATTTTATTGACCGTCCAGATCATTTAATTAAGGCAAAGTTTCTATTTACATGCACTAGTTGTCATTAAATTAAACATTAACTGAACAATAGAAGATACACATATTTTTTTTTAATTTTATCTTTATCTCGAAATAGACTTTCAAGGAATATTATCAACAAAGCTCTATGACAAACGTGACGCCTAACTTGTCCTTCTGTGTAGCTAAATTCCGTCCGCTCCAGCTTATAGAGTTTACGTATCATAATTGATCCGTTACTCAAGAGCTTGTGGAAATAACCTCGATTTCCTTGGCAGTTTATCATGTTTTAAACAAAAATTGCAATCACAGGCATATATGTTGCTCCTTGGTTGATGTGCATTTAAGAATATTTACGGTAAACACCATGCACTCCTAGACAGTGATTGGATTTTTTTTTCTCAAAATGAGTGCAGATATTGGTTTGTCATAAAGGTTTGTTTCGTCCTTTTTTACCGGATCTGACACACTGAATTGTAAATTAGTATCTCGAAAGGTGTGCTTTAGCAGTCAGGAACTGCTTACGCTTCTGGAGTACCCGAGTTCACATTTGTTACGATTTGATTTCGCGTTGTTGATTTTTGTTCGGTTGATTTTTTGTTTTGTGTTTCATCGTACTGCTTGTTCATGTTTCTAACAAAATTTTTGGAATTAAATTCCAGCGCATTTGTGCTCATAGCTAAGCAGTGGTTCCGTTTAGCCCCACAATACCTAAATATAAGTATAAGCTTCAATTTCTCCCCTTTTACTAGTTTACCATTTACCTTTCGCGTACACCCTTTAGAATTCTCACCACCATACACCATTTTCCAATTCCAACGCTTTTGCCATTACATTCTTATTGGCGTATATTATCCCCATGCCCAAATCTTATTGTGTATTATGGAAAATGTTCCTTACTAAAAAATTAGAAGGTCTTGATATGCTGAACAATATATGCTAATCAAGTGCACATTTTAGAGATAAAAATCCGAAAAGGGCAATAACTCCTACATGGGTAATTGGACTCTTGAAAATTTCAAGGCATGCATGTAGATCTGAAAGTACTGAGAATCGGAATTTTCATATCTGTGACGGTTTTTGCAAAAAAAATGTGATTCATATGATTAACCCCTGTGTTATATTTTTAGCCATGATGGCCATATTACAAATCAAATATCTAAACGATAGTTTTGTAGTACAAATGTTGATAAACCACTGGACCAATTTCGATGTTATTGCATGTATGGTGTTCGACAATTTAACAATTAAAAAGAGGAAATGCTGTACAAATGGTCAATTTTAACGTTCTAAGAGGAATAACTCATAAAAGGAACGGTCCTACAGCAGTGAACTTAATTACACTTTTGGTAGTTCTGAACAACAAACATTTTTTTTTTTTCAAAAACCTTAATAGTTGTCAAGATATTGAGCTTTAAAAAATGCAAATTTTGCAAAAAGATCTGAAAAAGGGCAAGAACTCCTACATGGGTATTTGAATGTTCTTGAAAATTTTAGGTCTGTTACATGTACATCTTGACATGTTGATCACTTTTACCTTTGCAGAATTCTGATATTTGTTACCGTTTTTAAGTTATAAGCAAAAAACTATAATTTGAACCCTATGTTCTATTTTAGCCATGGTGGCCATGTTTTTTACTAATGAAAAATTCGAACGATAATGTGTACACATAATGCCAATAAACAACTGTACTTAGTTTATTTGCCGTTGGACTTATGGTGTTGGACAAGTTAACGTTTGAAAAATTGTTAACAGACGACGATGACGACAGTCGACGACGGATGCCAAGTAATGGTAAAAGCTTACATTGACCTTCGGTCTAGGTGAGCTAATAAATGTTGAAAATACATTAAAATGATATCCGAATAATCATTAATATAATATATCTCGAAGGACGAACAACGAAAGAGAATCATTTCAGTCTTCCTCGGCTCAGATTTGTACGCGTTCTGACACAGTTTATTAATGGATTCATATTTTTTTTTTTGGGGGGGGGGGGTTAGCAAATTGTTTTATTAGAAATATTTTGGCTATTTCGTTGGCTCCCCTTTGTAGGCCGCAAAGTAGTGCTCTAAAATTTTTACCCATACCTATCTCTCCCTTTTCCCGTGGACTTTAAAATTTAACTGACCCCTATATTTCATCCCTCATCATCATTTCATGTTCATTTTGTCATCATTTTTCCTCGTCCGGATATACTTGATTTGTGCTGTTTGGTAAATATAGCTTCTACAACGCGATCGAGTTGATTATGGAATTTCTAACATCGAGAGAAATAAATTTGATTATTTTAATGGCGAGGCTTGCCGAGCGATTAAAATATCAAATGTATATCTCGAGATGCTAGAAATTCCATAATCATCGAGAATTAAGTTGTAGAAGGTTTTTCTCTAATGCTTACAGGTAAAAAATTGCAAAAGGTCGCTCATCAATTGCACGTGCAATTACGCTGATAACAAATTTCTCACTAGAGGTGAGAAATATTTTTTCACAACTGGTTGAGAGGTTGATAAATCGGATGAAAATTAGAGAATAGTTCATAATAGTTCATAATTGATCATAATAATAGTTTATAATCATTCAAAAATTATTTTCAAGGAAGACTTTCAACAAAGCTCTATGACAAACGTGATGACTTCAACTTTTCAATCGTCAACTCTCCTTTTTGTTTAGCAACATTCCTCCCGCTGCTGCTTAATAAGTCTTCGTATCACAGTTAATTCATGTAATTCTTTACTCCAGAGCTTGCGGGAATTTCATCGATTTGCTTGACAGAGCGTCGCGTTTGACACAGAAATATCTAACACAGGATAGTGAATAACAAAAATAGGGATCAATAATAGGATACAAAGAAGAACAACAAAAGAAACAGGGTTACTTTAACAAAGCACTTCTGAACATAAATAAAAATCATACGGAATCGTAAAAAAAACTCTGCGCCAGTATTCAAGAATGTAGAACATTTCCGGTAAACTACCAATTATTGGTTACAGAAGAAATGCAAATTTACAGGACATTCTCATACATAACAAGTGTGGCCACTAAAGTATGTCTCGCCTGCCTGCACCATCACTAGAATCAACTACCTAAGCTTTCATTTCTTGATATAAACACAAAAAGTGTCTGTATACCTAAAAACAGATGCCTAGTTATTATACTATTCAAGCAATCCATTGTCCACAGAAGTATTACAAAAAGTTTTCTGTCTGAAAAAAAGACCTAAGTTCACAGAGTCACTGGAGCGTAAAAATAAGGTCATGGTCACATGGCATGGTAACAGTTGCGTTGTCCATAACTGCAACTGTCTGTTTACCCAATATCAGATGCCTAGCTATTATAACTTTCCAGCAATTCATCGTCCATAAAAGTCTTACAAAAAAGTTAACGGCCTGAAAAAAGACCTAAGTTCACAGAGTCCCTGGAGCGTGAAAATGGGGTCAGGGTCACATGACATGTTAACAGTTGCGTAGACCATAACCTGAACTGTCAGTATACCAAATATCAGATGCCTAGCTATTATACTTTTCCAGCAATTCATTGTCCACAAAAGTCTTACAAAAAAGTTTACGATCTTAAAAATGACCTAAGTTCATAGAGTCATTGGAGCGTGAAAACAGGGTCAGGGTCACATGGCATGGTGACAGTTGCGTAGACCCTAACTTGAACTGTCTGTATACCAAATATCAGATGCCTAGCTAATACACTATTCCATCAATTCATTGTCCACAAAAGTCTTACAAAAATTTTTACCGCCTGAAAAAAGACCTAAGTTCACAGAGTCACTGGAGCGTGAAAATGGGGTCAGGGTTACAAAACATGGTAAAAGTTGTGTAGACCATAACCTAAACTGTCTGTATACTAAATATCCGATGCCTAGCTAATATACTTTTCAAGCAATTCATTGTCAACAAAAGTCTTACAAAAATGTTTACGGCCTGAAAAAAGACCTAAGTTCACAGAGTCCTGGAGCGTAAAAATGGGGTCAGGGTCACATGACATGGTGACAGTTGCGTAGACCATAACCTGAACTGTCTGTGTACCAAATATCAGATGCCTAGCAATTATACTTTTCAAGCAATTCATTGTCCATAAAAGTCTTACAAAAAAGTTTACGATCTTAAAAATGACCTAAGTTCATAGAGTCACTGGAGCGTGAAAACAGGGTCAGGGTCACATGGCATGGTGACAGTTGCGTAGACTCTAACCTGAACTGTCTGTATACCAAATATCAGATGCCTAGCTAATATACTTTTCCATCAATTCATTGTCCACAAAAGTCTTACAAAAATGTTTAGGGCCTGAAAAAAGACCTAAGTTCACAGAGTCACTGGAGCGTGAAAATGGGGTCAGGGTCACATGGCATGGTGACAGTTGCGTAGACCATAACCTGAACTGTCTGTATACCAAATATCAGATGCCTAGCTATTTTACTTTTCAAGCAATTCATTGTCCACAAAAGTCTTACAAAAAAGTTAACGGCCTGAAAAAAGACCTAAGTTCACAGACCCACTGGAGCGTGAAAATGGGGTCAGGGTCACATGACATGGTGACAGTTGCGTAGACCATAACCTGAACTGTCTGTATTCCAAATATCAGATGCCTAGCTATTATACTTTTCAAGCAATTCATTGTCCACAAATGTCTTATAAAAAAGTTTACGACGCCGCCGCCGTCGCTGCCGCCGCCGGAAAGTAATACCTATGTCTCGCCTTCCGCAACTATTCGTTGCAGGCGAGACAAAAATTACAACCAGCACTTTTTCAAAACACAAAATAAATGTGAACCTTGCAGAATTGTGTTAGTTGTTCGTTATTAAAACAGACGGAATAGAAGTAAATGATTATGAATTCAAAATTAGAAATCATGTCAGTTGTAAATCTACAAAGTTTAATGAAGTGTATGTAAGTATTTGCGTCAAGTGTGATCATAGAAAATAATGAGATGTGGAATAAGTGTACGCTACACAGGTCGCAATCAAACGGCAATTCAGAAAAAAAACACAATGGACAACCACCAGCAGCCTTCAAGTAGGCCATTAAGTTTATATACGTTGGAGAAACCGGGGACACTTTATACCAGAGACACCTCTTAATTCATTCTTTAATTCGGCGAATGCAGGACGACCCATTTGCTAATTTTTTTATACCAATTAATAACTCATCTCATTGTTCAAGAATCGTCTCCAAAAATATGTGAATAGATAGCCATTATGAGTTGATCATTTTTAAGCTATGTAAACATTTCGACACCAATAACGGTTTGTTTATTTACGAAAAACTACAACTTACCCCTATGTTCTATTTTTGTAACGACGGTAATGTTTGATGTTGAAGGGAAACTTTTAAATAACTTTTCAAAAATTTGTTTCATTTTCCTAAACTAATCTAGGAAAAAAACGATGGAAGACAGACGAACGCTATGCAAGTGACATAAGTCATATTGCTTTCGGCAAGAGCTTTAAATCGTATTCAGCATGATTAGACCTGCATAACAACAAAAAACACCTAGTAAGTTGTGAATGATGAATAACATTTTGATTGCATCTTCTGATTCGTCTAGTAAAAATGAAAATTGAATTTAGTGCAAAAGACTCGAAGGAACCTGGATAGGTCACCTGGTCCTTAAGGTAACCAACAAAACACTTTATTAAAAGAATTCTTAATTTGTAGATATTTCATTTCTAAAATCAATGGTGACCCTAACGTAGATGAAGGAGAAGAGGTAACCCTTTTATTATTCATGCAATTTCTGTCAGAATTCCAAGTTTCAAATTGTCTGGTGAATGCATTTTGATGCACGCCATTGAATTTTGTGTGTTTACATGTAGGTATTTTCTCTTCTTTTTAATGTTTTATATATATATATATAATTGCTACAAATGTAACAACGGCCGAAGTGTATTTACTCCAGTTATTACATAGATGCATATGAAATACCGATTTTCCCAGTGAAATAAAATCTGGTAAATTCACAATGTGAAATAACAAAAATATTTTCACTCTTGCGTCCTTTCCGGTCAAATTCAATTATGACGTCATGAATTGTATTGCGTTGTCGTCATGACTCCTGCGGTCTAAATTCATACGCTATTCAAATAAATTTATTAAAAACTATTTATTAGCAGCATTTTATCTATGTAATAAATACGATAATCAATTAGGTCTCAGGAATAACCAAAATATGCTCACTCGTGCGGGAACGCACTGAGATTTAACTCGTGCGCGGAACAAGTTCCGCGCACTCGTATAAATCTGTGTGCGTTCACCGACTCGTGATCATTTTTTGGTTATTCACTCGACCCAATTAATTATCCTATAAGTCATTAATTTTCGAGATACAGTAGGAAAGGGAGAAAACATTTGACTGATCAAAAGGGAAAAAAAGCACAAGAAGAGAAGTTTTCAATCTTTTAATAATTCTGTACATCTTTCAATTTCAAAATTTTGAAAATAAAACTGATATTTCTTTGTTCTGAAGCAAATACCTATCGTTTTAAGTTGCTATGATGGATGAATTTGAAACTGTGGTTTTTTTTAGGTTGGAATAGCTAAACGGCTCTTTCACCAGCTATTAAGTACCCCTATAACGGGTCATCTAAAAACTTTCACCATATAAAGACTTTTGTAAAGCTCAATGAGGCGCACGTTTAAGCAAACAACAGTTTGTTTTCTATCTGCAAGGGTTTTCATTTATTAGGACAAAAAAACCCGCTATCTTCGACCGTCAAAGGGTCATAATCCACAAAGGGATCGTCTGACATCTTCAAACCAATAAAGAATTCTGTAGAACTCAATGAGTTGAGTTAAACACGCAATAGCTTTATTTCTGTATTAGTTTTTTTTTATTCTTTTGGGCAAAAAATGAAAAAAAGCTCTTTTTACTTTTAAAGTACAAGAAACCAAAAAAGTGGTCAGTTGACATCTCGGACATAATGGAAACTTTTGTAGAGTCGAGTTGAAGGTTAAAATAGGCATCAACTTTTCTTCATATGCAATGGTGTTCATTTTATAGGACAAAAAATAATATAAATGATATTTTTGACCTTTGGTTATAACCAAAATAAGGACCTCTGCCTTTCTAGAGCTAATTTTGCTAAAGGTTTAAGTAATTTCATTCTTTAAGACAAAAAAAAATAAAAAACGCAATTTAGTAAAAAGGAACAAAACCCCAATAAGGGATCATCTGACGACATCGACTCAATGAAGACTTTTGTAGAGCCTAATGAGCTAAAGTTTAAACAAGCAACAGCTATACTTTATCTTCAAGAGTTTTCATTCAATAGTTCAAAAATCATAAATAAACGCTATTTTTTACCTTTAAATGGCCATAACTCCTATAAGGGATTGGCCATCTTGAACTCAAATGAAACTCTTGTACAGCTCAATGAGCTGAAAGGTTTAAGCTTTTCTCTATCTGGATAGTTTTAATTGTATAGATCAATAACACAACAAAACACATTTTTGAACTTTAAAGGGCCATATTACCTCTAAGGAGTCATCTTACAACATTGACTCACGGAATACACCTAATGGAGACTTTTGTAGAGCTTTTGATGGTGAAGAAAGAACGCTGGATCGGATTTTCTCTACGTCTTCTACTTTTTGATTTAGAAGCCAAAAACAGTATTCTTTTGACCACACTTGTCTTATTTTAGCTACGACGACCATGTTTTTGACGGAGCAAAAATCAAAACACAACTTTTGTGACAAACTAAGGATCAATATTACTTAGTTTCATTAAATTCTGTTCAGCACTTTCAGGGGAGAAGATTTTAAAACATTGTTAAAAGAAGACAGACGACGACGAATGCCAAGTTATTGCAATAACACAAGTGGACCTTCAGTTAAAGTGAGATTAAAATATTTACTTGTCTGAGTCTTGTTTCTGTATAAGTTGAATGCTGCCGAAGTATCTATCAGGAGACACAATCTGCTTTGTGTCCAGTACACTGAAATGAACCCTTGTTTTCTCATCTTCCATTCCTTTGTTTGCCTTTTTAACTCGGAGAATTTTTGCGTGACATATAAGAATTTTATATTCTTCAGGAGACGTGCTTCGTCTTACAGAAAACGGTTTATTATCTTTTGTTGATACTGGACACTTTATACAAAGATAGTCTGAACTTTGAATTGTAGGGTCCTTATGTTCATCAGTAACAAACTCAAAAATTGGGTTAAAATCGATGTTTCTCTCGCGAAGGAATGCAGAAGATAGCACAAAATAGCCTTCCGAATTTTTTTTAAATGTGACTGGGACATCATTTATTCTTATTGAAGAATCCCTGACAGAACTCATAGCCATTTCCATAGAAATAATAGGCAACCACACATCTTTATAGTGTTTTGAGTCTGAATACGAATCTCTTGATGATTTTGTTGCATATTTTTCTAAGCATCCGACAGGATCTTGCATATGTTGAAAACAAATTTGTATGCTATTCGTAATATGCACAAGCTGTATATATGGAGTCAATATTCCCTTTTGTATTTCTGAATGCAATTGAATCGCAACAACTTGAGCACGATGAAAATCAAGGCTGTAATCACAAAATTGTTTTGTGATCATTAGTTTGTCAGCGTTGTGGTATTTTCTTGTTCGATGTATGACCTCTGAATTTACGTCGTTTTCTGTGTTAAGCGAAGACTTCAAGAACGATTTTGAGAGTTTTTCACCTGGTTCTAAATCATTCTGTTTTGAAGCTATGAATTTCAAACCGTTGGATTCAAACAAATGGTTATTAAGCTTTTCAATCCACATGATCATTTGTTGAAAATCTATTTTTTGATTTGGATCAATCCTTTGAGCACGTGTTGAGGATTTCTTTTTAGTATTTTCATGGCATCCATAGCCTTCACGTGGATTTTTTGGATACGGCAGTCTGCATGTTCGGGAATAAATTCGACTTTTCCATCTTAAAACAACAAATTTTCTATTTGAAACACTGTTGAATTTATCTGAATCCACAAGAAGCTTTGGTCTATCGATAACGCCAAGCATTTTAGATTTGATATTCCTACAGTGCTTCTTTATAAAGTCAAATCCAGGAAATACCAGTTCCACCTGTTTTTCGGAACAGTCATTAACAATGCTATGTAAAGTTATTGGGGACTTCTGTAAGGTTTGCGCAAACAACAAAGATCTGCATCTTTTCTGATATTCCTTTGCTCTAATTGCAGCAAGATTGATTTCTTTACATATATCAACTATTTCGTTTTGGTCATAAGGCGGTGTTGTGTTTCCTTCTATTGCAGCATGCAAAAGTCTGTGAACAACTATGTCTATGTATCTTCTTAATGGGGCCGTGAAATGTAGATACGGAAATATACCAAGACCAAAATGCTTTCCGTTAGTACCCGATACTGAACCTGAACATCGGTACTCTGCATTCTTTTGTATATCTTGCCAATCTTTGATTGCTAAACACTGGAACGGATGTAACTCCTCCATTCCTAAAAGTTTTTCCTTGTGCTCTTGATTAAAAGCCGACTCCCAAACCCACCTTTGGATACATATTATATCATTACATCGTAGTTTCAACTCCTCATATTTCCTTATATCTATTCTTCTCTCGCAATCAAACTGTTTAGGATAACCTTGTAATCTTAAAACAAGATCAGCTACTTTTGGGTAACTTTTCCTCCACTGCCGTAGCTTGTCTTCATCTGGTGGATCATGACATCGTAGAGGAACACATGTTGGGAATCTATGTAAGAGATACGTGGCAACAAAATGGTTTGTCAGTACCATTAATTCTTCAATTAAGTAGTATGCTTCAGGAAACTTAGTGGGATTTCCTTCATCTGAATAATCATATTCGAATGGCGTAGAGAAAATACCCAAACCAATGCGTTTTTCTCTTAGTCTTTTACATATGGCAAATAGCTGAAGCATTCCATATTCTGATTTTCGTTTTCTGTCAATAATGTTTTGAACTTCTGAGTACGCGAAACTTTTCTTTGATCGAACAACGCTTTTTAAACATATGGCATTCGTAAACATAGCGTTCATGTCATTTACGCACTCTAGCTTTCTGTCAAAAAAGAATAACACGGTAAGGGCCAACCGAGATTCATTGCTTTTCAAACTAAATCTCTCAGTACTCAGTCGTTCTGGCAACATTTGGTGAGGAGATCCCATTCCACCCCGAAAAAATGTTGTCCCTCTGCAACGGGCCTCAACATCTAAATCGCTGCATTGTTTCATATAACAGATAAAATCTGTAATATGAACTCCAACTTCAAACCAATCTTTTGAATATTCTCTAATGTGTATTGCGTCATCAAGCACTCTAGAGTCGACAGGATCGATTGTAAAAATTTCAACTTCTTCCATCTTAGTGAAGTCCTTTCGTTTTTCTTTCTCATTGAAATACATTCTTTCCATGTCATTTTGCATTCTATTATTAGTCTCTACAGTTTCTTTAGAATACAAGGTCGGAACTTTACATTGCAGTTCAAGAATATCAAGTGCTGAGAGCAGGGACTCTGTTGCATCGTGAACTTTTACAATGACTCCCAATGGATACAAGTTATCCCAGCATATGAATGCCACATAAAACAAGAAATTACTGCGAATGGATGGATTAACGGACATTGTTGTTTTGTGAGTAATAGTTTTTCTGTTTTCGTCGTAATTGTATATATCTATCATGAAAGGACCATTTTCAGTCCGTTGTTCGCTATACAAATGGAATTTGGGTAACGTTTTACATATTGGTTTAGCTTTATCATATTCATACTTGTCCAATTCGCAAACAAACACGGGGTGTTTTACGTTTTCGTATCGAGACCTTTTAAGAATGCCTACTATTTCCCCATACAACTCAGTCTTAATGTTTTTATCAAGTCGTTCAATTCGAGTTGTTTTTTCCGGAACAAATATATGTACGACAACTTCGTCATCGGTATAGGCTTTGCCACATTTAGATCTTCCAGATATAGTAACTTCTTCAGTACCATCAAAAGGCTGATACAACGTACAAACAGCTTCATGTGAAGAACGGATTTGCAATCGCCCAACTCGATGGAATTGATCTACTTCACATAATCTGTTCAATTCCGCTTTTGCTTGATTAAGGTTACAGTAAAACCGTTCATACTTTTTATTTCGTTTCTTAAACTTTGAACGCATTTCATTCAAACATTTTTCAGATAAAGTAAGTCCAACTTGAATCATAGACGCTTCTGGTAAAAGTTTTGATCTTTTCTTTTTGTACTCCGACTCAGACTCTTGGTCGTAGTTCACTGTCTTTTTGACAATTTCCCAATCGGCATGATCTCCGTTACGTTCATTTTGTGTTATTAAGCTATGCACTGAGCTGGTATCATCACTAAATTCATCATCTGATAATTCAAAGTCTTTGGGATCATTATATGGTTCATAATATTCTTCGTCATTCCATTCAAAAGTTAATTCTAAGTTGCCTTCCAAACAATTTGCTTCAGTTACTTTAGCTGTCTTTTGTTTTCTTCGTTCTTTTTTGTTAGGTCTTTTCTTCCTTTTAACAGCGGGGTATTTTCTTTCTACGGTTGATTCATCTGTTGAATAAGGCAATTGGTCATCTGTAAAACAGTAATTACTTAAACTATATATAACTACCGTCAAATAGCATGCTAAAGTTTTATAAAACAAGTAATCTTAATTCTAAAATCTAATATGTAGAGACATGCAGTACAATTAAAATAAAATTGCTGAGTTTGCACAAAAAACCTATAAAGTAATATTCTCTTTCATTTCATATAACAACTCAATCTTCCTTATGCCCCTGGAACACTGGATAAAGTTTGTACTACGTTCTTACAAAGTCCTTAAAAGTCATAAAACGTGGACACAACTTGTTAAACGTAGTAAAGACGTGCTAGAAACTTTGTATGGTCGTAGTACAAACTTTATTGGACGTAGGACGAACTTCAACAAAGTTAAGGACATGGAATAATTTTGAACATGTTCAAAACAAAATATTTTCCCTTTGCCAAACTATTCAATAAATCGTTACAAATGCGTGAATTTCCTGAACAATGGAAAATCGCTAATGTTATACCCGTATTTAAGAACAAAGGTTCTCCAGAATCTATTTCCAATTATCGACCTATCTCCCTTTTATCTGTTATTAGGAAGGTAATGGAAAAGTGTATTTTTAAGTTCTTGTATAATTTTCTTACATTCAACTCTATTTTAACTAAATTTCAGTCAGGGTTCATTCCAGGTGACTCCACAGTCAACAAACTTATTAGTATTTTAAATGACTTTGGCAAAGCCATTGACGACGGAAAAGAAGTTCGTGCCAATGTTATGTGATATTAGCCGTGCTTTTGACCGCGTTTGGCACAGAGGTCTTCTTTTTAAACTAAAACGTATAGGTATACGTGGATGGCTGCTTAAATGGTTTGAAAGCTATCTTTCATTTAGGTCACAAAGAGTTGTTATTAATGGATGAAGGTCAAATTTACTATCCATACAGGCTGGAGTTCCACAAGGTTCTATCCTTGGACCTATTCTCTTTTTAATTTAAATTAATGATATAGTAGATGACATTGAATGTAATTTCAAACTTTTTGCTGATGACACGTCACTCTATATTGTCGTTGATGATCCTTATGAAACAAGTGAACTTCTAAATGTCGAAATCGAGCAAATCAACATATGGTCAAAACAATGGTTAGTCACCTTTAATCCAAGTAAAACCGAGTGTATGACTATTTCCAAAAAGAATTTGAAAACCCCCCGTCCCCCTATTTACATGGATAATGCTTTAACTAAAAATGTTGAAATACAAATGACAACAAAGTTCCAGACAATACATTTTGCTACGCCTGACGCGAGTTTCGTCTATTCAGTCTCATCAGAGCCGCTCTACCAAAAATATTGAAAAAGCCAAACACTGTATGAATATGAAGAGCATAGACCAGTATAACCAAAAATACCAAACTGGGGAACCAAATTATTACTAAGATATTCAACCTATGTCTGGGGTAGGAAAAACCTTAGGGTTTAGACAATTTTAGAAAACCACAAACACTTAGGTTTAACAATATTTGAAGATCTATCCTGGAATGAACATATAAATGCAATTATTCGAAAAGTTTCGCCTAGGTTAGGTCTGATAAAAAAATCAAAGTATACACTCAAAAGGAAATCGTTAGAACAAATTTATTTTTCATTTGTTAGACCATTGATGGAATATGCTAATATAGTATGGGACAATGCCCCTGAACACTTAAAAGCCAAACTCGAAAACTTGCGTTAGAAGCCGCTCGTATTGTAACCGGTGGCACGAAGGTCACTTCGAGACAGCTTTTGTACGAAGGAACGGGTTGGGAAACTCTGCAAAGCCGTTGCGATAAGCATAAAATATTAAAATTTCACCAATTGTATTTTAATGAGACTCCTGAATACCTAAGTGAATTAGTTTTTAAACAAAATCACGATATTCACGACCACAGGACAAGACAGTCCGAAAACATTAGAACTATAAGAACTAGAACTTCTTTCTATCAAAATTCGTTTTTACCGTCGTCGATTCAAGCCTGGAATAACCTACCTTCAACTGTAACATCAAATCCTTCCAAATCTTACCTGAAAACTTATCTCAACAATAATATTTGTAAAGTTCCTAAATATAACCATTATGGTTCACGAAGTGAACAAATATTGTTTTCGAGACTAAGAATGAAAAGTAGCTCTCTAAATGACAATTTTTTCCAAAAACAATTGCGTGAGAATAATCTGTGCTCCTGTGGTCGTGAAGAAAATACGAAACACTTTTTAGAAGAATGCAGTAATTATTCTTTAATGAGACTTATTACCATTGGATTACTACAAAATTATGATTATCAGACTCTTTTATTTGGAAATAGTCTACTTTCAGATGATGAAAACAAACAAATTATCGAGCTAACCTCCGAATATATTAAAAAGACGAAACGATTTCAATAACCAATTTTTATTTATAGTCGAGGGTCTTTATCTATAAGTGAACATGTGGAACTACTTATATAGCTCTCTCTTTTGATGAGCAGTGACAGCGCAGTACAGGGAACAGGGCAGTTAAGCAGGCAGTAAACAAAACATTTATTTTAATTTAAGAACTTTATAATGTGCTAGGACAGCCATTGTTGATGTTACATATTATATGTGCTTGTTCATATCGTGTAAGGGAGACGGATTTATATAAGTTTTTCTTATTTCCGAATGCCATCCATGTTCTTGTATTGCTTGTTCATAATGTATAACGGTGCTTGTCTGTTTTTCGAAATAAATATGTTTCAACTAAATTTACGGTACTGAGAACGTTGGGTTATATAAATAAATAAAGGTAATAACAAAACTACCAAACTTGAATGATCAATCTCACAGTCCAGAGAAGATGACAAAAACGAATCAGTCATACCGGAGAACTGGTGGATCGCAATGGTCCTGACTTGGTACAGGCATTTCAAACTAAATGGTGGGTTAAACCAGGTTTTATGGCCCCAAACCTCCCTCTTCCATTGCGATCTTAGGATCCGGTAATGACCATAGAAAACAACATAGTTGTGAGACACAATAGGGATATTGAGGTGATCATCTCACTACAGCAGATCAGTCAAACACTAATTAAAACAATTAACTATCATATCTTTTAACTCAATTTTGAACTTTTCTACTAGTGGCTGATAACGAAGAAAGAATTTTTTTAGTGATCGTATGAGACGTATTTTCTTATAGCCCTGCTTCAAAAGTCGGTCACGAAGAAACCGGTGTCTGATGAAAAAATCTGTGAAATGTGTGCAAGCTCTGGCATATCGAATAAGTTGAGAAATATAAACACCGTATGCAGGGGAAGTAGGTATATTGCTCTGTAGATTAGGATAATTAATGATTTGAAAATAAAAATCGTCTCGTATATGGTAAATTTGTGTACTGAGATGACCACCTGGGTCAAATTCGAGGTGCAAATCCAAGAAAGACGTGGAGCAATTTGATTCGGTGGTCTCTTTAATCTCCAATTCCGGAGGATATATTGAAGGAATCCAACTACCAAATGAAGTGTTATTGACAGAAAGGACATCATCAATATATCTGAATGTAAGATTAAATGACCTTGCCTCTTTCATCTTCTTGTTCTTTACGAGTCCCTGAAGAAATTCAGTCTCGTAAGAGTATAAAAACAAATCGGCGAGGAGGGGAGCACAGTTTGTGCCCATTGGAATGCCGATTTGTTGTTGAAAAATCTCTCCTCCGAAGGTGACAAATATGTTGTCAATGAGGAAATCAAGCATACTGCAAATTTGTTCCAGTGTGTAACACATTTTATCTTTGAACGATGTTTTGGAAAAGAATGTAGAATTATAACCCAAAACCATAAAATTCCTTGAGTTTGAAAAGGCTTTTTCGAGAAGTTTTTTTTCAGGCGAGAGGAATTTAAGAGCTTGGAATATGTATAAAGCAAATGTAGAGACTAAATGTCTATAATTTTCTGCCTAACGATCTTTTTAGATTTTCAGATGTATAAGTCTTTTATCGTCATTTTGGGGTAATATATTTATAAAATTTAAAAAAAATCACATCTAACAGCCACACGATTCAAAATTATGATAAGGTTACTATATGTAAGATATATTTGTTGCTGTAAGCCTTTTGACAAACAAAACTTACATCAGCGCTCATCTGAGGGATAGAAATCCCTTATTTGTCTATGAGCGCACGATGTTTTCTGATTTTTAAAAATATACCAATACATGCTTATATTCTCTACGTATTTCTCTTACCACTGACATATTCTCTTGAAACATCCTAAAAAGAAAATATGATAAAGTTACCGAAAAGCAATCACGATGCAGTTTTTTTTAACATTAACATTATCAACGAGTGTTGCATACAATGCATACTTAATGTTTCGATATCAACTTGTATTTTTTTAACTTATTTGATATCGTTGTTAATGTTGGACACGTTGTTTAGATCTTAATGATGAGTTGTTTTGTGAAAAGTATGATTGTTTTAGAGATTTAAACTATCAATTACCGTTTGGTGTCAGAAGCGATGACTATTTTCTTTACTTATTTTTTTTTTACTTTTTAAGCGAATGGCGCCGAGAAGCATTGAAAAGAAAGTTAATGAGTTATTTATCTTATACCGATGTATGGAATATATCTTACCAACTCAGTGTCGCTTTCCTGGTTTCCATATTCATGTCTGCTTGAATTTTCTTTATCAGAAACAGGAACCGTTCTCGATTCTGTTGGGAAACTAAAGCTTGATACTAAAATCAATTAGAAAAAAACAATAATACAAATATATAATAGCATTACCAAATATCTACAAAAAATATAAGTCTCTTGACAAACATATTGTTCATTTGTGTTTGTCTTGGTTTTTTTTATCTTAAATGACCGTTTTAGACCATTGTTGATGCACTAGTTATCTGATAACATGAAGATATATATGTCAGAGAAAAATAAAATATCCATATTTTTATCATCTTTGTTGTACTGTGCCGCGACATCATAATAAAGTTTATTTTATTGTATTTCTAACTATATAAATGGAATATCCAGACCTTGTTTAGGAGATCTAAATCCACCGTCCTGAAATTAAAAATTACAACTACGTGATACAATATACTTTTAAGAACACTATTCAGCTTGCAATTATGTTATGAATAAATCCTTTTTTCCTGGCAATTTTCAAAGATAAAAAAAAACATTAAGCATTACATGTAGCTTGTGACTATATTTAAAAAAGCAATGCTAACAAAAGGAACCTTGTCAGTTGGTTCAAGTAAAGTAATTTGTTATTTAAATACCTTTTAACTTTTTGTATAAAAGGCTATAAAATGAATATTGGGGGTTAATTTACATATGTTTTTCTGCTTTAATTGATCATTGATTCCTACGTACATGATTGTTATCTTTTCATTACAATTATATCTATCTTCAAAAAAATATTATTTGTAATTACATGTACATATAGCGAGGTACAATATGTGCTTTTAAATGATATCAGCATTTATCTGAATATTAAAAGTCACGATAACTACCTTATCCGTTTCAGTTCCAGTTCCTGGACCGGTTTCATATCCAGAAGTACTGTACACATCTTTATCTGCCTCTTTATATTCTTGAATGCGTTGTTGTTGTAAAGAATGTGTTTGGTGTTCTTTGTCAATTTCTTGGCAATCAGATATACTAGTACCACACATATGTCCTGTGATTTAATGGCAATAGAAGATAAAGGCTTTTTTGGTTATTGCTTTACAGATACAATTGAATAAACAAACAATGTATATATAACATTTAATATCATATTTATTGAATATAAATCATCTGGGAGGAATTTATCTTCTCAAATTAAGGTTTCGGATCTCTTCACTTAACATTATTTTTAATGAATAAACCGGATTGTGATCTTACGCTTTCGAAAATGGTAATACACACCAGCTGAATTAATTGCAATTGTAAACACGCATTCTGAGAGTATTGCAAAACAATACATAGTCCTCTACCGGCCTCATATTTCAGTCACTGGTAAAAATTTGTCAAACAAACGAAAACCTAACTTTGATCAGTTCATTATCTACAAGGAATAATAAAAAAAAGTGTAGAAAATAAAATTTCAATGGATTTTCTAACTTCAAAGGGCCTGTAAAAATTTGTGGACCGGTATGTTACTCAAAGTTGATCTGTAACTCAGCATTGTTAACTCACATACCAAAAATCATTTCATTATCTATAAGCGTTAAGAAAAAAAGTGCGGAAAACTGAAAATTTAGTGAATTTTCAAAGTTCAAAGGGCCATAACTCCCATAAAAATTTGTGGACAAGCACCAATCTCTAACTTGATCTGTAACTCATCATGATTAACTCACATACGAAAAATGAGTTCTTTATCTATAAGGGTTTAGAAAAAAAGTGTGGAAAACTGAGGCGTGACAGACGGACAGACAGACGGACAGACAGACGGACAAAGCGCAAACCTATAGTCCCTTTCGGCCTTCCCGGGTAGGGGACTAAAAAGCTGACAACCAGCATCATAACAGTCTTGGTATAACAAAGACTGAATATGTTTATGAAATGATAATAAAACCAATTGCCTTCAAGTCTAAAAGCATAAATCATACTTGATTTCTTGACAAGCATAACGCGCAAAACTGACGATAAACTTTTAATTTCAAATGAAACAGTTAATTTTGTAAAGCTACTGAAAGGTAACAAATATCAATTCTTTCACAAAATAAGATACCACAAGGAATGAACTAGTGAGTAAAATCGATAATCAAACCATGTATTTTAGTACTTAATGTATTCATAACTAGATGGAGCCTTTCCCCGAAGGCATATGTCGCCTGCGTATCTATGTTTGTTTGCCAAACAGGAAGTAGTTAATTTTCAGCCATAAAATTGCCTTACACCTTGAAGTACTATGCTATGAAGTAACATACCAAATATCAAGAGGCTGTGGCATGTAGTTGCCTGGAAAACTGCGACGAAAACTTGGCATCAATGTCCATTATATATAAAAAAAACGTTAAGTTTTCGTCAAACAGGAATAAGTTATTTTTCAGGCATAAAATCGCTTTACACCTTATAGTACTATGTGATATGCTACATACCAAATATCAAGAGGCTGTGACATGTAGTTGCCTGGAAAACTGCGACGGAAATTTTTGTGACGCCGCAGGACGCAGGACGACGACGCAGGACGACACAAGACGACAGATAGTGCCAAAGTAACCCCTATATGTCGCTTCTGCAACACATTGCAGGCGACATAATAATGAAACAGATCAAAAGCATCGATGTTTTAATATTTGAGGAAATATCAAATTAAATAAAAACAAAGATGCCATTTGTTGTGTTTACACCATGGAAAATAGGAAATGAAATTAGGTTCTTAGGATCAGGCGCATCTGTTCTTCTAACGACACTGCTGTCAAACGCCTAGGAGATCTCCGCCAGCATTTGACTGTATGGGGCTACAAAAAAATGTGACATCGACAAGGGCTTTTAAAAAGGCATCTAGACAATCCAGAGAATCCCTTCTACAATACGAAAGCGAAAAAGAAATAAACGAATCCCTCTCGTTCTTACATAAATGTACCAACCCTCTATTGGTGGTTTGTCAAAACTTGTCCGTTGCCACTGGGAAAAAAATTAAAAAACACCTTAAACTCTCCAGAATCTTTCCCGAGCCTCCTATCTGTGCTTTTCGTCGACCAAAAAGCCTTCGTGACATTTTGGTTTGATCCAGTCTGGCTCCCAACCCCCCCCCCCCCCAAATCAGTTGGATCTTGCAGAAAGTGCGACAGCAAGAGATGTTTGACGTGCAAACAAATGTTGCAGACACAAACATTTACCAGCAGGTCCACTGGAAAGATATTCACTATTTACTGCAATGTTGATTGCCGTACATCAAATGTAGTGTATCTCCTCCAGTTTAGATATGGCTTTCAGTACGTTGGTGAAACGGTTCAACCTTTCAACCAACGTATGAATCTACATCGCAGCGATTACAAATGCAAACCGGACATGCCTGTCAGTCGCCATCTCAGATCCAATGGGCACAGCCCAGATGATCTTTCTAGGTTGTCCATCACAATCATTGACCACAATCCGTCTTGGTCAACCTATGAAAGGCAAGCTTGGGAAAGTTTCTGGATTGTATTTTTAAGTTTCCATCTCACTTTGAACATCTTCATTTCATGTTCATTTCATCTTCATTTCGTGTTCATTACATGTTCATTGTTTATGCTTATTCGTGTTCATTTCTTGATGTGAACAAAGCCACCTCTCCGATTTTTTGAAATTGAACATATTTTTACTTGATCTGTCTCTGCTGTTCTATCTTATTAAGGTGGTTCGGGTGTATAAGAAAAATCCATCAGATTTTTGTTAAATTTTGCAGAATTATACTTTGATAAACTAACATTTGAAAAATGCAAAAATCATTGGGGGTCACAGACCTTTCTACAGATTTATGACCTTGCGAAGTTGGTGGCCTAGAGTTCTGTTTTTCAATAGATTGTGAAGAGAAAAGTGTTATTTAGCATCACTGTGAGCTGGAAACCCGTCAGATTTTAGTTATATTTCACAAATGACAAGCCACATATACTATCTTTTGAAAATCATAATAAAAACTTGGGGTCTCGGACCTCCTTATTTAGATATTTAAGAAAAACTAATTTTTCCTACACATTTCTATATAAAAATTTGTCACACAGTTTCCCGCCAATTTCCTCCCCTGATAATAGAAGTTTTCAGAAAAAGCTTAATTTCTTTTTAAATATTTATGTTAAATTTATTTCATTCATAAAATGAAATAAAGAATTAAATTTTACATCTTTTGAAGTATTTTCGGCAATTTTAATTGATATACAGACTAAAACTTTGCAAGATGTCTGAAAAAGATGTTATACTCCCGAACCACCTTAAATGCAATTTTGTATTATTTTATTTTTATTTATGCCAAGTGCACTTTAGAATGACCTGTTTTAAGTCAGGTTATTACGTTACTGTGTTTGCAGAATTTTTGTTTTTGTTTATTATATTGATGAAGGACATACGAGTGTCCGAAATATCTATAATCTTATTTAACATCATTGGTAATTATTGATATTTTTATCAATCTCACTCGACAATGCAGATAGTTTTTTCTTTATCAAATAAAAAGTAGTATTTAGTAATGTTAAGAAACATTTAATTTACATTCCTTGTAAGGTAATTTCGTATACATTCATTATGTTAAACTGTTTGTATTCATACGATAACTTAAATCCTGAGCCTTTTCCCTACTATGACAAATAAATGGCATATGCCAACGAACCCTCCCAAAGTAAACCCAAGGTCATTATGTGGGGCATTTGTGAAGTTTTTATTAGTGTTTTAAGGTACATGTAATATATATTTTTTTCAAACCTTGTACAATAGATCTTGATCTCGTCTCCTGAAAAAAAAAATCGTTTCAATATAATTGTATTATAATACAATACATTATGCTTATTGTCTTTTTAAGCATACATTAATTTAGAACGAATTTTATTCATGAATACAATATTATGAATTTATACTTTAATCAAGAAGTATACTTAAATAAATGGTATTTTTTTCTTACAAATATCCTTGTACCAAATATCCAGGCACTGATCATACATGGGCATTGTTTCAAATAACAAGATTTTGCAAAGTCTTCAAAGAACCAAAAGATGCGCTAAAGGGGCAAATCTGAAAAGGTAAAAGTAAAGCCGGTAGACACAAAAACAACCCACACATAAAAACATACCACCACTAAAACGCAATCAGCAAGGAGAAACCAAGTCAAAACGAAAATGGACAAGAATTAGCATGATGGCTTTCGTAAAATTTCTTTAGTGACAACAACCAAAATTTATTACGGACACACAAACTCTGGATAAACTAATCAATTGTGATACGTAAACTCTATAAGCTGAAATTGACGGAATTTTGCTACACTAAATGAAAACGTTGACGACGGGAAAGTTGACGTCATCACGTTTGTCATTATAGAGCTTTGTAAAAATCCTTCGCTGTATGTAGATTTTGCAATATTAGATCCAACTATAAGACGGGAGTCCTAGACACCGTAGTGTCATTAACCACAAGTTCCTGTGGATATATAACATATTCACGAAATCGAGGATTGTTTAGTGAAAGGACATCATCAATATAACTAAATTTGAGATTAAAAGATAAAGCAAGCTGACGATCCTTTAAGAGGTATCATAAATCTGCTTGATATGAATGATGAAAGTGCACTATGCGTACCCATTTGGGATGTCAGGTATATGCTGAAAACACGTCCAACAAACTGACACATATGTTGTCTATGATGGTGTTGAGTATTTTTAATTATAGTTCTTCTGTAAATTTGTTCATTTGATGAGCCTTGTGGATGACAAAATATGTCTTGGTATAATCGATCACCAGGTTTTACGTTATTTTGAAAAGCAACTACGCCAAACGAGATTTAAATTTTGTATTATATGAAATTAACGTGCATACTTTGGGGAAATGAACAGTTTTATTATTTCACTATATAAAAATGACTTAGAGCAGTGGAGACTGTTCATAGATGTTTTGAATTTCTGAGATTCTACATTTTATTGACCCCATTACTAGCTTCAGTATCAATAATCAAATACTTTTGAAGGTTGTCTTTTTTGCTGTCAATGCAATACTGATGTAAACAAAACTAAAAGTGGTTAAGCAATCAAATAGAGAATTATGCAATTTATGAATTTATGATAGGATGGAAGGACGAAAAGACAGATTTATTATTATAGTAAATTATTTCTTTCTTCGACAGTGTTTTAGAAGTTTGTATAGTTTTTTTGTGTTACAACCAAACCCCTAAATCAGCCGTTAAACAGCAATTACAATGATTTGAGGCTTAACTTGCAGGTACGACAACATTTTTGTCATGCCAGGTGGACAATGTCTTGACAATGTCTCGAGGTTGTTAAAAATAGGTGTTGCCTTTGTGTTCATCTAGCCTTTTAAAGAATTATTTATTTTCAAAGCCATATTTTTTCTCATGGCTATGTTCATTTGACGAACCAAGCTCCAAAAACTGATTAATTATTCAATTTATTACTATACCATGTCAGTTTCATGTCCTGTCCCTGTGTCATATCCTGATGTACTACATAAATCATCATCTGATTGTTTGCCTTCCTGTTTAACATGTATCAGTTGCTCTTGTAATAAACCTTGTTGGCATTGTGTGTCTATTTCTATACATTCAGATATATCAGGGTTCTTTGCAATGCATTCTTTTACCATTCCATGACCTGAAATGGGTAATAATACATAATTACAAAATTTTGTTCCAATTATCATATAATCGTTAATAAAGTCAATATCAGTAAGCTTTCCGGTCCATGTTATTCCATCATGATAATTCACTAAACTTATCATGTTTGGATTTTTTTAGACTTATAAGGAGATTAAATATTCCGATACATGTTTAAACACTTCGTGTTATTGTGTTCAATGTACGTTCTTATAAAAATAATTGCCAATATAAAAGATTTGATTTGAACATTTCCTAAATTTCTTAAGCGTGTAATTTGTAGGAAAGCTCATTATATATTTTTTTGTCATATGACTCTATAAACTGAAAATATAGATAACTTAAAAAAACTAAGTAAATCATTTAATCATGATTTGTTAGAGAAAAAACTGATTTAACTGATGGGTTAGCACTTAAAATCTATGCCTACATGTATCTTTAAATATTAACATATAAAAACAATATTTACTCGTTGAAGTGTAATTCTTCTCAGCATCATCTTTCTGTAAATGCAAATATTTATATAAATATAATGTTTAAATAATTTATAACTTATATCTTTATATCATGAAAGAAGCAGAGGTACCAATGGGGTATCCGAATATCAAAAGTCCGAAAGGGCAGAGACAAAACCAGCAAACACCAACAAGAACGGGACAAAAACAGACAACATGTAAAACATGGAAACACAAAACAACTGAATATCAATCAACAACGCGAACTCTAGTCGAAACCAGAGTGAACTCAGGTGCTCCGGAAGAGTAAGCAGTTCCTGCTTGCTATAGCACACCCGTCGCGTTGCCAATAGTCCATTCAGCGTGTCAAATCCGGTAAAGGAAGAAATAAGAATGATGATAAAAACTGCCTGTTTTTAAAGCCATTTCTGTTTATGGTCTGTTTCAGCGTTTTGTCAAAAAACCCAAACAATTTGCTTCAAATACACAGATAGTTATAATAGTATGTGTTAGTTTGTAGATCTTGCTCATTGAGATGTTTAAGATTCGTGGAATTGCTAAATTTCATTTTTTTGTATATATATGAATCAACATGATATTCTTTTCAGATTTTCAAAATGTTTTAATCAGTATCTGAATTCTACTTGGAGAAGCTAAGTGTTTGAAAATTTATGCCAAAAGTAGCAAATATTTAAAGTTTTAATTTCAAGATGAAATGGTTTTTGTTAGAAATTATTGCAAAGGTGAAAAAAATTCAAATAAAAAAAAACAGGTGTAAATTCGTCACATATGTGTAGCTATGTATCTGTGTGTTTAGCTGTAAGCTAAACATATAATAATGAGAACTTAGAGAGTAAAAATCTACCCTTTACCAAGTGAGAGTATAATATTAAGGCTTGCATTTAACAAACAAAGTGTTGTTCTATTTACTTGACCTTTTAAGACTGGCCTTTCCGTTTGATAACGTAAAACGTTCAATTTATAAACATCGGTTGTGTGGAGCACGCTGAGGTCTATTCTAGTTTACCCCCGTGCGGGTTCCGGGTGGGGATTAGGCCCGCAGAAGCGCTAAGCTTGTCGGTAAAAGTCCACTAATGAGCGCTAAGAAACCTGACATCGGGTCAGGCCGCTTTGCCCACAAAGCGACTGGTATGTTTGCCCCAGGTGGTTGAATGGGGCAGCCCTGTCATAATGAATGCCGGCTATAATGCGGAAAACCTGACCGCAAACCATAGTGGTGCACCGTGTTGGGATAAATGTCACGTTCCTCGCACGTTAAAGAACCTTGCTGCAGGTTTTGGTAAGAGTAGGTCACGTAGGATCCCCATGCAGTTGGCAAAATTTCCCGTCCCTACCCATCACTCCTTTTCCCAATGGCAGTCAAAACTCTCTTACCCGATTGGCCTTGAGTCCTCATTTCCTCCAATTCATCATCATTACATGTTCATTGTATCACCAATCTCATGTTCATCTCCCGGATATACATGTAGCCGAAATCGTGCTGCTTGGGAGTAAAGCAATAACTAACTAACTAACTATTCTAGTTTAATTCACTGTCATTCTATGGCAGATAATTCTTTATTGTTCTGAACTGACATACACTAAAGACATTCATTCTCATGAAGAGTTGAAGACTTTTAAGGAGAAATACCTTGAACCAGTTTTCTGCCAGTGACAAAGGGATGTTAGAACTACTGTAATTTCAATCTTAAAATTGTGAACTTTTTATAGGCTGTTTTAATGCCTCACTTACATCAGTGTCGTTTTTGTGACACGTTCTTTTCGCTTTTATCGTTCTTTTGCACTCTCTTCTATGCATATAGAATTCTCTTAACTCAGTGTACTCCACTTCGCATCTCCCACATTTGAAAATATCTTTTTCGTCATCGTCATCTGTAGTTTCAATCAAAACACATATAATGTTTCACATGTTTAAATGTATAGCATATCTTATTTGGTTTCATTATTATTTACAGAACATTATTATTATTGTTACTTCTTTGAAATGTATATGCTTAGCGAAACGCATAAGTTTATTTTGAAAAACAAGTGCGAGGACTCATCTAATAAATATCTTTATGTTTCGGAACAGTTTCATTGAACAAATCACCAGAAATGCCATTTTAATTATTCATAATACTTGATGTTGACTTTTTAAAAAAACAATATTTTAGGATTGAACACATATTTTCGGTCGTTCATGCATGTATGAACGGATCTTGAAGCTTACAAACTGAATGAATAGCCGTTCATGTTACAGTTTGTGAGTGAAGAGATCCTTTCATACATACATGAACGACCGAAAATAGGTGTTCAATCCTTATAATTCTTCAAATTTATACCTTTAAAAAAAGAAAAAGAAATAAATTCGGAAACAATTCGTTATTTAGGACGACGTAATCGCCATCATATTTGTTTACATTGGAAAAGAAGCAGAGGCGTTCATGAATCATGTATGAACGGATCTGGCAATGACGTTTCGACCAATCAGAAAAGAGTATACGCATGAACGCATGTCTGATAAGAATTATTGGGAGATATTTATTCTTTTCGTAAGTGATTTCTTGAAAAAAATGTAAATGACTTTCGGTTTACATGTAATAAAAATAATGTTATTTCGGAGAATGACAAATACAATGCAATATTTTTACACAATTTTCCTAACGAAAACTACAACAAATATTAATTAAAATAAAACCTTACTATAAAATGAAAAATAATATTTAAAAAATGTAAACGTTTGAATATACTCGGTTCATGATATATACCTTCCGAAACTTCTCGTATCTTTAATTTAACTGAGATAGATGTCTCCTCTTTAACTGGACATTTTTCAAAAAGATTTTTCATAAACATATCAGTTGATTTTACAAGTGTCTTTCTTTTTTTAGCAGCTGAATGATCAATACTCGTCCAAATCACAAGGCTTCCATTTTCAGAAAGTAGTATTTTCATACTCTTTGAATCAAATTCTTCTATGTGTGCATCGATGTTTTTCTTGCAGATTGTTTCCCAACTATGAGTTGATGATTTAAAAGTGAGTGTCATTTCTGCAACTACACATATAATATATAAAGTTAGGTTTTGAAAGATGTTGCTATTCATCAATACATTGTAGCTGTTTTTAAATAGTTTTTTTTTTAACAATTGTAAATAATTTCTAAAAACTGTATCAAATATATTATTAAAATGCACAGAAGACATTAAAGACATATACAGGAAATGTTGTGTTGAAATCTGGTAGATATAAATATGTATAGTCATCAAACACAAACAAAAAACGATTATTTGTCGCATTCACCCTGAAGCGTAAGGTAAAACTGATTTTGGACAGATGTACCCACGAGAGACCCAAAGAAACAAAGCCAATAAGAACACAGTATGCACTACACATAGATGTATGCACCACACTTCTACAAATCTTATATCACAATATCAATTTATCATGTTTAATAATATTATCGAAGTTCTATCAATAATTTACCAAAAAATTGTGTTACAACTCAAAATTCAAACATTATTATAAATAAACAATGAAAACTATAACTTGTTTAAGAAGGGGGTCTATCTGTGACTATTTCAGGGCTGGATTTGAATTATATGCATTTTATTTAGACCATTGGCCAATCGCAGAACCGCGAGCAGTGCGAAATGGCCTCGTTGAAGGCTGCTGGCGGTTATTCATTGTGGTTTTTCTAAATTGCCGTTTAATTGTGGGCTGTGTTGCATACACTTAAAGTTTATCTCCACATTTCATTATTTTCTATATATTGTATTACCTAGTCTTGGGACTTTAGTTTTGGTCTCTTCATTGTCCTCAATCTGTAAAAATAACATGGAAACAAGGTTAAAAATCTAATTTTAAAAACAAGTGAAAATACATCTATTGTGTAGCAAGATTCAGGCAAATGCTAACACAGAGTTATGTCCGTCGTTAGTTGAAACCGTTATCCAACTAATTTTACGAAAGTCATAATGTGCTCGTAGACAAATACAAGGGGTCTGGACAGGGGGTATCTTTCTCCCTGCTCCCGCCCCTCTTCTCCTTTCTCCCTCCCCCTTTCTCCCTTCTCCCTCCCCTTTCTCTTTTCTCCATCCCGTTTCTGTCTCTCTCATGTTTTTTGACAAAATATAAGAGTATATAAATAATTTATGTATCTTTTGCAAAATACTGTGAAAAAAAATCAATATTCACATTATGGAACATACATATTCCCCTTTCCAGGAGCGAATCCAGTAATTTTCGAAAGGGGGGGGGTCCACATACAATTATACGAGATTTCTATCACTCGGACTCAGATTATTAGTTACATATAGAAGTTTAGAATCTTGTTATTTTGTCGAATTTGACGTACACCTCAATCGTAAAAACGAGTGTGCTTTCAAAATCAGAAAGTTTTAAACATTGAGGAATAACTAAGTTACCTTTTCGACATGCGTTCACGTTGCTGATTTCCATTTAGTTTTGTACGTTATAATTACGCAGAAAACGCAAATCTGTAACGGACGTGATGAAATAATCTTTTTTATGATCTCCTTAGGATGGGAAACTTTTATATTTTTACAAAATTTCCATGATGGATTTCTATCAAAATTATTATAGACGTTTGGACATTATATTACTTCAAGGAGGACAATTTTAAGTGATGATTATTGTGAACTTTATGGAATTTGCCATAGTTATGGAACAGATGCACCATATTGAAAGATAAGTGTGAACTGTTGAACTGTAAAATTTATAAACTGTATCAGGTTCGAGTTAATTATTGTTTGGGCAGCCATTCGGGCATAAATTAACAAAATAATGAAAAACAGACGATAAACTAAAACAGACACAAAATCACAGATAACAGACACAAATTTTAAAAACAGACAAAAAATACAAAAACAGACATTTTTACTAACAGACAGACGATTCTGTAAAACAGACAAAATTTGAAAACAGACAAAAATTTTAAAAACAGAGGTACATTTATAAAACAGACACAAAATACAAAAAACAGACATAATTTTCACTAACAGACAGACGATTCTGTAAAACAGACAAACTATGAAAACAGACAAAAATTTTAAAAACAGAGGTAAATTTATAAAACATTCACCAAATTCAAAAACAGACATTGTTTAAACAGACAAAAAACACACTAAAAAGACATTAGTTTTAAAATCAAAGATGAAAATTTAAAAAAAAAACAGACATATTTTACTAACAAACAGACGATTTTATAGTTAACCAGACACAACAACATGAAACAGTCTCAGAAACAAATTTTATAAACAGACGTACTAAGAAAATAATGTAAACTTAAAAAAAAAACGACAGAGGTCGCATTGGCATTTTCCTGCACTAGAGGTCGCACCTTTCAATCTAGCATCGTTTGGAAAAATGGCAGTAAATCATGCTGTAAGGTTATTGAAAGAAGCTTCCGATCTGATCGGGAAGGCTGCCACTGAACTTGGCGACTCATCTCACACACAGGCACAGTCATCTTCTACCTCCTAAGGCCAAGATTCTGATATACATGATAAACAGCTGTTTATCGACTGTTTTTTAAGAAACGTCTGGTTTATAATTCGGTGTCTGTTTGTAAAATTTGTGTCTGTTTTCATATTTCGTCTGTTTTACTGAATCGTCTGTCTGTTAGTAAAATGTCTGTTTTTGTATTTTTTGTCTGTTTTTAAAATTTGTGTCTGTTTTCTGTGAGTTTGAATCTGTTTTCAGTTTATCGTCTGTTTTTCATATTTTTGTTAATTTTGCCCGAATGGCTGCCCATACCTTTGAACATTTACTATGTCCTTAACTTTAGACCCTCAAAGGATTTCAAACTTATGCAAATAAGTTTTCTTGCTTTGACACTCTTTGATTTGAAATTTTATTTTTTGGCTTAATTGTTGAACAAACAATTTGTTAAAATGTCATTTTATACAATAAAGTATCTGAACATCTCCTATGGAGAATTGCCTACTGCCTAAGCTTAATCCCTGCGGACGAATACTCGACAGTTCGCCAGACACGAGGGGACAATGTAACACACCTGGCATGCCTGGTGTGGAAAAAAACTAAGGTTTTTGCATTGGCAGATCGCTAACCTCTGTATACCATTCATACTAAAAAAAACAATCTAGGCACATATAATAGGCAAACTTAAAAATCGCAACTGAAATGTATAACAGAAGTTATATGCCGAGAACCATTACTGACAAACAATCTTCATACAAAAGTCTTCTTTGTGTAAAAACCTGCTACCTTAAGGGAAGATCAACGGTCGGTATTTTATTTCGATGATGAATACATCTTCAAGTCCGTCATATAAAATGCACTGCTAAATTTATCAAAATCTTTGCGACGATGCAAACCCTGAAGACAAACAGTCAAATTTTTCAACAAAAAATTAAAAGGTATTTTTCAACAAATGTCTTAAAAAGCGTTTATATATCATAAAAGACCCAAGTGCATTAAGTCGTTGAACCCTTTTCATAAGGTCAAGATTGCATGGCGGGATGACAGTTCAGTATTGCATAACGCAATAAGTGTCTGTATAGGTTCAGAATTTATTACTGGATTACTAGACGTATACTTTCAGATTTTCCAATAGTGCTACAAAATTGTACTTTTTTTATTTTACTATTAAAAAATTTTAACCGTAACATCAAAAAAGGGACATTTGCTGACTATGGACATACTTTTAACTGAAATGCGCAAGTCTCAATATAAATACATTTGTATTCCCGTTAAAGGTACGTCAAATACGCACTTGCGTTTCAAATATGCAGAGTTTAAAAAGATTCGCCTTTAATAATGCAACTTTAAAATTATTACTGATCATAATATTGTAATAAAAGACAAACCATTTTCCGCTTCTTCCCTTTCTTATGTGAGATATCTTTGTGTTGGCACAAGGCAATAAAACTAGGAAAGTCATCTTTACAAACGCCACACGTATATGTGTCGGCTGAAATGGAAGAAAATTAATACAAAATTTATACGATTAAGTAAATGGAACTTTAATTATTTATTGAACTCAAATTCAAATAACCAAAGTCACACATTACTAAGTAATAAAATAATGTGATTTTTAATTTCGCGCCCCAGGACGCGCATATTACCATTAGACCCCTAATAATCTTTCACATGATAGAGAAGTCATGGCAGCAGTAGTCTATTAATATGAAACGAGGCTAACTGTGCTATAAGTATGTTTAAAATACTTTGTAAAATGAAAATCAACAATATTTAGGTGCTTTTGGAAAATGGCTCTTCAATTTAAAAAACTTTATTTTTGCAACGCTGAATCTTATTTTTTTTCTTATAATTTATAGGTAAATTAATTTACAGCGAGTGAAATGTGTCTCTACCTTTAACTGAACGCGACGTTATTAATTTACATGTAAGTGCTTACATGCTTAATATTCCAATTAATGTGTAAAAATGGAAGTTGATCTCTCTGATTATTTCAAAACTCAATTTTTTTTAAAGGATATTATTATTTTTGTGTTATGCAAGACATATTTTCCTAGAACAAAAGACTGAAGCCATAATTTTAAAACAATTATGAATTCAGTTGTAGACTATGCCAGAAAATTGGCAAAGAAAGAACAAGAGAAAGACATTGATGTTTTGTCAGAATGGGTAAATGCTGTGCGGTCGTTGATTTTGAAAAGAATCAATTCTTTGAATGGCTCAATAGGCACTTAGGCAACATCCGTTTTCAACAACACTGACGACAAATATGTTTTGTAACTACAGACAAAGCATTGAATAACGTCATTTTTGTGTGCTAGAAACACTATATATATTGACTGTTTGACAGCTGAATTAGGGGTTGATTGTACTAGCAATAGCACCATCTACCCAGCTACAACATTGTCTAAGGAGTACATGGAGTAATATATTGAAAATCACAAATTTGTCATTTCCTCCTACGGCCTTTCTGTTGGTGATAACAATGATGACATTCCATCCTTGTATTGGATTTCTAAATTACATAGAAATCCAAACAAACAGCGCTTTGTTGCAGGGTCACCCAAATGTACAACTAAACCTATTTCAGTTTTGTTGCCTTCAATACTGTTACGACAATAAAATCAGGCCTCCATAGTATTACGATTAATGTTTTTCTAGAAATTGTGTTAGTCAAATGTGGACCCTGTAGAATTCGAAAGAACTGGTGGAGCTAAATTGTAAATCAGTTTCCTATTCAAACAGCATCAAAACTTTCGATTTCTCCACACTATTCACTTCTGTTCAATATGAACATCATCAGAAAACCAAATAATTAATCGAAAAGCTCAATTTTCTTATCGACAACATATTTTGTGGCAAACAATAGGGATTCCAATGGGCACTAACTGTGAACCTTTGCTTGCTGAATTGTTTCTTCATTCATATTAAGCGGACGTCTTACAATCTGTTCTAGACAAAAGATCGTAGACTGGCTCCCTCTTTTAACCTCACTTTCCGTTATATTGGTGTCGTCATTTCACTGAACAATTCTCGATTTGGTGACTTTCTACATCTCATAAATCCCAAGGAACTTGAGATAAAAGACACAACAGATTCAAGGAAAACTGATTTGTATTTAGAACTTCATCTTGAAATAGACTTTTAAGGAAAACTTTCAACAAAACTCTATGACAAACGTGATGATCCAACTTTTATCCTCTTTCCGTTAAAACCTTGGTATAAGTACATTGTGCAAGACATTAAAAAAATTGAGCAATTGGTCGTGACCCAATCGATCCCTTTAAATCTTCTATTGTATTGTAAAAAATGAATAGACAGTTCATGCATTAGCTCAAACTCAAGCTCATGAGTGAAACCTGTATAACCTTAGGCACTTCTAATCAGAGGATTAACTTAAGTGGTAAGGTGTAGCTTGTGCATTTAAGTAAACAAGTATGTGTCTAATGTTGTCTTCTCGACAAAGGTTTTATAAAATTAATGGCGTAAAACTTGACCAAACAATAATTATTCAGTCAATTTTAACACACTTGGAAAAAAAACAAAAACAAACAATGTTGCTTATGTTTAGAAAGTAATTTACACTTTATGGAGGATTTCCATAAGCTTATTGTATCTTGTAATTGCAATTATTGTATCTTATACAGCATTAACTAAAGTGTAAAGGTAGCGTATACGGCATAAACTCAAGTGTCAATGTTGTAGGAATGAGCAACATAATAACTTTAATTTCTATCAATCAAAAGGTCCAAATGAAATATTGGTATATAAAGAAGGTTTTGATTTGGATGCTTGTTATATAATTCTTCCAAAATATAGTTCTGAGATATTATAATTATTTATAAAATTTTAATCTAATACACAAAACCTTTTTACATATATACTAAATAATAAAGAAAGTTTTATGCAATGTCACAAATTGATAAAGTTTATGTTTGCTGTTCTTCAATCTTATATAATTGGAAAGTATTAAAGGCATATTGTCTACAAAAAATTATTTTTTTGTAAAACCAAAAAATTGTCGTCAGACTATTCATTTTGTTTATTTAGAAAGATACAAACGTTCAAAATACCACTAGGGTACCTTATTACTTCAAAAATTGAAAAATATATAATATTTGTAAAGCTTTACAAAAATTCATATTCATGAGATGTAGATGAGCTGTAAGCATGCGCACTATACTTTCTTTGATTGAAAACTTCCATAGTTCTTGCTCGTGGTGCATAATCTGTTTCTCGAAGTTTTAGCTCGGAAGAAAATTAAAACGGCATCCGAATATTAGAGCTACTTAATGAATAAAACTGACAATTATTGCCTGTATTAAGTTTTGAATGTGATTTGAAAGGTAAACACGAAAAATATTGGTATTTTTTCAACATATTAATGGGGCCGGGGACAAAACCCGAGATTCCGATTAGGATCCGCGTTAAAACTACTCAGTCTAAATCTGTGTCAATGTGACGTGATGCAGGTAAATAAAATATCAATCAATATTGTCGAGATATTTTGATCAAAATAAACTACTTTTGAGGCAAAATTTAAAGCAAATTTGTTTTTCAATATTCATTTTATTGCATTTCGGTCTAATTAACAACAAAAAATTGGGGGGTAAAAAAAATGAGTTTGCCGTAGACAATATGCCTTTAATTGATACAAGACATTCATTGATCACGAACGGTCTATTCATTTTTTTTTCATTTTTTTTCAATACAATAGAAGGTTTAAAGGGATCAATTGGGTCACTTCCAATTGCTAAAATTTTTAAATGTCTTGCGCAATGTACTTATACCAAGGTTTTAACGGAAAGAGGATAAATTATTAACTTTCCTTCTTGTGTAGCAATATTCGGTCCGCTCCTGCTTATAAAGTTTACGTATTACAATTGATTCGTTTCTCCAGAGCTTGCGGTAATGACATCGATTTCCTTGGCAGAGCTTCACGTTTGACACAAACATTGTTATCACAAAGTTTTGCTGTCGTCACTCAAGAAATTTTACTGTAGACAACATGCACTCATAGACAAATATTGGACATTTCTCAGATGAGAGTACATGTTGGATTGTCGTAGGGTTTTGTTTTGTCTTCCTTTACTGGATTTGACACACTGAATTGGAAATTTGCAGCGAGATGGGTAAAATTTACATTGGCAAAATAGCTTAAATATGCTTTTATGCAAAATAATTGTCACAGAATTGTTTATAAACATAATTCATAAAAAAAAATTATTTAGTTAATTAAGCAATATTTCTCAGAAGTACACGTATAAGTTTTTTATGAGCTTTTTTTTAATTCAGGTAAAAGTCATCTACCTATGAGTATCTTTCATGTTCAATGAAGGTTCGAGTTACAATGATCACAGATGTCACCTTCCATTGTTTAAGATGTCATTAGAGGGATAAACTAAAGTTTTAACCTGAGTTCCTGGGGTATCGAATTTTAAAAAGAGGTAATAAAATCCATTTCCGACAGTACTTGTAATTTGTATTGATAGAAATTATCTTACGAATATCGTCCTCATCACTCGATTCCCCATCAAGAGTTATTTCGTTGTTTTCGGATAAGTCGAAGTCTTGATCGCCTGAAAGAAATTCCTTATTCGTTTTAACATTGCAACAATTTTGTGTACTAAACTTCAAAGATAAAAAGAGTAATGGGAGTTTGTTTTTGTTTTATAACCAAAATAAACATTGAGATATTGCAATATATCTACTATGGGACCGATCTTTTCATTCAATTAGAAAGAAATTGTTGCATAAAGTAAACAATATTAAAGTGTCGTTAAAACGTTACAAAACATCACGGCTGCCAGCTACAGTTTATTTTCGTCAGTTTTCTCCGAAAATTTTGTCATTCGAGCAAGAAATGTCAAAATACAAATAACAAAACGGGTATAAAACGATTAATTTGGTAATGTTGTATAGCGTTATTTCAAGGAGTAACCTCTTATCAGCAGCATTTGAAAACCAAACGTATTCAATGAAAAGTACCCAAAAGGTTCGAACAGGAAAGCCAAATCCAGCACCTAGGATATCAACCATGTGCATTATAAGGAAAGAAACCTGGTGTTTTAAACAATTTTGAATTTAAAAATCGGAAATTTTAATGACAAAATAATATTTGAAATTTAATGATAATATCGTGTCAGACAAGTCTGACGCCAAGGCTTGTGAGTACCCTCGGGGACCTCTGATCGACCAGCAGTGGTTATCGAAGTATCAAAATACAATACCAAAAGGTATAAAACGATTTATATGGTAATGCTGTACATCGTTATTTCAAGGAGTAACCTCTCATCAACAGCATTCGAAAATCAAAAGTATACAATGAAAAGTACCCAAAAAGTTCAAACAAGGAAGCCAAATCCGGCACCTAGGATATCGACCATGTGCATTACAAGGAACGAAACCTGGTGTTCTGGCTACAAAAATCCTTTAAGTGTGAAAGCTGTTTTTAATATTGTCAACGGAATATTGAACTATGCAAATAAAAAGTTATATTGAAATCGAACTGTTTTTCCTTGCAATTATGGGGTTTGAATATTGCCATTTCAGCAGATTTAAGTCAGTCAAAAATGGCCGCCACGGTTACCATGGCAACCGCGAACAATCATTAAAAACTTTCACTATTTTCGTGATCGGGTGGTCTATTTAAACTTAAAAAATGAAAATCAGCAAAATCTTAGACATATCATGTCCCACCCTACATTGAAATCATTTGACCCTTACAGATAGTTAGTGATAAAAAAAACAATATACTAAAGCTGCTATAAAAGAACAGGTTAATGTTGTCGTGTTGTACATGCATATTTCAAAAAGTAATTCTAATCAACAGCATGTGAATCAATCTTTTGGAAGATCGAAAACCAAACCTGTAGAAAGAAAAGCACTCGAACAACACAAAATGTTTGAACAGGAGAGAGAAATCCTGCACCGAGGATATCGACAATGTGAAGTACAGAACAGACTAATGATCTTTTAAACATTTTTGAATTTAAAAAAATGACATACCAAATGATACAAAAGCAAAATAAATTTTTAAAAAATAGTTTGCCTTTCTATATACATGTTCAAAATCAGTATTACCTTTCATTGGTATAAATAAATATGCATTACAACGTATCTAATCTCATATACATACACTGTACATATAGGGATTTGTTTATAAATAATACAATGGATTGAATATGTTCTCTCACCATGACAATCATCCGTAACTAAATGGTTCCTCGAAAGCATGCCTTTCTCGACACAATATTCCATATCCATGTCGCTGATGACTAAAACGAAAAAGTGTTTGTTTTATCATATTTTGTTAATATTTAGAACAAATATTAGTGTACTAGCTAATACTTATATAAATGCAACCGGAAACAAACGCAACGACAGAGGTGGTTAAATTTAGGATTCAACGTTCTATGATATGGAATTAATTACATGTATTTAGGGTTTAATTTCTTTATAATACATATTTGCCATAAGTTATTTAAAAATCAATCCCGTGATGCAAAAGCATCAACCATGCAAGAAGCAGTGGTAACAATGGGGCATCGGAATGTCAAAGTCCGAAAGCGTCAAAACCAGTTAACGCATATAGGGACAGGCCGAAAATCCTGTTTTCTACTATGAAATCCAATACAAATATAATTACAGGTGACATGTACAATAATATAATAATGACGCAATTTGTATAGACAACTCCTTTATACATGTACACAATGTAGAAATCTTTACCTTTTTCATTTTCCTCTTCGTCTGATATCTTTAATTTTGACATAACATCTGAAAAAAAACATATTCAGAAAAATTACATTGTAAGAAGTCATTTGGTTAAATCGTATTTTTACCATCAGGGACATCTAGTCTACATGTACCAGCAGCGGTTTTCGACCACTACCAAAGCGGATATAAAACGATTAATTTGATTAAGATGAATATGTATTCTTTCAACGACCCTAAATAGCAACATTTGAATAAAATATTTGTCAAAACCCCAAAGTACATTGCATTGATAGAATGGTACTTCAAACCAAAATTGTTCGAACAGCGCTGCAAAATCCACTTTCGACAAGGTGCAATAAAAGGAAACAATCTAGCATTTTTTGAAATAAATGTGGTTCCAACAATTGGAAATAACAGATTAAAAGAAAGTGAGACATATAGTCTGAAGACGAGGCTTGCGATTACCCTTGAGACACCAGGTCCACCAGCAGTGGTTGTCGATCAAGGGGTTTAAATAATTTTTGGGGTTCAAGCTTTTAAAAAATTTCCTCTGCTATCTTCATGTTTAAAACGGCAAACAGTTGACAACAAACGTGATGGTTATATAAAAGCAGTCTATTAAAGTCCATGGATAAAATCAATTTTTTATCACGAGGTAGACTTTTGATCAATCCAATTGTCAATTTTATTTGTTTCTTCACGAAAAAAAGAAAACAAAGTTACTCCACTGTAAATAAAAAATATAAATATATTGTTTTCTATGCTAAGAAGGTATCTTGATAATTCTTGTATAAGATTCTAATTAAGAGAATTTCTTTTCTGTTGTATTCTGGATATCATTGGAGTACCGGGTAATTGTCGTGCCTACCTTGCAGTGAAATAAGACTTTCATAATGGTTCTCAAAAACATGTCCAAGCAAGATGTGGTTTCCATCGTTCGGTTGTCCAAAGTCAAAACATATCAAACAGTTTTCAGGGCTTGACTCTGATGAACTTGTAACTACACATATTTTCTTTTCCAGCATTTTGGCCATTCCAGTTACAACTATGTTGTCTATAAAAGTGCCATCTTGTTTCATTTTATTTGCCCAATCTTCTATCCCGTTGTAGTTTTCATCTAGGAAAAACTCCAAATTCACAGGCCCTGCTGGCCCCTGTTAGATTTAAATATCAATGTTAAAATGTCAGTTCTTTTACTTGTTGGTATTACATCAAACTTACTTTGTGTCTATCATCAAAAGATGAAATAAACAAAGTCAAGTACAATATATAAAATATTTGACAAATTTTTCTGATACGAAATTTTATTATCAGAAATATTTCAACTTTCTACACTGAGGACTGGTAGTGCAATTAATAGGTTTTTTTCGCATTTCTTGATTGAAACTACAAATGTCTCAGTACCAAGTTGACATTTTTCATTTTCAAGTTGGCTTTTATCAATATTTCTCAGCAGTTCCAACATGACATTTTTTGCCTCCAAGTTGACATTTCTCCCTTCCAAGTTGACATTTGTCACTTAAAACCTTACATTTCTTACTTCCATCATATTGAGTTTTTGTAAGGTTTAACTAACTTGGCAATATTGTTATAATTTTTTTTTTAAAGCTTTTACAACTTTGTAATTATAGTTAAAAGGGGAAATTCTGTGACAATGGTCAATTTCCCCATTCTAAGGGAGCGAACTTCTAAAAGGAATGGTCATACAAGTTTGACCCTTTTGAATATTTTGTAGATCTTCATTTGCTTAACAATATGTAATTTAAATTTCTCAAATATCTAATAAAGTTTTAAGGGCATTTAGAGGGTGAGGTGCTGAACACTTTCGCTTCCATCAGAGTTTTGATATCTGTGGCCGGTTTTTTTTAGTTATTCCCAAAACAATTTCAATTTGCCCCCATGTTCTCCATTTAGCAACAGCAGCCATATTTTTCATCGAATCTAATCTCCATCCGATAATTTTCTATCACGCATGCCTATGAACAGCTATTCCAAGTTTATTGCAATTTAATCTATGGTGTCAGAGGAGTTAACGATTTAAATATAATGAGGGAAACCTGTAAATATGGTTCATTTTGACGTTCTGAGAGGAATAACTCTTCGTAAGGGTTAATTGTATATGTAACTTTAAGTTTTTCTCTAGCTTTAAATTGGGAAGGTTATAAATAAAAATGGACAATTTTTATACTCTAAGGGGAATAACTCCTATAGTACGGGTCCTACAACTTTGACCATATTACAGATTTTGTAGATTCTTATGTGCTTAAAAACATGCAATTTAAATTTCTCAAATATCTTTAATATTTATTGGGATTTTGAACTTATTTAACGTAAAAAGGAAAAATAAATCAGGACAAAATGGAACAACTTCTACATGGATGGTAAGCTCTTCCTCAAATTGTTAGGGCAGGTACTGTACATCCCGAGGTCCTGAAAACTTTTGCTTCCATCACCATAGACCCTGCTACAGAATTTGAAGATTTTTTTGCTTAACAATATGCATTTTATTTCTTTTTTCAAATATCTTCTTTAGTTATTACATGTAAGAAATTGGGCTTAATAAGTACAAAATTTGGAAAATGCAGAAAATGGGCAATAACTCCTACATGGGTCGTTGAATCTTCTTCAAAATTTCAAAGCAGGTAGATTTTGGGGTGCAGAATACTTTTACCGTATTCCAGCATTTTGATATTGATCTATCATCGTTTTAGAGTTAGTTGTATTAAAACTGCAATAAAACCCTACAAATGTATGTTCTATGTTAAGCAATAGCGGCTATTGCTTTGTTTTACGAATCAAAAATCCAAACACTAATTTTGTAGCACATTTACTAATACACAACTATACAACGTTTGCTTGCAATTGGACTTATGTTGTCAGAGGACTTAACGTGTGCAAAAGTTAACGGACGGACTGACGACGGGCGTGAAGTGATGACAATAGCTCACTTGACGCTCAGGAGAGCTAAGACAGGAAAAAGGTGTTCGGGAACATAGTATTAAATGTAAGATGTCCCCCAAACTTTATTTTTTAAGTTAGAGGACTTGATAATACGTACTTCAAATTCTTTGTTTTCCACTAAAAAATGCACCACTCTTTGTCTCAATTGTTGTGCAGAGTTGTCTGGTGAATCAGGAAGCTGATGTGAAATCGCTTCAAAAAAGCAGTTTCCATTTTTTGGTGTTGGTTCATCTAATGTATAGCCCAAATGTATGCAATTTTCGAAAAGCTTTTTTACTGCAACACCTTTCGGAGACACTGTTTCTTTACAATATAACCTCTTCAAAGCACGTTTGAAATCTCTTGGATACGAGACTGAAACATTCAAGCAACGAGAAATCTTTAAGCTACTGCCTTGTTTTTTATGATAACTCTAATTCTTAAAAATCATGTTTCAGATTTTTACACCTGATGACTACTTTACTAAAAGCCAGTTCAGGCTATAAGACTAAATCCATTGTATAAAATAAACGCTAAAACCATAATATGAAATAGGCATTGCCTACCTGCGAGCACAGCATAATTCTGATAATTTTAGGTGGGCACATTTTTTTTTTTGTAAATACGCGTGAAAAAAAAACCTCCACATAACAATATGTAACAGAATATACGGTTCCTCTTCTTGCTCTCATATGACGTGGTTGCACGCCTCAGTTGAGAAATAAAATCTTTTAGAAATCAAAATAATACATCTAAGGAATCCCATTCCCCCAAAGACGTGGACACTTTTAATACAAACATTTGTCTACCTAAACCATATGCGAAGGGCGTTTTCGTACATTTCCTGGTCACTCGAATGAAATATTTTAATTGATTAATTTTGCACTGGAGACATGTAATGTTAACGTGTTTTATGCCATCGTTAATATTATTCAATGAACGAATAAAACAGATTTCATTTCGAATCGATGCAGTCAAATAAAATCTGAAATCATCGAAGTTATTCTTATGTTGATGCATTTTCTAGGACGATCAATTTGGGACAAAATGATTGGAGCGATTGAACGTAAAAAGAAAAGTAAGGAAAACTCGATTAAAATTTGAGTAGCTCATATATTATCAGAATACTTTTCTTACTTTATTCTATTGCATAGATGATTTTTGGAACAAACTGGCAACAATTACCTGGATCTACCCGGAAAAGTAACAATAAGATAAAAATCATTGTTACATTGTACCTGACGCCGGAAGTCAAAGTAAGATATTAACCGGTCCACTGATGCGGACCAGTTTTTTATGAAAGTAACAATAAGTTATTGTTACCTTAAAGTGTGTTAACTAACAACGAATTTTGTTTTTTGTTTTCTTAAGGCTATGATAACACGCCGAGTATTTGGACACATAGAACCGGGTGGAACGCAAAAGACCGGGTTGTGTTCATTATAGACCTATATATTACATGTCTATGTGTTCATGTAGGTGTGATATTTTCTCATGATGAACGTATTGAAAAGAGATAACAGACAAAAATAACTTTATACAGCCTTTTGTATGTCTACGCCAAGTTTTGTCTGTTTTTACTGAAAATTAAATCCATAGGGACGTCTTGAACAACGAAATTACTCCCCGAAATGTAAACTTTCAACTTTTATGATTGTAACTTCTCCCGAAATGCAAGTAGAAAACCTTTTTTAGTCATTATAGATGTTACAGTCATTTTCTTAAATCAGACATTTTGTAAAATGCCTGACATTTTAGGCATTTTATAAAATGACTAAGTCCTATTGGCATTATATAAAATGCCTGAAAATATTAAGGCATTTCACAAAATGGCTGAATTTTTGAAAATTAAAGAAAATGCCTAAACTTATATTGGTATTCCTATACACATAGCTTACTTTGAAACTTGTTTTATACATTGAAAACATGTTCATAACTCGAGTTAAATTTATTTCATTTCATTTGTAAAATCATTGCTTAACCATATGCAGATGCACAATTTTCTTAAACTCAGAACAAAAACTTATAGAGATTACAACAAAAAAGATATTGAAAAGGGGTATAACTATAAGATCATTCTATTTACCTTTCATTCCATATAGGGCAAAAACAAGAATAAAGCTATTTTTTACCATTAAAGGGTCTTAACTCCTATAATGGCCCTGTCACACTATAACGTTTTAGCCAACGTGTGCCGAACGTTCGAATAATTTTCTAAAACGTTGGGACACGTTGGCAGTCGCTGTAAAATATTTAAAAAAATATCTCGGTGAACGACCACAAACAAAGCGTCAGACTAACTACCTGCAACGCACGAGAAACTTATTCAAAAACTTATCTATAGCGTTTGTCCGGCGTACTTGACGTTTGCCTAGCGCATGTGTGACGACTGCAGAACGCATTCATTGCGTTAGTCTAACTTGTATTTTTTTCTCTCGGTGGGGAGACCTAGGATTTTTGTTCTTTTCTTTAGTATTATTTCCAGTAGCCCATATAGATCTATTATCAGGCTTAAATGTATTGCTGGATTGATTAATAATTATAGATACATCATGTGAATTTTGTTTCGTTATATAAAAAATGTTGGTTTTCAACGTTCCGGTAATATGAATGTATAATTATTCTTAAGCCGTTTTTAACCTATAGTGATGATTTTTGCACTCTAAAAGAATAAAATATAGTGTAGATTTTATATTTTGATATGTCAAAAATATACAGAGAGTAATGCATGCGCTTGTTAACAAAATCTCAAATTAGTATATACATGTAAGAAATACCGGTATGTAGAGTTTGCCTAGCATCCTTTTTATAGCACTTAACTAATAGAGAAAAACGCGTGTGGTTATTGAATATTAAAACTACACATTAAATCAAATGAGTATTAAAGTTAGACTGTCGTTACTCGTTGTATTTGAATATTTTTCTACCAAAGACATGTCCACCGAAAACACGACAGGTGTATTACAATTTGCAAGAATTACTTTCAATTCCAGACCATCTAAGTTGTCTTTGTTATATTCAAGATCTTTTTGGCTTTGTTCATTGTTTTTTTTCGTAAAAAGATTTTTTTTCAGGTTTGAAATAGTATTTGAAGCTTTTGAAATTGATTTCCCCCTTGTAATTCAATCTGACTTATAACATTCTTGGGCTGATACGCTACTCGTTCGTTACAATGACGCTCTGTGCGCTCTGTACACGTTTTAGACACGTTGAATTGGTTTCTTGGTCGTTAGACTTACGCTAGACGTGCGCTGCGTTATCACTAGACACGTTCGTTTCCATTTAGCTTAGCGTTCGTCAAACGCATTTCAACGTGCGCACAACGACCACATAGCGTACATCGGCGTGTGTATAACGTCCTTCTAACTTATGCCTAGCGTTCGAATAATTTATTTCTAACACGTTGGCGAACGTCGGAAATTTGAAGCATGTTGAAAAATTTGCGACGCACTCGGCGTTCACCAACGCACGCTGACGTTCGATAACGTGTTTGTAGCGTGTTCATAACGTGTACAAAAACCAGGGTATTGAAAATATATTCTAAAACGTCGGCACACATTGGCTTAAACGTTATAGTGCCAGGGTCATAAAGGGTAATTTACAAAAAGGGACTTCCCCAACTGTATGTGATTAGGTTTGCCAGTTACCTGCCCAAGGTCGGTGGTTTCCATCGGGTTCTCCGGTTTCCTCGTCCATTAAAACTTACCGCCCTACATGGCACAGATGTGTGTCGTTAGGGCATTAAACTCCAACACAAACACACACATGAGGCTCCATTTAGTAAAAGTTGATAGATTACCCCTTAAAGGCGTCATATCTCATATAAAAGACCCGTACAGCTTAAGGACCAGATGAACAATTCAGGATCCTGGGAGACTCTCGTTTATTTAGGAAGCAACCATTCGATATTTACGGAATGGGGTTGCTATGGCTTTTCTTTAAACTTTAATATTAGCAATAAATTTTATTGTCAGACTTTTAGTTGGTTGCATAATGCTTTTATTTAACATTCCGCCTTAATTGCTATTTAAAATTTCTTTCTTGGTACTTGGAAGTCGTTTGCTTATTTTAGGCATTTTATTAAATTTTCAATATTTTTCCAGGCATTTTGTTAAATGACTGAAGATTTTAGTCACTTTATAGAATGCCTAAAATCGGTCGGCATTTTATTGAATGCCTACAATTTTCAGTCATTTAACAAAATGCCGAAATTAAGAAAATGACTGTAACATAGATACCCCAATGTATACTTGTTTATCTACAAGAAGTTCAACTTCTAATTTGACGTATACATGTAACAGTCAGACAGGTGGTGACAAAATATTATCTCCCTTGTAAATAATTTGTATGTCTAACTGATTCGAAAAACACATCATTTTGAATGACGCGATGAGCTGAAATCACCAACTTAATCTTTTGATTAATAAAAAGAAGTCATGGTTATTTTCAAGTTCGGGTACAAGTGAAGTGACAAAATATTGTTCTTTTTTCTTAATTAGGATGTTTTACGCATAGAATAATAATTTGTAACAAAAAAGGAATTTATTATTTCTAAGGAATAACCGGAACTCTATAAAGGTGATAAACATGTTGAATTTAAAAAGTAATGGTAAGTGCGACGGGTTACATACTTTGACAGATGACGACCAATCTTATGCTTGTTTTGTTGACAAAATTTTAAGGAAATCGGAGAAAAATGTTTATTTTTTTGTCACAAGCAAGTCTAAAACGTTGCTAGGCAAATGAAGGGAGACGATTACAGTTTTACAAATGAACAAACCTCACTTAATAGAACCCCCCTTCTAAAACGTCATTTTATATTTACTTTTTATCATTTTATTACAAAGACATGCATTATATTAATAAAAAGTAAAATTTAAACAGTTTCACCAGTTAAGGCCTTTTATATTGCAGAATTAAAGAAAAATATTTTAGGAAGTCGAGTAGACCATTGCTATTTTTAGCTGGGTATGAGATACTTTCAATGTTTATTTATTTTATGAATGAAATTTCTATATTTAGAAAGGGGGATTCACGAATAACTTATGAAATTAGCACAACTTTGACAATCATTTTTATCAATATCGCTATAGAGACGGGTTCAGGATTTTTTTTCAGAAAGAATGGAGTCTTATCTGTTGGATTATTTTTTTTTCAGATTTTTTGGAGCATGATGTTTTATTTGTCACAAAGGAAATCAGACCCCATAATATCACTTAACATGAGAAATGTGCTCTTTTCACGCTGCATATTTAATAAACAAAGGCAAATTCGGTATTGTTTACTTTCATTTTACATATTTTATATCACATTTTATTTTAAAAGTTGCTCTAATAAAATTTTTAATGCCCATAGTTACTACGTAAACATCCCGAATCAAATTCTACCTTATTTACTGAAGAGCGCATATTCTTTTGCCTCGTTCTGACCACCTTTCTGACTGTTAAGCACAGTATTATTCAATATCCTAACCAATGTCGAATTTCAGACACAAGAGACAGCGGGTAATTTTAGACGAAGAACATCAAGAATGCGGGTGTTGGACATATTGAACCGTTTGCTAGGTAGCAATAACTTTGGATGAAATAAATCTTCACCACCGGCATCTCGGAAGCCATTTTGATACGTTATAAGCTTTTTTTGTTACCTAGGGCCGAAGACAAAACAGACCAAATGTATTAACTTGGGTTGGTCTGATAGAAAAGACGGTGTTTCAATATATAATGTATTTTCATTATCACAATTCAAGTCATCCGGGTGGTTTTATAAGTTAAAATAAAGGTTAAATAAATTAGTTTTTATTCCAAGTTTTCAATTACAAAAAAAACATTATCTATAAAGAAATAACATATTGTTAATAATATTCTTAAATACAATTCATTCAAGTTCATATGATCAGGTAACAATAACGCAAAGTTACAGTAAGAAAAATACTTATTGTTACTTCCATTTGTACAGGTCCGCGTTCGTTACACGGTTTTCCGTTAGTCCGTCCTTCCGGTGTCAGGTAACAATTTTTTTTCTTCTTATTGTTACTTTTCCAGGCAGGTAACCGTATCCAGTGCCTTTTTTGGAATGCGACTAGCAAAATGAATAATTGTTATAACACAAACTCACTTATCCTTGCCAATTGAAAGTAATACCGGATAACCCCCAATATTGGATACTTTGAATTCATGAATTCGACAAGATTTTTGTCGAGAATTTTACTTTCAATGAATTGTTTTAAATCATCGTTTATCATGTTTATTGAATTGCCAACTTTATGACCCATATTTTTATTACAATGTAAGAAAAATTAATTAGATTTGTTGAAAAACCGATACCCGCAAATACGCACTATTTTTAAGTGAATGACACTCAGCAGAGATAAAACTCCTACTCAATCAGTTTTAACGTTCGAACAATGCGAATTTATGGTTTTACAGGATTATAACATTCAGCCATCTGAAATATTCATCCCAGTTTCTAAGTAGACAAAATCATTGAAAATGGCCTGATGAATTCAAAGACGCATATCTCTAATTGCCAAGTGTTGCTGCGCAAAAAAAAAAAAAAAAAAAAAAAAAAAAAAAAAAAAAAAAAAAAAAAAAACAGGATACAAATTCCGGACATTTGAAAAACCGCGACATAATACCTTTTTCAAAATAGCGATTTATCAAATAGCGACAAAACATGCATCAAAACAGCGACTAATAGTTTAGTCGAAGCAGCGATATTTAACTGTACATACAAAAAGAAAAAATGAAAAGGGAAACTACTTTATGGGTTTTTCGAAATCAATATTTCGTTGTTCTTTTTATGGGTTGTGAGATTCGAATGCTTACTTTTGGAATTCTTTGCTACTTTTGGACAATAATATTTCATCCTGTCCTGTAAAGAGAAACATCGTCGAAAAAAAAACTTTATTGCAAAATAACATCTTATAAAAGGCATAGGTTGTTTTTTAAAAGACAACATAAAATTGAAACACTGGTTTATCACTCGTCTGTACATATTTACAGGTTTGTCACAGGTTGAGATCAGTAGGCCTTCAGCTGAAAAAAATCATACCGTGTAATCTCAGCATTTCATAGCGTCTTATGATGTTTCTCATGTCATTATAATATCCTTTGTCGGCAGTGGGCATTTGACAAGCTTCGCGGACGCACGTATTTTTATTTCCTCTTCCTTTTCACCTTTTAAGTTAAATGATGTGATTTCATATTTCATATACATATCACCTTTAATTTTTCCTGAAAAACTAATGTCGCTGATTTGATTAATAACTTTAAAGACATCCATTTAAAAATGTTGCTATTTCGACTACGGCAAAAGTCGCTGTTTTGATATGGCCTCACAAATTGAAATGTACGTTATACATTATGGATACGAAAAGCCGAAAACCAATGTTAAAATACGTGTACATGTACATGTGTTTATATTTATCCATTAGTCCAACAATATGTAAAAAACAGATAAGTATACTAGAATTAATAGAACGGAATCCCTCGGTCTCGATCCGAGAGAAAAAAATAATTGAAGTAAGACGATTGTTGTGTATGCGTTGCACGCTGGACAAACGTCTAAGATACGATGTCATAGTCAACCTCAAAAGCAGACATAAGGTTAATCTCAAATACACTTGTGACTGGTCATGTGACTTCTTTGAGCAGATTCGCGTTGCTGGTTCTAAGTTAACTTGAAAAGCAGACATAATTCCAGGTCTGCTTTTAAAAGCAGTCGTGTTTTATTGACAGATCTGGTCAAGTTTGCTTCTGCTTTATAGAATGAAGCTTTCAAATGACAAGGCTCATTGTGAACCACCGATATTGTCAACAAAATTTATTTTTTGATGTCATAAATCGTTTGTATGCAAAATTAAACGGTCATATTATTAAACTGAGTCCGGTTAGACCAGTCATAAAAAAGCTGTCGCAAGTCAGCTGATTTGACCCGTCCTGAGTTAACGCAAGTGAACTTAAATGTCTGCTTAAACTTACATGAGCAGTCATGGACAGCAGTCGCAAAGTTAACTTTATGTAGGTACAAATGTAGTAAGGCGTACGTTTCGGATCGTTCACCGAGCATTTTGTTATTTTAAACAACGATTGCCAACGTGTGCCAGTGTTTTTGAAATACAAATGACAACAAAGTTCCAGACAATAAATTTTGCTACGCCTGACGCGCGTTTCGTCTATTCAAGACTCATCAGAGGCGCTCTACCAAAAATATTGAAAATGCCAAACACTGTATAAATATGAAGAGCATAGAACAGTATAACCAAAAATACCAAACTGGGGAACCAAATTATTACTAAGATAATCAACCTATGTCTGGGGTAGGAAGAACCTTAGGTTTTAGACAATTTTGAAATTTAGACGGATAATTTAGAGCTTTGATGTATTCTCCAACTCAAAAAGTGTTGGTGCCGGAGCGGGTTAACCTCGGGGAATTTACAGTTTTATCGAACGTCTGAAGTCGTTGGTCTAAACGTTATAGTTTGACAAGGCCATTAAGTAGATGGGGCGACTAACAATTTTGAACAAAGATTTTTCCTAGTGAGTCCATAAAGTACTTTAAATTATTTTATTAAATGTTCACTATGGATTTTTTTTTTTAGTATTTTGCAGGAGAATTAATAAAATTCAAATTCAGTCCGTTTATAAAACAAAATCAATCCAGAGATTTTGTTCCAAAGTTTGTGTTAATCTATGCTTATATATTACTTTAAAATATACCTACTGAAAACAATTAAAAGTTCATCATAAAAAATGATAAAATTAAGTATTGGATTTCTCCTATTATTTCTATAAAAATTATCTCCCTTTAGAATTTTTTTGGAAAATATTGCAATTCAAAATTAAATGTATTGATTCCATTTTTATTGAAATAACCATGTTTAATCTTTTCAAAGTCAAATAAAGATACCAAGCACAGTTAATTTGAAGATATGTCAGACGTGCAAAAAGATGCTCAGTGTTAGACACCACATCTACCTTAAGCTAGTGCTGCTGGGTGTTTGCCCTTGCGGATTTTTTTTTAAATGCCGTTTGACACCTTTTTGACGTCACCATTGGATAAAAAGTAACGAAAATATTCCCGTTCTTTAATGTGTAGACAACTAACGGTTCCAGAAAGGGACCACAATAGAGCAATCGGCATGACTAAGAATAAATGTGCGTTCCCAATCGCAATGCAGCCATGCGTATGAACGTAAACCAATCAACAATGTCGCGTAACGTATTTTTTTTTTTTTTGGTTCAAACAAGCTGAAACTATCAAAGATCGCCTCCGTGATATTTACACAAGATCAGTTCGTACCTCCAACGAGTAACGCAAAATGGCTTTAGACAAAAAGTATTAGTATACGTCTCAGATCAAACCCGTTCATAATCGGTTAGACTGACAAGTCTCGATATTCCTGCAGTGGCTGAGATTGCGTCCCGTAAATTCGATCTCATTGTCAACATAGTCAATATTTTTCAAAAGTAATAGAAGACTTGCATGTTTTTGTTTGTTGGTTATTTGGATAATCTTTAAATGAATATAATAAACAGTAAAAAAATAACTTCTTATGGAAAAATTAACTTATACACAAGTTCAATTATTTGTCAGTGTAATTTATACATGTATCAATACACTTCAATACACAGATTAAGCGTTATCAACATTTAGCACATAATTCTGCTTAAACTGGAGCCAGGGGCCGCCGTTCTTAACTTGCAGCGAAGTGCGAACGTTATTTGATGCAATGAAGAACAGAAATAGAAGCGCTATTCATTTGCTTTGTTTTTCTTCAATGTAAATAATATGAGTTTGTATCAAGCAAATATACTCCATATTCCTTTATGATCTTGTTTAGATTTCATTTATGAAAAGAGAAGTTTAAACCAATTTGCAAAAAAATAAATGATTCGAGGACAAACTTTTTGCAAGAACTGCTTTCTCTTCTGGAGCACCTGAGCCCACACTTTTCAGTTCGTGATGATTTCTGTATTTTTATGTTTTGTGTTTCTTTGTGCTGGTCTCGTTAGTGTTTACTGGTTTTGTAGTTGGTTGCCCTTTCGGACTTTTGACACTCGAAGGCCTTTTAGTACATCTGTGCTTCCTCCAAACGTAAGTGTCACATGTAAAATAAATATGTATGTCAAATTTTACATACAGGTACAGTACACAGTAAAAACAGCATATTATTAATTATAAAACATTCAATAACAAATTGTAGTAAAAACAGATACCGCGGGACAACATTTCATAGGACGAAAACAATAAATGCAGGTCTGGTTACCTTTCCGATTTTCATGTCTTTTATACTGAATGTCCTGAAACATCTCAGAAATGTTTAAAAACATAAAGATTTCAAAAGTTGTCAGTCATTTGTTTTAGTTTTCAATTATCTTTTTTAAAACACTGCTAGTAAATATCTAAAGCAAAAATTTATGGTAACAATCTTAAGTATAGAAATGGAAAATCAATTTATTAACAGTTAAATGTTGAAAGCGCCTAGAAAAATTTAAACATCTATTTCGAAAATGTAAATGCTCTTACGGACACAGACCTATCTATTTTTGTGTGTATATCAATTATCATATCAATAACTCAGATTCGAAAGGGAATCAGCCTCTTAAATGAGACTTTGATGCGCATACCATGACATTTTACATGGTGCTTGCAAAGTATTTGATAAAAATACTAACAGTACTTCTACATGAAAGGAGAGCTACTTTGTGTCACTGAATCAAACTCTAACAGTCAGTTTAAAATAAAGTTTTCAAAAAAAATGAAATAGAGTTGTAATTGGTGTCCGGACTTAACGAAAGAAGATATATGGACAATATTATAAATGACCAAAATAAAAGCTCATGTGAGACAAATGTAAAATGTATTTAGCTACTTAATAATTAATGCTAGCAACTCATAAACACTATTGCAACTGACAATATGATGATTCAACTCATAACACTTACTTCTAATTACAATTAATTTATTTTCAATCAATATATAAAGATGAAAGTTGCAATTTCTGATAGCCTTGAAAAAACTACTAAAATTGAACATAAAAAGTGCGTATATTATTGTCCCAAAAGAATCAAAATTAAGCAATGAAAGAAATTGAGAACAAAAAATATACGAGTAGCCGGTAGAATAAAACGAATTCAGAAGATATATAGCACTGCAGATACAAATAAAATGCTGATAATACAAGTAAACGATCGGGGGTATCGAATGGCATTCTTGGAAATTTTAGTTTTTATTTATTTTCAATGATCTATAAGCAGACAAAACTTGTACTTACAGTCTGAAGCGAAGTAAATTGGTATCAAAACGGATAGGTCGGAAATATCGCAACGATTTTACTTACATAACAAATTGTAATGATTTTCGAGATTGGTGGCCGTGCAATAGCGAGATATAGAACTTGTGATTTTAACATATATGACAATTCCTGCATTTACTTTTTTTTCTTTTTTTAATACCCAAGGAGGAATTAACTGTATTTTTGTACTATGTATAAATGTATAATTTTGAAAAAATATCATTTCTTATTTACCTTTCGTGGTTTTTTCTATCTTCTTGCTTTTGTTGTTTTTAAGCTTCTTCTGGGAAGAAAAAATCTTCGACAAATCAAAGAGTCCTTTCAATATGAATCCAATGCCATTCGCTAATATGTTGTTATTATTTATGTATTGTAGGCGGATTTTCTACAAAAAAGACAGCAAAAGCAAATTACTTTAAATTGAACTTGATATGAACACTATCTAACTAGATAACTAAATGGAACATCATTGGTGCGTTATGTCATTTTCTTCTTGTTATATCCCCTTGTTGGGGGTCCCGGGGGCGAATGGGTACCGATGCAGCAGGCCCTAGTTTGTGATCATGCGTATACATATTCTGGTGGCGGGTAGGTGTTCATGCTATGACCTAGGAGCACGCATATAGAGTTCAATATCTTGTTCTTTTAGCTAGTGTATACAGAAAGACGATTAATTAAAAGTCTTTCAATTTCCAAAGGGAAGACCTTACTGTATTTCTAATGATCTTTTTTTTTTGTCACATATGGCAAAAAAGTTGTCGCGACGTATCAATTCGAAAGTTTGTACCGTTTTTCGGTCATACTCTGACTCGCTCTGATTGACCCTGGGAAACATATATATTTTTAGTAACAGAATTATCTGTCCCGCTACCAAAAGTCTTGTTTTCAGATATTAAACTAAAATAAACTTAATGGATTTAAAAAATCTAAAGTAGAGAAAATGCTGTCAAACTCATGGCCATGATTTGTCATGTGAAACCACTCCTGGTTGCAATGTTTGCGTGTTTGACTCAAAAAGTGTCGCAACTCGTTATTATTTTTTTCTTCAGATTGGTAAGTCCTAGAGACAGTTACTAGGGACCTTCACCAATCATCCTTATTGACATATGTTGCATTCAAATATGTCAAGGTAAGGGGTCGTCATATTACACCTTGTGAGCAGTATATCTTACGAACCATAAAAGATAGAAAAAAAACATAAATTGAAAAATGTTCAACTCATTTAGACCTTTATTCGAAAACTGTTCGACAAACAGGTTTCGATTTATGGCCCTTGACGCGTTTCGATTTTCCTTTTATGGCTTGTAACTTTTGACTGTCATTATGAGTCCTTCATTTTAAGACTTAGGTCAAATGGTAACGGGCAGTCATATCAAAATGACCGACACAATAAACATTTTTTTATGAAATAACACTTAAATTGTACAAAGTTGAAGCCGACAACACACGGGAAAATGCTCATCATGTCGAAATACAAATAGTAATGCCGGGTAAAATTGGTTCAATGAGTAACCTCTCATAAGCAGCATTTGAATCAAAACATTGATTTCTTGTCATGCGACTGTACTTATTCTGATTTAAAATATGTTCCTTGTGATCATGTTGTTAAAACCGGTGACTTTACCATCGTCATGGACCCAGAGGTAAAAAAAATTCTAAAAAAGGACCCAAAATTTAGACCCCCACAAAGATCAATTGGAATTCTTGCTTCGAAATCATGGATCAAGAGAGAAGGAGCAGATACTATATCTCTTGATAATCTTATATAGAACTTCATGTAAATGATTAGACTCAGAATAAATCTTTTTCAAAACTCCTTTGTAGCATTTCGGCAAAATACCTATCCAAACAGAATAAAGTCAAAAATAATTTCACCTGCTACACATTACGTTTTCGTTCCCATGGATAAAGCTTCCATAATGTCGTTATTGTATGACGAAAATAAAACATTGGAGTCTTGATGCATGAAATTAAAAGCTCCAACACCTTTACTTACGTGCAGTCTAATGAATCTAGTAATATTGAGGACCATATTTTAATTAAAAGCTACCTCTAGCGCGGCATGATACGACCGCAACATGTTGAACCCTGTGCATTTACGGTCCAATATGGATTGTCCAATACTTTGGACACCACATGCAGCCCATTGTGGACTCACAATGCTTTTTGACATATGCATTCTTTAGGGGACTTTTAATTGCATATTTGAATTTTGTTTACACATTTATGTAGTCTATACTAACCTTCAAGTGAAAATCAAAATGCGCTTTTGGTCCCTTTGATCTCTAATTTCCCCAAATTGGTAACAGATATTGCTAACCTGACTGGAAAATGACGGCATGGATTTTACAAGGATTCCAATGATAAAATATTTCCAAAATTTGACCACAAATTAAAAAAATCGATTTTAAGGTGTGGCCTCTTTTTGACCCCTGATAGCAATATAACTGTACAAGATTTTTCAAAACTTTGAATACATTTTTCTGACAGAATTGGTTTCCCCCTTTTGGTCCCATTTCTTTGAAATGGTAGGGGCAAAATCCCTTAATTCATGAGGAAACTTTCTTTAGTGGTTAGAATCATCATCAACAATTGGTCAGCCCACTACAAGCATCTTGTTCTAATAAAACCATTTGCCAAGACAAACTCTTATAATTTGCGCTTTTGGCCGCTTTGACCCCTAAATTCTCGAAAACGGTATGAGATATTGCAAATCTGATTGAAAAATGCAGACAGGGATTTTTACAAGGATTCCAATGAAAAAAAGATTTTGAAAATCGGAACTCAAATAAAAAAGTAGATTTTTTTAAATGTGGCCCCTTGTTTGACCCCTTATAGCAATGTAACGGTACAAGATACATCAAAACTGTTGTTAAATTTATCAGAATTTATTGAGAAATACTATGAAAACAAATGATCAAAATCGGATGATAATTAAGCATTCTGTAGACGTTTTGTCAATATACCCAGTTTTGCCCCTTTTGGCCGTTTTTCTTAAACGGTAGGGGCTAGAAACCTCAAATGCATTACCAACCTTCCTCAAGTGGTTATAAAGATCATATTAAAATTTTATAACAATTAGTAAACTACAACTAAAGTTTTCGCACGGAAACCAAAGTGTCTACAGACGCCGACGACAACGACAACGACGACATCGCCATAACATAATACGATCGCAAAAATTTTGCGGCATCGTATAAAAACCACATCACTACATTTGTGCGGTCCGCCCCAAACATACAATAAACTACCTTTAATGTACTGCATCCCTTTATTACACAAAAATCCTTATAAATCTCGTTTCATATCTACTAATATTCCTAAAGTCCTACCTCTTGCTTTGACAACTATGAAAGAATTTATTATTCAATCCTGGAGAAAGGGTATTTGAAAACAGTGGTATTAATCAGTTTTGAAGTGTGAAAAATTCGCTCGTTTTATTCATGCTTTTGAAAGTACAAAAATGCACTTACCATACTGTTGATATCTACGATTTTTTTGTACTTTGTGCACTAACCTTACTCACTATCTTATTAAAAACAATTTTAATATTTGGTTGAATGGTGTTTCAATAAATCTTTAAATGACAATATCTGGTTTAAAGTTTCTAATTATTCAATAAATCGGTTTTTTTAGCAGCGAGGTCCATAAAGTTTACGTCAATTGGACTGATGAAGAAATGATAACTGCTATTAACTATCTTTTAGACAACATTTATATACGTTCTGGGAAAACAATTTATCACCAAGTCATTGGTATCCCTATGGGTCTAATTGTGCTCCACCTATTGCTGACATTTTCTTGTATTATCATGAATCTCAATTTATGGCGAAACTTCAAAATGACCCCAACAAACAACAACTTATTGAAACTTTTAATAATGCATACAGATATCTAGACGACTTTCTTTCACTTAACATTCTCACATTTTCTAATTCTATTACGGAAATATATCCCAATGAGTTAACTTTGAATAAGTTAAACCTTACTGATGATAAATAAATAAATAAATAAATAAATAAATAACTTACTGATGATAGATGCCCATTTTAGATCTAGATTTAAGTATTAATTATCAATATAAAATTGCACACTAAAACATAGGATAAACGGGATGATTTTTCATTTCCTATTGTTAATTTTCCTTTTCTAAAGGGAGATGTTCCACCTGCACCATCTTGCGGTGTATATATTCCACAGTTGGTAAGATATATTATGCTCGGATCTGCAGTGGTGAGTGTGATTATAATGAAAAATGCCAGTGTCTTACAAAACACAAAACAAAAAACAAGGATATCGTTACCACAAAGTAGTGAAGTCGTTTACTAAGTTTTATCATTATATAAATAACAAACAGCTGAGAGGGTGATAGAGTAGATTGATACCAAGAGAAAAGCATTGTCAACTGAGGCGCAGCCGAGGTTGACAATGTGTTTTCGAAGGGTGATAAAATGCCTTTTTTTGAAAAAAATCTCATATAAATGATTGAATTGTTCATTAAAATTTGTTAGGAAAAAATCTTATGAAGTATAATAAAAATATCTATACCTAATTGATAAAACTTATGCATGGTCTATTTATAGCTATCTCTAACGTGTCATTCATAATTGAAAAACTTAAATGCACATATCGAATTTAGATTGTAATGGGAATATACCATCCAGATCTCGACGGTAATGGAGTTTATGAAGCAAATAAATTAAAAAAAAAACCAATCCTTTATTAATGAAAAACTGGCTCAAAACTTTATTGAATAAGGGTTATGAAATTTTTGGGGCAAAATATTGATATTTTGATACTTACTTTAAAATGTTAATTTCCTTTTAATACTTATGTCATTTTAAGCTTTACAGCGGTCAAATGAGTCGGTTTTGTGTGATGATACATTTTCCGAATCATTAATTGTTTGACTTGTTATGTCGGATTTAAAATCGACATACTTATTTTTTTAACATCAGTTGATAGATGCTTATTAGCAAGCTGTCAGTAACTTCGAGTGTTCTCAGAAAGTATATCTTTGTCCCGTTAATTTCTTGTTGTCCTTTTGTCTCAGGTTCAACTTCTGTCGATTTGATTTTTAGTGTGTGCTAGTTTGTGCTTTCTTATTGTTTATCAATGGGGGAGAATGTTGGCGCCAAAAAAAACAAGTTAAACCCCGCCACATCTTGAATGTGCATGTCCTAAGCCAGGAATCTTTATCAAAGCTAATGTTTGTATTTCGTCGAACCTATAGTCCCAATTACATGATTGCAGTTTAACATACATATGTATTATTACATACGCATGTTATTTTACACATGTGTGTAATTACTGCATGTAAATGCAAATGCATACGTATGTAAATTTGCACATGGTGTAAATTCACATCACCTCAAGTCCAGATGTACATTGTAAATCTTTATGAGTAAATTTACATATGCTTTTTAATTAAATTTTGTGCATGTAAACGCAATTAAAAAAAAGCATAGCTTGATTGTTCCCTCCCTGTGGACCTTGTGACTTTGACCTTAAAGCTATTTACTCCAGAGTCCACATGCATCTTTCGTGCATCATAAGCTCTACGACGTGTAAGTTTTATGAAATTGTATATAGGCGTATATAAAGCCCCATTTACATGCACAAATGATACATACGTAAGTAAATATACACATGTGCAAATTTACACACGTATGTATAAGCAAATTTGCTAAGCATTTACATGAGTTTTATTCTTAGTGTGTATGTTTTATAAATTAATTCAAAAGAGTTGGCTGGACCAATATGAACTATACGTATACCGGTATGTGATCTATGTGTGTTACTGTCATTCTGTATATGTACCCCTAGCTTTGCTTATGAAACCCTGTCTTAAGTTAATGGTCTTCAAAATTAACAGTCCCTTTATTTCCCTACCTACCCCCGTTTTTCTCTCTTGAAGTGAGTGTAGGTTCAACCAGAATTCAGTATTGTATTTTCGACAGATAAAGGTTGCTAAACTGGTTAAGGGCTTGGCTATATCCCACACAGGCAAATGTTCATAGTAGTATGACCTTATTTCATGTAAGGGTTCTTCATTGTCAGTCACCATGGCATAGGTATGGGTTCCAAATTGTGTGAAATTTTTGGGGAAGGCTTTCGTCACTTTCTGAGTGCATTGGCCTTATATATGTTAGAGGCATAATTAGGCATTTAGCTTAAATCCTATACAATGGTGCATTGAGGTATATACTGTCCTGTTTTGTATGGTGGTTTGATTTCCTTCTGGTTTGTGGTCGTACATTAGCCCTTTTTGCATGACATGCATGGGTCTGTATTGTGTTTGCTGTGTTCTGGGTGGTTCACACAATTCAATTTGTTGTTTCAATTAGTTTTTGTCCTGATTACGACTGGAATATTCTTGACTGGACATAAAACAAACAACAAACAAACGAACAAACCTATAAAGACCAATGCAGCAATCAGCAACTTTCTGTTCTTTATGGTGTCAAAAGATTAAAAGTGAAAGTCACATTGATGCAACATAGACCATGCTCTAGTTATCCCGCGACTTTCTCAGCATACAATTTCAAATTATATAGACTAGAATAAAAAAATTAGCTTTCCGTCCGTTCGTCTGTCCGTCCGTCCGTCCATCCTCTAAAATCAAAATCGTAGCTTTCGACTTAAGAAATTAGGAAGAAGCCTGTAGCTATTGGGTAAAAAGGTCAAAGGCCAAGGTTACAAGTTATGAAAAACTTAGAAAAGTAGTGATATTGGTTCCCAAAGCATAATTTTACTCAGAAATACGCATATTTAAGCTTATGGTGTATGAAATATGCCAATAGTGTCAGAGGAATTAAGAGTTACGGTCCCAAACGCAAGTTTAGAAAAAAAGTTTGATATTATAGAGTGATATTGGTTTCCCATGCATAACTTCCAAACGCCTCGGTATAATTTCATAAAACTTACACCTCGTAAGGCTTATGATGCACGTAAGATGCATGTGGATTCTGGAGTACATAGCTTTAAGGTCAAAGTCACAAAGTCCACAGGAAGGAAAAAATCGAGCTATGCATTTGTTTGAATTGCGTTTACATGCACAAAATTTAATTAAAAAGCATATGTAAATTTACACATAAAGATTGACATCTGGTCCTAAGGTGATGTAAATTTACACCATGTTCAAATTTACATACGTATGTATTTGCATTTACATGCAGTATTTACACACATGTGTAAAATTACATACCTATGTAAAAATGCATACGTATGTAAAACTGTGCATGTAAATCGTTTTCTAAAATTGCGACCTTGGCACTTAATTCCTCGAACTTAATTGGCATCATTCATACACCATAAGCTTAAATGCATATTTCTTGGTAAAATTATGCTTTTAGAACCAATATCACTACCTTTTATAAGTTTTCATAACCTGTGACATTGGCCTTCGACCATTTAGCCTAAAAGCTATAAGCATCTTCCTTATTTCTTAGGCCGAAAGCTACGATTTGGATTTTGGGAACAAACCAGATAGTAAGTTGGACTGGCTGAAAGCTAAATTTTATATCCTAGTGTATATAATTCGCAATTGTATGTTGAGAAAGGCACAGGACAATAGAGCATGGTTCAAGTTGCACCCATGAGGATTTCACATTTATTCTTTTGACACTGTAAAGAATAAAAAGTTGTATTACTGCATTGTTCTTTTATATTTTTGTTTGTTTGTTGTTTATTTTTTGTCCAGTAAACAATATTTCAGTCATAATGACAAAAACTGATTTAAACAACAAATTGAATTGTGTGACCAACCAAGAATACAGACCCGTGCATGTCATACTGAAATGGCTAATGTACGACCACAAACCAGAAAAAAAACTAACCAACTCACAAGACATGCCAATATACACTCAAAGCACCATTATATATATATTAAGGCATATGCATCAAGAAAGGACGTAAGCCTGCCCTAAAAAGTATGCATTATCTGGAAGCCATACATATGCCATGGTGAATGACAATTAAGAACCCTTACCAAAAATAACGTCATTCTAGTTGGAACACTTACCTGGCTTGGATATAGCCAACCCTTCCCCAGTTTCACATATTAAGCAGCCCTAATCTTTCGAAAATACAATGCTTATTTTTTTGTTAAACCTACACTCACTGAGAGAGAAAAATGTGAGTGGGTGGGAAATAAAGGATCTGTAAATTTTGAAGACCTTCTTCATTAGAAAATCTAGTGGTATACAAAATGACTGTAATGAGATCACATACCGGTTTAGGTTATAGTTCAAATCCGTCCAACCAACTCTTTAAATTACACTTAGCATAAAACTCATGTAAATGCTTAGTAAATTTGCACATGTGTATATTTACATAGGTATGCATAATTTGTGCATGTAAATGGAGCTTATGTTAATTATTTTTTTTTTGTCAAGAAGAGGGTCTTTCATTGCACTTTAGGATTGGGCTTGAATCATACATATGTAGTTTATTTTGAATCCAGGGCCAATTGAATATTTTTATAATAAAACTTTTTTTAACCGTGAAAGATGAATAAAACGATGTTTTCTGTCAAAGGAGCATTTAAAGGCCTACAATTTGAGCCCAAGCAGAACATGATATAGATGAGTGCTTCTAACATATTTTTTCACCTTACGTTTAAGCCGTTACAGATTATACAGTAAACATGTATACTATTTGTATTCAGTAAGAAAAGAGGTTCAATTCAAAACCAAGGTCAAAGTTCATACCTCAATGTCACAATATACATGTAGCAACAAGAAAACCATGATACTAAAAACTCTTTAGCAATGTACATTTTTTATTTCAAATCATTTTTACACAGAAAGTTTGATTGGTTTGCTTAGCAACAATAACAATAGTTCTTAGAAACGCATACAATTACACTTACTAAATTCGTGGAAAGACGTCGACCTTACATTCGTTCAGATCAAATTTTAACAAATGACTTTTTAATTGATTCCTGTATTTTAATACCCATAATGATTTTTCATATTCAATTTTTCCTTTTTTTAACAACTGCTTAAATGAAAAAAAATATTCACTCAAAACGCGTCTGCCTTTCAGAGAATATGCAGTTGATAATATAGATAAGAAAATTATATATCTAAAATAGTAAAAATATTGAACTTGATTTGCGTGTTGCTTGTAGTGCCATAGGTGACTGTATAATACGTATAGCCTGACCACTGACAAGAGAGCGTCAATGTGCGTGAAGTTGTCACACTTCATTAAGTCCCCGTAAAAGCCCCATTTGTTGACTACTAAATAGAGACGGACAACTTGAAGGGGGCCTTGATTATTTCTTTCGGCCAAGAAAAAAATATAAATTGTTATAGACGACGCGACAAAATATTTTCTTATTTTTCAGTATTAACATTATTTTATATAGCAGAAATCGTTCTTCAGAATATTTTTTTCTAACTCACTGCTGCCAAAATATTTTTTTCATCAAAAATCATTTTCAAAATGTTTTTCTAGGGAAAAACCAAGACCCCTTTCAAATAAATGTTCGACCCTTAAGCCTAATTGCCCGACCCTACCCACCTCGCTCTTTAAAGGTTCTAGTAGTCTTTAAAGTTTACTATTCCTTTAATGGTTTTTCAGCGTTTTTGTACATACATTAAATTTGATGCAGATTTTTCTTTTTTTTATTGCAATGCATCTTAAGTCACTTAAGGCTGTTGGTCTGTTATTTTATTTTACATTTTGATATATCAAAATTCAGTACTAGTATCAAGAGTACAGTCCCGACGTACCGAGTTCCTAAGTCGTAATCATAACAAATAAGATAGAAATAAATGAGATGTGGAATAAGTGTACGCGACACAACCTACATTATAAACGATTATTTTAAATATCCACAATGGAAAACAGCCAGCAGCCTTCAATGTGACCAGCGGTCGCTGCTCGCTGTTTTTCAATTGGCCCCTGGATTGAAAATAAAATACATATGATTCAAGCCCAACCCCAAAGTGCATTGAAAGACCCTCTTCTTGACAAAAAACAATTAACATAAATTCGACTAAATACAAACATAAGCTTTGATAAAAATTCCTGGCTTAGGACAGGCACATTAAAATGTGGCGGGGTTTAACTAGTTTTTTGGCGCCAACCTTCCCCCTAATGATAATCAATAACAAAGCACAAACTAACACACAGTAAAAATCAAATCGATAGAAGTTCAATTCAACAAGAGAGTATCTGAGACAAAAGGACAACAAGTAATTAACGGTACGTAAAGATACTCTCTTGAGAACATTCGAAGTTACTGACAGCTAGCTAAGAAGCATCCATCGACTGATGTAAAAAAATCAAGTATGTCGATTTTAAATCCGACACAACACGTCAAACACTTGATTTGATGATGCATCATCACACAAAACCGACACACTTGACCGCTATAATGCTCAAAAATGACATATAAAAGTATAAAAAGTATAAAAAGACAATTAACATTTTAAAGTAAGTATCAAATTATCAATATTTTTACCAAAGAAGACTAAATTCAAAGATTTTACTAAAATATCCATTTCATAACCTTTATTTAATAAAGTTTTAAGCCAATTTTGCATTCCCAAGGGATTGTTTTTGAATTTATTTGCTCTATAAACAACATTACCGTAGAAATCTGGATGGGATATTCCCTTAACAATCGAAAGTCGTCGTGTACAGTTAAATTTTCCAATAAGGTATAGATATTTATGATAAAACTTAGTAAACGACTTCACTAATTTGTGGTAACGATATCCTTGTTTTAGTAATTTTTTTGTAATACACTGGTTTTTATCATTAAAATCAGACACACCACTGCAGATCCGAGCATATCTTACCAACTGTGAAATATATACTCCGTAAGACGGAGCAAGTGGTACATCTCCCTCTAGAAAAGGAAAATTCACAATAGGAAATGAAAAGTCATCCCGTTTATCATATATTTTAGTGTGTAATTTTCCATTGATTATACTTAAATCTAGATCTAAAAATGGGCATCTATCACCAGTAAGGTTAGATTTATTCAAAGTTAATTCCTTGGGATAAATTTCCGTAATAAAATTAGAAAATGTGGAATTGTTTAGTGAAAGAATGTCGTCTAAATATCTGTATGTATAATTAAAAGTTTCAATGAGATGTTGTCTGTTGGGGTCTTTTTGAAGTTTTGCCATAAATTGGGATTCATAACAATACAAGAAAAGGTCAGCAATAAGTGGGGCACAATTAGTTCCCATAGGGATACCAATGACTTGGCGATAAATTGTTCTCCCAAAACGAATATAAATGTTGTCCAAAAGATAATTTAGAGCAATTATCATTTCTGCATCAGTCCAATTGACGTAACCTTTATGAGTCTCGTTGCTAAAAAACGATTTATTAAATGATTTAGAAACTTTAGAGCAGATATAGTCACTATTAGATTTATCGAAACACCATTTAACCAGATATTCAAATTGTTTTTTAATAAGACAGTGGGTAAGGTTAGTGTACAAAGTAGAAAAATCGTAGCTATCAACTGTATGGTAAGTACCTTCAAATAAATGTTCGACCCTTAAGCCTAATTGCCCGACCCTGGATGTTTTTTTTTACATAAAAATTAGAAGGTTTAATGACTGACATCTTAAATTTCGTCTTTGTAACATTTTGTTGCTTTGATGTCATTTTGAAAACGGATTTTTTTTTGTTTTTTTTAGGGGTGCCATGATATGGAGTATCAACATTTCTTATGCTGTACAACATCCGGATACAGGACTCTTTCCAATTTAGTAAAGTTATATACTAGTAACTAAGCAAAATTTGTACAAAGATGCCCCAGATGGCAAAGTCTGTCAGAAATCAATTATAAGGTCAAATATTGTGTCCCTGGTGTTAATGCAGCATGCTATTATAAATATAAGTTTGGTAGCAAACGGGCTTGGGTTTATTTTTTACACCTTGAGTATTATTTTTTCTATATTTATTTCAAAACTATTGTGTCACGCTTATTGTCGTTAATTATAATACATATATAAAAGCAGCACATACCTCAATTTCATCAGCTGATAGATTAATCTGTTCAAAAAACCTCTCTAACTTGTCATCTAGGATATTGATGTTCAAATATGTTTCAATTCGTCGGATGGATACTTGAAGACGCTCTAAGAGATCTTTGTACTCTTCATCTGAAAATTTGTTTTTGTGGCTATGTTGATTTCTTACGTAAGCAATATCATTAATTGATATATATAACTGATTTACTGTACGCATCAATGTGACGTATAAATTTGGACAACTGGTATTGTTCTTTACATCCAGAATAGTTACTTCCTTTGACTTGTATGACAGAGAACATTTGTCTCCTAAAGAACAGTGGTTTTGAGTTTTCATAAACAAATTGTTGAAGTCTTTTTCAGTTATTGAACATCGTTCTCTTCGTAAAGGCCGACAACGGTTTTGGATGCAAACACAACAAGTAATTGTATCTTTTGATTTCAATAAATGAAAAATCTCATGAGAATGACTATCTAAAAACTGTTTAAAAGAGTTATTGTAATTATCACTAGAAAGACATGTCTCCCATATTTCACTAATAAAAAAGTTTTTAAGTAACACTTTCATGAGTGATACATCCAAGTCATCAGTTGATGTTTGGTTTGCTTTGCAGCAACATAAGGAAGCGTTGTTTCTCGTGTTATGACCTTGTAAGCGATCAACATTAGTCCAAATATAAAGTTGTCTCATCTGGTCATCAGATACAACTGATTTTTGTTGCTTTGGGCGATGATGGACGCATTGGCAGCATTCCTTTGATGTAAACAAATGGTAAATCTCGTGCTGGTGCTCGTTGAGAAAATCTTCCAAAGATTTGTTCTGTTTCTTAAGAAAAACATCCATAAGACTTTGTAAAGCTTTCGTTCCAGGATTATTTGTATACATACATAGTTTGAGTTGGTTTGTCATGTAATCTGCCATTTTTGCAGAAATTGTTCATTTCTGGAGGCGATAAACTACAAGGGAAAAGTTGTTGCTGATAGTTATAATTTGTGTTGACAAAGAACATTTTACATCAAAGTTATTTTCAAACAAAGAGATCATCTCATCGACAATAAAAAACAGCTTCAGAATCATAAACAGAAATGTTTTGAGCATGATGATTTTTTTTTATTATCTTTTTTAACGAAGTTTATATGTCGTTTCTAAACGAAAAAAGACAAGAAGTATTTTCAGCATTTTTTTATTTAATAGACAATACTACAATTATACCAGACTGAGTGTGTTTCTCTCTCCGGTGTCTGTTTTGATTTGTTTCTTATAAGCTTTTTGAAATACCAAAGATTTGTTCTGTTTCTAAAGAAAAACATCGATAAGACTTTGTTAAGCTTTCGTGGTTTGGTAATTTGTATATGTATATCTTTGAATCCAGGTCAATTCCGAATCGTCCTAGGTCAATTTGAATTCCATATCGACCCCTCTCGGACAAAATGGAATTCCAAGTAACACTGTGTTTTTTCCATTGTGATTTAAATTCCATTTTCCTGTAGGAGAAGTCGGGATAATCTTAATCGCACTGGCTATACTAGGGTAATTTCGAATCGTCCTAAATTCTTACGATTTTTTTCTGATATGTACAAAATCACAATCTTTATTTGAGATGAATTTATAATATATATTTTTTTAAGAAACCGTAAGAAACGTCAGAAACGTCAGAATAAAGTAACTGTCCATTTATTCGGAACAACAAAATATGAAAGTACATGTAAACTGTCAAACTTTAAAAGATATTTTAAAAATATTATTAAAAAATGTGAATTTGTCTGGGTGCGGAGTTTCTCTGATTCCTACTCCGTGTATCAGGAAACGATGTCGCGAATATTCTATATGCTAGAAAAAACACATTTTCTGGTTTTTTTTTCAAATTCCCGTTGATATTGCTCTCAAAAAATTCTTTGCGTTTCGAGTCTAAATGAGGAACCCAAATGCCTAGAGTTATGCCAAACTAAAAAGCAAACGTTAACTTTCAACAATAAATAATTTACTAGATTAAGTATGATTTTAATAAACACTTCATGTCAAATAATCACTCTTTTTAAACCTACAATATATATATTTTAAGCAAAAAAAAGACCAATACAATTATTTTGTATTTCAAGTTCATTGTGCTGTTAATTGTCAAAAGGTATATATTTCCTTGTTTATAGATTGTGCAGGTTCCGGGTGGCGAACAAGCCAACATCAGCGCTATGCTTCTCAGAAACAAGATATCGGGTCAGGCTGTTTCGTCCACAAAGTGACATGAATGTGTGACCTAGGTGGTTGAATGGGGCAGCCCTGTCAGAATGAATTCCGAGGTCATCAGTCTTTAATGGGGAAAACCTGACCGCAAATCATAACGATGCACCGTGTCGGGGGAAAATGTCACGTTCCTCGCACGTTCTAGAACACTGCTGCAGGTCTCAATAAGAGTATGACCCGTAGTATCCCCATGCAGGAGGCTTAATTGCCCATCCCTATCCATCATTCCTTTTTCCCAGTGGTAGTCAAAAACTCTCCTCCCCGATTGTCCCTGTGTCACCATTCCCTACACTTTATTATCATGTCATGTTCATTTTTACAAGTACATGTCACCCCTTTCATGTTCATCTCCATGATATAGACGAAACCTTGCTGCTTGGGAGTAAATTAATACATTTGTAACTAACTAACTAACTTCATGTAACTAACTTATTTATTAATATTAAAATTGATTTCTTTAGTGGGATTACAAATTATCCTATGATTTTAGGGCGATTTTGAATCTGTTTAGTATGATTCGGGATATCCTGAGTTTCCCTAAGGAAAAGTGGAATTCCAAATCACCCTGTAAATATTCCAGTGCAAATTGGAAATCCACTTTGACCTAGAATCGCCCTGGATGTACTCGTTTTGAAATGACCCTGCTGAAATGTGATTTACCTTTATATGCTACATTTGTAATTGCTTTATTTCCTAAAAATATCAAGGAACTCAACTCCCACCTTATATGGATTCAAGGCTGTAAATAGAAGAAAAATCTTAAATAAATAATTATTATTGAATATTAAATACATGTAGTAGCAATCAAATATTGTTAATCTAAAAAGACAAAACAAATTTGGTAGACACAAAAAACACATCAAGCAAACATGTTCAAGTAGATTTTTAGTGCACACACTGATGACTGTCTGCTCGCTTGCCCATTCTTTTGTCTGAAATGTTGCGAGATGAGGCATTCTGTCTTTAGGACATAAAATCTTGGTTGATGTTGAAATTTGGAAAAAAATTATATCAAGGTACAATGTAATTGTAACCCAAAAATAAGACCATTAAATATTCCATCATGACTAGAATTTCATATTATATTTCACTAGTACTTTCACGTCTTTTGACTATCTACAAATATTAGCTTAGTAACTTTTTGTGAAGTTATACAATAAAAGAACAACATAAAAACATTATAAATAGAAAAATATAATAAAGTATATTAACGCGATGAAAATGAATATGAAAGTATAACATTAACAAAAGAGAATGTCTATTTAGCATTGCTTTGAACTTTCTTATATTAAAATGTCTTTCTTTTATTTTTCTCAAAGTATCACTGTCCCTGTGTTCATTTTATTTAATGGAAAAATACAAAAATTTCCACACCAACACGTTTCTATGCATGTATATATATTTATCGTGTACATAGGACTCATTCACTCTAAGTTTGAATTCTTTAATTTTATGTATGTAAATGGGGTGAACATAATTTTGAAGTGTTAAAACAATTTGGTGGCATTACATTTTTATTATAGCAATATATTAATTATACAGCAAACAAATCAATTTTGCATGGTGCTGAAGTCTTGTCTCAATGTCTGTCTATCTACATTTGAATTCTTGTCGAAATTAATGCTGTAAGTAATTTATCATCTTAACTTGTTTTAGTGGCACAATTAAAAAAATAATGGACAGCAGATTAGATGCATTTTTAGCTGTAGTTTCTGGCTTGACACAACAAACTAAACCTGCTAGTACTAGATTTAACATTTCCACTGTGTCCAGTGTGATGAAGGTATGATTTTGATATAAAAGGAAAATATAAATTTACATTACTCTAATATGAATAACAATATACCTCAACTCATAAGAGACTGAGAGGGGGCTTAAGATTTCGTGCTTCTACTGAATAAGTGATTTATTTCAAATTTGGTACACATGCAGCTTTAAAATGATGCTTCGTTTTGGTCTGCAAATTTTTATAAGAGTTGTGGCCCTTTGAATATTGAAATAATTGGGCTGATAGTGGATTATGTAAACTGTTTTGCAGTACTCTTAAAATGCTTGTTGCATTTTGAAAATAAAAAAATAAGGTACAAGATTAAGCAAATGTCATTATAGTCCATTTGAGTTCTATAAATCAAATTGACAATTAACAAAAAATCTTTAATTTTTTTCTCTTCAAGAAATTTCATATTTGAAAGGAAAATAAACCTTTTTATACCAACTCTAGCTGACAACAAGAAACAAGATTGTATCTTCTTAAAACAAAAAAAGTTTTCCATATACCCTAATGGTTAACATGGTTAATTATACTAACTAATTTCATTAAAACATAGAAATATGTGTGTATGGCTAGGAAATTCTGTTCCCGGTCACCATGTCGTACTGCCATGGAATCCCGCCAATTTCCGTTCATTTTTACTACAATTATTTTTATTTTAAAATAATGAAAAAAAATCTGATTTTTATTTTACCCGAGTTTGTATGCTTTTAAAAAGTCATGAAAAAATAGTTCAAATATTTTGCAAGACATAATTTACTAGCCATTTTTCATTGATTTATAGAACTCAAATGGATTATAAAAAGTGGTTAATTTTTTAATGAAATATGTGGCAGGTTTTTTTTAAATAAAGTGTACATACATTTACTTTCCATCATGGGGCACATATATTCTTGTCAACCAAATTATAATGAACAGACCAGAGACCTGACAAAATCATGAATATAATTCACTAAATGGTATAAGCAGTTAAGTTGTTGCAACATCGCCAATACCAAGGAGATCTGAGTTAATTTGCAAAAAAGGTGTAACCAAGTATATGTGAATAAGGTCATCTATTCAAACAATACAAATCAATCAAATCATTTGTACAAAATTACGCAATAATGATTATGCAATAATCAATAAAAGATTATGTAATATTGAATAAATGACAATAAAAATCAATTACAATTAATAGCTAAAGGAATTTAAAAATAGATTATTGATGCAAACTTATGTAATGCTACGTGTAAAAACATAAATTTTGCAAAGGTGGGGATAAAAATAGCTAGCCCACTTTGATTTCTTTCTAATAAATAACAGTAACATGCAAAAACATTAAAAAGAGGGTAATGGGAGGGTTGGGTTTTTGTATTTATCTAACTAAAAACCATTGCTACAGTCAAGTAAATGTGCGACTTATGGACTACAAAATCGGAATGAATCTGACCAAATAGTTCTCATGGGAAAATCAAGAATTTTAAAAAAGAAATTAATCTTAGACAGCACAGCCTGACAGCGAGTCATTGCTGTGCCATAAAAACGGCATTTGTAGTATCTTAAATGTCTGGTAAAGTAATTATAATCATCACCAATCATTCGCTTAATAAGATAACACAGATACAATTTAATCGGATTAAAATTAATTTGCACCAAAAATCCTTTTATTTTTCATACAAAAATTAAAAGTAATTATTAGCAGTTTATTTGTGGCAATATAATACACAATCAAATTGAACATCATCATCCATCAAATACTTTCAGAAAAAAATGAATATCTTCTTGAAAAACAAGTTCTCAAAATATCCCTGGTTGGAACAAAAGACAGACACTCAGTATAAGGTAATTATTTATAAAAAGTATGATTAATTGTAGGCATCATAATAATAACAGGACATATTTTATTTTCTAAAACTTGGGTCGACATGGAGCAAAATTATGAAAATGACATATTATATCAATAAGAGGAAAAATGATTGACAGACATATTGATGATACGACTATAATTTTTTATCCACAGTTCTTAGTCATTATACCATTCACATGTTAAATGACAATGTATTAAAAAAGTATTAATTTGATAAAAAGTACCACTTATTTTCATTAACTTAAAATCTATATGAATTTAGCAGTGACTGACAGGATCAAATGGTCTTCATATTATATGATTACCGGTATCATTTTCCAATCTCTATTAATACTAATCTATGTTGCTACCCCATGGGGCAGATTAATAGATCCATTTTTGTTAAAAATTACAAAAATGGAAGTATTTTTATACAACAAGTATGATTACCCTATTATTATTATAACACGTGACAAATGCAACGAAGTTGCCAAGGGTATAATATAGTTTTGTCCTGTCTATCTGTCTGTGATTAAAATTTCCATTACAGATTTAATTCTTAAAATCTATTAATCGTTCCGTGAGCTAAGGCTTTTCAAGTTTTGATATTTGGTATATAGCTTCAATTAGGGTCTCATATATGGTGTGATACATTTTCAGGTCTGTTGATAATCTACTTCCTGTTTAATAAGCCGAATTTGACTTTTTTCACGACATTTTCAACCTTGAAAATTTTGCAACCGATTTCTTAGCAACTTTTAACATGTTTAAATTGGTGGGCTTTTGATATTTATTGTTTAGCTTACAGTATGGTAGGATACTGGTTTTCAGGTCTGTCCATCATCTACAACAACAGGCTGGCTGGTTTGAAAAAGCCAACTCTGACTTATGATTCCTGATCACTCTCTGTCCAAAATGTGGGTGTTTCGATCACTTTAGGTCCATAATTATTATGTTTGTACAATGTATATATGACAGCTGGGTACATGTATCTAATTATTATAACTTTTGAACAGAATGAAGTGAAGAGATTGCTGCAGAAGGAGGGCTTTGGTGGAGATGTGGATCCGTACAAGACGTAGGGTCAGTGGACCAGTCAGAGGTTCACTGACTGGCGCAACCAATTAAGAAGAAAGGTAAGATATAAATTGTTAAATACACTGTAGCTCTATGTCAAATGCATGAAATAAATCCAATCTTTATCCTGTAGCGAGTTGGAATTTAAGAAATTAAGCTTTTTTGATTTTCTGAAGACTTCTTTTTTCAGGGGAGATAAAAGAAAATTAGTGATAGATTTTATAGAAAAATGTAGGAAAAACAGTTTTTCTTAAATCTCTAGTGTAATTCATGTTTTTATACGACTGCAAAAAAATTGCGGACGTATTATGGTATGATGCTGTCGTCGTAGTTGTCTGTTTACTTTTTAGTGCTTCCACGATAACTTAGTTTCAGCTATCCAATTGCTACGAAACTTGACAATGATGTTCCTTACCCATAAAAAGATGAATGGGACTGATTTTGGGGGTCTCCCATTTTTTCGCTCATTACTTAAGGGACCGTAATCATAATTTTTAAAAATTTCTGGTTCGATTTTTTATTTTTTCCCCAAACATTATTCTTTTCAGGAGTAGAATACAAAATTGAAAATTTATATTTTTAACCCCTGGGTCGAAAGTCCATCAGCGAAGCATGTGTCAAAAACCTTTGTCAGTCCACCATGGGCTGCATGTGTCCAGAGCAATAGACTATCCATATTAGGTCTAAAACGTTCACAGGGTTCAACATGTTGCGGTCGTATCACGCTGCGCTCGGCGAAGCTTTTTATTTAAAAGATTATTAAAAAAGCATATTATTATGAAGTATAACGAAAATCTGATGGGAATTTCCAGTCACAATGTTGCTTATAATAATCATCTATTGAAAAACAGATCGAATTAATCTGTACATTGACTATAGGAAAATGGGTGAAATAATCATTTTGATTGATGTACATGTAAACATAACATTGTTTGAAATTTTGTTATGACCACAATTAAGGATGGTCACTCCTCTTGAACTTAATTGTTTTATATCAAATGACAAAAGAAAACTATATAGGTCTATGTGTTTGTTACATTTCCAGATACATGTATACAGTATGACGTAAAAAAGTTGTTGGGAAATCAGAATCCCCTGTATTTTACCTTACTTTAACATTGCAATGAAACATGATTAAAGTCTATATAATCAGAAAATGATATAAAAAGTAGGTGTCAGTGTGCAAAAAACATTCTGAGTATTTAAAGGTAAAGCCTGGAGGAGTTGCAATAGGTTTTGTTGTTAAATGCATTTACTCACCAATATATTAAATACATTTTAGATCATTAAAGAAGTTAAAGAAGGGACCAGAAACTTAAATGGACTGGAAATCAAGGACTTTGCACGTCTCCTGCTTGGCTCCTTCTGTGACGAAGCAGAAAACGTATGCAGCGCTCAAAGGATTCAGTTTGCTTTGGTCATGGTATGTTTTTCTATACTATAATATATGTATAGAAATAAAATAGTTCTTTCTTGTAATGGCTAAATGTAATGATACATATAAGCCCCTCACTCTGATATGTAGAAACCCTTTCACCGGTTTATAAAATATCAATTATTAATTCCTGTATGTTTTATAAGCATCATGTATATTTGTTATAGTTCTGTCCATGTTCAAATGAGGAGAATGACATTTGAATGGGGGACAGAGAAAAAAGTGACATCACTTGCAGCTGACATTTTTAGCTCACCTTGCCGAAGGCAATGTGAGCTTTTTCCTTCACTTGGCGTCCGTTGTCCGTCCATCGTCTGTCCTCCGTCCTTCAACTTTTCAAAAATCTTCTTCTCTGAAACTGCTTAGCCAAATATAATGAAACTTGTTCTGTAGTATGTCCTCTACAAAACTGTTGTTCGAAATTTTGATTGGACAAAAAACATGGACATGGTCGCCATGGCTAAAAATAGAACAGAAGGGTAAATTTCATTTTTTTGCAAATTGCTCAAAAATTGTAACATATATTTAAATTCTGTTTTGGGTTATAGTGATCAGCACATCAAGTAGCGGTCCTTTTAAAATACTCAGCTTATAAGTATCATCAAATACAAGGTAAGCGATTCAGGCTCATGGGAGCCTCTAGATTCATGTTAAAGTTAATCTGATATTTTATTACATTAATTCTTTATCAAAAGAATTAATTGCAAAGCTCAAAAACAGGTTTATAAAAAATGAGTTGCAATACAAACAATTTTTGGCCCAAGATTTCCATGAAACTAAAAGTGAGAAAACAGAAATGTGTTGCTGACTGAAACATTGAACATAAAAAGGGTTTAAAGTTATATGATAAGCTTTTTCTGTCTCTTTTTAGTTGTTTTACCAATCAGTTAACTTAAATCTATATTTTTATAAAGATTTTCCTAATTGGGAACATTGATTTTTGCGGTTCTGTTTCAACTTTGAAAATAATTAGGCTCGATTGATATACTTTCCGAGATAAAATCCATCTCAAAAACAAAATGCCATATATTCCGTATATAGTGCTACTCGTCCTTTGTCAAGAATTATATATATATGAAATTGTTTCTTTGGAGATCATTCCTGCATAAGAAGAAATTCATAACTGAAGACTCTGACACCCTTGAGTGTTACCAAGATTGTTGGATAACATTCAAGGGTTATTTCAATGATGCTTTGGAGACAGGGGATGGCACCAGCCCTTGGCCAAAGATGAGGGAGTTGGACGAGAAAAGGAGGAGGAAATATCTATCTAGTAAGTATTTTTATTGTTATACATGCCTTTATGTAGCAGTTATGACAATACATCCTGGAAAACTTAGAACTTAAGTGATTTTTAACTATGTATTTTCTTAATAGCACACCTATTACGACGGTCAGACATTGAAATCCAGTCAATAAGAGTTTGCACTGTAACATAGTAAATGTCTTGGTATAATGTTGATAATTTTAAAATGTTAAACAGTGACTTCAGTATAATATTGTACATATAAATCATTGTGCATAATAAATTTTCTCATGTTTGTAGTGCATACAAAAATCATAGGAATAAAACTGGCCTTGTTCTTTTTGTACATTGAAAGTCCCTGAAAAATAACACATGTAGCATAGCTAGTAAACATATTTTGGAAAATTGACTGCAGTCATACAGTATTGCACTCAACTGACCTGCACTACATGTATATTTCCATTTAATAAATTATTTAAACTAAGGGTGTTAACACTAACATACTTTGAGAAAAGGATCCAGGAATTACTTAATCCTGTAAACATTTAAAAAGGTGAGTGCATGATATTCACAAAAAAGTCTTAATTTTAAGATATATGATATGAATTAGACTTTTTTGGGGGCCAACTGCAGCTTTAAAATTTACGAAATTGCTTCTTTTTTTTCAGGGCAAACAGAGCAGAATAAAGACATGTAGGAAGATCATGGATGTTGAACTGCTATTTTTTTTTATTGTGATATTGTTATTGTTTTGTCCTTGACTTTTGTTAAATATATTTGATATTTTTAGCATATGTCTGATTTTTTATTAGGCTTAAACATTATACCCTGGTGTGGACATATGTCAGAATGGATATCTGCTTATATGATCAAGATACATTGAAGATAAAAAAAGCTGTATTAAAGTATCCAACAGAAAGAAACATGCAGACTGGCTTCTCTATCTGTCACACTATAGCTGCTAAATAGAGCTTAATTGTTCACTCAAAGAAACAATAATTTACAAAACATTAATGTGACATTTACATTCACATTCATTTTCGTGGGTACCAATTTTCGTGGTTTTGTGAAGATTGATAAGTTCGTGGATTCTCTGAAGTCTACAGCATTAAGATCAATAGTAAATTCCTTTTTTGTATTATTTCAAAGCCACCCACGAAAACCACAAAAATTGATTCCCCACGAATAATAATGAAACCACAGTATATGTAATTTTATAATTCCGAGTTGAAATTTTTAGTTGCAATGAGAGTCCTAATCCAGCAAACAGTGATTAGGTAATGAGATGTGGAATATGTTTATGTGACACAGCCGGAATAAGAAACTCAAAGTATTAAAAACCACAATGAAAAACAGTCAGCATGCACCTTTAACGAGGCAAGTATAGGGTCACAGGCCAACACATTTATTTGATCCTTTAGAAATATTGGTATACTTATTTATTGTACATTTTTACATGAAAGTACACCAATAATATGAAAAATAACCAAAATAGAACATCTTTAAAAAGTATTTATTATGCAATTTAAGCATTCTACACAATAAATTAATTATATATTTCTATCATTCTTATATCAACCCTTACAAACATCTGTTTTTCTACACGCATGTTTTATAGGAATATAAAGAAATGATACGTTTCTCTACACGCATGTTTTACAGGCGTTTAAAGAAAACATACGTTTTTCACATGAAAAACATATGTTTTCTTGGCATATTTAACATGCGTTTTCAATGTTCATGCGTTAAACGCCAGAAAAACGCATGAAAAACATGCGTTTTTTACCATACGTTTTTCATGCGTGGTACTATTTCTACGTTTACCATGCGTTTATGACCATACGTAATACAAATGTTTTTCATGCGTAAAACATGCGTTGCAATTTTTCCTGTGTACCGATGTGATGATAAAAAAACAAACCTTGCAGACATTTTTTTCAAACAATTATGGCACTTATTAACAAGTTAGTTTAATTTACATTATTTTTCAAAGTCTGTACATAAAAATACAATAAGGTATTGTTTATTTTTTCCAGCAAGATAGAATTTCCCTTTTTTCAGATAATCAGGAATATCAGTTTTAAAGTACCATTTTTTGGGCTGAAAATTATGCTTCATGTTCGAAATAATCCTAGATTTTATAAAGAGATATTCCTTTTCATTGCAAATGGCGTATTTTTGATTTTTCGATCATGTTTCAAAAAAAAAATATGATCCCGGTTTTTCTAAAGATGTGTCCTGACTTTCTACCGATGGTCCTGACATTCTACCGATGTGATATATTACGTGACATTTCATTACAAATTGTAAAACTGCATATATTTTATTGAACATAATATTGATTATATTCTGGGCTGAAAATTATGCTTCATGTTCGAAATAATCCTAGATTTTATAAATAGATATTCCTTTTCATTGCAAATGGCGTATTTTTGATTTTTCGATCATTTTTGAAACAAAAATATGATCCCGGTTTTTCTAAAGATGTGTCCTGACTTTCTACCGATGGTCCTGACATTCTACCGATGTGATATATTACGTGACATGTCATTACAAAATGTAAAACTGCATATATTTTATTGAACATAATATTGATAATAAAAAGAAAATGGAGGTTCATGAGCAAAAACATCAAGCAAATGCTTCAAATAAGTTATTAAAACTTAACACAAACTCGAAAATTTTAAGGGCTCGTATCTTTAATAAAATTATCATACAGCATAAACACAATTTCTTATGTGACATAAACAATGGTCACATGAAAGAAAGACGGTCCATTCTGTTTGCTTGAGGCTGCCATTCCTTTCTACACAGCCATTAGTTTAAATATAAAGATACTTTATTTCATAAAAACCCCAAAAGGGCTAGCAAACATGAACAAACAGAAACAATGACCCATAGAACAAATACAGCCAAAGAATGAAACAATAGCATTTACAAGTATTTGACAGTTGTCGCGACTCAAATGATTGCTTTACAAAATCAACAACCATGGACAAAAACGTCCATATCTGGGTTAAGTACAAAAAAAAATGTTTCACTAGTGTCAAGCTGGTAAAAAATTGAATATTTTATTGTATAAAGTCAATAAATGTTTTTCTTATATTATTATTAATTCTACAATAAAAAAAAAGAAATGGGCTTCATCATCAGTAATTTTACAGGATTTAGACAGTGTTTGATCTCTTGAGATATTTTTATATCTACCAAGTTCAATTTCTAGGTTATGATCACTTATACGTAATTTATTAAGTACAGCTGGGTGCAGACCAAGCATAACATGTAGACGGGTGTATAAGTGCACGCAATGTGCACTCTGTGTTTACTAAGTTAACGGTTAAGTGCACTTTGCGTTTACTTGAAATTTTCAGTAGACGTGAAAGCTGACATTTTGTTTACTTTCACGACCACACAAATGTTCACTTAGTAAACGCAAAAGTAGACGCATTTATGGAAATTGTTCCAAAAGTAGACACCGTAGCCTTAGTAGACGCAGGAGTGAACTTTAGTCTACTGCGTCTACTGTAGACACACACTAGACGCACGTTCACTCCGGGTCAGGCTTATAAACATTGTATCGGATAATATGTATTTTTATTTTTGCAATTCGTATTCGTATTTCGAAAGTCAGAAAAGACGTCTAATATATGACGGTTTTCCGTTGGTATTAAAAGCTTGCATAAAGTTTATGTTGTCCGTTGTACACGAATTTAGTTATATATACTCAGTGATTAAAATCCTATTAACGCTAAAATACCTTATATTTTCATTCCCCTAAACATACATTGCTAAAGATTTAAAAGTTGCCCCAAAAAAATCCAGTTTCATGTAATTAAAATATTTTAAGGGCGAAACCTCAACTTCCTGCAAACTAACCAAGCTCTTGTAAATGTGAACAACCGAAAAAAAGACACAAAAAAAACAATGCCTGTCAAAGGTATTGTCGAAGGATGCCGAAACATGCATGGTAAGAGACTTTGAAAAAAATGGTTTGTTCTGTATTGTTAGCCCTTCCATATTTATTTCTATTTCGGGCTAATGCTTTCAATTCCGAGGCTTACTTTTCAAAGGTACATGATCACCCCTAGTAAGGTGATACGATAATTCAAATAAACTATAGAAAACCGAAACAAGACACAAATTAACATAATCCAAACTTTGATACTTTTTCTTTACCAGACAAAACGTATTCTATTTAAATGGCTTACCAAAAGCAACTTTATGTAAAATCTATGTAAGTTTTGTTCATCTCTCGTGAACTCCACTAGGTGTGATAATGAGAAAAACGCACGGATAATAACTTTTGTGATGCAGCATTATTATTTACGTTTTCCAGTCTTGAGCAGCATACTTTTCATACTCAACACTATCGCTACATGTATATCATATTGAATTGCCCCGTGTATACATGCATTGTATTGCCATTCATTACACCTTAGTAGGAAAGACTTATTCTACAATATTCGGATTTAACAAGAACAGACTTCTTCGCTTCCCCGCCGAGCTGCAAAAATTGTATGTCCACTCGCCTAGCAGGAAGAAGAAAGGCGGCAGACCTGAAAACGCTTCCCACCATACAACGTATGAGACCCCTAATTGAAGCTGCATACCAAATATCAAAAGGCCTACGAATAGTAATAGCTCATAAATCTGTTAGGATTTTTTTTCAATTTTTTAGCTCACCTGGCTAAAGGCCATGTGAGCTTATGCCATCACTATGCGTCCATCGTCGTCTGTCATCCGTCGTCGTCTGTAGTCCGTTAACAATTTCAAAAATCTTCTTATCTGATACCACTGAACCAATATAACTGAAACTTTAAAGGAATAATATATGACATATTGGCAACAAACGATCCTCATTTTAAAATGATTCGATAAAAACATGGCCGCTGTTACTAAAAATAGAACATAGGGTAAAATCACTTAAAATGGCTTATAACTCAGCAACCATACCAGATAGAAAAAACAAAGGATCCTAAGCTCCTCAGAATCAAACGCTCTACAAAAGTCGCTATTGGGTCGAAGTTGTCAGATGACCGTTAATAGGGGTTATGGCCCTTTTAAGGTCAAAAATAGCTTTTTTTCATGTTTTTGCCCTATGAAATGAAAACTATTGCAGATAAAGAAAAGCGGTTGCTTGCTTAAATGTTCAGCTCATTAGGCTCTAAAAAAGTCTCCAAAGGGTCGAAGTTGTCAGATGACCCCTTAAAGTGGTTACAGCCCTTAAAAGGTGAATAATAGCGAGTGTTTTTTTTTGCTTATTTAGAATGAAAACTATCGCAGATAGAGAAAAGTTTTTTCTTGCTTAAACATTCAGTTCATTTAGCTATTCAAAAGTCTTCATATGGTTGACATTAAGACCAGGTGAGCGATTTAGGCTCCTTTGGTCCTCTTGTTACCCTTAAAATTCGAAATCAGCTCATTAAACAGGAAGAAGGTACATGTCAACGAAAAACCTGGAAACGCACCCCACAATATGAAACTCCTACCCGAAGCTTCATACCGAATATTGAGAGCTAAGGATTAATAGTAGCTGAAAAATCTGTTACAAAAAAGTGTGACGGACGCATGCAAGGACACGTATTCGCACGGATGGACGACCGGCATTTCTATTTTCCCGCTACGCGTTGCCGTGAGAGACAAATAATAAAAAATAAAGGTGAAAAACAGTCTGGGAGTATTGCAAAACAATACATAGCTACTGGTTCCACATTTATGTGTTCAAATGGTTATCTATATTTCTGGTATAAATTATTGAAACAAAACAAAACATAAACTTTTACAGTTCATTCATAGCGTTTAGAAAAATGTTTGAAAAACCGAGGCGTGACGGACAGAGCGCATAGCTAAAGTCCCCTTCGGCTTTCCCCGATAGATGAACAATAACAACTTATATGATCAATCTCTTATATCCGAAAGAAAAGACAAAGCAAGGCAGAAATGCCGAAGAAATTGAAGTTCGCAATGGTACTGACTTGTTACAGGCATTTCAAAAGAAATAGTGCCTGGGTTAAAGCGGGATTTATGGTGCCAGATCTCCTACTTCAATTATGATCGATGGATGTTCAAGTTATCAACATTTGGCTTCTTTTCGGTATAATCGGTAGCACTGTTTTACATGTAATTTGCATGAAGCTGATCCTCGGGAACACAGGGAATCTTTTCTCGCTTACTCATTCATCAATGATTTCCCGAGGATGCATGTAGCTAAGACAATATATAATTCAAATAAGCTTTCTGGCATTCAACATTATTCCATATTTACTAGCATGAATAAAGTTCACTTTACTTATCATATGCAGATTTATTACACGAGCACCCGTCCGTCTGTGCGTTATTCGGAATATATGTAGTCATGTAGTTTCTCATTTTTCACGGTGGAATTCTACTAAAGTTTGACAGATAGCTGAAAGACTTTTGAGATAACATTATATATTACAATATATTTCTACGCGGGATTCTTGTTTGAAAATCAAATCATCGAGCATGAAAAATTTTACCAAGACTAGTCAAATGTTAACACACAATGGTAAATCAGTAAGGTACCAACTAACAACTTTCACTTAAACAAACTGATACACCGGTCATGGCGGCATCGTTAATTGTTAGAAATTGTAATGATTTTGCGTAGTTTACATACCGGTTGATATCATAACCCCAAGGAGGGGCTTGGTTGTAGTCTCTGTCTTGTCTGTCTGTCCGTATATAGATCCAAACAAATTTTCGTATTATATTTGTTTCGGGTTCTTCTTAACGGGTTGATTTTAAATTTGTTACACAGCTTTAGCATGATGGATTACATGTATGTCTTGTCTTCCCTTTTCTATTCTATGTCAGTCGGTTCTGTACTTCCAAGCCAACTGAAGCTATTTTAATGGCAGTCAATTGCAAAAAGGAAACATTCATGCTCGAAACAGATTTCTCGTTCTATACTGCTGTAGTGATGAACTCTAAACTAGATACATGAAGTACCCAAGGTCTAGTATGATGAATTGTACCTCGCTTTACCATGATAATCCTATGGTCATCTTTGTTTTATAAATGTAGCAGAGTGGGTATGCTTATCACTAAAGAACCCGTTCGAGTTCCGGGTGGCGAATAGGCCAGCAACAGCGCTAAGCTTGCGGGTTTAAGTCCACTGACATCGGGTCAGGCTGCTTTGCCCACAAAGCGGCTAGGATGTGTTCCCCAGGTGGTTCAATGTGGCAGCCCTGTCATAATGAATGCCGGGGTCGTCAAGCTATAATGTGGAAAAGTTTGACCGCAAACCATAGTGGTGCACCGTGTTGGGGAAAAATGTCACGTTCCTTGCACGTTAAAGAATCCTGCTGCTGTCTTGGTAAGAGTAGGACCAGGAGGACCCCTTGCAGGAGGCTAAATTTTTTGTCCCTAACCAACACTTCTTTTTCCAGTGGCAGTCAAACCACTCCTACCCAATTGTATCACCACTTTCATGTTCGTCTCCCGGATATAGCTGAAATCGTGCTGCTTGGGAGTTAAGCAATAACCAACTAACTAACTAACTAAATCGAATACCACGAGTCCTAGCAGGCAAAGACAAAACAGTTGAACATAATATCGCCACAAAAAAAACCAAGACACATCGTACAGAATTTCGTATTACAATCAAAACGCAATCAGCAGCGTGAACTCGAGTGGAAACTAGAGTAAATTAATTCAGGTGATCCGGCAAAGGACGATAAATCTATACCTCTATAAATCAAACCAAAATCTGTTCTCATCTGAGAGATAAAAATCCCGTATATTTGTCTATACAACAAAATATGTCTTCTTTAAAATTTCTTGAGTTGCGACTTGATGCAAGCCCTTATTTGCTTATAGGATAGATGTTTTTAGAAACTAAGATAGCTTTTGATATACTAAACAAAATATGTTTTTAAACAGAATGAGCGTTTAATGAATCGGCACCCCAAAAATAGACGGGATAGTTTTATGCGTTTCTGCAACGACATGTAAGGGGCATCAAGATTTACTCATGCCCATTCGTCCGTCCGTCAAATAACATGACATATATCGGGTCAGACCAATTTACCTATAAACTGACTTTGATGTGTGCGTCAAGTGATTGAATAGAATAGTCCTGCATCATCATGTCATAAAGAATGGCGGGGTCGTCGAGCTAAAAATGCGGAAAACATGACCGCATAGTGGTGCACCGTGTTGAGAAAATCCCGTTCCTCGGTAGTTAAAGAATTCTGCTGTAGGGGTCGATTAGGGAAGACCCGTATGGTCCCGAGGCTAAATTGTCCGACCATACCCATCACTCATTCTTCAGTTGCATTCAAATTGACCTTGTGTCCCCATTTCCTTTATTTTATTATCTTTTCATGCTCATTTAATTACCCCTTTAATGTGCATCTTCGTAGTATAGCTTTGGGAGCAAAGCAACAACTAACTACATGTAAATTATTATAGCCAACGAATTTTCATAACAGAACGATCCCCATTTTGCATGAAGATACATGTAATTTTAGTGTAAAAACTCTATTAAAGTTTTCTCTGAATATATTTGGATACTCACGTATGTTCAGTCTGACTTTTATAAGTCTTGATGATTAAAAAAGTATTTTTTTAAACTTATTTAATACCGGGTGAATATATTCTAAAACAAGGCAGACGTAGTTAAGTTGTTAAGTTAACCCAAAAGTAAACTTGCGTTTACTGTGTCTACAATGTGCACTTAACCGCTAAGAAGACGTAAAAATAGACGCAAGTTTTTGCGTCTACTTTAATGTGCACTTTGTAGACACATGAGAAGTGCACTTAGTAGTCAAAAGAGCTACTCCTATTTTTCAAGTAGACGAAAATTCAGTGGACGCGCGTCTGCTGTGTTAACTTAGTAGACGTGCAGACGCGATAGTCAGTGCACGTAATGTGCACTACGCGTCTAGTCAGGGTTATGCTTGGTCTGCACCCAGCTGTATTTTATACTATTTAAATTTTAAAGATTTAAATAATCTGAAATGTTAACATCAGACTTTAACTTGCTGTAAAAGTATAATTTTGAAGAATAATCAGTAGGCTGGATATTTTATTTATTATAAGTTCTTTTGTTTTCTCTTTTTAAGTATTATTTAATTTCCTTAAAAGATCTATCAACATTCTCAAAAAATTTATATTAATCTATTTCAAATTTCTTCATTACAGATGGATATAGCAAAACTATACCAAGTATACACACCCTCTATGTTGAGATTTTTATTTAAAATGAATGCCTCTTTTACAAGAAGGTCTATATCTAAAGAGTTTATTCTAACAAGATACATATAGCAAATTACATGACTGTGTGTAAATAAAAGGGTCTTGTGGTAATCTACAAAGTTCAGCTTTTACAGCAATATAACATGCTGTTTTGTGCACACCCGGAACACTTTTACAAAATTTATTGTGTATTTTCTCAAAAGCTGGCTTATCAGAAAATGATAGTATATCAACATTTTTTCCACTTGTATTAAATTTGTGAAGTGCTTTATATATAATGGGATATGATCTTCCATATACCAGATTTCACTGTTATATCTAGAAATGCTTAGGCTGAGACATGATTTTCTCGGGCTGAGATTGATCTTTACATATACACATGATATACAACAGTATGATGAAGCTTCACTGTACAACACAAGCATTTATGGTGTATGTAGGCCATACCTAATCGGTAGAAAACACAAGAAAGAACATACCTAATCGGTAGAAAACCGGGGGCCTGTTTAACAAATCTATCGTAAGATATGTCTCAAGACGTGCATAAGAGATGGAATTGAGATGGTCTTTTAACCATCTTATTACATGTCTTAGACCACACAACAAAGCTGTCTTATGGGTTTCTTAGTTAAAATGTTTTTTTGGTCGCAGGACAAGTAAATCGACCGCGATGCTGCTTGGATATACTTACAAATTTGGTGCTTGCCTTGATTTGTAATTTTGATAAAGTCAGTCTAGACGTTAACACATAGTGCACACATTATTAAATTGGTATCTGGCAGTGCTTGAAATTGAGATGGTCTTTTACATGTCTAAAACCACACAACAAAGCTATCTTATGGATATCTTAGTTTATATGGTCTTTTGATGGTCATAATTTAATGTTAGCATCGGTAATAATATTATTAGTCATTGACAAAAAATGATTGTAACTCTTTCCGCTATGTTATAATATATCAAAAATAAAAGTAAACATTTTCTCTATTTCATTTATAGCATTTTATATCGGTATGATGGCAAAAAAACATAATTTTATAAATGGAAAATTAATAAAGCTTCAAACTTCAAAGACAAAAATACGGAATATATATTAAGGATTTGTTTACTTTTTTTAAGATATCAAAACCATTTTTTTGTCTAAAGACCACCATAAGACAACTAATTCGTAGTCTAAAAATTACACATCATGTTTAGACACGTCTTAGTCATAAGACACTTTTGTTAAACAGGCCCTAGGACATATCAAAATTTTTAGTGAGTTATATGAAAAACCAAATGGCTCTTTTACAAATAAACGATCATTTATTGCATATTCTTCAATAGGATATATTCAAATGTTAAAAATAAACGTATTTTTTCATATTTCTAAAAAAACAATCGGTAGAAAACAAGTATCATCGGTAGAAAATAAGCAGAAAAATCGGTCGAAAACATATTGTCGCAGGACAAGTATAACGACCGTGAAGCTGCTTGGGTATACGTACAAATTTGGTGCTTGTCTTGATTTGTAATTTTGATTAAAGTCAGTCTAGACGTTAACACATAGTGCACACATTATTAAATTGGTATCTGGCAGTGCTTTATTTTGTTAGCATGTATAACATTATTTTAATAAACATATTTTTTTGCATATTTCTTCTTTCTATTAATGCATGTTTCCTTAATAGTACTAAGAAAAATTATCTCTAGAATTACCCGTAAAAGCAAAATTTACCTGTAATAAACCTGTGGAAAAATTCGCTTAAATGAAACTTTTTTTCGCTCAATTGAAATATCAATTCGCTAAAATGAAGCATGCACCGCTATTGATCATTAGCCGATTACCTCCCACGTGGTGTTTGAGTAATTAACAAATTCTGCACAATTATGTAATAAGGTTTGTCAGTTACCCGCCCAAGGTTGTTGGTTTCCTCCGTCCACCATTAAAAATGACCGCCCTATATGGCCAAGGTGCGTTAAACCCTAACACACATCCACGCCGCACACCTTGCACTGTATCCTCTTTGGTGCTGGATTTGATTTTCCCTTTTGGGGTACAGATACTTCGTTTGGCACTTTCGTAATTAAAATGCTGGTGACAGAAGGGAAGTGGAGGGATACATATGGGCTGGGATACGTAGGCTGAACCAAAGCGGTGATCAGAGGGTGGGGAATCCGATTCGAGGGGAGGGGGAACAGAACAAAAATGCGCAGGTAAAATAACAAGAGGCTCCCAGGAGCCTGAATCGCTCACCTGACATATGTGCCTGAAGTAAAGGCTATTAGGCAAAATCTATTTGTCATTGAAAGGGTTATAAGTTTAATAAGGGGGTCATCTGACAATATGGTGGATCTTAATGTGCTGATAACTTTTATCTCAATCAAAATTCAAAAATCTGTCACCCTTTTTTGAGTTATTAGCAAAAAAATGCAGTTTAACACAATGTTCTATTTTTAGCCACAGTGGCCATGTTTTACAACCAATCAAAAATCCCCACATCAGTTCTATACACCTATTGCTAATAAACAACAATACCAAGTTTGGTTCCAATTTGACTTTAAGTGTCAGAGGAGTTAACATTTTCAATGCAATGAGGAAATGCTTTTTAAAAGCCCAATTTTGACGTTCTAAGGGCAAAAACTCCTCAAAGGAAAGGTCCTACAACGTTAACCTTATTACATATTTTGTAGATCTTGATGTGCTTAACAATATGCAATTTAAATTTCTCAAATATCTTGTATAGTTTTCAAGATATTGAGCTAAACAGGGGCAAAATTTGCTACAAATCCATAAAAAGGGCAATAACTCCTACATAGGTCATTGGATTTTCTTCAAAATTTCAGAGCTGGTAGATTATCAGGTGTTGATCACTTTTGTTCCCAATCAAAATTTTAAAATCTGTCACGGTTTTTGAGTTATTTGCGAAAAACTGCCATTTACCCCTATGTTCTATTTTTAGCCACAGCGGCCATGTTTTACGACCAATCAAGAACCCCCACATCTGTTCTATACACCTAATACTAATAAACAACTATACCAAGTTTGGTTCCAATTGGACTTGAAGTGTCAGAGGAGTTAACGTTTTCAATGTAATGAGGAAATGCTGTTAAAATGCTCAATTTTGACGTTCTAAGGGCAATAACTCCTAAAAGGAAAGGTTCTACAACGTTGACCCTACATATTTTGTAGATCTTGATGTGCGTAACAATATACAATTTAAATTTCTTAAATATTTTGTATAGTTTTCAAGATATTGAGCTAAACAGGTGCAAAATTTGCAAAAAAATCCACAAGAGGCTCCCAGGAGCCTGAATCGCTCACCTGATATAAGTGCCTGAAGTAAAGGTTATTAGGCAAAATCTATTTGACGTTGAAAGGGTCATAACATTATTAAGGGGGTCATCTGACAATATGGTGGATCTTAAGGTGCTGATCACTTTTGTTCTCAATCAAAATCTAAAAATTTGTCACCCTTTTTGAGTTATTAGCAAAAAAAGCAGTTTAACCTAATGTTCTATTTTTAGCCACAGCGGCCATGCTTCACGTCCAATCAAAAATCCCCACATCAGTTCTATACAGCTAGTGCTAATAAACAACTATACCAAGTTTTGTTCCAATTGGACTTGAAGTGTCAGAGGAGTTAACGTTTCAAATGTGATGAGGAAATGCTGTTAAAATGCTCGATTTTGACGTTCTAAGGGCAATAACTCCTAAAAGGAAAGGTCCTACAAGGTTGACCCTATTACATATTCTGTAGATCTTGATGTGCTTAACAATATGCAATTTAAATTTCTCAAATATCTAGTACAGTTTTCAAGATATTGAGCTAAACAGGTGCAAAATTTGCCAAAAATCAACAAAAAGGGCAATAACTCCTACATAGGTTGTTGGATTTTCTTCAAAATTTCAGAGCTGGTAGATCTTGAGGTGCTGATCACTTTTGTTTCTCAATCAAAATTTTAAAATCTGTCACTGTTTTTTTTGTTATTTGCAAAAAACTGCCATTTACCCCTATGTTCTATTTTTAGCCACAGCTGCCATGTTTTACAACCAATCAAAAATCCCCACATCAGTTCTATACACCAAAGACTACTGAACAACTATACCACGTTTGGTTCCAATTAGACTTGAACTGTCAGAGGAGTTAACGTTTCAAATGTGATGAGGAAATGCTGTTAAAATGCTCAATTTTGACGTTCTAAGGGCAATAACTCCTAAAAGGAAAGGTCCTACAACATTGACCCTAATACATATTTTGTAGATCTTGATGTGCTTAACAATATGCAATTTAAATTTCTCAAATATCTAGTATAGTTTTCAAGATATTGAGCTAAACAGGTGCAAAATTTGCAAAAAATCCACAAAAAGGGCAATAACTCCCACATGGGTTGTTTGATTTTCTTCAAAATATCAGAGCTGGTAGATCTTGAGGTGCTGATCACTTTTGTTCCCAATCAAAATTTTGAAATCTGTCACCGTTTTAGAGTTATTTGCAAAAAACTGCCATTTACCCCTATGTTCTATTTTTAGCAACAGCGGCCATGTTTTACGACCAATCAAAAATCCCCACATCAGTTCTATACACCTAATGCTAATAATCAACTATACCAAGTTTGGTTCCATTTGGACTTAAAGTGTCAGAGGAGTAAACGTTTTCAATGTAATGAGGAAATGCTGTTAAAATGCTAAATTTTGACGTTCTAAGGCCAATAACTCCTAAAAGGAAAGGTCCTACAACGTTGACCCTGTTACATATTTTGTAGATCTTGATGTGCTTAACAATATGCAATTTAAATTTCTCAAATATCTAGTATAGTTTTCAAGATATTCAGCTAAACAGGTGCAAAATTTGCAAAAAATCCACAAAAAGGGCAATAACTCCTACATGGGTCGTTGGATTTTCTTTAAAATTTCAGGGTAGGTAGATCTTGAGGTGCTGATCACTTTTACCCTATGCCAGAATTTTGATATCTGTAGCCGTTTTGAGTTATTTGCAAAAAACTGCATTTTACCCCTATGTTCTATTTTTAGCCATGGCGGCCATGTTTTACGACGAATCAAAAATCCCCACATCAGTTCTAAGCACCGAATGCTAATGAACAACCATAACAAGTTTGGTTGCAATTGGACTTATGGTGTCAGAGGAGTTAACGTTTTAAAAAGTTTACGGACGACGGACGACGGACGACGGACGACGGACGGACGACGGACGCCAAGTGATGACAATAGCTCACATGACCCTTCGGGTCAGGTGAGCTAAAAAGGGCAATAACTCCTACATGGGTTGTTGGATTTTCTTCAAAATTTCAGGGTAGGAAGATCTTGAGATGTTGATCACTTTATCTCTATGCTAGAATTTTGAGTTATTTGCAAAAATCTGCATTTTACCCCTATGTTCTATGTTTAGCCACGGCGGCCATGTTTTACGACGAATCAAAAATCCTTACATTAGTTTTAAGCACCGAATGCTAATGAACAACCATACCAAGTTTGGTTTCAATTGGACTTATGGTGTCAGAGGAGTGAACATTTCAAAAAGTTTACGGACGGACGACGGACGACGGACGACGGACGGACGACGGACGCCAAGTGATGACAATAGCTCCCATGACCCTTCGGGTCATGTGAGCTAAAACTAAAACGTGTGTAAAATGGACGGGAAGTGGGGTTGACGACCCCCTTTTCAAAAACCCATGATAAGTTACTTCTTGAAATATACAGCACAAAGAAAGATGTTCCCTTTGATACATAAATTTTGTACTTTGCTTTCTCGAGCAGGAGGGTGATACAAATAATGTACAAAAATGTATCTGACCGATTGATTGTGTGATTTACTTCATGTAGTATCATGAAAATTAAAAAGTCTAAGAAGGGCCAAAAGAAAGTAAAGTCACTCAGTTGTGCATACAATATTTTTTCGTTTTTTTATCTTTCTTGCTCATTAACACATTATCTAATTTGTAGTACATTTTGTCACCATTCACCGTACATTTACATACACTAGACTGCTTGTTGTAATGGGTAGGTACCTTTTATCCGTTTTGAGCAAACGAGTATAGTATTCGTTTACACTTAATGGCTGCTTGCATTCAAGTTCCCATGGCTGTGACGTGTGTTTTCGTTGTTTGCTGTTGATTTCTTTGCTCCTTAGAAATTTGAGAATCAAATAACCACTGGTACTCCTCTCTTCCACAAACGACTATTTTAGAGTCACAAGTGACAAGGAGAGGCAGGGGACAGAAGGATTGATATTAAAGGCGGTAAATAAGCAAGGTGACAGATCATAATTTGTAAACCTTTAAACTGTAATTACTGTTGTGAAAATGGTATATTAGAACCGCACATTAAAACGTGATCAAACATGAACCGATTGTGATACTAGCTACCCCTTAAAATGTCAAATTACCAGTTATGAAAATAAATATAGCTGAGGTTTCACATTTTATAAGTTCAACTGAATATTTAATTACTTCGGTGTATTTCGGTCTGGAAAACAAAAGAGTGAAAAATATCTAGAACATTGCTTACCTTGTACAGTTGTACTATCGACTGCATGTAAACTATGAAGTTTCTGAAAAACTAATTAGAAAACCGAAAGTTGATTTAGTTGTAAAATCCCATACCCGAACAGGTGACCGATTTTACGATACTTTTGTCAAAACTTGTATTGACAAAATACCTTTAAATGGCATAATGCCCAAACTAAATCATTACGTCACAAAAAAGATATACTATATGCATTGATTGCACAACTATCTGTTAAAATATACGTATAGATATTTATTGATAGATTATCAGTTGAAACAGGGCCATGATATTTAAACTTCTTATCGGTCGTACAAAACCACAGGTAGTAATGTGTCATATCGTACAATGTTTGGTAAAGGGATTTTGTCATGGTATGGTAAAGGGAGGTCATGGTTTGTACAAGGGATTTTTGTCTAAAATATGTCAAAATACCTTTATTTTAGTATCAAATAGTGAGGAGAGCTGAAAGGAATTGAACATGACGATAAAGGTTTACTGTGTAAGCTTTAAATCTGCTTAGTTGTGCTTATTAATTAAATTTAAATTTTGTCATGGTTTGGTAAAGGGAACAGAAAATTGTCATGGTTTATACCATTATGTCATGGTTTATCACATTTTCTTAACTTAGGAGATCGGACAAATTATTAGGTATTTTCTGCTGTTTTATTGTGTTTGATGACATACTGTTTCCGTGTTTCTTAATACGCATCTTTAACCCCCGAAAGTTACCTTCAGTAATAGCATATAAAAGATATATATTTTTATATATACGATTTAAATCATTTTAATTGCTCTAGACCGTCACTAAGCCAACAACATATACTAACCATCAGAATTACCATTGAACAATTAAATATGAATATGGTTATTGTACAATGTAAAAGCTTCTAAAAACAGTACAAGCTACTCCTGTATGATAATATTAGACATATTATGGATGAAGCAAACGTTTCTCTAATACTATAAGCACTGCTGTTGCACTGAATAATATTATTATGGATGAAGCAACATATTCCCTGAGATATGCAAGAAGCAGAGGTTCATGTACCAATGGGGTATCCATAACTGAATGTCAATCAACAACGCGAACTCCAGTCGAAACGAGAATGAACTCAGGTGTTCCGGAAGAGTAAGCAGTTCCTGCTTGCTGTAGCAAACCCGTCGCGTTTCCAACAGTCAATTTAGTGCGTCAAATCCGTTAAAGGAAGACAAAACAAAACCCTATGACAAACCAACGTCTGCACTCATCTGATGCCCTTTGCACTAGTTCAGTTGTACTGAAAGGAAAAGCTTCACTGATAGGGAGTAGAGAGCTTTTAGTATATATATTAGCGGCAATAAGCAAAATCATGCATTAAACCTAATGCCTAGTCAGTGTTTTCCTGTATACCTTTGTATCTATTTTGACTTGAGTTTCCATATTAAATCCCATATCATTTCTCGAGCGATGTTATTTTCTCAGCTTATGCCTACATCTAATATGGGAGTCTCGAAATTAAATGGAACATGATATGGCAATTTCTGTATAATAATAATTATCTCATGATTACTCTAACATGTCTTATGAATGGCATACAAATTATACTGTTATAATTTCGTTTGAAATGCCTGTACCAAGTCAGGACCATTGCGATACACCAATTCTCCGGTATGACTGATTCAATTTTGTCATTTTCTCTGGACTATGAGATTGATCATTCAAGTTCGGTAGTTTTGTTATTACCTTTATTTCCAGGAGCGGTTGATGTGTATATTTGTAGTATGCATTATTTTGGTAATATATATATTACCGGTTTAAGGTTTGAAACATAATTGTTAGCTCATATGATTGAATAAGATTTAAAATATTATTTTCAAATATCCCTTGACCAAACCATGACCACCCTACACTAAACCATGACGTCCCTTGTACAAACCATGACAATTAAAAAAAAATATTTTTGCGATGCATGCTTTGTAAGCGTTTAATTACGCTTTAAAATGTGTCAAAAGATTGTATGCACAGTAAATGATTGTTTTTGAGCAACATCTGGCTTTTACTTTTGCTTGGAACATAAAATGATGTTATTTTATCAATTGAACAAAACTATTTTTCCTGAATGATTTAGCGAGTATATTCCATCATTTACAAGTGCCATATTTTAGTATAAATATATCTTGCCCTTAAAAATGCCCGAAAACGCCTTTTGTGTCCGGAAAAATTATGATTTCATTTTTGCAGACGACATTATGCAAATATCCCTTGTACAAACCATGACGCCCTTGACTAAACCATGACGAAATCCCTTTACCAAACGTTTTACGATATGACACATTACTACCTGTGAAAACAAGAGGCTCCCAGGAGCCTGAATCGCTCACCTGGTTTCAATGACTAAATGTAACAATATTTCACTTTGCCAACACCCCATCATGACAATAAAACAATTGGAAAGCTCTATTAGGCTAAGCATTTAAGCAAGCAAATGGGTGGCACAATCTTCTATGAACACAATCTAAATATCACGTACAATTTACTTTTTTGTCATTTAACGGGCCATAGCTCCTATTGTAACGTGCAACCCTTGCGTTACTATATCGGTATAGGGTTCGTGCCGAAGTTACTTCTCCGGATTCCAATTGGCGAATTTAACAACTAAGTCTTTAAGGATTGTATACTAGAAAAAGGGGGGGGGTAATTGACGACGTTGCTAAGTGTGGATGCTCACAAGGATATGCAACAATAGGGTAATACAATCTAACGAACTGTTTATCAGCAAAGGAAAGAAGAATCAGCACTTCGTCTACCAACTGCTAATTCTGTCAGCAAGGCGTTATTGTCAAATGCTACGACTTTTTAAGTGGTTAAATATAACCTTCAGCACCAACTGCTTAAGATATGGTAACACCAAGTCACCAACTAAATATCAACTCTGAACGTAATCAGCACACCTGTGCTGAACCCAGTGCTGTACTTCAGCAATGCGACTTATATAAATACGACCACCTAAAGTATTCGACCTACAACTTAACTGCTGACACTACGAATTTAAAGGCTTTACTAACCTCAGCGTTGGCTATCAGCTTTGCTAATACTAAATACGATTTGCTTATTGATCTCGAACTAGCTTTCTCGAACTGAATTTCAACTAAGACTGCCATAAAATCGAATGCAGCGGCTTATATACCATGGACGAGTCCATTGTGGACGATACCAAATGTCATGATCACTACTACGTTTTAAGTTACCCAATCATACATGACCCTTGCAAAAACTAAGCTAAAACCTTGAACTTCGGATATTATTTACCTGTCCGATTTGGTTTATATTTAATTAATGACTTTTCTAAAAATAGCTAATTATAGAATCCAAAAACGAAAGAAGATTTGTTTACATTTGCATATGACTGGAAAACAGTAACAATAAGAATTTGCGTAGAAAATGTCGGTTGCTATCAATTATACTATGTTTGTAAATAAAGTTTGGGTTATCCGAGACAATCTGTAAGTACTGAAACCATTTTTGTCACACTATAAAGGACTTCTTATAATTTAGGCTGACTGGACAATTTTGTTGATCTCATTAAGCTGAACATTTAAGCAAGCAACAGCTTTTATCTATCTGCAATAGTTTCATTCCATAGGCAAAAACATAATTAAATGCTAATTTAGGGGCCGTAACCCCTAAAAAGAGTCATCTGACAATTTCAACCTAATGGACAATTTTGTAGATCTCAATTAACTGAACATTTAAGCAAGCAAAACCTTTTTTCTACCTCCTATTATAGTTCACAATCTATAAGGCTAAAACCATAATTTTGGTGTTTAAGGGGCCGTTACTCCTATAAGGGGTCATCTGACAATTTCGACATAATGGACAATTTTGTAAAGCTTTATTAGCTTAAAAATGTACAATTGAAATTACTTCAATATCTTATATTGTTCTTGAGATATAACACAAAATATGTGCAAAAGGCAGAAAAAAGTAAGAAAAGGGGCAATAGTCCCCACACGGTTTGATGGAATGTCTTAAAATTTTGGAGTTGGTACATCTTGACGGGCGATCACTTTGACCCTGCCAGAATTCTGATATCTGTCATCATTTTTGAGTTATTTAAAAAAAACTGCTGTTTTACCCCTTTGTTCTATTTTTAACAACGGTGGCCATGTTTTTAAAAAAATGTAAAACATTGAATATCAAAATAAATATTAACTGAATACATTGAATATTGAAAAAAAAATATTGAAACATTGTGCTTAGGTAAAGATTTAATGTACTGTATTTACCTTTTTATGCATTCGATTTTGAGATGTACTGCATGTATTTACCTTTTTAAGCATTCGATTTTTAAATCAATCAAGTCAGGGAGTCACAAACTCATTGCACAATCAATAACGAACCACTTTCCATGCATAAATTGGTATCAGTTTATTGGTTGCTTTTACCTAGTTTTCCGTTTATTATTTACATGCATTGTTATAATTCAATGCATTGTTGCGATGTGGAGAAGAGCGCAGTACATGTATATAAATATATTTAACTAAGAAGGTTATGAGCTGTGAGCCTCAAATAACTGCCCCTCTCATCACACCTCCCTCCCCCTAAAAGGAGAGTCTCGGAGACAAAGTGTATAGAAGATACACAACAACAACAACATAATCCACGAAAATATTGTGCAGTTTTAAAGAAATTGAGGCATCTATCGAAACATCCTTATGTAGTCTAGAACCAATCATGCGGACTTTGCTCATTGCACCGCTGATTATGGTCGGCATTTTTAATGGATTTTCTTCCGAGTTTAACTTAAATCCATATCTTTAAATGCAATAAAAAAAAGTGATGCATCTCTGCATAATATCAATCTACAAAAACATTCCTGCAGAGAGACAGTCAAAATGGTTCAGTGGTTTTAGGTGATATTTTGGAGATTGTTTACATACAACATTTACAACAAACGCATTTAGCCAGGTGGGCTAAAAAGTTGATTTTTGCAGTGTGCCCAAGATTTGACATCAACAGTACAAGATTCAAATGTTACACAGATCTTGGCAGTTGAAACACAGCCGCAGAAAAAGAACAAATTTACAGAAGCAAAAATAATCGACATGCTCAACTCTTTCATAGACAACATATTTGTTCAGTTTGATGGATGTGTTTTTTCAGCAAACAATCGGGATTTCAATTAGCAGTAATATAATAATAAAGAAGACTTCTTGACAAAAAAAATCTTAGATTATCTTTCTCTTTTAACCTTACTTTCCGTTATAGTGATGATGTCCTTTTACATGAACAAATCATGATATGGTGACTTTCTTCATCTCATACATCCACAACAACTTGAAGTTAAGAACATGATGGATTCCAGGATGTCTGCTTTATATTTAGATCTATATCTCGAAATAATTCACTCAGGAAGATTTCAACAAAGCTCTATGACAAACGTCATGACTTCAAATTAACTTTCACATCTTGGGTGGCAACATTAATTACGTCCGCTCAAGCTAATGGCGTTTACGTATCGCAGCTGATTCGTAATTCCAGGGCTTGTGGGATTTACACCGATTTCCTTGGTAGAACGTCATGTCTGACTCAAAAAATGCTAACACATGGTAGTACTGTTTCTCCCTGGATGTACGTTGTCCCCACTTCAGAATTTTTATGAAAGACATCATGCGCTCATAGACAGTTATGGAATGTCTCTAAGTTGAGTGCAGGTGTTCCTTTGTCATATGCTTTTGTTATATCCCTCTTTACCCAATTTGACACGCTGAATTGACCATTAGCAAACATGACGTGTTTGCTATAGCAAGCAGGAACTGCTTACTCTTTCGGAGCATCTGCTTTCACTCTCATTACTACTTGAGTTCACGTTGTTAATTGCTGTTCAGTTGTTTTTTTTATGTTGCCTGTTTCGTCTTGCTGTTCTCGTTCGTGTTTACTGTTTTTTTCTTTGCCCTTTCGGACATTTGCCATTTGGATGGTCCATTGGAACATACTTCTTTGCTTCCCGCAAGACATCGGAGTCTTGGTTGAGGCTAGCGGTTTAGATTTAAAAACTAGCAAGAGGCTTACAGACTAGTCATTTCTACAAGAAAACAAATTATGGACAATTGCAATGGCTTTTATGTCGGAATTTTTCGTTGTTGACATATTGTACAGAATTTGAAATATAGTAAACATGGTGATGTAGATTTCAAGATTTGTTCTAAAGCTGTTGCACGGTTTTTAACGGTATGGACCACAAACTCCAATTGATACAAAGCTTCTAGTAGTAAGAGAAACCTTTGACTAAGCCGTTGTTTGTATCTGTCATATTTATGTTGATTGTTCTATGTTTTAGTGTGTGTTAGCTTTGATGGAGATTGTCTATAAGGGGGGAGGTTTAGGCCAACAAAACTAGTTTAACCCCGCCACATATTACATGTGCCTGTCCTAAGCCAGGAATCTTTGACAAAGCTTTCGTTTGTACTTGTCTTTTTGATGTTTTCTGTTCATTGTTTAAGAAGGGGGTCTATCTGTGACTATTTCAGGGCTGGATTTGAATTATATGCATCTTATTTAGACCATGGGCCAATTGCAGAACCGCGAGCAGTGCCAAATGGCCTCGTTGAAGGCTGCTGGCGGTTGTCCATTGTGGTTTTTCTTAATTGCCGTTTAATTGTGGGCTGTGTCGCGTACACTTATTCCACATCTCTTTATTTTCTATTATATTCAATTTTGTTTTACCAAAGAAGCAGAGATACCAATGGGGTATCCGAATGTCAAAAGTCCGGAAGGCAGAGACAAAACCAGTAAACAACATAAAGAACGGGACAAAAACAGACAACATGTAAAACAATAAAGCTTCACAACAACTTAAGTTATCGAACGAACGGAAACCATATTGTCCACAAAACATCGCCATAACAAAATATGATACCAACAATTTTGCATGGCATACTTAAATACACGTAGACAATGACTGCAAGACAACACAAACTTTTCAGACAATGGGATGCAGGCATTTGATACATTCCATACAAGCAACGATTTATTGCTGGGTCATCCAAATGTACAACTTAGCCTCTTTCAGTTTTGTTAACATCAATACTGACGGCAATAAAATCAAGCCTTCAAAAGTATTTCGATTGTTGTTACTCTAGAAATGGCGTCAATCAAATGTGGATTCTCAAAATTTCTAAAGAACTGATGGAAAATCTCCATTGTAAGTCATTTTCATCATGTAATAGCATTAAAATGTTTGATTTCTCTACATTATATACCTCAATTCCACATTCACAATTAAAATCTCGTTTGGCACAGCTGATTAAACGTAGCTTTATCAAAAAGTACGGAAAACGCAGGTTACAAAAAGACTTACCTTGACATGCAAGAGTCTAGCAAGACAAACAAATTTACAGAAGATCAAATAATAGAAATGCTCAACTTTCTAATCGACAACATATTTGTACACGTGGACGTGTTTTTCAGCAAACAATAGGTATCCCAATGGGCACAAATTGTGCACCATTGTTTGCCGATTTGTTTCTTCATTCATATGAAGCAGACTTCTTACAATCACTTCTAGACAAGAAGAACCGCAAACTTGCTTTATCCTTCAATCTCACATTTCGTTATATTGATGAAGTCATTTCACTATAAAACAATCCTCGATTTGGTGACTATTTACATCTCATATATCCGAAGGAACTTGAGATAAAGGACACTACAGATTCTAGGAAGTCCGCTTCATATTTAAATCTATTTCTCGAAATTGAAACACAAGGAAGGCTTTGTACAAGGCTCTATGACAAACGTGATGACTTCAACTTTCAAATAGTTAACTTTCCCTTTCTGTGTAGCAACATTCCGTCCGCTCAAGCATATGGAGTTTACGTATCACAATTGATTCGTTATTCCAGAGCATGTGGGGAGTACAACGACTTCCTTGATAGAGCTACACGGCTGACAAGCAAATCGTTAACACAGGGGTACGTTGCTCCCAGGTTGTTGTCATCACTCAAGAAATTTTACGGACGACATCATGTGCTTGTATACAAATACGGGATTTCTATCTCTCAGATTAGCACAGATGTTGGTTTGGCATAGAGTTTTGTAATGTCATCCTTTCCGGATTTGACCAACACTTAATCGATCTTTGTCAACGTGACGGGTATGCTATAGCAAGCAGGAACTGCTTACTCTTCCCGAGCACCTGAGTTCACTCTCGTTTCGACTTGAGTTCGCGTTGCTGAATGCGGTTTTGTTGTTATGTGTGTGTGTGTTTTATGTTGTTATGTGGGTTGTTTTGTTGTGATGATTTTTTGTCTGTTGGTTTTGTCTTTGTTTTTACGGTTTTATGATACGGATTATCCCTTTGGTACACTTTTGCTTCTTAAGTACATGTACCTTGAAATGAATTAAGATGACGAACAGAAAAAGTGTTGTCTGTTCCAATAATGAATATATAATTTTAAAAAAATATATTTAGTGATTGTGTCTCGTGCTTATTATTTACTCCATGTTTTTTTTTTTATTATTAAGTTTCAGATTTTAAAAACAAACTGAACAGGAAAACCTGTATGCAAGCTAACAAAAAGATACCAACATGCACCATATTAAACTCTATACTGCAAACAACTGAAGTCAAAGTATTTTACCCAAAATGATAATAGAGAAAAACACAATTTCTTGATGCACATCTCCATATGATACTTGTATACTTCCTTCGTGTAAATTTTCATAAACATCCACTCAGCGTTTAAAGAGGTGTTGCTCTTACAATATATGCTGATGGACGGGTGGACAGACAAGATAGCACCCTCCCCCCAACTCTTATATGAGTGCGGTATACATGTAACACAAATAGTAATTATTATTTTAATGTGGTTTGCATCGTAATAAGAAGGAAAACAAGATACGAAGATCTGCATCTAACGTAATTTTGATAGTGCGTGTTTAAAAACTGACGATCGAAAAGAGGAGTTAAAGTCTGTAGTCCTATACTTTGATCTCTACATGCTTTGTATGTTTTGTTTGCTCTTCACTACATGTATATGCAATTTTGTCCAAATATCGTATGCAGTGTCTACGATCACTCCTAGGTACACGCAAATCGATCCAGGACTCCGCAAAAGATTTCTCTTTAGCTTATAATCAACTGCATTAACTTTATACTTATCAAAGCAAATCGAATGAATTAACTTTTCTTAAATATCATTAAGGCTGCGCTCGTTGGAAATATAAATTGTACGTTCGTCAAATTATTGAATTGTTGAACTCGTGGAACTAAAACATTCCCCATTGACACCAATTGTTAATAAATTGTGAATGCGGAGATCCACTAAGGCTTTCCATACGACATAAAATTGGGCCGGTGTTACATACTAGATTTTCCCCCATACTAGAATTTCCCCCCGGAAAAATGAGTATATACTCAGCTTTCCCCCCGGAAGATCTAGTATATACTAGATTTTCCCCCGGGGAAAATGAGTATATACTACGTATTCCCCCAGGGGAAAATCTGGTATGTGTAAACACATACTTATTTTTCCGTCATACTGAGTTTCCAAAGGTCGTTCAGTTTATACTTGTTCGGTGTGATCGGTGGTTTTCTCGACTACTAGAGAATTCTCGATAACTTACGAACGAAAGAAAACGAACGAAACTTTACCTATCTATACGAAAGAGACAAACGGATCCTTTATTACGAATGTTTTGACGAAAGATTAAACGTTACTACTCGGAAAACAATTCACAGCCGAAGATTTACGAATTAATCTTTTGTCATTTAAATGATGTTTTATATTAGCGATCGCTTGAATTTGAAGTATATATAATCTTGTACATATAAAGGATTACACTAATCGTATAAGCTAGGGAGCTTCTTTACTTGGCGCTTAATTTTCAGACGGCGAATCCATTACGTTCAATGACATCCCGTTAAAACCCTCGCTAGTTCGGGAACATTATAGAGGGTTTTATTTTCGAAATGAACACGACTACACAGCGGATCCAGAAACATTTCAAAGCGGGGGGTTCGCCTTTTTATAGTATAATGAGAATGAAAGGTGGTTCCATACCAATTTTGCTGAAATTTTCACGAAAGTTACACAATTTGCCGAGGAAAAAGCTGGTTCAATCCCCAGAAATCCCCATGTGAGCAATTTGGCACCGGTTGTCAATAATTGCTTCCAATTACCAAGATACACCTTTGCCATAAGCAGGAAGTTCATCCTTTTCGGTATATTCAAGTTCACTCTAAAGGCGACGATGTGCTTCAACAAGCAGAAATTGCTTAAACTACAAAGCACCGGAGAGTCCCATAGTCAATTTTACGAGAATCAGTGTTGCTGATTACAGTTTAAATTTTAGTCTGTTACTTCGTAGTGCCGTTGACTTCAGTGTTTCCTGGTTTTAATTGTCTTATTTCATACTCTGAGAATGTCCGTTTTACATTTTGTAAAACTTTCTGTAGAAAACGTACCAACTTTACCTTAGATAGTGTGGGTGCTTTCATTAAACAAAGAAAACACAAAAATATCAATGAGAAAATTATACATTAAATCACGCTTGCAAGAATTTTCAAACACGATTTTTTTATATGGCATTTTCATTTTTATTCAAATACTGCTGTAAAAGATTGCTCCTATCAAAATACATACACATCTTCACCAATATTTACTTTTCAGCGTAAAAGGAACGAGGGTGTCAATTTAATTATATTTATGGTCAATATATGGATAGACGTATCAACTAATGTTTTCCGGTTTTCATGACACCTTAATTATGTATATAATCGTATATTTTCTCACCTAAAGTATGAACAAATGTTCAAAAATACCATTGAATGTTGCAGGGTTAATTAATATTTTCTCTATATTATACAACCCATTTGAAAAGTGTGCGGAAAATTGTGAAACGGATGTCCTTTAGTCCTTCAATCCGTCTTTTGTCCACCCTTCTGTTACATTAAAGGGTATCCATCTATAATCCACATCTCTTCCTAAACCCAGCAATAATCAAACAATCTTTGTGACAGACCGTAGATGGGTATCTCCTATTTTAAAATTTTGATCCGATTGATATTGGGGTTATCCATAGCAATAAGCAAAAGATTGACTTAGTCATTAGAGGTTAGGTGCAACCATTTCTTATCTGCAACCCCTTCTTAACTCCTCAATGGATTTTCATGAAACGTTTAGACAATCTGTGTGAACACCTCCAATTTTAAAAAAATTGATCTAGTAGATTTTGATCTTTTTTTTTGGGGGGGGGATTTATTTTTGAAAATCCAGCTGCTCATTGTTTTTCTAGTTTAAATTTAGAAATTAAAATGAAAATATTTTTTATAATTATTAAGGGCATAGGAATCTAAAACTTTCAAAAAGACAGTGTATTAAGAATTTAAAATAATAAATTCTCCCTGACAAATTACTTACGTTTTAAATCAACCTTTCGTTGGATTAGGTAAAGTTACGTTCGTTCGTCAGTTATCGAGAATTCTCTACCACAACGCACAAATATCGGTCTTAGGTAACCTAAGTGTGGTAGAAAGCATACAATACTGGACCCAACCCTTATTTTATTATTTTTTATTTTTTTTGTATCTTATGTAAGCTAGTTTCTGGATTAAATTACCGCACTACACACAGCAACAATTTAAAATCCACATTGGAAAACAGTCAGCAATCCATGAAGCAAACAGTGAGTGCTGATTGTCACTTTGCAAATGGTCAATAATCAGATTTTATTTATATGTAGGGAGCAACCATTTGATTTCAAAGGGGTAGTGTATGGTGATATTTGAAATTAATAGGCAGGATACCCCCCCTCCCGAAAAAAAACAGGATTAACAGTCAATGCAATATTTAGAATGGCAAAATGTTGTTTTTTTGCTTAACATTAATATAATCATTCTTCTTAAATGTCAATGTACGAGTCGATTAGAAGCAGAAGGGCACCAATGGGGGAGGGCATTCGAGTGTCAAAAGTTGGAAAGGACGACAGCAAAACCAGTTAAAACGATCAAGAACTGCATGGAGAAACACAAATACAGTTGAGCCCAGTTCTAACATCTCTACTGTTCAGCTCTCCTGACAGTTCTAGAACTGTTCTAACCCTGGACAGCAGCTGTCATAACCTGTTCTAGGGTAGAACTGTCATAACCTGTTCTTACCCATGACACCTTTAGAGCTATTCTAGGCCCTGACAGCCTAGAACTGTTATAGGCCCTGACACCTTAGAACTGTTAGCCTTGGGCAGTTCTGCACCCTGACAGTTCTAAATGACGTCACGCAGTTTAAAAATACTTCTAATTCGGAATATGCGCATATTTTCGGCATTATTATTTAATGAAACTCGATATATAAATTTATTTTAACAAGACAATTCTTTATTCTATACTGTTCTGAAATCGTCGCAATCAGAACTGTAAATGGGGGGGGGGGGGGGGGTAGAACTGTCCGAAGCTAGAACAGTTCTAAGCTGTCAGGGCACAGAACACGTTAGAACTATCAGGGCGTATGACAGCTCAGAACTGTCAGGGGTTAAAACAGTTTTAAATTTATCACGGGATAGAACTGTCCAGAACTGTTCTATGACAGGACAGGGCTTGTCATAAACTGTCCTAGAACTGTCAGCAGAACAGAATTAGAACAGATTCCTGACAGTTCTAACGAGATGTTAGAACTGGACTCAACTGTATATGTTTAAATTGTTTGATATAAAGGAGACGGATTAATATAAGGTATTTTCTTGTTTCCAAATCATATCGTCATTTTCTTTATTTAATTATTAGTTTAACTATATGCTTGATACTATCAGTAAGATATGTTCACATCATATGTCGGTCTCTCTTTGTGTTCTCCCGTCTTCACATATCCGTAAGCACTAATGTTCTTTATAGGATTAGGATGAAATTTAACAAGCCTTGACAGTTTTACAGTACAGCTTGTCACAGCTGAACCACCCTACCAGATCATTTTTATTTACGGTTTCTGAAAATATGCTTTATTTAGAAAGTTTTTATATCGACGTACCAACGACCACGCGTAAACCTATAGACCCCTCGACATGTTGTCACAGGGGCTTAAAAATTAGCAAAGCAGTCTATATGATTTAAAGTCATTTGTAGTGCTAGCGGAAAGAAGAAACACTACCAATACATTCGATTAACGGACGAATACATTGAATTCTAAAAGACTAAATAACAAATCTGTCACGCATGAAAGATCGGTAACATGTGTAAATCACTAAATACGATATATGAAATTGATCATTCCAGGTAGGTAATTTTGTTGTTACCTTTATTTCTAAAATATTCATTAACAAAATATGCGAACGGTATCCGTGAATGGATCGGGTGTCAACGGTATCATTTTAAGACTTTGTCGTTTGTAGCTTACATAAGACCTTGTTTAGATGCAGAAGAGGACCATTGCTAATATTTTTTTTTATTCTGGTTGGTTTGCAACATAAAATACACTGCAAATGTCTATGTATGTTTCATCAAATATAGAAAGTTGTTTTTTGATGTGCCCACATTTGTTTTAACAGAAACGTGTTTGAAAAACAGCCAAAATAAATACAAGTTTGGCAATATTCTAAAATTATAGTGTTTACAGTAAACTGACTGGCATGTATCTATGTTGATGTGGAAAAAGCTTAGCATTATCTTAGCTATGCATAATACTTTTAAAATCAATATTAAAGCAACTTATGCATCTGAACATTTGTATGTCCAGGTTTAGTTTCATGGTAAATCTTAGGCCAAAAATTGGTCTTATTCCCATTCATACTTAAGTTGCAACTTGATTAATGGTGCAAAGGAGTTAATGTTAGAAATGGATTAAGAACAGACAGGCGGGCGGACAACGGTCACCGAGTGATTGCAAGTATTCACATGATTTGAAATAAAGAGAACCCGACATGTTATAAACTGGTCTTGGATACCTTGGAGACAGACAAATTGTTTCAATAAAACGCGACTTGTTATTAAAAAGCTTAAGTACGTACATGACATACATTTGAAATATGCATATTGCTTAAAAAGAAAAAAAAATCTAAGATATTTTTACTTAAATTAAAGCCCCCGTCACACTAAGCCACGACCTAATTATAAACTTCATTATTTTCTTGGTAGTTGCGCACCGTAGCGTTGTCATTCTGAGGTCGAGGAGCTCGTGGATTGAACGTGTTTGATTAATTTTCTACTCGCTCAAATCATTCGTAGTGCAATTTTGTCCAAAATATGATGTACTAACAGCGTAGTGGGATCGTAAGAAGATCATAGAGCTGTCGGTTTTAGTTGTATTGATCTTGTGGAACATGCATACTTAGGTCGAACCCTATTTTAGAGCCGACACTACTAAGCTGGTACTACAACATGTACACTCTCGTCAAAACCATACCAACGTTGTACGACGACCATTAATATCAAACTTCAGCAGCGATACGATGCGTCCACGCCCTTTCCCTTAACTGTACGATCGACCCTTACAAGATCATTCTACGCTTTACTGATCGTTCCATGTGTCTCCATGCAAAGAAGACTAAAACTGGCAGAAATCAAAATACGTAGATGCTTAAATTTACAAACTATGATCCATAAGCTGCAAATTTCTTAACTTAAATGTTGTATTTCTAGTTATCAAACCACAACCCTTTAAATCACACATTTTGAAAAACCATATTCATTGAGCGTTTATTTGGATGTTCGAAAAAGGCATAATACTGCGAATGTTATACCGTCAATTGTTATAAAATTATCCATTAATTTTTTTGGACCAGCGCCTTAGATATCAAATCGTTTTTTTTTTTTTTCTGAAATTTTACATTTTATTAGGTTCTACATATCATATGTCTCACAAATCAAATTTCAAAATTAAACAAAACTTTGCTCTAAAGAAATTAATTAAGAAATGATATAATTAGCAATTGATAAAGGTAAAAACTTACGTCAAACTCATCCTATGAAGGCTAGAAAAGTTTAGTTTGACAGATCGTAAGCGTACGTAAAATTTTACCGAGCGTAAAACTGTAGTTATATAGAGTACAACAATCGTTATGGTCGCAGTGGATTTGTAAGGAGACCATGACTGGTCGTGGTTTTGTCGTAGTTTGGTTGTTGAAAGGTGGCTAGAGCAGCGTTCTGTACTCTTGATGGTCTCTTGGTTTGAACATCAAACACATATTCCCGCGCCGATGGATTACTGTACCAAAGTTGTAGTTATACACCTTTCTTTATGAGCTGCTTATGAATATTAATTTTTGTCCAGAACGAGACTTAGGTCAGTAGGTTCTAGAAACGAGAGGCTCCCAGGAGCCTGAATCGCTCACCTGGTCTTGATGTCAACCCTATGAAGACTTTTGTATTGCTAAATGAGCTGAATGTTTAAGCATGAAAAAGCTTTTCTCTATCTGCAATAGTTTTCATTCTAAATAATCAAAAAACACTATTATTCAACTTTTAAGGGGCTGTAACCCCTATAAGGGGTTATCACACAAATTCAACCCTATGGAGACTTTTGTAGAGCTAAATGAGCTGAACATTTAAGCAAGCAACAGCTTTTTTTTTTATCTGCAATAGTTTTCATTCTGTAGGCCAAAAACATAAAAAAACGGTATTTTTCAAACCTTTAAGGGGCTGTAACCCCTATAAGGAATCATCTGACAACTTTGACCTTATGGAGACTTTTATAGAGCTAAATGAGCTGAACATTTAAGCAAGCAACAGCTTTTCTCTATCTGCAATAGGTTTCATTCTATAGGCCAAAAACACTATTTTACGCCTTTAAGGGGTTGTAACCCCTATAAGGGGTCATCTGACAACTGTGACCCTATGGGGACTTTTGTAGAGCTAAATGAGCTGAACATTTAAGCAAGCAACAGCTTTTCTCTATCTACAATAGTTTTCATTCTACAGGCCAAAAACATGCAAAAACGCTATTTTTCACCTTTAAGGGGCTGTAACCCCTATAAGGGATCATCTGACAACTTTGACCTTATGGTGACTTTTGTACAGCTAAATGAGCTGAACATTTAAGCAAGCAACATTTTTTCTCTATCTACAATAGTTTTCATTCTATAGGCCAAAACACTATTTTTCGCCTTTAAGGGGCTGTAACCCCTATAAGGGGTCATATGACAACTTCGACCCTATGGAGACTTTTGTAAAGCTAAATGAGCAGAACATTTAAGCAAGCAACAGCTTTTCTCTATCTACAATAGTTTTCAATCTATAGGCCAAAAACATGCAAAAACACTATTTTTCACCTTTAGGGGCTGTAACCCCTATAAGGGATCATCTGACAGCTTCGACCAAATGGAGACTTTTGTAGAAATTTTGATGCTGAAGCAGTAGGGTGGCATTAGATTTCATTTATCTCTTATACTTTTTGATTTACAAGCCAAAAACAGTAGTCTGACCCCCTGGTCTATTTTTAGTAACGGTGGCCATGTTTTTTGACGGATCAAAAATTAACACAAGTTTGGTGCAGGACACCATAAGGATCATTCATACCGAGTTTCATTAAATTTTGTTCAGTAGTTTCAGAGGAGAAGATTTTTGAAAAATTGTTAACAGACGACGACAGACGACGACGACGGACGCCAAGTGATGGTAATAGCTCACCTGGACCTTCGGTCCAAAGTCCAGGTGAGCTAAAAAATGGCTGCCGTCAATTGGCAACGAGTAAACAACAGCGGAATTGTTTCGATTTATGCATGTTTACACCAATAACATGCGATGGAATCTTTTCGACAGTTTAATATACGAAGAAAAATCAAAGTGAAATGCATTTGTTTGTCCTACAATATGTGTGTTTCAAGAAAAACGCACCGAACTCAATCCGAAAGTAGCAGGTACTTGACTTACTTGTTTTGTTGTCACCACATCAATATTTTATCAGTGATCTATCTTCATGTTACATGCGAAACACTCGATTTTTTTCTTTCATCTAAAGGTCCTATGTATATGTTGAGCTGAACTCAACAATGTTCATCAAAACTCTGGAGTCATTATTGTTTATTTGTCACAAATACCGACCTAAGCCTCGTTTTGAAATTTGACTCCTCTCATTCGAATATTTGTTAAGAAAGGTGTATATCATGCTTGCTGTCACACTGACTATGCTTTAACAAAAGAACTGCGATTCCACATCGATTTTAAGATCATGGAGGTCGTGGAGAGTGTATCAAGATTGTGGTCATTGTGACGGGGCAGTCTTTAAAAATGTTGATAAGTTTTTTTGTTATACTCATGTAGAGGTAAATGAAGTAAATATTTGAGTTCATGCTCACTAGTGATACCCCGGATCTCATAATTATGCTATGCATACAAACCTAAGTATTTTGCAAACAGGACGTAGCATAAAAGAATCTTTCTACATCATATTGAACTACATTTTGTACATGATAAATTAAAAGCTTTATACAATTTGTACAAAATATCAAACATCTACTCCATGTAGTAGCTTAAAAAATGTAACGAAAATTTTGCATCTATGTCCACTTTGTACAATAAAACCTAAGTAATTGAAAAACAGTAAGTAATGTCCTACATGTAGGAGCATATAATCAATATACACTGTGATATAGCATCATATACCAAACCTCTACGTCATTATGTTCCTTAAAACTATAACAGAAATTTAATTACGAACAGACGGACGGACGAATGGACAAGGGTAAACGGTAAAATAACCAAAAAATTCAATATATTATAAAACTTTACATAATTTGTTTAAATAACTAGAATGGCGGTCTTCCATGGAAGACGTATGTCGCCTGCGTCTTAAAATATTTGGTGAACCGGAAGTAGATGATATACAGGCATAAAATCACTTTACACCATATAGTACCATAGGAGGAAGACACATACCAAATTTCAAGAGGCTGTGACTTGTAGTTTCCAAGAAAACTGCAACGGAAATTTTTGTGACGCCGCATGACGCAGGACGACGCAAGACAACGAATTGTGCCAAAGCAACCCCTATATGTCGCTTCTGCAACACGTTGCAGGCGACATAAAAACCATTTGTACATTTACATCAAGCCATGATGGTATTATATAGATTAAATGCAAAGCAATGACACTTGTCTATAGTGAACCCCCTTTGTCCAGGGAATTTAATTCAATAACTAGGCACGTGTTCAGACAATATATAGAATGCATGTATACAAATTTCAAACGATAAAAGGGTTTTTGGCATTCTTCAAAATCCAGTTTAGAAATGTTTCGTTTTTTGAGGGGCCAATTTAGACAAATTGCCCTGTATTAACATAATTGTTGAGATATAATAACATTTATAGTCTATCAGCCAAATCTAAAAAAAAGCCTCTAGTTTTCGAGATGAATGTCTACCCCTGGGAAAAGCAGTTTTTGGTGGTTTGGTATAGTTTAACATCTAAACTTTCAAATTCACCTTGTTATACCGGACAAAAAGTGTCCAAACAGGGTTTAACATGCGCCATTTTGAATGCACCCATTTTGACAGACACAACTCATTTTGAAAGCATTGAACTCGTATTGCTGTCAAATTTTTACAATGCGATGGAATATAATTTTGTAAGGTGATATGTAATCAGTATAATATAGATAAAATTATAGCGTATAAAATCTATCGATAAGTATCGATGAAGTACCGATATCGGGGCTCTTTTAAACACTCTGTATACGTGGCTTTTTTCTTGTAAATCGATAAATATCAAACGCCATATTTTTATTTATATTATACTGATTACATAACACCTTACAAAATTATATTCCATTGAATTGTAAAAAATTGACTGCAATATGAATTCAATGCTTTCAACATGATTTGTGTCTGTCAAAATGGGTGCATTCAAAATGGAGCATGTAATACCCTGTTTGGACACTTTTATTCCGGTATCACAAGGTTAATTTGAAAGTTTAGATGTTAAACGATATAAAACCACCGAAAACCTGCTGTTCCACGGGGTAGACATTTAAAATGCTATTTTTGAGGGTTGGCAGATAGACTTGTATGGAAATTTTATCTATAACTTAATTTATTAGGGCGGCCAAAAAATCTTACAAAATATTATTGCTTTCTGATAACTCGAAAATGATTTGGTCAGATAATAAAAAAAAATAAACATACATTAATAAGTAAGCCATTTCTATGAGAGAAAAAAATAGAAAGACCAAACAATTAACCATTAACATGGTATTTGAGCATATAGACAGAATTTTAATGACTTATTAATTAAACACTAAAATATAATTGTATTGCAGAATTATATACCAGACCAATCGATGTCAGGCCCTTGCATGGTTCCTCTGCACTATGCAAGGGGTGATGGCCAGTGGTTTTATTGAAACATGCATGCAAACATTGACTGAAAACCATACCAATATCGGCAAATTTATACAATGCTGTACTGATATTTAAAAAAAACCCCACACATTCAGTTGTTGCGTTGTTAAACATAACAATAATAGGAAAACAATAAGTTTGACTAAAACCAATGCTAATGCTCCATTTGGAGCCACTTTTTAAACGGAAATAGGGGTCACACGTATCCTTTATTTCGTATCCAATATGTGACACAAATTAACTGGCAATACAAAACGATCCAATCACAATAGAGATACAATTTACAATAACTGGGGCCCATAATTTTAAACGGAAATGCTCGGGATTCCGGAACATCAAAATTTTGCATTTTTGTCCCTTTTCTGCCCATAACATCTAAACTTAAGTACTATTTTTCTAAGAATCAGGCAGATAGCATTAATAGGTTGGCACAGCGATAATAAATACACACAAAAATAATAATAAAATTAGGTAAAGCAACCATTGTCAACTTTGTTCTGACCCCTAGTTTTTTAAGTGAAATCTTAAAACAACAGAATGTTGTTCCTTATATATCATGATAATGATACCTATATATATATACAATGAAGGAAAACCTCTTTATGAGAAAAAAGTTAGGTAGTTATTGTCAACTGTGCACCAACACACTATGCCATGTTGGTACTCTATGAAATGTTATTTCCCGTGCCGGGTACTGTTATTTCCCCAATTGTGCATCACGTGGTTTTCTTATATTGATTACCGATACCTAAATATAAAGATTCTGAAGCAAAACGGTATTGCTAAGCTGTAAAATGGAAAGTATATTACTTTTATGAACATTTCAATTCCAACCTTAAAAAAATTGAAAAGTAAAAATGTCTGTGTAAACTTTTCTTTGATATTTCTTGCTGTAAAATTAGCACATTAACTGAAATATTTGATTGATTGTCTCTTAAAAAAAATTAAAACAATGACCATGCATTAAATCATGAATTAAACCTTTTATAAAAATCATTTTTCTTTCTTTCTCATGCGTTTTGATATCGACATCCATATTATTTTTTTGTGATTTTCAATGATTAGTTGCGGTGGGTAATTTTAAAATTGTACTGTTATTTCGCGTGGCAAATATGCATGAGGTACTGTTATTTCCTGTGGTTTGGTACTGATATTTCATGTTTTCACTTAAAACTTTGTTCAATTTTTTGCAAGAATTGATGGTTAACAATTGAACAAGCACTCTGAGAGTATTGCAAAACAATACATAGTCCCCCTACCGGCGTCTTATTTCAGTCTCTGGTAAAAATTAGTGTAACGAAACAAAACTTAAACTTGATCAGTTTATTTTTTACAAAAGTGTTGATAAAAAAGTGCAGTTAACAAACTTCAGTAATTTCTTAAAGTTCAAAGGACCCGTAAAAATGCGCAAACCGGATCAAAACGCGAACTTGATCTGTAACTCGTTATGGTACACTCACATATAAAAAATCAGTTCATTATCTGCAAGGGTTTAGTACAAAAAGTGCGGAAAACTGAGGCGTGACGGACAGCTAGCGTGCAAACCTATAGTCCCTTTCGACTGTCGCCGATAGGGAACTAAAAAACACTAGATATTCTAGACAGTGCACCTAATTTTGTGAGGTGGAAGACCAATTCATTTGCACATGACCATTATTTTGCGACTCGTAGCCAAAACAAAACAGTTTACCTTTAAAAAGTAAAACAGAGGTTCTCCAGGTCTAGATCGTTCCATGTAGGCCTGGTCCGCCTGAGTTCAGACCAAACCATATTTAGAGCGGACCTTGAGTAGACCAGTCTCGAAGCAGACCAGATTAGAAAAAGTACCAAATTAAGAATGAACTTTTGAGCAGACTGTGACCCAATACTACCCCCCCCCACTACCCCCCTCCCACAAAAAAGAAGATAAAAACAACAACTTAAAACAACAAACAAAAACAAAAAATAACTAACAAGATGAAATATTCAAATAGAAAGTTAAGGTACATATCCACGTGTATTATTGAAAGTACTACGGAGATTTAAAAAGAGGTTAATTAGGCGTTGTGAATAACAGAGTAATATATTTATCAGACTTAATTATAGAAATGATTAAGCTTAAGGAGATGCGCATCTACAGAAGGTCACACAGATTGTTTGAATGTTTCATATATACCAATAAAGTGGTTGATATAAAAGTGTGACTCAAAGGTGTCACGGACGTACATTTCTATCACTATATTATCCTCATAATTAAGCGAGGGCATAAAAAACAGTTTCCCTTTTACAGGAAATAACAGTACAACAGTACCATACCAGAGATAACAGTACCATACCACATTTACCACGCGAAATAACAGTACAATTTTAAAGTTACCCACTGCAACTAATCGTTGAAAATCACAACAAATAATATTGATGTTGATATCAAAACGCATGAGAAAGGAAGAGAAATATCAAATAAAAGTTTACACAGACATTTTTACTTTTCAATTTTTTAAAGGTTGGATTTGAAATGTTCATAAAAGTAATATACTTTCAATTTTACAGCTATAGCAATACCGTTTTGCTTCAGAATCTTTAAATTTAGGTGTCGGTAATCAATATAAGAAAACCACGTGATGCACAATTGGGGAAATAACAGTACCCGGCACGGGGAATAACATTTCATAGAGTACCAACATGGCATAGTGTGACCAAGATAAAATATAATTCCTTTCAACAAAAGCCTGGTAATGTTTAACGATATTGTGATTAACAGATATATAAGGATCTAGCTATAGGTATAAAAAAATACAATAATAATCTGCTTCATGTTTTTTTAAGTATGTTAGCAATGTGACAATATAAAAAATACAGGGAAAACAAGTAAATCTGTGAGCTAATGCTCACTAGTGATACCCCCGCTCCCCGAACTAAGCCACGCATACAAGTTAAAATACTCGGTAAACAGGAAGTTGTTGACCTAGGAACATAAAATCGCTATACACTATATTTGACTATTAAATAAAGCTGTATACAAAATATCAGACCCCTATCTCATGTAGCTGCTTTGAAAACTGTGACAGAAATTTTGCATTGATGTCCATTATGTGTTAAACATTAAGTACTCGGTAAACAGGAAGTAGACTACCTAGAAGCATAAAATTGGTATACATCATATGGTACTATAGGATGACGCTGTATACAAAATATCAGACCTGTATCTTGTGTAGTTGCTTGGAGAACTGTGACGGAAATTTTGCATTTATGTCCATTGTGTGTAATATCCTAAGTACTCGGTAAACAGGAAGTAGACTACCTAGAAGCATAACATCGGTATACACCATACAGTACTATAGGATAAAGCTGTATACAAAATATCAAACCTGTATCTCATGTAGTTGCTTGGGAAACTGTGACGGAAATTTTGCATTATGTCCATTATGTGTAAAAACCTAAGTATTCGGTAAACAGGAGGTAGACAACCTAGGAGCATAAATTCGGTATACACCATACAGTACTATAGGATAAAGCTGTATACAAAATATCAGACCTGTATCTCATGTAGTTGCTTGGGAAACTGTGACAGAAATTTTGCATTTATGTCCATTATGTGTAAAAACCTAAGTATTCAGTAAACAGGAAGTAGACTACCTAGGAGCATAAATTCGGTATACACCATACGGTACTATAGGATAAAGCTGTATACAAAATCTCAGAACTCTATCTCATGTAGTTGCTTAGAAAACTGTGACGAAAGTTTTGTTACGGACGGACGAACGGACGGACGGACGGACGGACAAGGGTAAAACAGTATACCCCCCTCTTCTTCGAAGCGGGGGTATAATAATGCTTGAATATAAGTTACTAGTTAATGTTTTAGTCAATCATGTGTATTAAAAACAACTTCCGCTTTTCAGTTTTAAAAATAAAAATTGTGGTAATTTTTTTCAAACATCTATGTTAAGCATTCCTACTCCGAATATATCAATTTATTGCATACTTTTGTTTCCATCCATTTTTTTGCTAGCAAAAGGTTAGGATTTTTTAACTCTAATCTTCACAATGAATATATATGTGAATGGTAGCGGATCGTTTTCTTAGGCTTGCGAGGATGGTGTCTAATTTGTTGTCTTTAACTAGCCTTCAGTAACTCTTTTTAACTTTATGTTGCCTAAACTTTCCTTAAGCTCCTCTTCTATCTGTCTTACTACTTCCGGGTCCATTGCTTCCGGAAACGTCAATGTTATTGGTTCAATGACCGTCTCCTTCTTGTCCAGCCCCTCTGTAATGATATGTATTAATTGTAAATTAGACATTATTTGCTACATGTACGCACACCATTTTATGTTATTTTGACTTTGATTTAGTTTTACCTCAAATCGAAAACATGTATTTTGTACTGCATTTCATCAGTTTACAAAAATTTATATCATATAAGCTTAACTTAAAGTTTATTGGATAAGAATCAAAATAGAAAAAAAATAAATTTGCTAGCATAACTTTTGCACCAATGCTTGTACTTTTTTGTCCTGTCTTTCTTAACAACAATATGCAAGTAATTCGTTATTATAACTGGACGAAATTTAAATCGAGAGGGTAAATTAAATAATGTCTCCATGTTGAATTTACTTCTCTATTTAAACATGCTCGCCTAGGCATGAATTTTGTATGCAAGACATGATATGGCAAACACTTTTTAACAACACCGGTTTGATAAAGCTTATACTTTTCTAAATCAAGATCTTTGAAACTTTGAATACAATGAACACCATGCATATACATGTTAGTTTTGTGCATTATAAAAATCCAAATGGTCTGTCTTGTATGTTGTAACCATAGTCTCGATTCAAAATTGTAATCTATTTACTATTTGTGAATATGCATTATTAGGGGTTGCCGCATAATCATTGTAATTGTATTATAAAATAGCAATTAATGCATTTTTGTTACATCCAGATTTACAAATAAAAATTATTTGACGTATATTTCATCATTTTTAAATGCAATGTATTTACTTACCTAATCTCTCTGTTAACATCCGTATTGAATCTTTTATTGACCAAGTCTGGAAAACTGTGAAGTTTCGGTCGTTTATTTTAAGGACTAGAAACTCTGCAAATAATAAACATTTAGTCAATAACTTTCATGTTATTTCTTTATGACTGTATTAATCATCGTTTTGTATGGTCTAATTCATTGTAGGGTCTTTCTTAAGAATTTAAGACCAAAAATAAATCATGATTGAGGCATTGCCTAGCTGCGAGCACTATGAATTAGGCATTGCCTAGCTGCGAGCACTATGATGAATTAGGCATTGCCTAGCTGCGAGTACATCATGCGTAATCATATACACTGATATAGGTAGCTTGTTTGAATGATAAAAATGGAGAAGAAGAATGTTCCAAATTTCATTCTGGTGCGTATTTTCATTACAGTTTAAGCGCACGAAGTTCCGCTCCAAATTTTTAACAATGACGTTAACAGTATGTACTTTAATCAAATGCAACCACTAGACGAATGACCCATAGATCACAATGGAAGGAGAGGGTGGCGCGCCATAAAGCCTGTTTTCATCTACCATTTCTTTTGAAATGCCTGTACCAAGTAAGGACCATTGCGATCGACAATTTCTCCAGTATGTCTTGCTTGTTTTTTCTTTTATTTGGACAATTTAGAATGATCCTAAAAGTTTGGTAGTTTTGTTCTTACCTTTATTTACTAAAAGATCGGACAAAATTGATTCAACAACTAGTCAATTCACTTTACTCTCAAAGTATTTTGTTGTAATTAAAAGTATGAATTCAGTTTAATTTATTTGCCGCCAATCAAGAAGAATTAAGAATGTATCCAGTAAAAGCATGAGATAAAATACTGGACTCTACTGGATCGGCTGCTGTACTTGAACTTCAACTCTTATAAACACTAATCAGTAAAAATGTCAAGTGTAAATAGGGCATGTCCGATCATATGATTTTGGGCTTTACTATAGTGAATATAAATAAACAACATATAAAACTTGTACATTGCTGGCACTATTACATTGATGTTATGGTTAACATTTTACTTATAGTTCGTTTGACTTCGTTTGACAGCGGTTTACCAAGGGAAAATAATTATACTTAATAAAAATTCAGAAGTTCAATTTACAAAGAAAACAATTTTCGTGCTTCGAATCTAACAATTAAAAAAAAATCCCATTAACCATAATAGTAAAAAAAAGCTTTGCCGAGAGCAGCATGATACGACCGCAACACGTTGAACCCTGTACTTTTTAGGCCCAATATGGATAGTCAATTGCTCTGGACACATGCAGCCCATGGTGGACTGACAAAGGTTTTTGACACATGCCTTCTTTGGTGGACATTCCAGTCACATTCTACAAGGAATTCATTAGATTTTAACAATTATGAAAGCAAATGCATGGAAAAAAAGTTATACTTACAAAATCATATTTATATCATTTCAATATCCTCACTCAATTTTATATGAATAAAATGACCCATTTTCTTGGTTAATCTATTATTATTGATGTTTTTGACCCCTTTGTCCCTAAGTTCTTGAAAACAGAAAGAGATACTGCCAATCTGTATCGAGTAAAAAAGTTTCAGTTTTGGCCCCTAATTACATGCTTTTAATAAGGGAAAAAGGGGAGTTTGAAAATTAATTCTCAATTTTGTATCCGCTATTTGACGAGAACAAACATGCAAAATGAATTCTCAAAATCGGACCTCAAATAAAAAAGTTTCGATTTTGCCCCTTTGGCCCCTAATGACATAAGAGGGAGAAAAAGAAAGTGCAAATATGAATTCTAAATTTTGTATTCGCTATTTGACAAGAACAAACATGCAAAAAAAATCAAAATCTGATCACAAGTAAAAGAGTTTCTATTTTGGTTGTTGTCATCACTCAAGAAATTTTACGGACGACATCATGTGCTTGTATACAAATACGGGATTTCTATCTCTCAGATGAGCACAGATGTTGGTTTGACATAGAGTTTTGTAATGTCATCCTTTCCGGATTTGACCAACACTCAATCGATCTTTGGCAACGTGACGGGTGTGCTATAGCAAGCAGGAACTGCTTACTCTTCCGGAGCACCTGAATTCACTCTCGTTTCGACTTGAGTTCGCGTTGCTGAATGCGGTTGTGTTGTTATGTGTGTGTGTGTTTTATGTTGTTTATGTTGTTATGTGTTTTTTTTTTGTTGTGATGATTTTTTGTCTGCCGGTTTTGTCTTTGTCTTTACGGTTTTATGATACTGATTACCCCTTTGGTACACCTTTGCTTCTTTTTCTCTTTTGACCCCTAATTACATAATAGGGGAAAAAAGGGGGTCTCAAAAATTTATTCTCCTATCTGACAAGAACAAACATGCAAACAAATTTTCAAAATCGGACCACAAATAAAAAAAATAGTTTTTTGCCCCCTTTCGGCCCCTTATTACATGATGGAGAAAAGGGGAACGCGAAATTCATCAGGTTCAATATTTCATTGTAAGATTGTTCTTGACAAATTTCACAACAATAGGTCAACTACGACCAAAGTTATGGTGAAAACAAATAAAATATTTGAGTTTTTTTGTCCCTTTTGGGCCCCTAATTTTGAAACAAACAAGAGGCTCCCAGGTGCCTGAATCGCTCACCTGACATATGTGCCTGAAGTAAAGGTTATTAGGCAAAATCTATTTGAAGTTGAAAGGGTCATAAGATTAATAAGGGGGTCATTTGACAATATGGTGGATCTCAAGGTGCTGATCACTTTTGTTCTCAATCAAAATCTTAAAATCTGTCACCCTTTTTGAGTAATTTGCGAAAAAATGCAGTTTAACCTAATGTTCCATTTTTAGCCACAGCGGCCATGTTTTACAACCAATCAAAAATCCCCACACCAGTTCTATACACCTATTGCTAATAAACAATAATACCAAGTTTGTTACCAATTGGACTAAAAAGTGTCAGAGGAGTTAACGTTTTCAATATAATGATGAAATGCTTTTTAAATGCCCAATTTTGACGTTCTAAGGGCAATAACTCCTCAAAGGAAAGCCTACAACGTTGACCCTTAACGTATTTTGTAAATCTTAATGTGCTTAAGAATATGCAATTTAAATTTCTCAAATATCTTGTATAGTTTTCAAGATATTGAGCTAAACAGGTGCAAAATTTGCAAAACATCCACAGAAAGGGCAATAACTCCTACATGGTTTGTTGGATTTTCTTCAAAATTTCAGAGCTGGTAGATTTTGAGGTGCTAATCTCTTTTGTTTCAGTCAAAATTTTGAAATGTGTCACCGTTTTAGAGTTATTTGCCAAAAACTGCCATTTACCCCTATGTTCTATTTTTAGCCACAGCAGCCATGTTTTATGACCAATCAAAAATCCCCACACCAGTTCTATACACCTAATGCTAATGAACAACTATTCCAAGTTTGGTTCCATTTGGACTTAAAGTGTCAGAGGAGTTAACGTTTTCAATGTAATGAGGAAATGCTGTTAAAATACTCACTTTTGACGTTCTAAGGGCAATAACTCCTAAAAGGAAAGGTCCCACAACGTCGATTTTACTACACATTTTGTAGATCTTGATGTGCTTAACAATATGCAATTTAAATTTTTCAAATATCTAGTATAATTTTCAAGATATTGAGATAAACAGGTGCAAAATTTGCAAAAAATCCACAAAAAGGGCAATAACTCCTACATGGGTTGTTGGATTTTCTTCAAAAATTCAGGGTAGATAGATCTTCAGGTGCTGATCACTTTTATCCCTGTGTTCTATTTTTAGCCATGGCGGCCATGTATTTCATCGAATCAAAAATCCCCACGCTAGTTTTATACTACCTATGGTAATTAACCAATGTGCCAAATTTAAAAGCCATTGGACTTATGGTGTTAGAGGAGTTAACGTTTGAAAAATGTTAACGACGACAGACGACGGACGACGGACGACGACGGACGCCAAGTGATGGCAATATCTCACATGGACTTTCGGTGTACATTTCATGTATTAGGTCAAAGCTGTAGAACCATTTCTTTAAGGAGTTTTTTGGCCCTTAAGATGTCAAAATTTATACATTTCTGTCGTTCGGATTTTTTATTTGTAAAAAATACGGCTGCCATGGCTAAAAATATAACATAGGGGTAAATTGCAGTTTTTTGCTAATCACTCAAAAATAGTTACAGATATCAAAATTCTGATTGGAGACAAAAGTGATCAGCATCTCAAAATCTACCTGCTCTGAAACTTTCAGAAGATCCAACAATCGACATTGCCCTTTTTCTGGATTTTTCGCTCACCTGGCCTTATGTCATCACTATGCGTCCGTCGTCGTCAGTTAACAATTTTAAAATCTTCTCCTCTGAAACCACTGAACTGATTTCACTGAAGATTTGCAGGAGTGATATATGACTTGTTGGTAACAAACGATCCTCATTTTCAAATGATTCAATAAAAACATGGCCGTTGTAACTAAAAATAGAACATAGGGTAAAATGACTTAAAATGGCTTATAACTCCTCCACCATAACAGATAGAAAAAATCCGAAGGATTTTATGCCCTTCAGAATCAAAAGCTCTAAAAAAGTCTCCATTGGATCGAGATTGTCAGATGACCGTTGATAAGGGTTATGGCCCTTTGAAGGTAAAAAATGTCGTTTTTATATGTTTTTGCCCTATAGAATGAAAACTATTGCAGATAGAGAAAAGCTGTTACTTTCTTTAATTTTCAGCTTATCAAGCTGTACAAAGTCACCATCAGGTCGAAGTTAGTTTAGTTTAAACATATTTATTTATCCTGGATTGGGAAACAAGCTTAGTGCTCATGTAAATACCTCTCCAGCTAGCAGTTTGCGAGTGTGGCCTTTGCAGCGGCCCCCAGTGAGCCTACTCTTATCGAACTCTACAAAGGGGTCTTTAACGTGCATGGGGTATTGCTCTCCACATACACGGGACAATTTTTTTTTCGTCCTTTCCGAAGGACTTGCATCGTTCCTTGAGAACATCCCCGCAATTGGTGTCAACAGAGAGTCGGAAAATTGGTTCATGAAATGTTCACCCGGACGAGGATCGAACCACAAACCTTGGTGTTAGTAGCCCGACGCGTTAACCACTACACCACCGGCTCTCACAGGTCGAAGTTGTCAGATGACCCCTTTAGGGGTTACAGCCCCCTAAAGGCAAAAATAGTGTTTTTGGCCTATAAAATGAAAGCTGTTGCTTGCTAAAATTTTCAGCTCATTTAGCTCTACAAAAGCCTCCATAGGGTCGAAGTTGCCAGATGACCCCTTACAGGGGTTACAGCCCCGTAAAAGTTGTATAATGTTGTGTTTTTGCTTATTTAGAATGAAAACTATTGCAGATGGAGAAAAGCTGTTTCTTGCTTAAACATTCAGCTCATTTAGCTATACAAAAGCCTTAATAATGCACTGACGGGTATGTAAAGTGATCAGAGTGTCTATTCCCTTTTGTCTAGGCCCTAAGGTTCTTAGTAACCAAGAAAAAGTCTTAAATAGACGAAACGCGCGTCAGGCGTAGACGGGTTTGTTGTCTGGATCTTTGTTGTCACTATTTTTTTTCAAGAAGGTTTAATTGAATCAAATGATTAGACAATCCAATTATATAACATAGAATTGTTACCTGTGAAGCTTTTCATTTAATGAAGTTGCACTCAATAATTGATATCAGTATAAATATACTATAAAGGTCTATGGAAAACTTTTTTGTTAAAGTTATGCAAAGTTTGAAATTTAGACATAATATTTATTTTTATTTGATTATCCCTTCATGCTATTACGTTTTGCATTTAAACGAATCTTATGATTTAAAAATGATTATTTTCCCTCTGTTTACTGCTATCAAACGAACTATATATTTATCATAATTACAAATACTAAAAGCACGGGTATAAACGGTTAATTTGGATATGCTGTTTATCGATATTTTAAGGAGTAATCCCTCATCAGTAGCATTTAATTTAAAACATTGGAAGGTCAAATTCCAAAACTGTTGAACACGAAAAGTATTCAAAACCAAAACGTTCGAGCAAGGAGGCAAAATCCAGCACCGAGGATATCGACCATGTGCATTACAAGGAAAGAAACATGGTGTTTTAATCAATTTTAATTTATCAATTAGAAATTTTAGCAACAAAAATATAAAATATTTTGTTGTAAATCGTGTCAGACAAGTCTGACGACCCAGACAATATCTAATAAAAATACAGCCTTTTTAAATATTTGATACAAAATTGATGCATCCAGCAATATAACAGTCTACCCATGTCACATTCGCAAAAAAACCATAACACATCCCTAGGATCCATAACACCCTCCTTTAACCCCTAAAAATGAAAATGCTCAATTTGAAAGAGAAAAATTAACTTAAAAGTGATTTTCAGAATTTCATATGCTTGTTAACACTTATTGTTTTACTGGATGTGGGAAATGGCTTAACATGAATAGCACTGTATGCATCAATGTAAGCAATTTCAAATTATCATTTAAGAAAACTCTATTGCCTCAATGAACCGATATGCACAGAAAATATATAATAACTGTACCTCTAATAATTTGGTTTACTCTTTGTGAAAAGAAAATATATGTACGAAGAGGACAAAGTTATAAACTTATTCTTGAGGGATTGTGCATTGATTCTAATTGCCTAAAATAGATAATTAGTTGAATGTTAAATGCGTATAATTTTGATATCCTTAAATATATGATACATGTAAACAAAACATGATATGGATATTGCCATATAATACCTCATATCTCCTTCGACCAATATCAAGCTCTCGGAATGATATGAACCGGGCGTCCTGGAAGATATGAGATATGATATGAAAACATCATTATGATATGTTATTCTAAAAGAAGGGGGTATAACTAAAACATGTCGGTTTTGTGAATTATTCACTGCAATACCGGACCATGAAATTTCTTAAACAGCACTAGGTAGATGTTTTGCGGGAACGAAATGCCCGATGACGAGATGTACTCTTTATTAAAAAATAACTGTTTTATTATACGGACAAGAAAAAAACTATGCGTTTTAGACCTATCAGAAATGTGGTATCAATAATAAAGATTTATTGGACATTAATTCAGCCAAAATCATTTCAGATATTTTCCCATTGTTTAAATTAAATGACACTGAAAAAAACAAGGTTTCATACAAAATGTATTGGTCAGGGAGATATCTATAATTCTTAATTGAATGCTAGATTTTGCTTCCATTAAATTACATGTATATTGATTAAAATCACTTTATGATCGCAACATGTTGAACCCTTGTAGTCTCTACTTCGATAGTAAATTGCTATTGCATGACTCGTACAGCCAATGTTATAGATAAAAAGCTTGGAGGTTTCTTTTTTTGTAACAACATTCATATCACTTTATTATTGCGAGCTGATAACAATTAGTACGAAGCGTACAGCTTCCGCTTAGTACTCCCTTTATATTAATTACTGAACAACTAGGGAATTGGTCAACAAATATTATATTATTATGTTAGTGTTCAGTATACAGTGCATAGATTTATACAATACATCTTTTCCTACATATAACAAGTTCAGTGGTGCTCCAAAAAACGGTGTGTTTAAATTTAACTATAATTAGATCGGACATGTGTTATTTGCGGTTAAAGTGAAAGTAAAAGTAAAAGATTGGCCATGTGAATACGGCAATTATCCAATATTTTTGTCTGTAAATGAGGATTTAGCTTGGAGGATTTTTACTGCATTTTTGAGGTTTAATATATCTATTCCAAGGTAAAAAAAATAATTTTCAATGAAGACCATTGGTACGAAAATAACATAATTCTCGAAATCGTAAAGAAAATTTTAATGCTTATTGCAAATTAAAGACATAGAACCTATCAATTTTGCAATTTTTTACATTGAATAAAAAGTACATATATTAAAAATATACTATCTAAAACTTAAATTTACCAACATAAAAACTCAATGTTTTGCAGTTTTCTATTAAATAATCTTATTTTAATTATTCGCCTTGATTAAGTATTGTCCAGCATAAATATTTACGTTTGGTAAACTGGGTACTGTTAAACTGAGAAACGAAATGTAACCAAATGAGGCGAAGAGAAAACGAAATCGGTAAATTAAGAAAAAACTACTGGTGTCGGCTAAAATCGATTCAGTTTTCTTTTTTTACCAGTTTTGCTCGATTTCGTTTCCTTTCTTTACAGTTTTCGGTTGCTTATTTTATTGTTAACGTTTCCTTCTTTACCGATATCGTTTTTGTTCTGCTCCGTTTCGTTTGGTTACTTTTCGTGTCTTAGTTTACCGCTACCCGCAAGTGTTTACATTCTATAATTAGTTTGTCCTCTTTTTTGACACTGCGTTTTTTTTATTCAGTTTTCCGTCGAAAAGAATACTTTCTGTTAGGTATTTTGAAAATTTAACAGTTTCTTTAAAGGTTTTACAATGTATTCTTTTAATAGTGTGAATTTTATTATTTTTTAAAAATTGCCAAAAATGATAGGTTCTATGTCTTTAAGGTAAGCCAGGTAATATCAAAACTACCAAACTGAATTGATCAATCTTAACTGTCCAGAAAGAAAAGACAAAACAAGGTAAAGGTGTAGAAAATGAACATGGAAATGGCACTCAATTGGTAAAGACACTGTTAAAAAATGTTAGGTTAAACCAGTTGTCAAAGCAGTTTTGCTAGACATTCAAATCTTCGGGAATCATTTCTTGTTCCTTGGCTCACCATTTTGACCTTAGATTTTGTTTTATTTCGATTGACAAGACAGAGGAGAGAGCGAAAAACTGAACAGGAGGCAACAATTCATACTTTTCATAGTTTTAACCTCCCTATATTCATTTTTATATGAAACTGTAAAAGCAAAATGATGTTCGTTTTTTCTGCTGCCTTTGGTTGCTACTATGAATGGAATATTTGTTGTTGAAGAATCTATACATGTATGTTTTATCATAATTGATAAACAGATCTATAGATCTCCATTGTAACTGTCAAGTGTGTCTTTAATTGTCTGGTTCTTACCACATTTAAGACTGATTGTTCATATCTAACTTGGCGTACTTAAAGTGTACTACCTTTCCGAAAAAATACAGGCATTCGATTGTATTGTGATTGGATTGGTCGTTACTTTTTATACATACAATACCTATAAGTAATAGCGTGATACTGCATTTTTGTGAACCTTTATTTATTCTTTTACATCTTTTACCTTTTAGAGATTTCTGTTCAGTGTAGGCCTGTTCAATATCCAATAATCTTTCTAAAGGTGGAACATACGATGACTGTAAAAATATTGTAAACGACTCTTTGCCATGCAGATTTAGATGTGCATCAAGACGCTTACAAATAGCTTTCACTTTTTCAAAAAAATCGTTATATTCTGCTTCTGATGTCATTGCTCTTACTTTGTGGAAGAAATGGTTCCTGATAAGTCTGAGTCTCTGTAAATCGTCTCCTATCGTAATTTCATTCGGCTGGGGATCGGAGGCCCATCCTCTAGTAGGCGGTGTAGTAAACACATCGGAGAAATGATGTATAATTTTGAACATAATTGTCATATCTAGTTTTTTAAAGCCATCAGTCAACAGTGTCTGTATGGATTTGCAATCTGATTGCGTCCGTTTTCTCTTAAATTTCAAATCTGTTTGCAATATTTTAAACAATCGCTCTGGTGAAATTTTACTTTCCATAATTTTTTGCAATATTTGAGGGAACAAATTCATCACTAAATTTACACAGTGCAGACACCTTGTCCTTTCATCTAACTGTATTTCCTCTCTAACTGAAAATACATAGAATAAATACATATATTTTAGGAGAATATCTTTTCAAAAAAATATTGTATATATTCATCGTATGATTATAATCAAAGAAGCGAGGAACACTTGTCAAATGACCATAAATTACTAAAAATGCAAAAATATGTGGAATAGCTACGATAGCAAATAAATATAACATACGATACAATATCTAATATTTCAACAATTTCACAAAATATACCTTTTACGTATAATTTTTGGAATTAAATATTAAACCAGGGAGATAAATTCATGTTAAAACTGACCACACGACAAAAAGCCATATCACTATCCGTCCGTCCGTTTAATCTTACATTCAGATATATCGATGATGTCCTTTCTGTCAAGAACTCTTCATTTGGTAAATGGATTCGGTCAATGTATCTTCCAGAATTGGAGATTAAAAAAACCACCGAATCAAATTGCTTCACGTCTTTTTTTTATTTGCACCTCGAATTGGACCCAGGTGGTCATCTCAGTACAAAAATGTCCGATAAAAGAGACGAGTTTAATTTTCAAATAATTAATTTTCCTAATCTACAGAGCAATATACCTACTTCCCCTGCATACGGTGTTTATATTTCACAACGCATTCGATATGCCAGAGCTTGCAGACATTTCACAGACTTTTTTATCAGACACCAATTTCTTCGTGACCGACTTTTGGAGAAGGGCTATAAGAAAATACGTCTCATACGATCCCTAAAAAAATTCTTTCTTCGTTATCAGCCACTAGTAGAAAAGTTCCAAATTGAGATAAAAGATATGGTGGTTAATTGTTTTAATTAGTGTTTGACTGGTCTGCTGTACTGAGATGATCACCTCAATATCCCTATTGTGTCTCACAACTATGTTGTGTTCTGTGGTCATTACTGGGTTCAATAAGTTTAATCTTACCACTAAAGAACCATTGACAACTACAAACCTGACATCGGGTCAAGCCGTTTGGCCCACACAGTTACTGGGATATGTGCCCTAGGTGGTGGATTGGGACAGGCTTGTCATGATGAAAGCCGGACGAGATCGCAAAACTATAATATGGAAAACTTGATCTCAAACCATAGCCATGCATTTTGGGAAACTCGTTCCCCGCACATCATCATTCCATGAGAACATCTTTGTAATTATGCCGAAATTAAAAAAAAAACTGTTCGGAACAAGTGCTTTTGTGTGACCACACGACAAAAAGCCATATCACTATCCGTCCGTCCGTTTAATCTTACATTCAGATATATCGATGATGTCCTTTCTGTCAAGAACTCTTCATTTGGTAAATGGATTCGGTCAATGTATCTTCCAGAATTGGAGATTAAAAAACCACCGAATCAAATTGCTTCACGTCGTTTTTTTATTTGCACCTCGAATTGGACCCAGGTGGTCATCTCAGTACAAAAATGTCCGATAAAAGAGACGAGTTTAATTTTCAAATAATTAATTTTCCTAATCTACAGAGCAATATACCTACTTCCCCTGCATACGGTGTTTATATTTCACAACGCATTCGATATGCCAGAGTTTGCAGTCATTTCACAGACTTTTTTATCAGACACCAATTTCTTCGTGACCGACTTTTGGAGAAGGGCTATAAGAAAAAACGTCTCATACGATCCCTAAAAAAATTCTTTCTTCGTTATCAGCCACTAGTAGAAAAGTTCCAAATTGAGATAAAAGATATGGTGTTTAATTGTTTTAATTAGTGTTTGACTGGTCTGCTGTACTGAGATGATCACCTCAATATCCCTATTGTGTCTCACAACTATGTTGTGTTCTGTGGTCATTACTGGGTTCAATAAGTTTAATCTTACCACTAAAGAACCATTGACAACTACAAACCTGACATCGGGTCAAGCCGTTTGGCCCACACAGTTACTGGGATATGTGCCCTAGGTGGTGGATTGGGACAGGCTTGTCATGATGAAAGCCGGACGAGATCGCAAAACTATAATATGGAAAACTTGATCTCAAACCATAGCGATGCATTTTGGGAAACTCGTTCCCCGCACATCATCATTCCATGAGAACATCTTTGTAATTATGCCGAAATTAAAAAAAAACTGTTCGGAACAAGTGCTTTTGTGTGACCTATACCCATTGTGGTTACAAAAGGTTTTTCATTACAGAAAAAAATAATGCTTTTACCTTGAATTCAAGCTGGTATCATTATTCAACAATTACGAAACACAAGAATGCAGTCTAGATTCTCAAGTCGTTCTTTTTTTTTTTTGAATGGAGTAATAGACTAAGAAATTACCAAAAAGTTTGCTTTAATTAAAATGTGTACCTTGTGAACTTCTGAAATCCAAATCAGAGGTTGTAGTCATGGCAACAAAAGGAGTAGTAAATATACTATTCTTCTCCGAAATGTCTGTTTGTAAAATTGTGTCAGCAATACGATTGCGACCAGAATCATTAAGCCATTGAATACATCTGTCCTTCGCGCCGTCACCCTTAGATTCGAATAACGGATCTGGTTTCTGGTTTTCAACCTTTGGAAACAAAAGAAGAAACGTTAATGTTTATAATCAAATATTTATTTTTATCATTATATTGTTAACTCTAGAAGCTTCAAAATGATATTAAGTGGCCATATATGCTGAGAGTGTATCTTAACAATTAAGTGGAGATTTATAGTCAACATTAAGACAAACTTCCTTGCAGTAAATTCAGATGTGTGCAGATAATACATATATCTAAACAAGTCTTGATTAACTGCAGGAATCCACATCTTAAAATGATGAATACTAGTAGATTGACAAGTCATAAAAAGGTTTGTTGAAGATGCATTTAGTTATCGATGATCTAAAAAGTCCGTTTCAGGCAATTTGTAATTTACCAATGGAAGTCCATAGGAATAGATGCGATGCAAAATAGACGAAGTCGAGGTATCATCATTGTTTAGTTAAAGGACATAATTCATATACCGAAACGGGTGAAATTGAACACAATTCAATGTCGTTTAATTGACAAAATTAAACATTGTTATACCATTTTCAAAATGGTCGCGATATAGGGGGGTCTTTTTATAATTCCATTCAGAAATAAAGGGCCGTAGAGTGACCAACAAGCTACTTTTTTATATGTTCCAACAATAACTTTTGTTCTGATTGACCAAGTCAGTAATGTAACTTCCAATAAATGCAGGAATGAGGTTAATTTTTAGTTTAGATATAAGGGGCGCGCAAGGTGCTAAAAATGCCTCTCATTTGTTTCCTTAAGAACTTAAGTTCTGGTTGACCGATTGCTATGATACTTTACTTTAGGATCTGTAGAGAACCAAACCTGCTAAAAGGGTCATCTGACAAGTTCGACCCAAAAGAGAATTTTGTAGAGCTTAATGAGCTGAACATTTTAGCAGCCAACAGCTTCTTTCTATCTGTTATAGTTGCATTCCTTAAGCTTAAACGTTATTTGTGACCTGTAAAGGGCCATGGCCCCTATAACAAATCATCTGATAACTTCGACCCAATTGAGACTTTTGTAGTGCTTAAAGGGAAAGTTCACAAAAAATGAAAATTTGTCACATGATTTCTACTGCATTATAAAGTCATGCTATTTCATTCAAATTTTTATATCCAATTTAATAAGCTGAAAAAATGGAATTTTATTTTTTTTAGTTTTTTTTCTCTGTCATTTTAAATTACACAAACTGACTGAATAACCATAAAGTCTCCTTTTTACAGTGACCCACCATTTCCCTAATTATTGAATTGCCCATTTATAATATGCGTGTATGCATCTTTGTAAAGCCAATTTTATAAGTGACAGAAAGTCCCTATTTAATTTTACAAAATTAAATTATTCTATAATTTATAATTAACATATTTTTTTCTTAAAAAAATAGTTATATTTAATTATTTAATTAAACTATGTTTGATTTTGTTAATCTTTCATATAAATCTCAGTATTGTTTTAAATGCTAGTGTGAAAATGAAATGATCCAGTACATAAAATGCTATTTCTGAATGTTTGTATAGGGGATCCACATTTGGGCTAATTGGCAATACGATTGGGCTTAAAAAAAGAATACGTTTGGGCTAAATCTAAATTGGACAATATACAGGTAAATGCAGGTAAAATATTGTTGCTCCTTATTGAAGCTTTGGATTTTGACGTTATACATTTCAAATGTGTATCCTCGTTTTTTTATAAGTCACATTTATTGACAAAGAAAATTCATCTAGAGCTAAGCTATTATTTTGTTAGATCATTTAACGTTTATTCTAAAGTTTTATAACCTATATGTTTTTAATCTCAGGTCCTATCCGTACACAGACTTTTTTCAAAAGGGGATGCATTTCCATAGAGCGTTATGAAATTAAGGAGGTGCAGCAACAACTTGACCAAAATCCTCTAGGAATTTTGAATATTTTCTGTAAAAAGGGGTGCGCTCCCACCAATCGCAACCCCCCCCCATGTGTACGGGCCTAAATAAATATCGACATTGGTAAAAATCTAACTTTATATACCTGCTCAGATAAAGATCTTATTAACCCAAACGTCGAGTGCTATTAGGGCAAATACAAATCTGTATTTCTGAATTTTTAGCCCAAATGTAATGCGCCCTTTGTATATTAGGTAATGACACCTGCAGGTATTGATAATTAGAATTTCCAGCTGTGACCAATTACATGTTTATTAACCTAACCATTACACAGGTACCTGCTGAGAGACAATGACAATAAAATCACATTAATCAACACTAAATAGCAAATCCAGTAGGGGACTTAGAAAAAGAATGACATGTGATTTTCTTAATTATAACAAGATGGATGGAAGTTTTTTTACATGTGATTAACTTAATTATAACATGATGGATGGAAGTTTTTTTGCTCTGTGAAATCTGATCTTCTGGACTAAGTTATTCCAGTTTTTATGTGTATTTTGGATTAAAATTATTGGATTTTACATGTTGACAGTATTTTTTGACATTTTTTGCTGTTTTTAGGTTCGTCCGTCCTTTGAGGCCAAGAATTTGGGGACTGTCAGTTGATTTCACAATTGTTCATATTGAATTGAGTGAAAATCAAGTAGACCACTCATACAGATGATGTCTACGGATGGTGGTTGTCCCCCTGACAGTTCGATGGTTTCCTTCGGAAATCGTCTTTACGATTTTCCGCTTTCCTCCATCTTTAATACAATTGAACATTAAACGTCATCGGTTTGGATATTGTGTGTTGTCCTAACCGATTTTTGTTCTGCCTTGGCTTTAAGGAGGCACTGCTTGCCTAGAGTGCGTTTTTTTTTATTTTTTATTTTATTCACTTTTGTTTTTTTCACATATTGAGGTTGAGCGAGCGTTGTTGTGTGTTTATATTTTCACTGTTTTTTCTATTTGCATTATGTTTGTACCTATATTCCCCCACCCTTAATGTTTCAGCTGTGGTGATCCCTGGGACATACAAACAAACAACAACATTATATCACAATTATTGCAATGAAATATGATGGCTTTTAATTTAATACACAACTTCTTACTTATTAGTAAATAAATTTAATAACTTTAATAAGTTATAGGATTATAATTTCAATTGATTGATTGTAAAATTAAGTTTAAAAAAATAAATATAATAGATCAATAAAACATTTTTAATTGATTTTCACATCAATTTTCTTTTTTTAATATTTAAAAAATATTGTTAACTTACATGTATGTTTGGTTTATTTACTTTGCTATTTGTTGGACACACCACATAGTCATTAAAACGTTTTAATTAAGGTTAGTGAGGACACCTGGCCCCAAAAATAATGCAGAATTTAAAATGTCCAATTTTTTGATATATTAGTATTTAGTTTATACTTTATCTTGTGTAAAAATATTGGACCCCCTTACCAGGCTTGTTTTCACAAAATTTATGCTCAAAGTTTTTCAAAATTACTATAGACTTTATAGGGAAGGCAAACTAATAAGCATAAAATCTTGTCGTAGAAAAAAAATCTACGAATTTTAATTCTATTTTCATTTGATAAAAATCAATGATATACAATATATTTTTAAATAAAACGATAAAAACTGGGGGTCACCGCCTTATTTTTCTGTCTACAATACAAATCTTTGTAATGTTTTGGTCATTTTCCAAGTGAATTATCTCTCTTGTTTTATAAAAAAAAATATTAATGAAGGCATAGTTGATGTATTTGTATAAAAATAAATTAATTTTGATTTAATTTTAATAAATGAAACTATTTAACACAAGTTGCAAGATATTTGTGACATTTGCACATGTTTTTAGCATTTCTAGCTGTTTTGGTCACATTGCAGGTGTCCTCACTAACCTTAATATGATTTTTGCTACTAAGTAGAAATTCTGACTTACTTACTTAGACCCCTCATGTAGAGAAGGGGTCTATTTCAAATTAAAAATCCTCAATATCTTTAATTTGTTATACATAAAGATATGTGGGAAAAATTTGTGGCTCTTTTAAAACATTGTTCTGCACAATTTGAGACTATATGTCAAAAATCGTGCTCTTACCCTTTAATAAGCTGAATATTTAAGCAAGCAACAGCTTTTCTCTATCTGCAATAGTTTTCATTCTATAGGACAAACAAATAATTTTGACTTGTAAAGGGCCATATTCCCAAAATGGGGTCAGCTGACATATTTTACCCAATAAAGATTTTGGAAGAGCAACAGCTTTGCTTTATCTTCCATAGTTTTCATTTTATAGGGCAAAAAGATGAAAAAGGCTAGGTTTGGCCTGTAAAGGACCATAACCCTAATAAAGGGTCACCTGACAACTTCGTCCCAATATATACTTTTGTAGAGCTTATTGAAATACAAATGACAACAAAGTTCCAGACAATAAATTTTGCTACGCCTGACGCGCGTTTCGTCTATTAAAGACTCATCAGAAGCACTTTACCAAAAATATTACAAATGCCAAACACTATATGATTATGAAGAGCATAGAACAGTAAAACCAAAAATACCAAATTGGGGAACCAAATTATTTCTAAGATGATCAACCAATGTCTGGGGTAGAAGGAAACTTAGGGTTTAGACAATTTTGAAATTTAAACGGAAAATTTGAAGCTTTGATGTGTTCTCCAACACAAAAGTGTTGGTGCCGGAGCGGGCTAACCTGTGGGAATTAAAACTCCACCAGCAGTGCTAACCTTCACGTGTGTTCGAAATACAAATGACAACAAAGTTCCAGACAATAAATTTTCCTACGCCTGACGCGCGTTTCCTCTATTCAAGACTTATCAGAGGCGCTCTACCAAAAATATTGAAAATGCCAAACAATATATGATTATGAAGAGCATAGAACAGTTTAACCAATAATACCAAATTGGGGAACCAAATTATTACTAAGATGATCAACCTATGTCTGGGGTAGAAGAAACCTTAGGGTTTAGACAATTTTGAAATTTAAACGAAAAATTTAAAGCTTTGACGTGTTCTCCAACACAAAAGTGTTGGTGCCGGAGCGGGATAACCTCGGTGAATTAAAACTCCACCAGCAGTGCTAACCTTCACGTATGTTCGAAATACAAATGACAACAAAGTTCCAGACAATAAACTTTGCTACGCCTGACGCGCGTTACGTCTATTCAAGACTCATAAGGTGCTCTACCAAAACTATTGAAAATGCCAAGCACTATATTATTGTGAAGAGCATAGAACAGTAAAACCAAAAATACCAAATTGGGGGACCAAATTATTACTAAGATGATCAACCTATGTCTGGGGTAGGAAGAACCTTAGGGTTTAGACAATTTTGAAATTTTAACGGAAAATTTGAAGCTTTGATGTGTTCTCCAACAAAAAAGTGTTGGTGCCGGAGCGGGCTAACCTCGGGCAATTAAAACTCCACCAGCAGTGCTAACCTTCACGTGTGTTCGAAATACAAATGACAACAAAGTTCCAGACAATAACTTTTGCTACGCCTGACGCGCGTTTCGTATATTCAAGACTGATCAGAGGCGCTCTACCGAACTGATGATTTAAGCAAACAACAGTTTTTATATCTGCAATAGTTGTCATTCTATAGGACAAAAAGAAAAACAAATTGCTATATTGATCTGTTAATGACCATAACCCCTTTAACGGGTCATCTGATAATTTCGACCCAATGAAGACTTTAGTAGAGCTTTTTGAGCTGAACATTTAAGCAACCAACAGCTTTTCGTTATCTGCAGTACATGTAGCTTTTATTTTATAGGGAAAAATTAAAACATGCTATTTTTTAACCTGTAAAGGGTCATAACCTTTATAAGGGGTCATCTGGTGACTTTGTTCCAATGAAGACTTTTGGAGAGCTAAATGAGGTGAACATTCAATCAAGCAACATTTTTTTCTCTACCTGCAATAGTTTTCATTCTATTGGGCAAAAACATAATAAAGCGCTAATGTTTCTTTACCTTTAAAGGGCCATAACCCCTATTAGGGGTCATCAACATAATCAATAATAGTTACCATGTCATATCCAATGTCGGTCCCATATCCAGATGTGTTACACGAAAGTTTATCTGGATCGTCTGATTGTTCAATATTTTCTTGAATTTCAGGTTGAAATAGTTCTGAAACAAGCTCATCGTTTTGTAAATCCCCTGCAAAATGCAATGCAAAGAATGACATTTTAGCGAAATGATTCGTACTGTATAGAATATTTATATTTTTTCCTCACAAAACATATGTAGCCTATAAACGGTATTTGTCCTGGTTCCGAATTCATATTTCAGGATTTTCTCATCTTAATTGTCATTTATTGAAGAAAATTCACCAATTTAAAGAAACACAAAAATGTATCTTTTTATTGAACCCAGAACACATACTTTATTTAGTTTATTTAAAGAAAATAGGTCTCATACATATTTTTTCCTCATAAAACATATGTAGCCTATATACGGTATTTTCCCTGGTTCCGAATTCATATTTCAAGAATTTCTCATCTTAATTGTCATTTATTGAAGACAATTCACCAATTTAAAGAAACACAAAAATGTATCTTTTTATTGAACCCAGAACACATTCTTTATTTAGTTTATTTAAAGAAAATAGGTCTCATTCTTAACAAGTTTTTCTTTCGATATTAGCCACTGGTAGCAAAATTCAAAATAATGTCAGATGAAATTATTCGTGATTGTTTCAATTAGTTTGTGACAGTTTGTTGTACTGAGATGATCACCTCTTTCTTTATCTCTTTTGTGTCTAACAACCACATGTATGTTGTGTTTTGTGTTACTTGATAAATAAAGGTAATAACAAAACTACCGAACTTGAATGATCAATCTAATAGTCCAGAGAAAACGACAAAAACGAATCAGTCATACCGGAGAGTTGGTGGATCGCAATGGTGTTGACTTGGTACAGGAATTTCAAACGAAATGGTGGCTTAAACCAGGTTTTATGGCGCCAAACCTCCCTCTTCCATTGCGATCTTAGGATCCGGTAATGACCATAGAACACAACATAGTTGTGAGACAAAATAGGGATATTGAGGTGATCATCTCAGTACAGAAGGCCAGTCAAACACTAATTAAAACAATTAACCACCATATCTTTTAACACAATTTTGAACTTTTCTACTAGTGGCTAATTACGAAGAAAGGATGTTTATAGGGATCGTATGAGACGTATTTTCTCATAGCCCTGCTCCAAAAGTCGGTCACGAAGAAATCGGTGTCTGATAAAAAAATCTGTGAAATGTGTGCAAGCTCTGGCATATCGAATAAGTTCTGAATGCACGGGAAGTACAGTTGAGTCCAGTTCTAACATCTCTTTAGAACTGTCAGGAACTGTCAGCAATCTGTTCTAATTCTGTTCTGCTGACAGTTCTAGGACAGTTTATGACAAGCCCTGTCCTGTCATAGAACAGTTCTGGACAGTTCTATCCCGTGACAAATTTAAAACTGTTCTAACCCCTGACAGTTCTAAGCTGTCATACGCCTTGACAGTTCTAACCTGTTCTGTGCCCTGACAGCTTAGAACTGTTCTAGCCTTAGACAGTTCTACCCCCTGACAATTCTGATTGTGACGATTTCAGAACAGTTTAGAATAAAGAATTGTTTGGTTAAAATAAATTTATATATCGAGTTTCATGAAATAATAATGCCAAAAATATGCGCATTTTCCGAATTAGGAGTTTTATTATAACCGCGTGACGTCATTTAGAACTGTCAGGGTGCAGAACTGTCCAAGGCTAGAACAGTTCTAAGCTGTCAGGGCCTATAATAGCTCTAAAGGTGTCATGGGTTAGAACAGGTTATGGCAGTTCTACCCTAGAACAGGTTTTGACAGCTGCTGTCCAGGGTTAGAACAGTTCTAGAACTGTCAGGAGAGCTGGACAGTAGAGATGTTAGAACTGGGCTCAACTGCAGGTATATTGCTCTGTAGATTAGGAAAATTCCTAATTTGAAAATTAAAATCGTCTCGTTTATCGTAGACTTTTGTACTGAGATGACCACCTGGGTCAAATTCTGTAGATTAGGAAAATTCCTAATTTGAAAATTAAAATCGTCTCGTTTATCGTAGACTTTTGTACTGAGATGACCACCTGGGTCAAATTCGAGGTGCAAATCCAAGAAAGACGTGAAGCAATTTGATTCAGTGGTCTCTTTAATCTCCAATTCTGGAGGAATCCATCTACCAAATGAAGTGTTATTGACAGAAAGGACATCATCAATATATCTGAATGTAAGATTAAATGACCTTGCCTCTTTCATCTTCTTGTTCTTTACGAGTCCCGGAAGAAATTCAGTCTCGTAAGAGTATAAAAATAAATCGGCGAGGAGAGGAGCACGGTTTGTGCCCATTGGAATGCCGATTTGTTGTTGAAAAATTTCTCCTCCGAAGGTGACAAATGTGTTGTCAATGAGGAAATCAAGCATACTGCAAACTTGTTCCAGTGTGTAACACATTTTATCTTTGAAAGATGTTTTGGAAAAGAATGTAGAGTTATAACCCAAAACAACAAGATTCCTAGAATTTTAAAAGGCTTTTTCGGGAAGTTCTTTCAGGCGACATTTTAGTTTTTCGTGTGGCAAGGTTGTGTATAAAGTTGAAAAATCTCACGTTTTCAAAGAGTGAACCTCAGAAAATGATCTAGATTTAAAATGATCTAACAAATCTTTTGAGTTCTTCAAAGTCCACATATGGTTGATTCCACTACGATTATAAATAGTAAAATATATCATTGGTGGGACCCCGACATGTCTAGCATCAAAATTAAGGACCTTAACCATGAACTTAACCGTCATTCGTGCGTAAAATATATGTCACAGTGACCTACTTTTTAGTGGATGAAATAGCCCTACACACGACTCATCTAGTAATGAAATATCATTGACACCTAACACCTAGCATCACAGTTATCAACCTTAACCAAGATCTTAACAAGAGTCAGTCATGCGTGAAATGTAGGTCACAACGACCTACTTTTTAGTTGATGGTGTAGCACTAAGTAAAACACATTTAGTGGTAAAATATCATTGATATCCTACATCTAGTATCCAAGTTATGGACCTAAACCAAGAACTTAACCAAAGTGTTATGGACGTACGGACGGACAAGGGTTAAACTATATGTCCTATCCACAAACGTTGTTGGGCCATAAAAAGACAGGCATTCCTTAATATGTGCGACGGACCTTACTACTAGACATGCCATCTGCGACGCAGATTAAAATAGCAAACAAAATGTAAAATGCAAACATACTGTAAGATCAATTTTTGGATAGCCGTGTGCTGTCAATTTACTCTCATAAATAGACTTGTTACAAGTCCTTTGAAACTTATAAAACTACATGTATATTAAAGGGCCATTTAGTATCAAAGGGAAATATGAAATATTGTTCTAGAAACAATCAGAGATATTTCTTACCAGTGGAATATAATATCTGAACAAGAAAATTATTAACTAAATGTATTATTTAGAGAGAGCTTGTAGCAAGTTTATCTCAGAAGTAGGATGAACTGTGATTGCCATCAAAAACACTTGGTTACAAATGATATTTAAATAGCAACCATAAAATTAGTTTTTTTTCTGCAAAATATACTATTATTAAAAGACTTCCAATAAAGAACTATCAAGTTTTTCACATCAAATATTACCGATAAAACCACTAGGATTCTACCTCAACAATTCATAGTACATGTACGTTTTAAATATTAAAGTAACACTAACACCGATTTTAAAAGACATACCTTTTTTAGCTGTGTCATTCGTCACATCAGTTTCATTCTGAAACGTTAAAACATTGCATTGTGTATGCGTAAAAAGTAGACATTATCTGTGGCGGCTTCAGAAGTTTTCAAACGGGATGGGGGCGCAATTATAAAAAACCTTCTGGGACCTCTTGTTTCATACAGTTCCTAACCTAAGGAGTAGAGCCACGAAGTCCCCCAAATGGCCCAAAAATTCAACTTTGATATATCTGCTGGTACTCGCTGCATTAATGTTCATAAGTCTTTATATTTCATGAATTGCAATTTTTTTTTTTCATTAAATTGATTATCAATAAGTTGAGCAGTGAGGTCAAAATTATACTGTTTTGGGAAAAATATCAATTTGTGACAGTTTTCCTTGATTTTCATGTATAAATTGATGAATATGAAATGGGCCACAACTGTCGACCAAAAATATTTTGTGATAGAAATGTGCATTATGATATAATAAATTAATTATCAAAAAATTACGGTGGTCGAGGAATGTGGCCAATACTAATTTTGACGAAATATGCAGAGAAACCAGTGAAAATGTGTGAAAAATTAGGAATTTTTAAATTTATGGCTTGTTTAAAGTCTAAATGCTAAACCTGTAGTGTAAATATTTTGCTAAATCTTACAGATATGAAAAGTATGTTCATACCTTAACATATTTTAGTTAAATTTTTGACCAGTTACAGTAGTTGAAAAAATAGTGAAAATACCGGGCCGATTTAGGGCCTTCGTGGCTCTACTCCTTTTTTTTGTCAAACGGGGGGGGGGGGGGGGCGCGCTCGCCCGATACGCCGGTCCTAGATCCGCCTTGGATTATGGGAGAAACTTGCCCCAGTACCCATGAAAACAAATATTTTAAGTACAAAATTGTAAATTGTTGAAACTGTTACATGTATATACAAAATGTTTTAACACCAATCTGGCCAACAACATAAAATTTTCGGATAATATGATTTTTGCTTATTTTATTAGAGCAAATCTGTTATTTTGTGGAAGATTTACACACGAGGAATTTATGCTTAACCATTAATCTTTTCATCGTTTCAGTACATATAGGACCAGATATAACCTGTATGACAATGTAATAAAAGTAGAACAGAAAACCGATTTTGATACATCTTTACGGAGACCATTAATAGGTTTAATTTTTTCAGTAATATCTGGTTCACGATCTACTTGTCTTGACGACTCGGCTGGCTAACTTAATCAAAGCCATGGGCCAACCTTTAATTATCTTTAGCATAAGACCACTCAAAGAAAGCTTTATCACAGTGCTATTATTTTTCCCGCGTAAAAGCCAGCGACCTTACATCAATTTAAGGTTCATGGTTACACTTCGAATAAAATGGTAGATATTTGACCTATTTTTTCTAGTCAATGTACATCTTATACGACACATAAAAACACAAAATAAAGTGTAGCAGCGTCTAGATTTAAAAATCGCCGATCATTTTCCCTTCTAGTTTAAAATATTACTTTTGTTGTTTTCTCTATTCATTTTCTTTCCGTTCAAATTGTACCAATAATAAAGCATTAATTACCCCTAAATAACCTTCTGAAAGACCGATTGTGAGTAGATTTAATAACACCAATAATGAAATTACCTTGCACGTGGAGGCCAAATGATAGGGAATTGTTGATATTTGGCTATATTTGTAGGAACTGAAAAAACGCAAAGAAAATGCCCCGGCAAAACTGAATAAGTGTTCACGTACATAATATTAAAAGTTCATGCAAAAATAATTTATCTAGACGCTGCTACGCCTTATCAAGCAATTGAATGTGTAGTTTAGGCCCCACATAGACTGAAAAAAGACGTAAAATAGTCATTTTTCCGAAGCGTAAAGATGAACCTTAAGCAAAAAAATGACCTAGCGTTTCTTTTTTATTTGTCATTCAATTTGCTCTATTTAAAATTAGTTCGTTATATTCATTCATTATTTACAATAAGCAACAAGTAGTTTTTAGGTGACAGAGTAAAATTTGGCGACCAGAAATTCCATAAAAAATTACTTTCGATGAATCCGACCTAATGTATTTTTTTAAAAGCTACCGACCTGATGTTTCCTAAATAATAAGTTGGGCTTCTCTGACCTACTGATACATGTAATACATGTATATATCAGCTGTCCGTGATTTGTAGGAGTCGAGGACTGCTCTAAGTTTCTGACCGTAGGTTAACTCAAAAAACAACCTTAATGAATGCCTAAACTACGTATATTTAAGAAATAAATACATGATACATATTTTCTGCAATAAATTACTTTTTGAAAGGAGTTGTTACAAATTGGGTTCGGTATTTCATTTTGGAACAATGAGGAAAATTGCATACGCTATTCACTGTTATGCTTGTATCATGACAAAAAGCACACTAGCAATCATCAATTCGCTGAGACAAATGTTAAATAATATAGATATATATATATATTAAGTACTACTTTTTCTAAGAACCAGGCAGATACCATTAATAGGGTGGCACATCGATAATAAATACACATTTTTTTAAACAGAATAAGGTAAAGTAACCCCAGTAAACTTTGTTTAAACCACTATTTTTTTCAACTGATCTCTGGTTTAGGAGATATTACCAGTCAAAATTTGGTTACATTGTACATTGAAAAGTACGGGAAAAACTCCCGCCATAATTTTTCCCTATATAACCAGTCAAAACATATCTGGGCACCAACTACATTTTAAAATGTAAAAACTGCATTGTTTTTTTTTTATTTATGGTAAAATGAATGTATCCATATCCAAAAATCTAAAATTGGAAATTATCAATGTGCCACCCCCTGCCTGATCCTTTTGTGAAAAAGTACTTCTAACTATATTTTAAATTGATCTGTTTTAATCATATAATATTGACAATTTATTGGTTTCCTAGAAATTTCTGATAATTTTCAAACACTTCACATTTTGAGTCCGGATTTGTAAATGATGTGCAATGAAGAGACATAAACAAGTTATCATGTCACTTGATAAAACTTTATTGAATTTTAAATTATAAAACATTGTTTTTACAAAATATGTCAAGAAATGCAAGAACCTTACGCGTCCACATTTTGGACAGATATTATATATTTTGATTAAATTTATATGGGACCCTACCTGAAGCTGCTTGCCAAATATCAAAAGCATACAATTATTTCGACTCTGAAAATTTAGTGTAAAAAGTCAAAATCGGCTCTTTAATAGAAAGTACATGATCGACAGACCTCAAAACGTGTCCCACCATATAGGACCCCTACCTGAAGCTACATACAAAATTATAAAATCCAACGAATTATAATTGCTAGATCTGTTAAGAAAATTTTTATCCTAGACGGACGGAAGGTCCAGTCAAAGTATCCATCGTTGCGTAGGGTATAATACAATTTCTCTACTTTTAAAATAGAAACCGACGGAAATTGAAATGTTGGTTCTAGACAACCACAGAAATTTGCATGGTTTTTCTCGAGTAACGCACTTAAACTTATTATGTGTCTATTCAAAATATCTTAAAATACATTTAAAAAAGTATATTTTTCACCTACATCCTTATCTATCTTATTCAACTGTTTCCTACGCTTATCCCTTCTTTTGCATTCTCTTTTGTGCACATAGAATTCGTGTGAATCGTTATATTCCTTCCTGCATCTGCCACAAACGTAAACATCTTTTTCAGTCTCATCTTCTGTTAATAATGAAAACACACCATGATAAATGATTAAGTTTGACAGTTATACTAAGTAATAAATAATCAAAGAAAAGATCAAGGACAAAATTGACTAGAATTCAGCAAACATCAAAAACTACGGAAGTAGGTAAGCGGCAAGCACGAATTCGAATCCCGCGATATCTGATTCAGAGCCTATGATGATGCTACTTATAAATTTTTGATGATGTTTTAATAGATTGTTGCTAGGAAAACTGTACGAAATATTTTCCCTTACAGGATTTTACAATTTTAAAAATGTTAACTTGGAATTTGACTATTTATAACCAAGAGTAATATTGGCATGCAATGTTTTTAAATCCTCTAGATGTGAATAAGCTTAAGCTTCGACAAGGGAAACATAACTGTATTCATTCAAAAGAGATCTATATCATATCCTAATATTTATGGTATCAATTAGATTATCAAGTAGTACTCCGCCTAAGAATCATGCAAAATTGAAAAAAAAGTGATTCATAAAAAGGCTACAGTGGTTTATTTTAAAAAAAAAGATAGTTCAAAGTATACAAAATAAGAAATAAATAACAATTCGCTCATAACTGTCTGGTCCTGGGTGAAATCTTCCCATTTTGTTACAATGGTTTATAATGAAATTATTGACAGTTTTGAGAGTTATCTCCCTTTCTTACAATTTTCCAATGCATTCTATATATTTTTTCTCTCAGGACCAACGCTTGTTTGGAAAAAGAGTACAAAATATCGAACCAGGGTGCTAGTAGGAGTAACATATCAAAAATAAAGTGTTGTAGGCTTTCCACTCATGACTCGCTTTTTGCATAGTTCTTATAAATAGTGCCGGGTACTTAAATGTAAACATAGGTAATCTGTCGATGACTAAGCTCACCTCGTTACGCATTATTGTCACTAAGCGGGAATGGCCTTTTAACTTTTAAAAAATTTATAAAGTGCTCATCCATGCAAAAAGAGGTCCAGCCATTATTGGAAGGATGGATCTTACTAACATCTCTAGGTTCAACTACCATATCACTTTATATGACGTGGTAAGTGGTCATCCATGCACAACCAGCATCCAAAGCATGCATTGTGCTTAGTTTCACTAGGTGCACTTACTATATCAATATCATTAATGTGGTAGTTGTTAGTAGGCGGGAATGGACTTTAACCATTCTTCTGTAATTGGTAATATAGGTTACAGCTAGCATCCGAAGCAGGCATTGTGCTTAGCATCACTGGGTGCTCCTACCATACCAATCATTCATGTGGTACTTCTCAGTAAGCGGGAATGGACTCAAACGATTTTTCTATAAGTGGTCATCCATGCGGAAATTATAGGTCATAGCCAGCATCCGAAGCATGCATTGTGCTAAGCATCACTTGGTTCTCCTACCAAACCAATATCATTGATGTGGCACTTGTCAGTAAGCGTTTGCGGATCTTAACCATTCTTCTGTAAGCGGGTGTGGACGCCGACACGGACACCGACGCCAATGCTGACGCCGGGAGTATCACACAAGGGGTTGCACTAAGTCGTGCTAAGCATACTCGGCCATTCAGAAAACAGGAACTAAATGACCGACTGACCTGGAAAGGAGAGGCACGGTACAACGCATCATGCTAAAGCTGTGTACCAAATTTGAAATCAATCTCTTCTCTAGAAGCCGAGAAATCTGTTACGAAAAATTGTCTATTTTTGACCAATAAAAAGTCTAAATCAGCTCGGAAAACAGGAAATAGATGATGGACTGACCTGGAAAGGGGAGGCTAGGTATAACTAATCATACTGAAGCTCCGTATCAAATTTGAGACAAATCCATCCAGTAGAAGCCGAGAAATCTGTTACGAAAAATTTCACTTTTCAAATTTTTTACCCTTAAAAGTCTAAGTCGGCTCGAAAAACAGGAAGTAGTTGATGGACTGACCTGGAAAGAGGAGGCACGGTATACCTCATCATGCTGAAGCTGTGTACCAAATTTAAAACCAATCCATCCAGTAGAAGCCGAGAAATCTGTTACAAAAAATTTCACATTTCAATTTTTTTCCCCTAAAAAAGTCTAAGTCGGCTTGGAAAACAGGAAGTAGATGATGGACTGACCTGGAAAGAGTAGGCATGGTATAACTAATCATGCTGAAGCTGTGTACCAAATTTAAAACCAATCCATCTGGTAGAAGCAGAGAAATTGAACCGGACGGACAGACGGACAGACGGACGGACAAGGTGATTGCAATATAGCCCCCTCTCTTACGAGTGGGGGTATAATAAGCACATCCTCACTTTCGTGAGGTGAGCAAGACAATTTAAGTGAAATAATAAAGTATTGCCGATGGAACAAATATACATTTTGTAGGTTAATTTTTCATTTGAAAAACTGATTATTGTAAAACACTAAAGTTGTTGCAGATTTACAAATGTACTTGATCTACATCAGTTTCAATTAACAGTTACAGAGAATGTCCACTGACGATTAATATGTTTGCTTTGTAGAGTACCATCGTCAACTTTCCCTTCTTGTGTAGCAACATTCCGTCCGCTCCAGCTTATGGAGTCTACGTATCTCAATTGATTCGGTACTCCAGAGCATGCGGGACTTACATCGATTTCCTCAGCAGAGCGCCAAGTCTGACGCAAAAATTGCTCACACAGGGTTATGTTGCTCCTCAGTTCATGTCTTCACTCAAGAAATTTTACAGAAGACATCATGCACTTGTAGAAAAATATTGGATTTCGATCTCTCAGATGAGTGCAGATGTTGCTTTGTCAAAGGGTTTTGTTTTGTCTTCCTTTACCGGATTTGACACGCTGAACGGACTATGGGCAACCCGACGGGTGTGCTGTAGCAAGCAAGAACTGCTTACTCTTCCGGAGCACCTGATTTCACTCTTGTTTCGACTGGAGTTCGCGTTGTTGATTGATATTCATGTGTTTCCATGTTTTACATGATGTCTGTTTTTTGTCCCGTTCTTGTTAGTGTTTACTGGTTTTGTCTCTGCCCTTTCGGACTTTTGACATTCGGATACCCCATTGGTACCTCTGCTTCTACCATATAAGCATTTTTTTTATTATCTGGACCGATAGCCCGACATCAATCAGATGTTTGTTTTTTTTTATTCAATCTGATGCCACATTAAGTACATTAATTTAACGTTGCGTGTACATGTATGTGTTTTTTTTTCACAACTTACTATTTTCTGTCCACTAATTTCAAAAATAATTCAGCTGAGGACCTAGAGTAAAATCAAAATTCAATAACTAGAATATGGAAAGTAAAGGTTATATCATAAACTTTTTAGTTTCTTTCTTTTTAAGTTGTACTTAAACATCACTTATTGTACCTTCTAGAATATGTTCTATCTTTAATTCCACATTAACAGTCGTTTCTTCCTCAACTGGGCATTTCTCAAATAGATTCTTCATGAACTTGTCTGTACTCTCTACAAGTTTTTTCCTGCTTTTTGCAGCTGAATGATCTAAGCCTGTCCAAACTACAAGACATCCGTATTCAGAGAAAAGGACTTTCATGTTCTCTGAACCAAAGTCTTCAATATGCAAATCAATTCTATTCTTGCATTTTCTTTCCCAGCTGTCGGTGGTTGGATTGAGAGTGAGCATCCATTTTCCAACTACACATAAACATAATAAAAAAAAATAACTTTCACCTTTTATGGACAAAATTGAAAACAAACATCCAAGTGCAACGCAAAACAAATAAGTAAACACGCGTATTTTGAATCGTTTAGGGGCATAAAAAATGTAGTATGATACTAAAAATTGAAAATTTCTGTTTTCAACATGTTCAATAATGTCAAAGTTCAAATGGTTTCATTGTAATGATTCATTCAGTGAAGACAAACTTGAACCTCAGGGTTAACATAATCTTGACGGATCATACATATATACAAATTGGTGATAAATAATACAAACTACACGTTATTCACATGTTCTTTGGTAGGATTGTCATACCCAATCACCGAAAAAAACAAAAGTTCAATTTATCCGGAAAACAAATGCACCAAAATTATAAATTATGACTACAAATCATGTCTGAATTTTCCGTTGTTCAAATTCAGCTATTAAAAAAGTTAAAATTACCCTTTATTGTTACAAGATTACGATTTAAACGTTAAAAGATGACGATTTAAACCCATAAATGTTTATGAGTAAGCAAATTTAAAACAAGAGCACTTGATTCCACAAATGTACAGATGCATTGACAGGTTTTTTGAGATCCAAGTATATATTCAAGCAGACTTTATTGAATTTAATGATGAGATAATCCAATAATATACATAAAGAATTGTTACCTGTGAAGTTTTTCATTTAATGCAAGCAGTTTACTCTTACTCATTAAATCAATTAAGTACAAATTTACCAGTAAGGTCTATGTAAAACTTTTTTTGTTTTTAAGTAATACAAGTTGGGAAATTCAGACAAGATTTGTATCATTATTTTATTTTCTCCCATGCAATTCTTTTTGCATAAACCCATCTTGTGATTTTTAATCAACCATTTTCAATTGGTAAACAGCTGACTAACGGACAATACAATATTTCTAAAGGTGTGTGTCAGCATATTAAATACAATACATCTTTCTCTAACCAATGCACGACATGATCTATCGATATATGAGATGTAGAAATCATTTTGTCAGATTGTAAGAAGTGAAATGAATAAAAAAAAAACAAATAAACAAGCAATGGTGCACAATTAGAGCCCATTGAAATCCCTATTGTTTGCTAAAAACACGTCCACAAAACTGGACAAATATGTTTTCGATAAGAAATTTGACGATTTAATACTTTTATGACAAAATAATAAAAATCGGTAGGACATTCGCTTATAGTTGTGAAATTTGTATTGACATATTAAGGATGTTCGCTACTATTATTGAAAATAAATAGGTTTCAAATTTGATGCCTTAAATGAAAAGATAAAAGTAAAAGGTATAAAATCAGCAAAACATTTTGATAGGTTCGTGACCTCGTTTTAAAGATAATTAACGTTAAAGTATTGACGGGAAAAGGTTTTCTCTGACTATTTCATAGGTTTAGCATTATCACTTTTTAGCTGTTAAAACCCACGACAGAATAAATAGGATTAGATAAAACTTTGACTCTATTAAACCTCTTTATGACATATTAAAGACATTAATAACAAGAAAATAGGGGTTCGTGGGCAAAAATTGTAACCCTATTTTGATGGTAAAATCCAGAGGATTCCGAAAAAATGACAGAAATACCAAAACAAGACCAGCGAGCATCCTTAATTTCATTAAACGCCTTAAACTTTGTTCAAGTAAAAAAGCGTTTCTTAAGGAAGCAAAATCATAATAATTATAAATAATTATATATTACCTAATCTTGGGGCTTTAGTTTGTTTATTTGCATCTAAGTTGTTTTCTTTCTGTAAAAGTTTAAAATTGTATACATGTAACTATATATACAACCATGTTTAAAGAATGAAATAATGCTTCTGCAATTAAAAATGTGTGTGTGTCAACATGAAATAATTGGATTCTAAGGTGGTTTTTTTATCATGTATGTTAAAGACATAGAACCTATCATTTTGGCAATTTTTAAAAAATAGTAAAATTCACACTATTTGAAGAATAAATTGTAAAACCTTTGCGAAATTGATAGGTTCTATGTCTTTAAGCTTTGTGTAAATGTGTTCAAATATAAATACACAAATTCACGTGATCATCCATATGCTATATTATTCTTTTGTGTATTGGTTGTAAGCCTCTTAAGATCTATACACATCTAAGCCAATAAAGGGTTCTTGTAGATTGTTTAGCACTAACGTAGACAAAACTCGCTAACTTTAACTTAACATGGGCAACTTAACGTAAATTATTTACTCTACTAATAAAAATAGTGAAGTTAAAGACATAGAACCTATCAATTTCGCAATTTTTTACATTGAATAAAAAGTTCAATTATCAAAAATATACTATCTAAAACTTACCATTACCAACATAAAAATAGGGCATGTAATGGGACATTAAATGGTAACCCGCCACGATATAATATCAAAAGTTCATAAAATTTGATTTCAAAGTGGCCTATCTCGAAAACTATTTTTTGGATCAAGCTGGAAATTGAACTTGACCTGTATTTTATTGTACTTAACAGGTGTACAAAATATCATTTGAATCCCATGACGCGTTTTCAAGTCATTGGTCGGAAACTAAAAATTTCATGAAATTTGATTTTTCAAAGTGGCCTATCTCGAAAACTATTTTTTGGATCATGGTAAAAATCGAACTTGACCTGTATTTTATTGTACATAACAGCTGTGCAAAATATCATTCAAATCCTATGACGTGTTTTCAAGTTATTGGTCGGAAACTCAAAATTTCATGAAATTTGATTTTTCAAAGTGGCCTATCTCGAAAACTATTTTTTGGATCATGCTGGAAATCGAACTTGACCTGTATTTTATTGTACTAAACAGCTGTGCAAAATATCATTCAAATCCTTTGACGCGTTTTCAAGTTATTGGTCGGAAACCTTCGGGGGACGGACAGACGGACGGACGGACAGACACCGAAAAAAACTGAGGGTATAACATAATACCCTGCCACTTCGTGTGGCGGGGTATAAAAACTCAATGTTTTGCAGTTTTCTATACAATAATCTTATTTTAATTATTCGCGTTGATTAAGTATTGTCCAGCATAAATATTTACATTTGGTAAACTGGGTACTGTTAAACTGAGAAACGAAATGTAACCAAACGAGGCGAAGAGAAAATGAAATCGGTAAAATAAGAAAAACGACTGGTGTCCGCTAAAATCGATTCAGTTTTCTTTTTTAACCAGTTTTGCTCGCATTTCGTTTCATTTCTTTACAGATTCGGTTGCTTATTTTACTGTTTACGTGTCCTTATTTACCGATATCGTTTTTGTTCTGCTCCGTTTCGTTTGGTTACTTTTCTTTTCTTAGTTTACCGGTACCCGCAAGTGTTTACATTCTATAATTAGTTTGTCCTCTTTTTTGACACTGCGTTTTTTTATTCAGTTTTCCGTCGAAAAGAATACTTTCTGTTAGGTTTTTTGAAAATTTAACAGTTTCTTCAAAGGTTTTACAATGTTTTCTTCAAATAGAAAAAAAAAATTCATTATTTTTTAAAAATTGCCAAAATGATAGGTTCTATGTCTTTAACATAAAGACCTACCCTTTTTCGTTTCATTTTTCTATCACTGTGTTCAGTTTCCTTGTGCTGCTCCAAAGCAACCATAGTCAAAAACTCCTTACTACAAATACAGCACCTAAATATATCAGCTAAAATGAAACAATAAAAAGTTGTAAATAAACTTGAAAGAATGTTATAGTTTCTACCGTTTAAATTGTACAATACTTTTACCGCTATATATATACAAAAAGCAAATTGAACCATTGTAATAACGTCAAACACCCTAATCTATTCTCGTAACATGTATGTTAACTTTGGTGTGTAACCTTTGTCAGCAGTGTTTAGACGAGAGCAATTTTGAAGCAAGAAAATCATATTATCAAACAAAATGTATTCGTAAAACGACATCGATGTCAGGAGTAGTAAAATTAAACACTAATTGCAAGAATAATAGATACCAACAATGTGTTTAGTATAAGAACAAAAAAAGGGTATTGAGTTGATTGATTGTCTTGGGACAAAAAGTGTTTCTATTGTTTAGGTGTGTCATGGCATTTCGCAGAATTTGTTAAAACTATTTTTTAAGTTGATACATTAAACATTGAAATTCGTAAATAAGGTGGATTTTCTTTTATTAGTCTTTGAACCACCATTGCCATGGTAACAGTTGCGGCAGTTTTGAACAATTTCTAATATCATGAGACAGACAATTTTAAAACCCCTGTTCTTCAGGAAAAAACAGAACATTTTTAACATGACGTTATATTGGCTCTATTTTAAGCCTTAGTGACAATATGCAAAACATGTTTATCACTTTACATTTTTTGTGTCGTCAGACATTTGTCAGAACGAGACTTTCGAATATGTCATTTAATTGAGTATTTACGGTGCAAAGTTTGGACAAAGACTATAAGAATCTAACACCGGCGTTAGGGCAAGATAAGGAAATCTCCGACACCCCGAGGGTAAGATTTCAAGTCTGCAACGAGGCTCTGCCGAGTTGCAGATGTAAAGAAATATTACCCAAGGGTGTCGGAGATTCCCTTATCTTGCCCTAATCATTGGTGTTTGATTATTTTTCTCACAAAACCCGTAAATTGTACAACGTGGATTTGTTTACAAAACATAGCGTGACGTAAACAATAGAGTTACGTCCCTTGGAACTGCACGAGTCTATCTCACATGGGGTGGTGGGAGACAGAAAAATCTCACACTGCTAAAAATAGGAACTGTCCTGTCCAAAAAATGAAAAATAGCCATCTTAAACACTTTTCTGGCTCCATTCTCAGAAAATGCACATGGAATATATACCTATTGTGAATGTAATTTTGATAGGTATATGAATCGTATTTTTAAGTCTTGAGAAAACACCTAAGCGGTATAAAAGGGGCAAATTTTGTTATGCTGTGAATGTATATGTATAATTCAAGGAGAAACCTCCTATCAGCAGCATTTGAATCAAAATATTGGAAGGACAGAAACCAAAAGAATTCAGGGAAAATTACTAAAACCCGAATTTCAATACAGAAACGCCAAATTCAGCACCGAAGATATCAACCATGTGCAATATATAAGGAAAGACACCTGGTGTTTTAACAATTTTGAACTTAGACATCGCAAATTACAATTATAATAAATTAAATTTGTTGGTAAATTCGTGTCGAAAAAGTTCCAAGCTTGTACAAATGTAGCTACAGTCCGGGGACTGGTCCACCAGCACCGGAGATTTAGCAAATCCTTGATATACTGTGATGCTTAGGAGGAATTGATAATCAAATATGTCAGACAAGCAAAGGGCCATAATAACGCACCTACCTGCGGTCCACCAACAGAGTATTGTTCTTGTGGAAAATACCATATTGAGTGTACACAAAGAAATATAACTGCATACAACATAGATTTTAACAGTCGCTATCTATTTTTTTTCTGTTTTATCCAACCATGCTTAGAACCCAATGATGTAATCTGACTGATCTAGTATGATAACCATTAAAAAGCTGTCCTATGAGAAAATTATGTAAAATCCTTCTTTTTGCCTAGAACCCACATTCCTAAAAGATTTTTTCGACAAAATAGTATTTCCAGAAAATTCAAATGGTCAACTTAAGATCCTTATTACTTGACGTTTCACTGGGAATCATGGGAAACCAAGCTTTTAATTTTGATACTAAGATTATGAATTAAATAAAATAAAAAGCTACGCCGAGCGCAGCATGATACGACCGCAACAAGTTGAACCCTGTAAGTTGGAGGCCCAGTATGGATAGTCCATTGCTTTGGTCACATGAAGCCCATGGTGGACTTACAAAGCTTTTTGACACATGCATCCTGTGGTGAACTTAAAAATGCATTTTTGACACATTTATATTTACATCAACATCTAATAAAAAAAGCCTTATTTATATACATGTATTAATTTACAATTTTGGCCCTTTGACCCCTAATTTCTCAAAAACGGTAAAAATATTGCAAATCCGAATATAAGATAAGGCAGAATATTCACAAGGAATCCAATGAAAAAAAAGATTTTGAAAATTGGACCACAAATAAAAAAGTTGATTTTATGGGCGTGGCCTGTCTTTAGCCCCCCTGTAGCAATGTAATTGTGACATACATATCAAAATCATTGACACATTTAGTAGATAGAATTTAATGATGAATTCAATAAAAAAGAATTTTCAAAACCGAATGAATGATAAACAGGTTTGTCAATACACCCGTTTTAGCCCTTTTTTGGCCATTTTTCTAAAACAGAAGGGGTCACAAACCCCAAATAAAAAACCAACATTCCTTTAGTGGATATACTCATCATGTTAAAACTTCATAACAATTGGCAGGCCCACTACAACTAAATTTTTGGTTAAAAACTATTTGCCTTGACAAACTTTTAAAAATGGCGTTTTTGGCCCCTTTGACCCCTAATTTCTCAAAAACGGTAAGAGGTATTACAAATCTGATTGAAAAACGAAGGCAGGGATTTTCACAAGGATTCCAATGAAAAAAAGATTTTGAAAATCGGACCACAAATAAAAAAGTCAATTTTTTGGGTGTGGCCCCTTTTTTACCCCATGTAGCAATGTAACCGTACAAGATACATCAAAGCCGTGATACATTTTGTTGACAGAATTTATTGAGGAATACAATAAAAAAGAGTGATCAAAATCGGATGAAAATTAAACATTCTACAGACATTTTGTCAATATACCCATTTTTCCCCTTTTGGCCCTTTTTTCTTAAACGATAAGGGGCAGAAACCCCAAATGCAATACCAACCTTCCTTTAGTGGTTATAAACATCATATCAAAATTTTATAACAATCGGTTCACTACAACTAAAGTTACCGCACGGAAACCAAAGTGTCTACAGACGACAACGACGACGACATCGCCATAACATAATACGATCGCAAAAAATTTGCGGTCGTATAAAAACTAAATAATAAGTCTTTTGTATTTATTAAAGGCTGGGAAACCAAATTATACTGGTTTAGACCCATAGGTCGGTCATCTATATTTCAAGGAAGGAATTTTGGTTGTACCATCTCCTTTATAAATATGATTTTTTTACCTTCTTTTCAATTTTTCAATGATATAATATTAGATGTTTTTTTGTACAAATGTAACTGTTCTTTCGAATGGTTTACATTATCTGTTAGATACATGCTTTAAAGATTAAACCCCCCAGCAACATATGTTAAAGCTCACAGGTTTACTAGAATCAATTGGGTTTTTTTTTCTTTCACTTGTTGTAGGGTAAGCTGCCTGAGTGTTTCCCCGAAATTCCCGAAATCTTGTGAATTAATGTAACATGTCTTACGAGGATGATCGTCAGCACTGGAATCATCATCAACAGGAATTTCATTGTTTTCGGATAACTTGAGGTCCTCTGATTTCTGATATATCTCCTCGCCTTTAAAGACAAAGAGCATGATTTTGAGAACAAAAGCAGTAACGTTCCGAGTAGAGAATATAGTATGTTTATTATAGCTAAGTTCTCAAAACAAATAGCCTACACATGATATGAAATAAACAGCTACACTGAGAGATGCATAGTAACAGTGTAACATTTTAAACCCTGTGAGTTGGACCTCTTTTATAGACGTCCATTCGTTGCAATTGCGACCAATGAAGCACATGGTGAATGGGTGTCGGAGCGATAACGGTAGAAAAGTCAATTATGTAGTTGAACCATGAGCTGAAACTTTTTAACGCTCTTTTCTTTGAAAATTTCTTACGTCATTAAGCGCACATATTTGACGTGAAATAATATATATGCATGTGCAAATGTAATCATGTCACCAAAAGACTAATAGTGTATCAAATCAATTGCTACAATGCATGCTTTTGGTCTTCTGATTCCGATTTTCTGAAAAAATGTAAGGGTTATAATTGCAAATAGGATAAGAAATGTAAGCATGGTATTAACCAAGAATTATAATTGAAAAGAGAATTTTACAATCGGACCTTAAATAAAATAGTAGATTTTTAGTTGTGTCTTAATTTTGACCACAACGGTAACAGATGTATGAAAACTTTTGAAAATTTAGTTGACAGAACGCCCGGGACAGACGCAATAAGCGAGCAAGTATCATGACCGATCAAAAATTAAACATTCTACATCAGTTTTGTCAATACAAACGGTTTATAATTATAATCATTTGAAAGTAATGCACGAAAAACATTGATTTTTACATTTCAAAAACAGTTAATTTACGTTTTTTACTCCCTTGATCCCCATTGTTTACTATTATTGAAAGCTTATTAAAAACGGTGTCAGAAAATTACAAATAAAAGTCGAGTTTTGGTGTTATGCCGAACTTCTACATGAAAAAAAATAGAATCTGACAACAAAAGTCGATTTTGGCGTGAGTCCAAAAATTGTACATCTATTGTAACTAATGAAAAATAAATTAAAATTCTTGAGGCATTTAGTCGGCAAAATTCTATGAATAGTAAAACGAAAAAGAACAATCAAAATCCCTATATGAAATACAAAAGGTAAAATGCTGGCAAATGGCAATATAATGTTAAAATACACATATCAAAATATACAATACAATTAAAGATGAAAAAAACTAGGTATCCCTTATTTTCACACAAAATTATCTTTTTTTATGATTTAATCTATATAAAAAAGTGTACACAAACATTTAACATATCATAAGCATACACATGTATGTCTTTTAAAACGTTTAAATTTACTGTTGCATGTGTACCTACTTACTATCAGAGAACAATATACATCTGATATATTGTGCAACATTTTAAAGAATGAAAGTACGCTTTCTTACCATTGCTATCATGCAGTTGTAAAAATCTCCTCGAAAGAATGCCTTTCTTGACAATATATTTGATGGACATAATGGCTGCAAAACAAATGAAATTTATGTTAAAGTATTATGCCCTGATTGAACTCGACGACTATGCCTAATCTTGGCTTATGAAACCAACGCTGACTTAAAGATATGCCTAGAATTGTGATTGATCAATTAACTTTTAAAAACTAATTGAATCAGACCAAAATAGTACATATCTATCAAAATTTTGTCTTTAAGAAAATCATGCTTATTTCAGAATCATTTTTTTTTCTATAACAGATATGATGCATCTAAATCGTAAATGTCAAAATTGTTTTACGAGACATCTACTTGCTATAATTAGTGTTATAATTAATGTAACTGGAATTCATTACGAAATATTTTTTTTATCAACAGTAAGTATATTTCCTTGTACTCCACATGATCAATGTCCTCAGTGCTGGATTTGGCTTCCATGTTCGAATTTTGTGTTTTTGTGACTTTTTGGGGGGAGGATGTTCAATACTTATGATTTTTTTACCTTCTTAAGTTTTGATTTTATCATTGCTGTTGATGGAGAGCTTCTTACTGGTATATGCATATACAGCATACCCATACCAGTTTGGGGTTTTGTATTTCAAGGACCTATCCATGTATTTCATGATGAAAAGCGTACATGTATATCATATGTATGGTTGAGTATAATATGTTTAATATTCTTCAAGTCAACTGCTAAATATAATTTTCTTTATAACAATTTCTGTTTAAAGACCTCGTAAAATAATTTATATCGAAGACAAAATTTTAATACGGGTGTCATCGATGGTTTTTAATCAATTTAACCCCACCAAAAGATTTCAGTTTTTTACTTTCTTCAATGATATTTATAATTACCATTCTCGATGTGTTGCTCTTGGGCTCTACAGATGTTTTGGAGATGCAATTCCTGTCGTTGTGTGTCCGCTGAACGTAGTTTTGACAAAGCCTCTAAAATATAATAATAAGTACTTCTATTACAGGAATGGTTAACAACATAATGTTTAGCTGCAAACACATTACCAAAACACCATTGTCAGGGCAGACGGTCTTTTTAGAATGTGGTCAGATGCTGTACAATCGGATACAACTGCGCACTTACAGGTTTCTCCTTACTTAAAAAAGATATCCATATGTCTACAACTCATCATTTCTAGGATGCATTGGATCTTGTCCGTCCAAATCTGACAGCGTAAATACCTTAGATTTTTACCTAATGTTTATATGTGTACAGGGAATATGAAACAATACGTATACATCATTTATTCTAGTTGAGTAACTATATAATTTCACAAATAATTTTTCAGTCCAGTGTGTATGATAATAAACATGTACATAATATATTTAGATATGGTTAAAAATAAGTCATTTTTGCGAATATAATTCCTTGCTTTCTGCAGTCAGGTCAAAATTGGTGAGTTTTACCTACAAAATGTATAATGATGATAAAATATCCTGTTCATGCACAGCTTGTACATGTTTATGATAACATTTAATTGAGAGGAAGGCTCGTAACAAATCGATATAATATGTCGAGTTTCAAGTTGCGCACATGCAAAAAATACACGAGATTGTATATGTAGAAAAATATTTTATTACTATTGTCTTTAAATTTAGAAAAAAATATCAAATGCTCAACGTTTAAAATATTATTACAAGTGAAAAATTAAAAAAAAACGAAAATCATAGAAATGCGACTATGAAAGTTTGAATTATTGAGAGGCTTACCTTCTACAGGTATTAGACTTTCGTAATGATTTTCAAAAACATGCCCAAGAACGATGCTTTCGCAATCAGTTTGTGGTCCAAAGTCAAAACTTATTAAACAATTCTCGGGATTTGACTGTTCTGAACTAGTAACCACACATATTTTCTTTTGCAACATTTTGGACATGGCTGTTATTCCAACGTTGTCTATAAAAGTACCATCTTTACACATTTCGTCCACCCAACCCTCTATTGAGTTGCACCTTCCATGTAGAAAATCTGCTAAATTCAGTGTCCCATTCGGTACCTTTAAGTGCATTTAAAAGTCTTAGAAACTGCATGGCGTATGAATAAGTGCGAAGAATGCTAAAAAGAGTTTTGCAATTTATTGAGCAATATTGTTGTTCACTGTATATATTTTTGTAGCGTCTGTAATTTTCATTATTGTGTGCAAATATTATAAGAAAATGATCAGCAAAGTATAAAGGTGCTGTTAGGAATGGTCCTTGTAATTATGATACTTTTGTTTTTGTTTAGATTGTTAAGAATGTGCATTTTACATTGTATTTCAATACTTTCTGTGATACTAGGTGAAATATGCGTGATAAGTAAGTTTGGAATATTTTTTTTCATGGTGAGTTTATACCCTGCCAAGTTTCAAGTTAGGAAGATTACTTTTAATCCTAGTCAGAATGAAATAGGGACCGACCATTTAACTTGAAGGGGTGGCCTTGGTTTTTTCCTAAAAATATATTCTGAAAATTATTTTTAATGAAAAAAAAAATTTGGCAGCTGAGGGTAAGAAAAAAAATATTCTGAAGAAGGATTTCTGCTATAAAAAATAATGCTGATAATGAAAAAAATTATTCTGTCGCGACGCCTTCGAAAAATAAAAATTTTCTGATCAAAACAAAAAAAAAACCTTCAAGTTAAATGGTCCGTCCTTTATAAGATTTTTGGGTCATTTTTATGAGTCAATTAACCTATGGAGTTTTATTTTCAGCAACAATTGCCAAGTTTAAGACGAAAGAGGCAGAGGTACCAATGGGGTATCCAAATGTCAAATGTCCGAAAGGGCAGACACAAAACCAGTAAATTCCAACAAGAACTAGAAAAAACAGACACCATGTAAAACATAGAAACACAAAAACGTGACGCTCTAATGAGGAAATCGATGTAAGTCCCGCACGCTCTAGAATAACGAATCAGTTGAGATACGTAAACTCGATTAAAAATTAAACAAATGGTATGTAATACTTATAGTTTTATATATTATATTGGTAGAGTTATAAAATTACAGTACGTACATCTAAAGTTGGATGTTGCGTTACAAATTCTACTACTCGATGTCTTAGTTCTTCTGCAGACATGTATGGTAAATTGACTTTATGTAACTGTCTTGAAACCGCTTCAAAAAAGCAGTTACCATTTCTAGTTGTTGGTTTGTCAAAAATATACCCTAGTTTGATGCAGTTTTCAATCAGCTTTAATTCCGAACTCTCGGAAAACATTGCTTCCTTGGTATTTGAATTCTTTAAAGCGCTTTTAGAGTCAGTTCGATACAACTCTGGTAGAGAAGTTGTCACTAAAATATTTAAAAGCACTATAACAAATGATGTTTTAAATGATTTGCACTCGTGAGACAATTGGTTACTGTCTAAGCGGTGACAATAACGTGAAAACCCCGTGAAATATTTGTCTTGTATGTAAACTAAATTCATAATAATGTGTCCATCAGGCACAGATACCCCCGCGCCCAAACCCAATCAGAAATGGTCGGCGACATGTCTGATAGTCGGTAAGGACGTACAGTATGTCTTACTCAACCATTCTGCCGATTTTCAAATCATTCTCATGAACGGTTTTGAGAAAAACTTGACAGAAATGCGTTATGACGGACAGGAGTAAAACTATATTATACCCGACATGTCGTTACGGTCATAAACATAAAAAACGCGATAAGGTAAATAAGGACACTTTACTGAAAACATCTAGACGATGAAAATGTGCTTGTATGGTCACAAAAGGCAAAATATGTTCATATACTTAACTGAAAACAAATAATCACAAGGGTTGTTGTTTTCAATGTTTGGGTACGAACAAAATATGTCCAAATTATATAGAATGTTAAGAAAGGGCGAAAATACATTAGCATGAAATCTTATTTTGGAAGATAACATTTTTTTTAATTCTATCTAAACTTAAAACATATATTTGAAAGAACACAATAAAAATAGGCAGTGAACTTAGATTGAAATCTACAAAGTTACAAATCCTTGAAATTTGGGAATTAGTTTTCACATGAACAACTGTGGTTTCATTTTTATTCGTGGGGTATTCGAAAATTTTATTCGTAAAAGTCTATTTGTTTCAATTGTATTGTGATTCATTTTTTATACATGTATAGAATAATTTACATAACTAATCTTTTTATTGACCTTCTTACATTTTTTTTTCCATTTTGAGGATTTAAAACATATATATTAGACATAGGTTGATCCTAGACATAATTTGGGTAACCTTATGAAATTATTTGGTTTTGTTGTTCTATGCATTTCAAATTCATATTCTTTTGACATTTTCAATAAATAGACTAGAGCGGCTCTGATAAGTCTGCATTATCATTTTGTTCTAAGATAAAACCAAATTAAGTTGAGTTTTTTTATTCTACATGTATTTTTTTTTTCATGTTGCAGGGCATCTTGTAATCCAGGGCGATTTCAAACGTCCTAAGACAATTTGGAATTCTATATCCCTCTAGGACAAAATTAAATTCAAATTTGCACTAGATTTTCCAGGCTATTTGGAATTCCACTTTTTCCTAGAAACTCGGGATATCTCACTTTATACATGTCTTAGGGTGAATCTTATCCAAATGTTCTGAATAACGGATATGATTTCCATTTTCTCCCAATAAAAATTTATTTCATTGATCTTTTTATATGCAAAATAAAAATCGCGTATTCCCATTGTACCTTCATGTTTGTATGGTCTATTGTGCTTACGTTTTGGGTGTTCCTGAGAAGAAATTATCTTATACAAATCATTGAGTCCTTCCACGAAGATTCGAATACCATTCACCATTAGGTCGTTGTTGTTCGTGTACAATCTCTGCAAAAGAGAAAACTATTCATTTTGATATTTTAACAAGCATATCCAGATAGACAATCTTAAAGTATGCTTTGGTTGACTCAATCTGTTCCGATCTAGGTTTTAAAGAAAGAGTTGATATTGAAATTTGTTTTTTATAGTTACTTCAAATTTTGTCGTTCAGTATATGCAAAGGAGTTTGCATTTGGCATTTGGGGTCGAGAGTCACAGTGCGAAACAGCTATTGTGCCGGCATTTGGGTTCGAGAGTCAAAGTGCGTCGAGCTAGAAAAGTGACTCGAAAAGCTGGTTGCATTTTGACTCTTGACCCCAAATAAGCTGTTAGCACATTAAATTTCGATCCCAAATGCCGAGAGCAAGCCCCTGTGCCTCTAAGAGATGTTTTGTTGTCATCAGGTAGTGTCAATCAGGAATTTACAAAATCACAATTAAAAAACAACACACAATTTTGGAACTGAGTTTTTCAGCTGATTTTGACAAAATGCCAAGAGCAAGTCTCTGTGGTGTATGCTGTATTCATACACTTAACAGAATAAAATCAGTACTAACAATAATTATCCTAATAATACATACCCTAATACCGTCAATTGATTTAATTTCTTCAATGTCGTTCTGCAACTCGATTCTCAGATAGGTTGCAATGCACTGTACAGATACTTTTAAAAGTTCTAAAAGTTCGCCATATTCACAATCTGGGATTTTTCTCCGGTGACTGTGTTTATTCCTTACATCAGCGATATCACTTATCGATATATATAATGGATTGACCGAACGGAGTAAGGTCGAATACAAACTGGGAAAACAGCTGTTATCCTTTATTTCTTGAATGCTTACGATGCTCGCTTCGTATGACAATGCACATTTCTCTTTTAAAGCACAAGTGTCATAGTGTTCACATTTATCATACAAACTGTTAAATTCTTTTTTACCAATTGAACATCTCTTTCTCCGTGATGGCCGACCCCGGTTTTTCTGACAAGCACAACACGTAACTTTATCATTCGATTCCAATAAATGGAAAATTTCATGGGCTTTACAGTCCAGGAACTTTGTTAAAGAATTATTGTAATCATTACCTGAAAGAACAATATCCCATATATCTCCACTAAAAAAGTTTTTGAGGAAAATTTTCATTATTGTTATATCTAACTCTTCTGTTTTGACTTGTTTCGCTTTGCAACAACATGGTAATTTATTGTACTTTATATTATGACCTGGTAAGCGGTCACAACAATTTGCACTGACAAGAAAAAGCTCATGCATCTGTTCCTCGTAAATCTTAGACTTTTTTGTATTTGACCATGGGCGGGCCTTGTTGATGTATTTGCATTGACAGCATTGCCCCGATGTATATAAATGGTAAATTGAATGTTGGTGCTCGTTTAGAAATTCTTCCAAGGATTTGTTCTCTTTCTTCAGGATAAAATCAATAATACTCTGTAAAGCTTTCACTGCAGGACCGGTACCACTTGTATACATAGAGAGTTTGATTTGGTTTGTTAGGATTTCTGTCATTGTTTCAAGGTGTTCATTTCTGTGGGCGATAACTACAAAACAAAAACTTTTTCTTTTAGTTAAAATATGAATTGCAAAAACGTCGATTTTTTTTTCAAAAAGAGAGTAGGGTGAACGGTGCACGTTGCAGTGATATTTATTTGAATTACTCACTGAACTTAATCCAAGTCGTCCATAAAGATGGACATTGGGCGACTAACATTTGATCCAGTCTGTATTCTCCTATGTTTGTGTTTTCTCTCATTACAGATTTTATAAATGTTTTGTTAGTTCTTTGTTGTTTTCTGAAGGTACTAATTCTTTCGATAATTGATTTTTTGTTTGTCCTTTTTTCGAACTCGAAGAAGAAAGAAGTGGATATTTCCATCCTATTTTCAGATATATTGATTAAATTCTCCTCTTTCAACAAGGCTTTGTTTAACAGATGGTTTTCTTTAATTTATCCTATAAGGTTAGGTATTTTAATCCTATAGAGTTAGGGATCATAAAAAAACAACGAATCTACTTGCGTCATGCATGTCTTTTTGGATTTGAATCTCAAATTTGACCCGTACGGTCATCTCAGCACAAAGATATGCATGTATATTTAACACTACTTAGATTGTATCTATTTTCATATTTTTTTACCCGATGGGCTTTTAGACCTAGTTTATTTTAAGAAATACACCGCATTACGATATCTGAAAAAACTTTAAAACTCAAGTTTCGATATCAATCACTGTTAAAAAAATCAAAAATTTTGTCAGACGAAATAATTCGTGATTGTTTTGATTAGTGTTTGACTTTCTTTTAGATGATGGCTTATACATCCCTATTATGTCACCCAGCCTTTGTTTTGTCTTTTGGTACTAAAGGAACTTAAGACAGAAATGGAAAATAAGGAGGTTTGGCGTCATAAAACCTGGTTTAACCAACTATTTTTAATGCCAGTACCTGGTCTTAAAAGTTTTATTGCGGGCTTCCAACTGTTATACTAAGCTTCTTTCGTCTATGTTGTTTTTAAGACTTACGGCAATATAAAGTCTGGCCTTTAGAAATATAATGTTTGTTGATATTCTAGGAAAAAGTCAAAACAAATGTGGATACTGAAGAATTCGATAGAACTGAGGGAGATTCTGAAATCTAAATGCAACAACATCAACACTTTCCATTTCTCCACACTTTACCTTTCTACTCAAGTCAGATTTGAAACATTTGATTAAACGCAGCTTTTGAAAAGAATTGAAAACGCAGGAACAGCTATCTGGTAGTCGATTATACTAAGACTTCCTTTTTCATTAATAAGTTCAAGACAAAGAACAAATTTACAGAACACCAAATAATCGACATCCTCAACTTACTTAAAGACAACAAATTTGCTCAGTTTGGTGGACATGTTTTTCAGCAAACAATAGGGGTTCTGTTCTGCAATCACTTCTAGGCAAAACAATCGTAGACTAGCTCTCCCTTTAAACCTTACTTTTTCGTTACATTGATGATGTTCTTTCACTGAACAATTACTATTTGGTGACTTTCTCAATCTTATATATCCTCGTGAACTTGAGATAAAAGACACAACATATTCTGGGAAGTTTGCTTCATATTTAGATATACATTCCGAAGTTGACTCTTCGCCAAACCTCTATGATAAACATGATGACTTCAACTTTCCAATCGTCAACTTTCCCTTCCTGTGTAGCAACATTCTTTCCGCTCCTGCTTATCACAATTGATTCGTTATCCCAGAGACTTACATCGATTTCCTTTGCAGAGCGTCACGTCCGACATAAAAATTGCTTAGCCCGCTCCGGCACCAACACTTTTGAGTTGGAGAAAACATCAAAGCTTTATATTATCCGTCTAAAACCCTAAGGTTCTTCCTACCCCAGACATAGGTTGATTATCTTAGTAATGATTTGGTTCCCCAGGTTGGTATTTTTTGGTTTTACTGATCTATGCTCTTCATATTCATATAGTGTTTGGCATTTTCAATATTTTTGGTAGAGGGCCTCTGATGAGTCTTGAATAGACGAAACGCGCGTCATGCGTAGCAAAGTTTATTGTCTGGAACTTTGTTGTCATTTGTATTTCGAACACACGTGAAGGTTAGCACTGCTGGTGGAGTTTTAATTCCCCGAGGTTAGCCCGCTCCGGCACCAACACTTTTGAGTTGGGAAAAACATCAAAGTTTAAATTATCCGTCTAAATTTCAAAATTGTCTAAACCCTAAGGTTCTTCCTACCCCAGACATAGGTTGATAATCTTAGTAATTATTTGGTTCCCCAGTTTGGTATTTTTGGTTTTACTGATCTATGCTCTTCATATTCATATAGTGTTTGGCATTTTCAATATTTTTGGTACAGCGCCTCTGATGAGTCTTGAATAGACAAAACGCGCGTCAGGCGTAGCAAAATTTATTGTCTGGAACTTTGTTGTCATTTGTATTTCGAACACACGTGAAGGTTAGCACTGCTGGTTGAGTTTTAATTCCCCGAGGTTAGACCGCTCCGGCACCAACACTTTTGAGTTTCGGAAAAAATCAAAACTTTAAATTATCCGTCTAAATTTCAAATTTGTCTAAACCCTAAGGTTATTCCTACCCCAGACATAGGTTGATAATCTTAGTAATTATTTGGTTCCCCAGTTTGGTATTTTTGGTTTTAATGATCTATGCTCTTCATATTCATATAGTGTTTGGCATTTTCAATATTTTTGGTAGAGCGACTCAAATGAGTCTTGAATAGACAAAACGCGCGTCATGCGTAGCAAAGTTTATTGTCTGGAACTTTGTTGTCATTTGTATTTCGAACACACGTGAAGGTTAGCACTGCTGGTGGAGTTTTAATTCCCCGAGGTTAGCCCGCTCCGGCACCAACACTTTTGAGTTGGGAAAAACATCAAAGTTTAAATTATCCGTCTAAATTTCTAAATTGTCTAAACCCTAAGGTTCTTCCTACCCCAGACATAGGTTGATAATCTTAGTAATTATTTGGTTCCCCAGTTTGGTATTTTTGGTTTTACTGATCTATGCTCTTCATATTCATATAGTGTTTGGCATTTTCAATATTTTTGGTACAGCGCCTCTGATGAGTCTTGAATAGACAAAACGCGCGTCAGGCGTAGCAAAATTTATTGTCTCGAACTTTGTTGTCATTTGTATTTCGAACACACGTGAAGGTTAGCACTGCTGGTTGAGTTTTAATTCCCCGAGGTTAGACCACTCCGGCACCAACACTTTTGAGTTTTGGAAAAAATCAAAACTTTAAATTATCCGTCTAAATTTCAAATTTGTCTAAACCCTAAGGTTATTCCTACCCCAGACATAGGTTGATAATCTTAGTAATTATTTGGTTCCCCAGTTTGGTATTTTTGGTTTTAATGATCTATGCTCTTCATATTCATATAGTGTTTGGCATTTTCAATATTTTTGGTAGAGCGACTCTAATGAGTCTTGAATAGACGAAACGCGCGTCATGCGTAGCAAAGTTTATTGTCTGGAACTTTGTTGTCATTTGTATTTCGAACACACGTGAAGGTTAGCACTGCTGGTGGAGTTTTAATTCCCCGAGGTTAGCCCGCTCCGGCACCAACACTTTTGAGTTGGGAAAAAAATCAAAGTTTAAATTATCCGTCTAAATTTCAAAATTGTCTAAACCCTAAGGTTCTTCCTACCCCAGACATAGGTTGATAATCTTAGTAATTATTTGGTTCCCCAGTTTGGTATTTTTGGTTTTACTGATCTATGCTCTTCATATTCATATAGTGTTTGGCATTTTCAATATTTTTGGTACAGCGCCTCTGATGAGTCTTGAATAGACAAAACGCGCGTAAGGCGTAGCAAAATTTATTGTCTCGAACTTTGTGGTCATTTGTATTTCGAACACACGTGAAGGTTAGCACTGCTGGTGGAGTTTTAATTCCCCGAGGTAAGACCGCTCCGGCACCAACACTTTTGAGTTTGGGAAAAAAATCAAAACTTTAAATTATCCGTCTAAATTTCAAATTTGTCTAAACCCTAAGGTTATTCCTACCCCAGACATAGGTTGATAATCTTAGTAATTATTTGGTTCCCCAGTTTGGTATTTTTGGTTTTAATGATCTATGCTCTTCATATTCATATAGTGTTTGGCATTTTCAATATTTTTGGTAGAGCGACTCTAATGAGTCTTGAATAGACGAAACGCGCGTCATGCGTAGCAAAGTTTATTGTCTGGAACTTTGTTGTCATTTGTATTTCGAACACACGTGAAGGTTAGCACTGCTGGTGGAGTTTTAATTCCCCGAGGTTAGCCCACTCCGGCACCAACACTTTTGAGTTGGGAAAAACATCAAAGTTTAAATTATCCGTCTAAATTTCAAAATTGTCTTAACCCTAAGGTTCTTCCTACCCCAGACATAGGTTGATAATCTTAGTAATTATTTGGTTCCCCAGTTTGGTATTTTTGGTTTTACTGATCTATGCTCTTCATATTCATATAGTGTTTGGCATTTTCAATATTTTTGGTACAGCGCCTCTGATGAGTCTTGAATAGACAAAACGCGCGTAAGGCGTAGCAAAATTTATTGTCTCGAACTTTGTGGTCATTTGTATTTCGAACACACGTGAAGGTTAGCACTGCTGGTGGAGTTTTAATTCCCCGAGGTAAGACCGCTCCGGCACCAACACTTTTGAGTTTGGGAAAAAATCAAAACTTTAAATTATCCGTCTAAATTTCAAATTTGTCTAAACCATATGGTTATTCCTACCCCAGACATAGGTTGATAATCTTAGTAATTATTTGGTTCCCCAGTTTGGTATTTTTGGTTTTAATGATCTATGCTCTTCATATTCATATAGTGTTTGGCATTTTCAATATTTTTGGTAGAGCGACTCTGATGAGTCTTGAAAAGACGAAACGCGCGTCAGGCGTAGCAAAAGTTATTGTCTGGAACTTTGTTTTCATTTGTAATTCGAACACACGTGAAGGTTAGCACTGCTGGTGGAGTTTTTAATCCCATATGTTAGCCCGCTCCGGCACCAACACTTTTGAGTTGGAGAAAACATCAAAGCTTTAAATTATCCGTCTAAATTTCAAAATTGTCTAAACCATAGTTCTTCCTACCCCAGATATAGGTTGACTATCTTAGCAATAATTTGGTTCCCCAGTTTGGTATTTTTGGTTTTACTGATCTATGCTCTTCATATTCATATAGTGTCTGGCATTTTCAATATTGTTGGTAGAGCGCCTCTGATGAGTCTTGAATAGACGAAACGCGCGTCAGGCGTAGCAAAATTTATTGTCTGGAACTTTGTTTTCATTTGTATTACACAAGGTTATGTTGATTATTGGTGGCTGTCCTTACTCTTGTTTTTTTACGGAAGACGTAATGCGCTTATAGACTAATATAAGATTTCAATCTCTGAGATGAATGCAGATGTTGGCCTGTCGTATGTTTTTGTTTTGTCTTCCTTTACCGGATTTGACACACTGAATTTATAGTTTGCAACGCAGCAGGATTTGCTTATTTACTCTTTCGGAACACCTGAGTTCACTCTATTTACGACGACTTGAATCCGCATTGTTAATTACTTTTCAGTTGTTTTTTTTTGTGTTTTATGTTGTCTGTTTTCGTCATGTTTCGTTGGTGTTTAATTGTTTAGTATCTGTCCTTTCGGACTTTTGACATTCGGATACCCCATTGCTAACTCTGTTTCTTCAATGTCACTCGTATGTCTTTTTCTCAAACATTTGAGATTAATTCTCAAAGTTCTGTAGCTTTCCTTTTATTAAGCATGACAAGGCCTGTGTCGATCATCACTTATTCCCCCCTCTTTTGCAAAATTTTCTTTGAAAACATTTGTCAAGGCTGGGTCAAAAATATTAGTTTTACGCTTCCATGTTTTTATTAGCCTGATATGCCTAGTGAGTTCTGGTTATCTACTTATTTTTTGTTGTATTTCTTTCAGGCTGACACGTGTGAATTGCATTGTAAACTAGTCGAAGCAACCACGCTGCATATCCCAGCGCTACTCTGTTGTTTGATTGTATAAGGGCTAATAATTGAAAGAAATGAACTATGACTATAAAGAGCATTACTAGAACTATCAAATGTATATGCATTAACATGAGACTTTTCCCTGGTAGTGGGAGTGATAGTTATGTAAAGAATTGTGCATGACGAAGAAATAATGTGCCCTTAGGCTATCTATGCAGCCAAGCTCCAAAGGGCATATCAAAATTCCGAAAACTTCGGCAGAATCTACATCCATAGTGCAACTTCTGCGCTGAGTTTCAGTTCAGTATTGCAAATAACCTGGGAGGAGTTGCTTGATGAAGGAATGTGCCCTAATGCTACCTATGCAGCCATGTCCCTAGGGGCCATATCAAAAATCCAAAACCTTCGACAGAATCTACATCCATCGAGCAACTACTGAGCCAAGTTTCAGTTGGGTATTCCAAATAACCTGGGAGGAGTTGTGTGACGAAGGAAAAATGTGCCCTTAGGCTGCCTATGCAGCCCAGCCCCTAGGGGCCATATCAAAATTCCGAAACTTTCGGCAGAATCTACATCCATAGTGCAACTACTGAGCCAAGTTTCAATTCGATATTCCAAAAAACCTGGGAGGAGTTGCATGATGAAGAAATAATGTGCCTTAGGCTATCTATGCAGCCCAGCCCCTAGGGGCCATATCATAATTCCGAAACCTTTGGCAGAATCTACATCCATAGTGCAACTACTGAGCCAAGTATCAGTTGGGTATTCCAAATAACCTGGGAGGAGTTGCATGATGAAAGAATGTGCCCTTAGGCTATCTATGCAGCCCAGCCCCTAGGGGCCATATCATAATTCCGGAACCTTTGGCAGAATCTACATCCATAGTGCAACTACTGTGCAAAGTTTCAGTTCGGTAATTGGAGGAATTGCGTGACGAAGGAATAATGTGCCCTTAGGGTGCTTACGCAACCCAGCCCCTAGGGGCCATATCAAAATTCCGAAACCTTCGGCAGAATCTACATTCATAGTGCAACTACTGAGTCAAGTTACAGTTGGGTATTCCAAATAACCTGGGAGGAGTTGTGTGACGAAGGAATAATGTGCCCTTAGGCTGCCTATGCAACCCAGTCCCTAGGGGCCATATCAAAATTCCGAAACCTTCGGCAGAATCTACATACATAGTGCAACTACGGAGCCAAGTTTCAGTCCGGTATTCAAAATAACCTGGGAGGAGTTGCGTGACGAAGGAATATGCCCTTAGGCTGCCTATGCAGCCCAGTCCCTAGGGGCCATATCAAAATTCCGAAACCTTCGGCAGAATCTACATTCATAGTGCAACTACTGAGTCAAGTTTCAGTTTGGTATTCCAAATAACCTGGCAGGAGTTGTGTGACGAAAGAAAAATGTGCCCTTTAGCTGCCTATGCAGCCCTGCCCCTAGGGGTCATATTTAAATTCCGAAACTTTCGGCAGAATTTACATCCATAGTGCAACTACTGAGCCAAGTTTCAGTTCGATATTCCAAATAACCTGGAATATGTTGCAAGATGAAGGAAAATGTGCCCTTAGGCTATCTATGCAGCCCAGCCCTTAGGGGCCATATCAAAATTCTGAAACCTTCGGCAGAATCTACATTCATAGTGCAACTACTGAGCCAAGTTTCAGTTGGGTATCCCAAATAACCTGGGAGGAGTTGTGTGACGAAGGAAAAATGTGCCCTTAGGCTGCCTATGCAGCCCAGCCCCTATAGGCCATATAAAAATTCCGAAACCTTTGGCAGAATCTACATCCATAGTGCAACTACGGATCCAAGTTTCAGTTCGGTATTCCAAATAACCTGGGAGGAGTTGCGTTTACTAGGGAATGATATGCCCTTAGGCTACCTATGCAGCCGAGTCCCTAGGGGCCATATCAAAATTTCGAAACCTTCGGCACAGTCCCCACCCACAATGCAATGAATGACCCAAGTTTCATCATTCTACTCCCAGTGGTTACAGAGATTATCTTGGACATTAACGCCATACGTACGGACGTACGTACGTACGTACATCGAACAGCAAAACATTATCCCCGCGCTTTCGCTAGCGCGGGGATAATGAGTAAAGTGTTGTCCCAGTGTTAGTGCTCTTGTTCACAATCCCAGTCTAGTTTCATCACGATTCTACACCAATTTACATTGATCTTTAAAACCCAATTTGTCTAAATATGATCATTAGTTTTGGATACATCCCTTGTCATAGTTCACCTAAGGCTAGTAAGTTACTTGTTTCTTCTTTCTTTTTCCTGAATTGAAAGGACCATTCTCAATTTTCTTCGACCATAGATGTTAGCTTCGTATTTAATTGTTTATAACGAGAATGAACTAGCTCTTACGACTTAAAATATGATCCATGAGTCTACATAATTCAACATGCCCAATGTCATCATGACAATGTAAGCATAGAAAGTAACCAGGAATGGATCCAGAGAGGAGACAACGGGCCTATTTAAAGGTCATCAGGACGGTTTGAACTTTTTAGAAGAAAATCTAAGTATATGTACAGCTTAAACCGCATATTATTAGGACAAATGAATAAACTATAGTAGTACCTAGATATTGGCACACATGATTACATTGTCACATTTAATTAGTTGAAGATAGCACAGTTTTTCGTTACAAATGTTTTGCGTTAAAAATTTAGAATAAGGACAAAATATCCCGATTAGATTTGAGGCCACGTGCAAGGATGTTATTTAAATCAATAAGAAATTTTATATCTATAGGTCCTGCTACGGTTATTTTTTTTTAGTTTTATATGCAATCTTTGTTGTACACATACTGAAAACGTGATCTAATATTAAGCCATTTTGAGGCAAACGTATGTATACATAGACCTTAACATATAGAATACGCACAATCTACAATAAAACGACAATTAAATTTAATTCACCAATACGGAAAATAGCCAGCAGCCTTCAATATGAAAGTGGTCGTGACTCGCTGTTTTGCAATTGACTTTACATAAAAAATTAACATGGTTCAAAACAAAGTCTTAACCGTCGATGAAAGACCTCTTCTTTCTTTACAAAGAACAAACACCATGCACACAGGTAGTTATGTGTCATATCGTATAATGTTTGGTAAAGGGATTTTGTCATGGTTTAGTCAAGGGGAAAGAATAATGTCGTCTGCAAAAACAAAATCATAATTTGTCCGGACACAAAAGGCGTTTTCCGGCATTTAAAGGATAGGGTGTATTTATACTTAAATCTGGCACGTGAATATGATAAAATATATTTGACAAATCATTCAGGCAATATAGTTTTGCTCAATTGACAAAATAACATTATTTTATGTTTCAAGCATAAGTAAATGCCATATTTTGCCCCAAAACAACCTTTCATTATGCATACAACCTTTTGACACATTTTAAAAGATATGGCTTACAAAACATACATTGCAAAAATACAAATTTTTACCTGTCATTGTTTGTACAAGAGGTTAAGGTGGTCATGGTTTGGTCAAGGATTATTTAACATGGATAGTATAAATCTTATTCAATCATATGAGCAAAATACCTTAAACCGGTCATATATATAACCATAATAATACTCACTACATATCAACCGCCACTGGAGACACACTGTATAGTATCAATGTTTGTATGCCATTCATAAGACATGTTAGAGTAATCATGAGATGACGATAATTATACAGAGTTTGCCATACCAGGTTCCATATCATTTCTAGACTCCCATTTTAGATGGAGGTATAAACCGAGACAATAACATCGCTCGACAAAAGATATGGGTTCTAATATGGAAACTCTTAGTCAAAATAAATATTCTCTTCAAAAAAAGTTACGCATAGATAGAATATTGCCCGTAGGTTTAATGCAAATCAAAACAATTTCAAAACATTATTGCCGAGCTGTTCTGCAACCGATTTTCACGAAATAAAATCCAGTAAAAAGAAAATAAAATGAAGATTGTTTAATTTATTTAGACCAAAATCTTAACTTCAATGGTTTTTAAGACATTGTGAGTAGAACACGACTAATGTTTTTCACGGAAAAGTTTGCATTGGTTTAAACGGGAAATTGTATCGTAAAATGCACACTCGAGTTTTACTTGCAATATCTTAAAAGCAGCGATGTTACGATTTTACTCAAAATCAAACAAACAATCTCTATATTGTTTTCTTTTTACTAAATTTTGTTTCGTGAAAATCGGTTGCAGAACAGCTCGACAATAATGTTTTGAAATTGTTTCGATTTGCATTAAACCTACGGGGAATTTTTTGTCTATGCGTAACTTTTTTTGAAGAGTATACAACATTGACTAATCATTAGGTTTAATGCATGAGTTTGCTTATTGTCGATAATATATATATATACTCAGAACTCCCTATTACTCAAGCTTTTCCTTTCAGTATTCAAAGGACTTTCCATAAATTAAATGATATTCACCACCAACTGAACTATTGCAAAGGGGACAAATTCTTCCATCTCAGGTATATGATGCTTTATCCATAATATAATTATTCAGTGTAACAGCAGTGTTTGTTTTATTACAGAAACGTTTGCTGTAGCCATAAAATTATTTTCTATATTATACATGCAGGAGAAGCTTGTACTGTTTATGGTAAATAAATGTTGTTGGCTTTGTTGCAGTCTACACAAAAAGTTAAAATGATATAAATATTAATTGAAAATATATATATATGTTATATGCAAATACTGAAGGTTACTTTTTATAAATTCCAAGAAATTAGCATATGATTTTTTGTGTGTTTTTTTGGGGAGAGAGGGGGTGTTCAAGATGCGTATTAAGAAACACAGAAACACAGTATGCCGTTAAACACACAAACACACACAACAGCAGAAAAAAAACTAAATTTTTGCCCAATTTCCTAACTTTAGAAAATGTGATAAACCATGACATAATGTATACAACATGTCAATTTTCTGTTCCCTTTACCAAACCATGACAAAATTTTGATTTGGTTAATAAGCACAACTTAGCAATAAAGTTAACACAGTATACCTTTAATGTAATTTTCAATTCCTGTCAGCTCTCCACACGATTTGGCACTAAAATAAATATATTTTCATATAAAATATTATTTTAGAAACAATCCCTTGGACAAGCCATGACCTCCCTTTGCCATACCTATGATACCATGACCAAATCCCTTTACTAAAATTATATTATATGACACATTACTACCTGTAATACAGACGATTATTAAAATCATCTGTTTTAATAAAGATACCTGGCGTTAAAGTTTTGACAAAGAACATACACGCGACGATTTCAGTCATTAGTTTTAAAGATCCTGGTGTTATATCAGGAATAACATTTGCCCGGTTTAAACTAGTATTTTGGGGGAACAAATCTTCCATAAATCAAAACATAGTCATTAACAAAGCACAAAAACCAAGCAATAAAAAATAAATCGATACAAGAGAACATGGGACGTAAAACTAATGTGTGCTAAATGAATTTAAATACTTTTCAAATAAAGAGAAAGTTTTAAATTACATGACTACCTAATTTACTTTTTAATAAGCTCCCGCTAAATTGACTGAGTATGATGCCTCGAACCGGAAGACGTATAAGCTAGTCAGAAATCTGCACCCAATAACACGGAATGCAAAATTAAATTCCTTTTTTCCTTAATTGGACCGACATAGAAGTTATTACTGCATTAAACTTTCTTTTAGATAATATTTACATCCGGTTCGGTAAACAAATATATCGCCAAGTCATTGGTATTCCAATGGGAACCAATTGTGCCCCACTCATAGCTGATCTGTTTTTATATTGTTACGAATCACAGTTTATGGCTAAGCTACAAAAAGACCCAAACAAAAACCACCTTATCGAAACTTTTAACAATACATATAGGTACTTAGATGACATACTTGCTCTAAACAACCCCACATTCTCAAATTTTATAAATGATATATATCCTAAAGAATTAACCCTAAATAAGGCAAAGTCAACCGGCAGTAGATGTCCATTTCTAGATTTGGACTTAAGCATTATCAATGGTAGATTACACACTAAAGTATATGATAAACGGGGTGACTTTTCATTCCCAATAGTTAATTTTCCGTTTCTTGAAGGAGACGTACCATTAGCTCCAGCTTACGGGGTATACATTTCACAATTAGTCAGGTATGCTCGCATTTGCAGTGATGTGTCTGATTTTAATGATAAAAACCGTTTTATTACAGAAAAATTGCTAAAACAAGGTTACCGTTACCACAAATTAGTCAAATCTTTTACAAAATTTGCACATAGATATGGACATCTCATCGAAAAATTTGATTGTACACGTAGATTTCTGATTGTTAAAGGAATATCTCATCCTGACTTTTATAGCAATGTAGTTTATAAAGCACAAAAATTCAAAAACCACCTTATGAAAATTAAAAACTGGCTTAAAAACCTTTTGAAAAAAGGATACGAATTCAATGTTTTAGTAAAATCTTTGCATTTGGTATGTTTTGGCAGAAATATTGATAGCTTGATAGTAACTTTAAAACGTTAAATTTTCACTTTGTATCCACTGTATTATTTATAAGCACCACAGCGATCAAGTATGTCGGTTCTGTATGGTGATACAACTCTTAATCATTCGATCATTGTTTTGACGTGGGGCGTCGGATTTAGAACTGATGTATTTGATTCTTTTACATCAATCGATAAATGTTTCTTAGCTAGTTGTCAGTAACTTCGAGTGTTCTCAAGAGAGTTCCTCCTTGTCTTGTTGTTTTCGTACAGTATTTTGTCTTAGGTTCTCTCTTGTTGAATTTAACTTTTGTCGATTGAGTTTTACAGTGTGTTTTATATGAAGCTTTGTGCAAGCTTATCAATAGGGGGAAGGTTAGATCCAAAAAACTAGTTTAACCCCGCCACATTTTATATGTGCCTGTCCTAAGCCAGGAAACTTTGCCAAAGCCTTTGTTTGTCCTTGTCATTCTATGTTAACTGTTTTATGTCAAGAATTGAGTCTTTCGTTGATGATTTAGGGATTGGTTTTGATACTTTTGTATTGTATTATTAGTCTTGGGCCAATGCAAGACGGTAAGCAGTGACCTATGGTCATGTTGAAGAATGCTTGCTGTTTTCCGTTGTGAATTTTTGAATTGCTGTTTGTTTATGTTTGTTGTGTCGCGTACACTTATTCCACATCTCAATATCGTATATTTGTAATTTTCAATTTTAAAAAATAATAATATACAATTTCTGTCTTTTGTTGAGGTAAATGTGCAGTGTTATTGACTTTTGAAAAAACATATATTCACTGAGCCCAAAGGGCGAGGTGAATATCTTTAGTTTTTTTCTAAAGTCAATAACACTCACATTTATCGAAACGAAAGACAGTAATTGTTTTATTCTATTATCCAATATCTGACAAAAATATGCATTTGAAGTGTTAAAAAAAAATAAACTAAACAGAAAAATACTGTAACAAGGTCATCACCTTTGTCGCCATTTTTTAGGTGAATATCACTTTGCCAGGTGAATATCCCTTTTTATTCACTTAGTTGATTATAATGAAATATGTTAAAGAATTATTTATATCATAGAATAAACATCGTTATTGTAATAAAATATTTTTTTTTTCAAGTATTTCCAGCTATGAAATATTTTAAATATAAAGAATTTAAAAAAAAATAGTAACACTATTTTGGCGTCCATTCTTATCACTAGAGGTCGCGCCTATCATAACAAAATGACAGAAGCGCGGGAACCTCTCAATTCTAATTTTCCCCTTAAAAAGCGGTGCATTGTCAACCAAACAATTAACTTGAATGTTTCAGCAGACAAATTTCATTTCCTGCAGTCATTACATTTAATTTGTCCCCAGTAAACATATTTATTTTTGTTAATTTCTCTCTAGCCGCCTTCGAATTCGAAAATGAAATTCTAAGGGTGTTCTCTGCGAGGTCCGCACAAATTCACTTCCTTGTTCTGTTTGCAGTTGCATTCCTTTTTTAAATTCATGCAAAAGCTTGCGTTTCTTGCTGTTATTGAAAGATAATGAGTTCTTGCTTTAATTAAATTATGAGGAACCATATACAAGAAAGTTACTTAATCTGCGGGAGCGTTTCAGGTTTAACCTGTATCATATTAAGTACCTTTAGTATAGATGCCTTTGGAGGTGGGGTTACATTTTTTGGAATTTTAAGAATTGGTACATGCGTAAACAACCTAAACAAAATTTATTAGATGTCATATATTTTGTCAATTTTCGCATGAAATTATTAACTTTATATAATGTATGCCATGACTGTACAAGTCTATAGTTGCATTAATAAAGTTGATAAAAAATGTAAAATACGAGACAATAAAGCTTGATTTTGTTTTGACATTTAACGCAATTCACAGTACATTGTAACTGGCGGCCATTACAGTGTGTTCATTTCTTTTTCTAAGTTATAGATTATGTTTTGGTGCCTCATGTACGAAAGAAAGCGGGGCATATTGTGTTTGGGTCTTTTCGTCCGTCCATCTCAAATTGTGAGATGGGGCATTGTGTCTTTTGGACATATTTTTGTTCTAAATCTTTCTAAAAATGAATAATATAATAACCTACCTGAATCATGTGAATATCTACCTGAAGTCCTGATTATACAAGTTTAAACCTGTTGATAAAAGACGTTAATTTTATTGGTTGTTTAGTTAAAAGAACTAAAAATATACAAAGTATTTCCATGCACTAAAAATAGCGCTTAAAAACAGTTAAAAGAAGGAATTCAGAGAAAAACATTGTTACACGTTATCAGCATTAGGCAAATTTTTCGCGGGAACTTGCTGTAGAGCTCTCCGGTCTCGCGGGAACTTCGTGCCCACTACCAGCTGTGCTCGCTATAATGATATTACCTTTGTTTAAAACAATTTTCTTTGGTTTGGAGATCTTTAATTGTACATGAACCCCAATTTTACCTTTTAATATTATTTTGAAGCATACAGGTAATGCAACTTTTAAGGTTTATTTGCGCAAATCAGATACTAGTAACATGTTTGTTCCCTAAAACGAAAAGAAGCGTACACATTTCACATGTATAATCAAGATATTTCAGGCGCACAGGTTTACAAACTGTCTATAGCGTTTGTCCAGCGTACTTGACGATTGCCTAGCGTATTTGTGTCGACTGCAGAACGCATTCATAGCGTTGACAGTTGCCTAGACCATAACCTGAACTGTCTGTATACTAAATATCAGATGCCTAGCTAATATACTTGTCCAGCAATTCATCGTCCACAAAAGTCTTACAAAAAAGTTAAGAGCCTGAAAAAATACCTAAGTTCACAGAGTCACTGGAGCGTGAAAATGGGGTCAGGGTCACACGACATGGTAACAGTTGCGTAGACCATTACCTGAACTGTCTGTATACCAAATATCGGATGCCTAGCTAATATACTTTTCCAGCAATTCATCGTCCACAAAAGTCTTACAAAAAAGTTTACGGCCTGAAAAAAGACCTAAGTTCACCGAGTCACTGGAGCGTGAAAATCGGGTCAGGGTCATACGGCATGGTGACAGTTGCGTAGACCATAACCTGAACTGTCTGTATACCAAATATCAGATGCCTAGCTATTATACTTATCAAGCAATTCATTGTCCACAAAAGTCTTACAAAAAAGTTAACGACGCCGTCGCCGCCGGAAAGTAATACCTATGACTCGCCTTCCGCGACTATTCGTCGCAGGCGAGACAAAAACCCGCCATGTTTTAGAGTTTGTTGAGGCAAATAGTTTAACACAAGAAACTAAGTTGTAGTGGGCCAGCCAATTGTTATGTAGCTTTAATATGATGATTATATCCATGCACTGAAGGAAGAATGGTGTTGTATTTGGGGTTTGTGGCCAAAAGAGGCTAAAATGGGTGTCTTGACAAAAAAAAAATGAACAAAATTTTTATAAGTCATTCAATTTTGAAAAAAAAATCTTTTCTATTGAATTCCTTATTATATTCATTCAACTTAATATGTCAATGGTTTTCATATATATTTCACCGTTACATTACTAGAGGGGACCAAAGACAGGCCACGCCCATAATTTTTTTTTTTTCATACTCTTTTTTTCATTGGAATCCTTGTGAAAATCCCTTTACACCAAAGGTAGCTTTTTTTTTTTGCTACACATAAACAATTTAAAATTTGTAGATTACCCCGGCTACCAGTACTTTCAGTACTTTGATTAACCAATAGTGATGATTTTTGCACTCAGTTTAAAAGAATAAATAAATATTATAAATTATGTTCATAATATATAGAGAGAAGTGCATGAACTTGTTAGCAAACTCTCAAAATCTCAAATGAGTATATACATGTAAAAATACCGGTCTGTAGAGTTTGCCTAGCATCCTTTTAACTGCACTTGACTGATCCTAAATATTCACCGACAGCATGACGGATGTCCTTAATAGAGAAGAAAGCATGTGTTTAATGAATATTAAAATACACATTATTTCAAATGAGTATTTGAGTATTTTGTTAAGTAATAAAAAGCTACGCCGAGCGCAGCATGCTACTACCGCAACATGTTGAACCCTGTACGTTGGAGGTCCAATATGTATTGTCAAATGCTTTGGACACATGTAGCCCATGGTGGACTAACAAAGCACTTTGACACATGCATTCTGTGGTGGACTTTCAATGTATATTTGAATTCTTTATTTCTACCAACTTTTAAAGAACTCTTACATGTATAATTGGTGTTTTTGTACCTTTGACCCCTATTTTCTCAAAAAAAAGTAAAAAAAAATATGGCAAATCTTATTGAAAATACCGATAGGGATTTTCACAAGGATTCCATGGAGAAAATGATTTTGAAAATCGGACCACAAATAAATAAGTTGATTTTTTGGGTGTGGCCAAATTTTGACCCTCCTTAGCACGGTTACAATGCATGATATATCAAAACAGTTGTCATATTTAGTTGGCAAGATTTATAGAGAAAAACATTAAAAACGAAATGATCAAAATCGGATTGAAAAAAAAACATTCTACCAAAGTTTTGCAAACAAACCCATTTTACCCCCTTTTGCGATTTTTTTCTGAAATGGTAGGGCTACAGACCCAACTGCATCTTAAGTTTACACACGTTCAAAGAAACGCTTATAATTGGGGTTTTGGCCCCTTTCTCAAAAACTGTAAGAGATATTGCAAGTCTGATTGAAAAATGCAGGCAAGGATTTTTACAAGGATTCTAATGAAAAAAGATTTTGAAGATCGGACCACAAATAAAATATTTGACTTTTTGGGCGTGGCCCAGCTTTGACCCCCATTAGCAATGTCACGGCGCAAGATACATAAAAACAGTTGTCATATTTAGTAAACAAAATTTATTGAGGAATAAAATAAGAAAGGAATGATCAAAATCAGATAAAATATAAACATTCTACAGAAGTTTTGTCACAACAATCATTTTAACATTCATTCAGTATATAGAAACATCATATCAAAGTTTAAGAACAATTGGTCATTTCCTCAAGTTATCGCACGGAAACCAAATGTCCCCAGACGACGCAGATCCAGACTCCATCGCCATAACATTATACGACCACAATTACGGTCGTATAATTAATGTTAACCGACAAAGCGGCGGGTGTATTACAATTTGCAAGAATTACCTTCCATTCCAGACCATCTATAAGTTATCCTTGTTACAATACATTTTTTTTCTTGGCTTTGTTCATTGTTTTTTGTAAATATATTTCTTCTGGTTTGAATTAGCTAGTATTTCAAGCTTGAAAAATTGACTTTCCTCCTTGTAATTCAGTTTTACTTATAAAATTCTGGGGTTGATGCGCTATTCGTTCGTTACAATGACACCCTGTGCGCTCTGTACACATTTTTAACACGTTTTAACAATATGTTTTCTAGGTCATAAGACTGACACTAGACGTGCAGTAGACTATCGTTAGACTGACGTTATACGTTCGTTTCATTTTTGTTCGGCGTTCAAGAAACACATTTCGATGTGTGCAATTCAACGTTCGAATAACTTGTAATTCGTCGGAAATTTTAAGCATGTTCAAAATTTTGCAACCCTCTTGGCGTTCACCAACGCGCACGCTGACGTTCGCTAAACTTTACATGAATGAAGTATATCATATGCAGATGTGCATGAAAAATTTTCATCGCACTCGGACATCATTCAGGGGAGATAATTGGACTTAGACTTTTTAAATACAATATTCAACGGGAGACTTTGTTAGCGCAACTAAACTGCTTGAAGGATTTTGATAAAACTTTACATGAAGGAAGTACATCATATGTATATGTGCATGAAGAATTTTCATTGAAATGAGACATTATTCAGGGGAGATAATTGGACTTAAACTAAAAAAAAACATTATTAAATAGGAGACCCCGTAAGCGCAACTCCTCCTTGATGGATTTTGATGAAACTTTACCTCAAGGAAGTACATCATTTATAGATGTGCATGAAGAATTTTCATTGCTCTTGAACATCATTCAGGGGAGATAATTGAACCTAGACTTTTAAAAACATTATAATACATTATTCAATGGGAGACCCCGTAAACACAACTTCTCCTAATCCACTTGATGGTTTTCGATGAAACTTTACATGAAGGAAGTACACCATATATGGATGTGCATGAAGAATTTTCATTGCTCTTGGATATCATTAAGGGGAGATATCATAATTTGACTTAGACTTTTTGAATAAATTATTCAATGGGAGACCCTGTAAGCGCAACTTGATGAAACTTTACATGAAAGAAGCACATCATCTGTGGATGTGCATGATTAATTTGTATAGCTCTCGGTCATCATTGAGGGGAGATAACTGGACTTGAGATTTTTTTACAGTACAATGTCCAATAAAACATGTATGAAGCGGGGGTATCTATTTGTGAGCTCGCTCACAGTATTACTTGTTTTTTTTGGATTCGAAGAATCCGGTAGTGTAGTGGTTAACGCGTAGGGCTACTTTCACCAAGGTTCGTGGTTCGATCCTCGTCCGGGGTGATAATTTCATGAACCAATTTTCCGACTCTCTCTTGACACCATTTGCGAGGATGGTCTCAACTCAAGGAACGATGCTAGTCCTTTGCAAGCGACGAAAAAATGTTGTCCTGTGTATGTGAAGAGCAATACCCCATGCACGTTAAAGACCCCTTTGTAGAGTTCGATAAGAGCAGGCTCAATGGGGGTCGCTGCAAAGGCCGCGTTCGAAAATTGCTAGCTGGAGAGGGATTGACATAAGCATTATCAAGCTTGTTTTCCAATCTAGGATAAATAAATATGTTTAAATTAAAATTAACACACATTTTGATTTTTTTTTTTTGCTTTCGTGTCAGGTGAGCTAAAATTGATTTTTTTTCCTTTTTGGTATATCTGATGCAGATATCAGATATCTATCGTTTTTGGTTTTTTTTTGGTTGCAAGTATTACATGTTTAAATTTCTTTTAATTTTTGGGTAGCTATTTGGGTAGCTATAATTTGCAAAGTGACACTTACACACAGAGAAGACAATGTCAAACAAGCTAGAGGCCCCGAGGAGCCTGGGTCGCTTAATCGATCCTAAAGCTATAAGGGTCTCTTCTGTGACCTGTAACCCCTGTAATGGGTCATTTGACATCTTTGGCCAAATAGAGACTTTAGTAGAGCTCTATGAGCTTAAGGCTTAGCAAGCTTCAGCTGTTCTCTATGTGCAATAGTTTTCCTCTATAGGTCAAAACAAAAATTAAAAAAACACTATTTTTTACCTTTAAAGGGCCTTAACCCCTTTAAGGGGTCATATAACAGCTTCGACCCGATGGGAACTTCTGAAGAGCTTTTAATGCTGAAGAAGGAAGGTGACATCATATTTTATTTATCTCTTATACTTTTTAATTTACAAGGCAGAAACAGTAGTCTGACCCATCTGGTATATTTTTAGCCACGGCAGCCATGTTTTAACGAATGAAAAATCAAAACACAACTTTTGCACAGGACACTCTGAGGATCTATCATACCAAGTCTCATCAAAATTCTGTTCAGTACTTTCAGAGAAGAAGATTTTTGAAAAATTATTAACAGAGGACAGACGACGACGACGACGACGGACGCCAAGTGATAACAATGGAATGTAGGCATTTAAGTTTAAGGCCTTTATGTGTTTTTAAGATTAAGAGCAGCAATAAATGCGTTCATGTTTTTATATACGAGCAGCTTATCCTGCTACATTTTTACTCCAAAATAAGACTTTTATAAGCTGTTATTTCTATTATCTCTCCAAACTAATGTTGCATACCAAGTATCAGGTTACTGTGAAATACAGTTGGTGAGAATACTAACATTCAAAAGTCAGAAAATAGGAAGTAAATATGCAACGGGCTTTAATTTCACTACTTGCCATATTAAAAGCCTGATACTGAAGTCATATATCTTTCAAGTAATTGGGATAAGTAGTGACTCAGAAAACTGTTAAAAAAAATCTTTCAGTGACCACTAATGATGAAAATGGAATGTCTGTAAACAAGAATCTGGAATAAGATATGCACCACATAAAATTAGTACTCCCTATTTAAACATGATAAAGGACCTTATACAATAGTATTTATACTGTAACATCAAATTTCAAGTTGCTGTGATAAGTACAAAGCATTGTACTTGCTGAGTAAACTGTTGCAATTTTTTTCTACCATTGGCCCCAAATGAAGAATATTTACTACATGATAAGTCGGTTAACAGGAAGAAGATATGGACAGATCTAAAATCGGTAATTTCGTTAAAGGACCTCATACTTAAGTCATAAACAAAATTTTAAGTCATTGTGATAAGTATTTGCTGAGAAAACAGTTAAGAAAGATGTTGGAGGGGGACAAATGGAAGGACGGACAGGGATAAAGCGGTCTCTTCCTCTTCTTCAAAGCCTGGGGATACAAGTTCAAAACACTCCTCTTTCTCAAAGCGTGCCACATTGGGTATGAAAATTCAAAACCTGGGTCTCCTTCAAAGCATTGGTATGAAAATTCAAAACCCTTTTCTTCTTCAAATGATGGGTATGAAAATTCACAAGAGTTAAAACTTAAGTATGTCTCGCCTGCTGGCACCATCAGAAGCAATTATTCTTTCTTACTTCAACTTTATGTTGAATTTACATGGATTTTCAGTTTCTGAGATCAAAAGATGTTAATAGAACTTAAAATTGCTAATATATGCAATAAAAATAATCAAAGTCACTCAACCAGAAAATCAAGGTCAAAAAATGGGGATGCAACTGTGCTAAGCAAATACTAGGGCATATGCTTACCAAGTTTCATCAACCTAGGACCAATAATACTTGAGATATGGAGGTGTTTGCAAAACCTTAACATTGCCATTACATGTATATGTATTGAAAATTATCAAAGTCACTCAACCGGAAATTCAAGGTGAAGGTCAAACGATGGGGATGTAACTGCGCCAAGCTACTACTGGGGCATTTGCATACAAAAAATCATCAACCTAGGACTTACAAAATAGTTCTTGAGATTTGGAGGTGCTCGCAAAACTTTTCCATTTCTATTACATGTATTATATGTATTGAAAATTGTCAAAGTCACTCAACCGTAAAATCAAGGTCAAGGTCAAAAGAAGGGGATGCAACTGTGCCAAGCTACCACTTGTGCATATGCATACCAAGTCTCATCAACCCAAGACCTAGAGTTCTTAAGATATGGAGGTGCTCGCAAAACTTTTCCATTGGTTTTATATGTATTGAAATTTGTCTAAGTCACTCAACCGAAAATCAAGGTCAAGGTCAAAAGATGGGATTGCAACTGTGCTGAGCTACTACTGGGGCATATGCATACCAAGTTTCATCGTCCTAGGACTTATAGTCCTTGAGATATGGAGGTGCTCTCAAAACTTTTCCATTGCTATCATATGTATTGAAAATTGTCAAAGTCACTCAACCGGAAAATCAAGGTCAAGTTCAAAAGATGGGATTGCAACTATGCTGAGCTACTACTGGGGCATATGCATACCAAGTTTCATCAACCCAGGACCTATAGTTCTTGAGATATGAAGGTGCTCGAAAACGTTTCCATTGCTATTAGATGCATTGAAAATTGTCAAAGTCACTCAACTGGAAATCAAGGTGAAGGTCAAAAGATGGGGATGTAACTGCGCTAAACTACTACTGGGGCATTTGCATACAAAAATTCATCAACCTAGGACTTTAAAATAGTTCTTCAGATATGGAGGTGCTCGCAAAACTTTTCCATTGCTATTACATGTATGATATGTATTGAAAATTGTCAAAGTCATTCAACCGTAAAATCAAGGTCAAGGTCAAAAGAAGGGGATGCAACTGTGCCAAGCTACTACTTGTGCATATGCATACCAAGTCTCATCAACCTAAGACCTAGAGTTCTTAAGATATGGAGGTGCTCGCAAAACTTTTCCAATGGTTTTATATGTATTGAAATTTGTCTAAGTCACTCAACCGAAAAATCAAGGTCAAGGTCAAAAGATGGGATTGCAACTGTGCTGAGCTACTACTGGGGCATATGCATACCAAGTTTCATCGTCCTAGGACTTATAGTCCTTGAGATATGGAGGTGCTCTCAAAACTTTTCCATTGCTATCATATGTATTGAAAATTGTCAAAGTCACTCAACCGGAAAATCAAGGTCAAGGTCAAAAGATAGGGATGTGAATGTGCTAAGCTACTACTGGGGCATTTGCATACAAAAATTCATCAACCTAGGACTTTAAAATAGTTCTTGAGATATGGAGATGCTCGCAAAACTTTTCCATTGTTATTATATGCATTGAAAATTGTCAAAGTCAACTCAACCGGACAATCAAAGTCAAGGTCAAAAGATGGGATTGCAACTATGCTTAGCTACTACTGGGGCATATGCATACCAAGTTTCATCAACCTAAGATCTATAGTTGTTGGGATATGGAGGTGCTCGCAAAACTTTTCCATTGCTATTATATGTATTGAAAATTGTCAGTCACTTAACCAGAAACTCAAGGCCAAGGTCAAAAGATGGGGGTGCAACTGTGCTAAGCTACTACTGGGGCATATGTATACCAAGTTTTATCAACCTAGGATCTATAGTTGTTGAGAAATGGAGGTGCTCGCAAAACTTTTCCATTGCTATTATATGTACTGAAAATTGTCAGTCACTCAACCAGAAACTTAAGGTCAAGGTCAAAAGATCAAAAGATGGGGGTGCAACTGTGCTAAGCTACTACTGGGGCATATGCATACCAAGTTTTATCAACCCAGGACCTATAGTTCTTGAGATATGGAGGTGCTCACAAAACTTTTGCAAAAAGTTAATGCCGCTGCCAGTAAAGTAACACCTATGTTCCACTCTGCTTGGCTGGCGAGACAAAAACCGCCTTCTTCTAGATCTTCAAAGCCTAGGTAAGAAAAGTCAAAACCCCTCTTCTAGATCTTCAAAGCATGTGTATAAAAATTAAAACATGAATAGATTTATTTTTGCTGTTTATTTAATATTTACATAACATTCATATGAACATATAAAGCACATTTTATTTATACATGTACACATAGATGTTTCATAGATTACGAAGTCAGGTCTTATTGTAAACTTCTGAAGGTTCTATGAACAAAAGTTAACACTAAAGTATGTCTCACCTGCCGGCACCATCAGAAACAATTATTTTTCTTACTTCCACTATATTTTAAATTTACATGGATTTTCAGTTTCTGAGATCAAAAGATGTTAATAGAACTTAAAAATTGCTATTATATGCAATAAAAATAATCAAAGTCACTTAACCAGAAAATCAAGGTCAAAAGATGGGGATGCAACTGTGCTAAGCAAATACTAGGGCATATGCTTACCAAGTTTCATCAACCTAGGACCAATAATACTTGAGATATGGAGGTGTTTGCAAAACCTTAACATTGCCATTACATGTATATGTATTGAAAATTGTCAAAGTCAACTCAACCGGACAATCAAAGTCAAGTTCAAAAGATGGGATTGCAACTATGCTGAGCTACTACTGGGGCATATGCATACCAAGTTTCATCACCCCAGGACCTATAGTTCTTGAGATATGGAGGTGCTCGAAAACGTTTCCATTGCTATTAGATGCATTGAAAATTGTCAAAGTCACTCAACTGGAAAATCAAGGTGAAGGTCAAAAGATGGGGATGTAACTGCGCTAAACTACTACTGGGGCATTTGCATACAAAAATTCATCAACCTAGGACTTTAAAATAGTTCTTGAGATATGGAGGTGCTCGCAAAACTTTTCCATTGCTATTACATGTATGATATGTATTGAAAATTGTCAAAGTCATTCAACCGTAAAATCAAGGTCAAGGTCAAAATGAGGGGATGCAACTGTGCCAAGCTACTACTTGTGCATATGCATACCAAGTCTCATCAACCTAAGACCTAGAGTTCTTAAGATATGGAGGTGCTCGCAAAACTTTTCCATTGGTTTTATATGTATTGAAATTTGTCTAAGTCACTCAACCGAAAAATCAAGGTCAAGGTCAAAAGATGGGATTGCAACTGTGCTGAGCTACTACTGGGGCATATGCATACCAAGTTTCATCGTCCTAGGACTCATAGTCCTTGAGATATGGAGGTGCTCTCAAAACTTTTCCATTGCTATTATATGTATTGAAAATTGTCAAAGTCACTCAACCGGAAAATCAAGGTCAAGGTCAAAAGATGGGGATGTGAATGTGCTAAGCTACTACTGGGGCATTTGCATACAAAAATTCATCAACCTAGGACTTTAAAATAGTTCTTGAGATATGGAGGTGCTCGCAAAACTTTTCCATTGTTATTATATGCATTGAAAATTGTCAAAGTCAACTCAACCGGACAATCAAAGTCAAGGTCAAAAGATGGGATTGCAACTATGCTGAGCTACTACTGGGGCATATGCATACCAAGTTTCATCAACCTAAGATCTATAGTTGTTGGGATATGGAGGTGCTCGCAAAACTTTTCCATTGCTATTATATGTATTGAAAATTGTCAGTCACTTAACCAGAAACTCAAGGTCAAGGTCAAAAGATGGTGGTTCAACTGTGCTAAGCTACTACTGGGGCATATGCATACCTAGTTTCATCAACCTAGGATCTATAGTTGTTGAGATATGGAGGTGCTCGCAAAACTTTTCCATTGCTTTTATATGTATTGAAAATTGTCAGTCACTCAACCAGAAACTTAAGGTCAAGGTCAAAAGATCAAAAGATGGGGGTGCAACTGTGCTAAGCTACTACTGGGGCATATGCATACCAAGTTTTATCAACCCAGGACCTATAGTTCTTGAGATATGGAGGTGCTCACAAAACTTTTGCAAAAAGTTAATGCCGCTGCCAGTAAAGTAACACCTATGTCCCACTCTGCTTGGCTGGCGAGACAAAAACCGCCTTCTTCTAGATCTTCAAAGCCTAGGTAAGAAAAGTTTAAACCCCTCTTCTAGATCTTCAAAGCATGTGTATAAAAATTAAAACATGAATAGATTTATTTTTGCTGTTTATTTAATATTTACATAACATTCATATGAACATATAAAGCACATTTTATTTATACATGTACACATACATGTTTCATAGATTACGAAGTCAGGTCTTATTGTAAACTTCTGAAGGTTCTATGAACAAAAGTTAACACTAAAGTATGTCTCACCTGCCGGCACCATCAGAAACAATTATTTTTCTTACTTCCACTATATTTTAAATTTACATGGATTTTCAGTTTCTGAGATCAAAAGATGTTAATAGAACTTAAAAATTGCTAATATATGCAATAAAAATAATCAAAGTCACTCAACCAGAAAATCAAGGTCAAAAGATGGGGATGCAACTGTGCTAAGCAAATACTAGGGCATATGCTTACCAAGTTTCATCAACCTAGGACCAATAATACTTGAGATATGGAGGTGTTTGCAAAACCTTAACATTGCCATTACATGTAATATGTATTGAAAATTGTCAAAGTCAACTCAACCGGACAATCAAAGTCAAGTTCAAAAGATGGGATTGCAACTATGCTGAGCTACTACTGGGGCATATGCATACCAAGTTTCATCAACCCAGGACCTATAGTTCTTGAGATATGGAGGTGCTCGAAAACGTTTCCATTGCTATTAGATGCATTGAAAATTGTCAAAGTCACTCAACTGGAAAATCAAGGTGAAGGTCAAAAGATGGGGATGTAACTGCGCTAAACTACTACTGGGGCATTTGCATACAAAAATTCATCAACCTAGGACTTTAAAATAGTTCTTGAGATATGGAGGTGCTCGCAAAACTTTTCCATTGCTATTAGATGCATTGAAAATTGTCAAAGTCACTCAACTGGAAAATCAAGGTGAAGGTCAAAAGATGGGGATGTAACTGCGCTAAACTACTACTGGGGCATTTGCATACAAAAATTCATCAACCTAGGACTTTAAAATAGTTCTTGAGATATGGAGGTGCTCGCAAAACTTTTCCATTGCTATTACATGTATGATATGTATTGAAAATTGTCAAAGTCATTCAACCGTAAAATCAAGGTCAAGGTCAAAAGAAGGGGATGCAACTGTGCCAAGCTACTACTTGTGCATATGCATACCAAGTCTCATCGTCCTAGGACTCATAGTCCTTGAGATATGGAGGTGCCGTCAAAACTTTTCCATTGCTATTATATATATTGAAAATTGTCAAAGTCACTCAACCGGAAAATCAAGGTCAAGGTCAAAAGATGGGGATGTGAATGTGCTAAGCTACTACTGGGGCATTTGCATACAAAAATTCATCAACCTAGGACTTTAAAATAGTTCTTGAGATATGGAGGTGCTCGCAAAACTTTTCCATTGGTTTTATATGTATTGAAATTTGTCTAAGTCACTCAACCGAAAAATCAAGGTCAAGGTCAAAAGATGGGATTGCAACTGTGCTGAGCTACTACTGGGGCATATGCATACCAAGTTTCATCGTCCTAGGACTCATAGTCCTTGAGATATGGAGGTGCCGTCAAAACTTTTCCATTGCTATTATATATATTGAAAATTGTCAAAGTCACTCAACCGGAAAATCAAGGTCAAGGTCAAAAGATGGGGATGTGAATGTGCTAAGCTACTACTGGGGCATTTGCATACAAAAATTCATCAACCTAGGACTTTAAAATAGTTCTTGAGATATGGAGGTGCTCGCAAAACTTTTCCAATGTTATTATATGCATTGAAAATTGTCAAAGTCAACTCAACCGGATAATCAAAGTCAAGGTCAAAAGATGGGATTGCAACTATGCTGAGCTACTACTGGGGCATATGCATACCAAGTTATATCAACCTAAGATCTATAGTTGTTGAGATATGGAGGTGCTCGCAAAACTTTTCCATTGCTATTATATGTATTGAAAATTGTCAGTCACTTAACCAGAAACTCAAGGTCAAGGTCAAAAGATGGGGGTTCAACTGTGCTAAGCTACTACTGGGGCATATGCATACCAAGTTTCATCAACCTAGGATCTATAGTTGTTGAGATATGGAGGTGCTCGCAAAACTTTTCCATTGCTATTATATGTATTGAAAATTGTCAGTCACTCAACCAGAAACTTAAGGTCAAGGTCAAAAGATGGGGGTGCAACTGTGCTAAGCTACTACTGGTGCATATGCATACCAAGTTTTATCAACCCAGGACCTATAGTTCTTGAGATATGGAGGTGCTCACAAAACTTTTCCAAAAAGTTAATGCCCCTGCCAGTAAAGTAACACCTATGTCCCACTCTGCTTGGCTGGCGAGACAAAAACCGCCTTCTTCTAGATCTTCAAAGCCTAGGTAAGAAAAGTCAAAACCCCTCTTCTAGATCTTCAAAGCATGTGTATAAAAATTAAAACATGAATAGATTTATTTTTGCTGTTTATTTAATATTTACATAACATTCATATGAACATATAAAGCACATTTTGTTTATACATGTACACATACATGTTTCATAGATTACGAAGTCAGGTCTTATTGTAAACTTCTGAAGGTTCTATGAACAAAAGTTAACACTGAAGTATGTCTCGCCTGCCGGCACCATCAGAAACAATTATTTTTCTTACTTCCACTATATTTTGAATTTACATGGATTTTCAGTTTCTGAGATCAAAAGATGTTTATAGAACCTAAACATTGCAAATATATGCAATAAAATTATCAAAGTCACTCAACTGGAAAATCAAGGTCAAGGTCAAAAGATGAGGATGTAACTGTGCTAAGCTACTACTGGGACATATGCATACCAAGTTTCATCAACCTAGGACTTATAGTTCTTGAGATATGGAGGTGCTGGCAAAACTTTTCCATTGCTATTATATGTATTGAAAATTGTCAAAGTCACTCAACCGAAAAATAAAGGTCAAGGTCAAAAGATGGGAATGCAACTGTGCTGAGCTACTACTAGGGCATACCCATACCAAGTTTCATCAACCTAGGACCTATAGTTCTTGAGATATGGAGTTGCTCGCAAAACTTTTCCATTGCTATTATATGTATTGAAAATTGTCAAAGTCCACTCAACCGAAAAATCAAGGTCAAGGTCAAAAGATGGGGATGCAACTGTGCTAAGCTACTACTTGGCATATGCATACCAAGTTTCATCAACCTAGGACTTATACTTCTTGAGATATGGAGGTGCTCGCAAAACTTTTCCAAAAAGTTAACGCTGCCATCACCTCAGCCGCCGGTAAAGTAACACCTATGTCCTGCTCTGCTTCGCAGGCGAGACAAAAACTGAGAATTAACATAAAATTGTAATACTTTAACTTTGAATATGCCAAGATTGAGTTTACATGTAGAGGTACATGAAAAAGTTTACAAATTACCAAATCTTACTTTTTATACTCAAAAATGATATAAAATAGACATTTAATTTTATTCATAATAATCTTAAATTATCAGCAAAGGATTTTATTAATGTCAATAATAATGAGAATTCAAACCCTTGACTTTTTGAATGTAAAAATTCATTTAAAAAACAATGCAATAATAAAAGTCAAAAACATTTTCAACTTTTAAGAGAAATTATTTTTCCACACTCAACAAAAACTAACCAAACTTAATATAAATTTATAAATAAATGAAAGTTACAATTCATGAATTAAAAAAAAAATAACTACAAGTATGGTTAGTCCATCCATAAATGAACCAATCTTCTAAGTTAGATTGTTTTTCTTGAAACTGGAAGAGTTACTTTATCAGAATTCAAAATAATTCTGAGTATAATTATTACCATGATATTAACTGATTTTGAATATGAATAAAAACTAAATTGGAAAGTTCTCCAGCCACTGAACCTTAACCACAATATCTAATTATGTACAAAGTTAAATTGAGACAAAAGTCAGGAATAATAGAACTGAATACAATTTTTAACATTTTTACAACATAATAGTAATTCCCAAGGCGTGTTGGTGTACAATTCAGAAACCATAAACTGTTACAGGTCAATTTACTGACCATCAATGCATTCATGTAGTCATACAATCATGTACAATACACATATGGACTTTGGTCAATTATATCGACTTTTTAAAAACTTGACCCCTTACTCTACAGAATCCACTTTCATCATTTATATTGACTTTCAAAAAATCGACCCCTTACTCTTTAAAATCATAGAGCACAGTTTTATAGAGTAGGGGATTGATTTTTTAAAAGTCTATTTAAATGCACAAAATTCAAGCCTCTGTAGTACAAAATACAACCTTGGGAACTACAGAAACCATTTATATATGCTTATCACCATAGTAAAATATACACCAATAAGCAAAAAATAATGCCTCTGAAAGAGGTACATATATACATCACCTTACTAGTGATTAACCATAGATGTGGCCCACATCCTCACTAACGACTGCTATATATAATACAACATCATTTTCAGTCTCCATAAAGAAACCAGGCTTTGAAAAATGAACACCCATTGGTTAAGAATAGCATTCAACATCTGAATGAAAACTTAAAATTACATGTAAAGTCATTCATATTTTAGGCTGTAAAAACATTTCTCCTAAATTTCATCCATATTTCTAGACAATTTTTGGGCAATTAGGCATATTTTATTTTTCAATTTTTTTATCTATATTGATAAAATATTCTGCCATTTTCAAGGAAATTGACCAAAAAAGAACATAATTTGCCCAAAAATGTAAATAACTTTTTGGGGGGCAACTGAAAAATCTGGACAAGAGGGGATGAAAAACCAGGATATCTTTTTATACTAGCCTTACCAACCCCAAATTGTATAAAAGGTAACTTGTTTAATGCACAATTTCAACTTGAAATTTTACCCTATATGAAATCTCAAATTTAAAGATACAACAATGTAGTTTGGTTAAAAAAAAGGTTTTCAGTCTTTTGTTTATGCATGTAAATCGGTGGGTAAATATTACAAATAATACTTTTTAAAGAATTCTTTAAATGGTTATAACTATTGTTGTAGATATATTTTGTTCAAATTTAACAAAAAATTCTTTGAACAAAATTGTAAAAATATGCTCCGAAAATCCAAAGAAAATCAAAATGTTAAAAAATTGAAGAAAAAAAGAAATACATAGTGAAAAAAATTCAGACAAATGGAAAAGTTAGTTTTAAAAAATTCAGAGGAATTTGTAAGTTTGTTAAATAATATTTATACAACCAGAATAATTTTCTATTCATATACCTGCAAAAAATACAATTTCAGTGGTTGTAAAAAAAATTCTTAAAATTTACATGAAGTTAATATTTTGATTTAAGAATTCAAAACTTTGCACCAATGATCATTGCACATATTTCTTGTGCATTGTTGAGTTCGGGATACTGGTTCATAACGGCTCTGACTTTCTCTTCTGGGAACAGTCCACACAAATGGTAGTAAAGTTTCTGTCGAGTGTCTGACGGCTGAATCGATTGTTGATTAAGAGACTGCGAAGATGAGCTGTGAGCACCTAGAATCGGAACACCAATGGGTCTTGATTGTGCACAATATCCCTCTGAGCCTACACTTGATTGCACATGTTGATAATCAGACATCGGAGGCTGATATACTGGTTGACGGTAAGCGTCATTGTTAAAGTCGCTAGCCACTGAATACGGTGGTTGTTGTAGGCTTTGTTGGTTAGGCCACATCTGTCCTCTAGCTCTTAACGTATTAAAGTCATGGGACATACCTCTGTTAAACAAGGGTTGATGTTCTGGCATATCAGAAGCTGGTCCTTGGCCAAACCCACAATGCATTGACTGATCAGGCATCCCCCATGGGTTGCCATGGGAGGAATGTTGTGGAAACGCTTGGCCTGATTGGTAGTGGTACTGACCAATTGTTGACGATGATCTACGAAATTGTTCTTGTTGATTTTGAGAACCAATATGATATGTTACACTGTCTTGTCGTGTGGTATATCTCTCTACACTTGCTTGTGGAAATGCCCCAAAACCATACTGCTCGTGCTCACCCCCCATGATATGTAGTTGTGTGTCAGACGAGCTATTCTGTCTCATCATCTTTCCTATGGGACGTCCCGCAGGTTGTGTCTGTTCCCTCAAATGGTGTGGAACTTCAGGGGCACTTTGCATTCGAGTCAAAGCCATATGGTGTGATACACAAGAATCTGGAGACAGAAAGCTTCCTTCATTGTCTTGACGAAATTTATGGTTATAACCCTCAGATAAGTAACTGGCACTGTGACTTGCCTCATTTCTGTAAAAGGCTGAATTGTCATGCTGTTTTTGCATCATGCTACTTGGGTGAGAGGGTCTTAAAGGATCCTGTGTAAATCCACTCCTTTGACCATAGATCATGTTAGGGTCAAAAGAAACTTGAGGCCTAACGCTAGGTTTTAACCGAGGGTCATGAGCCCCTTGTAAAGAATACTGTCTACTCAATTTCTTGTGCTGGGGTTGTTGTTGCGAAATTTCTTGATCAGGTACTGAAATTACGGGATATGATTGTGTAGCCGCTAAAGGACTTTTTGTATATGCATGTTCTTCAGATCTTCTCAATTTTGAATCATTTGCTTCGTCTGACAGTTTTTTTGCTAATAACAAATGTCCACTAAGAAACTGCTCCTGTGGTCTAATAGGAGATGGACTTAGCCTGTGGGAGGGGGATGGTGTATTTGATCTACTCCCACCCTGAAATGTTTTCAAATGTTCGAAATCTGCCCGTTTTCTCAGTTCCTCCTGCTTCAGCTTTTCATCCTGTTCGGCTTTCTCTAACAGTTTTCTTTTTTCGGATAGTTTATCATCGTACTGTTTCCACTTCTCATCTTTTTCTGTATCTTTGGAAAGAATGTCTTCAATATTTAATTTATTGAAATCATTGTCCAGTTTATCGCGTACTAAATCTGCAGGTAGTTCTGTTGCTAGAGACTTTGTCCTTTGTAGGGCCATCTTTGGCTTTCTTTGTCCCAGTTTCTTTTTATCAGCACCTAGAAAAGGCAACATAAAGAAACTTATTTTAAATGCATACAGGTTATTTCCCTTGTTAAACATTTCTATAAGTAATCTTATTTGACATGTTTGATGACAAATTAGATTTATGTTATGTTAAGTATTGCTTTTTTTTTTCAAACAAGTGTGTCCTTCACTTTTTTGAATAAGCAGTAATACATTTTCTTTGCATTTTAATTTTCTTAACAATATTCTAGTTCTAATAATAATGCATTCTAATGGCAAAAGCATGTCTTGAAGTATTTTTAAGAAAAAGCACAGCACATAAATGAGATTTTAATTGAGTGGATAGTTTTGATTCCTTTTCTTGTTTCATTTCTTTATATAGTTTCACTTATATAGGGAAATGTATCTTAATTAATCTGCGTTTTCAAATCTTAAGAAAAATGCAAATTAATATACATGTAGAGTACAATTACTACATTACTTCTAACATGTCTAATACCTTCAGCTGCTTTGGCACGAACTTCCTTAAGTTTTTGTTTGGCCTGCTCTGCCAGCTTGTCAGACACAGTTTTTTGTGGAATGTTGCCTCTTTCTGGATGATAATATTTACACTTGTTGCCATATGTACACTTTTTGGAGCCATATGGGCACAAGGGAGGTAATGCCTCCTGAGCTATGGCATGCTGGTGCTTTAGAAAATTGTCAAGGCTAGGTCCATGTCTACCTAATGGGTCTTCAGGGGGCATAAACCTGTTGAATATATAGGGAAAAAAATCATGTTTATTGGATTAAAGAAAATGTTGAAATTAAAACATAAATAACATATTGTACACAGAAAAGTTGTGAAAGTAACAAAGAAAATTTTATAAGTACGGTACTCTGTAACACCCATGCAAATGGTGTCAAATGATATTTTTCAAAGTTGATAAAGTTAAATGAATGTAATGAAAATAAAATGTAACAATGTTCCAAAATGTTTTTGATGTGTAATATTCTATGCTCTTATTGAATATGGTAAATTACACCTATCAATTTAAAAAGTACTGTGGTTTCATTATTTGCCCGCTTGTTACCAATTTTTGTGGATGGCAATCTACCAACAAAGCGTAATATATTTCATATTGGTTCTTTCAAGGATCATGTAGGAACTTAAAAAATTAAAATTCAACGAAATGTCTTTATGATGCATACCACCAAAATTGATCCCCATGAAAATTTTATAAATGAATTCATAGTATTGTACATCTTATTTGTTCAGCAGTGGCACGTTACCTGTCATTGACAAAGCTAAACATGAGTAGCCTCTCCTCCACAACCTTTTTGTACTCCGGCTTTTCATTAATCAGGTCACGGTAGTTATCATTCGACACCACGATGCCATCATTTTCTGACGCTAGCGTAAGAACGTATCTGTCATCATAACAAACCACTCTCTTTCCTGCGATTCTTCTGGCAGGCGTAAAGACTAGAACTTTTTCTCTCTCTAGTTGGTTTAAAATTTCTTGATCTGAAAAACAATAACAAATATTTTATTAATTTGAGAATGAAGCTTATGTTTACCTTTCCTCACATGTAAACAAACTATGATGCATCTTTACATGTAAATCTTTGTCATATTTTTAAACATGTACTGTACTGTAAGTTCAACTAAAACAAATAAATACACTGTAATAATAGCCTCTTTCATATCATAAATATAAACATTTTGATGCTTTTATTTATTATAAAGCAAGTTGATTCCCACTCATACAAAATGTCTTCCAAATAATTCTATGAAAGTGTCACTTTTATTTTGTACTTCAGACTTCCCACTCGTCATGATTTAGAGCTTAAAAGAAATACAACCTCAACATTATACATCAACAATGGTATTAAAAATATCCGAATATACCATTAACATTCCCATTGAAATATTAATCCTTCAGTCCTAATCCCAAAGTTCCCAGTTTCAGCGATGGTTAATTCAATAACCATGTACATTGTAAATTCCATTAATAATATAAAGAAGAATTTCATATGATAAATCTTAACCAAACCCTATATCTATGTAGTATCCTTATCAAATAGAATAAGTGTAAAGTTTTATTGATTTTAAATAATTTCCTAGCAATGCTGGATAAGGGATTAATCTGTTAAATAGAAGGTATTATTTAAATATCAACTTTCTAGGAATTTTCAAGGAAAAACCTTAACAAATCAAATGTTCAGGTTAAAATTCTTGTTTGCAATATATGTACATGTATAGACACAATGATACATAAACATGTTACTTTTTCAAATCAATACATGTACATTAATTACTGTATACTTTTATTATGAGTTTTCTGAACATTTTTTTTTACTCAGTTAAAGTAATAAAAGGGCCAGATTTCATTAAACGGGAAGTAGGTGAGTGACAGATCTTAAATCAAATCTTACGTTATGGGACCCCAACCCAATGCTGTACACATATACATACCAAATATCAAGTAGTTGTGATTAGTACATTTGTAGTTGACGAAAAAACTGTGATGAAAATTTCTTCCCAACCCACCCACCCACCTGACATTCACCATTTTATTACCCAGTTTTTCACTCAGTGAAATATGACCAAAAAGGTACATGAATACAGTTTTTTATCATATATATACAAGGTTATCAAAAAAAATTAATCAAAGACAATATCTTACATATAATGACATATTTTATCAAACAGATCTGAATCAAAATGCTTTATATGTGACCCCAATGCTGCATTCCAAATATTAAGAGGCTATTAGAAGTCCCAGTGAAAAGAATTATGTAATTGCTGAGAAAACTGGTACACAAATATTTCCTTCCACAACCAACACCCACCCACAATGATTTTTTTTCCTTTTCCTTTTTTCATTAGATATACACATGTACAATGCAAATGTACATGACAAACTTCTACTTTTTTCAACCTCATTGTCAAACACAAAAATTAAATGTGTGGGGGTCCTAAGCATGCTAAGGGAGACACAGTACAACTCCTGAAAAATCTGTGCATCAGATTTGTAAATCATCTCATTTCAAATCCTTATTTTTGACCCTGAACCAAGCAACGGAAATCACTCTTCAAAATTCTTCCTTTTGAATGAATAAAATTTAAATGGCCTTGACTTTTCCCTGACATTTTAATTGTTTATAAACATTATAAAGACTTGACATACATAATAGATAATCTTTCATGTAATATATGTACATGTACATGAAAATAAGAAGGAAGTGATTTTTACATCATTATCTACATGTACATGTACATGCACAACTACAGACATGCTAGAAATCAAATGTACATGTATATGTACATGTACTTGCACATTTATGTTTGTATATGTACAAGTAAAGTAAACTTGATAATCATAACATTTTTCTTGTATAAACAAACTACTTTTTTACATATTCTAAAGAAAACAAATACAATGAACTTGTGTATATAGGAGTAAAAATCTTAAGTACAGTGAAATTTATATTTTGGAAATGAGTATCATTTGTACTATTGGAAGCTCCAATGCAGCCTCCTGCATTTTTTAAAGCCAATTTCACAAACTTTGTAACACTACTCAAACGAAAGCTCTTCTTTTGAGGAGCCTAGGATGGTGTAGTGGTTACAACCTCTGTTCTGTTAGCTAGGCACATACGTCGTAGATGTCCCAAATGTTGTGAGTTCAATCCTCGCTGAGGGCACTCAAAAAATTAAAATCTGTTTGTCAGATGATTTTCAGGGTTAAAATTACAGTAACATTATTAAAACGAAAGAATATGGAATATGTGCCAGAAAGACACGATCCACAAATTAAAATGATTTTGATAAATGTACAACAGCAAAATTTCACTTCGTGTGAAGCACTTTTCTGGATTAACCTTCATCAGACACACTAGGAGTGGAAAACTTGGAAAACCGGTAGAATATTAGATCTGATTAAACAAAACCAGAAGCCAAAAATATTACAACAATGACCAAACAGATAAATCTAACAAATTTTAAAGAAATAGCCAAACGTTGTCAAATTTAGGAAATATGAAAACTGTGTCTTTCCAACACATATTCCAGTACTCGAAAATATATAAGAGCATACAACTGAAGCACGGGGAAGCTTTCTACGACCTCCACACGGCACTAAAGCCAAACTCTGAAATAATATTAAAACGAAAGAATATGGAATATGTGCCAGAAAGACACGATCCACATATTGAAATGATTTTGATAAATGTACAACAGCAAAATTTCACTGCTTTGTTTATATACTAGACATTCATATACATGATGTACAGTGTACATGTATACACATTTTGCATTTATCACTAGTAAAGGTTTTACATGAATGTTTATACATGTACATGTATGTTAATTGTTGTAAAAAAATGTATAAGGAATTTTCTATTGAATTGCCGGTAAATGATACAAAATACATGTATATGTATGGTGCCAATTGCAGGATGGCCAAAAGTGAACACAAGTCACATTGAAGGCTGCTGGTTGTTTTTTTGTGTGAAATTCCTGTTGATTTATGCAGGTTGAGTATTGTACACGTACATTTATGCCAAATCTCATTTATTGTCTTCTTTCAGATACATGTACACTTATGACACATCTAAATTTTATCTAAAATTTACAAGTGCATTTGTACTTTAGGCCATAATTAAATTATTCCTAGTTTGACATCCAAATTTCTGGAAAATACATGTATGGGACAGCAGGCTTAAATTCAACTTTTTATTTTTTATCCATTTTGATAAAATATACTGCCATTTAAAAGAAAAAGTTCAAAAAAAAAACGGACACAATTTGCCAAAAAATAAAAATAATTTGAAGTGGCTAAGAAAATCGAAGTGGTCATGGTGGTAGGGATGAGAATCTAGGATATTCTTTATATTGGCCCAAATGACTGTCATGACTAGAAGTTTTCTGCATATTGTTGTACCTGTTATCCTTGCATCTGGACGAGATGTTTCTTTTCTCCATTGTGGTACAAACACTGTAATTTGTGTATGTCCTCTCTGTCGAAACCAGTCAACAGCCAACTGTATACCACGACAAGAAAATATATCTTTATTTCCATGGCTGAAATATAGTCAATTCAAGGAGCATGAGGAGAAAATATAATAAGCTTAAACATTTTTAACTTCAACTTTTATAATGTACAAATACGCAAATACATGTGAATACAGATTTGTACGATGTGACATACATGTAGATTTGCATGTAGACTTGTTTTACAATGTACATAGATGTTTCGTTTTTTAAAAACAATGTAACAGATGTTTAGAATGAAGAAAGAACAAAAACATGTGCAGTTACATGTGTAGGAAAAGCTTGGGTTCCAGAAACTAATATATCTATTTTTTAGCCTAATATGCATGTGTATATGTGTATCACTACAAAATCTACATTGAACATGTTTTTTAGTACAATGACTTATTGATTTACAAGACATTACAAATATCATGAAGGAGGAAGTCGTTAATTCAAAGTGAGATCAATAACATGACTTAATTATAACCTTGGATGACAAGGAACAAAGTCTTCCCTTGTTAATGTGTAATTGTGGTCATGAGTTTCATGACTTTCTACAATGGACAAAATACCTCATAATGCATTACTCTATCATCACGATTTGTATGATTGTCATATATAACGTAGAATTCAAGATGAAACTTTACATGCATGCATGTAAATATTTCATGGTTATGTATGTACATACATGTATGTACATTTGTACATGTGTACATACATGAACAGTAAAGTACATGTGGTTAAAAATCTAAAATATTCAGCCTTGAATAATGCTGGTGTATATATTGAAACACAGAAGAGATGTCAAGCATTCTTCCTTATAATTAGACGTAGGCCTTCCACTACCCTCGATCTGAAGTCTCATTATTTCATGTACATGTATCCCTAACATTATTATGTCTTTTAATTTTTTACCATTAAGACTTTCGCTATGAAATACATGCATAAATGTTCATGTGAACATGTACACATTGTACAGTGTACATGCTTACCTCATAGCAACATTGCTGCCATCGATGACTATAGGACGCAATCCCTCTTCATCAGAAAAGCTGGAGTATGATATAGACCCTTCTGTACTAAAAGTACATTCTTCAGATTCACTGTCATTATTTTGGTTTAAATTTGAACACATCATGTCAATTTTGATAAGTTCGGAGAGCATTTCATTTTGCCCAACATTTGGTCCAAATTTTTTCAAAACAGCTGCAATTTGAGACTGAGAGTAACCGAGTTTCAGAGCAAACTCAATCTTTGCTCGATATTTTGTGTCTTGAATGATTTGGTTTACCTCCTCATCATTTTCATCATCAGAATTGGATTGCGATGAAACTATACATGATGATTTTGTTTGACTAGAAAAAGTTTGAGCGGTACTATCATAACCAGTAAAACTAAAGTTGTCACTACAAGAGTCGTCAGGGCTAACAACAACATCCCCCTCGTAACCAGGACAAGAACTTATGTCTTCTCCTAAACATATTTGGCTAAGATTGCTCACATCACAGTTTGAAAACATTTCATTGTCAGAGTAACATGAAAAAGGAGCACCATCAGTTTGCAAGCTTTCTTGACGTTGTGTTAAAAGCCTCATACTATTACTTTTCATTTGTGAAGCATCTGTAGCCATGATATTTTTGTGACTGATAAATGAGGTTAAATTGTGACCGCCGTATGTCGTGCAGTCCTTGTAGGTTTCCTCTTCGCACCTTGAGAATAAATCATCCTCATTGAAATCCCCTCTCATTTTTTGAATCAATGACTGAGCCACTTTTACATTTTTAAACGCCCCAGATATACATATTCTATTCAAGTTTTCAAAGAATTGTAGAACTGCTTGAGATTCATTCTCAATGTCACTTTGATTTTCCAAAACCATATTAAACTGTTCTTCTGATAATTCTTCAACAGTTCTGTGAAAATTCTCACTCTCTTCTGTTAATGCCAAAATATAATTCTGTAAAGAAAAGAAAAAGAAAATTAGAAAAATTAATACAATAAATATATTCATCTTGCTAATCTTTCAAGCGTTTTTTAAGCAAACCATTTAACCATCATGACATGTTAATCAAATGACGGTTTTAAGTCAGTATACATGTACAATGTACTAACTTGATGTTAGCATTCAAACCTTAATACTCATATAAACATGTTACATGTATATTTACATTGTATTATGTTCATACAATGTATGTCATTTGTACATGCAAATTTTATAGAATTTAGCATAAATAATAAATAGTTATACATTGTACATTTTTTTGTTCACTGTAAAATGTCATTACACCAAAACAAAATCAAGACATGCTCATTTACAAACAATGATTTAAATGCATTTTAATGAAAGCAGGTCCTGGTGTATGAAATCAATATACATTGTTGTACATGATATACACTGTACATGAACATGTATATTAAATTATTACCTGCATTTTTCAGAATGATCAAAATCATATTAAAGTCACAAAATCCTTAGATACTGAGTGAAAGAAATCATGTTTGTTGTTCACTAATAAACATATTGAACATGTCTGCATGTTGAATGATTCTAGATTTAAATGGCTTATATACAAAAGTAAACATAAGATTTAAATTTAAATTGCTATGAATGTACATTGTATGTCCATATTTTTGGAAAATTGATTCTAAAAATAAAAGGCCATCATCAATAAAAAAATCTGTATATTCTACGTTCTAAATAAGAGTATGACATTCAATAACCAATATAACAAATTCTATGAACATAGAGATACAAATTGTAAATTTTAATTTTTGTGCAATATGACCATGAGACACCAACGTTCCCTGGATTATTCATACATTTACATGTACTATCAAAGGCAAGATATCTAGGTCACGAAGTTATGACTCCTAAAATGTAAACAAATGCCATAACTTAAACTAGCCAATCATACAGGTATAAAATGTCCATCTACTGATAACAAAAATATTTGGAGGACTTTCACGCCTGTGCTTGTACATGTAATCTATTTACCAGTTTATTTCATGTCAGTCATGTATTCAACCAGGATAAAAACATCATGTTATGTAGTACATTATCATATGGGTGTTGCCACATATCTTATCCTTGTTAAGTACATTTAATGTTTTCATCCCATAAAACCTTAGCAACTGAAAATTTCTAGGTATGATAAACTAAACATACATATATTTCAAATTTACAGGAAAACTCATCCTACATTATTTGTCTCTTTAATATAAATGCATGAACTGTGACTACATAAAGAATACACCCCTCCCCCACAATATACATGTATATAGTTATTATTAAAATGTTTAGTACATGTGTATAGTCATGTCATGATAGTAACTATATCATGTATGTATTCAATATATTAATGATTACCCTGTACATACATGTATTTATTTACATGTATTAAACTACATGTACATGTACATGTATAAAAATCCATGGTACATGAACATGTTTGGATACAGTAAACATTCATGTCAATACAGAAAATTACATTTCTTAAAAAAAAAAACAGATTTTTTTTTCAGATTTACAGAATATAGCTGATTCGAATTGGGTTGAAAAGTGAAATTATATTGGTTATAAAACATTTGTAAAATGGTTAATGTCAGTCAGAGGTGGCTGGAGAGTGGGCAGATGTACAGTATTTTTTTTCTGTCACTATTTCTACACCAAATACAGTACACTCAGAGAGGATTGATTCTAATACTCTGATTTCGGAGGGAAATTTTTTAATTACTCCAGAAAAGCCATAAAAATCTAGGAGGGTTTTAGGAGTACTCCCTCCAAAGGGTCATAAATTACTCCGTGCTTGGAGTTTTTTATTGCCTTGAAAACCTTTTGAAGTAGCACCTATTTCCTGTCTTTCTTGTCAGGTGAAAATGATTATAATACACAAGGTAATAAACAACTCCAAAATACTCCGAAAAAGGTAATAAATTTCTCCCTGGTGGGAGAAATTCCTTGGAGAATTTTAAGAGTTTACTCTGTGAAACTCTGTGAATCACTGGACACTGAAATCAGAGTATGAGAATCAATCCTCTCTGAGTGTACTGTACTTATTATAGTTTCTTGACAGGTCCTATTACATGTATGTAGCCACATGTACATGTACAATGTACATATATAGCTACAATTGCTGTCAAACTTTTTTTCTCTCACTGCCTTCACTGACATGTTTTGGCAAAAATATCCAAAGTCATGAAAGATAAAGTGTGAGTGTGTAATGGTTACATGTGCAATGTCATGAATGTACATGCATATAATTTTATTTTTCCAAAAGCATATGTACATGTGCATGTATTTTTATGTACAATGATGTACATGTACATACATTTTTGTACATGTACATGTAGTACATGTACTGTAATGCATGTATCTTTATTATCTTTCCAAAAACACAAAATTCATGAAAATTAAATTACAAATTATGACTTTTAAAAAATTGTTACATTCATACATGTCAAGCATGCATGATCGAGTATTAAGGAACATCATTGTCAAATTTAATATCATAGCAATTTAATAGATAATTAAGAACTAAAGTTATTGTGGAAACATTTAAATGTACATGTACATCATGTACATGTAAGTTAACAAATTAAATACAATTCAAATAAAAATATTTATTAATGGCCCTGTCACACTATAACGTTTTAGCCAACGTGTGCCGATGTTTTAGAATATATTTTCAACACGCTGGTGTGCGTTGGGCAAGTTTTGTACACGTTATGAACACGCTACAAACACGTTAGCGAACGTCAGCGTGCGTTGGTGATCGCCAAGTGCGTCGCAAATTTTTCAACATGCTTAAAATTTCCGACGTTCGACAACGTGTTAGAAATAAATTATTTGAACGCTAGGCATAAGTTAGAAGGACGTTATACACACGCTGGTGTACGCTATGTGGTTGTTGTGCACACGTTGAAATGCGTTTGACGAACGCTAGGCTAAATGGAAACTAACGTGTCTAGCGATAATGCAGCGCACGTCTAGCGTCAGTCTAACGACGAAGAAACCTATTCAACGTGTTTAAAACGTGTACAGAGCGCACAGAGCGTCATTGTAACGAACAAGTAGCGTATCAACCCCAGAATTTTATAAGTTAGATTTAATTACAAGGGGGAAAGTCAATTTCAAAAGCTTCAAATACTAATTCAAACCTGAAAAAAAATCTTTAAAAAAAAAACAATGAACAAAGCCCAAAAAATCTTGAATAAAACAAAGGTAACTTAGATGGTCTGCATGGAATTGAAAGTAATTCTTGCAAATTGTAATACACCTGTCGTGTTTTCGATGATAATTTGGGGGGGGGGTAGAAAAATACTCAAATACAACGAGTAACGAGTCTTACTTCAATACTCATTTGAAATAATGTGTATTTTAAATATTCAATAAGCACACGCGTTTTTCTCTATTAAGGACACCCGTCATGCTGTCTGCGATCATCTACAGACCGGTATTTCTTACATGTATATACTCGTTTGAGATTTTGAGAGTTTGTTAACAAGCGCATGCATTCCTCTTTGTATATTTTTGACATATCAAAATATAAAATTAACACTATATTTTATTCTTTTAGACTGAGTGCAAAAATCATCACTTTTGGTTTTAGAATAATTATACATTCATATTACCAGAACGCTGAAAACCAATATTTTTATAACGAAACTAAATTTCTATAATTATCAATTAATCCAGCAATACATCTAAGCCAGATAATAGATCTATTTTGGCTATTAAGAAATGATACTAAAAAAATTAACAGAAATCCTAGGTCTCCCAACCGAGAGAAAGAAATTATAAGTTAGACTAACGCTATGAATGCGTTCTGCAGTCGTCACACATGCGCTAGGCAAACGTCAAGTACGCCGGACGAACGCTATAGATAAGTTTTGAATAAGTTTGTCGTGCGTTGCAGGTAGTTAGTCTGACGCTTTGTGGTCGTTCACAGAAGTATTTTTTTAAACTTTTTACAGCGACTGCCAACGTGTTTCAACGTTTTAGAAAATTATTCGAACGTTCGGCACACGTTGGCTAAAACGTTATTGTGTGACAGGGCCATAAGGCATAATGTCATAAATAAAACATGTAACAGACAATAACAAAAACATATGCCATTATCATGATTATACATTACATTCTGCATTTTTTTTTCAGGTTGTATAAAAAGCATCATAAATGTACATGTACAAAATGTAGCATAAATTTTGCTTCACTGTGTGTAGAATGACGCTATAAAGTATAAACCTTTTCTTATTAGAACTTTCAAAAATAGAAATTCTTCCTTCATGTTCTTAACATGCATAAAAGTTGAGGAATTCAAACATTTCCATAGAAAATAAATGCCCTAGCACCACAAACAGGAAGTAGAAGTCTGGCAGGTTGGAATGTACAAATGTACATTTAAATTGTAACAGAACGATCAGTATTATTGGGTGGAAGAGATGGCCTCTCTACCAATACAAGACGTGTCAATCTTTTTTCTACAATTACACAGGACCAAGGAGTAAAAATCAGGTGTCAATACATGTATGTCCTAAATTTTGACACCTTGTATATCTACCATGTACATGTACATGTAGATTGTACTTTTACAGGATACGCACATGATCTATTTTACTTATCTCTTATCCCTTTTGTGTGCTACTGTGTGGTGTTGCCCCCCGTGTTGCCCCTATATGATCATAAAGCTTGCCACCTAATTCATATAAAGTGTGTCATCATTATTTTTTAAAGAAGTTCATGTACTGTCATTTGTTTTGACTTTTGGTTTTTAATCTTTCTAGTGTACAAGTACAATGTATTCAATGTGTTGTACATTTTTGACTTACTTTAGCCTTTTCAATGCTTTTCTGTGAGCATTGTGACGAGATTCGAAGCATGGAAGCCTCGCCTTCTTCGGAACAGGTACTCCCATTTTCATCTTCGTTAGAACGTGACGAAATAAACAGTGACACTCCAAAAACCTTCTCAATGTGGGTTTGAATTTTTGTAATCAATCTTAATTTGGACTCATCAACAACTAAGTCATTTGTAAACATCGTACAGATACCATATTTCCAGTTGAATAAGCACCATTCTATGGAAAATTATAGTATTGATCTCTTTTCCTTGATTTATTTTTGTTGTGAATATGTTCAACGTTAGAGGGCGCCTCGTGTCAAAGTTCCGGTAAACTGTGACAAGGCCAAGCAAATGAAAATCTTTCTCACAAGGAATTAGATAGAATTTAATTCCTTGAGGAGAATCAATTCATGATAAGCATACCTGGATACATTGTAAGAAGGTCTAAATTTCTTAAAAATGTTGAAAACTTTAAACAACCAAGATAGGTTTGAATGCGTTCCTGATTTCATGATATCAGCGGAAATTTCGAAAAGGGGGAGGGGTATTTTTGAAAAAAAGTTGGGTGATTGGCTGGCTAAATAGGGGGCACTCTGGTCATTGCTTCAATTACGATGCAGTTATTAGCGGGGTACGTGGTGACAGAGGGTGGTGAATTAAATGAAACCTTAAATCCCATTTTTTTTATCTTTTCAAACAAGAGCGTTTTCAGCTGTACAAGAAACACTGTCAAAAAACTAAAAAAAGATCAATAATGATAATAAGTTATTGCCTTTAAAACAATTAAAGGGGCAAGGCCATTTACTCAAGTTAATTAAAACTATATTTTTTAAGTGTTTTCGGACCATACGGAGAAAGTTAAAAACTAAATTAGTTTATTTATCCCAGGTTATCATATACTGTATACGTTTGTTAATTGTCCAGTATATGTGTGAAAATATCACTGGTTGATAAATGAGAGTTGGTTTATTTTTTGAACCACTTCAATGTCTTTCTATGGAATTAATCAGAGTAAATTGCATTAATCAGAAAAAAGATTAAGGAATATCTGTGTGAAAATTTTATTTTATTTGGTTGAGAAATAAAGATTTTGTGACAATTTAAAGTGAAAACTTTATGAAAATTTTGTAAAATATTGTATTTTAATAAAAACTAGGGTAGTATGGGCTCTTTCCAAACTCCTCTAAAGTGCCAAATGTTATAGAAGTTATTTTAACACAAGTAAAATCTTAAAACATTTAAGGATGGCTGTAAAAAAGAATCATGTAAAAAACCTAAATCGTTTTTGAGATATTACAGTATAAAGTTGAACTTTTAAAATTGTTTATTTTGTATGAAATCTCGTTTATTGGCATGAGATATTGTGAGATTTCACCAATTTGCAAATCTATTTAATATACAGATCTTTTTATATGTTCGTTTTTGGCCTTTTTACTAAAAAGTAATGACAAATATATTGAAGTATATTTGTCAAATGTGATTTCTATTACCGATAATTATTTTAAATATTATTTCCTTGGCTGAGTCATTCCCGGGAGTCATTCTCGACATTCGATATGTCTTGTCCGTAGTATACCATAAAAGATATAAAGGAAAATCGAAAAAGATCGATGAAGGGTCAGGACTTCACTTACATATAGATGAAAAGGTAATTGAAAGAAAAAGTACTTTACATTTTTTATCTTTTTAGCTGCCATTAATGAATCAATTAATATGTTAGTTCGATGAGGTTCTAAACAAACATTATAGAGGGCGTGGATGGAATTTGTGATAAGAATACAAAATAATCATGATAATGGCCAATTAAGAATAATCAATGGACCCCCCAAAATAAGGAATAGAGAATGATGACCCAAAAGTAGTAAAAAAAAGTGAGAAAACTGACAGACGAAAGTGCAAATAATGAGCGAAGACAGAATAGAGTGCATCCCGATCCATGCCAAGACAGAATAGAGTGCATCCCGATCCATGCCCTTTAATTATATAGGCATATGTAAAACGAATAGAGAATGACCACAAGATGAAAAATAGAGGGAAATAACCCTAAAAAATGGGTCGAAGACAGAAATGGCCGGATTTCGTTTAACAAGAAGTAGGTGAGCGACAGACCTGAAATCACATCCCACGTTATGGGAGCCCATGTTGATGCTGCATACCAGATATCAAGAGGCTGTGATTAGTAGTTGCTAAGAAAACTGTTACATAAATTTTCTACTATTGGACACTATTGTCAAAAATTAACTAAGTCGGTTAACAGGAAGTAGATGAGGGACAGACCTGAAATCGCATCCCACATTATGGGACCTCACCCTGATGCTGTATACCAAATATCAAGTGGCTGTGATTTATAGTTGCTGAAAAAACTGTTACGAAAATTTTCTACTATTGGACATTATTGTCAAAAATTAACTAAGTCGGTAAACAGGAAGTAGGTGAGCGACAGACAAGAAATCGCATCCCACGTTATGGGGCCCCACCCTGATGCTGTATACCAAATATCAAGTGGCTGTGATTTATAGTTGCTGATAAAACTGTTACGAAAATTTTCTACTATTGGACATTATTGTCAAAAATTAACTGAGTCGGTAAACAGGAAGTAGGTGAGTGACAGACATGAAATCGCATCCCACGTTATGGGACCCCACCCTGTTGCTGTATACCAAATATCAAGTGGCTGTGATTAGTAGTTGCTGAGAAAACTGTTACGAAAATTTCTTCCCCGCCCGCCCGCCGCCCGCCCGCCGCCCACCGCCCGCCCGACATTCACCATTTTATAACCCGGATTTTTCACTCTGTGAAATCCGGCCAAAAATGATGATGATAACTGAAAATTTTAAGACTAGTCGACAAAAGGGGCAAAAAATTAAGAAAACAGAATTGAGAATCCCCTACTTCATCATGCCTTCATATACATATGCATATGATTTTTAGGCAAGCGCCAGCGAAGCCTTATGGAGTCTATAGAGTAGTGATGATTTTCGCGTTTTTTTTTCTGTCTAGACGGAGTGATTTTCCTGCATCCAGTCTGGAATAAAATGCTTTATTTTCTATATTACTTTTCAATATTTGTTAACATGATATACACTGTAAATCTCAATTTTTATTGGCATTTTATATGACCGGCACAAGTTTTATTTATTCCTTTGCATCTTACATGACGAACTTTTTAGTTAAAGGCGATAGAATATACATTATGTATTCATCTATTACTTGATTGGTTCGTATAAATATTTCTCTCATTTGATTGGTTAATGCATGGATTCAGATTCTAGCTTCACCATTCATAAAATCAGTAAATACACATCATTGGGACGAGTGCATTTTAATCGAAGGGGTGTTTCAATCGATACCGTTTTTACACGATACCTGTCTGTGTTCATTAACTTTAAATTTGAGGGCATCTGCGTGACGATCCTTTCTTCGCTCACCAAAATTAATAATTCGCAAACATTTTGAACAATATACTTTTACAGAGAATAAATCTATTATAGTTCTTATATATTTCGCTTGCCTTTAAACGCTTTAGCGCTTTGATTTATCATTTATTCAACAATAACAAAAAGAAAAAAGAACAGACAGGACCTTCGGGCCCACTCACACTTTTTTAGATATAGTTCAGTGCTGTCTTTCTCCCGTGTGGCAAAAGTGGGAGTGGTTACTAATTTTTTTTCCATTTGCAATGATGCACACATCTTACATGATTTTCGGAAAATATGGGGCACGGTATGATCTAGCCCTTGAGCCAATTAAAGATATCGTTGTGAAGAAATTTCTTTCATGGACCCTTGAGTTGTTAAAACAATTGTTTTATCATATGTGCCGACATTCTGTGGCCAATACACAAACATCAAAATGTCTTCGGAGACATGATATCCCCATTATCCAAAACGATTATGTGGGAATAACTTCAAACCTATCGTTATCACCTTGTCATTTTGAGACACGAATACATGACATGCATTTGCAAATTTCTTATCATTAAACAAATTAAGTGATAACAAGAATCACACAATTTACCTATATTTTACAGGTTTAGGAAATACGAAAATGTACCTCATGTAGATGTAATCAGATTTTTATGGTCGCTTTTCGACATGACCATGTTAATACGTATTCATTTTCATGTACCCACCCTCTCCTCTAACGAAAGCCGCGATGTGGATGTACAAGACTTAAGTGGTCCCAGCAGGACGTTCAAACCATTTATATCAAGTCTATTTTTGATGAAATATACTAAATGTATCAAAATATTGACGAAAGAAGTACAACTTCAGGGCAGAGGAGGTTTGACACTTTGCACACGGCACGCACTTTTCAAGATTAAAAAAACTTTAGGGTTGAATAATCCCTGCAAAACCTTGGAAAAAGTGTTTGACTCTATGGTCCTGCCAATTTTGTTATACGGAAGTGAAGTTTGGGGCATTGAATCTGCTACTAGTTTCGCCCAGGCAAGTTCATTTATGTATGAGAAATTTCAAATTAAGTTTATAAAAGATATTTTAGGTGTTAACTGTAAAGCTACTAACAGTGCTTGCCTTTCTGAACTTAATAGACTACCTATTGGTTCTAAAATAATCATGTATTCAATCAAATTTCTAAACCACATTATCTCATCTAGAAACTCGTTGGTGAACGAATTATTTTTCAATACACTGCAGTCCAACTCTTGGACTAAAAACATGGAGAAATGTTTTCAAAAGATTGGATATTCATATTTAATGTCCTTCAATTTTGATTACAAACCTTTATTTTCCCAATTGAAGCAACGCATTAATGATATTTTTATGCAGGAACAAAATGCTAGTATTCATGCTTCTGAAAAACTTCTATTTTTCAAATCATTTTGCCTTTCTCCAGGACGTGCATTTTATGTCGATCATTTAGAAAATTTCAAAAATAGATCTATTTTAAGTAAATACAGGCTAAGTGCTCATAACCTAGAAATAGAAAGAGGTAGACATTGTAATATAAGCAGAAAAGACAGATTGTGTAAAATGTGCTATGATGCCGCAATCGAAGACGAAATACATTTAATTTGGCAATGTCCAAAATACTCAAATGAGAGAAAGGTATTTCTCGAGAAATTATCATCTTTTTGGAATATTAACTGTGATCAACTTCGTGAAGAGAATTTCTTTAAGCTATTAATGAATTCAAAAAACCTAAATGTGATAAACTTACTATCTTCATTTCTTCAAAAATTATTTGAAATAAGAAACTCAAATGTGTCTGGAGTATGATTTTATTATTATTTTTATATATATATACACTTGCTTATAAAAGCAATTTTATTTGTTTATATAGACTATTTGACTTTTTACTATCTATAAACACAATAGTTCTACCATGTATTTTTTTTTTTCATAATACAAAGTAAACTAGTATTTTTACTATTTTCCTCTATGTATGATCATGTATTCTATACTTGTAATTTTGTGAACTAAATTTGTATGCACCATAATTTTTGTACTACAGGTCTTAACCAATTATTGTAATTGCGTTTGAACCAATAAAATATTCTTCTAAAATATTCTTCTATTCTTCTATCTTGTATATTATCGATTGCGTGGCCTATAGTCAATCAGTCTAACAGTGGTTATCGACGGGTCAACATCAAACCGCACGTGTATTTGACCGCTGGTCACTAATAAATTGATAATTAATTAACATGTAAAAACAAATGATAAACAGCAAAGAGCTGCAAACCCCTTCGAAATATATACTATATATTTATATATTATTTTTTTGGTTTCACATGTTAAGACTAAGATCATATTTATGAAGCAAATTAATTCCATGTATTTATCAAATAAATGTCTCTAAAGTAAATGAATTAAATGATTTCCTAGATTATTCATATGTAAAACAAATTGTCACAATCAAAGTTCTTCAAGTTTCATATCTTTCGGACCAATATATACTATTGTGTACTTATACAGGTCTACAATACTCTAATTCATTGAGGTCTATAACTGAAATCACTGAGTGCACGTAATAATTTTGCAAACTTTCCGCCCCACACCCTTAAAAATAATTTATACATCTATCTTTAAAAAATACATTTTTCTTAACGTAAACATTCCTTATAATGTTCTTTTAAATGAACTTTTCTGTTTATTTATTTATTTTTTGGAGATATAATTCAAAAATGCTTGATTTGAATATGCAAATTAGTAGAACATTGGCAATGTTTGTTGGTTAAATACGAACAAAATAATGGAGCGCTATGGGGCGCTGAAAGAACTTAAAATGTCCAATATATAAAGATTCCATGTCTGATAAATCAGCTATGGAACTCAAAGGGTTTTCTCAGAATTTAATGTTAAAGATGATACGTCAAATCTAAAAACTACATTTTCAAAAAATGTGTATTTGTAAATGAGTTAATTAATTAACAGATATCGTATATCTGAGTTTTAAAATTGTATATTACGAAAGCTGGATCTTGGTTCTGACGATATACAAAAACCTGGACACCTGGGGTTAATTAGAAGTAAAATAATTTTGTTACAAAAACCCTGAATTAAGGGTCGTAAATCAAATATTTGATTTTGAAATGCTGATAGACGATGTGAATTTGACCACGTGACCTTTGCACACGGCTTTAGGCTGTCGTCCCTCCTCTGACTTCAGGGAATGGACTTGAGAAAAAAAAAATTATATTCAATAATCAATCGGCAATAAAATGTTCAATTATTTTATTACATTTATCTATTTTTATTTCATTATTATATTTTTTATGGCAGAACTGTTTTTTTTTAAACAGCATTCATAATAAATAATTTATATATGAATAAAGGTAAGTCCCTAAAAGTTCAGTCCTGCATATGCGCAAATTTCAAGGGATTTTATACAAAAAATTATGTCAAATGATATTTTTCAGAGATAACCGATTGATGAAGAAATCCATACATGCATGTATTGTTTATTTGTATATATAATACCGTGTATTTATTTGAGTTGTTCTTCGTTTTATGTACCCCCCCCCCCCCCCTCCTCTCACCAACGTGGAGCAAGGACAGAGAAATGTTGTGCGTCCGTCTCTACGTCCATTGGCGGATTCACCTCACCTTTCAAATATAGCGCTCGAGCTCGCGTTTACTTTATAGTTATAAAATATCATAAATAATAATTTATTTATACCTTAATTGAGTACCCTATGGTCATCATCCTTATTGTCGACGCAATTTGCGAATGTTTTCCCCTTTTGACCATAAAAAGAAATAATGAGCGGGGTCCATTCACTTATAGTCCATTCATTTTTGTTTTCTTCGACCAAGTTATAAAATTCTTATTACTTAATTGTACATGTAATAAAGTCCTCTATGAAAATAAAATCTTTTCTTACCTTTTATACTTGACAGTCTTTGATTTCCTGTAATTTATTTTTTTCTTAACTCCAATTTAAAACGAAAAGTAATTCAATTAAAAAGTACTCTGTCCCTTTTTATTTTTATTTTATCTGAATATTTGATAGAGAAAAAAAATCAAGGGAAGCAACTCCACAGGCAAAAAAATATCGTGACTCTTAAGACCGCCGTTCATAAACGTAAGTCACACTTAAAACTATAAATAGTACAGTGTTGGTATTTTAACCAGGGATATTGGTGAACCGATTAATATTACCTACATGATATACAAGAAAACATGACTTTTTTCTAATTCTTTACGTCAATCTCTAATAGCCTCTATTATAATTTGAAGTATTTCTCTTTTTAATCAATTATTGACAGATAGAATACAAAAGAAGATTTAGAAATGAACAAATTACAGGAATGAACCACACGTTTATCATGATAATGGCGAAAGATAAAATGAATTAATTGATTTTATGGGAAGTCAAAGCTTTACGGAATTAAGACTGAAAGGATTTATTGTGCGTATATATATTTAATGGAAAAGAAGTTTTTGAAAACTGATTTATTTATTGATTTTTAATGAGCGCTTGTCTGAGAGAAAACCATGTAAATTTGAAAAGTCTTGAACAACGACACGCGAAACAAATCTTAAGATCAAACTCTTGATATCGAAGAAAAAAAATGAAAAGACTTTAAATGTATATATTACAAATTAATTACAGTTATCACTGTGCTCAAATTCGACTATATATATCAGGGAAATGAACAAGTCAGAATACATCTATGGGGTGATACAATAAATAACGAATTGGAGGAAATGGGGACTTAAATTTGTTTTGTCTGACTTCAACTGAATAAGGAGGGATATCGAAAAGTAGGATCCGCCAGCTAGGCATCTGTTAATTGCGGGTTATACTAAGGGCCCTACTCTTATCGAGACATTCACATGATTTAACAAGGTTCTTTAATGCGAGAGGAGCGTTACATTTTTTCAAAACACGTACGGTGCACCACTATGAATAGCATCAGATTTTCCACATTTAATTGCCTGACGATTAGCTATGGCATTCATTATGAGAGGACTACCCCATTCTATCTGGTACACACACTTCAGTCACTCTTTGAGCAAAGCGACGTCATGAAGGTTCTGATCGAGCATTTGTAAGGGAACTTTTACCGACAATCTTAGTGCTGCATTGGGCTTATTCGCCAACGGAAACCCATAAGAAAATATATGTCCATGAAATTAATATTCAAGATAGCTTATCTAGTTGAGCCACTAGCATTATTACTGCATATCTCGAACTGAATTAAAAAAATGTCATGCAACTACCATGACTACCGTAACAGTTCTATTAACTGTAGGCAACCAATTTCCTGGATTGGAAATGAAGTAAATTCTATAGTGTACGTTTATTTTTTAAATCGTGGTTTTCCATTGTGGTTTTTTCTAAATAACCGCTTTTTATGTGAGCTGTGTAGCGTAAACTTGTCTGTTCTGGACTACATCTCATTATTTTCTATATTTAACCAATCTCTATAGAGCTTATATATTGATTATATTTTATTTCATGGGAACAATATCTCTTTGTTAGCAACGAAATCCACGACTATTAGAAGTACGACGGACCATTGCAAATTTAAATTCTATAATACAAATGCCTCTTCATTTTGTTTAACACTAGTTAGAAAAGATAATTTGTATCATTGAAATCACGCAGCTATAAAGATTCAGTAACATCTCGTGTGTAATTATCACCGGTGACCGAGAATAGGCATAAAAATAAAATACAAACTGTTACAGTAATCAACATTTAAAAAGACCTGCAGATAATGTTAATGGTTACAAATTAAACATGCTGTTTCATTGATAATTCTAACAGCATAAAACACAGGGGTCTTATTTTTGAAACTTTCCTAGGAATTTCCTAAGGTCTGTCTCAGCAATTGATTTAGAAACATCTTAGGAACCTCCTAAGAAACGCCTCAGCAGTCGTACCGAAGCTTTCTTAGGAACTTCCTGACTAGGAATTCCTTACTTTGTAATAACAAACTTCTTAAGTAAGGGAATAGAAAATATTGTATGGTGGAATTTTTAAATAAATTGATTACCTATGTTATTATTTTTTTAATATAAACTTTTTACATCATAGTAATGATAATGTGAGCATATACTTTTGAAAGTGAGTGAATAAAGTTCAAAAGTGAGAATTATGCGACATCTGCGAATTATTATCACCTCATCCTTTTTAATAAAAAATGGTTTTAATAAGCTAATGCTTGTGTTTAAATCAGCAAAGTTAAAAATGTCGTGTATGAAACGTAGCCCATTTTTTGTTCGAAAATATTACAAATAAAATATTTGAAATGTTCATTTTTATGAGATCGTATTACACAAGTGCACATTGATCTCAAGTCTTTCCATTGACGTCTAGAAATCACGAAACAACAACTTTTTTTTGGAAAGTATATGAAATAATATAATAATAGTCTGGCAACATAAACAGAAACGATTCCTTGAAGACTCATTTTTGTATAAAATTGGTATCCTAAAATATAGGGAATTTCCTAAGTCACCTAATTCATCTTCCTAAATTTAGGATGATCCATAGGACATTTGCAAATTAAGACAGGTACGAAAATTTGACTTATGACTAAAATGAGGTTTAGGAGGCTGCTTACTCACTCACTTACTCACAAACAGCGTGTCGATAGCTTCGAAAATAAGGCCCCAGTCATCAATAAATAAATAAATAAATAAATAAAAAATAGAAAATAAATAAAAAAGAAACAATGTTTAAAAAAAACATAATCTGTTGAGTTCTTGGCGTTATAATTATCCTTTACTTTCAGGTTAAATAAAGGTATATTGTCTACGAAAAATTAGTTTTTGTACTTACAAAATGTCAAACAGACATATTGTCTTGTCTATTTTTAAACATATGAACGACAAAAATATAGTTTGGGTACGAGGTTGGACACTTTGCACACGGCACGCACATATCTTGTATATTATCGATTGAGTGGCCAATAGACAACCAGTCTTCCAGAATTCCGACCAGTAACTCCCCGTGGTGGAAGACGGGTCCTGTATCCATCGATTACAAAGGATACTATGGAGCAGCTAACAATGGCGGTGGTGTGTCATGGGCTGGACGACCCATGGCATACAGCGAGTCTTTACCTTAAAAGTTTATAGGTAATAGTCACTGCAGAGGCTCTTTAGCCTATAGTCACGACTATAAAAACCCATCAGTCAGTCAATAGACAACTACTGACTGATGGGTATTTACAGTCGCGACTAGGTGAAAGCCCCTCTGCGTCGACTTTTAATACCTAAACAGGTATAGACTCGCTATGTGCCATGGGTCGTCCAGCCCATGACACACCACCGCCAGTGTTAGCTGCTCCAGAGTATCCTTTGTTATCGCTGGAGCAGGGCCCGTCTTCCACCACGGGGAGGTACTGGTCGGAATTCTGGAAGACATATATATATAGACAACTACGTCGCTGCAGACCTATATATAGGTATAGTCACGACGTTAAACTCCCCAGTCAGTAAGTCAATAGACAACTAGTCTCCCAGTGGTTATCGTAGAGTTAACATCAATCTGCACGGGTATTCGACCGCCAGTCATAAAAAGTTGATACAGATGGTAAACGATAAAGAGCTGCGAACTATATTAAAATGATATTTATATAATATTTGAAAACACTAGTTTAAGTGATAGATCAAATTAATACAAGTTTCTCAAGGTCCTAGCTGGATGAGCATGATGAGGATATATTAAATAATTTATAAGTTATAAACCACAATGTATGGCATAATCGGGGTTTAGAGCTCTGATCAGGGTTCTTACTTATTTTTCGTACCTGTATACTAATGTATTCTTTATATAGGTCTATAATTGAATACTCTGAACCTACATGTACAGGTTAATTAATTTGCAAATTTATCGGCCTTACAAAAATATAAAACTTAATGAATATATTTATTTAAAAAAATACAGTTATATTTTAAACCAAGTTACCATAAACAGTTAGTCTTTTTGAAGAATGTCCAGAATATTTGAACGTTGATAAAATCTTTTCAAAACCAAAATTAAAACACTACATTAACAATACTTGCAATCCAGGCACAAAAAATATTTCAATAATAGAAAAATATAGAAAAATTGTCGGATTTGAACTATATATGTAAATGGTTTACTAAACACCGAGTTCATGACAAAGGCACGTTGATGCAAAAGGTTTCTAGTCTGTAAATATGAAGTGCTATGCAATGTATACGCACGACACAAACATTGGAAGTAAAACAAAGGAAAGGAAAAATACTTTTATTGCTGTTCAGACCTGTGTAGTTTTTGACTGAAAGCTGCTGTCAAGGAATCTGTGCACGGGTCTATAGTCGATTAAACTGTCTTTCTTTTGTTTTGATCTGGTTATAGCTCCATATGAAACTTGAATCGTATGTCAAACAAGGGTTAACGCATTTGTTTCGGAAGGGTATATATGTAGTAGTACTTGCGAAATGCAACACATAGGACTTGCTGTCGGTAAAAATTGTAGGGTAAGTCAAGTCTAGTGACTTCTTGACAAGTTCTTTTCTATCATTGGACATCAAAGATACATGTAATTGGTAACAAGCTTTGGAGTAATGTTTGAATTCAAAAAGAAGCAAAGAGGCACCAATGCGTCATTCGAATGTCAAAAGTCCGAAAGAAGTAAGACAAAACTGTTAAACACGAACAAGAACAGCATGAGGAAACGCAAAACACGAAATCAACGCTGACTCAAGTCGTAACGAGTGAATGCCGGTGCTCCGGAAGAATAAGAGGTTTCTGACTGCTATAGAACACCCGTCGCGCTGCTAATTTTCAATTCAGTGTTTCAAATTCGGTAAAGGAAGACAAAACAAAACTCACGTATGACAAACCAACATCTGAACTCATCTGAGAGATAGCGTTAACTCAGAAGTGTAAACTTCATTTGCTGGAGCTACATGTAACATAATATCGCTGCACAGGAAACATGAAAAAGCTCACATATTCGTTATATTTTTTTCTAATTTGCATTAAAATACAAAAGGTAGTAATGTGATAGCCGAAAGAACTGCAGCTTTCTGTTTTGAAAAATTATAAAATATAAAAAATTTTTTTTTTAATATTTAAAAAGCGAAACAAAAACCAAACTGAACAAACAAACGCTCAACAACAACAAAAAAGGAAAAGAAAAGAGAACGGTAAATATAAATATGTAAAATAAAAAAAAAAACTTTTTTTTAATATTCACTTTATATTCATGGTCTTTTTTGTTACTTTAAACCTACAACATTTACAGATAAATTACAGATAAGAAAATTCTTGGAAATCCTTAAAAGGGCCCCATAATCCCCACACTTAATTGGATGTTGTTATTGCTAATTGTCAAATGTTGGATAAACGCGAATAAACCGTTGGTGCAGGTGTGAATTTTCACTCTTATAAAAAAAAACGTATCCCGTAAAATATGTAAAAATCCCAAATCCCAATACCTCAGCTGTTTTTATTATTTTTTGGCATGATGTTTAAGAATGTATTAGGATTTTTTAAAACAGTTTTTTATGTTTTGATTATGTTTTGAACTTTATCTGTATATATGTTTTTGAAAATGCAAATCTTCATTATTGGAGGAAATAAAGATAATCAATCAATCAATCAATCAATCAATATGATCGGTACAATAAAATAAGTGTCACCGAACAACAGATACACCTTATTTTTGACGGTAAAAGACTGATGGTTCCGATTGAAAGTCATGCAGGTCCCAGTTTCATAAACATCTCAAATTTGAGATTTCCTCAAATTCTTCCTCAACCGAGATTTCTTGCAATTTCATTGGTCAATATTTGAGTTGAGGACAGATTTGAGCAAATCTCAAATTTGAGATGTTTTATGAAACTGGGGCCAGAACTTACAAAAATTGAGATTTAAAGATCAAAATATGAAGTCCATTTTTCTTGAAAATTTTTTAGACTGAAACAACATTGTATGTCATTAATACAATGCATCATTTACCAGTGTTATCTGAAATAGATATAAATCAGACAAACAAAATTGCAATCATTGATATATTTTTTTTTAATTACTGACGCCTTATTTAGGAACTGCCTATAATGTTCTTAATTTATACATTTTGTAAGATATAGATAAAATACAGTTTTGGAAAGATCACAAAATTATTAGAATTATTCTAAATTTTATATATTCATAAATGTACGTGCTGTTATTATTATCCTTAAAACAAGAGACTCACCTACATGAACACGTATATACACTTTTCGATGTTTAAAATTTGTTTATTCGCGGTTTATATTCCGAACGGGAAAAAATTTCCATATCTAAACCATTGGATACAAATAGTTACTCATAGTACGATATCGTGTCCTGAATATGAAAAGTCAAACGTTTCCAGGAACTGGGTAATAAGGAAATGAAAGTAAAAGGTTGTATAAGAGGTAGTAGACTTTGTCCCTTATCTTCGATTTAGAGTGGACAAATAAATTAATATTGTTTGAATTTTACACAAATTATTTACTTTTCGAATGATATCTGTAGTATCTTGTACATGTATGTCAATCTCAGCTGTTCATGACCCGGTTTTTATTCAATATTAAGCATTTTCTAAAAATGGTTATCTACATTATTTCTTAAAAGTGTTGTTTAATTTGAAGTTTGTTCTTTTTTCGTTGAGCATACGATTGAAATAAGACAAATTTACTACATGTAAAAAACGAAGAAAGGATTTGATTCCATTTTTTTTTGCCAGCAGAGGTGTAAGAAAAAATACCCGAATAAATAAATAAATTAATAACTAAAAATAAATAAATAAATAAATAAATAAATAAATAAATAAATAAATAAATAAATAAATAAATAAATAAATAAATAAATAAATTAATTAATTAATTAATTAATTAATTAAATTAAAAAAAAAATAATAAACACACGTAAAATGACAAACTAGCAAAAACGCAAATTTGTCATTAAAGTTAGATGGTTGTTCACCAAAAGAAGTGCGAGTATTTTGTGGTTGTATCAATAGTCTATAGTTTTATGCAAACCGTTTAGTTTTGATGACTTTGTAATCAATTTTGTCTAAATCGCAATTCGAAATATTCAAAGGTTCAGTAGTTATATATTTTTGTTCAAGTAAAACCTATACCTCAACTTACTTTTGTTATACATGAACAAGCAGCCGAAAAATTATGCAGACATTGATTTTCTTACGTACATGTACATAATACTGAAAACATTTACCTCAGGATAACCATCTCTTACAACCCTGCTAAACTTGCCAGCTAATTTTCCTTAATCTTTCATTCTATGTTTGGGACATAGTGTTAGACAGGTGTACGTTTTCACAATAATGGTAATGCAGAAATGCACCATCTGTAACATGGTGACAGTTTCCCATCAGAAAACATAGATTGAGCCATACTATTAAAATACCCATCTCATATCTGCATCTTCTCAAAAGCCAATCGATAACTTTTAATGTTTAAACAAATGTGAAATAACCAAAATTCTTAATGCAATTCCTGTTTCAACATTTGTCTAGATTGGTTCATGTAAATAGGCATGTTGTTTTGGTACGGGATGGGTGGTGATTTTCTTTGAGAGCCAAGGCTCACGAGTTTTTCTTTTCATTTTTAATCTGTCGATCCGAATATTCTTTCAAATGCACCAAGTGACTACCACTTACTATGAGGAACTGTGCAATCACAAGTTTTCTATTAAATTGATATCCCATCCCACACAATAAAGGTTAAGAGGCAACTTAAATATTTCCTGGAAAATAGGAAACTGTTTTGTATCTAATGTTTACATTCATTATGTTATCTTTTCACTAAAAAGAGAGGAAAAGTCGTGGGTTAACAATTTCATGTGAGACTATTACTTTGTCAAAAAGTCCTAAGGGAACGGTTTGCAAATTTTCTGAAGGAACATTGGAATTCAGGATATAGAAAATGACTCACTGGTTCATAAATTAAGTACCATTCCACATAAGGATCAGGCAGGGGGTGGCACATCGATAATTTACAATTTCAGATTTTGGGGTATAGATGCATTCGTTTTACCATAAAAACAAACCCAATGCAGTTTTTACATCTTAATATGTATTTGGTGCCTAGATATTTTTTGACTGGTTATAAATGAAAAAAATATGGCGGGAAATTTTCCCGTACTTTTCACTATACAATGTAACAAAATTTTGACTGGTAATATCTCCTAAACCTAAGATAGACTGAAAAATTTAGTGGTCAAAACTAAGTTTACTGGAGTTGCTTTACCTAATTCTGTTGAAATCTTTTGTGTATTTATTATCGATGTGCCACCCTATTAATGGTATCTGCCTGATTCTTAGAAAAAGTAGTACTTAAATAACACATAGCAGTGAGGGTGACAATCTAAGAGTAGATTTCTACCCTCAGAAAACATTGTCAACCTCGGCTGCGCCTCAGTTGACAATGTTTTGTCAGTGTATCAATCTAATCTATCACTCTCTTCGCTATATGCTACTTATTTATTTATATGATAAAAAATCGTTTCCTTATTTTGTTTGACATATAAAATAACACATAAAACGCTCAGCAATACAGAATAAACACAAAACATTTAAATCAGCTACGTGAACTGACGTCGACAAAAAATTGAACTCAAACTTAAAGTAAGCAGTTTCTGCTGCTGTCGCAACATTACCAACAATCAAATAAATGCATGTAAGCCAAATTTGATAAAGTATGACAACACAAACACTTCATGGATAATCTACATGTATAGTATTCCGAAAGAAACACATCCTTTCTTTGTCTACGAGCCTCAGGATATTTGTCCTCACTATAAAATAAAAAAAAAGAGGTTCCTATTTATGTGTCTGACTCGTCGGTCTACCCAGTTATTTGGACGACAAATACAATACCGTATTGTTGGTAATTTACAGGTGCCAAATTGTGACCAAACGGGGGACTACCATATCGTTTTCGCACCTGTAGTGAAATTCTTGCAAGATGACGCAGACAAACAACTTATGGTTAAAAAAAAATAGATTGATCATAAGAGACCGGACGTGGGGCTGTGTTGTGTGAAGTATTATTTTATAGCTGAGACTCACGGTTGTCTTGTCTTTTTTTATCTGTCGATCTGAATATTCTTAAGTGCAATCGTATTATTCGTATCTTAACACTTATATCATACCCCGCACAGTTATATTCAAAAGGCAAAGATATCGATTTCCTGAAATACAGGAAAAATGATGTACATAATTTTACTGTTACATTTATTATGTTTTATTATTCATTAAGAAAGAAAAATAGTCTTGGGTTCAACAATCAAAGCATAAAACGTACAGCAATATGTATGGAAATAACTTTGTCAACATTCTCACATTTTCTAAAAGAATAGACAATGATTTTATGTCATTATACTCTCGGTACACTGACTGACTGAGTGTTTTATATGGTCTCCCATTTGAACTTTCTTTTATATTTTTATTCTTGTTTGTTTCTATCACTCTATACTCTAAAAAGACATAGGTTTGTACATGTATACGTAATCAATACTCTGAACATTCAAGTTTAATTTGGCTATTCAACTTTTGGCCACATTACCTGATGTTGAGTCTTTAAAGACAAAACGCGTGTCTCACAAACCTTTAAAGAAGCAAATAGGCACCCGTTTCAAATGGCTCTTTATATTATCCAACGATTGTGTCGAAATGTATTGTTCTACTCATTAACCTTTTCATCAGTACGCAGGCGTAAGTATTGTTAAATCTGCATCATCACCACCATCATTTACAACGACATAAAAAAACGTCCATAATTTTGATTGTAACATGAAATTCACACATCCATACGAAACGTCTAATACATATTACGTATATTATTGTCTTCCCATAAATAGGGATGTTAAAATAGCGATGGTTCAACGAAAACCATGAAAGATTATGGTGATCTACATGTATGGGCGGATATCATTATCGAAAAAAAAATTACTAAAATCTGAAGGTAAAATCTACACAATTCAATAAATGATGGAATGTTGTCGGAAATAAATAATTACATAATCAAGCTAAAAACTGCAACAATTGTTCTTCACTTCATTTTGTCTTAGGAATTATCAGTTAAAAGAAGTTTCGATAACGTAAAGAGTAGTCATATTGTTATTATAATATTGCTAACCTCAAGCGGGTGCATCCATTATCGAAAAGCAAAATCGGATTCTTGAGAAAAACCTATAAATATAATGCCCGTTTTGAAACCACTGGGTCGATAACCGCTGCTGGTGGACTAGAAGTTCCTGAGGGTAATCACAAGCCTTGCCACAAGACTTGTATAACACGATACATTTACCATTTTTGTCCTTGAAATTTCCTATAATTGTAAAATTCAAAAATGTTTAAAACATAATGTGTCTTTTCTTGTTCTGCACTTGGTCGATATCATATATGCTAAATTTGGCTTTCCTCATCTAACTTTTAGGTCTTTTGTAGTTTTCGTTGCATTCTTTTGGTTTTTGACCTTCCCATATATAGTTCGAACGCTTCTTATGTTACGCCTTGAAATATGCATATACTGCATAACCAAGTTAGGGGCTCTCGCAGGGTACCCCCCGCCCCTCAGGTCGCAAGGTCGCTTTTAAAAGGGGCATGAGGTCACAAGGTCGCTTTTAAAAGGCATATTTTGGCGGAGGTCGCAGGTCGTTTTTTGACATAGGTCGATTTTATTAAGTGTAGGTAAGTCGCCCTTAAAATGCCCTCAGGTCGCAGGTCGTTTTTAACCCTGCGGGAGCCACAAGTTACATTTAACTGTTTTATATCCGTTTTTATATTTGTATTATGAGTATATTAAATAGAATATAATAAATGCTTTTAATAGTATAAGTGCACTGTAATAGATTCATACTATCATGCATCTCGAAATAGACTCTAAAGTAGAACATTAAACAAAGCTCAATGACAAACGTAATGACTTTAACTTTCCAATTGTCAACTTTCCCTTCTTGTGCAGCAACATTCCGTCCTCTCCAGCTTATGGAGTTTAGGTAACACTTTTAATTCGTTAACGTTACGACAGAACTTGCAAGAACTACATCAATTTCCTAATTGGTAGAGCGTCACGTTTGACACAAAAATTGCTATAAACACTAGGTTATGTTGCTCATCAATTGCTGTCTCTACTCAAGAAATTTTACGGTAAACACCATGCACTCGTAGACTAATACGGGATTTTTATCTTGCAGATCATACCCGTAGCCAGAATTTTTCAATAGGGGGTTCGAAATGTGAAAAGGGGGGGGGGGGGTTCGATTTCCCAAATTTTTCTGACTTTAATAGTGCTTAACCGATTTTTCACCTGATTTTTCCCTATTTTTATCAAATTTTTTGTCCAAGGGGGGGGGGGGGGGGGTTCGTCCGAACCCCTCGAACCCCCCCTGGCTACGGGTATGCAGATGTTGGTTTGTTATCGAGTTTTGTTGTTTTTTTTTCCTGTACCGGATAGGACGCATTGAATAAGAAATTAGAAGTGCGACCGGCGTGCTATACCAAACAGGAACCGCTTTCTCTTTCGGAGCACCTGAATTCCCTCTCATTACGACTTTAGTTCCTGTGGTTGATTACTGTTTCAAATTGGTTGATTTTGTGTTTTTTATAGTTTGTGTTTCTTCGTGCTGTCCCCCTTTGTGTTTACTGGTTTTTTTCGTTGCCCTTTTGGACTTTTGACATTCAAATGCCTTATTGCCTCTTTGTTTCTTTATACGCAATGTATTATATGTAATGTGTTTAAAACATTAAGATAGTGAGCAATTTCCAAGAGTCTTATTAAACATTGAATTGAACTGTTGGGAACAACAACTTTTTTATGCAATACCAATTGAATACTGAAAGGCAAAACGGACAATGTCATGAATATTGAAGAAATATTTGGATATAGGATTGCTGACGTCTACTGTCAAATGAATGAAATATATTCAATACAGACACACTGCAAGTTATAAATCAAAATACTTTTTTTTTAAAAGATGACAAAAATATAATAGTACAATTTTTTTTTTTCATTCTATTTTATTTCGGTTTTAATAATTTCTACGTTTTTTATGTCTATTATTTAAAAAAAATCCAACAAATATTCACTTTTAAATACACGTGTATCTACTTTTCAGTATTGAAAATCTGTTTCGTTTATTCGCAGTTTATATTCCGAACGGATTACAAATTTCCATCTTATACCCATTGGATACAATTGTTTACTCATAGTTGGCAAAGTACGTATGTACAATATCATGACCTGGCTTTAAAAAGTCATTCGTTTTCAGAAATTCTTAATAAGGAAATGAAAGTAAAAGGTTGTATAAAATAGTAAACTTTGTGCCTTATCAAGTGTTAAGAGTGGACAAATAAATCAAAACTGTTTGAATACAACACAAATTGTTTACATTTCGAATGATATCTGTATTTTTTGTGTATCCTTCATTTCTGGTCGTGACCTGGAATTCATTTGATATTGGAAATATTTTCCAATTTTTTTTTTATCTTTTCTTAAAATCATGGTTTTGAAATTGTACTTTTTTAACGGACAAGCGACAAAATGAGAGAGGTTTGAGTACTTTCTAAGTGGTATATTAAATCTGAATATAATGGAAAGCATATTTTCGTGCAGAGGTGAAGAAAAAATCCACATTTTAAATTGGTAAAAAAAAATGATTAAATAAAGGTAATAATAGAATTACCGAACTTGGAGGATCAATCTTAAAAATAACAAGTATTAACTGTGATTGCAAGCAAGTCACAAAGTCCCCCAAACGACCCGTATTTGCCACTATTCTCTTTAGCATATCAAAAAACCCTTAAATATCAATTTTCATGTAAATCGGAGCACTTTGAAAATTTTGACCCGATTACTTCCCTTGAAAGCACATTTTTATTTATATCTCGAAAACCGTAAATATCGCTTCAAAATTTTTTTTCATATAATTGAAGAGAATGTTTTGTTTTATCAACCTACAAAATTTCAGAACCCTGCGCACCTAGGTTATCGAGATATTGCAATGTCCAATATTTAGTCCATTTTCCTGTTTCCATGGAAACGGCGGCCATTTTGAAAATTCCGATTGTCAACGAAGCTTCCTTTCTTTACAATCTATCATCCTGCCAAGTTTCATATTGATATGTGGAGTTGTTTTCTCTGGGGTCTCCGGACAAGTTCACGACTAAGTGGAAGAAACGGAAGAAGAATAATAATAACAAGTATTGACTGTGATTGCAAGCAAGTCACAAAGTCCCCCAAACGACCTTTTTTTGCCACTATTCTCTTCAGAATGTCAAAAAAAACCTAAATATCAATTTTCAAGTAAATCGGAGCACTTTGAAAATTTTGACCCGATTACCTCCCTTGAAAGCACATTTTTATTTATATCTTGAAAACCGTAAATATCGCTTCAAAATTTTTTTTCATATTATTAAAGACAATGTTTTGCTCTATCAACCTACAAAATTTCAGAACCCTGCGCACCTAGGTTACCGAGATATTGCAATGTCCAATATTTAGTCCATTTTCCTGTTTCCATGGAAAAGGCGGCCATTTTGAAAATTCCGATTATCAACGAAGCTTCCTTTCTTTACAATCTATTATCCTGCCAAGTTTCATTTTGATATGTTGAGTTGTTTTTTCTAGGATCTCCGGACAAGTTCACGACTAAGTGGAAGAATCGGAAGAAGAAGAAGAAGAAGAAGAAGAAGAAGAAGAAGAAGAAGAAGAATAATAAGAAACGGTGCAAAAACAATAAGTCCCCAAACGTTGTTTGGGGGACTTTACGGTGCAAAAACAATAAGTCCCCAAACGTTGTTTGGGGGACTTAATAATAATAATGATAATTTGAGGTTCATATATACGGCTTTTCACAATATTGAAGTCGTATCAAATCGGTTCACAAGTTATTACCCGTGGTTATAGAGCCATGCGAACTATAATCATTCCCAGCCCCTAATGGGGTATACAACCGAAGCTGCCGTTCAAGCGCTATCAGCTATCATTCGACATTTCCATCACTACCCAACCACGTACTTTCTAACATCCGTGACGGTTAGCGCTGCTGGTTGAGTTTCAATTACCCGAGGTTAGCCCGCTCCGACATCGACGAATGCATCAAAGTTATAAATTATCCGTTTAAATTTCTAAATTGTCAAAACCCTTAGGTTCTTCCTACCCCAGACATAGGTTGGTCTTAGTCATAATTTGGTTTTTTGTTCGACATTTTTTGTATTATTCTATGCTCTTCATATATTTATTTATATAGTGTGTGGTATTCTCAAATTTTGGTAGAGCGTCTCTGATGAGTCTTAAATAGACGAAACGCGCGTCAGGCGTAGCTAAATTTATTGTCTGGAACTTTTTAGTAATCTATATTTACAGCTGAGTCGACTAGAACAATTGGTGTAAAGTATCTTGTTTATGGTAGTGAAGGTGATTGGATTCAAACTCACGACCCTGTGGTCGCCAGTACAACAGAAAATGTCCAAGAGAAAAGAATAAACATGGAAGACACAAAAGGCTGGACTTTTAAGGAACGAAAAAGCAAGTTTCTCCCTAAAGTTTTGTAATTTTCTTTAATTATTTTGTTTAGACTAGACTGGAGTATATATATATAGATTCACTAGTTAATTTCTTGTACATGAACATTTTGTATGTTCGTAATACATATACAAGTACTAAAAATGTACAACCTTTTGATACATGTATCTACCAAATTCTCCAAGGGTAGTCACAAGCCTTGTCGTCAGACTTGTATGGCACAAATTTACTAATATATTTATTTCTTATTCTTGAAATTTCCGATTGGTTAATTCAAAACTTAAAAAAAACCACCATGGTTCTTTCTTTGTACTGCACATGGTCGATATCTTTGGTGCTGGATCTAGTTCCTTGTTCTAACGTTTTGGTTTTGAGTACTTTTTTGAAATACTTTTAGTTTTTCAGCTTCCAATTTTCGATTCAAATCGTTGCTGACGAGAGGTTACTCCTTGAAATATGCATACACAGCATAAACAAATTACAGTTTTTTTTATACCCGTTTTGACACAGAAATTGCAAACACATGGGTTATGCTCCTCCACGGTTGTTGTCTTCACTCAAGAAATGTTACGGTAGACATCGTGTAGACAAATATGGGATTTCTATCTCTCAAATGAGTGCAGATGTTGGCTTGTCGTAGAATTTTTTTTTGGTCTCTCTTTACCGGATGTGACACACTCAATTGGAAATTAGCAACACGACGGGTGTGCTATAGCAGGAAGGAACCGCTTACTCTTCCAGAGCACCTGAGTTTACCCTTGTTACGACTTGAGTTCACGTTGTTGATTTCCGTTCGGTTGTTTTTGTGTTTTGTGTTTCTTCGTGCTGTTCTTGTTCATGTTTACCGGTTTTGTCGTTGCACTTTCGGACTTTCGACACTCGAAAGCCCCATTGGTGCCTCTTTGCTTCTTTGGTATTTGTATTTTGCGACATGGCGCATGCACCATTGCTTTTTAATGCAGATATGTACCTTGTGTTGTTAGTTCCCGCTAGCAAAAATAGACTAAATAATAATATGGCATTGCCTAGCCGCGAGCTCAGCATAATTATTCATTTCGCCTCATTTGATAGGGAAAAAAGAGGAAGTTCGCGTTGTTTTTGTGTTTTGTGTTTCTTCGTGCTGTTCTTGTACGTGTTTACCAGTTTTTTCGTGCCCTTTCGGACTTTTGACGCTCGAATGCCCCATTGATGCCTCTTTGCTTCTTTGGTATTTGTATTTTGCGACATGGCGCATGCACCGTTGATTTTTAATGCAGATGTGCACCTTGTGTTGTAAGTTCCCGCTAGCAAAAATTGACTAAATAATGATATGTCATTGTCTAGCCGCGAGCGCAGCATAATTATTTAATAGGTTAATAGGGAAAAAAGAGGAAGAAATGTTTTAAACTTGATAATCTTTCAGATACAAATTTAATTTTAGCAAACGACACTGTGAATTCAGTGGTTGATTATGAAAATGGCGCCTATGACAGCGTGACGTTTCGCTCCAATTTTGTAATAACTGATGACTTTGAAAATATTAACTTTATTGATGGGCAACATACAAAAATAAATGCAAAGAGTAAATAAATAACGTTGCTAGTAAATACTTGCCTTACTAACATTTTTGAATTTCTTTTATGTTTAAAACACAAAATATATTATTAGAAGAATTATTATTAATATTCACGCCGCGCCTGTAATTCAGATTGTGATGCAAATCCGGACGAAAAAAAATAAATATCAACAATAGGCATTTTTTTCGCGGGAACTGACCGTAGAGCTCTCCACTATGAGCTGTGCTCGTTAATATGTCAAATGGTAACCGTCTTATATTCGCATCTTTCCACAAGAAATAAATGGATTTTCATGATTTTTTACAAAACCTTTTTGAGTTATGTATACATGCAATTTCTACTTCAATATTTGTCCCATTGGTATTTAGACAGCGGTTTTGGTCCTGGCTGTGAGGTGTATTTTTAGAGCCGGGGTGCAAAGGTTTTCTTGTCTAATATATTTCTTATCGGTTGATCCAATATTCTTTTGAATGCTCCATATGACTAAGGCTTACTAGTATTGTGAAGTATCATTTAAAGATGTATATCATATCCCACACAATTAAGTAAAAGTAAGCCAATTTCTAAACATTTCCTGGAAAGAAGGAAAATATTCTGTATCAAAACTTGATGTTGACTTGTATTTTGTCACATTACTCTCTACCGGCATGACCGGTTTAACAATTTAATGTGTGACTAGTACTTTGTCAAAAGTCCTTACGTACGAACAGTTTGTAATTTTTATGAAGGAACATTAGATATGGAAAATGATACGCGGTTCATTTGGTGCTTTTAATAAATTGTTAGGTTAAAAAATAAGCTTAAGTTTTCCACCAATTTAATCAGTTTCGAAATATATAATATAAAAATTACTTGTTCATAAACCTAGTAGTGAATTATATAAGCAATAACTTTCATTTTATTGTCGAATGATTTACATATAGTTTTGCATCCATGTATCAAAGAAGCAGAGGTACCAATGAGTCTGAAAGGGCAGAGACAAAACCAGTGAACACTAACAAGAATGGGACAAAAAAAGACAACATGTAAAACATGGAAACACGAAATAACTGAATGTCAATCAACAACGCGAACTCCAGCTTCTAAAAAACGATCCATAAAACACCAACATTTTATACAAATAAAATAACTTGAACTATATCTATTCTCTGAACAATATACTGGCAATAAATGATCTGATGTACTGCATCAATTCTACAATCTGTACAATGTGTACACATCGTTCAGGGGTAGCAATAGGGGGAAGATTGAGTAAACCGAATAGTTCAACTCCACCATATTTTATGATAATCATCATAGAAGCAAAGGTGTACCAATCAGTATCATAAAACCATAAAGACAAAGACAAAAAATCATCACAACAAAACAAACCACATCACAACATAAATCATCACAACAAAACAAACCCCATCACAACATAAAACACACACACACATACACACACATATACCAACAAAACCGCATTCAGCAAGTGAACGCGAACTCAAGTCGAAACGAGAGTGAACTCAGGTGCTCCGGAAGAGTAAGCAGTTCCTGCTTGCTATAGCACACCCGTCACGTTGCCAAAGATCGATTTAGTGTTGGTCAAATCCGGAAAGGATGACATTACAAAACTCTATGTCAAACCAACATCTGTGCTCATCTGAGAGATAGAAATCCCGTATTTGTATACAAGCACATGATGTCTTCCGTAAAATTTCTTGAGTGAAGACATCATAGTCATCATCATCATCACCATCATCATCATCATCATCATCATCATCATCATCATCATCATCATAATCATCATCATCACGATCAACAACAACAACAACAATTAATACATTAATTCCATATACGGAAAAGCACTGTGCTTTATTTTGCATCGGAGTTTTTTTTTATCCTGAAACTCATATACGGGGGTCAAGTATAGGGTGAGTGAGTGAGTTGGTGTTACGCCCGTGCAACGCTTTATAGGTTATTTACAGGCAACAAGTATAGGAGGCTCGATCTAGTTAATGAAAATGTCCTAAATGTCAAGTCTGTTTGTTCCTAAATGATAACTAGGATGACAAAAAATTGAAGTAAACATGGTGGTATTGTTCAAAGACCTTAAAAGATGTGTAGAATAATCTAAAATCCTGGTCATTTTCTGAAGTTTATTCTTTAAAAACGTTCGATTTTTCAACTTTATACACCACATTGCCAAACGTTAAATTTAAAGATAAGATTAGATTTATTACCCTTTTACCGAGTTTGCATCATTTTTCTTTTATTTGTCACATTTTTAGGAGAGATTGTTCAGAAACAAATTGGAATGCAAAAAGGCACAAACTGTGCTCCTTTCCTTGCTGACTTGTTTGTCCTTTAAGACTGAATTTCTTCAGAAACTTGTAAAGAACAAGAAGATGAAAGATATATATATATATATTGACGTCCTATCTGTCAACAGCGCTTCGTATGATTGATTGATTCCTTCAATATATCCTCCAAACAAACCTCCAAGTCACCTGCTTCACATCATTCTTTAATTTACATCTCAAATTTGATGCAAGTGGTCATATCAGTACACATTTTTTAAACGACTTTAATTTTGACATCATCAATTTTCCTACCCTGGAAAGTAACCAATCCTCTTTACCTACATTCGGTGTTTATATTTCAGAACTAATTCTTTACTAAAATTCAAAATTATGCTAGACGAAATGGCTAGTGATTTTTTTGATTAGTGCTTGGTGGCTGTTTGACTGAGATAATCACCTCAATTCTCCTATTATGTCTTTTAAAAAATAGCAATGGAAGGGGAGGTTTGCCGCCCCATAAAACCTGGTTTAACCCATCATCGCTTTTGAAATGACTGTACTAAGGCAGGACCATTGCGATCTTCAATTTTTGTCTGGTTTATCTTCCTTGATTTGTCTTCTTATCCGACATTCTCGGTAAAATTGTTTTTACCTTTATTTATAATTTGTGCATGCACTACCTTATCCAGTACTCAGTTCGGTAGGAAATAGGCCAACATCAGTACTAAGCTTGTTGGAAGAGGCGTATAGAGCAGGAAATTACTTAGTCCACAAATTGATCAAGGTGAGAGACCCAATTTTACTGAATAGGGTGAACGTTTGTTACGGGGACTGTCAGATAGGTCAATACTGATCACTGAACCTCAATATTGGTAACCCTTCTGTTGACCGCGTGAGTACACCAGATGCTATTTTTACCGACTCGTTCCTACCCTTCAAGATCAAGTACCCTTCAAATTTTATCACCATTTCATGTTAAGTTTATCTTTTTTTATGCAGATCGCCATGCAGTGCTAGCAGATAGAGCGTATAAAAACATTACTAACTCACGGTTTACATTGCAACTTAACAGCAACCATTGAGCAAATCACTGTATGCTTTTTAAGTTAATCGATATCTGTGCTATGAAGCAAAGATGCACTAATGGGGTATTCAAGTGTAAAAAGTAGAAAAAGGCAACGTAAAAATCGGCAAACACCACCAACAACAGCACGAGGATATACAAAACATGAATAACACAAATTGCGAAGTTTGAAATAAGGTATGTGTTTTTGTGGTAGTGTTGCAACAAGTATGAACTTCTTACAATCAACACATCTCAGTTTGCTCTCGTTTTTGCATTATTTATTTTAGGTCAGGTTTTGTGTTTGTTTTTATGTTCTTTTCTGATTTTTCTTGAATTATAAATGGATAATTAAGAAAAAACTTTTTTTTATGTTTTGTGTTTCTTCGTGCTGTTCTCGTTCGTGTTTACTGGTTTTGTCACTGCCCTTTCCGACTTTTGACACTCGATAATGGTGCCTCTTTGCTTCGTTGAAGCGAATTTCATTTACAAATAGAAGAAAATGAGATGTGGAATAAGTGTACGCGACACAACCTACATTATAAACGTATATTTTAAATATCCACAATGGAAAACAGCCAGCAGCCTTCAATGTGACCAGCGGTCGCTGCTCGCTGTTTTTCAATTGGCCCCTGGATTAAAAATAAAATACATATGATTCAAGCCCAATCCCAAAGTGCATTGAAAGACCCTCTTCTTGACAAAAAAAACAATTAACATCAATTCGACTAAATACAAACATAAGCTTTGATAAAGATTCCTGGCTTAGGACAGGCACATTAAAATGTGGCGGGGTTAAACTAGTTTTTGGCGCCAACCTTCCCCTAATGATAATCAATAACAAAGTAAAGATTAATCAATGAAATCATTAAAACTTTCCATTTTATTTATGCTATTTCCGAAGAAGCATCGTAACATTTCCATAGAAAATTGATGGTAAATTGTTTGTGGATAGACTTCTGTGAAAACTGTCTACTGGACACATAGTTTGTATATCACTCTTTTTCCTTGTTCCATATTTACTTGTTTATAATCCAGTAATTATTTATCTGTACTTCGTATCGAGACAGAAAATATTTTTATTTCCGCATTTAATTTATATTAAAAAGTTACAATAACATACATACTTTACTATTTTAAAAACTTTACTCCCAACTTATAAAAACAGCAAGTTAATGTGGAAGGCCTTAAACATTTGGCATAAGAATGTTTCCAAATTTTCATAGTAAATAGACAATGTGATGTGCATTGACAATAAGCAATATTAAGATCAAGTCACGGTACTCATTTGTTAAGTAACTGGGATTCAATTTTCAGGACATTTGTAATCATAATATAGGATAAAACAAAATATAAAATGAAAAATATAAAACTGCACATCGAGTTTTGTACAAATTTGTGTAAACTAACAATAGTAGGACGAACATACTATTGATTTCTAAAAAACATGGGATCACGTCACTGCTTTTCGAGATATTGTAGAAAATGTTATTCTTCCATAAGAAGCAATGAGGCACCAATGGAGCCTACGAGATTCAAAAGTTAAAAAGGGCAAAGACCAAACCAGAAAACACGAACTAGACCAGCACGAAAAAAAAACATAAAAACAAAACAAAAACTGAACAGAAATCAACAACGGGAACTGAAGTCGTGACGGAAGGTGCTAATAATTTCTTAATAAAAAAGGCATATCATTTTCCGCATATTATCTGCTCTGAAATGATTTTTTTTCAGATAAAACCTTAGTTTTTACTAAATGGTTATCTAGAAAATGTTTCATTAATCATCGAAATTAAATTATAACTGAATGTCTGAATAATTTCCTGTTTTAAATCCCGTCCCAGATTCCTGAAAAGAAGCCCACAAAGACGCATACTCATATCCTTTTAATGTATTTATAATGGTTTCAATGTATTACTCTAAAATTTAATTTAGGCAAAATGAAGGAACATCACTACAATTACTTTTGGCGGTGATTTCAACTAAAAATAATAAACTAACAATAATACCTGAAAGCATTTTAATGTAATTTTTATTACTGTAGAAGTAATTATTTTCGCGGGAACTTATTATCACGAATTTAGTACGATTTCATGTGTACTTTTTAGCGTTTTCTACTTATTTTTTTCATTCCTTTTTTTACTAAATATTTTCATTTTGGCGGGTATTTAATTTCGTGAAAAATGCCTGACCGCCAAATTCGTAAAAATAAATACCTCCCGAAAATACGTACGTTTACACTATTTAATAGACTACACAAAATTCATGCCAGCAGGGTATCCGTAACCATCATTTTCACTATCACCATATATCCAAAGACCAAACTTTGTATTCCTTATGTGTTTTAGAATATGATACCCTTTCTGCACTTTAGCCGTAAAACTGCTATAATCTCCGTAAGGCGTAGAAACTCTCTTTGTAATTCCAATGTGAAGTTCTTGATTATCAAGCACAAATCCGTTCAAGTAATCTGTTTTTATTGCAACGGAAATGTAGTTTTTAAAAGGTTGCGATGAGGGGACAACGAATTCGTATTCATCTTTGTATTGCTCAATACCTGGAATGTTCATCATAAAGCTATCGCCTCTTTCGTGAGGTATTTCGTGTGGGTACATAACAGCCATTACATTTCCAGAAGATTTAATCAAAGAAATTGTGAGGTGGGTAAACGAAGAAAATAAATCCCCAACGATGTTCCGTGAAAATTGTGTCTCATTCTGATAAACGTTAAATGAAGTGGTACTGTCTGAAAATACTCTTACTGTACCCATTTGACGGGATTCTAAATATGGAATCACAAATAATGTTTTAAAATGATTTACTGGTAAAGCCATTTCCATAAATGGGTTACAGTAAGGACCAGTAATAAAGGCACAGGTGTTTCCATTCACCAAAGCTATCTTGTTTGAGGCAATTACTTCCGTCCCAGATAAATCATATGTGTGGGAAATTTGGAGGGTTTGATGTCTACTAAGTCGTTGTTTGACAGATGTGTACTTTGAATAGGTTAATCCATTGACAGTTACCGTTCCAGAAATATTTTTAAATTTAATAATAATTTCTGTTTCATTTAATACCGGTGATATAACAAACATGCTTCTCTTGCGATTTTCAGATGGGTCATCAACAACATACGAAGCTACTACATAATTAGTGCCTAGATATTGATTCGGGATTAGTAAGAAGCCACCACACCCACCTTGGTCTGAAAAAAATCCATAAACATTTTTTGCATCTTTGAAACCTACGTTCAAACCCGCAACACCAATTCCATCTGCTTGTGATGCATATGATGAATTCAGTTCATGGAACGTGTTGGTTGAATTAAAGTTAATGCTGTAATTACTGCTGGGCAGTGAGTCTTTGAAATAATTTATCGTTACTAAATCGTCTTTCTGTGTTGCAAGGAGCAGTTCATAAGCATCATGACTGTAATATGTTCTTTGAAACAGGAACATTGACGTGGAAAGACTTTTCTCCAAAGTATCATCTGTAAAAACAGTTTAAGCAAAATATATTTTCCATAATTCCGTGATTTTTGTTTGACAGTTTTGTTAAACATCATGGTTTGAGGGAAAATGAAAAAAAAACCCACATAGTTATCGGCCAATTCTGAACAATTGATTCAGCCTAAGGAATACTTTTCCACATCAAATCACACAAAAACAAACGAAAGCGAGAAATTATGTGAACCAGTACTTAATGTGAAGTTACACGTATTACTATGCTTTTGTTGATTATTCAGATACTCTTTTAGTTTTTTTTTTTGTAGCAAATGCCCCTTTACTTAATGTTATTTTCTACGGAACCGTTTTGTTGTTTGAATTTATACAAATTAATTTACCTAATTTGAACAATTATTGATGAAAACAACATGCATTAACGTTTTAAAATGATTTTAGTGGTTTTTTTTGTTTTTTTTTTATTTTCCACCTTAAATGTACCCAAAAGAAGTCTATCTTAAATATATATTATGCATGAAAAAAATCACTAAATTACATTATAGATATTGAAATGTAACAAATGCACAGTGATGATACTAATAATCTACATCCTGAGTTCACAAGGAATTTAACCATAATGAACCTTGATTGGAACGTTGTTGTATTGTTGATCATATATTTCAAAAGATGGCATGGTTAATTGATACACTGAAACAATATAAACAAGGAGCATGCTACACATATATTAATCGATTCGTGTTTTCTATCTCTTTTGCTTAAAGCTAATTAAAACCCTATGAGCCTCTTTTTTCTCTTCATTATTCAGCTGTATTATGTGTCAACATATTATGCAGTTGTTTTTAGACAACTTCTATTTAAACTTTATTGCATTTTAGAGAGTTTAAACTTGGTTCTAATGCAAAAGTTATGAAGTTAAATCCTTAAGATTACCCGGTTCCCTCGATACTCGATAAAGGCGTGTAAAATTTATAGCATGAAAACAAAAACATGATTAAAATGCTCTAAAAAGACATAACAAGCACACAACTTTTACATGTTTATGTTTACTTTGCAAAGGAAAAACGAAACTAACTTATGTAAATATACAGACATGCATATTTCTATGGAAAACATACATGTAAGTATGAAATTAAAATATTAATAAAAATCTTAGCAAAAAAAAATATTGTCTAATTTTCTAAATCGTATTTGGTAAAATTAAAGGTTAACAAAGAAACCAAATGTGTCATTGATCTAGTATTATCTCTCATTTTGTCATTTCGTCATACTTGCTACTCTCAAAGTTAACTTTATATATTATATTATTTGTTATGAAACAACTTTTAATTTTTTTTTCATTAATTTTGATTGTAATTGGTTTCATAAATATATATTAAGGAATAATATATCATAGAACATAATAAGAAGTGGAATGAGTCTACCCGACTCAGCTCACACAACTTGTCCATTTCAAACAATAAATCAGTAAAAGGCTTTTATCTTCTCAAGTCGACAAGTCAACACACACCATTAAGATAAGACATACCAAAAACGTACCCGCGAAGACAAAAAGGCAATACAGAACGGATAGACAATGAACGTACTAGAACACGACAGCCCTTGGTTACACTGGTTTCCTCCGCTACAACACTTTTCACAGATCAGCCGATGTCCTGCTAAGCGGGTCTTCGAAAGAGATGTTACACCATGAAAACATAACTAAAAATAAATGATGCAACTTTTTTTTTCAGATAAACATTCAACCTGTTTGTATGACCATACAACAGAACGCAAAAATTGAAATGACATTGCAAATTATTAAACTACATGTACGGCTCATCAGTATCTTTCCATTTAAATTACTTTATAAAATAAAGGTAATAAGTAAACAAAACTACCGAAGTTGAATGATCAATCTCATAGTCCAGAGAAAATGACAAAAACGAATCAGTCATACCGGAGAACTGGTGGAGCGCAATGGTGCTGACATTTCAAACGAAATGGTGGGTTAAACCAGGTTTAATGGCACAAAATCCCCTCTTCCATTGCGATCTTATGATCCGGTAATGACCATAGAACACAACATAGTTGTGAGACACAATAGGGATATTAAAGTGATCATCTCAGTACAGCAGACCAGTCAAACACTAATTAAAACCATTAACGTTAACCACCATATCTTTTAACTCAATTTTGAACTTTTCTACTAGTGGCTGATAACGAAGAAAGATTTTTTAAGGGATCGTATGAGACTTAATGTTTTATTAAATTTACGTCTAGCAGCAGCTGAAACTGCATATAATATTCTGAAATAATGCGTAGCAATACCTATACACATATAAATATAACGAATTCTTAATATATTTTTATGTTTAAATGTAACTGACTTTCAAGAAATGATTCTTGGTCTGTGTCTAAATTCAGACGTGTCATGTACGTATGACAAAATACAAGAAACCAAAACCACAATAACATGACAGACATGTTTCGACTGCATATAACAAAGATTTTAGGAGCTAGCGTATGCAACACTTACCGAGTCAGGTTTACAGCCAAGATCATAAAGTTCATCTACTGTGTCTGTATACTTGTGCAAATAACAAACCTAAGTAAAAATCATATTAGTAATACATACAAACGTATCTATAAGTTATCGATAAGCATGCATGTACTGAGTGGCAATCGGGGAATTTCAAGTTTTCTGATCAAGTATTATTTTCTTTTGTAATATTATGCATTATTCAAGCTATCTTTAAATAAGTGCAGATGTTGGTTTGCCGTAGAATTATGTTTTGTCTTCCTTTACCTGATTTGACACACTAAATTGGAAGTTGGCACTCAGGCAGGAACCGCTTACTATTCCGGATCACCTGAGTTCACCCTTGCTACGACTTGAGTTCGCGTTGTTGATTTCCTTTCGGTTGCTTTTATGCTTTGTGTTCTTTGTGCTATTCGTGTTTGTGTTTACCAAATTTCGGACTTTTGACACTCCAATATTGGTGCCTTTTTGCTTCTCTCACACAAAAAACGTTTTCGTATTTGATTTTTAATTCAAAATCTAAAAATATTATTTGAGATTCACGAATGATCAAAATGGTTTCTCTTAAATATACCAAAAGCAAAAATTTAACCCGAACACTTTTAATGCACAATTTCTTACATTTTGATACCATACACTTGTTTGATGTGAACCGTTGATAGATTATAATTCAATGGTCTATCACCATTTCGGCGGTTTGACGGATTTTGTCAGAACAATAACAATGAAAAAAAAAACAAGCAAATTTCACTCCTTATTCATTTGTATTCTCATTTAAACTTGACTTTTACCTTTCCTTTGTTACTTAATCATGTAATGCAAACTGTTAGGTGGTTGTTAAACTGTTACCTATCATTGTATCAGGTCACACTTGTGGAGGGTCTAGGACCATCAAAACATTAGCGCAGTTATTTAAAGGGGAACACATGTTTGTAAATACCTCGCCGTTCCGACACTGTGTTGTTGTGTTACAAATCTTTGGATCTTTAATGCCACTGCATGCTGAACATGTTGTTACAATAGAACCTAAATGATGATGTAGATGTTATTGAGAAATGACATTTATATGGCAAGTTAATATAATTAGTTAACTACTTATAATGAGTTTATTCTTATTTGTAAATCTCGTTGTAAGGATTGTACTACTTATTAAAATTTTACGTATACAGTAAATACTAGTAGGTTTATTACAGTACTGAAAAAAATTGGTTCAAATAAACCGTGAACGTATTAAGCGTTTAGGGGTGTAGGTAATCATCGAGTTCGAGTTCGAGTCAGAGTTAGAGTTCGAGTTAAAGTTCGAGTTATGACTCGAGTTCTAGTTGAAGTTCGAGTTAGAGTTCGAGTTATTAATCGAGTTCGAGTTAAGATTTTCAGTTAACTCGAAACAGTGATTTTCATGGCAATAATCGAGTTACCACTCGAGTTGGAGTTAGAGTTCGAGTTACAGATCGAGTTAGAGTTCGAGTTACAGATCGAGTTAGAGTTAGAGTTACATGTACAAAACGAGTTGTATATTTTTTTTTGCACACTTTCTTTAATTTATCATTTATATTTCAACTCTGCTGCATGTGAAAAGGATTCATATTAATAATGCGGTTACAGATAAAAACCCGACTACAATGATGGATTTGAAGTAAAAGGAAAAGAAATATGTGTAAAATTAAAAAATACAAATAAAATATGCGCGCAAAACAAAAATTCCAGGATTCGATTTTTCAAAAATAAAAAGGCGGGACGAAGAAAATATCCATAGCCCCCCCCCCCCCAAAAAAAAATATAATGGTCGTTCCCTTAATGTTCGATTATTGTCATCTTCATTCAAGAAGCTTGATATAAAACAAGTAAATCTGTGAGCTTATTGCTCACAAGTGATACGCCCGCTCCAAAAATAATAAAAAATAAAAAAATAAATAAAAAAAGGCCTTCAGCCTTGCGTTAAAAAGTATTTGGTACAGTATAACAGGAGGTATACATAGGATGAAGTTATACAGAAAAACAGACATTTACGTCATACAGTTGCTTAGAAAATTACGGGAGGACGAATGAAATATCGGACGGGTGGACAATGGTAAAACAGGAAACCCCCTTTTCTTCGAAGCGATGCCTGACTGACATGGAAAGAGGAGGCACGTTACAACCATAATAAAGCTGTGTGCCAAATTTTAAATCAATTCCTTCAGCAGATACCGTAAAATCTGTTACGACAAATTGTCCCATTTTGACCCTTAAAATGTCTTAGTTCGCTAAGAAAACAGAGAGCAGATGCGCGACTGTCCTGAAAAGTTTGGAGCACGGTACAACTCACGGACGGACAGATGTCTGGACAAGTTATGGACAAGGTGATTGCAATATAGCCCCATCTCTTACGAGTGGGGGTATAATATTTTTAGACATTCAAAGACAAAAGACGGGGATTCCGCCGTGTTGGTCCAGTACCGGAAAATATGTATACCAGGTTTTTATTATACCCCCGCTTGTAAATTGGGCAGGAGATTGCCACATTGGTACAGTACACTCAGAGAGGATTGATTCTCATACTCTGATTTCGGAGGGAAATTTTTTAATGACTCCAGGAAACTCCAAGAAAAGCCATAAAAATCTAGGAGGGTTTTAGGAGTACTCCCTCCAAAGGGTCATAAATTACTCCAAGCTTGGTGTTTTTTATTGCCTTGAAAACCTTTTAAAGTAGCACCTATTTCCTGTCTTTCTTGTCAGGTGAAAATTATTATAATACACAAGGTAATAAACAACTCCAAAATACTCCGAAAAAGGTAATAAATTTCTCCCAGGTGGGAGAAATTACTTGGAGAATTTTAAGAGTTGACTCTGTGAAACTCTGTGAATCACTGGACACTGAAATCAGAGTATGAGAATCAATCCTCTCTGAGTGTACTGTACATATTTGCTTCTTGTCCAGTCTTTGTGACATTACGTAAATATGTACTTTTATTGGTTTTTAATCATATCTATACATATATTTATAAATGAGTATATTGCAACGCGACAGCCTTACACAGTTTAAAAGAAGCAGTCGAGTTACCAATGGGGTATCCGAATGTCAAAAGTCCGAAAGGGCAGAGATAAAACCAGTAAACACCAACAAGTGTTATGTTTGACAACATTCATTTAATTGCGCTAAAGTAAATATCCAACTCGAACTCTTACTCGATCTGTAACTCGAACTCCAACTCGATCTGTAACTCGAACTCTAACTCGAGTAGTAACTCGATTATTGCCATGAAAATCACTGTTTCGAGTTAGCTCAAATTTCAACTCGAACTCGAATTATAACTCGAACTTTAACTCGAACTCGAATTATAACTCGAACTTTAACTCGAACTCGAATCGTAACTCGAACTTTAACTCGAACTCTAACTCTGACTCGAACTCGAACTCGATGATTACCTACACCCAGCGTTTAGCCTATGGGAAAGTGACGAAATGCTTGACACGAATTGACAATTACTATAACCAACACAGTGACCAAAGTGGAAGTTACACGTAAAAGTTATTTCTGCAAAATGTTTCATATTTCTTTGTTAAGTTCTTAACACATCTCCTTATCACTTTGTGCTCCCACTCAAACATCAAACAACAAAAATTGATTTTTTTTCCTTTTGCACGAGCACGGCCACCAGACGGGCAAACGAGCGAAAGTAGGTTATTTTACCTGCACCATTGAAATGAATGCGCGAGAAGTTTGGTCAAAGACAGATAATCAAACGTTATCGAGAAAATACACACAAGTAAGGTGTACTTGTTATCGTTATCATCAATATTTTATATTCTAAGAATTTTTTTTTTGTAAAACAAGACTGTCAAAATGATTACACAATCTCTTTTTAACGAAATTCTTATAAGAGGCATTTGACTCAATCGATTTTATTTTATATGTGTACACAGTAAACCGATATAACAATTTTATCCTTTTTTTAAAGAAATTTTACAATAATGACTGTTTTATGTTTTGTAATATTGCAATAATCTTATAAGAATATAAAAATCGTGTTTGTTTTCGTGTCTTACGCATAAAGAAATAATTGTTACTAGTATTTTAAATTTGGTCGGTTAATAAGTCAAGTCAATTGAAATTTTGGTCTGTTATTAGGTCGGTTAAGTGTAAATCAATATAGATAATTGCAGCCAGCGACGAAATGAATGATTTTCTGAAGATTCGTGAACATCTTCGCACTGTCTACTTTGTCTACTTCATTCCACATTACCAGATACCTTTTTGACGTATTCTCCATTTTTTCTTCAGAATATTCTATTTCCTAAATGTTTTGCCTGGTCTCTGTTTTATTAATCACAATACAATTTTAAATACTTTTTTTTCATTTTTCCAGATTAGGAAACGAAAAGAAAGAGAATCCATCATTATGAAATTCGAAATATTCGAATTTGAAATTCAAGAGTCAATAGAGGTACTTTATTAAAAGTTAAAAACACCAAACACTTTAAAGATATGAAGAGGATAGAACAACAATACCAAAATTCGAAACCATTTATACAAACCTACTGGCCTCATCGAAAGCTGCTGGCGGTTTTTCATTGCGTTTTTTTTTTCTAAATTACCGCTAGTTGTGTGAGCTGTGTCATGTACACTTATTCCACAATTCATTATTTTCTATATTATGACAATAGAAAGTTTTTAAAAAAATTGAAAGCGTCTATGAAGCTAATGCTACAGCAAATGAACAAATTGAAGTCGACAGTGAGAAAAATAAAACAGCAGAATCACCAGAAGAAGATAAAGTGACCCGGTTACTTTAAATGCTACCAACTGTGGTTGAATAATTATATGAAATGGATTGCTAAAATACATTTTACCGTTTTTGTGTACTTTGGTCAGTTTAGTGACATTTCAATTTACCAATATATGTTTTTTGCTAATTTTTGACTTGAGACGTTTGTGGTTTCCAAGCTCAACTACAATGATGGGGTATCCGTTTAAATAAGTCCTTCAAATTGACTTATCCATACAAAGTTATACATGTAGATACGGTAGCTTTGTTTTTAAAGTCCTCGAGTACATAACAAATTCCTAATGTATTGATCAGATCCGGATCGGTGTATCCATCAAAATCTTTGAATTTTTCTAAAGAGAATGGATACATTGTATATATGTCAAAAAACATGTAAAAAGGGCATTTTCGTATGCAATTTATAATAAAAGCATATAAAAAGAAATTGATATATCCAGACAAAGTTATTAATATCCGATAAACGGTCTTAAAACATATATAGAAATACAATTTACAACAAAGTACAAGGCAATAAATCTTGCTACGCCTGATGCGAATTACGCATATGCAAGACTCATCAGAGGCACTCTATTAAAAGATAAAAACGCAAAAAATATATAAATATGAAGAGCATAGCAAAATAATACCAAAATGCCGAACTAGTAACCAAATTATGACTAAGACCAACATATGTCTTGGGTAGGCAGAAACTTGGGGTTTTGAACGAGTATATAAAGTCAAACTACCAATTTTATTACTTTGGCAGTATAAAAAAAAGAAATAAATTGTCATATAGCAAACCATTTTTTTCTGGAAATGTTCATGACATAAGTTCATAATACTCAAATTCTTTACCAAAGAACGTTGAAAACATGAACTTGTGGAAGTCAAGATTTACAAGTAAGCAGTGACATAACTATCAAATGTTCGCACCCAATAAGAACTTCAGATAAAAGATAAGAAAAAAACAAGTCACAGTTTTTCTAACATACTTTATGATATGAGGCACTGCATAAAAAGCATACCGGGTCTCTATAGAAGATTTTGCACTTGATGACCCCAAGTTCATTTCCATATAGTTGCTGTTCTTTGTACCGAGAGACCCGCCCTAGATCTCCCGCAGTAGAGTCGTCACCAGTTTCAACCGTAATCTCTAACCATAATTCTAATCCATAACCCTAACCCATTTCTGTTTTGTTAGTGTCCTGTATGGCTTATGTGTTGTGGCTCGACCTTATAGCTTATCCATAATTGGTTTAGGTTAGGGTTATGGATTAGGGATAAGGGTTAGAAATACTTAATAGAAAATGATGACGAACTAAAATGGGACGAAAGACAGGGACGAGTCGCCGTTCCGCATGACTTAACTGCGGGAGATATAGGGTGGGTCATTCGGTACCAAATTAGCAACGATTTAACATGAAGCCTTTTGAAATTGACTCGGTGTCATCAAGTACAGTGTTTTATAGAGACCGTGTATACTAATAAATAGGAACATACATGTACCCATTCTTCTTTTCACAATAAATTGTTATTATGCAACCCATAAGGGACAGTTTTTTCGTTGATATAGTACTATGTAACAGACATTATCTTTAGAGATTACTTTTACCCTTTTTGTGAAAGATAACACGATACTAATATCTCAAAATACATCCAGTAAAGTGCTGGTGTGCAAAAAAATATAAAATACTAATCAGGAAAAAGTTGCAACCATGCGTTGATCGTTCTTAATTAAGGATCGAGCGGAATGACTGAATATATGTGAACTACAAATAGCAACATTAAGGTTGAAATAAGATTGCACTATTTAAATTTGTTCTAATTTTTGTCTTTTAATGCCTATACATATTGAAAGACATTTGTAATACAAATGACAACAAAGTTCCAGACAATAAATTTTGCTATTTATCCTGTGATTAGGCATGTTGTTCGTCTTAAAACCAGAACAAACAATCTGAACAATCTTCAGGACTTAAGAGTGTGGCCTCGAATGACGATTAATGAGCTGGCTGTTGTATTTGATATGGGGATAATTTGAAAACCTTCCATCATGAATCCGTTACTTGTTACCTAATCCTATTTTTGCCCCATCGCAATAAAGAGTACAACACAGTCCTAGCGTGAAGATTCAAGGAACTAGCTCATATCGTTTTAAAACGCGACTTAATTTTTTTAGACGTGAAGTACTACGTTGCAGTTGAGATAGGAAACGCCAGTGTAACGGGAAAGTACTATCCAGACTTGACTTCATACAGAAGATAATTCAATCTTTGTCCAAAGGATATATCTAATGATAATGAGCGGCGGCTTGTATGAAACAGGGAAAATAATCCTGTAAGGTCACAAAAACTTATGGGCGGTAAACAAAAGCCGTGTACATTTGGCCACAGCTTAGAAGCAAAGGTGTACCAAAGGGGTAATCAGTATCATAAAACCGTAAAGACAGAGACAAAACCGGCAGACAAAAATCATCATAACAAAACAAACCACATAACAACATAAAACACAAATACACATAACAACAAAACCGCATTCAGCAACGCGAACTCAAGTCGAAACGAGAGTGAACTCAGGTGCTCCGGAAGAGTAAGCAGTTCCTGCTTGCTATAGCACACCCGTCACGTTGCCAAAGATCGATTAAGTGTTGGTCAAATCCGGTAAGGTTGACATTACAAAACTCTATGTCAAACCAACATCTGTGCTCATCTGTGAGATAGAAATCCCGTATTTGTATACAAGCACATGATGTCGTCCGTAAAATTTCTTGAGTGATGACAACAACCTTGGAGCAACGTACCCCTGTGTTAATAATTTGCTTGTCAGCCGTGTGGCTCTATCAAGGAAGTCGTTATACTCCCCACATGCTCTGGAATAGCGAATCAATTGTGATACGTAAACTCCATATGCTGGAGCGGACGGAATGTTGCTACACAGAAAGGGAAAGTTAACTATTGGAAAGTTGAAGTCATCACGTTTGTCATAGAGCTTTGTACAAAGCCTTCCTTGTGTGTCAATTTCGAGAAATAGATCCAGATATGAAGCGGACCTCCTAGAATCTGTAGTGTCCTTTATTTCAAGTTCCTTCGGATATATGAGATGTAAATAGTCACCAAATCGAGGATTGTTTAGTGAAAGGACATCATCAATATAACGAAATGTGAGATTGAAGGATAAAGCAAGTTTGCGGTCCTTTTTGTCTAGAAGTGATTGTAAGAAGTCCGCTTCATATGAATGAAGAAACAAATCGGCAAGCAATGGTGCACAATTTGTGCCCATTGGGATACCTATTGTTTGCTGAAAAACATGTCCACCAAACTGTACAAATATGTTGTCGATTAGAAAGTTGAGCATTTCTATTATTTGATCTTCTGTAAATTTGTTTTTCTTGCTAGACTCTTGGATGACAAAGTAAGTCTTTTTATAACCGACTACCAAATACTTGTACCTGCGTTTTCCGTTCTTTTTGATAACGCTACGTTTAATCAGCTGTGCCAAACGAGATTTTAGTTGTGAATGTGGAATTGAAGTATACAATGTAGAGATATCAAACGTTTTAATGCTATTACATGATGAAAATGACTTAGAATGGAGATTTTCCATCAGTTCTTTAGAATTTTTGAGAATCCACATTTGATTGACGCCATTTCTAGAGTAACAACAATCGAAATACTTTTGAATGCTTGATTTTATTGCCGTCAATATTGATGTTAACAAAACTGAAAGAGGTTAGACGTAGGGCAAGTTCATACTGTACAAGCGTGTCTTAATGGTGTACATGGCATGTGTTGGTACCACCATCAGTGTAATGCGTCGGAAGAGAAGACTTGATATCAGTATATATGAATTACAAATTTTGGTTCCATTATATTCGATTATGATAATCATTTTGTTTTTGCCAAAAACAAATAATTTTTTACAAATGTTTTATAAAAGAAATTACTCTTTACAGTTTTAACACATTATCGATTAACAGACTTCTTGCGCATTTATTTACTTACTGTAACAGGTAAATTAACCGATTATTTCATTCGTTTGACCGTCTAGTGGCCGTGACATGGAAAACAAATTCACAATCTTATTTTTAACCACACAATAACCATGATAACGTAAACAAAAGTAACATTAGCATAACTGTTTTTTGGGCCTTGGAAACTACGGCCATCTGACACCCTATCATAATTATAACACGCATTTATATCTTTTCTTTGTAAAAAAATATTTATAGAGATCAAAAAAATGATCGTTTTAACTTAATTTATACTTGTAGTCGAGCAGGAACTATCTCCATTACAAAGTCGAGTGTCATTACAGCATTTCTGGCAAAGGATATGATCGTGTGTTATACTTCTTTTTCCAAATATTTGAGACGGCAAATCAGTTTTGGAACAGAACTGTAAAATTTGAACAAACAAAATGCGTTTTATTGTATAAAACAATAAATTTGTGGAAAAATATATCACTTAGCGAAGCGAGTTCATGACAGTTTTTTTTTTTTAGAATTGCTTTCAAATTAACCCACTTCTGCTCAAAGATGCTCCAAACATATCATACATGACGAGAAAGTACTTTTCTAAGCAACAGATAATACAACTATTGGTGTTTTTATACAACCGCAAATTTTTGCGATCGTATTATGTTATGGCGATGTCGTCGTCGTCGTCGTTGTCGTTGTCGTCGTCGTTGTCGTTGTCGTCGTCTGTAGACACTTTGGTTTCCGTGCGATAACTTTAGTTGTAGTAAACCAATTGTTATAAAATTTTGATATGATGTTTATAACCACTAAAGGAATGTTGGTATTGCATTTGGGGTTTCTGGCGCCTACCGTTTTAGAAAAAAGGGCCAAAAGGGGCTAAAACGGGTGTATTGACAAAACGTCTGTAGAATGTTTATTTTTCATCCGATTTTGATCATTCTTTTTTTATTGTACTTCTCAATAAATTCTGTCAACAAAATGTAACAACGCCTTTGACATATCTTGTACCGTTACATTGCTATAAGGGGTCAAAAAGGGGCCACACCCAAAAAATCGACTTTTTTATTTGTGGTCCGATTTTCAAAATCTTTTTTTCATCAGCATCCTTGTAAAAATCCCTGCCTGCGTTTTTCAATCAGATTTGCATTATCTCATACCGTTTTCGAGAAATTAGGGGTCAAAGGGGCCAAAAACACCATAAAAGTTTGTCCAGGCAAATATTTTTTTTTACCAATATTAAGTTGTAGTGGGTCAGTCAATTGTTATGAAGTTTAAAAATGATGATTATATACACTAAAGGAATGTTAGTTTTGTATTTGGGGTTTGTGGCTCCTACTGTTTAAGAAAAAAATGGCCAAAGGGGCAAAAACTGGTGTATTGACAAAACTGTTGTAGAATGTTCATTATTCATTCAATTTTGAAAATTCTTTTTTTGTTGAAGTGCTCATAAAATTCTGATTACTAAATGAGTCAATGATTTTGACATGTATTTCACCATTACATTGCTACTTGGGGCTAAAGACAGGCCACGCCCATAAAATCAACTTTTTTATTTTTGGTCCGATTTTCAAAATCTTTTTTTCATTTGAATCCTTGTAAAAATCCCTGGCTGCGTTTTTCAATCAGATTTGCAATATCTCATACTGTTTTCGAGAAGTTAGGGGTCAAAGGGGCCAAAAACGCCATTTATAAAAGTTTGTCCAGGCAAATAGTTTTTTACCAATATTAAGTTGTAGTGGGCCAGCCTATTGTTATGAAGTTTAAATATGATGATTATATCCACTAAAGGAATGTTGGTTTTGTATTTGGGGTTTGTGGCCCCTACTGTTTTAGAAAAAAGGACCAAAGGGGCTAAAACGGGTGTATTGACAAAACTGTTGTAGAATGTTCATTATTCATTCAATTTTGAAAACTCTTTTTTTGTTGAAGTGCTCATAAAATTCTGTCTACTAAATGTGTCAATGATTTTGACATGTATTTCACCATTACATTGCTACAGGGGGCTAAAGACAGGCCACGCCCATAAAATCAACTTTTTTATTTCTGATCCGATTTTCAAAATCTTTTTGTCATTGGAATCCTTGTAAAAATCCCTGGCTGCGTTTTTCAATCAGATTTGCAATATCTCTTACCGTTTTCAAGAAATTAGGGGTCAAAGGGGCCAAAAACACCAATTTTAAAAGTTTGTCAAGGCAAATTGTTTTATACTTAAAATTAAGTTATAGTTATTACATGTATATAAATAAGGCTTTTTGTATTAGATGTTGATGTAAATATATATGTGTCAAAAATGCATTTTTAAGTCCACCACAGGATGCATGTGTCAAAAAGCTTTGTAAGTCCACCATGGGCTTCATGTGACCAAAGCAATTGACTATCCATATTAGGCCTCCAATGTACAGGGTTAAACTTGTTGCGGTCGTATCATGCTGCGCTCGGCGTAGCTTTTTATTCAATATCTCACAGAAAAGGTAACGAACAAACAAAGCTATTTAAATCCTAACACAATTACAAGAGGCGAATTAATAAACAGCAATCTTTGAAATAGCAAAATGCAACGATAAGATGCTAAATGCAATAAACAAAAAGTTTCGTCGGTACTAAATCATTTTTTTTATCGAGTTTGTAACTACCAAGCATTACATCTACATACCTCAGGATATGTACAGCTTGTATCATATTTAATTTCACCTGTTGCTGTTTCGTATTTTTGGTGATAACATACCTATAAAATATATATTTTTTTATTTCATTACTGTCATCACTGTCTGGACAATCTTATATTGTATTTGGTATTTTGGGAGCTGGATAAACTTCGATGAATTTTCTTTTATGTGTATCCATGTGTACAGCTTTGGTATTTTGCAAAAGACGTCTGAAAGACGTTTTTAGCTCACCTGGACCGAAGGTCCAGGTGAGCTATTGCCATCACTTGGCGTCCATCGTCGTCGTCTGTCGTCGTCGTCTGTTAACAATTTTTCAAAAATCTTCTCCTCTGAAACTACTGAACAAAATTTAATGAAACTTGATATGATTGATCCTTAGGGTGTCCTGCATAAAAGTTGTGTTTCGATTTTTGATTCGTTAAAAAACATGGCCGCCCTGGCTAAAAATAGAACAGGGGGGTCAGACTACTGTTTTTGGCTTGTAATTCAAAAAGTATACGAAATAGATGAAATCTGATGCCACGCTACTGCTTCAGGATCAAAAGTTCTACAAAAGTCTCCATTTTGTCCAAGTTGTCAGATGACCCCTTATAGGGGTTATGGCCCCTTAAAGGTAAAAAATAGCATTTTCATATTTTTGCCCTATAGTATGAAAACTATTGCAGATAGAGAAAAGCTGTTGCTTGCTTAAATGTTCAGCTCATTAAGCACTACAAAAGTCTCCATAGGGTCGAAGTTGTCAGATGACCCCTTATAAGGGTTACAGCCCCTTAAAGGCGAAAAATAGTGTTTTTGGCCTATAGAATGAAAACTATTGCAGATAGAGAAAAGCTGTTGCTTGCTTAAATGTTCAGCTCATTAAGCTCTACAAAAGTCTCCATAGGGTCGAAGTTGTCAGATGACCCCTTATAAGGGTTACAGCCCCTTAAAGGCGAAAAATAGTGTTTTTGGCCTATAGAATTAAAACTATTGCAGATAGAGAAAAGCTGTTGCTTGCTTAAATGTTAAGCTCATTAAGCTCTACAAAAGTCTCCATAGGGTCGAAGGTGTCAGATGACCCCTTATAAGGGTTACAGCCCCTTAAAGGCGAAAAATAGTGTTTTTGGCATATAGAATGAAAACTATTGCAGATAGAGAAAAGCTGTTGCTTGCTTAAATGTTCAGCTCATTAAGCACTACAAAAGTCTCCATAGGGTCGAAGTTGTCAGATGACTCCTTATAAGGGTTACAGCCCCTTTAAGGCAAAAAATAGTGTTTTTGGCCTGTAGAATGAAAACTATTGCAGATAGAGAAAAGCTGTTGCTAGCTTAAATGTTCAGCTGATTAATCTCTACAAAAGTCTACATAGGGTCGAAGTTGTCAGATGACCCCTTTTTAAGGATTACAGCCCTTTAAAGGCAAAAAATAGTGTTTTTGGCCTGTAGAATGAAAGCTTTTGCAGGTAGAGAAAAGCTGTTGCTTGCTTAAATGTTCAGCTCATTTAGCTCTACAAAAGTCCTTATAGGATCGAAGTTGTGTCAGATGACCTCTTTTAGGGGTTACAGCCCCTTAAAGGCGAAAAATAGTGTTTTTGGCCTGTAGAATGAAAGCTTTTGCAGATAGAGAAAAGCTGTTGCTTGCTTAAATGTTCAACTCATTTAGCTCTACTAGAGTTTTCATAGGGTCAAAGTTGTCAGATGTCCCCTTATAGGGGTTACAGTCCCTTAAAGGTGAAAAATACTGTTTTTGACCTGTAGAATGAAAACTATTGCAAATAGAGAAAAGCTGTTGCTTGCATAATTTTACAGCTCATTTAGCCCTAGTTAAGTATTCATAGGGTTGAAGTTGTCAGATGACCCCTTTTAGGGGGTACAGTCCCTAAATTAACATGTTTTCATGTTTTTGGCTTATATAATAAAAACTATAGCAGGAAAAGGAAATTGGTTGGTTGCTTTAATGTTCGGTTCATTAAGCTCTCAACAAAAGTCTCTATAGAGTCAAAGTTGTCAGACAGCCCTTAAAATAACATGTTTCACGTTTGTGGCCTACAGAATGAAAACTATTGCTGAAAGAGAAAAAGCTGTTGCTTGCTTAAATGTTCAGCTTATTTAGCTTTACAAAGTTCTTCATAGGGTTGACATCAAGACCAGGTGAGCGATTCAGGCTCCTGGGAGCCTCTTGTTTATGTGTGCATTTAGCATTAGTTGTTTATATACAATGGCATGTGACTTAACTCTACTCATTTAAAATGTAAAATAAATGCTGAACAAATGATGTAAATTTTACAACTTATACCTGGTCGTCATCAAAGGATTCAAAATTTAAACAATCCCGAAGATTGTTGATACCACTACAAGCTAGACATAACTGACCACATTCTGGAATTAAAGTTAGGAAAAAAACTACACTTACTATTATTATAAGGGACCGATCATTTGATTTTTATGGAATGGGGGGGGGGGCTATGATGAAATTTGAATTAAAAAAGCAGGGTGGCAAAAATCCAGTAAAAAAAGGCAGGACATTGCTTTGAATAAAAAAAAGGCAGGATGGTGGTTTCAGCTTAAAAAATTATAATAGCTTTGAAAATAAAAACAATGGCGCGCATATGCGCGCAAAAAAATACAGGCTTACCTTTGTCCAAAAAATAAAAAGGCAGGACGAAGAAAATATCCATAGCCCCCCTCCCAATAATTTCAAATGGTTGCTCCCTAACATCCAATTAAAAACAGCAAATATAAGCTATATATCGGCATATGTAATATCTGAAGTATTGATCTTTGTCCAGCATATTCTGATTACGAATAAAATTTTGAATATATATTCATTCATGTAAGCAGACTTCATAAGATCGTATTTTATTGATGCCTCACAATACGAAGACTTCCGAGATTCATAACAAAGATTTTCAATGACCAAAATACCCTTCCAAAAGGAGACGAAGATCTTGTCAGATAGTTTGAAACCCCATGATTGCAGAGGACATCATTATTAAAAAAAAACCTTGCGAAGTGCCATGACGTGTTTCATTTACAAAGCATCTGAATGCATTTAGATCTTGCCATTATGTTCATGTACCTGTATTCTCAAGAAAGAAACCCACCAACAAGAGAAAACACCAATCTAAAAAAAAAAAAAGGAAGATGTCTTTTACTCTGTAATGTAGTAGAGAACAACATACTATATACTTCTACAAATATATTTAAGTACACTAGTATTTTGGATGTTTTGCATAGAAGGTACAAACATGTACATTTTAGCATTTCTTTTCAAGAAAAAGGCGAATTTACAACCATTGGAAAAGAGACTTCATGTTGAAAAATGTCCCGTGCGGGGCCCGGGAGGCGAATAGGACCGCAGCAGCGCTAAGCTTGTCGGTTAAAGTCCACTAAAAAGCGCTCAGAAACCTGACATCGGGGTCAGGCCGCTTTGCCCACAAAGCGACTGGGATGTGTGCTCCAGGTGGTTGAATGGGGCAGCCCTGACATCGAGAGATGCGGGGTCGTCAGGCGATAATGCGGAAAACCTGACCGCAAACCATAGTGGTGCACTGTGTTGGGAAAAATGTCACGTTCCTCGCACGTTAAAGAACCCTGCTGCAGGTCTCGGTAAGAGTAGGACCCGTAGGATCCCCATGCAGGAGGCTAAATTTCCCGTCCCTACCCATCACTCTTTTTTCCAGTGGCAGTCAAAACTATCCTACCCGATTGGCCTTGTGTCCCCATTTCCTCCACTTCATCACCATTTTCATGTTCATCTCCCGGATATAGCCGAAATCGTGCTGCTTGGGAGTAAAGCAATAACTAACTAACTAACTAACTCATGTTGATAATACATATAACTGAGTCCGCTTTACTTTGTGGAGATATGTGTATTTCATACTTTTAGGTCCCCGATCGTTTATTTAAATTCAAATAAATACTCTCGTTACGTCTTGAGTTCGCGTTGTCGATTGCTGTTTAGTTGTTTTGTGTTTCTATTATGTCTATGTATTGTGTTTCTTCTTGATGTTCTCGTTCGTGTTTACTGTTTTGTTGTTGCTCTTTCGGACTGTTTGTATGCCCCATTGGTGCCTTTTTGCTTCTATGTACATCATTTGCAATAATTCCGCAAGAAACTTCATAAAAATATATTACAAAAATCAAATGAATGTTTAATAATCTACTGAATAGTTGCCCAATGAGTTCATTCATATATTTTGGAAAAAAAACTACAATGGGTATATAAATGTACATATGAATAATTGCTTACTTGTGCGTATAGTAGGAAAAGACATTGGTGGTCCAACGAAGAAGATAACTGACTTAATTTCTTATCAGTAATGTTGACAATAAATGCGAGAATACCAATTGAGAAATGTTGTTTTACCTGGATCATAATAATTGTACATGAACTGATAATTAAACGATTTTTCCTTAAAGATCATCCAAACTTGCTCAAAAATATAAAGCTTCGTATTTTACATCATGACAACCTTTCTTTGAGATCAAATTAGGAAAAGCTAAAATACACAATGGGAGTAATATTCGTCTAGTTTTACATGCACTACTTATATTGATTTAATTGCAAAATACATCATACTGCTCAATGCAAGCATTGCCATAATAATCATTATACACAAAACAAAAGGCTCCCAGGAGCCTGAATCGCTCACCTGACTTAAGTGCTTGAAGAAAAGGCTATTAGGCAAAATGTATTTGACATTGAAAAGGTCACAAGTTTAATAAGGGGGTCATCTGACAATATAGTTTGTAGAAATGATTGTACAGAGGAACATTTTAGCAATTGGAACCTATAGTTTCTTCTTTAAACATTCTAAGGGAATAACCCCTTAAAGGAAAGGTCCTAAAACGTTGAACCTATAACATATTTTGTAGATCTTGATGTGCTTAACAATCTGCAATCTAAATTTCCCATATATCTTATATAATAGTTTTTAAGATATTGAGCTTAATTAATAGGTGTAAAATTTGCAAAAATTCAACAAAAAGGGCTATAACTTCTACATGAGTTGTTGGATTTTCTTCAAAATTTCAAGGCTTGTAGATCTTGAGAAGCTGATCACTTTTGTTTAAAATTCTGTCACCGGTTTTGAGTTATTGCAAAAAACCTGCAATTTTCCCCTATGTTATATTTTAGCAACAGCATCCATGTTTTTCGATGTATCGAATATCCCCACATCATTTCAATACACCTAATACTAATAAACAACTATACCAAGTTTGGTTCCAATTGGACTTAAAGTGTCAGAGGAGTTGACGTTTTCAATGTAATGCGGAAATGCTGTGAAAATGGTCAATTTTGATGTTCTAAGGCGAATAATTCCTAAAATGAAAGGTCCCACAACGTTGACCCTATCACAGATCTTGTAGATCTTGATGTGCTAAAAAATATGCAATTTAAATTTCTCAAATATCTTGTATAGTTTTTAAGATATTGAGCTAACCAGGTGCAAAATTTGTAAAAAAATCACAAAAAGGTCATGGATTGTTGGATTTGTTTTCCAAATTTCAGGGTAGATAGATCTTGAGGTGCTAATTATTTTGATCCATGCCGAAATTTTGAGTTATTTGCAAAAAAACTGCACTTTACCCCTATGTTCTATTTTTAGCCAAAGTGGCCATGTTTTATGACGAATTAAAAATCCCCACATCAGTTTTAAGCACCGAATGCTAAAAAACAACCATACCAAGTTGGTTGCAATTGAACTAATGTTTTCAGAGGAGTAAACGTTTTAAAAAGTTTACGGACGGACTCAGGTGAGCTAAAAAAAGACAGGTATAACACATATACGTATACCTATACATAATTATAACACTATAAACAGAGGAACTACTACTAGTATTCGAAAGCAGGTAAATACGTCGGGAACACGGATTCTTGGACGTCCCGTGCGGGGCCCGGGAGGCGAATAGGCCCGCAGCAGCGCTAAGCTTGTCGGTAAAAGTCCACTAAAGAGCGCTCAGAAACCTGACATCGGGGTCAGGCCGCTTTGCCCTCAAAGCGACTGGGATGTGTGCCCCAGGTGTTGAATGGGGCAGCCCTGACATCGAGAGATGCGGGGTCGTCAGGCGATAATGCGGAAAACCTGACCGCAAACCATAGTGGTGCACCGTGTTGGGAAAAATGTCACGTTCCTCGCACGTTAAAGAACCCTGCTGCAGGTCTCGGTAAGAGTAGGACCCGTAGGTTACCATGCAAGAGGCAAAATTTTCCGTCCCTACCCATCACTCCTTTTTCAAGTGGCAGTCAAAACTCTCCTACCCGATTGGCCTTGTGTCCCTATTTCCTCCACTTCATCATCATTTCATGTTCATTGTATCACCATTTTCATGTTCATCTCCCGGATATAGCCGAAATCGTGCTGCTTGGGAGTAAAGCAATAACTAACTAACTAACTAACGGATTCTTGGAACCGGTTGCGACTCAGAAGACATGGTGAGATTTGTTAGTCATCCGACCATTTCCGATATTTTAATGAGTCGATTTTGAATTTTTTGACAAAAGCAACAGGAATGAGAGACGAATAATACGCAGGTTTTGTATTTTGTAATTGGGAGTTGACCAATATCAAATATAAGCGGCAGATATTGCCGGCTGACTAACAACTTTAACTTGACCTTTGGTGTTTCACCGGGTACTGTTCGAATACCCGGCTTGGTTGAAGGTGCAGATTGATGTTCCCTTAACACAAGTGAATTGATGCCAATGTTTATTCTTTGGCAAATTTATGCAAGACGTCAATCTGCTACCACAGGTCACATTGAATGATGCTGGCTATCTTCTTTTATACGAAATTTTCAAATTATTTATTTTCATAACCTTAAGTCCCATGTGGGGCAAGGGAGGCGAAAAGGCCCGTAACAGAACTTGGCGTGTCGCATGAGGCGACTAAGATTCTTGATATTCTAACGTCGGGTCAGTGCTGAGTTCACAGAGCGACAAAAGTGTGCCTTAGGATGCTGAATACATAAAGGGTATACTTAGACCTCGTCCGTGCGGATCGTTAGGTCTTTAATACGGAAACCCTGACCGCTGACTCTAGTTGGCCAACGTGTATGGAGATCTAGAGTGCCACCCCATAGACTAAATTTTCTGCCCCTACCTACCTGTCCCTTTTTCGTGTGGTCTTCAAAATTTATTTTCTTTGTTTCCCACCCAAATCCCATAGTTCATTTATCATCATCATTTCATGTTCATTTTATCATCCTTTTTCATGTTCATTTTCTTTAAATCATCTATATATGTCATGTATGTAGCGTTGCAAGGGCGTAAACACCAGTTCACTCACTCACTCCTAACGTGCAATACAAAGTAACATAACTACCTCATAGGTATATGCATATGGTTTGAAATATTACAACTTATTCAGTTAACGTATTACATCATAACTGCTATTACAGAGGTTGTGTTCATGGGATATATATAGAGAGAGCTTCTAATCTAATACAAAAGTAAATCGGAACTATGTCGCTCTTCGGTTTCAGTTAAAATCTTGTCATATCTTTAAAGAATTGAAGACACGTCAAATACTTATGAGAAGACGCACATGTCTACCACACAAAATATATCTTATCAATGACATGAATGATAAAGAATTTCAATATATACACCATTTTACCTATAGTTTGGATCGAAATTAAATGTTAGAATTATTTTTATAGCTTTCCAAGTTATTGTCATCAACAAGCCAAATGCATGGTACAATTTACAATTAGTGCATAGGTCCTGATAAGGAATGGCACTAGTATTTCTGTTTTGAAATACGGTCACATACTCTTAACATTCTGTCAAGTTCCAAATAATTTATATAATGTTTGTTTTTAAACTGAAAATCTGTTAAAACTGCACCTAAAATAAATATTTTTACCATACGCATAAACAGCAGTTTTTGGCCGGAAACCCCGTTGTACTTTTTACTTGACTTAACAGCTTTTAATATGCATCTTTCAATATTTTAAGCTTTCTCGTATTTGACATTTTATAGTTTTCTATCAAACCTTTTTAAGCCTCAAAATACAAGTTTTAATAGATTTATACAATAAACTTTTTTAATAATTACAAATTTTTCCGATTTGTTATTGTAAATTCTTTCAATTTTATTTTCTCCTTAGTGTTTCCACTTACATGAGAATTGTACCTTCACCAGTACACCTTCACCAGCGGAACTGTTACCAGAGAGCAATTTCCACAACGCCACCTCGGTGAGAAGCCATCTTGTTACCGAATGAGATCAAAAGTTTAGCCAAGTCGAACATTTATTGGTTTGTAGCGAGCATAGCTCGTAGCGGGCACGAAGGAGAGCTCTACAGCAAGTTCCCCTGAAAAATTTGCCTAATGCTGATATTGATTTTTTTTCGTCCGGATATATATGCTTCTCAAAGGAATCCGATACGTTCAATCGCCCCAAAGCCACTTGTCCCAAATTGAACGTTCTAGAAAATGCACCAATTTGAAGTAAAAAAAAAACTACGATGATTCCAGATAAGATTCCACTGGATTCGAAATCAAATCTTTTATATTCGTTAATAAATGTTTACAATGGCACTTTAAGCACGTTAACTTTATATGTCTTCTGTTTAAAATTAAGCAATCAAAATATTTAATTTGGGTAACTTGGAAATTTACCAAAACGCACCTCGCACATGTTTTTACTTGTAGGTAAACAAATGACAAGTAAACAAATGTTTCAATATCAAAGTGTCCACGTCTTTGCGGGAAGGGGGCTCATTCGATGTGATATTTTGATTACAAAACGATTTTATTCCTCAACTAAGGCGTGGAACTCCGTCATATGAGAGCAAAAAGAGGATTCATCTGTTCTGATTCATGTTTCAATTTGTTAAAAGTTTTTTCACATGTATTTACAAAAATATTTGTCAAACTTTAATTATCAGAATTATGCTGTGCTCGCAGTTAGGCAATGCCTATTTCATATTATTTGTATTATCAGTGAGGGCAAGTATTGAAAATTTCCCGTTACTTTTTCCCTCCTCACTAGTCCCACTCAATGACTCTTTAACAACTCACACCTAGCTCAGTTTGTTATTTAGTGCGGTGCCAAATGTACATGTTATAGGAGAGAATGGCCCAAACCTCTTTCTTATAAGGAATGTGCATGAACACTATCCATTCTTTAACAATTAAGCTCGTTAGCTATTAAGCCCACGCTTTAACATCTAACCGGACCGTTAACTTACGGCTATATATATATATTACCTATACATATAGTACTATACAGATAGTAACAATCTCTCGTTCATGTCGTTATAGACCTAATCAGAGGATCATAAACATATTCGAGCAGCAAAAAAGACACACACAAAAAACTCGGACACGGACCACCCTGAATGACAAAAAAATAGTATTGAATAATCTGTGTTCATCATAAACAAATGAGTTCATACTTTGTGATTTCTCGAAAAAAATATATAATGAGAATATGATACAGTGAAACTTATCTTAGCTGAACCCTGATTATTCAGAAAACATGTCAAAACTAGCCCTGTACATGCATGACCAGAATTAAACTTAAGTCTTATCCAACTCTTAAGATTCAAAGGGGTTCGGTTTAAACATCTTGTTACTGTATTTTACACGACATTAATATTAAATAATGAGACAGTGTTTTAATGTCACAAGATAACGATTCTGGAGGCATGGTTTGAAATAAAAGACGTCCAGAAAAGGTTTTCTGAATTTTCATATGGTCAAGACAAGCGTAAGTCGTCTCAACAACTCGAATCATTTTCTTGACTCGATTTCCAAACTTTAATGTTTGCTTTCAAAATTTCCTCATAACAAGAATCATCCTGAACATTTTCATCCAGAGTTCTCAGACAGGTCATAGAATTAAATCTTTGAATGTTCAATTCGTTCAACATCATGTCTTCGTCACTTTCTTCAAAATAGAATATGTTGTCTGCTGAACATTTGTCATCTGTAAATAAACAATGGACACTTGTAAAGATGTGAATTTAAAGTACTTAATATGTTATGCATATCCGTAGGCGTAACGCGTGTCAATTATGGTCGGGAAATTATAGGCATATGCATGAAGTCAGTAAAAGTCCACCAAAGAGCGTCCGGTACCCGTTGACGGTCTCGGGATACTTTGCCTGGAGACCGACGGGTACAATTTGTATATTGTGCTACAAGGACCCAAATTACCGTAACACGGAAAAAACTTACCGCTTATCAAGTAGTGCTGCGTGTTTGGTAACTGCACCATGCCTGCCTCGCACGTTTAAGAGCCCTGCTGCAGACCTTTGACACCATAGTATCACATACAGTTGGCTAAATTGTTTGACCTTATCCATCCCCACAGTTTTTATTGACCATGGAAATTCTCCTATTTGCCGTCTCCCACTGCATTTCGTTTTACATCATCATTTCATGTTAATTTTATCAACTTTATCACCTTTTTCATGTTCAATTAATGTATTTATATGTTTAATATCGCGAAATTGGCACTGCTTTAGGAGTAAGGCAATATTTGGGTTTGAGTTATTCTGAGGACTCACCGAATCAAACAAGACAACGGGTATGTTACAACACCAGGAACTGCTTATTCTACCATAGTACCTGATCCTGAGATTATTTTGTTTGCTTTGTCGATTGCCGCTTAGTTGTGTTTTGTGTTCCGAGATATCGTTTTCCGGACCTAAAAGATCGTAATGAAGAAAGAGGGTGTTGAGCAAAATAATAGTGTCAAACGAACTTTTCATTTGCGATGCGTGTACCAGGTTCTGGTATGTTTGGCAACAAGTTACATGTATGCTCTTTTAGCACATTTGAGATTCAATATTTTTAATGGCAATATTGTTTTAGCGTATACAAAGTCCGAAGTTGATGAAGTAGTCGTACGTGTTCTTATACCCGGATCGCGAACTCTAAAATAGAAGCCATTTTAACCCGATTTTACTGGAAGACTTGTACCTACTCTCTGATGAATGAAACATGGAAACAAGTTCCTTTCTCTTCAATTCCTTGGAAATGTTTGTTGTATATTTCTTCAACCATTACAAAATGAAGAACAAGACTTTTTATTCAACATGTTTTATTTTCTTTCAATTTTTTCTTGAAATAAATCGGTAAACATGTTGCTTCCATTGCTCCCAATGTTCAGATCTTACCTCAGTTGACCTTTGACATTTGGACATTCTAATATCCGGAATGGATGAACTCGCGATTGGTCTATTTTGGTTGAAGTTTCTTTAATACAGTCATGTAAAACCTTTTGTCAAACCAATTTATTTCAATTTGTATAGAATTTTATTTTCTTTTTCTTGAATCTCTATAGCAAACTGTGAATTACATTATTAATCTAATGCACCTACCAGGAGATTCAAGACTAGAGTATGAATCTGAACTATTCAAACGGCAAAATGATGGCGTGCTTTTAAGCCTCCTTATTGGCGATTCCGAACTGCCCTTCGTAGGAGACAGTTTATGTGTTCTTTTAGTACTGATGCGGCTCTTACACGACTGTGTTCTGGTCATGGTGTGACATTTGGTCATTTTCTGAATTGTGTCGTTTATGGACAGTAGTTGTCGCATTAGCTTCACATCCATATGTCTCATTTCGATCTAAAAGTATAAAGATAGCATGGATGTAACTAGGATTCGTCTGCGTTTTATGTCATAAATCGGTATAAGACAGGCTTGATTTAAAAAAAACAACTTTTTTTCTGCAGCAAATTATACAAGAATTATCGATTCATGTGATCATTCAATACAGTTCACATGCATACATGTATGTGCACTGTATTTAATTTATATTTTAGTCCCCCGTCGCTAAACGGAACTGAATCATATAGAAATACCGAGCGACCGTACGTGTGTCCGAGCGTCCGTCACCCTTGTTTTCTTACAGATTGCTCTTATACTTTCTTACTGAACTTTCGATATTTGGAATGCAGTCTTCATGGTGGGGTACGTTTTCGGGTCCGTCGCTTTTACAATTCGAACTTACAAAATGTGTGTTAGATCAGAGTCACTCCAAGGAACACGCGAATCGAGCCAGGTAATTTTTACAACACTTTATATAGGCGAATAGAGTCTAAAGGTTTTTACTAACATGTTAAGGATTTTTCAAAACCCTTATTGAATGCCGTATGGAAAGCCGTAGTGGATCTCCGCATTTACAATATATTTACAATTTACAATCACATTTTTTCTCGCAAGGTTGTGTATCTGCACTTCTGAAGGTTAAAGATACAGTGTCAAAACATTAGAAGGAATTTTTCGGGTCATTCATGATCAATTGTCTTCCTTCAGAAGTTTAGTGCTTTTATGTGTGTCTTTTTGTTGTGAAATTCATCATATTGTTGTCTTTGTCTTTTCGGACTTAGGAATAATCAATTTATACTTCTTCAATAATTTATTGCTTCTCAGCATATTAAAATATGAAGTTAAAAAACAAGTTATTTTGAAGAAAAAAATTCCCAAACAAATGATGAATCCAACTGCATGTAAGATACGAGACTGGAAGATGAAGCCTTCTTGTAAAATTTTTAATCAAATATTTATAGTCATTGAACAACCTTACCAGCTCCCGTTTAAGTGTATCCAATGCACGACTTATTCTTTCCTCTGTGTTTTTGTCCATTCTGAACAAAATGTTCGCTTTTTATTATTATATCCATCTGTTACTCTGAAAAGTTTCCAAATGCATTTCATCAGCTGCACTTTGTTCCAGAATAAAGATACTTAATGTAACCACTGCACCTTCTTTGAAGTAGTCACGTTGCAAATTTAGTTGCAATATCCTATTCATTAAAATTCGGCTAAAAGGTTTCCACCCGGTGTCCATTTATAAAATGTAGATTTTGTGAGAGAATTTCAAATAAATATTTATAGATGTATTCTTTGATTGCAAATTTCATCACAAGAAATAGATTGTTTTGATTAAAGTGTTTACGGCAGGTGTTATATATTAACAATGGTGCATTAACTAAATTCCACGATAAAACAACTTTTTGTATTTATTACTATTTAATGAACAAATACACATTGTGTAAATAAGTTAGCTGTTTTAACAGTATGTTTTTTTTCTAATTTAATTGATAATTATTGTCGGACAAAGAATATCACTGTTAGAATGAAATGATTATTATAACGAATTCACGTATAAATCATTATGTCTTCGGTGGGGAGACATATTGTTTTGCATGACTGTCCGTCTGTTCGTCTGTTCATAATAAAGATATGAAACTATTGAACAAAATTATAAAAAAAACTTGGTATGTTGGAAGGACACCGTAAAATTCAATTGTGCATGTTTTACCAGGAAAGGGGTATGTTCAGGAAGTATTGAAATTGACCCCATATTTTTACCAATTTTTTAATTTGTAGTATCTCAATGGATTTGATGTAATTCATGCCAGTCATTCGATAACTCAATATCACATGTTGACATCAACAAGCTTGATATTATGACATCATAAACTCGCTGAAAACTCTGGAAATATCAACATTGACTTCATTTGTAAGGATTTGTTAGTGGTTTGTCTTCAAATTAGTTTAAAGCACATTCGTCGAAAACTTTAATTATTTCCCTGTCTATTTGTCAGGCTAAAATATGTATACCTACACAAAATTGTATTTGTCGATGCTTGTGCTTTATGTTGAATTTAGAGATTTCTCACCGAAAATGCTCCAAATTTGTCAAAAATCTATATATTTCATGAAATTGTATGAATTTTTGCCCGATTTAATTTCTCCTATCTGTTACAAGTTAATACTGCTCACTAGTGATAACCCTGCTCCCCAAATTATGCCTTGCATACATACCCAAGTTTTCGGTTAACAGGAAGTAGATGACCTAAGAGCATAAAACCAGCATACACCATATACATGTACTTGACTCAAGCTAGCGAACAATTGTAGCGAGCAATTAGCTAGCGAACAATTAGGGGATAAATCTAAAAACACATTTAAATGTATAAAATAGCTTACACTAAGCTAAAATATGTTTTTTTTTTAAAGATAATGCTATTCATTTGCAATGAGTTAATCATATTACTAAACCTTTGAAAGCTAGCGAACAATTACAGCGAACATTTAGCGAGGAGTTCGGCTTCTATTTAGGACGACCCACAGATATTGCGCCACAATACGATTGCTGCCGTCGTATAGCCGACATGCAGGGCTACCTATAGACATTAACCGACATAGGGTTTGGGTAGGTTAAATTTGGTACAGCGGTCCGATGGGGCCCTACACTTAACTGCTTCTGATGAAGTTCCACAGAGATTGCGCCACTATATGCATGATTGCGGCCATCGTATAGCCGACAGGCAGGGCTATCTATCGACAAGTACCGACATAGGGCTTGTCGTGCAAAATTTGGGGGTTTGGGTAGGTTGAAGTTGGTACAGTGGTCTGGAGGGGGTCCAACACTTAACTGCCGCTGATGAAGTTCCACAGAGATTGCGCCACTATATGATTGCTGCCGTCGTATAGCCGACATGCAGGACAACTTATCGACAATGACCGATAGAGGGCATTGTCTTGCAAGATTTGGGGCTTTTGATAGCTTGAATTTGGTACAGCGGTCCGATGGGGCCCTTCACTTACAGATGGGTCCAGACATAACCTTTATAAAAGTTAACTTTAGGCAGTCATTTAGGTTGCTTTTCTTGTTAACTTGAGTTAACCATGGTATACTATCTAGTTAACTAAAGTTAACTTTAGTCTTGACAGAGCAGTCAACGGTCCGGACAGCTCCGGACTGCTCTTGTCCATGAAATGGACAGCTTAAGGCAGTCCAAAGTTAACTTCAGGTCAGAGCAGTCCAAGGTTAATTTTAGGGAACGTCAGGTCGCTAGCGGACCAAAGTTAACTTTAGGTCGGAGCAGTCCAAAGTTAACTAAGAATATATTTCTTACTATTTTCAAATAAAAATAAACGAAAATCTAAATAAAACTCCTTTAAAAAATAAATAATGCAAATAGAAAAAATATTTAAATATAGAATTTTATTTTTAAAATAGATTACTACTTTGATAACAAAAAATAATATATATAGACAATTCAAATAAATAAACATTTTAAAATAAATAACTATATATAACAAGGAAATATTCTTTAAAAATGTTTTTGTTGCCATAGTTATTAAAAATATATAGTATTTTTTGTTTTAAATGAATAAAAATTTGCAGTTTGCTTAACACCTTGCCGATATACATGATATATATGCTAATAAAATAAATCTTTAAAAAAATAGCAATCTTTTGATTAAATTAATATTTTTCAAATATATATTTCATGGACATAGATAAATACATATAATATTTTTTTTAATAATTGGGTTTAATTTTTTCTTTAAAAAGCCAATGAATAAATCATGGTAATAATTTAAACAGGAGGCTCCCAGGAGCCTGATTCCGTCACCTGACATATCTGCCTGAAGTAAAGGTTATTAGGCAAAATCTATTTGACATTGAAAGGGTCATAAGTTTAATAAGGGGGTCATCTGACAATATGGTGGATCTTAAGGTGCTGATCACTTTTATTCTCAATCAAAATTTAAAAATCTGTCACCCTTTCTGATTTATTAGCAAAAATGACTTTAACCCAATGTTCTATTTTTAGCCACAGCAGCCATGTTTTACAACCAATCAAAAATCCCCACATCAGTTCTATACATGTAATGCAAAACAACAACTATACCAAGTTTGGTTCCAATTGGACTTAAAGTGTCAGAGGAGTTAACGTTTTCATTATAATGAGGAAATGCTTTTTAAATGCTCAATTTTGACATTTTAAGGACAATAACTCCTCAAAGGAAAGGTCCTACAACGTTGACCCTATTACATATTTTCAGAGCTTGATGCGCTTAAAAATATTCAATTTAAATTTCTCAATTATCATGTATAGTTTTCAAGATATTGAGCTAAACAGGTGCAAAATTTGCAAAAAAATCCACAAAAAGGACAATAACTCCTACATGGGTTGTTGGATTTTCTTTAAAATTTCTAGAGTGTCAGAGGAGTAAACGTTTTCAATGTAATGAGGAAATGCTGTTAAAATGCTCAATATTTACGTTCTAAGGGCAATAACTCCTAAAAGAAAAGGTCCTACAACGTTGACCCTATTGCATATTTTGTAGATCTTGATATGCTTCACAATAATACAATATGCAATTTAAATTTCTCAAATATCTTGTATAGTTTTCAAGATATTGAGCTAAACAGGTTCAAAATTTGCAAAAAATCAACAAAATTGGCAATAACTCCTACATTGGTTGTTGGATTTTCTTCAAAATTTCAGAGCTGGTAAACCTTGAGGTGGTGATCAATTTTGTCCCCATCAAAATTTAAAAATCTGTCACCATTTTTGAGTTACTTGCAAAAAACTGCCATTCACCCATATGTTCTAATTTTAGCCATAGCGGCCATGTTTAACAACCAATCAAAAATCCCCACATCAGTTCTATACACCTAATGCTAATAAACAACTATACCAAGTTTGGTTCCAATTAGACTTAGAGTGTCAGAGGACTTTCCGTTTTCAATGAAATAAGGAAATGCTGTTAAAATGCTCAATTTTGACGTTCTAAGGACAATAACTCCTAAAAGGAAAGGTCATACAACGTTGACCCTATGACATATTGTGTAGATCTTGATGTGCTTCACAATATGATCCTTTTTACCCTATGCCAGAATTTTTATATCTGTAGCCTTTTTTGAGTTATTTGCAAAAAATCTGCATTTTACCCCTGTGTTCTATTTTTAGCCACGACGGCCATGTTTTACGATGAATCAAAAATCCCCACATCAGTTCTAAGCACCGAATGCTAATGAACAACCATACTAAGTTTGGTTTCAGAGGAGTAAACGTTTTAAAAAGTTAACAGACGACGGACGCCAAGTGATGACAATAGCTCATCAGGTGAGCTAAAAATGAAAAAAATAAAGCAAATATTTAGTTTTATATAAATCAAATGAAAAATATAATCTGTGCCGAGTTAACTTTAGGTCATTCTAGGCTAAAGTTAACTTTAGGTCGCTCTTACGCTAATAGTATATCAGCCAACCCGAAAATTAACAATTTGAATGTCTACCCTGGGGAACAGCATTTTTTTGGAATATTTGTATTTCCTGACCTGTTAACTGTCAGATTCACCTTGTTAAAGTGTCCAAACACAGTAAACAGCCGCCATTTTGAAAGAACCCAATTTAACAATATTGAATCTTATCTTATTGCGTCCTTTTCAACTGACTATCATTTTTTCATATGGTCAATAAATATTATTATTTTAGGCTATCATTGAAAAGCTGGGTATACTCTTTAATAATATTTAACATGTAAAATGATTCATAATTGCGAGGCTCCAGAAGGGGGGTTCTTTTTACAGCATGTTTTCATTACATTTTTGGTGGTATTTCTCAACAAAGTTTGTCTATACAGCCAACATAAGTACTTTTGATACATCTAATTACTCAATAATTATTCATTGATACATATTCTAAAAGAAAAAGTCGATTTATCTTGTCAAATTATTTTCAAGGGTAGATAAAAGGGTTTTATTTTTACCCCTGCGTCTTCAATCAAAATGACCATTTTGACATATTTGTTTAATTTTCTTGTTTTTGAACTTAACAATTAATATGTAATGATGATATGCTTGGATAATGCTTGTATAACATAGAGGGCTAAAATGGGGGGATGCTGGTCTATGTGTTACAAAGTGTGTAGTTTTTCCTACCCTCTTTTTAAATTTGTGGAATTAAGAATAAAAAAAATGATAGGAATTGATATGAAGATAAATGTTATATCAACTAAATAATTATAGCAAAGGTTATATCAAAAAGTACTTGGGTTTATTTACATAAAACGTCTTTAAAATGACCCTTTTCAATACAATATATACATGATATAAATCAGGAAAATTGCTTAAACGTAAAAGTGTACCATATAAATAGTTAAAAGGTAAAATTACACAAAATATACAATTAAAAGGTAAAAAGTAAAAAAATATATACGGTTTAAATGTAAAGAAATATATATCATATCAAAAAAACTATTGACAAAATGTCAAATCACAGAATGTTTACCGAAAGGCATTACCTAGCTGTTTGGCCCAAATGAAAAGTATATTTTACAAAAATAAAAGTTCATCGAATAAAATATTAAAAGGTAAAAACAAACCAAAAAGAATTTTATAATGTAAACAGAACTTTCTGGTTCACAGACGGACCTAGCATTTTAAGAACGAGAGCGCGCGCTCAAGATGCAAGGCCTGTAGGTCCTTTGGAACTTATGAGTTATTCGAAAACTATGGAAACTGCAAACATAAAAACCTAAATTCGAACGGATGGGTGGATGGATGGGTCTGTGATGGGTTTGTTTTTTTGGGGGGGAGGGTGAGATTGGTACATCAATTCTAGATCCGCCTTTGTGGTTCAAAATGAACAAAACACTCTTACAGGCCAAGGTGTTTTACACCCTTCTTTATTTTACGTATAATTTGTTCTCAACGAACACACGTGAAGGTTAGCACTGCTGGTGGAGTTTAAATTCCCCGAGGTTAGCCCGCTCCAGCACCAACACTTTTGAGTTGGAGAATACATCAAAGCTTTAAATTATCCGTCTAAATTTCAAAATTGTCTAAACCCTAAGGTTCTTCCTACCCCAGACATAGGTTGAATATCTTAGTAATAATTTGGTTCCCCAATTTGGTATTTTTGGTTATGTTATACTGTTCTATGCTCTTCATATTCATACAGTGTTTGGCATTTTCAATATTTTTGGTAGAGCGCCTCTGATGAGTCTTGAATAGACGAAACGCGCGTCAGGCGTAGCAAAATTTATTGTCTGGAACTTTGTTGTCATTTGTATTTAGTTCAGATTTGTTGGAAATTTAATTTATCCCATACAGCAAGCGCTTATCTGCACACACAGGGCAAGATTTGAAGTGAGAATAAAGCAGGAAAGTAAAACTAAACACAAAATGCAAGATCTTTAGTTCTTAACAGTACTGATTATCCTTTCTATGGCTAAAGAAGTAGGTAAACTTCAAACCTAGTAATAAATATAAGCAGAAACACGGAAAACCTTCAAAAATAACAGCACTGAACTTACTCAAATCTCTCTTGTCTGTGTCTACTGAAATCACACAAGAATCATAAAAACACCAGATCAGTCGGCATCTTGAACTTGTTCATCCTCAGCTTCGTCTTCAGAGCTATCGATTGCATCTTCCTTTTTGTTTTGGCACTCATCCGAACACTTACATCCTTCAATACAGGGCGGTCGTTGCAGAAATGAACATCGACGCGAGTTACAGCCACAACTAATGAGGACTAATAAGGATTCAGATGCTGGGGTTTTTTCAAACCAGTTTACAGACACAATGTCTTCCTTGATTTTCCAACCATGCTGTTCTATTGACCGGACTAGATATGTACATAAAAGAGAGCTTTTCCATACTTTGGCTTGCCCGAAAAATATGCTGCACTAATGCGTCTTTGGTAAGTGGCAATAAATGACACTGAATGTTTTTTGCCTTGCAAAACATGGTGTACCAGACATTGTTGACACTTTGATCAGCACTTTCATAAATTGCACAAATGAACCGTTCGATATCAGCAACAAGATCTTCTGGTAAGACAAATTCGTTCCCAAGCCTGGCCATGGCGCTAGCAAACTCTTTGTTTTCTCTCAAAATACTTTTTTTTTGCCTTTGCCAGAAAATGCGCTTACTGTATCACAACCTGTAATTGCGTGAAATCCAGGTAATGCTAAGCAAGTTCTATGTCCAATAGTCTGGCTTATAGCCAACAATTCTTGACATTGTAAGTGTTCCTGGCATTATATACATATGAATATAAATGAATTGTTGGTAATAGCATGCCAGGACCAGAACATCTGTGTCTGAAGACTTTGCCAAACTTTTCTCAAAACAAATATGGTGACAAGATGCTCAAACCGACACGAATAAGTGCTTATCACTCAACTTTGTGACATGTCCTGACTTGTCCCCTCTTGAACCAGAAACTCAAGCAGTGACTCCTTATAAGCACAAAGGCTAAGAAATTTCTTCCACTGGCGAGGACACGCTTGAGAGGAACGTAATACCTTCGTAACGACTTGTCGAGAAGATGAACGGCGATCTCGCTCTATATTTTTGATGGATACCAAAGGGTATGTGCCGCATACAAAATCTATGCGCGTGGCCGCCATCGATGTCGTAATGAAATGTTAAGGATGAGGCTAGCCAACTCCCCAAAGGTCGAAGGTATATTTGTCATTGCTTGGATGCACTACTGGCAAAATAAACGACTGTCTGTACCATAGTCAGGCGATATGCAACTGATAATTTAAAATATTAACCGTAAAGTACTGTCAAAAAGACTGTTTGCATTTGTCAGAGTTGGGACAGCAGTTTCTATCGACTGCATCAAACATATTTTATTTCTTTCTGTTAAACAATGACTGACCCAACGTTTTCTTAGTTGTGTCAGTCGTTTAACAACTAATTCAACTCAAATAAAGTTAGTTCAGTCCTTTTCCAGTTGTTCCAACTTAATATGCGTTGGGTCAAACACTTCACAACTGATTCAACTTATGTTGCGTTGGTACAGTCCTTTACCAGTTTTCCAACTTAAAATGCGTTGGGGCAAACGCTTAACAACTGATTAGTCAGTCTTTTTAAAACTCTGAGTTGGATCAGTCATTGTACACCTAATACAACTATTTTGCGTTTGATCTTTAATTTTAGACACATGAAAACTTCATAAAAGTTTAGTTAGTCATTTGACCACTATTTCGTTAGTTAGTTAGTTAGTTAGTTATTGCTTTACTCCCAAGCAGCACGATTTCGGCTATATCCGGGAGATGAACATGAAAATAGTGATACAATGAACATGAAATGATGATGAAGTGGAGGAAATGGGGACACAAGGCCAATCGGGTAGGATAGTTTTGACTGCCACTGGAAAAAGGAGTGATGGGTAGGGACGGGAAATTTTGCCTCCTGCATGGGGATCCTACGGGTCCTACTCTTACCGAGACCTGCAGCAGGGTTCTTTAACGTGCGAGGAACGTGACATTTTTCCCAACACGGTGCACCACTATGGTTTGCGGTCAGGTTTTCCGCATTATCGCCTGACGACCCCGCATCTCTCGATGTCAGGGATGCCCCATTCAACCACCTGGGGCACACATCCCAGTCGCTTTGTGGGCAAAGCGGCCTGACCCCGATGTCAGGTTTCTGAGCGCTCTTTAGTGGACTTTTACCGACAAGCTTAGCGCTGCTGCGGGCCTATTCGCCTCCCGGGCCCCGCACGGGACGACCACTATTTCAACTTTAAACATGCTAGTCACATTATTAGGGAGTGTCCATCTGTTGCTGGCAGTTCATATGAAAAGAAAGACTTTTCGTTTGTTTGCTTTTGTGTGTGTCTGTAGACCCTCGACAACTCTGGCTGGAACCTCAACCTTTTTACTCTAAGATGATTGAACTTATTTTCTCAGAACTTTTTCATTCAAAAGGATATTTTAACTCTTAATACATGCAGAAAAAATATTCATAATAAATAAAGATGGAAAAATACAATACCAAAAACGGGTATAAAACGGTTAATTTGGTTATGATATATGTCGATATTTCAAGGAGTAACCTCTCATCAGCAGCATTTGAATCAAAACATTGGAAGATCAAAACCAAAAATATTGAACGAAAAGTACTCAAGACCAAAAAAATCGAACAGGGAAGCCCACATCACAAATTACCCATTCATCACGGAATGGAAAAAGACAATAATTGATTATTGTACAAAAAACAAATTATATGATTTATTAATTTTTTAATAAAATGTTATCATAAGTATTCCGTCGTCAGTTCTAATGGCTGGCTTTTCCAGAAGCAGTCAAAACTGGTTTATCTGGTTGGCCGCGATGACTACAACAGGTGCCATACCCTCGACTTCGACATCAATTCATGTTCATGTTATTTCCCTTTCGTGGCCGTCTTCCCAGTAGACCTGAATTTGTGCTGGTTGAAAGTAAAGCTCTAAAACTAACGGAGCACGACCGGAAGAGTTGAAAATACTCGATATTATCCTTCTCCTTCTTTTAATAAAAAAGCTATGCACAGCGCAGCATGATACGACCACAACATGTCGAACCCTTGGCGATTGCCCAATATGGATAGTCAATTGCTCTGGACACATGCAGCTCATGGTGGACTGATAAAGTTTTTGACACATGCAGCCTTTAGTAAAGTTTTCACCCATATTTTACGAGGTATTTCATTTTTTTTCCAAGACGGAACAAAATAAATTAAAGTTACAAAAACATTACCCCTTTTGGTCCCTACTTATGGGGATCTGCTACTTTTTGGGACACTTTTGGGAAAGGGATGTCACAAAATTAATCCTCAATTTAGTAAATTTAATACTTGACAAAAAATATTAACCAAAAAACATTTTTGAAATCGGACAATAAATAAAAAAAAAAATCGATTTTGGACCCTTTTGGTCTCTAAATTCATAAAAAAAACGGCCAGCCCAATAATTAATCCTGCCTTTTGTATTCACTACTTGGCGACAAAAATCAAAATCAGGTCCCAAATTAAAAAATCATTTTTGCCCCTTTTTGGGCCCCTTATTCTTTATGTAAAAAAGGGATCCTCAAAGTCAATACCATATATGGTTAATGGTAAGGAAAATTATTGTCAAAATAGCAATTAGCTAGCCAGAAACTAAGTTGTGGGAACAAATAAAATTTTAAAATCTTTTGCCCCTTTAGGGCCAATAATTTCTAAACGAATAAAGACATGAAAGAGGGACTTCCAAAATCAATCCCATATATATCTGTTTTATTGTATGGAACATCATTGTCAAATTTCATAACAATCGGATAACTAGGACTAAAGTTATTGTTGGAACACTCAAGTAAACAGACAACGTCGACAACGACGACGACCACGACGACAGCATCATACCATAATACGTCGGCAATTTTTTTTCGTTCGTTTAAAAATGGCTATAAATTGAGATACATATCTAAAATGATATACATGTAGTTTAGTTTATAAATAAGACAAACCTTGTGTAACTCGCTTGCCGCAACCAGGACTCGCAGGTTCGCGGGTGTCTTGAAACAAGAACTGCTTAACCTTTTGGCCCACCTGTGTTCAGTTTTTGATCAGTCTACGCGGTGGTTCATGTCTCGCATGTGTCTCATGTTTTTATATCTGATTTTTATAGATGTCTTAATAAGTACTTTCAAATCAATTAATTCCCAGTTCGTCAGATTCGCCGCTGAGAATCTGGTAGGTTTATTACCGCCCGATTTCTCATCACGTTAACATTTTTACATCACCGTGTTTCTCAGGAACATGTTCCATAATCCGTAAAGTCTAGTGTTTTCATAACGAAGTTTAAAAGTGTGTTAAAAAGGTACAATTGCTTTTTTGGAATATTTATCAATTTTAACAGAAGATTGTTTTAGAAAACTGATATCATGTTCATCAATTTTAACAGAAGATTTTTTAGAAAACTGTTATCCTGTGCATGCTTTAATTTTCTGACATCGTTATTTATAAAGAAAATTTAGTAGGATAGTAAAGAATTTAATCCGCACCCAAAACCGTTAATTTCCAATGCATGATTACAATACTGTTTATTATAGCAAACATAGGCTTTTTTATATAAAGGATCATAATTAAAATGTTTAACAATATATTAAGTTTAGAAAATAATATGTGCCCTTGGGTGCATTTAAGAACCAGAATACACAGCATGTTGATTTTTGGTAAGTACAATAAACATGTCAAAAAATTTAGTACATTATACACTATGGCCGGTACATATCCCACTGAGACCTGTCTAGTCATGCACGGAAATTCAAAATAGCATAGAATCGATGTACAATATACAATAAACAAGACTAGTATAATACCATGGATACGGCATGGTTAGGCAATTAAGGGGGTACTTGCACCAAACACCAAAAATTTCCTGTCAATAGATTTTCTTTAAAATTTGCAAATAGACACATCAAGAGAAACACTTTGAAAATCCACCTCGAAAAAGGCATGCTTCTGAGTTAGTTTTCGAGATAACTGGTTCTGAAGGTTGGCTTTTTTACATTGAAATGTTAAAGAAAGTACATAATTTCAAAGGAAAATTCTGATTTTTGAAAAATCTGATCAATAGAATTTTGTAATTTTTTGATATTATATCGAGCTGTTATATTGCTTTAAAACGATATGAAGAAAAAGGGGTGCTTCTGAGTTCGTTTTTCAGATAAATACAAAAATATGTCAAAAAGTGTTCAAAAATGGCAAATTTAGACATAAATTATCTCCCTTTGTCAAAATGCGGAAATATGAGAATCCATTAGGTTTGAAGAATATTTTATAAAATAAAACTAACAAAATAAAGAAAAAAAATAGTTTTAATCCTTTTAATATCAAAACAAAAATAAGAATATATCATTATGATATTTTTTAAATGGAATTTCAAAATCTTGAACACCTTTTAGTATTACACTAAATGGCAAGTTTAAATTAATTTTTGGCTGGTCATAGTACAAGCATCTTATTCCTCAGCTGTTTATCAACATTTCATAAAACTATACACTCAAAAATACATTTACAATGTAGATATTCAATTTTTGTAATTTTCATTTACCACATTTTAAATTGGCACACCATTGTCATGAATGTCAGCATAAAAAATCATGTTATGTTTTCCTCAGCAGCCAAAAAGCAACCAGTCAACTTTTGACTATTAATTACTCACATTTATTCAACGGGCTGTGATACGCTTTTACTTGTATATTTGATGCAATTTATGTTCTTGTTTTCTTCTAAAAAAAATGTGGGCTTGTAAGGTCAACAAAACTTAAATTTTACATTTTTTATCTAACAAACAAAATAATATGCTAACCACGTCTTCCAGAATTCCGACCAGTACCTCCCCGTGGTGGAAGACGGGCCCTGCTCCAGCGACAACAAAGGATACTCTGGAGCAGCTAACACTGGCGGTGGTGTGTCATGGGCTGGACGACCCATGGCACATAGCGAGTCTATACCGATTGGTATAAGTCGACGCAGAGGGGCTTTCCCCTAGTCGCGACTATAAATACCCATCTGTCTGTCATGTGATCACCTGCAAGTTCCCCCTTAAATAGAAAGTTAACTTTTATCTCAAGAAAATAAATCATTTACAATTAAAAAAGTATATTTACATATAGTATAAACTGTTTTAAAATAAGCTACGGTATTATATAGTTACTGTAAATAAATAAATCAAAAATTATCTATTTATTTTTTTTATAGTTACTATATTTTTGCAATCAATAATAGACCTTTACAGTGTATATATATTATTCTAACATTAAGGCTAATATACAGGTCTATGAATCCATGTTAGTAGCAATTTTAACTTTCTCTACTTCTATAATATACTTCTAGTCAGTTGCATTCTTTATGTGCTTTGTTTCAAATAAACTGTAATATCTTGATCTGTTTTGAAATGTGCATGTAAAACATATGAGCTAGAAACATCTTTTATTTTATCCTAGCTTGTTGCATATTACATTTATACAAGTTGAAGCGAACTTGCGTGTGGTAATATTTCTTGTCTCCCTTTTTATTTTTGATCAATTAATTACTTATCTAATAAATTGCAAATTCATAAAACTTCAATATCATTTACTTTAAAATTTCTATTATTTTCATGTATGAGAGGAAAACGTTACATATATTTGTATATACAACTATTTTTTGCAACTTAATACACACGTAGAACCGAACTTCAGTGTGTTTATAATTTTGCCTCCCTTTTTTATTTTTGATCAATTAATTTGTTATCTAATACATTACAAATTCATTAAACTTTATATTATTTCCTTTGAAAAATATATTATTTCTTGCATGAAAAGAAAAATTTAAATGATTTTTTAAGAATATTAAGTATTTTTGCAACTTAATAGACACGTTGACACCTTAAACATTTCCTGATGTTTCTGAATGTTGTTCAAGGCCGATCCTTTCATTATCAATACACATCGAATTTAGAATGTTTATATCGGTTAATGTTAGAAAGGTAAGATGTACTTTAACATGTCATTCATGGATTGTTGTTAACACCGGCAACCTGAATATACAGCGTGGCTATTGAAGTGGGTGGAAGTGGTGGACAGCTGTCCAATCATAGTGTGCATGTTCCTATAATCCTCCTCTTGTTATAAATCGTGCTTTCATTATTTTTTAGAATCTTTAATTTGCAAGCGATAAAGCATATTAACTGGGTTTTTTTTTAGAAATTCATGTGATGAATTATATCTCAAGTATTTAAACTGGTTCACCACCCGAAAAAGTCTTTGCAAAATTAAAATTTGCGGCGTGTCTTTCATTTCGATGCTGGATGAGACCATGTGTTGCACTTGTCCATTTGTAATTAAAAGTACTAAATTTAATGCATTTTCATCAAAATAACAATATTAAAACAAAATTCATTATTATTTTTTTTGGTAATTAAAAGGAAGGAAGATGTTTATCCGTTGAAGCCCCAGTCGTCTGTCCCTCGGGTAGAAGATGTTTTCTCCGTACAAGCTACAATGTTTGACTGTCTGTCTCTCTGTGAGATATTTTTTAGAAGCCCCACCCCAAAAATTATTCTCTAGCGATGATGTGTTCTGCACGGAAACACCGACCAACTGTTTCTGTTTTCGACCTTTGATATTTGAAATCTTGTGTAGAAAGTTACGAAATTATGAAAAAATGATATTATACTAACATTTTATTATACATAAACGATACATTACAGCGTCATGCTTTAAGGCATTGAGTTTTATCAAGAATATTTTCTAAACATGAAGTAGGTGTATTGAGTTGCTACATACATGCACATAAATGTATGGTTTATGAGAATAAAGTTATATATATCTGTGGCGGATCCAGAAATTTTCAAACGGGGGGGGGGGGGGTGGCGCTCGGTACGCCCACATTCATTTGGGACACTGTCAATTGGATCAACGCCTTTTTCCAACAGGGAACTAAGTGTTGATTTATTTGTCTTTACAAGAGTTCCACTGATGCTTGAGAGAGACCATGGTACGGGACCAAGTTCAAAAGACAATACCTCTTTCATATCCAGCTGCCTAGACTGTGCAATAATTAACAGTCTTGCAAACAGATTTCTATCGGCTTTGATCAGTTCAGCTTTGTCGGAACTTGAATCTGGAAGTCTTGTGTTTTTAGCTGAAAATGTCAATAAAGATATTTCTAATTGGATCAAGAAACCCTTTAGCTTTTGAAACTTACCTGGAGTCTATGTATTCGTCACAGGCATCACCTCCCTTTTCAATTGCGGTCAACAATTCAATTTGTATTTTGGCATCGGCAACAGTTCCAGATGATAAACAAACAAGCTGATCAGAGTTTTCAAAGGAATTTAACCAACAAGAGAGCGTGGACATAAGGTCATGAATAGCCTTTTCGTCCTGCGTCATTCGGATTTGACCACTGTTTTTGGTAAATTGCTATTAGAAAAGTTCATGCCAGCAAGCTCTCCACACCCGTTTGAAATTGTAGCTCTTTCATGGGCACTAAGCAGCCACCGATGAACAGCTTGTTTGTTCAGACTAAACCCTACTATTCCACCTTTAGTTTTAGTGTCTCTATTGAGAGTCTGTTCAATCGTTTGATCTACAAGTGTTTGGAAGAATGGTTTCGAGCACCTTTGAACAGTAAATCGCCTGTAGAAAGGTTCGCAAAGGTGTCAGGGTGTGTATTTTGTAAGTTCTGCATTTGAGGCCAATATACGGGTATAGTAGTGGCGATCATATGCAAAGAACCAGGGAAGAAACTCACGTATAAAAGCCAGGTGCGTAATCCAATTCCCCTCTCTCGTTGCTCGGATAAAGCCTAAAAGCAACGTGATCATGTCGAGGTATGAACACCAAAAGCTTTTCATCGGTCCTTCGTCTTTTCTGGAGTACTCATCATACGCAGCTAGAACACGTTGGAGATCGCTGGATTTAGTCAATAACTGATATGCTTCACGTGTAGGATTGTTCTGGAGAGATTTCAGTTTCGTTAGCACTGAGGACTGGTCATCCACATCCAACACCAGTTCATTTTGGTTATCGTGTAACCATTTTCCGAAGGTGTCCCATCTTATTCGTTGAAGAGCTTCAAACACCAACTTATGAATGCGAACAGCACGGTTGTAATGACGACCTTCATTTACCCCTGACAATGACCATATTAGGCAAAATCTATTTGACATTGAGAGGGTTATAAGTTTAATAAGGGGACATCTGACAATATCGTGGATCTTAAGGTGCTGATCACTTTTATCTCAATTAAAATTCAAAAATCTGTCACCCTTTTTGAGTTATTAGCAAAAATATGCAGTTTAACTCAATGTTCTATTTTTGGCCACAGCGGCCATGTTTTACAACCAATCAAAAATCCCCACATCAGTTCTATACACCTAATGCTAATAGACAACAATACCAAGTTTGGTTCCAATTTGTCAGAGGAGTTAACATTTTCAATGTAATGAGGAAATGCTTTTTAAAAGCTCAATTTTGACATTCTAAGGGCAATAACTCCTCAAAGGAAAGGTCCTACAACATTAACCCTATTACATATTTAGTAGATCTTAATGTGCTTAACAATATGCAATTTAAATTTCTCAAATATTTTGTATAGTTTTCAAGATATTGAGCTTAACAGGTGCAAAATTTGCCAAAAATCCACAAAAAGGGCAATAACTCCTACATGGGTCGATGGATTTTCTTCAAAATTTCAGAGCTGGTAGATCTTCAGGTGCTGATCACTTTTGTTTTGCAATCAAAATTTTAAAATCTGTCACCGTTTTAGAGTTATTTGCAAAAAACTGCCATTTACCCCTATGTTCTATTTTTAGCAACAGCCGCCATGTTTTAAGACCAATCAAAAATCCCCACATCAATTCTATACACCTAATGCTAATAAACAACTATACTAAGTTTGGTTCCAATTGGACTTGAAGTGTCAGAGGAGTTATCGTTTTCAATGTAATGAGGAAATGCTGTTAAAATGCTCAATTTTGACGTTCTAAGGGCAATAACTTCTAAAAGAAAAGGTTCTACAACGTTGACCCTATTACATATTTTGTAGATCTTGATGTGCTCAACAATATGCAATTTAAGTAGCCGTCTCTGTAAGAATCATGCAAAACGCAAAAATAGTGGCAGATGCATATTTTTGAAAACTGGTTCTTTTTATCGGAATTTGATCTTTATGATGAGAAATGAATGTAAATTAAATTTTAGCCGAATCGGTTCATTAGTTCGCGTTAAATACAAAATACAAATTTGGTTACATTGTGTATAAAAATAAGTACGGGAAAAAGTCCCGCCAATTTTATTTTCTTAACAAACCAACCAAAAATATCGCTTTAAGTATCCGACTGATATTTTTGTTGAAATTCAACTAGAATGGCCTACTTTTTCAGAAAATATCAACAATTTTTACAGACCCTTCCGAACTTTTGAGTAAAGAGGCCAAGAAAATTGGTTGGGTTGTGTATGAAAAAAGTTCGGGAAATTTTCCCGCCAAAATTTTAAATGTAAATTTGCAGATAGTCTAATGGACCAATTTCACTTAAGTTGATATTTTTCGCTAAAGTGGTCCAAGATGAATAACTAGCCAAAAAATTGTTAAAACCCAAGATAATAAGTAAATCACCTTTTGCATGATTTTTACTGAGACAGGCTCTTAAATTTCTCAAATATCTTGTATAGTTTTCAAGATATTGAGCTTAACAGGTGCAAAATTTGCCAAAAATCCACAAAAAGGGCAATAACTCCTACATGGGTATTTGGATTTTCTTCAAAATTTCAGAGCTGGTAGATCTTCAGGTGCTGATCACTTTTGTTCCCGAATCAAAATTTTAAAATCTGTAACCGTTTTTGAGTTATTTGCAAAAAACTGCCATTTACCCCTATGTTCTATTTTTAGCAAGAGCCGCCATGTTTTAAGACCAATCAAAAATCCCCACATCAGTTCTATACACCTAATGCTAATAAACAACTATACCAAGTTTGGTTTCAATTGGACTTGAAGTGTCAGAGGAGTTGTCGTTTTCAATGTAATGAGGAAATGCTGTTAAAATGCTCAATTTTGACGTTCTAAGGGCAATAACTCCTAAAAGGAAAGGTTCTACAACGTTGACCCTATTACATATTTTGTAGATCTTGATGTGCTCAACAATATGCAATTTAAATTTCTCAAATATCTTGTATAGTTTTCAAGATATTGAGCTTAACAGGTGCAAAATTTGCCAAAAATCCACAAAAAGAGCAATAACTCCTACATGGGTATTTGGATTTTCTTCAAAATTTCAGAGCTGGTAGATCTTCAGGTGCTGATTACTTTTGTTCCCAATCAAAATTTTAAAATCTGTCACCGTTTTGGAGTTATTTGCAAAAAACTGCCATTTACCCCTATGTTCTATTTTTAGCAACAGCCGCCATGCTTTAAGACCAATCGAAAATCCCCACATCAGTTCTATACACCTAATGCTAATAAACAACTATACCAAGTTTGGTTCCAATTGGACTTGAAGTGTCAGAGGAGTTGTCGTTTTCAATGTAATGAGGAAATGCTGTTAAAATGCTCAATTTTGACGTTCTAAGGGCAATAACTCCTAAAAGGAAAGGTTCTACAACGTTGACCCTATTTACATATTTTGTAGATCTTGATGTGCTCAACAATATGCAATTTAAATTTCTCAAATATCTTGTATAGTTTTCAAGATATTGAGCTAAACAAGTGCAAAATTTGCAAAAAATCCACAAAAAGGGCAATAACTCCTACATGGGTTGTTGAATTTTCTTCAAAATTTCAGGGTAGGTAGATCTTGAGGTGCTGATCACTTTTACCGTATGCCAGAATTTTGATATCTGTAGCCGTTTTTGAGTTATTTGCAAAAAACTGCATTTTACCCCTATGTTCTATTTTTAGCCATGGCGGCCATGTTTTACGACGAATAAAAAATCCCCACATCAGTTTTAAGCACCGAATGCTAATGAACAACCATACCAAGTTTGGTTTCAATTGGACTTATGTTGTCAGAGGAGTTAACGTTTTAAAAAGTTTACGGACGGACGACGGACGGACGACGGACGCCAAGTGATGACAATAGCTCACCTGACCCTTCGGGTCAGGTGAGCTAAAAAAGGGATAATCATGTGCTTCTATGCTGTCCGTTTTTTTGTTCTCGTTCGTGTTTGTTGGTTTAAGCTTTGCCCTTTCGAACGTTTGACTTTCGGTTGCCTCATTGGTACTCTTTGCTTCTTCTCGATTCTTTCCAAACATATTTCAAAGGTTTTGATAAATGAACCTGGGAATATCTTCGAAAGACATTAGTTTTGCACCTTATTTGATATACCGAGCATGTAGAACATTTTCTGGTTTTTGAACCGACACCGTTATCTTTGGACTACAGTCATTAGTAGAATCATTTCAAAGTATGTCAGATAATATTATGTGTGATAGTTTTATTTAGTTTTTTTGTGATGTTTGTATTCTGATGAACTCCTCACTAGTCCTATTGTGTCATACAAAATTAACATTGTTAATGTTACTGCCGAACCCTAAGATAGTAATAGAAAAGGGAGAACTAACACCATTAAAACCTGGTTTACCCCACCAATACGTTCGAAATAACTGTACCAAGTCAGGACCATTGCTATCTTCATTTTGTTTCGGTGGCCTTTATTTTGTCTTCTTGGACATTTGAAATAGATCATCAAAGTTCGGTAATATTTAAAGCATTATTTTCCTGTTCAGGAATTTTAGATCCTCTTTGTAACTTATAAAAACGGCTTTACTTAAGCGTTGCCAGTTACCCGCTGAAGGTCCATAATCTCTTATTGATTCTCCGGTTTTCCGCCACCATTACGCCCTGTATGGCAAATGTGTGTCGAAAAGGCATAAAGCGCCAACACAAATCAACTGTATATGTGTTAAAGGTTATGTATTTTAGGATTGTTTTTGGTGTACTTCATATATATCTATTGAATTACACGTTGAACCTAATAGAGGGTATTTGATAGAGTTTTAATGAACTTCTAGAGCTTCTGAAAATCTAGGCCAGGAACCACTTTTTGTGTTTACAAACAATTGTCTTTAATAAGTGAACATGTAAAAGTATGACTCTGTAAGAAGCTTAGCCCCTTTAAAAGGGGTCACGTGACGGATAATACATTGTCCTTACGGGTGACTTCTAAGAAGTTGAACGGAACGGATGGATGAATCGATGTAGAGCAATGGGTAAAGATCATGTGAACTTCCGCAAGTAAAGCAAAGGACAAAACTGTCTTAAAGAATTGTGAAGTTAAATGAACTCATTTTAAACAGTCATGACAGTTAAATATAACCATTGGTAAAGCTTGCTATTTACAGTAATGCTATATAGTTAATTTGTATTTTAATTTTATTTTACGTCATTTTTCTCACAATTACAGAATGTTTTTAACTGTTTTCAAACTCCATTCTAGTTTTTATACTTTTAAAAAGACAAATTAAAGTTGGTCTAAATCTGCACCATGATCAACAGCAATACATATAAATCGAAACCAAAAAAACTTACATATTTCTATTCCTACTGCAAAAGGTAAATTAAATAAGCCAAAAAAGATGAACTTTTACTATATTTACATTTGCTGGTGAATATTAACAGTTTTGATATTTGAAAACATTTCTTTCAAACTACACAAAGTTCATTCCAGCAGGATATCCGTATCCATCTCGATTACAATCACCGTATACCCAAAGACCAAATTTCTCATTTCCTTTATGTTTAAGGATGTGATACCCTTTACTAACTTTAATCGTAAAACTGCTATAATTTCCGTAAGACGTGGAAACATTTTCTGCTTTCCCAATCGATAGTTCTTGCTTATCAAGCACAAATCCATGCAAGAAATTGCTCTTCACTGTAACGGCAATATAGTTTGTAAAATTCACCGACGAGGGGACTACAAATTCGTACTCGTCCTTGTATTGCTCGATGCCTGGAATGTTCATCATAAAGCTATCTCCAACAGTACGTACTTCGTGTGGGTACATAACAACAATTACATTTCTTGAGGATTTTATCATAGATATTGTGGAGTGGTTATAGGAAGAAAATAACTCTGGTCCGATGTGTTTTGAGAATGTTGTGGTGTTGTTATAGATTGTACATGAAGTGGCGTTGTCGGAAAATATTCGGATTGTACTCATTTGTCGAGATTCTAAATATGGAATCACGAAAAGACTTTTAAATTGTTCTACTGGCAAAGCCATTTCAATAAACGGTTGACAATTCTCGTTTAGATTATTTATCGCGTTACATGTATTGCCATTTACCACTGCTACTATTTTCGATGCCACTATTTCTGTTCCAGATAGATCAAAGTCGTGGGATATTTGAAGAGTTTGATGTCTATTCAGTCGTATGTTTATAGGTGTGTATTTGCTGTATCTTGATCCATTAAGATGAATTTCCCCGTTGATGTTTTTAAATCTAATCAGAATGTCTGTATCATCATTGATTGGTGACAATACAAAAATACTCTTTTCAATTTCATTACTAACATGAAATGAGGCCACAATATAGTTAGTGCCTAGATACCTATTTTCTATAGCCAAGAAACCACCACATACAAATCTATCTGCAATAAATCCATATGCACTCCCTGCGTCTTTAAAATTAGCACTTATACCTGCAGTATCAATTCCATCTTTCGTTGGCACAAAGGATGAATTCAATGTATGAAACGTTTTGACTGAATTAAAGATAATGCTGTTGCTTTTGTTAGGAGCTTCGAAATAAGTAAAATTAACTGGTTTGTCTTTCCCTGACGCAAGAAGCAATTCATACGTTTCAACTGAGTATCCCCATCCTCTTTGGAATAGGAAAGTTAATATGGAGAGATTATCTTCAAAAGTTTTGTCTAAAAAGTACATAAAGAACATGCTGTATTGCTCTACTTTTTAAAAACATTCTGAAGATGTAATAATCAAGTCAATCCTTATGTATGTCGACAGAAAAGATATGCGTTGTAAAAAATGGGGTTTAAACCACATCTAAATTTTTGACTTTCATGTTAATTTAGATAATTTATTTTAACAGCAGCAACTCTAGAATCATTCTGATTATGATGACTCATTGAAAGATAATACATGCATTGTTTAAAAGATGTTGAGAAAAACATTAAAACAAGAGGCTCCCAAGAGCCTGAATCGCTCACCTGAACTACACAGGTACACATATTTGTAGATATTATTGTGGTTAACCATATGCGATTTAAATTTCTGAAATATCTTGATTAGTTTTCAAGATATTCATGATATTGGACTTAATAAGAGTAAATTTGGCAAAAATTAGGAAAAAGAACAATAACTCCCACATCAGCAGTCAGATCTTTTCGGAAACTTCAGGTAGGTTTTAATATGCTGATCACTTTTTGCACAATTTTGATATCTGAAACCATTTTTGAGTTATTATACTAAAAAAATGCAATTTATCCCTATGTTCTATTTTTAGCCATGGCGGCCATGTTTTTTTACAAATAAAAAATCTGAACGATAGAGTTGCAGCATATAAGCCATTAAACAAGTGTGCCATGTTAAGATGCAGTTGGTTTTACCGTGTCAAACAAGTTAATCCTTGAAATTCAGGGGAAAAGTAATGAAAAATGGTAAATTTTTATGCTTTAAGGGCCATAACTCCTAAAAGAAATGGTTCAACAGCTTTGACCTAATTACATGAAATGTAGATCTTGATGTGCTTAATCATATGCAATTTGAATTTTTGAAATATCTTGTATAGTTTTCAAGATATAAGACTAAAAATGTGCAAAATTTTAAAAAAATCAAGAAAAAGGGCAATAACTCCTACATCGGTTGTTGGATCTTCTTGAAAATTTCTGGGCAGGTAGATCTTGAGGTGCTGATCACTTTAACTCTGCCAGAATTTTGATATCTGTGACCGTTTTTGAGTCATTTGCAAAAAACTGTTTTTGACCCCCTGTTCTATTTTTAGGAATGGCGGCCATGTTTTTTTACGAATCAAAAATCCGAACGATAGTTTTGTACACATAATGCCACTAAACACCTAAACCAAGTTTGGTTGCAATTGGACTTATGGTGTCGGACAAGTTAACGTTTGAAAAATTGTTTACAGACGACGACAGACGACGACGGACGCCAAGTGATGGTAAAAGCTCACATGGACCTTCGGTCCAGGTGAGCTAAAAGTATAATGTACATGTGTATATTTTCATGCCTAGGAACACATGAATCGTGCAAGGTATTGTCTACTAACTTTAGTGTTTTTACCACCAACTGAGACTTACTCTATTATCTCTACATCTATTATACAATGTACGCAAATTGAGTTATAATCAGTAGGGCTGGATGCCGTTCCGATAGAAATAAAGGTAATAACAAAACTACAGAATTTGAATGATCAATCTCATAGTCCAGAGAAAATGACAAAAACGAATCAGTCATACCGGAGAATAGGTGGATTGCAACGGTCCTGACTTGGTACAGGCTTTTCAAACGAAATGGTGGGTTAAACTAGGTTTTATGGCGACAAACCTCCCTCTTCCATTGCAATCTTAGGATCCGGTAATGACTATAGAACTCAACATAGTTGTGAGACACAATAGGGATATTGAGGTGATCATCTCAGTACAGCAGACCAGTCAAACACTAATTAAAACAATTAACCACCATATCTTTTAACTCAATTTTGAACTTTTCTACTAGTGGCTGATAACGAAGAAAGAATTGATTTAGGGATCTTATGAGAAGTATTTTCTTATAGCCCTGCTCCAAAAGTCGGTCACGAAGAGATCGGTGTCTGATAAAAAAAAATCTGTGAAATGTGTGCAAGTTCTGGCATATCGAATAAGTTGTGAAATATCAATATATCACGCTTCTAACAACATTAATATACATGTACATGCTTAATTAATTATGATTTGACTGTTGTTTACTTACTCGTACAGGATAGTTGTTGGTTACACTGGTTCCCTCCACCACAACACTTTTCACATGTGAGGCGATGACCAGCTACTCTGGTCTTCAATTGTGATGTTACACCATGAAAGCACAACTAAAGGCAAGTGATAAAAAACTCATATAAAATAAATGTTAAATAGCAAATATTGCTGACTACCTTATCATGTTGGTTACAAATACAATTCCTTCAAACTTTAAAATATATATATATAATTTATATATATCATATATATTGAATTATTTAACATAAACTTGCTCCGACCCTCATCCTATATTATGTAAAAAATGTTGAATGGGTCGATAATTGTTGGGTTGAGTAAATTCCAGCGTATGGACCCGTGAGCAGAGAAAAGGATTATTCACGCAGAGGAAAAGATTCATCCCGCACTTATAAAAGGGATAAACGGATGGAAAACATAACAAGACATTTGTGAGTATCATTTGTCTTAATCAATTCGAACTGGGTATTAAATACAACGGCTCACAGAACATCCCCTTTCTAGAAATGCTAAATATTTTTCGTAGAAGGTTTCAGCTGTCGTCCAAGTTAATTAATTAAAAAAGATGTTACAAAAAATCATACCAATACAAATCTTTTTTTCCTATGAAATGAGCCTCTTTGAGTGTATATAAGTGCTTTTAATCAGACGTAAGAGTGAATTGTTTATAAAAAAAAATAAATTATATTGAAAACGATTACTATTTAAATGTTAAAACTAAATAGTTCCTTGGTGCAAGTTCACTGATTTGAAAAGGAATCAATTTTCTGAAAGGTTCAATGAGCACCACGTGCACGGCAACATCCATTTTCAACATTGATGTTTATGTTTAGCAATGGCCATTTTTAGCTTTTCTTACGTAGATTTTATTTTAACCTTTTTTGTCCAGCGTGATGAGTATATTTACAAAGCAGAATTTGACAATAATTTTATTAAATAAATGTTGAAATCACTAAACAAATTTACCATGTTCGCATATCGCATGTGATATTTTTTGTTCTGGAAAAAGTGACCTTTTTGATCAAGATTTTGTAAAAAAAGAATCTGTTTTTGTAATTCCTATGAAATTTTGATTTTGTTAAGAATGCGTGAAACAAATAACTCAATGCTGAATAAGAATACCAACAAGATTAAACACTTTTAGATATAGTTTGTCCCGAGGAATATAGCATTAGTTTCTATAATGTAATGACAAAAGGACCTATTATGAACCTTTTTTGGTGACATAGTGATGTTTATGAAATTCAAACGTTTAAAGTGTATTATTAAGAGACTGTCCAAGCAAAACTCAGGCAATAGCTGGCACATGACAAATTTTGTTTTTCAAAAATTTTCATTGATTTTACATCAGGTTAACATCCATTCCACAAAACAAATGCAGATTTTTGGTTTATTGAAGTGATAGCTTCGATAAAATTTATATAGAATGCATTGAAAATATGCAGAAAAAGGGAGATAACTCTTGCATATTTGCAAAATTTGGTTGCTTTGTTCATGAACTTTCAGGCTGAATCACAAGCCATCCATGATGCTTTCAAACAAATCCTTGTGATTTTTGTTTTACATATGAGTCCAACAATATATTAAAACAATAAATTTGCTGGGATAAAATTCTTCATGTGCCAGCTTCTGTAGGCTTTTGCCTGATTTCTACATGGACAGCCTCTTAACCTTTTTCGTGAATAAACTGTTTTCTCCCCCCACGAGTCCAAACGGCGGAATTCGTTATAAAACGCTTTTCATCCACTAATTCTTTTCAAAGTTTGTATGATTGTAAGAATCAAGTAACTGTTCTATTTAAATTGCTCTTGGTTATTTTGGTATATTCGCTTGTTCCAAAAAAGTGCAATTAGAAAAAAAAAACAAATGTAGTCCATATTTTTATTTCAATAGTTTGTAACCTGATACTATCATTAGAGTTAAGATTTTGGATACATACTAATTCCATTTACGGAGGTCGGTTTATTATTGAAAGTTGACGTAATAAAATACTACCGAATTTTGGGATAAAACAAGGCAGATATACATGAGAAATTGAAGATCGCAGTAGTCCTGACTTGATACAGTCATTTCAAAAGAAATGGTCGATTAAACTAGGTGTTATGGCGGCAAACCTCTATCTTCCATTGCAATCGTAGTAACACGAAAATCCACACGGTTGTGAAGACATAATAGGGATATTGAGGTGATCAATATAACCAGCCAAACGCTAATGAAAAAATCATTAACAATTTCTTTAGTGTTTTCTATCAGTACATGTAGCTGATAACGAAGGTAGAGCTAGATCGTTTAAAACTTATTTTCTTAAAGCGTTGAACTTATGATCGTACTTAGTCTTCCTATGGCCAATACATTCAGATTGGGTTCTGGCTTTGGAATCCTCATTAATTGATTTGGGACATTTATGTTTTATTTTTATACAATTTATTTTACAAGATGATCAGGACCCCCCAGTCACCAGTAGAACATAGGCTGAACCCCATTTCAAAAGATTCTGCGTGTATACCGTCTGTGATGGTAGATAAATGTTTTCGACGTCGAATAAAAACTTCGTGTTTCCTTTTTTAACTTTATATCTGTACATGTTTTAATGGGTAGACTTTAGAGCATGGAGAACAACTTGTTAGCTTTTGCATTTTTAAAAGGCATTTATTGTGCAAAAAATAACGTAGTTTCCGTCTTTTATTATAGGACCCATAAAAGTATACTCCACCAAATCATTTTTTATTTGAAGTGTTGTGACCGATTTAAAATCGATATTTTTGATATTTTTAAAAAATCAGTCGATTTATGATTCTCAGCTTGCTGTCAGTATCAGCGAGTGTTCTATGCAGAGTTCAACTACCGTTCGTTTAATCTTAATGTCATTTGTCTAAGGTTCTTTATAGTGGAATTGAACTTTGATCGATTTCATTTTTATTGTGTGTTAATTTGTGTGCTTTATCAGGAACTATTGATAGGGAAAAGGTTGAGCCCCCCCCCTCCAAAAAAAAACGCCACATATTATGTGCCGAGAATCTTTGACAAAGCTTTTGTGTGTTCTATTCTTTTTGTGTTCCTTGTTTAAGAAGCGGTCTATCTTTCTTTGACTATTTCAGGACTAGATTTGAATTTAATGCATTTTATTTAGACATTGGGCCGATTGCAGAACGGCGAGCAGTGTCGACTGGCCTCGTTCGAAGGCTGGTGGTATTTTTTCGTTGCTGTTTTGTTTTCTAAAATAACGCTTGCTTTGTGAGCTGTGTCGTGTGCACTTATTCCACATCTCATTATTTCCAGTAAGTACAAACAGGGCTTCAAATTAAAACTAGGATTAATCTTGCTTCGATCGATATACATGTAATACTTTAAAATTGAAATTAAAATGAAAAATGCAGGTCATGTTTAATGACATTGATGTATCTTTAACACACAATTGTTAGAACTGGAGTGGGATAAGATTAGACATTAGCAGATACGATATTTAAGGAATCTTTCGATTCTAAGCAGCAGAGTGAGACGCTCGTGTCGTTCTTAAAGAACCGTCTTTTTTTTATATAACACTTACGGTTTTAGGTTTGCAACCAAGATCATAGAGTTCATTAATTGTGTCTGTATACTTGTGCAAATAACAAACCTAAGCAAACAAAATAAAATAAAATGTGTACTGCATCCATGAGTGCACGGTTACATAACTCGTACAAAGAATACAGTGCAATACATACACCTTATATTTATATACATTTCTGTTGGTAGTTTTCTACTGTTTCTGACCCATGTGTTTCTTGGTACATGTATGTCAACCTCATAAGTATCTGACATATCATATCAGTTCTTCCTTTAATAACAATATGCTCGAATTACATTTCACTTGTTCTGACGAATTAATTTGCGCAAAAAGTTGCCCTTAAAATTTGTAAAGATGATATTAACATGTTGGTATACTTAAGAGCGATATCCCAAGCCAACCAAGGACGTGGTTATATTTTTCGCAATATTTAAGCAAATATAAAAGACATCAGCTGAGTTATAGAATTTTGCGACTAAGCGATGCCAAGCCCGTTAAAATTCCAATTCTAATGGATAATAATTGTTAGACTTTGTGCTTAAGGCAACATTACATCACTCACTTTTTATACCATTTTTTCTTTAAAAGTTCTAATTTTATTTATCTAGGCTGGCTGTGAGTCCTTGCAAAAAGTTGGTTTTAATAAAAAAATGAACAGATTAAAATGTTTGCTTAAGCTTAACTCATCGTGGAATAGAAAGGAATAATCTATAAACAGAAACAAGAGTCCTTTGTATTTAAGGGGCACAAAAAGCGTCAAAACAATCCTGGATAGGCCAAAACGATGCAGATATGTCACCTTAAAGCGAAACTTGTAAAAGTGAACAAATTTGTGCGCAAGCCTGACACAAGTCAGGGTATGTTCTTGAATATGATTAAGAGTATTGGTTACAAGATACCTCGCCGCTGCGGCACTGGGTTGTTGTGTTGCAATTTTGAGGAATTCTAATGCCACTGCACGACAGACATGTTGTAACAGTTGGGGCTAAAACATGCAAATACCATCGAAAAATTACAATATAAAAAATGTAAATGAAAATGAAAAGTTATAATTTTTAATACTGTTTAATAAAACATGAAAATAAATTATTCCCGATAATCCATCATTATTTTCTTAATTTTTAAAATTAAGAATTTATTTGGTAGTATTGACCAATCAGTGTGCTTTACTTATTAGGTGTGAAAATTTGTAAATCAATATTTAAAGTTTGAAACAGAAATTAAACAACAAATATGTACATGAAATTTAAAACATATATCAAATACCTGCAGGAGAGCAGGTGTTATCTCCATTGCAAAGCCGGGTGTCATTGCAGCATTTTTGGCAAATGATATGATCGTGTGATGAACTTCTCTTCCCAAATATTTGAGACGGCAAATCTGTTTTAGAACAGAACTGCAAAACAACATTAAACTGACAAATGTGTTTTATTGTATAATAAATTATTTATGGAAAAACATGACATCATATAAAGGATTTTAATTAAGCTAAATTGTTGACATCTGGGATTCTGTTGAAATTACAAACATTGCTATGCAACGCATGATAACAGTATTATATGGTGTCTCATTATAGGTATCGAAATTCGAACTTCTTAATTTTTCTTTAATCCTTAGCGATAACATGCGACATATTTAAAATGCAATTTATAAATTTGTGCAAAGCAGCAAAAAGATGGTAAATGCGATATACTACAAAACTAGAAGTATCGTTTTACAGCTTGTTTTATCATGAAAGATCATGGAAACTAACAATCATTATTATATACCTCTGGATATGTACAGCTTGTGTCATATTTGATATCACCTGTTGCTGTTTCGTATTTATGGTGGTAACAAACCTATAAAAATATTTCATGTTATTCAAGTTATGTCATGCCTTCACATGTAATGAAATACTTTGTGGTAGATATAATAGCTTCGGCAAAGATGTAAGAACATATGATGTCATTTTTAAATGCTCTCACTGATAAACGATAAACACATAATATTTATGAGTGACCTTTCATGTCAAAATAAGGATGCTTCCATCGGGATGCTTTTACCATCGCGATGCTTCACACTAGTATCGAGATGCTAATAACAAGTATCGTGATAGTAGTTCAAATCATCGCGATGCTTGTTACTAGTATAAAGATAAGTAGTAGAGATGTCGAAAGCTCTTATCATTTCTCAGGAGGATTGAGGATTAGGCGCCATTGCGCAGGTATGTGACGTCATATCCACTTCCGGTCCGCCATTTTGCTTCCGGTTCCGCCATATCCACTTCCGGTTCCGCCATTTTGCTTCCGGTTCCACCATTTTGCTTCCGGTCGGCCATCTTGCTTCCGGTGACACAACATCCGGTAATTAAGGGGAGGTAATTCCGCAAAGTCACCGAACGGTAAAAGGCTTGTAACTTAGTTATTCCTTGACCGATTCCTTTCGGGTTTGTTGCATTGTCTTTAGTAAGACAATGTCTCTTTGATGATTGTCTTTGTGGTCTTCAGTGGTCATTAGAGGCTTGACCAGTAGGTGACCATTTTCTATTTCTTATCAAAGGTGGGGTTGTAGTATATCATTGGAAAGGTCGCAAGGTGTGGTTGCCATTTTTGAGTTGTTTGAGTAGGTAGTGGTCAGTGGTCAGTCAGGGCTTGACCATTAGGTGATCCCTTTTTCTTCTTGTTGTATACAAAGCGTGTAATATGTCATTGAAAAACTTGTGAGGTCTAGTTTTATATTCTTTCTTTTGTGTCAATCTAAGGGAAGTAACCCTTGGTTTCTACTGTGTTTTTAGTCTTGTATTTGATACCGTTTCGTAAGGAATTTGCCGGGCTTTGTGGGGATAGGCTTTAAGTACTGGTTTGATTCTTTTTATAAGGCGTTAGGGATAACAAATCGATTTTAAGTTTCGATACTTTATTTTGAGCACAGTAATAGGTTTCAGTCTTCATCCTCGTCTTCTTCACTCTCCTCGTCAGGCCTGAACTGTTTTATTTTCTCATCCAGCAAGTACTTTCTCTTCTCAGTAGCGTATTTCCAAGACTCTTCATACTCATAATCTTCATCGTCCCTCAGTCGTTTTGCCGTTTGTTTGATCTTCTTGTGGAGTGGATCTCGTGCCATTTCCATTTGCCACATAATGTTATTGACGTAGCGATTTTTTAAAGCTTCTCTATAGAGCGGGAGCAAATCCAAGTCAGCCTTTGATATTGCCTCTTTTTCGTGGTGACCTTTTTCCGTGTATTCATCCACTTTCTTTTCGTGTTCGTCTTTGTAGCTGATCATCACTTGTCCAATAAAGTCACCCCACGGATCAAACTGTTCTCCGGGGTAAGTTTCTTCGTCTTCAGACAAGTCGTCACTCTTTTCTGATTCCGTATCCTCCTCTTCCTCTTCCTCAGTTTCCCATTCCGGGTCCTCCTTCAACCATTCCGGTTCCTCCATTTTTCTTTGATGCTTCTGTTCTTTGTGTCTCTGTAGATTGAACAACTTTTGACTTGTGTATCCGCATACGTCGCAATGGTACATCTTTCCTTCTCGACGGCCGGGTTCTATCTGATGATTTTTGTTCCGTCCGTGTAAATTTATCTATCACTTCTGAATAGTATAACATGTTGTTAACAGAATCCTCATTGCCGGTGCGGATTTGATCGGGTCTCGTTAAATTGTCTTTCTTTCTTTTCCATACATAGGCAAAGAATGCATTCCTCAAATTTGCTAAGCTCTTTCTATTGTATGCAAGCTTCAATGCTTTGAATCTACGCCATTCTTTAAATATTTGCTGGCATTCTATGCACGGCACAATTAAATTTTGTTTCGATTTATAAAACTGATCTTTTGGCTTCCTCTCGCCGCATTTACGACAAACACGTTCCCCGTTCTCACTTTCAATTTTCTTTTCTATGAGTTTTAGAAGATAATCCATTACATTTACGTGTGTCTTGTTCGAATACATTTGAGCCACTGACAACATTGATCATTCATTTTGCCTTTTCAAAATTGTATCGTCCAATCATCTCTCAGCATTTTATCACGTGACTTACTCTTTGCTCTTCTTGCTCTTTTGATTGCTCAGTTTGCTCTTTTGCAGCTCATCTTGCTCTTTTGCAGCTCCTTTTGCTCTTTTGCAGCTCATCTTGCTCTTCTGCAGCTCTTTTTAGCTCTTTACCTTGCTCATCTTGCTCTTTTGCAGCTCATTTTGCTCTTTTGCAGCTCATCTTGCTCTTCTGCAGCTCTTTTTAGCTCTTTACCTTGCTCATCTTGCTCTTTTGCAGCTCATTTAGCTCATTTACCTTGCTCATCTGGCTCTTTTGCTGCTTTTCTTACTAATTTGATCACACAGCAGCAGCAGCAGCAGCAGCAGCCATTTTACCCTCCCCCCCTTTCACTTACGCAGCAGCAGCAGCAGCAGCAGCAGCAGCAGCCGTTTTAAGACCTTCTCCCCCCCTTTTTTTTTCACTTACGCAGCAGCAGCAGCCGTTTTACCCTCCTCTCCCCTTTCACTTATGCAGCACCAGCCGATTCCTTACCTTCTTCCCTTTTCTTCTAGTTGTGTTTTTCCTTTCCTGTGTTAACTTGTACAACTTTTGTCAAGCAGGGAATCCAGACCACTTTATACTTTCAATTTTCCATAGGCCCTGTGTTAAATCTTTGGCGACTCGTGTCACCCCCAGATCTCAGCAATGAAGTCGTGTGTAATCATGCGGAACTAACTATTCCATTGAGATTATTTTGTACTTGATAACCCAATATCTTGTAACCAGTTCAAACCGGTTTCTTTTCGTTCCGATACTACCCCCTTTGCATTTCTATTTTTAACCCTTACCCTAACCATACCCCTAGCTATTTTGTAATTCTAACCCTAACCCTAACCCTACCCCTAGCTATTCTAGTTTGTAATTCTAACCCTAACCCTAATCTCTAACCTTAACCTTTTCTCTTTTCAGTTCTATTTTTATCCCTTACCCCAATTCTAACTCTAACTCTCTTTGATAGTGTTGTCATTTTATTTCTAACCCTTACCCTAACCCTAACCCTTGCTATTCTAGTTTGTAATTCTAACCCTAACCCTAACCCTAATCTCTAACCTTAACCTTTTCTCTTTTTAGTTCTATTTTTAGCCCTTACCCAAATTCTAACTCTAACTCTCTTTGATAGTGTTGTCATTGTATTTTTAACCCTTACCCTAACCCTAACCCTTGCTATTCTAGTTTGTTATTCTAACCCTAACCCTAACCCTAACCCTAACTCTTTCTCTTTTCAATTCTATTTAAGCCCTTATACCCATTCTAACTATAAGTCTCTTTGCCTTTGTTGTCTTTGTATTTTAACTCTAACTCTAGCTCACTCTTCTCTAACCATTTCTCTTTTCAGTTCTATTTTTAGCCCTTATCCCCATTCTAACTCTAACTCTCTTTGATAGTGTTGTCATTTTATTTCTAACCCTTACCCTAACCCTAACCCTTGCTATTCTAGTTTGTAATTCTAACCCTAACACTAACCCTAATCTCTAACCTTAACCTTTTCTCTTTTCAGTTCTATTTTTAGCCCTTACCCAAATTCTAACTCTAACTCTCTTTGATAGTGTTGTCATTGTATTTTTAACCCTTACCCTAACCCTAACCCTTGCTATTCTAGTTTGTTATTCTAACCCTAACCCTAACCCTAACCCTAACTCTTTCTCTTTTCAATTCTATTTAAGCCCTTATCCCCATTCTAACTATAAGTCTCTTTGCCTTTGTTGTCTTTGTATTTTAACTCTAACTCTAGCTCACTCTTCTCTAACCATTTCTCTTTTCAGTTCTATTTTTAGCCCTTATCCCCATTCTAACTCTAACTCTATTTGCCTTTGTTGTCATTGTATTTCTAACTCAAACCCTAATTGTCTTTTCTCTAACTCTCTCTTCTTTAACCCTTTCTCTTTCTATTTCTTAACCATTTACTCTAACCCTAACCTGAATTCTCCTCTGTTGTGTATAGTATTTCTATTCATGTTCGTACCCTAACCCTAACTCTTCTGCTATGAAGCCTTAACCCTTACTCTTGATCTCTTTGCACGTAGTGCTCCTTTTGTTGTTGTTCTGCTTTTCTTGTTCATGGGCGGTTTGTAATATCACGTTTGCGCCAATTTCTGATTCTTTGTGAAGTTAAACAAAAACAATACAAACAATAATGCATTTACAAAACATCGAAAGCTCTTATCATTTCTCAGGAGGATTGAGGATTAGGCGCCATTGCGCAGGTATGTGACGTCATATCCACTTCCGGTCCGCCATTTTGCTTCCGGTTCCGCCATATCCACTTCCGGTTCCGCCATTTTGCTTCCGGTTCCACCATTTTGCTTCCGGTCGGCCATCTTGCTTCCGGTGACACAACATCCGGTAATTAAGGGGAGGTAATTCCGCAAAGTCACCGAACGGTAAAAGGCTTGTAACTTAGTTATTCCTTGACCGATTCCTTTCGGGTTTGTTGCATTGTCTTTAGTAAGACAATGTCTCTTTGATGATTGTCTTTGTGGTCTTCAGTGGTCATTAGAGGCTTGACCAGTAGGTGACCATTTTCTATTTCTTATCAAAGGTGGGGTTGTAGTATATCATTGGAAAGGTCGCAAGGTGTGGTTGCCATTTTTGAGTTGTTTGAGTAGGTAGTGGTCAGTGGTCAGTCAGGGCTTGACCATTAGGTGATCCCTTTTTCTTCTTGTTGTATACAAAGCGTGTAATATGTCATTGAAAAACTTGTGAGGTCTAGTTTTATATTCTTTCTTTTGTGTCAATCTAAGGGAAGTAACTCTTGGTTTCTACTGTGTTTTTAGTCTTGTATTTGATACCGTTTCGTAAGGAATTTGCCGGGCTTTGTGGGGATAGGCTTTAAGTACTGGTTTGATTCTTTTTATAAGGCGTTAGGGATAACAAATCGATTTTAAGTTTCGATACTTTATTTTGAGCACAGTAATAGGTTTCAGTCTTCATCCTCGTCTTCTTCACTCTCCTCGTCAGGCCTGAACTGTTTTATATTCTCATCCAGCAAGTACTTTCTCTTCTCAGTAGCGTATTTCCAAGACTCTTCATACTCATAATCTTCATCGTCCCTCAGTCGTTTTGCCGTTTGTTTGATCTTCTTGTGGAGTGGATCTCGTGCCATTTCCATTTGCCACATAATGTTATTGACGTAGCGATTTTTTAAAGCTTCTCTATAGAGCGGGAGCAAATCCAAGTCAGCCTTTGATATTGCCTCTTTTTCGTGGTGACCTTTTTCCGTGTATTCATCCACTTTCTTTTCGTGTTCGTCTTTGTAGCTGATCATCACTTGTCCAATAAAGTCACCCCACGGATCAAACTGTTCTCCGGGGTAAGTTTCTTCGTCTTCAGACAAGTCGTCACTCTTTTCTGATTCCGTATCCTCCTCTTCCTCTTCCTCAGTTTCCCATTCCGGGTCCTCCTTCAACCATTCCGGTTCCTCCATTTTTCTTTGATGCTTCTGTTCTTTGTGTCTCTGTAGATTGAACAACTTTTGACTTGTGTATCCGCATACGTCGCAATGGTACATCTTTCCTTCTCGACGGCCGGGTTCTATCTGATGATTTTTGTTCCGTCCGTGTAAATTTATCTATCACTTCTGAATAGTATAACATGTTGTTAACAGAATCCTCATTGCCGGTGCGGATTTGATCGGGTCTCGTTAAAGTGTCTTTCTTTCTTTTCCATACATAGGCAAAGAATGCATTCCTCAAATTTGCTAAGCTCTTTCTATTGTATGCAAGCTTCAATGCTTTGAATCTACGCCATTCTTTAAATATTTGCTGGCATTCTATGCACGGCACAATTAAATTTTGTTTCGATTTATAAAACTGATCTTTTGGCTTCCTCTCGCCGCATTTACGACAAACACGTTCCCCGTTCTCACTTTCAATTTTCTTTTCTATGAGTTTTAGAAGATAATCCATTACATTTACGTGTGTCTTGTTCGAATACATTTGAGCCACTGACAACATTGATCATTCATTTTGCCTTTTCAAAATTGTATCGTCCAATCATCTCTCAGCATTTTATCACGTGACTTACTCTTTGCTCTTCTTGCTCTTTTGATTGCTCAGTTTGCTCTTTTGCAGCTCATCTTGCTCTTTTGCAGCTCCTTTTGCTCTTTTGCAGCTCATCTTGCTCTTCTGCAGCTCTTTTTAGCTCTTTACCTTGCTCATCTTGCTCTTTTGCAGCTCATTTTGCTCTTTTGCAGCTCATCTTGCTCTTCTGCAGCTCTTTTTAGCTCTTTACCTTGCTCATCTTGCTCTTTTGCAGCTCATTTAGCTCATTTACCTTGCTCATCTGGCTCTTTTGCTGCTTTTCTCACTAATTTGATCACACAGCAGCAGCAGCAGCAGCAGCAGCCATTTTACCCTCCCCCCTTTCACTTACGCAGCAGCAGCAGCAGCAGCAGCAGCAGCCGTTTTAAGACCTTCTCCCCCCCCCCTTTTTTTTTCACTTACGCAGCAGCAGCAGCCGTTTTACCCTCCTCTCCCCTTTCACTTATGCAGCACCAGCCGATTCCTTACCTTCTTCCCTTTTCTTCTAGTTGTGTTTTTCCTTTCCTGTGTTAACTTGTACAACTTTTGTCAAGCAGGGAATCCAGACCACTTTATACTTTCAATTTTCCATAGGCCCTGTGTTAAATCTTTGGCGACTCGTGTCACCCCCAGATCTCAGCAATGAAGTCGTGTGTAATCATGCGGAACTAACTATTCCATTGAGATTATTTTGTACTTGATAACCCAATATCTTGTAACCAGTTCAAACCGGTTTCTTTTCGTTCCGATACTACCCCCTTTGCATTTCTATTTTTAACCCTTACCCTAACCATACCCCTAGCTATTTTGTAATTCTAACCCTAACCCTAACCCTACCCCTAGCTATTCTAGTTTGTAATTCTAACCCTAACCCTAATCTCTAACCTTAACCTTTTCTCTTTTCAGTTCTATTTTTATCCCTTACCCCAATTCTAACTCTAACTCTCTTTGATAGTGTTGTCATTTTATTTCTAACCCTTACCCTAACCCTAACCCTTGCTATTCTAGTTTGTAATTCTAACCCTAACCCTAACCCTAATCTCTAACCTTAACCTTTTCTCTTTTCAGTTCTATTTTTAGCCCTTACCCAAATTCTAACTCTAACTCTCTTTGATAGTGTTGTCATTGTATTTTTAACCCTTACCCTAACCCTAACCCTTGCTATTCTAGTTTGTTATTCTAACCCTAACCCTAACCCTAACCCTAACTCTTTCTCTTTTCAATTCTATTTAAGCCCTTATCCCCATTCTAACTATAAGTCTCTTTGCCTTTGTTGTCTTTGTATTTTAACTCTAACTCTAGCTCACTCTTCTCTAACCATTTCTCTTTTCAGTTCTATTTTTAGCCCTTATCCCCATTCTAACTCTAACTCTCTTTGATAGTGTTGTCATTTTATTTCTAACCCTTACCCTAACCCTAACCCTTGCTATTCTAGTTTGTAATTCTAACCCTAACCCTAACCCTAATCTCTAACCTTAACCTTTTCTCTTTTCAGTTCTATTTTTAGCCCTTACCCAAATTCTAACTCTAACTCTCTTTGATAGTGTTGTCATTGTATTTTTAACCCTTACCCTAACCCTAACCCTTGCTATTCTAGTTTGTTATTCTAACCCTAACCCTAACCCTAACCCTAACTCTTTCTCTTTTCAATTCTATTTAAGCCCTTATCCCCATTCTAACTATAAGTCTCTTTGCCTTTGTTGTCTTTGTATTTTAACTCTAACTCTAGCTCACTCTTCTCTAACCATTTCTCTTTTCAGTTCTATTTTTAGCCCTTATCCCCATTCTAACTCTAACTCTATTTGCCTTTGTTGTCATTGTATTTCTAACTCAAACCCTAATTGTCTTTTCTCTAACTCTCTCTTCTTTAACCCTTTCTCTTTCTATTTCTTAACCATTTACCCTAACCTGAATTCTCCTCTGTTGTGTATAGTATTTCTATTCATGTTCGTACCCTAACCCTAACTCTTCTGCTATGAAGCCTTACTCTTGATCTCTTTGCACGTAGTGCTCCTTTTGTTGTTGTTCTGCTTTTCTTGTTCATGGGCGGTTTGTAATATCACGTTTGCGCCAATTTCTGATTCTTTGTGAAGTTAAACAAAAACAATACAAACAATAATGCATTTACAAAACAACAACAAAAGGAGCACTACGTGCAAAGAGATAAAGAGTAAGGGTTAAGGCTTCATAGCAGAAGAGTTAGGGTTAGGGTACGAACATGAATAGAAATACTATACACAACAGAGGAGAATTCAGGTTAGGGTTAGAGTAAATGGTTAAGAAATAGAAAGAGAAAGGGTTAAAGAAGAGAGAGTTAGAGAAAAGAAAATTAGGGTTTGAGTTAGAAATACAATGACAACAAAGGCAAATAGAGTTAGAGTTAGAATGGGGATAAGGGCTAAAAATAGAACTGAAAAGAGAAATGGTTAGAGAAGAGTGAGTTAGAGTTAGGGTTAAAATACAAAGACAACAAAGGCAAAGAGACTTATAGTTAGAATGGGGATAAGGGCTAAAATAGAATTGAAAAGAGAAAGAGTTAGGGTTAGGGTTAGAGGTTAGGGTTAGGGTTAGGGTTAGAATAACAAACTAGAATAGCAAGGGTTAGGGTTAGGGTTAAAAATACAATGACAACACTATCAAAGAGAGTTAGAGTTAGAATTGGGGTAAGGGCTAAAAATAGTACTGAAAAGAGAAAAGGTTAAGGTTAGAGATTAGGGTTAGTGTTAGGGTTAGAGGATAGGGTTAGGGTTTAGGGTTAGAAATAAAATGACAACACTATCAAAGAGAGTTAGAGTTAGAATTGGGGTAAGGGATAAAAATAGAACTGAAAAGAGAAAAGGTTAAGGTTAGAGATTAGGGTTAGGGTTAGGGTTAGAATTACAAACTAGAATAGCTAGGGGTAGGGTTAGGGTTAGGGTTAGAATTACAAAATAGCTAGGGGTATGGTTAGGGTAAGGGTTAAAAATAGAAATGCAAAGGGGGTAGTATCGGAACGAAAAGAAACCGGTTTGAACTGGTTACAAGATATTGGGTTATCAAGTACAAAATAATCTCAATGGAATAGTTAGTTCCGCATGATTACACACGACTTCATTGCTGAGATCTGGGGGTGACACGAGTCGCCAAAGATTTAACACAGGGCCTATGGAAAATTAAAAGTATAAAGTGGTCTGGATTCCCTGCTTGACAAAAGTTGTACAAGTTAACACAGGAAAGGAAAAACACAACTAGAAGAAAAGGGAAGAAGGTAAGGAATCGGCTGGTGCTGCATAAGCGAAAGGGGAGAGGAGGGTAAAACGGCTGCTGCTGCTGCGTAAGTGAAAAAAAGGGGGGGGGAGAAGGTCTTAAAACGGCTGCTGCTGCTGCTGCGTAAGTGAAAGGGGGGGAGGGTAAAATAGCTGCTGCTGCTGCTGCTGCTGCTGCTGTGTGATCAAATTAGTAAGAAAAGCAGCAAAAGAGCAAGATGAGCAAGGTAAATGAGCAAAATGAGCTGCAAAAGAGCAAGATGAGCAAGGTAAAGAGCTAAAAAGAGCTGCAGAAGAGCAAGATGAGCTGCAAAAGAGCAAAATGAGCTGCAAAAGAGCAAGATGAGCAAGGTAAAGAGCTAAAAAGAGCTGCAGAAGAGCAAGATGAGCAAGGAAAAGAGCAAGATGAGCTGCAAAAGAGCAAAAGGAGCTGCAAAAGAGCAAGATGAGCTGCAAAAGAGCAAACTGAGCAATCAAAAGAGCAAGAAGAGCAAAGAGTAAGTCACGTGATAAAATGCTGAGAGATGATTGGACGATACAATTTTGAAAAGGCAAAATGAATGATCAATGTTGTCAGTGGCTCAAATGTATTCGAACAAGACACACGTAAATGTAATGGATTATCTTCTAAAACTCATAGAAAAGAAAATTGAAAGTGAGAACGGGGAACGTGTTTGTCGTAAATGCGGCGAGAGGAAGCCAAAAGATCAGTTTTATAAATCGAAACAAAATTTAATTGTGCCGTGCATAGAATGCCAGCAAATATTTAAAGAATGGCGTAGATTCAAAGCATTGAAGCTTGCATACAATAGAAAGAGCTTAGCAAATTTGAGGAATGCATTCTTTGCCTATGTATGGAAAAGAAAGAAAGACAATTTAACGAGACCCGATCAAATCCGCACCGGCAATGAGGATTCTGTTAACAACATGTTATACTATTCAGAAGTGATAGATAAATTTACACGGACGGAACAAAAATCATCAGATAGAACCCGGCCGTCGAGAAGGAAAGATGTACCATTGCGACGTATGCGGATACACAAGTCAAAAGTTGTTCAATCTACAGAGACACAAAGAACAGAAGCATCAAAGAAAAATGGAGGAACCGGAATGGTTGAAGGAGGACCCGGAATGGGAAACTGAGGAAGAGGAAGAGGAGGATACAGAATCAGAAAAGAGTGACGACTTGTCTGAAGACGAAGAAACTTACCCCGGAGAACAGTTTGATCCATGGGGTGACTTTATTGGACAAGTGATGATCAGCTACAAAGACGAACACGAAAAGAAAGTGGATGAATACACGGAAAAAGGTCACCACGAAAAAGAGGCAATATCAAAGGCTGACTTGGATTTGCTCCCGCTCTATAGAGAAGCTTTAAAAAATCGCTACGTCAATAACATTATGTGGCAAATGGAAATGGCACGAGATCCACTCCACAAGAAGATCAAACAAACGGCAAAACGACTGAGGGACGATGAAGATTATGAGTATGAAGAGTCTTGGAAATACGCTACTGAGAAGAGAAAGTACTTGCTGGATGAGAAAATAAAACAGTTCAGGCCTGACGAGGAGAGTGAAGAAGACGAGGATGAAGACTGAAACCTATTACTGTGTTCAAAATAAAGTATCGAAACTTAAAATCGACTTGTTATCCCTAACGCCTTATAAAAAGAATCAAACCAGTACTTAAAGCCTATCCCCACAAAGCCCGGCAAATTCCTTACGAAACGGTATCAAATACAAGACTAAAAACACAGTAGAAACCAAGAGTTACTTCCCTTAGATTGACACAAAAGAAAGAATATAAAACTAGACCTCACAAGCTTTACAATGACATATTACACGCTTTGTATACAACAAGAAGAAAAAGGGATCACCTAATGGTCAAGCCCTGACTGACCACTGACCACTACCTACTCATACAACTCAAAAATGGCAACCACACCTTGCGACCTTTCCAATGATATACTACAACCCCACCTTTGATAAGAAATAGAAAATGGTCACCTACTGGTCAAGCCTCTAATGACCACTGAAGACCACAAAGACAATCATCAAAGAGACATTGTCTTACTAAAGACAATGCAACAAACCCGAAAGGAATCGGTCAAGGAATAACTAAGTTACAAGCCTTTTACCGTTCGGTGACTTTGCGGAATTACCTCCCCTTAATTACCGGATGTTGTGTCACCGGAAGCAAGATGGCCGACCGGAAGCAAAATGGTGGAACCGGAAGCAAGATGGCGGAACCGGAAGCAAGATGGCCGACCGGAAGCAAAATGGCGGACCGGAAGTGGATATGACGTCACAGACCTGCGCAATGGCGCCTAATCCTCAATCCTCCTGAGAAATGATAAGAGCTTTCGACATCTCTACTACTAAGATACAAGTCAAAAGCATCGTGATACTAGATAAAAGCATCTGTATGTTTTTCAATTGATATAAAGCATGGTGATGGAAGTCAAAAGGATCAGGATGTAAGTCACCAGCATCACGATAGAAGTTAAAAGTATCATGATACTAGTTAAAAGCATCGAGATAATAGTTAAAAGTATCGCGATGGTATAGTCAGTAGCATCGCTTTAGTGGTCAAAAGCATCGCGATGGTAGTCGGATTTGTCACGATCGATAGAGCTTAAACCCATTGCAAAGGAAGTTTAGGACTTTCAATGACCAATGAAAACGGTTCTTACAAATAAAGCTTATACTTTTTCTACAACAAAATATGGAATATAGCATTGGTTTCCTCGGCAACGAACAAAGAGCGGTTCTTGAGCAAGATTCAAAACAGCATAGACTATTGTGTTCGGTTGCTTTCCTCAGACACTACAGACTCCGAAGTCACATCTAATGTGTTAAACAGGAATTAGTCTTTAATACAAAAAATAACGGACCATTTTTTAACGTACATGGGGGTAAGTTTGACAAAAATCAGCATAAAGGCAGGTAATTATAAACGACTGAGGAAATCTTGCTAAATCTGCAAAGGGTAAAAAGTAGTAGGCGGATCGAAACCCTTGGCTAGCGAAGATGCACGATTATAACCACCCTACACCCTCCCCCCTACGCAACTACTGAACTAGTACTACAGTGAGTAAGGTTATTTATAATTAATACTACTATTTGTATAGCTGTATTAAAATATAGAAGAATGTTTTGACAACTGGTGAGGACTAAAGAAGATTCTTAAATTAAACTCAATACTGTAAATAAATATTTAATACAGTAAAGTCCGAAACACCATAAATAATACTCAGAATCTAAATAAAATTTCAAACAATAAAGTTAGAATTACATTCTAAATATACTAGCTGAGGCAGCCATAATGACAAAGAAGAGATAACAATTACACATGTAACACTGTTATGTGAATTTAACAATACTATGGAATCCTAGATAGTGAAACTTGACCTCCAATAATAAAAATAAATGGAATATTCAATTGAGCAAAACAGAAAATGAGGAAGAAGTCTTAGGCTGGACGGTGCAAAGCTGGGATTTTTTTGGATTTTTTAATAACTCATAGATATTCTAAATAAAGTACAAATTAAGGCATTTTTCTTGCTTTCGCTGACGTATTTTCTCAGTGGTCTTGATACAATGTAGCGCCCTTAAGACCCTGTGTTTTTAATAGCGCTCAGTTTTTCTCTTGCAAGTGGATCCATGTTTTTATGTTAAATACGTCTGTAAGACATTTTTCCGTTTGCATATAGTTTCAAGTATAGATATGACTTCATATATTTATAACTATACTGTACTCGTTTAAAAGATTTGATAAAATAAAGACATGAAAGATATTTAAAAAACTGGAAGAGCTGGAAAACCTGTGCATTAAGAATAGCAATGGAAATGACGTCATCACGTCGAACCCGTGTACCATACTGCCATTTATAACTCTTTTGTGTTCACGAACACAACAAAGCTATAAATTATCCGTTTAAATTTCTAAATTGTCAAAACCCTAAGGTTCTTCCTACCCAAGGTCTTAGTCATAATTTGGTTTCTCGTTCGACATTTTTTTGTTTTATTCTTTGCTCTTCATATTCATATAGTGTTTGGCATATTCAACTTTTTGTAGAGCGCCTCTGATGAGTCTTGAATAGACGAAACGCGCGTCAGGCGTAGCAACATTTATTGTCTGGAACTTTGTTGTAATTTATATTACTTTGTTCAAAGCGGAATAACTCTCTTACGGTCGTCGTATAAAAAAGTTATTTTCACAACTCCCATATCTTCGTTTCCTAGCATGTGGAATATATTTTACAACAAATACCTGGTCGTCATCACACGATTCAAAATTGAAACAGTTTTGAAGATTGTCGATACCACTACAAGATAGACATAGCTGACCACATTCTGTAATTAGAGTTGAGCGAAAATTTAGCTAAAACTATAAATTGTACTTGGGCATAAAATCCGATTGAAAAAAAAACGAACAGATCGAGCTAGTTAATGTCTAATTTAAAAGAATGGCTCCTCATACAATATACTCTGATTAAAATTTTATCGTAAGCAGGCTTTGCAAAGTTATTATCATGCGTCATTACCTAAACTCCTTAAATCCCCTGCGGGGCCTAAGGTCTAAGGCGCTGGTTTAAATACCACACTATCGATCACTAGCCGATCACCTCTGAGCTGGTGTTCCAGTCCCGTTTGTATCGAACAAAAAAGGGACTTCCCCAACTGTATGTGATTAGGTTTGTCAGTTACATTTGTACCTGCCAAAGGTCGGTGGTTTCCTCCGAGTACTCCAGTTTCCTCCCCCATTAAACACTGACCGCCCTACATGACCCAGGTGCGTCGATGAAGGGCGTTAAACACCAACACACAGACACACCTTAATTCCCCTATATAGCTAGGGACAATCACACAACGTATCATTCCAAGATTCATAACAAGTATTTTCATTGACAATAATACCCTTCGGAAGGAGATGAAGATCTTGTCAGATAGCTTGAAACCCGTAAGATTTCAGAGGATATCATTATTAAAAAAAAATTGTGAAGTACCAGAACGTGTTTCATTTACAGAGCATTTAAATGCATCAAGATCTTGCCATTATATATTCAAGTACCTGTATTCTCAAGAAAGAAACCCACCAAAAAGAGAAAACACCAATCTGAAAAAATGTAAATGGTTTTTACTCTGTAATGTAGTAGAGTACAACAAATTATATACTGCGACAAATATATTTAAGTACACTTTTATTTTGGATTTTTTGCATAGAAGGTACACACATCTCAACTTTAGCATCTCTTTTCTAGAATTAGGCGAATTTACCACCATTGAAAGAGAGACTTCATGTTGATAATAACTGAGTCTGCTTTAATTTGTGGAGAGATGTGTATTTTATAATCGTGCATTAAAAACAAAGAGCGTTTATTTAATTTAAAACAAATACTCTCGTCACGTCTTGAGTTCGCGATGTTAATTGCTGTTCAGTTGTTTTTTTTGTTTCTATCATGTCTATGTTTTGTGTTTCTTCTTTTTCGTGTCTTTCATGTTTACTGCTTTGTTGTTGCTCTTTCGGTCTTTCTGTATGCGCCATTGGTACCTTTTTTGCATCTGTGTACATTATTTGTAATAATTGCGATGTTTAATAATCTACTAAATAGTTGCCAATAAGTTCATTCATATATATTTCGAAAAAAAACTACAATGGGTGTATAAATGTAAATTGCTTACTTGTGCGCATAATAGGAATGTATGTTCCAATAAAGAAGATAACTGACTTAATTTCTTATCAGTAATGTTGTCTATGAAAGCCGGAATCCCAGTTTGGGGTGAGTGAGTGGGTTGGTGTTTGTGGGCCGCCAAGTTTGGAAATTTTGTTTTACCTGGATCATAATAATTGTACATGAACTGATAATTAAGCGATTTTTTCCCAAAAGGTCATCCAAAGTCCCTGAAAAATATAAAGCCTCGTATTTTACATCATGACAACCTTTCTCTGAGATCAAATTAGGAAAAGCTAGAATACACAATGGGAGTAGGATTCGTCTAGTTTTACATGCACTACTTATATTGCTTTAATTGCAAAATACATCATACTGCTCAATGCAAGCATTGCCGTAATAATCATTATACACAAAACAAGAGGCTTCCAGGGGCCTGAATCGCTCACCTGACTTAAGTGCCTGAAGAATAGGCTATTGGGCAAAATGTATTTGACATTGAAAATGTCACAAGTTTAATAAGGGGGTCATCTGACAATATAGTTTGTAGAAATAATTTTACAGAGGAATATTTTAGCCATTGGAACCTTTAGTTTCTTCTTTAAACATTCTAAGGGGAATAACCCCTTAAAGGAAAGGTCCTAAAACGTTGACCCTATTACATATTTTGTAGATCTTGATGTGCTTAACAATCTGCAATCTAAATTTCCCATATATCTTATATAATAGTTTTTAAGATATTGAGCTTAATATGTGTAAAATTTGCAAAAATTCAACAAAAAGGGCTAAAACTCCTACACGAGTTGTTGGATTTTCTTCAAAATTTCAAGGCTTGTAGATCTTGAGGAGCTGATCACTTTTGTTTAAAATTCTGTCAACCGTTTTTGAGTTATTTGCAAAAAACCTGCAATTTTCCCCTTTGTTCTATTTTAGCAACAGCATCCATGTTTTTAGATATATCAAAAATCCCTAAAACATTTCAATACACCTAATACTAATAAACAACTATACCAAGTATGGTTCCAATTGGACTTAAAGTGTCAGAGGAGTTGACGTTTTCAATGTAATGCGGAAATGCTGTGAAAATGGTCAATTTTGATGTTCTAAGGGGAATAATTCCTAAAATAAAAGGTCCCACAACGTTGCCCATTTCACATATCTTGTAGATCTTGATGTGCTAAACAATATGCAATTTAAATTTCTTAAATATCTTGTATAGTGTTTAAGATATTGAGCTAACCAGGTGCAAAATTTGTAAAAAATCCATAAAAAGGGCAATAACGCCTACATGGATTGTTTGGTTTTCTTCAAAATTTCAGGGTAGGTAGATCTTGAGGTGCTAATTATTTTGATCCATGCCGGAATTATGATATCTGTAGCCGTTTTGAGTTATCTGCAAAAACAAATCGCAATTTACCCCTATGTTCTATTTTTAGCCAAAGCGGCCATGTTTTACGACGAATCAAAAATCCCCACTTCAGTGTTAAGCACCGAATGCTAAAAAACAACCATACCAAGTTTGGTTGCAATTGAACTCATGTTTTCAGAGGAGTTAGCATTTCAAAAAGTTTACGGACGGACGACGGACGCAAAGTGATGACAATCGATTAAATGACCCTTCGGGTCAGGTGAGCCACAAAAAGACAAGTATAACACATATACGTATACCTATACATAATTATAGCACTATAAACAGAGGAACTACTATTAGAAATCAGGTAAATACGTCGGGAACACGGATTCTTGGAACCGGGTGCGACACAGGAGACATGGTAAGAATTGTTTGTCAGCTGACCATTTCCGATATTTTAATGAGTCAATTTTGATTTTTTTGACAAAAGCAACAGGAATGAGAGACAAATAATACGCGGGTTTTGTAATTTGTCATTGGGAGTTGACCAATATCAAATATAAGCGGCAGATATTGTCGGCTGACTAACAATTTTAACTTGACCTTGTGTGTTTCACCGGGTACTATTCGAATACCCGGCTTGGTTGAAGGTGCTGATTGATGTTCCCTCAACACAAGTGAATTGATGCTAATGTTTATTCTTTAGCAAATTTATGCAAGACGTCAATCTGCTACCACAGGTCACATTGAAGGATGCTGGCTATCCTCTTTTATACCAAATTTTCAAATTATTTATTTTCATAACCTTAAGTCGCATGCAGGGTATACTTAGACCTCGTCTATGCGGATCATTAGGTCTTTAATACGGAAACCCTGACCGCTGACTTTAGTGGGCCGACGTGTGTGGAGAGTGCCACCCATAGACTAAATTTTCTGCCCTTACCTACCTCTCCCTTTTTCGTGTGGTCTTCAAAATTTATTTTCTTTGTTTCCCACCCAAATCCCATAGTTCATTTATCATCATCATTTCATGTTCATTTTATCATCCTTTTTCATGTTCATTTTCTTTAAATCATCTATATATGTCATGTATGTAGCGTTGCAAGGGCGTAAACACCAGTTCACTCACTCACTCCTAACTTGCAATACAAAGTAACATAACTACCTCATAGGTATGCATATGGTTTAAAATATTACAACTTATTCAGTTAACGTATTACATCATAACTGCTATTACAGAGGTTGTGTTCGAGGGATATATATAGAGAGAGCTTCTAGTCTGACACAAAAATCGGAACTATGTCGCTCTTCGGTTTCAGTTAAAATCTTGTCATATCTTTAAAGAATTGAAGACACGTTAAATACTTGTGAGAAGACGCACTTGTCTACCACACAAAAATATATCTTATCAATGACATGAATGATAAAGAATTTCAATATATACATCATTTTGCTATAGTTTGGATGGAAATTAAATGTGAGACATAATTTTGGTTTTGTAGCTGTCCAAGTTGTTTTCATTTTCCTACGGTCATTATTCTTATACATGACTCCTGAACTAATGTCCTTATCAACAACAGGCAATATGCATGGTACAATTTATAATTAGTGCATAGGTCTGAAATACAGTCATATAGTCTTAACATTCTGTCAAGTTCCAAATAATTGATAAAATGTTTGTTATTGGACTGAAATTCTGTTTAAACTGCAGCTAAAATTAAGAAATTTTAGCATATTGCGTAATCAGCAGTTTTTTCCGACAAACCCATTGTACTTTCTTCTTAACTGATCAGCTTTTAAGCTTTCTCGTGTTTGACATTTTACAGGTTTCTATCCAACCCTTTTAAGCCTCAAAATATAGGTTTTAAAGGTTTATACAATAAACTTTTTGAACAGTTACAAACTTTTCCGATTTGTTATTGTAAAGTTTGCTCAATCGTATTTTTCTTTTTTTTCTCCACATAGTTTCCATTTAAATAAGAATAGTAGAAGGGTAGGTGAACCAACACTGTCGATAAAATAAAATGTAGACTTTGCATCCTGAGAAGTGTTGTTATCAGCTTTTATTTATATAAATGAAAATCGTTTGAAGATTACACCTTCACCAGCGGAACGGTTATCAAAGAGCAGGATCCACAACACCACCTCGGTGACAAGTCATCTTGTTACCAAATGAGATTAAGATTCTAGCCAAGTCGAACATATATTGATTTATATATGTATTCAGTGAGGGCAAGTATTGAAAATGCCCCGTTACATTTTCCCCTCCTCACGAGTCCCACTCAATGACTCTGAACAACTCACACTACAGATGAGACCAAACCTAACCTGTACAAAAGTGAACTTACAGCGGACCTGTGGTTCACTTTTCTGGTCTGGTTTAATTCTCTTGACCAATCCAGGAAGCAGACCTAGGTCCACTTTTCTGGTTTGGTTTGGTTGGAAAGCAGACCAGACCTCACCACAAGTCTGGTTCAGTCAAAATTCTGGTTTGGTTTGCTTTAAATAGTAAGCCAAGAGTGGACCAGACCTACAGCGGACCAGACCGAAGTTTGGTCTGGTCTGCTTTTAATAGTGAACCACGAGTGGACCAGACTTAGAGCGGACCAGACCTAAGTTTGGTCTGCTTTTAATAGTGAACGAAGAGTGGACAAGACCTAGAGCGGACCAGACCTAAGTTTGGTCTGGTCTGCTTTTAATAGTAAACCTAAAGTGGACCAGACCTAAAGCGGACCAGACCTAAGTTTGGTCTGCTCTAAGTCTGGTCCACTCAAGGAATTGTCAGTTTTTATAAGTCTGGTCTGTCGGAGGTCAGAGTGAACCACACCTTGGGCAAAGTTTGCTTTTGGAGTGAACTTGAGAGCAGACCTAGGTTCACTAAAACCAAACCAGACCAGAAAAAAGCAGGCCTGAACCAGACTTCTGGTCCACTTTATAAGTCTGGTGGGCATACAGGTTAGGTTTTGACCCATCTGTAGCTCTCCAAATCCGTTGTTTGTTCTTCATTTAGTTTGGTGCCAAATGTACATGTAATAGGAGAAAATGATCCAAATCTTCGTCAAAGGAATGTGCATGAATGCTGAACCACTCTTAAAACAATTAAGCTCGTTAGCTAATAATCCCATGCTTAAACATCTAACCGAGCCTTTAACTTGTTTCCCATCTCAACCTGTGCGGGTTCCGGGTGGCGAACAGGCCCGCAGCAGCGCTAAGCTTGTCGGTAAAAGTCCACACTTAAGAGCGCTCAAAAACCTGACATCGGGTCAGGTCGCTTTCCCCAAAGCGACTGGGTTGTGTGCCCCAGGTGGTTGAATGAGGCAGCCCTGACATCGAGAGATGCGGGGTCGTCAGGCGATAATGCGGAAAACCTGACCGCTAACCATAGTGGTGCACCGTGTTGGGAAAATGTCACGTTCCTCGCACGTTAAAGAACCCTGCTGCAGGTCTGGGTAAGAGTAGAACCCGTAGATTCCCCATGCAGGAGGCTAAATTTCCCGTCCCTACCCATCACTCTTTTTTCCAGTGGCAGTCAAAACTCTCCTATCAGATTGGCCTTGTGTCCCCATTTACTCCACTTCACCATCATTTCATGTTCATTGTATCACCACTTTCATGTTCATCTCCCGGTTAAAGCCGAAATCGTGCTGCTTGGGAGTAAAGCAATAAGTAACTAACTAAATGTTTCACATCTCTTCCCCTTATTTCATTTATTATCATCATTTCATGTTAATTTTATCATCCTTTTCATGTTCATCGCCTGTAAATAACCTATATAGCGTTGCACGGGCGTAAACCACCAACTCACTCACTCACGTTATAGAGAGTAACGTACGGCTATATATTACCTATACATATACTACTATACAGATAGCCACACTCTCTCGTTCATGTCGTTATAGACCCAATCAGAGGATCACAAAAATATTCGAGCAGAAAAAAGACATACACAAAAATCTCAGACACGGACCACTCTGAATGACAAAAAAAAATAACATTGAATAATCTGTGTTCATCATAAATAAATGAGTTCATACTTTAATAGTGATTTTTCGAAAAAAATATATAATGCGAATATGATGCAATGAAACTTATGTAAGTTGAACCCTGCTTATTCAGAAACATGTCAGAACTAGATTTGCAACAAATCCCTGTACATGCATGACCCGAATTTAACTTTAATCTTATCCAACTCTTAAGATTCAAAGGGGTTCGGTTTAAACATGTTGTTACTGCATTTTACACGACATTAATATTAAATAATGAGACAGTGTTTTAATGTCACAAGATAACGATTCTGGAGGCATGGTTTGAAATAAAAGACGTCCAGAAAAGGTTTTCTGAATTTCCATATGGTCAAGACAAGCATAAGTCGTCTCAACAACTCGAATCATTTTCTTGACTCGATTTCCAAACTTTAATGTTTGCTTTCAAAATTTCCTCATAACAAGAATCATCCTGAACATTTTCATCCAGAGTTCTCAGACAGGTCATAGAATTAAATCTTTGAATGTTCAATTCGTTCAACATCATGTCTTCGTCACATTCTTCAAAATAGAATATGTTGTCTGCTGAACATTTGTCATCTGTAAATAAACAATGGACACTTGTAAAGATGTGCATTTAAAGTACTTAATATGTTATGCATATCCGTAGGTGTAACGCGTGTCAATTATGGTCGGTAAATTATAGCCATATGCATGAAGTCAGTAAAAGTCCACCAAAGAGCGTCCGGTACCCGTTGACGGTCTCGGGATACTTTGCCTGGAGACCGACGGGTACAATTTGTATATTGTGCTACAAGGACCCAAATTACCTTAACACGGAAAAACTTACCGCTAATCAAGTAGTGCTGCGTGTTTGGTAACTGCACCATGCCTGCCTCGCACGTTTAAGAGCCCTGCTGCAGGCCTTTGACACCGTAGTATCACATACAGTTGGCTAAATTGTTTGACCTTATCCATCCCCACAGTTTTTATTGACCATGGAAATTCTCCTATTTGCCGTCTCCCACTGCATTTCGTTTTACATCATCATTTCATGTTAATTTTATCAACTTTATCACCTTTTTCATGTTCAATTAATGTATTTATATGTTTAATATCGCGAAATTGGCACTGCTTTAGGAGTAAGGCAATATTTGGGTTTGAGTTATTCTGAGGACTCACCGAATCAAACAAGACAACGGGTATGTTACAACACCAGGAACTGCTTATTCTACCATGATAGTACCTGATCCTGAGATAATTTTGTTTGCGTTGTCGATTGCCGCTTAGTTGTGTTTTGTGTTCCGAGATATCGTTTTCCGGACCTAAAAGATCGTAATGAAGAAAGAAGGTGTTGAGCAAAATAATAGTGTCAAACGAACTTTTCATTTGCGATGCGTGTACCAGGTTCTGGTATGTTTGGCAACAAGTTACATGTATGCTCTTCTAGCACATTTGAGATTCAATATTTTTAATGGCAATATTGTTTTAGCGTATACAAAGTTCGAAGTTGATGAAGTAGTCGTACGTGTTCTTATACCCGGATCGCGAGTTCTAAAATAGAAGCCATTTTAACCCGATTTTACTGGAAAACTTGTACCTACTCTCTGATGAATGAAACGGGGAAACATGTGGAAATGTTTGTTGTATATTTCTTCAACCATTACAAATTGAAGAACAAGACTTTTTATTCAACATGTTTTATTTTCTTTCAATTTTTCCTTGAAATAAATCGGTAAACATGTTGCTTCCATTGCTCCCAATGTTCAGATCTTACCTCAGTTGACCTATGACATTTGGACATTCTAATATCCGGAATGGATGACCTCGCGATTGGTCTATTTTGGTTGAAGTTTCTTTAATACAGTCATGTAAAACCTTTTGTCAAACCTATTTATTTAAATTTGTATAGAATTTTCTTTTCTTTTTCTTGAATCTCTATAGCAAACTGTGAATTACATTATTAATCTAATGCACCTACCAGGAGATTCAAGACTAGAGTATGAATCTGAACTATTCAAACGGCAAAATGATGGCGTGCTTTGAAGCCTCCTTATTGGCGATTCCGAACTGCCCTTCGTGGGAGACAGTTTATGTGTTCTTTTAGTACTGATGCGGCTCTTGCACGACTGTGTTCTGGTCATGGTGTGACATTTGGTCATTTTCTGTATTGTGTCATTTATGGACAATAGTTGTCTCATTAGTTTCACATCCATATGTCTCATTTCGATCTAAAAGTATAATGATAGCGTGGATGTAATTAGGATTCGTCTGCATTTTAAGACAGGCTTGATTTAAAAAAAGATATTTTCTGCAGCAAATTATACAAGGATTATCTATTCATGTGATCATTCAATACAGTTCCCATTCAAACATGTATGCGAACAATATTTATTTTATATTTTTGTCCCCCGTCGCTGAGCGGAACGGGATCATAGAAATGCCCGGCGTCCGTACGTGTGTTTGAGCGTCCGTCATCCTTTTTTTTTTACAGATTACTCATCTACTTTCATTTGTGAGCTTTCGATATTTCAAATGCAGCCTTCATGGTGGGGTACGTATTCGGGTCCGGTGCTTTTACGATTCGAATTTAAAATCTGTGTTAGATCAGAAAGGGAGGAATAAATTCTGTTCTTGTAAATACAGCATTTTACCGGTAATTCAGTTTTTGTGTTTTCGTGATTTTTTTTTATTTGCATATCATCACATTTTTTCTAGCGATGTTATGTATCTGCGTTTCCGAAGGCTAGCTAACAATCGACATAGTGTCAATATATATTAGAAATGAATTTCTCGGGTCATTCATGATCCTGACTTAGGAAGTAAAGAAAGTGCTCAGTATTATGTGTGTCTTTTTTGATGATGTGTATTTCATCATATTGTTGTCTTTGCCTTTTCGGAAATAACATTGGAATATTCCATTTGTACTTCTGTGATTGCTTCTTTGCATATTAAAATATGAAGTTAAAAAAAGTTATTTTGATGTAATAAATTGAAAAATCCAACAGCATGTAAGAAACGAAGACTGGAAGATGAAGCCTTCTTTTTAAATTTTTAAATCAAATATTTAAAGTCATTGAACTACCTTACCAGCTCCCGTTTAAGTGTATCCAATGCACGACTTATTCTTTCCTCTGTGTTTTTGTCCATTCTGAACCAAATTTTTCGCTTTTTGTTATTATATCCATCTGTTACTCTGTGAAGTTTCCAAATACATTTCATCAGCTGCACTTTGTTCCAGAATGAAGATACTTAATGTAACCACTGCACCTTCTTTTAAGTAGTCACGGTGCAAATTTAGTTGCAATATCCTATTCATTAAAATTCGGCTAAAAGGTTTCCACCCGGTGTCCATTTATAAAATGTATATTTGTGAGAGAATTTCAAATAAATATTTATAGATGTATTCTTTGATTGCAAATTTCATCACAAGAAATAGATTGTTTTGATTAAAGTGTTTACGGCAGGTGTTATATATTAACAATGGTGCATTAACTAAATTTCACGATAAAACAACTTTTTGTATTTAGTACTATTTAATGAACAAATACACATTGTGTAAATAAGTTGCCTGTTTAAACGGTATGTTTTTTTTATCTAATATAATTGATAATTATTGTCGGACAAAGAATATCACTGTTAGAATAAAATGATTATTATAACGAATTCACGTCTAAATCATTATGTCTTTGGTGGGGAGACATATTGTTTTGTCATGACTGTCCGTCTGTTCGTCTGTTCGTCATAAAGATGAAACTAAATTTATAAGAATTTTTTATGTAATTTATTTGCAATTGCTTGTCAAAACATGGTGAATTTATATGTTTTCTTTCAAATTCGCAGAAAGTAGATGCTCATTTGCTTTATTTAAAAAAAAAGTGCAATCCTGAAATCACTATTCTGACTGCTAAATAACACAGTTTTTCTATATTGAAGCACAACATAACCTTTGTCTGAGTATTCAAGGTCTTGAATTTGAGCTTCTGCAAAGTTAAAGCCGTTTGGGTTCCGGTCGGCGAATACTGACGCCCATAGCTGCGTTATGATTGTCAGTTAAAGCCCTCAAAAGATTGCTCTGAACCAAACATCGTTTCTCGCACATTATAGAACCTCGATGAGAGTAGGGTCCACTGATGGAGTCAAAATTGTCGGATCATAACCATTTTTTACATAATTTTAAAATTATGACATTTCGTAATGTAGTTTGATTTAACCTTCCTGTCGAGTAATGGTTTAATCAAGAATTATAAATGAAGACTCAAAGTTTGCGGACTGCACAACAAATGTTCTAGGGACTGTATAAAACACCTGAAGAATGATAAGATAATTACAAAACTGTAAAACCCTTCAAGGTAGAAACTACTTAAAAATACCTACCTAAAATTGTTCGGTTTCAGTCCGTTCAGACATCAAATACCCCCACCAAGCCATTTATCTCTCCTGCATTAAGAGCAGTCCTGAAAATAACAAGAAACATTTTAACTGAATAAGATGAATGAGATTTAGAATAAGTGTGTGTTCAATGTGCAAAGAATGTTGTAAGATAGATAACTCTGTCATTTATTTCACAGCTATGTTTGTTAGGGTTTAATGCCTTTTTGACGCACCTGGACCATTCAGAGCGTTCAATTTCCCCTTTTTCAAGTTGAATGGTCGGTCACTCTACAGACATTTGTACATCATATATGTATGTACATGTTAATGTTACTGTAACAATTATAGAAAATATCCAAAGCCCCCAATAATAAAGTCGAATTGTTGCTCCCTACCCAAAATATTCTGAAGAATTAAGGATTACTGTTATATAAGATAAAGCTAGAAGCAAAGAGGCACCGCACCGATGGGGCATTCGAGTGTCAAAAGTCCGAAAGGACAACGACGAAACCGGTAAACGCGAACAAAAGCGGCACGAGGAAACACAAAACACAAAATCAACAGAACGGAAAGAGTGAACTCAGGTGCTCCAGAGGAGTAAGCGGTTCCTGCCTGCTGAAGCACATCCATCGTGCCACCAATTTCCAATTAAGTGTGTCAAATCCGGTAAAGGAAGACAAAACAAATTCCTACGACAAAGCAACATCTGCATTCATTTGAGATTGGAAATCCCATACTTGTCTACGAGTGTACGGTGTCTACCGTAAAATTTCTTGAGTGAAGAGTGACGCTCTGCCAAAGAAAGCGATGTATTTTCCGCAAGTAAGTAATGAAAAAAAATATTCTGGTCACGACGCCTTAAAAAAAAACAAAAACAAAAACAAGCCCATTTCAAGTTATATTTTTCGTCTCTAAAAACTCTTCCTTATACTTAATTTGCCGTACTGTATTTATTTATTGCATGTTTGTGTTATGTATGCTTTGACTCGTATGGGGTTATTTTACAAAGGAAGTATCATTAAAAAACATAATTGTTCGTATAAAATGGATGCCTTCAAGATGTCTTACTTTCATCTTTACCTCGTCCTAGTCCTTTAAACTCGGGCGACACGGACGGGGAACTTCAAATCTGCATTTTCACTGAAAAATAGTTGATGTCAAACAATGTTATTGATTAATATTTTCAAACGTTGTCCCCACACTAGTGGCAGTCAAAACTATATCCTCCCCGATTTGCCCTCTGTCCCCCTTTCCTCAACTTCATCATCATTTCATATTCATTGTATCACCCCTTTAATGCTCATCTCCAGAATACCCCGAATATCATGTTCCTTCACAATGGGAATAGAACAATAGTTAACTAACTTACCAACTTAGTTTTTCAGAGGTATTTTTTTCTGATATCAAAGGTCTCCGATAAAGATAAAGGGTAAAATGTATAGAATGATCATAAAGATATAGAAAGAAGAAGAAAATAAAATACGCGACAAACTGACAAACTAAGAAACAAAAAAATGCAAAAAAAGTGCAACAGGTGCTTTTCCAAATACTCAATTTATAGATATACATGTATTTGTACTTACAAATGTACATGTACGAGTCACCGTTTGTCCCAAGAAATTGGATTATCTCTTTAACGTGCTTCAAAAGAAAATGCATTTTGGTGTTGGTGTATTAGATAAAATAGACCTTAATGAATCATTAATTATTGCTTAACTCACAAGCAGTTAGATTTCGGCTACTTCAGGTGATACAATGAACATGAAATGCCGATGAAATGGAGAATAGGAGACGTGGAGAAGAGTTTTTTTCTGAAACTGGAAAAAAGATATGATAGGTAGGGACGGGTACCTGTAATTTATCCTACTATATGGGAATACTACGGGTCTTACTATACCCAGCAGGAGGATTCTTTAACATTTAACGTGACATTTTTCCCAACATGTTGCGCCACTATTGTTCTGCATTACAGCCTGACGACTTATGGCATTCATTATGACAGGCCTGGGCGCCGTTTCATAAAGCGATCGGTAATTAACGTGCACGTTATCCCATGCAAATTTAATGAGCTTACGTGCACGTTATGCTAACGATCGCTTTATGAAACGGCGTCCTGGGATAGATTTTTGCACGCTATGTAAAAAAAGTAATCGGAGGATTTGCTTGTAATCACTTTAAAAACAGTTGAATTCAATAATTTCATTAAATTGTTATTGTAGCAGATAGCTTTTAAAATTGACAAGTTTTCATTTGAATCTATAACACTTGATATCTTTGGTTAGTTATTGCTGTACAGCATGATTTAGACTATTTCCGGGAGATAAACATGAAAGGGATGATCAAATTCAATGAGAAATGATGATAAAGTAGAGGAAAGGGGACACAAGGCAAATCGGGAAGGAGAGGTTTGGCTGCCACTCAGGCACTGGAAAAAGGTATCATGGGTAGAGACGCAAAGTATTTTCCTAAGTTTTTTTACATTATAGCCTGACGACCCCGGCATTCATTTTGACAGGGCTGCCCCATTCAACCACCTAGGGCACACATTCCAGTCGTTTGTGGGCAAAGCGGCCTGACCCAATTTCAGGTTTTTAGCGCTCTTAAGTAGATTTTTACCGACAAGCTAAGCACTGCTGTGGGGCTATTCGCCCTCCGGGTCCCACACGGGACTTATTTCTTTGGTAAAATATTATTCCTTATTGAAAAATAATATAAGACTAAGTTCGGCCCGGTCTTAAGATTTAACTGTAAAAATATTTTGGTTTATTGAACCATAAACTTAATTCTACATGGTGCACATTGAATAATATGCGAAGCGGACTATGTAAAATGTGCACAATTAAACATTTAGTTTATGCTTCAATAAACCAAAAAAAATTACAGTTAATATTTATAAATAAATTTATAGATATATTCGGTGCAAAATTTTGTTATAATAATAGTTTTTTAATTAAGATATTTAAAATTCGGTTAATCAATTCAGCGTATCAATATTTACACCTGTCAATCAAAGTGCACGTGGAGTCCGTGCAACTCCAAATTCTTTAATAGCTTCTTTGTTGTATTCCGGTTTAAACTTGATTCGGTATTAGTTTCTTCACGATTTAATTTGGGTGTAGTTAAAGACATAGAACCTATCAATTTCGCAATTTTTTTACATTGAATAAAAAGTACATATATCAAAAATATACTACATGTATCTAAAACTTTCCTTTACCAACATATAAACTCAATGTTTTGCAGTTTTCTATAAAATAATCTTATTTTAATTATTCGCGTTGATTAAGTATTGTCCAGCATAAATATTTACTTTTGGTAAACTGGGTACTGTTAAACTGAGAAACGAAATGTAACCAAACGAGGCGAAGAGAAAACGAAATCGGTAAATTAAGAAAAACGACTGGTGTCGGCTTAAATCGATTCAGTTTTATTTTTTTACCAGTTTCGCTCGATTTCGTTTCCTTTCTTTACAGATTTCGGTTGCTAATTTTACTGTTTACCTTACCTTCTTTACCGATATCGTTTGTGTTCCGCTCCGTTTTGTTTGGTTACTTTTCGTTTCTTAGTTTAACGGTACCCGCAAGTGTTTACATTCTATAATTAGTTTGTCCTCTTGTTTGACACTGCGTTTTTTTATTCAGTTTACCGTCGAAAAGAATACTTTCTGGTAGGTTTTTTGAAAATTTAACAGTTTCTTCAAAGGTTTTACAATGTATTCTTCAAATAGTGTGAATTTCATTATTTTTTAAAAATTGCCAAAATGATAGGTTCTATGTCTTTAAATCATCGTACAATCCAATCAAATTCTTTTTATTTTTAAAAGTATACAAGATTTTTTTTCAACGCAAATTCATTTAATAACTTTCTAAAATTTACTTATAAAAGGATAAAAATGGACTGTAACATGCATGACAGATATATTTAACAAATCTTAGAAATGGAAAATAAATAATTTGAAACTGATTTTGCTTCGACATGTAGACAGTCTCTTTTTTTAGTGAATAAACATGTGCATTTGAGTATATTATAAACGTCTGAAGATATTACGACGTGTAAGGGCATAATTATGTTTAGATGAAGTAACACAAAAGTCATTATTTAAAAATGACACTGTTCGTCTCTGTTTCGGTTGCCGTTTTTGTTGGAATTCTAGCATTTGTAATATTCCAACCAAAGAGAGATCTGATTAAGAACTCGAAATTCGTTACTTTTGATTATATAATTGTAGGTAAGCCTTTTTTGTATAGGATGAAACTGATATTTTTACTCACGTTTCTAAATTATAGCTCGAACTATCTTTTTTGGATAAGCAAAAATGTTTCCTTTTTGTATCTACTATATTACAATTTGTTCATAAATACTAAATTATACATTTTTAAAAATTATATATGCTGCATTTACCCTGTGAATTCATGCCCTGAAGGCCATCGACCCTATAAGGGTTTATATATCGTTCAATGTTTACTATGTGGAACAATTACATATCTGTTTATTTATGATATTTCAAATATTCAAAAATAAAACAGATGCAATAGTATAAAGTCTGAACGTGACTTACTGACAGAAAGGGGGCCAACTTGTCTTTCTGTTTTCATGATGGCAAATTAGCCTTGTTTAAGTATTTTTGCCTCCATTAGGTAAATGATTTATCTAGATCAGGTCGTTTTGTAAAGTTACATTTTTACTTGAGGCTCATTTGGGGGGGGGGGGGGGGAGATACAGGAATCAAAGGTTTGTAGACCCGGTAGGCAAAAAGGTCCGCAGCAGCATTGAGCTTTTCGGTAAAAGTTTAAGAGCGCTCAAAAACCTGACGTCGGTTCAGACCGCTTAGTCCATAAAACGACTGAGATGTGTGCCCATGATAGTTGGATGGGGCAGCCTTATTCATTGTTGGTCACCATAGTAAAGAGTTATAGATTCCTTCTGGTTTTTTGGTCGTACATGGGTCCTTTTTGCATGGCATACATGGGTGTATGTTATGGTTGCTGTGTCCTGGATGGGTCTACATAATTCAATTTGTTGTTTCAAATTGTTCTTGTCCTGATAAGGACTGAAATATCGTTGACTATAAATAAAACAAACAAACACAAATCAGTTTAGATTTTATTGATGGATATGGATTCCCATGGTAAAACCTGACTTGTTCATTAGACGCACGATATATCCGATATAAAAACGAAAATAATCCTGATTCAAATGATTCAAAGCAATCGATTCTTGCTTCAGTTGGCGCTGGATCTGCCGGGGCGGTGATTGCCAACCGCCTGACAGAGGACCAAGATGTGTCTGTTTTACTCATTGAAGCTGGAGGGTCGGAGTTTGGAAACACGGACATCAGTTCACCTTTGTTTGCAGGAAATTTGTTACTTACTCAAAACGACTGGGCATATTACACCACACCACAAAAATATTCACATCTTATGAAACATAAGCAGGTAGTTATTTTTAAAACTGTCGTATTTTGTTGAAACGAATGTATTATTTTTATCGTGAAAATTTTCATTAACTTCAATCAGAATTATATAAAATGCTTCTAAAGTCTGTATTATTTAACTAAAGTTATAAGTTATTTAAAACACAACTACATGTAATGTTATCTTAAACAGACTTCGGAGAATATATTTGTCAATATTGACATGAGGTTCCTATATACCAAGTTTCCAAGTAAGTTACGATGTCAGCTTCCTTGTTCCTTTATCTATTAAAACAGAGATCGTTCTGGCCAAGAGGAAGAGTTTTAGGAGGCAGCAGCAGTATAAATTATATGATGTACGTTAGAGGAAGTAGACATGACTATGACCAATGGGAATCGGAGGGGTGTTCAGGATGGAGCTATAAAGATGTTTTACCTTATTTTCTGAAAATTGAAGACATTCAAATTCCAAGATACTACAATTCAGGTTAAACTTTGTTGATTTCATTAAAAACAGTTAAAACAGAGGTAAAATGGAAGATGAGTTAATCAAATTATTTAAGTTCAGAAAACGTTGAATAAAACTAAGGTAATAATGAAATTATTGAACTTGGGAAAAAAATATCAATGTCAAATAAAGACAAAACAAAAGACATACCGGAGGATCAGGTGAGCTATTGTAAAATTGTTCAGCTCATTAAGATCTACAAAAATGATTCAGGGTCAAAATTGTCAGATCATCCTTTTAAGAGTTATCCCCTTTAAGTGTTTTCAATCAATTTTATTTTTTTTTGTTTATTTTTTTCAAATTTTTTCTTGATCTTAAAAGTGTTTTCTATCATAACTAGTTTCTTTAACGTTATTTACCAAGTACATGTAGACCATGTTGCACACTAGGTAAGAAGCTTTAGCATAAGAGGTCAGGTGAGCGATTCGGGTTCCTGGGAGCCTTTAGTTTTTTTGTCTTTGTTTTGTATTCGGTTTGTCATAGTGTTGACAATTTGTTTGGAAGAAACTAATAAATTTTTGAAACTTTATGCTTCTTGTTACAGAGTACCATTCAATAGGAGGTTACTTGAGTGTTACCGAGCCTAAACTCACACCTTTACCTGGATATTTGGAAAGAGCTGCAAATGAAATTGGTTTAGAAACAGTGGACTACAATGGTGAAAAACAACTTGGTATTTTTCATATCATATTTTGATATCATATTTATATAATATTAGAATTTCTTAGGGCATGGATTGTCTTGTGCTATATAAGAATAAACTAAGACGTACAGTAACCGATGTATTGAGCAACCGCAAAGTCTGCAATGCCAAAAAAAAAACCATAATAACACAAAAACAAATGAATATCTATCAACAACTTAAATACAAGTCGTAACTTACTGCAGAAAATTCATGAAATGCTACCCTGTTAGTGTTTAAAAACATTAACTAGAAACTGTTTCTTTATATTGTTACACTATATAATTCATCTAATATGTAAATTCCATTATCTAAAAGAAATGCAAAAAATTGAAGACTCTAATTCTTTTTAGAAACCGCCCCGATTCATCCACCAGATAAAATTAAACATTCTTGCATTGACTTAAAACATATTAATTTATCCTGGATTGGGAAACAAGCTTAATGCTTCTATGAATCCCCTAGCTTGTCGTAAGAGGCGACTAAGGGTTTTGGGATTCTGACGTCGGGTCAGTGCTCAACACACAGAGCGACCATGTGTGTACCCTAGGTGGCCGAATAGGGTAGCCCTCGTTCGCGGGGGTTGTCATGTCTATAATACGGAAACCTTGACCGCTGACCATAGTAGGCCAACATATGTGGAGAGTGCCATGCTTCATGTACGTAAAATACTCCTTTGTGGACCGCTTAGTAGTGCACCACACAGGCTAAATTTTCTGCCCCTACCCAATTCTCCCCTTTTTTTGTGGTTCTTCAAAATTTACCGGTCCTTTGTTTTCCAATCCCATTCCCATTTTTCATTTATCATTATCATTTTTTCATGTTCATTTTATCATCTTTTTCGTGTTCATAGCCTGTAAATAACCTTAATAGCGTTGCACGGGCGTACAACACCAACTCATCCGGCACCCACTCTATAAATCCCTCTCCAGTTTGCAGTTGGCTAGTGTGGTCTTTGTAAACGGCCCTCAATGACCCTACTCTTATCGAACTCTACACAGGGCATTACTCTCCCTATACACGGGACAACCTTTTTTGTTCCTTCCGGAGGACTAACATCATTTTTGAGACCATTCTCGCAAACAGTGTCAAGAGAGAGTCGGGAAATCGGTTCATGAAATTTTCACCCTTGACAAGGATCGAACCACAAACCTGAAGTGTTAGTAGCCCGACGCGTTAACCATTACACCACCGGCTATTCTTGCACTTATATGTAGATCTTGACTTGGAAAGTACTAGAATATCTCCATTCGACAAAAGGCTTGATTTTTAAAAAAGATTTGGATAGGTATTATTAATCAAGTTCCTCAATAGCATTTCATCATGATCAGCTTATACGATATGCCTTGATTTTGATTCGAAACACTATTTCCACGACCGCCTTGAGATTAGAATGTAAAGATTATCTATTGTACATAGCATATTAAGCAGAATTAATGTCTTATTTGCTCTCGTTTTGATGTTACTCAACAGGTTTTGCTTATATGCAGTCGTCAGTAAATGATGGAGAGAGATCTGACACAGCCTCAGCTTACATAAGACCAGTTTTGGATAGACCAAATCTTCACATCTCTATAAATACAATGGTCACAAAGGTTATATATCTTTATAGTTACATGAACAATCTAGTCTATGTTGTATTAACTTGTTTTTTATCCCTTGTAGATTTAGCTTAAGGTATTTAGTATACATATTGCATACATCCACATATCTCGTAAGCACCACTTCTACTAAACCGCGTGTAAAATTATTCAACTTAGTGAAATGCACGATTTCTACTTTATTTGAGATAAAGTTTACTTACTATTACACATTGTTTAAAAAAATGATTATGAATTTATATAGAAATTGGAACTCTTCATTTTATACATTTAAGCATCCTTTATAGTGTCACTCTAAGGCATTGTACTTTGTATAAACGGACCATTCAACAGATCGCAATGTAAGAGAACATTAAGCCCCATCTTATCTTGTTTAACCACCATTTTGCACTTATTTCTAACATTCCTGAAGGCTAGCTCTGCTGGTGGAGTTTAAATGCTCCGAGGTCAGCTCGTTTGGGCATCAACACATGTATGTTGAAGATTTATCAAACCTATACATTATCCGTTTAAAGTTCAAAATTGTCTAAACCATATGGTTCTACCATCCCAAGACATGTGTTGATTTTTTTCATAGCTTAGATTTCCTGAAAGGTGTTTTGGGTTTATTGTTTAATTCTTATCATATTCTTGTACAGTCTTTGGATTTTCAATATTTATGGATAGAGCACTTCTAATAAGTATTTGATACACAAAACGCGCGTCAGTCGCAGCATAATTTATTGTCTGGAACTTTACCACGGTGTCCAACCCCCGTACAGTGCATTCCGGAAGTAGTGCATTTTTCAATGGTAAACAAGGAAGGAAATTTGAGAGTCGACTAAGAAAACCTGGAATATGAATACATTAAATTGTTCAAAAATACTTTTTGACTATGATTCGTGTAAAGGAAACCTTTGGTAAAATGAATAAATACACAAATACAAGAATTCTTAATTCTTCGTCGAATACTTTTGAAAACGCATTAGGGTCATGATATTTTATTAGAAAACTCGACAGAAAAATCATACATATTTGGTTCTATACAAACATTTGATTAATTTTCTGGATATCAACAGAAACTTTATAAGTATAGTTTTGGAAATCATTCAACAATTGGAGGTAAAACTAAATACTTTAAAAGAAAATAGAGATCATAGCTTTTTCTTCACTGTACGGCCCGTTGCAATGATACTGTACGGTTCGTTGCGCGTACTCACTCTGAAACTGTACGGCCCGTTGCAACTTTTTGCGCATGATGCCTGATGAAAAGTATCTTTAAATACGTTTTTAAATCAAAAAAGATAGGAGACTTTGTTTTAATTATTACTAGTTAACGTTTCCTAGCCAACTCGTTAAGAGGCACTGTAAGATATTGTTAAGCAGTCAAATAAAGACAACAAACAAATAATTAGTCTTGTGCGGACCCAAGAGATGAATAGGCCCCTAACAGCAGAGCCCAGCTTATCGTTAGAGGCGACTTAGGGTCTTTGGATTTTGATATCGAGTCAGTGCTCAGTCTCAGAGAGACGGAGTGTGTACCCTAGGTGGCTAAATTTGGTACCGTGACCCTCGTTCGCGGGTTCGTCTGGTCTATAATACGGGCACCATGACTACTGACCATAGTAGGCCAACGTGTGTGGAAAGTGCCACGCTTCATGCACGTAAAATACCCCTTTGTGTGCCATCTAGCTAGTGCGCCACATAAGCTAAGTTTTTCGCCTCTCTCCTTTTCTGTTCGAAATTATCTGTTCCCATGTTTCCTGCTGACCCCACATTTCTCATCATCATTTCATGTTCTTTTTATCATACTTTCTTGTCCATTCATTGCCTACAAATAAACTATATAGCGTTCACAAACCTACTCACTCATTTGCTCGGGATATAGTAGCCATTGACTGTGGCTGTATAATATCATTAAATATTATAATAAAACACAAAAAAGCAAAAAAAAAAAAACTATAAAGGAACAATAACCGGGAGGATAAACTTCCCATATATTTTTGTCTTTGAAAATTCCGGTTGTTACATTGAAATTGTTATAACACCAGGTTTCTTTCCTTGTACTACACATGGTCGATATCTTCGGTGCTGGATTTGTCCTACTCTGTTCGAACGTTTTTGTCTTTAGTACTTTTCGTTCAAAACATTTTGGTTTTGGGTCTTCCAATGTGTTGATTCGAATGCAGCTGATAAGAGGTTACACCTTGAAATATCGTTATACAGCATAGCCAAATTACCCGTTTTAGTATTTGTATAAATTGTATTTATGGACGTCAAACTCCTCACAGTTCCAGTTCCCGTCCCTAACGGTCCGTACACTAATCACTGCACCAGGCTCTCCGGGCTTCTTTTCAATGACCTCTTTTCGGCCCCTACTCTCTAAATAAAAAACCATGAAAAGTACTCACATATACCAAAATGCATTGCGCAACCACATTGTTTATAAATTCTTCTACTTTACTTCACTTTGAAATAGTGCGTACTCATTTAAACTGGTTTTACAACATCGAAATTGAATTAATTCTTCTAAGAAAAAAATATTACAGAAAATTTGATGTTTTCATGGCTAACTATAGGAAAATTTTGAAAATTTATTTAACTATAAAAAATTATCAAGAATCTTGACGGAATTTATACAAGCCTGTAGCAAAATCAAACAAAAATCTATAGAAAAAAAAAACAAATGAACAAACAAAACACAACTACAAAAGTATAGTCGAACTAGCCACGCTGCATATCCCCGCGCTTCTCTGGTGTTTGATAGTACATGTATAAGGGCAAATGAGTGAAAGAAATAAACTATGACTAAAATGAGCATTACTAGTACTATCAAATGTATATGTATTAATATGAGACTTTTCCCTGGTAGTTGGAGTGATAGTAATGACGTCGCGCACAAAGTTGACTCCATTAACGTAACGTCTTTAAAACGTAAAATGACGTTCAATAATTGATAAGAATACAAAAATCACAAGACAGTGCCCGAATTACTTTATCAAACATTCAAGCTGTGTTTTTCGAGTATACGCTTTAAATTTACTTCGTTGTATATTTATTTTGTTTTGTTTGATAATTTTGTTATTAATATAATTTATCTATTTATTTTTTTTGTGTATTTATTTTTTAAACCAATATGTCATAATCTGTACTTTTTACAGTTTAACTGATGAAGCGGTGATAAACATCAACAGTAATCAATCAATCAATTAGAATTTTAAAAATCGTCGTAGGATAATTTTAAACATTAAACAGTAAAATTGAACATATATTTGTACATATTTATTCTTTAATTCCTGAAAAGTTGACGTGATATTTTTAATCTAGACACCGCAATATTCTTCTATGAAGAGAATCATCAATGAGGATAGTTTCATCGTCCTCGAGTTCAAGTTCCGAACATATATATATGACGGAATGTGCGGGTACCATAGCTGGAATGCGTTTAATAAGCCTTTGTTGAAGTGGATTATTGTCAATCTTTCCGAAATAATACCCATGAATAACTTTCGAACCAGGAAGAAAGGTTATTCCCCATTTATCTGTTGATTGTTTTCGAAGTACGGTAGTTTGTTTCGTTGCTTTTAAAACATAATAAGGTTGGTCATCATCATCGGCTTTGACTGCAAAAATAGTACCCGTATTAACAAGGTCATATAAAGAAACATCCTGGCTTTCATCATCTTCCGGTTCATGATCTCCGTTTTCTTTGTACATTCTTATAGAAGAAAAGTTTCCAAGTTGCTCAACATTTAAACATTGATCATAGTTTATTGTTAAACAATTTTCACAAGTATAGCACGACAACTTTCTTGTTTCAACTGTGTTTGATTTCGATGTAGAAACTTGGTGAATTTTTCTGTTCTCTTTTATTGGTTTGAAATATCGGTCACGATCTCTATTAATAGTTTCAATATACCTAAAAATTCTTCGCGAGCACTTCGAATCATCTGCAGTTTCTTGGAGATTTTCAATTGCAAAATTATATAAATCTTTAGCACTTTGAATGATACACTTTCCGCGAATAACGGCCAAGTCTGCCTGTTTTTTTATAAAACCGCCGGCAGCATCTTGCGGACCACGAGCGTGAGATGTTTCAAAGAAGTTTCGAATCATTTGTTCATATCCAAAGTCAGAACAAGCATTACTTATATCGCCAATACAATGCCGGCTCTTATATTGGGCACTACAACCGTCAGAAAATTCATGCATCACTAAAACATCGCATGCAATTGAGCTTATTAAGTATTCTCGAATTAGTTTTTGAACCTCGTGGGTAAAATGATGATCATGTTTTTGATCTGGACTAATAACAATAAAATGTTCAGTAATAATATTTTGGTCATTTTCACTACTGTCTATGCATCATACTCTAATACGGCATGTCTATGCAATATTGTAATATGGACCGATACTTCTTGTTTTTGGAAATACGATGATTGAATTTCACACTGCTCTGTACATTTGTAATTTTCCGAAAAGTCATGTATTGCAACACAATGTTTTATCGGCAAATTGCTTATTAAACTTTTCATTTGTTTTGCTTGCCAATAAGCTCGGAATTGGTGAGACGGAAAATTTTCAAGCAATTGTTGGTACTTTTCTTAACAAGTATGAGCTTTCGGACGACTTTGTCACCTTTAATTTTCACATTTTGATACTCGTACCTTTCCCATGATACAATTGATTCGTCGTTTTCATTTATTTCCTCTGGCAAAAAGTCAATTTTGCCCACACCACAGTCAGCACATTCCCTATTTAAACAAGACATTTTATGTTGGTGGGTATTAGCGGATCGGGGGCATAATGTGGCATCTAAAAGTTCATTTAATGAACTATAAATTGGTACCGGACAATTTTCTTTTCTAGCTACCTTTTTGCAAACTCCTCACAGGTTTATCCATTCGGGTCGTTCCTCGCCTCTTTCTCTTTTGAAGTCTAAATAAAGTTCAGTCTGGGTCTTTTCAAGAATGTGACAATGATGGGAAGAATACAGTTTTGGGCCAAGACGGACACGTTTTAAATCGTTTTTGTTATTTGTCGGCCTACTGCTGCTTTCCTTTAACCAAAAATCATAAATTAGCTTTTTCGTGGCTTCGTCCACAGCATCTCGTCTGGTCTTTCTAGCAGTGTACAAAAACGACGAGCTATTCGAATGGAGAATCTTTGCCCTAAAAGTGTTACCTTTTTGAACAGTTTTCCGATTTACACCTAGCCTAGTTGCTAAATTTCTCACTGCACCTTTTTTCTCAATAACAGACGGACCACTTATTGCAGATGTGATCAGATTAATACTTGCAATAGCGTCTTTGTTTCTTTTACGCTTCACGGAGGTTAATATGTCTTTAATGCTCAGAATGGCTGACGTGTCCACATCTTCCTTATGGAATGACGAACGGAATTTTTCGACAGCAAGAGATTTCATCGATCTTTTCTCGTCCACATAGGCCGAAAGTACAGCAGCACGTTTTGATGAATCAATTGGCAATGCAAGTTTCAGTTTCCTTATTGACCTGTAAGAATAATATACATGTAATAACCAATATTTTAAATATTTTGATTACGAAGATTTATTTACACACTGATACGTTAACAGAACACCCCTTATTATATGCCGTGCCTAATATCCATATAAAACAGTTTTTACAAAGTTTCGTTAAGCTCCGACTATTTTATAAAGAAATCAACTTGCTCGCATAAATGTGGCGGACGAACAAACAAACAGATAATGTACATGCATATGCATCGCAACAAAGTTAGCGACCAAAAAATCTAGATGTCGCCTAAAATTTTATGGGACATGCATGGATATATGTTTTTATTTTATTTTAGTTTTTATTGCATTTTAAAGCAAACTTTCATGTGACAATTTGAAAGTTGTTTCAGATGTAACTGTATCCATATGTATAATATACTAGTATTTCATAAGACTTGTATAATTGCAAAAATTTTAATCTATAATTTGTCGACATCTGGAAGTTATTTCACTATTAAAAAAATGTTACCTGGCTTTGTCCATTCTGTTTGAAAAAGTTCCAATTTCTTGAGGATTATCAGATGGCGGTGTGGTACTTATACTGCGTCTCCGATACAGTTTCATGTACTCATTTCTCTTGTGTTTTATGTTTTCCTTTTGCCTCTTTCTTGCATTGTATTTTTGCTGTCTTGTAGGCTCTGTGTTTTTCTTATAGTTTCTAACATTCTTGGTCTCCGTACTCGGTTTATTTTTATGATATGATTTTCTTTTTTGTTCCCTTCTTTTCTGTAATTTCAATTCTTTGTTAAGTTTTATCCTTTCCGCTGATGTTAACATAGATGGCGAATCTTTTTTCTATAAAAAAAAATACGTTTATCCATCTAAATAAATTGTGCGGTATTATTCATTAATTATTTAATAATGCGCCGTGCGTCGGCGACGTTTTGTATTCGTCTAAAACGTTTTCGTAACAAAAACATTGGACATTTGATTTTTTAAATATTTTCCACAATTTTTATACTACATATATCACTTTTTAACATCAGAAAGACAAAAGAAAGCACATTTTCGCAGTATCAATGTTATGTTATAATCGACGGTTTTACAAAACCTATATTTTCTTGATTCTAAAAGTTTTTAAAAAAATCTGCTGAAAAACGTCATTTTTTACAACCGTAACAAAACGATTGGACATTTAATATTTTCTAATTCTCGGTCAAGATAACAGATTCAACTATAAAAAGGGAGTTTTGAACTTCTCTTGAAATGCACATTTTGAAAATCTATTTGTTTTGAATTAAAATAATATTTACAGCACACAGTACTCACCGAATTTTCCATTTTACTTCTTTGAAAACTTAAAAATACTAGATGTTACGCACGCTTGGTGCAACTTTCGTAGCTCCAACGATGACCATTTTTCGTTTTTTGAACGTTGAATTTAAATGACGTCATAGTAAAAGTCCGCAAAATGCTACATACCAAATTTGAACGAAATCGGATGATTTTTCAAGAAATGGTGAATAAAAAACTGCAACTTTGTCTTTTCCAATGTTACAAGTTACGCGACTTTTTTTGCAGTTTATGACACATTATCCACCTGTTATAAACACACAATATGAAAAATGGAATTTATTTTTACATTAATAATCTGATGTGAATAATTTTAGCATAGAAAAACATTTTTTGTTTATAATATAAGTATATAAGTAAAAATTTATTAACATTTAAACCCAGATATATCAAGTGCCGTCAACTTTGTGCGCGCCGTCAATGTAAAGAATTATGCATGACGAAGGAATGTGCCCCTAGGCTACCTATGAAGCCCAGCTTCTAGGGGCCATATCCAAATTCCGAAACCTTCGGCACAATCTACATCCATAGTGCAACTACTGAGCAAAGTTTCAGTTTGGTATTCCAAATAACCTGGGAGGAGTTGCGTGACGAAGGAATAATGTGCCCTTAGGCTACCTATGCAGCCCAGCCCCTAGGGGCCATATCGAAATTCCGAAACTTTCGGCACAGTCCCCACCCACAATGCAATCAATGACCCAAGTTTCATCTTTCTACTCCCAGTGGTTACAGAGATTTTCCTGGACATTAACGCCATATGTACGGACGTACGTATACATCGAACAGCAAAACATTATCCCCGCGCTTTCGCTAGCGCGGGGATAACAAAAGAAAAACAACCAAAATCTGCACTCGTATAATAGAAGAGGAATGTAACGATTGAGTCAGGTGTTCCTCAGAGTTCTGTACTGGTACCCAGCCTTTTCCTTTTTATAATAAAAAATATATAATATTAAAAGAGGAATGTAACGATTGAGTCAGGTGTTCCTCAGAGTTCTGTACTGGTACCCAGCCTTTTCCTTTTTACATTAACGACATTCCAGTAAGTTTAAGTATCAACAATAAAATTATTTGCCGATCATACTATTGCGTATTTACATGTAGTTTTTATATCCAACAAAAATAGTGAAACTCCACAGAAACATTTTAATAATGGTCATGAACTTCATGAAATTGAGCATGGTGACGCCTTCAAATACCTTGGTGTATTAATACAATCTCACCTAAAATGGGACAGACAAATAAACAACATCACTTTAATGCTAGCAATACTAGGGTTCCTATGCAGAAATTTCAAAACCAGTTCCACTCGGTAAAAACGCAATCATACAAATCACTAGTTAAACCTTAAGTGGAGTATGCCTGGTACGTGTGGGATTCATACACACAGTAAGACACCAACAAAAAAAATATGGAAGAAGTGCAGCGCGGGACTGTAAGGTTTATGCATTTCTATAGTCGCGCTCCCATAATAAATCAAGCGTTAGTGACATGATACAAAATGTATATGATCTGAACTTGAGATCCCTAGCAAACCGCAGAACAGACCCCACTGGACAATGCTTTATAACATATCTAAGGAAGCATGGAAAACCTGGGACAGTGATTCTTGTACCAACCTATTAAAGGGGTTTGAACTGTCAAACTCCTAAAAGTTCCAATTCCTGGTTAAAAGTTTCGTTCATTAGGTTTACACAGTTATCACACTTCTCTCGTGCAGTTTCTTTAACTCTTCTTCCCGTAACTACTTGAACCGGTTTTAAAATAACCTCGCGCAATAGTTTTAAATATGTTTTTTTATGCAAAATATGCGCATTATTTTAGCAACGAGCCGTACAGTTTGATTTCCATAAAAAGCAACGAGCCGTACAGTATCAAATTATGAGTGCTTGATTTCAAATAATTATAGTGCTTTTATTAACAAACCATCAAGCTTATAATTTAAACAATAGACATAAAAGGTCAAACTTTATTTTGCTGTGTTAAATTGTCAATTTTCAATTGAAAAGGAAGGTCAAATTACGTGTTTTTGCTTCAAATTCACCCATGGACTCGTAAAATGAAAATGCGTTTTTCGAATTTATAAAAATATATTAAAAGATGCATGTACCAGCGGCTAATATAATCAATCGTTTGTGTTTAGGAAGTAACTCCACTGAAAAAATTACAATTAAACTCCCATCTAGATAGAAAATATGCATTTAAAAACTTTATTTTTTGCAATTCCGTAATTATTCCGGTCCCGGACCGCACTACTTCCGGAATGCACTGTACGGGGATTGGACACCGTGTTTACTGTAGTTTTCATTTCACACGCTTGTATACCAAGTGGGGACTAAAGCAGTTTTTGTTTTTCGATACACTAACTTACCTTTAATATCTGTCAACATTTCTATGGTCAACCTCTTAAACTGTTGTTACGTTTTGTGAAAAAAAAAATATTAATACTAATAGTTATTTTGACGACAGGTTCTCCTTGAAGGTAACAAAGCCGTCGGAGTGGGAGCCATCAGGGATAACAGGAAGATAAAATTCTATGCCAATAAAGAGGTTATCCTTTCAGCCGGAGCTATTAATAGTCCTGTTATACTAATGTTATCAGGGATAGGGCCAAAACATCATCTCAACGAGTTAGGGGTATGTTATCAGGAACCTATACGGGTATGTTATCAGTTATAGGACAATTACATGTCCTTAGGGGTATGTGATTAGGAATGGGACCACAACTTCACCTTAACCAATAAGGGATAAGTTGTCAGAGATAGGACCAAAACCTAACGGAATGTTGTAAAGGACAGGGCCAAACATCACCTTAACAAGATGTTACGGGTGTGGTATCAGTGATAGAATCAAAACAACTGTTTAACCTCTTAGGGCTTCTTTTAAAGTGTTTTCTTAAATTTTAAAACATTTAATGATTTTGTTTTCGTATTTGTGTAGGTAGTCCAACCTACTAAAAAGTAGTTGGCCACAGAGCAACATCTAGTTTTTATTGGAATTGCAAGTGATTGTTTTCATCAGTATTTGTTGTACTGAGATTATGTATTCCTGTTACATGTATGTCTCGCAATCGTGTTGTGTTTTAGCTACATGAAGTACCGAAAATGGAAGAAGGAGGTTTGGCGTCATAAAAAACTGGCTTAAGCCATTATTAATTGTTTCCTTAGCAAATGCTAGTACCAATACAGGACCACTGTGATCTTCGATGTCACCTATATTATGTCTTTCATATTTTGTCTTTTCTCTTGGCCATTTGAGATTAATCCTTAAAGACTGTACCTTCTTTTCTAATTTTGTCTTAAAAAGCTAAATAGACAGTAGCAATAGACTTGTAAAACGTTAATGAGATTTTGAAATTTTCTGATTGTTTTTATACGAATTCCTTAAAACACCAGATTCTCTTTCGTTTTATGAAATTGGTCAATATCATCGTTGTAAGTTAATTAGGCTTATTAGTACGTTTTGTGTACGTCTTTTTTAATACCTTTGGTTTTTTGCATTTCTATCATTTTGATTTATATGCTGCTGATAACCGGTTACAACATGAAATATGCATAAACAACATAACGAAATAGCCGTCTTAGTCCACTGTATGTTGTTTGCAGCAATTATAATTCACTAGTTTCTCGACGGATTTTTTTTGTATTTTATAATGGCTATTTAGTTTTTATGCAAATTAGATCCCGGTGGTGGCTGATTTACCAGTTGGTGAGCATCTACAAGACCATCATATGATATTTAGTAAAATCAAGACAAACAAGAAGCTTTCGGTAACGTCCGAGGATGCAACGTCCTATTGGAACATGCTTCAGTATAAACTCTTTGGAACAGGTATAATATCTTAATTGTTGATTGATTTTTTATGCATTAAATCTATCGAACAAAAAAAAAACACTCAAAAAACTCAAAGCAAAAGCGAATGTAGCGTATGTTCTTATCAGTATGCAAGTGTTTTGAATTAGCTAATAGAGGAATTTCAACCATGTCCAATCCCTAAACACACACACACTCGAAATGTTTTGTGCGAACAAATTGGAGTAAATTTGACTGTTACTCAAGAGAAAGAATAGTTAACAAAGTGAAAGAATTAGTAGATATTAACACATCTTCGCTGACCATGAGAGATAGCGGATCGTAACCCTTGGCTAGCGAAGATGTGTTTAACAAGGCTGGCGTAATGATCAATATCCATATCATCAACATTTATTGTAAATTTTGTTACCATTCGTAGGACCATTCACTGGTAGTGGTGTTGAAGGCCATATCTTTGCACAGATGGATAACCGTGATGAAAATGAACCGGCATATCCGGATGTTCAAGTTGTGCTGTTATCTCTTGCCCAGGACGACGAATTTATTGATTTTGGTCCCCCTCTAAACTTCAATGCTTCAGTAAGTCAGTTTTACGGGACGCGTTTTGTTAATGTTATTTTGTATTTTGTTCCATCAAAAAGTGAAAAAGCGTTGTGCTATAATCTTATTAAAACAAAATAGATGTTGAATTCAACTGATGGCTTGATAGAGCGAATGCAACATGGAAAATAATGAAATGTGGAATAAGTATATGCGACTTAACTCACACAACAAACGGTAAATTATAAAAAAACACAATGGAAAAGCACCAGCATCCTTCAACGAGGCCAGTAGGCGGTGCTCGTTGTTCTGCAACTGCCCAAGGTCTAAATCAAATGCGTATAATTAATTTAGTCCTAAAATTGTCAAAGATAGACCCCCTTCTTAAACACGGAACAGAAAACACCTAAATGACAAATACAGTGAGTGAGTTAGTTGGTGTTTTACGCCAGTGCAACGCCATATACATGTATATTCAAGGAAAAAAGAAACTGTGCATGCCTATGGGAAATCAATTGTACCAAAACTTCTTCTTATCAGAAAATCGTAAAAAATACAGCTATCTACATGTAGTTGAAATTTTCACTGAATGTCGAGGGGATGGTGCAGATCATTTCTGGGTAAAAATCTGAAAATTTTTGAATTCCAGGTTCTGAGATTTAGAATACCGCTTTTTTACCCCAAAAAAAATGAAAATTCTAAATTTGTACCTAAAATTTAAACTGTTTACTTTCAACCAATAAAAGGAGGAATTTTAGGTGAAAATCAACCGAGAAAACTTAATTTCAAACATGTGTTTTGTATTAAAAGTGTGATTTTGTGAATTTCAGATTTACACTACCTGATTTCAAACTGCAAACAAAACATCTCTTAGGGGCCAAAAACAAAATTGTAGGAAAATGATTTGGCAATACTTTTTTGATAAAATATATCAAATACTGTACTTCATAAAATTTTGAATGTGTGATTTTTTTTATAATGATGCACAATTTCTTATTTCAATTAGTATAGGTTATTTACAGTCGATGAACATGAAATGATGATGATAAATGTAATATGGGGGAGGGGTGAGAAAGAAGGGAACAGTAAATTTTGAAAAACAACAGGAAAAGGGGAGAGATGGGTATGTACAGAAAATTTAGCCTACATGTATGTGGTGCACTACTTGGCAGTCCACAAAGGGGTCTTTTACCGATTTGTTTTTATACTCTTACGAGACTGAATTTCTTCAGGGACTCGTAAAGAACAAGAAGATGAAAGAGGCAAGGTCATTTAATCTTACATTCCGATATATTGATGATGTCCTTTCTGTCAATAACACTTCATTTGGTAGTTGGATTCCTTCAATATATCCTCCGGAATTGGAGATTAAAGAGACCACCGAATCTAATTGCTTCACGTCTTTCTTGGATTTGCACCTCGAATTTGACCCAGGTGGTCATCTCAGTACAAAAATTTACGATAAACGAGACGATTTTAATTTTCAAATTATTAATTTTCCTAATCTACAGAGCAATATACCTACTTCTCCTGCATACGGTGTTTATATTTCTCAACTTATTCGATATGCCAGAGCTTGCACACATTTCACAGATTTTTTGATCAGACACCGGTTTCTTCGTGACCGACTTTTGAAGCAGGGCTATAAGAAAATACGTCTCATACGATCACTAAAAAAATTCTTTCATCGTTATCAGCCACTAGTAGAAAAGTTCAAAATTGAGTTTAAAGATATGATAGTTAATTGTTTTAATTAGTATTTGACTGGTCTGCTGTACTGAGATGATCACCTCAATATCCCTATTGTGTCTCACAACAATGTTGTGTTCTATGGTCATTACCGGATCCTAAGATCGCAATGGAAGAGGGAGGTTTGGCGCCATAAAACCTGGTTTAACCCACCATTTCGTTTGAAATGCCTGTACCAAGTCAGGACCATTGCGATCCACCAGTTCTCCGGTATGACTGATTCGTTTTTGTCATTTTCTCTGGACTATGAGATTGATCATTCAAGTTCGGTAGTTTTGTTATTACCTTTATTTACGTGCATGAAGCGTGGCACTCTCCACACACCTTGGCCCACTATGGTCAGCGGTCAGGGTTTCCGTATTATAGACCTGACAACCCCCGCGGACGAGAACCAGCCTATTCAGCCACCTAGGGTACACACTTTGGTAGCTCTGTGGGCTGAGCACTGACCCGACGTCAGAATCCCAAGACCCTTAGCCGCCTCTTAAGACAAGCTAGGTTCTGCTACGGGCCTATTCGCCATGTGGGCCCCGAACGGTCAAAATGACAAATACAAACACACATTTTTGGCATACTAAGGTCGTTAAGAACTTATGGAGTTACTCCAGCTTATGGAGTTTACGTATCTCAATTGATTTGTTACTCAAGAGCGTGCGGGACTTACATCGATTTCCTCAGCAGAGCGACACGTCAGACGCAAAAATTTCTCACACAGGGTTATGTTGCTCATCGGTTGCTGTCTTCACTCAAAAACATTTACGGAAGACATCATGCACTTATAGACAAATATGGGATTTCGATCTCTCAGATGAGTGCAGATGTTGGTTTGTCATAGGGTGTTGTTTTGTCTTCCTTTACCAGATTTGACACGCTGAATGGACTATTGGCAGCGCGACGGGTGTGCTATAGCAAGCAGGAACTGCTTTCTCTTCTGGAGCACCTGAGTTCACTCTTGTTTCGACTGGAGTTCGCGTTGTTGATTGATATTTAGTTATTTTGTGTTTCCATGTTTTACATGTTGTCTGTTTTTGTTCCGTTCCTGTTGGTGTTTACTTGTTTTGTCTCTGCCCTTTCGGACTTTTGATATTCGGATACCCCATTGGTACCTCTGCTTCTTTCTATACCTGTAGCTAAGTGACTATCAAAGATAAAGAATCAGAAGACATACAATCATCACAAAAAAGAAAAAAAAAGTGTTTACTATTTTACTATTTTGTCGTTGAAAATTTTGTTTGTTAAATTTAAAATTGTTTAAAACACCAGGTTCCTTTCCTCGTACTGCACATGGTCGATATCCTGGGTGCTGGATTTGGCTTCCCTTAGTATTAAAAATTTTTTGGTTTCGAGTACTTTTCGTTTTTAAAACCTTTTGGTTTTGACATCTTTGCTGCTGATGAGAGGTTACTCCTTGAAATATGCATATACAGCATAACCAAATAACCTGTTGTATACCCGTTTTGGTATTTGTATTTTTACATGTACAAACAACTAAATCGCAATCAGAAACGTCATCTCAAGACGAATCAATGTGAATTTAGGTACCTTTGAAGAGTACACAGTTACTGCATGTAAAAAAAATTTTTCTTGGCAATTTATTCCCATATAGCATTTTTTATTTTCCTATGTTTGACTTCGTCGTGATCTCTTCGTTTTTGAAATAGATTAAGGAGCTTTTAAAGACAAGGTCAAGCAAGACAGAATTTACACTTGCTGTTTTACAACTACACCCAAAGTGTACAGGAACTATACGACTTGTTAGTAAAGATCCATATGATTACCCAGAAATAGATCCAAACTACCTTTGTCACCCAGATGATGTTAAAATTATGATAGCAGGTGGGTTATTATTCTATTTTGTCAACCCTGTTATATTTTATATGTGTTCTTCTTTGTTATTTTTGTCCATTTTCTTCAGTCTCCTTTGATTTTCAAAGTATATTTTAATGTTATCGCACTATATAACATTGAAGGCTCGTGTCTGTATGATTATTGTACATTTATTCCACACCTGGATATTATTCATGTTTTATATAATATTTGATTTTCTCTGCGTTTAATTGCATCAAAAACCGCAAAGTAATTTAATTACTTTTATAGAGTCTTTGTTGCTGAGAAATCATATAACATTGAAGGCTAGTGTCTGTTTTTAAAATTTTGAATTGATTGTGAAAGTTGCGTTACATGTCTGTAATCAGAATCAGAATCAAATAGTTGTCCGCGTAGATTGAAGAACGGAATCATTTTTCATACACTGGTGATGTGTGTAGTGTTGTAGTTACTTTCATTTGTTTGTTTACAAAGGGGGGAACAGAAAATACTTTTCTGACATTTCAGCCCACTATAATTGCTTGTTATATCAGAAATTATGTAGAATTTGGTTCTTTATCTTATTTTATTCATGAACTAGCTCCGCGTTCATATCTAGAAAGTATTTTTTTCATCAAAAAAGATAATTGGCTGGAAAATGAAAAAACATTGTTTTAAAGAGATATGTATGGAAAAATTTAGTTTTTCTTGTGAATCTGGAAAAAAAGTATCGCAACCCCATGTTATATTCAAGAAATCAAAAATATGTCCTTTTTTTGTATAATCTTTACATATTTCTCAGAAATTGTACACCATGAATACTTAAAAAAATGAGCACCGTGACCGAATGTTTTTATTTCTTATCTATAATTCAAATACCAATGTAAATTTACTATGAAAGTTTGAAAAAATATATTATGTCATATTTTAAGTCCCTCCTTAACTACCTTCAATTAAACATGGTTGAGAATACACATGTAAGTCATAAGAAATAAAAAAAATGAAAGTAACATAGCATATTTTAAAAAAGAATAAAAATCATTTGCAATACTAGTACTGATTTGTTCATATTTGTTCCAGGCTTTCGAATAATAAACAAATTACTGAAAACAAAGACATTTAAGGACATAGGCGCCTCTTACAACAGACTTGACTTTAAGGGTGTATGTGATAAGGAGACATTTGATAGTGACGGGTATTGGGATTGTATCATCAGACATTGGGGTTTGACAGGTGCTCATCCAACTTCTACCTGTCGCATGGGGACTAAAGATGATCCTACGGCAGTAGTCGATCCACAGTTGAAGTGAGTATGAATAATTCATAGATCAGTTTGCTCCGTTTTTTCAGTAGTTTTTGATTATGAACGCCATGTTGATAAATTGATCAATAAAGCTAACTACCCCGCATGCGTCGACGTGGTAACCACAACATTTGCTTACATAAGCGCCATTGCTAAGCACTTGTGCCATGTGAATACAAGTGAATCTGATAGTAGAGTGCATTTGTTAGTAACAGTATCGGAAAGCAGGCAATATGAATGAAATGATATTGTTTTGTATTTTAGGGTAAAAGGGATAATAGGATTACGTGTGGCTGATGCTTCAGTAATGAGACACGTCACATCCGGTAATACAAACGTCCCAAGTATAATGATTGGAGAGAAAGCTGCAGATATCATAAGAGGAAAGAACACCGTTAAGGAGTTCCAAGATCGCGTTAGAAAACTTAATCTCTAAAAAAGGCTAAACATCAAAGTACATTCATAGTATATACTAAGTATTCTCATAATAATGTATCAGGTTTTTGCACTTCTGTTCCATAAATTAACCGAAATCCAAGATGGCGGACTTTTACCATTTTTTGAGTGGAGGATTATATGAAAAAAAAATTATTCAAATTAATACTTTGTCAATTCACCCTTCATTCTCACAACACTAAGGAATAGACACTGAATGTAATTTATACTTAGATTTTTCCACAAAATCTTCTAAAAGTCTAACAGCCAACTTTCAAAAATAACATTTTGAATTTTTACTCCGGGAAACATCCGTTTTCTGCCGGTTTTGGTATAGTTTAACTCGAGACAAAAAGTGTCCAAAAAGGGTATAACATTCACCATTTTGAATTTATACACCGTTTTTACAGACAATCACTGCTGTCAAATTTGTTTAATGAGATGGAATAATGTACTCAATACGATATGAATAAAAATATGGTGCAATACAGTAGCTGAGTGAGTTATTCACCATAAATAATTGACCAAAAGATTATGCATGGTTGCCAGTTTATATGACAGAAATTAATAATGTTACATATTTGTAGCCGGTTTTTTAGTAATCGATGACATTTAACAGGCTGGGCAAACACAGCAATAGACAAATATGTTAAGAACAAAGTTGAAAAACAGTTTTGACATGGTTTAATGGGTCAAAACCAGCAACTCCTAAGAAGTTGTGTTTGTCAAATAACAATATGCAGTAAAAAGGGTTTAATGCTAAGTCCGAAAACCGAATAGCAGAAAGGAGAAAAGCTAAAGCACTGAAGGCCCAAATATTACCAAAAAATTCAACTTAAATTTATTCGCTTATAATTGCTACCGATATATTTAAAAGACTTCATTTACTATAAAGAGGAAGAGGGAGGTTTGATCCTAAAAAAACCTAGTTTAACCCACCATTTCATTTGAAATGCCTGTACCAAGTCAGGACTATTGCGATCTATAACTATTCCGGTGTGTCGTCCATGATTTGTTTTTTCTCTTATCCTCTTAGTTCGGTAATTTTGATATTACCTTTATTTGCGTTATTTTTTGGGTCAGTTGTTGAACATCAGGCGAACAGTGGGCTATGAATCAATCTACTTTTGTAAAAAAAAATCTTGGTATTCTTCAGTTACTCATTTTATTTTATTTTTGTAGATTAAAAATTTTATATTATTAAAAATGGTACCAATGTCACCAATTCCTTACAAAAAAAACTAATATTTAACTTTACTTTTAACCCCTTTAAAAGACAAAAAAGTAAAGCAAGTGGCTTCCATCATTCATACTAATTTGACTTGATAATTTCTGTAACAAGATCAATATAGTGATTTTTAATTGGTTTTAGGACATTGTAGTTCTGAATTCTTCCCACGAACCAATTTTAGGGAATAGAACACCAATGTTACTGTTAACTGGGTATGGAGAGCACATATTAATGTGCCCAACGGACTCTTCCATACATACATGAAGCTAATAATTTTCCTTATAATTCTGATGCGACGATATATCCGTTTCACTATTTCCAGTCGTAATTCTGGAACGCCAAATGTAGGTCTTGTCAAAACTTACAGAGTTCATGTAGTTTACAGTTTGTAGTAAGATACTTCTATATTCTTCAATTCTTGAAGACAATGGAGCTCGAACAGTTATATAACTATGCCATTCTATAAAATTGTTTAATGAGCACGGTACAGTTTTTTTATTGTGGACAAACATGCTTTGCTATTTTATTTTTTTTAAGAATTGCAACGTGTATTGTTGGCATTATTTGTCTGATTTTCGTAGGTTTTCATAGCTTTCCATTCTTCAACTTTTAGTTTCAGTATACTTGAGTACTTTTGTATATCATTCTCTGACAAGTCTCTGTTCACAAACCCGTTTCCCAAATCTTTTTTACTTTCAAAAACATCAGTGATATTTGTTTGGGCAGTTTTACTAGCAGTTCTTTCTATATTTGACCAATCGCCCCCTGGTACGCGTAAGGTGTTGCTCTCAGGTTTTGAAATAGAAGCATTTATCTGTGGAACAATATCTTCCATTGCTGAATCATCATCGCTGTCTTGAAGATAGAACATTCCGTTGTTATTCCATGAATCTACCAAAGAAATAAAAAGCCGTAGTTGACATTTGTTAAAATGTAAAAGAGCTATGAAAGAAGCAGAGGTACCACTGGGGCATCAGAATGTCAAAATTCCGAAAGGGCAAAGACAAGACCAGTAAACGCCAACGAAAACATTACGAAAGATACAAACAACATGAAACAACAAAAATACAACAACAACTGAATAGCAATCAACAACACAATCTCAAATCATAATTATGAGCTATTTACTGTATTAGCAAGTTTTATGACTTAAGGCTCGACATCAGGTCATCTATAGTTTTCCCCTTTGAATTCAAATTTGTATTTTTTAAAGTTCTGTTTTAAACACTGACATAAACAGAATGCATTTCGTTTTATCGTATAAACATGTGCATGTATGTGCCAAACGTAAGCACATATAAGGTATACATGTAACTATTGATATGACGTTATTAGCAAACCATCATAAATAAACAGAACGTAATGTACGTTGATATAGAAAAATAGAAGTACTGGACTGTTGGAAGGCCTTCTAACCGCATATTAATCGAAATTAAACAAAAAGTAAAAGTTCAAAACCTCAAAAATATTGCATACATGTAGGCTTACCGGTATTTATTAATATTAGATCTTTTAACTGATTAGTATAAGTATTTTGAAATTAAATAAAATAATCAGTAAGCAACGATAATGATGCACAGATACATGTATATTATGGTTCATACGGAACAAACTAAGCAAAAATTACAAACATTGTTGGACATCACTAACCCACTTGAAAAGTGTATCAGGGTATATAATTGTAAGGGTGCATCTGTCTCCGCATTCTTAACACCTATAAGTGTAATCATCTCTAATCCGAAATGCTTCCTTATTAACCTAAATCCTAAACGAGTGTTCATGAAAATTTTGATACAATGTTTGCGACATAACGCAGATATGCTTAGGCACACTTTGATTGGTGTAAAATTTGATATAATTGATCAAAAAGGAGGGGGCGTTTACTTGTGAGCTTTTAGTAAACGATTGGTTTAGAACTAGGTTGATGTCAGACTATAAGTGACAAAAAAGTTAGTCAAAAGTTTTGGCCTGATATCCAAAGTTACATAATTATATTAAATGTGTGTATGTAATGCTAATCATACAAATAAGAATATTATTTTATCAAAATCAAAAAGTCCTACCAGCTTGAGATTACTAGAAACAAAAACGACAAAACTTTGATTGCCTTCAAGTTGCTAGTTTAAAATTACTTATTTATTATGGTCTATCAATATCTTGATTTTTTTTCTGGTCTTTACCTTCTAAACTTGAACAGGAACTACTAAGATGACTCAAAGAAGGTACGCTGTGTTGTCGCACCATCGTACCCAAATCTCGTATTGATGTAACTGTTGAGATTTTGCCAAACTCACAATTATGACAGGATTGTGTCCTGGTCATGGAATTATTTCTTAACAGTTTGTGTATGGAGTCCTGTATATGGATAAGCTGTCGAAGAAGATGTATATCAATTGCTCTTAATTCTGCCTGAAATATAGAAATACATGTTACTATTCCAACCTTTTTAAATATCAAAACATACATTCAAGACGTACGATTACATGGCACCAATACATAGATGCATTGTACTATTAAAAACGAAAGAATATAAGAAAATTTGGTGAAATTGGCAATTCGATAGTGAGCATTGATGTAGTTTTTTTCTAAGTTATAGAACACTGACAGATTCCGTGTGCGCTAACAGCTCAATTTGCAATGATTATATGCATAATATTAGCATTCTAGGCTTTAAGACATAACATTAAGATGGTATCATCTTCATCTGCACAATTCATGTATTTTTGATAATATGCACTGGGTGTTACATCGTTTAAGACATAGGTAAATGTTCATGTTAATCAGCTGTTATCATTAGTAAAGATTTCATCATCGCAGTGTCTGCATTTTAAACATAATTTGCAAAGGTTTTCTTTTAAAATGATTGTTATCAACAGATCATTCCATCTTTCTAAAAGTAAAATGGAAGGCTCAGTGTACAACCATGTAGAAAGGCTTAAGCATATTGATAAAGCCTTCTGGAGTGACACTGGCTCGTATTATATAGCGAAGTTCCCTTTAAACCCTTCTGGGTCACACTTTTAACCGTTTTAAATACACAAAAAAAAAAAAAAAATTCTGAGCCCCACCTTGTGCAGCAACAATTTGAAATCAACTCGTTATACAGGTAGTAGTAAAATAAGCGACATAACTGGATATGCATCTATTATTTGAGATCCGTTCCTGAAGCTGCAAACAATTTATTGAAAGCCTACGAATAGTTGCTGTGAAATCTTATACGATAAAAGTGTGACGAATGAACAAAGACACACACGGACGGATGGACACCTGACATTTCTATATCCATGATCCGAGTTGCGGCGGAGGACAAAAATGTATAATTCGATCATAACAAGTCATGTAAACCATCAAAATCAAATGCAGGAAATATAGAATAAGCAAATACATGTAAGAAGCAAAGAGGTACCAATGAGGCATTCGAGTGTTTAAATAGAAAATAATGAGATGTGTACGCGACACAGCCCACAATTAAATGGCAATTTAGAAAAACCACAATGGACAACCGCCAGCAGCCTTCAACGAGGTCATTTGGCACTGCTCGCGGTTCTGCTATTGGCCCATGGTCTAAATAAAATGCATATAATTCAAATCCAGCCCTTAAATAGTTACAGATAGACCCCCTTCTTAAACAAGGAATAGAAAACATCAAAACGGCAAGTACGTCAAACGAAAGCTTTGTCAAAGATTCCTGACTTAGGACAGGCACATGTAATATGTGGCGGGGTTAAACTAGTTTTTTGGGCCCAACCTTCCCCCTATCAATATTCCTAGACAAAGCACAAAAACTAAACACACAATAAAAATCAAATCGATCAAAATCCAATTCCACTACTAAGAGAAAACATAAGACAAAAACAACAAGAACAAACAACGAACAAAAGGACGATAAAGGAACTCTCTACAGAACACTCGCTGTTACTAACAGCTAGCTGAGAATCATTAATCAACTGATGTAAAAAAATCAAACATATCGATTTTAAATCCGACATAACCCTTCAAACAATAATGATTTAGTGAAGTGTCATCACACAAAACCGACATGCATGATCACTATAATGCTTAAAAATGACAACAGTAAAAACGTTTATGGAAGTTTTAAAGTAAGTATCAAGTTATCAATATTTCTGCCAAAAAAACACTAAATTCAAAGATTTAACCAAAATATTCAATTCACTCTCCGGAATAAATTTTGAAGCCAATTTTTCATTTCTAATGGATTGCTTTTACATTTATGAGCTTTATTAAAGCATTACCATAAAATTAAGGATGTGATATTCCTTTCACTATCAGAAAACGACGTGTACAATTAAATTTTCAAATAAGAGATCGATACTTGTGGAAGAATTTAGAAAAAATATTTTACTAATTTGTGGCATCGATAACCTTGTTTTAATAATTTTTCAGTAAAATAACGGTTATAAATATTTAAATCAGAAACACCACTGCAGATCCGAGCATATCTCATGTATCTTACTAACTGTGAAATGTAAAACCCGTATGACGGCGCTAGTGGAACATCTCTTTCAAGAAAAGGGAAATTTATAATAGGGAAGGTAAAGTCGTCACGTTTATCATATACTTTGGTTTGTTATTTTCCGTCAATAATACTTAAATCTAAAGCTAAAAAGGACATCTATCACCGGTGACGTTAGATTTGTTCAAGGTTAATTCAGAAGGTCTTAGGATAGATATCTGTAATAAAATTAGAAAATAAAGGATTGTTGAGTGCAAGATTGTCGTCTAAATATCTAAAAGTATAATTGAAAAGTCCGAAAGGGCAACGAGAAAATCGGTAAACACGAACAAAAACAGCACGAAGAAACACAAAACACTAAATCAACCGAACGGGAATCAACAACGCGAACTCAAGTCGTAACGAGAGAGAAACTCAGGTGATCCAATAGTCTTTCAATATTTTTACATAATGTAAAAAATATTTATCAGCAGATAGATATTTTCATTTATTTATGTAATCGAAATATTTCTCAATATTTTACAGAATGGTTACATGTACGCATTACTTTTGAAGGTCGAAGATTGAATTGTACATGTCCATGCAGTGACATCATGGACATGTAACTAATTGTATTCTTGAAATGATAACAATGACTGCTTTCCTTAGAAGATTTTCAATTTCATCTAAACTTTCTGCATACTTTACAGGATTTTTTCATTAATATTTAGATGTTGTTCCATGGACATTAATCCCACATCTTAATGTTTTTTTAATATAAACTAAAGTATAACTTACAAGATCAGATTTTAACTTGTCCAAAGAAATTTGAATCCTTTCTTCTGATGACAGATCCATGATTACAAATACAAGATAAAAGTGAACGTTGAAAATATGTTTAAACTACCCAAATCATCAAAGTGCATTTTATTTGAAAATATTTGTATGCCTGCACAAAAATAGATTTATCAATACAATAAATCTGCCCTTGAATTGCAAATGATTTTGAATAGTTTTTGTCTTAGTAAACGTATATAACAAGTAAGATATAAGTTCAGATATGATTTCCTTTTAAACGTGCTTTCTGATGTTATTAAAGAAGGGTTTTTAAACCTCATTTTTCACATATTGAAAAAAAAATATATATGAATTGTATAGGTTGTGTAGTGACTAGAACATCATAATGGACAAATATACTACATGTATACTAAAGGGAAATTATTGCTCTGTTGAAAGGAATCTGTCAAATCTTGTCCCAAACTAAATGTCAAAACACCAAGGTTATTCCTACCCCATGGCCAGGCATTGGTTGATCTAAGTCTTAATATGGGTCTGCTTGTGAAAGACGTACAAATGTATTCAGTGTATTTCATGCTCTTCGTATTCATATTACATGTATATTTGGAATGTTCATCCTTTTGGCTACAATGTACATGTGGATCGCCTCTTATGAGTAGGGGGAGGCGTAGAATTGATATTTCTTCCCTGGAACTTTGATGTAATCTTTTACATCTATACAACAGCTCGCTATCGTAATTCAGTAACTTGTTACTTGTACATGTATTATTTTACCTATATTTGCGATTTAAATTCTGTAACAGGTTACATGATTCCCTTCTGTATTAATTTGTAACACTATCTTTGAGTGAACATTTATTTATTTTAGCTTATAGTTATGCACATCTGCTAATAGGTCGCCCCATACATTGTTAGTTTTAATATTAAAACCCTCTATTGCTCCTTCATTAACTTGGATCAAATATGTCATAGGATCTACGTTTATTGCAGCTCATACATTGTGAATTTATGTACGACTGGTACATGTAACTGAATAAACATTTGAATATATATGTCATGTATGTCATGTATGTAATTATTATTGTTTATTTATATGTCAGTTTTTCGTTCAGTTTTCAGTTGGCAGGGAGTGGAGGTTGCATCTAATACGTGGCCTATCTTATTTAAAGACATACATACCTTAATAGGTTTTGAGATTTCTAGCTTTCTTTATCCATTCAAATCCATGCTATTTTATTATATCATGTACTCCGGATTTCCTTTTCATAATTTCATAAAACATGTCAAATGAAGACTATATATATATATTTGTCAAATTTTAAATTATTACTAGTCGAAGCAGCCACGCTGCATACACCGCGCTACTATGGTGTTTGATAGTATAAGGGCAAATAGTTGAAAGAAATCAACTATGGCTATAATGAGCATTACTAGTACTATCAAATGTATATGTATCAATATGATACTTTTTCTTGGTAGTGGGAGTGATAGTTATGTAAAGAATTATGCATGACTAAGGATTATTGTGCCCTTAGGCTATCTATGCAGCAGAGCCCCTAGGGGCATTATCAAAATTTGGAAACCTTCAGCAGAATCTACATCAATAGTGCAACTACGGAACCAAGTTTCAGTTTCATATTCCAAATAACCTAGGAGGAGTTGCATGACGAATGAATAATGTGCCCTAAGAGTACCTATGAAGCCCAACCCCTAGACGCATTATCAAAATTCCAAAACCTTCAGCAAAATCTACATCCATAGTGCAACTACTGAGCCAAGTTTCATTTCTGTATTCCAAATAACCTAAGAGGAGTTGCGTGACGAAGGAATGTGCCCTTAGGCTACCTATGCAGCCCCACCCCTAGGGGCATTATCAAAATTTCGAAACCTTCGCCAGAATTTACATCCATAGTGCAACTACTGAGCCAAGTTTCAGTTCCATATTCTAAATAACATAGGAGCAGTTGCGTGACGAAGGAATAATATGCCCTTAGGCTACCTATGCAGCCCAGCCCCTAGGGGCATTATCAAAATTCCGAAACCTTTAGCAGAATCTACATCCATAGTGCTACTACTGAGCCAAGTTTCAGATCCATATTCCAAATAACCTAGGAGGAGTTGTGTGACGAAGGAATGCTGTGCCCTTAGGCTACCTATGCAGCCCAGCCCCTAGGGTCATTATCAAAGTTCCAAAATCTTCAGCAGAATCTACATTCATAGTACAACTACTGAGGCAATTTTCAGTTTCATATTCCAAATTACGTAGGTGGAGTTGTGTGACGAAGGAATGTGCCCTAAGGCTACCTATGCAGCCCAGCCTCTAGGGGCATTATAAAAATTAAGAAACCTTCGGCAGAATCTACATCCATAGTACAACTACTGAGCCAAGTTTCACTTCTGTATTGCAAATAACCTTGGAGGAGTTGCGTGACGAAGGAATAATGGAGTGGTTGACCATGATTCGTGCCAAATTTTAAGCATAAAATTTGGCACGAATCATGGTCAACCACTCCATTGACAAAAAAGCACATTAGGCAATCAAATAAAAGATGGCAGAAAGTAACCATGACTTTTAAGGTTTTCAACAACCAAATTAAAAACAAAACTATTCAAGTTGTCAGTAAATCCATAAATTCAATCTTAATTCAAATCTTAATTCACTTTATTTTGCACAGATATATTATAGACAACGACATACCATTTGTTAGCCATTACATTTTCTAATATTGTTGACAAAAACCAAAGTGTCAAGAGAAAAGGCAAATTGTCTTGCCAAAACCTTTTGATTATAATTTGTTGCATCTTAAAGACAACTTGTAGCGAGCATAGCTCGCAAATTCGTGCCCGCTCGAGCGGAGAGCTCTACGGTATTTGTTTCCGCGAGAAATTTGCTAATGCTGATTTAGATTTGTTATGGTCCGGAAAGGGTTATTATTTTTACAGGACCGGAGTGAATGTTAAAATAATTTATAAGAAAAGAAATAATGCTTAAAAAAATAATAAATTGCGCTTTTTACAAGAAAATAATATTCTTAAAATAATAAATACACATAAGCTGCTCGTTTCGTCTTGGGTATATGCACGTACGAAACTAACGTGTCTCGAAACATAATCGCCCCATACCATCTCGCCCCAAAATAAGCAAATGGAAATATTGGAAATTAAAATATATACAAAAGAAAAGATAACAAATAAAACCGAACAAAACGTAGTCCCTTTTAGCTATGCTCGCATTTAGGCAATGCCTACTCCATATTACATTTTAATAGTAGTATGCACAATAATATCACCAAGATTTTATAGGGAAGAATGATAGAGGGTTAGGTTTGAATATTATCGAAAGGAGACAATGACACATTACATATCTTTAAAAAGTGGACATTTTTGTTTGCAAATCATTCTGACATATATGCAAGGTTTCTGAGAAAGCTGTTTTTTTGCTTGTTCTAGTTAATACGCTTAAATGCTGCTTTATTAGTAGTAATGCGGGTTACTCTAGGTCCAAATACATTTGAGGACACCAAGTCAGTCGAAAGAAAATATTTTGATATATGTTTAGCAATAACAATAAAAAAAACAATTAAATAATCTTTACCAAAATTTCATGTTCTTATTTTGAGAAAAAGGGGCATATGGGAAGTTCATGTGCAAAGTCCCTGTGGTTTTTCAGCAAAGAATTTCACAGCTAAGACCTCGTTAAGTAAAGTTGTGTGGAGTCGCGCGGAAGGTGATACATGTAACATTGACTCTTCCCTAATAGTTCGTTCCCATTAACTGCTTTGTATTTTCTAATCATGACATTTACTTATATCTCTTCCTTTTAACCCTACTTCTTACAGTGGCAGACCCAGAAATTTCGAAAGGAGGAAGGCACGGACTGGCCAAGTGACCCCTCTCTTAATACGTCATTGTCCTACACCAGTATCTCATCCTTACCCCTAACCGTAATCCCGACCTTCAACTTAAACCCCATCCCAAATCTGTCTCTAAACAGTAACATCTGACCGCAACCCTAATCTCTATTTCGAACTCCTTATCATGACCCCAGCCTTAATGCCAGAAACAGCTTGATGAAGTTTGATGAAACTTTACATGAAAGGAGTACATCACATGCAGATTTGTATAAAGAATATATATAAATGTCGTATATCATTTAAATGGAGATTATTGGACTTTAGTTTTTGGTCTCCATCGTGTGACGGTTCCTTGTCTAGGTTCAACTGGAACAGCCTATTCTGGTGGTTGTGTGTCATGGGCTGGACGACCCATGGCTACAGGGGCTTCTAGCCTATAGTCACGACTATAACATCCTTACCGTATCTAGTTTTTTATTAATACATTGTCCAATATGAAGCGTCGGTATCTCTTCGTGAGCTCGCTTACAGTAATCCTTGTTATTATTGTAAACCAATTAGGCAACAATAAACGCGGAAAAACACCAAGAGTGCTAACTGTCTTAAGTTTATGTTAAAAAAGAATATTTTGAATAAAACAAGAGGCTCCCAGGAGCCTGAATCGCTCACCTGGTCTTAATGTCAACCCTTTGAAGACTTTTGTATAGCTAAATGAGCTGAATGTTTAAGCAATAAAAAGCTTTTCTCTATCTGCAATAGTTTTCATTCCAAAGCAAAAAACACTATTTTTCACCTTTAAAGGGCCATAACCCCTTAAAGGGGTCATCTGACAACTTTGACCCTAAAAAGACTTGTGTAGAGCTAAATGAGCTGAACATTTAAGCAAGCAACAGCTTTTCTCTATCTGCAATAGTTTTCATTCTATAGGCCAAAAACTCTATTTTTTGCCTTTAAGGGGCCGTAACCCCTATAAGGGGTCATCTGACAACTTCGACCCTATGGAGGCTTGTGTAGAGCTAAATGAGCTGAACATTTAAGCAAGCAACAGCTTTTCTCTACCTGCAATAGTTTTCATTCTATAGGCCAAAAACACTATTTTTTGCCTTTAAGGGGCCGTAACCCCTATAAGGGGTCATCTGACAACTTTGACCTTATGGAGACTTTTGTAGAGCTAAATGAGCTGAACATTTAAGCAAGCAACAGCTTCTCTCTATCTGCAATAGTTTTCATTCCATAGGCCAAAAACATGAAAAAATGCTATTTTTCACCTTTAAGGGGCCGTAACTCCCATAAGGGGTCATCTGACAACTTCGACTCAATGGAGACTTTTGTAGAGCTTTTGATGCTGAAGCAGCAGCGTGGCATCAGATTTCATCTATCTCTTATACTTTTTGATTTACAAGCCAAAAACAGTAGTCTGACCCCCCTGGTCTATTTTTAGCAACGGCGGCCATGTTTTTCGACGAATCAAAAATCCCCACATCAGTTCTGTAGAGGATACCCTAAAGTACCACCAGACCAAATTTGGTTTGAATCTGTGCAGCGGTTTCAGAGGAGAAGAAGTTTGAAGAAAAGTTAACGACGACGACGGACGACGACGACGACGGACGACGACGACGACGGACGCCAAGTGATGGCATTAGCTCACATGGCCTTTGGCCAGGTGAGCTAAAAAGGAGTAAAGAGTGGCATCAGGCAAGTCGTATGAAGACAGCAAATTGCGAATAACTTCGTTTTACCCTGTCTTACGGACCATATAAAACTGCAATGAGAATCATTGTCACAGATTTTGCGACTTAAAATTTAATTGGCATAAAATGTACCTTGTATCATTTATTAAACTTAATAATTATTATATGATGAAATATCGCGCTTTCCGAATTAAATAAATTTCTAGATTTTCCCGGAGTTATTTACAGGATTTATTTTACGCGCGTGCGAATTTATCTAAACCCCGTGAAGTTAACGCGAAAAAAAACTTAACATAAATTAGTGTGCAATACACAATTCATCGATCAATAATTCATTTCGTTTTCATTATTTTGATGATCTATTTATCACGTTTATCCAAATCATCTATATCATAAATAACTAATTCGGGGTGACGAATATCAATTTAAATGTCACTATACTGGTGTCGAAAAACGCTAGGGGATTCAAATCCTTGTTAAATCCTTGCGTTATTCGAGACACTTGGCATTAGATTTGATATTCGCCACCCCTCATTACTTATACTATAGACCCGTTCGGGTTCCGGGTGGTGAATAGGCCCGCAGCAGCGCTAAGTTTGTCGGTAAAAGTCCACTAAAGAGCGCTATGAAACCTGACATCGGGTCAGGCCGCTTTGCCCACAAAGCGACTGGGATGTGTGCCCCAGGTGGTTGAATGAGGCAGCCCTGACATCGAGAGATGCGGGGTCCTCATGCGATAATGCGGAAAACCTGACCGCAAACCATAGTGGTGCACCGTGTTGGGAAAAATGTCACGTTCCTCGCACGTTAAAAAACCCTGCTGCAGGTCTCGGTAAGAGTAGGACCCGTAGGATCCCCATGCAGGAGGCTAAATTTCCCGTCCCTACCCATCACTCCTTTTTCCAGTGGCAGTCAAAACTCTCCTACCCGATTGGCCTTGTGTCCCCTTTCCTCCACTTCATCATCATTTCATGTTCATTGTATCACCATTTTCATGTTCATCTCCCGGACATAGCCGAAATCGTGCTGCTTGGGAGTAAAGCAATAACTAACTAACTAACTAACTTATACTATCAGTATTACATGTATTATACCCAAAAAGATTCTTTCCTCACAATTAGATTTTAATTAAACAATTCAACCATCAGACAAAATATTTCAAAAACAAAAGCCATGAGGGTAAATCATCATCCCACCGGCAGATAATTTTGTTTATCTACATGTATTGCCCTCTCATGCACATGTACAACATCAATTTGACATTCTTAATCAATTGTATAATTGATAGTATATAGATTCAACAATATATCGTGCAAAGTGTTTATATCAACAAACATTAATTAATGCATCTACTACCTGTAACAGACAAACGCCTAAACAAAATTATTTCGTTTACGCTCTAATGTTTTTATGGGAAATCTTGAGAAAAGTTTTAGCTGATGACCAGTTTGCTGAACTCAGAATGTCTCGTAAGGAAACTCCACTCTGGAACGCACAAGAAGAAGATGCGCTTCTAAATGAATGTGCTTTAAAACTAGAATCCATTCCAGATATAATCAACACCGTGTTCAACCATCTGGCTAAAGTACTTGACTGTGTAACGGACCTGGGGTAGGTCGTGATCGCACACTCTGGGTTCGTACCAGAGTCAATTCTGCGGATATACCAAAGTATCGGTTGTAGGCGGTAGCTTACTGAACTGTAAGTGTGACTTGGACAACGCAATACTCTTTACGAGAAAACCTTTGCTCTTTCCAGGGCCTGTTTTAGCCTGAACGATTTTAAAAAATCTACATCTTGCATGCGTTCACTAAAGTTACTGTTTTACTTTATAAATAGACCCTACACCTGTACCTATTGAGTTCTAAAATAACTACTTAAAGGGAATTTCTAGAAAACAAAAGTACAATTATTATCTTTGCAAAATTTTGAATAAACACCTTTCCTAATAATATCATATTAAAAGCCCGACTAGAAAAATTGATTACTGACAATATTGATAAAACCATTTAAAGCCTATGAACAATTCGTACTTTATACTTTCCAATTTGACCTGTCTTATATGTAAAATGGGGATATAAACAGAGGGGATAAAGGTAATAAAAAAACTACCGAACTTGAATGATCAATATCATAGTCCAGAGAAAATGACAAAAACAAATCAGTCATACCGGAGAATTGGTGGATCGCAATGGTCCTGACTTGGTACAGGCATTTAAAACAAAATGGTGGGTTAAACCAGGTTTTATGGCGCTAAACCTCCCTCTTCCATTGCGATCTTAGGATCCGGTAATGACCATAGAACGCAACAATCGGGATATTGAGGTGATCATCTCAGTACAGCAGACCAGTCAAACACTAATTAAAACAATTAATCACCATATCTTTTAACTCAATTTTGAACTTTTCTACTAGTGGCTGATAACGAAGAAATAATTTTTTTAAGGATCGTATGAGACGTATTTTCTTATAGCCTTGCTCCAAAAGTCGGTCACGAAGAAATCGGTGTCTGATAAAAAAAATCTATGAAATTTGTGTGAGCAATATAAAGCAATATGAATTATATGCTGCAAAAGATACACAAGAACGATTTTTTCCTTTTGTTCGCTGTTCTATTAAAATATTCATTCAACACAGAACCGCGGGTAATCGTTTTTCATTAAAGTAATTCTAGGATTCTGCCTCTCTGGCTTTGAAGTTTTCAACAGAGTACATATACTATAAATAGCTTTGTCATGGCACATTAACATGTATCGAGTATCTAAAGCCGCTAGTATTTGTGCCCTTGCTGCCGTCGTCAAGTCTACTAATGCTATCAATTTAAAAGTTAACAGTTTCAACGACAATGAACGTAGCGGATATAGCGAGCTTAAGGTTAGTGAGGACACCAGTCATGTGACCACAAAAAGCTAGAAATGAAAAAAACAAAGGTTAAATTATGCTTATAAAGACATAAAACTCATACCAAATTATTTAATGTTTAAATTTTGTCAAAATATAACCCAATAAAAAGAAACTCACCAATAGTTCTTTAATTAAGGTAGCACCATACAAAGGTTGTTTTAGTCCGACCATCACACTTTAAACTTGCATAACTTTCTAATTATTTTACCAAGTTTAATAAATCAGACGTCATTAGAAAGAGGAAATGTAACCCTTTATGATGATACCTACAAAAATTAACTATAATGTATAACACAACTGACTCAAATGAAATTAGCTCTCCTAGCATTACAAATATCTCTTTAACATTGATTTAATCTGAATCAACACAGCGTGACCTCCAAAAACCGTGTCTCAGAATTTTCCTATCACATTCCATACTCCAATAAAGTCATATTTTGTGTACATGGGTTTATTGCATAAGGGGTCACTCTATTCAATGTGCCATAAAATATTTTCTAAAGCTTTAATCTAAAATCTGAGACATGGTTTTGTTGATAATAGACCTTGGAATAACATGTCCAAAAACCAGCCACATTGGGGTACATATGTGGGAGATGAATTCAATCAAACTTTACTTTTCTCTTGAAAAATGAAAGTGGAAAAACCCCAAAAATATCAATTTCCTACTTTGAGCCCCATTTACTAGATCAAATGGCATGATTCTACCATGGGAGCACTGTAGGATTCTTAGATCATCATAAATCAACATTTATTTGACCTATAAACCTTAGTTCCATCCACAAAAACTTTAAATATAGCCCAAAATGCACAACCCCCTACACTTAATTCAGAATTTGCGGGAAATATTACACCAAATTGACCTTATCTCAGGGCAGTTGATCATTGTAAAGGGCAAGACGCCTCCTTCACTGACAAGATGTTTCCACTTTTGATTGTCCATCTTATTCATTAAACTTATTTCACTTCTAATGACTGGTCAAAAGTCATAAAACTTTCCAGCTGTTATAGATAAGACCAACCTCCATGGTTTATTGACAGCTTAAATTACATGTGCATTTGTTTTGATTTTTTAATCATCACCATAGCTCATTAATTATTAGGTGTACTGAAAATATTTTTGCACCATTAGAAAAAGGGCATTTAATAGTATTGAAAAAGTTATAAATAAAAATTTTGATAAAATTTTAGCACTTTTGTATGGTGCTACCTTAACACAATTTTTTAACCGAACACGGGAGATAACTCATGTGGAAATTGACCATAAAATTACAAAGGTTTGTTAAGTAGACAGAAAATTAAGCTGGTGACCCCCTATTTTTATTGTTTTATTTCAAAATATAGCATAAAACATTAACGTTGAGAAAATAAAATCAAAATTCTAAATTCGTAGATTTTTTTTTTCTGAGGCATGATTTTATGCTCATTTAGGTCTTTCCTATATAATCTATAGTAATTTAAGGAGACTTTGAACTTAAATTTTGCAAAAACAAGCCTGGAAAGGTGGTCCAATATTTGTACACAAGAAAGTGTATATACAAAATATTGATATATTAAAAAAATAGCCATTTTAAATTCGGTATTATTTTTGAGGCCAGGTGTCCTCACTAACCTTTAACACCTTAAGACTTTTGATACATCCCAAGTAGTTCTTGGCTTGTTATTTGTATTAGTTGGACGTACATTGTAAGTGGAAACGCCTTTCATAAATCTTGAAAACAGTTTGTTATTGTCAAAAAAGTTAATTCCAAAAGAAAGTCTGTGAAAGCATACTTATGTGTGAGGTAATCACTGAATAAGACAACTTTAAGTTACATAAATCTTTTAAATAATACAACACCGTGTCTTCAGACGGAGAAGGGGGATTCGCATTTCTTGCACCACCCCAAAGAACCTATCTTCTCTAGCCAAATTCGTACTGCTTAATAGTTCCTGCTCTCCAGCTTGAAATAATCATGTTCGCAGATTCCTCTGAAATGCCTCGACTGATGAGTGCTCTCCTGACACAGTCACAGCGACAAAGTCTGTGTTTTCCTTAACATATGTAGACAATCTCCTGTTGTCGTTAATGTGATAAAGTCTTTGTGTCTTGGTAGTCTGATGGGTAAACACAATAAAACTGAAATTGATAATGGAAACCATGATTGTGTCGGCCAAAAGGGAACAAAAAAAAATGACATTTTTTGCATTGTCAGATTAATTTTAGATAAAACTGTTAATATCAAACTAAAAGGTGGAAAAATCTACGGTGTCATATTTGACCATTTCTGAGCAAAAGCATCAACTGCTGATGCATCTGGATCACAAGACCAAGAAACGTAATTACTAGTACTTATTTGTTGATCGAGTCGTGAAACAAATAATTTTAAGTCGGGGAACAAAACATTGCTCACAAGTTCTTGAAAAATGCTCTTTTTATACATGCACTCATGCGATCCATTACAAATTCTAGATTTAAAATCTGCTGTTATGTTTTCAGACCCTGGTACGTCAGGGCCGTAACTACGGTCAAAGTATAGAGGAGGCAGTGGTTTGGGGGCCGCCGATTGAGGCCCCCAAGAAGCGGGGGGTCCGGGGGGCTTGCCCCCCGGAGGAAGAAAATTTTGCAAAAATGAACGTAAAATTACACATTCCCCCTTGTTTTAACAAGGTTGAATTAAAATAACCAGTTTTGCATGCAGTATTTCTTTATTTTCTTCGCTGGGATTATAGTACCTCTATCTTTAGTAAATAAATCTGAATGCTTGGAAAATCAGTTTTAATACAAAACGTCTAAACATATTGTATACAAATTAATCAGTCTTCACCGAATGCCAGATAAATCTTTCTGCTTCCTCCCATATCCCATCTTTTAAGTACTGTTTCCGGATTTACCTGCCCAACATTGTCATTCCGGTGAACGTGGAGCATAGCTAGACCACATAGACGGTTCTCGGTCATCGTGGCTCTGCACCAAGTTTTTAAACGCCTGAGAGCAGAGAAAGATCTCTCACATGAGCAGGAGCCAACTGGCAGTGTTAAAATTAACTTAAGTATGGTGTTGACGTTCGGGTACAAATCTGGATCAGCATATGCTATTGCGGCTGCCAGTGTCTTGACAGAATCGGGAAGATTTAAATTATTACATTTCCTAACCCATCTTTCTACCTCTTGCACAAAGTCGTTAGGGAATGGCAAGTCGGTGATGTATTCCGTTTTCATGTCTAGAATTATTTGTTGGTTTAACTTCTGTACGAGCGATGGTACAAGGTAGTTACCATAGAACATAGATTTAAGTTCGTCAGGAAATCGTTCATTCAAATGTGTAATAATATGGTCAATGAACGGTAAGAAAAAGTTGACACGGTAATGTTCTTCTATACCTTCGATTTGGGCATTCGCTCTGTGTCGTTGTCTTTGTGCAGTTCTTGGCTTTGTTGGTTCTACTTCGACTTCATTTGCGATTGATACGCTTCTTTCATAAAGATCGTGAAACTTATTATCAGATTCTGCCCTGATACTATTAAAAATCTGAAGTAAATCTCTAGCCTCTTGGTGAGCCTTCACCAAATCACAAGTCTCGGATTGGAGAAGAATTGATAATGGTCGAATGTAGCCCAGAGTGTACTGCAACATTACCGTTACAACGATGAAATCAAACTTTAGTAAAACGGCAAGATAAGAAGAAGCATCAGCTGCAGCTTGACCTTTTGATCTTGATTTAATGATTTCGAGGACAGCAATGAGGGATTTGTAATGTGTAAGCAGCCAAGACAGTGTATCAACCCTAGAAGTCCATCTCGTCTCGGATAGCTTTGGCATCATATTCTGTCGCATTGCAGCTTCAAAAAGTGTTTCTTCGTTGTCATAAAGAAGATCAAAGTCTAACTCTTTGTTCCCTTGCTGAACTTCTTGCATTAAAATAGCTTTACGTTTGCTCACGCCACATACAAACCATGTTATTTTACCAAGTATGGTTAGAGTGTTTCTAGCTTCAACAACTTTATTGCATGTATTAACTATAACCAAGTTCAGACGATGTGAACTACAATGGACAAAGTATTTAGCTTCTGGGAACGAATCTTTGACACGTTTATGTACTCCGGAAATCTCACCTGACATTGTGGCACAACCGTCATAGCCTTGTCCTCGCAACTTTGTCAAATCAAACCCCCATTCCTGTCCATACTATGTAAAACTGCATTTGAAATAGTTTCGGCGTCTGTTTGAGTAACTTCAACGAACCCCAAAAAATCTTCGCTAACATCATATTGGTCCTTTTCATAGTTAACGTATCGCACACAGATAGATAACTGCGCTTTTTCTGCTACATCAGTGGTTTCATCGACCATTACACTAAAATATTTGGATTTTAAACAACGATCTCTGATAGCATCTCTGATTTCCAATTCACATAAATGTATGAATTCGTTTTGAACTTTTGGAGACAAGTATTTGTATTTTGCAGTGGATAAGTGAACCCTAAGTACATCGTCAAAGTTTGCCTTCCAGTCGACAAAGTACTGAAAGTTTCCATCTTCTTTTCCTTCGTCTTTTAACCAATTTCCGCGGAATGCAATATTTCGCTGTCCGAGTCTGATAACAATGTCAATTATCGAAATAAGACTTGCCCGGTTTTTCTGATTTTTTTCCTGGTATGCCTTACTAATGCTTTCTGTGACAGGGACAGTCTCTCCTTTTATTGTCATCAAAAACTTTTCGCTTTTTTCTAGGGAAGTCTGATGTCTTTCAGAGTTTGAATGCCTTTCCAGAGTTCCCGTTTTTCTCCGGAAGCGTTTTTCCAGTCTCGAAAACCGCATGTGATAAATTCAGGATTTTTTTCTGAAACTGTTGCCGGAAAGGCAATACAATAAGCACAGAAAACACTGTCATCTGAAGGCGAATAACGTAACCAAGGTTGCCTTTCTTCCCATTTTATATTATAACGTCTTCCTTGAGAATTCAGCGGAAAGTCAAACTTTGAATCTGGTGTCCATTTATGTTCTAGAAGGTGTTGACGTTCGCCGTCTGACAGGGGTTTGTTAATCAATTTTTTTGGATCCTCTTCACATAATGGTTTTGAACTAGATGCAAATTGAGAAGGTTGTATGCTTGATTCAGCGATTGAAGACGTACAAGGAGCATCTTCCGATGATACTACAGTATGTTCTTTAGGGTGTTTACTTTTGAAATACAAATCGAGTGACGACTGTTTGGACATCTTACCTATTTTAAATAAAATAAAAACAGACTTAGCAAATATAAGAACTACATTTATTTTACTGTAAGTACACCTAGTACCAGATATCGTAACACAACATATATTACTGCAAGAACATATTGAAAGTGACTTTTCGTAAAATTTTAATTTGTTCTGAGGGATAAATACAGACAATTAACAAACTATTACATGTATTATTCTGACAAGGAAGGCTGCATGAGGTGTTCATGTAAATATCTTTGATCTTTTTAATAAGACTACAATATATCAAAGCGGTTAACCGTATTGTAAAATTTTTGAGTTTAAGTAAATGTTGAAGGAATGATGTATGGACGGACAGACACAGTGAAAACTTCTCGATGCGGCGGCGCGCCGGTGCCTTCATTATTCGACTAAAAAAATCCGGAATGAAAAACTTAAATTTAGACAAATACTAAATAATTATGCATACATCACTCTATGGAATTTAATAATTATTTGTTAAAATTCATAACTGCTTGGGTTTGACTTTCTGAAATAATGTGAACATCTTTAATTTCTTTGACGGATACTCTCTCAAGGTTTTCTACTTTTTTATTGTTGCTCGAAGGACGTTCTTCCACGAACACTAGAGACTCAGAGTACACGTGCTGAACACGTAATCTGAGTCTCTATAAAATCTTTTATAGATTTTAATTGATAAAACATATATCAAATTATCATCAATGTGCATGTTTTATGCACTATACACTCACCTCGATCGTCTGATTCTTTCAATATAAGTCGACTGTGCTCAGTTTCCAATGTTGACACTTCGCGGGAAAACAATAATAAATAACCAATGTCGGATATCTTTAGAAAAAAAAATCCGGATATTTAAAACGAAAGATATGTGTATATGTTTATGATTTATAGTTGAAACATTGTTTCTTGACTTTGTGCGATTTAATTAATTTAATAACTGGATTTTTTAAAGTAAAAAACACACTCATTATTTTTTTTTCTGTAAATCTGGAGGAGGCAGTTGCCTCCGTTGCCTCAGTGGTAGTTACGGCCCTGTAACGTGAATGGCAGAAATAACAATATTTCTTTTTAAACACCATGACCATATTTCATATGCTAAATTGTCCAACTTTACAGACTGCGTTCACCGACATTTTTTATAATAATTGAAAAGTCTAAGCTACAAAATCAAAATGTATCTCCCTTAATGCTTATACCCATAAAGTTTTTGGTATTTTCTGTATTTTTTGGTACTCTTATAAATCTTTTATAAACAAAATGTGCGTCGGGCCTAGCAAAGTTGATGATGATAACTTGTTTTTATTTAAGGAATGATTGTCATATTTTTTTTCATTGGGGAATGAAAAAAATGCACATTGTATAATCCGCAACGCGGATTATACTTACTGTGAAAAACTTTTTTTTTCATATCTCCAATGACAAAAAAAATTACAGTAATATATAACAAAAAAATTAAAAAAACTTAAAGAAAACATGAAAATCTTACACTCATTAAATAACTAAAATGGTGGCACTTCCTGTAAAAAGTGGGCGTTTCCCGTGATTTTTTTTTCATTGAGATATGAAAAAAATGTCAAATCAAATTGCAGCATTTTAATCAAATTTATTTATCTTGATTTGAAGTAAACCGTGAGAAGATAGAGACTTTCTAGAGTATCATTTTCGAAAAGAAGAAAATAAAACAGAGTTAAGATTGTTTAAGGCGTGCAATTGTGTAGAGTTAAGCAATATTTTTGCTTGAGTTTAATTTCTTTTGTTACTTAACAGTTCACCGCCATACATAACCCAGGTGCATGGATAAAAGGCATCAAACACCAACATACACACACACTTTTTTGTTTTTATTGTTTTTATTGTTTCTCTTGTGATCTAGATTGAAAAAAAAAGATATTTTTATGAATCGAAAATTCAGTTTATTATATTTTCCATAAGAAAGGTTTTATAATATAAAGTTTTGTTACAGTAATATCAACATTCCCCGCATCAGTAGGCTTGACGAAAACGAAACGTGACAAAAGAACATAGACAAGCGAGTTTTTGTTTCACTATGTTTAACATAAACCCAATATGCACAAGTGTATAAAAACTTTCATTAATGATGGTTGTAATAGTTTTTGAAAGTTTTGGTTAATACAAAACTACATACATGACATATAAACCTCATGCGTTATACAGAAACAGAAATACCCTTTTGGAACAAATATCCTTCAGTTTCAAAAACTCACTTCAACGAAATATAAATCATATTATGATTAGTAGTGTACAATATTTTCTTGAGATAGCATCAATAATTTGCTGTTAACTTCATGTATGCCATTAGGAAGGACATGTTACGGACGGACAAAAATTTGAGGGCAAATTCTCATCAAATTAGTGAAAATGTGCATTGTAAAATAGTACAGCACAAACATTCAATAACAGATGAACCAAAATTCGGCTGTCCGATAACTGTCGTCAACGTGACGCTCGTAACTGCACGATCATTCCAATATGCATGGCGAAGGAGAATTTAGACAATAATTATTATTTAAATCATCAATTACTGCAATAAAATCCTCTTTTTGGATAACTTTTATGTTTCAAACGTGGTCTTATTGGTGTATTGTTTGAAAGGTTTGCTAGAATTAGATCTCTTATTCTTTAGAACAAAGAAAACGAGGAAAATAAAAATCACGATGAAACCGGCTATTATTGATTCGACAGATCATTTAAGTGTTTATATGGAATTAAAAACCGGGACAGCCGAAAAAGGGAGGGGGTACTGGAAATTTAATAACTCAATTCTTGATGACGATGATTATGTACATGTACGTATTATTGACGCTATGATTGATAGGTATTTTAACAGTACTCAGCTTAAAGACATACAAAATAGTTGGGATCTATTTAAAATCGAGGTAAGGGAGGCAACTTTAAATTATTGCAAATTAAAAGCAAAACTTAATAGAGAACGTTTAAGAAAAATCGAAAAGCATACATGTGACGGATGTGTGATGACAAAGCTGGAGATTTTGATTTTTTTGGCTGGAGATTGGACCAAAAAGCGGGAGATTTTCAACGCTCATTAAAATTGCATTTCATTGTCAATTTGGGGCACTAGGGTGTGCCAAAAATACATGGCTTCACTGATTAATCTCAAACTGTTTATACAATCATCAGGTCAATTATGGCAAACGTTTAATTAACACCTTTACCTGTTAAATTGACGTCTACCTAATTGACAAACCCCTAAAACAACGGATATGTTTTATGACTGAACAATTAAAATGTCTATAAAACTAAAATTTTGTCATGTCTTGAAAAAGCGGGAGAATTACACAAAAAATCGGGAGAACGGGAGATGGATCAAAAAGTCGGGAGATTTCGTCTCCCGGCGGGAGAATCACATGTATGGAAAAGGACCTTGATAAGAAAATAGAACATCGGGACCAATATAATATCGATTGCCCTAATCTAGACAATGAGATAAAGAAAGTTGAAGATGAAATAAGTAATCTCTATGAACAAAAAGCGAGAGGTGCACAAATAAGATCAAGAGAAAAATGGGTTGAGATTGGGGAAAAAAATAATTCATACTTTTTGGGGTTAGAAAAACAGAGGCAGGTAAAGAAGTCTTTAACAAAACTTAAAAGTCAAGACAATGAAATAATTACAAAGCAAGAAGATATACTTACCCATATTCAAAACTACTATAAAACTTTATATTCATCTAGACACCCTGATATAGAAAAAAGCCGTGAATATATTTCTGAAACAAATATAGATCACCAGCTAACAGCAGATGAAAAAAAAAATTGTGATGGAAATGTTACAGTTGATGAATGTACGCGAGCTATTTTTCAGATGAAACTAAATAGATCACCTGGCTTAGATGGACTATCTGTAGAATTTACAGGAAATTTTGGAATAAACTAAAACACGTAATTGTGATAGTCTTGAACAAGGGATACGAAAATCAAAATCTATCATATTCACAACGTACAAGTGTACTCTCATTAATCTACAAAAAGGGAGATCCTTTGTCATTGGACAATTATCGCCCGATATCCTTACTTAATGTAGATTTAAAATTATTGTCTTATGTTTTAGCTCAAAGATTGAAAAAATTGTCACCAACCTTAATTAACAATGACCAAACAGGGTACGTTAAAAATAGGTTCATCGGATTTAACCTTAGACAGATACAAGATATTATAGATTACGCGGAGGCTTATAAGATAGAAGGTGCTGTAGTATTTGTAGATTTTTCAAAAGCATTTGACTCTCTCGAATGGAGTTTTATGATTTTAGTCCTTAGACATTTTGGGTTTAATGATTCATTTGTTAAATGGGTTAAAACTCTATACAGTAATATTCAAACGTGTCTAGTGAACAATGGGTGGGTTTCTAGTATTTTTTGCAATTCAAGGGGTATTAGACAAGGTTGTCCTCTATCTGCCATACTTTTTGTATTGTCAGTAGAAATTATGGCAGCCAGATTGAGGGATAATAATGATATAAAAGGCATTTCAGTAAAAATAGATAATAAAACTCACAGTATCAAAATCTCTCAATTAGCGGATGACACAACACTTTTTTGTAGTTCAAAAGATGAAGTTGAAATTGCAATGAATGAAATTGAAATTTTTGGGTCTTTTTCAGGCCTTTCGCTTAATCGAAATAAAACGGAAGGCATATGGATAGGAGCGTTAAAGTCTAGTAAAGACAAAGTAGCAAATATTAATTGGTCTAATGGACCTGTTAAAGCTCTAGGAGTATACTTTGGACATAATACTGAAGAATGTGAAAAATTGAACTGGGAAAAAAGATTAGAAAAAATGGATAAATGTTTTTATTCATGGAAAAAAAGAAATCTCACTTTACTAGGTAAAATTCTTATAATTAAAACACTGGTTTTGCCAATTTTTTACCTTCTTGGCAACTGCCTGTAGTGTTCCAAATGATTATTTGAAAGCTATTGAGTCTAAGTGTTTTCAATTTCTTTAGGATAATAAGCCCGATAAAGTAAAGAGAAACTTTGTTATTGCTCCGTTTAATAAGGGTGGACTCAATATGACTGACATCAAAAGTTACTTTATGACTCTGAAGATAACTTGGGTATTGAGATTTATCAAAGGTGAGGATGCTAAATGGAAACTTATACCTAAATTCTATTTTAAGAATTTTGGTTATGGATGGCTCGTTTTTAACACAAACAACGGCTGTGTTCTGCACGATAGTCTGAGCAAATTGTCGATGTTCTATTAAGAGATTATTAAGTGCTGGAATGCCAGTGGAGGGGGGCAATGTAAAACCTCAAAATCATTTAGAGAAATCAGAAAACAAGTTTTGTGGGATAATAAACTTATAAAATTCAATAATAAAACCTTAGTATTCCCAAACTGGATAAATAGTGGAATTGTCTTTATAAATGATTTAATAGATGAACATGGCAATATTTCACAACATCTGATCTTAGAAAAACTTAAAATCAAATCAAACTGGATGTGTGAAATAAACATAATTAAAAAGGCTTTACCACATGAGTGGATAGATATTATTAAATCGGAGTCTTCTATGAAGACAAATGTCAACATGAAAAGGGGGATATAAGTTGGAATCACTCTTCAATTGATTCTATGAGCATTAAAAATAACTTGTTTTACAAGCTACATGTGTATTGGTTGAGCAAAAAATTGAGGAATCATTAGGTATATATAAATGGAAACAAAAATTTGAGGACATTGACAATTTCTATCTGAAACATTTGTACAGTTTCATATTCTATCAGTTGGAAGATAATAAATTAAAAGTTTTCAGATGGAAACTGTTACAGTTTATTATCCCAACTCAGAAACTATTATTTCAATGGAGGCTGGCAACTAATGCCAATTGTCTTTTTTGTAATCAACATGAAGACTACAATCATTATTTTTTCACATGCCCGTATATAAGGACATTTTGGAATAAAATCAACATTGTTTTACAGAGAAACAACACACTGGTGTTGTTTTCTTTGAAACACATCGTACTAGGATATAAAAGCACAGACAGTAACTATTTTTTCATAAATTATTTTCTGTCTGTATTGGGTTTTTCATTATATAAAGCATACCATATTTCTAATCAACGTACTGAAAACGTTGATGTTTTTAACTTATTTGTAATTGAGTTCAAAAAACGAGTAAATGGAAAATGTAAGGATGCAAAATTGCATAAAATTAAGAATATTTTAGAAAACCTTTAAGCTATTTTAAAAAATCATAAACATATTGGTTTTTTTTAAATACAAGTTTTTGAAATGTATATCAAAGTAATTTATGTAGTCATATTTATTGATGTAGTGTAACTAATATTTGTTGTTATTGTAATGTCTATATAATACCCTGCTTATATAGACACTAACATTACTGGGTACATTGCTTATGAAAGCTGTAGTAAGTGATGTAATTGTTAACAGCTATGGGAAAATAAAATGATATATTGTTGTTAAAAAAAAAAAAAAAAAATCACGATGATGATAGTAACATATTCGTTGATGATCTTAACTTGAATAATAATTTCAAAACGGTGATCGTAACTCAATAAAATTATATATTTTACAATAATTATTATGTCTCCTGCAACGTGTTGCAGAAGCGACATATAGGGGTTACTTTGGTTAAGTCGATAGGAACAAAGGGTTTTGCTAATCTAGAAAAGTTGAATCCATATATTTTATAAATGCATAGCAAAAGATGGGTGGTTTATTTTTGTTGAGTGGAGGAAAAAACGGATCAAGAATACAAGAAAAAAAAATTCTCCTTCAATATCCGATTAAAAACATAAATGTTCAATTTAGTAAATTTTTATATATTTGCTTTTGTTTTAATTTAAAGTAAAATTAATTTTCAACTTGCTTTATTTTATACTTGTCATGTGACTGCTATGTAGCTTTGTCGCATCAGAAATGTCAAAGGAACTACATTACTGCAGTTAGTATCCAACCAGTCTACAAATCGCTAAGAACATACACTTTTTCGTATGTTAAAAGATAAAAGAAAATCGAAATATTATCTTCCATGCAAAATTTGAAGTCATTCGCATGTACGGTTTCTGGCGAAGCTTTATGACGGTAATTTTCGTATCGACGGACGGACATGTGTAAAACTTTTAAAACACTAACCTTTCAAACAATCGAATTGACAAACATAAAAGATTAGCCTTATATCACACTGCATTTTTATGCAAATAACATGCTGAGTTAAAATTTTTAAATATTTTGGCCTTATACTACTCATGACTAATTTGTGTGCTTTAAACTTGTATCCCCTGCGTCAAGACTTTTCACAGGAACCTTTAAAACGTTTGAAAACGGCGATATCTCAATTTGGACGTCGTAAGAAGGAATGGACGTGATGCATGTATATTTTAAAAGATAAATGTGCTAAAAGATATTACCCGTTTTTTTGGACATTGAACCATGAACTATATATATCATGCATATCGCTTTGACTTAATTGTTGTTTACAATTTTCTGAAAGAAAAGATGTGCAAGGTGCAGTGTAAAATAGTGTAATATTTCACTGTACATGTAGTTTTGTTTTCGTTTGCTCGCTTTCATTCTCTGTTCGGTTCTTTTTTTAATCATAAAAATGGTGTCGCAAACTTGCTGTGTCTCCATTGATTATAAATGACACTTTTAAATTTTGTAAAGGATTTTGGAAAATTAACATAAAAAATTAATAATAAAAATATTTGCTCATTTCAAAGATAAAATTTGTTACCCACTTGAATAAGTTTGCAGTATGCTTGATTTCCTTACTGTATTGACAACATATTTGTCACCTTTGGAGGAGATGTTTTTAAACAACAAATGGGCATACAAATGGGCACAAACTGTGCTCCTCTCCTCGCCGATGGTTTTATACTCTTACGAGACTGAATTTCTTCAGGGACTCGCAAAGAACAAGAAGATGAAAGAGACAAGGTCATTTAATCTTCCATTCAGATATATTGATGATGTCCTTTCTGTCAATAACACCTCATTTGGTAGATGGATTCTTTCAATATATCTTCCAGAATTGGAGATTAAAGAGACCGCCGAATCAAATCACGTCTTTCTTGGATTTGCACCTCGGATTTGACCCAGGTGGTCATCTCAGTACAGAAAATTACGATAAAAGAGACGATTTTAATTTTCAAATTATTAATTTTCTTATCTACAGAGCAATATACCTACTTCCCCTGCATACGGTGTTTATATTTCACAACTTATTCGATATGCCAGAGCTTGCACACATTTCACAGATTTTTTTATCAGTCACCGATTTCTTTGTGGCCGACTTTTGGAGCAGGACTAATAGAAAATACGTCTCATACGATCCCTGAAAAAAAAATATTTCTTTGTTATCAGCCACTAATAGAAAAGTTCAAAATTGAGTTAAAAGATATGGTGATTAATTGTTTTAATTAGTGTTTGACTGGTCTGCTGTACTGAGATGATCACCTCAATATCCCTATTGTGTCTCACAACTATGTTGTATTCTATGGTCATTACCGGATCCAAATATCGCAATGGAAGAGGGAGGTTTGGCGCCATATAACCTGGTTTCGTTTGGAATGCCGGTACCGGGTCAGGACCATTGCAATCCACCAATTCTCCGGTATGACTGATTCGTTTTTTTTCTCTGCACAATGAGATTGATCATTCAAGTTCGGTATTTTTGTTATTACATTCATTCACTTTTTGTTACAACACGTGTATAAATCATCCTGGTCGAAAACAAGAATTTGAAAAAAGACATCTCAACAGGTACGGCAACTTCAAACCAACTCCTTGTTCGTCAGATTTCCTCCGTCTTCAAAGTATCGGCAAAAATAAAACTTTTGAAAAAATAAAATTCCCCGTCCTGCCTGGATTTCCCTGCGTGTACTCCCAAAACTTCATTAAACTATGTTTTTTTACTTCGTGGTTGTAAATTAAATTCATGATAATTTACATCGAATTGACAGTTTACATGTTGTTAAAAAATCTTGTCAGAAATTTCAGTAATAAACCTTAAAACCCGTTTGGCCAGAGTAATCATGCTTATGTTAAATATAATTATGATCCAGAAGATTTTATCCTTACAAATTTTAATTAAAAATCATGCAAAATATAAAAAAAAAACCACACGAGGGTAGATGATCACCCCAGTGGATGCTAATATTTTATATGTCACTATCACGGGTGATGTTTTTTTATCTAAACCCTCTTTTGGGCCCAGTTCGCGCACAGCCTCAATTTGACATTCTTAATCAGTTGTAAATTTGAAAGTATTTAGATTCAACAATATATTTGTAAAATATAATATCAAAGTCTTTCCGTTTTAAAATACTTCGAAATAAATTACAGTCTCTCTTGAATAAAATCGGTTAAAAGCTTTACATGTAAAATAAAGTAACAGTTGATTAAATCTGTTTTCGGTGGATAAAAGAATGGATGTTTCAGTTATCATCAACCTTTGTTCTATCACTGCATATTATAACGGGCAACAGTAAATCAATGTCATTTTTTTTTAAAAAGCAATTACCTTGAAAACCATAGTTCCGTCGGGCATACACAAAGTCATCACCGGAAAGAAAATCTTTCAATGGCATGTGGCACTGTCTCCGAAAGAACAACGACGAAACCGGTAAACACGGACAAGAACAGCACGAGGAAACACAGAACTAACCGAACGGAAATCAACAACGTGAACTCAAGTCATAACGTGAGAGAACTCAGGTGCTTTGGAAGAAACCAACATCTGCACTCATTAGAGAGATAGACATCCCATATTTGTCTACGAGTGCATGGTGTCTACCGTAAAATTTCTTGAGTGAAGACAGCAACCGTTGAGCAACATTACCCTGTGTCAGCAATTTCTGTGTCAAACGTGAAGTTCTGCCAAGGAAATCGATGTCATCCCAGCAAGCTCTGGAGTAACGAATCAACTGTGATACAAATACTCCATAAACAGGAGCGGACGGAACGTTGCTACACAAAAAGGGAAACATACATTAATTAAGAAAAATACCAACTTGAAGTGAAACATTAAAACAGTTTTACAGATAATGAACACGTTTTCGAATTCTGGTGTTCAATTCAGCACTGTATAGAATAAATCACAATTTAAAGTATTAAAACATTTACATATGTGATAATTTGAGTAAAAGATTATTGACCATTATTAAATCAGTTATTAATGATAAAAAAAATCACGCGTATCTTTAATTATATTAAAACATATTTCTGGATCAAAGTCCCAGACTTGTGTAACAACGTATTCTAAATGTATAATTTAACAGTAATGCTAATGAATCAAATTTATACATGATTTATAATAATATCTCACTTTTATATTTGAATTATGTAATATATTAGTCCCGTGCGGGGCCCGGGTGGCGAATAGGCCGGCAGCAGAGCCTAGCTTGTCGTTAGAGGCGACTAAGGGTCTTGGGATTCTGACGTCGGGTCAGTGCTCAGCCCACAGAGCGACCAAGTGTGTACCCTAGGTGGCTGAATAGGGTAGCCCTCGTTCGCGGGGGTTGTCAGGTCTATAATACGGAAACCCTGACAGCCGACCATAGTGGGCCAACGTGTGTGGAGAATGCCACGCTTCATGCACATAAAAGACCCCTTCGTGGACCGCCAAGTAGTGCACCACATAGGCTAAATTTTCCGCCCCTACCCACTTCTCCCCTTTTCCTGTGATTCTTCAAGATTTACCGTACCTGTGTTTCCCACCCCATCCCATATTTCATTTATCATCATCATTTCATGTTCATTGTATCATCATTTTCATGTTCATCGCCTGTAAATAACCTTTATAGCGTTGCACGGGCGTAAAACACCAACTCACTCACTCACTGTATTATATTATATAAAATCAAAACTTTTATGTCTCTCCCCAAATTGTAAAACTGTTTAAAATTCTTCTGAACGACATCCGATAGCTAGTTACTATGACAACTAGCATGTATGATAATATGCTGTGTAGAAAAAAATGTATTTGTTCTTATATATCAAACTATCATTGTCTTATCGGAGATTGCATATTGAGCGTATCAGTTTAACTGTTTAGCATTAGAATATGCTGACCTTATTTTCATCAGATGATTTTATTATCTTTACAAAACTATGTACTACACTATTTTGTATTCTAAGAAATACATAGAAACACTTAAATATGATATGGAAAATTTTAAAAACATATTTAAGTCATAATTAAATAAACAATTATTTTTTTAAATACACATGGTTAGCCAACATTGGACCAACGTTGGCCAACTTTGTTATTAGAAGAACAGACAGTGCTTTAAATTAAAAGTATGAAATCATTGATTAATGTAATTTATATAACTGATGTTACATGTATTATGATTTTAGAATGTATACACGAAACTATGAGTTGAGACTCTTTCTTTGTCCAACATAGTATTACTAGCGTTCGAACAAAATTGGACCAACATAGATATTCAAAAGCTTTCTAAACAATATTAAAACTGTGTCAGGTTCTATATCCATAAGCATTATGAACATAACTATTCAAATCTTCAGTCATTACCATTTAAATGTAATGATCCGATGTTGGGCCTACGTGGGCCCAGCGTCGGACAATATGTTTTCTCAAACAGTATAATAAATGAAAACTGTGTCATTGTTTTATCATTTGAAAAATTTTATTCAATAATTCTTTTTAAAAAATTTTGAACCTAACCATCAATTCTCAATTAATACGTTGTGCCAATGTTGGCGCAACATTGTTTTGCAAACAATAACACACTGCCAACATATTGCCAACGTTGGCCCAACATATGCATGCTGACTGGGTATATATTCAAGAAATGGATACAAATTGGTTTCATGAACTAACGAAAATCAAAGCATCTTTTTCAATGCATCGTGCCACAAATGTGTAAGATAATCTAAGGCTAATGATAATGTTTCGATAATAAGTCTTCGAAATCGAATTAGCCTTTACGCTTAATTGTTGTACATGTTCAAGCATTATATCGTTTCTTATATATTGTCAGTTTCATTTTCTGAAAATCGAATGATTTGTCCACAATAGTTCAAAAGGCTATGCTAATTAATGTCAATACAACAATTTATATCAAACAAACGTTTAATTAACGAACAAAGTAAAGGTTAATGTACATGTACAATATTCAGTATACAACGCTTAATTGAAAGGTATGAATTACGTTACACTGAAAAAACAATTAAAGGCAGTATTTCGATTGATGTGAAATTACATAGATATAACATTGATTCCAAATCATTTTTAAGGTTAGTGAGGACATATGACCCCCAAAACAATGTTGAAATAAAAATGGCCATTTTATTTAAATACATTAATATTGTGTCAAATAATTTGTCTTGTGTGTGAATATTGGACCACCTTTCAAGGCTTTTTTTTTGAAATATTTATGTTCAAATTCCTCCACAAAATAGGTTATATAGGAATAACCAATAATGTCTTAGACAAGTTCTACGAATTCAAAAATGTTGAATTCTCATTTTCATCAGAATAATGTCATATAATATATTGTAATAATATAACAAGAACAGGGAGTCACTAGCTTAAACTGTTGTCTACATTACACACCTTTGTTATTTTGGGGTCAATTTTCAAATATCTCCCTTGCCTAAGTCAAATTGGCATCTATTAAAGTTTTGCTTATGGATTTGTTTAATAATTAATTTATTTCGATTTAGTTTTTATGGATACTATTTATCACAGAGTTATTATATCTATTGATATTAACACTTAACTTTTTGCATTTTAGTTGTCATGCCATATGCCACCTGCATGTTCCTTCTAACCTTCATTAACATATACATGTGATAAATAAATGTAATATGAAAACCCATATCAATTTTGAAAAACAACAAGCAAAAAGAAAAACAAAATAATTTAAAAGACAAGATGTTTTTCACAACCGGTTTGACAAGTTCATCGAATTCAAAAAATAGTTCGATCGTTCAAACCGTTTTCCACTGATCTTATGTTGTGACTGTCAAACACATTTTCTTTACTGACTCCTAAATAAGGCCTGTAACCTTTTGACTTTCTTCGAACTAAAGTTTCTAAAATCTGCTGATAGGTAGGCAAAGAGGAAAGAGAACGCAAGTAAGTTCAATGTACGTATGGATCTATATACAAGGTTCATTGTAGAGACAGTTTTTGGCGTACAGTTTCTGAAGTCGGTGCAATAACAATAGTCAACGAAAATTGGTATCAGATTGAAGATGGATAGAATAGTTGTAATTGTTACGACGTTTAGTATCCTGTCATCATCTGTGTTGGATCCGTCAGACACATGCACCTGCCTCCTGAATAAAGAACGCTGTCTAATCTTGTACAGAAAGGCGGCTGAAAAGCAAATCATCAGGACAAAAGGGACGACCTCGAAAATGATGATTCGTCCGATTAGAAAGACCAGGAAGCTTATCTTGTCATCACCAACATCTACATCTTCAGAGGTTTCGTTTGATTTACGGCAGATGGGAACATTTTCCAACGTTCTTTTGTCTTTTCGAAAGGTCATTTCATTGCCAACGTCAAACATGACATTCATGTATGAAAAGCCACCAACCACCAGTAGAGCAACAATGCCGCTGATAATGAAGAATCTATTAGTGATATACCTTTGGTATGTAAACGGTAGGTAAACAATAAGACATCTCTGGAAGGCCTGTGCTGTTTTTAGCCATTGTGTCAAACCGACGATTGCTAGAGGTACATGCTTTGTAACGATGAAGAAGAGATTACATTGTTCATAAAGAACGTATGCTCTGTTGTAGAAATTCGCAATAAGAACAATTGTTAGACTCTCGGATAGAATTTGAATCATTTCCAATATGGTATAGACTGACATAAAACCATACTTCCTTAGAAATCCTGGACCCCGAAGAAGTCGGAAAACAAGCACTAGCAGTACTGCAATCACAAACCAAAGTGGAAGTTGTATGTAAACTAGAAGTAATCTTGTTGTTGGACCGTACAACGACTTGGGTTTGATAAACGAACCGTCATTTGTATATTTGAAACTAGAGTTAAACCTCAGTTCGCCTTTGCCACCGAAGGGATTACCTACAAGTAAATATACAGGTGTTTAGTTTAAAAAAAATCATATTTTCTTCTGGTTAAACTTATCTATACATTCTGGATTGTGCTACGGTGAATCACATACAACAGAGTGGATAATCGGTATATCGGTAAAAATGATCTTGATCAATTTTCTTATGGCGATCAAGTATTGATGATTGCGAAGAATTCTGTACCATATCGTGGAGAATAATTTTTTTCCTGATTTAAATTTATTTACTAAAAATCAAAATTACAAACGTCATTAAAAAGAAAATAAAGCGTCTGACAACAAAACTATGTTTCCTGCAAAAAAAAATTTTTTGGGAAATTCCATTTTACCCCAAAACGTAAAGGCGCTGTCATGCCCAACGTTTTTTGCATGAAAGTTGAACACAAAAAAATGCAAATTAAAAATATTAATCTAATAAAATATCGGAACATGTATGCTCCCACCACCTAGACCATCCTTAATACAAACAACACCCGTACCAACTCAACACCCCCCTTTTTACCAACCAGGATACGAGCCACCTCGACAAAGTTCCCCTGCTGTACCAATGGTGTCACAAATTCAATTCAACAGACCCATCGTGGACCAAAATCCTTGTAATTCACAACCTCTTGTACAACATGAGACGAATCTGCAAAATTTCCAAGGCAATAACATGAATACGGGCCATTCGAGTTCACCCCAAAACATGACCGTTATGTTTGATATGTTGTTCTCAACACTAAATATTCTAAACCAGAGATTTGACACTTTTCAAACTCAAACTAGTCAACAGCTTTCGAAACTTCAAATGCTAGAAAATATAGATCAGAGATTGTCTACACTCGAAAGCGGGTTAAATGACATTAAACACGACATGCAAGGAATGAAAGCGACTATACGTGAACATGACAGAAAGTTAGAATCGGAAGAACGAAACTATCGTGAATTAGAAAATAGAATAGACGGCTTTGATCAAGATCGTGTTTATCTTCTTCAAGAAAGTGAAAATATGCGCGAGGAACTTTTGCGCCTTCAAACTAGATCCATGAAGTATAACCTCATTTTCGAGGGCCTCCCGGAGACCGAAGGCGAAGTAACAGAGACTGTTGTACGCAATTTTATTAAAGAAACCCTTAAAATAGACGACGAGATTTTATTCCAAAATGTACATCGTCTTCGCAAAATTTCGGACCGTTTTCCTAGAGCCATAGTTGCACGATTCACCCGTTATTCCGACCATGAGAAGGTCATTCAAGCGCTACCTCAAAACCTTAATGGTACTCCTTTTAAAGTTTATCAACAGTATCCGAAGGAAATAGCGGACAGGCGAAAGGCATTGTACCCAAAACTAAAGGAATACAAGCGACAAGAACGCCGAGCTAAAATTGTAGTCGACCAGCTCTATGTTGACGGAGTGCACTATCCGAATGGTGAACCGCCCATGGAAATGCGGCAAATGAGAGGAAGAAGGGACATGCCCGGCTAGGACAACGCATCAGACCGTTTTGAAACTGTATCAAATAAATTATCTTGTGCATTTTTGAATGTTTGTGGTTTAAAAAATAAACTGTTATTACCTGATTTTACAAACGAACTACAACAATATGACATAATATTTTTATGTGAAACTAAATTAGATGATCTTGATGTAATACAAGTGCCAATTGGCTACTCATGTTTTTTGAAAAATAGAAAACAATTTAAAAGAAGGTCAGGTGGTTTAGCAATTTTGTTTAAGAAAAAATTAGAAAATGAAATTACATTGATTCAAAGTGATTGTCAATTTGTTCAGTGGATAAAAATATCAAAGAAAATTTCATGTGTGGAAGATTTGATTATTGGGTGTGTATATATACCCCCTGAACAATCAAAGTATTCCTCGAGTGAAGCTTTCGATGAATTAGAAGAAGAGATAATCACTATGTCAAAAAAGTCCAAATTTATTGCTTTAGTTGGTGATTTTAATGCCAAAAGTTCAGTTTTAGATGACTACATCGTACCAGACGATGATTTGTTAGAATTATTAGATTTTGATAACGATCCAGATTTTTTGACTGATTTGTTTGATTTTGAAAATTTACCAAAGTTTGGTATTTCTCTTAAACGTTTTTCTGAGGATAAAAGTCGTCCAAATAAATATGGACAAAAGCTAATTGAATTATGTCAGAATTGTTCAATGTACATAGCAAACTCACGAATTGGTTTAGATAAAAATGTTGGTAGAAATACATGTAAAGATTGTACTTTGATAGACTACCTTATTGTCACATCGAATCTTTTTCCAGTGATTTCCGAATTTGAAATAATGAATTTTAATCCACTCTTCTCCGATGTACACAATCAAATGTGTTTTACTTTAGAGAATATAGCACAATATAAACATAATCCTAGTACCGTTAACCAGACTCATGGCCGTAGTCAATCGAACACACCGATTATTAGTTGGAACTCGTCCAAGTGTGACGAATTCAAACGTATATTACTTGTAGACAACGAGGTCAAAATAAGTGACGTCGAACAGAAGTTAGAAAATTTTATTAACCAAAATGATTTAAACAACAATGAATTAAATAGCATTGTAGAAGATATTGCAAAACTGTTTGTAGACTGTGCAAGTACTGCTTTTGGTCACAGGAGTAGCAAACCCCGTGATGAAGGCAGAAAACCATGGTTTACAAAGGAATGTGATGTCAAGAGACAAGCTTTTAATAAAGCGAGAAAAAACTATAACAAAGTTAAGAACGATGAAAATAAGAGCGAATTAAATCGAACTTCTAAATCTTATCGTCAGGAAGTCGATATGAGTTACAAAAACTATAATAAAAAATGTGAAGAAGAAATGCGTCATATGTCAAAGACAGATTCAAAGTCTTTGTGGAGGTTGTTAAATAAATATTCTGGACAGAGTAGACAAACTCCAGAAATTGACCTTAACAATTTCTATGAATACTTTAAAAATCTGAATTCAGGTGAAACTGAAGAGTTTTCGATAGATGAGAATTTAGATGTAGATCCAATGTATGATGTAATTCTGAATTCTGAAATAACCGAAAAAGAAGTTGATGATAATATCAAGTTGTTGAAAAATAGCAAAGCTGCAGGATTTGATAAAATTGTGAATGAATATCTTAAAGCTTCTACACCTAGACTCATAAAACTTTATTGTAATTTATTTAATTTGGTACTTAATACAGGTATGATTCCTGAAAGTTGGTCTATTGGTATTATACAACCTATTTATAAAAACAAAGGTGATCCAAAAGACCCAGATAACTACAGGGCTATCACACTTGTTAGTTGTTTAGGGAAGCTCTTCACAGCAATTATTAACAAAAGATTAAATATACTTGCAGATGAAATTAACCTTATTTCTGAATGTCAAACCGGCTTCAGAAAGGGATATTCTACTTTAGATAACATTTTTTCGTTACATTCTTTGATTTCTCTATATTTTTCTTTTGGCAAGAAGCTTTTTTGCTCATTTATAGATTTTCGAAAAGCTTTCGATACGGTTTGGAGATATGGATTATGGCAAAAATTACAAAATTATGGTATAAAAGGTAAATGTTTTAATGATATTCATAACATGTATAACAATATCAAATCTTGTGTAAGAGACAAGAGACAACACTCAGATTTTTTTCCATGTTTTTCAGGTGTTCGTCAGGGAGAGAATTTATCTCCATTTCTTTTTGCTCTTTTTCTAAATGATTTAGAAGATTTTTTCAAGAGTCTAGGTGGAATTTCGTTAGATGATTTAAAATCAAAATTACAGGAGCATACAATTTCAATGTATTTTGAATTATTTATTTTATTGTATGCTGATGATACTGTATTATTTGCAGAAACAAGGGAAGCTTTACAATATAACTTAGATATTTTTAGTATGTATTGTGATATATGGAAACTGTCTATTAATTGTTCAAAGTCTAAGATTATTATATTTAGCAAGAGGAAATATAGAAATCCTCCCGAGTTTAAGATTAATAACGAAACAATTGATATAGTAGATTCTTATACATATCTAGGTTTAGATTTTAATTATAATGGTTCATTTGTAAAAGCCAGGAAAAAGCTCACCTCTCAAGCTAGACGTGCTTTATTCTCTGTCTATAAAAGAATAAAAAATCAATCTATTCCTATAGATCTCCAGTTAAAGTTATTTGATAGTTTAGTCGAGCCTATTTTGATTTATGGCTCTGAAATTTGGGGTTTCGAAAACATATCAGAACTGGAGAGGATACATCTACAATTCTTAAAAAAGATATTGCATGTAAGAGTATCTACTCCAAACTATATGGTTTATGGGGAACTAGGTTGTTTCCCCCTTTCAGTGAGAATTAAGACAAGAATGATATCTTTCTGGAATAGGTTGATAAGTTGTGAAAACAAACTTAGTTCCACTTTATACAATTTGATGTTGAAATTACAAAAGGAAGGATTCTGTAATTTTAAATGGGTTAGCTATGTACAATCAATCTTTAATGAAGTAGGTTTACCTTATGTATTTAATTCTCAACTTTTTATTCATGGTACATATCTAAAGGATATTATCAGACAAAAATTGCAAGATTTGTTTATTCAAAAGTGGTTTTCTGATATTGAAAATTCTTCGAGAGACTTTTATAAAATTATTAAAACTGAGTTTAAACTAGAAGAATACCTGCTGAGGCTATCTTCTCAAGAGAGATTATTTATTTCTAAATTTCGTACATCAAACATTAAGTTACCTATTGAAACAGGTCGATGGAATAAGATTCCAAAAGAACACAGATTATGTAATTTTTGCAACGAAACAGTTGGTGATGAATATCATATTTTATTTATATGTAAAAACGACACTATCTCTAACTTAAGGGAAAAATTTATTTCAAAATACTATTGGAACCCACCAAATAAGCATAAAATGTCAGGTTTATTTTCGTTATGTAACATTAAGATATTGTCAAAACTGTCAAGTTTTATCAGAAAAATGTCAAAATTACTGTAACCATTTATGTATTGTACTTTGAATGCGACTCATAGTGTGTATTGCTCAATTCGCCATTTATGTATATATGTTTTGTTTACTTTTGTACCTCATGTTACACTGTATGGTGTCTGAGCGTTGAAATAAAGTTCTGAAGTTCTGAAGAAATTGTATCTAGATATAAAATATTTCATATATTTAACTTAAATGGAATATTAAGGAGAAAAAAGTGTAAAAATAGATTCAGATTCTGCCATTTATGATTGAGAAAAAAATTGTCCCTGCAAAATTTGATCGTGAAAAGGAAAGCTTGAACACTTTTTATGTATTTGTCAGCTAAACTTTCACCATTTGTCTTGTACTATTAATTGTCCAATAGATTACTGTAATGATAAAAACATGCAAAACTGTTAATAATTGTTTCTTTGTCATGTAAAATATATTATGCAATTGAAGATTTCTTCTAAAACTTGTTCAGGCAGTGCATTTTCTTTTAAAAATCCCAGATGTTCATCCTATAGCTACAGGCCTTAATAGCTTTATATAGCTTTCATTTGGAAAGCGGAGACATGTATGTAGACACTTTGGGTTGTAGCCTATGCAATTGGCACCATACACTATGATATAATGCAATTTTGATGCTTTAATGACTCTGTTAAATTGGGTCATTTTTTTTACATTTTTATAAGAATTGAATAGATTTGCTTTTACTAAGAAAGTTTCCTTGTGATGAAAGAAGCAGAGAGCTACCAATGGATCATTCGAACGTCAAAAGCCTCAGAAGACAAAATAAGTAAACCATACGAGAACAGCACAAAAAATAGGAAAACCATAGGAAAATTGTTCACGATCATTTACATGAAAATACGTCTCATACGATCACTAAAAAAATTCTTTCTTCGTTATCAGCCACTAGTAGAAAAGTTCAAAATTGAGTTAAAAGATATGATAGTTAATTGTTTTAATTAGTGTTTGACTGGTCTGCTGTACTGAGATGACCACCTCAATATCCCTATTGTGTCTCACAACTATGTTGTTTTCTATGGTCATTACCGGATCCTAAGATCGCAATGGAAGAGGGAGGTTTGGCGCCATACAACTGGTTTAACCCACCATTTCGTTTGAAATGCCTGTACCAAGTCAGGACCATTGCGATCCACCAGTTCTCCGGTATGACTGATTCGTTTTTGTCATTTTCTTTGGACTGTGAGATTGATCATTCAAGTTCGGTAGTTTTGTTATTACCTTTATTTACACCAATATACTAGTTTTCCTCTGAGTACAGGCTTACAGATAAAATAAGTATTGCGTTTGTGGCGGACTCAATAGAGCCTTCTCTTGTCGATCTCTACAAAGGGGTATGTAAAACACTTGAACAATTGGGGTAACATATTAGACACAATGCATAATTTTTTATATGTACAGATGGGTTCAGTCCTAACCTGTATGCATAGAGAACCAGAAAAGCTGACCAGAGGTTCACTTTGGACAGCTTTCTGGTCTGTTTTTAGTGAACCGTCGTCCGCTTCAAAGTTCACTTTCATAGCGAACCAGATCCTAGGTCCGCTTTGTCAGGACAGGTCTGGACCGCTTTTATTAAACCAGCATTCTGGTCAGGTTCTCTCAGGGCAGACCTGTCAACTGGTCTGGTCAGCCCCTGGTCCGCTTTGGACAGCTTCAAATTAAAGCAGATCAGACCAGTGGTCAGGTCAAATGTTTAGAAAATATTGTTCATATATTGACAAGGGATAAAAATAAGTAATCCACGTTATGTTAAACATGTTAAACGTCGAATTACCTAATCAAGTAAATAAAGGTCTTTAGCAAAATTCAGGATTAATATTGATGACGTACATTCAATAAAAAAATAATTAAATTTACATGACTACATCATCAAAAGAGTATTTATTAAAAGAAAAAAAATCGTGCAACAATACGTATACTTTAAAAATATTTTAAAGTGAAAATTTTATTTTTTAACATAATTATAATTATATTTTATTTCTTTTTCAAGCTGAGACAATTAACTGTTCTAAGTTTCAATAAAACATTTATTAAATAATAGATAAAAATAATTTTGAAAACTAATATGCAAATTGCTAAATTTTATTTACAATTGAAAACCGATTAATGTATTTGCAATCATGTCCTCTGTATAAAAAAGCTGTCCAAAGCGGACCTGTCCTCTGATCAGGTCAGCTCTGGACAGCGCTCGGTCTGCTTCTAGCTGACCAGACCTGGGGACAGGTCAGCTTTTGGCTGACCTGACTATTCGACCTGACCTAGAACCCACACCACGGTCTGCTTTGAACTGACCAAATTTTACTCTTGAACAGCTATAGCTGACCAGAAAAGCGGACCTAAAGGGTGGTTTAAGTTCACTTTTGTACAAGTTAGAACTGGACCCATCTGTATATGTCTGTATGATATATGCAACAGAAAAAAAAAAAAAACCAATAACATTCGTTATCGTACAGTTTTGTGCTCGAGGATTCGGGATAAAGTCCGATGCCCTTGCACTGAGAACTTTACCTGATTCAAAGGTATAGAAAAACCGTGTTTATCAGTTTGTTTTTTCTATACAAATGTGTAGAATCTGACTTTACAAGGTCGAAAAGGATATATGAAAATTATTATGTGTATTAATTTACATATTGTATGAATTGATTGTCGTAAAATATGTGATTATATCCTCACCTATTGTGGTCTAATGGGTAGACGAAAGTCGAACTAAAATGACAAAGAAAGGGGTTCAAAACAGATTAAAGTTCTATGTTTTTAGGTCAGTTTTAATGCCTAGAAACAAACTGACATTACCAAATGCTTAAAAAGAAACACGTTTGCAGTAAAATATTTATTTAAAAATCACACAGAGGGTTATCTACATGTAGATTTTCTAAATTTAAATAAACATAATATATCAAATGATAGTTCTAAAAAGCTAAATCTTGCCGGTGATTTTTGGCACAAAGAGACAAATGTTAGACCAAACTAAACACACTTTTCATACTAATGCGTTTTTTTTTGTCGTAATTGAACGGTTTGGTTCTTATGTCTTTTTGTGAAATATTTTCAAATCAACATAGTTAAAACCTAAATTTACAATCAGAAGGTTGTCTTTGTTTTACACCATCATTATATTAATTGGTTGATTATCTTAATTAAAGAAATAACAAAATGCTCTAACGTGTCTTTAAACCCGTCATAGTTTATCTTAAGTGCAGTTCTCTGTTAGAATCAGGCAAAATTTAAAATCTTTGAATCACGATTTTGAAAACACAGGGTTTTGACAATAAATTGTCATTCAAAATAGCCTTCTAATAAAGAATCAAACATTAGTTGTTGTCTCGAGTGTCAGAGGATGGAGAAAAATTTCTATCAAAATGATAGGAATTTAGTGTGACTTGACAGAGTAATCTCCCTTAGATTCAAATTTTATATGCATTTCAACCAAAATATATCTCAAATTACTGACTTTAAAAAAAGTGCCAATGCATTTTTCTTACTTTTTAAGCATTTTGAACAGTATTTTGAAGTCAAACTCGTGTGTTCTTTTTTAATCATGATTCACCCATTGCCTGATTCTTACAGAGAATGGCACTTAATCTCTGATCACTACTAATCTTTTTTATTAATCTTGATGATTTTTTCCCGTTTTCTTATTTTGTTAGTTTTGCATTTGAAATGTCAACTCGTTCATCATATTTTTTTAATGAATGGAATTGTCACTGATTTTTTTGTATATGGAACATTTTTATTCAAGAAAACGTTTTGGTTATAAACATGAGTACAAGAATCATTGTCATTTGATAACTATTCAAATATTTCTTATTTTTTTTAGTATTTCACAGAGAAGTTGTTTTGCTTTCAAGTTCCATCTAGTTCAGAAACCTTAATATTTTTTTAAGTATATGAAAGACTCTGTTTTTGGATTGGAACAACTGGAGACAGGCGTATAGCATGGAGAGCAGTCAAAGTTATGTTACATATGTTTTCAAGTTGATTTTTTTATCTGTTAACCATTTTGGGCATCATTTTTTTACACATTTCATTGTTTACAATTTTGCAAAAGTAATAAACGTTGGCAAAGAAATTTTAGCATGTCTTTTTCATGAAACCCTGGTATTTTCGTGGTCTTAATAAAACATTATCTTCATCTGCTTTAAATAATAATAAGCTCTCGTCGAGCGAGACTGCAATTGACAGAGTATGATGGCTTTATCGGAACACTTATAAGAAAGTCACAAATTCGCATCCAAAACACTGAATCCAAAATAAATTTCCTTTTTTTTGTAATTTCCATTTAAAGAAAAACGCATCTTTTGTATTAATAGACGTGTAGTAATTGTGAGCTGAAATTCATCAGATGCAGACGAATTTCAGAGCTAGTCCAAAACAATTTAAGGTGTATGATTTTCAAGAAAAAAAAGGAAAATGTGTATCCATCAATCTACAATGCCTATCATTAGACTGTCGTCCACTATTTACTCTCTGTTCATTTTTGTTTGTTTAAATTTATGTACTGTAGCTTTAGTTTTTTACTCTTTGAAATTACCAACGTCAACCATTGTCGGGAATACCTGGTCTTATAAGTAGACAGGAAATCAAGAGGCCGTGAAACTTCTTAAAATAAAAGAAGCCGGTAACACTGAACTAAATAAATATATTAATTAAAGACTCAATAATTTGGCGCATAAATATTGAGACAAACATATTAAATGGCTAATTACGACCACAGCTAGCTGCAAGAGAGGAATTGACAAGATAGGGAAACAGAATGCCAATCACAAGGATATACGGACAAATCTGTGCACCATTGGTAGGCAATGGATGCTCACATTCCTCTCAGGTTCCTGGAGAGAACGAGGGACACAATATTCCAGTACGCCAGCCCATATTTTGTCACCCCATGGTTTATCATGGGAGTAAAATTAATATTATTTTTGATTTAGATTTACCATGGATTTACTTTTATTATACACAGTGCCTGAAATGGCCACTTGCCCACTGGCCAATTGCGAGTAGATTTTTGACACATATAAGAACACTGGCCCAAAAATTTTCTATGGGCCACCAGATTGGGTTTTCCTATTTCAGGCACTGTATACCCTGGCCAAATCCAATCTGGTGACAGATTAGAACCGACCACTCATGGGAGGCATGAGATGGTCTAGACCAACTTCCAACGGTAAAGCGTTGGAAAGTTATAATTAATATGACCCGACGTACAATTAAGGAAAGAATGGTGTCCCCTTATCTTGCCAAATTCCGCCCTAGTAGACTGTGACAGGAATTTTTATTAAAAGTAATTAAGCATATACACACAATCACAAAAATTAATTAAAAATTGAATGTAAACTGATAACTTAGAACTTTAAAAAGTCTGTATTTTGTATACTCGCGATATGCAGGTAGAAAATGATAAATATAATTGAGTAACATTTTAAAAAAGTCATTCAAATACTAGCAAAATGAACATTGACACGGACATTTTTGTAAAATCCAAGAGTATTTCAAACTGCATCGTCCGCAAATTTGTAGATTTGTCGATTCTAAGCTCAAAATTGTAAGATCCTCGGAAGCTCCGGGATCCTGTTGTCATATTTGAAGAGCCTGAAAAGAGAAAATAAAACAACAGCAGCAAAAATGTTGGACGGTGAAAAAAGGGGGAGGATGGAGGGATTTTGTTTCCTTCGTCCATCACATGTCAATTCGTGAATAAAATTATAAAACCCGGAACAAGTACGGATATTAAAATCCGGAGAAAGAATAGAAAATTTTTTAATCTCGCTTTCATTAAACTGGTTTATCTTATAAATAGATAAACCTCATTAATTAAAGACTCAATAATTTGGCGCATAAATATTGAGACAAACATATTAAATGGCTAATTACGGCCACAGCTAGCTGCAAGAGAGGAATTGACAAGATAGGGAAACAGAATGCCAATCACAAGGATATACGGACAAATCTGTGCACCATTGGTAGGCAATGGATGCTCACATTCCTCTCAGGTTCCTGGAGAGAACGAGGGACACAATATTCCAGTACGCCAGCCCATATTTTGTCACCCCATGGTTTATCATGGGAGTAAAATTAATATTATTTTTGATTTAGATTTACCATGGATTTACTTTTATTATACACAGTGCCTGAAATGGCCACTTGCCCACTGGCCAATTGCGAGTAGATTTTTGACACATATAAGAACACTGGCCCAAAAATTTTCTATGGGCCACCAGATTGGGTTTTCCTATTTCAGGCACTGTATACCCTGGCCAAATTCAATCTGGTGACAGATTAGAACCGACCACTCATGGGAGGCATGAGATGGTCTACACCAACTTCCAACGGTAAAGCGTTGGAAAGTTATAATTAATATGACCCGACGTACAATTAAGGAAAGAATAGTGTCCCCTTATCGCCAAATGAGCGTGTCTATACACGTTCAAATACATCTCGGCCCCCTTTTGGGACACACTTTCTTTTGTTTAATTGTAGTAAGGATTTTATTTCTAGTATGCACTGGCCAAATTCAATCCGGAAACAGATCAGAACCGACCACTCATGGGAGGCATGAGATGATCTAGACCAAATTTCAACGGTAAAGCGTTGAAAATTTTTTATTGATATTTATGGAGCAAAACAGTGTTTCCCCTTTTACTGCCAAATGAGAGTGTCTATACACGCTCACACTTTACCCAACCGACCCACTTTATCTACCATTCTTTCAATCTGAGTGAATAAGGGCCAATAAGGGACACATCATCATAGGTAACCGTATAATTGAATTATTCAATATAGTAGAAACCATAAATATAACTCTGTATTTCCCACCTAAGTAGGTATTGTTTGGCTGTTCATGTTTAATAAGGTGTGATAAAACAAGGTACTTCTTAATGTATGAAAAATTAAACAACATAAATTATCAATCATCGCCTGAACGAATCTCCATAACGTATCTAGTGACTGTATTTTAATGTTCATGTTGTTAAGTGATAATGCCCTGATTAAAACATGTTTTGTATAAGTAAATATATGCAACAAGTTTTCTTATTGAGCCACTAGTTTAATTCGACATGCCTATAGTTTCAATCTCAGAAGCACGAGTACATGTAAATGTTTAGTGTCTGCATTCTTAAATATTTTAATTGTCAACATGTACAGTAAGGCATTCGAATAATAAGAAACTAGACCGTAATCATCGTAATATCAAGCATACTTACGCAATCAATTGACTATCAAGAAAAACTATGTAGAATACAAAGTTTACAAATTGAATAAAAGTCTACGAAAATAATTTTATACTAACAAAAAGGCAAAATTTTGACATTGTCTAATTTTAAACTTTAACAAGTAAACAGCTAAATTAATCTAAAAACCGAAAAACATTTATCACTAACATGACTAAATGATATATGAAAAGTTTTACAAAAATTCATATTCATGAGCTCTTATCCCGCCTTTAACATGCACACTGTATCCAACTTTGCTTAACACTTTAACGGTTCATACACGCTTCAAGCATCCGTCTCCCGTCCCAGACCTCAGTCCGTGTAGAAACACAAATGTCGGCGAAAAACGCCAAAGTCTCGAAACAAAGAAAATGATTATATAAATGAACCTGTTCAATTCGTCACCACATTAAAGCTTCCGGGAACAAAACATTTGAGATCCCGACTGATGGCTGCAACAAATACATTTAAAATAAATTTGTCGTCACGAAGGCAAAACAAATAATCAACCACGTTGGTGTAACAATTGTGACCCAGTCTAATGCAGTTTTGGTACTTAAAATAAACATGATATATTTTCAAAGGTTTCTCCTAAATACATTTCGTAAGACGTTTAAAATGACATCAAAAGATTGGAGAGCCATACGAAAAGATGGGAATTTGGCAGACAAAACGCCTTCAAATGATGCCAAAATGGTATAAAATGAAAATGCATATACACAGCAACCATAAAAATATTTGATCTGCAATTTCAAATAAACTAGGACAACAAGAGGGGGGGGGGGCAATGCCCACAGGACAAATTCTAACGTGACATGTTGTGACTGTGTACGCTTATGTCGCTTGTCAGAGGATCTGCACGTTAAATGCAGGAAATCATCCAAAGATATCATCTTTATTATTCAATATACTGTCAGGCCGTCCGGAAACATAAAATGTAGCTAGCCCCCTATGCAGGACAAATCAAAATAGCTTTACAAGTAATTAAACCTGGTTTGGAGATAAGGACAGTGTGAACTTATTTATTGAAGGTGTTTGGATCAATTCGGGTAATTCTTAATATCTGAAAGTGTTCAAAGACGGACGGACAGACACAGTGATTTGACCTGTCACTCCATGCACCAGCCTAGGCTGTCTAGGCTAGCAAGTACGATATGGAAGTATAAGTAAAACAAAGGCAAAGTAAGTTGAAATGCAATAAAGCAAACGAATAAACATATTAGAGAACACAACAGAAAAGTTAACTGAAATATAACATTACAGGCAGTACTCGATTTTGAATTTAAAATAAATATGTAAGAATAACTCCGTTCGATGGTAAGTTTGTTAGTACGACATGTACATGCTTGATGTTTTATGCAGTTTTGTTTATTTGGGGTGTTTTCGTGAACATGACACCAATGATTTGATTTGAATGTGACGTAACGTCGGTTAACAGGTGCCCGTCGTGTGATTTGGTTGACGTACAAATACAAACAAGATGTGATTGATTTTATCATTTACAAGAACATTTACTTCAGGAAGTAATAAATATCGTGTATTTGAAATTTAATGGTCAATAAATTATATACTGCCCTGGTATAAGCCGGGTATAAGCTGAGTTTAAGCTTTACTTTTCATGTAAATTTATTTATGTTTAGCTGCTATTTTAAATTAAACCTAAACATGTACCTTGAATTATAATCTGATCTCGGAAATGTGCATCCAAAACGTTGGTAGCCTACATGTACAATCCTGCTTTATCCTGATTCCTTGAAGCACCAGATGGCCCTATCAGCATCGTCCTGTATTTGACATCACGCGTTCTTAGTAAGTTGGAGTTCAATCTTTCTTCTTTTATCGTTTTTCCTTAGTAAGTTCTGTTTTTCGACAAAAAGATATGTACCCTTTCTTCTTTTATCTTTTTTCCTCCGGGTCAAGTTGTATAAACGATTCAAGTCCAGGAAAGAACGTTAGTTCCTTTGGTTTTACGATGGTTCAAACAGATGGGTTCAAATTATTTAACAAATATTTAAGGCAATGTTTGTTGACAATGTTTGTTGATTCAATGTCCGTTGGCTGGATTACTTTCAAATCTCCTCCAATAATGTAAAAACAACTGTCCTAATTTTTCACGAGAATGGTGCACCATACATGCTTCTCAACTTCGGCAAATTTGTCATCTAATTATGGGGTAGAATGAAGGATTGCTTGGATTATATTTTGTTTCCTTCGTCCATCACATGTCAATTCGTGAATAAAATTATAAAACCCGGAACAAGTACGGATATTAAAATCCGGAGAAAGAATAGAAAATTTATTAATCTCGCTTTCATTAAACTGGTTTATCTTATAAATAGATAAACCTCACTAAATTCGAATATCTCTGAGCGGTGTAAAGTTGTTTGAACTCTTAAAAGACACAAACAAATTATTGATATAGTACATTTTTGTAATCAAGATAAAAAACTTAGTGTTTTAAATACCATACCAGATACAATAAAAATAGTAGCTTACCTTTCATAACTAGAAAATGATTTCAATAATTTCTATGCAATTCTTTCCTGTGAAGATAATGCTTCTAGACAATCGTTATGCCGGACAACCGAGACATTTATCGCCGTATTTATAACAGATTATGAAAGATGTCATGCAGGCCTATTGGTTGCTGTTATTTTATAGTTATATTGAACGCTTGGAAGTTGATATTCCTTGGATAGTGTTACCTTTTCTTTAGACAATGTACATGTATATAATTATAATTGTAATGGACTTGTAACTGAAAACCCGATTCATATTTTCTGTTATCGGTTCAAAATAGACATAGTGTGTATTTAACTTCCATTTAAATGTTATATGGTAACCTTTTTATGTTTGAATTTATAACCATAGACACATCGCCAACGTGCTTTTTGAGATTTATTTGTCTTGTATTAAATGCATGACTTTGGTGTAATTGCCTTATCTATTTCAAATTTACATTATTTGAATGTCCCATAGTACTTTCTTACTTGTTTATTCTTAAAAATGCTGTATGAATCGTTCTCCTTTGGGTTGATGCATTCTTTATTCATTCAAGAAATAATCGAGTGAAGATTTTCAACGAATGAAATACATTTATTGCTTTTGATTAATAGATATTTATCATAATTCAGTTGATATAACAATACGATTCCCCATATACATGTACTTTGTTTTACTCTCAATTCTTCATCCTATTCACAATAAACATTCTCCAACATACATGTAGCGATATATCAAAGAATAATAAGTTTATTCTATTCAAAACTCCTGACAGAAAAATAGCAAACTTTTACTTCCAACTTTCGGATCTAAAAAGCAGAGTTACCAATGGGGCATCCGACTGTCAAAGTCCGAAAGGGCAGAGACAAAACCAGTTGATAAGTCAAGACAGGACGAACATAAAAACACGACAACATATAACACGGAAACACAAAAACTATTCTTCATTCTTGAATTGTCTTCTTGATTAATATAAATAATTGACGCTGATTATTCTAATGCTGAAGCTATTATATGTATAGATTCATAAATATATATTCCTGTAAATGTGTGTGTCTGTGTGTGTTGGTGTTAAACGACTTTTATCGACGTATCTTGGCTATGTTAGACGGTCAGTTTTAATGGTGGAGGAAACACGAGTACCCAGAGGAAACCACCGATGTTGGGTAGGTAACTGACAAACCTAATCACATACAAGTGGGGAAGTCCCTTTTTGTAAATTACAAACGGGCCTCGAACACCAGCTGAAATGTGATCAGTTAGTGTCCTGTAAAAGTAGATTAGTGAGTGAATTAGTGATGATATACATGTAATGTACAAATTTCAAGGACTAAATAAACTCTTATTGCTAAAATACAGTTATATGTTTCTCTTCTCTATTCTTAACGGAAAAATATAGGAAAGAGGGACCAAACTTCTAATTATTTAACGTTTAAAGTTATAAATACGCCGTTCACTGCGTGTGCAATCAGTTAAGAATAAACGCCGCGTATTTTATATTTCACAGCATAAATGCATGACTCTAAATGTAGTTATGTTGTACTCTTCTTTTCATTTTTTATATCTACAACATCATTGCTTATAATCATGATTTCGTAATAAAAATAAAATGTTCTTCAATGTCATCTTTTACAGATAGGTGCACACATAACCTGTACGGAAGTTAACATAAAGTTAACTTTGTGACTGCTTTCCACGTCTGCTCATGTCTGCTATAGCAGACATTCAAGTTAACTTGCGTTATCTCATGACTGGTCAAAGCAGACTTGTGACAGCTTTTTTATGACTGGTCATAAACCAGTAACAAAGACATGACTGCTTTTACCAGACCAGTCATTACAACACGTCTCCTCTTACCAGACATGTTCAATATTGCAAGGGTTTTATTTAATAAAAAAATGTCTTTAACATGTTAAACATAAAAATAAATGGCTTTCAAATACAGTTTAGGCAAAAGAACATAAAATTTATCCATTTACATTTAGTTTTTAAAGCAGACATTTTACGAAGTTAACTTGACCAGACCTGTCATAATTATGTGACTGCTTTTAAAAGCAGACGTGGAATTATAACTGCATTTCAGGTTAACTTGGAAGCAGTCGCGCGTCTGCTCAAAAGCAGTCGCATGACCAGTCGCAAGTGAACTTGAAGTTAACTTGATGTCTGTTTCTCAAGTTAACTTACCGTACGAGTTATGTATGCACCCATCTGCACCTTATTGCAATAGGATTACATCAAACATTTTAGAAAATAATCAAAACTACGATTCATTCTAACGTTGGAATAATTATTAATTTTATATTGTCTAATGTGCCTTTTAATATACATTCTTTTGTAATAACAACATACAGCTGAAGAACCATCTGAGGTGTAGCTTCTACATATGCTTCTTCTAGCATTGTATAATACAATGCCACAAAAGAGTTCATCAATGATCTTGTATCCTCTTTTCAAATCTCAAGGAATATATTCAAATACATAACATCTTTAAATAGTTGTTGTGTTGTTTTGATTAGTTTATCAGCTACAAATATGAACTCACTTGTGTTCGATATTTTATATTTTGAACAATTGTTTTCATAATATGTAATAGTTATACCATGAGGTAAAGGTGTTTTCTGGATAAGAAACCCCGAGGACCGGAGGTCTGAGTGGGTTTCTTATCCAGAAACCTCGTATACCGAATAGTATAACTAACTTACACCCCAGTAAACTTAGAACAAAACTAGATTACAAATTTTTGATAGAAAGCAATAAAATGTGGCTTTTATTATAAAACTTGAGTAAGTAAACATATTTCTGAATTTGTTCTTCCCCACACAGGGGCCTCTTTAATTCAAGATATTAAGCAACTGAGATGATTTTAGGATTAAAACAGATTAATCAACTTGTTAAACAGATTAACTACTTTACAAATAACTGATGATTTTGTATCATGCTAAATAAAACAGTGAACACTTCTAAACTGAATATCTTTAAGATTCATTCAGTTTTTGTATGACTATCAGGGAAGACGGGTGTGCTTTGGCTGCTGTCCCTTTGAATATCATTTATTTCTGAGAGCAGGTCATTTTAGTTGAAGAAATCGCGTATTTGAAGAAAATTTATTTCATTTTAATTTTTGATTTGTATTTTGATACACATGCAGTACAATTTCCTTTAGCGTGGGGTTCGATTAAGAGTCCTTCTCTCATCTACTTCCTGTTTGCCGACTTAATCAATTTTTTGCATAAATGGTCAATTATGGACAATTTTCTCAACAGTTTTCTCAGCAACCCTTTATTACATCCTTTTGATATTTGGTAATCAGCATGGGTCCCATACCGTTCAATTAATTTCAGGTCTATTGTCTACCTACTTCCTATTTAAAGAAATCTTGCCATTTCTATCTTTGACCCATTTTGATGCCCCATCTACGTAAGTTATTGGGAAATACAGTCGTCGGATACGTTTGTTTGTCCGTCTGTCTGTATGATCGTCCGTCTCATAAATGTATGTTGCGAAATATCGGCATTGTTTGTTTATTTTCATTTTTTAAATGTTTTGTTTTATTTGTCTGTTTTTTTTTATTTTGCTACTTTTAAATTAGAATTTATTTTAAACCTTATAAGGTGAACTGTTTTCATTTCCTTCTCAGATGCCCTGGGCTGGCTATTACAGAAGTTTCTTTGTGTGAGAAGCTCTTTTGTTCTATGAACATGAGGTGTGTTCACAAGCGCAAAAGCAGGGGTATCTGGAAACCCCTGTTTTTGCCATTGTGAATTAAGCCTATTGTTCTTAGAACAAAAGAGTTATTCACACAGAGAAAGTTTCTGAAAATGAAAGTTCGACTTTAAACAAAAGAACTGGGGTGTAAATAGATGTTCAATCTATTATTTCAACGATAAATAAAATATGACTCAACCAAGAAGACAACGAATAATACAGGAGGATAATCCTTGATAAGAAAGAAGCAAGATAATACATAATTATGGGGCATTGAAATATTGTAAGTCTGAAAAGGCCAAGGCAACCAAAACATGCATAAATCAGAGCATTATAGCGTTAGATGGCAGGCGAAATATATAAGTAGAAATAAAATACTAAAATAGAACAATATGTTGGTTCCTTTTGAATATATGTTGTTAAAGATGTTCACAAAATAATCTCTATTGGCGAGTTAAGTGTTTTATGCAGATGTTTTCAAAGTAAATAAACATTCTCTTGCCGCCCACCGTCATGGCACAGAAGAATATTCATATTCTTAACAAAATTTACACATACTTTAGGGAGCACATGTAATGTATGTATCGATTCAAACACCCATTCGATAAGAAATGAACTCGTCCAGCATATATCATCATCAATGTGTATTGTGTATTGAATTTTAGGAATTAACCAGAAAGGAACCTAGTATAAATTACATGTAATGAAATAACAGAAGTATTTAAAAGCAGAGTGCACAACCAGTCGAGTTTCAGATAAATATTCATGTATTGTCTGGTGCCCATCATTAAATAGCTCGTTTTGTAAATAACAAAGGATTTATTAAAACTCGTTGTATGTCTTTTAAACCCGGAGATATATACAAATGCGTTAAGTTTGAACATATTTGATCCTATTTTAATAAGTAATATAGAAAATAAAGAATACAGTAGTCAGAATACTCCGTTTAGACTAAATAAAAACGCTAAACCCGGTATTAACCTAATGACTAAATACGACGTCTAAAGCTTGCCTAAATTGGGACAAAGGAATTTTCAAAAACATTCGAAAGATTTTTTATTATAACAAGTTAAAACATTGAAAAGATACTCTATAAATACTGCTAAAAATAAGTTACGAAATATAAATATTTTATAATAATAACAAGATAAAATTAATCAGGTGTACATTTACCATTCAGAGAATATAGTAATTACATACATGTCCGTAATGAAAACGTAACACTATCCAAGGAATATCAACTTTCAAGCGTTCGATCTGATTTTCATGATATTAAATTAGATTTCAATTAGTCGCATCAAGGAATCAGAAAACAACAGCAACCCACATACCGGCATAACTGCTTTTGTAATATATACTAAATACAGTGGTTCATGTACTGGTGACAGTGCATAATAATTGATTAGAATACGAAAGAAGTGCTAAGAAGATTTTATAAATTCATCTAGTTATGAAAGGTTAGTTGATATCTCATTAAGATATATGATTTGATTTAACAAACGTTGCCATATCCTAGCAAGAGGTTGTTTTTATAGTAGATTCTAACATGAAAAGCATTGCTCAATCATATATTCCTTCTGTTTTATTCCTTCAACATCATTTCTGCTAAAGCATATTCTTAGTAAAACGCCTTAAACAATAAAAAAAAACATCACTAGTAGGTAAAGATTATTGGTTGTGAAAAGATACAAAATAATAGAATAACAAAAATACTCAAATTCCCATGTGAATAATCAGCATAAATTTAATTGAATATATCATATTTTGATTTTTAATTATCTTCAAATTTGATAATATTGTTAATCCAGACTTTGTTGATGAATTTAATATTTGATAACTAATTGAATCTCAACTCATCACTTAATAAGTGAGTATTTATGTACATAAAATGCTACAAATTCTTTAATCAAATGTACGGTTTGAATAGTTTACATTTCATCAGTTAGAAATATAACACTGTTAAGAATATGGTCAACATAATACATTTACCATTTCTTTATTACTTTATTTACTCTTTATGGTACAAAAACAATTTGTAAACAAACAACAAAAATAAAGAAAAAAGATAACAATAATAAGTGAGTGCATGCACATGAATATTTTCCTGTAAATGTTAAAACTTGTACATTTGATCTGCGTTTTGTACTGCTGCTGTTATAAAGATTAGAACAGAAAATGAAAGTAATAGAAAATAATGAGATGTGGAATAGGTGTCGCGACACAGCCCACAATCAAGCGGCAATTTAGAAAAAAACCACAATGGACAACCACGAGCAGCCTTCAACGAGGCCAGTAGGCGCCGCTCACAGTTTTAAATAAAATGCATGTAAATCAAATCCAGTCTTGAAATAGTCACTGATAGATCTCCTTCTTAAATAAGAAACAGAAAACATCAAAATGAAAAGTACAAACGAAAGCTTTGTCAAAGATTCCTGGCTTAGGACAGGCACATATAATATGTGGCGGGGTAAAACTAGTTTTTTTTGCGGGCCCATCCTTCCTCCTATCAATATTCCTAGACAAAGCACAAAAACTAATCGATCAAATTTCAATTCCACTAAAAAGAACCTTAGACAAAAGACAACAACAAGACCATACGAAAGGACGGTAAAGGAACTCTCTATAGAACACTTGCAAACTGACAGTTAGCTTAGAATCATCAATCGACTGATGTAAAAAAATCAAACATATCGATTTTAAATCCGACAGAACACTTCAAACAATAATGAAAGGTTTTCATTAGGAATAAATAATTTTTTGTTGTTGTTTTTTTGTTGTTGGAGATGTTGATTCGTCATAGTTTTGATTTGTCTTCCTTTACTGCATTTGCCATACTGAATTGGAAATAACCAGCGCGACGGGTGTGCTATATCAGACAGGAACAGCTTACTCTTCCAGAGCACTTGGGTTTAAGACTTGATTTCGCATTTTGATTTCTGAATGGTTGATTTTGTGTTTTGTATTTCCTCGTTCTGTTCTTGTGCTGTTAACCGGTTTTGTCGTTGCTCTCTCGGACTTTTGATATGAATGCCACATTGGTTCCTCTTTGCGTAAGTGAGAAGCGCATGAGTTAGTTGGTATTTAACGCCCATGGAACGCTATACTGATTATTTAAGGGCGATGAAAGTGAGAAGGATGATAAAATGAAAACCAAATGATGATGATAAATGAAATATGGGCGTAAAGTGGGAAACAGTAATTATGTTCTAATAGCCTTAAACGAACATAAAATATTTATAAAATAAACAACACACATGTTGGGATCAGCTCGCCTGCAGAACAGTTAGCCAAATTTTATTAAGAAAATAATAATAGTACTGTCTGTGGCCGCTGCATACATCAAGGCAAACCAATCTACAATATAGTAAAGACAAAATTAAGACATAATCAACATAAAGTAATTAAATGTAAAAATTTAATTGCAATGTTAACTGTTCAAAGGCAGAGCGTCGAATACTTAATCAACATAACCGCTTGACCATTACAATTCTTCCCGCCTAAAATACATGCACGGATTCACAAGTAATCCTAAGTAACATATCAATATAAACCTCACTGTCATGTGACAAATCAAAACAAATACACGTGTTTATATAACTTTTATAAATACATTTATGTTCTAATAGCCTTAAACGAACATAAAATATTTATAAAATAAACAACACACATGTTGGGATCAGCTCGCCTGCAGAACAGTTAGCATCGATAAAACAAAGACAGGGAAAAAATGCGCTATTTAAATTACATATATATAATTTACAATTCATGCAGAATGCTATCACATTGATAATCTAAATACCAAGTTTTTCAGAAACCGAGAGTCTATTTCTTATATCTTCCTTGACATACCCGTCCTTCGCAGTTTCGCTTTTCCATCTACCATGTTTTTTAAATAGACGGTCATCCACACCAGCTGCCGCAGCAGCCGTAGCTCCACCTGAGCGTAAACTATGAAGACCAAACAAGGTTTCATCATAACCTAATGCTTTCAGAGCGCCTAACAATATTGATCTAGCTGTACTGTATGACAATTGGCCCTGATTTCTTAATTTATAAGTATTGCTAGATTTACAAAATGACAGTGATCTAAAAATAAATTCGTTTGAATTTTCTTCTATTCTAGCTTTAGAAAGATATCTTTCAAGCATACCCACAGGACAAGTACTATTCCCTGTTCTACATATAACAACATCATGACCTTCTCTATAAACATCTGTTTTACTTGTCTCCAAATATAATTTAACATAATTTGGAAATATAGAAATGTTAGATCTTCTTAAATTAGAGAGTTCTGAAAATCTTAAAAATCCTGAGTAACCTAACAGACACATACAAGAAATGCGCAGATCCTTTAAATCGCTATATTCATTGCCGTACCTATTAACTACTTTAATAAGCATATCTGGAGTAATTGGCTCTTTCTTCTTTACTTTATGTCCCAATTTTCTGTTAGCACCTTCTCTTAATAATTTCAAATGTTCTGATTTACATGGGTCATCGAAGCCAGACAGTTTATGAGCCCATGAAATAGCATATATAGCCTCATCAATTTTACTTGTAGATTTAAAACTTTCAGACAAGTGTACTATATACATTGATATTAGTAATTCACTAGCTGGAAGAGGCGAAAAATTATGTAAATATGACCACTTACAAAAAGAGTTAAATGCATAGGTGTACTTCTTCCTCGTAGAGTCTGCTTTGGACGCCATTAGGTAATCAGGTAACTTCTTGAACAGAGTATCGAGATCAGAGTCATGGTCAAAGGGGGATAACTGCCAGATTCCTGTATGGAACACATCTGAAAAACGTATACATATATGAACTTCATAATAATAAGTTGTCAATTTTACTTAAACTAATTCTATACAGAAAACCAATCCACTCAGACCATGTCTCTAAAATATACCCAACATGTATATTAGGACCATGTCTACTTTAAATTATACAGTTATATCTCTTGCGTCAAGCAACACTGCCAAAACAGGCACATTAAACTTATCAGAACCAAATAAACAGTTTTCATTGGTTCCCTTGACATAAATACCCTGTGGATCCTTAAATTCAATAACATCTTTGACATAATCATGATACTCAAGATTAGGTTTAAATATCAGCGTCCAATAAGGAGATGACTTCCATTTAGGAACAATTAAAGTGCCAAATGCTCGACAAAATACGAGATGTTTTATGCATCTCATAACGGACTTTATAGGGGGGACCAACCAGTTGTTGTCATAACTCCAATTTTGAGTAAATGCGTCTATCGCGAGACTTCCTGGATTCCAAAACAATGAATTGAATCTAACGACTTTGTGATTATCCACATTTGCAAACCTGTCTAGAGTGTAAGGACCCCAAAGATCGTTCATAAATTTGAAAAATTCTAGAGAAACACCCCAATCTTCATAGTCAGTTATTTTGCTGATATAATCGGCCTGGCAATTTTCGTCTCTAGGAACCCATTGTATGTCAACAGAGATACATTTATGCATGCATATAGAAAATATAGACAGAGCAATAGTATGCAATTTTTCTTTCATGCTCCCCGATTTAACTATTCTAACACAGTTTTGATTATCTGTATACCATTTGATAGTTTTGCCTACAAATGCATGTTTAAAAGACTGTAATGCCAATTCAATGGCTTTCATTTCTCTCCAAGTGGAGCTTTCTAAAGCTTCTTCTTTATTCCACATTTTATGAAATATTTTCTTATCAAACTCTACAGAATATGCACCCGCAGCTACATTACTAGCATCTGAGTATACTACTACGTGTGATACAGAATAATTTTGCAACTTTTTGCAGTTCAGCTCATTAACGTTTTTTAACCAGAATTCTAATTCTGACAATACCTTCACTGGGCATTCAAAGATTAACAGTCTATCCCAATTTAATCTACTTTCAATAGCCATGTAACTAAATTTCGTCATCATTCTACACACATTTCCAATGACAGGACACATGGAAATAATTTTCCCTACAACTTGAGCTAAATTTCTAGCTGAAATAATTGGAAAAATCTTAATAGACATTTCTAAACTAGAAATTAATTCACTGATTCTGCGATCTGAAATATGTAAACTAAAACTTTTACTGTTCCAAATTATGCCTAACCATTCAATAATTTGAACTGGTTCAAAGACAGATTTTTTCTCATTTATCAAAAATCCAGCGCTTATCAAAGACTTTTTGACAAATTTTGAGTTTTCGCCACATTGAATCTCGTTTTTACACATACCAAATCCGTCATCTAGATACAAGACTACATCTATCCCATTTTCTCTCCAAAATTTTACAAGCGGTCTCAAGCATTTTGTAAAAATATAAGGACCTGTGGTTATTCCGAAAACTAAAACAGTAAAACAGTAAAATTTACCATTCCATGAAAATCCTAGATAAGTATGCTGTTGAGGGCATATGTCTATGTGAAAATAGCCTGAACTTAAATCAAATTTGAACATAAACGTATCTTTCTCAAAAAATTGAACAGCAATTTTCCAGTCTTCAAATTTTATTTTTTCTTTCTTAATAAAATGGTTGAGTCTACTTAAATCCAAAATAAGACGTTTCTTGCCTGACTTTTGTACTGCTACACTTAAAGGACTAATTATATGAGGTTCAAAGGGGACCTCAAGCACACATCCTGATGAAACTAATTCTTTTATGCTTTCAGAAACAAATTCATTATGAGTAAATGCTGAATTATTATTTCTAAATTTCATTTTTTCAGGGGGTACAATAAATGGAATGACATAACCACCTTTTAAAGTGTCTAAAACAAATTGATTTGCACCAATGGTTTCCCAATAATCAATATGGTTAGCCAATCGACCTTTAACACCTTTAAATAATTCAGAATTCAGCTTGCATCTATTTTCAAAATATTGAACCTTTTCAAAAAAGCTATCTAAATCTGAACAGACCCCCTTTTCCCAATCAACATTATCTTCATCTAAAGAATACTTATCATTGACTCTGTTCTCTTTGAAATCATTTCTGTCCTGAAGAAGGTCCTGCTGAACCTGTGGAATTACTGGTCTTGTTGAGGGCTGGGCAATTTTTACGCCAGTGTCCGAACTGCTTGCAGAAGTAGCAAAGATCCATGGTGCACGACTCACGCCGTGCAACGCTCCCGCGAAAGGGCTGCCTGGGAAATGAATTTGCAAAGGCTGGATTCGGATAAGTTTCCACGGGTTGACTAATCCTGGGTGCCGGGTATGGAGCTGGTCGTGATTTCGGCTTATCCTTCCTCGTGCGCATTGCTCTATTTTCGGCTTGACGGATCTTCTTCTCATCATCGCTGTCTGAAGCGATTTCATTAGCTTGATACTCACGAACTGTGGACCATCCCGCCGGTGACGAATCCGCTATCCTGATTAGTTTGTTCCTACCTTTAAGCTTATCCAACGCATCTATAGTAAGACGGACGCATTTAGTTTCGGTCGTGGGAAGCTGCTTCTGTAGCTTCTGGAGAGAATCTACGATTTCCTCGTTGAATTCGTACTGAATTCGGTTACCTTCACTACGGAACTTGATGGAGACGTTTTCCCGGAGTTTTTTACTCATTTCAGCTTGCTCCTTTAGCAACTTGGATTCCAGGTTTTCCATTTTCCCATCCATATAGGTCCTGAAGAGCGCAAACGTATCAATAAGGTCTTGTTGGGCATTTGGTTTAGCGGCCGTATTTCCTGGTGTAGAAGACTGAGTCTTGTTTCCCAATGCATCGTCGCGAAGTAATTCTTCCTCACGGTCGGACATATTTAATTGCAATGTTAACTGTTCAAAGGCAGAGCGTCGAATACTTAATCAACATAACCGCTTGACCATTACAATTCTTCCCGCCTAAAATACATGCACGGATTCACAAGTAATCCTAAGTAACATATCAATATAAACCTCACTGTCATGTGACAAATCAAAACAAATACACGTGTTTATATAACTTTTATAAATACATGAAATAGTAAATTTTTAAGACCACAGGAAAAGGGGAGAGGTGGGTAAGGTCAGAAAATTTAGCATATGAGGTGCGCGTCTTGGCGGTTCACATAGTGGTCTTTTACGTGCATATATGATGCGTGGCATTCTCCACACACGTTTGGTCTCTTGCGGGGCCCAGGTGGCGAATAGGCCCGCAGCAGAGTCTAGCTTGTCGTAAGAGGCGACTAAGGGTCTTAAGATTATGACGTCGGGCCAGTGCTCAGCCCATGAAGCGACCAAGTGTGTATCCAAGATGGCTGAATAGGGTGGCCCTTGTCCGCGGGGGTTGCCAGGTCTATAATACGGAAATCCTGACCGCTAACCATAGTGGGCCAACGTGTGTAAAGAGTGCCAAGCTTCATGCACGTACTAAAAGACCCCTTTGTGAAGCGCCAAGTAGTGCACCACATAGGCTTAATTTTCCGCCCTTCCCACCTCCCCCTTTTCCTGTGGTTCTTTAAAATTAGCCGTTCCTCTGTTTCTCAGCCCACCCTTGCCCCATATTTCATTTATCGTCATCATTTCATGTTCATTTTATAACCATTTTCATGTTCATCGCCTGTAAATAACCTATACAGCGTTGAACGGTCGTTAAACACCGACTCACTCACTTACTCAACACACACGTTGGACCACTATGGTCAGCGGTCTGGGTTTCCGTAATATAGACCTGACAACCCCTATGAACGAGGGCAACCCTTTTCAGCAAACTAAGGTACACACTTGGTCACTCTGTGGGCTGAGTAAGTCAGAATCCAAAAACCCCTAGTCTCAAATTGAAACCAGCTAGGCCCTGCTGCGGGTCTATTCGACTTCGCTTCTTTAAAAATAAGGACTTGTGCTATAATGTACATTATTGTTCATTTAGTGAGCAAATATTTAGGGGCTATGGATATTTTATTTGGCCTGCCTATTTATTTTCAGAAAAATCGAGAATTTTCTTATTTTTTAAAGCTACTATATTTTTTTTCAGCAAATAATACCCTCCTGCATTTTTTCCAATTTAAAGCACAGGTCTGCCTTTTTATTTCTTGATCTTTGCAATTCTGTCTTTTAATATCTAATTGCTCGCAATAAAAACCTAATGGCCGCTCCCTTAGTAGATTGTGTCCCGATGATGGCTTCATTATCGCCGACGGGGCACTAAGCAACAAACAATCAATCAATCGATCAGAACCCTTAGTAGTAATTTGTTTTCGCAGGCATCAACGGCCGTAAAGTTTACACAAGTGCTGTGTTGTTTCACCTTTGTGTTTGTGCTCTAGTACCAATTTCAAATCATATCCTTGAGATTGTAAATTGTATGCCGTCTTGACATAAATAATCATAATTCTTTTATTTTTAATCTGGATTTTCTAAAAATAAAAGTTACTGTGAAAATGGATTCTAAAAGGAGCAAAGCATTAATGCATTGTGATATGTGTGAAACTTGCAAAAGTATACTTTTAATCTTTATATCTTTATCTCTAAATCTATATTCAGATTAGTTACTGAAAATAAACCAGATAAAGTGGACCTGCATCATCAACTGTTTTATATTTCTGTTTTGGTTCCAATTTTTTCATATAAAATTACATGTACAGTACCTTTCTGTGTTTTGTTATGTATTATACATTCCACGCTTTTATTTTCTGTCGATGATGGCGTTCATTATTCTGTTTTTACAAAAAATATATAGCAAGCAAGAAGAGTTTACATATCGGGGGCTCTTGAATGCACTCTCAATTCGATATTAAGGATAATCACTACTGAACTTATTGATATCGAATATTTTATGATTTGCAATGGAAGTGATAGGTAATTGTCCACATAATTAAATGACAAAAAAGAAGTATAGATCCGTGCGCTTGTTTCTGAGACATATGATGTCAAAATGTGGCGGACAGAAATCAGTCTTTTCTAGATTTTAACCAACTTTAACACTGTGACTTTTGGGCCTTAAAATCATGCAGTTGCTTTGAACATTTCAGGGTTCTTTGTTCAGTATTTAAAGGTATAGTCTAGAGATGCTTCGATCGAGACAAATAATTCTCAAAAACATTTTGGAGATTTTGTATTATAATAAGTTTAACATAAAAAGATACTATATAAATACTGCAAAAAAGTTGTTAAGAAAAATAAATATTTTTTACTACATTTGTAATAATAAGATAATATCAATCAGGTGTACATTTACCATTCAGAGACAATAAAGTAATTACATTCATGTCCATAATGAAAACGTAACACTATCCAAGGAATATCAACTTTCAAGCGTTCGATCTTATTTTCATGATATTATTAAATTAGATTTCTATTAGTCGCATTCAGAAATCAAAAACAACAGCAACCCACATACCGGTATAACTGCTTTTGTAATATGTACTAAATACAGTGGTACATGTTCTTGTGACAATGCATAGTAATTGATAAGAATACGAAAGAAGTGCTAAGAAGATTTTATAAAGTCATCTAGTTATGAAAGGTTAGTTGATATCTCATTAAGATTTATGATTTTGATATAACAAACGTTGCCATATACTAGCAAGAGGTTGTTTGTATAGTAAGTTCTAACATGAAAAGCATTGCTCAATCATTTATATTCCTTCTGTTTTATTCCTTCAACATCTTTTCTGCTAAAGCATATTCTTAGTAAAACGCCTTAAACAATATAAAAACATCACTAGTAAGTAAAGATTATTGGTTGTGAAAAGATATACAAATAATAGAATAACAAAAATACTCAAATTCCCATGTGAATAATCAGCATAAATTTAATTGAATATATCATATTTTGATTTTTAATTATCTTCAAATTTGATAATATTGTTAATCCAGACTTTGTAGATGAATTTAATATTTGATAACTAATTGAATCTCAACTGATCACTTAATAAGTGAGTAATTATTTGTACATAAAATGCTGCAAATTCTTCAATTAAATCTACGGTTTGAATAGTTTACATTGTAAGTTAACATTTTCATCAGTTAGAAATATAACACTGTTAAGAATATGGTCAACATAATACATTTACCATTTTTTTATTACTTTATTTACTCTTTATGGTACAAAAACAATTTGTAAACAAACAACAACAATAAAGAAAAAAGATAACAATAATAAGTGAGTGCATGCACATGAATATTTTCCTGTAAATGTTAAAACTTGTACATTTGATCTGCGTTTTGTACTGCTGCTGTTATAAAGATTAGAACAGAAAATGAAAGTAATAGAAAATAATGAGATGTGGAAAAGGTGTCGCGACAAAGCCCACAATCAAGCGGCAATTAAGAAAAAACCACAATGGACAACCACGAGCAGCCTTCAACGAGGCCAGTAGGCGCAGTTTTTAATAAAATGCCTGTAATTCAAATCCAGTCTTGAAATAGTCACTGATAGATCCCCTTCTGAAATAAGAAACAGAAAACATTAAAATGAAAAGTACAAACGAAAGCTCTGTCAAAGATTCCTGGCTTAGGACAGGCACATATAATATGTGGCGGGGTAAAACAATTTTTTTTTTTGGCGGGCCCATGCTTCCCCCTATCAATATTCCTAGACAAAGCACAAAAACTAATCGATCAAATTTCAATTCCACTAAAGAGAACCTTAGACAAAAGACAACAACAAGACCATACGAAAGGACGGTAAAGGAACTCTCTATAGAACACTTGCAAACTGACAGCTAGCTGAGAATCATCAATCGACTGATGTAAAAAAAATCAAACATATCGATTTTAAATCCGACAGAACACTTCAAACAATAATGAAAGGTTTTCATTAGGAATAAATACATTTTTGTTGTTGTTTTTTTTTTTTGTTGTTGGAGATGTTGATTTGTCATAGTTTTGATTTGTCTTCCTTTACTGCATTTGCCATACTGAATTGGAAATAACAAGCGCGACGGGTGTGCTATCGCAGAAAGGAACAGCTTACTCTTCCAGAGCACTTGGGTTTAAGACTTGATTTCGCATTTTTATTTCTGATCGGTTGATTTTGTGTTTTGTATTTCCTCGTTCTGTTCTTGTGCTGTTAACCGGTTTTGTCGTTGCTCTCTCGGACTTTTGATATCAATGCCACATTGGTTCCTCTTTGCGTAAGTGAGAAGTGCATGAGTTAGTTGGTATTTAACGCTCATGGAACGCTATACTGATTATTTAAGGGCGATGAAAGTGAGAAGGATGATAAAATGAAAACCAAATGATGATGATAAATGAAATATGGGCGTAAAGTGGGAAACAGTAAGAAATAGTAAATTTTTAAGACCACAGGAAAAGGGGAGAGTTGGGTAAGGTCAGAAAATTTAGCATATGAGGTGCGCGTCTTGACGGTTCACATATGGGTCTTTAACGTGCATATATGATGCGTGGCATTCTCCAAACAAGTTTGGTCCCTTGCGGGGCCCAGGTGGCGAATAGGCCGCAGCAGAGTCTAGCTTGTCGAAAGGAGCGACTAAGGGTCTTGGGATTATGATGTCTGGTCAGTGCTCAGCCCATAAAATGACCAAGTGTGTGCCCAAGATGGCTGAATAGGGTGGCCCTCGTCCGCGGGGGTTGCCAGGTCTATAATACGGAAATCCTGACCGCCAACCATAGTGGGCCAACGTGTGTAAAGAGTGCCAAGCTTCATGCACGTACTAAAAGACCCCTTTGTGAAGCGCCAAGTAGTGCACCACATAGGCTGAATGTTCCGCCCTTCCCACCTCCCCCTTTTTCCTGTGGTCCTTTAAAATTAGCCGTTCCTCTGTTGCTCAGCCCACCCTACCCCCATATTTCATTTATCGTCATCATTTCATGTTCATTTTATAACCCTTTTCATGTTCATCGCCCGTAAATAACCTATACAGCGTTGAATGGGCGTTAAACACCGACTCACTCACTTACTCACTCAACACACACGTTGGACCACTATGGTCAGCGGTAAGGGTTTCCGTAATATAGACCTGACAACCCCTTTGAACAAGGGCAACCCTATTCAGCAAACTAGGGTACACACTTGGTCACTCTGTGGGCTGAGTAAGTCAGAATCCAAAAACCCCTAGTCTCAAATTAAAACCAGCTAGGCTATGCTGCGGGTCTTTTCGACTTCGCCTCTTTAAATATAAGGACTTAAGCTATAATGTACATTATTGTTCATTTAGTGAGAAAATGTGGGGGGTATGGATATTTTATTTGTCCTGCCTGTTTATTTTCAGAAAAATCGAGCATTTTTTTAATTTTTAAAGCTACTATAATTTTTTCAGCAAATAATACCATCCTGCTTTTTTCCAATTTAAAGCACTGGCCTGCCTTTTTATTTCTTGATCTTTGCAATTATGTCTTTTTATATGTAATTGCCCGCAATTAAAAACTAGTGGTCGCTCCCTTAGTAGTTTGTGTCCCGATGATGGCTTCAATATTGCCAACGGGGCACTAAGCAACAAACAATCAATCAATCGATCAGACCCCTTAGTAGTAATTTGTTTTCTCAGGCATCAACGGCCGTAAAGTTTACACAAGTGCTGTGTTGTTTCACCTTTGTGTTTGTGCTCTAGTACTAATTTCAAATCATATCCTTGAGATTGTAAATTGTAGACCGTCTTGACATAAATAATCATAATTCTTTTATTTTTAATCTGGATTTTCTAAAAATAAAAGTTACTGTGAAAATGGATTCTAAAAGGAGCAAAGCATTAATGCATTGTGATATGTGTGAAACTTGCAAAAGTATACTTTTAATCTTTATATCTTTATCTCTAAATCTATATTCAGATTGGTTACTGAAAATAAACCAGATAAAGTGGACCTGCATCATCCACTGTTTTATATTTCTGTTTTGGTTCCTATTTTTTTCATATAAAATTACATGTACAGTACCTTTCTGTGTTTTGTTATGTATTATACATTCCCCGTTTTTATTTTTATGTCGATGATGGCGTTCATTATTCTGTTTTTACAAAAAAAAATATATAGCAAGCAAGAAGAGTTTACATATCGAGGGCTCTTGAATGCACTCTCAATTCGATATTAAGGATAATCACTACTGAGCTTATTGATATCGAATATTTTATGATTTGCAATGGAAGTGATAGGTAATTGTCCACATAATTAAATGAAAAAAAAAAGAAGTATAGATCCGTGCGCTTGTTTCTGAGAAATATGATGTCAAAATGTAGTCTTTTCTAGATTTTAACCAACTTTAACATTGTGACTTTTGGGCCTTAAAATCATGCAGTTGCATTGAACATTTCAGGGTTCTTTGTTCAGTATTTAAAGGTATAGTCTAGAGATGCTTCGATCGAGACAAATAATTCTAAAAAACATTTTGGAGATTTTGTATTATAATAAGTTAAACATAAAAAGATACTATATAAATACTGCAAAAAAGTAGTTACGAAAAATAAATATTTTTTACTACATTTGTAATAACAAGATAATATCAATCAGGTGTACATTTACCATTCAGAGACAATAAAGTAATTACATACATGTCCATAATGAAAACGTAACACTATCCAAGGAATATCAACTTTCAAGCGTTCGATCTTATTTTCATGATATTATTAAATTAAATTTCAATTAGTCGCATCAAGGAATCAGAAAACAACAGCAACCCACATACCGGCATAACTGCTTTTGTAATATGTACTAAATACAGTGGTACATGTACTGGTGACAGTGCATAATAATTGATTAGAATACGAAAGAAGTGCTAAGAAGATTTTATAAATTCATCTAGTTATGAAAGGTTAGTTGATATCTCATTAAGATATATGATTTGATATAACAAACATTGCCATATACAAGCAAAAGTTTGTTTGTATAGAAGGTTCTAACATGAAAAGCATTGCTCAAAATCATTTATATTCCTTCTGTTTTATTCCTTCAACATCTTTTCTGATGAAGCATATTCTTAGTAAAACGCCTTAAACAATAAAAACATCACTAGTAGATAAAGTTTATTGGTTGTGAAAAGATAAACAAATAATAGAATAACAAAAATACCCGAATTCCCATATGAATAATCAGCATAAATTGAATATATCATATTTTGATTTTTAATTATCTTTAAAATGGATAATATTGTTAATCCTGACTTTGTAGATGAATTTAATATTTGATAACTAACTGAATTTAAACTCATCACTAAGTGAGTATTTATGTACATAAAATGCTGCCAATTCTTAAATCAAATGTATGTTTAATTTCCAAAAACAAAACAGCCAATTCTACGGTTTGAATAGTTTACATTGTAAGTAAACATTCTCATCAGTCAGAAATATAACACTGTTAAGAATATGGTCAACATCATACATTTACCATATCTTAAGTACTTTATTTACTCTTTATGGTACAAAAACAATGTGTAACCAAACAAATCAAATAACAAAAAAATGATAATAAGTGAGTGCATGCACATGAATATTTTCATGTAAATGTTAAAACTTATACATTTGATCTGCGTTTTGTGCTGCTGCTGTTATAAAGATTAGAACATAAAATGAACGCAATAGAAATAATGAGATGTGAAGTAGGTGTACGCGACAACGCCCACAAACAAGCGGCAATTTCGAAAAAAAAACACGATGGACAACCATCAGCAGCTTTCAACGAGATCAGTAGGCGCCGCTCGCGATCTAAATGAAATGCATGAAATTCAAATCCAGTCTTGAAATAGTCACTGATAGACCCCCTTCTTAAACAAGAAACAGAAAACATCAAAATGACAAGTACAAACGAAAGCTTTGTCGAAGATTCCTGGCTTAGGACAGGCAAATATATTGTGTGGCGGGGTTAAACTAGTTTTTTTTTCTTTTTTTTTGGGGGGGGGCATTCTTTCCCCTATCAATATTCCTAGACAAAGCACAAATAATAAACATACAACAAAAATCGATCAAATTTCAATTCCACTAGAGAGAACCTTACACAAAAGACAACAAGACCACACGAAAGGATGGTAAAGGAACTCTCTATAGAACACTTGCAGACTGACAGGTAGCTGAGAATCATCAATCGACTGATGTAAAAAATCAAACATATCGATTTTAAATCCGACAGAACACTTCAAACAATAATCATAGGTTTTCATTAGGAATAAATAATTTTTTGTTTTTGTTTTTGTTGTTGTTGGAGATGTTGATTTGTCATAGAGTTTTGTTTTGTCTTCCTTTACTGCATTTGACATACTGAATTGGAAATAACCATCGCGACGGGTGTGCTATAGCAGACAGGAACAGCTTACTCTTCCAGAGCACTTGGGTTTACGACTTGATTTCGCATTTTGATTTCTGATCGGTTGATTTTGTGTTTTGTATTCCTCGTTCTGTTCTTGTGCTTTTAACCGGCTTTGTCGTTGCCCTCTCGGACTTTTAATATGTATGCCACAATAGTTCCTCTTTGCATAAGTGAGAAGTGCATGAATTAGTTGGTACATGTATTTAACGCCCATGGAACGCTATACAGATTATTTAAGGGCGATACACGTGAAAAGGATGATAAAATGAAAACCAAATGTTTATGATAAATGATTTATGGGCGTAGATTGGGAAACAGTAAGAGATAGTAAATTTTGAAGACCACAGGAAAAGGGGGGAGGTGGGTAAGGTCAGAAAATTTAGCATATGAGGTGCACTTTTTGGCGGTTCATATAGATCTTTTACGTACATATATGATACATGGCATTCTCCACACACGTTTGGTCCCGTGCGGGGCCCAGGTGGCGAATAGGCCCGGAGCAGAGCCTAGCTTGTCGTAAGAGGCGACTAAGGGTCTTGTGATTCTGACGTCGGGTCAGTGCTCAGACCATAAAGCGACTAAGTGTGTACCCTAGATGGTTGAATAGGGTGGCCCTCGTCCACAGAGGTTGACAGGTCTCTTATACGGAAACCCAGACCGCCAGCCATAGTTGGCCAACGTGTGTAAATAGCGCTTCATGAACGTACTAAAAGACCCCTTTGTAGAGCGCAAAGTAGTGCACCACATTGGCTTAATTTTTCGCCTTTCCCATGGCCACTTCCCCCCTTTCCCCCCTTTTCCTGTGGTTCTTTAAAATTAGCCGTTCCTCTGTTGCTCAGCCAACGCCATCCCCATATTTCATTTATCATCATCATTTAATGTTCATTTTATCACCCTTTTCATGTTCAAATTTCTGTGGAAATTTTGAAAAATATCTATCAAATTGTAATATTAAAGAAAGAAATTTATTGACAAAATTAAGAACAAGCTCACACAAATTAGAAATTGAATTGGGTAGATATCATGGGCTACCTGTAACTGAACGAAATTGTAAGCTATGCAAAAATGACATTGGGGACGAACTTGCTTTAATGTCCAAACTTAGAAAATGTAAGGGCTAAAATATTAAATGAATTAGATAATAAATATAAAAAAATTAAACAATTTAATCAAAATGGCTTATGTAAAATGAAGATGACTATATTATTAAGAAAATTAGTAATCTTGTATTAAACTTATTTGAAAAGCGATCCAATATTTTATAAGATATGTCATAGCCAATTGTGAATCATTTTCAAAAGTTTATAAAAATATCACTGGGTCACTGTAAAAGTTCATTTAAATAATATGCATGTCAAATGTAATAGTTTATTATCAAACTACAAATCTGCTGCCATACATGCCATATTAAGTAGGCTTTAAACTGTATACCATATCAATATTGTTTATGCATTTATTACTTTATTCTATTACTTTATCTATTGCAATATATTGTATATGTTTATACTACTCAGTAATGGGCGTCAAATTGACAATAAAATATTTTGTCTGTCTGTCTGTTCATCGCCTGTAAATAACCTATACAGCGTTGAACGGGCGTTAAACACCGACTCACTCACTCACTCACCACACACGTTGGACCGCTATGGTCAGCGGTCAGGGTTTCCGTAATATAGACCTGACAACCCCCGCGAACGAGGGCAACCCTATTCAGAAAACTAGGTTACACACTTGGTAGCTCTGTGGGCTGAGCACGTCAGAATCCAAAAACCCTTAGTCTCCACTTACAACCAGCTAGGATCTGTTGCGGGCCTATTTGACTTTGCTTCTTTGAATATAAGGACTTATGCTATAATGTACATTATTGTTCATGTTTGTATGGATATTTTATTTGTTCTGCCTGTTTATTTTCAGAAAAATTGAGCATTTTTTTAATTTTTAATTTTTAATTTTTAAAGGTACTATGATTTTTTTCATCAAATAATACCATCCTGCCTTTTTTTCCAATTTAAAGCACTGACTGGCCTGCCTTTTTATTTCTTGATTTTTGCAATTCTGTCTTTTTATATCTAATTGCCCGCAATCAAAAACTAATGGTCGCTCCCTTAGTAGTTTGTGTCCCGATGATGGCTTCATTATCGCCGACGGGGCACTAAGCAACAAACAATCAATCAATCGATCAAAATCCTTACCAGTAATTTGTTTTCGCAGGCATAAACGGCCGTAAAGTTTACACAAGTGCTGTGTTGTTTCACCTTTGTGACTCATTTCAAATCATATCCTTGAGATTGTAAATTGTAGGCCTTCTTGATATAAATAATCTTAATTCTTTGATTCTTAATCTTTGGATTTTCTAAAAATAAAAGTTACTGTGAAAATGGATTCTAAAATGAGCTAAGCATTAATGCATTGTGATATGCGTGAAACTTGCACAAGTATACTGTCTTTTAATCTTTATATCTTTATCTCCAAATCTATATTCAGATTAGTTACTGAAAATAATCTAGATAAAGTCGGCCTGCATTATCCATTGTTTCAAAGTTTTGTTTTGGTTAAAAAAAATTTCTCATATTAAATTACAGTACCTGTTCGTGTTTTGTTATTTATTATACAATCAACATGGTCAACGCTTTTCTTTTTTGTCGATGATTGGATTCATTATTCTGTTGTTTACAAAAAAATATAACAACCAACAAGAACTTACACATGTTACATATCGAACACTCACGAATACACCCTCGATTCGATATTAAGGATAATTATTTCTGAACTTATTGATATCGAATATTTTGTGATTTGAGATGGAAGTGATAGGTAATTGTCCACATAATTAAAAAAACAAGTATAGGTCCGTGCGCTTGTTTCTGAGAAATATGACGTCAAAATGTGGCGGGCAGAAATCAGACTTTTCTAGATTTTACACAACTTTAACATTGTGAATTTTGGCCTTTAAATCATGCAGTTGCATTGAACATTTCAGAATTCTTTGTTCAGTATGTTCAGTATTTAAAGGAATAGTCTAGAGATGTTTCCAAATCAGACTGAAATTCTAAAACATGAAAAGTAACCATCTTTGATTTCAATGCTGATTACACTTTTGTTGTTTAATGTTTAGTGTTTGGTTTTTGTGTCTGTTCTTCTTTGTCGTGTTCGTATTGTCTGTTTTGGTCTTGGCCTTTAAATTCGGGGTAAAGATATTTAACTTGCCCCATAGGTACGTTTCATCTATTTAAAACTGAGGAATTGAGTTTTTTTACACAGACCTTTAATAAAATGGGCATTTACATGATTGCTTTATGAAAGTAATTATTCGCACAAAAGCTTCGTATTTACTCTTTATATTAAATAACCGTATTATATAAAAATCAAAGTATTCAAAACTTGAGTGTGATAATGTTATGCAAGTGTTTTTTGAAAGGAATGTCTTTACCCTAATTCTTAAACAAGTAAAACATAAAAAAATCTTGAAATGTAAAAAAAATTTCAAATAAGGAAAAAAAAATAAAAAGTAAACTTTACTTTGAATTTGTTATGTAACCCCATTTTTTTCGTTTCATAAGTTTTCTACAATTTGATACATGTATGTGACATGTAATGCAACACACGTATCACATGTTCTAATTCGATATATATTTTACTCTAGAGAGTATGTTACACATTACGGAAAAAAAATCAAATTAATTAATTTGTAAACTTTATCCTACAGACAAAAGAAATATGTTTTTGCTTAATTCGCAGTGAACATTAGGACATGAAAACTAGACCACATTTAATATAAGTTTACATATAAGGAGTATCAGCTTAAATATGAAACAGCAAACAATAATATTACTCATGAATACATGCACTCCATTAATCGAGAACAAAACGCCATTTTTTTATTTCGCAAAAACAACTTATACGATATTGCTAAATGTAAATATTGAAGTAGAAAAACGATTATTGGTTTACATCAAATAAACGCCAATTATGATCAGTAGCATTGGGTATTTCGAATGCCAAAAGATCATAAAGGCCTTGTCATAACCAGGTATATATGTACCGGACCATATGAGTATCTGCACCATACGTGTAAAGGTATACTCATATGGTCGTATCATATGCGTAGTGTTGGGGCCGATCAGAAATACCGATATTTGATTAATTAGTATAAAACGATATTATTTCCGTATGATAATCGATTCAAAATGTTTTCGAAAAAAAGAATTAAAATTAAATTTATTTGAATATTTTTTCGGGTATGTGTATCAATAGTTAGAAAAAAGGTTGTTTATTCAAATGACAATATGAAAAAAGGTTATTATTAAGATAATTGATTAACTGATTCAGAACTGTTTTGGACAACAAAAAAGCTTAGAAATATCATAAAGCCAAAAACCAGCCGATTTTGATAAATAGAATCATTTCATATGCGCATACAAAGTTATACAATTTTCCGATACTGCAACCTTTAGTGATTTTGTTTATTCCATAAATATTTCTACAAAGACCATTTCTAAAATACATCACAATTTGTGAAAACATTGGCTAATTTTAGTTAAGTTTTACAAACATGATTAATGGTAGAAAATTTCGTAACTTTTTTTCTCGGTAGCTATGAGTAGATCACTAATCAAAATACAGTATTACCATGATATCCAATATGGTGAGATTTCAGTTCTGTTCCTTACAACACATTCTGTTTTAGGCTTACGAAATTTGAACTGTTCTCTCTTTAAACAATTTTTGTGTTTTTTAAATTCATATAATCCTATATTGCAAAAAGTAACGTAATTTTTTATTTTATTCCACTTAAAAGTTCTATTTTTATAGTTAAAATAATACTCATATGGTCCAAATACTTATATGGTCGGGCCTGTCATAGCCATATGATTATATACCCATATGGTCATGACCATACGTATATGGTCCAAATATTCATATGGTCCGGAACATATACATGTTACATAAATAAAACATTATTAGTGACAAAGACATACAGTAATGCATGATCATTGAGAACTCTAGTCTGTAGCACGTAATGTTTTAACTCATTATTTCTAATTTCAACAATTTTTGAGTTGATGACTTTATCTGAAAAATTTCCAAAAGAATTTGAACTAAAGGACACAATGGTTTCATATCTAGACCTCCATCTCGAAATAGACTACCAAGGAAGACTTTTAACAATAAAAGCTCTATCATGACAAAGGTAATGACTTTAACTTTCCATTTGTCAAATACCTCTTTTATGTAGCACCATTTCGTCCCCCTCGGATAATGGAGTTTACGTATCACAATTGATTCCTTTTTCAAAAGCTGGTGGCAGGCTGGTGGGACATTTATCGATTTGCTACCATGGGTTATGTTACTTAACAATTGATGCGTTCATTCAAGAAAGTTTATGGAATAATAAATAATGAAATGTGAAATAAGTGTACACGACACAGCTCAGATATAATGCGGTTATTAGAGAAATCTTGATAAGACACGTTATTGTCATTAACGTACGCATATTTTCGTAAAGACCTTAGGCATTAATATAACATTGAAATGTCTCCCCTTTTCCGTAAAAAAGTAAAATTTTTCATAATGTGCTAATAAATCTATCCCAAATTTTGGGTGGCCTACGCTAAAGTACTCCGAATGGTGGCTAGGTATTTTTTGGACCTAGTCTACGCACGACAGGTCGGGTGAAAGTTGAAAGAAAGTCTAACAGCTGTGCGTTATTCAGACTGCTATATATAGACAGGAATGTCAAAAAGGTATAAGACCCCATATAAAGTGAACTTTATTTATTCTGAGATAAAAATTACATACAATGAAGCAATGCGATATAATAATACCCAATATTATAAACTACATTATAAACAATAATGCAAATTGTGGCCATTGTCTACCGAAAATTACGAATATTGCACTAGGCCCTGATATTTTGCCAAAACTCTCTTGAAAATAAAAAAAGAAAGAGGAACAATCGAAATTGCAGTAGAATGTGATCAACTATATCGGTATTATGTATGGTAGCTAGTAGTCTTATGATTAAGAAAATAAAATCAACAATATTTCGGAAATAATAACCTAAATCTGATCGGACGGACGCACAAGAATGCCAGATCTGTCCGAACAAAATATTTCAGGCACACTATTTTCGAAACACTTTAACATATATATTTATTCAATTTGGACTCGAGGAATTGGTAAGGCCGGTTTATAAAATGCAGGATTTTCCAGGACTTGAAAACTCGGTAAGGCCAGCTTATAATTTTCAAAGGTTGAAAGTAGTGATAGACAATTTAGAACCGAATGATATCTTACTGGGATTTAGACAATTTTGAGATCTAAACGCTTTACGGATAATTTAAAGCTTTGATGTGTTCTCCAACTCAAAAGTGTTGGTGTCGGAGCGTGCTAACCTCAGGGAATTAAAACTTCACCAGGAGTGCTAACTTTCACGGGTGTTCGAAATAAAAATGACAACAAAGGTACACACCTTCTTAAACACGGAAATACAAACATGAAAAAGACATGTACAAACAAAAGCTTTGACAAAAAATCCTGGCTTAGAAGAGGCACATATAAAATGTGGCAGGGTTTAATTAGTTTAATGGGCCCTACATTCCCCTATCAATAATCCCCCCAAAGTACAAGAATTACAGATGGGTCCAAACCTAACCTGTACAAAAGTGAACCGGGAGCAAACATCTAGTTTACTTTTCTGGTTTGGTTTGGTTTGCTTGACCAAACAAAATAGCAAACCACAGTTTACTCAAAACGAACTGTGGTTCGCTTTTTCTAGTTTGGTTAGGTTTGAAAAGCAAACCAAACCAAACCAGGCGGCTGGTTTGGTTTGCTCTGACCAAACCAAACTTTGACGCTAGTTTGGTTTGCTCTGACCAAACCAAACTAGGGTGTTGGTTTGGTTTGCTCTGACCACACCAAACTAGGGTGCTGAATTGGTTTACTCTAACCAAACCAATCTAAAATGATAGTTAATATCTAAATCATAATAAATTCTTCAAGTAAAACACATTTTTTTTCGAGAACAAATATCATAAAATGATGTCGGACGTCATATTACTTCGATTCTTTAAATCATCTGCGCATGCTCATGGTTTGCTCGTTGCAAACCAAACCCAACCGGGTCGCTGGTTTGGTTTGCTCTAAAAATAGAAAACTTTGGTGCTGGTTTGGTTTACTCATAAAATACCAATCTAATATCATGTTTTTTAAATAAGAATTCGTAATTCGATTGAGACATTTAGTGAATAATATGTGTTCACGGAATGTAATAATTGTGAAATAGTTCGGAATCATCACACAAAAGCGATATCCTTGATCGCTATCATGCTTAAAAATGACTTTAAGTCAAAATCTTATGAAAGTTTTAAAGTGTGTAACAAGTTATCAATATTTCTACCGAAAAACATTACATTCAAAGCCTTTACCAAAATAATCAATTTCACGGGTGTTCGAAATAAAAATGACAACAAAGGTACACACCTTCTTAAACACGGAAATACAAACATGAAAAAGACATGTACAAACAAAAGCTTTGACAAAAAATCCTGGCTTAGAAGAGGCACATATAAAATGTGGCAGGGTTTAATTAGTTTTATGGGCCCTACATTCCCCTATCAATAATCCCCCCAAAGTACAAGAATTACAGATGGGTCCAAACCTAACCTGTACAAAAGTGAACCGGGAGCAAACATCTAGTTTACTTTTCTGGTTTGGTTTGGTTTGCTTGACCAAACAAAATAGCAAACCACAGTTTACTCAAAACAAACTGTGGTTCGCTTTTTCTAGTTTGGTTTGGTTTGAAAAGCAAACCAAACCAAACCAGGCGGCTGGTTTGGTTTGCTCTGACCAAACCAAACTTTGACGCTAGTTTGGTTTGCTCTGACCAAACCAAACTAGGGTGTTGGTTTGGTTTGCTCTGACCACACCAAACTAGGGTGCTGGTTTGGTTTACTCTTACCAAACCAATCTAAAATGATAGTTAATATCTAAATCATAATAAATTCTTCAAGTAAAACACATTTTTTTTTTTCGAGAACAAATATCATAAAATGATGTCGGACGTCATATTACTTCGATTCTTTAAATCATCTGCGCATGCTCATGGTTTGCTCGTTGCAAACCAAACCCAACCGGGTCGCTGGTTTGGTTTGCTCTAAAAATAGAAAACTTTGGTGCTGGTTTGGTTTACTCATAAAATACCAATCTAATATCATGTTTTTTAAATAAGAATTCGTAATTCGATTGAGACATTTAGTGAATAATATGTGTTCACGGAATGTAATAATTGTGAAATAGTTCGGAATCATCACACAAAAGCGATATCCTTGATCGCTATCATGCTTAAAAATGACTTTAAGTCAAAATCTTATGAAAGTTTTAAAGTGTGTAACAAGTTATCAATATTTCTACCGAAAAACATTACATTCAAAGCCTTTACCAAAATAATCAATTCATATCTTTGCATAATAGATAATAGAAGACATCCTATATAGGTGCATGGACAAATATGGAAATTTTAACTCTCATTATTACTTAAATTGTTACTACATGTGATTATGTTTTTGTGATGTTGGGTTGTCTGCTTCGTCGTGTTGTTCTTATTCGAGTTAATTGTTATTTCTTTGTCTTTTCAGAGTTTTGACATTAGGAGGCTTCATTAATTAGTACTGCTTTCCTCTTTGAACAGAAAAAACAAAGCACAGTAGGATTGATATAATGTTGTAAATGCAGTAACTTAACTTTCCTTTTGTTACAAAAAGCAATGATATATTTATTTTGGTTATTAGAAAAAATCAAATATCAATGTTTACACTCATGTCAAATTACATGATTACAATTATTGTGTACACAAATAGTGCTCTAGGAGACAAAGTCATAGTCAAATAGTCACCATAGCACGTAAAAAATAGTAAAATTTATACCCCAAAATAAAAAAATGAAGAACACGGCCATTTGGATGAAAAAAGTTCATTCACTTCGTAATATATTTTTGAGTCTATTTTACAGTACAATTTAAAAGTAAACAAGAATGCAGGTTTATGTTTTGATATATCTTAGTTTTAATATATTCTAACTATTAAACTAAAATTTCGTTTTCTGCATTGAAGTGACACAAAATGTCTTCAGGTAACATTCTTGATACTACCATCGACATATGTACGGAAATTACAATGCTATACAACTTAGTTTATAAAACATAAAATTGCTCAACTTCTAACATATAACAATAAGTTAAAAAAACAAACAGTTCTTTTAAAAGGAAAACTAATTAAAAGTATTTTTGTCTCTTTTGACCCATATCTATGTAGATACATATATATGATATCGTAAGTTTTCTTACTTTTCTTCTTGAAGAATTATCTACAATAAAAAAACTACATTATAAATTGACTTTTATCATAATTATAGTGTTACAACCAAATGAATTATTAACCTGTTTTACTCAAAAAAGCACACAAGAAAATCTTTTTCAATTGATTCAATTGTTAAAAATTTAACAGTAAGCCTTGGTGTGCCAGCTTAGATGAATAGCATGACATTAATGCGTGGTCTAGGAAAATAAATCATTGCATAGCATGAGTGTTGCTTTAATTTCCCCTTTTCTTACTTTGAGGTTTCTTTGGGGGTTCTTTCCTTGCTTGTTTCTTTTTTTGGCGATTTCATTATAACCTGCAAAATCAATTTTTTTCCACCCCATTTGATATTATATGTATTTTACCGTTACATTCACTTACAACAAATTCTTACATGCATTGATATAAACAAAAGAAGTCGCCTGTGGACACTGAAAATAGATCACACTATATGCATAGAAGTTTGCTTTATACAAATAATTGATAATATTTGTAAGAATACACATACTACAGGATCATCAGCCTCCTTATCTACCATATCCTGAACAACTGGTTACAATGAACATTCTGTATTTGGTTTCTTGGAAGCCTATTTTTGGCGTATAGGAAGCAGCCACCTGGAATTTATTTTTGCATTGAACGATGCTTTGGATTGGATTTTGATGCTCCATCAATATACTTAATGAATTGCTGCCACCGTCTGTACTTAGTATGGGACACAATATCAGAAAAAATATTTACATTTTTCTATATTTTTGTTTAAGATATTCATTTCTATTTTTAGTAGCTAATACTTGTTTTGGTATCACATTTGGCATTTCTAGCGTTTTCTAGTTCACACACATGATGGAGAAAATAATAATAGTTTATTTTTACTTATGGAATGTTAAAACCTACTTACGTGTTTATTTTACCAAGACATTATCATTGTTTAGCTAATAAATGGTGTAATAGTGATTGTGTCAGGCTACTAGATGTTTCACCAAGGTTCGTGATTCCTACCTTGTCAGTGATGAAAATTCAACGATGTTTTTCCACTATTTTCTTGACACCATTTGCTAGCATGTCTTCAACGTCTTATAATTGGGATGGGGCGAAACATTTTTTTTTCGTGAATAGGGAGAGTAATATCCCATAAAAGCCATTTGTAGAGTTGATAAGTGTAGTTTCTAAAGTCTCAATGAGTGCCGCTACAAAGGCAACATTCATAAACTTTAAAACGGGATAGGACTCACATAAGTATAATTTAAGATGAATTTTGTTTAAATAAAGGTAAAAATAAAAGTACAGAACTCGGAAGTTCCCAAATGTTCTAGAGAAAAGACAAAACAAGGAAATCATACTGGGATTATTAATAAGACCACAATGGCCCTTGGTACAGGCATTTAAAAAAAAATTGTGGGTAAGACTGAATGGAAGATGTTTTTTTGCTATTTTAACTCAATGCATTTACATTTATTTGTAGGTCGTCCCTTCGCTGGCAGAGACGAACAGAGGTTTAATTCGAGTTTCAAATATACAAATGCTGATTCCTTTATTAATCCAAAGTCGCTGTACGGCCCACCTACAATATTCTTTTTATTTTACATACAACTTCCTTTTTGGTTTGTGATTGCAGTACTGTTGGTGATCGTTTTCCGACTGCTTCGTGGTCCAGGATTTTTAAGGAAGTATGGCTTTATGTCGGTCTATACAATATTAGAGATGATTCAAATTCTATCAGAAAGTTTAACAATTGTACTTATTGCCAGTTTCAACAACAGAGCATTGTAACAACCCGTTTTGTAATAAACTCCCCGTTTTGTAATAAAAAATAAATTCTTTAGAAAATGTTAAAATGTGTCCAGGAGGGGTTAACTAATACATACTTATAGTTTGTAACTCAAAATTTTAACACTCAAAGACAATATCTTTAAAAAAATAATTTTATTACAAAACGGGATATTCCGAGCCAACCCGTTTTGTAATAAATTTTTGAAATGTAATAACCCGTTTTGTAATAAAAAAATATTTCATTTCCCGTTAACCTATCTATACTTTGCATTTATACAATTATTTATTTTGTGAACAATTTATCAATCGTAGAGTAAGGAATTTTGATTAAATTTTAATTTACGAAATGACTTATAAATATGAATGTTTCATTGAAAAAATAGTCTTGTAATAAATTTTATAGCTAATTAAGCATAAGTACACTTAAATACTTATTTTTTTGTTTTGAGTCGTAAACGAATGCATTTTTTAAAACAAATTATCCCAGTTTATATGAATGCAGCATAAAAATGCTTGGTTTCAAAGTGTATGGATAAAACCCCTTTATTACAGTTAAGTTGTTTCTAAAAATTAAAGTAGAGGTGTTTTAAATACAAATGACAACAAAGTTCCAGACAATAAATTTTGCTACGCCTGACGCGCGTTTCGTCTATTCAAGACTCATCAGAGGCGCTCTACCAAAAATATTGAAAATGCCAAACACTGAATGAATATGAAGTGCATAGAACAGTATAACCAACAAGAGGCTCCCAGGAGCCTGAATCGCTCACCTGGTCTTGATGTTGACCCTGTACTTTTGTAGAGCTAAATGAGCTGAACATTTAAGCAAGCAACAGCTAATCTTTACCTGCAATAGTTTTCATTCTGTAGGACAAAAACATCAAAAATCGCTATTTTTCAAGGGCCGTAACCCCTATAAGGGGTCATCTGACAACTTCCACCCTATGGTGAATTTTGTAAAGCTAAATGAGCTGAACATTTAAGCAAGCAACAGCTAATCTATATCTGCAATAGTTTTCATTCTGTAGGCCAAAAACATGAAAAATCGCTATTTTTCAAGGGCCGTAACCCCTATAAGGAGTTATCTGACAACTTCGACCCTATGGAGAATTTTGTAGAGCTAAATGAGCTGAACATTTAAGCAAGCAACAGCTAATCTCTATCTGCAATAGTTTTCATTCTGTAGGACAAAAACATGAAAAATCACTATTTTTCATGGGCCGTAACCCTATAAGGGGTCATCTGACAACTTCGACCCTATGGAGAATTTTGTAGAGCTAAATAAGCTGAACATTTAAGCAAGCAACAGCTTTTCTCTACCTGCAATAGTTTTCATTCTATAGGCCAAAAACACCATTTTTCACCTATAAGGGGCCATAACCCCTATAAGGAGTCATCTGACAACTTCAACCCTTGGAGACTTTTGTAGAGCTAAATGAGCTGAACATTTAAGCAAGCAACAGCTAATCTCTATCTGCAATAGTTTTCATTCTGTAGGCCAAAAACATGAAAAATGGCTATTTTTCAGGGGCCGTAACCCCTATAAGGGGTCATCTGACAACTTCGACCCTATGGAGAATTTTGTAGAGCTAAATGAGCTGAACATTTAAGCAAGCAACAGCTAATCTCTATCTGCAATAGTTTTCATTCTGTAGGCCAAAAACATGAAAAAATGCTATTTTTCACCTTTAAGGGGCCGTAACCCCTATAAGGGGTCATCTGACAACTTTAACAATATGAAGACTTTTGTAGAGCTTTTGATGCTGAATCAGTAGCGTGGCCTCAGATTTCCTCTATCTCTTATACTTTTTGATTTATAAGCCAAAAACAGTAGTCTGACCCCCCTAGTCTATTTTTAGTAACGGCGGCCATGTTTTTTTAAGGATCAAAAATCAAAACACAAGTTTGGTGCAGGACACCCTAAGGATCATTCATACCAAGTTTCATTAAATTTTGTTTGGTAGTTTCAGAGGAGAAGATTTTTGAAAAATTGTTAACAGACGACGACAGACGACGACGACAGACGACGACGACGACAGACGACGACGACGACGACAGACGACGACGACGACAGACGACGACGACGACAGACGACGACGACGGACGCCAAGTGATGGTAATAGCTCACATGGACCTTCGGTCCAGGTGAGCTAAAAATACCAAACTGGGGAACCAAATTATTACTAAGATATTCAACCTATGTCTGGGGTAGGAGGAACCTTAGGGTTTAGACAATTTTGAAATTTAGACGGGCAATTTAAAGCTTTGATGTATTCTCCAACTCAAAAAGTATGCAAATATAAATAATATATACTTGCCTTGTTTAAAAATTATGCAAATTTTAACAATCCTTTGAGTATCGGCTCTAAACGATCATAAATATTGAGTCTTAAGAGTGATTATATTCAAAAGTATTTCACGATTAAATAATTTCCATATTCACATAAAGTAATGGGGTTTTCATCAGGATTTATTTCCATACCATTTCTCAACAGATTATCATGAAGTAAAAATCTAGCAAAGGATGGGTCGCGATAAGACCCTTCTTCAGCCCACCACGAAGGTCAACAAAAATAAAATTAGATAAATTACATCACAAAATGTCTTGTTAGAAAGGTAAATATTTCTACTTTTTGAAAATACACGTTGGTGGTTTAAAAGCTCATTTATTTTTTTAGTAAATGGTGCTTCAAATGAACCACTGCAAATGATTTGAACATTGTGCCTATGGGAAGGTGACGTAATTGAGTGATATTTATCTTTCCCGGAAGGATAGTCTTGCACGCGGAACCAGCTCCATATTTTAATCAAAAACTTGTCGTACTAAAGCACATTTTTTGGGAAAGTTTCAAGCTGGTTCCGCGTGCAAGACAAACTGAAAATTTTAAAAGACTATAATCTTTTACCTTGTAGTCAGTAGTTTAAAAATATGTAAATTATCTCAGTTTTCATCGTTTTTCTTGATATTAACAGTCATTTTAAATTCAATAATGTTGTTAACAGTGATGTATATATACCAAGTACCATTTATAGAATTGCAAACACTGTCTGTAAGTATATAAGCACAAAATTTTAATTTATTGATACCCTACGTTGAAATTTTCTTATAATCAAAATGAAATTTTCATTCAAAATTGGTCAATTTTGAACACGATTTTCCAAGTTGTGTTTATGTAAAAGTATTTAAAATTATCATTTTACAACAGTACAATTATTTGCTACAAAATGATGTTGAAAGTAACAGGCTATGGAATACTTTTTATTTTTTGCCTTTAGATGGGCCAAAATAGGGCCTTATCGCAACCCACCCTTTATCTGGTGTTTGTTTGTTTAATTTGGAAATCTGATAAACCGTATTGGTTAATTTCAGAAGCTACATAAGAGATTAAAACATCTAATGTACTTGCTTGACGTCTTTCTTTGATTCTCATCTTGAATTTGACTCGAGTGGTCATCTGAGTAGACAAATATAGGGCAAAAGAGACGATTTTATTTTTCAAATTATTAATTTTTATAATCTGGAAAGAAACATACCCACGTAACCAGCATATGTGGTGTATATTTCACAACTTATTCGATATGCCAGAACTTTTTTTCACAATATTTTGACCAGACACCGTTGTCTCCGTGGTCGGCTTTTAGACCAACGTTATCAGGAAATACGTCTCATACGGTAAGTCAACAAGTTTTTCTTTCGATATCAGTTACTGGTAGCAAAATTCAAAATTATGTCAGTTGAGATGATTCGTGGTTGGTAATTATATTTTGACGTGAGTTTTCCCGCTATTACATTTTCTCCAAAGTATCATATCAGTCACACGTGCTCTTTTTACTCAATCGTGTATTTAATCTTAATCTTCACCCTCGAAGGTATACGTATGTTTGATAGATTTAGATTTATTACATATACGTATGTTTGATAGATTTAGATTTATTTTGTAATACAATTTTGAAATGTTATTTCCCGTTTTGTAATAAAGTTTGTGAGACGTATATATGTAAGATATTTCACTTTTCTAATGTGAAAGGTACCTGCACAAGGTAGGTGGTTTCCTCCGGGTACTCCGGTTTCCTCCACCATTCTAACCGACCGCCCTACATGGCCCAGGTGTGTCGATAAAGGGCGTTAAACACCAACACACACAACACACACTCTAGTGTGAAATTGGTACTTTTCAATGTGTTTCATTTTTGTGTATTAACAGTGAAAAATGATGTATTCATTAATAAAAATGGCATCAAAGAAGTTTAAAATCTGTCAAAGTAAAACATGGCCAGATTTCGTTAAACAGAAAGTAGGTGAGTCGAATCCCACGTTATGGGACCCCACCCCGGTGCTGTATACCGACTAAAAAGTGGCTGTGATAAGTAGTTGCTGCGAAAACCTACGCACACTTCTTCCCTGCCATCCTGCCGACCGCACGCCATTCATCATTTTTTAACCCCATTTTTTCACTCCGTTAAATCCGGCCAAAAATTATACGTAGGAATAAAAAAACTCGTAATTATATTTTGATGCTTTTAGTTCCTGCTTTTTACTTTTTTACGTCAAACTTTTCTTCCAAATTGCAGTTTAAAAGCAGGGGTTCTTTTCACTAAATCGTGTATTAAAATATATCTCCACTTTCGATAGTTCTTTTTATTTCTAAAACACTCACCAAGGCTTCCATTTTAAAACAAAGTATAACTATCTTCGGGTTTAGATATCTAATTTTCCAACCCTAATCGAAGAAGAACATATACATATAAAGTCTGAGTTTAACTTTCCAACATTCTAAAGTGTGTTCGATAGATTTAGATTTATTACAACCCGGATTGAATTTGTCAACCCGTTTTCAAACAAAATTTTGAAACGTTATAACCCGTTTTGTAATAAAGTTTATTAGACGTATAATACAGAAGGTCCGGTTCTAACCTGTATGCATAGTGAACCAGAAAATCTGACCAGAAGTTCATGACTCTGGACAGCTTTCTGGTCCGCTTTTTGTGAACCACCACTCTAGTCAGGTTCACTCAGGACAGACCTGACCACTGGTCTGGTCAGCTCCAGGTCCACTTTGGACAGCTTAAAATTAAAGCAGATCGGACCAGTGCTCAGGTGTTAGCAATAAATGAAAATCACCGATATGTTAAACATGTAAAATTAAATAATAGGGTTTCTATTAAAAAAAAAACAAAATTAATCCAACATTACGTTTACTACAATTAGTAAATAAAGAAACTAAAATAAATAAATAAATAATAAATAATAAATCAATAAATTAGTTAATTAATTAAGATGAATAAATAAAATAAATATCTTAAGTGAAAATTATTATATTTTAACATTAAAATTATCATAATTTATTTTTTGTTTTATTTCAAGTAAACATTTATTAACTAGATAGAAATAATAAAATGAATATGCAAATTGCTATTTTTTTTAATTGACTACCGATTAATTAATTTGCAATCCTGTCCACTGTATAAATAGCTGTAGTGTTTCCCCCAGCCTTCAAAAAGGGCATGGTAAATTATTTCAAAAAGGGCACATGAAACGCGCCGCAGCCACCTGAAAGGGCACATGAAACGCGCCACAGTCACCTGAAAGGGCTCATAAGTCATGCACTCAACCATTATTAAGGCACATTAAAAAAGACATTATGCATAAACATTTATTGTTCTCTAAACTGTGACAAAGAAAGGCTGTCCTACCAGACTTCACTGTCACTGGGTAACAGACTGTCAACTGCAAGTTATTGTCATCTGCACATTGCAATGTTGCAATATGGTCTAAAAAAAATTAAAAGCTCTCTAAAGAGGACCTGTCTTCTGGTTAGGTCAGCTCTGGCCAGCTTTTGGTCTGCTTCTATCTGAGGACATTGAGCGGACCTGACTTGTGGTCCGGTCCGCTCTGGTTCACTTTTCAAAGCAGACCTGACCAGGAAAGCGGACCACGGTCTGCTTTCACTTTTTGGACAGCTATAGCTGACCAAGTTCACTTTTGTACATGTTTGGACTGGACCCATCTGTATAAGTCTATATTGTTAGATCTTTTATTTTTCTAGTGTTAACACTAAAAATATATGATTTAATTATTTATAAAAACGGCACCAGAGTAGTTTTATATATTCGTAGGAATTGAGTAACTAAATGGTAATTATATATTTGATAGTTTTCCCCCTATTATATTATCTCCAAATTGTCATATCAGACAGAGAAGAAGCTATACATAGAAAGTATGTGTTTAACTTTCCAACATTCTAAACTTTGTTCGATAGCTTTAGATTTATTACAAAACGGGTTGAGTTTGTCAACCCGTTTTGTAACAAAATTTTGAAATGTAATAACCCGTTTTGTAATAAAATTTCTAAGACGTATAATGCAAGTCTATATGCAAGATATTTCATTTACTAGTAAGAAATTGGTACTTTTCAAATAGTTTCTTTTTTTGTATGTTAAAGGCAAAACAAAAAATAAAGATTTATCCATTGATAATGACATCATCGTAGTAGTTTTATATTACTAGTATACACTCAGTCGCCGCCTTAGCAGACGAAATGCCAGAGCATAGCTTACGGCCAAGTAAACAAGATCTGGTTAAGGGACCGACCATTTAACTTGAAGGGGGCCTTGGTTTTTCCAAAAAAATATTTTGAAAATAATTTTTGATAAAAAAAATATTTTGGCAGCAGAAGGTAATGAACAAAATATTCTGAAGAAGGATATCTGTTATAGAAAATAATGCTAGTAATAAAAATAGTATTCTGTCGCGACGCCTTCAAACAATAAAAAAAATTCTGACCAAATTAAAAAACCACCCCCCCCCACTTTCAAGTTAAATGGTCCGTCCCTAAGACTGGTCTAGATACAAAAGGCTGCAATCTGAGTCACAGAGTGAAATGAAATCTGCTCAACTCAAAAGGACTTTATTCAATCAACTGTAAATGATGACATTAAGACAAACCCGAAACGTGTCTGGTCTTACATCAAAAGTTAAAAACAAGATCAATCTGAAATTTCTCCACATCTGAATAAAGATGGGTTTCTACACAGTGATAGCCAGTCCAAAGCGGAAATTTTAAACCACTAATTTCACTCAGTTTTCACGAACAAAGACATAAACAACATGCCAGACAAAGCACAGAGCCCTTTTATAGCTAAAGGAATGAATGGCATAATCATCGGTGATAATGGACCTTAACCATTACTTAAACCCGAGTCATTCATGCAAAAATGTAGTTCAAGATCACCTTATTTTGGTACGGATGCTGGTTACGATCCAAGATGTACCAACTGACCCAATATCATCTTTATATCACCTGCAGTTGCTGAGATATGAACCTTAACCAGAACTTAACCTGAGTCATATGCATTCATGTGGAAATTATAGGTCAATGTCAATTAATTTTGGTATTGATTCTGACTACCATCACAGATGTACCCACTGAACAAATATCATTCCTCTAATAATGTTTTGCTTTACAAGATAAGACGACGAATACAACATTCCGATCTACTAACAATTTGTGGACTCGGGCATCTCATTGTTTTAATATTTTTTTCGATTAAAAAATAGTACATGCACACATGGAAATCTTTTTTAAAAAGATTAAATTAAATAAAACATAGTTAATTGATTTTGAATATCAAGTTTGTTGCATCTTGGCAGGAATAGTATTTTGCAATAATTCCTGCTTCCTAACGACCGAAAGTGGCTCCGATATTGCTATTATTGGCGCACAGAAAAACTATTAATTGAAATAGGATGTTCATATCAGAATACCATCTAGTATTATTATACCTTTGATAAATTTCTAGGAATTTGATTGGATGAGTGCTAAACATTATAATCAACAGATGACTCTAAAAGTCTCTGATCAACCCAAACTGACCTCACGTGCGTAATATTGACCGGTCAATATTATTATTGACCTGGTTATAATGACCCATAATTTCATTTTTATACGATTCGCTAAATCGGGTAATTAGAATCAAATTCTATATAAACTCTAGGCTAAATATTCACCAAAATTAATTTTAAATCAATTCTAACTTTTTTCTGAAATGGACTATAAATATCACATGACTTATTTACACACACATACAAACACCACCAGTGTCGTCTGTTTCCAAACAAACAACATGGCCGATGACATTTCTAGGTTTGCATCGTTGTCAGCGGATGATTTACAGTCTATTTTAGAAAACAGAGATAGTGCTAATACAAAAAACTGTATAAACGCAGCAAAAAGGATACTGTCTGATTATTGTGGTGAAAAGCAACTTGTTTTGGACGAAGTTTTAAACAAACCAAAGGGCAACATTGCAGAATTTCTCATAAATTTCTAAGCCGAGGTTCGTAAGAAAAACGGCGACATGTATTCCAGAATGTCGATGATAAGTCTCCGCTTTGGAGTTCAAAGACATGTACAATCACTGAGAAAGTGTGACATTATAAACGACGAAGATTTTCGCCTTGCCAATGAGATGTTTAAGGCTGTTTTAACCGCCATCAAACGCACTGGAAAAGGAACTGTTACGCACAAGGAAATAATCAGTGATGCTGATATTGATAAACTTTTTAGCTCAAATGTTGTTTCTATTAGTAGTCCACAAAGTCTTCAATATAAAGTATTTATAGACATTATGTTCTACACTTGTAGAAGGGGGAGAGAAAATCTACGATGCATGAAAAAGGCCGATTTTCAACTGAAAACTGATGCCCAGGGCAGGAGATATTTTGTCAACAAGGCCAAGTATGAAACAAAAAACCACAGGGGAACAGACTTGAGTGATGACAATGTTGCCGCAGGAAGAATTTATGAAATCCCAGGTAGGTTTAGTATTGTTGACATGTATATTGTAGTAATGTTGCACATTTTAGATGTATCGTTCACATTGAAATTAAAGGCATGCCCATTGAAAAATGAAAACAAAAAGATAAACCCTATGGCCTACTGACGTTTCATATCATATAGTCATGATAGTGTTACAGTCTGTTCGTCCTTCAGTTCGTCCATCTGTCCAATATATAAAGGCGGGGCACTGTGTCTGTTTGACACATTTTATTGTTACATTTGTAAAACAAATTAATTACATTCTACATTGTGAATGCACGTTCATGTACATGTACAAAAAATATACCCATATTTGTTTTCATTGCTGTATATTATATGTGTTTTATTGCCAAATGGTTTATTAAGTACAACATTAATGTATTTATTTTCTTGATCAATTGTAGGTAATCCTAGATGTCCAGTTATATCTCTTGAAAAGTATTTGGCAAAGCTTAATCCTAATTCAGAGTGTTTTTGGCAGAGGCCTAAGAAGGTTTTTACAGAGACTGACCAACTGTGGTATGACAACATAGCTGTTGGGCATAATACCCTTGGAAACCTCATGAAAACAATCTCAAACAAAGCTTGCCTTTCACAAGTGTACACAAATCATTGTATCAGAGCAACATGTATAACTGCACTTGATAACAAAGGTGTGGAGGCGAGACATATAATGTCCATCAGTGGTCACAAATCTGAAACTTCAATCAAAAGTTATGCCCGCAATGTTACTGAAGAAATGGAACATGAGATGTGCAGTGTTTTGCAAATTGTAGTAGCTGGTAATACAAGTGACAAAGAAAACAAGTGACAAAGAAAATGTGCCCGCAAATGAACAAAGCAATGTTATTAATCAAACATCTGAGAATATTAATTTGTTTCCATTAATGGAACTTGCCGCTAATAATCAAATGGAGGAACTTAATGAAAATGAATTTTTATCAGAAGTCACTCGAGTTGAGAGAGCAAACAATGTTCCGTTGCCAAACCCAAGGGGTTTAGGCCCTATATTTCAGAACGTTCAGATGGTTCAAATTCATTATCATGTTAATGGAAGTACTTGAATTTTTTAATTTGAAATTTGAAACCTTGTAAAATTTGAAACTTGTTCTTGTTATTGTTGAATTCACTAGTACATGTTCAATGTGCTGCAGTTAAAAAAAAATCTTTTGTATTTCTCTTTTTATTAAATTTCGCCAAATGTTAAAATCATCGGTATAATAAAACAATTTATTACTCCTTAGGAAGTCAGTATGGAAAAATGAGGTCCTTCGACCTGACCCACTCCGTTGGCCTTGGTCAGGTCAGGTCACCTCGTGAGTCAGATCTCAGGTCCTCATTTTTCCATACTGACCTCCTAAGGAGTAATTAATTGTATAATAATTAATAATTTCATTATCTTGCTTAATTTAAGGTTTGTTGGCAACCTGGCGCAAAAAAATCCTAATGCATAGACAGAATATGCATCATTTAATCATCTAAATCTCTTCATTTATTGGTTTATACACTGTACCTAAAAAAAAATTCTGGGTAGGGGCGGAAAATGTAGCCTATGTGGTGCACTATTTGGCGGTCCACAAAGGGATCTTTTACGTGCATGAAGTGTGACTATCTCCACACAGGTTGGTCCACTATAGTCAACCATCAGGGTTTCTGTTTTATAGACCTGACAACCCCCGCGGACGAGGGCCACCCTTTTTAGCCACCTAGTGTACACACCTTGGCTCTGTGGGCTGAGCACTGACCCTACGTCAAAATTCCAAGACCCTTAGTCTCCTCTTACGACAAGCTAGCCTCTGCAGGCCTATTCGCCACCAAATGCCCGCACGGGATGCATTTTAATCGAAGGGGTGTTTTAATCGATATCATTTGTACACGATACCTGTAATGCAAGTGACTCCCAAAGTGTATAATTTAATTTAATACACATATGTTATATGTATTATTAAATAATTTTCAAAATATACATGAAATACTCTTTTAGTTTACTGGTTTTGTCGTTGACCTGTCGGACTTTTGACACTCGAATGCCCCATTGGTGCCTCTTTGCTTCTTGCACCCGTTGGAAGGGGAATATTGTGTTTATAACCTTTGAAAACATCTGCATTACATCATTTACTCCGGCATCAGCACTTTTGTGTTGACGAACACATCAAAGCTATAAATTACCCGTTTAAATTTTTAAATTATCAAAACCCTAAGGTTCTTCCTACCCCAGACATAGGTTGGTCTTAGTCATAATTTGGTTTCTGATTCGACATTTTTGGTTATATGCTCTCCATACTCATAACGTATTTGGCATTTTCAACATTTGGTAGAGCGCCTCTGATGAGTCTTGGAAAGACGAAACGCGCGTCAGGCGTAGCAAAATTTATTGTCTGGAACTTTGTTGTAATTTACATAACTCGTCCACAAAAATTATTTTGCAAGACGTTGTAGTAGTTCTTTATTTATCTTGCCTTTTTATGCTTTTGAGCTTTACTTGGTGAAGTAGATACATGAAAAAGTAGTGGTGTTAAAATGATGAGAGCAATGTGGATTACTACCATTTACCTGACACAATATCAAGAGACAATCGTTCATGGTTTACAACGGTAAACCTGTATAGCACTGAAGGAATATTATCAATATTTAATACAGAAACAACACATTTCATCTGCACTGATTCCGTATCATGATACTTATTGCAGACAACAAAACATGACTGTTGCAACAATTCACTGTTTTGTACGAAGACCAACACTTAATATAATACTGATGCAACCAAAATTGTATCAATATCATTATTCATCACGCAAAGGTATCAGCACTGAATCAATATCACTATTTGCAACTCAAACAAATGTATCAGCACTAAATCAATATCATTATTTACAACCAAAACAAAGGTATCAGCACTGAATCAATATCTCTATTTGCACCCACACAAAGGTATCAGCACTGAATCAATATCTCTATTTGCAACTCAAGCAAAGGTATCAGCACTAAATCAATATCATTATTTACAACGAAAACAAAGGTATCAGTACTGAATCAATATATTTTATTTACAACGAAAACAAAGGTATCAGCACTGAATCAATATGATTATTTACAACACAAACAAAGGTATCAGCTCCACCAATATCATTATTTACAACTTAAACAAAGGTACCAGCACTAAATCAATATCATTATTTACATCGCAAACAAATGTATGAGCTCTGAATCAATATCATTGTTTACAACTTAAACAAAGGTACCAGCACTAAATCATAAGCATTATTTACATCGCAAACAAATGTATGAGCTCTAAATCAATATCATTGTTTACAACGCAAACAAAGGTATCAGCACTGAATCAATATCATTGTTTACAACACAAGGGTACCAGCACTAAATCAATATCATTATTTACAACACAAACAAATGTATCAGCACTGCATCAATATCATTATTTACAACACAAACAAATGTATCAGCACTGCATCAATATCATTATTTATAACGAAAACAAATGTATCAGCACTGAATCAATATCATTGTTTCCAACACAAGGGTATCAGCACTAAATCAATATGATCATTATTTACAACACAAACAAATGTATCAGCAATATCATTGTTTACAACGCAAAGGTATCAGCACTGAATCAATATCACTATTTGCAACCCAAACAAAGGTATCAGCACTGGAACAATATCATTATTTACAACGCAAACAAAGGTATCTGTAACTCAGATTTCAGCCTTTTATATCAAGACCAGTCTTAGGGACGGACCATTTAACTTGAAAAGGGGGGGTCTTGGTTTATTAATTTGGTCAGAAATTTGTTTATTGTTCGCGACAGAATAATGTTTTTAATATTAACATTATTTTGTACAGCAGATGTCTTTCTTCAGAATATTTTGTCATTACCTTCTGCTGCCAAAATATTTTTTCTCCATCAAAAATTTTTTTCAAAATATTTTTTGGGGAAAAAACCAAGGCCCCCCTTCAAGTTAAATGGTCGGTCTCTTAGTCAGATCTTGTTTACTTGGCCTAACGGTATGCCCTGGCATTTCGTCTGCTAAGGCAGCGAGTGTGTGTTGTGACTGATGATTGTGTATGCTTTGTTGAAGATATTGTGGTAATGAAACAAGTGGCCATTATCGATGTGTCTCCTGTGTTGAAAGCAAGCCACATCTAAATTTATCGAACATACTTTAGAATGTTGGAAAGTTAAACACATACTTTATATGTATAGGTTCTTCTGTGTCTATGACAACTTTGGAAATGTAATAGAGGTAAAACTCACGTCAAAATATACTTACTATTTGGTTACTCAATTCCTACGTATAATTTAAACTACTTCGATGCCGTTTTTATCAATGGATAAATCTGTATTTATTTGCTCTTAACCGACAAAAAAAAAGAAACTAGTTGAAAAGTACCAATGTCACGCTAGAAAAATGAAATATCTTGCATATAGACTTATCTTATACGTCTAAGAAACTTTATTACAAAACGGGTTATTACATTTCAAAAAATTGTTACAAAACGGGTTAACAAACTCAACCCGTTTTGAAATAAATCTAAATCCATCGAACATAGTTTAGAATGTTGGAAAGTTAAACACATACTTTCTATGTATATGTTCTTCTGTGTCTGATATGACAATATTGGGAAATGTAATAGCCGGAAAACTCACGTCAAAATATAATAATTACCATTTGGTTACTCAATTCCTATGTAAAATATCAAACTACTTTGATGCCTTTTTTATCAATGGATAAATCTTTTTTTTTTGTTGCTTTTCACTCACCAAAAAAAAAATAGTTGAAAAGTACCAATGTCACATTAGAAAAATGAAATATCTTGCGTATGGACTTATCTTATACGTCTAAGAAACTTTATTACAAAACGGGTTATTACATTTCAAAAATTTGTTACAAAACGGGTTAACAAACTCAACCCGTTTTGTAATAAATCTAAATCCATCCAACATAGTTTAGAATGTTGGAAAGTTAAACACATACTTTCTATGTATAGGTTCTTCTGTGTCTGATATGACAATATTGGGAAATGAAATAGCGAGAAAACTCACGTCAAAATATAGTAACCATTTTGGTACTCAATTCCTACGTTCAATATCAAACTACTTTGATGCCTTGTTTATCAATGGATAAATCTTAATTTATTTGCTCTTAACCGACAAAAAAAAAGAAACTAGTTGAAAAGTACCAATGTCACGCTAGAAAAATGAAATATCTTGCATATAGACTTATCTTATACGTCTAAGAAACTTTATTACAAAACGGGTTATTACATTTCAAAAAATTGTTACAAAACGGGTTAACAAACTCAACCCGTTTTGTAATAAATCTAAATCCATCGAACATAGTTTAGAATGTTCGAAAGTTTTTTTTTTTTTTTTGGATATATACATTCTTTATTTACAACTCCTGCACTACAAATCCCCTTTACGCCCAGGATAGCAGTAACGAGTTTCCCTGATTTTTACACCCCTCACGCACAGGGATAGCGTAAAGGTAAAAAAGAAAAATAACTCCCTTAAACTTATCATAATAATGTCATCAATCAATTATCTATTCACAATAATAGCTACATGTATTTTGACCTAGATATGTACCGTTTTCACTACGCATCATTGATTGATTAAGCTTGTGTAAATTTAAAAGGTTTTGACGATGTGCACGTGCTGTCTTTATAAACTTGTGTGGCTAGTCCTTAAATATCAATTATATTACGCGTGGATTATTTAAGTTCCACAGAATGTAAGTTACAGTAAAATTAAGACACAAAAGTATTTCAATATAACCTGGATACATGTAACTATTATAATTATTAAATACAGCAAAATCGTACATATAAACTATCAAATAACGATTATTTCAATAGACACAATGATGGGAGTTTATAATCTGGATCAGCTACAATATGCTGTCCATACTTTGCTCAAACACACTATTCATTTCTAAGTAAAGGTTCTCGCCTATCCTACCCCTGTTAAGCTTGTTTACAAGATATATGTCATTTATTGCCATGTTCAATATCATAGATTTTGAGACGATCCTCTTTTGGTATTTTGCAATATTTCTATGTTTCCATATTGCCCATTTTACTATAGAAAGGACCGTTTCAACTAATAAATGTTTTACATCAAGCTTTTGAGTTCCCAAAATTATGATGTCTTCAGAATTTTGTACCATATCTGTTCCGATTCTAGTACATAATGAATTAATAATGGCAAAAATATCCCCCATACTTCTTTTACCACTATACAATTAACAAAAAGATGTAATAAACTTTCCTTTTCTGTACAGAAATGACAAATGCCGTTGGATAAATTAATTTTTTGTAACAATTCTTCTGTATAAATAATATTGTGCAATACTTTCCATTGTAATTGTTTGCATTTTCTGTGTGCAAAGTTGTTAGTCAATGCACTCCATATTTTATCCCACTGGATATTGATTTGAAAGTAACTTTCCCACTTGTGTTCACAGTTTGGTGTCAAGGGATATCTGTAGAAGCTTTGTATTTGCTTCAGTTTGACATCCCTTGACTCCATAACTTTACCCTCTCGTATGAATTTTGTTTCGTTTAGTTCGAACGATCTCTTTTGTTGTTTTAGTTTTACATGATTACTTTTAAGAATATTAATATGATCGGCAGAAAAAGATGCCTTTATTTGACTATACCGAGATATCCAATTCCTTTTATCATCTAACATATTAAATACTACTAAAGGTGAAACAAAGGAATCGGTTTGTGTGTTCCATATATCCCTAACCTTTTTTATCCCGCTTTTAGAAAAACTATCAAAAAATAAAGCATGACGTCTAAATTTGAAAAGAGAGTTACCAAAGAGATTCTCCTCGAGAAGTTCCTCTCTTGAATTAATGTTACATTTGGCTTGTTTTTGAAAATCTATCCAGGAACTCAAGAGATTTAGATAGTATTTGGACATCTTAGGCTGGCCTAGACCAATAATATCCGAGCACTTACATATAAAAAAATCTGAATCAAATTTAGAATCGAGCGAGGTTAGCCAGAATTTGCCTATAGCGTTCCAGTTATCTAGATCGTTATTTACCATGGTGTATAAACTCTTGACATGCTTAGACTTAATGAAATCTCTAAGATTTACCATACCCATTCCACCCTTTTCCTTCGGAAGACAACACACAGCTCTAGATACTCGATCTGGTTTTCCGTCCCATATAAAAGACCACATAATATTATTTATCTCTTTTTCATATTTAACTGGAATACCTCTCATCTCGATTTCGTAGCCAATATTAGATAATACAAGTGATTTGATAATCAATACTTTTCCAGCAAATGTTAAATCTCTTGATTTCCAGACCTCAATACAACTTTTTATTTTATTTTCTTTATCTAACCAGATACGATCTATATTAACACCGTAACCGTGTTGGACTCCAAGCGCTTTAACTGGCTGCTTGGTCCATTTAATTCGATTATATACAGGTTTTTTATTTTTCAATTTCCCTAAATACATACCAACCGTTTTATTCATATTCATACGAGCACCGCTAGCTTTTTCGTATGTTTCTAAAACTTTGAAAGTTTCTTCTATCGATAGCTCTTTTTTATTAAAAAGCTGTGTATCGTCGGCAAACATATTTAATTTAGCCTCTAAATTATGGTTGGTTCTAGAAGGGAGACTAATCCCTTTAATATTTGGATTGTAGCGAATTGTTGCAGCAAATGGTTCTGCTTGTAAAATATATAACATCGGCGCGATTGGGCATCCCTGGCGAATAGAACGGGATATCCCTATATACTTGGATATAAAACCATTAGTTTGTATACACGTCTTCGCGTTTTTAAAAAGCATAAATACCCACCCTCTAAACTTGTCACCGAAGCCGAATTTTTTCATACATAGATCAATCCATCCCCATTCTACTCTGTCAAATGCCTTTTGCTGATCGAGAAAAATAATTGACCCTTCTTGGTCTTCCATATCAGTATAGTCAATTATATCTTGTAATAGTCTATTTCCCTGGAAAATATCGCGGCCCTTAACAAACCCCTTTTGATCGGTTCTAATGATATTTGGTAATACAAGTTTTAGTCTCTCTGCTAATAATTTTGAAATAATCTTATAATCAGTATTTAGCAGAGTGATAGGACGCCAGTTTTTAATATCTTCCCTTTCCCCAGACTTAAACATGAGAGTAATAACACCTCTATACTGCGAATCGCATAATATGTTTTTATTCATAATATCGTTCACAACAGCTGTGAAGTCCTCGCCGATTAGATACCAATACATTTGATAAAATTCACTAACAATCCCATCCTCCCCTGGTGATTTTTCTGGTTTAAGTTTACGTACTGCGTTTAGGATTTCGTCCAAGGTAATTTCTTTTTCACAGTCGCGCTTTTCGTTTTCCCCTAAATTTTTGTCAACATTCCGAAGTAATGATTCTGCCGCCTCGTTCTCCCAACCCTCTGATGTGAAGAGCAAGTTATAAAAGGTCAACTGTGCGTCAAGGATTGCATCAATGCCTTCCTTGTACTCCCCGTTCACAGTTTTGACTCTCGTCCATAATTTTTCACTTCCCCTTTTCTTTTCTAAATTGAAAAAAATATTTCGAAGATTTTTCCCCTTTTTCATACCAATTTACCTTGGATCGTATCCTCGCGGCTTCCGATTTCTTATCATAATATTCTCGTATTCTATTCTTAAGAAATGCTGCCCTATCCCCATGGTTGAGATCGCTCTCATCCATATTTTCTAATTCAGCTTCCCATAGTTTAATATCTTTATCTAATATATTTAGTTTCTTTGAAATCTCAATAGTGAGACTTTTTATCTTTATCTTCGTGGCCTCCCACCATTCTGATAAGTTATCATAGTCGCGTTTTTTCGACCGCCATGAGTGCCAGAAGCTCTCAAATGTATTCTTGAAAGAATCCGATTGAATCACCTTCCAAATACCCGGTCCCCGTTTCGGTTCTAATAGATCTAACTGTGCGCATACACCATCATGGTCACTGTAAGGGAAGTGAACCAATTTGGTTTAATTTATCATAAACTGCATATCACTACTAACAAAAATGTAGTCAATGCGCGATTTAGAATTGCCTCTACTAAATGTGTACTGTTTATCTTTGGGATACCGTACTCGCCATACATCATTAAGATTATGTTCCGTTATAATCTTTTTAAGTTCCGATGTGCCAATATCGTCGTTTCTAGGCACATATTTACGGTCTAGTTCTTTATTTAAAGTACAATTAAAATCTCCGAGGACAATATTCTTTGCCCCAGTCTCGATCCGAATTTTATCAGTGAAAAACCGTTTACGATCACCTGCTATATTTGGTGCGTAAATATTAAGCACATTGAAACACAGTTCATCTGAAGTTTTAATCTGACATGAAATTACTCTCCCCTCGTTATCACCCCTTACGTTAACTATGTCATAATTAAGGTTCTCAGAAAACAAAATTCCCACCCCCTTTGATTTACTAGTGCCATGAGACCATAAACTTTCACCCTCCCAATCTTTTGCCCACTTTTTTTCAACTTCTTTTGAACTATGTGTCTCTTGCAAACATATTATATCATACTTTTTCTTTCTACACCAATTGAAAATTGCCTGCCGTTTTTTATTATCTGCCATTCCGTTAACATTTAAAGTGACTATGGAAATCATAATAAAATCAATAAACACATAATAGTATCAATAAATTTCACCTTGACATTTAAACAGCAATTACTAATAACCACTGAGGCGGTTAAAAAAATGTGCCGCCGTACAATAGTATTAATAGGTTTCACCTTGACATTTATACAATAATAATAAACAACTGAAGCGGTTAAAAGTATGTACCGCTTTCTAATAATAGATCTGGGAAATTCCATTTTAGTGTATTGACAATTTATCTAAAAACTTTTTTACTTTGTTGTTTATCAGCTGACCCAGGGGTTGTTGATCCTGAGCTACGAAGTCTCTTCCTGAATTGTGGCGTATGATAAACAGCATCGGGTTTTGTGGTCAAGAAGTCATAGAAAATGTCTCGAATAGTTTCAGCTCCAACACTACTGACATGAACTCCAGTTGGGTCCTTCTGATCATACAAGGGCTTGTTTGGGACATTGTTAGGTGTAAATTCTGTCCATATGTCAATGTACTTCAACTGAGAATTCTTAGCACATAATTTTCTAAGGAAGTTATTGACAAACTGTGCATTTTTATTTAATTCTTGCACATATGCACCCTTTCCTCTTCTGGGTAATATACTACAAATACCTATTCTGGCTGACTTGTACTTTGTCTTCACTTTGTCTATGCAACTTGACGCGTTAACGATCACCTGTTCCACGTCGTTTCTGTAAGTACTGATGTCATTTGTACCAAGTTGCACAATAACATGGTTGACTTGATCTGACTCTATCTCATTGTCTGATTTATCTAACAAAATATCAACTGATTCTAGTGTTGTTCCAGAGAGTGCTAGAATGTGAGCATTTTCACTAAAACCTTCGAAGTCTATTCTTCTGATGTTTGAAGCACCTAATATAACTGTTTTCTCTTTGATGGGCAACCTTTCTGATATACTTTCAGACTCAGCTTCAATTGTTTTATTAAGTTCTGTGTTGGTCAAGTCATCTGGGATTTTTGCCTCTTTGGGTACATTTTGATGTTGCTTTTCAACATGAGTGTTCAGTTCTCGTCCTTCTCGGATTTCGTGCACGTAATCGCCATATATTTCGTGATCTGGTACCTCGCAGAGCCGTTGGGGGTGACCCTCCCTACCGCATCGAAAACACACTATATCATCGTGGGGGCATTCCCGGATAGAATGCGACGGGCTATTACACCGATAGCAGTTCCGTTTTGGGGGGCTCTTGTTCGGTTTTTCGTCGCACTTAAACGAGGGGTGGTGTGTTTTTGAGCAATATCTGCATTCAGTTCGGTTATTATCGGCAAATATTCGTACATCGAACCTTCCGAATTTCGTTATGTTTGGGATGATCGGAATACAGTTTGTTAGTTGGACGTAACGAGTACCTGTTTCAACGTTCGTGTCCTTGATCATTCCCCTTCTAAGAGACCCCTGAACTACTTCTCCGTACTGTGACATATAACCACACATTGCTATATCGCTCATTTCACACGGAGCGTCTTTAATCGTTACATTTGTTACTTGTTTTTCTACATCAACCATTTTAATTGTTCTGTTTTTTAGGTTTATTCCTCTAGTGAGTAGTAAATGTTTTGCACCTGGGTCGTGAACTGTCACAATGCATTCTTTTTCAGTGATTTGGATTGAATGTATCGACTTGATATCAATGATAGTTTTCAGTTCGTCTAAAACTTCAGCGTGTGTAATGCCCTTGGTAAAGCTAGTACCGAAGTGGACAGACAAGTGTCTTTGGATTTGGGCCTTGTTGTTTTTCTTGTTCGCCATTGTGAATGTAAACAAATAGTATTCACCAAGTTTTCAAGCACCAACAAAAGTTTTTTTAAACCCAAAACGGTCGTAAAAAGGTGTCGAAAAGCACAGATGATAGTTCTAGTTGCTGATCATTCCATTTTTACATAAACAGGACGAGTAATATACGAAAAATATACATTTTTACTCGGAGCCTCACAAACCTTGTCTTGCAAATCAAGGGCACGTAATCCTTTCAATCTTGAGAATGTTGGAAAGTTAAACACATACTTTCAATGTATAGGTTCTTCTGTGTCTGATATGACAATATTGGGAAATCTAATAGCGGGAAAACTCACGTCAAAATATAATTACCATTTGGTTACTCAATTCCTACGTATACTATCAACCTACGTTGATGTCGTTTTTATCAATGGATAAATCTTTTTATTTGCTTTTAACTCACCAAAAAAAAATAGTTGAAAAGTACCAATGTCACACTAGAAAAATGAAATATCTTGCATATTGACTTATATTATACGTCTAAGAAACTTTATTACAAAACGGGTTATTACATTTCAAAATTTTGTTACAAAACGGGTTGACAAACTCAACCCGTTTTGTAATAAATCTAAATTCATCGAACATAGTTTAGAATGTTGGAAAGTTAAACACATACTTTCTATGTAAAGTTCTTTTATGTCTGATATGACAATATTGGAAAATGTAATAGCGGGAAAACTCACGTCAAAATATAGTAACCATTTTGTTACTCAATTCCTACGTATAATATCAAACTACTTTGATGCCTTGTTTATCAATGGATAAATCTGTATTTATTTGCTTTAACCGACAAAAAAGAAACTAGTTGAACAGTACAAATTTCACGCTAGGAAAATGAAATATCTTGCATATAGACTTATATTAAACGTCTAAGAAACTTTATTACAAAACGGGTTATTACATTTCAAAATTTTGTTACAAAACGGGTTGACAAACTCAACCCGTTTTGTAATAAATCTAAATCTATCGAAAATAGATTAGATTGTTTGAAAGTTAAACACACACTTTATATGTGTAGGTTCTTCTGAGTCTGATATGACAATTTGGAGAAAATGTAATTGCGGGAAAACTCAGGTCTAAATATAAATACCATTCGGTTATTCAACCCACGTTAAAGATCAAACTACTTTGATGCCGTTTTTAATCAATGGATAAATCTGTTTTAGCTTTTAACCCACAAAAAAGGGAACAAGTTGAAAAGTGCCAATTTCACACTAGAAAAATGAAATAGCTTACATATTACATATAGACTTATATTATACGTCCAACAAACTTCATTACAAATTAAAACGGGTTATTACATTTTAAAATTTTGTTACAAAACGGGTTGACAAATTCAATACATTATATGTAAAGGTTCTTCTACGGTCAGGGTTGGCAATGCCATATCTCCATTCTAAAATAGTTATATTTTGTTTTAAAATGGTAGTATTGGCGAGTGTTGTAGAAATAAAAAAAAACTATGGAGAGTGGAGATATATTTTAATACACAATTAAATGAAAAGAGCCATTGTTTCTTACATGAAATTTTAAAGAAAGGTTTAACGTAAAAAATCGAAAAGCACGAACTACTTGCGTCAAAATATAATTTCCAAACAGTTATTTTATGCCTTCTATAATTTCAAACTACTCTGATGCCGTTTTTTATAAATAATTAAAATCTTTTTAGGTGTTCACTAGAAAAAAAAAGAAATAAGTTGAAAAGTACCATTATCACACTAGAAAAATAAAACATCTAACATATAGACTTGTACAGATGGGTCCAGTCCAAACCTGTACGAAAGTGAACTTAAAGCAGACTTTAGATCCGCTTTTCTGGTCAGCTATAGCTGTCCAAAGATTGAACTTTGGTCAGGTCAAAGCAGACCGTGGTCCGCTCTCCTGGTCATGTCTGCTTTGAAAAGTGAACCAGAGCGGACCGGACCACAAGTCAAATTTTGTCAGATAGAAGCAGATCGAGAGCTGTCCAGAGCTGACCTGACCAGAAGACAGGTCCGCTTTAGACAGCTTTTATACAGTGGACAGGATTGCAAATAAATCAATCGGTCGTCAATTAAAAAAATAGCAATTTGCATATTCATTTTATTATTTTTTTCTAGTTAATAAATGTTTACTTGAAAAAATCAAAAAAAATAAAGTATTATAATTTTAATGTTAAAACTATAATAAATTCACTTAAAATATTTATTTTATTTATTCACCTTAACTAATTAACTAATTTATTGATTTATTTATTATTTAATTTTTTTAGTTTCTTTATTTATTAATTGTAGTGAACGTAAAGTTGGACGAATTTTGTTCTTTTAATAAAAACTCTTATTATTTAATTTTACATCTTTAACATATCGGTAATTTTCATTTATTGCTAACAATTTATTGTCAATGTACATGCATAAATATAATTTTCCATAAACTGGACCTGAACACTGGTTCGATCCGTGTGTCTGATATAATATTTTGGAGAAAATGTAATATCGGGAAAAATCACGTCAAAATATAATTACCAATCACGAATCATCTCAACTGACATAATTTTGAATTTTTCTATCAGTAGCTGATTTGGAAAAAAAAACTTGTTTATATACCATATGAGCCTATTTCCTGATAACGTTGGTCTAAAGGCCGACCACGGAGACAACGGTGTCTGGTCAAAATATTTGAAAAATTAGTACAAGTCCTGGCATATCGAATAAGTTGTGAAATATACACCGCATATGCTGGTGACGTGGGTATGTTGCTTTCTAGATTAGGAAAATAAATAATTTGAAGATTAAAATAGTCTCTTTTGCCCTATATTTTTTCTACTCAGATGACCACTTGAGTCAAATTCAAGATAAGAATCCAAGAAAGACGTCAAGCAAGTAGATTAGGTGTTTTTTAAAGTCTAATGTAGCTTCTGAAATTAACCAATAAGGTTTATCAGATTTCCAAATGAAACAAGCAAACACCAGATAATTTTGCATGATTTTTACTTCATGATAATCTTATGAGAAATGGTATAGAAATAATTCTTGATGAAAAAAAACCCATTAATTTATGTGAATATGGAAATAATTTAATCGTGAAATACTTTTGAATATAATCACTCTAAATACTCAACATTTATGATTGTTTAGAGCTGATACATGTACTCAAAGGATTGTTATAATTTGCATAATTTATAAACAAGTCGAGTATATATTATTTATATTTGTATACTTTTAAATGCCTTTACTTTATTGTTTAGAAACAACATAATTGTAATAAAGCGGTTTTATCCATACACGGTGAAACCAAGCATTATTATGCTGCATTCATATTAACTGGGAGAAGTTGTTTACAAAAACGCTTTGGTTTACGACTGAAAACAAAAAAATAAGTATTCACGTGTACTTATATTTAACTAGCCATAAAATTTATTACAAGAGTATTTCTAATGAAACATTCATATTTATTCAAGTAATTTCGTAAATTAAAATTTAATCAAAATTCCTTACTCTACGATTGATAACTTGTTCACAAAATAAATAATTGTATAAATGCAAAGTATAAATAGGTTAACGGGAAATGAAATATTTTTTTTATTACAAAACGGGTTATTACATTTCAAAAAATTATTACAAAACGGGTTCGCTTGGAATAACCCGTTTTGTAATAAAATATTTTTTTTTGTAAGATATTGTCTTTAAATGTTAAAATTTTGAGTTACAGACTATAAGTATATTGTAGTTAACCCCTCCTGGACACATTTTAACTCTTTATTAAGAAAACAATTTTTTATTACAAAACGGGGAGTTTATTACAAAACGGGTTGTTACAGAGCATACATCCTTTATGAACAATGTAACATTTTCTTCATCGTTACGAAGCACATACCTCTTGCAATTGTCGGTTTGTCACAATGGTTAAAAACAGCACAGGCCTTCCAGAGATGTCTTATTGTTTACTTTCCGTTTACATACCAGAAGTACATCACTAAAACATTTTTCATTATCAGCGGCATTGTTGCTGCACTGGTGGTTGTTGGCTTTTCATACATGAATTTTAAGCTTGACGTTGGCATTGAAATGACAGTTCGAATGGACAAAGATACATTGAAAGATGTTCACATTTGCCGGTACTCAAACGAAATTACTGAAGATGTAGATGTTGGTGACAAAAAGATAAGCTTCCTGTTCTTTCTGATCGGAAGGATCGTCATTTTTGAGGTCGTCCCTCTTGTCCTGATGATTGCCTTTTCAGTCGCCTTTCTGCATAAGATTAGACAGCGTTCTTTGTTCAGGAAGCAGCAGCATGCATCCGACCGATCGAACACAGATGACGACAGGATATTAAACGTCGTTACAGTTACAACTATTCTGTCCATCTTCAATCTGGTACCAATCTTCGTCGACTATGGATATTGCAATGACTTCAGAACTTGTACGTCCAAAGTTGTCTCTACAATGAACCTTATATATAGATCCATACGTATATTGAACTTACTTGCATTTTCTTTCCTCTTTGCCTACCTATCATCAGATTTTAGAAATTTCATTTCAAGGAAAGTCAAAAGATTACAGGATTTATTTAAGAGTCATTAAATAAAATTCAAGAACAGTGAAAAACGGTTTTAACGATTCAACTATATTTTCAGCTTCGACACACTTGTCGAACTGTTTGAACACACATTCTTATTTCTTCATTTGTTTATTTAATTGTCATTTTGGTTGTTGTTGTTTCTGAAAATTGATAACGGGTACTCAAGATCTTTGTTTGTACATATAGTACATGTAGTAAGGCAATCTAACTAACTCGCTGTTTCCAGTCCCACGATATTCATATAAATAGTATTACAGGAATGTTTTAAATATTACTTATTCTATTTCAAATGATTATGAATCAAAGTTATATTATTGTATAAAACAGTACGATTTCACAAGAAATAGAAATACACGTACTACCTTTAATTTTGTAAAAAAAAAGTTATTTATACCTATTTGTACATTTATTGTTATTTGCGTCGTCTTAAAGTTTATTTTCTTTAATACCTCAATGTTCGATCTGTGTTTGTTTCTTTTATTGGCCGTTTTAAAAATATTGTTTGACATTTTTTTCGTATCTAATTCAACGTACGCCAATCATTAAAGCTCTAGAAATAACAAAAATGGTGTTTTGCCCTTCCAAACTAAACAACCAACCAACCAAACAAACAAACAATCAAACAAATCAATCATTAAAATTACAGTACAGCTGTACAAATTATTTTGGACAAATAGATTGACTTTCCAAAATAATATATAATAAGAAACAATTGTAACAAAAAGCGTAACGGCTTAATATTCAATTTCGATGACTAATTATCCTATAAACATAATCTCCATCCTCAGAATATCGAATACCTTTGTGGCACAATGTATTGCAAGACGAGTTGATTTTATGTAAGTTACATGTAATGACACGGATTATCTTGAATATATAGTACAATTCCGTGATCTAGGATATATATAATCAATTTAAAAAGAAAGAAAGAAAGGAAGTTTTAAACTTTGATTTAGTTCTTCAAGAATTACCTCTCTTTGCACAATCATTGAGTTTTCAACTAAGTAAAATAGAGTATTACCCATACATATTGTCCTATTTACCTTATTCATTGAGCAGTGCAATCGTTCTAATACTCAAATATAAAAAATAAAAAAGAACGGATACCTGAAGATGAAAGAAAAATAGAAACCTGATTTTTTTTTAACATGAGAAATAATTTAGATAGATATTTTAGCTTTCCAATAAAATACTAGTATTCTTCAAAATTATGTTTATTCAAAATATACTAGGCACAAAAAGAAACGTTACACTTATATTTTATTTGATAAAATTTCTATTACAAAAGAAAAGTTGTAACTACAATTGAATAAACGTATCTTTGGTCATACTAAAGAGACTAAAATCCAGTATACCTGACTTTAATTCGAATTTAAGATCTCTTTATGGTTTTACTTAGATATTGTAGAAAATCAAGTTTGCAAAGCATTATCGTTCCTGACTGACCATTCATTTTGAATATCTGACAGCTTTTCGATGACAATAAAGTTGGAATGAGAATTTAGGGACATTAAACCATCTGTAAAAGTACAGGGATGGGATATTTTGCAACGGTTTCCGGTGGAATTGGGTTATTTCTAAAAAACAGATTCAAAAATGACAAAATATTGAAAGTTACCAAATTTCTAAATTTTAATTTTTCGGTTAAAGAAATGTGATTCTTACTTAACTATGGCAATTATAGGCATGATACAACTCATTAACGTCATTACTCGAAAGAAACGTAATTCAGAGGACGTCTTCTTTAAAACAATGACGTCAGCTTGGCGTGACCGCGTACGTTCAGTGTTTATGAAAATTAGATTATGAAGATAATGAAGATTAGAATTTTATTCATTTTCACGAGTTAAGGTTTAGCACCGTTAACGAAGCTATTACGCAGAAAAATAAAGCGGCAACGCCTGATCTAAATTTGCGTTGGTTATGGTATTCTGCTACTTCCGGTCTCAACGATTATTGTTCTGCTACCTCTGATACGAGTCTCTGGTCTATGGATAGTCGTTCTAAAGTTTTTTTAATGATTAATCACCTGTATTTTTATAATTCCTGTACCCAACACGAAATAAGAGATTTGCTTCAACTTTTGACGTTAACGTTACGTGTCTGACTTACAATTTCTGAACATTTGAGTGCGACCTTTTGGTAACCGTGATATATATTACATTTAACGAACATAATCACTTGCTTAATTGAATTTTCGCCACGTAAAATTTAAAAAATTCCAATTTTGGTAAAAATTAAAAAATGACGTAACGTCATTTTCAAATCCGCCTTGAATACGCAAATTTGACAGAAAACCCCGTTTATTGCCTTATCTTTATATTAAAATTTCAAAACAAAATATGTTTCGAAAAAATCTTAAAAGAAAACCAATGTAACGTTTCTTTTTTTGCCTAGTATATATACACTTTGACAAAAGTTAAAGACCACCGAATTTTAAAATTTTCAGCAGGTTTATTTTCTTATTTCGATTAGAAATATACATTTAACCAAAACACGTCATGGCGAATAAAGACTAATATGTCCGCTAATGTTTAAACGTGTTTCTGTCATGAAGCCAATACGTTTTTTTACCAACAGTTGGCCTTTTTTGAAAATGGGGAAAATTACAAAGAAAATACCCGAAAAAAAAATTCCAGCTAAAATTGTCTGTAATTATGAATTTGTTCTTGAATGCTTAAAACATAAAATAAACTTAAAGAAATACTTTTTTTAAAGAAGCAGAGGTACCAATGGGGTATCCGAAAGTTAAAAGTCTATTTTAGCAATAGAATAAAATTTTCAAATTCGATATCTTACATTGTGAAAAAATTATGTCCCCTATTTTTGCCTATTTTTATTCACCTAGTTAAATGAATAGCACATTTCCAGTCTTTTGTATGAATAATTTATGTTTTCTGATTTAATCTAAAGCTGAATTGATGACAATTGTATTTAGTCCTTTGTTAATTTCATTTTATAAGCTTTAGATATAAACTTATGATTTTGAAAAAAAATGCTGAATTTCTGGTGGTCTCTAGCTTTTGTTCAAGTGTATATTTAACCAGCGTCAAGTTGGTTCAATATTCAACGTTCAACATTCAACTTTCAATTTTTTTTTTTTTGTAAGTTCAACATTCAAATTTTTTTTAGCTCAATATTGAATTAGATTTTGTTTCAACGTTCAACATTCAAAATTTTTCTTAGTTCAATATTGAAACAGATTTTGTTTCAACGTTCAACATTCAAAATTTTTCTTAGTTCAATATTGAAACAGATTTCAGTTCAACGTTCAACATTCAAAATTTTTCTTAGTTCAATGTTAAAACAGATTTTGTTTCAACGTTCAACATTCAAAATTTTTCTTAGTTCAATATTGAAACAGATTTTGTTTCAACGTTCAACATTCAAAATTTTTCTTAGTTCAATATTGAAACAGATTTCAGTTCAACGTTCAACATTCAAAATTTTTCTTAGTTCAATATTGAAACAGATTTCAGTTCAACGTTCAACATTCAAAATTTTTCTTAGTTCAATATTGAAACAGATTTTGTTTCAACGTTCAACATTCCAAAATTTTTCTTAGTTCAATATTGAAACAGATTTTGTTTCAACGTTCACCATTCAAAATTTTTCTTAGTTCAATATTGAAACAGATTTTGTTTCAACGATCAACATTCAAAATTTTTCTTAGTTCAATATTGAAACAGATTTCAGTTCAATGTTCAACATTCAAAATTTTTCTTAGTTCAATATTGAAACAGATTTTGTTTCAACGTTCAACATTCAAAATTTTTCTTAGTTCAATATTGAAACAGATTTTGTTTCAACGTTCAACATTCAAAATTTTTCTTAGTTCAATGTTGAAACAGATTGTGTTTCAACGTTCAACATTCAAATTTTGTCTTAGTTCAATATTGAAACAGATTTTGTTTCAACGTTCAACATTCAACATTTTTCTTAGTTCAATATTGAAACAGATTTTGTTTCAACGTTCAACATTCAAAATTTTTCTTAGTTCAATATTGAAACAGATTTCAGTTCAACGTTCAACATTCAAAATTTTTTCTTAGTTCAATATTGAAACAGATTTCAGTTCAACATTCAACATTCAAAATTTTTCTTAGTTCAATATTTAAACAGATTTTGTTTCAACGGTCAACTTTCAAAATTTTTCTTAGTTCAATATTGAAACAGATTTCAGTTCAACGTTCAACATTCAAAATTTTTCTGTGTTCAATATTGAAGCAGATTTTGTTTCAACGTTCAACATCCAAAATTTTTCTTAGTTCAATATCGGAAATGATTTTTTTTCAACGTGCAACATTCAAAATTTTTCTTAGTTCAATATTGAAACAGATTTCAGTTCAATGTTCAACATTCAAAATTTTTCTTAGTTCAATATTGAAACAGATTTTGTTTCAACGTTCAACATTCAAATTTTTTGTTAGCTCAATATTGAAACAGATTTTGTTTCAACGTTCAACATTCAGATTTTGTCTTAGTTCAATTTGAAACAGATTTTGTTTCAACGTTCAACATTCCAAATTTTTCTTAGTTCAATATTGAAACAGATTTTGTTTCAACGTTCAACATTCAAAATTTTACTTAGTTCAATATTGAAACAGATTTCAGTTCAAAGTTCAACATTCAAAATTTTTCTTAGTTCAATATTGAAACAGATTGTGTTTCAACGTTCAACAGTCAAAATTTTTCTTAGTTCAATATTGAAACAGATTTTGTTTCAACGTTGAACATCCAAAATTTGTCTTAGTTCAATATCGGAAATGATTTTTTTTTAAACGTTCAACATTCAAAATATTTCTTAGTTCAATATTGAAACAGATTGTGTTTCAACGTTCAACATTCAAAATTTTTCTTAGTTCAATATTGAAACAGATTTTGTTTCAACGTTCAACATTCCAAATTTTTCTTAGTTCAATATTGAAACAGATTTTGTTTCAACGTTCAACATTCAAAAATTTTCTTAGTTCAATATTGAAACAGATTTTGTTTCAACGTTCAACATTCAAATTTTGTCTTAGTTCAATTTGAAACAGATTTTGTTTCAACGTTCAACATTCCAAATTTTTCTTAGTTCAATATTGAAACAGATTTTGTTTCAACGTTCAACATTCAAAATTTTACTAAGTTCAATATTGAAACAGATTTCAGTTCAAAGTTCAACATTCAAAATTTTTCTTAGTTCAATATTGAAACAGATTGTGTTTCAACGTTCAACATTCAAAATTTTTCTTAGTTCAATATTGAAACAGATTTTGTTTCAACGTTCAACATCCAAAATTTTTCTTAGTTCAATATCGGAAATGATTTTTCTTTAAACGTTCAACATTCAAAATTTTTCTTAGTTCAATATTGAAACAGATTTTGTTTCAACGTTCAACATTCAAAATATTTCTTAGTTCAATATTGAAACAGATTGTGTTTCAACGTTCAACATTCAAAATTTTTCTTAGTTCAATATTGAAACAGATTTTGTTTCAACGTTCAACATTCCAAATTTTTCTTAGTTCAATATTGAAACAGATTTTGTTTCAACGTTCAACATTCAAAAATTTTCTTAGTTCAATATTGAAACAGATTTTGTTTCAACGTTCAACATTCAAATTTTGTCTTAGTTCAATATTGAAACAGATTTTGTTTCAACGTTCAACATTCAAATTTTGTCTTAGTTCAATATTGAAACAGATTTTGTTTCAACGTTCAACATTCAAAATTTTTCTTAGTTCAATATTGAAACCGATTGTGTTTCATCGTTCAACATTCCAAATTTTCTTAGCTCAATATTGAAACAGATTGTGTTTCAACGTTCAACATTCAAAATTATTCTTAGTTCAATATTGAAACAGATTTTGTTTCAACGTTCAACATTCAAAATTTTTCTTAGTTCAAAATTGAAACAGATTTCAGTTCAACGTTCAACATTTAAAATTTTTCTTAGTTCAATATTGAAACAGATTTTGTTTCAACGTTCAACATTCAAAATATTTCTCAGTTCAATATTGAAACAGATTTTGTTTCAACGTTCAACATTCAAAATTTTTCTTGGTTCAATATTGAAACAGAAAAATTTTTAATGTTGAACGTTGAAACAAAGCCTGGAATCCCGTTGTCTTGTAATTGTGCTATGTTTATAGAAATGGGTCTTTCATTTATAGTTTTAAGTTTGGTATTGAATCAATGTAATTTATGTGTAGTGTTGGGACAATTTTTAATTAGTTAATGCAAGACTGCGAGCAGTGACCTTTGGTCATGTTGAAGACTGCTGGCCTCTAGGTTATGTACGTTTTGTCACGTTAACTTATTCAATTTTGACTCAAGGACTTGGTAAGGCCGGTTTATAAAATGCAGGTTTTTCCAGGACTCGAAAACTCGGTAAGGCCAGCATATAATTTGAAAAGGTTGAAAGTAGCTATAGACAATTTAGAACCGAATGATATCTTACTGGGATTAGGAGTGCGAGACAAGATTTGTGTTTGTATTTAAACGTTGTTAAGGTAGTTGGTGACTTAAAATTTCGATAGCGTGCAAAGGGCAATAATCCATATCTTACACATTGTATACTTAACGGTATATGGTACCAGTCTTGTATTACATGTTTTTGCACGGGTGGACGTCAAAACATGGAGGTTATTTAAATATAGTGCCTTTTCCCCGAGTTGTTTGCAGCATTATTTTTAATGCATATATATATTGTCTAAGTTTGGCCTGAAATTGAAGGTAAGACACCAAACTTTGACATCACTAACTTTTTATAATAATAATCTTAACGGTTTAAAGTATGTATTTAGGTATCTTGAGTAGGATAACGAAAATAACGTGTCTTATCTAGAATTCTCTATTTAGAGAGGAAACCCGCCAACAGTCTTTAACGAGAGAAGTAGGCGCTGCAAGCAATTTTGCAATTTACCATGATATAAAAAAATCATATAACTCAAATCTAGTCCTGAAATAGTCAAATAAAAATGACAACAAAGTTCCAGATAACAAATTTTGCTACGCCTGATGCGTGTTTCTTCTATTCAAGACTCATCAGAGGCGCTCTACCAAACATATTGAAAATGTCAAACACTTATGATTATGAAGAGCATCGATCAGTAAAACAAAACAAAAAAAAAGCAAACTGGGGAACCAAATTATTACTGAGATGATCAACCTATGTCTGGGGTAGGAAGAACCTTAGTATTTAGACAATTTTGAGATTTTAACGCTTTACGGATTATTTAAAGCTTTGATGTGTTCTCCAACACAAAAGTGTTGGTACCGGAGCGTGTTAACCTCGGGGAATTAAAACTCCTCCAGGAGTGTTAACCTTCACGGGTGTTCGAAATAAAAATGACAACAAAGGTACACACATTCTTAAAAACGGTAATACAAACATGAAAAAGACATGTACAAACAAAAGATTTGACAAAAATCCTGGGTTAGGACAGGAACATATAAAATGTGGCAGGGTTTAATTGGTTTTATGGGCCCTACATTCCCCTATCAATAATCCCCCAAAGTATAAGAATTAACTCACAATTAAAATCAAATCATTCCACTAGAGAAAAACCTTAGAAAAAAACTATAAGAGCAAACGAGAGAAGAACTCTGTTTTTGACAGATAACCGAGACTTATTGATCGACTAATGTAAAACAATCAAACATACGGATTTCAATTCGACACAACATTTCAAACAGATAATGGTTTGGTGGAGTATCATCACACAAAACCGACATCCTTGATCGCTATCATGCTTAAATATGACTTAAAGTCAAAAGCTTATGAAAGTTTTAAAGTGTGTAACAAGTTATCAATATTTCTACCGAAAAACATTACATTCAAAGCCTTAACCAAAATAATCAATTCATATCTTTGCATAATAGATTATAGAAGACATCCTATACAGGTGCATGGAAAAATATAGAAATTTTAACTCTTATTATCACTTACGTTGTTACTACATGTAATTATGTTTTTGTGATGTTGGGTTGTCTGCTTTGTCGTGTAGTTTTTATTCGAGTTAATTGTTATTTCTTTGTCTTTTCGGAGTTTTGACTTTCGGAGGCTTCATTAATTAGTACTGCTTTCCTTTTTGAACAGAAAATCCAAAGGACAGTAGGATTGATATAACTTATCTTTCTACAAAATTAAACAAAAAAATCAAGTGACCAGGAATATCAATTATGGGCATTAAAAGACAGAAAGGAAGCAAAAAGGCACCAAGGGGGCATTCGAGTGTGAAACCATATTAACGAAACTTCAAATTGCAAAGGCCATGTCACACAAGTCTGACGACCAACCTTGTGATTAGCCCCAAGAACGTCCTAGTCACTATCAGCGGTTATCAGTGATTTTTTAAAAAAAGTCCCCAGGTCAAGGAGATTAAGTGATCAGGGTAAAGTATTTGGGGGGGGGCATTCATTTGCAAATCTAAATACGGGACAGATAATAGATGTATTGATGTAATTTTCCTAACATCAATTCATCTATTATCTGTCCCGTATTTAGATTTGTAAATGAATGCCCCCCACCCAATACTTTACCCTGATTATTAGATCTCTGTAAAAAATACAACACATATATGGATTAGAACTAAAAAAAAAAGAACTAATCATCAAAACATATTGATATGTGTAAAACTGCTATACATACTAAGCCTCTTAAACTGAATTAGCGACTTATATAATTAATGAGACTATATAAACTTGGAAAGCAAATGCAAATAGCCATTCTCCTATAGACATGAAAGGTAAGCATAAGCCTAAAATTGTATTTTGAAGTACATAATTTTACAATTTATACTGATTGAGTAGAATTTTTACTGGTTTTACATAAGGGCTTTTGTTCACAGAGTCTGATACAAATTAAGAAACAAACAATTTTCCTCTTTTTTTGTATTCATTGTTATTCGCCGTTTGTTTAGTTAGTACACTTCAGGTAATTTTATCATGAATAGTGGGGTGTTAAAAAAATTCTAACAGAATTTTATAATCAATAAGAATATTGCAGGAATTTTTCTTTGCTCAAAGCCATTTTCAGAAACGTTTGCACGACTAGCAATCATACGGGAGCACACATTTTTTTTTATTTTGAAAGTATGTACATCTTAACAGTCTTGATAAATTCACTAAATAAATCTATTTGTGGAAGGTTCTTAGATTTTCGTAGAACTATTTCAAAATATCTTTTGAATGTAAAAAAAAATAAGTGCATTATACAATAATAATTTTAACAAAAAATGAATACAGAAAAATAAAGTTATTGAGAACTTTCCTTTTGTTACAAAAAGCAATGATATATTTATTTTGGTTATTTAAAAAAATCCAAATATCAAGGTTTACACCCATGTCAAATAACATGATAACAATATTTTTTTTACACAAATAAATCAGTGCTCTAGGAGACAAAGCCATAGTCAAATAATCACCAGAGCACGTAAAAAATAGTGAAATTTACATCCAATAATAAAAATTGAATAACACGGCCATTAGGATGAAAAAGTTCATTCACTTCGTAATATATTTCTAGATTCTATTTTATAGTACGATTTAAAAGTAAACGATAATGTAGGTTTATGTTTTGAAATATCTTAGTTTTATACGAAAGCCCAGAAGGCTCATTCGAGATTCGAGATTCGAAATACGAGATTTGGAATTCAAAAATCGAGATTGAGATTCGAAATTCAATATACTTACAACCAATTAGATTGCTTGTCTTATAATCCTGTACCAATCCAAATAGTTCTTTCAAAAACGTTATTATCGTTATTCGAGATTCGAGATTCGAGAGACGAAATTCGAGATACGAGATTTGAGATTCGAAATTCGAAATTCGAGATATTAGATTCGAAATTCGAGATTCGAAATTCGAAATTCGAGATTCGAAATTCGAAACTCGAAACTCGAAATTCAATAAACTAATAACCAACCAAATAGGTCACCATTAAACTCCAGAAATCCCGAATTTCAATAGTGTACTCCATTATTTTTCCTTTTTGTAATTCAGATATATTTACCCACCATGATTTAATGTTTTGCAAACCACGTATGAGTCTTGGTAGGGTTTGTATAATTAATGTGTATTTCTAATAACCTGACTCAGTTTTAATCTGACGGTTTTAATCAGGTGCTACAGAGGCAGATTCAGGAAAGGTTTCGTAGCAGAAAAAAAACCCCTTTCTTTTGGGTTTTAAAAAAGTAGTGCGGATTTTCGGCACCAAGCCCAAAATAGCTATATCATGCCAAAACATCCATATTACATGTAGCGACTGCTTACTTTAATACTCGCTGTGTGACATAAGTCGTCCAGCTTATGACATACCACAACCATAGTTAGGTACTCAAGTTACAGAAACTGTTGAACTAGAGAAAGGAACCTTCTTCCACTTCGTGGATAGTCTTCAGCATACTCCCATGGGCAAATCATCTCAATATGTTTCACCTATCATCTTAGGTATCCATAAATTGCATAAGGCACACTTAATGAATCATCCATTGGAGTAGCTGCAAAGTTAAACAAAACTTTCGAACTTGGTGACACGTGTTTTTTCTCGGGTATTTATTTTCTATTTTTTTGTGATAGTTTAAAAACCGCAAACATAAAATATCGTAAATATTAAATATTCAGTATATGCCTCCATACAAATTATCACTAAAATTGAATTCTGCGAAAAAAGACCTTCTATTTTGTTTTAAATCACGAAATTTTGCTCCAGTAAAAACCCAAACTCATACGGTATAACTTTCGAATCTCGATTTCGAATTTCGAATCTCAAATTTCGAATTTCGAATCTCAAATTGCGAATTTCGAATTTCGAATTCCGAATCTTTTATTTCGTATGAGTCTTCTGGGCTTTCGTAGCTTTAATACATTCTAACAATAAAACTATAATTTCGTTTACTACATTGAAATGGTACAAAATGTCTTCAAGTAACATACTTGATACTACCATCGACATGCAATGTTATACAACTTCGTTTATATAAGGAACTTGCACAACTTCTAACAATAAGTTAAAAAAAACAAATAGTTCTATGAAAAGGAACACTAAGCAAATGTATTTTTGTATCTTTTGACTCGTGTCTATGTAGATACATGTAAATGATATCGTAGGTTTTCTTACTGTTCTTCTTGAAGAATTATCTGCAATAAAAAATGATATGAACTACTTTATAGCAATTGTATTGTACATTATACATAATTAGTGTTACAACCAAATGAATTATTAACCTGTTTTACACAAAAAAAAAAAACAAGAAAAATCTTTTCAATTAATTCAATTCAGTTAAAAAAATTAACAATAAGCCCTGGTGTGCCAACTTAGATGGACATTTTTTAGTTGTTTTTAATACAGAATAGTGAAGTATTTTCTTCCTTCTTAATTTATTTTCAGACTATGAAAGCAATAAAATTACTGCCAATCTGACAATTTACAATAAATAAAAAAAATCCCCCTTCCAGCTATTGAGCAATTTTAGGGCAATCTATGTTTGTTCATGTCATGATGCATATACATGTAGTCATGGTCATATCAGACTGCCTTGATGGAGCAAGTACTCAAATCAATCAAGAAAGCTGACTTGTAACAGACTTAAATATTTCTTATTTATGTAAGTTTAAAAGTATCTTTAATGTGTGGTCTAGGAAAATAAATCATTGAATAGCATTATTGTTGCTTTAAGTTTCTTTTTTTCTTGCTTTGAGATTTCTAGGGATTCTATCCTTGTTTCTTTCTTTTTATTTCTTGGCGATTTCATTATAACCTGCAAAATCATATTTCTTCAATCATCATTTGATATAATATTTATTTTACCGTTACATTCACTTACAACAAATTCTTATATGCATTGATATAAGCAAAAGAAGTCGACAGTGAGCAATGAAAGAAGACAACACTTTATGTATAGAAAACGTTGCAATTAATTTCATCAAAAGTTTGCTTTATACAAATTAAATTATTGATAATATTTGTAAGAATACACTTACGACAGGATCATCAGCCTCCTTATCTACCACATCCTGAACAACTGGTTACAATGAACATTCTGAATGTGGTTTCTTGGAAGCTTATTTTTGGTGTAGAGGAAGCAGCCACCTGGAATTTTTCTTTGCATTGAACGATGCTTTGAATTGGATTATTAATGCTCCATCCATATACTTAATGAATTGCTGCCACCGTCTGTACTGAGTATGGGACACAATATCAGAAAAAATATTTACATTGTCTGTATTTTTCTTTATGATATTCATTTCTATTTTTAGTAGCTAATACTTGTTTTTGGTAGTACACTTGGCATTTTTTTCAATACTAGTTTCAAATGAATTTAAACAAATTAGCGTTTTCTAGTTCACACACATAAAGGAGAAAATAATAATAGTTTATTTTTACTTATGGAATGTTAAAATCTATTTACGTGCTTATTTTACCAAGACATTGTTATTGTTAAGCTAATCAAGTGTGTAATAGTGATTGTGTCAGGCTACTAGATGTTTCACCAAAATTCGTGGTTCCTACCTTGTCAGTGATGAAAATTCAACGAACCAGTTTTTCCACTATTTCTTGACACCATTTGCTAGAATGTCCTAAACGTCTTGTAATTGGGATGGGACGAAACATTTTTTTTTCGTGAAAAGGGAGAGTAATATCCCTTAAAGCCCTTTGTAGAGTTTGATAAGTGTAGCTTCTAAAGTCTCAATGGTTGCCGCTACAAAGGCAACATTCATAAACTTTAAAACAGGATTAAACTCACATAAGTATAATTTAGGATGAATAAATTAGTTTAAATAAAGGTAAAAATAAAAGTATCGAACTTGGAAGATCAATCCCAAATGTTCTTGAGAAAAGACAAATCAAGGAAGACATATACTGGGATTATTAATAAGACCACAGGCCATAGGTCCTTGGTACAGGCATTTTAAAAAAAAACATGTAGGTAAGACTGAATGAAGATGTTTTTGCTTTTTTTAATTCAATGCATTGACATTTATTTGTAGGTAATCCCTTCGCTGGCAGAGACGGACAGAGGTTTAATTCGAGTTTCAAATATACAAATGCTGATTCCTTTATTAATCCAAAGTCGCTGTACGGCCCACCTACAATATTCTTTTTATTTTACATACAACCTCCCTTTTGGTTTGTGATTGCAGTACTGTTGGTGTTTGTTTTCCGACTGCTTCGGGGTCCAGGATTTTTAAAGAAGTATGGCTTTATGTCGGTCTATACAATATTAGAGATGATTCAAATTCTATCAGAAAGTTTAACAATTGTTCTTATTGCCAGTTTCAACAACGGAGCATACATCCTTTATGAACAATGTAATATATTCTTCATCGTTACGAAGCACATACCTCTTGCAATTGTCGGTTTGTCACAGTGGTTAAAAACAGCACAGGCCTTCCAGAGATGTCTTATTGTTTACCTTCCGTTTACATACCAGAAGTACATCACTAAAACATTTTTCATTATTAGCGGCATTGTTGCTGCACTGGTGGTTGTTGGCTTTTCATACATGAATTTTAAGCTTGACATTGGCATTGAAATGACAGTTCGAATGGACAAAGATACATTGAAAGATGTTCACATTTGCCGGTACTCAAACGAAATTACTGAAGATGTAGATGTTGGTGACAAAAAGATAAGCTTCTTGTTCTTTCTGATCGGAAGGATCGTCATTTTTGAGGTCGTCCCTCTTGTCCTGATGATTGGCTTTTCAGTCGCCTTTCTGCACAAGATTAGACAGCGTTCTTTGTTCAGGAAGCAGCAGCATGTATCCGACCGATCGAACACAGACGACGACAGGATACTAAACGTCGTTACAGTTACAACTATTCTGTCCATCTTCAATCTTGTACCAATCTTCGTTGACTATGGATATTGCATCGACTTCAGAACCTGTACGTCCAACGTTGTCTCTACAATGAACCTTATATATAGATCCATACGTATATTGAACTTACTGGCATTTTCTTTCCTCTTTGCCTACCTATCATCAGATTTTAGAGATTTTATTTCAAGGAAGGTCAAAAGATTACAGGATTTATTTAAGAGTCATTAAATAAAATTCAAGAACAGTGAAAAAAAAGGTTTTAACGATTCAACTATTTTCATCTTCGACACACTTGTCGAACTGTTTGAACACACATCTTATTTCTTTATTTGTTTATTTGTTTGTTGTTGTTTCTGAAAATTGATAACTGGTTCTCAAGATCTTCGTTTGTACATATAGTACATGTAGTAAGGCAATCTAAATAACTCGCTGTTTCCAGTCCCACGATATTCATATAAATAGTCAAATAATTATGAATCAATGTTAAATTATTGTATAAAACAGTATGATTTCACTAGAAATAGAAATACATGTACTACCTCTAATTTTGTTCTAAGTATTACAGTTATTCATACCTTTTTGTACATTTATTGTTATTTGCGTCGTCTTAAAATTTATTTTCTTTAATACATCAATGTTCAATCTGTGTTTGTTTTTATTATTGGCCGTTTTGAAAATATTGCTTGACATTTTTTTCGTATCTAATTCAACTTGCGCCAATCATTAAAGCCCTAGAAATAACAAAAATGGTGTTTTGCCCTTCCAAACAAAACAACCAAACAACCAAACAATCAAACATATGAATCATTAAAATTACAATACAAAATATTTAGGACAAATATATTCACTTTCAAATTTAATATATAAGAAACAATAGTAACAAAAAGCGTAACGGCTTAATATTCAATTTCGATGACTAATTATCCTATAAACATAATCTCCATCCTCAGAATATCAAATACCTTTGTGGCACAATGTATTGCAAGACGAGATGATTTTATGAAAGTTAATACCACGGATTTTTGTAACCCTTTGATATATAGTACAATTCCTTGATCTAGGATAATGTAATCATTTTAAAAAAGAAAGTTTTGAACTTTATTTTAGTTCTTCTAGAATTTTCAACTAAGTAAAATAGAGTTTTACCCATACATATTGTTCGATTTACCTTCGATTTACCTTATTCATTGAGCAGTGTAATCGTTCTAATACTCAATTCTCCTGGTCTACCAAAACATTCATAAAAGGGAAAACACAAAATAATACCAAACATCAAAAATAAAAAACTAACGGATACCAAGTGATGGCACTTTAATTAATACTGTATTAAGGATAGGCCATAAAGGGACAAATACAATATAAAGTGGATAGCTCCATGACAACGCCGCTGCTAGTTTTAATATCTACATACAGTTAACACACAGCACAGTCATTTTTCAAAATAAATCCCATCTGCACAACACTGCAAAGTCAAAAACCAAAATTAAAACAAAATAACAACCGTTCAGTAACACGTTGTCGAGCTGAATGAATAGCAGTAAAATATGCGCTAAAAATCTAAAAACCCCTGGGCGGGAAATGAAAAATGAAATAACACCCAGGAGAAATTAATTTCATTCTAATTCATTTCATTTAAACAAATGAAATTATAAGTATACACTGTCAAATCATAAAAACAATGATTTTATTTTGTTCACGGTAAAAAGTGAATCTAACGTCTTGATTTAAAAAAAAACTTAACTAAAACTCACAACTCGAAGATGTTTTTTCTCCGCAATCCTTTAGTTCAAGCACAACAACCTTCGCAAAAGAAGGTGCACATCTACATTATTTAATAGACAATGTATGAGTTCAGTCAAAGTTCATTGAACACAGCGCATTTAAGGCAGAACATGACTGTATTTGGCCATAAAACTCTTTCCGTCAACCAGATGTGAAATAAGACCCGTCAAGATCAATTAAATAATATATGTGAAATTTATAGATATTTGTGTTATTTTGGTATGGGGCGAAATATCTTAGGGACGATAGGGACGAAATCCTGGGCCGAAAGTTTCGACTTAAAAGTTCTGGGGCAAGCCGGGGTCACAGCTTCAAATTTTTTATCTAAAAACGATTGCCAGAAAAAAAAATTATGTCCCCTATTTTTGCCTATTTTTATTCACCTAGTTAAATGAATAGCACATTTCCAGTCTTTTGTATGAATAATTTATGTTTTCTTGATTTAATCTAAAGTTGAATTGATGACAATTGTATTTAGTCCTTGGTTAATTTTATTTTATAAGTTTTAGATATAAACTTATGATTTTGAAAAAAAAATTGCTGAATTTCAGGTGGTCTCTAGCTTTTGTCCAAGTGTATATTTACTACATAATGCAAGTCATGATATTACGTTCAACTTGTTTTCAGACAGTAAGTTGGTTAGAATTTTAATTTACTTTTTTTTAAATTAAATGGTCTGCCACAATAAACTTGTCCTTGATAAAATTAAGTACAGGGGATTAACCATATGATACCATATCAAATAAAAAAAAATGCGCCTGATAGTACGAAACTCTTTATTAGTTAATTTTAAAGAAGAACAAAATTGATTCCCCAGTGCCAAAATTCCAATAATTGAAACTGCAAGTCATTTGTTATAAGTCTGATTTGTTTTAATTTGAATTCTTTTATCGATTATTCCTGTTTTAATAAGAATGCATACGATTTTGTAATATTAGTCCTTATTACACTTTAAGTTCAATGCAAGTAATCAAACATAGGATTAAATAAATCAAAGATTTTACTCAACCCATGTGGTCTCTCATATGTTTTTTTTTTTTGTAAATTAAAAAACCTTATATCTCAAATTTGTTTTAGAAGATTTAACGTGAAGATAAAATCTGGAATTACATGAGACATAGTATTCACGTTGATAAGACTTGAGAAGAAACACTTTTGAATATCCTGGGAGTCAATTAAAATCAATTTATCAAAATTTTATAAAATAGTTTGAAGAATACAAAAATACCAGTTCTGTTTTAATGTAGCGAAAAAAATGGAACGCCATTTTAACCAAAACCTTGGCATCTATAGGACACCTCAGATAACTGGGGGTTTACTGGCAGCTATCTGGGGGTTTTCTGGACGAAACTCTCAATACCATCAGGTATTTAAGAGTTATCTTGGTAACTGAGGGTTTGCTGTCAGCTATCACATAGATACCTAATTCAACCCCCTTCTACCTACAGATATTGTAGTCCCGTGCGGGGCCCGATTGGTGAATAGGCCCGCAGCAGAGCCTAGCTTGTCGTAAGAGGCGACTAAGGGTATTGGGATTCTGACGTTTGGTCAGTGCTCAGCGCACAGAGCGACCAAGTGTGTACATGTACCCTAAGTGGCTGAATAGGGTGGCCCTCGTCCGCAGGGGTTGTCAGGTCTATAATACAGAAATCCTGACGGCTGACCATAGTGGGCCAACGTGTGAGGAGAGTGCCACGCTTCATGCACGTAAAAGACCCCTTTGTGGACCGCAAAGTAGTGCACCACATAGGCTAAATTTTCAGCCCCTACCCATCTCTCCTCTTTTTCCTGTGGTTCTTCAAAATTTTGCAGTTCCTTTGTTTCCCACCCCAACCCCATTTTTCATTTATCATCCTCATTTCATGTTCATTTTATCATCATTTACCTGTTCATCGCCTGTTAATAACCTATTTAACGTTGCACGGGCGTAAAACACCAACTCACTCACAGATATTGTAAGTTCATGCTATTTAACTCTTTGAATTTATCAATGTAAAGCTGAAAACTATCAATTCCTCAAAAACTAATACAAAGCTCAGCTTCCAATAACTCTTAATAGCAGGAGTTTTTGTAGTATCCATGGGATAGCTGATAGAAAACCCTCAGTTACCTGAAATAACTCTGCAATACCTGATGTAATTAAGAGTTTCGCTCTGAAAACCCCCAGATAGCTGCCAGTAAACCTCAAGTTATCTGAGGTATCCTATAGTTACCATGGTTTTGGTTTAAATGGTGTGCCATACTTTTGTATATGTACAGATCAATTTCAGCCCGAGAAATTCATGTCTCAGCCTCAGCATTTCTAGATATAACAGTGAAATCTGGTATACGGAGGATTATTTCCCATTATATATAAAGCACTTCACAAATCTAAAGTGGAAGAAATGTTGAAATATTATAATTTTCTGATCAGCCAGCTTTTAAGAAAATACACATTTATTTTTTTTTCTAATTGTTATACGACACTGCTGTCTCTGTGACCGACTATTAGACACGGGTAATGTTTTCCTCTGCAGCAACTGTACAACATATAAATTCCAAACATCTTGTGTTTCTATCCAATTTAAGGTGGCTCGAGGCTTTTCTACTGAGCATCTTTTTGCACATATTGGTATTTTGTATAAAATTGATAAATTAACTGGATATGGCAGACAAAAAAACTAAATAATATATTTTATCTTATCAAAATACGAGCAACCGTTATACAAAAAAGGTCTTTTAAATCATTTTTAGAATTTCCCGTACTAAATCAAAGGGAGATAATTTATATAGAATGAATAGGAAAATTTTCAATTTTTATGAATATCTTGAAAAAATGAACGGTGACCCTATGTTTTTTTCGTGCAATCTTGAAGAGCTTTGGAAAAGGGACTTTCCCTCAAAATTTGAGCTGATTCTATAGTAGAAATACTTCTTTAGGTGCCTCTATAGCTTTTTCTCCCTATATATTCTATATAAAAATATTGAAACTTTGCTATTTTTATAAAGCTGCTAGAGCTCTAAAATGAACGGTGACCCCCTCTTTTAATTTGATATTTTTTATCCATGCATATAGGTCTATCAATATGCCAAAAATGAACAAAATCTATAGTAGAATTCTAATAGCCCCGAGACACCTTAAGCAAATTTTGATATTTCATATCTGTTTTACAACGATTTTATGGTTTGATATAATATATGATCGGTTAAGGTGTCGCTATGCTATTAAACTGAGGATCTATTTGCACACATTGATATTTTGTATAAACGAAATAAAGTAACTAGACTGTGCCGACCAAATCTTGTTTTATAGTTTATTTTATCAAGTTAATCAAAGGGTGGTAATTTATATAAAATGAATAGGATTTTTTTAATTTTCAAGAAAACCCTGAAAACCGAACGGTGACCATATATGTTTTGAGACAATTCGTAAGAAAAATATATATAGGTTTTCTCCCTATAAATTTTATAAAAAAAAGTACTGAAACATTTCTTTTTTAGGAAGCTGATAGCTCTCTAAAATGAACAGTAACACCCCATTTATTTTTTTATATATATATATTATACTATTGTAATATACATTAAGATCTAGCAATGTGCCCCAAAAATTAAAGTTTATTAAAATTATAATATCCCTAGGACACCTCAACTAATGTTTTAAATTCGGGTCCTAACTTGTATATGGTCTTAAAAAGTCTTTTATATCTAGAAATGTTGCTTGTTAAGCTTGAAAATATTTACCATTAAAACGAACATGTTCATACAAACAATATATAAAAAAGAATTAAATTAATCAAACACATTAAATCATGTAAATGTATTAATCTTAATCTCCGAAAAATACGGAAGTACATGTATAAAACAACAGATTATATACTCGTACAAGATAAAACAAACGAGAAGTTCGTACTTTGAAGACAACTTTATGTAGAGTATTGTACAATGTATACCAATATGGAAGATACTAAAGCAATTATGAAAGTTGATTTGTTGTTAGAAACTTTGAGAAAGGAATTGGTAAGATTTTTATTTAAAATTTTACGTTTTTATTCAACCCGGAAATACATAAAAGCGTGTGATCAATGTAGGTTTTGAAATACAGATAAATTAATTTTTCATTTTGTTCAATAAAAATATTGTTTTCGTCATATAACATAAAAATGTTAACATTAAAAAAAATAATAATAAAAAACATATCACGTTGACTCAAAAACCATATATCATTGATATAGCTGTTAAATTGGAACTTGTTGAAATTTTAAGATAGTCTAATGTTCAATGTATAAAAACCCAAGACAAAGAGACAATATATCGAAAATATTCATAACCAATATTACACAATTTGACATGCAACAGGAATAAGAGAACCTGAATAAGATATTTTGTTTTCTCTCCTGATTACTTGTAAGGAATTTTTCAAATGTCGCGTGTTGAATATTCACTCGACACATGATGCTTCATTAAAGTGGTTCATAACTGAATACTTAAGGATGCTCGCTGGTCTTGTTTTGGTATTTCTGTCATTTTTTCGGAATCCTCTGGATTTTACCATCAAAATCGGGTTAAAATTTTTGCCCACGAACCCCCTATTTTCTTGTTATTAATGTTTTTAACATGTCATAAAGAGGTTATAGACAAAGTTTTATCAAATCCTATTTATTCTGCACATGGGTTTTAACAGCGAAATCGTGCTAATGCTAAACCTACGAAAAAGTCAGAGAAATCCTTTTCCCGCCAAAACTTTAACGTCAATTATCTTGAAAACGAGGTCACGAACCTATCAATTGTTTTTGCTTATTTTACACCTTTTACTAACATCTTTTCATTTAAGGCATCAAATTTGAAACTTACTTATTTTCAATAATAGTAGCGAACATCCTTAATATACAACCATCTAAAAGAAGCATACTGATAGGTACACAATAGTGCAATCGAATGTCGTAGATCCAAAAGGGCAAATCATAAAATTATCACAAAAACACTAATGATATAAATTAATTATGACTTTGGTGCTGAATTTGGCTTCCTTGTTCGAACGTTTTGGTTTTGAGTACTTTTCGTTTTCAACTGTTTTGGATTTTGACCTTCCAAAGTTTTGGTTTAAATGCTACTGATGAGAGGACTCCTTGAAATATCGATATATAGCATATAAAAATTAACCGTTTTTACCCGCGTTTTTGGTATTTGTAATTTTGAAACCACTGGGCGATAACCGCTGCTGGTGGACCAGAGGTCCCCGAGGGTAATCACAAGCCTGGTAGTCAGACTTGTCTGACACGAATTACCATAAAATTTCTAATATATTGTCGCTGAAATTTCTGATTGTTAAATTCAAAATTGATAAAAACACCAGGTTTCTTTCCTTGTAATGCACATGGTCGATATCCTCGGTGCTGGATTTGGCTTCCTTGTTCGAACGTTTTGGTTTTGAGTACTTTTCGTTTTCAACTGTTTTGGATTTTGACCTTCCAAAGTTTTGGTTTAAATGCTACTGATGAGAGGTTACTCCTTGAAATATCGATATATAGCATATAAAAATTAACCGTTTTTACCCGCGTTTTTGGTATTTGTAATTTGGATTTGTTTATTGTTAGAAAGAGATTCGACGCCAAGATATCCAATTAATGAATCAGTTTCTCCAAATACAAAACACTATACAAAAACTAAGAAACGAACAGGAACGCAACCAAAAGCATCAAAGGTCATACAGCTTTCACAGACGAAGTATGGGAAGTATTTCTAGTAGGTCAAAAAGACCGACAAGAAGATTGAGTGATTCATTTAATGAGGACAACAACTGTTTTGAAAGGAAAAGTGATGGTCATCCATGTCTATTTACCAAAACAGACGATGAAGACTTATGTAACGAAAACTTGCTTAAAGCAAACATTAAAGTGTGGAAACAATCACAGTCAGATAATGAAACATGAAAAAAAATGACAATGAAGAAGTATTGTGTTGTTTTTCGTTTTGTTTATTTGTTCGTTTGTTTACTTTATCATTGTTGTTTTTTATCCTTAAAAGTAAACAACATTAGAGAACGCCATGACGGAACCAGACGAGCACTTCTTAACTTTTTAAAAAAGCAAACAAATAAACAGCAGGAATAATTTTGAAGGCATATATTACAAAAAGGCAACATTGGCTCTATGAATACATGATTAAGAATTTGTAAAGTAATAAAAAAAAATATGTCTTTTAAATTAAGTTTATTCTTTACCTGCATGTAATTTTTATTTCTTGAAAAAAAGTTCATTCGTTGATTTTAAGCATTGCTTTAAAATCACGACGACCGCTTTTTTAATTATTGTTAATTCAGAAAAAAATTGCAGCTGGTGTTCTATACTTGTATGTATTTGACAGCATTAATGAGTTTTTTATTTTACATCCTTGCATTATTTTATCAGTGTCAATTACATAAAGAGGGGGAAAATGAAAAGGATGTTGTACACGACTTCGGGCCCATTAAGGGATCTATGTCGGCTAAGTCACATGGGACCACGAGGTTGTGTTATTGATATCTTTTCTTAGTAGGATATTTTACAAATGTCCATTATATTTTTGTATAATATATTTATTAAATCTTCTTCTTTTTTATTTATACTCAGTTAGCGTTCAACATGGGTTCCCCAAAAAAGAAATTTCATTAATTATAGTTATTAAAATAAATATCTCAACTCTGAAAGCTATCATCATTACTTATTTGCTCGTATGAAATAATCATATCCGCAAAATGTATGACTACAAATTCGAAAATGTTGATTAAATTCATTGACACATAATTATACAAAATTTAGAATGTTCTATCAACATTTTGATTCCTATGTGAGAAGTTTTAAGCACAACTTTAAATTCTCTAAGCAGAGGATTGACATCATATCTTTAATATTTAAATCAATCATTTTATTAAGCATGTCAAATGAACCAAATAATTTGCAAATCATGCAAGCATTGTATTGTTAAAAAATGAAAACGCTATGCAAGCCATTCTTATAATCTTACTTTGCATGGGGTAGGCGTGGGTAAGGTTTTAAACCATGAACTTTGCTGAAGAACGATTATTTTATGCTTAAGGGGTAAATGAGAATTTTTTAAAAGCTTATAGAGAGTTTGTGTCATTTCTTATAATGAAAAACAGAAAGAGACAATGAAGCACTTCGCTTGTACTTAGAATAAATGGAACGGTACAAACTTAAAGAACATAAATTTTGGGCTAACGAATGGAATACAAATAACATAATTTTAGTAGTTTTCATTTATCTCATAACTTTGTAGATAATTTATTCTAGAAATTTAAGGACGCTTTAGTCGCTTCTTTCTCCAAAAACCTAGCAAAACATTTTATTTTAATTTTATCAAACATAAACAACAACAAAGTGGTTCCCCTATATTGAATCGATTACAAAATACAATACCAAAAATGGATACCAAATCGAGCACCGATGATATCGACCATGTGCATTACAAGGAAATTAACCTGGTGATTTCAACAAACTTGAATTTAACAATCAGAAATTTCAATGACAAAAAAATCGTAGAAATTTATTGGTAAAATCGTGTCAGACAAGTCTGACGAACAGGCTTGTGATTACCCTCGGGGACCTCTGGTCCACCAGCAGCGGTTATCGACCCGGTTAATTTAGTTATGCTGTATATCGATATTTCAAGGAGTACCCACACTGTATCTATTTAATTGTAATTGAAAACAGTCTTATTTTAATTTCGAACAGAATTCGAAGAATAATTCGAACTTATGAAATAAACATATCAATCTTTACGAACCTATGGCCAGGGCGAATAATCCCCTTAAGGACTGTGTACATGTATTGTAAGCAGTTTTAATCATTTGAAGGACATTACAGATATAATACCTTAAAATGAATTTTGACAAGGTCATGTAAGGAAGTTATTTTAGATAACAAGTAAATATCATGTTTAGTGGTGATGATTCCATGGTTTTCTTCCTGAACCAAAAAAACCCAAACAAATTACAGAATAAAAACAAAACTAATTTTAACGGAGACTTTCTTTTATTATTTTGTGAACCAGTTTTGTTTTATATATATGGGGATTATATTTTACCCCCGATCTGAACAAGTGGGTATTCTTTTTAATCTATGTCCGTCAGTAGTTCGTTTTTGTAGTTCACTAGCATAATCATGTTATTTTATGTTTACTCATAACTCAAGGTTATTGAAACTTTGTAACATATTTTTTCTGATATATAATGATGTATACTTGTCATTTCCCGAAAAGTTAACATTTGTCAGTTCAATAGATATTTTGCTATCTTTTTGCATGTTGGATGTAGCATTTGTGTCTAACTCGTGCTGGTAACATTACTTCTAGGTTGGTGATTTTTTCTTCATTTCTGTTCAAATGTATGGACACACGGTATAGTAGGATGTGTTTTTGCATTCGTCGGAGATCTACGCCAAAGTAAATTTCTATTTTATGGACAGCCTTGTAATTAAGGTGGTATCAAATACATGTATCTCAAATTGATTTTTTTTATTTGATCCTGTGACTTATTGTAAGAGGAAGAGCAGGAAGGGTTTTCCATGTTGTATTTACAACAACAACAAGATAAACCATTTCATCCAAAAAATATAAACAAATGGGGAAGTCCAAAGTTGACGTCATTTCTAGAACCTTTTAATTATGAAACTCTTTGATACAAAGATTTTTTTTTTAGATAATAACAAATGAAGACGAGCACCTAAATTTATTCCTAGAAATATTTATTTAATGTAATAACATATAAGGTGGATAGTTGGCCTCATTTTATTAATTCGCAGCTTTTGAGTTAAATTCTATAAGGCCAAAATGTAATGTTAATATTTTAGAAAAAATTATCAAAATAGTTTTTGCTGCTATTTAGATGGACTATCTACTCTGAAATATAAAAATATACAATGTACAAGGACCCAAGTGTCCAATACTACAGGTTAGCTGAGAACACATACAGATTTAACAACCCTTTGAAAATATGAAATGCGACGTGAGGGGCACTTTGAATAAAATTGTAATGAATAGACCAACATTCAATGGTACTTTTGTCAATTCAATTACATCCGTTATCAACTTTATTTTCCTTTAGCCGCGTTGGTCTAATCCTTTAAACGCATAGAAAAAATAATATCCAAACGCATAAGTTGTGATGTAAGGGACATTTTTAAACAATACGTTAGTTTAAATATATAGGATAATTTGCTTGTGAAAATATAAATCACATAAAACGTAGCAAAATAGTCAACGTAAACATACTATAGAAGATTTACATTTATTATTAATCGTATCGGTTTCCGTACAAAAGTTTTTTTTTTTGAGATTCACGATACATGGTGGTGAATTTAGATGTACAAGCAAATGTACTCATTTTTGTACATGTCACTTTGGTTGCTGGTATGTTTTGTTCATACGTCTTTTTTGTGCAAATGAGGAGGAATGACCATCAATTAAAAGTCATGTTTAATATACTTTAACGCCTTGCATTTATAGGATATTTAAGATTCTAAATCGCACTTCCGTTTGTCGGTTCCTTAACCCCAAATTCCAACGAAAAAAGATTCGTTTTATTACGTTTTGTCTCAAAGTGAACAAGAACACCCGGGTTAACCCGTGATCGTGAAGTCGGTGGTAATCGTGAACTCGGTTAGGCAAAATGTAAACAAATGAGAATTGACCAATGGGAAAAGAGAAATTTTGACTAAATTGTAGTCGTTAACGCGGTTAAAAATCAAAATTGTTATCGTTTAATTCGGTTTAAGTTATCGTCAACATAACATATGCCTTCATTTTAAAACATACTGCATATGTTTTAATGACACTATATTCTGTTGAGATATATAAAAAACAAAAGGTTTACAATGAACGTTTTGGAACGGAATACCCGGATTTGCGCATTAACGATTTATGCAGCATTTGCTCTATGATCATTAAAAAATCATATAAAAAGGTATTTTGTTAATAGTTGTTAACACCCCCTAAAATAATAAACGTAGTGTGCTAATTCATACAATTTACAAATTGTTGTGACAAAAAAAAAGAATTTAAAATCACAAAATAAAAAAAAAACGAGTACAGCATATACCTCTTGCTTTTCTGGACTGAATCAATTATTTAGACAACAAACGAAAACTAGTTTTACAGAACCACTAATAGTTTGTCATTATTGTGTTGCCAGTTCATCATTATCGTAGACCTACACACTTAAAGTATTCTTATACGATTTTAACAGCATACTTTTGCACAGTATTTGAGTGACCGACCATTTTCAAAAAAAATAAAAATATTTCGTCATGTATGCCTGTAAAATGTTTTATTTCGCACGGAGCCAAGGATTGTTTGTTTGATATTTGTTTTATGTCCAGTCAACATTATTTCAATCATAATCAGGACAAGAACTAATTGAAACAACGAATTGAATTGTGACTCAAGACACAGCATCCATAGCACAGCCTCATGTATGCCATGCAAAAGGGGCTAATGTACGACCATAAACGACTCACAAGACAAGCTAATGTACCCCCAATGCACCATAGGCCAATGTACCCAGAAAATAACGAAACCCTTTCCCAAAAAAATCGCATTATCTGGAACTTTTACCTATGGTGAATGACAATGAAGAATCCTACCTGAAATGAGGTCATATACTAGTTGGTTAACAGTATGGGATATAGCCAACACTTAACCAGGTTCACATAGGCAACTCTTATCTGTCGAAAATACAATACTGAATCCTGGTTGAACCTACACACACTGAGCGAGAAAAAAAGGGGTTGGGATGGGCAACAAAAGAACTGTAAATTTTGAAGACCATAGGAAAAAAGGGCGAGGTGGGTAGGGGCGGAAAATTTAGCCTTTATGTGATGAACAACATGACGATCCTCAAAGGGATCTTTTACGTGCATGAAGCGTGACTAATCAAAAGTGGGTTAAGGACCGGCGTGCCGGGTGCGCGCCCTCCCGTTTGACAGGAAAATTTGGTTAGGAACTGTATTAAATAAGAAGTCCCAAAGACTTTTTTTTTAATTGCGCACCCTCCCCTTTCAAAATTTCTGGATCATTCACAGGCCCTATCCACTCACCGTGACCCACTATGGTTTGCAGTCAGGTTTTCCAAATTATAGCATGATGACTCCGGTATTCATTATGACAGGGCTGCCCCATTCAACCACCTTTAGCACATACCCGGGTAACCCCAGTCGTTGTATGGGCTAAGCGAACGGATCCAATGTCACGCGTTTCTGAGCACTCTTTAGTGGACTTCTTCCGACAAGCTTAGTGTCTTTTTGGGCCTATTTGCCTCCCGTGCACGGCAAGGGTTCGGAACCAAGTGAAGGCCTCTTTCATGTTAAATAGTCTGTACATAACGACTGCCATAAGATTGATAGTTAAATATAAAGGTCAATAATATGATTAAAGGTCGCAAATGTCCCTCTTTTTGCTGGATTCCACGAAGTAAAAAATCCGGTTTATAAAATGACAGGAAAAACATTCGTAACAATTATCTTTACAACTACTTATCGCAGCCTGTTGGTATTTGGTATACAGCATAAGTATGCAGTCCCAAAGCGTTGGAATTGATTTTAGGCCTGTCGCTTTCAATTAACTTCCTGTATAAAAAAAGACTGTCATTTTGTCTTGACATGGTTTATTTTTTTATAAACAAAGATAATAGACCATTTGCCAATTAATATCGGATTTTTATTCCGTGATCGATTAATTTTTACCGTTTACAATACCGTTATGAGAAATCCCGTTGGTTTCCAAATAGATAGAAGTAGGACAAGCCTCGGATTTTATCGTGTACGTCTTGGATAATTCACGTGAAAAAATTAAATAACTTACAGAGATTTAAATGTTTTTTGACACCATATTCTAATAATATATACCACATCATTTCATACTACGATATCAAAATCATTTCAATATGCTTTGATTAGTGTATTCAAAATATCGGAATTGCATTGAGAGCAAGCGATGTTCTATTCCTTGTCCGGTGGCTGGTTAGTTACCGACGGTAACAGTAAAATCCGGTGAAATATGACTCAGTACCCAAAATAATCAAAGTGAACAACAATTGGCAAATGCACTATTGGTCGTACATTTGTACTATATAGGTGCAAATATTGAATAAGCGATGGGTTTATTATGTTAATGATATCTATTCGTGTCTGTGTGTCTGTCCTTCTAAAGATTTTGTTAACTTTTTTTTGCTTATAAATTTAACCCGAATACAAAGTTGCAATTTGTCATACCATTTATATATAGTTCCAAGATTTTGGACCACGACCGAAACAGTTAAGCCCAGTTGTTATGGAAAAGTAAATTAAAAAAAGTAATATAAATCTTTTATAACGTACTTTAACAGGGTCAGAAATAAATAATCGGACGCATGTTTATACCCCAAGTTTCCTAAACACCGGCTGTAATTAATTAGAGAGTGGTAAATTGCATATGGTTGATAACCTTAATATATGTGTTAGTTATTCCCCTGAGGGCGGATGCCCGATGGGGGATAACTGATTTATACCACGGGACTGTAGAGGGTGCTAAATGAAAGTTTATGATAATTAATGAGGGGGGTCTTTCAGGAATTTAGCATTATCTACTGATAAAGCATGATTAGTGCAGGGTATCTCGTTACATTTTATGACATAGTGGTATAAATATTATTATAGTCCGGTTATTTCGTTATTACCTATATTTACCCTTTTTGGTTTCTTTCCTTAATGAGATATACATGTACTGTTAATCACAAAGACCAAAAAGTAAATTTGTTACACTAACGGAGGTTTCAAACATCTGAACTAACACTATTTGATAAGAGAAAGAAGTTTTGGGTACATATTACATTATGAAAATTCGCAGTTCACAATAACAGTAAAAAGGAACAAACCGGTTTGAACGATAACATTAACCGTGTTAACGACTACATTTTAGTAAAAATATCTCTTTTTCCATTGGTCAATTCTCGTTTGTTTACATTTTGCCTTACCGAGTTCACGATAACCACCGACTGCACGATCACGGGTTAACCCGGGTGAAGAATGTGGAAACAAGATTTACAATGTACGTTTCAAGTCTGTAACAGATATGTTAACAAAATACATGTAGAAATAACGTCAAAAGAAAAGTATGAGGCAAAGAAGAATACTAAAAATCTTTTATTACCAAAATGCATTTGCTTGTGCATGCTTATTATTTCCTTATTCTAATATGGACCATGCCCATGAACAAAGGAAACCATGACGACAAGCCGTGTGTACATTTCCAATAAACACCAAGTCGACGTAACAGTTACTTTAACGCTAAAATCAATGACGTCATAATATATTTTGTGCACAAAAACAACAATAAAGGCAGACATTTTGTCTTGCACTATAGGTCAACGGAAAACACATAAATTGAATATTAGAATAGAAATATTCCATGGCCCCCGTGGTTTATTGGAGATTTTAACATGGGTTGCCATTGTTTTCGTTATAATTTTACCCCTCGCTCCGCTGCGCTCCACTCAGGGTAAAATAATAACGAAAACAATGACAACCCATGTTAAAATCTCAAATAAACCACGGGGGCCATGGATTATTTCTTAATTTATATAACTTATTTTGATTCTTTAATGTATAGTTAAAATAAAAAAAAAATGTTTGCTCTGTAAAGCTGTTTTGCGTTTTTTCGTATACAATTGGTATACAACTGGTAGTCGGTTATAATAAGACTTACTTCGCCATCAATGAGTCTAAAAGTAAGAACAAATTTACAGAAGATCAAATAATCGACATGCTCAACTTTCTTATAGACAACATATTTGTTCAGTTTGGTGGACGTGTTTTTCAGCAAACAAGAGGGATTCCAATGGGCACCAATTGTGCACCTTTGCTTGCTGATTTGTTTCTTCATTCATATGAAGCAGACTTCTTACAATCTCTTCTAGACAAAAAAGATCGTAGACTAGCTCTCTCTTTTAACCTCACGTTCCGTTATATTGATGATGTCCTTTCACTGAACAATTCTCGATTTGGTGACTTTCTCCATCTCATATATCCCCCGGAATTTGAGATAAAGGACACAACGGATTCTAGGAAGTCTGCTTCATATTTAGATCTACATCTCGAAATAGACTCTCAAGGAAAACTATCAACAAAGCTCTATGACAAACGTGATGACTTCAACTTCCCAATCGCCAACTTTCCCTTCGTGTGTAGCAACATTCCGTCCGCTCCAGCTTATGGAGTTTACGTATCACAATTGATTCGTTACTCCAGAGCTTGTGGGAGTTACATCGATTTCCTTGGCAGAGCGTCACGTTTGACACAGAAATTGCTAACACAGGGTTATGTTGCTCCTCGGTTGCTGTCTTCACTCAAGAAATTTTACGGTAGACACCATGTACTCATAGATAAATATGGGATTTCTATCTCTCAGATGAGTGCAGATGTCGGTTTGTTATAGGGTTTTGTTTTGTCTTCCTTTACCGGATTTGACACACTGAATTGGAAATTGGCAGCGCGGCGGGTGTGCTATAGCAGGCAGGAACCGCTTACTCTTCCGGAGCACCCGAGTTCACTCTTGTTACGACTTGAGTTCGCGTTGTTGATTTCTGTTCGGTTGTTTTTATGTTTTGTGTTTCCTTGTGCTGTTCTTGTTCATGTTTACCGGTTTTGTCGTTGCCTTTTCGGACTTTTGACACTCGAATGCCCCTTTGGTGCCTCTGCTTATTGAATTGTAGTATTCTGCATACAGCATGTTTTTTCATGAAATTTAAAGTTGCATTTTCGAAGTTAAAGAAAAAGAAATGTAATACCTTTTTTTAACTAAATTCTTTAAAAGTTTAATGTTTATCAGCAGTAAAAACAGAGATATCTTTTGAATTTAAAACCATTCAGATTTTGATAAATGGCTATATATTAGTTCAAACCTAATTTGTGAAATATAGAACAGTTATACTGAATTGAATTTAAAGTTTATAATAAATGACTGGGTCATTTCATTTTGAAATATGTACATATAAGACTGTACTAAAGTGGTGGATTCAAAAACCTAAGGGTAAATCGCATGTCTGCTATTTTAAGTTGTTTTAATTTTAATCCCATGATTACAACTTAAGCGTTAGGAAGTGTTATCTGGGGGATCAAAGATTAAGGATATTACGAACAAGAGTACTATTTATGACGTGTAGACTTGTCTTTTTCTTTCAATATTAAGGTATATATTAACTTGTGATTGTTGCCGTTTTCATCGAAAATAAGCAGTTTTGTCTGGAATACAGATGGGACCAAACCTAACCTGTACAAAAGTGAACTAAGAGCAGACCTGAGGTTCACTTTTCTGGTCTGGTCTGGTTCACTTGACCAAACCAATTAGCAGACCTAGGTCCGCTTTTCTGGTTTGGTTTGGTTCGGAAAGCAGACCAGACCTCATCACAGGTCTGGTTCAGTCAGAGCAGACCAGACCTACAAGTTCTGGTCTGGTCTGCTTTCAAGAGTGAACCGGACCTACATGAAGGTTGATCGGTCTAGTTCTGGTCTGGTCTGCTTTGAGTGAACCAGACTTAGACCGGACCAGACCTAATATTAAGTTCTGGTCTGGTTTACTAGCCGGCGGACTTCGGGCGGACCAGACCTGCCTAGTTCGGGTTCGCCTTTAATTCCTACATAATTAATCTAACAAAACTTAAGGTTTGGACTGACACAAGCCTTTAATGTAGAACAAGAAGAACAATATTTTTAGTAATAAATATCAACAACAAGCATAAATTTTAGTTAATATGTTGATGCACCAAAAGGGGCGATCTTACCAAAACAGCAAATATTATAACCGTTACTTTCCCCCACATTATTTCCCCCTTCGATCACCCGGCGATAAGAGTGACTTTGGTTTTGCAAGAAATGAATGGTGAAACTTCAAACTGGACATCACATGCTGGAGAGAAGATTGAATAATCTAGACATACAACGTACACAGTTTTGTTAGTAGGTAAAAGATCTATCATTACGCACAGGAGTCAAGATTTTATGGTGATATATAGCTGAGAAGGGCACACACAATCACAAAATAATACGCTCTGGTGAGCTTTAGTAACTACTAAAAAATGTAACCTTCTGTTTAAGTAACGATTCCCACCCATTACTTTCAACAAATCACAGCCACATGAATGACACGGCCACACCAAAGGCAGCTCTCGAGTACCCAACAGGTTAGGTATAAGTGCAAAACGAGCTTGGTAGATCAATCGAGCTAGGTAAGCTCGATCGAGCTTTAAATTGTTATCTCCCTTTGCTGTTTTTGACAAAAAGAATTATATCCAATTTAATTTAGGTCAGTGCAAGATAAAACTTTCTATTAACTTTAAGTTAACATACCAGGACAAAGAAACATCAAAATATCAATGTTTTACCGTCGACTTTTCTAAAACCAAATTGCATTGAACTTAATGCAAAAATTCTAATTTTCACAAAAATAATTTCAACGGTAGAAATGAAAAATTATAGTTGCATATTGACAAACAGTATCTTTGAAAAGAGAATCTACAATTTCATGATGCACAGGGATGATTGAAAAAAGTTATGCAATATTTAGTCAAAAACAGCAAAGGGAGATAATAATTTTAAGCTCGATCGAGCTTACCTAGCTCGATTGATCTATACCTAGCTCGTTTTGCACTTGTACCTAACCTGCCCAAGCAACAACTTATGGCCTGAGCTTTATATATAGGCACAGGATACGATTACGGCAAAACCGTAACAATAAGAAATTTTTATTGTTCTGGCAAAGACGATAATCGGGAACGGATGACAGGGCGGAGACCAAATCAATTACAACCGTAACAATAAGAATTGTCTTATTATTACGGCATGTATTAATTATTACAGCAAATCTTTTTATGAACGAGACACATTAGAAATTTACCAAATATTAGATATTTTATAGTTACTTTCTTCCCAAATAACACTTTTTAATTTATTTAGTTTATGCTAAATTGGATACTTACAACAGATTAAAATGTGTAGCTTTTTCTGATATTGTTGCCAAAAACATAACTGAGGCACTGACTGGGTCGCCGACACAAATTTAAGACGAAACATTAACATAAGTAGAATAAAGTGACTTTGTAACCCCGGCGGATAGAAGGAACTTGCATCAAATAGAAAATCATGAGATGTGGAATAAGTGTACGCGACACAGCCAACAATCAAGTGGCAATTCAGAAAAACCACAATGGACAACCACCAGCAGCCTTCAACGAGGCCAGTAGGCGCTGCTCGCGGTTCTGCAATTGGCCCATGGTCTAAATAAAATGCATTTAATTTAAACCCATTCCTGAAAGCTGGAAAGAAATTGCAAACTGAAACTGCAAAGTTTGTTCCATTGATGTCCACACTGCGGCATCCCTGGTCTGTGTTGGATGTCTTGAATAGTTTCAACAGAAATGCGCAGAATAAAAACAAAACCCGAAAACCAATTATTGGTTTTATGGCTTGTGCTATAAGTTATCAAAATAAAATTGAGTTAAATTGAGATTATCTGAGTATTTTTGCCCGCTTGTTTTTTATATATGAATCAATAAAATGTTAAGCCACTCTATATTTCATATCGTTACATTATCGATTTGCTGTAATAATAAGAAAGTTCTTATTTAATTGCCATGTCTTTATGTTGGATGTGTCGCGTACACTTAATTTCTTTATAGTCTAATAATATATATCCAATCTGTTGTAAATATTTTTATTTAATTTTGAGACCCATTAATATTAATAAAAAAACAGGAATTTAAAAAATCACAATGGAAAACAGCCAGCAGTCTTCAACATGACCATAGGTCACTGCTTGCCATCTTGCATTGAACCAAGACTAAAAATACAATACATAAGTTTCACAAACCGATCCCTAAATTATCAACGAAAGACCAATTTCTGGACATAAAACAATAAACAGAGAGATGGCAGAGAAAAAACAAAAGCTTTGACAAAGATTCCTGGCACAAACAAAATGTGGCGGGGCTAAACTAGTTAGACACTTTTAGTTTTTCATGAAATATCAGGAAATAAACAAAAAAATAATTTTATTGTATAGATAAACCATTTATTGACGTTTCGTCCTTAGGCCATTATTACCATTGCTTACATGTTTGTTGACCTCTTGACCTTTGACATAATAGGTATTTAGAAATATATGGAATTATTGGAAATCAAATAGATCAAATGTGCAACCTGTGTTTTTGGCAAATAGTCAGTTATCCCCCACCAGTGGTAGATACTGTAATTTCCTTAAAAATTTTTACCTGTAAACCCTGTGTAAGAGACTGGGTATCGAAACTTTGCACGTTTGATTTTTAAAAGTATCAGTATTCAAAATATTATTATGTATCTTTCTCGTTCAATGTATTCCCTATTTTTGTCGGTATATTGTGAGTTACAGTACACTCAGAGAGGATTGAATCTCATACTCTGATTTCAGTGTCCAGTGATTCACAGAGTTTCACAGAGTAAACTCTTAAAATTCTCCAAGGAATTTCTCCCACCTGGGAGAAATTTATTACCTTTTTTGGAGTATTTTGGAGTTGTTTATTACTTTGTGTTTTATAATCATTTTATCTGACAAGAAAGACAGGAAATAGGTGCTACTTCAAAAGGTTTTCAAGGCAATAAAAAACTCCAAGCTCGGAGTAATTTATGACCCTTTGGAGGAAGTACTCCTAAAACCCTCCTAGATTTTTATGGCTTTTCTTGGAGTTTCCTGGAGTCATTAAAAAAATTCTCTCCGAAATCAGAGTATGAGAATCAATCCTCTCTGAGTGTACTGTATCTCCCATCTGCAGAGTTATCTTCTCTTTCCAGAAGGTACTGTGTGGAAAAATAAGTTTTTCTGCATATATTTTTTAATTTGTCAAAAAATGTCCAGATGTAAAATATGATTAATTTGAAAAAAGTATATACAATGTAACATGTTTTCCTGATTTAATAGGGTCTGCTAAGCCCTCTGAATAATTAAAAAAAAATAAAACCTTATTTGTCCCATTCATTGCAATGGAATATACCTACCGTAATGGAGACAGCTCTTATAAATGGGAGATTGTGATTTTTCTTTACCTACCAAGTTCAATCATCACTTAGTCTAAGTTTAAATAAAAGGGTTCTTAACGTTTTATTATCATAATTATCTACAAAATATGAAACAGTGTGAAAGTGGTAGGACGATTCAGTGATGAGTGAATCAAGAATGCAAGCTAACTCTATTCAGGCTTTTAAAAATTTGTAGAGGATAATTTACATTTTATAATGATTTGCCATTCAAATAAAGTTTGAGGGGTACATGATAATGATGATGTACATGTCTGTCCATATATCCACTACTTCAAGTCGTAATAAAGACAATTTTTCCAGTAAAAAAAGACAGAAATATTTCTGTATCACAACTATGACAGCATGCTATTGTAACTTTACTTGCAAGCTTCTTGTAATTTGTTTATTGTGTTTTTCAGCCAGGTTCAACAAAGTTCCAAAATTTGTTGCCTTGCATTTCACTGACAATGATACCAGTGCTATTGCTGCCACCAAACAGATCATTGGAAATGCCCAGTTCTTTTATGAACAGAACCACAAGAAGAAAGTCCAGGTTATCCATGGTGGAAAAGTTAAAGAATCCCTCATAATTAAATTCTCAGGTATTTATAATTGTAAATCAAAGCGCTGAAGGGTTAAAAGGCAGAGCTACATAATGTAAATCTAAGCACTCAAAATAAAGAACAATCTGTGTTTTATAAACTTGAAACATAGCACATCAGTTTTGTTTGTTATAGCTCCGCACACTTACACATTTGTTAAGAAATCTGTAATTTAGCTCCACCCACTTGATCAAAGGTCAAAGGTCAACAATGCTTAAGTAAACGTCAAAGTATTGATACACGATATGTAGTGCATATTGATATCGCATTTATGTTGGGGTATAAATATGTACCTCTTATTTTAGACAATCCGTATAACATTTAAAATACAATACACGATTAATATTCTGTAATAGATCCTCTGGTAGCAATATTGACTGACCGATTTACCCTGTTTAGACGGGAAAAAAAACGCGAAAATCAGATAGCTATATGACTCTATGAGGCTCTCCCTAAAAAGCAAAGATGTACCAACATGACCAAAGGGGCAGTCAAATATTGTGAATCTGAAAAGACAAATACAAAATCAGTGGACATGTAATCATCACAGCACAACCACAAAACAAACCACATACGTTCTACTATGTGAGATAGAGGTCTGATTCTTCCTATAGAGCTCTATCCATATGGTGTATACAATTTTTTTATCCTATGTCATGTACTTCCTGTTTACCGCTTACTTTGACAGTTTCACACAATGTGCATACTTGCAAAATTTTAGTCAATTGACAAAGTTTTCATAGCACCAAGACACAGAGGTCAGATATTCAAAATACAGTTTTATCCTATAGCTCATATATGGTATACAGATTTAAAACTTCTATTTTCAATTTTCAATTTTTATATGGATATCATATTGTCTAACATTTCAGATGACAAAGACCTGCTTGAGCGAGCCATAGCAGCTTATATGTTAGAAGACAGCGATGAAGACAATCAGCCACCACAGAAAAAGAGGAAATCAGCTACCACCCAGCAAAAAGCAGCTAAGGTGACTATCTATACTTCACAAACAAAGTTGTTAGACCAGTTTCACACAATGTGCATATTTGCAAAATTTTAGTCAATTGACAAAGTTTTCTTAGCAACTACACGACACACATTCGGATATTTAAAATACAACTTTATCCTATAGCTCATATATGGTATACAGATTTAATGCTTCTAGGTCATCACAATTTAATATCTGTTTAATTTGGGAAAAATAGCAAAAGAGTAGAGCCACTTAGGCCTCAAAGTGGCCAGTTTTTATATGACCACAAAATTTTGTGATTGTATAATCATGATAATGTTATGGCGATGTTGTCGTCCTTGTCTTTGTCGTCGTCGTTGTCTTGGGACATTTGGTTTATGTGCAATAACTTGAGTAAATAAATAAAGGGCCAAACGGGGCTAAAACGAGTGTTTTGACAAAAGCGTTGTAGAATGAACATAGAACATAGAACATATTTATTTTCCGATCAAGGGCCCAACAAGGGGCAGCATGAGTATACATATAACATTTAAAGAGAAAAGAACAAAAATTAAAGAGTTACAATCACACATCAGAGTAGCAGGACAGATATCATAATATTTATGATGGTTCTATATGAATTTATAAGTATTTAAAAAAAAAATTCACCCACTGCATTTAACACCATTGTATCTTCAGAAGTAAGTGAAAAAATAAGTTTATGTTCAGAGTTTAGACTTTCAAAATTTTTATTTTCTTTCTTAATAAATGAAAATAAAATTTCTCTTTCCTGCTGAAAATGATTACTATCAATTAAAATATGAATTTCGTCTTCAATTTCACCCGTATTGCATTTGTTGCAACAACATTCTGTTTCAGGAATATTGATATGTATACCAACTTCATGTTTATTATTCATTTAATTTTGAAAATTTTTTGAACTGAGTTAATGGTTTTTATATACAGGGATCGCGCTGGGCTTCGCCAATGTCGCAAATTGCGATTTTTTTTTCTTGCTGGCGACAAAAAACGGCTGCTGGCGATATTTCTGGCGCCTAAGTAAGTTTTATCATTTTCGACCGGAAATTGAATACACATCGCCAGTATTGATCAATTGGTCAACAGGTAAGTTATCGTGTGTGACCACGCGTCGCCACGGATGAGCAGGTAGATAATTGAATAGGTAACGGTAGATCACAGCAGGTGGAAGAAAGATTAACCCAAGCTCACATCTTTTGATAAATACAATAAAGGTGTCAAAACAGTGATCAGGAACAAATTTCTAATGAACACCTGAATGGCTTTAATTGTCCAAGCCAATTTGACAAAATACGTGTGTTGATTGCACACATGGCAGGTGTCAAAACAAATAATTGTTGGTTAATCAAAATTATCTCCAGCTTGGGATGAGTTTTTATTCACAAAATAAGTAGACATTAGTAATCTGTACCTTATTAAGTTCCTCAAACAATCACAAGAAAGAAAATTCACATGTAAACAAACCATTCTATTTTTAGAACTATTTAGATGAGGTTACTGAGGGATATATTTAATACACAATAATGATTTCAGAAAGCAAACAAAGAAAGGGAAGATTTAATAAATCAAAATAAAACTAATTTATTATTCAAATTAAGAAACTGAAGAGAAGTTATTTTAGGAAGTTGTTTTATTATTTTACCAAATTAATCATCAGCTGTTTTGTTCCAAATGGTAACAAACACATTAAGACACTGGAATTAGAAGTTTTTATTTGAGTAAATCTTATAATTCTTATTAAAACATGCTAATAATGTACAGGATTCAATAGAACCCACGTGAGTTATGATTGATGAATCTTTATAATGTGTCCAAAGTCTGTCAAACATCGATCTTTTGCCATCTCCATTCGTCATAAAAATGTGATGGATTCTACAAATTTTATTTTTTCCTAAATAATACTTTTTTTCATAGTGCACATTAAGTGCTTTCAGTGATCTTTATTTTCTAGGTTGAGTATTCTTTCATATGGTGCAGTTTTTTGTGTATTGCTATTTTTATTGTATTATGTTATTAGACCAAACAAAAAAAGTATGTGTGTTAACTGTCACCCAGATAGCAAAAGTATGTTGGGCCCACGTTGGTTTATGGTTGGCAGTCTCGTTGGCCCATCGTTGGCTAAAGATATTGGCCCAACATCATTTTGCTCATCGGGCCCACGTCATTCCCAACCGTTGGCTCGACGTTGGCCCGACGTAGTACAAATGTTAATGCCAACGGCGAACCAACGTTATTAATATAAAGAGAATATTAGATTTAATATTTATTTTTACTCTAATTTTCATACACAAAAGTGTATTTTACCAATCAGCAGTCAAGTAGTTTCTTGATGAAACTTGTCTTTGATCTTGCTGATCTTTTCAAAATTAAGGCAATAACATAAGAAGTCAATTCTGAAGGTCTCTATTTTTTAAGAAGTTAAAATGTAACAGGTTAAATTAAAACCTTAATATTGCATAAAATTGATTCGAATCATCAGTATTGTCAAAACTTGTTAATCAATTGATACAATATGCATTTTTTGTTCCATAACATGTAAGAATCTTGAGTCTTGGTTTGTATAACTTGTAAAAATAATTTCATATCATTGCATATTATAATGATTTTAAGGGGAAATAACCAAGTTTTTTTTACGATGGCCTTATGTTGGGCCAACGTTGGCCCAACTTTTAATTCCGAATACATCTTAAAACCTCTCACACGGAATTTCTTGACCCTTGGAAATTAATTTGACAGATTAGGAGGTGGGAGAAATCTATTCATTTTCAGGATATAAAGTTCAAAGTAAAAATCATGCAAAGTCGATATGAATTCAGATGAAAGTTTACTCAAAAGTACACATTATTTGCACACAATATTGACATGACCACAAAATAGGATCGTAGTTCAAAATGTAATTGAAGAATGATAATTATACCAATGCTTGATCCGTGTAATCCTTTAAATATTTACTGGATTAATTAAATAACCAAATCATTTATTCTCGGCTACCCAACGTTTTGCCAACCGATGGCTGTACTTTGATGGGCCAACATTGGGTCAATGTCGTACCACCAACCGTTGGTTTTGACACATTGGTCCAACGTTGGTCCAAGGTATACAGGCCAATGCCAACGATATGCCAACCCTGCCAACTAAATGCCAACGTTGGCCCAACAATGTCTTGCTATCTGGGCACATGCTGAAAAAAATTAGGGTAGCGTATACATTGTCAATGATTGTTGCAAAATTTTATTATGGAAGTCAATCAGTTCATGTAGTTTAATAAAGTATATATTTGCATACTTCTTGCAACGAGAAGAAAAGTTTCTTTATAACTTACTTGTATAAAGCGGTGTCCATTTGGAAAAACAGTTTCAACAAAGGGAACCAGCTTCTGCTCTAGGATATTCTGGTAGAATATGCTGTCCATATTGCAAGTAAAGATATACAGCCCGGTGGCACCATGGCGAGAAATTCCTCCCCATACATGCACCTGAAAAAAATATAAAAATAATAGGATAAATACATACACATTCCAATCTTGTTATGTTTTAAACTTTATACTGAGTTACTGACACAAACATTGTACACAGTCCTTTCCTTTGGAAATTTTGAGAACTAGCCCGAATTATTGAACACTGTACAACAAAGACCTAGCCCGAACAATAGAAAGTTCACAAGAAGCCACTAGCTCGAATAATTTTTCAGTAGTCCCGGGCTTCGGGCTACCAGTTAAAGGCAAGCACTGTGTACATGTTGCAATAATGAATAAAAGCGCGGTTATTTAGCAACAAGAGCATGTATGCCTACAGCATGTACAGGTAATTGAATATAGGGAATTTTCCTAAAAATGTGTGGATGACTTATACCCAAAGGTGTGCTGTCTAAACTTGTCTTAGACATACACGTATACATGTACAAAATTAAAGGAACTTGTAAAAAGCTTTTTACATGTTAGATAAAAACATGTATTGTTTTGATTTTGTCATTTATTTAGACATGCATTTTGTTTAAAATTATAGCAAGAATTAAAAATACATGTACACAAGTGCAAATGCTGACGCTGAAGATACATGTACCCAGTCAGCATGTTAACGTTGGCCCATCGCTGGCCCAACGTATCACGTTACGTTGGCCCTATATTGTAAAACTATGTTGGCCCAACGTATAAGTGCAAGTTGGGCCAACGTAGGCCCAACATGTTGGCATAACGTTGGTCCAACGTTGTATTATTTACAGTACTACGTTGGCCCTATGTTGGCCCATCGTTGGTAATATGTTGGCATTATGATGGCCAACCGTTGGCTATATGTTGGCATTATGTTGGCCAACTTTATACTACATGTATATTGGAATAATGCTAGTTCATTGACGTCATTCTGTTGATCCAATATATATCCTTTTCCAAGATCTGTATCTGAAATGTATTTTTATATGATAATAAGACTCGATGTTAAACAAAGGTAGGATTTTTGATCAAGTTCGCATTTTACAAGCAAACAACAAAGTTCTATTTTATTTTCATTCAAATTTTCGTTGTCTGCTTTAAACATTTTATTCAATATGAAGTAGATTTTGCCGAGACATACAGGAATTAAGAAAAAAACCATCCAATTGAAGTAAAACATTAAAACAGTTATACATATAATGAACACTGTTTCAAATTCTGTCCTTCATTTGCACTATATAAAACTAATTACAATTTTAAGTATAAAACAATCTTCAAATATACCAATTCAAGTGCATGATTATTGACCATTATCATGTCAGGGATTAATTATCAAGTAAAACGTGCATTGCAGTTATATTAAAAAATATAGGGATCAAAGTCCTTAACTTAAGTAACAAAGTATTATAAATGTGTAATACACAAATTAATGTTAATGAATTAAAGAGACAGTAAATTCAAAATTATATCTCACTTTTAAATTTAAGTTACATATAATATAATATAAAATCAAAACTTACATGTCTTTCCTCAACTCGTAAAACTGTTAACAATTATTCAGAACTACATCTGATAGCTAGTTACTATGACAACTGGCAGTTAAGATAATGTGTTGTGTGGAAAGACCATCTGTTTGTTCTTATATATCAAATTATCATCGTCTTATCAGAGATTGCATGCTGTGTGTATCAGTTTATCCGGGGAATAATGCTGACCTCATTTTTATCAGATAATTATCTTTAGAAAACTATGTACAATGATTTGTATTCTAGGCAATACATATAAATGATTTAGTATGGAATGCTAAATTTTAAAAATATATTTTTCTCATATTGAAATAAACAGATTTTTTCTCCAAAATATTCATGGTTAGCCAACGTTGGACCAACGTTGGGCCAATATAGTATATATAAGAAAAGAAAAAATCAGAAACGAATGCTTTAAATCAAAAATGTGAAATTATTTAATTGTGTAATTTATATAACCGATGTTACATTTATAAGGATTTTAAAACTTTTGTTCGAAAATGTGAATAAAGACTTTTTCTTTGTCCAACGCATGACCAACGTTAGGCCAACATTGGGCCAACATAGTCATTCAGGATTTTCTAAACAGAACAGTGCAATGTCAGGTTATTTATCAATAAAAACTGTGAACAGAACTATTCAAATCTTCAATCATTAATGGAAGAGTATTCTGATTTAATTTTATGATTTTATGATCCGATGTTGGGCCTACGTTGGCCCAACGTTGGACAATGTTTTTGCTTAAAAAGTATAATAAATGAGAACTATGTCATTATTTTATAATTTGATCCAACTTTATTCAATATTTCTTTGAAGGGTGAAAGGAAATGATTTTTAAACATGACCATCAATTTTCAATTACTACGTAGTGCCAATGTTGGCCCAACGTTATTTTGCCAACCCTAACATATTGCCAACCTGCCGACCAATTGCCAACGTTGGCCCAACATGAGCATGCTGACTGGGTACCTGTACATGTCAATTTGCTCAACTTGTTGATATCAATGACGTGTACATGTACGTACACTCCACTGACCTGAAAATGTATCTTGGTCAATTCAATACAAAAAATAATAATTTCTCAATTTAAGGGGAACGTACGCCCCCCTCTTGGTCCGCCACTGATTGAACCTGTACTGCACATACATGTATAAACGGTGTGGCATCAAAAATCATAGAAAGATTATTAACAAAATATCCTATATATTGACTTCCCTAACAAACATGACTACCTTGGCCAAACCCATATTTATACCATGTATGAAGGGGGGTATAGTTGACAGTCTCTGTCAGTTTGATTGTATTTTAACAATATATATACAAAACCAAGGGCGCTCCCAAAAGTAAACGCTTATTGTGAAAGTACCTAGCTTTTGGAAAGATGAATATGAAGCTGCACCAAACAATCAAATCATGTTGGTACCCTTTCACTGGATATTCAGTAGGCAACCAGTGTTATGTTCATGTGTATATGCCGCCTATAAATTGGCGAAAAATAATTTAGAACTTGAGAAATATAATAGTGCGAAAACATACCTTGTAAGGATATTTCGGCTTCCCCTTCTTCAATGCTCTCAATCCTCGCTTTCTGAAGGCACAATTCGTGGAAGTCTGGATTTTAACGGATGTCTCATCGGTAAAGATGGCATCGTTGAACGTCTCTCTGGTTCTAATACAACTCACGGCAAAGTTCATTCTTTTGGGTTTATTTGCATCCCGAACCATCTGGCAGTATTGTACTGGGGCGTGATACCATCCTAAAGTTTTTCTGGCTCTCTTTACGGTGGATACACTAACAGTCAGTCTGTATCGAGTGTGCAGCTGATCAACTATATCCTGTGCCGAAATTTCACTGTCGTCAACGATAAGTCTGTCAATGAACTGTAAATGTTCAGCTGTCAGAAGTCTTGGTCTGTGTGCATCTCTCTTTGGCAGATCCTCTATTACACCATTCCGTCTGTAACGGACTAAAAACTGGCAAATTGCGTTCTTTGAAACCTCAATATTGTCCATTTCTATCAGAGTATGGCGAATCCTTTCTAGCGAATATCCATGTTGTTTCAAATTAAGTATCCTCTGTCGTGCGTAGGTAGTTAGCCGAGGTAGTTTGACTGGTGGCATTGTTGAATATTTAATGTACTGATAATAACGAAAGCTCTTTAGAAAGTGAACCAAACCTCGGAGAAGTCTGGTCTGCTTTAGGTCTGGTCCGCTCGAAGTCTGGTTCACTCCAGGTCTGGTCCACTCAAAGTCTGGTCCACTCCAGGCCAGAGCGAACTTAGAGCGGACCGGACCTGGAGCGGACCAGACTTAGAGCAGACCGGACCTGGAGTGAACCAGTCCTAGAGCAGACCAGATGTATAGACAAAGTCTGCTTTAGAAGTGAACTTTGGAGTGGACCTAGGTTCACTAAAACCAAACCAGACCAGCAAAAAGCAGACCTAGAGCAGACCTCTGGTCCACTTTTCAAGTCTGGTTGGCATACAGGTTAGGTTTGGACCCATCTGTAAAAGAAAAGACTGGTCAAAAAGAGCGAATTCTTTTTTACAATTGAATTATATAGTTGTTCTTGTAAAAAATTCCTAAGGAATACACAATATTTGTATAAACTAATGTATGTTCTGTCTTATCCTTTAATATAACAACGCTTTTTGCAAGTTAATGTCATAGATTGGGAGTTTAAATATAGAATTTAGCAAATAAGTACCATAGGTACTTTTAAAATTCAAAGTCAAATAAACGCACAACATTATTTTTCGGAAAGGTTTTCCTCTTTTCATAACAATAAACGTTGTATAAGTCAACTTCCGAACAGAACGACAAGAAAAACACCCTTCAACAAACCAACATATGTACTTTATTGAGGGATATTAATGCCGTATTAGACTATGTGTACATCTTGTTTTCCGAAAATTTCATTGTAACCCTTGTAATTTATTTATGTAAGAGGCAAAGAGGCACCAACGGGGCATTTGAGTGTCAAAAGTCCAAAAGGGTTAGGTGTCAGGCGTGCTGCTCTTTTACGGAAACCAATATACATCATGGAACCGCTTGAAACTTTTAACAATTGACAAATTTTCTTACCTAAATTATTGTTTCATTTGTAAACGGTAATTATAGATCCTATTTTTTATATAAATGTTATACAGTCAATGCACCAAAATAAAAATATACAAGAGGCTCCCAAGAGCCTGAATCGCTCACCTGAAGTACACAGATACATATATTTGTAGATATTATTGTGCTTAACCATATGGGATTTAAATTTATGAAATATCTTGGTTAGTTTTCAAGATATTGGGCTTAATAAGTGCAAATTTGGCAAAAATAATGAAAAAGAAAAACAACTCCCACATCAACAGTCAGATCTTTTCCGAAATTTCAGGACAGGTACTAAAATTAGATCTTAATATGCTGATCACTTTTTGATTCTTACATAATTTTGATATCTGAAACCAGCTTTGAGTTATTAGCAAAAAAATGAAATTTTCCCCTATGTTCTATTTTTAGCCATGGTGGCCATGTTTTTTACAAATCAAAAATCTGAACGATAGAGTTGTAGCATATAAGCTATCAAACAGTGTGCCATGTTAAGATGCAGTTGGTCTTACCGTTTCAGACAAGTCAGGGGAAAAGTAATGAACAATGGAAAATATTGACGCTTTAAGGGCCATAACTCCTATAAGAAATGGTTCTACAGCTTTGACCTAATTACATGAAATGTAGATCTGGATGTGCTTAATCATATGCAATTTGAATTTTTGAAATACCTTGTATAGTTTTCAAGATATAGGGCTACATAAGTGAAAAATTTTGAAAAAATCCAGAAAAAGGTCAATAACTCCTATGTCGTTTGTTGGATCTTCTTGAAAATTTCAGAGCAGGTAGATCTTGAGATGCTAACCACTTTTGTTTCCCATCAAAATTTTGATATCTGTTACTGTTTTTGAGTTATTTGCAAAAAACTGTAATTTGACCCGTATGTTCTATTTTAAGCCATGGAGGCCATATTTTTTTGACAAATCAAAAATCCGAACGATAGAATAGTAGCATTAATGCTATTAAACAACTGTGCCAAGTTTGGTTGAAGTTGAATGAATGGTGTCAGACAAGTTAATCTTTAAAATTCAGGGTAAAAGTAATAAAAAATGGTAAATTTTGAAGCTTTAAGGACCATAACTCCTAAAAGGAAAGGTTCTACAGCTTTGACCTAATTACATGAAATGTAGATCTTGATGTGCTTAATCATATGCAATTTGAATTTTAAGATATAGGGCTAAATAAGTGCAAAATTTTGAAAAAAATTCCAGAAAAAGGGCAATAACTCCTACATTGGTTGTTGGATTTTTTTGAAAATTTCTGGGCAGGTAGATCTTGAGGTGCTGATCACTTTTACCCTCGCCAGAATTTTGATATATGTGACCGTTTTTGAGTTATTTGCAAAAAACTGTATTTGACCCCCCCCCCCTGTTCTATTTTTAGCAATGGCGGCCATGTTTTTTTACGAATCAAAAATCCGAACAATAGTTTTGTAGGCCATACCCTAAAGATCAACTACACCAAGTTTGGTTTCAATTGGACTTATGGTGTCAGAGGAGTTAACGTTTAAAAAAGTTTACGGACGGACGACGGACGGACGACGGACGCCAAGTGACGCCAATAGCTCACATGACCCTTCGGGTCAGGTGAGCTAAAAACTAGTCAAAAATACAATATTAAAGGTGTTTTACAAACGCTATAGCTTTGATATAAAGCACTTCGTTTATTGGTGCAAAAAAGTTTTAATGTGATTTTAGTAACAGGAATAGATTCTGTATATTTGAATTTATTTAATATGCAGTATTATGTAAACAAATAATGTTATTTTTTTAGTTTATAGATGTTATTGAAGGAATTGTCAATATGTATCTTGTCATGAAAACATTGAAAAATGAATAATTTAATGTTTTGAAATAATGTTTGGTTTGTAAATTGATTTATGTCAGTGACGTTTTAAAGAATGGTTTTTTTATCATTGAGCTTGCTACATTTATTTCAAAACCACGGCCGTCATTCGGTATCGTGAGTTTTTAACTCGTGAAGGAATCGACAACGGCGGCAAAGTATAGAAAGCTGCTCGTGGAGGGAGGAGGCGACGGTTCGTGGTGGAGCATAAACTATAATTTTTCTGAAAGTTGATTTATTTCACTAAATATCAAAGTTATTTGAAGAAAAATAAAGAAAATAAAACTGTCTCACAAAATGATTGTTTTTACTCTGTAGAATGGGAAAAAAGTACACGATAAAGCTTTACCAATTTCGAGAATTAATCAAAGGCGTTCCTGCACCCTATATTTTTGGGGGTTATAAAAAGGACATTTTTTATACAAATATGTATTAAATTGCACAAAAATGACGTTTTAAGCATATCATTATATCCAAAACAATTTTTGCCACATCTTGACAGCTACTATGAAATGAAAAGTTATTAAAATGTAATAAAATTTCATTTTTTCCAAAAAGAGATGCTGTTATTGCTCGTGAAGAATGCGGCGACGATTTATCGCTCGTGAAGTAGCAAGCGTGACCAGTAAAAAATGGCCTCAAATAGTTAGATCAAACAATAAATCGGCCATTAAGTAGGCACAAAAAGTAAATCCAAATTTAAAATATATATATAGATACGGTTATTCCGGTAATCTACATATCATATCAGTGGTCAATCTCTAATAATTTAGATACAATACAGACCAAAACTTGTAGAAAGATTATAGACAAATATATAAATATGTTGAAGAAATTAAAATAAAATTCATAAATGAACATTTTCTTCAATATGTGCAGCCAAACATTCATTTACATATCGCCGTTTGTAAAAGTGATCTTCAACTTGTGGTGTCGTCTTTTCCGTTGGTGTTATTGGTCCATCATCGACTAGTGTTATTGTCTCATCTTCGACTAGTGTGGATGTTTCATCTTCTACTGGTGTTACTGTTTCATCTTCGACTTGCGTGGCTGTTTCATCTTCAACTGGTGTTACTGTCTCGTCTTCGACTGGTGTTGTGGTCGTTGTCCCATTTTCTCCTGGTGTTGTTGTTTGTACCTTTCTTCTCTTTATTGCCCAATGTCTCTTTCTGTTGTCATAATTATTGCTCTATCTTCTTTTCATGATCTACAGTTATAAAAATAAGACAATAAATACCCTAGCATTGCAATATCATTTAGGTTATGATTGATTTTAGTGCCGGTACAAAGTTTTGATAATTGATAAATTCCTCCATCACGAGCATAATTCACGAGCAAAAAATACGGTACACCAGGCCATTCACCACGAGTCGATTTTTCGGTACCGAGCATATTTTTCTTAGCTTATTAATACATTTTTTCTTTAAATTATTATAATGGTGTGGAATTTGTAAAAACAAAAGATGCTGCACACGCACATACCAAATTTGTAACGTTTTATGCAAAAGACAACCCGCAATTCGTAGAATAACATATTTGTTTACAGAAAAAATGATGACGAAATATTCGCTTTGAATGAGTTTGAAGAAAGTAATGCATTTTTATTTTTATTTTTTATTGGCTTTTGTTCATTATGTTCATTTATTTTGTGAGACATATTTTTGTTTTGAATATTTTGTATATAAATATAAGAAAATTAGAATAAAAGACTGACCTTCTATTTGAAATGCACGAATTCCTCCACCACGAACCGTCGCCTCCTCCCTCCACGAGCAGCTTTCTATACTTTGCCGCTGTTGTCGATTCCTTCACGAGTCAAAAACTCACGATACCGAATGACGGCCGTGAAAACGTTAAGACAAACTCCACCCAACTAAAGATTGATTATTACGTAAAAGACTTGGATATTCAATTCAATGAATGTACACACGTGGACTAGATTTGCATTGCCTCAATGCACTATCCTTACTATATCAAGGATAGAAAGCAAAAATTCAAAGAGAAAAATATGTTTAACTATAAAAAGGCGATCTGAGGATAATGAAAAATATAACAAATCATCACTCTGAGCCTCAAACATTTTGACCAAACTATCTTAATGACGTTTTAAATTGTTTTTGAAGTATTTACATTGAATATTGTATCACGAGAGCAAAAAAAAAAACGAAGTTAAATTTCCTCTTTTCATCTACTGTCTATATATTGGATTTAAAGCTGTTCTTATATCCGCCTACAGTGTTTATGAAATACAATAAGCTCGTTTAATAGAAAAAGCATGCTGGTAATCAAATATTTTAACCCTTTATTAAATTCAGGGGGGTTCATTTTTGTTATGATATCAGCAGTTTAAGAAATTTGCTGAGACCTTTATATCTCGTAACAATACCCCTGTACAGTTTGATATTCTTTTCAGCAATATCATATAAAGGTCATAACAAAATTACCAAACTTGGAGGATCAATGTCAATGTCCAAGAGAAAAGACAAAACATGGAAGATATACCAAAAAAATATGGGTTGCAATTATCCTGACCTGGTAGAGGCATTTCAACTGTATGGTGGGTTAAACCAGGTTTAATGAGTTCACTCTTATTACGACTAAAGTTTATTTTGTTTATTGATATTCAGTGGTTTTTGTATTTCCGTGTTTGAATAGACACAACAGATTCAAGGAAGTCTGCTTCATATTTAGATCTACATCTCGAAATTGACTCCCAAGGAAGACTTTCAACAAGGCTCTATGACAAACGTGATGACTTCAACTTTCCAATCGTCAACTTTCCCTTCTTGTGTAGCAACATTCCGTCCGCTCCGACTTATGGAGTTTACGTATCTCAATTGATTCGTTACTCCAGAGCTTGCGGGACTTACATCTATTTCCTTGGCAGAGCGACACGTCTGACACAAAAATTGCTCACACAGGGTTATATTGCTCCTCGGTTGCTGTGTTCACTCAAGAAATTGTACGGAAGACATCATGCACTTATAGACAAATATGGGATTTCGGTCTCTCAGATGAGTGCAGATGTTGGTTTGTCACAGGGTTTTGTTTTGTCTTCCTTTACCGGATTTGACACGCTGAATGGACTATTGGCAACGCGACGGGTGTGCTATAGCAAGCAGGAACTGCTTACTCTTCCGGAGCACCTGAATCCACTCTTGTTTCGACTGGATTTCGCGTTGTTGATTGATATTCAGTTATTTTGTGTTTCAATGTTTTACATGTTGTCTGTTTTTGTCCCGTTCTTATTGGTGTTTACTGGTTTTGTCTCTGTCCTTTCGGACTTTTGATATTAGGATGCCCCATTGGTACCACTGCTTCTTTAAATGTTGTCTGCTTTTTCGTCCTGTCCTTGTTTGGGCTTGATGGTTTTGTCTCCAAATAAAAATGACAACAAAGTTCCAGACAATAAATTTTGCTACGCTTGGCGCGCGATTCGTCTATTCAAGACTCATCAGAGGCGCTCTTTCAAAAATATTTAAAATGCAATACTATATGATTATGAAGAGCACAGAACAATAAAACCAAAAATACCAAAAATAAAATAAAACCAAATTATTACTAAGATGATCAATCAATGTCTGGGGTAGGAAGAACCTTAGGGTTTAGGCAATTTTAAAATTTAAAACGAATAATTTAAAGCTTTAATATGCTATCCAACACAAAAGTGTTGGTGCCGGAGCGGGCTAACTTCGGGGAATTAAAACTCCACCTCAATTGACACCTCTGCTTTCATTAATTGCGTTCCGAACCTACCTCTTTAATTGCCATCTTACGGTCTGGTAGTAATACAAAACGCAACACTGTTGTAAAGACATAATAATGATAATAAGATGATCATCTCAGTACAACAATCAACAATACACTTACCAAAACAATAACTAACCAATACGTTCAATATATTTTTCGAATTATTCAACAAGTGGCTGATAACAAAGGAAGAACGTTTATGGACTGCATGAGACGTATTTTTTGTAACCTTGGTCTATTAGTCGGTCATGGAGACAACGGTGTCGTATCAAATAATTAGAAATTTGTTTACAAGCCCTGGCATATCGGATAAGTTGTGAAATATAAACACCGTTAAATGTAAAAAAATAACAAAACTTTACGTTTTGCAAGGAAATTGCTCGAGGAAAAAGGACCTTTTTTTCACCCAGAGATAACTTAACAAATTTGCTACTGAAAGGCTTTCAATCATTTCCGTTTTCCCCGACAGCCCATTTAAACGATTCTTTGAAAATACCTACGCGCTACCCATCTTAAAGAACAACATCTTTATGTTTCACATGTTTATCTCCTTTGGCCTTTGCGTAATTTTTCTAGAACTTAAAATAATTCATATCAGGCTTTACTGCAAAATACAAAAGATATTACAAAGATAAAAAAATGAAAAAAAAATTAAAACAACGAAGAAAGAAGCAAAAGTGTACCAAAGGTGTAATCAACATCATAAAACCGTAAAGACAAAGACAATACCGGTAGACAAAAAATCAGTTTTAATCCTGTCGTCTTTTAACAGTATAATTGCCTGATGGATATGATTTCGTCGCCAGGACATGCTTAAGGAAATGACTTTTAATTAAACATTACCGTGTGAACATGCATTTTAAACCAATTTTATATGTCGTGTAATTTTGTGTAAATACTTAACACCAAAAAAGAAAAAGAATATTTTTCATTTAATATGTGAGTAGGGTTCGTCTTTATTTAGTAAAATGTTTGACGGTTGGTTAACTGTGACTGGAACTGGCGCGTTGCACATATCGTAAGTGATTTAACAGCCTACAGTAACCGGTCAGTACATGGACAGCCTTGTTCAGCAGTCAATTATTATCAGTTATCAAAATCATACATCTCACGCATGTTAATAAAGGTAATAACAAAACTACTGAACTTGAATGATCAATCTCATAGTCCAGAGAAGATGACAAAAACAAATCAGTCATACCGGAGAATTGGTGGATCGCAATGGTCCTGCTTTGGTACAAGCATTTCAAACGAAATGGTGGGTTAAATGTTGTTTTGTCCTACGATTTTTGTTATTTTATCACGCACGAGTTTAACTAATGAACGTGTTAGTTCATTGGGATTGTTTGTTTTATTGTCTGAAAACCAACATATAATTTCTAGGTGACTTGTTAGTAAAAAGATTAACATAAAAACGGGGTAATAACAAAATTACCGAACTAAGATGATCAACCTCACCGTCGAAATAAAAGACAAAACAGGGCAGACATACCGGAAAAGTTATAGATCGCATTTGTCCTGACTTGGTACAAGCATTATAAATGAAATGCTCGGTTAAAATATAGAACATTTATATATGTTGGTAAAAATTGAAAGTCTTTTCGATTTGAAACCATATCTGACATGCACTCAATATTGCAAATTTGTAAAAGTGGAGGTTTCCATTTAACTCTTAAGTTACTTAACAAATCAATAATAGTGTACCACACCTAAAAAGGTTCGTAAAAGATATACAAACAAAACAAACATAAATCCATTCATAAATATTGTTTCCTTGTCTCGTATGTGGGAAATATATTGATACGGATCAATATTTAAATACATTAAACAAGGTTAGGATTAAATGTCAATAACAGGTACATTATGTATTTTACTGAATCGTTGTTAATATGAATAGTCCACCTTACACTATCAATTTATATTTTTCCACATTACAGGTGATTTAGTATTGCCAAATTTTAGAACATTTGTGGACTGTCTAAAAAATTTCAAAAAAACTGTCCTAGAATAGTATTTCGCAACTACTGTTTTGATAAAAAAAAGCAGTTTGATAGAGCTTTTTACAATATTTTGCACCATGACACCAAATTCTGAGGCTGTCAAATTATGTCCTCCAATTTACATTTAAACAGAACACAATTATGATTTTTCAAATCTGATTTTGAACCAAATATTGTTAATCCCCTAGGCATTATTTGCGTTCATGGCATGGACAACCTGATGCATTTACATTTCAGCTACTACATTATAAATTACGAATGTTGTGTCTGAAAATAGCATATAATAGTTCTTAGTAATCTGATGGACTACTTAGAAAGACTGACGCAAATTCTAAAAATGATAAAATCATAGTACATTTGCATTAAATAGTAATAATTTATGTTAGATATTTCATTTTATTTTTCTACTGCAACATACACTGCTGTTTTACATATTTCTTTGCAAATGAACTTTTTGGATACTTGCGATTTTTTTAAAAATTATTCTGCATATGAATTTTGCGTATTTTTTTTTATCTTTACTTATAAAACATTGACCTGTTTATGTTTAAAAAATATACATTTTTGATATCATAAAATTTTAAGGTTACTACACAACCAAATTTTATCATGTTTAAAATTGTCACATGAATGTTGCATACAGGATATATAACATATCAGTTAATAATTTGTTGGGTCTTATTTATTTCCTTTTGGAGCCATCGCCTCTATATGAAGGTAAAGTACTGATAAGTGTAAAGAACCTATATTCTGTTATATGTTTTAAGAATAATTGATTGGAAAGGGATTTAGTGACTATTCCTAGGCCTTCCTCTTACAGTCGGGGGAAGTCACTTTAATATTGAAATTTTATAGTTATTTGTAGTTTGCATTGTATTTGATTATTTAATCCAAAATAACAAATACCACAGTCTTTTTGTAGGTTTTGATCTACTAGATTATTTTTTATGAAACATATTCGCTTTAGATGTACAAAATGTACAGAGTATATGGTGATTACAGTTACATTTCATATGACCATTTCAACAAGACCAGACAGTGGTTCTTTGTTCTATGCATGTTAAACTTTTCTAAAGTTCAGTTCATAATTAACAAATACGTTTTTCTCGTTTTGACATGTTGAATAACATGAAATGCAAACTCGGGACATAATCTCTAGAAAAGTGGCCTTTAAAAATACTAAATGCATTTAAAATTTACATCTATATATGAATAAGGTAAACCACAATTTGCCAACAACATAAAGAAGACGAATAACCACAACTATAAGACTGTAACATTATGCATGTTATATGTAATTGTTGAGCTAATGAAAGCATTTGACGGACCATGAATTTATAATATAAATTTATTCCCCAAGAAAACATGGAAATACAAATTGGCATTCTAATCAAAAAATAAACACATAATGTGAAAAATTAATACGTATGTCCAATTTGTTATCTCTAGTATCAATCGCATAATACAGTAATATAGACTGCATGAATATTCTGTGTCATTGTTTCTGTTTCACAAGTTAAGCTTGGTTAAAGATGTATTAGACAATAGCAGAAATTGTTGAAGAACAAATTTCAGTTGACCACAATGCTACCATGTGCAATTTTTTTTAAACGATTAAATAAAAGTTGCAGCAGTTGTAAATATTAAAAAAAATTAAAATTAAAATATGGCGTACAAAGGTAGATATAGTTCTTCAACATTAAAGTTTTCATCATTAGATTATCGTTGCGAGGTTCCGTAGGCAAAGTCTTTCCAATATGATCATTAAGAATAAAACCGATCAAATAAATGATAGTTTCCCTCCAAAATATGTTTTTTTATAAAGGCTTAATAAAAGCAAGTGCATATTATAAATCGTGTTCTGAGATTATAGGCAATGGATTTTTTAATCAGGTTTTAATGAGGTTACCATACCATATCTTTTATAAACCAAAGTAGTTAAATTTGTAACTGATTAACGACATTAAATTAGTTTCAAAATTATTTATTTACATGCTTGATCATTTGTATGTTTATTAAAACATTAAATTAGTTTACTTCTGTATTCAATAATAAGACAATCCTAACCCAATCTATTATTGACGAACACGTACAGTTCCTCAATATTCTATACATAAAACATTCCGTTTGTTTATTTTTCCACTTAAAAAAATAAGCATTCATATTAATTCAGTTTAAACTTTAAACAAATCATTTAAATTTAAGATATGTTTATAGACCAATAATAATAGTTCGATAGGTGCATATATTATCTGTACAATTCCATTAATTATAGAAATACATTAACATTTAGTCACTGCTATAATTATGATGAACAAATATATATATATTGTTTTGTAAACATGTTTTTCATGATTATATTTTTCATTCATTTTTTTATTCAACGTAATAGAATGCTACAATCAATGTTAAAGAACTTTACGATTTTCTTAAAATATAATAGAACTTCTACCTGTAAAGTATGTACATGTACTGGGTAGCCTATGTAAACTTTACATTTTTAATTGTAACAAATAAAAATGTAGTAATTAAATTACTATCACTTTGGGTCATCAAGGTTTATTTAAATTGTTGATCCTCGTGCCTCTAAAATATTATGTGAAAGAGCAAACCATGCAACAATTTAAAAGTACTGAGGCAAAAAAAAAACAAAAAAAACTCGTGGTCTTGTATTGATACTGTTGTCGAACCAGGTTGACCCTGAATAGATAATAATAACTTTTTGACAAAGACCTGCTATTATTTGTTCGACACCTTGTCTATATCTGTTTCATTAACCATGTGTTCAAAACAAAGTTAAAAACAAAATTACCAAATTTGGAGGATGAATCCTAATGTCTAAGAGAATCTAGAAATCATGGAATACAAACTGGAAAAGTTATAGATCGAAATGACTTTTCAAATCAAATGGTGGGTACAGGCATTTCAAATTAAATGGTGGGTTAAACCAGGTTTTATTAGTTTAAAATAGTCTTTTACTATCAAATATTTTGATATTTTGACTGAAAAATGTATATGTGCCTTTTTTAATTAACCCCTGCAAAGAATGCGTAATTGACAAATGAGCGTGTATGCCATTCCATAATTACCAATTATTTGTATGTTATAGCATATAAGGTACCAATCCTAAAAGGAACACCCTTTAGATTCTAAATTCGTCTTTACATAACCAGAAATTAACTTGCTTTTTATCTATATATTTGATCATGCAAAATCTATGTTGTATAAGTAAAATTTGTGGGACGGAGCCTTTACCTACAAACTGATCACATGAAACAAAAGTTAAATAGTTGACTGCCTATCATTATGTCATTATAATGGTAAGCAATCCATATATTCTTTTCTAAAAAACTTCAAGCAGAAATGAACAGTGTCTTTTCAGTACTTGAAACTTGTTAATGCATTGTCTATAATATTCCTCTACTAACTGATGCCTTGACAATTATATCTAAACAACTATGTATATGCATCGTTCATTTATAATGTACCTACGTATGTGTATATTACTGCATAAATTATTCAATATATATATATCAGAAACAACTGCTAAATTGGATTACAAAACAGTAAGCATTGCATCTAGGTACTAATATTCAAATACCTAATGACAAGTCACTAGAACTGGACCGTGTTTCGCTTTATACCTGATATTATACGTTACTCTTTGCTTAATTTTTATCAATTATGCAAAATGCCGTCTATGAGTTCACTTTCGTGTGTTAAAGGAACTGATGAAGAAAATTCAATGTCTTTTGATCAGGTACATTCTTTTAGCTATATACAATTAATTCTGCATATTGCTCTTTGTAAAAAGGGGCAGGTCATAGGTCATCTATATAGATTTTTACCCCAGCTGTATGAAAAAGAAAAAAAAGCTGTATAAGCAACAGTTTGTAAAATCGACCGCTTGTTTTCATGAAAACGCAAGATGAATGTTACCACAATTCCGAGTTTATTGTATAAAACTCTGTAGCAAATTTTCCAATTACTATCAATTTTCTGAAATGTTTGGTTGTCGTAATATTTTACAAGTGTTTCGTTTTTCACTATTATCTTGAACACTTCATTATTTACAAAAGTGCAACTTTTTGCATATTAACCAATATATAATACATGTATATATCATATTGTATATGATCAAAGATAACCTAAAACAAACTGATACTCCGAATCAAATTCGCAGTCTTATCGTGTCCTATACAGTCTATATGTCTGCTTAAAATTGTTCATAGAGCCAAACATGCTTCACGAAAGGAATTTTAATTGAAACAAAAAACAAAAACATACTTATAAGCGATGTTATGATTGTATCATACCGTGTGAATATGACAATTGACCAACTTTTAGGTATGCACATACTTAAAAGCAAACAAGAGAATTTGTATATTATACGATTTTCTATAAACAAATAACGGGGTACAAAAAATGATTCTGCTCTTCAATAGTATAGAACGCACGTAACGAGTGTGTATAAAAACAATCGTCTACCTAGCTTTCCCGGGTTTACATTGAAAGATGTATAGAATGCATTTTATGATATAACAATAAAGCTATAAGATCAGAACACTTCTGATAAACTATAAAGACAAATATGTAAACATAAAAACAACAAATCCCATTCCGTCTAGAAGGATATTTTTCTTATTTACAGTTTGCATTGCTTATTTCTGTTTCTTGTATGTGCGTAATTTGAATGTTATGTGTTTGTTCGTGTTTTTGTGCCTTTTCCGATTCTTGATCTAACTGAAACAGTGAGAGGAAACAGGCCAGTCCAAAAACCACTTATATTCTAGTATAGACGCAGACAACCTTAGTTTGTGTTGGATTGTACTATATCCTATGACAGCTGTGATTTTCTTAACGTCATAACAGTTTAAAACTAGATATAGTTCTATAAGTCTCCGGTGTGTTTTTGTCTTGTTTTGTATTTTCCTCTTGGACACTGAAATTGATCATCCCAGTTTGTTATTACCTTTATTTGCATGTACGTTCTTTCATATAAAATTCTCGAATTGATCTAGCAAATTCACACATACAATTTTAAACTACATGGCTTAACAACATACAATGTCGTGTTGGTCTACATTGTATGTGATTTTAAAATGTAGAAGAAACATTATAGGAATAAAGATATAGACTATAAGGTATGAAATAAGAATGAAGACCATAAGTGCATGTTTTGTGCAATAAAGGAAATATATAAAAAAGGATTGTAAATTAAAAACACGTTTTCATTCATACATATTGTCCCATACGCTGTCTCGTGGGAAAGTTATTGGAGACAGGTTCAATGGTCAAAACTTCAAACGAAACTAATATTTAAATGTCAACAATAGGTACATATCAGCATATAAATTGATATACATCTGTGATAATTTATAGTTCACCTAGCATGATAAAAATACTGCCAAAAATATAAGGTGTAGAGTATTCTTGGTATTATTCTTTTCATTCACGAGTTAGGTCGTGTCTTTACTTATTGATGCATTTATTGCAATCTGTCTATTGCATGTTAAAATTTGGTGGACAGATTGATAGTTCAAAAGTATTGTATTTGAGTTAAATAAACAATGCGAAATCATGGACATTTGTTTGAATTCAATTTTAAGTAAAGTGTCCCTTGTTTTGTTTTAAGCAAATATTAATTTTGTTCGTCTACATCATTGGATAGTTCTTCGTTTTATCATAAGTAATATGATGTTTGACCAATATATGTAAACTAACGGTATTTTGCAATACCTGTTGAATCAAATTTATCAAATACTAATTAAAATGTTTAATTTGTGATTTTTCAAAGTGATGCACAATTTCTTTTTTATATAGGTAAATAGATAGTATCAACTTCTTTTGAGAAAATTTAGATAAATGCAGTCATTATGGTACCGTCAAAGATAGGAAGGCTTTATAGTTTTCACATTGTCTGCCTGTCCGTCCGTCATCCATTTCTTTTGAAAAAAGCAGCATGTCTTGATGTGCACAAAACAATTTGTGCAAGTCAGAAAATATTTATGTGGAAAAAACTTTAGATTTTGTATGTAAAATTGTCGATTTTTATAACTGCACTCTGATAACACTCAAACTAAAAACAACCTTGAGAGTAGAGTTCTTAATTTGTATACAGTTGCTTTGCTGCATGTCTTCGTGTGCATCAATCCGTTGAGTAATAAGACTATATTGATGTTTAACAACATTCCCTGAGTGGTTTTGTAAAACCAAATAACTATGTTTTGCCTCAAAATGTGTCTACAATTGTCACATTACATACCAATGCTATTTACAAGATACATATCTTATCGTTTGAAAATTTCCAAGATAAACAAAATCAAACTTTTAATTAAACTACCATAAATAAATGTATTTTATTCTTTCTCGATTCAACTTTCATTCATGGACATGCTAGTAAATATTTTACATGGGAAAGTAAATTAAAGTTATCATCTCATATCAAATCAAATCTTTTGAACACAGATATTGTATTTACTTTCAGTAAGTAAATATTTGTTCTAAGATGATTGAATTTAGCATGTTTAGATTAAACTCTTTCCTTTCTTCAAATACATGATTAACTATAAAAATCATGATAAAGTACTGTTAATTGGTTTTTGCATTTTATTTCGTATGTTTGTTAAATACAATAAATACAAAAGCATTTCTAATAAACACCTTTATCAGATATATGCGTAGGCATATTAAAAAAAGTCAGACACTCTGATTAAGGATACATTTATATTGACGATAATGTCTTCACTGGACAATTCTTATATCCTAGCATCTATTACAGTAACTGTAACGAGCTTGATATCGTACAATAATATCACTATATTCTTTTTCGCTGATTAAAGCCGGCTTAAATTCGATCCCAATTTAATGCATATCAAATTCGTTAGTTTCAAGAAGATGTTTCTGATTATAAATATTTTCAAATTTCTTTATATGTATAGACACGCATTCTCATATAAATGTAATTTCCTTTTGTTGGTTTCATACTTGTACATTTTGTACTATTTTTAAATGATTTTTATGTGTAGTGTTAATCAATTCTAAGTGCATACTACTCAAGCCTTAGAAATAACCTATTTGTAATAAGTGATAAATTGGAAGTCTCCATTGTAAAGATATAATACAAATCACCTGCATGCGCATCATTATTCGAGGTACGTGGTTTTGTTTACAATTTCATTTTTGCCTTGTCAATTAATTCAAGTTACAGTATACCCCTCTTCTTCGAAGTGGGGTTAGGATTAATATAAATAAAAATGTATATGGAAAAAAGGTGTACTTAGATTTTGTCTTTGTGTTTCTTGTATTTTTAAATGATATATTATTGTAATATTACTAACAAAAAACCAGCAAAGAAATATGCCTGGGTTTAATACTCATATAAGAAAAATATCAATTTGGTATATCAAAATGCATAAAGTATATTATAGCAAACCACATAACACAAAAAGGGTAAATTTGTAAAATATTCACACGCAACGTGCCGTATTTATATCAATTGCATGGAGACAGAATTATAGACTGCAGTGTATCCTACATGGGTTAGATTTTTGTCGCATAAAGTGTTTGTTAACGTAGTTATGATGAGACAAAAATATCGAATCCGAAGTGCAATTGACGACAAAAGTTAATGTTTAAAGGTTTTAACGGTGTCATCGAAAAATTGATGACATAGAAGATAACCCAAAATATTATTGTTCTTCAATTTAAAGTGGGAGGGTTGGCGCCATAAATGCAGGTTTTGCCCAAAACTTCTTTTGAAATGCCTGTACCAAGTCAGGACCATTGCGATCTTTGATTTCTTCGTTATGTCTATGTATTTGTTTGCTTTTCTTTGAGTTTTCTCATTATCATACTCGTATCCCCTTTTATATATCACTATAAAGGTAGTTAATATCTGAGAACATGCACTAAATGGAATTATTGAGTTATAAAATGGGTATGTTAAAGCAGCTATGATCACTCCAAACGCTAAACTCGAACTTGTACATGTAAATCATGAAAATCCAAACGCGTCTTAATTGTATCATGGTGGTATTTTCACAACTGAAAAATATATATATCTAAACTAATTTTGAATTCAATTCTAAAAAAATTTACAAACGCAAAATTAAACTTTTTTGAATAGCTGAGATGGTCAGATATTTTATATATATTTACATTTTGAACGACACCATGCATGCCCTTATAGACTTCCAAGTTGACATTTCGCAATTTAAAGTTGGAACTGAGAAATGTCAACTCGGATCTAAGAAATGTCAAGTTTGAACTGAGGAATGTCAAGTTTGAACTGAGGAATGTCAAGTTGGAACTGAGAAATGTCAATTCAGAACTAAGAAATGTCAAGCTGGAACTGAAGAATGTCAAGTTGGAACTGAGGAATGTCAAGTTGGAACTGGGAAATGTCAACTTGGAACTGAGAAATGTCAAGTTGGAACTGAGAAATGTCAACTTGGAACTGAGAAATGTCAAGTTTGTGACCGAGAAATGTCAGGTTGGAACTGAGAAATGTCAACTTGGAAGTGCGAAATGTCAATTTGGAAATGAGAAATTTCTCGCATCAATCTAGAAATGTGACAGAACCAATGGCACTACCGGTCTTTTGTACTATTCAGTTGTTTTTCTATTTTTGTGTTTCTTGGTACTGTTCTTGTTCGTGTTTACTGGATTTGTCTTTGCCCTTTCGGACTTTTGACATTCGATTGTATCATTGGTTAGATTATATATTTGAAATGTAAGTATTAGTATATTGTGTCTTTATTTTCTAATAGACAATAAATTACAATAACATATGATCCACTTCAAACGTCCATCACAAATGTTTAAATGACATGTATAAGTGCAAAGTACTTGTTAATCTTTAACGTGGTGAAGATCGACCAGTCAAATGCAAAGTACACATTGAATTACTCGGGCGTTAAGTAAACCGAACAGTTATAGGTATAAAAGATAGGTTATCCTGTTGTATTTTATCAGTAATAAGAAAACATTGATAACGAACACTTCGTAAGGATTACATTAAAAATTGAAAATGGAAAATAACGATGTTGATGTTAAGATATCATTAGCTCTCGGGACACTTAAAAGTGAATTGGTGAGACATATTTATATATGCTTTACATATGGCGTTTTTGCTAATATTTCATTCGTTTTTAATTTTATCAACTCAATATTATATTTTTTTTTCAAAGTAATAACATAATAAGAAATATCTTTATTTTAACTATACTTGTATTCATTAACCATTTATACGAAGGTACATATAAAACAACTATTAATAATATTTATTTCGGTCAAATTATTTTTTTCAAATTAATTCTGATTTCAGATGGATTTAAGAAGTCAGGATGTCAAATTAATGAAGCAATTACTTCGCATAGACGAAACAATTAAAACATTAACGACAAAACATAGTCACAGAAGATTATCTAAGCAAAGAAGCTGTAGTAGTATGGTGTTCCAAATGTCGCAATTAACGGAAAAAAAATCGTTCTCAAGACGGCTAAGCGAACCAGCTTATGAGAATAGCATGGGGTCTACATCGAGTCTAGAAGGTAAATATGCCTTATGTATTTATTTTATAGATGATTGTGTTTTATTTTCTAACAAATGGATGTATTTTTTGTTTTCTTTCTGCTGTTTAAAAAAAACTTTTTGAATATACCATAATAGCTGAAAAGTAAATGCTGCTGTAATTTTATCTTTCTTTATTCTATTGTGTTTTTCCTTCAAAGATGCTTTAGTTAATATGTCTTAGAAAAACACGTTTTTAATCAGCGAGGGTGTATTATTATTTGTAGCATTGAATGTTTTTCTTTTCTTTTCTGACACTTAAATAAGTGCTTTGAAATCAATATATGTAATGATATAACTAATGCAACTATGTTCTTTTTGTAGAGTCTTCTAGTTCTGAGGATATGAGTGATTATGTCGATAGTGATGAGGACTTGACTGTAAGATCACCAAAACTTTCCCGACCTCCTTCACTTTCCTTCATTAGAAATTCAGATAGTGAAATTTGTGATGAAGACCTTCTTAAGACAAACATTAAAGTTTGGAAACTGTCACAGACAAACCTTGCAAAATGAACTGTGCAAATGGACTCTTAAGACATGTAGCAATAACTCAAACGAGCGTTCCCAATACATAAAGCTCAAAGGCAATGCCAATTCAGGGGCAGGTCGGATGGTGTAATTGATGTTTAGATACAATGTGATATGCTGAAGCATGCTGTGTGCCATGCACGTGGTACTGGCGTCGTCAAAACGCTTAAGTGATTTTATGTTAAAATAGTGCTGTAAAATCAAGCCAAGATGAGATAACTTTATAGCAAATTATATATGAATGATGTAATTCAAAAGTGTATGAAAACAAACATTTAATTTGTGTTTATATATATTAAACAACGTTACACGTTAAAATACTATACAATTTGTTTACTTTCTATGGTGAATATTCATTTCCCTCCCAAGTAAAATATTTATTCATTTAACAAGCTCTTGCTAAAATTATTTTCACTTTATCGAATGAAACAGTTTCACTTTTAGGAACACGCGAATCGAGACAGGTAATTTTACTTAATATTTTATATTTTCTTATAACCAACTGTATTATCTCTATACAAGTTAGAAGCGAATCTAGTGAAATAAGTTTTCTTGTAACCAATAGAGTTGAAGCCCGTTCGTAAAATTGATATGATAAATCCTGAACGGGTTAGTAAAATCATAACTCTCAATTCTCCTACATAAAGATTAGTAAAAATTACCTGGCTCGACTCGCGTGTTTCTATGAATGTGTTTGGTAAATGGCAATTCTTTTTTTTTCTAAAATCCATTTATTTAACACAGTTTAATATATAAACAAGAGGCTCCCAGGAGCCTGAATCGCTCACCTGACATATGTGCCTGAAGTAAAAGTTATTAGGCAAGATCTATTTGACATTGAAAGGGTCATAAGTTTAATAAGGGGGTCATCTGGCAATATGGTGGATCTAAAGGTGATGATCACTTTTGTTCTCAATTAAAATTAAAAAAATATGTCACCCCTTTTGAGTTGTTAGCAAAAAATGCAATTTAACCCAATGTTCTATTTTTAGCCACAGCGGCCATGTTTTACAACCAATCAAAAATCCCCACATCAGTTCTATAAGCCTAATGCTAATAATAATAATACCAAGTAAGGTTCCAATTGGACTTAAAGTGTCAGAGGAGTTAACGTTTTCAATGTTATGAGGAAATGCTTTTTTAAAAGCTCAATTTTGACGTTCTAAGGACAATAACTCCTCAAAGGAAAGGTCCATCAACGTCGACCCTATTACATATTTTGTAGATCCTGATGTGCTTAACAATATGTAATTTAAATTTCTCAAATATCTTGTATAGATTTCAATATATTGAGCTAAACAGGTGCAAATTTGCAAAAATATCCACAAAAAGGGCAATAACTCATACATGAGTTGTTGGATTTTTCTTCAAGATTTGAGAGCTGGTAAATCTTGAGGTGCTGATCACTTTTTTTCCCAATGTAAATTTTAAAATCTGTCACCGTTTTTGAGTTATTTGCAACAGAATACCATTTACCCCTATGTTCTATTTTTAGCAACAACCGCCAGGTTATATGACCAATCAAAAATCCTCACATCAGTTCTATACACCTAATGCTAATAAACAACCATACCAAGTTTGGTTCCAATTGGACTTGAAGCGTCAGAGGAGTTAACGTTTGCAATGTAATAAGGAAATGCTGCTAAAATGCTAAATTTTGAGTCCTAAAAGAAAAGGTCCTACAACGTTGACCTTATTAAATATTTTGCAGATCTTGATGTGCTTAACAATATGCAATTAAAATTTCTCAAATATATTGTATAGTTTTCAAGATATTGAGCTAAACAGGTACAAAATTTGAAAAAAATCCACAAAAAGGGCAATAACTCCTACATGGGTTGCTGGATTTTCTTCAAAATATCTGGGTAGGTAGATCTTGAGCTGTTGATCACTTTTACCTTGCCAGAATTTTGATATCTGTAGCCGTTTTTGAGTTATTTGCAAAAAATGCATTTTAGCCCTATGTTCTTTTTTTTAACAACGGCTGCCATGTTTTACGACGAATCAAAAATCCCCACATCAGTTCTGAGCACCGAATGCTAATGAACAACCATACTAAGTTTGGTTTCAATTGGACTTATGGTGTCAGAGGAGTTAAAGTTTTAAAAAGTTTACGGACGACGGACGGACGGTGGACGACGGACGCCAAGTGATGACAAAACTGCATTTTGATGTGGTCATTAAATCTGTGTTTAGTAAATTGGTGTCATTTTTCATTAAGGGAACATGTTATTAGGTTTTTGCTGATAAAACAATCAAGCAAACAGCTATATTGTACATTTTGTTGTACTGAGAATGCGAATTGATGCAACACAATTTTTAAATGGCACTGTAAACACGATTTCAAATAGGTTTTGCTTCTTTCTCTAACTTTACTTATTTTTAATAGATTTTATTGACAAAATTGACAGGGCAACTGTTTAAGAGTGATATCCATTATATCCATTTCAACTGTTTTTTGTTCTAAATCGTCTCTGAAACTTTGTATACTTGGTCTTTAGGATGTCCTTAACCAATCTTGTGAAAGATTTTCACGCCGATCAACCAACCTTGGCTGCCGTTACTAAATATAGAACAGGGGTATCAGACCACAGTTTTTGGCTTTTAGCTTGAAAAGAATAAGAGATAGGGAGAATCCAAAGTAATCTCCCCTCTTCATCACCTTAGGCTTTACAAATTTGTGAAACGACTCCTTAAAGGATTTATTTTCCTTTAATCATCAAAATTAACCATTTACGCAGTTTTTGGACTGTATTTTGAAAACCATAAGTACTACAGGAACTGAAGCATTGGAACATTGGTAAGCTCTACGAAATAAATGATGTGGGGTCAAATTGTCAGATCAACCATTTATAACTTATTTAATATACCACATGAACGTCAAGTTCCACAGTGCTGGTTATATTATTAGCTTCCTGCAACAAAACAAAACAAACAACAAGCATAAAAATATAATGGGGTCTTTCTCTGAAAATTTTAGGAACAGTTTTTGATCATGTGCATCATATTCATATATTCACTCTGAAAAACGGAGAGGGTACAATGTCTTAAATGGAATGCCTTAGAATCTTACAGGACAATCAACAGTATAACCATGCTATACAAGATAACTAACCACTTAGTTGCAATATACCATACACTATACATATCTTCTCTTCCACTATCAGTCACTAGAAACACACAACTTACAATATCAAACTTTTTTACGACAACAGCTTATATTTAATTTAGTTTTTTCCTGCCAACAGGCAAGCACTTTGGATAAGTTTAAACCACTGATCCAAAGTTATATTAATTAGAAACTAAATATAAATTCTTTAGTATATATATGTCAATATCTTGATTGTTTTTTTATTAGAAAAAAATATTCTTCAAACTGAAACAAGTTATTGGAACTCTGTAGTTTTTATATGCTATTAACATTATTATTTTATTATTTTTGTTGCGCCTTAAGGTTGATTGTTATTAATATTTATCAATATTTTACCTTGTGGTCTGCTTGCAGCATCGCATAATCATCAGAAATTGATTGAGCGATGTATCCTATAAATGTCAATGTAGATGTACAATGACCATTCCATAGTTAAGCGGTTCTGTATAGTTATGTTGTTCTATAATATTTTTTATTTAAATTGCTTATAACTTAACTAATATTACACCTTGGTTGGTTGAAAATTGGTTACTTATTAAAATGGACATGCTATATTGTGCGATTTTTTTTATCCATCGAATATATACCCCTTCTAATTGTCAAAAAGTTTACATTTTACAGTTCCACTTCACTGTCGTGTTAACTCAGCTATATAACTATATAACAAGTTTATATGGAAATAGTGTATTGCGAGATATGATTGTGGGTAAAAGGACAGTTACGACATGATTTTCGCTTTACCATCACATTTGATATTTGCTGCTAACTCAATAACCAACATTTACTACTAGGTTTATTTGCTGCTAACTCAATAACCTACCTTTTCTACTAGGTTTGTAAAATTTAATAAAAAAAAACTTTATTTGGAAGAAGCAAAGAGGCACCAATGGGGACATCAAGTGTCAAAAGTCCGAAAGGGCAACTATAAAACCGATGAACACGAACAAGAACAGCACGAAGAAACACACAAGAGTTAACACTTAAGAATGTCTCGCCTGCCGGCACAATCAGAAACAATTATTCTGTCTTACTTCCACTACATAATGAACTTACATGTATTTTCTGTTTCTTAGATCAAAAGATGTTTATAGAACTTAAACATTGCTAATAAATGCAATAACAATAATATATAAGTCACTCAACCAGACAATCAAGGTCTAGGTCATGAGATAGGGATACAACTGTGCTAAGCTATTACTAGGGCATATGCATTCCAAATTTCATCAACCTAGAACCAAAAAATCCTTGAGATATGGAGGTGTTTGCAAAACCTTAACATTGCTATTACATGTATTTGTATTAAAATTGTAAAAGTCAGTCAACCGGAAAATGAAGGTCAAGGTCAAAAGATGGGATATAAAGGTAATAACAAAACTACCGAACTTGAATGATCAATCTCATAGTCCAGAGAAAATGACAAAAACGAATCAGTCATACCGGAGAACTGGTGGATCGCAATGGTCCTGACTTGGTACAGGCATTTCAAACGAAGTGGTGGGTTGAACCAGGTTTTATGGCGCCAAACCTCCCTCTTCCATTGCGATCTTCCAGTCCATAATATATATAGTTACATAGAATAGTGTGACACTGTAAAATATGCTTTACCCATAATATATAGTTACGTAAAATAGTGTGACACTGTAAAATTTTCTTGGAATTAGGTTTTATAAGACATGTAGAATATGAAAATTATCATGAATAAAATACAGAAGCTTTTGTCTGGAACTTTGTTGTAATTTTTATTTGAGTGAAACACAAAACCAGAAGAATTAAAGACCGCAATGGTCCTGACTTGGTACAGGCACTTCTTAAGAAGTGGTGGGTTAAACCAGGTTTTATGGCGCCAAACCTCCCTCTTCCATTGCGATCTTAGGATCCGGTAATGACCATAGAACACAACATAGTTGTGAGACACAATAGGGATATTGAGGTGATCATCTCAGTACAGCACACCAGTCAAACACTAATTAAAACAATTAACTATCATATCTTTTAACTCAATTTTGAACTTTTCTACTAGTGGCTGATAACGAAGAAAGAATTTAATTGTGCTTCTACTGGGAAATAGGCATACCACGTTTCATCAACCTAGGACTTATAGTTCTTGATATATGGAGGTGCTCGCAAAACTTTGCTATTATATGTATTGGAAATTGACAACGTCACTCAACCGGACAATCAAGGTTGGGGACAAAAGATGGGGATGAAACTGTGCAAAGCTACTACTGGAGCATATGCATACCAAATTTCATCAACCCAGGACCTGTAGTTCATGACATGTGGAGGTGCTCATAAAACTTTTCCAAAAAGTTAATACCACCGCCGTCACCGCAACCGCCGCCGGTAAAGTAACACCTTTATCCCGCTCTCCTTCGCAGGCGAGACAAAAGCTCAAAATCAACCGAACGGAAATCAACAAAGCTAACTTGAGTCGTAACAAGAGTGAACTCAGATGCTCCGGAAGGTTAAGCGGTTCCTTCCTGTTTTAGCACATCCGTAGTGCTGCTAGTTTTCCCTTTAGTGAGGTTTATCCGATAAAAGAAGACAAAACAAAACTCTACGACAATCCATCATCTGCATTAATTTTAGAGATGGAAATCCCATATTTGACTACGAGTACACGGTGTGTACCGCGGAATTTCTTCAGTGAAGACAGCAAACGTGGGACAACATTACCCGGTGTTAGCAATTTCTGTGTCAAACGTGACGCTCTGCCAAAGAAATGGATGTAATTCCTGCATGCTCTGGAGTGACGAATTAACTGTGATACAAAAACTTCATCAGCTGGAGCGGACGGAATTAGGCTACACAAGAAGGAAAAGTTGACGATTGGAATGTTGAAGTCATCAAAATTGCCATAGAGCTTTGTCTCACGGAAAACTTTCAACAAAACTCTATATAACGGAGATAGAGATTGTAAGAAGTCTGCTTTAAATGAATGAAGAAACAAATAAGAAACCAAAGATGCACAATTTGTGCCAATTGGAATCCCTATTGTTTGCTGAAAAAACACGTCCACTAAACTAAACAAATATGCTGTCGGTAAGAAAATTTAGCATGTCGATTATTTGTTCTTTTTCTTAGACTCATTATTGACAAAGTAAGTCTTACTGTAAGCGACTACCAGATAATTTTACCTGTGTTTATCATTCTTTTTGAAAAAAGTGGCGTTCAATCAGCTGTGCTAATCGTGATTTGAGCTGTTCATGCGGAACAGAAGTGTAAAGAGTGGAGCAAGATGAAACGGATTTTAAACCATGTGTTCTGTGTAATGTGTTTTTGCATTTGTCCTCTCCATAGTACTTAACAATATTTAACAATGATATAGCATACGTTATACAAAATATGCAAATTATATTTTTTTTGCGGAGGTATCACTATTGAGCATACATGTAGCTCAAATATTTTTGATGTAGTGCTCATTGAAGTTGGAGAGTAGAAAGAGCATTTGCATCGCAAATAAAAGACGCCACTTTTACATCATACAAGTATCAACAAAGGTTTGTCAGAATTAAGTCACATAAGCTAGCAATAAAATTTATAAAAAAACGAATCAACATTAATAAAAAAGACTTAACTGGGAAGTGATTGTGCAATTTTTAAATCACTTTAAATGGGCATATAATGAAAATGTTTCAACTCGTTTTATAATTCAATATTTGTTTTAACTAGCACAGTGGTCTTAACATTCTGTCGAATACAAGGACATTAAACAATGACTACATCCATGCCGAGACGACAAGCTATTTTTTATTACAAAAAGTTCGATGTGAGAGGTATTTTATATAAACATGTTACCAATAGAAAGTACTGGTCAATGCAATTAAATAACCTTTGTGCCTTATCAAATGTGTTATAAGATGATAATTTACCAAAAAATAATTATTAAACCACGTTGGTCTTGCCGTATTTGAATGAAAAGATATACGAATGCACAAGCTATAAGGTTTTACACACAATTAATTTGCTGACTTATATTTTACTATGAGCCAAAACATAAAGCATTGGATAAAACTTGCACACGCCTCTTTCAATACAGATCGAACTAATTGCAAATAATCAAAAGACATATTTGTTATAATAGAATATAATTTCTCTTTTTTTCACCCGATTTATTAACCTCTCAACCAGTTGTGGAAAAATTTCTCACCTCTAGAAAAATTCTCAGCGTTATAGAAAGTGCAATTGATGATCAAACTTTTGCAATATAGACATTAGAGAAAAACCTTTTACAACTAAATTTTCGATGATTATAGAATTTCTAACATCTCGGGAAATAAATTTGACATTTTAATCGCTCGGCAAGCCTCGCAATTTAAATAATCATATTTATTTATCTTGATGTTAGAATTATCAACTCAATCCCGTTCTAGAAGCTATATTTTACTCGTAAACGTTAAATGTTACATGTACCAGTATTTTGGAATCATATTATTTTGCCTTGCGTGTTAATAAGCCTTTGTTTGTCAAATAAAACAAATGACCAAATTTATATTAGAGAACCTTTAGACATAAAACCTATCAAATTTGCATTTTTTCGACAGAATTAAATATACATATATATGAAAAATATATCTTGTAAAACTCACCTTTACCGGCATAAAAAGACTAATTTTTGCAGCTTTATATGAAATAATCGTTATAAATTCTTCGCATTGAATGAGTATTCTCCAGCATAAATATTTACTTTTTTTAAACCGTTATTCATGTGCCCTCTACTAACCCCAATGGGCCATGTCAGTAATGTTCTACGTATCTAAAGTTGGCAATAAATTTGACAACACGTTGAATGAAATGAAAAAAATAGTGCCCATTGTAATCTTATTATTTTGCTGAAAAACACGTCCACCTAACTGAACAAATACATTTTCCATGATAAAATTGAGCATGCCGATTATTTGGTCTTTTGCTTGTTTTCTCTTAGGCTTATTGATGACAAAATAAGTCTTACTATAATCGACTTCTAGTTATTTGTACCTTCGTTTACCTTTCTTTTTAAACAACTCAGTTGAATGACATGTAGGTGTGCGTGTAATCGTGCCAATCGTATTTTGAGTTGTCCATGTGGAATAGAAGTATAAAGTGTAAACAAAAAGTTTTGATGCTGTTACAAGATAAAACTTAATTAAGAATATCCATCCGTTCTTTCGAATTCCTTAGGTTCCACATGTGATTGACACCATTTTAGAATAACAACAATCGAAATATTTCTGAAGTTCAGATTTTATTGCCGCCAGTATTGAAGCCAACAGAACTGAAAATGTTTAGTGATACATTTGGATGACCCCGCAATGAAACGCTGTTTATTTTTAAGTTTTTGTGCAATGCAGGAATACAAAACAGGGATGGGATATTACCATTTTTAGCACCATCAGAAAGGCCGAAGGGGGCAATGACAAATTTCTGATTGTCATTTGTTTCCTTTTTGTACAATGCTCTTGCTTTCTTTTTGGTACTTTTACTGGTACAACCAACGACTTCTTTCACATTCAATGTAATGATTTTTGCACACCAAAATGACGTTATTCAGTGACAATGTTGTAACATCAATGTTGTAAGAAAAATGTATGTTGGCTAAGTGCCCATCAAGCTCTTCAAAAATTGATTCTTTTCAAAATCAATCACCTCAGCTTTCACCTATTCAGGCAAAACCTCAATTCATTTCACTTGTATTTTTTTTCTTTTATTTTTCTGGCATAGTCTTCAACTGAATCTATAATTGTTTTAAAACTATGGTTCCACTTATCACGCCTTGGCACACGCTATTTACGTCCTTTTACCTAAACATCGTGAAGAAAGTCATTTTCCACGATGTTGAGGTCACCAGTGATAACCTTGCCAGAGGGACTTTTATTGAATGGGAACTTTTCACAAGACTAGTGGTTTTGCTTTGATGGCATTGATTTGGTTATCCAGCATCGCTTGTGTGTACATCAAGACCTTGGGTGCTATAGTGTATGTATAGGATTAAGTTTGTTGATTGTTTAAAAAAATAAGAACCTTATAAAGTAAATATTGTAAGACCAAGAGCTAATGCTTATGTTTTATCAAGTTGACCAATATTTATTTTACAATTTTTTACTCTATTTTCAAACAATATAATAATATAAGTACCAAATTATACATTATAATTACATGTTAGCTAAGAAAACATTTCTGATACAAAACATTTTGAAAATGTGAAGTGCAATAAAATTGTTATGAATAAACCAAATATTCAGGGGGCTTTTGTCATTTCGATATTATATGTTATCAAGGTTTTTTTATTAAAGAAACAAATTTAAAGAAAAAAATAAAGCCACGTTGGTCTTTATACCATATTTTTTTTTTTGCATTTGTCAACTGTTTCTTATTGATGACTATTAATATTTTATGAAATAATATCAATAAGAAAAATAAAACGCATTATCCTTAAAATCAAATCAATTCTAATTTAAAAGAATTACAATTGCTAGTTTATTGCCTTTAAAGGTTTTCGTGGTACACAACGTCAAAATAATTGTAATGTTGATAAATGGCAATATCTTAGTACAAACTGAGATATCGTAGTATGTGATAAATTGAACAACGATAGTCATTAAAGTGGATTGAACTTTAATTATTATCGATAGGGTCATTTTATTTTCATAAGTTCACCAAGGGTCAAGCACATATTATAAAATCTTTGCTTTAATTTTCAACTGATATTATCTTTATTTTGTCACACGATTGCATCTTAAATATTATCAAGTGTAATCTGTGCATTGATAATATCATATTTTAACGATGTTATGACTGCAAAACAATAAAAGAGTAGACTTGTGTCTTTTGGTTTTAAATTTTGAAGTACATATTAACTTAAGTTTGGTACAGTTATCATCGACCCATAACAGAAATTACAATTATATTTAATAATTGGCATGTAAATTTCACTATTTGTAGATTGTTAGCTTTTTTGAAAATATCCCAAAGTATAATAAACATAAACTAAAGCACCGCCATTGTTTCTCATTGTATTGTGACGATGTTTGAAAATTAAATCGAATAAAAAGCAAACAAGTATCATATTGACGTATTCGAATGTCTAAAGGCCTAAAACACAAATCAAATAAAAACGAAAGGCAATATAGACAACAAAGTTACAAACGGTTAGCTAATAAATTGATGCGTCGAAAAGACCATCAAAAAACCGTTGCGTAAACCATCAAATTAATATAAGTCAAATCCGAAAAAAGTACATGTAAGACACTACAAAAACGATATGACAAGCCTGCATCTTTACTTGTCTTCATGAGATAGAAATAGTGTTCTTTTACGAGGCATACACTAAAACCTGGTCTGGTCGCATTGGTCTGGTCTCGTCAATTTCCATACCAGACCGATGTCGAGACCAGACCAGGTTTAAGTGTATGCCCTTTTACGAGCACATGATGTGTCGTAATTTTTCTTGGTTAAAGACAGCAACCGAGAAGCAAAATAACACTTTTTTAGCCATTTTATTACCAACCTGACACTTTATCACTGATGCTTTTATACTCCTCATGGCCTTGAATAAAGAATTAGTTGCAACGCTTATACTGCAAAGCTGGGCGTAATGAAAATACACAGAAAGGGAGGTAAACAATTGGAAAATTGAAAACATCACTGTCAATATAACGGATAATAATTAATCTAGTTACAAGATTTCCTAGAATAGAATCAAAAGTGTGTTTATATCAATTCTTGTATGGGATTATGTTTATTAGATTAGGAAAAAGTCATCAAACTGATTTTTCCTTTGTTGTACGTGTAGATGTAACTTAAAAAAATAAACTTTTTTTCAAATATCCTTTGCTTTGTAAATTGACAAATATAAATGTCTCTTTACGTTCAGCTTGGTTACTTTTATTTTTAAATAAACTCCACCCAGCTTAGTATTGATTATTACGTTAGAGATATTAAAATATTGCATCCAAAAACGATTTTGGTTTTACATAATTGAAACCTATAAATAATTTCATATTTTATCAAAAAATCAAATAAATTATCTTAAATCATATCAATAGCAATAACAAATAGCCTTACAGTTTTACATTAACTAACAAAGTCTTTAGGTTTGATTAAGTTTTGCATTACTCTTTGTCTTGGTTGTAGGAAAATAGTTGAAAGACACTTAGGTGAAGCCAGTTGCCGTGGCTTAATAAATCTAAGCAAATGAAAAATTGTGAATAACAAAAAAACTTATCGGACGATAAGACACATAAGAAAGACAGGACAGTATATTATATAATCACCCGAAACAGTTTGGGATAACAACAGTTCCAACATGTGTATTTGGCCTCGTTAAATACAATTTCGTACATGTATGCGTAGAAATACATGTAATTTTATTAATCGACTATTTTAACGCATATTACCCCCCAGAGGTTCACGTTAACGTTATTGGTTTCTGAGTATCGTTTTTGATTCATGTAATCTTGAAATATCAAATGTATATGAAAGAAGAAGACTTTAATGAATTCCCTCTCTTCATCAACGTCTATATATTTGTGATCTTTATCGCTACCTTTTTTATGCCCCTGCATTGTATATTAAGAAAATAAGCTCGTTGAATTGAAATATCATGCTGATTATCAAATATTGTAACTCTTGATTAGACCAAAGGGGTTCAAATTTGTAATGCTATCAACTGTTTAAGAACTTTTTATCTGATAAAAGTACCCCTGTACAGTGTGACATTCATATCATGTGAGTTATATATGGAATGTCAAAAATTAACAATATGGGTTTTTTTGCAATACTTACAGGAAAGAAAACCATCTCTTTCAATTAGAGCTTGGTAAATTTATACTCTAATGAAAGTCTGCCAAACGGAACAATTTACTTCAATGTTGTATTATAATGACTAACACATTTTGATAATTCTTATGAATATCTTCATTTAAACTATATTATCTCCTTCATGTCCTTGGGCTTTTAAGAAATATTCTAAAATAATTCATTTCGAACAAATGTACGTTGGGCTAAAAATGTTAAAATATATATGAGATGAAACTGAACCAACGACGGTACTTTGAACTCAATTTTGAACAGTCTCTTCGTCTGCTAGATATTGTCTTTATGCTTAACATTCTTAAGGAAAGGAATTTTTATTGAAACAAAATATTGTCACACTTATATATCGTTGATGATTGTATCAACTTTACCGAGTGATCATGCAAATTAACCCATTTTATAGCACGTAAATACTTTTAAATATCAGAATAGAGAAAGAACATTATTCCATGTATAAATATCTTATTAAAGCTCTAAAAAGGGTTCTTGTCTTCTTAAAAAAGAACCTTTATAGTAAGGTTTTACAAATTTGTGGTGGTGTGTTTGTTTTACCGTCAAAAACCCAACGTGTAAATTTCAGGATGATCTATATATCGATGAAAAACTAATAAGATCCGGATACACATTTTTTTTTGTTTATTTGTACATGTACGCGAACGTCAACGAAAGTTGTTATCGTAAACTATATCAGACATATATCGCATGCACAGAATATTTACATTCTTAAAATTGGAGGTTTTTTAATAAAGGGTTGTAAATGCTGTAAAACCTAAATCCATTCATAAATATTATTTTCTTGTCTCGAACGTGGGAAATATATTGATACGGGTTCAATATTTAAATACATCAAACGGGGTTGGAATCAAAATGTCAATAGTAGGGGCATTTAAGCATTTGACAACACATTGGTAATATTTACAGTACAATTATCATCAAAACAGTATTGCTAAACAAAGTGGTTAATAATATCATAATATAACCCGTAAACTGTGAAAAAACTGTCTAAACCTGCATCCTAAATCGACGTGTTATCAAGTTTAATTGTAGGCTGTAAGTTCGAAAGATATTATACATTGTACAACTGTTGTTTCGATGAAATGTCGAAATATGTTCGCCGACGTTGGACGACCAAAAGTGAGGACGACTTACTTTATGGCAAAAGTTACGGCCGAATTTTATAGTAATAAAAATGTTCCTTTTTAATAATTCTTATTAACATTTGTAGCTGTACAAACATCGTGTTTTGTATAGAAATGATATAAAAAACAGTAATATTTACAGGTGAATTCGGACCTCTAATTTCATTCACTAAATAACTTTCAAAAATGTCATTGCAAACATTTCTACATAGAACCTCAGTACCTGAAACCCCAGTTCGCCTTATAATTTTTGCGTCAAAAGTTTTGTTCGTTTTATTTGTCTTACCACGAAAGAACAGGAGAAAGAAACTGACGTTTTGTCATAGAGGATTAAAGCTGTGAGGTCATTGATTGTGAAACGAATCAATTCTTTGGAGACCTCAATGAGCACTAAAGCATCATCCATATTTAATGACGCTGATGTTGCAAAAACACTGTCCACTTAACACGACGAATATGTTGTTATATCTGCAAACAAAGCACCAAAAAACACCATTTTTGCGTGCAAGAAACACTATATTGACTGCTTGACAGCTGAATTAGGGGTTGGTTGTACAAGCAATAGCACCAGGTACACAGCTACAAAATTGTCTAAGGAGGAAATCATTGGCAATCACAAATCGGTCATTTCCTCTTTCGGGCTCTCTTTGGGTGCTAACATTAATGACATGCCATCCATGTTTTTGATTCCTTAATTACATAAAAATCCATACAATCAATGCACCATTGCAGTATCAACAAAACGTACCACTGCACGTTTTTCAGTCCTGTTGACTGCAATACAGATGACAAAACAATCCGGCCTCCAGAAATATTACGATTGTTGTTATTTTAGAAATGGTGTCGATCAAATGAATCCTGACGAATTCGCAGAAAATGATGGAGATGTTTAAATCTAAATCAGTTTTATCTTGCAACAGCTTCAATATTTTTCCAAACTTCACACTTATATTTCAGATGAACAACTCAAGTCGCGATTGGCACAACGGATTAAATGCAGCTTTTTCAAAAAGAATGGAAAATGATTGACCATGTTCAAATATCTGGTTGTCGTTATCCTAAGACTTACTTCGCCATCAATGAGTCTAACGATTCTCAAGGATAACTATCAACAAACCTCTACAACAAACACTAATCTATATGTATGTTATGTATAAATACTTCATGTAGAATGAACCCCATAAGGTTACATCTCTCGATCCATATATTAGATTAATTTCACACGATTACATTGAAAGAATAAAAGTGTGAAATATATTTAATTTGTACTGATGAATGCCATTTACTTACCATAGACATTTTAAAAAAACAATATAAATGAATTGCTTACCAAAAGAACTAACATAATAATTGGAAGTCAAATATTTAACATTTGCTTAACGCGATAAATCTTAAGCTAAATTGCCACACCAATTCTACTTATACTGCATTTAAATATTTGAATGGCGAATTTAATGGATGTAAAGCAAGTTAATTTTCGGGCATGGAAAGATGAATTCGCTATCTCGAGGATGTATCTGACACGTCTGCACTCTAATGATCGCTACTTTATCTGTTTTAACATATATATTACCGGTAATTGAGAAAATGTATACATGCTCATTTGTCGATCTAGCATCCTATTCAGGGAGTACAACATATACCCTTATTTAGAATATTGACTTAATGCCCCGTTTTTACAAACCAGATGCATTACAGTGTCATTGACATCTTTTTTTTAAATATATCAATTCATTTATCAAGATACCACGAAAGAGTGAAAAATGTAAAATGTGTTTAAGATATACTAGTAGTCTCATGAAATGACTTCAACTTTACAATCGTTTACTTTCCCTTTTTGTGTAGCAACATTCCGCCCGCTCCAGCTTATAAAGTTTACGTATCACAATTGATTAGTTACCCCAGAGCTTGTGGGAATTACATCGATTCTTTGGCAGAGCTCACGTTTTACACAAACAAGCTAGCACGGGGTTATGTTGCTCCTCGGTTGATGTCTTCACTCAAGAAATTTCACGATAGACCATGCACTCGTATATATTGAAATATGGGATTTTTATCTCTCAGATGAATGCAGTGGTTGGTTTGTCATAGGGTTTTTTTTTTCTTCATTTATCGGATTTGACACACTGATTTTGAAATTGGCAGCGCGACAGGTGTTCTATAGCAGACAGGAACAGTTTACTCTTCCGGAGCACCCGAGTTCACTCTTGTTACGACTTGAGTTCGCGTTGTTGATTTCTGTTCACGATCGGTTGATTTTGTATTTTGTGTTTCCTCATGCTGTTCTTGTTCATGTTTACCAGTGTCTTTGCCCTTTATCAGGGTTGCAAAAAACGGATGTTACCTTATTGCTCTTCGAGCTCTTTAAACAATTGATTATTTTTCCAGATCTATGACCTCAACTTTAACCCATTCTTACTAAACGTCAATTTATTTCTCTTGTTCTTTCTTTGCACATTTTCGGCATAGAAACCATAATTGTTTTAAAATTATGTAACCAGTTAATACGCCTTTGTACACGACACTTTGGTCCTAGAGCCAAAACATCGCGAAGTAAGTCATTTTCAACGATGTGTAGGTAACCAATAATGACCTTGCCATATGGACAATAATTGAACGGGGACCTACAATGAACAGTCTAGTGGTTTTGCCTTGATGTCATTGATTGCGTAATTATGTGTACATTGTAGTTGAAGACTTTTTTTGTTATATTGTAGATACTATAAGTTTGTTGAATTTCTTTATTACGAAACTTTCAAATTTAACATAATTAGACCTTTAAATATTATATTAGAATTATAAGAGCTAATGTTTTTGTTTAACAAGTCATAACTTTCTTTAACCGAAATTTGTTTTACAATTTATAGTATTTTTTAAAAAACCAAGGACCCAATTTTAAAGATAATTACATGTTAGCTTGAAAGCCTGTTTATATAAAACACTTTGAAAATGTGATGTGCAACGAATAATATTGTAGCAAATAAACCAAATATCAAAGACTCTTTTGTCAATTCAGTATCCTAAGTTATCAACGTTTTTGTTTATTGAAATCCAATTTAAAAGAAAAATATCAAGCCACGTTGGTCTTCTAGACGAAAAAGATCGTACCCCATCGGTACCTCTGCTTCTTTCTCAAGTACCATTATTGTTTTTGCATTTGACAACCGATTTCTTATGGTAATTAAAATTTATAAAATAATATAAGTTAGAAATACAAAATAGTCGAAAAATACGCGTTACCTTTTAATTCAAATCAAAGTAATTACAATCGCTAGTTTTGTTCATACAATAGTTGTCGTGGTACATGAAACATCGAAAAAAAAATGTACATGTGCAAACCGGTGTACTATTTTTGATATATGTTAAGATGGCGATTTCGTAATACCGTAATGTATTTCGAAAATAAGAAGGAATGAACACCCATTCAAGTACATGTTGTACAACCTACTTTACGATTGATAAGATTAGAATGTAGAAGTATCTTTAAAAAGACAATATATAACACTTCAGTAATATTGTTTCTTTATCTTTGTTTATTCAACCTAAGAGTAATGTGCTGATTGATTTATTTTTGTAACGTGATTTTTACCCCCCTCTCTCCCTAACAAAAAGAAAAAACGAAAAACAAAACCTATTGGAGATAATGAGATGTGGAATTAGTGTATGCGACATATACTACAATATCAAAGAAAACTTTTAATAAAATCCACAACAGAAAACACCCAGCAGCCTTTAATATGATCAGCGGTCGCTGCTCGCTGTTTTGCAATAGGCCCGGGATTAAAAATGAACTACATATGATTCAAGCCCAATCCTTAAATATTAATAAAATGCCCTGTTTTTGACTAATACAAAAAAAACATAAATTTGACGAATACAAACATCAGGTTTGACTGATATTCCTTGCTTAGGACAGACACATTTTAAATGTGGCGGGATTAAACTAATTTTAAAGCCCAACACTCCCCCTTTTGATATCCAATAGCAAAGTTCAAACAAACACACAGAAACAGGATGTGTACGTTAAATGCCTGTTGCATACATAAACTATTTTAAGCTAAATAACCTACATCATTTATGGCCATGCTCATTTTTACTTTTCAAACTATTTAGGGTGTATATGTTGTGTAAAAGTTGCAACTTTGTACATGTTGCAACATGTACAAATAAAATGTACATGTTGCAACATGTATGGTGCAATCATACAAGTTGCGACATGTACACCTTTTGCTGTACATGTTGCAACATGTACAAACCTTTGAATGAAATTTGTTCTAACTTGTACAAATGGCATATTAGGATAAATCGTTAGCTATATGATCTACTGATATAATTTGCTAGGAATTCTGCTTTATTATCCCAAAGCCCAACGGAGTTTAAGAGTGGATTTAGCTTTTGATTTGATTGTTCATACGTTTTTTCGTAATGGTTTTTGCTTTCTCAATATCTTGGGGTAAGGTGAAAATCTAGGCAATTATAATTAGTAGAGGAATGATATTTGGAAAGTGGGTATATCTTGGATAGTAATTGACATCTGTTCCAGATTTAGGCCACCTCCACTAACCTTTTTAATGTTAAGGGCAAGGGGATTAGCTGTCGTGTGCACTTGCTCCATTTCTTTATTTACAAACACAAATGTTTTCAAGGAGATTTTTTCAGAAATATGCCAAGGACAGTGTTCAGCAATATTGACCAGTCGACTTTTTATTGCAAGTTGTACATGAATGACACTTCAAGTTATATTGCAATTGTGTTTTGGGACACCCCCATCTTTACTTACAATTTTTCCTGTTTCAATTACAAAAAAAATACCATTGCCTTCTACTCACTGACATTTCGCATACAGCCTGAAACTTTACTTAACATCCGGTACATCCGCTACACTTACAATCACACACCCTTTAAACTCAATCTGTGTCCTCATGTAACCGTTTTGTCATTATGCACTACTCTCATTCACACTTGATAACTCCTTTGGACACTAATTATAATCTGTAGTAAATTTACCCTTCAAAACAATTTCGCTCAAATGAGCTTCTTTCTTTTTTTGAAACGAGCTTCTTAAAAGACTTTGAACAGCTTTAGAACTCTCCTATCTAAGGCAGTTAAGTTGTAAGCTTCCGCAAAGGGACTTGCGCCCCTCTATCAATATTTTATCAGTCAGTGTGCCATGTTGTTGACACATTGAATCTTAACAAAATGCTGAAAGAGAGGAGCAAGTCCCTTTGGCTGCTGCTTGCTTGGGCTTTTTTCAATTCTTTTATGATTCTTGTATCATTTCTATTATAATTTAATCCAAGAGGCTTACACAAATTTCTGGGTAAATTTTGAAATAAAAAAAAACAACAATTAATTTAAAACTGACTTTTATGTATTTGACACTTTTTATAAATTTACAAAACAAGGAAACATAAATGTCTTTACTGATCAATTGTACAAGTTTGAACAAATTTCTTTAAAAGGTTTGTGCATGTTGCAACATGTACAGCAATTAGTGTACATGTTGCAACTTGTATGATTGGCAAAATTGGTCTGGAACCCCCCTTTGGCGCACTAACCAAGTATTTAGAACCCCCCCTTTCGAAAATTTCTGGATCCGCCCCTGCACGTACGAAATATCTCAAAAGCATACTGGTTGTGCTGTAAAAATGTGTTGTATCTAATACATGTACATGTATACTGTTCTAGATCTTATTTTGTAAACAGCAAGTTTTTATTGTTTTAGAGAATTATTTCGGAAAAAGAGAAGTTACATGTATGGAAATAAAACTATCTAAAGATGTATATTGTTCTTATTTTGCATAAAGCAAATATCAATTGAAACCATCATTTTTTGGGGGAAAAGAGAACTTCAAGTAAAAAAATATAAACATATCTTTTCTGACTAAAAAGGTCGATTAAAATTTCAAGCTTCGCTTCTAAGGTTAAAAAAAACCAACAGAGCTGATTCGATAATTTTTACAGTCATATTGTCTATTAAAATCATTTTTTTTCCGTCCAAAATTCTGTGATTTCATTTAGACCAAAATGTAATCAAAATATACTTTTATTACCGCATTTGCCTTAAACTTGATTTATTTTGGTCAAAATTATTCGACGATGTTGATTGATAATTTGTTTACCTTCGTGTGACACTATATATAATTTTATAAAATTCTGTGATTTCATTTAGACCAAAATGTAATCAAAATATACTTTTATTACCGTATTTGCCTTAAACTTGATTTATTTTGGTCAAAATTATTCGACGATGTTGATTGATAATTTGTTTACCTTCGTGTGACACTATATATAATTTTTGTATATTCAAAACAGCCATTAATTGGGATCTCGGGTGACTATAATATGGTGACAAATTAAACAAATTCAGTGTTAACTATCTAAATCATCTTCTTTACTTAAATACGAGTCATTATTGTCATTTTTTGCGGCTTTGGTGTTTTCGTATCCCTGTAGATTTATATACGAACTAAAATCTCTGGATACAGATTAATGGCCGCGTGTATGAACCAGCAAAGTTAATAAACAAAATTAGACAGAGTGCACATGCTAAAGGCGGAATTAGAGCTCATGACTATGATTTTTTTTAAAGCTTAGAAAATATCATTTAGTGATGAAGAATTTACGATTAATAGGGTACCAAAACTTACTTTTTATTGTTCAGATGTTATAAACTAGACAAAACAAGTTGTTTGTTGGCCTTTTTTGTTAGTACAAAAATGTATTTATAGCTTTTTTTATAAGTATACCAAGGGTTAAGCATAAGGTATCAAATCATTTCTTTAATTGTCAATTGATAGTATTATGATTTTATCACATGATTGTATCTAAAGCATATCAAATTTTAAGGATGTTTTGACTGTAAAACAATAAACGAGTAGACTTTTGTCTTTTCGTTATAAATATTGAATTACATATTACTTTAAGCTTAGTAAAGTCATTCCAGTCATGCTCAGCTCTTTTGGAAAATATTACACAGTTTAATAAAATAAAAACTAAAGCATTGCCATTGATTGCTATTGTAACAATGTGTGAAAGTTAAATCTTAAAATAGAGAAGATAACTACGTTGTTGATTGATATTCAGTTATTTTGTGTTTCCATGTTTTACATGTTGTCTGTTTTTGTCCCGTTCTTGTCGGTCTTAACTGGTTTTGTCTCTGCCCTTTTAGACTTTTGACATTCGGATGCCCAATTGGTACCTCTGCTTCTTTGTACCATTGGTGCATTCGAATGTCGAAAATCGGACAAACACAAAATCAGAAAAATACAAACATCAACATAAATAGAAAACAATTTAACAAAAGTTAAGCTAACAACGAAAGAGAAATGATTCAGGTGTTTCCAAAAGATAATTATACAACCGTTGCCTAAACGATCAAATAAGTGTAAGTCAAGCCCACTAAAGTTAGATTGTACAAAAACTCTATGACAAACCGACATCTACTTATATGATGGATATGAAAAAAATCCCGTTATTGGTCCACGAGCACATAACGTTTCGCAATATTTCGTGTTAAAGACAGCAACCGAGAAGCAAAATATCATGTGTTAGCAATTTTTATGATCGACCTGACGCCTTGTCGAGTAATCGTGATATACTCAACCAGGCCTTGAATAAAGAATCGGTTGAGGAGTGGAAAGTTTGACATAATAAAACTATACCGAAATACAAATGACAATAAAGTTCCAGACAATAAATTTTGTTACGCCTGACGCGCGTTTCGTTTCGTCTAGACTCAATAGAGGCGCTCTATCAAAAATATTGAAAATGCCAAACACTGAAATGAAAACTTGAAACTATCAGTGTTTCAATATAGTTATATCAAATGCTTGCATCGAGATATGTGAGATTAAGTAAGTCATCAAACCAAATATGCGTTTTTGTGTACATGTACACGCAGATGTAATTAAAAAAAACATTTGAAAAATAAAATACCATGTATAATCATTAACTATGAACGCTTCTCATTTACTCGTTTGTGAATGGTCCTTAACGATAAGCCTGGTAACATATATTTCCAAATAAACTCCACACAACTAAGGATTGATTATTACGTAAGAGAGGGAAATATTCAATCCAAATATTGATTTTAATTTTACACTCGAGAAAGCTCTACAAATCATTTAACATTTTAACAAAACATCAAATAACGTATCTTTAAACATATTAATAGCAAAAACAACTATCCAAACAGTTTATTTGGTACTAATATACATTAAGAAAACAATATTGGGTGAAAATTGCATTTATTCATTAAGATTGTAAACATGTATATTAAAGGAGGTTTATTTCTCATACTAGTAATTTGGGCTTTTTGTCAGATTTTCGAGATCCTCGGGATTTTTCCATCTTTTATGCTGAAATTTGTTTGCCCATGGACCCCTATTATCTTTTTCTTATTCAGAAATATGTCAAGAAAATATCCAGTCCACATTTCTTTTTATGAAATTCTATTTACTCTGTCTGACATTTCATGCTTATGGAGTCCTCGTATCACAGTTGATTCGTTACCTTATAGCTTGCGGGAATTACATCGATTTCCTTGGAAAAGCGTCACGTTTGACACCGAAATTGCTGACACATGGATATGTTGCTCTACGGTTGCTGTTTTCTCTCAAGAAACTTTACGGTAGACACCTTGCACTCATAGACAAATATAGGATTTATTTATACCTCTCAAAAGAGTGCAGATGTTTGTTTGTCGTAGAAAATTGTTTTGTCTTCCTTTACCGGATTTGACACACTGAATAGGAAATTAGCAATACGACGGTGTGCTATTGAAGGCAGGAACCGCTTAAACTTCAGGAGCACCTGAGTTCGCTCTTGTCACGACTTGAGTTCGCATTGTTGATTTTTTTTTCGGTTGATTTTGTGTTTTGTGTTTCTTCGTTCTGTTTTTGTTTGTGTTTACCAGGTTCGTCGTTGCCCTTCGGACTTTTGACCCTTGAATGTCCCATTGGTGCCTCTTTGCTTCTTTTAAAAGGTTTAAAGATGCCAGTCTGTGGCAATGTAAATGTAATGAAAAATCTAGAGAGAACATATTTCCCGCCAAAATTATAAACTCTCATAGCATAAATACGAGCACATGAACCTTCATTTTGTCTTCCTTGTTTTGATTATTTGTCAATATTCTTTAAAACAGATACAACTTAACCCATTAAGATGGAAGAGCAAACCCCCTTAATATTAATATGAGGTAGGTTTTTAACCTGTGACGCTCCCAAAATAAAAACTTTTCTAATTTTAATAATTGTACAAGCAAAAATAATGTTAAAAACATTATGATGCGACATGAATTCAAACAAAATAAATTCGAAAATAAAAACAAAATAGCTTTTCTTATGGGTCATATGTGCGCTTAATGACGTTCATAATTTGCAAAGCAAAAAAGCGTTAAAAGACTCTGAAAGTTCAGGAAAACAGGCGTGCTATACCGGACATTCAGCCCATAGTACAACTAAAATATTGACATTTCTACTATTATCGCTCCTTTCTGAGCGTAATATATTTAAAGCTGATACTTTGAATAAGTCCCGAAATAGTGACACTATGTGTGGTGTTTTGTTTGCTTAAAAAATTCTACACGAAGGATGCTGTTGATTGCTATTCGTTTGTTTTGTGTTTTTATGTTGTTCGTTTCTTCGTGCTGTTCTCGTTTGTGTTACTGATTTTATTTTTCCCTTTCGGACTTTTGACATTCGTAAGCGCGTTTATATTCTCTGCGTCATTGTGTTTAAATTGCAATTAATTTATTAAACATCAGTGTTCAGAGTTTTACTTAGGTATGACTCTTAGCGATATCTCTGTAATATGTCCTCATTGTAGGAAAACCACTGAAACCATTTTTATATTAGTGTTCAAGTGGCTAAATACATGTGCAACAAATAGAAAATTATGAATCTAAAAAATATACGGATGGGAAGAAACAGTTTACGGATATTGGAGGGTCAGATTTTGAGATTTTTGACTTTTTTTTCGGAATCCTCGGGTGTTTACCATCAAAATAAGGCAAACATTTTTGCATGGTAACCCCTACTTTTCTTTTGTGTAATGTCTTCATTACACAATAAATATCTGTTTTACAAATTGATTTTAAATTCTAATCACTATTTCACAGGTTTAAACAGCTAAATATTTCTAATGTTAAAGCTATGATAAAACCAGAGAAAACATTTTCCCGCCAAATTTTGAACTCTTATTATCTTTAAAACGAGCACGGTAACCTATCGAAATTTTTAGCTTAATTTGTATTTTAAATTATACCCTTATGATTTAAGGCATCAATTTCAAAACCTCATCACTTTCAAAGTCACCCTCGAACATCCTTGAAAAAAAACCTAATCAAATTATAAGACACGTGAGACAGGATAGTATAACATAGCATCACTCGGAACAACTCGGGATTACAACAGTTCCAACATGTCTATTTTACGTCATTGTATACTAGGTCGTACGTGCATGCGTCGAAATTAAAAAGTTGAATTATTTAACTATTAACAATCAACTATTTTAACACAGATTACCCCCAGGAAGTTCATGTTAATGCCATCGGATTCTCAGTGGCGTTTAAGATTGTTTTTGAAGCATTTATACTTGTAAAATCAAATGTATATGAACAAAGGAGACTTTAATGAGTTCCCTTCTTATTCAACGCCTATATCTTGGTGATCTGTGCAGCTATTTTTATGTCCCTGCATTTAATATAAAGTAAAATAAACTCCTTAAATTGGCATATCAAGCTGATAATTGAATATTGTAACACTGGATGAGACCAAAGGGGTTCAGTTTTGTAATGCTATCAGCAGTTTAATAATTTTCTTGATACCCTTTTATTTAATAAAAATACAAATATTGTGACATCAAGAGTGTCAAATCCTGTATTCTCTACATGGAATGTCAAAAGTAATAATTTTTATATTCGTAATACTTAAATAACATGACAACACCATATTACAGTTAGGTCTATTCATGAAAATGAAATCACATCAAACATACAGTTAACTTAAATGATCAATTGAAATAAATGACTTCAACATAGTTTGTCATTTTTTAAGAATATCTTTATTTCAATTGATTCGTTATCTCCTTAGGACTTTATGATTTTGAGATTCTAAAATATTTTATTTTGTACACCTTTAGGACTAAAAAAATGTTAAATATATTAAACAGAACTATATCAAGGACGATACTTTGAACTCAATGTTGAACAGTCTATTCGTCTGTTATATATTGCTTCATCGCCAAAACATGCTTTAGGGGAGGCTTTTGTAATTGATACAATAGACTGTCACACTTATATGTCGCAGATGACTGTATCAGCATTACCGTGTGAACATGTCTATTAACCCATTTTATGGAAATACGTAACATAAAAAGAAAGAACGTTTTTCATTTATGTCTAATCAGAGAATTTCTTAAGGACTAAATGTTATTTTGATAATTAGTAATACATTCAAAATACGGGTTCAAATTACTTCTAATTTTTATCATTGCAAGCATAGTCAATGTTCATAATTTTTGTTTTACGACATCCGTTATATTTACTTTCGATGGCCTAAAATATGAACACAATACCATATAATTCACAGGAGTTTGTTTGTCTTAACATCTAAAAACCAACAGGTAAATTTCTAGTCAAAGCACATGTATAGACAAAACACTGATATTAACTTAATTATACATGACATGCACGCCGAATAATAAGACACATGAGACAGGATAATATAATATAGCATCACTCGGAACAACTCTCGGCATAAGAACAATTCCAACATGTATATTTTGCGTCATTTTATACTAGGTCGTATGTGCATGCGTCGAAATTAAAAATATGAATCATTTAAACAATCGACTATTTTAACACAGTTACACCCTAGAGGTACATATGAACGCAATCGGTTTATCGGTGTCGTTTGATATTGTTGGCTAAGCATTTAAACTTGTAAAATCAAATGTATATGAACGAAGGAGGCTTTAATGAGTTCCCTTTCTCACTCAACGTTTATACCTTGGTGATCTGTACAGCTAACATTTTATGCCCCTGCATTGTATATAAAGTAAAATAAGCTCGTTAAATTGGCATATCATGCTGATAATTGAATATTGTAACCCTTGATGAGACCAAAGGGGTTCAATTTTGTATTGCTATCAGCAGTTTAAGAATTTTCTTGAGACCTTTTTATCTGATAAAAAATTCAAACGGTGTGACAACAAGAGTGTCAAATCTTGCATGCTCTACACGGAATGTCAAAAGTAATAATTTTTTTTCGTAATACTTAAAGGACATGGCAATACCATATTACAATTAGGGCTAACTTAATGTTCATGAATATGAAATCACATTTACTTAAGGTAGCACCATACAAAGGATTTTTTAGTCCGACCATCACACTTTAAACTTGCATAACTTTCTTATTATTTTACCAATTTTAATAAATGAGACATCATTTGAAAGAAGAAATGTAACCCTTCATGATGATACCTACAAAAATTAACTGTAATGTATAACAGATGGAATTACTGTTCAAAATAAAAAATTTCAACACAACTGACTCAAATGAAATTAGCTCTCCTAGCATTACAAATATCTCTTTAACATTGATTTAACCTTAATCAACACAGCATGACCTTCAAAACCGTGTCTCAGAATTTTCCTATCACATTCCATTCTCCAATAAAGCAATATTTTGTGTACAAGGCTTTATTGCATAAGGGGTCACTCTATTCAATGTGCCATTAAATATTTTCTGAAGCTTTAATCTAAAATCTGAGACACGGTTTTGTTGATAATAGACCTTGGAATAACATATACAAAAACCAGCCACATTGGGGTACTCATGTGGGAGCTAAATTCAATCAAACTTTACTTTTCTCTTGAAAAATGAAAGTGGAAAAAACCCAAAAATATCAATTTCCTACTTTGAGCCCCATTTACTAGTCATCAAATGGCATGATTCTACCATGGGAGCACTGTATGGTTCTTAGATCATCATAAATCAACATGTATTTGACCAATAAACCTGAGTTTCATCCACACAAACATTAAATATAGCCCAAAATGCACAACCCCCTACACTTAATTCAGAATTTGCGGGAAATTTTACATCAAATTGACCTTATCTCAGGTCAGTTGTTAACTGTAAAGGGCAAGACTCCTCCTTCACTGACCAGATGTTTCCACTATTGATTGTCCATCTTATTCATTTAACTTATTTCACTTAAAATGACTGGTCAAAAGTCATAAAACTTTCCAGCTGTTATAGATAAGACCAACCTCCATGGTTTATTGACAGCTTAAATTACATGTGCATTTGTTTTGATTTTTTAATCATCACTATAGCTCATTAATTATTAGGTGTACTGAAAATATTTTTGCACCATTAGATAAAGGACATTTTATAGTATTGAAAAAGTAATAAATTAAAATTTTTATAAAATTTTAGCACTTTTGTATGGTGCTACCTTAAATGATCAATTGAAATGACGTCATCATAGTTTGTCATTTTTTCAAGAATATCTTTATTTCAATTGATTCATTATCTCCTTGGGACTTTATGTCTTCGAGATTCTAAAATATTTCATTTTGTAAACATTTCGGACTAAAGAAATGTTAAATATATGAAACAGAACTATATCAAGGACGATACTTTGAACTCAATTTAGAACAGTCTATTCGTCTGCTATATATTGCTTCATCACCAAAACATGCTTTTAATTGATTGATACAATAGACGGTCACACTTATATGTCGCAGATGATTGTATCAGGTTACAACTGCGCAAATGCAAACCTCTGCCACCGGTAAATTTTTTACCCTAAGATAAAGCGTGGAATAAAATACAGACAGCAACGTGATTGGTTGATATAAAATAATATTTAAATAGATGAATGAATAAGCTTATGTTAAATATTGACAAAGAAATTCTGGTGCCAATCATGTGTCTACAGGGCGCTCGCATCTTTGAAAATTTGGGTATTGAAAATAAAATCGAAAAATCACCCCCCTTTTTTCAACCTAAAATTACGTTCATTAACGCCGCATAGACATAGGATTTTTATTGGCTAAAACTAAACGTTTGGATGTTAACTGAAATATTTTGACCCATAGAAAGTGAAAATCGGTCAATAACTATTTTTTAAAAAATTGAATACAAGGGTACCCCCTATGGAAAAATGCATTGTTAGCATTTGCGCAGTTGTATCCTATAGAAACTGCCTCTTTTTACGTTGCATTGGTTGTTAAAAAGCTTTATTTGAATGAAACGTGAAATATCGACGTGCAAATACAAATTATGACATCTGGTCTATATTTAGATCGCAAAAACCGGTCTATAGTCTGTTTCTTAATTCTGTAATAGGAAAAAGGAGAAAATAGACGTAGGGACTCATAAAATATTAAATCTGTTGTTATTATTAATCAAATATTGGTTGTTTGCATTTTTTTTATTTTGCTTAGATGCATAGGTAATTGTTGAACGCCAGAAAGTACACAAAAATGATTTAAACCAGGACAAAATTTTTAAAAAGCCCCAAGCGAAAATTGTGTCCATTTGTTCACAATGGGGGTGCATTAAAATAGTTAATTTGAAAAACCTAAAGAAATAATTATCTGTTTAAAACTATTATAAAATTTATGTATAGATGCAGATGTAACACATTGCACACAAAAACACAACATTTTTGTGCTACAAGAAGGTTATAGTCTGTTTCAAAATGTCGCATTTTTTCTATTTTCCAAATATTTACAATATCTTTATATTTAGACCCATATTTTGGTCCAAATAGGCCAAAGGTATATGGAAAGTCAATCTCATCTGTAGATAATACATAAGTCTTCTATAAAATATGGGGTAAATCTTAAGCTTTTAAAGAACTTTCTGGTAGAATACCGTATTTCCTCTAACAACCACTTAAAAAATTAGAATTTTCTGGCAAGAGGGGGGCTATTTATAATCAGCTCTCCAGGGCTTAAACAAAAAGATTATTTTTTCTCACTAGTTATATAAAGTCTAGATATACTAAATATACTTTTGATAAAAGAAAAGTCTCCTTCTGATTTTTATGCAAAAAGTATAGGTTACAACTGCGCAAATGCAAACCTCTGCCACCGGTAAATTTTTTACCCTAAGATAAAGCGTGGAATAAAATACAGACAGCAACGTGATTGGTTGATATAAAATAATATTTAAATAGATGAATGAGTAAGCTTATGTTAAATATTGACAAAGAAATTCTGGTGCCAATCATGTGTCTACAGGGCGCTCGCATCTTTGAAAATTTGGGTATTGAAAATAAAATCGAAAAATCACCCCCCTTTTTTCAACCTAAAATTACGTTCATTAACGCCGCATAGACATACATGTAGGATTTTTATTGGCTAAAAATAAACGTTTGGATGTTAACTGAAATATTTTGACCCATAGAAAGTGAAAATCGGTCAATAACTATTTTTTTAAAAATTGAATACAAGGGTACCCCCTATGGAAAAATGCATTGTTAGCATTTGCGCAGTTGTATCCATCAGCATTACCGTGTGAACATATCTATTAATCCATTTTATGGAAATACGTAACATGAAAAGAAAGAAAGTTTTTCATTTATGTCCGATAAAAGAATTTCTTAAGGAGTAAATGTTATTTTGATAATTAGTAATACATTCAAAATACAGGTTCAAATTACTTCTCATTTTTATCATTGCAAGCATATATAGTCAATGTTAGTAACTTTTGTTTTAAGACATCTGTTATATTCACTTTCGATGGCCTAAAGTATGAACACAATACCATATAATTCACAGGAGTTTGTTTGTCTTAACATCTAAAAACCAACAGGTAAATTTCTAGTCAAAGCACATGTATAGACAAAACACTGATACTAACTTAATTATACATGCACGCCGAATAATAAGACACATGAGACAGGATAGTATAATATAGCATCACTCGGAACAACTCGGCATAAGAACATTTCCAACATGTATATTTTGCGTCATTTTATACTAGGTCGTATGTGCATGCGTCGAAATTAAAAATATGAATCATTTAAACAATCGACTATTTTAACACAGTTACCCCCTAGAGGTACATTTGAACGCAATCGGTTTCTCGGTGTCGTTTGATATTGTTGTCTAAGCATTTAAACTTGTAAAATCAAATGTATATGAACGAAAGAGGCTTTAATGAGTTCCCTTCTTTATTCAACGTCTATATCTTGGTGATCTGTACAGCTAACATTTTATGCCCCTGCATTGTATATAAAGTAAAATAAGCTAGTTAAATTGGCATATCATGCTAATAATTGAATATTGTAACCCTTGATGAGACCAAAGGGGTTCAATTTTGTATTGCTATCAGCAGTTTAAGAATTTTCTTGAGACCTTTTTATCTGATAAAAAAATTCAAACGGTGTGACAACCAGAGTGTCAAATCTTGCATGCTCTACACGGAATGTCAAAAGTAATAATTTATTTTTTCGTAATACTTAAAGGACATGGCAGCACCATATTACACTTAGGGCTAACTTAATGTTCATGAATATGAAATCACATCAAACAATACAGTTTACTTAAATGATCAATTGAAATGACTTCAACATAATTTGTCATTTTTTTCAAGTATATCTTTATTTCAATTGATTCATTATCTCCTTGGGACTTTATGTCATCGAGATTCTAAAATATTTCATTTTGTAATCATTTCGGACTAAAAAATGTTAAATATATGAAATAGAACTTTATCAAGGACGATACTTTGAACTCAATTTTATAGGGCTATGTTGCTCCTCGGTTGCTGTCTTCACTCAAGAAATTTTACGGAAGACATCATGCACTTATAGACAAATATGGGATTTCGATCTGTAAGATGAGTGCAGATGTTGGATTGTCATAGGGTGTTGTTTTGTCTTCCTTTACCGGATTAGACACGCTGAATGGACTATTGGCAACGCGACGGTTGTGCTATAGCAAGCAGGAACTGCTTACTCTTCCGGAGCACCTGAGTTCACTCTTGTTTCGACTAGAGTTCGCGTTGTTGATTGATATTCAGTTGTTTTGTGTTTCCATGTTTTATATGTTGTCTGTTTTTGTCCCGTTCTTGTTGGTGTTTACTGGTTTTGTCTCTGCCCTTTCGGACTTTTGACATTCGGATACCCCATTGGTACCTCTGCTTCTTTGAACAGTCTATTCGTCTGCTATATATTGCTTCATCACCAAAACATGCTTTAGGGGAGGCCTTGTTAATTGATACAATAGACGGTCACACTTATATGTCGCAGATGATTGTATCAGCATTACCGTGTGAACATGTCTATTAACCCATTTTATGGAAATACGTAACATAAAAAAGAAAGAAAGTTTTTCATTTATGTCTGACCAGAGAATTTCTTAAGGAGTAAATGTTATTTTGATTATTAGTAATACATTCAAAATACAGGTTCAAATTACTTCTCATTTTTATCATTGCAAGCATAGTCAATGTTCATATTTTTTGTTTTACGACATCCGTTATATTCACTTTCGATGGCCTAAAATACGAACACAATACCATATAATTCACAGGAGTTTGTTTGTCTTAACATCTTAAAACCAACAGGAAAATTTCTAGTCAAAGCACATGTATACACAGAACACTGATATTTACTTAATTATACATGCACGCCGAATAATAAGACACATGAGACAGGATAGTATAATATAGCATCACTCGGAACAACTCGGCATAAGAACAATTCCAACATTAATATTTTGCGTCATTTTGTACTAAGTCGAATGTGCATGCGTCGAAATTAAAAACTATGAATCATTTAAAAAATCGAATATTTTAACACAGTTACCCCCAAGAGGTACATATGAACACAATCGGTTTCTCGGTTTCGTTTAATATTGTTGTCTAAGCATTTATACTTGCAAAATCAAATGTATATGAACGAATGATGCTTTAATGAGTTCCCTTTCTTATTCAACGTCTATATGTTGGTGATCTGTACAGCTAACTTTTATGCCCCTGCATTGTATATAAAGTAAATTGAGCTCGTTAAATTGGCATATCATGCTGATAATTTAATATTGTAACCCTTGATGAGACCAAAGGGGTTCAATTTTGTAATGCTATCAGCAGTTTAAGAATTTTCTTGAGACCTTTTTATCTGATACAAAATCCAAACGGTTTGACAACCAGAGTGTCAAATCTCGATGCTCTACATGGAATGTCAAAAGTAATCAATTTTTTATTCGTAATACTTAAAGGACATTACAACCATATTACACTTAGGGCTAACTGAATGTTCATGAAAATGAAATCACATCAAACAATACAGTTTACTTAAATGATCCATTGAAGTGACTTCAACATAGTTTGTCATTTTTTAAAGAATATCTTTATTTCATTTGATTCCTTATCTCCTTGGGACTTTATGTCTTCGTGATTCTAAAATATCTAAATTTGTAAACATTTCGGACTAAAAAAAAGGTTAAATATATGAAACAGAACTATATCAAGGACGATACTTTGAACTCAATTTTGAACAGTCTATTCGTCTGCTATATATTGCTTCATCACCAAAACATGCTTTAGAAAAGGCCTCGTTAATTGATGCAATAGACGGTCACACTTATATGTCGCAGATGATTGTATCAGCATTACCGTGTGAACATGTCTATTAACCCATTTTATGGAAATACGTAACATAAAAAGAAAGAAAGTTTTTCATTTATGTCTGATCAGAGAATTTCTTTAGGAGTAAATGTTATTTTGATTATTAGTAATACATTCAAAATACAGGTTCAAATTACTTCTCATTTTATCATTGCAAGCATAGTCAATGTTCGTAACTTTTGTTTTAAGACATCCGTTATATTCACTGTCGATTACCTCAAATATGTACACAATACTATACTCCACAGGAGTTTGTTTGTCTTACCATCAAAAAACCAACATGTAAATTTCTAGGCAAAGCATGTATACACAAAAAAACTGATATCAACTTTTATACATGCACGCCAATGGTGATTTATTAAGCGTATATCATATCAGACATGCACCAGATATTTTCAGATTCTTAAAAGATGATTTTTTTTAAACTCTTATGTTTCTTTTCAAATAAACGATGTTGTGTCACACCCAAAAACGGTTTGCAAATGATTTTGAAATAAAACATAAAGCCATTCACAAATATCGCTACTTGTCTCGTACGTGGGAAATACACATTGATACGGGTTCAATATTCAAAAATATCAAACGGGGTTAGGATTTAAATGTCAATAGTAGGTACATTTAAACATTTTAATAATAAATCGTTGTTAATATTTGAAATAACTGTTTGGCCTTAAAAGTATATGGTATTACCTCATGATTAGATTTTATTACTAACGTCAACTGTGTTCAAATACTCTCTATTCTAGAACATTTTTTGAAAAGTGATGTTCTATACAAAAAATGTTTGAAATTTATTTAAAAAATATTTTGCACTATGACAGTAAGTACAACGATCTGACAAGTTCTGTACCCCGAGGTACAAATTTACACTTTAACATTAGACAGGTACTATTTTGAAACCTTATTTCGAAACACAACAAGTACTATTTATATATTGTAATTCCACTGGGTTTCATTAATAGCATGGACTCACTGCTGCATGAAACATCTCAGTTTATGCAATGTAAATTGTAAATGTACTCTCTGCAACAATATACAAGTACTAAGTATTAATTTTGGTGGACTATTCAGCAAGACCTCATATTGTTTATTACGAAAATTTAATCGAAGTACATGTTTCCAATATAGTAGTTATGATTTGGGTCGAAAAAAATTGGCGTTGTTTTGAGTTTTCATTTATTTTTATTTTAGCTTATGATGCATTGAACTTTGTTAATTTACATATTGTTGATATCATAAAATTCATACGAAACCACACAACCTTATTTTATCATGTTTACAATTGTACAGTAAAATAAATTATATTTTCAGGATACATAAATAATCGGGTTATAATTTCCAAGGGATTACTAATTTCCTTTTTGAGTCATTGCCTGAGGGTTTTTCGACATTCATCGGGGTTTATTTATTTAAGTGTAGTACTTTTAAGATTAAAAAGCCTATAGCTGTTTAATCTTTTACAAAAGATATAATTGGAATGGGATTTGTAATTATTCTGAGGCTTTCTTTTTAAAATCGAGATAGGTGGTTTTAATATATACAAAATTCATAATTGTATATTTTGGTTTATGTATGTTGTTTTTTCATATGAAGACTTTCATTATATGCTTATGTATAAAAAAAACATCAATTTATTATGCATTTACGTATTATTTGTTATTTAGACATCTGCATTTACTATCTTGAAACATTTTGTAAATGCATGTCTTTAATGTAATCGTTTAAACATCGTGGTTCATCCAAATTGTGTGATTTAATGTATGTTGTATTTCATGAAAAAAATTATATTTAAGCCATAACAAGCTTAAACATATGTATTATTCATGGCAAAGCCTTAAATTGTATTATCTAGAAAATGCATTAGTTGTTTTTTAAGATAAAATGATTAAAAATTGATACTTTTTAATCATTGACGTGGGAAAACAAACACAACCTCAAATCAAATGCAGTACACTCAGACATTCGTATTTAGGATTCATTCATCAGAACAGTCGTGTTTATTGGCCTAGTTTAAGTTTATAAATATATCCTTGTTATCTAAGCGCGTAAGAGTTAGTTAGTTAATTATTGCTTTCCTCCCAAGCAAGGCGATTTTGGCTATATCCGGGAGATGAACATGAAAGTGAGTAAGAAAAGTAACGTGTGTTAAAAACAACTCTTAATTTTCTAAAATTTTCAGCATTCTAAGATAATTAATATACATGTATTGATATAAAATGGTTTTAATTTTGCGTTGGTCCCCTTCCACTTTTAGACTTATGCTCTTTGTATTATGATTGGAACACCGTTTTTGTTTTAGCGTTTCTAGTGGGTCCTTTTAATATACACGAAACGGGTTGAGTTCCACTTTCAAATTGTCATATACTTTGTAGTATTTTTTCTTATTTTTTTGTATTTATGTTTAAAATTTTAAAAATACTTCAAACAAACCTTTTTAAATGTTTTCTATATATGGTCATCGAGTCTTCAGTTTAGGTTGTAATATTACTATTTGTTGTTGATGAAGAATTTCTGTTTTAGTTGTACAGTTTGTTCTAACATTCATGAATGTTATAGCTGACGCTCTGATCATGATTAATGAAAACTTTCCTTCAACATATAAAGCTACGTATAATGCAAATCGAGGACATAACTTGCTTGTACAATTACTAAATGCATTCAAAATTTACATCTGTATATGCACTAGGTTAACAGCAATTGGAATATATATATAAACTAAAAAGGCAAAATATAAGGTTTCATTAATCTCTTTGTCGCTTTCATAATAATAAAAACATGCTTATATTAAAATAATTTAAGCGTTTTTGAAACAATAAGTTTGATATCTGAATTTTGAACATGTCATTGTAATCTTTTTATGATATTTATTTAATAAATAACTAACGTAGGTTATATTCTTCATCAGCTACTAATAAAATGTATCATAAAGAAATAATTCATAAAGTTACATTAGTAGTACAACGGCATACTAGCATCAAAGTTCGAACGATATAAGCATGATAAGAACGCATTTTTATCTGTTGAAAAAACAACAACAAAAGGAAACTGTACACAGTTTCATGAAAATAATCTGTACTGTGTATTTTTAGAAGTAAGAATAGGAGAATTCGAATAAATAAATATTGCTATGCCTTTTGTATATTAAAATCTAATGAAAGGGGCTCAGCGCGGAAGGTTAAAAATGCTAAAACACTATATGAAACAGATATAAAGAATTATATGTTATTTTGTCAAATTGAACGATGCCAAAATAAGTTTACAAAAACTATCTGTTACATACTAAACTTTTGAGTCTCTGGAAAAGCATTTAAACGTAGTTTCTGAGAATAATGCCGCATCGTTTCAAAGCCATATTGTCCCATAATATAGGAATTCGGTCATATAATTGTCCCATTGGTTTACAGTTAAAGTCGTGATTATAGGCCTTAGAAATGCCTCATTGTAACGATAAACTGAGCTTTTGGTTGTACAAGTAATACAAAAAATGACTTAAGGCACGAACCATTTTCATACGGTGGGGGGGCTGGGATTTTGTAACCTGATATTATGTTTGTTTCTGTCCGAATCAAAGTAACATTTTTTTTTTCTACCCAAAACAAAATCATATTTTTTTTCCAAACCAGTCTAGAATTTTTTTTTAACATTTGTTTTTCTATTCGTAAGTTTACAGTGATTTTATCAATTGTGTGAATGAGGCCAGTTCTTGGACTAATTTATTCTCATTGTGAGTAGCATTCATATATTTTAAAGACAAATGGGATATGTGGAATAAGTCAAACAGACAAACTCTCGACAGGAGTTGAAATGTGCATTGGACCATTGTATTTTGATTTTGAATACATGCATATTCAAAACAAACATATATTTATAGGATAATGTGTTAAAGGGAGACATGGCGAATGTGTCAGCCAACCTTTATTGAAAGCACAAAGTAAAAAAAAAAAATAAATAAAAACCAGAATCCCCTCAGTATATAGCAATATTAATTTAAATGGACAATAGACAAAGTCAAATAGCTGGATATCCAAAATCCAAATTTGTTTCTTTTATATATTACTTTTTTTCAATATGTGAAATCTTATTCTAAAACTTATCAAAACTCGAATAAAGGTAATAACAAAACTACCGAACTTGAGAAGTGAAAGCAATATTCATTTGTAATTGCCCTAGTAACTTTGTCACATAGGAGACTTATCACATGGTTACCTTTTAGGTTCACCTTTTGGCTTCAAAGTTTTCAAAAGTTAATTTCCCTGAAACAGCAAGTCAGGGGTTGAAATAAGACAAAGAAAAGTACAAGTTGAAGCCAATAAGGGATCATTGAAAAACAAGCCTTTTGATTTGGTTAGGGATCCTGCATAACTAGCATATTAAACAGACAAGGGGATCGCTGAAGGCCTCAAAAGCTCTTGGGTAAATGATGCAAAATCATCCATTCTTGTGATTTCCTGAAAGCTAATCATGATATTTATATTTCATAATTCATTTAAAAAAAAATCATCATATGAACTACAAAACAACACCAGAGTGCAGTTGGAAATATAAGAAATCTGTGAATATTGACCAATGCCGTCTTATAGACATTTCTGGATCTACCACTTTCCAGCGGGATGGGCAGGTTTAAAAATTCTATTTGCTGCGGGACAACAGGTTCATACCATAACAGAACAAAACTATCGATGTTTGCATGTACTAAACATATTAAAAGTGATACTACTTCGTAGCACATTATAATTTCAATTCGAAACTTTTGCAAAAGGCAATGATGAATATGGTGATGTATGCCGAGCAAAGCGAGGCAGAAAAAAATCAGGCTTTTATCATTTGAGTTCAAAGGATGTATATTATAGATTTTTTTTTGGAAATTTATGAATATTTTTTTTTCAGCTCCATTAGGAACATTTTTATTTTTTTCTCTAAAAATTGGAATTAATTTTTTTTTTTGGAAAAAATCCCAGGCCCTCCCCCACCAAAAGAAAATGGTTCGTGCCTAAGTCTATTCATTACTTGTTATTATCCAAGTAAAACTGTTATCTGAAATGTTTTTAAAGATATTATGTATATACGTGATAAGTGGTACATTAATTGTTTTATTTTTTGGGGTATCCAACAAAAAGACAATCTTAACCGAAATATTTTTTGAATATGACATACATGTAAATCATTCATAAAACGTTGTCTTGGTTTGATTTCCACTTGAAAAACTTAACATGCACATGCATTCATTTTTTAACGTTTTCCAAAATGTTAAACTTGCTTTTGCTAAGAAAACAATAATGGTAGTACAATACATATATAACTATATTATATATTCTATGAACTACCATTGTTGTTCCTGAAAGGAAAGTACAGATTTATGTTTTGGTAAAAAAAATCTTAAACGAATACATGTGATATAAAGTGTGATTTAAGATCGCAATGGAAGAGGGAGGTTTGGCGCCATAAAACTTGGTTTGACCCACCATTTCGTTTGAAATGTCTGAACCAAGTCAAGACCATTGCGATCCACCTATTCTCCGGAATGACTGATTCGTTTTTGTCATTTTATCTGGACTATGATATTGATCATTCAAGTTCGGTAGTTTTGTTATTACCTTTATTTAAAGATATGATGAAAAATACCAGTAATGATATTTAAATGTTTTTAAATTTTTATCATTTTTTCACCAACTGGTATAATGGTCAAAGAAATGGTAAAACAGTGTTTTAAAACCTTGAAATAGAAGGAAAATACATGTAGTTCCAATAAAGCAATCAATGATCGTAAATCCGAAAAGTCTAAGATAAAATCAGAAAACATAAAAAGACAAGACAGATAAAAATCGGAGCGAAAAACAAAACATGACAAATATTGCAAACAAAAGACAAAACTACATGTACATTTAGTTGTACAGTTAGCAACTTCAACTCAAGTAGAGTCGAAACAAAAATGAAGTCGGATGCTCCCAAAAAAAAATAGGCAGTTCCAGCTTGTTATTATACACTCGTCACGACGCCTGAAGTCAGTTATGACAAACAATCATTTGTACCCATCTTTAAATTTTCTAAAACTTGACATACTTTTTGCATGTTTATCTTGTACTAGACAAACTTAACGTATTTCATTGTTACAAATGATAATTAATTCTTGTCTTGTTAGGTCATTGAGGTATACATGTAATGTATTTAGATAACATCTATGAATATAATATGTATTAAGGATCCACACATGCAACAATTCGGTACACTGATGTGGGAATAATATGATGTAGAATTTAGAAATTAAGGTAATTACAAAACTACCGAACTTGAATGATCAATATCATAGTCCAGAGAAAATGACAAAAAGGAATCAGTCATACCGAAGAATTGGTGGATCGCAATGGTCCTGACTTGGTTTATGTTTTTCACTCTAAAAGACAAAGGTTGATTCTGGATACATTACAACTACTCCTACTAGTGTCTTCAAGGTTCTAAATGTTTGTATATGTTTAACTATGGTTATTCCCAAAAAGGATGCTAAATTGACACATGAGTATATATGCTGTTCCTCAATTACCGGTTTTATGTATCTTATCGAGATACCAAATTCGTCTTCGCATGTTCCTGAATTAACTTAATTTTAATCTATTCAGTTAGCCATCCAAAAATATAAATGCATTATAAGTAGAATTGATGTGGCATTTTACCTTAAGATTGATCGCCTTAAGCAAAAGGTAAATATTTGACTTCCAATCGTTATGTTAGGTTTTTTGTTAGCAATGGATTTGTCTTGCTTTTTAAACCTGAACGGTATTTGACTGGCATTCATTCAGTGCAAATTTAAACTTATAAGTTCATAATTGTTCACATTTACTACTTTTAATTCTACGTTAAAAATATCTAATATATGGACCGAGAGATATAAACCCATTGTGTGTATACTACATGAAGTATTAATTAAAAGCCTACACTTGTTTAGTTTTCCCAATGTTGAGCAACATACGTGTAATAGAAAGACTACTATTGTTTAGTTTACCCAATGTTGAGCAAGATAATTGAAAGACAACTCTTGAGACCGCGTTTCTGGTTGCTGTTTAGTTTACCCATACATATTAAACATACATATAGTTGAGTATTAAGCAACTTATAACCGGAAAACCAAAATACAAATCTTTGCATCTAGGTTTAAAAACACTAATGCCATCTTACATTGGACCGTTTTTTTGTAATTTTATTGAAATACAAATGACAACAAAGTTCCAGACAAAATTTTTTTGCTACGCCTGACGCGCGTTTCGTCTATTCAAGACTCATCAGAGGCGCTCTACCAAAAATATTGAAAATGCCAAACATTGTATGAATATGAAGAGCATAGAACAGTATAACCAAAAATACCAAACTGGGGAACCAAATTATTACTAAGATATTCAAACTATGTCTGGGGTAGGAAGAACCTTAGGGTTAAGACAATTTTGAAATTTAGACGGATAATTTAAAGCTTTGATGTATTCTCCAACTCAAAAGTGTTGGTGCCGGAGCGGGCTAACCTCGGGGAATTTAAACTCCACCAGCACTGCTAACCTTCACGTGTGTTCGAAATACAAATGACAACAAAGTTCCAGACAAAATTTTTTTGCTACGCCTGACGCGCGTTTCGTCTATTCAAGACTCATCAGAGGCGCTCTACCAAAAATATTGAAAATGCCAAACATTGTATGAATATGAAGAGCATAGAACAGTATAACCAAAAATACCAAACTGGGGAACCAAATTATTACTAAGATATTCAACCTATGTCTGGGGTAGGAAGAACCTTAGGGTTAAGACAATTTTGAAATTTAGACGGATAATTTAAAGCTTTGATGTATTCTCCAACTCAAAAGTGTTGGTGCCGGAGCGGGCTAACCTCGGGGAATTTAAACTCCACCAGCAGTGCTAACCTTCACGTGTGTTCGAAATACAAATGACAACAAAGTTCCAGACAAAATTTTTTTGCTACGCCTGACGCGCGTTTCGTCTATTCAAGACTCATCAGAGGCGCTCTACCAAAAATATTGAAAATGCCAAACATTGTATGAATATGAAGAGCATAGAACAGTATAACCAAAAATACCAAACTGGGGAACCAAATTATTACTAAGATATTCAACCTATGTCTGGGGTAGGAAGAACCTTAGGGTTAAGACAATTTTGAAATTTAGACGGATAATTTAAAGCTTTGATGTATTCTCCAACTCAAAAGTGTTGGTGCCGGAGCGGGCTAACCTCGGGGAATTTAAACTCCACCAGCAGTGCTAACCTTCACGTGTGTTCGAAATACAAATGACAACAAAGTTCCAGACAAAATTTTTTTGCTACGCCTGACGCGCGTTTCGTCTATTCAAGACTCATCAGAGGCGCTCTACCAAAAATATTGAAAATGCCAAACATTGTATGAATATGAAGAGCATAGAACAGTATAACCAAAAATACCAAACTGGGGAACCAAATTATTACTAAGATATTCAACCTATGTCTGGGGTAGGAAGAACCTTAGGGTTAAGACAATTTTGAAATTTAGACGGATAATTTAAAGCTTTGATGTATTCTCCAACTCAAAAGTGTTGGTGCCGGAGCGGGCTAACCTCGGGGAATTTAAACTCCACCAGCAGTGCTAACCTTCACGTGTGTTCGAAATACAAATGACAACAAAGTTCCAGACAAAATTTTTTTGCTACGCCTGACGCGCGTTTCGTCTATTCAAGACTCATCAGAGGCGCTCTACCAAAAATATTGAAAATGCCAAACATTGTATGAATATGAAGAGCATAGAACAGTATAACCAAAAATACCAAACTGGGGAACCAAATTATTACTAAGATATTCAACCTATGTCTGGGGTAGGAAGAACCTTAGGGTTAAGACAATTTTGAAATTTAGACGGATAATTTAAAGCTTTGATGTATTCTCCAACTCAAAAGTGTTGGTGCCGGAGCGGGCTAACCTCGGGGAATTTAAACTCCACCAGCAGTGCTAACCTTCACGTGTGTTCGAAATACAAATGACAACAAAGTTCCAGACAAAATTTTTTTGCTACGCCTGACGCGCGTTTCGTCTATTCAAGACTCATCAGAGGCGCTCTACCAAAAATATTGAAAATGCCAAACATTGTATGAATATGAAGAGCATAGAACAGTATAACCAAAAATACCAAACTGGGGAACCAAATTATTACTAAGATTTCAACCTATGTCTGGGGTAGGAAGAACCTTAGGGTTAAGACAATTTTGAAATTTAGACGGATAATTTAAAGCTTTGATGTATTCTCCAACTCAAAAGTGTTGGTGCCGGAGCGGGCTAACCTCGGGGAATTTAAACTCCACCAGCAGTGCTAACCTTCACGTGTGTTCGAAATACAAATGACAACAAAGTTCCAGACAAAATTTTTTTGCTACGCCTGACGCGCGTTTCGTCTATTCAAGACTCATCAGAGGCGCTCTACCGTTACAACACGTAACAACACGTTACTTGACCATATTTTGTTTCTTTATTTTATAACGAATTGCAACACTAATTAACTCATTTCGCGTGTTCTATGAAATATAACAATGCTAATGCTATATTAGAATATATCTTACTGTCTTTTACTTCTTTTGCAATAAACATTGTACATTCACCTACCATTTGTTTTAATGGTTAAATGTTTGGTACATGTATGTTGTTGACAAACCAAGACCAACGGGGCTTAAAAAAGTCCTTCCACATAGTTGAATATATGAGAGTCACTGATTAATGAAAAAATGAAAAAAGAAAATGCTACTCGGAGTATTCTTTAGTCTTGTGGTGTCTTATACAGTCTACATGTCTGGTAATTGTTATATGTATAGCCAAAAACGTGCTTAACGAAGTGGATTTTATTGAAAAAAAGATGATATTACTTACGTCGTTGACGATTGTTTCACATATAACGTGTGATCATAACAATTAACCAACTTCTAAGGTTGCAAATACTTACAGATAAAATCAGACTAGAAAATATTAGTATAATTGTACCATTTACATTTGAACGATACAAAGCAGTGCCCTCAAAATATATTTATAATAATATTCTGTTAATATCTTGAAACGACATAACCTTACTCTACAAAATGCATCATAACAATTAACTCTAGATCTGTAGCGAATCCGACTTTCGATAGTACCATTGCATATTATGTGATACATACATAGAGGTATTAGTGTAAAACATTTCTTAACGGGATACAGAAATGTTACGTTCGTGCGGAAAAAAAACGTATAATTAAGATCTTAATCATTACGTATTAAATATGTTCAAAACAGTAAAAAACAGTATTCTCTCAACTCGTCAACAGACAACCGCTGTTTGTGTTTAAGTAAATTACAATCTATTACGGGCGTTTGGGTTAGGGCTAGGGCAAGGGTACCTTACCCTAACCCTTACCCTAAACAGCTGTTTGATATTCTTTAGAGCCTTACAGTTTTAAACTGCATATTAGGGTTTATTTCGCCGATGCGTTTTTGTCCTCTTTTGTCTTTCTTTTCGGTAGTTTTATTATTAGTTTATTTGTGTGCTGTGCATGTATAGGTCTAAACCTGGTCTGTGTATATATAATTATAAACTAACACATGCTTTTACAGTGATCAATGTCGGATTGGCTACAAGGAGGTGATTTTTAATTTTAACGCCAAGTTTCACATGCTATAGATTAAAGGGCATAATTCTACTCCTTTGTGTTACCAAACAAATGACAGTACTGTCAAACAAGGATTGTTCATTTGAAAATAAAAACGAAATGGTTTCATTCATACATATTGTCTAGCAGGCTGTCTCGTGGGAAACGGATTAGAGACAGTTTGAATGGTCAAAAAACATCAAATGAAATTTATATTTAAAATTCAACAATAGTTAAAGATAAACATATAATTCAATAAGAAGTTGTAATAATATAAATCTTACCTAGTATAATAAGAATATTGTCACAACACAAAGTGGGTAGGCATTATGTTATCATTTGTATTCGTGCATAAGTTAGTGCGTATCATACGTAGTATCTAAATCGTACCTATTGTCATTTGTCAACTGTATGGTTATTCAGTGGACATTCGGTTCCTATATATCATATTAATGTTTAATGAATAATGACAGGAATTAGAAAGTCAAATGTACATGTATGTTAGATGCTCTTGGTTTTTTTAATCAGATATTATTGTTCTTCTGAACCAACGAACTGTATTTTCCTTGTCATTACAGTAACCGTAGGAGGGTAACTCCAAGTATTTAAGGGTACAGATGTGCGCCCCATTTATATATTGGCCTGCTTAAAAAAACACCCATTCATATATTTTAAAGTATATGCTTAAACTGGACATGTATTAAGAATATTCTATCAAAATCAAAGTGTAAATGGTAAAAGTTATTTTTTCTGCATGTTCAGTTACAAGGAGGCAAAACGTTGATGCTCGGTCACACTTTTTCTTTTGAATTATGACATTTGTGAAAAGTATAACCTTATAATATATGTAACATCTGAAATTTCCATCCTTTTCACATATTGATCACCCCAAAAAGTAGACCCTTTTGGGCCGCACATATGTACCTACCTTTATAATGGAAGTTTACCCCCCCCCCCGTGAACTGTAGGTTTGTAGTTCATTTTTTATCCGAGTCCAAATGATATGATTCTAAGACAGTTTCATTGAAATTGAAAAGTTTTGTGATTTGAGACATTCTTAATCAAATTAGTTTTGAAGAGTATAAATCGTGTTAATTGTGTAGCATAAATCGCATTGATTTTACTATAACGTTACAAAAAGTGCTGGCATCCATAGAAAAGACTTGAATACATACCTACGTAGCCAAACAACCATATTTTTCAGCATATTTACCATTGTCACATTAATCGGTTGATAATTTCTCCAATTTCGTTTATTTCCTTTTGCAGTCATTTCTGAGTGTTATTGCATGGTTTTGATGACATTCGCCGATGGTTATTTACCCTTAATGCAATGTATGAGTCCTTTACCGTTTGGACATTGACGAATTATATTGACTCTTTTGAAGTTAATGAACTGTTTGTCCGTAAATATGTTTTGAATGATTAATTTTCTGCCTAATGTTAAGTATAAAGTAAATCAGATTTAATCTAGTTCCCAATACTTTAATGCATTTTATAGATGCATTATGTATACAATGTTAATGCTGTTAAGGAATGAAAAGGGATAGAAAGAAGCAAAAAGCACACCCTTGTGTTTGCAAATTTATTTTGGAGTAGTTGTGGGGAGTTTGGAGTTTGTTAATCTTGCAGAATAAGCTTAAAATTAATTTTAAAAAAAATGCTAAAACTGCTTTGTGAACGTACTTTTGATCCACAATGACCTACTTATAGACATAGTTATTCTGATTCTGATGTGTGTTTGTAAGCCATAGTTTTACTTATAATACTTTTTATCAAAATTATTTATACTTTGATAAAAATTGAAAATAAACGTCTTACTTCTAACACACTCATGACTACCTTTTAGGTCAACAACAAATAGTGTTACATGCAATTACAACTACAAACAACATAATTCTTTTAAACAATGCAAAGACCTTTCATTAAATCGAAAGTCATTTATTTTCTGTCAGCATAATCTGCATTCATTCTTACTAAATATTTTACATGGGGAAGCAAATAAAATTTTAAGCTAAAATTCAAATCAATTCATTAAGGCGGAAATATTAGTATTTACGTTCAGCTATTTAGAAATATATTTGTTTTCAGATAAATGAATTTGATTAAAGCTTTTTTTTCGGTTTTAGTGATATACAACATGTAATATAACAAAAATGATAGTTTTATAAAATATTTATTTTCATTTTTAAGGACACCTGTTTAAGCTGTATAAGTAATGGAAGGTTCGAAATAATATAATGCTGCCTTTTCAGATCACATTAGTATTGAAGCTAAAAGACCTGTTAAGACTTTTTGAAATAAAGTTTCATGCAGATCAACCAATTAAGTCTCGTTAAGATATTTACAACTGTATTGACTGCAAGAGTTATACTGAATATCTGAAAGTTTCTGCCGGTCAATAATGGCTTAAAATAGATTACCATGCCATTCATATACATGCAACATGCGTTAGGTGTTTTATGCATATTCCAAACTGATCCATGACAAAACTATATTTAGTACTACTCACCATAAAGTGCTCATTACATAACACTTAAACATAACGTATTTTGAGAAAGTGATTAACGAATATTTGCCTCCTACGTGTAAAGATACTTTAAGTAAAAATCATGAACGTAATTGTTTGACGTATGTGGTGTTTTATAGCCATTCAATTGTACCCTAAAGAAAATGTGGACACAAGCCAAATAAGGGAAAATTGGCAATGGGTAGTGTCGGGCAGCAGAGGTATTTAAATTGCGATAACGTGATATTTTTCCGGACACGATGCGCATGCACCACTATGGTTTGCGGTCAGGTTTTCCGCATGAAAATCTTACGACCCAGATATATATTATGACAGGGCTGTCAATTTCAACTACCCGGGGTACGCATCCCAGTCACTTTGTTGGCAAAGCGGTCTGGCCCAATCCCAGGTTTCTGAGCGTTCTTTACTTGCCTTTCACCGACAAGCTTCGCGCTGCTGTACAGGTGGTCATATTCGCCACCCAAATCCTTCACGGGTTTAACCTCAAATAAAATTTAATAAACATCAAAGGAAATTTTCTATCAGTCTTTCTATTATTTTATGGCGTTCACTGTCATTATGTTAATAGCAAGTGATTAGCCATGAAAATAAAATTTACATTTGTACTCAAATAAGGACTGACAAATATTGTAATGCCTGAAATGTATTGTATTTGGGCATGTCAGAAAATAAATATGGTGAATTTGTAAAACATTCACACTCAACGTACAGTCCTGAAATGTGGCATGAATATCAATTGTATAGAGATAGATATATAGACTTTAGTGTATCTTTAATGTATTATATTTCTGTCGCAAAAAGTGTTCAGATACAATGTATTTTTTGTAAGAAAAACATGTAGAGACTCCAAAGTGCAATGGACGATAATTCTGTAAGGCATTTAAAATGTAAAATAAATACATGTTTATGATATAGAAGATATTGAAGAAACGTGATATATGCATCGAGACAGAAATAGAGACTGCAATGTATCTTTAATTTACCCATACTCAGTTACCCTGCACATGGTCGATATCCTGGGTGCTTTCCTCTTCGAACTTTTTTTTTTGGTTTTGAGCACTTTTGTTTAATACTTTTGGATTTTTACCATCCAAAAATTACAAATTCTTTATTCGTTATCAGCCACTAGTAGAAAAGTTCAAAATTGAGTTAAAAGATATGGTGATTAATTGTTTAAATTAGTGTTTGATTGTTCTGCTGTACTGAGATGATCACCTCACTGTCCCTATTACGTCTCACAACTATATATGTTGTGTTCAATGGTCATTACCGGATCCTAAGACCGTAAAACCGCAATGAAAAAAGGCTTGGCGCCATAAAACCTGGTTTAACCCATCATTTCGTTTGAAATGTCTGTACCAAGTCAGGACCATTGCGATCCACCTATTCTCCGTTTTTGTCATTTTCCTGGACTATGAGATTGATCATTCAAGTTCGGTAGTTTTGTTATTACCTTTATTTCCTATCATTTTGGGTCAATGTGAACTTAAATAGATTAAACACAGACCTATGTGAAGATATTGTTTGGGATATCCACACACGCAACGAGAAAGTACAGTTCTGGCAGTTTTGGATTTACAATGACGTGTCTATGTTTTTTTATCAAACCATGTTGACCATGGATAAATCGTACCTTCGATTATCTATATGTTGCGGAAACCAAGAGTTACTTACTTTTTCTGAAACATGTTAGATGTTTGTTCGTAGATTTATCATATAGCAAATGATGGAAAATTGTTTTTCAAATATAACACATACAGTATTGAACGTATTTCTCATCTGCCTTCTGATCAGGTTCAATCTATGTTTAATTGTGCTTTGATTTAAGCTAAAGATAGTCTGAGAGTCTGAAGGATCAATTTTATGCTCCTTAATTAATAGCTGTAAACAATTAATGTTCTTGTCACACAACTAAATGTACTCAATTTAAATTTATATCAAGTAAAATATTTGAATACATGTATTTTTTATTGCGTGTTGAATGAACATGTCTTATCGTTTAATCAAAATTAAAAGCTTCGTTAGATTCAGATATAAAATGCCTTAAAAATAACAAAAGACAAATATATAAAATCCTTCTAACAATCAGATTTAAATTATTATTATTATATTCTGTCAGACTCTATATAAAATATTTCACTCTAATGTCGTATTATTGCTAAGTGATTTTGGTGTCTTTGAAACGTGCTGAATGGAAAAAAAGTCAGTGACACTGTTATACCTCTAGTTGTTAAAACGGGGTTTAAAAGCAATGTTCTAAATGTTGATATGCGTTTTACTCTGATTATTCATTGAATAGGATGCTAGATTGACAAATAAGTGTGTACATGTATGCAGTTCCTCAATTACCGGTTATATGTAAATTAAACCAGATAAAGTATCAATCCTTAAAGTACAGACGTGAACGATACATCCTACAAAGATACAAAATTCGTCTTTTTATGCTCCTGAATTAACTTGATTTTAATCCATTAAGTTAACCATGAAAAACAAGTAAATCTGTGAGCCAATGCTCACTAGTGATACCCCCGCTCCCCAAACTATGCCATGCATACAAGTTTAAATACTCGGTAAACAGGAAATAGTTTACCTAGGAACATAAAATCGGTATACACCTTGTGGGACTATAGGATAAAGCTATATGCAAAATATCAGACCTTTATCTCTTGTAGTTGCTGAGAAAACTTTGACGAAAATTTTGCATTCATGTTCACTATGTGCAAAAATCAAAGTATTCGGTAAACAGGAAGTAGTTGACCTAGGAACATAAAATCGGTATACACCGTATGGTACTATAGTAGAAAGCTTTATGCAAAATATCAGACCTGTACGTCATGTAGTTGCTAAGAAAACTATGACGGAAATTTTGAATGTATGTACACTATGTGTAAAAACCTAGGTATTCGGTAAACAGGAAGTAGTTGACCTAGGAGCATGAAATCGGTATACACCATATGGTAATATAGGAGAAAGCTATACACAAAATATCAGACCTCTGCGTCATGTAGTTGCTGAGAAAACTGTGACGGAAATTATGTTACGGACGGACGGACGAACGAACGAACGGACGGACGGACGAACGGACGGACGGACAAGGGTAAAACAGTATACCCCCCTCTTCTTCGAAGCGTGGGTATAATTATAAATGTTGGATAAGTAGAGTTGGCGTGGCATTTCACCTTAAGATTGACCACCTTAAGCAAAAATGAAATATTTCACTTCCAATCTTTATCTTTTTTTAGTTATTTTGGTAAGCAATGGATTTGTATTACTTTTTGAAGCCTTCATGGTAAGTGAATGGCGTTCATGCAGTACAAATTAAAACTTATTATTTAGTTCTAATTTTATCCATTTTACTGCTTTCAATTCTACCGTGAAAATTCTTAAATATATGGACCTAGAGATGTTAACTCATGGCGAATATACTACATGAAGCATTAATACATATCAAACATACATATAAATAAGTATAATAAAGGTAATTGATGATCAATCTCATAGTCTAGAGAAAATGACAAAAACGAATCAGTCATACCGGAGAATTGGTGGATCGCAATGGTCCTGACTTGGTACAGGCATTTTACACGAACGAAATGGTTTTAAAGTAACTTGATAATGGAAATCCAAAATAAAAAGTATTGCATCTAGCTATTCAAAACATTAATGACAACTTAAATTTGACCGGTTTTTTTGTGTGTGTTTGTAAATCGAAATTGCTCGTTACTCTCCCACTATATATTTTTTTATTTAAAAGTGAATTGCAAAACTTATTAATTCATTTTCCCGTGTTCTACGATTTTTTTAACAAAGCTCGTGCCATAATTAGAATCTACTTTACTTTCTTTTACTTCTTTTGAAATATGCATTCTACATTCACCTATAGTTGGGCACCGTTAATTATGCTTATTGCAGACAGAGTCAGTTAGAAACAGTGCCTGGAGGTAGAAAATTATATTACCATCTATACTTTGATATTTGTTTGACAACCGGTAAAAAAAACCAATGTGGAAAAAAAGTTCTTCTACCGAGTTTTTATATTTGAGAATCATTACGACTAAATTCGCGTTGTTAATTGATTTTCATTAGTTTTTGTGTTTCCGTGTTTTATATATTGTCTGTTTTTTTCGGCCTGTTCTTGTTTGTGTTTAATGGTTTGTCTCTGCCATTTTGGACTATGACATTTAGATGCCCAATTGATACCTTTGCTTCCTTCATTGTCTGTAGATCTATGTGCGTATTAACCAATATAATATATAATCAATGATAACCTAAATCAAGTAAATGATACTCCGAGTCATTTTTAGTCTTATGGTGTCTTATACAGTCTACAATTAAGTCTGCTAATTGTTGTTTGGATAACCAAAACGTTCTTAACGAAGTGGATTTTGATTGAAACAAAGATGAAACCTTAGTGTCGTTGACGATTGTATCAAAGATAACGTGTGATCATAACAATTAACCAACTTATAAGGTTGCAAATACTTACAGATAAAATTAGACTAGAAAAATTTAGTATTATTTTACTATTAACCTTTGTTAAATATAACACAGTCCCTTCACAATAGATATATACATGTAAATGCATTCTGTTTAGATCTTGAAACGACATAACCCTACTCAAGGTATGATTTCAGTAATTACCCCTACGTCACATACGCCCGCCCCTTTGTAGGAGAATAATCTGGTACGAATTGACACTCTAGAGCCCTGGTATACGTTGAAATGTTAAAAAAGAAATGTTTTCAACAAATCTAATATATAATTATTCTTTAAAAAATTAAAATAAAATTTTAAACAGGATTTTTGAATATTTTAATAATTTCTTAATGATGACCAGGATAGGTACTGAATTTATTGCGAAATTATAATGTTTGTAAACAAGGCCACGTAAAAGTGCCAAAAAGTGTCGCATGACATGATGGTTTGTTTAGGGGAAAGGAAGCAGTTGTATTTCTAATTTTCTGAAAAAGTGATGAAAGATTTTTATTTTGAAAGATAAATAGATTTTTTAGAATTTAATATTCAAAATTGGTCAAGTATTAATGTCTAAGGGCAATTGATTACTAAAATCATTCCTATACCTGAAAACTTATGGATGAATATGCTTTTTTTTCAATGTTTGCATTGTTGTCAGATGAATACTCAAAATCTGGACTAAAACAAAGTCTATTTATGAACTAGAAAGTTAAAAGGTCAGCAAATTTTGCAGACTCAGCATATTATGTTTTTTTCTCAAAATTTGTAGACCCTCAAATAAGATTTGCTCTGTAGGTTTGTCATTTTCTTCAATGATGTTGCTTTCATGATATGAGCATTGTTAACTATTTGGTTTTACAATTCGCACATACCAGTGCTTTAATTTAATCTTTTTTTCTTGGCTAAACCGGTCTGTGAAAAGCCTGTTAATTACAAAATTTCAAAATTTAAAGCATTCATTCAGATAACAAAAATTTCTTTAATTTTCATACTTGAAAGTGTTTTATATGCCAGTGAATGTTATATCTCAGTGAGGAGATTAAATCTAGTGTGTCTAGAGTTCTAAGTATGCTTTTTGAATAAACAACAGGCCCCAGGAGGCAGTTTTGTTATGAAATTATATCCATTTTACATAATAAAGCTAATATTTCTTTAACGATACAGCTGGGAATCATAATATGTGCTCTTTTTATGTAGTCATATTCAATTTATGGTGTTTTTCTTTTTATTTAGATAAGCATATTGGCTATTTAAGTTTTTCTGTCAATTTTGATTATAATAGCTGCTTTTCTACTACTTCATGCATAAACAAAAAGAACAGCTAATAGGTTTAGATGGCCTTTTGGTTTGCATGAATGTTTATTTCTTGGATTCCAATACACTTTGGTAACTCATTCATGTATATAGACCTCAATAAAAGCATTAAAATGTGATTTTGTGAATATTTTGGCATTCTGTAAACTCTGGACAGGGACATATAAAATATCAGTAATTTTGTCCCTTCCTTCAAATAACAGACTTAATTTACAGAATACAGAGTAATAAGCTACCTAGAAAAAATTACTTGACAATAACACGAGGGGGGTCAGACAAGGCTTTATATATTTGAAGTAGGGGGTCCTACAGTTATTTCCCTTTTTATTGGGTACTTATTTTATTTATTTATGGGTACAGTTTTATATTTTGAAAGATAGATTTTTTTTTAGAATTTGATAAGTATTAATGTCTATTTATTTTTTTGAAGTCATTTCTCTAAAAAAAATGTATCATAACAATCAACTCGATCTGTTGTGTATCCGACTTTAATCAATAATATAACATATTATTTCTAAATTCTAAATTGTTTAACACACCAGGTTTCTCTCCTTGTAATGCACATGGTCGATATCCTCTGTGCCAGATTTGGCTTACTTGTTCAAACGTTTTGGTTTTGAGAGTACTTTTTGTTTTCAACAGTTTTGGCATTTGACCTTCTAATATTTTGATTTGAATGCTACTGATGAGAGGTTACTCCTTGAAATATCTATATACTAGTATAGCATATCCAAATTAACTGTTTATTCCAGCATTTAAGTATTTGTAATTATGTGACACAAACAGAGAGGTATCAGTGCAAAATCATATCTTAACGGAGAACAGAACTGAACGTAATGCCGCAAAACCTATACTAAAATGCTTAAAACAGTAAAAAACAGTATTATGTCAAGTCTATAACAAACAACTGCTGTTTGTGTTAAAGTTAATTACAATTTACAACAGCTGTTTGATATCCTTTACATCCTTACAGTTTGGAACTGAATATAGTTTATATTTCGCCGGTCTTTTTGTCCTCTTTTTTTTCTCTTTTTATTTGGACGATCTTCCAAGTTCGGTAGTTTTATAATTAGCTCTATTTGCGTACTTGCATGTTTAGGTCTACCTGATATGGTGTACATTTAATAATAAGCTTGTACATGCTTTTACGATGATCAATGTCGGGTTGGTCTACAAGGAGGCGAATTTTAATGTTAACGCGAAGTTTCACATGCTATAGATTAAAGGACATAATTCTACTCCTTTGTGTAACAAAACAAACGACAGCACTGTCAAACAACGATTGTTGATTTTAAAATACAGACGAAATGGTTTCATTCATACATATTGTCTACCAATGTGTCTCGTGGGAAATGAATTAGAGACAGATTTACTTGTTGAAAACATGGAACGAAATTTATATCTAAAATTCAACATTAGTTACACATAAGCATTTAATTCAATAAGAAGTTGTAATAATATAAAGTTTACTTAGTATGATAAGAATATTGCCAAAACATATAGCGGGAAGGTATTGTGTTATCATTTGTGTTCATTCATAAGTTTGTACGTATCATACGTGGTATATAAATCGCACCTATTGTCATGTGTCTATTGTATGGTTATTCAGTGGACATTCGGTTCATATTTATTATATTAAAGTTAAATGAATAATGATAAGGGATTAATAAAGTCAAATATATATAAGATGTTCTTCGCTTTTTTAATCAGATATTGTTGCTTTTCTTAACCAACGAATTATATTTTCCTTGCCTTAACTGTATGCTTGTAGTTCATTTTTAGATCCGAGTCCAAATGATAATAATAATTCTTAGACAGTTTCATTGTAACTAAATAATTCTGTTATTTTGTAATTTGGGGCTCTTAATCAAATTAATTTAGTTTATTTATGAGTAAATATCGTTTCAATTGTATATATCGCCTTGATTTTACTATATTGCTATAAAAAGTGCTGTTATCCATAAAAAAGGCTAGTAATTTTAATCTGAATAAATACCTGAGTAGCCAAACAACCATATTTTTAAGCATGTTTACAATTGTCACATTAAATATCAATGTTATTTACAGAATATATAACTAATCGTTTGATAATTTCCCGAATCTCGTTTATTTTCTTTTGCAGTCATTTCTGAGTGTAACTCCATGGTTTTGATGACATTCACCGATGATTATATACCCGTAATGAAATGTATGAGTCCTTAACCGTTTATTTTGTTTTTGACATTAAAGGATTATATTAACTCTTTTGAAGTAAATGAACTCTTTATCCGTAAATAAGTTTTAAATCATCAATTTACTGCTTAATTTTAAGTAAAAACTAGAAGTAAACCAGATTTAATCTAATTCCCAAGACTTTAATGCATTTTATAGATGCATAATGATTACAATGTCAATGCTGTAAAGGAAAGAAAAGGGATAGCAAGCCAAAATGACCCCCTGGTGTTAGCAAATTTATTTTCGAGTAATTGTGGGAAGTTTGGAGTTTGTCAATCTTGCAAAATAAGCTTAAAATTAATATAAATTGGTACAACTGCTGTATGAACGTACCTTTAATCAAATTCAGTTATCTGAAAACAAATATATTTCCAAATTACTGCAGATACAAACATGAAAAGGTTTTATAAGATGTTTATTTTCATTTTGAAAGACACCTATAAATAATTGTAAGTTCGAAATAATCTAATGTTGCCTTTTCAGATCACATTAGTATTGAAGCTTAAAGACCAGTTATGACTTGTTTTTTAAGCAAAGTGTCGTGCACATCAGCCAATCAAGACTCGTTAAGACATTTACATCTGCATTGACTGCAAGAGTTTTACTGAATATCTGGGAGTTTCTGCCGGTCAATAGTGGCTTACATTAAACTACCATGCAATTCATATACATGTAACATGGACTAGGTGTTTTGCATATTTAAAACTGATCCATTACGAAAATATATTTAGTACTAATCACCATCATGACCATTAAGTGCTAACTACAAAACGCTTAAACATAACGTATTTCGAGAAAGTGATTAATGAATATTTGTTACCTACGTGTTAAGATACTTTAAATAAAAATCATGAGCGTAGTTGTTTGATGCGCTATATATGTATGTGGTGTTTTCTGTACATTCAATTGTACGCTAAATGAAGGGGGGGGCACAAGCCAAGGAGGGAAAAAATTATCGATGAGTAGTGACGGGCAGCAGATGTATTTAAAGCGCGAGAAACGCGATATTTTCCCGACACGGTGCGCATGCACCACTATGGTTTGCGGTCAGGTTTTCCCTATGAAAGTCTGATAACCCAGATATATATTATGACAGTGCTTTCACGTTCAACTTCCTGGGGTATATGCATCCCAGTCTCTTTGTTGGCAAAAGCGGCCTGACCCAATGTCATGTTTTTGAGCGTTCTTTGATGGACTTTAACCAACAAGCTTAGCGATGCTGCACAAGTGGGCATATTTTCAACCCAAAATTCACACGGGTTTAACCTCAAATAAAATTTAATAAATATCAAGGGAAAAGTTCCATCTGCCTTTCTAGTATTTTAAGGGCATTCACTATCGTTATGTTAATAACAAGTGATGAGCCATGAAAATATGATTTACATTTGTACTAAAATAAGGACTTACAAATACCAATCGTATATACTGCAATGCATAAAATGAATTAAATTTGGGCATGTCAGAAAATACATATGGCGTACAGTCCTTAAATGTGGAATGAATGTAAATTGAATCGAGACTGAGATATAGACTGCATTGAATCTTTAATGTGTTAGATTTCTGTCGCAAAAAGTGTTCAGATACAATGTATTTGCTGTAAAAAAACATGTCGATACTCCGGAGTGCAATGGACGATAATAATGTAAGGCATTTTAAGTGTATAATAAATACATGTTTATTATATAGAAGTTAATGAAGACACGTTATTAAATGCTATTCAAACCCAGTTTCAGAACCCTTCGTACATGTAATTTATCCAAATGTAATCATCATAATACCGAACTCCAAAAAATTTATTCCGAATAAAGTATAATCAAATACCGGTATCTGAAAATGGAAATAATTCTTTTAACCGCATACTCATGTTCCTTTATATATCACTATAAGAAACAAAGAGGTACCAATGGGGTAATCAAATGGCAAAAGACCCAAAGGGATTCCTGTTTGCTATAGCAAAACCGTTGTGTTTCTAACGGTCAATTCTGGTAAAGGAAGACAAAACAAGACCATATGACAAACCAAAATATACACTCATCTGAGATATAGAAATATCATATTTGTCTATGAGCGCATGGTATCTTTCATAAAATATTTCAAGCGAACACAACAACCGAGGAGCCCTTTGTCGAAAGTTACTGACTCTACCGGTGTGCACTTTATCGCAATTTCTTGGGGATATCCGAGATTAAACAGAAACTTTTGTTTATTTTCCTTTTTTTTTGGTAATTGTTTCATCTAATCAGATGAGATAATCATTATATGTAAGAATAAACGTTCTGTTTCCATTTCAACAGCTGACATAATGTCTATGGCCATTAAATAGTTCAAATATATATATTTATATGTTGAAAATTTAAATGAAAGACGTGTTTTCACTTTAGACCAGACAATATATTAAAATGGGATAAAAAGTTTAAAACCACTTCAAACGTTCATCGTCAATGTTTAACTGACATGTATAAGTGCATAGTACTTGTTAATCTTTAACGTGGTGAAGATCGACCAGTCAAATGCAAAGTACATATGGAATTACTCGGGCGTTAAGAACACAGAACGGTTAAAGGTATAAAAGATAGGTTATCATGTTGTATTTTATCAGTAATAAGAAAACATTTACAACGAACACTTCGTAAGGAATACATTAAAAATTGAAAATGGAAAATAACGATGTCGATGTTAGGATATCATTAGCTCTCGGGACACTCAAAAGTGAATTGGTGAGATTCATTTGTATATGTTTAAGATATGTAATTTGGAAATTTATTTTTTATTTTGTTTTTTAGTTTAATCAACTTAATGTTTTATTTTTATTTCTAATAGCAACTAAAAAAACTTTTTTTTCAGTTATATTTGTATGCATTAACAATTATTAAGAAAGTACATATATTTAAAATAAGTGTATTTATTGCGGTTAAATTATTTTTCAAATTAATTTCATATTTCAGATGGATTTAAGGAGTCAGGATGTCAAACTAATGAAGCAATTACTACACATAGACGACACAATTAAAACACTGACAAAGAAACAAAGTCCTAGTAGGAGATTGTCACAGAAAAGATGTTGCAGTAGTATGGTATTTCCTTTGTCTCCACTGACCGAAAGTAAACCGTTCACAAGAAGGCTTAGCGCCCCAGCTTTTGAGAATAACATGGGATCTTCATCAAGTTTAGAAGGTAAATACGCACTATTTATTTATATATAGATCGATAATTGTTTAATTTCACTTTCAAATTGGAGTGTTTTTGTTTTTATGTCTGTTGTTCTTTCTTTTTTGAAAAAAATCTATAATTTGAATAAACCATAAAAGCTGGAACAGAAATGGTGCTGTAATATTTTTTTTCTTTAGTCAATTCTGTTTATCTATGGTTTTTCTAATCTATATATTTTAAATAGAACATATTCTCAACTTTGTCAATGAGTGTTTGTGAGAGAGTATAGTTTTGTGTTGTAGCATTGATTTTTCTGGCACTTTTATTATGTTTCGATAAACATTTACTTATATACAGTGTACATTTATTCAATAAAGCATTGCTAATGAAACTATATTGTTTTTGTAGAGTCTTCTAGTTCTGAGGATATGAGTGATTATTTTGAAAGCGACGAGGACTTGTCTTTTAGATCCCCAAAACTATCTCGACCTCCTTCTCTTTCCTTTATTAGAAATTCAGATAGTGACATTTGTGATGAAGACCTTCTAAAGACAAACATTAGAGTTTGGAAATTGTCACAGACAAACCTTGCAAAATGAACTGTGCAATATGAATATTGGGACATGTGCAAATATATCAAACGAGCTTTCCCAACACATAAAGCTCAAAAACACTGCCGAGTCGGGGGCAGGTCGGATGGTGCAATGGATACTTCGAAACGATGTTTTAAGGAAAGGATGTGCTTAAGCTAGCTAAATGCCTTAGCTTGCAAATGGTGCTGAACTGGGTGCTTGCATGATTATAAATTGACTTCTGTCAAACTTTTGTTGTAAAAACAAGTCATGATGAATATATAACAAACCATACATACATGTAATGTTATTTAAAAGTCTTTAATTACATAAATATGACTTGTGTTATAAAACAGTACCCTAAATTTATTCTAAATTTCACTTCCTATGACGTAAGATTCATTTGAACAGGTATCCCGTTTCTATATTTTGCACTCCACGACAGGTAGAAAAGATTTAAACATCACAAATAATTATGCTTAAACATATCAGCAGGGGTCATCAAGGTATCTTTTATTTACATCACCTGGAGAAACGTTTTAAATTGTGCATGAAAACGTTGAATGTTACAGTTACACCCTTAAATCACGCGATGATGTTTTTAATTTGTTGAAAAATAAAAAGTTTGAACAAATCTCTTGTTTATGTTGTTACCACCGTTTTATGAATATTTTTTCAAGGAAAAGATGTGTGAGAAGTCTTTATTAATGTCAAAATCATATCAACAGAACAGGAATTATTATTTTTATCAAATTTATATATCCAATAAAGGTAATAACAAAACTACCGAAGTTGAATGATCAATCTCATAGTCCAGAGAAAATGACAAAAATGAATCAGTCATACCGGAGAATTAGTGGATCGCAATGGTCCTGACTTGGTACAGGCATTTCAAACGAAATGATGGGTTAAACCTGGTTTTATGGCGCCAAACCTCCCTCTTCCATTGCGATCTTAGGATCCGGTAATGACAATAGAACAAGAAAGAAAAAAAAGAAAAATATACAAGATCAATTGAAATTTTTAATGATCCTGACTTGATACAGGTAAAAATAATGTCGAATAACTAATATACTCTGTAGTGAGACACAGATCATTGTATAACCAAGGATACCAGAAATTTTGTCAAAAATGGTTTTATATCAATTTTGGCTATTTTTGTCTTTTAAACAGCATCTCATTAGAAATATTATTGGTTCTAATTGCATTCATTTCATACATTTCTAAATTTGAACAAAAATACTTTCATGAGGATACATGTACGTTTACGACTAGACAAGAGTACCTGACACAATCCTTCCCAACCGTCAAAATGTTCGTGTCTAAAAGGATATAAAATAAATGTACATGTATAATTTACATGTACACGAAACACAATCAATGAAAACTCAAGTTATAGTCGAAGTCAATAGGCAAAAATGACTTGAGCAGACCTTGTTTAGCCTGTATTAAAAGATCGGGAAACAAAAAAGGATCAAAAGTTATGACTTCAAATGCAATATTGAAGGACACACAGCATTACAACGAACAAAAACTGATCTCTTTACGAAGTTTGTGCCATTTGGAATCGTGGCAATCTTAAAACAATTAAGCGCCCTTCGTCTTCAGTACGGGATTCTATTATATTATACAACCAGGTCGTTGAGTTTTTATTGGAAAGCTGACTCTTTTTGCAACTTACGTCCTGTCATCACAGTGAAAACACACCTATTCAGATCAACACTACGCTACTAAGCTACTTTTCAGATGAAGAACGTTTCTAAACCCATGCACCCTAGACACGCAGACAGTTCTAAAACCTATCAGAAATAAATTTCTTATTATTACATTTCAGTTACACAGCTTGAAAAACAAAATGTATTTTTTATTTGAATTTAGTCAATAAAACAAATGTAATTTTTATTTGAATTTAGTCAAAAACAATAGTTTTTTTTATAATTTGTACATGAATAATGTGTAAAAAATACAAGCTATTTATACATGTTATATAAAGTCTGTAGAATATGTATTCTTAAAGACAAACATGAAAGTGAAAATGTATATTTTATCAAGAAAGGACCAACTAGGTGATACCCCTTTATCATACACAATACGATTTAATACTTAGTATCTCAGAAATGTGTGAAAACCCATGTGCTATAAATATCAATTATTCATGAGTTTAAGCGACGATTTCCGAATTTGCGGTCACCTTATGTTGACTAAATGCATCATGAACAAAATCGTAACATTTACCGAATAGATTTTCTTACTTTTGTATATTAGTAATGTTCTGGAAAAATAATAAAAGACGTTTACAAGATTAATATGTTCATTTTTGATCAAAATAACAGTACAACTTAAAGATCCATGAAGTTTTGGTTTGAGTATCATGAATGCAGAGAGGGACACTTTTGGTTAAAAAATAACTGTCATCAAAATGATTTTATTAAGCAAAGTGTGCATATATCTTTTTAAAACAAGAATATGTCCAAAAGAAAATAATGCCCCATCTTGCAACATTTTCGGAAGGACACATGAACGGACCCGAAAACTATATGCCCCTCTACTTTCGTTCAGACGTAGATGCATATGACGCATAAACAATAAAAAATGGTCACAAGGCATGCACTCACAAAAGTTAGATTCGGACTTTGTCAAAAGTAAAAATTAAACAATATTGCATGTGTGTTAGATACAAAAAAAAACAGACCTGAACGTTCAAAAACTTAACTTGTTCCAGTGACTTCTGATATCTTTGAATCTAGTTTTTTTTCGACAGAAATATTGAGAGATTGATACTAAATTTAAAACTTCAATTATCCTTTGAACTAATTCTTATTTTTTAAGTATTATAGCAATCAACTATGTCAGTTTTAAGTGATAATATCCCACAAAATCATTAACTGTTTCATTAACTGTTTGAAATGTTGTGTCGGATTTAAAATCGATCTGTTTGATTTTTTACATCAGTCAATTAATAATTCTCAACTAGCTGTCAGTAACAGCGAGTGTTCTATAGAGAGTTCCTCTATCGCTCGTTTATTCTTGGTGTCTTTTGCCTCTGTGGGATCGAACGTTGATTGATTTTATTTCTATTGTGTGTTAACTTTGTGCTTTGTATTGGATTATTGATTAGGGGCAAGTTGTAATAAACAAAACTAGTCTAACTCTGCCACATTTTATATGTGCCTGTCCTAAGCTAGGAATATTTGACATAGCTTTATTTTGTCATTGTCTTTTTGATGTTTAATGTTCCTTGTTTAAGAAGTGGGTCTACCTTTGACTATTTCAGGACTGGATTTGAACTATACGCATTTTATGTAGACCTTTGACCGATTGCAGAACGTCGAGCAGCGCCTATTGGCCTCGTTGAAAGCTGCTGGTGGTTTTTCATTGTGGTTCTTCTAAATTACCGCTTGTTTTGTGGGCTGTATAGCGTACAGTTATTTCAAATTTCATTATTTTCTATTTGTAGTTTTGTTGACTTTTTTAATGTTTATGCCACACGATTTCAATCATGGAGGGTAAAACAATTGTGAATAAAGAAATGATATGATATTAAAAAATGAGAAAATTGTACAAACTATTACTATAACGTCATTTAGTCATCTAGATCTACAAAGACACGTTTTACGGTAAACAATCGACTTAGAACATTGTCAATAAAATCAGCATTAAGGTAGATGAGGTGTCTAAAAATTTATCCATAGATTTTTTTTAAATTTTGGCCACAGTTAGCTCTATAATGGTACTTTAAATTTCCATAATAAAATTAAAAGTTCACCAGAGGAATTTTTGTAGAAATAATCTTGAAAATTGCATGATTTTAGTACTTTTACTATAGGATCAATAGGGAAAATTCAAAGTTTCTCCATTTAAGAAAATCTACTCCATAGATTTTTCTTAAAATTTGTGAAAATCTTTGTTTTGTTTCGATTTTCAAATATATTAAATAAAAAATGAAGTTCACCATCAAATTTTTTGACGAAAGTGAAAAATGTGTTTTTTCTTTATTATTTCTATACAAATTATCTCCCCTTCAAAAGTACGGGACAATATTAAAATTCACAAAGAAGGTGAATTTTATCAAAATTTTTGTTGTAATTACCACTTTTGATGTTTACTTAGTCGAATAGAAATCAATTAGAATAGCTAGCATCATAGAATTTAAAGTTATGATAGATGTGCAAAAAAGATGCTCAGTGATAGACACCCCATCTACCTTAAATATAAATTGGATCTTTATGAAAGTAACAAACAATAAACCAACCACTTAAAGGGGACATGCATTTATTCCTCATATTAAATATATTGAATCGAAACCGATTTTTTAAAGGAAAAAAAGGAAAAATGAAGAAATAAATTGGTATAGAAAAATTTAAGACGGTATGTGGTCATAAACTTATTACGAAACAACATCTTGTTTTAACACACACGACATAATCATGTAATATCCTGCCATATATAAGCATCTCCATTCTATTTAAATAATCGGTCACAAAGATAAACATATTATATACAAAGAACCATTGAAAAAAAAATGTGTTTAGCAAAATATCCTAGATTAAGGTGGCTCGATGCTTTTCTACTGAGCATCTTTTTGCACATATTGGTGTTTTGTATAAAATTGATAAATTAACTGGATATTGCAGACAAAAACTATATATTATAATATATTTTAACAAATTACAAGCAATTGTAGTACAAAAATGGTCTTTTTAATCATTTTTTAAATTTCCCGTACTAAATCAAAGGGAGATAATTTGTATAGAATAAATAGGAAAATTTTCAATTTTCATGAATATCTTGAAAAAATGAACGGTGACCCTATGTTTTTTTCATAAAATTTTGAAGAGCTTTAGAAAAGGGGCTTTCCTTCAGATTTTGAGCTGATTCTATAGTAGGAATTCTTCTTAAGGTGCCTCTATAGCTTTTCTCCCTACATATCTTATATAAAAATATTGAAATTTTGCTATTTTTAGAAAGCTGCTGGAGCTTTAAAATGAATGGTGACCCCCTCTTTTTATTTGATATTTTTCATCTATGCATTAAGGTCTATCAATGTGCCAAAAACGAAAAACATCTATAGTAGAATTTTAATAGCCCCGAGACACCTTAACAAGCAAATTCTTAATTGAATTCGTTTTACAAAATCGTGTGTATACAACATTGCTCTCATGTCAAAGTATTTGATTTACATTTACAAATTGATCACATTGTCTTCAAACATGCCGAAATAGATGACAAAAGAAGAAAAAGGGTAATTCATTATAAAAATAAATGTCAAACGTTTATTGATTATATTTCAAGATAATGGCATATAACGTTCTCCAAATAATTTAACATAGATTATATTAAAACAATATTTGAATAACAGAGCATTAAGTAAGAAAACCATTTTAAGACTCCGTCATAACGTCAATAAGTGACTGGCTCTGGATAATCAAACACTTTGTATGAAATATCATTCCATACACGTATATTTACAATGTAAGGAGGATGGGCAAAAAGTGGATTTGTAAAAAGTAGAACTGTAACAAAATATCAATTCTACAATTATTACATTATTTCATGTACTTTTTACACCTTGCTTCTTTGCTTGAAGTAAGACATTACCGTAAAGGCTTTGAATCTGCCGTTTATAAGTGTACAGTATGGGCTGAAAATCAAATATAGTCAGTATTGTGCTTACATTGTATACCAAAGCAAAATTCTAGCTGCTTATTATTAATCCCTTATTGGTGAAAGCCGAAGAAGACGTATGTTCGTCCGTCCGCCTGTCTGTCAAAATTTGGTTATCTGGACGTTTTTTTCTGAACGCTTGTAGATAATGAGCTAATTTATGGTATGCGAGTCTACCATGATGAGTTGAAATCATTAACGTTTCGTTTCGGAACCTTTTACGGAAGTTATTTTTATGACCCTTTGAATTTTGAAAATTCACTTAATTTTTTCTTTTCCACTCTTTTTTAATGCTTGTATAAAATTTCAGACTTACAATATAATATACAGTCATATAAGAACGACAGTTTAATAATAGGCCCACAAAGTAGAACAAACATGTTATTTTAAAATCTGTACATGTCTCGACGTCAATATCTTAGACATAAGGTATATATCAATCAATAAAATATAATGTATTCAATATTTGCTATTCATATCATATCTATATTACAACGTAGGTGTACTAATTAGGTAAAAACAAAGTAGTAATTGCATTCCTTCACTCTAAACGACATAGATCAAAGGATAATTAAATGTGTGATGTTTGACAAATAAGACAAAACATGTTTTGTACAAGGCACGACAATCATTACTAAATTTGTAACACAGAAATATAATAGTGCACATATAAAAGTTGCACTTTTGGTAGTTTACATTACTTTATTGCTTTTAACTAGATAATTATAGTCGCGCTTTGCAAACAATGCACATTCTTGTTCTAAAAAAAAATATACCACCATCTTATCCTCTATTGGATCATGTACATTCTAAGACAGATAACTCTGACTATTTCTTTTTTTTACTTTAATGATAAAATGCTCTTAAAACGAAAACAATGGGCCTTTAATTTTTAAAACAAGTCTGTCGAACGGGTTAAGCAAACTGACAAAAAAATGCATTAATGTACTGCTATACTGCTCCATGTTAGAATAGTTGTAGAACAACCAGACGTACAATGTAGACTGACAGATATATGTAAGGTTAACTGAACTGACTGTATCGTCAACATTGTTTAGATGTAACTTAATAAATAGAAAACTCCTACTTTACAACAGAGAAACAGTCTGACTTGATCTTATTATAAAATCTGAAAATCCACAGTCGAGCAACAATGTATTACATGTAACACTTGGGCAACCTTTCCAAAGATAAATCCTCAAGCACGCATGATCACAAATACCATCGAATCACACACAAACACACACACACACACAAATGACGCAGTTGAATATACGTGAAATAATTTCACATCATCAGGAAAATACATACTGGTTTCAGTTTTATACATTATTGAAACAACCAAATCATTATAGCAAATACGTCTATAGAATTAAAAAGAAAAATAAAGCTTAGATATGTAAAACTATTGGGCTATGAACATTTTGACACTCCATGTGCCCATTTTGAGAATTCATTTCACCTCCCGCGAAGCAAAAATGTGGGAACTCCGGCATCAAATTCTAATATCGAATTTATGCACATGTATACATTTCTAAATATCAATAAAAAAATTAATCGTCGAATAGTATGACTTAGTTGGTTATTCTTTTACTCCTGAGCAGTACAAATTCGGCTACATAAGGGAGGTTAACATGAAATTGGGTAGTAGAATAGATATGAAATGATGATGAAGTTAAGGAAATGTGGACAGAACAACTGCAGAAGGCCAATCGGGAATGAGAGTTTTACCTCTGGTAAAAGACGGGACAAAAAGGATCGGCCATTTTAGCCCCCTGCATAGGAATCCTATAGGTATTATTCTTATCAAGACCTGCAGCAGGGTTATTAACGTGTAAGAAATGTGACATTTTTCCTATGTTCATATGGTGCACGACTTTTGGTTTGCGTCAGGTTTTCCACATTATAGCCTACAGAGCCCGACATTCATATGGCAAGGCTGTCCTATACCACCATCTTGGGCACACATCCAATCGTTTTGTGGGTATAGCAGCCTGACCTGATGTCAGGTTTTTGAGCATTTTTAATTGGATTTTTACCGACAGTCTTATAGAGCTGATATGATAGATTTCCTGATAAAATTATGACCGCGCTTAAAATATTTCGGTCGTACTAGTTTAACTTTTCCCTAGTGCTTATCATGTCGCACTTTATACTACAACTAGAACTGTGATTAAACAGTTTTGATAGGAAATTCATTATTAGGACTTCGCCCAAGGGATTTTCTTTTTATTCTTATGTCTGTGATTTTAAAAGCTAAAGCTGCCATTTAAAAGTTTTATGATCTACATATCAGCTTTAAAGAATAATGTACAGCCGACAAAAAATAACCACTGCTGAAGGGGCTTAACCTTTACATGTAAGCAACCAATGATCTTATGCAAATTACGTGAAGATCTAAGCATCGAACCATACCAATATGTATGAAAATTTTACATATTAATTTTAAAATGAAATCTTATTTTCATGTGTCACTTTTTCGTTTTTTCCCTATTACATGCAAAAGGGGTACTGGTATCAAGTAATCTAGACCTGAATCTGATACTATTTTATGTTTAACAAATAGTCAAACAGTTCCTGATATTTAGCAAAGAAAACATGAAAACACAGTGTCGAACATTGTCAGTTTTAATCAAGTGTGCGGAACGTGAGATTAATACCCTAGCGTTATTCGACACAAAAGACATTAAAATTGATATTCTTCACCCGGATTAGTTATGCTATTTATTATCAAGATAATTTGAAGACTCGTGACAAACATATCATTAATATAACGAAAACGTATGCAATCATGGATTGATGAATTGTGGATCGCGTACTATTCTATGCTACATATTTTCCGCAAGAAACTCCACGCGGGTTAATTAGATTCGCTTGCGAGTTAGTTTAACCTAAAATTCACTCAGTGAAAATCTGGACATCTATTTAACGCAGAACTCACGATATTTCACCTTTATCTATATATTGATATCGAATCAAAAATGCTTTCAAATCTCGTAAACATACCATTGACCTAACATAAAGAAAGCGTCCCAAAAAAAAATAGTGATCATCTTTATTTCAGTTTGTAACCAATCATGTTGTCTGGCTACCCCCATCGTTTATTGCACTTGATAGTTCATACATTTTACGGGATTTAGGAGATCTAATACCGACTATAAAAGCTGAATGATTTTTTAAAGTTCTTGTTGATGTTGCTTTTACGTATTCGGTATAGTCTATCAGCCAACCCTTTAAAAAAGCATTTTGAATGTCTACCGCGGGGAACAGCAGTTTTTCGGTGGTTTGGTATAGTTTATCCTCTAAACATTCAAATTCACCTTGTTATACCGGGAAAAAAATGTCCAAGCAGGGTATAACATGCGCCATTTTGTATTCACACTTTTTGACAGACACAAATCATGTTGAAAGTATTGAATTCATATTGCATAAGGTATGTTTTTAATCATCTTTACAAAAAAATCGGAGAACTTGCGTAATAAGTCATGTGCAATTTTAGTTCTGCTGATTTTAACTTAGTTTAACTATTGTCACACACGATAATACCCCTCCTTCAACTTGTTCTGTACCCGACAAAAACACATCTAGTGTGTCTCCTTTGACCAATTCAACCAAGACTTGCCCTGATCCAGAATGGTAGGTGCTGTGTGTCTTGTGATTTCCAGCAACCATTACAAGACTAATAATTTGACTATTCTTTCTCATTTGGTAATGCATGTATCCCTTACTTCCGTCGGTTGCTATAAAGGCGCTAAATAAATAGAGGCCTTGTACTTCACACTTAAAAATTCCAGTGGATTGAAACTCGGCCAGGTTTGTTATTCCGATGTTTGTCTTTGTGGTTGGAAAGGTAATGGTACCTGAAACCGTTTTGTCCAAAGGAACACAGGAAGTTAGAGCAACTACAACAGAAAAAAAAGTTTTTTGAAGACAAGGAGTTTTGGATCAGAAATTGGTACATGTAACCCTTTATTACATTTATAAAGGATAAAGCCAAGTTGTGGTAACCACAATCTTCATCAAGTCAATTTCTGAATAAAGGTAATAACAAAACTACCGAACTTGAATGATCAATCTCAAAGTCCAGAGAAAATGACAAAAACGAATCAGTCATACCGGAGAACTGGTGGATCGCAATGGTCCTGACTTGGTACAGGCATTTCAAACGAAATGGTGGGTTAAACCAGGTTTTATGGCGCCAAACCTCCCTCTTCCATTGCGATCTTAGGATCCGGTAATGACCATAGAACACAACATAGTTGTGAGACACAATAGGGATATTGAGGTGATCATCTCAGTACAGCACACCAGTCAAACACTAATTAAAACAATTAACTATCATATCTTTTAACTCAATTTTGAATTTTTCTACTAGTGTCTGATAACGAAGAAAGATTTTTTTTAGTGATCGTATGAGACGTATTTTTTTATAGCCCTGCTTCAAAAGTCGGTCACGAAGAAACCGGTGTCTGATCAAAAAATCTGTGAAATGTGTGCAAGCTCTGGCATATCGAATAAGTTGAGAAATATAAACACCGTATGCAGGAGAAGTAGGTATATTGCTCTGTAGATTAGGAAAATTAATAATTTGAAAATTAAAATCGTCTCGTTTATCGTTAATTTTTGTACTGAGATGACCACCTGGGTCAAATTCGAATAAGAGGTTCACATCAGCATTGTGCCTCAAAGAATACGTATTAAATGGTTAAGGAAGAATTGTGAATGGTTACACTATTATGCTCTCTTTACTTTAAAAAAAGATTGTAGACTAACCCTCTATCTTTCAACCTCACGTTTCGTTATATTGATGATGTCCTTTAAAATAGGCTCTCAAGGAAATCTTTCAACAAAGCTCTTTGACAAACTTGATCGCTTCGACTTAAATTCGTCAACTCTACCTTCTTGTGTAGTAACATTTCGTCCGCTCCAGATTATGGAGTTTTCGTATCGTATGAAAAGAGCAATAAATGTTATTCTTCACAACGTTATGTCGGTCTGCTTTTCTTATTTATGACCATACGAAAGCATGGAAAGTAAAATAAACGTATTAGACCACTTTATAAACGAAGAAATCAACCGTGCACTTCTAGTAACTATTATCTAAGACTATCCTCTGGCGATGTAGCCGGACCCGACTCATCTTATCGCGTAAATTCTACCTACCTTTAATCCGTATTAAAACCTGCATATAATATAGTTATACAAATGACAACAAAGTTCCAGACATTAACAGTTAACATGTGTTACATGTGTACTTTCTAAATATTTTGATATTGTTTATTTTTCTAATACAGCAAACAAATTCAAAAACAATCCTTTGGGAATGAAATACTGGCTTAAATCTTTATTGGGTATTAAAAGATATGGAATGAATATTTTAGTAAAATGTTTAAATTTTGTCTTTTTAATAGAAATATTGATAATTTGATACTTACATGTACTCTAAAATGTAAATTACCTTTTTATTCTTGTGCTGTTTTTAGCATTACAACAATCACGTTTGTCGGTTTTGTGTGATGATATTATGATTTAAGTCGTTAGAACTTAAATCAAGTTATCGTATATGGCTGTATCATTTATCTATTATTACTTATTTCTACGTGACAAAAGTCCTTTACTTATTTAATTGCACAAGGGAGATAAGTACCTCCTTCTTTCCGCTAATTTCAACGGCAAGGTATGACAATTATTTTGCACCAAAAAAAGAATTTGCATCCTTTAACATCTGACCTTAAATCGGTCAGGAAATGCATTAGTTTAGTGCATATGCATTTGTTTGGTATGATTTTTGATGAGATGCCATTTAAATCGTTCATATTTTATGTTGAGCCATCGGCATTCACGGCATTGTAAAAGCATATATATGGTAAAAGCAATGCATATGCCCACATGTCATGCATGTACAGCATTGTAAAGTTGTTTGAAATATTAAGATGTTCGAACGTATTTCCGAAATGATTATTGCTGCATTTTATCAATTTTGTACATAAAGCCTGAATTTTTATTCAGATAGATTTACGGATTGTCTTTGTTTCCCCCCCCCCCCCTTTTTTTCATGCTGTCAGTTCATACTGGGTCGATGATGATCCTATGTTTTTTCTACTTTTATTTTTTTACTCTATGGACTGATGATTTTTATTTACATTGGTTTTTAGGAAGACGTTTTTGAACAATAAGTGTATTTGCAGTTTCATTCTCCATATTGTTCTCTTGGTTTCTTCACATCTGCAGTATTTTTACTTCCGGGATTTTGAGTTTCTATTTTTGTAGTTTTGTTTACATGCAAATTTAAATAGCGGTCATAGCCTATATTCATTTTCTTCTATGCATACAATTTTATTTGTCGAAGCTTTTCCATTGCAACAATGCAACATTATTTTACTTGTAACATTATTTTGTCACTCAAGATATTTTCATGTACTGTCGGACATTTACATGTATATATATCACATGTATATGCTATAACAAGATGCAAATACATTTGAACAACATATAGAAATTTAAATTTCTAGACAAGCCACATAACTACATGGGTGTATTTACTTAGATCATCTCTAACATAAAAAACACAGTCTAATGGTGTGTTTGAGGAGTCAGTTATATATAATCCAAAATTGCATAATTATATGCCTGTCTATTGTATTAAATTAAACGCATCACATACAATTTGTACTTTCATTTTAAATACAGTTTACATGTACATTTTGTAAATAATGTTTATCAAATTTTTGAATGCCTATTAAAACAAATATTTATTTGCCTGAGTTTCAGTTAAAATGCTGTGCACATTGATCCAGTCAAAGGGCAAAAGTGGAATCGCCTGCATCAGCCTGTAAATGCTGAAAGTTGACGTCATGTGATTTTGGAGCATAAGCTACAGTTGCACATTGTTCAAACATCTAAAGGGCAGGAGAAATACATTGTATCTATGAAATTTAGCCCTTCTCCGTTGACCAAAGTGTATGTTTGCCTATAAATACAAGTACAACATGAGTGATCATAAGTGCCAGCTTGATTCATTGGTATACAAGACATGCAGTATTATAATTTGTCAAAGGTAATGTTTTGAATGCAATCCTGCTCATCTTACAAAATAAAATAAATATTGATAATGTCTGTTAATAATTTTCCAAACATTGCTAATTTTTCATATTTATTACAGTATGTAATCAATTTTCACTTTAATAGTTGAAGGTGTTATTATATGGCAAACACCTATATATTTTGTACCTTACAGTTGGCACTTTCATAGTGTTGACATTAAAAGTTAAAAAAATACTCAACTGCAATAATTTTGTTATTGCCAATGAAAATAGCATGTACATGTGCACCTAAAACATTTTTTTTTAGAATGTAACAACCACTTTGTGAGTTGTCATAGGCAACAGAAACTTTTATTAGAATATTTTAGGTTTGATTATGTTAATTTGGTTTTACTTTCTGTGACATGGAAAAAAATTAGAAAATTCATGGTTTTCAAAATGATTATAACCTTATAAAGGTATGTATGGCTAATCAATCATCTGTCCGTTAAAGGACGAGTTACACAATACTCGGTCAGTTAACCGATAGCCAGTGAAGTACTCAATACGCATAATTGTTAATTTGTTTTTAATCTGTCGTCATTGTAAACTCTTACGTTAATTTATCCTCTGCTTGTTAAAGACTTAGTTACTGATAACTCAGTCTGTTACTTTGTTTAGGTAACCAGGTTTATATTGATTGCAAATAAATAAGTCAATTAAATAAAGGTCTGTAATTCACATAGCGACAGAGTTATTAAGCTTATAAGATTCTTAAAACACATTTAAAAGTACATGTAGTTGAATGCTTATTTCTAGATATAAATATTCGTGCATGTGCCATTATGATAAATTCGACATTTTATTACTTCATTTTCTGTTTATTCTGAGTTTCAGTGTCACTGTTTAGTTATGTGAAGGTGATCAAAACAGAAAGTAGTCTGCAACTACAGGAACCTAAATTTAAGGTGCAATGTTTAAAAGACAATAGGTAATGTAACTTAGAACAGGATGAATGAAATATACTAGGCTTATGCCTTATGAAATCAAATTTATCTAGCTAATGAGTATTATTCATAAAAGATTATCATTAAATAACAACTCAAATATGATCTAAGACATAGAATTTGTATTCTTTAAAAGGATCTAAAGACATTTCTAATAAAATTAAGACTATCCAAGGAATTGAATTACATTTTTAGTAAATAGCTTATTTGAGTTAAAGCGATTTATAACATGACTGCATTTGAGATATTTCACATCTGGTATAATTGAAGAGGGAACCTACCAACACTGATACTAACCACACACACGCATACATACACACATACAACCACGCACACACAAACAAAGCAAACAATTCAGTATATTGCTTTGACTGGTATTTGATAAAAGGATTATTAGTTTTTTATGGGCCTAAATTCTAATATATGTAACACAAACACACATGTCCACACACCGGCATCGTAGTTTAGACTATCCAGGCGAATCAATTTAAAAATTACATTATTAATAACTTATATGAGATGAAGCAGTTTATATCATATTCACATGGATTTATTTGAGAAATTTCAGATCTAGTTAATTGAAAAGGCATCCTACACTGATTCGCATCACACACACACACACACACACACCCACACCCACACACACACACACTTTTCATTACAGTGCTTTTACTGATATTGATTAAAAGGTATATTGGTTATAAAATCGACGCCCGATTTGCAAAATATTTTATAACAGGTTTGTACAACATACACACGCATACGCACACACACAAACATGAGATCTATTTTACAAACTATCATATACTCCTTTTTGAATAGGTCTTGCTTTGTGCTGATACAAAACAAAAATTCATGCATATGTCCTTAGGAACTTATTTGTTACAGTTTTAATATTTTAGCCATAGTTTCTACATTATTATGTATGTATGCATTTTATTTGATCAGAGGATATAGAATATATCTTGACAGAACATGGTGATATAAACACATAGTATATGTAGGGTAGCTGATTTTTACAATGCAACTGGAATGTTTGTGGTGGGTCTCCTCTCAGTTCTAATGACCGTTTGGTGTCTTGATTTTCTCAGTTGTAGTTAGATGTTACAGTAGATTTTTGTTATTTTTTCTGTTTTATTTAGTTTATTTGATTCGTAAATGTTGTCAGATTGTTGCAAAAGGACAGTTCAAGTAAGAGGTGTGACTTATTACATTTAGCACAAAGTGTTAAAATGTTTGATCGCTGGGAGGTTTTTCTATGTATGCCAAATTCTCAGTCATTAGTTCGAGATTATTTAGTCTAAATAAAGATAAAAGGGTTCTTTACGGAATTTTTGTGATATGTGCAAATTCCCAATGGTATTCCATTTAATTTACATTATCAGGATTTGGTTTTGCTGATTTATAAATACATTCAATTTACTCTAATTATTTAATGCTGTTGTTTAATTCATTTCAGGGTTTGACACTTCTTTAAAATCTTATTCAGATTACAACTATACTGACATAAATGCATATGCATACTATGTTTGGCAAAAGTGTTTACCAAGAATAAACCCCCTTTTGATTAGAGCTTTACTCAAATTGTATGCCTCCTAAGAAATGGTTTACATTCTTTGACATTGTATGCCAAACAAATTATACAAGTTACCTTAACTGGTGCATTACCAAGATCTGCATTCTATGATTTGATTGAAACTATACTACATTTTTTATTTTGGCAGTCATGGTTACCATTTATTCATTTATGATTTTGCATTTAATTGGTAATCTTGAATATTTTATCCTAGCTGACTGAGCATTTGTTTTCAATTCTATTTGCGGTACTTGGTCCATATAAGATTCAGCTCATTCCCCCATTGTTATGGCGGTTGACTGTAAACTTATTTTGATTTGTTTACAGTCAATTTGGCAGTATTCGCTGCATCTTGTATACAGATTTATGCATATATAACTTTGAATAGGGAAACTTTCGGTGTTGTTGTCTGTGTATCCCACGGCAACTCTAAAAAATTCCATTAGAGCTGTGTATCCCACGCTCGTATACATTTGTCATTTCGGTTGCCATTATTTTGCGGTAACCGTCATTTTCTATCATTGTCATTTTACTCATTTATATCGTTGTCATTTATATCATTTATTGCATTGTAATATTTTATTTATAGTAAAGGCTATGGCCAAGTACCGCCATTTCAGTATTTTTATTACAAAAGCCATATGTCGGGATAATATGATTTAAGTCGTTAGAACTTAAATCAAGTTATCGTATATGGCTGTATCATTTATCTATTATTACTTATTTCTACGTGACAAAAGTCCTTTACTTATTTAATTGCACAAGGGAGATAAGTACCTCCTTCTTTCCGCTAATTTCAACGGCAAGGTATGACAATTATTTTGCACCAAAAAACCCTCCCACCATCCCATTTAAAACAATGATTAATTAATATGAATGTTTGATTTTATTATTTGAATTAATCAGGTTGATTGTTTACTGCTTGCAAACCCAGTTGTCAAGTTTTCTTTTTAGCTTGGAATAAACAATGATTTATGAAGTTTTGTATTTTTATTTTATTCTATAGGTTAGTTGTTTAGGTTGCAAACCCAGTTGACAGGTGGTTTTTTAGCTTGGTGTAAAGCAAAGGTTAATATGTATGTGGTCTGCTGCTTTTTTGATTTTATTTTACAGGTTGATTGTATGCAGCCCCAGTTGACAAGTGTTTTTAGCTTGAAATGAATGAAGCAATGCCAATGCTTAATTGAATGTGCTCTGCTGGTTTTTTTATTCTATTTTTCAGGTTGGCTGTTTGCAGCCCCAGTTAACAAGTGTTTTAGCTTGAAATGAATGAAGCATTATGATTAATGAATATGAATGGGCTTTGCTGGGTTTTTTGATTTATTTTCCAGGTTGGTTGTTTGCAGCTTGTTATCCCAGATAAAATTTGATATGAATGGACTTGTCGAAACATATTGGAAGGATCAGGTTGAAAGGACATGGATGCGCATCTACCTTATCTACTGAACTGATCATGACATTTAATTTGAAAATTTTATATATTTTCAATTAACCTCTGGAGATCTTAAACAAGCCATGGAAACTGATTGTTCTATTTATCGCTAACTTTGGTGTGAATCTACAATTTTAATGTCACAATGAAGTCATCTACATTAACTGTGTTAATGGAACATTCAAGTACTGTTTATGTTATTGGAATCTTCCTAAACTACATGTAGATCTACATGAAAAATCTTTTCAATGGAATTTTGTAACCGTATCACATGTAGATGATCTACAACTTTGTACCAATTATTTTCGTCTAGTAGCCTGTGATTTGCAGTATTCGCTGCATCTTGTATACAGATTTATGCATATATAACTTTGAATAGGGAAACTTTCGGTGTTGTTGTCTGTGTATCCCACGGCAACTCTAAAAAATTCCATTAGAGCTGTGTATCCCACGCTCGTATACATTTGTCATTTCGGTTGCCATTATTTTGCGGTAACCGTCATTTTCTATCATTGTCATTTTACTCATTTATATCGTTGTCATTTATATCATTTATTGCATTGTAATATTTTATTTATAGTAAAGGCTATGGCCAAGTACCGCCATTTCAGTATTTTTATTACAAAAGCCATATGTCGGGATAAATCACCAAATTATCAACTGTTTGAAGTGTTGTGTTGGATTTTAAATTGATATACTGTGGTTTCATTATTATTCGTGGGGTATTAATTTTTGTGCTTCTCGGCTAGCTGACAATAACTTGGAGTGTTCTTAAGAAAGTTTCTATACGTCCCGTTTTTTGTTGCTGTCTCTTTGTTTCAGGTTCTTTGAATTATACGCATTGTTTCTTTTGATCTAAGGCCAACTTCAAAACGACGAACAGCAACCACTGGTCACATTGGAGATTGCTGGTTGTTTTTAATTACAGATGTCATCCTCCCGGTCAACAGATCAAAAACTATTGACATGGTACATGTAACAGATCGAGATTGGATTTTTGAATAGAAGGAAAACTGTTAGATGTACCAATATAAATTGTAAGTTATAGTACTCACCGGATCTATTCCATAGTTTGGAGATATCGTCTATTCTTGCATTAACTTCCAGTTTCAAATCTGATATCATGGTCTGGGTTTGTCTTTTAATTGTCTCATTTACATTGTTACTCATTTCCTGTTTTATAAAGGTTTTCATCTCTTCTATGATTTCAACTGTCCGATTGTTCATTTCAGTTTGAATTAGGTCTGTTAGGCCACTAGTAATTTGTGACATGTCCAAATATGCAAACAACGCAGCCTTCATATGGTTCATTATTGGAATCACGCAGGAACTGCCACTGCATTTCTTACGTACTGGGGTTGCGATACAGGCAGGAAGACACACTAGTAGGAAGATCACAATCATAATGAAATGTCTGAAAACGTCGGCCCAATCCAAAGGTATAGAATTATATCTTTATTGGTCAGATGTTTTGATGGTTAGAGATTCAGCTGAAAAATGCCGGTATACATGTATCTTTTATGAACACTACTGGTTAGTATGTGGATAGATTAAAAATAAAGTACTATCATGTATCAATTCAACAATGCAATGCTAGTTAAATAAATGTTCTTTCATCATGATTATAAAAAAAACACTGCTATTGCGTATCTTTTTTCTTGTCCTTTTTTCTTATTTTCGGATTTGGAGCTCAGACTTAAAAAATAAGTGAACAGAGAAAAGGTCACATATTCTTAGTGTCTATTGTCACAAAAAACACAACGCGGTTGTTAAATACAGTTTTTGTTTTTTGACGTGAAATAAGAAAGGCATGTAATTGTTTTGATCGAAAGAGGGGTGTCTGTATACAAAAAAGTGATCTATTAATTTCAGAAATTGCATGATTCCCAGGTTCGAATTAATTGTGAAAAGACTAGAAATTCAATTTTCTAAGTAATTTGTAAACAATGCCTAATGGACCCTTTTCTGCAAACAAATACATAGATACATGAATAACTCGAGGCAAAAGGACCAAGAGGTAACAATGGTGAAAAAGGAGGCATTTAAGGGTCAAAAGCATTTGAATCTCAAAAGTCCAAAAGGGTTACGACAAAAACAGATTACATGAACGAGAACATCAATAGGAAACACAAACACTAAAGCACAGAAACAATTAAACAGCAATCAACAAGAGGTTACAAGAGGTACCCCGAAAGAGTAAACAGTTCCTGTTTGATATAGCACACCCGTCGTGCTGACAATGGTCACTTTAGCCTGTCAAATTCGATATAGATAAACAGATCAAAAACCTATGGAAACTTACATCTGTACCATACATCTTAGAGATAGAAAACCCATTTTGTCTTTACGCCCATGATTTCTTTAATAACATTTATTGACTGAAGACAGCAACTGAGAATTAACATAACCTTATGTTAGCATAGAGTAGTTTCAATAATCGGAAGTTTTAAGTGAGGGGAGAATCCATTATAAAAGTACTTAAAAAAAAACAAATTCAAACTATTTCATGACGAACAAATGTACTTTTGAATTGTTTTCCTTTAGTTTAAAAAAAACATAAATAGGGAATGTACCTGGGTTACTATTCTTTATGAAAAATGCTTCTTTTGGGGAAAAAAAATAAAACATTGTGTTTTGGTCATTTTGTTTCACGGATTATTTTTTGTTCTGTTTAATTGCCGCAAAAAATATGTATAGATATATTCGTATATTAGCGAGCACAGCTCGTAGCGGGCACAAAGTGCCTGCGAGAGCGGAGAACTCTACGGCCAGTTCCCGCAAAAAAATTGGCTAATGCTGATATTGATTTTTTTTTCGTCTGGATATGCTTCTCAAAGTGATACAGGACCGGAGTGAATGTTAAAAAAATTACCCATTTTGCTTGTTGCATTCCAAAAATTATCTATGTAATAGAGTATAAGGAGAAAAATATTCTGATGACGATGAGTTGCATAATTTTTTGTAGTAACCGAATTTCAATCGATTTTGTCTTCCTTTCTAATGTACGTTCAATCCCCCCAAGCATCTCGTCCAAAATGAACGTTCTGGAAAATGCACAAAAATAAAAATAAGTACAATGTTTTAGGTAAACAAATGTTTCAGTATCAAAAGTGTCCACGTCTTTGTGGTAATGGGGCTCTTTAGATGTGATATTTTGATTTCTAAAATATTTTATTCCTCAACTGAGGCGCGGAACTCCTTCATGTGAGAGCAAAAAGAGGATCCTTCTGCTCTGTTTCATGATGTAATATGAAGAGTTTTTTTAGATGTATTTACAAAAATATTTGTCCACCTTTGATTTGATATCATAATTAAGGTGTGCTCGCAATTAGGCAATGCCTATTACATATTTTTCTACAAAGGTGGAAAATAAAACACAATGTGATGGTCACAAATATAACAAAGACCCCCTCCTTTATTTGGTAATAATGTTATTTGAGTATTAGATTTCCAGTATACTGTAGCTATAAAAAAAAAACTTACCTCAAACAAAGAATCCAGGCAATGGGTTGCAAATATCGGCCGCTTTATTTATTCCAGTCAATGTTGTGTTTCTCAAAAAGGGTGAAACTGATGTATTTTCAAGGTTATGTTACCGATAGGACGAGAACTAATTTTAATCATAAAGAAAAACGAGTTAATTCCCAAATATGGAAATTTGAAAGTATGCGGTTCAACTGAAATGACGTGTTTCCTCAACATGGAGGATGATTTTTCCTGGCGTGTTCACTTACATCATTTATGTGTCAAGTGAATTATGATCACTGATATGAAGAACACATCCGACTAGTATAGCCGTTACATGCACAATGCACATCTCAACAAACAACAAATTTACCATTTACAAACATCATTACTATAACTGTTATTTTCTAAATGTGTGAATATAGGTTTTTTTTCGTTAAAGACACGCTTCTAAGGGCGGTTCGTTTAACTTGAAAAGGGGGGGGGCTTGGTTTTTTGTTTTGGTCAGAAAAAGATTTTCCGCGCAGATTCATTTTTTGAAGGCGTTTCAACGGAATATTTTTTATTATTAGCATTATTTTATATAGCAAACATCCTTCTTCAGACAATTTTACTTACCCTCTGATTCCAAAGTATCTTTTGCATCAAAAAATCACTTTCAAAATATTGGTTAGGAAAAACCACCACCACCACCCTCTTTGCAAGTTAAATGGTCGGTCCCTAAATTCAAAATGAAAGGCATTTTCTCAAGGGCTTTTTTGAAACCTTATGCTGTTGTTCGTTAAAAAAATTGGTGTAAAGAAGAAAACATACTGCTGACCATATGAAAAATTATTGTGACATCGATATCATTACAGACTATCAAATTTGTAATTCCCTTAAACATGTTAATAACTTATATTGAGATTGTTTACTGTCACAAAATTTCATTTTACCGAGAGAGATAATTTGTGTCACTAGGGGAGGTGAATAAAATTCCCTGCTAAAAGGGTGACTCCTGTGTTATAATACATGCATCTTAATAAGATAGTTTACAAAACACACATGATTTGGATCCCATTTGTAATATTCTAGCTAGGATGTTTTGAATTAGATCACTCTCTTTTTATCTCCTTTCTTTTACATAAAGCCCCCCATGGATTTTTGCTTTCCATACACAATACATTTAGTGGGAATAGTTAAATTATGATCATTAAAATAGATCTAGAGAAAATTTGCTTTCAGCAAACCTACCTACAAAATCATTTAAAATGTTTCAAAAGTCCAAGTTGGATTCCAACCAAAAAGGAGACAAAAAAGTACCAATGTGGCATCCGAATGTCAAACGTCTGAAAGGGAAAAGAAAAATCCAGAAAAGTCAGACTTTGGATGGTAAACAAGTTTAGAGGATGGAGCACGTATTAAAAACCTTGTGTAAATAATCTCACATTTCGTTATATTGATGGTGTGCTTTAACTAAATAATCCTCGATTTGGTGTTTATTTATATCTCATATAGCCTCGGAAACTCTAGCTAAAGGACACTACAATTTCTAGGTGGTCTTCTTTAATTGTGGATTTGTACAAGTATCTCGAAATGGACACACTAGGAATTCTTTGACAAACGAGATGACTTTCCCTTTTTGTGTAGCAACATTCTGTCTGCTTTAGCCTATGGTGTTTCACAAATGATTCGTTACTCTAAAGCTTGTGGGGAGTAATATGATTTCCTTGATAGAGCGTCATGTCTGACGGGTATATTGTTAGCACACGATAACATTGCTGCCCGTTTGCTGTCGTCACTCAAAAAATTAAGGAAGACATCATGTTCTCCTTCACAAATACGGAATTTCTATCTCTCAGATAAGCGTAAATGTTTGCATGACATAGAAGTTAAGCATTGTCGTCCATTACTGGATTTGACCCTTGCTCACTAAATCGCTCGTTGAACGTTACGGGTGTGCTATATATAATAGTAAATAGGAACTACTTACGCCTCCGGTGAGCCTGAGTGCACTCTCGTTCCAACTTGAGTTCACGTTTCTGAATAAGGATTGGTTGCTTTTGTGCGTTGTTTTTTGTGGTTTGTTTTGCTGTTGTGGTTTTTTATAATTACCGATGTTGTTTTTGTCCTTTAGGGTTGACAATATTTGATTTCCCATTTCATTTTTTTCTCTTTTAAAACTGTTAGCATGGAGATTATTTCTTACAGCTTTTTGCTGATGAATAATTTTATGGGGCTTCAAAAAAAGAACGATATCTATATTAAACAAAATTTGTATTCAAAGAAAATTAAAAGCATACCATGTTTTATGTACAATTGTCTTAAAACTACACCCATTTAAATATAATTTTTTCAACAAAACTAACAATAGTTTTTAATTATGTATAGGAAGTAGGACCCGTGTAGATAATAAACCTTTGCCTTATAATTTAGCGAAACATTGCCTATGAAGGCAGCAGCTACAGATGTCCTCCACCAATACAATTGAATTTTCCGGTCTTAAAAAAGAACCTTTTTTCTTATTTATTTAATTTTTATGGCTTTTTAAGTATTTGTCCATGCCTTAATATGATCAAAATATGAATTAATGGATAATATACATGTAATGCTAATCACAATCATTAATCATTCAATCTGTTTAGAAACCGTTGCCCAACTCCCTTTTCATAAAGATAATACTGTGATTGTTTGTTGCTGTAAGTACTTTAAAACAGTGGATTTTTTTGTATTAATTCTAAGATGTAAACTATGTCAATGTATGTTAAAGATTAAGTGTTCATAGAAGCTCAAATCTAATTTAAATGTGTACAAATGTATTAGAGAAGATTTTTTTTATGAAAATTAAAACTTGCTGTAATTTGGATCCCTTCTTACTGTTTTGTAAACAAATATCCTCATTATTTGAATAAAAAGTTTAAATGCTTCTCCTTTTCTTAGGATAAACAACCCTTATAAATCATGCTAATGTATTGTTGTATACAGGCTAGAAAAAAAATGATACAAACTTATGCATTCGTGTAACAAATAAATCCAAATAAAAATAGATATTTTATCATATGCAGTATATTTTTTGTTCCAAAAACAATTGCGAAACGGCGAGCAGTTACTTCTGTTTTGCCGAAGTCTTTAAGATTGCATCTGTAATACAATTGACTGATTTATGACAGAGGTTTTTGGTGTATATCTTCCTTAAAAGGCAAAACCAATTGAAAAGCAAAAATATAATTGCAAATATGTAAAGCAATCAAATGAGAAACATTTTTCTTAATTTCGGTAATAATTCCACACCGTCTCCTCGTAGGGGAAAATGGATGTACTTTAAGCGAAATGGTATAGACGTTCGGTTATTATATCATTATTATTATTTTTTTTATGAAGTGTGCTTACATTTACTTGTTCATAAATGTACTATAGAATATTATATTCTCATATAAAAATCTTTATTCTGATCCGCTAAGAGGTTTTTTTTACATGACGTTTGATATTTCGCTGGGTCAACCGGTAATTGTTGGGTCGCATGGTAAGGTCACACTCTCGTGCTAATTTGCACATGGCACCACGATTTTTCTTCAAAAGTGTATGGGCTGTATTTTTTTCCATGAAAAAAATGTTAAAATGTCCGTTTAGAATTTACAATTAAATTGTTTCATTTAAATATTCGATATAATATAACAGTTATCACCCTAGATGATATGTGACCCGGCATTTCTTTCCCCATCGAAAAGTAAGGTGACCCTCGGCGCAAGCACTCGGGTGACCTTACTTTCTCGGGAAAAGAAACAACCGGGTCACACAACAACTAGGTAGATAATTGTATAATATCAAACGAAATTCCAGAATCATTTTAAAAAGTATAAACATTTGTACATGTACAATGTATTACAGTGCGGTGATCAAATATGAAAATATATTCATGCTATAGGTGAGTTTGCTCCGTTGCATAAATCTCGTTTTTTTTTCCATAGGAAACGTCAGCCTATCTTAGAAGCATTGTCACAAATTATTTGTTGAGTTGGACGACACCTTTCTCCTTTTTCGTTATCAGTTTTAATCTGATTGACAACTGGAAGAAATAAAGTGATAAAGAGATTTGTCGTCAATGTGCCCGTCTGATCTGCAACTTCCCTTAAACCATTACATGTTGGTAGATTTTCCTTAAATTTACACAAAATCTCTTTGACATAATGGACTGTAAATGTGGATCTTTTAATCATTTTTAGACTATAGGCGATTTAATTTCCTGATTTGTTTTCGTTAACATAAGTATAATTGCTAATCTGTCTCAAATGTTACATATTGTTGATAACTGATGAATTAAACAAGAGGTTTCGTTGGGCCGGAATCTCTCACCTTGCTATGGATCTTCTGAAGATTCAAGCAAGCAACATATTTACTCTGCAATTCTGTAGTTTAATCTGTAGGACAAAACATGAAAAAAGCTCTATTTTGATCTTAACAGAGCAGAAATCCTGAAAGGCGTCATCTGACAACTTTGAGCAAATGGAGATTTTTGTAAAGCTTAATGAACTGAAAGTCTTATCAAGCATCAGCTTTCCTAGGCCTGTATCTGCTCTAGTTTTCAGGTCATGGAGCAAAATAAAAGAAAAAACCCTCTATTTTGAACTTTAAAGGGTCCTAGCTTTTAGTAAAATAATCTGACAACTTTTACGAATAGAAGATCTTACTAGAGCTTAATGAGTTAGAAATTAAGCTATCAACGGCTTTTCTCCATCTGCAATGGTTTTCATGCTAATGGACAAACCCATGGAAAAATTGTTGACCTTAAAGGGCCATCTCCTCTATAAAAGGTCACCGGACAACATCAACCCAATGAAAACTTTATAGAACTTAAGGTATTGAGCTTAAGATGCTTCGGATATTTCCTGTTTGGAATACATGTGTAGTTGATGAGTTAACATTCGTTTTAAGTTATTTTACTCTATGTATGACAGTGGTCATTTTTTTCATCAAACCTTTTCAAAATGAGCATAGTTTGTTGCAAACATGTAATAAGCATTAGTACAATACCAAAACGGGTATAATGAGGTTTATCTATTTATAAGATAAACCAGTTTAATGAAAGCGAGATTAATATATTTTTCCATTCTTTCTCCGTAATTTACTATCCGTATTTGTTCCGGGTTTTATAATTTTATTCACGAGTTGACATTGATGGACGAAGGAAAAGTGCCTATATTTCAATGAAATAATGCACATTAGGAGCAGTTCATCTTGCACTGGATAGTCGGCTTTGTCATGGTGGTATTAGTATTAGACAGACAAGAAATGTGAAACTCAGAAAGTGGGTTTTGATTTTGTGCCTTTGGGTGTACATTATAATGTTTTTTGATTTGATGGGTTTTTGGTCTTTTTTGTGAAGAGTCTGGGTGAAATAAAGCCTATTTTGGGATATTCCTAAGAGTCCAGGGTGGCAGCCGTGGCTATCATGGCGGCGAAGGTCAGTAGGGGTGAGCGGAGGTTGATTTTTTTATAAGTATACCTTGGATGTTTTGCAGAGTAGGAATCATCAAATTATGTGACCTACTATGTCCCAGCATAGGCCAAATTGTTGGAATTTTACAGAGAATGGCTCTTAATTTTTTTATACATTTTAGTAGTGCCTTGTTTTATCACATTAAAGAAGGCATTTATTCTCATCTTATATGTGCTCAGTTTAGACCATGATTGAATGAAGAATTTAAGTTATTCAATCCTTTGTTAAACATGAACAGCCAAGCAATACTATAGAAGTATAGTCTACTTAGGTGTGAAATACAAAATTATATTTATGGTTTCTACTATATTGAATGATTCAATAATGTCTAAGATGATGTGTCCCTTATTAGCCCTTATTCACTCAGATTGAAAGAATGGTAGATAAAGTGGGCCGGTAGGGTAAAGTATGAGCGGGTATAGACACTCTCATTTGGCAATGAATGGGAGACACTGTTTTGCTCCATAATTGTACGCCAGGTGATATTAATTAAAAATTTCCAACGCTTTACCGTTGTTTGGTCTAGACCATCTCGTGCCTCCATGAGTGGTTGGTTCTGATCTGTTTCCGGATTGAAATTGGCCAGTGTATACTAAAAAAATCAAATCCAAACTACAATTGTAAACAAAAAGAAAATGTGTCCCTAAAGGTGCCGGGGTGTATTTTTGAACGTGTATAAACACGTTCATTTGGCGATAAGGGGACACTTTTCTTTCCTTAATTGTACGTCGGGTCATATTACCATTTAAAACTTTCCAACGCTTTACCGTTGGAGGTTGAACTAGACCATATCATGCATCCATGGGTGGTTGGTTCTGATCTGTCACCAGGTTGGATTTGGCCAGTGTATGATAATAAAAGTAAATCCACGGTAAATCAAATCAAAAGTAATATTAATTTCACTTCCATGGGTTATTTTAGAATACACCATTTGGGGGACAAAATATGGGCTGGCGTAATGGAATATTGTGTCCCTCAGCTCATTCTCTCCAGGAACCTTGAGAGGAATGTGAGCAGCCATTCCCTATCAATGGTGCACAGACTTTTCCGTATATCATAGTGATTGACATTCTGTTTCCCTATCTTGTCAATTCCTCTCTTGCAGTTAGCTGTGGCTGTAATTAGCCATCTAATATGTTTGTCTCAATATTTATGCGCCAAATTATTGAGTCTTTAATTAATGAGGTCTATTTATGTATAATAAAAACAAGTTTAATGAAAGCGAGATTAATAAATTTTCCATTCTTTCTAAGTAATTAACTATCTGTATTTGTTCCGGGTTTTATAATTTTATTCACGAGTTGACATTGAAGGAAGAAGGAAACAAAATCCCTCCATCCACCCCTTTTTCACCGTCCAACATTTTTTGCTGATGTTGTTTTATTTTCTCTTTTCAGGCTCTTAAAATATGACAACATTAGCTTCCTAGTATCTTACAATTTTGAGCTTAGAATAGACTTCATCGATAAATCTACAAATTTGCAGACGATGCAGTTTGAAATACATTTGGATTTTACAAAAATGTCCTTGTCAATGTTCATTTTGCTAGTATTTGAATGACTTTTTTTAAATGTTACTCAATGTATATTTTTTATTTTCTACCTGCATATCGCGAGTATACCAAATACAGACTTTTTGAAGTTCTAAGTTATCAGTTTTCATTCAATTTTTATATGTGCCTGTCCTAAGCCAGGAAACTTTGCCAAAGCCTTTGTGTGTTCTGTGTTAACTGTTTTATGTCAAGAATTGGGTCTTTCGTTGATGATTTAGGGGTTGGTTTTGAAACTTTTGTATTGTATTATAAGTCTTGGGCCAATGCAAGACGGTAAGCAGTGACCTATGGTCATGTTGACGACTGCTTGCTGTTTTCCGTTGTGATTTTTATTTAAATTGCTGTTTGTTTATGTTTGTTGTGTCGCGTACACTTATTCCACATCTCAATATCGTCTATTGAATTATTTTTTGTGTTTGTGTGTATATGCTTGATTATTTTTAATAAAACTCCCTGTCATGGTCTACTAGGGCGGAATTTAGCAAGATAAGGGGACACTATTCTATTCTAATTGTACGTCGGGTCATATTACCATTTAAAACTTCCCAACGCTTTACCGTTGGAAGTTGGTCTAGACCATCTCATGCCTCCTTGAGTGGTCGGGTCCGATCTGTCACCAGATTGGATTTGGCCAGTGTATAAAAAAAAAAGTAAATCCATGGTAAATCTAAATCAAAAATAATATTAATTTCACTCCCATGGGTTATTTTTGAAAACACCAAGGGATGACAAAATATGGGCTGGCGTATTGGAATATTGTGTTCCTCGTTCTCTCCATGAACTTTGAGAGGAATGTGAGCAACCATTGCCTATTTTGTCAATTCTCTTTTGGACCATTGCGATCCACCAATTATCCAGTATGACTGATTCGTTTTTGTCATTTTCTCTAGACTATGAGATAGATCATTCAAGTTCGGTAGTTTTGTTATTACCTTTATTATTGCAGTTAGCTGTTGTCGTAATTTAGCCATTTAAAATGTTTGTCTCAATATTTATGCGCCAAATTATTGAGTCTTTAATTTAACGGTCAATTTGGTTATACTGTATATCAATATTTCAAGGAGTAACCTCTCATCAGCAGCTTTTGAATCAAAACATTAGAAGGTTAAAAACCAAAAGTATTGAATGAAAAGTACTCAAAGCCAAAAGGTGCGAACAGGCAAGCCAAATCCAGCACCGAGGATATCGACTGCAGTACCGAAAACTGGTGCTTTAATCAATTTAGAATTCAACAATCGGGAATTTCAATAAAAAAACAACTACCGTGGATTATTTTTGCGGGAGTAAATTTCGCGGTTTTTGTCTGTGAATGTACGGGAAAAATATGTGGGTTTTATTTTCGCGGTTTGTTGATGTGTTTGTTAATAATTTGCGTTAGAATTATATTTTCGCGGGATTTGTTTTCGGGATTTTTGTCGACCTGCAAATATAAGCGAAAAGTAAACCACCGCAAAAATAACCCGCTATACGGTATAAAAATGTAATGGTCAATTCGTGACAGACAAGTCTGACTACCAGGCTTGTGATTACCCTCGGGGACCTCTGGTCCAGAAGCAGCGGAGATCGACCAAGTGATTTCAAAATACAATACCAAAACAGGTTTAAAAAACAGTCCATTTGGTTATGCCATTTCAGCCAAAGGTTCAGTGAAATTGGTTCGGTGGTTTTATAGATGAGATGTGTTTACAGACGACGGACGTACATGTAGTGGAAGCATATTTAAGCCCATATGGCCTTTGGTCAGGTGAGCTAAAATGACAACCCTTACATTCATTATGACATGGCTGCTTTAATCACCCACCTGAGTCACACCTCCAAGTCAACATGCGCGCGCTTCTCCGCGATAAAAGTGTTATTGAGTCCAGTGTAATTTTAAAGCAGTAATCTGAAATAGTATGTACTGTTTTACTAGTATGTTGGGGAATTATTTGTATATTTATATTAACGAATATTAGTCGCTATATTAACTTGATTTGTGTTTTTTGCCTTTATTCGTTGTTCGTTTATTTTAGTTTTGATATTAAAAAAAATTGGGGGGGCGTTCCTTTTTTGTAGTTAAAAAGAGTTTTAAGTTGAATTTAAGTGCTAGTCTTATGGAATAAAGTTAATACCATGTACATTAAAAAAAATACATATATTACGACTGAATTCGAACAGAGTATTTTATGATTTAAATTTCTATGTTTTGTCTACTTTCACTCATTTTTGAATTTCATCCCAGCTGGGTAGCCATACGCACGAACTCCATCACCATAAATCCACAGACCAAATGGTACTTGTCTTATATGTCTTACGTAATGTAAACCCTCAGTTATGCTCACACTAAAGCTGGAAAAATCCCCAAACGGCGTAGAAATATGTTCTATAGCATCGGGAACGACTGGATTGTCATCTACAATCAACCCATTTGTTGAAGTTTTAGGAACAGTAATTGCGATGAAACTATTAAAACTATCCGTGTGAGGAACAACAATTGTGTACGAAGTTTTGTATTGGTGAACACCTATAATGTTCATCATGAAGGACTGACCATTAGACCCTACTTCGTGTGGAAACATAACTACCATACAATCCTCACTTGAAAAACAGCCGATAGCTTGAAGTGAACAAAGTCATGTACTCTACTAAATCCAATTTTCATTTTTGTTGCTGAATTATTCTGGTCAATGGTTGTCACTTCGCGTACGCCATTTGTCTCATCAAAGACCAAACGAATTGTATTATTAAACCGTGATCCTAAATAAGGAATGATATAGAAGTTGTCAAATTCACTCGTTGGAAACATCATTTCAATGAATGAGGCAATATATTTGTATGATTTTAATATTCTATTTCCACTGCTGCCACTAACAACTGCTATTGGATGCGTTGAAGTTATAACTGCTCCGGTAAAATCAAAAGATGTATGAATTTGCAATACTTGATGTTGTAAAAGATTGCGATTTAGATGAATCCGATCTCCTTTTTTGTAATTTAAACCATCTAACGACGCATTCTTTGTTAAAGTTGGAAATATAATGTCAACTTTTGTATTGTTTTGTGAGGACGATATAGACAATAAATTAGTTAAATATTGATAATCAGTTGCCAGTGGACAGACAGCTATGTAACGACTACTCAAGTATTTTGCAGGAATCACGAAATACCCCTCCGGGCTGGCATCGTCGGCAATAAAACCATACATAGTGAGGTTGTTTTTACTTAAAACATATACATCAACACCAGAAGGTTTCATTAAAACTTTGAGGTAATCTTTGTATTGTTGTCCATATAAATCCAATGTAGAGATGTCCAGATTAGTAAATGTATTGTTAAGATTAAATTGCACTAGATATTCCAATGTACTCGAAAAGAAATTGACGTGTATGGTTTCGCTTTGGTTGGTTGCAACAAGTATCTGTGGTATCATAATAAGACTGGAATCACCATACCCAAAGTACAAGAGAGTAAACCTGTTTTCGGTATTTTCTGGAAAAAAAGTATAACATTTGTATTCCTTAACTAAGATTAGTGTAAACAAACGATGTACGATGATACTAGATGTATTCGGTGAAGAGCTCTAAAATTGAAAATAGAATATAAGTTTTCTTTGTATTATTTACACTTTGTAGTAACGGATGCACTTTGATCGTTTGGTTTCAATTTATTGTTGTCACAAAATAATCACTATTATCATATATTTGTTTAATTATATGCGTTTTTAAAATATATGATACAAGGTGAAAGGTTTGGGTCATATCACTGTTTTTTCCGTATCATCCATAACACACCCCAAAAAATCCATAACACACCCCTAGAAAATCAATAACGCACCTTTAGGTTTAAGTCACGTGATTTGAAATCAATAACGCACCTTTAGGTTTAAGTCACGTGATTTGAAATCAATAACGCACCTTTAGGTTAAATCACGTGATTTGAGTTGAATATAAACAAAATTATGCATTCCACAATGAGGAAAGAATTTTTGATATAAATTATTGTTTAAGAATTTTTAATGGTTTGATACTTATTTTAAGCATATGTAACTTTAATTATATCACTAAGTCATACCAAGGTACATTCACACAAAAATTGCGTCAAAAATATGTGCCGTGATTGAGATTTTTTTTTTAAAAACTAGTAGATTTGATAATATATTTGTTGATTTCCAACAGGGACGTACCTGTTTCCAATTAAAATAAGTAAAAAACATATAAACATTTTTAATTTACATGTAAAATATATGATACACATAATATAATATGGGTGTTTTCATATCGTATCCCATAACAACCCTCGACCAATATCATGCCCTCATTATGAAAACACCCATATGATATTCTATATTTAGCATTAAACGTTAACAACTTGAACTCGATCAATGACAGTGACACTTGTGTTGCATGCTTATCTAGTATAAACAATTACATGATATGCCGGTGTTTTTAAGAGGCTGTCCATGTAGAAATCAGGCAAAAGCCTACAGAATCTGGCACATGAAGAATTTCACCCCAGCTAATAAGCAGAGGCACCAAAGGGGCATTCTAGTGTCAAAAGTCCGAAAAGGCAACGACAAAACCGGTAAACATGAACAAGAACAGCACAAGGAAACACAAAACATAAAAACAACCGAACAGAAATTTATTGTTTCAATGTATTGTTGGGCTCAAATGTAAAACAAAAATCTCCAGGATTCATTTGAAAGCAACATGGATGACTTGTGATTTAACCTTAAAGTTCATGAACAAAGCAACCAAATTTTGCAAATATGCAAGAGTTATCCCCCTTTTGCTGCATATTTTCAAAGCATTCTTTATAAATTTTATTTAAGTTATCACTTTAATTAACCAAAAATCTGCATTTGTTTTGGGGAATGGATGTTAGTCTGATGTTTAATCAATGAAAATTTTTGAAAAACAAAATTTGTCATGTGCCAGCTATTGCCTAGGTTTTTCTTGGATCACTAAACACATACGCATGCTGTACTAAGCTAGCATAGGTTCAGGTTGGTCATAATTTTGGTCTTAGTTACAGATGGGTCCAGTCCTAACCTGTATGGCAAGTGGACCAGAGAACCTGTCCAAAAGTCAGTTCTTGGTTCACTCTGGACAGCATTCTGGTCAGCCTGAGTGGACCGTGGACAGGTCTGAAGTTCGCTTTAATAGCAGACTTTGTCCTTGGTCTGGTTTCTATTCCTATCCTAGGACAGCTTTAAGCTGACCTGACCACAGGTCTGGTCTGGTATTAGCTGACCAGACCTCTGGTCAGGACAGCTCTTAGCTGACAAGACCTTTGGTCAGGACAGCTATTAGCTGACCAGACTTTAGGTCAGGACAGCTCTTAGCTGACCAGACCTCTGGTCAGGACAGCTATTAGCTGACCAGACTTCTGGTCAGGACAGCTTTTAGCTGACCAGACTTCTGGTCAGGTCAGCTCCTGTCCTGTCAAGATAGTGAACCTGACCAGACGAAGCGGACCGTGGTTCACTCCAACAGACCAAGGTTTACTTTTCGGACAGCTCAAGCTGACCTGACCTGACCAAAATAGCTGTCCAAAAGTCTGCTTTTTGTCCACGTTTGTACAGGTTAGAACTGGACCCATCTGTATGTATGTTGATGTTTTATTGATTTATGCTCTTTAAATTCATAATGTTTTGCATGTTTTGGGGTAGCGCATTTCTTATGAGACTTGAAAGATTAATTTTCTTGATCTTTGTTCAACTATATATTCCTAATTTACTAAAGGGACCGACCATTTTACTTGAAGAGGGGGGGGCTTGGTTTTTTCCTAAAAAAATATTCTGAAAATTATTTTCTGATGAAAATAATATATTTTGGCAGCTAGGGTAAGAAAAAATATTCTGAAGAAGAATTTCTGCCATATATTAATAATGAAAAAAAATATTCTGTCACGACGCCTTCGAAAAATAAATATTTTGTGACCAAAACAAAAAGTTAAATGGTCCGTACCTTAAGGATATGTTATGTATGTTACTTCGAGATTGATATAAAAAAAATACATACACAAATCCCATAAAAAAAACACTTTTTAATCAATATTTTATTTTGAGTCTATTAGAGATGAGAATTTGATAAAAACAACTTCTGGCAAAACAATTTATATACATTGATAAAGTCTTAGTTTAGAAAAAAAATCAAAACGTCAATAATTAGTTGCATTTAAAATTGTTATGCAACAATTGATAAGTTAGTCTTCTCAATAAGGTTGATACATTTTCTTAATTGCTTTCTAACTTTCTGGTTTCTCTTTTTAGTCAGTTCTTTATTTGTTGGACATCACTTAAATTTAAGTTCCTTGGATTAAATGAAGATCAGGGTACAGAACTTTATGACTAGAACAGATTTTGTAGAAAATCTGGGTCCAATATTTTAAATCCTTATGTTGGTCGAATAGTAATTATTGTAAAGCATTATTAAAAACACAGATAGTCATGGTTTTTTATTGTTTTAACGAGAAATTGTGAGTTTTGATACTCACCAGTTCTGTCTCGTAGTTTAGATGTTTCTAATTCTAGGTTTGTATTAACTTCCTTTTTGACTAAGGTTTTTATCTCTTCTTTGAATTCCATTGTCCGATTGTTAATTTCAGTTTGAATTAGTTCTGTAAGGCTTGTAGTTGGGACATATCCAGATCTGCAAACAGTGCCGCCTTCATATGGTCAATGAGTGGAATAGTACAGAAACTGCCACTGCATTTCTTGCCTGCTGGAGTTGCTATACAAGCAGGAATTAGGCACACGAGAAAGAAGATCCGAATCATCATGATCTCCCTTTCCCTCAAAATTTCGACCCGAATCAAAGGTATAGATCTAGAGCTTGATGTAGAGATTCAGCTGAAAAAAATATTTCTCATGAATACAATTGGTTTGTATGACTGTGCAGACGTCAAAAATAAAGTACTATCATGTACGTATATATTTGAACAACACAATGCTTATCGACCAGTTATATAAAAGTCCAATCATTGATCATTACATGTATCATAAACAGTACTGGCTGCTGTTCGACACAAAATGCAGCTCTTTGTGGTCTTTTTTTTTCTATTTTCTTATTAGGGAACTTTTTCGGATCCAAATTAAAAATTAAACACAAAGACCGTAGAAAAGATCGTACAGTATGAGAGCTAGATTGTAATGCATAACAAAAATCACAGATAGGTTCGGGTGAAGGTAAAGAAGATCCTCAATTTGGATAGTACATGTAAAAAGCCTAATAATATTATAAAAGTTTCAGAAAGCAGTAATGTAAGGTCTACGAATAGAAAACTAACACCAATCATTTTAAAAGCCACTTACTTTCAGCACTAACATTTTGCGAGTTAGCATTTAGGAAGGGGATGTGGGTTTAAACTACTTGTAAGATTGTTTCTTTGGGATAATCTAAACCATTTGTTTTCGATCGTTAGTTTTTTACGGCTGAATAAATTTTGTGTATTTTTAATTGTATTGAAGAAAATATGCAAATTTAGCAATGTTAATATGTTTCATGACATGGTACCAGCGCAAATGAATCAGATTTTGATCGTCCAAAATATCACAAAGTCTCTCGCCCCACCTTTATGACAAAGAAGTTATTTGTCGGTTTAACTTTATTTATAGGCGTCGTAGGACGCACAGCCTTAAACAAAACAGAAAACTTACCTCAACAAAGAAGCCGAGAAATGTGTATAACTGATAAAGTCGGGAGCGATATTTATACCGATCGGTGTTGTGGAAAACCCCCTGTTCTAACACGGAACCGCATCTACATACATGTACATGCACATTTAGTAATGTTTTAATCATTTCAAAACAAAACCGGAAACTTATGTTTTTTCAAGGCTGTGTCACCGATAAGACGAAAATGTTTACACCAAAATACGGAAATTTGAAATCCTGCCTTCTAGCTGATAAGACGTGTTTCCTCAACATCCAGAATTTTTTCCTGGCGTGTTCGTCTACTTCTTGTAATTTGATAATATCGGTATCAAGTATCAATAATGCTAGCTATATACTTTTCAATAGAACATTATAACACTCCTAGTCATGGTTTTTGTGATCACCATAGAGTAAATGAATGTTTTTTTTTCTGAAAGTTTCTATCAAGTTATAAAAAGGTAGATGAGTTCTAAATAGAAATCGTATCGGGTATTGATGATCAAGTGTAAGCCTTCTTGAGCCTCAGAGCCCTCGGGTGACCTTGTAACTTTCTTGGGTAGAAAATCATCTTGATCACAAAGAAACTAGAGTGAAATTGTATACTAATTCTTCTGTTTACTTGACCTGTGCGTGTACCATATACTTTTATGCAGTTCCATTTTAATTATAACTTGTAAAAATCTCGTGCGAAACCCGGGTAGCGAATAGGTTAGTGCTCAGCGACAGAGCGACCAAGTGTGTACCCTAGGTGGCTGAATAGGGTGGCACCCGGGTGGTGAATAAGCCCGGTGAATAGGACCGCAGCAGAACCTGGCTTTGTTTTAAGAGGTGACTAACTTAAAGGCTTTTTGGATTCTGACATCGGGTTTATTTGATACATTTATCAGACCAATTCTGACATACAACAATGAAATTTGGTTCATGGATGAATATATTCACCAATATAGAGCTAATAGTCGAGTCGTGTAATACACATGTAATAGGCAATTTGATTTTACCATACTAGAAGATAAATCTTTTATTGAAAAAATTCATACAAGGTTCTGCAAAACAATTTTTGGTATTAAAAAGACAGCTTGCAATATTTCTGCAAGAGCTGAATTGGGACATCTTCCAACTAGTAGTTTATAAAAACACAAAGTCTTCTATACTTTGCTAGATTACACTCTTTGAACATCAATCCTTTACAAATGTATTAAAAGAAGCTTAATATGACATACACGAAAATAGTTACTATCAATGGTACACCAATGCACTAAGTGTTTTTAATATGGAAAAATCTTTGAAAGAATAAAACTCTTTTAAACGTAACTTGTAACGTAATTTAGAACTAGCGATCACTGTCTATTTATCGAAACCTGGCGATACAAGAAAATTCCTAGACCAGAAAGACTCTGTAAATGTTGCACCATCCTTGAAGATGAATTTCACTTTTTTTTAATTGTACATAAAATGATAATCTGCAAAATCTGTTTTTCGATAACATGAAAATAACTATAACAACCAGTTCCCCATCTTAAGCCATATTGATAAAATTAAATTTCCATTAGTCCCGACAAATGAGTTATTGGCTGATCTGTGTGACTTTATTCAACAGTCATTAGAATTGAGAAGCAGGTCCATGTCAGCTTAATGCCTAATTCTACCTATTTTTTTTCTTATGTGATGTTAATGTGTTATATAAACTGTTTGCATGTTGTATGTTTGGTTACTCTATAACTTGACCCTTATGGGTGTAATTTTGCAATAAATAATATTGTTATTTTTTTTATTGTTCTTAGACAATATACTTAACACTAAATCAAATATTTCAAAGAAAAATATAAGTAATCCATAGATATATTCAGAACCTCAACGGCGTTACAACAAAGTATGTTTTTTTTTCATTAAAAGCATTAATATGATTTTTTCAGAATAATTCTTCTTCACCTCTACTGCCATTTTTTTTTTGTTCTTCATATGTCATGTTCCAAACACTTTTTTAGACAAAATAACAAAGCCTCTCTCAAGTGAAATACATGTGATGTCCGTAAAAAATCTAGAAATGTTAAGTTACTTTCGAGCTTACTTAAATTTCAATGAGATAAGGGGTTTTACACTGTATGATTTGCATGTACAATTGTAATAAGCGGCTTAGTGTTAGCCTAACTTGGAACTGAAAGTACTTGAAACAATGGTTTGTTTGGTAATCTATATTTTAAGCAGTGGCCGATTTACATAAATTTTCATGTGACTGTAAAATAAAATATTATGGTTCTTAGGATTTAGTGGATGTTTACCATGTCGTAAGATAACGTGTTAGTGGAGTGTCAAATCTATTTAAAGATCATATACTAGTAGTTTGCTTAATACATGTAATAGGGATTTTAGGAAATATATACATGTAATTTGTTGTTATTTGCAATTTTCTGTTTGACTTTTGTATAAAAAAGTTCCATTATTTGAAAAGTATAAACCTTTTCTCCTTCCTAACAGAAAAGAAGCAAAGGCAATTGATGCAAAAGTATACATTAAAGAAAACAGAAAGATTTCAGTTAAAGTTTTAAGAGTTTTTCTATAAAAAACACAACAGAGACGCGCTATCAAAAATGTTTTGCAAATAGGTGAACAAATAATTTTTCATGATTTAAAACTCGGGTTGGACCCCTAAAATGGGTTGCATATATAGTCAAGGGGCTGTCTTTCCGTGTATTCGTCCGCCTATGTGCCCGTCTGTAAAACCTTAGCTATATAGGGTACCCATTCCTGATCCGCAGCAGGTTAATTACTTCTCCTTAACATTTGATGGATTTCAATCAAGCTCGCACAAAATCTCTGTGACATAAAATTAATATCTCGATAGTATAGTCTAAAATATGACATATCATTATTAAGTAAATAAAAAGACATGATCTTTTTAGAATTTATTCGAAGCAATTTAAAATATGCAATTAATGTGGGTGTAGCTTTAACAATATGTCTTTTAAGCTTGTAAATACAAAATATGAATGATTTTACAAGTTTACAGTAACATGTACTTTTTAACCTCAAATTTTTGGCTTATTTTTTTATTTGTAGTCTATTTTACTTGTTTCTTACATCTCTATTCTTATTTAAGTATTCAACATAATACAGATGTTGAAGTAAAAGCAAAAGGCCTTTACGCTTAAAATAGTGCTTTTGCTAGGTCTTCAAGCGACCGACCTTTTTACTTAAAAGCCGGTTCTTTCTTATTTCATAAAATATGTCTGGTCATAGAGGTTAAAAGATACCTTTTACCGCGCTGCTGGACTCGGTAAGAGTAGGACCCGAAGGATCCCCATGCAGCAGACTATTTTGTCCGTCCCTCCCCATCACTCATTTTTGCAGTGGCGTCAAAACTCCTCACCGATTGGCCTTGTGTCAGCATTATTTCATGATCATTGTATCACCCCTGGCAGGCTATAGCCGAAATCGTGCCGCTTCTGGAGTAAAGCAATAACCCACTATAAGGTAACTACTAAGTAACTAATTTGTCATCAAGTTATTATACTCATTGATGTTTAAAATCAGTTGTCGGAAACGGTCATGAGTATTTCTTGCTAGTTGCCAGTTACAAAATGTATATGTTTTGAATACCCAATAGTCCCGTTAATTAAGTACTAAAGTGCACACCTTTACTTTATTGGTATCATATCCGGAAAAAAGCCAAACACTAACCCAGTGCACCACATGTTTTGCAAATTCAGAATTTGTAACTAGATCAAAATAAAATTTTCATGCATCAGAAGAAAAAGTCTCACCCCAGTTTTGAAAAAAAAGTGGAAACTACATTAAATGTTATGAAAAAATGTCTGTTGTACCCGGGTAGGTACAAATGGAACAATTGTGACATGTTTTGTTATTATTAGATACAATTGAATGAAATTTAGCACTGTGATTAATTGAAAACATATCAACATATCTCAGAAAAAAAAATCGTGACATTATACAAGGTGTGCTTTTCATCCAATGGCCATATTTGGAAATCTACAAATAACTAGAAAATGTGCCTATGAGCCACAGGATGGCCCTCCTATTCTTGATATATCATTGACCCCATTGTGTATAACCTGGGTTATGGACCTTAACCAAGGACTTAATCAAAGTCGTTCATGCATAAAATAAAGGTCACAGTGACCTAATTTCTAGTGGGTGGTGTAGTCCTACCCAAGAACGTTCTAGTGTTGAAATATCATTGACCCCCAACCTTTAGTATCCGAGTAATGGACCTTAACCAAGAACTCAACCAAAGTGTTAAGCTAATTGCGGGGTTCATCGATCGAACTATAACCATAGTTTAATCTTATTAAAATTTGAATTTTGGTTTTATTGTTCTATGCTTTTCATATTCATACGTGTATGTTGTATGGGATTTTTAACCCTTTGACAAGACTGTCTCCTCTGAGTCTTAAATAGATGAAAAACGCATACGGCGTAGCAACATTTATTGCCTGGAAATTGTTAAAATAATTGCTTCGTTATTGTTTGAATACGTAACTATTTACAATTACGCCATAAAATAGTACTACAAATAGTTAAGATATTTCTGATGGAAAATAAGTAAAAGAAACGTCATTCCATATGTCGTTAACCATGAACTTTACCTAAACTTGATCAACTTAAATCCAACAAAATGGGACAAGGAACACATATGCTATAACACGAAATTGTTTTGAAAACTATTTTGAAAATCTGCTGTCCGATCTTTACCATGTCATCTTGCAACTCGAAACAAAATAGAATACAAAAGGTGATATTTTTTTTATAAATTAAGTCATTTTGACCTAGTCATACTTTCCCCGTATAAATACCAAACTACTCGGTGTTCCTTTTTTCTACACACGAAAGACTATTTTGCATTTAAAAGCACCTTCAGACAGATTTTCTGGTCACTTATGTTAAACTAGTAATGTACAATTACACGAATCTTCAAACTGTCGAATATTTAAGTCAGAAGATAATAATCTAATGTGGACCAAGGATATGACCTCGTTGTTGTGAAAATGTTGATTGTGTCTAGTACCATTGTATGTAAGTAATCAAAAGATATATAAAAGGCATTTTCTAATATGTATCTTTTTGTTGAGACATGAAATATAGACTGATGCTTAACTTGGTTTCGCTCGTCAAGAGAAAAACATTCTTGTTGTTAACTGTCAGACATTGTCTTTATGAGGTGCCGTATGAAAAATTCGGACATTTAAAAACGCAAATCGGACACAAGTATCAAATGGAACTCAAACTGGGCACTTTTACATGAACCTTACATTAGTATATTTTTCACCTTGCACATTAGTACATCTGTACATACTTATCCTTGACAAAACCGCAAAAGGTGAGTTGCAATAAACCAGGACTATGTAGATATAGTCATTTCAGCTTCAGCTAAGCACACTGGTCTGTTGTTGTCACATCAATTCAGTTTACTTTTATGTTTTGTATGTTTTTTTACAATAAATACAAATACAAATTTTAGTATTCGTTTCATCAGTAGTTTACAGTTTTGTATTTGTGATAAAAACGTGATACTAACTATCTAAATATTTGGAGAGGGGTATCACCCTTATTTCTATGAATAAAATAAATTCTTCACAAGAATATCATTTAAAACGTCTTCTTGAACGACATGTTTATATCATGATACATAATGTATTTATTTATTTTTTTAAATTTCATTTACAAAAGGTCTGGTGACATGGACATCTTTTGTAACAAGCCAGACATGCACCGATGTCAGTACGGAGGCATGTAAAATGCTAGCTTCCAAGAATCCGAATGTATGTACAGACCAGTGTCTGGTGAATATTTGTGCCAAGTTTTGTAATAAATGCCGTAAGTTCTCAAATAGATATAGTATTGTAAGACAAAATCAGTAAAAGCCAGTACCTTAATTCATGTAATTAATTTTTCCTTTTTACATGTACTTTCGAATCGTTCGAAACATGTGCTCATTGATAAATATGGGATTCCGATCTCTCAGGTCAATACAGATGTTGGTTTATCATAAAGTTTTGTCTTCCAGATTTGACACGCTTAATTGGCCGTAAGCAACGTGACGGATGTGGTGCAACAAGCAGGAACTACATACCCGTAGCCAGGGGGGTTCGAGGGGTTCGGACGAACCCCCCCCCCCCCCCTTGGACGAAATTTAAAAAAAAATATAGGTAAAAACAAGCTGAAATTTGGTTAAGCACTATTAAAAAAGGAATACTTTGAAAATCGAACCCTAAATCGAACCCCCCCCCTACAAAAATTCTGGCTACGGGTATGAACTAATCGCACATCCGCATTATCTGAGTGCACTCTCGTTACGACTTTAAAAGTTCCCGATTTTCATTGCTATTTAGTTGTTTTTATGTGCTCTTATGTTGTTTTTCTTCTTATGCTGTTCACGCTTTTCGTTTTTGCACATTCAGATTTTTGACATTTGAAAATGCAATCTCTGTGACTACAACAAGCATGTCTATTTATTTTTGAATAACACTAATTTATTTATTCATTGGTTCTTCTTTGCTTCTAAGTAAAGAAAGATTGAAGCACGCTATTAATTCGTCAATATTAATTTTTATTTTTATTTAAGATCACAATCCTTGGAAATTTTTAGTAAAACTGTGTTTTTCGCATAAACAAGTAAAATGCTTTAAAACTCTCGTTTTCAATATTTAAGAAACTTTAATCATTTATATTCACAGCTTTGAAATGCTATTCCTGCCACGAAACTGATGAGTGCAAAGTACCAAAGATTTTCCCATTGAAAACAATGCTTTCCTGTCAAAATTCATAATTTTCTGTATGCCTCAAAATAAAATTTTTGGGTTTTAATTTCTGTTCAGAAGAAAGTAAAATATATATTGACATTTTTACTGGGTACGAAACTATATGGTCCCATGGCTTTTACGGGACAAAAATTTATGTTTTAGTATGTACCTGAAAATTCATGCTTTTTTCTTTAGAAATTGCGGAAAAATAAAATGCGTTTTAACAATAATATTTACATGATTAAATCACGTTTCATATGTGGAATAAAGACGTAACTCACTGTACAATATTTCTACCAAAAATCATTTTTCATTTATAACCACACGTAAAAAGCCATGTATTTACTCCTGTATTGTATCTTCCCTTCACAGGCGATGACTTCACACACGTACCTATTTGGTACCTTGCTACCTATAGATCCAACGAACTGTACAACAGAATTGAGTTGTCCCTCTTCTGACCATGTAAGTTTCAAAATTTTAGTAAGATATACAAAAAACTGAGTGACTGTAAAAAATATAACTCAAAATTTAAATATTGCACTTGTTACACTATATCAACAAGCAAAATTTTTTAAAAGTTCTCGACACCACAGGGAAAAAATGAAATAAAATTCAAATGGATGTCTTATCAGCAAATTGGCATTATGCCAGTCTGCAAATTTAATAGATATGACATGTATGTCAAGAAAAATTGCTAGACTGAAAAAGTATCAATTTATACAAAATTGTCTTTTATTACGTTCGAATATTACAGCAATGTTTCACAGTTGAAACCTACACAGATACCTTTACAAAAGCTTTTAAAATGGGATGTGCTACAGGAACGGTAAGTAAACATAATCTTTATACATGTATCAGAAACTTTGTTCGATGGAGCATTTTCATTGTTTTTCGTGGGGTACAAATATATCAAATTTGGTGTTTTCGTGGATAGAACTGATCTGACCCAAGAAAAGTAAGTTTAATAGTATTTTGTATGTTGCAGCTGCCAAAACCACAAAATTAACATTTTATTTTTCGTCAACCCGCGAAAATTGTAACCCACGAAAATGAATTAATCAATTATGCATAGTATAACTTTAAATTCGTATAGTTGTTGAAATAACATGCAATGCGTTGTAGTTGTACTAGTAAACAAATGTGAAAATTTAACTGAATGACTCTGGTTTGAAATGTTTGATGGAACCACATTAAGCATCAAACTGCTTACTAGTTTCAAAAAATATTTACACATATATAAATGTACATGTATAAATAAATATCGAGCTGGATGAAAATTCGAGATGTTGATGCTGTTTTACAAGTGAACAATGTGTATTCATCATATAACATAGTCAAATAAGAATTCAGATGCATCTTCGAATCAGAAAGTATCAAGCAGTGGTATGAACGTTGCTGAATTACCATTCATCCGTGTGCTTTGAACATGTATTTTTTTCAAAGTTTGTTTAATTTTCTTTTAAGCTTATTGTGCGTCAGCTGTACATGCAATGACCTTTTTTGTATAAACTTTTGATATACTTTAAACATTTAAGCATGCACCCAAAGCATAAACAGTGGCAAAAGATCCCATATTGATATCAATGGAGCTTGCTGTGCTTCAGATCTATGTAATAACCAGACACCGGCCGCAATAGATATGCTCCCGAAGCCATCCAACAGCGCACCAACATCTCAAGGTAGCTACATGTAATAAGCATTCACTACAATGATCATCTGTTTGTTTTTGTGTTTGCTTCCTTTTTTATGCATAATTGTATTTAGGTGGTTTTTTTCTGTTTTTGTAATTGGTGTTGTTTTTGAGTCACAAAATTTACCCGTGCGGGTTCCGGGTAGCGATTAAGCCCGCATCAGCGCTTATCTTGTCGGTAAACGTATACAAAAGAGCGCTCAGAAACCTATCTCCAGGCAGGCCGATTTGACCACAAAGCGACGGGGAAGTGTACCCCAGGTGGTTGAATGAGGCAGCCCTGCCTTTACGAATGCTTCGGCCGTCAGGCTATAATGTGGAAAACCTGATTGCAAACCATGGTGTACCGTGTTTGGGAAAATGTCACGTTCCTCGCACGTAAAAGATACCTGCTGCAGGACTCGTTAAGAGTAGAATTCTTAGGATCCCCATGCAGGAAGCTTAAATTGATACTAAACAAAATTTATCATTACTCAATAGTGTACAGTTAAGAATCATTATACAATGATGTTTGCCTTTTATGCCTAAGGGTAATAATTGCCAAAGAATTCTTTAACTACAATCATTTTAAAATAAAATTCATTACCAAATACTAGTAATTGACGGCTTCCTCTATTTTGTATAATTTAATTTTCTGAATTCCATAACATTTGGCTCTATGGTCCTGAACAGGGGCACCCTACACCTAAAAGAGGAATAACCCTGTTTCGACTACTTACAATTACCAATTAAAGATTGCATGGCTATGGTTGGGAAACATGCTCATCCACCGTGGCTTAAAAGCGCCGTTCTCAATCTGATCTGTTTATAAGATATAAATCTTGTAATAGTGTATTAAATTGCACTTTATTTCAGTTGTCTGATAAACACCTCCATCATGTGTTCTTCTATGCAGAGCCTGTCTGCACGTGTATGCCTGGAGACTTCAAACAATGCAACCAAGTTCAAAGTCATATTTACACAAATCAGACGAATTTTCTGCATTTTGTTAAATAAACTGGGCATGATTTTCATTCATAGTTTAGTTTTATTATACATCTACATCAAAATATATTTCTCTTCTTTTATAAGGTACTCTTAATACTGCTACAGAATGCCGAAACCTAGACGAATCTGCCTGTCTTAGATTGTCAATAGACGACCCGAAACTTTGTCAAAATGATTGCATCAAGAACTACATATGTCCAAAACTGTGTCAGCAATGTGGTATGTGTATAAACACTTTACGGTTTTAACGTTTTTTTATTTATTTATTTTTTTTTATTTTTTTTTTTGGGGGGGGGGGGGTTCGGATACAATAAACTCTATCTTTCGACAAACATGCTACATTTTCAATGATTTTTCCGTAATACTAAGATATGCCCAACCTGATTCCTTTCGTGTTGGATAACAGTATTTTTGTTCTTAAAACTTTAGTCACAAAATATTTAAAGAAGCAAAAACAAAAAATATTTGCTTGTTTTGTGGATTTAAAAGCCGCTTTTGATTCTGTTTGGCACAATGGTCTATTATATAAATTAATAAATGAAAACATAGGTGAAAAATTGTACAAAACCATAAAAAATATGTACAGTTTGACTCAGTCTGCACTTAAAAATGGAAACCAACATTCTACTTTTTTTCCTACACACAGAGGGGTCCGACAAGGAGATAGTCTTAGTCCTACTTTATTTAACTGTTTCATTAATGATTTGTATACAATTTTTGATACAACTTGTTATCCCCCATGCCTTGAAAAATCAAAAATTCAAACTCTTAGCTACGCAGATGACTTGGTTATATTATCCGAGACACCTCAAGGCCTACAGAATGCCCTACATAAACTTCGACAATATTGCAGTAAATGGCAATTAACTGTCAACACTAGCAAAACTAAAATTATGATATTTCAAAATGGAAATGCAGAATCAACTCCATTTTCTTACAACGGGAATATTTTATCAGAAGTAAAGGACTTTAAGTTCCTTGGAAATGTTATAAACGCTAAGGGAAGTTTTACAAGAACATCAGAAGAACTCTCTCAAAAAGGTTCAAAAGTGTTATTTTTACTTAGAAAGTATATGTCAAATTTTAACTTTGTACCTACTAGCTTATCATGTAAGCTTTTTGATATTCTGATCAGACCAATTTTAGCATACAATGCAGAAATTTGGTTCATGGATAATTTTAATTCAACATTTAAGGCGCTCAATAGAGCAGAAGCTAACAATTCACTCTGTGATGTCCTGTCACTGAGCGAAAAATATTCTTTTGAAAAAATTCACTCAAAATTTTGTAAAGTTGTTCTAGGTTTGAAAAAGACAGCTTCTAACATAGGTGCAAGAAGCGAGTTATGCAGATTCACACTAGATTCTTTTATAAAACGACAATCTTTAGTCTATCTACATAGGATTAGTTCTAATAATGTAAACCCTCTTGTGACTGAATCTCTTAAAGTTAATAAAACGCTGCACAATGAAGGTATTTATTCGTGGTATTCTTACGTAGACAGAGTATCGAAAGATGTAAATTTAAATGTTGAAGACCTTAATTCTACTACACTTACATTTAAAAGTCATGCAAAGAAGTTAGTAGAAGATACTTATGAAAAGCTTACCCTAGATAAAATATCCAAACTAGATACTTCATCGAAACTTTATCTTTACGGAAAGATTAAACACAGTTTTAATTCCGATAATTACTTAAAACATAATAATTTTAATTATAGAAGATTGATTTCCAAATTTCGACTTAGTGATCATTCTTTAGGTATAGAAGTTGGCAGATATATGAAAATACCTCGAGAGCAAAGACTCTGCAAAAAGTGTAAAAGTTTGGATGATGAGCAACATTTCTTTTTTGAATGTGAAATAAATTCAGCCATTCGCTCAGATTTTTTAAAAGTTCTAAATGATAAACTGTCTACATTTGAATGTCTCGATACATTAAATAAACTACTGATCATTTTAAACCCAAACCCCGAACTTGTTTGTCATATTGGAGGCTTCATTAAACAGTCTATAGAACTCAGGGCTTCAGATCCTTGTCAGGCAGGTTCATAACATGTGTGTGTGTGTTAGTTTGTTTGTTTGTTTTTGTTTTTTTAATTTGCTGTCTAATTATGTTTTATGTTACGCTATTGTATGATATGTTGTATTGTTTAGTATTCAATGTCTACAATGTATGTTGATTTGACCCTTACGGGTGTAATTTCATCAATAAAGATAACAAAGTTGTGGACTTGAATCAAGGCTAATGTGAGAAACCTGGTTTAATTCGATCAAGTCAAGGACTGTTGCAATTTGAATTTATCTGGTGTAAAATTACCCGTTTCTATCTGTTTAATATGAGCATGTAGGTTTTGGGTATCTTTATTGAAATAATGAAATTAAGTAAATACATTGCTCTTTAAATACCAACATCAAAGTAGGTATTTAGTGGATCTGAACAAATATATTAACTGCACTACTAAAAATATATGGTTGATAAAAGCAGCATGCCAAGTTCTGATGGATTTTTTTTTTAATCAGGAAATGAAATTTCGCCATGTGTAGCATTTATTTTATCTGCGTTCGTTGCAGACTAAAAGGGGAAAACTTTGTTAAAGAGATTTGTGATATTTAAATATAAAGTGTTTGTTCCGTAGCGTTGCATTTCAAAACCACTTACACACATTAATTTGGTGTGTTCGGGTACATAATAGTTTTTTTTTTTGTATTTTGTTTTAGTGAAATGTTATTCTTGTAATGAAGTTATTAGTCCAAATCTCTGCACACAAACAACAAGCTGTGGAGCTGGAAAAGTAAGAAGTCTTCTTTCAATTGTTCCTACCAGTACATGTAAATACAGCAGACTGAAAACCATATTTTGGAATTATCACACATACATGACATAGAGAAGCTCTTTAAATTTGCATTTTCAGTTGCCGTATTATAATAATGAGTGGATCAATAAAACATATTTTTATAAAACGACATGTGTAAAATTTCATTTTGAAAATTTTGTAAACTTGTTTATTTTTATTTTTTTTTTTCTAAATAATGTATTATTTATTTTAGGAATGCTTTCAGTTAGAGACCTTAAGCGGTGATCTAAGACCAGTTTTTAGACTTGGATGTGTTGGAACAAGCGTAACTAGATTTTTTCATTATGATCAAAATTAGAAGGCCATGCGTTTTAGTTGTTATATACAATCTAGGACCATGTGATCTGCTCAAGTATTTGTCAACAGCTTAATTGTTTAATTACTACTTAATGAACAGTGACGATGTGTCAGAAAAAAATCTACAATCATGTTCTTCATTCTGTAGATATTACAAAACGAACATTAAACCAACCCTTTTTGAACAATGTCCAAAAACAGCATTGAACGATATTTTTGAACCATATTTTGTTTTACAGACGTGTAAAAATTTCCATCCACACGTGGGCCAAACCTTTGGTAGAAGACAGTCCGTGTCTTTAGTCGGTGGTTGTTGTAGTTCTGACTTGTGCAATAACCAACTCATTCACGAACAATCAACAACTACCATGCAAATACCAACAACAACTGTGATAAAGCCAGCGGTCAACCTTGGACTGCCTTCTAGTGAGTAACCGATTTATGGCATATGAACTGAAACCCGTTTCATGTATCTATTTAATCGTGTTTTAAGGGGACATTAATTTGCTGCAAACAAGCAGAAACTGCTACACCATCCGGAAGAACGGGGTCATACCCGTTACGACACGAGATTGCGTTGTTGATAGCTTGGATTGTGTATTTTAGACTGAAAAAGTTCTAAATCTATAATATTAATATAATTAATCTACCCCGATAGTAAACAAAATAGTAAAAGTTCTTATAGTATGAAACGTAAGATGCCAGCATGTCTTTATGAAACACTGCTACCGTTCAGACGTATGAAATTCTATTAGGATATGGTAGAAAACATTACATTTTGTAGCCCTAAAGAAAGGTTACATGTACATGCTTATTGCAACATTTTTTTTAGAAAAACAAATCATTTACAGCTTCGTCACAACACTCTGCGAAAAGATGAAAAATGGTTAAACCCATTTATTTCATACACTGTCTAGAAGCAGCTCGCACTATTGGTAAATATTACATGTACGTCTGACACATGAAACTGCTTTAATATAGTGATCTTGTCGTAATTCAAGTTAATGCTCGTATACAAACACATGTTTACATTAACCTGGTTTACCTGGTCTCGAGGTCTGTATCTGGGCCTATGGGCCCCCCTGACCACTCTATTTCGGTTTTCATTTCCCACATCCAGGTCTTTATAGATGTCTGGCGTAAATTTGATACTGAGGCTTTTCCAGTGGTCGTTTATATTGTGTTTGAAGGCATTTACAGTTTTAGATTCTACTACTTTCTGGGGTAGTTTATTCCACGTATCAACAATTCTCTGACTGTGTAAAACAGTATTTCCTTATATTTGTTCTGGAATATTTTTTATAAATTTTGTATTTATGCCCTCTTGTAGTTGTTGATCTGGTTGGGAAGATTTTATTACTGTCTACTTTGCCGATGTTATTTATTATTCTGAAAGTTTCGACCATGTCTGCCCTTAGTCTTCTATATTGTAGTGATGGAATTCCTAGTGTTTTTTTAGTCTCTCACTGTAACTGAGATGTTGGATGTTTTTAACTAACTTTGTTGCTCTTCTTTGAACGTTTTCTATTTGAATAGCTTCTTTTTGGTAGATGACTGACCATACATTGCTACCATATTCTAGGTGCGGACGTACTATACTTTTATAGAGTGGTAGAAACATGTCTTTTTCCATATATTTGAAACTTCTCTTAATCATTCCTAGTCTCTGGTTCGCCTTTTTTGTCTGTGTGTTTATGTGTTTTTTGTGTGAATTTTAGTTTATTGTCAATAGTGATCCCGAGATCCTTTTCTACACTTGATTGTTTTATTTCTTCATTACCCATTTTGTATTTTGTACCAGTGGGTGGCCCTAAGTGGACATGTTTACATTTTGCTGAGTTGAATGTCAGTAACCAGTCATTGGACCACTGTATAAGTTTGTTTATATCACTTTGTAGGGTTTCCCCGTCTTCTTGGTTGTCTACCACAGCTTATAGTTTAGTGTCGTCTGCAAATAGCTTGGCTATGTTGGTTATGGCATCTGAGAGATCATTGATGTATATGACAAATAAGATGGGTCCCAGGACACTTCCTTGTGGGATCCCACTTGATATCCTTGTGGGATCCTACTTGATATCCGTCTCCCAAATAAGTTCAAATGTTGGTTGGTCATGTATTGTATTGTATTGGTGTCACCAGATTTTGCCTACGCTTAACGAACATTCATGGCAACGTGACGGTCGCATTATAACAAGTAAGACCTGCTACCCGAGTGAAGTTTTGTCTTGATAGAGGTCCACATTGCTGATTGCATATACGTTTTTTATAGTTTTATTATGTTGTTCGTTTCCCTTTTTTATCCATCACATGATTTCTTTTTTGTCTATTGGTTTGTCTTAGCTTGGGTTTATTTCGGACTTGCAATACTTGATGGCCTATTACAACTCCTTGGTTATGTTTTTGTTTGTTTTGTTGTAATATTGACTATTTTCTGCAGCATGCCAACAACCAACAAGTTCCTGTCCTCATGGATTTCATTTCAGTGGTAACTCTTGTTACTATGTAGGACAACACAAAAAGACTCAGCCTGAGGCTAAGGTAATATTTAAATAAATATTTTTTTTTACTTTAAAACTAAACGGTGCAACAAATAGAATACCCATTCTATACATTACTTAATATCCGATTTATTTACCTTATTTTTGTGAAAATGTAACATTGTAGTAAAATTGATCTCCTGCTGTTTGAATTCAAACAATGTAAATTAGTTGTTCTGACACTGGTTGAAAGCATGGTCTTAATCTACAGACAACTGCGTATTCGGTTTTTTTTTGTGAACTTCTGTTACAAGCTTTGAATGTCTTATTAATGTTCAACAAACACTTTTTTAAAAATTGTTCATACTAGCAACCACACATCATTTCATAAATCATAAGTTATGCATAATGTTTTCTCCTTAGAACAACATACATATCAATGAACTGGTTAGTGAATTTTATTTGTAGATTGAATGTGAGAATTTGTGCTCAAGACTGCTCATTATTAGTAGTGAGCAAGAGAATAAAGGGATCACAGACATTATACATCATTCTAGACAACTGCTGGGTGTAAGAGAAGGTATATTTTGAACTCTAGTCAACCAAGACAAAATATATAAGTGGTATTGCATCCTATTTAAACTAAGCTAACGATTACCTAATAAGCATTAATCTCTAGAGTAACCCAAAGGCGGATCTAGGACCGGCGTACCGGGCGCCCCTCCCCCTGTTTGACAAAAAGAATTGGTTAGGAACTGTATGAAACAAGAGGTTCCAGAAGGTTTTTTTTTACAATTTCGCGCCACCCCCCCCCCCCCCCCCCCCCCCGTTTGAAAATTTCTGGATCCGCCACAGTAACCTCTCATTAGCAGCATGGAAATAATAACATTGGCTAAATATTTCCACTATCAAAAGTATATTTGCACCAAATTAGGTTTTAAAAAAGAAACCGAGATCCAGTTACTAAAATGCCTACCGAGTGCTGGCGTTTGACGTTCGGATGAATAGGCGATATTCAGATGTGGAATTAGTGTACGCAACACAACCTACATTTAAACAAACGGATATTTAAAAAAAAATCCACAGTGGTAGACGGCCAGCAGTCTTTACATGAACAGCGGTCGCTGTTCGCCGTCTTGCATTGACTAAAAATACAATTCGTAAGATTCAATACCAATCCCCAAATTATCACCGAAAGACCCATGTCTAGATATAAAACAATCAACACAATAAGAACAGGGATAGGCAGAAGTTTTGACAAGGATTCCTAGCTAATGAGAAAAGGCACATAATGTTGGACAAAATAAACATTTGTCGATAATTTAAGTTGAAACTGGTCTCAAATCACTTTATAAAGCCACGTTAATGTTAATACATTAGACGGTAATTCTTTTCTCAGATACCCATTACTGGATTGGTGCATATAGAAGTGATGAAAGCTTTTCTGGAAACTGGGTATGGTCAAGTACCGGACAAAATATTGATAGCACTGCTTTTTCAAATTGGCGATCAGGTTCCCATCCTCATCCAAACGATGACGGAGAACACTGTGCTGATATGGGAATCGGAGAGTCGTCACATTTATCTTTGCCACATGGTTACTACTGGGACCACCGTAGCTGTTATCATGCTTTCTTGCCCATTTGTGAAATCCCTCTGGGAAATATTCCTTGATAATGTCTTTGATATAATTACAATTAAAAAATTATCAATAATTTGATATGTTCTACATTCGTTTTCCTTTTAGGACCCTTGTATGTTTTCTATTCACCTTCTGCATTCTTTGATTGTTATTTAATCACAGTTACTTCTTTCATATTTTCGTACGTAAGGGGTACGTGGTTGCGGGATTTCGATGTCTCAAACTACTAGAAGTATAATTGTTGGTATGAAAAGAGGAGAACTTTTGTTTACTCTGGTCCCATATTAAGTTCACGTTACTCATTTAGTTGTTTTGTACATGCATGCGCTGTGTTAGATTATGTCTTTTGTTAGTGTTCCCTTTGACTTGGGTGTCGTCTAAGGGTGTTTCTATTTATGCAATCGAATGTTATCACAAGTCTGAAAAGTCCAATAAAGAATATGTAGACAAAAAAAACACCAAACCGAAATCTTTGAATATTGAACTGCAAACTTGATGGAAAATTGTAGCTGTAAATGTTATTTTCCATACATTTTCTAAAAAAACTCTTAAAAATTTATTCAACAAGAGAGAACTTGAGACAAATACAACAAGAAAAAAAAACTAGACATAATGGAACTCTTTTGAAAACACTCGCTCTTACTGACAGCTAGCAAAGGAACATTCAGAGATTCAGGTTAAAAATGAAACATATCGATTTAAAATCCGATACATTTTAAACCATTAATGATTTGGTGAAGTATCATCACACAAAACAGACAAACTTGATCACTATAATGCTTTACATGCTGATTAACGTTTTAAAGTAAGCATCAAAATATCAATATTTCTACCCAAAACACTAGATTTAAAGATTTGACCAAAATATTTAATTCATATTCGTTGTGTAGTAGACTTTGAAGCCAGTTTTTCATTTCAATGGATTGTTTTGTAATTGTGTGCTTTATACAAAACATTACCATACAGTTCAGGATATTTAAAATTGCTTTCACTATCATAAAACTGTGCCTCTTTCATAGTTGCCATGAGCCTACCCAAAATGAAATATATGATATATAATGATGTACTAAAGTCTAACTGACTTATTAAAAATGAAGGAAAACATCATATCTTTGTAGACATATACCATGAAAACGAGATTTCTATCTGACGATCACTCAGATCACTCAGATGTGTGCAGATGTGCGTTTGTTATAGATCAAATCTTGCCTTAAAGTTTGCCGCATATGATATGCGCTAAATTTATCATTGGCAAAATATATTGATATATAGCTAGAAACAGGAACTGCTTACCTCTCCTTTCACTCACTCTGATAACGACGTGAATGTTCACTATAACAGTTTATTTCAGTTTCAGCTGACTTGGTTTTGTTCCATTTTTTTAGCTCACCTGACCCGAAGGGTCATGTGAGCTATTGTCATCGTTAGGCGTCCGTCGTCCGTCGTCCGTCGTTAACTTTTCTTCAAAGATCTTCTTCTCTGAAACCACTGATGGGATTGCTTTGAAACTTTGTACACTTGATCTTGAGGATGTCCTCTACCAAGTTTGTGAATTATATACAGGTCGACCAACCAACATGGCCACTGTTGCTAAAATAGAACAGGGGGGTCAGACCATTGTTTTTGGCTTATAACTCGAAAAGTATAAGAGATAGAAAAAATGCGAAGCAACCTTCCATGTTCAGCATCAAAAGCTCTACAAATCTCTCCATTGAGTCGAAGTTGTAAAACGACTCCTTATAGGAGTTATTGCCCTTTAATCATCAAAATTGACCATTTTAGCAGTTTTTAGCTCACCTTACCCGAAGGGTCATGTGAGCTATTGTCATCGTTAAGCGTCCGTCGTCCGTCCGTCGTCCGTCCGTCGTCCGTCGTCCGTCCGTTAACTTTTCTTCAAAGATCTTCTTCTCTGAAACCACTGAAGGGATTGCATTGATACTTGGTATACATGATCTTTAGGATGTCCTCTACCAAGTTTGTGAATTATATACATGTCGACCAACCAAGATGGCCGCCGTTGCTAATAATAGAACAGGGGGGTCAGACCACTGTTTTTGGCTTATAACTCAAAAAGTATAAGAGATAGAGAAAATCCGAAGCAACCTTCCTTGTTCAGCATCAAAAGCTCTACGAATCTCTCCATTGAGTTGAAGTTGTGAAACGACTCCTTATAGGACTTAATGCCCTTTAATCATCAAAATTGACCATTTTTGCAGTTTTTGGACTATATCTTAAAAACCGTTAGAGCTAGAGGAAAAGTTAGCATTGCAGAATTGTTAAGCTCATTGAGATCTACAAAAATGATTTTAGGGTCTAAATTGTCAGATCAGCCGTTTAAGAGTTATTCCCCTTTAACTGTTTTTTCCATGAAGTCCCGTGCGGGGCCCGGGTGGCGAATAGGCCCGCAGCAGAGCCTAGCTTGTCGTAAGAGGCGACTAAGGGTCTTGGGATTCTGACGTCGGGTCAGTGCTCAGCCCACAGAGCGACCAAGTGTGTACCCTAGGTGGCTGAATAGGGTGGCCCTCGTCCGCGGGGGTTGTCAGGTCTATAATACGGAAACCCTGACCGCCGACCATAGTGGGCCAACGTGTGTGGAGAGTGCCACGCTTCATGCACGTAAAAGACCCCTTTGTGGACCGCCCAGTAGTGCACCACATAGGCTAAATTTTCCGCCCCTACCCACTTCTCCCCTTTTCCTGTGGTTCTTCAAAATTTACCGGTCCTTTGTTTCCCATCCCATCCCCATATTTCATTTATCATCATCGTTTCATGTTCATTTTATCACCCTTTTCATGTTCATCGCCTGTAAATAACCTATTTAGCGTTGCACGGGCGTAAAACACCAACTCACTCACTCACTCACTCACCCATGAATTTACACTAATTTTCAAAAATCTTCTTCTCTAAAACTACTGAAGGGATTGCATTGATACTTGGTATACATGATCTTTAGTATGTCCTCTACCAAGTTTGTGAATTATATACATGTCGACCAACCAACATGGCTGCCGTTGCTAAAAATAGAACAGGGGGGTCAGACCATTGTTTTTGGCTTATAACTCAAAAAGTATAAAAGACAAAGAAAATCCGAAGCAACCTTCCTTGTTCAGCATCGAAAGCTCTACGAATCTCTCCATTGAGTCGAAGTTGTGAAACGACTCCTTATAGAAGTTATTGCCCTTTAATCATCAAATTTGACCATTTTTGCAGTTTTTGGACAATATCTTGAAAACCGTTAGAGCTAGAGGAAAAGTTAGCATTGCAGAATTGTTGAGCTCATTGAGATCCACAAAAATGATTTCAGGGTCTAAATTGTCAGATGAGCCGTTTAAGAGTTATTCCCCTTTAACTGTTTTTTCCAATAATTTACACTGATTTTCAAAAATCTTCTTCCCTAAAACTACTGAAGGGATTGCATTGATACTTGGTATACATGATCTTTAGGATGTCTTCTACCAAGTTTGTGAATTATATACATGTCGACCAACAAACATGGCTGCCGTTGCTAAAAATAGAATAGGGGGGTCAGACCATTGTTTTTGGCTTATAACTCAAAAAGTATAAGAGATAGAGAAAATCCGAAGTTGTGAAACGACTCCTTATAGGAGTTAATGCCCTTTAATCATCAAAATTGACCATTTTTGCAGTTTTTAGACTATATCTTAAAAACCGTTAGAGCTAGAGGAAAAGTTAGCATTGCAGAATTGTTAAGCTCATTGAGATCTACAAAAATGATTTAGGGTCTAAATTGTCAGATCAGCTGTTTAAGAGTTATTCCCCTTTAACTGTTTTTTTCCATGAATTTTCACTGATTTTCAAAAATCTTCTTTTCTAAAACTACTGAAGGGATTGCATTGATACTTGGTATACATGATCTTTAGGATGTCCTCTACCAAGTTTGTGAATTATATACATGTCGACCAACCAACATGGCCACCATTGCTAAAAATAGAACAGGGGGATCAGACCATTGTTTTTGGCTTAAAACTCAAAAAGTATAAGAGATAGAGAAAATAGAAGCAACTTACCTTGTTCAGCATCTAAAGCTCTACGAATCTCTTCATTGAGTCAAGGTTGTGAAACGACTCCTTATAGGACTTAATGCCCTTTAATCATCAAAATTGACCATTTTTGCAGTTTTTGGACAATATCTTGAAAACCGTTAGAGCTAGAGGAAAAGTTAGCATTGCAGAATTGTTTAGCTCATTGAGATCTACAAAAATGATTTCAGGGTCTAAATTGTCAGATCAGCCGTTTAAGAGTTATTCCCCTTTAACTGTTTTTTCCATTAATTTACACTGATTTTCAAAAATCTTCTTCTCTTAAACCACTGAAGGGATTGCATTGATACTTGGTATACATGATCTTTAGGATGTCCTCTACCAAGTTTGTGAATTATATACATGTCAACCAACCAACATGGCCGCCGTTGCTAAAAATAGAACAGGGGGGGGTCAAACCATTGTTTTTGGCTTAAAACTCAAAAAGTATAAGAGATAAAGAAAATCGGAAGCAAATTTTTTTGTTCAGCATCAAAAGGTCCTTACAGTAGTTATTACCCTTTAACTGTTTTTTTCTATTAATTTAAACTGATTTCCAAAAATCTTCTCTGAAACCACTGAAAGGATTGTTTTGCAACTTTGTATACTTGAAAGTTTGTGAAATTTATTCAAACTTTGGCATAAGAGATCAGGTGAGCGATTCAGGCTCCTGGGAGCCTCTAGTTGGACTATATCTTGAAAACCGTTAGAGCTAGAGGAAAAGTTAGCATTGCAGAATTGTTGAGCTCATTGAGATCCACAAAAATGATTTCAGGGTCTAAATTGTCAGATGAGCCGTTTAAGAGTTATTCCCCTTTAACTGTTTGTTCCAATAATTTACACTGATTTTCAAAAATCTTCTTCTCTAAAACTACTGAAGGGATTGCATTGATACTTGGTATACATGATCTTTAGGATGTATTCTACCAAGTTTGTGAATTATATACATGTCGACCAACCAACATGGCTGCCGTTGCTAAAAATAGAATAGGGGGGTCAGACCATTGTTTTTGGCTTATAACTCAAAAAGTATAAGAGATAGAGAAAATCCGAAGTTGTGAAACGACTCCTTATAGGAGTTAATGCCCTTTAATCATCAAAATTGACCATTTTTGCAGTTTTTGGACTATATCTTAAAAACCGTTAGAGCTAGAGGAAAAGTTAGCATTGCAGAATTGTTAAGCTCATTGAGATCTACAAAAATGATTTCAGGGTCTAAATTGTCAGATCAGCTGTTTAAGAGTTATTCCCCTTTAACTGTTTTTTTCCATGAATTTACACTGATTTTCATAAATCTTCTTTTCTAAAACTACTGAAGGGATTGCATTGATACTTGGTATACATGATCTTTAGGATGTCCTCTACCAAGTTTGTGAATTATATACATGTCGACCAACCAACATGGCCACCATTGCTAAAAATAGAACAGGGGGGTCAGACCATTGTTTTTGGCTTAAAACTCAAAAAGTATAAGAGATAGAGAAAATAGAAGCAACTTACCTTGTTCAGCATCTAAAGCTCTACGAATCTCTTCATTGAGTCAAGGTTGTGAAACGACTCCTTATAGGACTTAATGCCCTTTAATCATCAAAATTGACCATTTTTGCAGTTTTTGGACAATATCTTGAAAACCGTTTGAGCTAGAGGAAAAGTTAGCATTGCAGAATTGTTTAGCTCATTGAGATCTACAAAAATGATTTCAGGGTCTAAATTGTCAGATCAGCCGTTTAAGAGTTATTCTCCTTTAACTGTTTTTTCCATTAATTTACACTGATTTTCAAAAATCTTCTTCTCTTAAACCACTGAAGGGATTGCATTGATACTTGGTATACATGATCTTTAGGATGTCCTCTACCAAGTTTGTGAATTATATACATGTCAACCAACCAACATGGCCGCTGTTGCTAAAAATAGAACAGGGGGGGTCAAACCATTGTTTTTGGCTTAAAACTCAAAAAGTATAAGAGATAAAGAAAATCGGAAGCAATTTTTTTTGTTCAGCATCAAAAGGTCCTTACAGTAGTTATTGCCCTTTAACTGTTTTTTCTATTAATTTAAACTGATTTCCAAAAATCTTCTCTGAAACCACTGAAAGGATTGTTTTGCAACTTTGTATACTTGAAAGTTTGTGAAATTTATTCAAACTTTGGCATAAGAGATCAGGTGAGCGATTCAGGCTCCTGGGAGCCTCTAGTTGGACTGTATCTTGAAAACCGTTAGAGCTAGAGGAAAGTTAGTATTGCAAAATTGTTAGGCTCATTAAGATCTACAAAAATCATTTCAGGGTCAAAATTGTCAGATCAGCCGTTTCAGAGTTATTCCCCTTTTACTGTTTTTTTCCATTAATTTTAACTGATTTTCAAAAATCTTCTTCTCTGAAACCACTGAAGGGATTGCATAGATACTTGGTATACTTGATCTTTAGGATGTCCTCTACCACGTTTGTGAATTATATACACGTCGACCAACCAATATGGCTGCCGTTGCTAAAAATAGAACAGGGGGGTCAGACCATTGTTTTTGGCTTATAACTCGAAAAGTATAAGAAGTAGAAAAAATCCGAAGCAACCTTCCATGTTCAGCATCAAAAGCTCTACAAATCTCTCCATTGAGACGAAGTTGTAAAACGACTCTTTATAGGAGTTATTGCCCTTTAATCATCAAAATTGACCATTTTAGCAGTTTTTGGACTATATCTTAAAAACTGTTAGAGCTAGAGGAAAAGTTAGCATTGCAGAATTGTTAAGCTCATTGAGATCTACAAAAATTATGTAGGGTCAAAATTGTCAGATCAGGCGTTTAAAAGTTATTCCCCTTTAACTGTTTTTCATTAATATTAACTCATTTTCAAAAATCTTTTTCTCTTAAACCACTGAAGGGATTGCATTGATACTTGGTATACTTGATCTTTAGGATGTCCTCTAACAACTTTGTGAATTATTTACATGTCGATCAACCAACATGGTCGCCGTTGCTAAAAATAGAACAGGGGTGTCAGACCATTGTTTTTTGCTTATAACTCGAAAAGTATAAGAGATAGAGAAAAACCGAAGAAACTTTTCTTATTCAGCATCAAAAGGTCCTTATAGGAGTTATTGCCCTTGAACTGTTTTTTCTATTAATTTAAATTGATTTTCAAAAATTTTCTCTGAAACCACTGAAGGGATTGTTTGCAACTTTGTATACTTGAAAGTTTGTGAAATTTATTCAAACTTTGGCATAAGAGATCAGGTGAGCGATTCAGGCTCCTGGGAGCCTCTAGTTTTTTGTCAATTTTATCTGCTTGTTTAAACACTAATCCTCGATTTATACCTTAGAAATATAAACAACAACTAAGTTCCAGACTTAGAATGATTTCCATCGATAACTGTACATATCTATAAGGATCTTTTACCTCTACATCTCGGCTGTGTTTGCTGTCTTCCTGTTTCAGGTTTTGTCTCTCTTGTTGATATGATATGTTTGAGTTTAAATTTGTGTAATTTTGTGTTTTAAAATTGTCCTAAACGGGTTTTATTTTGGGTATATTTGGGTATGGGATATTCACATTTTTTATTCCTATAATACGGGATATTTGATTTTACCCATATCCTCAGTGTCTGCTATCTCTATGCTTTCAGTTCATGTTAAGTTATGGGAAGTAAGACTCGAAGCGTAGAACTGAAAACATAAAGATACGTACACCAAAATGTGGACAATTTACACCAATTCTTGTTCGATGTCATATATTTTACTTTTCCGTCAATAAAAAATTTCTTCAAGGCAAAATATGTATATATTACTAATATATTAACAAATTGTCCACATTTGGTGTATCTCTGTCTAAAACACCCATCTATTGGTTTTAAAGGGAGGGAAGGGTGGGTAAGGAAACCACCTCATATCTAAGCTAAGTGACACTGTAACTGACGTGTATGACAATCATCACATCTACTGTCTATCCATAAGCATGGATATTAAAATAATGAGAATGAGTAACATGAACTTCCGCCTACGTCATCAGTCAATGAGACTATACCCATATCCTCAGTGTCTGCTATCTCTATGCTTTCAGTTCATGTTAAGTTATGGGAAGTAAAACTCGACAGCTTACAAGATGCAAATTTCATAACGAAACGACAATAAACCACCTTTAGCTCTCTTCCCAAAACTCAAAAAATAAAATAAAACACCTCATATAAACACGACATGACAAGGACAAGGGTTTATCTAATAAAACCTGTATTACAAACTGATTGTAATGGCTTTTGCGATCATTATACAACAATCTCATATTAAGCACCAACACAAATCTAAGTCTGACACATGCGAAGGTATAACATCCACTTTTTCAAGTTTCTTTTCCGATCTGCACGTGAGTTTGCAAAACGAAGGGATCTCTCCTTCAAGTGTAAACAAGTTCCTGAGATTCCCTATTATTATATAGTTAGATGAAAATCATATCGGTGTGTAACTATAACATTAAAGCAAAATAAATGGAATAAAAATCATATTTACTAAAGACCAGTTTAATTCAAATACTAGTATATACCAATTTTGTAACACCTAAAGGAGAAAATCCCCTTGTATGCAACTCACGTGAGCGAACCCACTAGGGCATCAGTGTCCCTTGAATTGCTAACGAAAGGAAATTCACAAAGAAAGCAATACCAAACAAGAATCAGGGCAATTTGTATAAAACATTTAACATGTCAACAAAGTACACATTTTAATTATCTCATTTTATTTGCCTTGAACATTCGTTTAACATGAAATAACGATCCCTTAAGTCTATTGTTATAATAGATTGCTATATCATTCACATTGTCTAATTTGGCTTTCATGTCTGCCTTCCATCTCTGGGTTAATGCTTTTCCAGCGTGACGGGATCACTACCATTCCGTACCTTATGTTACTCTGAAAGGAACAATACTATATACTGTTAACAAGCTTAGCCTATTAAGATATTTCATATATTAAACATGTTATATAATTAAATATGTCCGTTGTATAACTATTACTTCTTATCTTAATGAATTCTGATAATCATGTTAAGCAACTAACGAAACAGTTTTCGAAAAGAAATTACATGACGGCACTTACAAGACTAAACTGCTACATGTATTGGCCAACAGAACAAGCTTATTATGCATTAACACTACGGATATCTTTCAAAAACAATGCAAAGATCAGATAATTTGAATATTATAAATATTTCGTTGGATAAAAACGCACTAACTAACCTCAATCATTTGAATTCCAGTATTTCCACAGAAAGTAATCCTCTTCTTTTATAACACTTTTTACATCTCTGAAATCAAAATAAATACTTGTAAATTTTAACTAATAATCAAGCACATGTTCGGTGTATATTTAAATTTACTCAACCAAATCAAAACAGTCCTCGATAAAAGGACACGTGAACTTCATTCAATACAACAAGGTTATATGTCCTTGAAATAGAAAATACACAATGACATTATGTTCACAAATAAGCATTTATCTATTATTCATATGCTTGCTTAAAATTTGTTGGCATATATTTTCTTTAAAGTTATACATGTTCTAAGCTTTTCTCTACGCAACAAACGTGCACACATGTGACTCAATATTTATTTCATGAAATATCTTTTCATAGCCACCTAGGCCAATATGTGCTTGACCACCTAGGTCTATATGTTCATGGCCACCTAGGCCTATATGTGCATGACCACCTAGGTCTATATCATGGCCACCTAGGCCTTAAAGTGCATGGCCACCTAGGCCTATAAATTATCAGTGCATGGCCACCTAGGCCTTAAAATTATCAGTGCATGGCCACCTAGGCCTATAAATTATCAGTGCATGGCCACCTAGGCCTATAAAATATAAATACATAGCCACCGAGGCAAATAAAATGAAATACTTACAGTATGACGTGTCGCACTCGACACGTCCGTTCCCTAGCATGGATATTAAAATAATGAGAATGAGTAACATGAACTTCCGCCTACGTCATCAGTCAATGAGACTATTCAATCCATTATATTCATATAATGTACTACGGTGGCAGAATGCGGCCATGAGAAAAAAATAATAATATCACGTACCCTCAAGATAATTATTGCGTTCCCTCAAGATATTAATCTCGATCCCTCAAGATAATATCACGTTCCCTCAAGATAACATCGCGTTCCCTCAAAATAATTATTGCGTCCCTCAAGATAATAATCTCGTTCCCTTAGATAATTATCTCGTTCCCTCAAGATAATTATCTCGTTCCATCAAGATAGTTATCTCGTTCCCTCAAGTTAACATCGCGTTCCCTCAAGATCAGTATCTTGTTCCCTCAAGATAGTAGGAACGTAATAATATTCTTGAGGGAACGCGATAATGATCTTGAGGGGACGTGATGTTATCTTGAGGGAACGTGGTGTTATCTTGAGGGAACGCGATAACTTTCTTGAGGGAACACGATAACTATCTTTAGGGAACGCGGTGTTATCTTTAGGGAACGCGATGTTATCTTGAGGGAACGAGATAATTATCTTGATGGAAGAAATAAATTATTTTGAGGGAATGCAATAATTATTATGAGGGAATCGATGTTATCTTGAGGGAACGTGACGTTATATTCAGGGAATGAGATAATTATCTTGAGGAAACGCGATGTTATCTTGAGGGAACGTGGTGGTATCACGAGGGAACGTGATATTATTTTTTTTCTCATGGCCGCATTCTGCCACTAGATATTGGATATTTGAAAATCCCTCTTCCATATACGCAGGATATTTAGATGAAACGTTTAAAGTGATATGGAATATTTTGGTATCCCCTAGACAAGCCCCATCAATCAGGGGTGCTTCTTATTTCATATGTTAAACGTTGTGAATTAAACTTTGCTTCTTCTACAGAATAAATTCAATTTTAATTATTCCTAGGAATTTCTTTAAGTTAAAATATAAAACTCTAAAACCACGTTAAATACAACCATTAAGACTGTTGCCTGTTTTCAGTTGCGTCCCGTGCGGGGCCCAAGTGGCAAATATCCCACAGAGGAGCATAGCTTGTCGTAATATGCGACTAAGTGCTTATGGATTCTGACATCAGGTAAGTGCTCAGTCAACATAATGACCAAGTGTGTGCCATATGTGACTCAGTAGGGTAGCTCTCGTCCAAAGGGTTGGTCAGGTCTATCATAATGAAAGTAAAGCATGACCGCTGGCCATAGTGGACCAACTTGTGTGGAGGCGTCATTCACGTAAAAGACCCCTTTGTGGACCTCCAAGTAGTGCACCACATAAGCTAAGTGTTTCGCTTCTATCCACCTCTTCCTTTTCTTCTGTGGTCTTCAAAATTTACTGTATTTTTGTTTTCCACCCCAATCCAATTTTCCTATCATCATTTCATGGTCATTTTATCACCCTTTTCACATGCTTCAGGTTTATCTCCTTTAAATACCCTATCTAGTGTTGCGAAGGCGATAACGCCAACTCACACACGCAAATACTCACGGTTTTCCATTGTGGCTTTTTTTATTGCCGCTGAATTATATACATTAATATTGTATCTCTCATCTAAGCTTATAATACAAGAATAATTCTAATTGTTTTCTATATTCTACAAATAACTGAACAAAACATTACTCTTTTACACGTATTTCATTTCAATATATTCATGGTATTATGGCCAGTCCCAGATTTTTTATTAATACTCTTTGGTTTTTTTCTTTTCAAAACGTTTTAAGTTGTCATGAATTTTGTAAGAAAACCTTTTCACCAAGATATTTCGAGTCATGACTTACATTGTCAAACTAAGGTCGCCATATTCAACATGATAAGAATCGAACTAAATCTTAAGTTTTGAGGTCACTTGATCTGCTATGGACATTTTAATAGGTAAGGAGAGATATGCTTACAACTAATATGCATGCAAGTGTTTGATTGTTTGAATCTTGCATGATAATAACTCATAAAATACATTTTTCTATTTTTTACTACAGCTTATCACAATTGCAATGAACATTATACTTTCAAATAACAAACACAGTAAGAATATGTCTGAAGGACATAATGCCCCTTCTTGCAACATTTGGGACGGACGGACGGACGAACGAACGAACTGACGAACAGACAGACGAATAGACCCGAACAGTATATACCCCCTACTTTCGTAGACGTTGCTTAGAAACGGAGACTAACAGACTAACACTCAAGACAATTCTAAAGGCGAAAGATAGCTTACAAAGGCCGGTCAACTGAATGGTTATGTTATAAAACTGTATGTTCAATAATAAGTCTAGTGTAAGCGAAGACCAAATGTCTGTTCTCTGAATTATTTTCAAAAAGCAACTGGTGTCGCTCTAAGTCAGACAATAAATCAAGGCAGTGTTGATTTAAATGTGTGCCTTACATGTAGTTCATATGTACATACATGATATATTCATACTAATATTAAAATGAAATAATATAACATAGGCATTGCCTAAATGCGAGCACAGCAAAAAAATAAGATGTCAATGAACAGATTACATTGTATTTTTACATACCTTTTGAGTTCATGAAAGCTCCCCCTATACCATGAAACATCAAAGATGGATCCTCTTTTTGACCCTCATATGACGGAGTATCACGTCTCAATTGAGGAATAAAATCGTTTAGAATTCAGAAAATAAGATCTAGAGGACCCCATTCCCGAAAAGACGTGGACACTTTTGATGCACTGTTTTTGATCGTATTTATTTTTATTTTAATCAGTTTATTTTCTAGAACGTTCAGGTTGGGACGAAGGAGCGGAAAAAAGAAAATGTAAAACAATGATTAAAATTTGCTTTACTTAGAAAATGAAGTAACTCATCTTCATCAGAATATTTTTCTCCTTGTTCTATATTTACAAAGAACATTTTTGGAAGGCGATTTGCAAAAATTGGTAATTATTTTCAAACTCACGTCGAACCTGTGTGCACGTGAAATTGTGAGAAGCATATCCGGACGAAAAAAAATCAATATCAGCATTAGGCAAAAATTTTCGCGGAAACTTGCTGTAGAGCTCTCCGCTACGAGTTGTGCTCGCTATTATAAAAGCCTTTTGCCCACAAGGTAAATACTAAATTTATCTTAATTGTTATGTAGTTCTTGCAGCTTGCTTTACATTAGTTTTGGGTCAGCCATGCAACGACAAGGACTCCAGCGTCTGTCAGAAGTTATCTACGATGAATCCGCAGATGTGTATGGATACATGCCTTTCTAGCATATGTCAAAGAACCTGTGGACATTGTCGTGAGTATTTATTGTCTTCTAGAGATAAACGATTTACTCACGAAAAAACAAAACAAAAAAAGTCTAAGCAAGAAGGTACAAAATGACCTCAAACAACTTTAAAGATAATAATATATGTCTTGATGCGAAAGTGAATCGGATTTGCAATTGTTCGTTCTGCAAAGAATGTATTCTTCTGAGGGGTCAAAATTTTCCTTAATCAAGTTTTTTCCCAAACCTACATTTTTGAAATACTAAGACCCTGAGAAAATCAAATTTACTAAGAAAACAATATGTCCGTGTGCATTTTAGTTCGCTGCAGCCATTAAAAAAGGACATATTTTGACAATTTTTCCGAAATTTCAACATTTTTGGCCTATTTTCAGGTAATTTTCTTTAATATCAAGTTTCAAAATCAAGTTTTCTCTCAAAGTTTCCATATTGATAGGTGCCATGATTTTGAACAGATTTAACTTATAAAAGGAATATGTCCGTGATGATATAAAAAAAAAAATTTCGTTTAAAATAATCAGACAAATATATCTTTTTGAATTTAGAAAAGAAATTATATGAATTGCATGCATATTTTGTTGGAAAAATGAATTTTACTACCCCTACCCTGAAATTGGCTAAATTCAGATTGGTATCAATGGTAAAATTTGGTCATAAATTAAAATGTTGCATATCTCAAAAACTACTAATCGTATCTTCATAATTTTTTGACATAATTTAGATGGATAATCATTTGATATATATCCACCAAAAGTTTTCAATTATAAGGCAAGGTTCAAACTTATTCACAAACGAGATTTCAAAGAGACTGAAACCTTTAAGTTATTGATTGGCATGATTTTTAGGTCTCCCTTGTTTTTTCAGAAATTAGGGGCCCAAAAGAAGCAAAAATCAAACTTTTTTATTTAAGGTGGTTCGGGGAAATAAAACTGAGCATCTTTTTTGGGGGATCTTGCAATTTTTTAGTCTGCATTTTAATGAAAATGACTTAAAATAACACAAGAGATGAAAAATTTAATTCTAATTTTATTTTATTTATGAAATAATTAAAACACAAATATCTGACAAGAAATTAAGTTTTTTTCTGAAAAGTTCTATTTTCAGGGGATATAATTGGCAGGAAAATGTGTGACAAATATTTATATAGAAATGTGTAGGAATTAAGAAAAATTAGTTTTTCTTAAATAGCTAGACAAAAAGGTCCGTGACCCCAAGTTTTTTTTCATGTTTTTCAAAAAGATATCGTATATAGCTTATCATTTGGAAAATATAATTAAAATCTGATTGGTTTCAAGCTCACCATGATGCTCAATAACTTTTTCCCTTTATAATTGAAAAACAAAGCTTGCGGTCACCAACTTCACAAGATCATAAAACTGTAGAAAAGTCAGTGACACCCAATTTTTATTGCATTTTTTTCAATTTTCATTAATGAAAGTTTTAGTCTGCAAAATATTTTAAAAATCTGATGGATCTTGCTTATACCCCCGAATTTTGAAATTTTGAATTTTTTTTTTTTTTGCAAGTTATTTTTTGTCATAAATATTGGATACAGAATGGAGGATTAATTTCTTTTTGACTTGTATTATTTATCTTTGTAGCATTAAAATGTTATACTTGTCATGAAATAAACGACCCTAGGAACTGTACAACACTAGTGGACTGTCCTTCAGCTGATCACGTAAGATTTTTTAGAGGCACCTTTATAAATGTATTTACCTCACATTTAGCATTTATGTGCGTTAATTTGTCCGGATGAAACAACCGAAGATATCCAAGCATTATATTGATTAGGGACCTGATACATGTATGCCATACTTATTAAGACATGGCTGCTCACAAGAGTCTAAACTTTGCCTTATCAAGTCCCACCCTTAAAACAAACATGAAAGGATCTTTAGATAGTAATTTTATAATGACAATCAAACAATGATACTTATTATGGAAATTGAATATTTAATACGTTTTTAGTTGAAAATACTAGAGCATGTTTTCTATAACATTCCAAGTTCTTATGAGACAAATGGTGTGGTAAAGAGATTATGACAAGGTTTTCAACATAAGATCCAATATCACGATACCTTAACTCCCATATTAGGACGAGGCGTCACACAGTGTTTCGCAAAAACTTAGCATTATATATTTCACAGATAAAGTCCGTACAAAAATGCAACATTTAATCAAGAACGTTTCAGTTTTGTAGTCCTTGATAAGGTTTTCAACGACACATAATCAGACATACGTGTATTGAACACAATTACTAATGATGATTGCTCAGAGTGATTAATTTTTTATTGATACATGTAATATATGCATGTACATGCGCCAACCAACTTGGGTTCGCGTTGTTGATTGCTATTCATTTGTTTTTGTGTTGTTTGTTTCTTTGTGCTTTTTTTTTCATCCATGCCTACCTAAAATGTTTCATTGCTATTTTTCAGTACTGTTTTACCACTCAAACTTTTACTGACGACTTCAGAGAAGTTTTTAAGTTAGGTTGCGCTCAGAAATCGGTAATGTACATAATTATGCTGAATGTAACTTTGCACTTTGCGAAGTTCTTTTTTAATCTGAAAATACACACAGAACATGCACCCAAAATGTATATATTCATTGTGCAGGACTGCAGGACTGGATAAACATACAAGAATCTTTGTCGCAACCAATCATATTCCTTTGGTATCTTGTAGAATTTTTTTAATGGAGGGGGGTAATTTGTTTTATTTATAACACTTAAATAACATGTGCTATTTTCATCGTTTTCTCAGGAAAAAACTACAATTATATCTCAACTTTTATATGTTTTGTTTTTAAGTTATGTGAACAAAATGTGAATAATGGAAAACGTTCGGATCTAAGTGTGAAGGGAGCGTGCTGTACCAGAGACAGGTGGAATAATGACCATCCAACAGCATTAGACCTGCTTCCACAGAGAGTTGTAGTAACACCATCCATTACCACTTGTGCGTCCATATTACTTGCACCACTAATATAATACACGACATCACTCAATTTAAAACACGATATTACTGGATTTAATCGGCGACAAGTTCTAATTTTATAAGGGTCAATTCTTATACTGTCGTGAATTCTAATTTTATCAGCGGATTCGAATTTAATTGTCAGATCCGAATATAAAATTCTAGGATTTAAAACACGTCAAAACAAGAAAAAAAAGTAATATTTTAAATTGGGACATTGACTAGGATATCAAGAGATAGAAATTGATATTAGGAGGATGACTAGGAGATCCAGTCTTTTAAGTCACCAGTGTTGTCTACCATTACATGCATGATTGTCTATTTTTTTTTCTCATGTAGCTGAGGAGAAACATACTCTACTTCTGTTGTAGTTGTCCAGAAGAATCCCTAGTTTTGATTTTGATTAGTTTTTTTATTTATTCTGAAATGGGGGTTTTATTCCATAATCATTCGTATTTTTTAAACCACACATGCTGTGGAAATGGAGTAATGCTAAACCAAAAATTATGGTCATATGTTAAAAAAAACTGTTGCAGACTTTATAAGTATACTAGTAGTTTCGACTTATACGTATTGCTGAATTAATTTTATATACATTTTTTTTTGAAAATTATCAAAAGCTTGATACATGTATAATAAAAAGACTAAGTAATGAAATTGCATGAGACATTTCAAATAATGCATGTATCTTGAAATGTTATGCAGACACTTTATTAATCAATTTCTACAGATTTGGGCGAATGATATTGTTCCGTGCAAATGAAGTAATGAAATCTCTCTCGTTTTAAGTTAATTGAATTTGAACCTTTTTAGCATAAAAGTCCTAAGGCATTTTTTTTTTAGATAGGCAATGGGAAATGTGAATTTATTCTTGTGTTTTCAGTCTATTTTTATGAAAAGTTTAAATTATAAAGGCGATGCTTAACTCCATAGTTCAAACATGTACTTAAAAAGGTAGTTGATAATTGTTCACAAGAGTCCTCAAGAAGCATCCTTTTTGTTCCAGCACAGCCACTGACCTATTCAATCTGCAAGAACATGGACGATGATATATGCTTACGACTGTCTTTGGCTGATCCTCTTTTCTGTAGTAACGACTGCATTGCTAGTCAGATATGTCCAAGGATGTGTAGAAAGTGCTGTAAGTTGTCTATCTTACTATTGTTAAAAGTCATTTGTAAATGTTGCTTAAAGTACAACATCACTTTAAAACAAAGATGCATTTCATATCTCAATCATGTAACAGTTTCAGCATTTAAATATTTCATAATTATCACTTTTTGGCAGGATCTGGCTTAAAGGGAATGTATAAAATTTTAAGATTTTTTTACCCGACACCGTCATCTGCGTGATCGACATTTACACCAAGTTTATACATTATTTTTCTTTCGATATCAGCCACTTGTAGCAAAAATCAGAACTATGTCATATGAAGTGATTTGCGATTGTTTTGATTAGTTTTTGCTTAGATGATGACCTCCGTGTCCCTATTATGTCTCAAACCGTGTTGTGTTTTGTGTTACCGGACCCCAAGATTGCAATGGAAGAGGGGGGTTTAGTGCCATAAAACCCAGTTCACCCATGCAGCATTTCATTTGCAATGTCTTTTCAAAGTCAGTACCATTGCGATCTTCAATTTCTCAGGACAGGTATCGTGTTTGGTTTTTTTTTTGTCTTTTCTTCTTACATGAATGAAATTTGTCATCCCAGTTCGGTAGTTTTGTTGTTTCCATTATTTATTCAGTTGAACTCCGACTTTTAAGAAATAACTGCTTTCATTGTTATTGCAGTTCAATGTTATAGCTGCTTTGACATAGACCAACCTGCTAATTGTAACATAACAACAACTTGCCAAGCTGGTAAGGTAAGGCGTTCGTCAAGTGATGTTGATTTAATTTATTGAGTTAATTGGTTTTTATTCATTTGTATTACCTTTGTATGTGGAAGCCAAAGCAAGGCAATGAGTGGAGAGTCCGACCACTTTTGATGGCTGCAGTGCTGGCACATTTCTATAACAGATATTTAGATTGCCATTGTTAAATGAAGATGGTGTGACATATTTAACTCATAGCTAATTGTAATCTATTCAACAGAATGTGTCTAATTAGTTAATTTGAATATTAATCATAAAAAAGTAACCTTATATGCGTACTTTTACAGTAAATACTTGTTAAGAAAGCCACTGACACATATAATTTTGTACATGTACGAACTGGTTATGTTTTATTTTGTTTTGTTGCTATATATTCCTTTGCTCACTATCTGCTTACTAGTCACTTTCTTGAAGCATGTTTTCAAAAGTGGCACGCATGAACTTGTCTATTTTTTCTTTCGGATTGGTATCAGCAGTCTTAAAGCAAAGGGGGAATAGATTTTAATGAATTCTTGTGTTGTTCTGTACAGCTCACTTCTCTCTCCCTTTTGTGTTAACTAAACAATGATGGCGTACTAGTCTTGTTTTATATGTAAGAGGAAAGTAAGGTGACGTAAAACCGGGTTCAACTCATTTATTAAAATGATTCACCAAGCCAGGGACCAATGTTTTTTTTTTCATATGTTCTACATTTGTTCTGTTCTTCTGTTTACAATTTTGGACTGATAATCCATTTACAATTCGTTACGGTTTTCATTTTTTTTCTACAGGAATGTTTCCAGTTAGAGACACTAAGCATTGATCTGCGACCTGTGTACAGACTGGGGTGTCTGGATCAAACGGTGGGTGCATTTACATTTTAAAAAACCAATAAGAAAACTTCAAATTCGATTACACTTACATAATACAGAGGAAAGGCCTACATATTGGGTTGCTTTTCAAATATATCAAAATTGATATGACACATGTGATATTGTTCGAATAAATATTTGAGAGAACTTTTATTGGTAGCTTTATTAGCTCACCTGGCCAAAGGCCATGTGACATGTGTGAGCTATTGCCATCACTTGGCGTCCGTCGTCGTCGTTAACTTTTCTTCAAACTTCTTCTCCTCTGAAACGGCTGAACAGATTCGAACCAAATTTGGTCTGATGGTACCTTAGGGTATCCCCCACAGAACTGACGTGGGGATTTTTGATTCGTCGAAAAACATGGCCGCCGTTGCTAAAAATAGACCAGGGGGGTCAGACTACTGTTTTTGGCTTGTAAATCAAAAAGTATAAGAGATAGATGAAATCTGATGCCACCCTACTGCTTCAGCATTAAAAGCTCTACAAAAGTCTCCATTTGGTCCAAGTTGTCAGATGACCCCTTATAGGGGTTACAGCCCCTTAAAGGTGAAAAATAGCGTTTTGTCATGTTTTTGCCCTATAGTATGAAAACTATTGCAGATAGAGAAAAGCTGTTGCTTGCTTAAATGTTCAGCACATTTACCTCTACAAAAGTCTCCATAGGGTCGAAGTTGTCAGATGACCCCTTATAGGGGTTATGGCCCCTGAAATAATGTTTTTTCATGTTTTTGGCCTATAGAATGAAAACTATTGCAGATAGAGAGAAGCTGTTGCTTGCTTAAATTTTCAGCTAATTTAGCTGTACAAAAGTCTCCATAGGGTCGAAGTTGTCAGATAACCCCTTATAGGGGTTACGGCCCCTAAAACGATGTTTTTTCCACGTTTTTTGCCTATAGAAAGAAAACTATAGCAGATAGAGAAAAGCTGTTGCTTGCTTAAATGTTCAGCTCATTTAGCTCTATAAAAGTCTCCATAGGATCGAAGTCGTCTGATGACCCTTAATAGGGGTTATGGCCCCTAAAATAACCTTTTTCATGTTTTTGGCCTATAGAATGAAAACTATAACAGATAGAGAAAAGCTGTTGTTGCTTAAATGTTCAGCGCATAAAGCTCTACAAAAGTCTCCATAGGGTTGAAGTTGTCAGATGACCCCTTATAGGGGTTACGGCCCCTAAAATAACGTTTTTTTCGTGTTTTTGGCATATAGAATGAAAACTATAGTAGATAAAGAAAAAACTGTTGCTTGCTTAAATGTTCAGCTCATTTAGCTCTACAAAATATAGGGTTGACATCAAGACCAGGTGAGCGATTTAGGCTCCTGGGAGCCTCTTGTTATTTATGTGTTTATTGGGTCCTTGAACTTCTCGGTATATATGAAGATCATAAAAATATACAAAAACCAATTTACTATAATTAAAGAAAGCTTTTTATTATCATTGGATGCTTCGTATTATTGAAGTATCTAGGTCTTCTTTAAGTAAAAATCATATGATAGTCATAAAGGGGTTAATAATCATCAGTCTTGAACGTTTTTTTCCTTATTAATGTTTACTTAACTGTTGTATTTCAAGTTCAAAAGTTTAATTTCTTTCTTAACGTTATTTTGAAATGAAAAGGAACACTGGTTACAAATGCATTTATTAAGCGTGGAAATAAAACAAATTTTTTTGTAGATTATTCAATTTTAAACAATCATTTCGCCTAGCGTTTGCTTTTAAATCGTTTTCATGTTAATAGCTCTGCCAGCGATTTGGTGTTAACCCAGTACAGACAGGTTTTGGTCGTAGACAAGAAAACCTCTCTCTAAAAGGCGGATGCTGTACTCGCGATCTCTGTAATCGGCAAACAATCCACGCGATGCAAGCTTCGACGACCAATCGTCCGGCCCCGACCACGACATTAAAGCCCGCTCCTACAACTACCATAGGTATATGTTTCTAAAAATATCCGTTGCTTATTATTCAAAAATGTCAAGTTAAAACAAGTTATAATTTATTTTCCTTTGTATTGGCATGATCGATTTCCTTGCTTTAATGCTTCCATTTTTTAACTATTGAGTACGATTCTTTTCGCCTCCAGATATTTTGATTTCATTCTGTGACAATGGGTAACTTAATTTATTATACAGTCAGTTGAATAAAGGTAATAACAAAACTACCGAACTTGAATGATCAATCTCAAAGTCCAGAGAAAATGACAAAAACGAATCAGTCATACCGGAGAATGGGTGAATCGCAATGGTTCTGACTTGGTACAGGCATTTCAAACGAAATGGTGGGTTAAACTAGGTTTTATGGCGCAAAACCTCCCTCTTCCATTGCGACCTTAGGATCCGGTAATGACCATAGACCACAACACAGTTGTGAGACACAATAGGGATATTGAGGTGATCATCTCAGTACAGCAGACCAGTCAAACACTAATTAAAACAATTAACTACCATATCTTTTAACTCAATTTTGAACTTTTCTACTTGTGGCTGATAACGAAGAAAGATTTTTTTTAGGGATCGTATGAAACGTATTTTCTTATAGCCCTGCTCCAAAAGTTGGTCACGAAGAAATCGGTGTATGATAAAAAAAATCTGTGAAATGTGTGCAAGCTCTGGAATATCGAATAAGTTGTGAAATATAAACACCGTATGCAGGGGAAGTAGGCATATTGCTCTGTAGATTAGGAAAATTAATAATTTGAAAATTAAAATCGTCTCGTTTATCGTAAATTTTTGTACTGAGATGACCACCTGGGTCAAATTCGAGGTGAAAATCGGTGGTCTCTTTAATCTCCAATTCTGGAGGATATATTGAAGGAATCCATCTACCAAATGAAGTGTTATTGACAGAAAGGACATCATCAATATATCTGAATGTAAGATTAAATGACCTTGCCTCTTTCATCTTCTTGTTCTTTACGAGTCCCTGAAGAAATTCAGTCTCGTAAGAGTATAAAAACAAATCGGCGAGGAGAGGAGCACAGTTTGTGCCAATTGGAATGCCGATTTGTTGTTGAAAAATCTCTCCTCCAAAGGTGACGAATATGTTGTCAATGAGGAAATCAAGCATACTGCAAACTTGTTCCAGTGTGTAACAAATTTTATCTTTGAAAGATGTTTTGGAAAAGAATGTAGAATTATAACCCAAAACAACAAAATTCCTAGAGTTTGAAAAGGCTTTTTCGAGAAGTTTTTTCAGACGACATTTTAGTTTTTCGTGTGGCAAGGTAGTGTATAAAGTTGAAAAATCGAACGTTTTCAAACAGTGAACCTCAGAAAATGATCTAGATTTAAAATGATCAAACAAATCCTTTGAGTTCTTCAAAATCCACATCTGGTTAATTCCACTACGATTATAAATAGTGTCGCAGTTTGCTTGTTGACCTTCTTTGACAGCAGACAAGATTTTAGTTAAATGAACGGACAGCTCTGTAGTTGAACAAGATGAAGATCCACCTATATACCTTTCTTTGTACGGATTTTTGTGAAGTTTAGGTATCCAGTACAAATATGGTAACTCTTTATGTTCCTCTTTCATTGAAATATTGAAAGAGGACATAAAAGAAGCAAAGGTGTACCAAAGGGGTAATCAGTATCATAAAACCGTAAAGACAAAGACAAAACCGGCAGACAAAAAATCATCACAACAAAACAAACCACATAACAACATAAAACACACACACATAACAACAAAACCGCATTCAGCAACGCGAACTCAAGTCGAAACGAGAGTGAACTCAGGTGCTCCGGAAGAGTAAGCAGTTCCTGCTTGCTATAGCACACCCGTCACGTTGCCAAAGATCGATTAAGTGTTGGTCAAATCCGGAAAGGATGACATTACAAAACTCTATGTCAAACCAACATCTGTGCTTTCTTGCATCTGAGAGATAGAAATCCCGTATTTGCATACAAGCACATGATGTCGTCCGTAAAATTTCTTGAGTGATGACAACAACCTGGGAGCAACGTACCCCTGTGTTAACAATTTGCTTGTCAGCCGTGTAGCTCTATCAAGGAAGTCGTTGTACTCCCCACATGCTCTGGAATAACGAATCAATTGTGATACATAAACTCCATATGCTGGAGCGGACGGAATGTTGCTACACAGAAAGGGAAAGTTAACTATTGGAAAGTTGAAGTCATCCCGTTTGTCATAGAGCCTTGTACAAAGCCTTCCTTGTGTGTCAATTTCGAGAAATAGATCCAAATATGAAGCACACCTCCTAGAATCTGTAGTGTCCTTTACCTCAAGTTCCTTCGGAAATATGAGATGTAAATAGTCACCAAATCGAGGATTGTTTAGTGAAAGGACATCATCAATATAACGAAATGTGAGATTGAAGGATAAAGCAAGTTTGCTATGGTTGGCTATAATTTCATCTTTGTTAAATGTAGTCCGTTTGTATGTAGCACTAGCGGAAGTATTACCATCAATGCCTAGTTCTTTTAATAGACAATTGTAATAATGTGCTTTACATACAAAAACTATATTATTGGAAGCCTTGTCTGCTGGCGTGACAACATACCTGTCATGTAAGGAAGAGAGACAATTGAGAACTTCACGATCTCTAAATACAGAAGAAGGCCGGGGGTTCACACATTTGCGAAGTTTGTCTATTCGGCTTCGTACAAGAGATCGGATAGTCCTTACCAAGTCCGACAGTGACTCAAGCTTTGGTTCTTGGTCCTTTTCCCTCTTTATCCAGGCTCTAGCATAGTCCTCCACAGCGTCCATGATGATCTTAAAGTTGTGATTCCAATTTATACGTTGCAGTTCACTGAATTTTGGTCCATGGGAAACCACATTACGTAATAAATCATTTTCAATTATCTTAAGATCACCCGTGATGACATGACCAGATGGACCATAGACAAAGTGAGAAGCATAGCAATCACATGTCAGAGGGGACTTTAGATATTTTTCAATGTTTAGGTCCTGCAATGCCTTTTTGTGGTTGAAAATTTTACTACTTATGGTTTTAGTGTAGCGGTAGGAAACAATTGGTGTTGACTGATTTTTGAAATATGGAGAAATTTGAGATGTAACTTCCTTACGATTTAAAATATTGCTGATGTTTATAGCATCTATCCCTTTGTTCTGAAATGGAATATGGAGAAATTTCCTATCCTCAGTAGCAAGAGGCTCACTTCTTACAGGCTTAAAAAGACGGAAAAGGACAACGTCGCAGATAATGCTAGTAAGTCTGTAAGAAGGAGAAAATGGATCAGTACCTGCTTTTTCTAACCCAAGATCACGTAGGTCTTTAAGTTTCGTGACTCGAAGTGAATAGAGAATGGTACGAACATGATGGAATCCCAATGGTTGTTGTAGACTTGAAATGATTCGTGATTGTTTCAATTAGTTTGTGACAGTTTGTTGTACTGAGATGATCACCTCTTAATCCCTTTCATGTCTCACAACCATGTTGTGTTTTGTGTTACCGGACCACAAGACCACAAAGGAAGAGGGAGGTATGGCGCCATAAAACCTGGTTCAACCATTTTTTTCTTTTGAAATGCCTGTACAAAGACAGGACCATTGCGATATTCAATTTCTCTTGTAAGTATTTGCCTTGTTTTGTCCTTTATTCGTGGATATATGAGATTGATCATCCCAATTCGGTAGTTTTGGTGTTTCCTTTATTTACTATATATTATACAGAAAATGAACTCAATGACCATCTTGGTAATATGTAAGTTTTATTTTCCAACAGATTTCAGCCATTAACCCCATTTTATTATTAAGATACGACAACCCGTTTAATCGAGAATGAGAGACTTAGGTATTTTTGAAAGATTAAATTCGATGTATGTTCAACTAAGAATGGCAGTTACCCATTTAATAAATATATCCGAAGCAAGCATTAATATAAAGTAAATTAAGATGACCTCTAAGTGCATGGAAATACCTCTGTTAAAAGATTGTTCTAGTTTGCCGCCTGTGTTGTCCGACACTTATTACAAGACTTTGTTTAACAAAACATATGTTATAATTGTTATTCATTTGTTACTGTTGTGCATGAAAAAGATGGTTTATATCCCCATTCGTAATAAGAAAGGACCGGGGACACATTTCATCTACCTTGTCCTTTGTGTGTCTTTTGTTTATAAGCTCAGACCTTCGGAACCGTTTCTTGGCTTCTCATTCGATTGAAGGAATGATGTAAAATCTTAAACACATACTTTGTGATAGGTTGTAACGTGCCTCCCTTTTCCATGTATTTAGGTCTTCTTTTTGTTTTCACTGCCAATTTTTTTTATTAAACATATTTCGCGGCTTCAAATACAGGGATTTAATTTGAATTTGGAACATGTTTTAAGTTAGATGAGTTATCTACTAGTACATTCTGTTTAAAAATCCGTATTCCAAAAGCGGGTATAAATACGGCGAATTACGATGTAATTATGCTGTATATCCATCTTTCAAGGAGTTATCTCTTATCAGCAGCATTTGAATCAAAACATTGGAAGGAAAAAAAAACCAAAAGTTTCAAATGAAAAGTACACAAAGCCGAAAGGTTCGAAAAACCAATTGTCATGTGGTGTACGTACATGTTTTCTTAGCATGACTAAGGACACTCCTGGTTTTATTTTTAGACTGTAGTTACCACAGGACATGTCCTGAAGGGTACGACTATATACGTGTGCATGAGAGAGCTTGCTACCGTTTAGGGCCTCAAAGACTGTCATGGCAAGATGCATCGGTAAGAAAAAGTAAATAAATAATGGACAAAAAGTAAAAGTGCTTAAACAGACACCGTTGATATAATAAAATGTATGTCAGTGAAAACAGTTTTCTTCGTGAACATAACATAAACAGTGAGATTTTTAACCAAAGATTTTTTTTAAAAACATTTTAGGCTTTGCGACTTTAACAATAACAAATTATCAGTCTGTGTAATTATTCTTGAATACTTGTCGTTTTAAACCTAATTCCAAAATTTTCATTTAAGGCTTACTGTAAAAGTCAATGTGGATACCTGGCAGAGGTTCTTGAGGTCAAGGACATTAGGGACGTAATGGACCATTTGAAACATAATCGGTTTAGTAAGTCACTACTGGTATATGACATGTAACATTTCAACTAAAATATGTTCTTTTATTTTTAAGGATGCTTGCTGCTAAAGTTTAAAGGGTTTTCTCAGATTTATGAAGTCCTCGACAGTTTTCTGTTAAAATGGGTTACAGATTTGCCTGATAACACCTTTTTAGTCTTATTCAAGTGTGACGGTTTTCTTGGTTTATAAATTTCTTAACGTTTGTTTATAGGTCTTTAACATGAAAACAAGACTAACTGCCTATGTTAAGGTAATAGTAAATCTTTTCCTGTCAAATCTAGAACTCTAGATTTCTTGTAATCTATCATTTTTTAGCTCACCTGGACCGAAGGTCCATGTGAACTTTTATCATCACTTGGCGTCAGTCGTCGTCGTCGTCGCTTGTCGTCGTCTGTAAACAATTTTTCAAACGTTAACTTGTCCAACACCATAAGTCAAATTGCAACTAAACTTGGTACAGTTGTTTAGTGGCATTATGTGTACAAAACTATAGTTCGGATTTTTGATTTGTAACAAAACATGGCCGCCATGGCTAAAAATAGAACATAGGGGTCAAATTACAGTTTTTTGCAAATAACTCAAAAACGGAAACAAATATCAAAATTCTGGCGACAGTAAAAGTGATCAGCACCTCAAGATCTACCTGCCCAGAAATTTTCAAAAAGATCCAACAATGGATGTAGGAGTTATGGCCCTTTTTCTGGATTTTTTCAAAATTTTGCACTTATTTAGCCCTATATCTTAAACACTATACAAGATATTTCAAAAATTATATTTGCCTATGATTAAGCACATCAAGATCTATATTTCTTGTAATAAGGTCAAAGCTGTAGGACCATTCCTTTTAGGAGTTATTGCCCTTAAAACGTCAAAATTTACCATTTTTCATTACTTTTCCCCTGAATTTCAAAGATTAACTTGTCTGACACCATAAAACCAACTGCATTTAAACTTGGCACACTTGTATAATAGCATATATGCTACAATTCAGATTCGTCAAAAAACATGGCCACCATGGCTAAAAATAGAATATAGGGGAAACTTGTAGTTTTTTGCTAATAACTCAAAAATGGTTACAAATATTAAGATTGTGCAAGAATCAAAAGTGATCAGCATATTAAGATCTACCTGTCCTGATATTTTGAAAAAGATCTAACCGCTGATGTGGGAGTTATTGCCCTTTTTGAATTTTTTTTCAACATTTTGCACTTATTTAGCCCTATAGCTTGAAAACTATACAAGATATTTCAAAAATTTAAATTGCATATGAATAAGGGCAATAATATCTACAAAATATGTGTATCTGTGTAGCTCAGGTGAGCGATTCAGGCTCCTGGGAGCCTCTTGTTTAGTTTAAATTGTATCTGTACTTAAACACAATTGTTTGAGGCATCATTTTAAAAAACATATTCACTTTCAATATCAACATCAAACATCTTTAAAAGACATGAATTGAATAATCTTGGCTTAACATCGATACGCTTATCCCCCGTAAAAATCGTTGTTATCATAGTATTCTATTCCTATTTTAGTGCCAGACGTTTGGATTGGTGCAATGAAAGATTCTCACGGGCAGTGGATTTGGAGTGAAACACACCGACATTTAGATTCTCAATTTACATTTTATCTTACGACTCGATCCTACACATGCGGTGCTGGGAGAAATGACCATTCATCATCACAATATTTGTATCCCGACGACTGCTCTAAGCTTCTGTATCCTCTGTGTGAAACTCCAAGAGCTGGTTCTGTTGGTTAGTGTATTAGATGAAAATAAAATATATTGTTTTGGTGTTTCTTTCGGTCTTTCTTTAACTGGTGATTTAATACCTTTAATACGTTTTTCCGTTAAATAAATTCCCATTTCATCTTATCATCCATCTTCCAAGTGTGGACAAGTAAGCAGTTTTACCTTTATTTGTCTTTAAGAAAAAAAAACAGATGAAAATTAACCGACAATTAAGATAACAGCTACACTAAAAAGGAAACGGAAGAAGATATTTGGATTTTTTTATAAGTCTCTCTGAATTATAGTGCCAGCTTGATGGAGCTAATGTCAATAACAGTTTTAATCGAAACAAAAATCTACGTTTGCATGTATTTACTTACTTTTTGGTTTTTATTAGCTCTGCTGCATGTTTTTTTTTTCGGTACAGAATGCCTTTGTTCATAGAACTAAACATCATCTGTTTATTGGTTTAATAATGTTTGACCTGACAAAATTCAGGAGCATAGCCACGTTAGGCTCGACAAAGCTCGTGTCTATACTTGCTGTAATTCTACTCTTAATGTTCCATCATGGTAGATAGTGGTTGTGTGTGTACTTTTCGAGGTTGTTTTGATTTAATCATATCTTACATATAAAGATATCCTATTGGTTAACCTATGTTTTTGGGGACCGATTCGGGATCTGAAGTTTCTCCTTTTTACGTATACCCTGATATTGAAATTTTTAGAACACAACCATCAGGTAAAATATCCAAAGACCAAACAAATGATTTGTTGACAAAGAGGTGGATTAACTGTTATCAATTTCAAATCTACAGACCGGTAAGTTAATAAAGATGATCTTTTTTTAAAATAATAAATTATTATTAAATAATAAAAATCGGTTGTCTAAAAACAATTGATTTCAATTAATGTGCACTGTTTATACATGTACAAATACTTTAAAGAAAGAACATAATTTGAAGTTTGTATCCATTACTTAATTAGTGTGCAGCACCGTCAACAGATTCCGATATTTGGTCTTCCTCCACCTTGTAACAATTACCTTTCGTACACTCGTGAGAAATTAAAATTACGTAAAAGTTTCTGTCATACAAATTTGCTACGCCCGACTTCGTCAGAGGCGCTTTAAACAAAAGATTATAATTGTCAAACACTATATGAACATGAAAAGCTCAGACCAGCAAAACTAAAATATATTCAACTGGAAACCAAACTATAATTTAGATCAACCAAACTACCTTTAGTTTAAATTTACATGTATAATCTTACAGCTTTGAAGTTTGAATTCCGATTCTAATGATCGATGAGCAAAATCACAAATCCAAAATAAAAGACAATTTGAAACCGATTAATATTCAAATTACGACTACCTCTAGTAACAAACAGAAATTTGAATAATGTCAAAACACATTCAAAACAAGGATAAATGGACGACCCGAACTTCACTAGTCTCAGAACCCAGGCTTGACTATAGATGGTGCATCGGTAGGGTTGTGCCCTCTGCTTCATATGAATAAAAATACATTTTTCTTCTTCTTGTGTTTGCTCCCCTGAATCTATTGCAATCACATGGCGTTTGTCGTCATCTTTCAAAAAATTTAAAACAACCTTCCCTTCTGGAACTTTGATGAATGCCTAGATTAGAGATCACGTGTAATAATTGGTCTCAGAGATTCCATCAATTAGTTTTGTGCGAAAAAGGCAGTTTTTCCGTTTCGAAGAAGCAAGCAAATGTGTACCAAAGTGGCAATCAAATATCGTTAATGGGAAAAGACAAAGACAAAATTAGGTACATATAAAATCCTCACTGTGACAAAATCATGAGACTTTGTACAGGCATTTTCTTTTCTTTTCTTTAAAATCTATTTTAAACATTGTCTTTTCTTATGGTTTTTTCTGTTTTGAATTTAAACGGATAACATTTTAGTGATGTAGTCTGAAAAGCCTTTCAAACCGTTTAATCCACTTTCCGATTTTTAACAGGCCGATGAACATAAATGTAATATTAAAGTTAGATTATTTTATCTTGCAACAGCATCAAAACTCTCGATTTAAACACTCTTTTCACTTCAATTCAAATCATGATTAGCACAGCTGATTAAACGCAGCTTTTTTTTTAAAAAGAATGGAAAATGCAGGTACAAATACATGTATCTGGTAGTCGATTACTGTAGGACTTACTTTGTATACAAATATACAGAAGACAAATCAATAGTTGACATGCTCAATTTTCTTATCGACAACATATTTGTTCAGTTTGGTGGACGTGTTTTTCAGCAAACAAAGGGGATTCCAATGGGCACTCATTGTGCACATTTGCTTACTGGCTTGTTTCATCATTCATATGAAGCATACTTCTAACAATCTCTTCTTGACAAAAAAGATCGTAGACTAGCTCTCTCTTTTAACCTCACGTTCCGTTATATTATTGATGTCCTTTCACTGAACAATTCTCGATCCATTTTATATATATCCTCATCGATTTGGTAGGGCGTCACATTTGAGACATATATTTCTAACACAGGGTTATGTTGCTCCACAATTGCTGTCTTCACTTAAGAAATTTTACGGTAGACAACATGCACTCGTAGACAAATATGGAATTTCTATATTTCAAATGAGTGCAGATGTTGGTTTGTCGCAGAAATTTGTTTTGTCTTCCTCTACCGGATTTGACACACTGAATAGCGTTGTCGATTTCCGTTCGGTTGATTTTGTGTTCCGTGTTTCTTCGTGCTGTTCTTGTTCGTGTTTAACGGTTTTGTCGTTGCCCTTTCGGACTTTTGACCATCGAATACCCCATTGGTACCTCTTTGCTTCTTACATAAAAATAGTCAAACATATGAGGGTAGATGTGAAACAGATGGAAGGTCAATTTTTGATGTCACTGGAAAATAAACCGGTATCCAAGGCATTGAAAATAAAGCTTACATGGTAATTCTACACTTTCATTCTGTTCAACAAACGTAGAGGACCTTTACATGTCAATATACGTGTTGCACTTTTCACCCTTTTCTCAGCAGACATACAATCTGCATTTTGATATGAGATACTCGTGCACAAGTGCTAACCAATTAAGCCATTGGTAACACACAATGTGTCGGCTTAGCACTGCCTTTTTATCAGAATCTCGATCCTTCATCGATTTTTTTTTCAAAAACCCGGCATTTGCTGCTGGTTATCATTCCGGGTCGTGAAGCGGAGAACTTGATGTGGAAGTTACGGTATATGTTTTTACACTTATTCATCATCTTCTATAAATCTACGTTTAAGTCTCATGGGACATCCTGTAGCTAGTACACTAACTATCCTTACTAGAGACGGAGCGCCAGATGCGACTTTAAAATAGATAGTTGTCTTTAATACTTTAATTTATTATTTCTTAAGTTTTTATTTCGCCCTCACTCTTTATTCTCGTTTTGTTTATTTTGTGCCAATCTCTTTATTTAAAAGGACAATGATACATGAAGTTTTAAAGACGTGTACAGTATTGTGTAAAACAAATATGTGTTCCAGGTGTAAAATTTGCCAATTCAATATATTGATATTAAGAATTCTACTGTTTTGGTATTATTTTTCAGATTTTAAGATGTAGATCATACATTGTAATTAATTATTAAGAACTTATATCAATTTACAGTCTCTTCTTACTCAGATGTTATCCGATCCTCATAAGTAAAAAAAAAACTAAGTATCAAATTTCATATAAAATGAAAACATTATTACAATTATCTCACTCTAATCAGAAACATCAACAAATGGTAAGAATTTCATTGAATTATATTATATATATATTTATGGAAAAAAATATTTCTTAAATTCACAGAAACGAAATTCAAGTGGTTAAAGTTGCACGCGCCAATGAAATCATCGGATGGAAATTAAATGTCTTTTAGACTTTACGTTCTCTACCAGAGAGAATCGGGGATGAAAAAAAAATGTTTTTCACCCTCGATGGTCATTTTTTATTTATTTAACAAGCTCACCAAAGTTCGCATGTTGAAATATAGAATATCTATTTTGAGTTGGGGAAATCAAGCAAACACTTCTGACTGAAAAAACCTTAACTTCTTTTCCATTGTATTGTGCATCATATCTTTAAATCATATATACATTCATGAGAAAAGTACACAAAGTGTAGCTTAGCGGGTGTAGCTGAACAACTAAGCACTGACAGTTGTTGGTTTGAAATAGTGATATTGGCGTCCTTTGCCGGATTTGACGCACACTTACAATGTAACTGATTGATGGCGTGAAGGATATGGTTTAACAAGCAGGAAGTGCTTACTTCTCTCTATCAATTCTACTCGAATTCAAGCTGCTGATTGAGATGCGTTTTATGTATGGTGTGTGGTTTGTTTTGTGTTGATTTTATGTCAACCAATTTTCTTTAACTTTACAGATTAATGACATTCGATTGCCTCATTTGTATAACTTTACTTTTTTTGTGTAAGCACATGTAAAAAATAGTTTTAATGTCACTTTTGACGATCATGAATTGATTGTAATTAGTAATATTAATAATAAAACATCATTTCTCAAACATACAATACCAATTGTTCAATGTAAAAGACGTCATTCGCTCATCGACAAATGCATGATAACTATCTTTCCGATGAGTGCAAAACACACATATACAACCACCAAATCGCAACCAGCAGCGTGAAATCAAGTCATAACAAGAGTGAATCCTTGTTCTTCGGGAGAGTAAACAGCTCCTGACGCAAAGTTCAGATAACTTAACACGTACTCTAGCTGTTATCCGTCACGGAGAGAATCGAAAGGAGGTTTACAATATCGACACAAATTCACATATCATTTTATGCTAACATTGATGAGTACCCATTTTGTCTTAATCATGCTGGACTGATATTAGGATACCCCATTTATACTACTTTTGCTCTGTTAACGCATATTTTTCTTTTCCTTGATTTCTGAAAAACTCTAGGGACGTCAATAAATAATACATCTAATTATAAGTACATTAATTTTACAGTATAGTTTGTTTGATAATGGTACGTTTTTCGTCATTTTTTTATTTTCTGTAAGTGACTGTAGCAAATAAAGGTAATAACAACATTACAGAACTTGGACGGTCATTCTAAATGTCCAAGAGTAAAAACCAAATCATGTAAGACATACCGACCAAATAATAAATAAAACAAAAAATGATTGATTTTTTTTTATAATTATCAAATTCTAGTTTTGTTTTTGAAATAGTAGTAATGTGAGTCCAACAGTAATGTTATTAGCAGTCAGGGAAACCAACTTGTACAAGTCAGAATAGATCTTACTTGTACCAGTAAGATTCTATTTATGCTTTCTTACTCTGTAGAGTCAGATCCAATTTTGACTTCTACGGGTCAGAATAAATCCGACATGTTAGAGTAAGAATTGTTTCTATTAAATTTTCTCCAATATTCAATGTTTTTAAAATAACATTTCTCAAAACCAATAAATCTTATTCAAATTGTATCACAAGGTCAAGAATGACATCCTGCATTTAGGATGAAATAATCATGAGTAAATAGGAAACCGATTGACTGTAAAGTTTCAATTATCATCAAAGAATTTCATTGCTAATTATCTAAGTCTGTCATTTATATCCACGGTTTTGAACACCAATGTGGTTTATACTAGATAAATAATTGTTATTTAAGGATTTATGCATAATTAAAGACCTTGGTGTTCACGACCCCCAAAGTAGAGAAATTTACTACCAAAGAAGGGCAGTAAAATTTTGATTCTGACTTGTACAAGTAAGAATGATATTACATTTGTAAAAACAAAAAATTAAATTACAAACCCATAACTATTTTGTAAGATTTATAAATAGTTCTCAGTATATAGAAAAGGAATTTAACCATAGAGATTATCTCTAGACAAGAGACTTTGATAAAAACACATACTAGTATATTCTACTTGTAGAAGTCAGATTGAAAATTCCAAAAATAAGGAGAAGATAACTCTAGTTTGTTTAATCAAACTTGTATAAGTAAGATTGAATCTGGTCATTCTGACTTGTACAAGTTGGTCCCCAGACTGATTAGATGTCAATTCAATTTTCAGTGTTAAGGATTATGTTTAAACCATAATTTTGCTTTATACAAATTATTAAGTTGTTTTGAACTGTTGTTTCTTATACAATCTATTCACTCTGCTATTTGACTTGTGAGTTATATTGACTTTCTGGCACAAAATATGCACAAAACCAAACAATAATCAATTATACAATTCCCACAGTTTTCTGAATTGTCCATTCATTTATATAAACTATTTTTGAAAATACATATACCTAAAATTCTAACTTTTTTGTTGACACTTTACACGCTGATACGATCTTTATATGTATGCGTGTTGTATGTGGAGGTATGGTATTGAATATCTTTTATTTAGTAGTATTATAAAAGAATCAGCGTTTTAAAAAAAGACACACAAATCAATGCGTCTTTAAAATGGAATTAACCACAAGGGTATGTTTTAAACGATATTCATTGTATTATTAAAACAAAATGTTTATATGATTTTAAAAAATGTGTTCATTTAAGTTTTTTTCCCTGCAAAGAGCACTTTGGATTCGGCAGTCTTCACAAATTTGTAGTTATATATATGTAACTTTAAAAGCAATGAAATTGTAAATAGTCATGTATTTTGAAACAAAAAAAAAGAAATACTAGTAGCATAAGCAAAATTAAAAATAGGAAATTCCAATCTAACAAGCCAAAAATAAAAACAACACCATACTCCTAGTATACCATTTATGTCTTTAGTGTCATCTGTGTTTTTATTCAAAAATAGATATAAATTGTTGAAGTAAAAATGAATCTGTGTGTTTCAGTATCACTTAAAAACCTGTTTGGGATTCAAGTGGTGTTATTTTTTCTTTGTTATATTTATTCACGCTAAAGGTCTCGGTGTTATATTATAATAAAAACAATAAAAAACAGACGATTGGGCTATTGATACATGTAACTATGGAATGGATAGTTTTCTTGGAATAAAACTTTGTTGTATCCATTTCTCTTATGGAATGTATGACCTATGTCAGGGTCATTGCGATCTTCGAATTCTCCGACACCAGGTTATTTTCATTCATTGAAATTGTCCTTTCATTTGCGACAGATAAGATTGACCATCATAAATCGACTGTTTTGTAAATTTTTGATATTTCTAAATTACCCGGTACTAAGAGAACCATGAACCTTTTTGTTTCTTGAATACGACAGGTACAAATATCCATTGATACAGACTTTGTAAATCTCGTTTCTCATATTAGTTCAATAATTTAAATTAACTTATTATATGCAATATTTATCTTTACGCATGATCAATTTTGAATCCTTATATCTTGTGTGAAGAAACGGAACAAAAAATTAAAACACAAAAACCTATTTGTTTGGATAAAAATCACTATTTAGATTTTTGTTCAATGTTTCAATGTGGGTACGAATTGGTATAGAATGCAAGCTCAAAGGTAAAATTTCAATTTATAACTCTTTTTATTTCTTTTTGCTGTAGTTTATCATTTTGTTAAAATTAAGTCTATTAGCCAACCTTCAAATTCAGCGTTTTCAAAGTTGAGAAAATCATGAACCACTAAAAATTCTTCAAATCTAAATTTTACGGTTTCAGGCTTTTACCACATTTTTACCACTGTGTTTGATCAGACCTTATTCTTTCCACCTTATGATTTAATTTCTTAACACCATTGCAAATCGCCCACTAAACAATATGTTTTGAGTGTTAAATGTACACATCTTTTTACAAAATATAACTTTATTGCATAATAAAACCTCAAGAGGTTAAGCCACTGGGTTAAGCACATACAGACAAAATTTAACGCCTTTTTAAAGACCAATACATCATAACTCTAGAAGTTAGACAATCCAAAACCCAAAAAGGAGAAGACGAACATATCAAAATCGTGTAATCTTGTTTGAGGTTTAAGATAATTACAATGTAGAAATTTTCTTCCTTGTTAGCATTAGATTTTTATAAGGGGTAAGAGTTATTGTTAAATTATAAACCAAATTCAAAAGCAGATGACATTTGTTCCCCTTAAAGGTGGTTCAGAGGTATAAACAAAATCCATCAGATATTTTTTTTACTTTGCAGAATTACACTTTTATATACGGACATTGAAGAAATGCCCAAAAAAATGGGGTCACGGATTTATGATTTTGCGAAGTTGGTGACCTGTAGTTTTGTTTTCCAATAGATTTTAAAGGGAAAAGGGTTATTAAGCCTCACTGTTAGCTGAAAACACATCAGGTTTTAGTAATATTTCACAAATGACAAGCTATGTATACTATCTTTTGAAAAACATTTAAAAACTTGGTGTCACGGACATTATTGATATTTAAGATAAAATATTTTTTTCTACACATTTTTATATAAAATATTGTCACACATTTTCTCGCAAATTATTTCTTCTGAAAATTCAATTTTTTAGATTATGCTTAATTTCTTTTCAGATATTTATGTTATATTCATTTGATTAATAAAATGAAACAAAGAATTTAATTTTGCATCTATTGTGTTATTTTAATTCATTTTCATTTTAAAAATTTGCAAGATGTCAGAAAAAGATGTTCAGTTTTGTACCCCTGAACCACCCTTAAATTGGGAGCAACTCATTTTTCCAAACTCCAAGATATTTTAAAACGCTGCCTTAGACAGAAGTTAATGTTAGAAATTAGGTTATAATATACATTTGGGCAATTTGGATAACTGGGTTGTTAAATCGATTGTTATCAAAAGTACTAGCAAATTTGCAATATATAATAAGATTTATTGTTCGAATTTAGATGATTGATAGATAATGAATAAAAGAGTCTAAAAGAGATGTACTAAGCAACGCCTACTTCACAACGAAACCCAAACATACTAACATACTAATTTAAACCCGTAGGTTGACCATCTTGAATTGTCAGGATTTTTTTGTCAAAATTTTAAGAAAGGAAATGAAGGTACACATCATTTCTTTGATAATATGACGTACATCATCAAATCATTAAGTGTGGAATTTAACATTGATATATTTTTATTTTCACATCAGTAACCACGGAAAACTCTTAAGAGAGTTTCTCTTCATCCTGTATCTCTTGTTGTCTTTATGTCTCAGATTCTCTCTAGTAAAATATTTTTTTTATTTAATTGAATTTTATTGTGGGTTATTTTTATATTTTGTTATTGATTATCAATAGGTGTACATATGTACATGTAAGTAATGGCAAAAATAGATTACCCCTAAAATTTATATGTGCCTGTCCTAAGCCAGGAATCTATCAAAAGTTATGTTTTATTCATCGTCTTTATATAATTTATATATTATTTTTATTTACTCAAAACATGGCATTTCTGTGACATTTATAGGATTAGTTTTGAAATATACGCCATAAATCTTTAAACTCGGGCAAGTTGTAAAACAAAAAGCAGCGATAACTTATCACATTACAGACTTCCATTTTCCATTGCTTGTTTATATATGAAGGTTTTTTTTCACTTTTGACGTGCACTTGTTTCACATTTCATTGGATGGTTTTGAATAAAACTATATGTTTTTTTCTCTCATAAAACAGTTCCTGCTTAATATAATGAACTCGGCATTTTGGTAATGACATTACATCCACTTCTATTTTGTTCTAACGGTAGGTAATCTGAACCGGATCATACCTCGGAATTACTTGTTCAACTTTTTCAACTAAATTTTTCTTTTTTTTTTCTTTTTTTTTCAAAGCAGGTTATTTGAGAAATGCTCACTAAGTTGAACGTAAGAAAATACATAGTTCCTACTGGGATTGGAACGAGAGTGTTCACCGTTCCAAGTCTTCCTTTGTGTCCAAGAGATCATGAAATCGATGCAAACCTTGTGTTTGAAAAATGTACATAAAGAATATTGATGGGACTTAATAGGGACACTCGGTGTTATATAGTATAAAAATGTTTTTTATTTGATTCTTTATGCACGGGATTTACTTTAATATTTGTATTTATATTTACCATGACATATTCTAAAGGCTGGTATGTAAAATGGGTATTACATTCTGACTTGGTATGTCAGTAAGATCAACCACTCCGGCCCCAAGCCGTGGGGGTGATCTTTTTATGACTTACCGCGTCCTTATGTAATAACTTTTACCGACTCTTAATAAACGAAATGTGTTTAAGATAATAGATGTAAGAATTGGAATATTATATACTCCTTTGTATACAAATAAAAAATTGAGTTACATGTATGCAGTAACGTGTCTTAAAATACTAAATTTGAAAAACGATTGCAGTGAATTTTAATATTCATTATAAATATATATACAGCCTATATACATGATAAATATGGGTTAATTTTAGGCGGACATCATGTGCTTGTAGAGAAATACGTGATTTCTATATATCTCTCAGATAACTGCAAAGTTTGGTTTGACATAGAGTTTAAGCATTGCCATCCTTACCGGATTTGACCAACACTAAATAGGTTGTTTGCAATGTGTGTGTATTTTTGTGATTTGTTAAGTACTAATCCACATAAGGACCAGACACATCGATAATTTCCAATTTCAGATTTTGGGGTATAAATGCATTCATTTTACCATAAAAAAACAAACCCAATGCAGTTTTTACATCTTTATATGTATTTGGTGCCTAGATATTTTTTGACTGGTTATATAGGTAAAAAATATGGCGGGAAATTTTCCCGTATTTTTACTATACAATGTAACTAAATTTTGACTGGTAATATCGTTTTGGTATTAACGATATTCAATTGCCCCTTTGATAAACGTTTGCTTCATTCATTATAAACGACTATACATGTAGGACCTAAATCTATGGCGGGTTCCAAATCAATGGTTTATTTCAAATCTGTGGCGGATTCTTATTTTACAGTTGTTTCAAAGACACAAAATCGATGGCAGATTAAAACACTCAAAATCAATGTTACATTTCAACGATACCAAATCTATGACAAATTCTTATGACTCCAAATCTATTGCAGATTTTAGATGCCATCCAAGAGATGATGTGTTTACAGTATCTAACATTATTTGCGTTACAATATGTAAAAAAAAACAACTTTCCTTTCTATTGTAATTGTAATTAAATCCCTGATGCAAACCTGACTTAACCCTTAACCCTAGCCCTATTGATAAGCTAACACTAACCTGATACTAACCAGATAGTAGAGGTTGCTCCCTGATGCTAACCCGATATTCGAGGCGGCTCCTTTATGCTTACACGATAGTCGAGGTGACACATTGATACTACAGGACAATTAGGAAGAATACTGGGGTTGAATAATTGCATAACATTTATAACTTATAAAATGCTAACCTTAACCTGGAAATCAAGACGTCATCTTGGTGCTAATCTGATAGTCGAGGTGGCTCCCTGATGCTAACCAGATAATCAAGATGACTAATAATTATGTATATCGTGCTAATCATTTAAGTTATTTGATGTTAACCCTAATCTGATCGTCACTCGAGTCGGCTAACTTATTCAAATCTAATCTTCGAGACGTGTTAGCCTAACTTTAACTTCTAATCCTAACTGCTAACCCAACCCTAACCCGATCGTGTGACCCTATCCCTAATCCTAGCCCATAACCTTAACTCTAACTCTTACTTTTACCTCTAACCCTAGCCTCTAACATGAACCTCTAGCCCTTTACCCCCAACCCCTGACCCAACTCTAACCTTATCCAATGGTAACCCTAACCTGATGGTCGATATGGCTCACATAACACTAATCATTTTAAATATTAACACTTACATATTCGGCGAGGCTGCTCTCTTATGCTCCTTTGATTTTCATTCCGGATCATGCTACTCTTTAAGTCGAAGTGGCTCCCCGATACTTAACCTAACCCTGAGTCCCTGATGCTTACATAAATTCGATGCCGCTCCCTGATGCTAACCTAAAGTCGAGGCCGCTCCTTGATGCTAACAAGAAAATCTTATACATAGTTTTATGTATTTCGTGATTATCAAAGTTGTTTAACGCTCATCCTAACCTGATAGTCTCAGCCACTCCTTGATGCTACCCTTATTGTCGAGGTGGCTTCCTTATGCTACCCTGATAGTCGAGGTGGCTCACTGATGCTACCCTGATAGACAATGTTGTTCCCTGATGTTTACCTTATAGTCGAAATCGCTCTCTTAGGTGAGATCGATCAATTTCTTTTTTTGAAGTAATCAAATGCAAACTCCAAAAAATACATATCCGTTAGATTGGTAATACAAAAGTTAGAAAACATAAACAGTAATAAAATGCCATAGAAATGTGACATTTTAAATCAGCCTTAGATTTGGGATCACTAAATAAGAGTATTTGATTGTGATGTCATAATCAACCATAAAGTTTGATTCGTTACTCCAGAATTGATTCGTTACTCCAGAACGTGCGGGACTTACATCGATTTCCTTAGCAGAGCGACACGTCTGACACAAAATTTGCTCACACAGGGTTATGTTGCTCCTCGATTGCTGTTTTCACTCAAGAAACTTTACGGAAGACATCATGCACTTATAGACAAATATGGGATTTCGATCTCTCAGATGAGTGCAGATGTTGGTTTGTCATAGGGTGTTGATTTGTCTTCCTTTACCGGATTTGACACGCTGAATGGACTATTGGCAACGCGACGGGTGCGCTATAGCAAGCAGGAACTGCTTACTCTTCCGGAGTTCACTCTTGTTTCGACTGGAGTTCGCGTTGTTGATTGATATTCAGTTGTTTTGTGTTTCCATGTTTTACATGTTGTCTGTTTTTGTCCTGTTCTTGTTGGTGTTTACTGGTTTTGTCTCTGCCCTTTCGGACTTTTGACATTCGGATAGCCCATTGGTACCTCTGCTTCTTTGAAAGAAGCAAAGAAACACCAATGGAGCATTCAAGTGTCAAAAGTCCGGAAGAGCAACGACAAAACTGGCAAACAAGAACAAAAACACCACGTAGAAACACAAAACACAAAATCAACCGAACGGAAATCAACAACGCGAACTCAAGTCTTGACAAGAGTGAACTCAGGTGCTCCGGAAGAGTAAGCGGTTCCTGTCTGCTATAGCACACCCATCGTGTTGCTAATTTTTAATTCAGTTTGTCAAAAATGGTAAAGGAAGACAAAACTAATTTCTACGATAAACCAACATCAGCACTCATTTGAGAGATAACCGTGGAGCAACATAACACTGTGTCAGCAATTTCTGTGTCAAATGTGACTCTCTGCCAAGGAAAAGTGATGTAGTGTCCGCAAGCTCTGGAGTTACGAATCAACTGTTATACGAAGACTCCATAAGCAGAAGCGGACGGAAAGTTGCTAGACAAAAGGGGAAAGTTGACGATTTGAAAGTAGAAGTCATCACGTTTGCCTTTGAGCTTTGTTTGATGAGAGATGTAGATCTAAATATGAAGCAGACTTCCTAGAATCCGTTGTGTCCTTTATATCAAACTCCTGGGGATATATGAGATGGAGAAATTCACCAAATCGAGAATTGTTTAGTGAAAGGACATCATCAATATAACGGAACGTGCAGTTGAAAGAGAGAGAGCTAGTCTACGATCTTTTTTGTTTAGAAGAGATTGTAAGAAGTCTGCTTCATATGAATGTAGAAAACAAATAAGCAAGCAAAGGTGCACAATCAAATTTGCCATAAGTTTGCAACCTGCCGTCTTTGAAATATATTTCTGACATCATGATCTGCCGCGTGCAGCTTAGGAATCTACCATAGATTTGGAAACCACCATAAATTTGAGTTCTACATACATGTATCTGGATACTCCACAGCACCATGCATTGGCAACAACTCAGAACTTTAGACCGTTGACTAAACATGTAAATTTGTTTAAGAGAATTTATAACATTTTGGCCTTACGGGCAAGTTTTAAAGGCTTTACAGAAAATTGTCTTTTCATTGTTAAAATATGCGTTACAGTTGTTTCATTTTTATGTGTGTGCTTATAAGCAATAAGGTTCAAATTATATCAGCCGAACAGCATAGTCATTAATGGATGACATTCAATAGATTTTATACATGACGGAATCGAGACGTTTTTGATTCTGTTGACGACCAGTTAAAAATCATCAAATTTACGATTTTTAACAATATATTCTGGATAACGAAGATAGTATGTAATAAAGAAATAATCATTGTCGTAATTGTTACCTCGATCGGTATGAGTTTAATTGTAACAAGGAAGAAATCGAGAAGAAAAGGCGAATCGAAGATGGCGGAATCAGTAACAAAAAACTGAAAATTAAAAAATAACACAAGTTCCCGTACGAGTGACGCGATGTAATTTTAACAACTTGTGGGGAAAAAAATTAGGAATTCAATATGACAAAAAGTAGAAAATTAAACCCACTAGAACTTTTTTCTGTCAATTGAAACGATACGATTTTTACCATACGTAAGGGGAGACAACCAGTGATGGCAGCTTTTTGTTCGTTCTATTTTTAGATTTAAACTGGCAGAACAAATAATTTCTAATAGCCTTCTATCTGGCTTTCATTAATCATTATAACATAAAATTTATGTTACAATTTAGATTAGAATATTAAAGTCAACATCATTTACCATGATAACATCTTTTTTTTTTTTCATTTTGAAAGACCACCACCCCCCCCCCCCCTCTTTTAATGAACAATATAAAAATTCTGAGATTCATATTAAATATGTTCAATTGAAAACTTTCATTGATACAGATGAAGCTGATCAGGCATACTCGTGACTTATCAAATAAATATGTCATAATGTAGTTAAATAATAATTACCATTAGTTTTGCACATTAATGGAAGTTGAAAAAAAAATATAGAATTATATATTCACAGAGGAAAATATATTCAAAAAGGCTTTATGAACACGTCCACCGGTTTTATTGGTGGATTCACTATACATAGGTATAGCGCCCCCTAGCGACCCACCACGAGCATGTATAAGTGGAATTATGAGATGAACTCTTAAATGAAATAAAAATATGGCCAAATATGATAGACAACATTAAGATATATGACTTATGTACATCCTCGTAATGAACCTTGAGCAGAACTCGTGTTATCCAAATAATAATCTTGAAATAAAAAATAAAATATTCTAGGATAAAAATAAAAAAGTAGGTAAAAAATTTATACAGTAATGGTAAATTGTGTCTTTAATTTTATTTAAGTCTATGAAGATATATATAAAATAAAAAAAAACTAATTGATCATAACCTTTTTAGTTACCCTAACCCAAAACACAAAGAAAGGTGACAGATATCTGAATTTTGTATGATATTGGCTATCAAAATACACACAAAAATATGTTAATAAACAAATTGGTCATGAACCTGTGTAATTAGCACAATAAATATAATTTATTGTTGTTAAAAGTTTTTTGTGATGTAAAAAATATTCTTTTATCATTAACTGGAGTTTTGCTCCTGGCTTTTTAATGACAAAACACAGGACAAACAACACCCAAAAGCCAGCATGGGTAGGGAAAAAAATTAAGTGGAATTTACATACATGCATCACAACCACAAAATAACTAACATGCATCAAAAGGTCATTAATATCAAACAAAAACATATTAACAAAACACAGAAATCACAACCAAGATGGGATTTCAATTGAATGGAAAATAGAAAAACCTACTTATTTACACCAATGTTTTAATGACACACAAAAAAAAGAAACTTTATATATACAACAACATACAGGAATGACTAGATTGAAATGAACCACTGGTTAAATGAAACACAAAAGAGGAACATACATCAGGTACATAATGAACAAACTAACAATATGACTAGATTTCAATTATCAACTTCATTGAACCATTCAATGAAACACAAAGAGGAAGTATATATACACCAGGCACATAATGAACAACCTTAAAACACCTAAATGATATGACTAGATTTCAATGATCAAACTTGATCAAGTGCAAGATTTTTCAAGTCCTACATGACCCGTACAGAAATGGAAATGTTCTTTAACCATACATGGAGGCTTAATATCACAGACTTCAATTAAGTACATGTATAACATGTACTATGGGGACTAGAGAAACAAAATAAAAACAATGAGTATTTGTTTTTCATAACAAGAAACAAACAAAAACAAAGCATTTATGTATTAAAGCAATGCAATTGGCACATTCATATTCATAAAACAAGAAAACTAAACTAAAATGACTAGATGAATAAACAAAGCACTAAATGAGGTAACCACATGCAAAAATGACTCCTGAAAATACATGCACATGTATGATACATGTTGGTAAAGAAATAGTAATATCAAAAATCAAAAATATGTACAGCTGAAACAAAAAGGTCTACTAGTTAAGTAGTGGAAATATTTCCCTGACAACATGCCAAGCATTGTCCACCCCTGTGAACCACTTGCCATGAAGTCATATGGGAATACATTCCTGATGCTTGAAAAAAGCATTGAAATGAGCAAACTTTCAAGTCATACAGCAAGGATTTTTTTAAAGGAATCTCAATCAATTTGTATGTTTGGAATTAAAAAAAACCTGAATTCAAACCAAATATTGGAATAAACCAGATTTTATGACAACACAAAGTTAAAAGTTAAACCAGTTTTTATGGGACATGACTTCAGTTAAACCAGGTTTTACAGTGACATCCACTAACATTACCATGAAATGGAACACAGACATATAAGTTTTGCAAGTTAAACCAGGTTTTATGAGACATTGACATAAAGTTTCATGAAAATCAATCATAATAATGACATAACAGCTCCTCTTAAACTGCGAAAAAATTTAAGTGTTCCTTTTAAGTTAAGATGGACACCATCTGTTCGAAAGAGACTCCTGTTGCTCATTAAACCATAATCATGACGCCAGAAGTGAACATCAGGATAATGATAAAATTCCAAGTAAAAGTCCATATTAATCTTGTCTTTTAATTCATGGTATTTGTGACAATCAATATTTCTGAGTTTAAATCTTGGAAATATGGAACAAATAACCACCTTCCTAACATGGTAAAGTTCTTGCAAACAAAAAATCAGATGGCGAACACTGTTTTTGTATAAAGTTTCATTAAAATCTGTCTTGTCAATATCATTGCCACCGATTTGAAGCAGTACAATGTCTGCTGGAAAAGAAGCTAATGTTGAGGCCAACATGTGATTGGTGTCATCCAACAAGCTGTATATGTTGCCGCCACTTATTCCAAGATAACGGACAGCCACATCCATATCACTTAAGCCTAAATTAGGACAAAGATCACGATGGACTTGATTTAAGACATCATTTCCAAGTCTTCTTACAAAGCTGTGGCCTAATACAAGTACATTTGATGACATTATTTTTGTCCTTTAGTAAAATGATGCTGTATGACCTGAAAATTAAAAAAGGGCACATAATAGAACATTTTTATTCCTAAAATACAGTATTCATGCACATTTTAAATATGAATGAAGATAATCTTTGCACTGAGTAACTTTGATGTTTAATTGCCTTCTCAAAGATTGTATGTTAATCATTACATGATCTTAAAACTGTACTTCATCTAACATATCAGTTTCATGTCTCTCCTCAAAAACATCCCAGTATTCTACAAGTATATTGTCCCTAGAAGTAAGAATGTCAGATTCTAAAACTCCCCCTTCATGTTCATCTATATCAGAACCCTGATAATCACTGTCAACCCCTTTATCATCATCATCATCATCATCATCATCATCAATACCATCATCTTCAAGTTCACTTATTTCTTCTGGTGCAACATTACATGTAATTGCCCTTGTGGTATTTTCAACATTTTTACAATCTAAACATTTGCATCCTGGCCCACAGAAACAAGATTGACCCTCCCCTTTATTTTTTCGGCAACTGCATTTGTTCGTCAAACACCCCTTTTTACATGAACAGCCTTTTGTATACCACTGTATGGCATCGTGCACCTTCTTTACATTTTCATGTATATCCCAAATGACTGACAAGTTATTGTTGTCTATGACCCACCCATGGTCTGTTAATGGTAGAAGAGACATGACACTATTCAGGGACTGTTGCCAATAACTAAACACCCAGCAACATCTTTTCCAATGCAATCTTAAAGCATCAGCATTTGGAAGCATCTCAGTTTCAGATGAAACACGTTCCCACATCTTCTCGCGAAAGTGTTTAATTAAAGCAACAACAGCTGTAAGTTCAGAGTTTTCTATTTCTAAAAATTGTGCAAGTATGTCATTTACACAAACAGCAGGTTGAAAGGCTGTCCTATGCTTCAAAAAATAAGTACATAGGACTAGTTTGTAAAATGAACACAAACCATTGTCATCATCACAAGCTAGTTTACCAGAAATAAAGTTTGAATTCTTCCTGAAAGCATCAAAAAAGCTTTTCTTCCCATAACCTCTAAAGAAGGAAACAAAGTCACAGCCACTTATTATAAATAATCTTTGTAAACATGTCTCAACATTTGAAACACCTTGCATGAGAAGATCATGAGCAATTGAGTCTGTTAAGGCATTCATGTCAATGAACTGGTTGTCAAAAGAAAAATTTTTCATTTGAACAAATACTGACTTTCCAACTAGTTTTTTAACCAAAGGTAAACCTATGAAAACAGAATCTGTGTCAGGACTGTAAATAACTATTCTAACAGAATCAGTTTTTGAAGCATGAAACCAAATTCTTGTGTCACCTTCTTCATGATTGGCGGACAGATTTGGAATTTCATTTATTCCCTTTTCTGAGAAACTTCCAAATGCTTTGTCTTTTTTCATGCCATCAAACCCCCCTGATACAACAACAGTACAAGTCTTTGGAGGTAGTTTTCTCAAAGCCAAATCCAGAAATTCTTCTGATAGAAAATTTACTAATTTTCTTTTCTGTTCTCTATCAACCAAAAAATTTCTCCAGTTTGACTTAGGTAGATCAGTTTCACCAGAAATGCATTTATATATAGATATTTTGTTGACATTTTTGTCTCGCCTTGCTCTTTCAATATCTTTTGGACTAATTCCATGTCTGTTAGGATCATCAAAGACAACATGGATCTCTGAAGCTTTGAATTGAACCTGAGATTTTGACACCCATCTTTGAAATAAAAATTCTGCATAATCCCTAAATGTTTTATGGGTGTTAAGAGGGCTAGAATTTATTATGAACATTCCCTCAATTATAACTGTACATGCATTCCCAACTTCCAGTTCAGGTAACACTGATATAAAGGCATCTTTGTACATGGACTTGAAAATCTGTGTAGCAGCAGATTTTTGTCCCTTTTCAGGAATGCCATTTGCATCAGAGATTGCCCTAGGAAGAGAGTTAAACTGATCTAAATCAGTTACTGGTTTTTGAGTGATCTTTGAGAAGGCAATTTGTTTTCGAAGACATGAAATGACAGTTTGGTTATCTTTTATTTCTTTCTTCTGTTTAAATACAGTCACTTTAGGTGTAGCGAAAGTTTTCAAATTGCGTCTCTTTCTAGCAGGTTGCTTTGCTGTCATATCTTTAGCCCTAATTAAGTAACACTCTAAATAATTTCTCATGTCCTCATTCCCATATTGGCGATAATTTAACAGGCTGTCAGTTTGTTCATTTGATGTCAGAACTTGAGTGAAAATATGATGTAAACATGTATTAGCTTCTGCATTGAATATGGTTGAATTGACTAATTCATTCATGTACAGGCAAATTGTATTTTCTTCTATAGTCATGTGATTTGCAGAGCTTTCTCTATGATATGGATCCTTTTCTAAATGAAGAAGTTTTTTAAGGTTGTGAATGACTTCAGCTCTGTATGGCAAATATAGAGCTAAGGTTGTCAAAGCAGTTGGTGCAATGGAGTTAAGTGCCTGTTTAGTTCTTGCATTGATAACCATTTCATGAGATTCATCAATTGCCACTGAATAGTAATTTTGACCAGATATGGACACAGCAAAGCAACCTGCTTTCAAATGATCTAAAACAGGCTTTGGAAAAGTTTTCAAATCTGCAATGTGATACGGAATCATGCGCAGATAATTGTGTCTGTCAAAAGCATAAAAGAGACAGCTTAATTTTTTCAGAGACACATTTCTCAAATGCCAATTTCGACTGCGTATACCAAGATAAAGTCCTAAATATGACATGAAATCTATATGAATAAAAGTATCCCAAAATTTGAATGTCTCACTATTCTCACAATTTTCTTGGCGCCATTTCAAGAAATCATCATGAATGTCTCGTAAGAGATTTTCAAACGAGTTTTTTTTGCTTAAAATGTTTTCCCATATCTTTGGGTCAAGAATGTCTTCATTGTTTTCATCACATTCAAAATTCTCAGTGCAAATAACAGTTTCAAGGATTTCTGTAAAATCTCTCTGAAAATCAGGTACATTTTGTGACTTGTCAGTTTTAATAAATGTTTGGATTTGATATCTGAACAAAGCCTCCCAAACATGAATGAAAAATCTGTTAGTTATCTGAAACTTTGTACATTCAGTTAAAACTTTAAGAGTAGCTCCACGGTGAAACTTGTGTGCTAGTTCTTTTAAGCCAGCATCAAAGTAGATTTTAATAAAAATGGGAAGAACATTTTTCAAAATATGCCAATCGCCTGGGTAAGGCAAAACCCAATTTAAACTTTCTCCATATTCAGTTTTTAACTTGATCAGGTGATCATATGATTTGCCATCACCAACTACTACCAAGTATTGCAAATTTTTCCCAATTTTGAATTTATCCCCAAGGATATTTAAAGTCTTGAGAACAGTTTCTTTACTGTCAGCAGGGTCATCCAAAACAGCAATGGAAACAAAGTTTGAACTTTCTGTTTCTTTGTCTGAAGAAGAGAGATACATTTTTAGATTTGGCAAGACTAACTTTTTTTCTTTGGAAAAAAATTTTACAAAGCCATAGGCAGTCAATACATTTGAAAAGCTTTCCCATTCTACAATTTCATCTGTTGTTTCATTAAAATCCTCTAATTCTAAGTTTTGAAACTTATTGACTTTAAATTGTGATGGATCACCTATCATATCTTCTGGCTCTACAAGTTTGCTGACAAGTTTTAATGACACTGATCTATCAGAGGATTTTACAAATTTTGAAACTGAAGCAGGTAAAAACTGTGACTGTTCGTCTTGAGGGTCTGAAAGTAATTCATTTTGTAAATTTTTTTCAGAGTTTTTAGGGTACACGGCCTGAATGGTTGTACCGTGAAAGCCAGACTTGTCTTTTCCTGCACCTACCATTGCATAACTTTGATTTTTGTCTAAGTTGTCAAATGATGCAATACCAAAAGTCTCTGTGCTAATGCTTTCAGTTTCATTTAAATAAATACATTTGTTGTTGATGTATCTTTTCAGTGTATCCTTTGAAACACCAGCCCCTATTCTTGAGTTAATAAGCATCAGATCTGAAGAGGATCCACTGTACTTATCTACAATGTCAGTCATTACTAAATGCAAAGGCTGAGTACAATGCGAATGAAATGTATGGAAAATGCAACTAGCAATATAAAGTCTTGGAAAAAACCTGATATTTTGCATGTTTTTTGGGGAGGGCGAAGATTTTATATAATGGCTTTCCCAATCAAAATCATTTTTTCGAATCAATTTTTCCTCATCATCACTAGATGTTAACCTGTATAGAAAGTTCCATAATTCAGGATGAATTTTGTTAATTTCTCTTTCTAAATTTATGTCATGAATGTCAGGGGGCTGAGTATTTGTGGATTTGATACTCTGAATTACATATGATTTTACATGCCCTTTTAAAATTTTCAAGCAGGCTTCTAGGTTGATATACTTTTGAATTGAAGACTCTTGAATTGATTGTAAACCTTCAATCTTTTCCTTTAGCACCTTGTTTGTCTCTTCAAGCTTTTCAATTTTTGATTTGTTATGCATCATGGAAGAGTGCAAGGCTTTAGTCAAGTCTGTGCCAATACGATAAATCATTCTGCTTGTACTTTTTTTGGAAGGACTGTAAACAAGAAGAGCTGGACCTAAGGATGTTCTTAACATTTCAACAATCCAGTTTGTTGTTTTTTGTAACCGGCATTTACTCTCATCATCAATATTTAAGTTAAATTTTTGAATTGCACAATCAATGAAGTTTTTGTATTTAAAGTGTAGTCTTGACACAAGCAGGGTATTGTAAGCTTTGAAATTCTCAACTACATATTCTAAAAACTCTTGAAAACAGAACTTCTCCAGGTTTGACAGATCTAAATCTTTTACATCAATCAGTTCATGTTTTGCTAGACATTCTTCCAAATATTCATCTGTTCTAGCATATGCATTTTGAGCATCCTCTGATCTAAAAAAATTGTTAAATTTCTTGTAACAGGAATGACATACAGATGTTTTAAATGATGCAATTGGCTTGACTTGTTTGTCTAATTTCAAAATATGTTTCATGTACAAAATAAGCATATCAATCTTGTCTTCAGAAACACCAATGAACTTTTGAGAGTAAACACTTTTGTCACAAATACAACACTTGGACTGTGGCTTGAAGTTTTTGTATTTTTTGTAATGAGAAGCACAGAGAAAGATGTTACCGCTGACTTGTTCTATACCTTCATCTATCTCAATTTCAAAGCACGACTGAAATGAAGCAAAGTTTACTTCGGTTGAATGTTCGCCTGGGCTATTGCACAGATTTATCTGTTTCAGAAAACATTTTTTTTCAGAAGTTTCCGAGGAGTCAGCTACTTCAATAGTACTGATGTCAATGGTCGAGTCAGCATCATGTGTGTCAAAAGATAAATTTCCATAACTATCAAAATTTGCAGTTAAATGGCTATCATCTTGTGATGATTGAGGATCAAAAGACTTCCTTTTGCTACTCGATGCTTCTGTATCAGACGGTGTTTCATGTGACAATTTTAAAAAACGCTGCTCACATTTACGACAAATACAATCTTCATCTCTGTACAAATATTTGCTTTTAACAAAGGTATAGAACAATGGGTCATCTAATTTCTGTGCAAGGTGGGTGTAGCGTTCAGACACATCAACCTGTTTACAACTTATACAAGAGCCAGTGCTTCCAGGGTGAACCTTTTCACAATTTTTTAATCGAGGCATTGTAAAAAAATCAAAGACAGCATGTAAAGTACATGGAGAATGGGTCAATATTTAACTTGTAAACAATGACAAACCATTTTGTAAAAGTTCACATCTTTACACCAAATCTTGAGCTCAAATTTTAGAAAGGATCGACTGCTAAAGATTTTAAAACATTAGTAAAATTTAGGGAAAGATGGATGGACCCATTGATGACGCCATCTCGTCCATCAGAAATTTTCACAGAAAAAAGTCTAACTACATCGCGAAATACTTTTCAAATGTCTGTATTTTACTCTAAATGAGAGTAACATCATATAGGAGCCTTCTGACAATTCGTTTCATCGTTTACAGAGTTAAATATTGACGAAACATGTGAAAGAATGGGGGGGATTGATCGGCACCTTTCTTTGTTTTGGTGGTGTCGGAAAAAAGGACTATTTTCTTAAACTGTTAAGAGTGACGTGAATTCCAGTTAACCACTAACGGATAACATATAATTTAACATAGAAAACCAGTTTCTATGTATATTCATCCGCTAGAACTCGATTCTGTCAATTGAGAAAAGTGTAAACATACGCGACGAAAAAGAAACGCAAAGTTTCGTTACCGATGTTAAAGTTCGCTTTTCTTAATTTTTGAGGAACCAATTCTGTTCATAATCGACAGTCATGGCAAAAAATATATTTTGAATCAATTTTTAATTTCATTTACATGTTTTCTTTTATTTAAAAGCCAAAAACACGTTGTTTTTCAACCCAAACAAATTAGTTTGGGATTGAGCAGCGCCACCTCGTGGAAAATATTTCAATTATCTCCCTTGAATTTTTAAATATTCAGCGGGCCTAAAAAGTAATTAAATTGCCAGTATGCTGTTCGGCTGTATCGTTATTATCTATTAAATCCCCTATCAATTACAAGCCTTTAACATATTTTTTAAGATTTGAAGAATGTAGTGATATGTTAAAAAAATATTTGCAATCGTAAACAGTTTTCGTAAATGCATGATCATGTTTGACGCATACTTTTTTAATCTCGAAATGCTCACTTTTGATTACGACATATAATTATTTTCACTCATACTCGTCATGCTTGTAAACTATTGTGTTTATCTAATTGGATGTTTCAACGATATTCAAACTGAAATATTACTTCGACATCAATTTGTACAAATATAAAGGTTGAAATACCGTACATGTGAAGTTGTCTATAGGCACATGTTAGCTTCCATAAAAATGTCGTGAGTCACATCAAGATCTGCAACTTTCTTGATGTGACGCTCCATCATGGAACTCCTGATAAACCCAGCGGGATCTTTCTTTTCCCTATCGTTATGCGTGTTATAAATGCAATTGAAAATCAAGCATGTCACATATGTTAAAGATAATTATAACAAATGGTCTCTTCTTACATGTGTTACTTTTGCATCATATAATGAAATACAACTGATAATTTTTGTTGCGTAGATGAAATTATACCATTTGCTCAATTTCTCTGGGAATATCAGCATAAGCGGTATAATGACATTAATGACTTAACTCCAAATACAAGACCAGTAAGTATCCTTAATTGTACGTTTTGCTGACCTGCTTTTACAATCGTGAGCTCGAGTGGATTGTGTATTTCGTTTGATTTACTTTTTTAAGTGATATGAATGAGTGGTCGGTGGACCAAGCATTACAGTAGGGCATCACTTCCCGTAAAAGTCAGTCAGATCAATTTGTAAAATTTGTGTAAAAAGTGCCCTTCTACATACCCTTAGTCGTATTAACGGAGGGTATATCATTGTCTTTTATACCCTTGATGAGGGAATAAATGAGCACTTGAATAAGTAAAATGTACTTGGATTTATTCAGCTAGAATAACTAAATAACAGAAAAGTTTAGTGAATTTGTCGGCTTGATGATATTTGTACTAAATTTAAAAGTCGGGGTATCGAGTTGACATCAACAAAACAAACCCTTTGATGCAATAAATGAATAAAACCACCCATAGGTCATCGTTCGATTTGAATTAAATTTGATATGATTTTTTGTACTTGTTGAATAAAGCACTAAGTTCAAAGGTAAGAATTTCATTTGTTACTATTTTTTTCTACAATATCATACGACCTTACATCTTTTTTCTATTGGGGCCATTTATTGAGGCCATTCTTGTGATACATGTGCTAGTTAGAAAATATATAGTGTATGGTATTTATAATATTGACATCAAAACCAGAGAGATGTAAGTTAATTATTAGTTTTGAATATCATACAAAATTAACTTAAATAATTTCTATTGCAAAGTTTAATATCAAAACTCGAACATAGATTCAAGCATTTAAAAGAGAATGAATGAATGATCTTTTTTGTAAGAAATAATCTTTTTGAGAAAAAAAACAACTTTACACATTTAAATCCTCCGTCGAAAGAATGTGAAGCGTCCCACAAACAGTATAGACAATGAATATTATAAGCAACTAATAGCTCAAGAATATATTTGACCCATCCTTTAAATGGTCTTTTTTCAAATGATTTTGTGTTTTTGTGTTTTATCCTTGAGTACTTATTGTTTTGTTAAAGAATAGTTTATCTGTGTTATTCAGTTCTGTTTGCACTCATATTCAATTTTCAATCAGTATTTACTCTATTTTATTCGCCGTGTTGAGCAAAATGTGTAATTTTCAAATACTGCTGATGAGTGGTTTCTCTTTGAGATAACCAAATCAACTGATCTATTAACACCATTTTGGTACACAACACTTTTCAGTCTTTAGGCGACTTCAAACGAATAATAATTGACCTGTAACCAAATAGTAAATAGAAAAAGCGTAATATGAATTAAATGCTGCACTTTGTGCTCCGAATGATAGTAAATAAAAATCTTTGCTTTTTGTTTCTATTTGATGCAGTAAATCAGCAGTATATTAACGAAGACAAATATGTTTTTCGATTGATATCTTGTGTTAATAATACATGTATATTAATTTTTTCAGATCTAAAATATAAAACCCTCTGTTTACTGGTTAAATCTTTTTAAAAAAATTCTGTACAAATGGGTTCAGGTTTTTCTCGGGGGGGGGGATTACTTCCTTTCTAGTGGTGACAGGACGTGCCGCTGGAAAAGCTACTATTTTTTAGCTTGCGAATATATGATTGGATGCCTAGGGAAACCAATAATTTTTTATACGTTAAGGTCATTTATTTTAATGGAAGTTTTTGGAGACTATACTTCCCTCAACACATAATGATTGTTCAATCAGAGTGTCAAGCAGAGTAAGAAAACAGATCGATGATCTTGAGTTTATTTCTTTCTTTATAATCATGCATGTGTAAAAGTAGATGTTGATTGAATAACCATCTTTGAATACATATAGCTGCAATTAAACACATAATATCAATCTTTATCTCCAGTCCGGTGTCAACTATGGGATACATGAAGGTTGTTTTTTATGTAAAATGATTACTAGTACTATAAAGTACAAGTATAGAATTAATAAGATAAAAATAGATGAAAAGGTTGTGGTTTCACAATTTCAAGCTTAAGGTTGGGGTTTCAAAATCTCAGCGGCACCCACAATCTTGGAGTATAAAAGTTGTACCGAGGGTTTTTCTAGTTAAGTTATTCTGAATACCACTGATTTGTACGAGTGTGTAGGATTTGTTTTATATTTATCCCAATTGAATAATATATGTGAGCTTAAAACGCTTGTTCCATTTAGATTCCACTTTACGAAGCTTTTGCACAAGCTTTTTAATGTTCGATTCATTTCTATTTGTAATCTTTTAACAATATTATTGACACATTTTGTCTATAGAAGATAATGAGATGTGGAATAAGTGTACACGATACAACTTACAATATAAACGACAATTTATATTTATATTTGTTTAATTTTGGACTACACATACTACTATGCAATTTAACCTTTTTAAATTCATTAAGCTGTTGATATTTTGTTTCCCTGTCTGCATTCTTTAAAAAAAAACATATCAGTCATGCGTGCAGATTACGTTGATAGTGAAAAAAATAAATCTATTGTAAAGGTCTCTCTTTACTCGGATTTGGATATATTATCCTGTTATCGTGACTTGTTTACTACCAGTCCATAAGATCGCAATGGAAGAGGGAAGTTTGGCGCACCATTAAACCTGGTTTAACCCTCCATTTCATTTGAAATGCCTGTACCAAATCAGGACTATTGCGATCTATAACTATTCTGGTGTGTCTTCCATGTTTTGTCTTTTCTCTTGGACATTGAGATTGATCTTCCAAGTTTGGTAATTTTGTAAGTACCTTTATTTGTACTTTGTATTGTCAAAAAAAGAATGACACTTTTCTTCGTTTATGGACTAATCATTTAACTTGAAGGGGGGTTGTGTTTTTGTTTTGAGAAGAAAATTGTTTCAACGCATATATAATTTAAAAATGTATTCTTCCTACCTAAGGTTCTTCCTACCCCAGACATAGGTTGATCATCTTAGTATTAATTTGGTTCCCTAATTTGGTATTTTTGGTTTTACTGTTCTATGCTCTTCATAATCATATAGTGTTTGGCTTTTCAATGTTTTTGGTAGAGCGCCTCTGATGAGTCTTGAATAGACGAAACTCGCGTCAGGCGTAGCAAAATTTATTGTCTCGAACTTTGTTGTCATTTTTTATAACAAATATAAGAAAATGTGACAATTGATTTCATAGATTCGTTGTATAATGTCGTTTTTTGTCGTTTTGATGGACTTGATACAGTAGTTGTGTTCCATTTATTAATGCATCTTTTTCATTTGAAGAAATTTAATAATTTGCACTGATAATATATTTTGTTTATATATGATATATCAACATTAATTGAGATTATATATCAACATTGATTATTTTCGTTTATATGATATCATATATCAACATTAATTTAGATTATATATCAACATTAATTAATCATTTAATTAATTGAGAGCCGGCGGTGTAGTGTTTAACGCGTCGGGTTACTAACACCAAGGTTCGTGGTTCGACCCTCGCAAGGAGTGAAAATTTCATTAACCGATTTCCAACTCTCTCTTGAAAACATTTGCGAGGATGGTCTCAAGAAACGATGATAATCCTTCGGAAAGGACGAAAAAGGGTTGTACCGTGTATAGGGAGAGCAATACCGTGTGCACGCTTAAGACCCCTTTGTAGAGTTCGATATGAGTAGGCTCAATGGGATCGGTTACAAAGGCAACATTGAGCCTCTGATGAGTCTTGAATAGACGAAACGCGCGTCAGGCGTAGCAAAATTTATTGTCTCGAACTTTGTTGTCATTTTTGTTATCGCAAACTGCTAGCCGGAGAGGGATTCATACCGGTAGAAGAATTTAGCTTGTTTCCCAATCCAGGATAGATAAATATGTTTAAACTAACATAAATTCTGTTCATTTCTTCAATGACACATTGGAGACTTCACAAATTAAGAACAATCGGGTTTTTTTTCACACGAGTAGATAAAATTTTACAACTTAAAATGATTTGAAAAAATTGGTCAACAGTGACATGACAGTAACGTTTATGATAATACTTTTTCTTTTAGTTATTTGTATGAAAACGTCAATAACAACGACAAGAAATATTATTTTTTAAGACAAATATGCAAATCTTAAAATTCAAAGACAAATACATCCGAGACCTTATCAATTTGAAGTTAGTGTCAATACATAAAGGTTTATTATGGATACTAAAGTTTGTTTGTATAAATTCTTCTGCTTCTTTTAAATGTAAATCGATGTCTCTTTGACCTGCTTTTTGACCAAGGTTAAGAAAATATCCAGATTACGTCTTAAAAAATTTATCTCACAACCGTACGCATGTTGTGATCTTTGTTACTACCGAGTTAAAGATCTTAATCAAAGAGGAACGTTTTCGAGTTTTGACCTTCGAATTTGTAATTTTCAAAGATGATTTCACTCCGAAAGAAAGCCGTCATTTTCCTCTGCCTTTGTTATAAAACTGGTTTAATTTTTTTATGGAAATAATCATTGAAATTTGATTCAATATCTTCAATCTGTTTGAAATACGCGTTTATATGTCACATAGATTGAAGACATGAATATGATTTTTTCGGACAGATAACAATGGCAAACGAGATTCGCTATTCAATATCTGTTCAATTTTCAATAAAAAATGTATTGTTATAAATGTATTAGCCCGACCATACACCTATGGCCCGGCTATAGGAGTATACACAAATGATCATGTTCAAACGGGTATGGCCAAGATATATATGCATAACATATGGTACAGTTGTACGAACAGAAAATCATGTATTGAGTAAACCAAATAAATACACAATATCAGAATTTTCGGAACAGGGATCGAAAAATCAGTGCGTGCATTTTTATGAAAATTCTGTCCCTTAATATAGATTGGCAAAAATTGAAGATGATTTAAACTATAACATGAAAAAGATTTAGAGGAAGGATTAAAAGAAAGATAATACTATTATAATATAATTACATTTGCCGTGCATATAATTAAAATACAGTAATTCTATTGGTTAATTGACACATTGAATTGTCTTTCATGTCACTTGAATCACGTGGTCGTAGCTGGGTAAAGACCTTACTATGCGCACTACTTAAATTGGTTCCTATCCAGGTAAATTCTCACAACTTGAATTCGCATTTGGATATGAATGCGCAAATATAAAATACACGAACATACACCCCAAAACAAAACGAAAAATCAGAAATAGATTAAAAAACATGAAAATGTAATTATAAGAATTGAATGATTGTATTTTGATGTTTAAGAGGGTTGTTAAACCGTTTACCGGTCGCACATCTTTAACGTGAGGCGCTAGCGCGCTTCATTCAAAATGTGCTACGGTCAACGGTTTAACACGCCATTGAAACAGCAAAATACCAATATTCAATTCTTAATAACATGTTTTAAAGAAATAAGATACTAATATCATCTAAACATTTATAATAGGCATGATAGATGATAATCGTGATAGAGTTACCCTCATCAAAAACACTATAAGAATACTTTTTTATCATAATTTATATGTCCGTTGTAAGACCTTTGGTAAAAAGTAAAACGTGTGACTAACTTTTGACTTCATTATATATAATCACATTACGTTTTTTTTATGAATGATCATAAAGATATTTGTGTCTGTCTTTTGTGCAAATGTATTTTGCACTTCAATATCTGGTAGCTAAACGACGTCTTAATTCGTATTCCATGTTGGGAAACTTTTGTTAGAGCTTTTCGTGTTCGTTTTTCAATTCCATTTGTAATATTTCAACAATATTATTGAAAATGTTGTATATAGTGTAACAGATTAGTTCAAGACTTTTGCCAAAGACCCACATTTAAGCAATTTAAGTTTATTAATTTATAATGATATAAATATGTTTTCTTGGTTTGCAAACACTTAAGGGAAAATAAGGCAGCATTCAACATGAGTTTATATTGAAAAAATAATTTCAGTATCTCTCGCTACTCGAAGTTGATATATACTAGTGGACAATAGAAACGTTACTTATCGAAACTGGCCTATTATATATATTATATATTTTGGTTATTTACTTGTTTTGCTCTCATGAAACGTATATTTATTTGGGATTGACAGGAAAAATTTGTTGATAAGGATGAAAAAAGATGCCACCATTATCTTTCTTTTTCTCTTCATAATTTTTTTTTAATATTTCAAATTAAAGTGGGTTTTTTTGTTCAATAAGTCACATTAAGGGTCACCTTGTGAATTAAATTGGTCGGAAAACACAAAATTTTAAACACCCATTGTCTCAACCAGGTTTTCAGAGAGTTGATATGGTCAGGAGAGGAATGTTAATGTCAAGTTTAATTTGAAGCGAGTATTTTGCAGTCAAATTTTGTTACATTCGTATTGTCTTCCCGATTGTCTTTGGTATTGGGCAGATTCCATATTAAAATTTCATTCGGTCATAAAATTGTTCCAGGTTTCAAGATATCCAACCAGTTATAATGGCAACCGGAAATGGTAATTTAAATCGATAAGAACTCATTAGAATTTCAATTCTTATAATCTTTGCTCTTAGAATTTGTTTCTATTATTTAAAGGTACATTGACAGTCTTCACATTTACAGGTTATGAGATATTTAGAATTGTGAATTCGGACTTCGAGAAATTCTGTCAACCAAAAAATTCCTTTTCTTTGTCAAAAAATTTTAAAACATACCTTTTACATTGTTATTTCAATAGTAAGAAAGATTTGCATTATTTTCCTAATTTCTTCGAGTACATATAGTATTCAAATATGTAACGTTTCCTTTGTCAATGCGTATATTATCAGGATGCTGTCATTAATTGCATATCTTGTTACGACTTCGTGCTGTTCTTGTTCGTGTTTACCGCTTTTGTCATTGCCATTTCGGACTTTGGCACTCGAGTGCCCCATTGGTGCCTCTCTGCTTCTTACATTGTGATGTCAATTAATAAAGAATATCATCATTTGTTCATTTTTGTACATTTCAATACATATATAAATAGAAAGACAGCACATTGCATTTATATTCAGGTGCATATGAGTAAAATAATTTAATTGCATGCGTTGTTCAGCGAGACCTAATAGTCTATGCATCAATCATTAATAAATCGTTTTCAGTTGTAAGAAATGCAGTTACATTGCACTGTAAAAATATCATTTTTCCATTTATTACATATATTATGAGATATCAATAGTTGTCAATTTGCTATGTTGACATATTGCTAAAGATGTTACAAATCAAAAACAATCAGTGTTTTTTTAAACATGTTAGTACGTTAAAGTTAAAAAATTACCGATATTCAATTGAACTGTAACATCTGTTTGATACATTTTGTTTTAATTCTTATTAAAACATCAATAGCAATGATAAGATAAATTTTATATTATATTTTGCAAAGTCTGATATGTTTATCTTAAAATTCATCAGATCCATGTCAAGTAAGTGAAAATACATAAGGGTCTATTATGAATTATTATGTTTGTTTTGTATAAATCTTTATGGTTATTTTTCGCTGACACCGTTGTATCCATGACCGTAATTTAAAACAAGGCTATATGGTTGAATCCAATATTGAATGCCCAATTGGATTTAATGCATGACAAACTTTAAAAAAAAATCATAGAAATTTCATCTTTAAAATTCTAAATCTTTCATATTTCAATCGATGAAGATAAGATGCAGTAGGTTCTCTTGCCCTTATAAAATCATGTACCTAAACGGCTTATTTCGGCTTTTCACATGTCATTGTTTGTAAACATTGTAATTTTGACAGTAAATTCCATAAATACCAATACCTCAATAAATGCACTGGCAAAAAATCAAAATATGCTTTTAATTAAACTTTTTTGATGTTTTGGAGTTTGTTCATATGTTAGAGATTTTTTAAAATTATTTGTATATCGTGTTTACAGTGTTTACCAGATATAAAATCGTCGCAAAAGCAAACCACACAACACATAACAAATACACACTTCGAAACGAGATCGAACTCAAGTGCTCCTTATTAAAAGTTGTTATTTTTTTATAGATTGAAATAATACAAAAATAAATAACAAAAAAACTGTTTGAATATTATACGTAAGTACATGAAATCCTAAAATGAATGTAAATGATTTAAACATTCAGATTTTGAAAAAAATCAAGAATAGCATGTGTTAAATGGATATATTTCCTTTTCTAACGGCAGTAAGATAAATGTTTAATAATTTTACAAATTCAAAAATTTAAACATTTAACTTTTGCGCATATATTTCATTTCTGCCCCACATGAATCTTAAAGAATCCAAAAGTTAAAACGCTACCATTTCATCTTGAATAGATATATCCATGTAAAACAATAGTATTTAGTTACTCCTGGGTCGTTTTTAGCTCACCTGGCAAAAGGCCATGTGAGCTATTGCCATCACTTGGCGTCCGTCGTCGTCGTCGTCGTCGTCGTCCTCCGTCGTCGTCGTCGTTAACTTTTCTTCAAACTTCTTCTCCTCTGAAACGGCTGCACAGATTCAAACCAAATTTGGTCTGGTGGTACTTTAGGGTATCCTCCACAGAACAGATGTGGGGATTTTTGATTCGTCGAAAAACATGGCCGCCGTTGCTAAAAATAGACCAGGGGGGTCAGACTACTGGTTTTGGCTTGTAAATCAAAAAGTATAAGAGATAGATGAAATCTGATGCCACGCTACTGCTTCAGCATCAAAAGCTCTACAAAAGTCACCATTGAGTCGAAGTTGTCAGATGATGCCTTATGGGAGTTACGGCCCCTTAAAGGTGAAAAATAGCATTTTTTCATGTTTTTGGCCTATGGAATGAAAACTATTGCAGATAGAGAGAAGCTGTTGCTTGCTTAAATGTTCAGCTCATTAAGCTCTACAAAAGTCTCCATAAGGTCAAAGTTGTCAGATGACCCCTTATAGGGGTTACGGCCCATTAAAGGCAAAAAATAAAGTTTTTGGCCTATAGAATGAAAACTATTGCAGATAGAGAAAAGCTGTTGCTTGCTTAAATGTTCAGCTCATTTAGCTCTACACAAGCCTTCATAGGGTCGAAGTTGTCAGATGACCCCTTATAGGGGTTACGGCCCCTTAAAGGCAAAAAATAGTGTTTTTGGCCAATAGAATGAAAACTATTGCAGATAGAGAAAAGCTGTTTCTTGCTTAAATGTTCAGCTCATTTAGCTCTACAAAAGTCTCCATAGGGTCAAAGTTGTCAGATTACCCCTTATAGGGGTTATGGCCCCTTATAGGCAAAAAATAGAGTTTTTGGCCTATAGAATGAATACTATTGCAGATAGAGAAAAGCTGTTGCTTGCTTAAATGTTCAGCTCATTTAGCTCTACAAAAGTCTCCATAGGGTCGAAGTTGTCAGATGACCCCTTTAAGGGGTTGTGGCCCTTTAAAGGTGAAAAATAGTGTTTTTTGCATTGGAATGAAAACTATTGCAGATAGAGAAAAGCTTTTTATTGCTTAAACATTCAGCTCATTTAGCTATACAAAAGTCTTCAAAGGGTTGACATTAAACCAGGTGAGCGATTCAGGCTCCTGGGAGCCTCTTGTTTTTTAGCGAGGTCCGTTCACAGTTCAGTTAATATCAAAACTGTAGTTCAATATTATTGATTTACATCAAAACAATATTAAGTTTGTAATTTAAGTGATGAACTATCAAGATAACAAAGAGACTGACTTATTATTATTTTCTATTACATGTCACGGTATATGTGCGACATTTTAGCTTGAAAGGAGATTCCGAAGTAAGCATCGGCAAATTGTAAGTGATAAATGTTAATATTTGAGGTAAATAATGCCAATTTGGTACTTAAAATATATCGATTTTTTGTAAAGTTGGGAATGAAAAAAACCGTAATTTTGAAAAAGAGACCTGCAACTTTCAAATGTATTATTTCGAAACAAATAAATCATGATGAAAAGCTGTCAAATAACTTCTTTCTTTTTATAACAAATATAAGAGGAGATATACTTATTTGTTTTTCATTGTTCCATCGTTTCTTATTTCAATTTAAAAAAAAAACAGTTGTCTTCCCGTATATTGCGCATGCACATTATCCTCAGTGCTGGATTTGGTTTTCTTGCTCGAACGTTTTGGGTTTGAGGACCGTTTTGACAATACTTAGGCATTTGGTTTTCGCCCTTCCAGTGTTTTGATTCCAATACTGCTGATGAGAGATTACCCCTTGAAACATTCAAATACAGCATTAACACTGTTACCGTTTTTTATTTACTTTTTGTATTTTGTATTTTAAAAGCACTGGGTCGATTACTGCTCCTGGTGAAGCAGTGGTCCCCAAGGGTAATCATAAGCTTGATAGTAAGACTTTTCTTTCACGAAAACATAAGGTTTCTTTCGTAGTACTACATGCGCACGTAGTTTATATCCTCTGTACTTGATTTTGTTTTCTTGTTCGGACGTTTATTCCTTCAATACTTTTGGGTTTCAACCTTGTAATGTTCTGATTCAAATGCTGCTGATTAAATGTTACTCTTTGAAATGTACATGTACAGCATAGCAAAAATTACCGTTTTTATTCCGCTTTGTTAATATGTATTTTGCAAATACGGTCAACATCTTTGGTGCTCGCATGGATATGGCTTAACTCGTCGAACGTTTTGGGTTTGAGTACTTTTCTACATTGCATTTATTTTTTTACCTTCCAATGCTTTGATTCAAATGTGTCAGACGACACAAAATGAAATTACAAATAAATCTTGGGAATGCCATTGTATTTATTTTCTAAAATAATGATTGAGAATTACAAAATAGAAAAATAATAATACAAGAGATTAATTCAAAACAAATATTATACCATTCTTTTAGTTCACATATTCTGGCAAGAGTTTCTGATAAAAACCAATTGAGATGACATATTCTGAAACAAAACGATTATTTCAAGTAATGGTAAATGCAAATTTAAGGTTTATTTCCCACTTGGATAAAAGCTAAGAACGAATTTTAAAAATGTTGATGTTTTTTGAGTATTTTCGTGCTTTTCATTTAGTCAAATAAAACTGATAAAAACGTAAACTGCATTAAACTAGATAGATGTTTTAAGGGACATGGAGCGAAATGAAAAAGGGTGTAATCTAGCCCTTAGTACAGACGTAAATAATTTTGAATCATATTAAAGAGAAACTCCAGAATGTTGGTCACTATAGGTATTCAGAATGACAAACCTGTTCATACCTTCGTTAGATCGGTATTTGTTTGGGGTGTGCGCCCTTCATCCTTGTTATTCTTTTTCAAAGGTGGAAAGTTAGATACCGTTGAGTTCGCTTTTCGAAACATATTTGTCTTTTATCACCTTGTAAGTTATTGAAAAAAAATTACTCAAAACGAAAAGAAGAAAATAGAATCTGGTAACTTGAAAGGATTTTTGTCATGTAATATAAAAAAAAACAGAATGTCACTATTGATTATCTAGAGGAAATAGGAACTAAATTGAAATGGACAATCAGCATAAATAAATAATTCATCCGATCAGGTAAATCTTTATGGAAATGGAATAAAAGTAGTTTGATCTTAAATTCGTCCTCTACAATGTTTTTGAAAAAAGTACAATTTTGTTATTGGAAAAAGGTAGGGCAGTATATCATATATTTTTTTTTCTTTTAACAACGTTTATGGTTTGATCTCTAATGAGCATAAAACAATTATAGGATAATTAATTGGGTCGAGTGAATAACCAAAATATGATCACGAGTGCGGAGAACGCATCTGATTTAATGCGTGCGCGGAACTTGTTCCGCGCACAAGTTAAATCAGAGTTGCGTTCTCGCACGAGTGATCATATTTTGGTTATTCATGAGACCCAATTGATTATCGTATTTATTATATAGATGAAATACCGATTTTAAAGATTTTTCGCCTTGTAACGAATTTATGAATGGCGTAGGAATTTTACTCTCACTAATCATGATTACAAATATGGCTGACAGCGCATTGCACTTGGCGACGCTGAGCCTGCCGATCTACCTTCCTGCATCATGTCATCGGCAAAATGGTTATAAGACATCTGTTAAAATATTGTTCCTTATGATTCACAATGGATTTAGGACGGACAATCAATTTAAATGGTGTTTAAATTGTTTTGTGTGTTTTGTCAGCGATAGTGTGTGCACAGGTAAACTTTATCATTGTGTTTTAACGAGGGAATTTTCAAACTGGAAAACGAACGCTGGATGATGACAATTCATTTCATTTTAATTAGAAGCTGCAGCTTAGGGTGAGTGTTTAATTTGGTTAAACATCGAGTTATTCTGAGTTTTGCATGCATATTTACTTCACAAGAATTAGGTTTTAACTGAGAAAATCATAATTATACCCATGGGCCATTTTTCTGACATGGTAAACCTTCAAGTTCAAGGTTCAATAGCATAGAACTTGTACAAGTATAGTACTCTGAAGCAGAAGGTAATATTGCAGTTGCATTTTAATCAGTTAAATTACAAACATCACAACATCTTGCATCCTATTACCTCTTAAAGTGTATAAATTTCATGAAGATCTGAGTAAATTATATACTCTTTTTGGAATCATCACAGAGTTTCAATGTATAACATGTGTAAATTTACAACTAATACACCACTTTTAACTGCCTTTATAAATTGTACTTTGACATTGTCTACATGTACAATGCAATTTGTTTTGTATAATATTCATGTAAATTCCAGAATTGAGAATATGAACTTTTGCATGTCATGCATGTAAGAATCATGAAACTATTATTGTTGCATTGTTAATATTTACATGTTAATGCTTAAGTTTTTTTCCCTTTTTTCAAACCACAACAAATGCATATATATATAGTACTATTTTGAAAAGAAAATTCAACAAATTGGTCAACAAAAACAGTTGGTTAATGTAGCATGGTTTCATTTCAGTAAAGTAATTAATCGGTATCTGAGTCACTGATATTTAATGGTAGAATACGTCTGAACTTTTTCTTGCATGGTTCGAAACCAGAAGGAGCATGGTTTTCACTGCTGGTTCCTGTATAGGTTACAAAGTTAAAAGTTCCTCCATGAATGTGTGTTGTACCCTGGAAACATGAATGCAATTTTGTCTGGGTTGACAATTGGGTTGAAGAAGGTGCATTTAAAGCAGCAACATTTTGCGGGTAATTAATTGGTTGGGAAGGTTGAAGTGTGTTGTTACAAAAAGCTGATCTGGCAGAAACTGGAACTAGTTCATTCATATTTGGTTTTGATGCTGTCTGATTGTAGCGAGTATTACCAGAGGTGTCACTTAACACATTTGAAATACTTTTCTGCTGGTGTTCATTCAATCTAGAATAGCTATTAATGCTTGCAACATTCCTGTGTCCACTGATTTGCATAATTTGCGCATTTTCTACACCCTTATCCTGTAGTTTCTGAACCAGATGTTTCCTAACACTATGATTAGTGAGTTTCCTGTGTGTAGTAATTGCAGGACAAGATGCAACCATATTTTTTATCAAACTGTAAATATGATTAATACCCATTGGTTGATCCTTAAACCAAAGTTGATTAGGCTGTACATTTGATGTATGATTTATTGAAAGAAAAAATGGTGCCTCATCATGGTTCATTTTGACCGGCCTTTTGTTTTGAAAGATGCGGAATGCATGAACTGGACAGCGCGACTTGTCTTCCTGGGCCCAGACTTTTGTTTTAATTTGTTTTGTATCATTTGGGTTTTGACCTTGTCTTGTTTTTGTTTGTCGTTCTTTATCATGGTAAAGAAATTCCTGTCCGTCAGAGTCCTTGCCTATACAAATGTCCCCCAGTTTTAAATCTCTTTGTTCCTTGCCTCCTCTCATACCAAAGTGTAAGCAAAATGTCAGATGTAAAAGGTTGACTAGGGGTTGGGGTGCATGGGTTCCAAGTAGTTTATTTTCATAAAGTTTCTGTATATCCGAATCGGTGAGCTCATCTGAAGCACGAGATTTGTTTCCTAATCCTAATGTTTTTAGTTGTTTTTGTTTGGCATCTAAAATGCGTCTGCATTTTTCAAACTCGGGGCCAGTTGTTAATCTTAGTGTAGATTCTTTTTGTTTAAGATACCGATCTAGGCTACACATGAATCCCTTTAAAGTAGATGGCTCATATTCATTTCCGTCCCTTTTTTTGACCGACAGTAAAAATTTGCAGAAATGTTCATTTAGCTCCTCAGCTGTGAGGTCCTCTATGTTTTTCTCAATGTGTTTATTTCTCAAAAAGCTTTCGAAAAGACTTATGTTTGACTTAGTTTTCTTTTTGGTATTTTCATTTTGGTTTTGTTCTAGGAAGGAATCAATGTCTTCCAAACTGATTTCCTGGAATCTTGGGTCAGTAGTTGTTGTTGTGGCCCCCTCAGGCTCATGATCAACAGGATCCTTTTGAGTTAAAATTCCAAAATCAGGAACATCAATTTGATTAACTTCAAAATTATTGTCCTCCAAAATTTGAGAAACAATAGCCTGGGTGTAAGCATCCAAATAATCAGACATTTTAGATTTTTTTTAGCAGACGACGTTTTGCAAGCAAAAGGAAAATACCAAATTATTTTTACATTTTTTAAAAAATTTTATTCTATTTTGTATTTATTACTATACATGTTCATGTTTTGTTGGGCTCTTATGTAAGATTAAAAATTGATTTGGACACAGGAATGTTACGACAAAAAAACAGTAAAGCCATTGACTACGATAATTTTTGTATTATATTTACATGTTTTATTGAAACCTAAACTCTTATTGAATTATTTTAGTTGCCCCTTTATAGGAGAACTCCTTTGTTTTATGATAAAAAGAAGAAATTCGTGACTATTCAATGTTAAAATTGCGCTATCATCCTCGTATATACACGGAATATAATTAGTACAATCGTCATAAACAGTTTGACCCATTTTTGTGCTATGTATTATATATGTGTCATTGACATTACGTGTGCCGAAAGTAGTCCCGGTCGATCAATTGACAGATTGGCGGGCAAAGTCACGAGAGTGAAAATATTTTTGTTATTTCACAATGTGAATTTACCAGATTTTCTATCACTGAGATAAATCGATATTTCATATGCATCTATGTAATAATCAAGATAAATTACAAGTTCAAGTCAACAAATTTAACGTCTTGTGTGCCAATTTAGTGCATTTAACATGATAATACATGAAACCACTAAAGTAGCACAATGATAATGATTAACGCAAAATAATTGTGTGTGCAATTTATCAATTGGTTTGAGGATTTTCAAGAACGTTTTATAATATATTTGTATATCGTATACACTTTTAGATAGTCTCTTTAAAGACTTTTAGTTCTTTGTAATTAACGTAAGCATCAAATTCTATATTATATTCGTATTTCAAGCAAGAGGCAAAATGGCATTTATGGGGAGTTCGAGTGTCAGAAGTCCGAAAGGGCAACGACAAGGCCAGTAAATATGAACGAATCAATACAAAGCATAACTAAGAATACAAAATCAACCGAACAGAAATCAACAACATGAATTCAAGTCGCAACGAGAGTGCTCCGGGGGAGTAGGCAGTTCCTGCTTGCCATATCACCTGTCGCGCTGCCAATCGTCAACTCGGTGTGCCAAATCCGGTTTAGGAAGACAAAACCAAACCAAACCTTATGACACCCCAACATGTGCACTCACATATGAGCTAGAAATCTCGTTTTTGTCTATGAGCGCATGATATCTTTCGTAAAATTCCTGTGTGAAGACAGAAACCGAGGAGCAACATTACCTTGCGTTAGCAATTTTGTGTCAGACGCTCTTCCAAGGAAATCAATGAAAGTCAAGCAAAGGTATGGAATAATGAAATAGTTATGATATGTAAACTCCACAAGTGGAAATGGACGGGATGTTGCTACATCAGTAGTGAGGGTTAACAATTGGAAAATTATAGTCATAACGTTTGTCAAAAATATGTGTTTCAAGTTACCTTGAGAGTCTTTTCTGAGATGTAGATCCAATTATGGAGCAGACTTTCTTTGTGTCCTTTATCTCACGTTCCTGAGGGTATACGAGATGGAGAAAGTCACCACATTGAAAGGATGTCATTAATATAACAACATGGGGTTAAAAGAGACAGCAAGTCTACGATCTTTTTTGTCTAGAAGTGATCGTAAGAAGTCTGCTCCTTATGAATGAAAATACGAATCGTTCGTAAAACAGTTTAAAATGATATTTTTCAATGCAGTTTTGAATGCATAGCTTCCTTTTAAAAATTCAATGTGAAATATTTAAATAACTTATATTTGGAGGGGCTCGAAGACAATAAAGGAATGAACGATTCATAGGCTAACATGGACTTGTTTTGTGTGCGAAGGAGTTGTGTTGTGTTTTTTTGTGATTTGACTTAAAAATGTTATCTGATTATATTTTGGTCTATTCAGACTTGCGATGATTGAGTGCAGTGCACTTATTTGCTGTTCACTTATTCTGTTGATATGTCTGCACATTTGAATACCTTATTACATATTTATAGAAACTAATCATACGTATTTGGGTTAATTTATTGCCTTAAATTGTGTTAAGAGACATAAATCACGCGAGTTCACTCTTTTTTCTACTATTCATGATTACAGCAAAACTCTGGAAACCAGATAATTAATTAGAGTAGGCAGTATTTGATTAATAAGTTATATTCATTTGATTCTATCATGAACATTTGAACTCCATGTGGTATCGAGCTAATACATGAGTTTTGTTCTCAAAAAAGTCTGCATATACCGGATATGATTCATGTTGAACAGAAGACAAAAGTACATTATAATTTTTGCAGATGTTATCATTTCAACCATACATTATTGGATATATCCACAAAGCTTCACGAAATCCATTGTTTGTGCAATTTCGATTGCTGTATGTTCATATTTTGGTTGTAGATAATACCGAGTGAAGCTCATTAAGACATCTCCCATCTATGATCAGGCATATCGCATCTTTGAAATAAAAACTGCATGGCATTTAATTGTTTGTGACACATTAGGACTTAAATTATTCACATTGAGGCCTTGCGGACACAAAGATAGACGTAAACCATTCACACCTTATGCCTCACTTTTTAAGATGTGGTATATTGACCTCATAGACAGGCAGAACACTTTTTGACAGTTTAAGAGAAAATATCATTATGTGCATTTAAACTATTTGATATGCTACCCTTTGTGTTACTTTTTTCAAATGAAAGAAGGAAAGAATCACTTATTACATTGTATTCTTTTTCATTAAAATAAGTAGGTTGGTTAAACCACACATAAAAGGTAAAAATATCAAATATAAAACTAATATAAATTAATAAAGAATACATCTAAAATCTAAAAAGCCCAAATCTTCGGCTTTCAGCCTTCGTCGGGGGCAAGCAAAGAAAAGAAAAAAATCACGACCGCCACGGTCTGAGGACAACCAACAAGTGAATATAGTAAAAAGTGTTCACTCGATAGAAACAACCACGTCATTATCACCCAAATCCTGAACTGAGCAATATAAAAATAGGCCAAATCATACCCAAAGAATCAAATTAAGTAAATTTCTAAGAAATGATTTGATTTTTGACATTAATGCCGAAAGGACGTTCTGTTCCCAGGAATTTTATTATTCTCTGCTCAAGGAACTGTCTTTGTTTCTCGCCGTGATGGGTTTGAAGCAGAACCGTGACTTGCATATCTTTTATACTGTGGCCGGACCCTCGAAAATGCTCCCCAACTGGACATTCAGTATCTCTGGTGACACTGTTTTTGTGTTCCACAAAACGGTCCCCGAGTCTCCGACAAGTTTCACCAACATAAATCATGGAACATCGCTTACATCTTATAGCGTATACGACGTTTTCGGTAATGCAGGTGAACCCATCCTTCAGTTGGAAAGTTTTCGAGGGACCAACCACAGCATCGGTCTCCCATGTGAACGGACAAGTAGAGCAGCGAGTTCTTTTACAAGGACGTGTACCTTTGTAGCTGGCGGGTTGACGTGACGACCTATACGAACTGCTGACCAGGTGCTGTTTAAGACTCTTGCCCTTTCTAAAAGCCGTAATAGGGGTAGAGTCAGCAAAAACAGTGGACATATACTCATCTTTGAGGACAATGGATTTAAAGTTGCGAATAAGGATGTTCTGGATGGCAACATTGTGAGGGTGATAAGTAAGGACTAACGGAACACGATCATTGGTGCTCTTCACCCGGGGCTCCATTGCCTCGCGTCTGTTCACACGGGAAACCAAGGACACTGCCACTGTGTCACCAGAGATACTGAATGTCCAGTTGGGGAGCATTTTCGAGGGTCCGGCCACAGTATAAAAGATATGCAAGTCACGGTTCTGCTTCAAACCCATCACGGCGAGAAACAAAGACAGTTCCTTGAGCAGGGAAGGGTATAATTTGGCCTATTTTTATATTGCTCAGTTCAGGATTTGGGTGATGATGACGTGGTTGTTTTTATCGAGTGAACACTTTTTACTATATTCACTTGTTGGTTGTCCTCAGACCGTGGCGGTCGTGATTTTTTTCTTTTCTTTGCTTGCCCCCGACGAAGGCTGAAAGCCGAAAATTTGGGCTTTTTAGATTTTAGATGTATTCTTTATTAATTTATATTAGTTTTATATTTGATATTTTTACCTTTTATGTGTGGTTTAACCAACCTACTTATTTTATTGTCTCCATTTTAACTTGCCACACCACAACATTTATTAATCTATTCTTTTTCATGTCGGGGGTCAAAAATCAAAACTTTTACAAAGAAAACATTATACAACAAAAACGAGAAAAAATGAAACCCAAGAAACACAACAAACACTCATTTAACAACTTAAAAACAAGAACAGTGATCCAAGAGTTAACTAACTATTTTGGAATAGAGGGACTTTATATAAAAAAAAACTGAGACGAACTCGAAGCGGAGTTTTAGACTCCCTACTCATGATATAACTAAAAACTTATATTTTAACCCATTCACATACAGGTATAATGATAATTTTATCATTTATTTATACTTACTATTCACAAATTTCTGAACAGTTTGACATGCATTCTCAAAATCAGTTGCCTATTGGTGCCCATTTAGTATGTTAAGAAAATCAAGAAAGACTCGCATTGGTATCAATTATGTGGATATTAAATCTATTCATATTCTTTCATTTATAATAACCTCCGCAAATGATACTTGAATCTTAAAATATATACTAAATCATACAACCATGTATGTCTTTGGGTATGATTTGGCCTATTTTTATATTGCTCAGTTCAGGATTTGGGTGATGATGACGTGGTTGTTTTTATCGAGTGAACACTTTTTACTATATTCACTTGTTGGTTGTCCTCAGACCGTGGCGGTCGTGATTTTTTTCTTTTCTTTGCTTGCCCCCGACGAAGGCTGAAAGCCGAAAATTTGGGCTTTTTAGATTTTAGATGTATTCTTTATTAATTTATATTAGTTTTATATTTGATATTTTTACCTTTTATGTGTGGTTTAACCAACCTACTTATTTTATTGTCTCCATTTTAACTTGCCACACCACAACATTTATTAATCTATTCTTTTTCATGTCGGGGGTCAAAAATCAAAACTTTTACAAAGAAAACATTATACAACAAAAACGAGAAAAAATGAAACCCAAGAAACACAACAAACACTCATTTAACAACTTAAAAACAAGAACAGTGATCCAAGAGTTAACTAACTATTTTGGAATAGAGGGACTTTATATAAAAAAAAACTGAGACGAACTCGAAGCGGAGTTTTAGACTCCCTACTCATGATATAACTAAAAACTTATATTTTAACCCATTCACATACAGGTATAATGATAATTTTTTACCATTTATTTATACTTACTATTCACAAATTTCTGAACAGTTTGACATGCATTCTCAAAATCAGTTGCCTATTGGTGCCCATTTAGTATGTTAAGAAAATCAAGAAAGACTCGCATTGGTATCAATTATGTGGATATTAAATCTATTCATATTCTTTCATTTATAATAACCTCTGCAAATGATACTTGAATCTTAAAATATATACTAAATCATACAACCATGTATGTCTTTAATTTGGGACTGAAAACAAAACCGTAACTGGCCACACGCGCAGATAAATCAATTTACTGTAAGTTCCCCGGTTAAACACCACAGCTCCCACTTTTTTAAATGTACATGTACCTGTCGCTGCAAACTTTGATAAATAAACAAATTGATGATACATTTCAATTTAAATGGTTTTTTTTTATCTATTTGTCATACCTTCATCATCAAAGAAAAGAACAAATCGTTTTATCCAAATTAATCACATCTGCTATATGAGCTATTTGCATGCAGTTTTATAATTTCAACAAAGCATTATAACGTAAACTACATGTATATTCAGGATGAAGTAGACATACATTCATTAAATATACATCTAGTCACCTATAACTCATTGATAGAAAAGTCATGACATGGTTTTCATTTTCGATTTCTGGTGGCAATCGTCTAGCTTGTAAACGTTTTGGTTTTGAAGAAAAATATGTCACGAATGCTGGTCTATATTGGATATTTTTAATTTTTATTCGTAGTACAGTGGTGTTGGATTTTTTTTTTTACCTGTGAGGTATGTTTTTGTTATTTGCACTGTAGGAATGTAGGCAGATTGGGAGTGTGAGAGCTAGGTTCCGTTGCTCTTCGTATGTAGAAAATGTGTAGTAGCTTTAAGTATAGTTATGACTAGGATACGTGACCAACATTTTTTTTATTATTTTGATGTTACACACAAAATATATTTTTTTTAATAGTTTTCAACTAAAGTCTTTAATATTAATTTCTAAATATGCCAACAACAAATACCAGTTTAAAATAACTTTTTCAATCAATTGTTACTCTATTCTCAAAAAAGTATTTCAATTTCGAATATAGCTGAATTAATACAAGGAATCCCAAAAGAATGGCTTATCACAGGTAATAAGGGTGATTTAGCAACTTACGCCGAATTATCCCTGTTGTGCTTAGATACATCATAGATGTACATCTATGGATACCTATAGCAAGACAACAATCTATTCCGTATTGTGCCATGTATTACATCTATGAAATAGCGTGAAATGGGTTTCGGGGTATTTCCTCATCACTAAGATTGAATTTGGTTGCATCTTTAATTGTTCATTCTCATAAATTTATAACTTAATTTTTGAAACCCTTTAAAACACGTCAGCTACTTTAAAATAATTTGAGTCGCTTGGATGACAAATGAAACAATATGGTACCATTTTTATCCATTAAAATGTATATTGCAGTAACACTATTTAGTTTTATTTCTATGTAAGCATATTAAAAACAAGAAAAATACCAAATGTCACAATCGATCTTTTCCCAGTTAAGACTATCATTTCAATAGCAAAACTGTTATAAAATTGACATAAACTTCTTGATTCAATTTCTTGTAATACTTGGTAACATTTGTCTTCCATGTCAAATCAGATTTATAACTTTTAAAACATTTAGTAACACAAAATTTTATAAATAAATGTGTATTTTACCTATTCTGATAACACTGGTAAGTAGAAAATAGCAGAACTTAGGGTCTTAATGGTAATGATCTTTTTTTCTTAAATTGGTGTTATTACACTACCTCATTCCTAATACAGTACTCGTATGGTAAAAGCTTCCCTCTAACTTGCTTGGTGAGTATTATCAACACTTAAGAAAATTAACTTGTTGCAGTTTTTAACAAATAAGTTATACAAACTAAATATGATCATAAAATTAGTTAAACATATATTAAATAGAATTGTAAAAAAATCTTAACTAAATTTAACCATCAAACGTATCGGGAATGAAGATATTTTCTGTTTATTTTGTTATTTGAATGACATTATAAATGAACCGAAAATGTTTCTCATTATTTTAGTTAAAATACTATACATCGGCATTTCTGAAAAAAGAAATAACTATACTATTAGAATCAAGATAAAATCCTTCCAGTCGATCAATAGAAGATAATAAGATGTGGAATAACGCGAAACATCCGACAATATAAACAATAATTTGAATTTAAAAATCCGTAATGGTAAATAGCCGGCAGCCTTCAATACAACCAGTGGTCGCTGCTTACTGTTTTTAAATTTGCAAAAGATTAAAAATATAATGTGCATAATTCAAAACCAATCTTAAATTGTCTAAGAAACACCCCTGTCTTGACAAAGAAATAATAGCAGTTAGTCGACGAGTACAAACATCAGCTTTGATAAAGATCCCCAACGGACAGCTATCTATAAAATGTTGATAGTCAATAATAAAGTACAAAAATAATACACACTTTTTTTCAGACAAAATTATTCCAAATGTTCCTGTCTTATAATGGGCAAGAAACACTTTCTTAAATTATCGTGTCAGATATTTCTTAACGAATTTGTATTTACATTCCAATTTGTATTATTGGACAAGAAAAATTGGGAGAGCTAAATGTACATGTATACAGATAAAGGTTCTCATTGATATGTCAACGTTTTCCTAGTTTGTGTCTACTTTGGGCTTTATTTGATTAACCCCATATAATCCTTTTAGTAAGAATTGATTCTAATGAATTTAAACAACCTCCTAGGTGAGTTCTGAAGCATGTAAAACTTAATTATTATATTGGATTTTTTTCAAACGAATTTAAAGGTCAGTCTCTCAGGTGAGTTCCCATCAATGTAAACTGAATAATTATAGCGAACTACATTTTTTCCAATGATATTGATGTCCGCCCGGTAATTATGTACCACGAGAACCGTTAATACACATCAAATTAATATTCAAAGGAAATGACTTGCTTACAAATGGAAGTTATTGGGAAGTTTACCATTCCTTTAATGTAAGATTATTCTTGGTCTTACCTTTTATCTATTTCTGGTTTTATCCATTCTATTTTATTAAGCATAGGTCTATGCTTCGAGTGTAATGTTTTCTGTAGCCTTTAAATGTTTGTATATCTCGTATGGTTTTATTTACTCCTGAAAAAAAACATATTTTCAGTGCAATCTATCAGTGTCATCTACAGAACGAGCATACTAATGTGACACGCGAACCAAATGCATGAGTTTTTAAATACAATTTTTACCTGAAATTGTCATCGGAGTTCTATTGTCTTTGAGGGTGTGGGTCAAATACTTTTAACTTTTCTAATTCGAGTTTTTATACGCAACAAAAAATGGAACGACATAACGATAGTCGTATCCAATGATAAATAATAGATTTATGTTTTAATTTGGCTATAGAGAATTTTGGAAGTGCGTGTTGATTTACCTTGTGCTTTGGTTACTCGACCAGGTGCAGATCAATACTAAGAAATACGACAGGTCTGCAATATGTAGTACATTGAAGGCGGGGGCTCTACACATATTTTGTAAAAAGTCAATGACAAGACAACAAAACTTTCAAAAGATAGGAGTCAAACAAACGGTTCCCCCTTTTCATTAATGGATTTTATAATATTTATGAATCTGTTTCTTAATATTGGCATTATTAGTTTTTTAATACAATGTTTTGCTTTGTTATACTTATTGATTCCAACCGCTTAGGGACAAATCCATTATATATCAGTCATGCAAACGTAGTAAGAGCAGAAAAAAAAGATTTAAAGCACAAAACAATCAGTCGACATAAAATAGCGAAAGAAAAATGTAATGTGGACGTTCGTTATAGATTTAAAGAAAAATCTACAAAGAATATTAAATCAAATGTACTATAAAATTTGTCATTCAAAATACAATACCAAAACGAGTATAAAAAACGGGGAAATTTGTTATGCTGTATAGATATTTCAATGGTGAAAAACAAAAAGTATTGATTGAAAAGTACTGAAAGCCAAAAGGTTCGAACAAGGAAGCCAAAAGATCAGGGAAGCAATAAAGTTCGAGGAGAGAAGCCAAAACAAGCACCAAGGATATCGACCATGTTCAAATAAAATATTTGTCTGCTTGATGACCACTTATGAGACGTACATGTTCTTAATAGTCCTTTTTCTTCTTTTTGTATAATTCATTTTGAAAATAATAATAATGTTTTGAAAAAACATACATTTAATCGCCCTTTTGGGGTCGCGGTTATAGTATTGTCTCGCAACAGCACTAATCTTCCATGTAAAAGTCAACTAACGAGAGCCAAGTTTCTTGATAACGAATTAAGGTATTTGCTAACATTGCAACTGTGGTGTGTGCCTCATCAAACCAAAATGGATAATTTTGGCTTAATCTTATATGCCGGGTAAGTCGGGCCATAATACGGAAAATCTGACAGCACAATAGCGGTACACCGAATTAGGGACGCCAAGTTGGTCACACCTTAATGAATATTGCTGCATATTTTGTGACCCGTGAAGTCCTCTAAAGTAGGCCTAACTAACCGTCCATCTGTCTAATCTTAAGTGGAAACCAAACTCATATATCCCCATTGACTTTGAATTGATGATTTCAGCGTTCCTGAAAAGTTGATAAAATCTGTTTCTTACATCACACCAATAGCGTCAAATATAGTAAAGAGAGACAAGAAACTCGTCTTTTTAGACGTGTTGTATATTAAAGTTTTAACTCATGTATGTAAACTTTTTCTTGTTTCGTTTCTAGATCCAAAGACGGAAATGTACTTGTGAAACCTGTTCAATTTGTTGATGTAAAGAAAACATTAAATTAAAGATTCAGAAGGATGCCAGCAAGTCGGTGTCGTTTGAGACGATCAAAGAAATCACTTTTGATTGTTGTGATATTTCTTATATGCTGCATGTTATCAATATATAATATCTTAACAGCAAAATCAGCAAGCTTCAACGCATTTCAATATCTTCAGACAGAAAGTGTTCCTCGCTTTTCGCTAAGCCTCTCAACAACGACTCATTTGTCTGCAATACACAATTCAACAGCAAAATATAAAGAATTGTCAACGACAGAACGCACAAATGATATTAATGCCATGTTTAATATCACGCCTTTTGACACGACATTCAAAGGTTGGAAACTGGGAGAAAAACCTTTTTGCAATGACAAATTTATAGGATATGCCAAACAATTTGCTCAATTAAGAAATGTTATCATAGAACCTGCTAAAAACTCCAATACCCGTGGGGGAGAAGAAATAAAAGATGTTAAAAATCAGCCTGAACAATTGGAATATCTTAAAATTGAACGAGGTTATTTTTCTCTTGACTGCAGCCAGGCCAAATTATTGGCCTATACATTTCAAAAAGGAACTCCTAACTTAGGATGGTTGTGGTCACTTGTAACTCGTACATACAAATACAACCTGACCAGCCTGGAATTGGTCAACACGACGGTTATAGCAGTACAAAGATATGAATATGTTAACATTTACCATACAATGACAGATCTATATAATACATTTTTAATGATGCTGTTCTTTCAAATAAAACCGAAGAACGTTAAAATATTATGGATGGATGCACATCCTAAGGGATCTTTGGATAGTGTTTGGGAAACTCTTTTCGGTCCTACCATCCGTGCAACTCATATTAAAGTACCAACGTTATATGAGAGAATGATTTGGTCTATAAATGGTTATGAAAGTTTTATAAATCAGCATTCAACTCCATCAGTGCCTTATATTGAAGAATTTAGAAAATTTGTTTTACATCAATTCCAGGTTGGTATTCCTGAAACTATCAACTGTAAGTTGTTACGCGTCCTTGTCATTTTTCGTCATGATTATTTGGCTCACCCTAGAAACATGAAAGGCACTGTTCAGAGAAAATTAAAAAATGAACAAGAACTGGTTAAAGCTATACAATTGATTAATTGTACAGTTACCGGTGCTCAGCTAGATGTATTGTCTTTCAAAGAACAACTAAAATATATTGCCAATACCGATATCTTGATAGGCATGCACGGAGCCGGGCTGACCATGGCACTGTTTTTACCGCCTGGCTCGACGGTAATAGAACTTATACCTTCATATGCCTCAGCAAACAATCGACATTTCCGATCTATAGCTAGGTGGAGACATCTGCAATATTTCAATTATCAAAACAAAAATAAGAGTAACGAATTTCCAAATTATCAAACGTATATAGATCCTAGAGCTGTAAAAGATCTTATTAAAAATGCAAAACACGGAATGTGTGTGCAATAAGAAATTAAAACGATATTATCCCACACTTTATGCATTGCAAAGTGTTTGCCTTTTTGTAAAATCTATGACGGAATGTTTAAATGACCATATTGGGATGAAAGGTTAATATATATTATAAATAAAGTTATATTTTATAAGTATACTTGAAAATGAAAAAGAATCATATTCCTTCCCTTTAAGACTAGGTTCATTTTGTTGCAACAAAGCTTTAATTCATTCTATTCTTTACATATGAATGCAAAGGTAACACAATATTACGGCATCACTATTGTTGTTTAAATACACAAAACTCTGAATTTGTATAGTTTAGCACTTTTTCAAAGTATCAACATATAAATAAAGGTAATAACAAAACTACCGAACTTGAATGATCAATCTCATAGTCCAGAGAAAATGACAAAAACGAATCAGTCATACCGGAGAATTGGTGGATCGCAATGGTCCTGACTTGGTACAGGCATACCAAACGAAATGGTGGGTTAAACCAGGTTTTATGGCGCCAAACCTCCCTCTTCCATTGCGATCTTAGGATCCGGTAATGACCATAGAACACAACATAGTTGTGAGACACAATAGGGATATTGAGGTGATCATCTCAGTACAAAAGACCAGTCAAACACTAATTAAAACAATTAACTATCATATCTTTTAACTCAATTTTGAACTTTTCTGCTATTGGCTGATAACGAAGAAAGCATTTTTTAGTGATCGTATGAGACGTATTTTCTTATAGCCCTGCTCCAAAAGTCGGTCACGAAGAAATCGGTGTCTGATCAAAAAATCTGTGAAATGTGTGCAAGCTCTGGTATATCGAATAAGTTGTGAAATATAAACACCGTATGCAGGAGAAGTAGGTATATTGCTCTGTAGATTAGGAAAATTAATAATTTGAAAATTAAAGTCGTCTCGTTTATCGTAAATTTTTGTACTGAGATGACCACCTGGGTCAAATTCGAGGTGCAAATCCAAGAAAGACGTGAAGCAATTTGGTTCGGTTGTCTCTTTAATCTCCAATTCCGGAGGATATATTGAAGGAATCCATCTACCAAATGAAGTGTTATTGACAGAAAGGACATCATCAATATATCTGAATGTAAGATTAAATGACCTTGCCTCTTTCATCTTCTTGTTATTTACGAGTCCCTGAAGAAATTCAGTCTCGTAAGAGTATAAAAACAAATCGGCGAGGAGAGGAGCACAGTTTGTGCCCATTGGAATGCCGATTTGTTGTTGAAAAATCTCGCCTCCGAAGGTGACAAATATGTTGTCAATGAGGAAATCAAGCATACTGCAAACTTGTTCCAGTGTGTAACAAATTTTATCTTTGAAAGATGTTTTGGAAAAGAAGGTAGAATTATAACCCTAAACAACAAAATTACTAGAGTTAGAAAAGGCTTTTTCGCGAATAAAACGAGCATGTAAATATATTCCGTCTGCTATTAAAGGTAAAAATACACAAGATATAACAAAACAAAAGTTCATTCAAATATATTGAGTCCGAAAAGGTCAAGGTAAAATCAGTTGACACAAAAGATAAAAGGAAAAAAAATATTAAAAAAACACAAAATAATCAAAACTAGAATTGCAGATTTGAAGGGGCCTGTGTGGCCTGGTGGTGTATGGCGCTGTTTAAAATATCACACTACTGGTCACTAGCCGATTGACTCTAAGCTGCTGTTCGAGTCCTATTTGTAATTTAATAAAAAGGGACTTTCCCAACGGTATGTGATTAGGTTTGCCAGTTACCTGCCCAAGGTCGATGGTTTTCTCCGAGTACCCCGGTTTCTTCTACCAAAACTTACCGCCCTACATGACGTTCGAACCCGTTTAAAACAAGCTTCTATAAACTTCATCAGTACGCCGATCATAGACATGTTAATTCATGAATGACTTAGAAAAAGACAAGAGTAGTGAATTTGTATATGGATATTTTACCCCGTCACACGAAGTGTCAAGTTATATACAGTATCTATATGTTAATAAAAAAAACGTAATATTTCGTACATCATCAATTTGTGTACATTTCATCATTCCTTTATTTTCATTTTCATATATAGCCAAAATGAACTAACTCCCTAATTTCTATGACAAAACATCCCCCCAAAAATATAAGGTGCAGAAACAATTTTGATATTTCATTTTGATAAATTTTTCCATAGATCGTAGAGCCTTAATTAATCAAATTAATATTGGTAAAACTACATGTATGTGCAACGAATTTTGAATTCTCAATTTCATATTAGATTGAAAAGTCAAAACTCCAAACACACACACACACACACACATCAATATCAATAAATGATCTTTCCATGCGTTATACATTGTCGATATCCTCGGTGCTGGATTTGGCATTTCTGTTCGAACTTTTTTTGGTTTTGATTACTATCCGTTCAATACTTTCCACTGTTTTGATTTATATGCTGCCGATGAGAGGTTACTTCTTGAAATATGCAAGGTTTTCAATTTTTGTTGTTGTTATTTTATAATTATCTAAGGTTGACTATTAATTACATTATTACAGCGGTCATGAGAGGAATGGAAATTGTTGCAATATGTTAGTTCAGTTTCCATTATATGATTATACACTGAAAAATATATATCTATTCTGGCATAGCGTTTTTAACCCTTATATGAAAAACCTATTTGAAATAAAATATTCATAAGTCCGATATCTCTCATTATTATGCTATGATGCTTGAAAGATGTATGCTCGACATTACTTGACACGACTATAGAGACTAAAGACTATATTGAAGTGTATAAACGGCATAAATAAATAATCAATTTAACCAACGTTAATTGGTTTCAATTTCTCCTTGGAATATAATTTTATATATTATTCCATAACATTCTGCTTTGAAAGATTAAAATACATACTCTCGTTTATTTCTATTTATTTTGTTCTGTGCAATTTAGCTTTATGGACTTTGGTTTGTTTAAATATTGCATGCTTATTCCATTTGTTAGGACTTAACCATTCTTTTTTTTCGACTACACAACTTAATCTATTCCGTCAACGTATACGATTTGTTTTTATTACGTCCTTGAATGGAATTATTGTATGTAATATATATCGGATATCATACGCATTTTGTTTGTGTCAAATATAGTAATATATCACTTTAAAGCCTGATTTCAACGCTTTGGTGTTACATGTGTACGTCCTCCTTAAAATTTTATTAAGGTCATGTTTCGAATAGTTTTTCAGATTCTTAATTTTCACTCGGACATAAAATACTCGTAACATGAGGTAGTTACAAATACATTTAACATGACAAAGCAGACATGGACATGGAAAAGAACATAACTTGTATACAACAACAAAACATAATATAGTACACAGAACAAAGCTACAAAACATATATACAACACACAAAGATAAAGTTACACGGGCGAGAGACATTTTTCAAAAATAGTGAAATTTGATCTAGTAACTTAGTATTACTCAGTGAAAACATATTACCTGGAATTTTTTGTACCGATGGAATTCGGTACATATATATGACGTTAATGTAAAATTCTTTCATTTTTACAAAGAAAAAGATAATGAAACTCATTCTCTTATAGTCCTTTATTGGAAAATGAAGAAAATCTATCTTCTTTAGGAGTATTTTGCCACCTGCCAGTCTCAATAGCAAATTTAATATTATATGATCTAAAATTTGCAATCCAAATTCTAATATTTTCTTGAAGTCTAAGCAAATAATTTTCTGGGGGCAAAATCTGTCTTCATAGGTCCATAAAATGCCCCCTAGATGAATAGCTAATATACCTATGCCACATTTGTATGAACTGGTCTTGAAGTGTTTGCTTGATAATATTCTTATAAATAGAAAATTCTATAAAGGGTTAAAAATATATAACATAATCCACATAGTCAAAAATAGATTTTACAGATTGTATCCATTTAAAGTGACATAAATATGCCATTTGTGTGTAAATTATCCATCAGTTTGAACATAATACTACGACGTAGTACGTAATTTATTTTCATTTGTCATCATCCTTTCATAAAAAGATACCATTATCAATTATATATCAATATCTAAAGTGTATTTTTTCAATAACGCTAATATTTTCAAAACCCCAAAAGAAGCAAAGGTGTACCAAAGGGGTAATCAGTATCATAAAACCGTGAAGACAAAGACAAAACCGGCAGACAAAAAATCATCACAACAAAACAAACCACATAAAAACATAAAACACACACAGATAACAACAAAACTGCATTCAGCAACGCGAACTCAAGTCGAAACGAGAGTGAACTCAGGTGCTCCGGAAGAGTAAGCAGTTCCTGCTTGCTATAGCACACCCATCACGTTGCCAAAGATCGATTAAGTGTTGGTCAAATCCGGAAAGGATGACATTACAAAACTCCATGTCAAACCAACATCTGTGCTCATCTGAGAGATAGAAATCCTGTATTTGCATACAAGCACATGATGTCGTCCGTAAAATTTCTTGAGTGATGACAACAACCTGGGAGCAACGTACCCCTGTGTTAACAATTTGCTTGTCAGCCGTGTAGCTCTATCAAGGAAGTCGTTGTACTCCCCACATGCTCTGGAATAAATTGTGATACGTAAACTCCATATGCTGGAGCGGACGGAATGTTGCTACACAGAAAGGGAAAGTTAACTATTGGAAAGTTGAAGTCATCACGTTTGTCATAGAGCTTTGTACAAAGCCTTCCTTGTGTGTCAATTTCGAGAAATAGATCCAAATATGAAGCAGACCTCCTAGAATCTGTAGTGTCCTTTACCTCAAGTTCCTTCGGATATATGAGATGTAAATAGTCACCAAATCGAGGATAAAGCAAGTTTGCGGTCCTTTTTGTCTAGAAATGATTGTAAGAAGTCTGCTTCATATGAATGAAGAAACAAATCGGCAAGCAATGGTGCACAATTTGTGCCCATTGGGATACCTATTGTTTGCTGAAAAACACGTCCACCAAACTGTACAAATATGTTGTCGATTAGAAAGTTGAGCATTTCTATTATTTGATCTTCTCTAAATTTGTTCTTTCTTGCTAGACTCTTGGATGACAAAGTAAGTCTTTTTATAACCGACTATCAAATACTTGTACCTGCGTTTTCCATTCTTTTTGATAAAGCTACGTTTAATCAGCTGTGCCAAACGAGATTTTAATTGTGAATGTGGAATTGAAGTATATAATGTAGAGAAATCAAACGTTTTAATGCTATTACATGATGAAAATGACTTAGAATGGAGATTTTCCATCAGTTCTTTAGAATTTTTGAGAATCCACATTTGATTGACGCCATTTCTAGAGTAACAACAATCGAAATACTTTTGAAGGCTTGATTTTATTGCCGTCAATATTGATGTTAACAAAACTGAAAGAGGCTTAGTTGTACATTTGGATGACCCAGCAATAAATCGTTGCTTGTATGGAGTTTTATGTAACTTTGGAATCCAATACAAGGATGGAACGTCATCGTTCTTTTTGTCAACAGAAATGCCAAAGGAAGAAATTACAGAATTATGATTGTTGATTATTTCCTCCATTGACAGTGTTGTTGCTGTATATGTGGTGCTTTTGCTAGTACAACCAACCCCTAATTCAGCTGTTAAACAATCAATATAGTGTCTTTTGCATACGAAAATGATGTTGTTATGCGCTTTATCAGCAGGTACGACAACATATTTGTCATGTAAGGTGGACAATGTCTTCGAAACATCAGGGTTGTTGAAAATAGATGTTGCCTTGGTGCTCATCGAGCTTTTCAAAGAGTTAATTCTTTTCAAAACCAACGACCTCACAGACTTTACCCACTCAGAAAGAACGTCGCTTTCTTTTTCATGTTCTTTTTTAGCCCATTTTCTAGCATAGTCTTCAACTGAATCCATAATTGTTTTGAAATTATGGTTCCAGTTGATTGCTCTAGGCTCACGATATTTTGGTCCTTTGGCCAAATCATCGCGGAGTTGGTCATTTTCCACTATGTTGAGGTCCTCGGTAATGACGTGGCCAGAGGGACTATATTTGAATGGGAATTTGTCACATGAACAGTCTGGTGGTTTTGCCTTGAGGTCGTTGATTTGGTAATCCCGCAAAACTTGTTTGTAGTTAAATACCTTAGGTGCAATGGTGGAAGTATAGGAATAAGAAATGACGGGAACACTTTTGTCTTTGAAATAAGGAGGGATATGTTCTGTAACAGATTTATGGTGTAAAATGTTTCCTAAATTTATGGCATCCAGACCTTTGTTTAAAAATGGAAGAGAAATGAAAGAGCGATTGTCCTTGTTGTTTTCGTGTGGAACACCGACCGGTTTGAATAATCGGTTGTATCGAATGTCAAGAACAATGGCTGTAAGACGGTACAGGTTGGATTTAAAATCAGTTACTGGATTTTCGAGACATTCTTTGTATAGTGTGTGAAGTTTGGAAAGAGGAATAGAATACAATTTAGTGCGAATGTGATGAATCCCGAGAGGTTGTTGAATAGACGAAAGCAGTCCATTGATAGACACGTCATGTACCTTCGGTGAATTGTACTTCCGATGTCCATGACTGCGTTTGCGCCTTTCCTGCTGTTCAAAAAGATTCATCACATTCACATCATTGCATCTTGGACTTGATAAGATCCCTAAACTGCCAATGTTGTCGTTGCAACCATAAGGTAAAGCGGTGCCTAACCTTCTTATCCAGAATTCTTCTCGTTGTTTTCGAAATGGTGTACTTAATGTGGAATTGTTGGTGGTATGGTATATTTTTTCAAGAATGCGGACTTTCATGGACAAGATGGAATGGTCCGGTTGATTAAAATGTTGGTAAATGAAAGGGAATTTGTCAGTGTTAATGCCGGATCTGTGGCCACTTATACGGGCATTCAATCTGCCTTTAGTTTCCCCAACATATATCAATCCACATAAAGTGCATTCTAGTGCGTCAATAACGTTTGAAGATGTACAGTTCAAATCATCCCAGCTGTTGATGTTGTACGTACGGATTGTTAAATTGCTCTTAATTTGTGGATCAGTGATTAAAATAGCGCAAGTTTTACAGTTTTTTATTCCACATTTTTTGATTGAGCAATGACTTTCGATGTTTTCAAAGTCTAAAACGTCTTCCAAAAGTACAGAGCATTGTCGTATGTTGTTGATTGAATCTGAGTTTTTATATTGGAATTCTGGATTTTCAGACTGTTTGTTTGAAATTGTTGTAGAAACGGGGATAGTTTGGACACCTGTCTTACAAAACGATACCGTGTCCGTGGCGTCGTTAGGTTCAGGCCTTTTTATACTGGGCGACGTCTGAGCCAGTATCCGTGCTTGGTTCCTTAACCTTAACCTTTTGAACCGTACAACAATATAGGAGCAATCATAAAATTATAAAATTTTAATTGAATATCTACAGAATATTTAGATTTCTTATTCTAGTATATACACCAAAAATGGACTTTTTGCTTGTTCCACAAGTTTTTTTTTTCTTTATATCTGTAAACAACTCATTATACTTCAATAAAAGCCCAAATAGTTAACTGTCGACAATTTCAAGCGATGCATCGTTAAGTTTAAATTGTGGTAATCTCTCCATTTTACGTTTACAAAATATCATAACTTTTGTTTAGCTAGTATTAACTGAAAGTTTCAGCTAATCGCAATACGCTGCAAATATATCAAGAGCTCTCTGTATACCATCACAAGATTTTGCAAATATAACAGTGTACAATAATGCAAATAATTGAAGATAAACCAGCAGTGCTTCATTACATTTGTTACGTACAAATTCTACAGGATGACCATCAATATTCTTTAAAATAATCTTCTAGATCGTTCAAGAAAATAGAAAAAAGAAAAGGTGACAAGTTCTCCCCTTGCCGAACTCCTATCATGCATGGGAAAAAGTCAGATTTCTCACTTCTATTTTGAACGTACTACTTTATGTTTTTATACATATCATAAAAAACATTGAAATATTATATATAGATTAATGGCCAGATAATCAACTAATCGTCTTTACCGGATAACCGACAACGCAACTTATGCTTCCATATCGCCGACAAAGCTAGATAAAGTAATGAAAAAAATCATTTTTAAAATATTTTCATTTTGTATGGCTTATAAGATTTTGAAATAACTGGTAGTTTGATAAATTTGTTCATGGAAAAAAGAAAACGTGTATTCTATTCAAAATTCGTGGTCCTCAAATTTCTTCTTCCCAGAAAATTATACAAATTACAGCTATCGAGTTAAAATTTTCACTGAATGTCAAATGGATTATGCAGATCATTTGAGAAAAAAATCTGAAAAAAATTGATTCCCAGTTTCTGAGATTAGAAAAAAACCTTTTTACTCAAAAATGAAAAATTAAAATATTCATTTCAACTTTTCGGGTGTTCCTTTCGACCACTAAAGGGACAAAAAATGATGAAATTGAGAAAAACTTAACTTTAAACATTGTTTTTCAAGTGTGATTTAGAAAATTCCAAATTGACATTACATGATTTAAAACTGCAAACAAAATATCTCTTATTGGCTTAGAAACAAAGTCTTTTGAGTAGAAATTAATGAAAATGATTTTGCAATAGACGCGTTGAACATTTGTTCCATACATTAGAATGTTATTATGTCAAACGTCAAGAGAAGAAAAAAATACGTAACAAACATGGGAACAATGGAAGTCTAAAATTTCTGTAAAAATGTAGGATTATTGAAAAATTAGTCTGGTTGGTAAATATCTACGGGTCCAACAAATCTAAAAACGAATATTTCCAACAGATTTAAGACATGAATCAAATTTCACTTATTTCTTTCAACAACAATTTTCAACCAGTTTTGTACCAGAATCGGAAAAAATGGCAAATGTGGGACCCAGGTTTACTATGTTAACAAAATGTTTATAATATCTAATATAATGTTAAATTATTTTTTTTTAAGTGATCCACTCTCTTTTTTTCATAGTTTCAACATATTTATATATTCTGGAATATGAAAACAAATTTAATACTTGTGTGAATCCCTCTCCAACTAGCATATTGCGAGTGTGGCCTTTGTAGCTCCCCCAATTGAACCTACTCTTATCGAACTCTGCAAAGGGGTTTTTAACGTGCATGGGGTATTGCTCTCCCATACACGGGATATCCTTTTGTCACTCCGAAGGACAAGCATCGTTCCTTGGGACCATTCTCGCAAATGATTTCTGGAGAGAGTCGGAAAATTGGTCCAAGAAATTTTCACCCCTGACGAGGAACGAACCATGAACCTCGGTGTTATGAGCCAGTCATTCTAGTCCTGAGGCGGGAGGTGTGGCGGGCCGTAAACAACATTATTTTCGTCGTCATTTTTTAGCTCATAATGATAAACAAAATGAATACTCGGCGTCTTTGCATGATATCAATTGGTAAACATGGCATCGACAAAAAATTCCAGGAAAAAAATAATATCTTAATTCCTTACTATGTAAACTCGCCATTTGTTTCTGTGAATAAATAAAGTTTCTATGATTTTTAACAAAAAAAGTATTACACATCAATTATTTACATTTTCTCACATCTCAAAAACTACGATTTCTGATTGGACTAGAACTACATGTACGTAATGTTTTGTCTCGCCTGCGAAGCAGAGCGGGACATAGGTGTTACTTAACCGGCGGCGGCGTTAATTTTCATGTAATTCTTTTATGAGCACCCCGATATCTCAAGAACTATAGGTCCTAAATTTATGAGGTATATGCGCAAGTAGTAGCTTAGCACATTTGCCTCTCCATCATTTGACTGTGATTTTCCGGTTGAGTGACTTCGACAATTTTCCATACACATAATAGGAATGTCTAGGTTTTGCGAGCACCTCCATATCTCTAGAATGATAAGTCGAAGATTGATAAAAGCTGGTATGTATATGCCCCAGTAGTACATGTAGCTTAGCACAGTTGCCTCCCAAACTGTTGACCTTGACTTTGATATTTTGGTTGAGTGACTTTGACAATTTTCAATACATATGTAATAGCAGTGTTAAGGTTTTATAAGCACCTCTATATATAAAGACGTATAGGTCATATGTTGATGAAACTTGATATCTTCGTATCACAGTTGATTCGTTACTCCAGAGCTTGCAGGAACGTCTTCGATTTCCTTGGTAAAGCGTCACGTTTTACACAGAAATTGTTAACGCAGGGTTTAGTTATGTTGCTCCATGGTTGCTGTCTTCACAACGAAAGACTCCGTCCATTCGTTGACAAATATTTGATTTCTTTCTCTCAAAAATTTGTTTTGTCTTCCTTTACCAGATTTGGCATACTGAATTGGAAATTAGCAATACGACGGGTGTGCTATAGCAGGCAGGAACCGCTTTCTCTTCTGGGGCACCTTGGTTCACTCTTGTTACGATTTCGCGTTGTTGATTTCCGTTCGGTTGATTATGTGTTTTGTGTATCTTCGTGCTGTTCTTGTTAGTGTTTGCCTGTTTCGCCGTTGCCCATTCGGACTTTCGACACTCGAATGCCCCCATTGGTGCCTCTTTGCTTCTATCAATAGGGGCCAAAAACTAGTTTAATACCTCAACATATTATAGGTGGCATTCCTAAGCCAGGGATCTTTATAAAAGCTGATGTTTGTACTCGTAGACTATATGCTATTATTTCTTTGTCAAGACGGAGGTCTTTATTACACAATTGAAGATTGGTTTTGAATCATGCACATATTGTTTTTAATCTTCGGCAAATTGCAAAACAGCGACCAGCGACTACTGGTCATATTGACGGTTGCCGGCTATTTAAAATTGCGAATTTCTAAATTCAAATTATCGTTTATATTGTCGGCGTTATTCAACATATTATTATCTTCTATTGATCGACTTGAAGGGTTTTATCTGTATTCTATTTGAATACTAATTTCTTTTTTTTGAAATGCAGATGTATAATGTTTTAATTTAGATAATGAAAAACATTTTCTTTTTATTAATAAAGTCATTCAAAGAACAAATTAAATAGAAACTATCTTTATTCCCGATACGTTTGATGGTTAGTGTAAATTTAGTAAAGATTTTATTGACGACAAAGGGTAATAATTGTGGATTAAATATTTACTATTTGTTTATTAACTAATTGTCTGATCATATTTAGTTTGTATACCTTATTTGTTAGAAACTGTAATAAGTTGATTATCTTATGTTTTTTGTGATACCCACCAAGCCAGTAATATTTAACTCACAAAAATGAATCAACAAACTATTTAAACAAACATTTGTTTGGCAAATTTTATTAATGTTATAAAGCTGATTTGACTTGGAGGCCAAATGTTACCAAGTATTACAAGAAATTAAATCAAGATGTTTATGTCAATTCAATAACAAGTTTGCTAATAAAATTATAGTTTTAACTGGGAAAAGATTAAACTTACTGGAGATCAAAGATCAATTGTGACATTTGGTATTTTGCTTGTTTTTAAGATGCTTACATAGAAATAAATCAAACTAGTTTTACTGCAATATACATTGTAATGGAAAACAATCGTAGCATATTGTTTTATCGGCCAACCAAGTGACTCCAATTATTTTAAAGTAGCTAAAGTTTTTTAAAGGGTTTCAAAAATTAAGTTATGAATTTAGGAGAACATGGAGAATGAGCAATTGAAATAGCAACCAAATTCAACCTTAGTCATGAAAAAATACTCCGAAAACCATTCCACCTTTCTCATAGTTACGATGCGTGGCAAAATATGGAATAGATTGTTGACCTGCAATATGTATCCATAGATGCACATCTATGATATATCTAAGCACAACAGCGATTACTTGGCTTTAGTTGCTAAATCATCCTTATCACATGTTATAAGGAATTCTTTTGGGATTCTTTGTATTAATTCAGCTGAATTCGAAATTGAAAAAAAAATAACAATAGGGTAAAAAACACGATTTGAGAAGTAATTGTTCAACTCGTATTTGTTGATGGCATATTTTAGAAATTAATTCTAAAGATTTTAGTTGAAAAATATTTTAAAAATATACTTACTTGGAGCACCTGAGTTCGCTCTTGTTACGACTTGAGTTCGCGTTGTGTTGATTTTGTGTTTTATGTTTCTTCGTGCTGTTATTGTTCATTTTTACCGGTTTTGTCGTTGCCATTTCGGACTTTTGAAGAACAAATGCCCAATCGGTGCCTATTTGATTCATGCATATGCCCCAGTAATAGCCAAGTACAGTTGCATCCACAATCTTTCGACCTTGACTTCCATTTTTCTTTTGAGTGACTTTGGCAGTTTTCAATACATATAATAGCACTGTTAAGATTGTATATATCTGAAGTACTGTCGGTGTCCCTAGGTTGGTGAAACTTGATATGCATATGGCATTGTAATAGCTTAGCAAAATTGCATCCCCATCATTTAATGCCTGTACCATTGCGATCCACCCATTCTCCGGTATGACTGATTCGTTTTTGTCATTTTCTCTGGACTATGAGATTGATCATTCAAGTTCGGTAGTTTTGTTATTACCTTTATTAAGCTTGACGTTGATTTTCTGGTTGAGTGACTTTGATCATTTGTATTGCAAAAATTAGCAATATTAACGTTCTATAAACAGATTTTGATCTCAGAAGCTGAAAGTCATAATAGTTTATGAAAATATAGTGAAAGAAAGAAAGAGCTATTGTTTCTGGTGGTGCCTGCAGGTGAGACATACTTTAGTGTTATCTCTTGCTTTGTGGGAAAGGCGTTCAAAATAATCCTAAATAAAGATTGACAAAATTATACAGTAGTGATAAGAAAGCGACAAGGACCTGCACAATTCGTCTGTCTAGATGCAAACCGTATTCGATCTTATCAATACTGCACAGTAAGGATACACAAACTTTAATGCATCAATATAAATAAAAAATACTGTTTTCTTACTTCGTGATCTTGTACACACCGGATTAAATCTTTGCAACAGCGCGTTGAATAAATGCACAGGGATCTATAAATAGCTTTTGAGAACGCAGAAAACATAAAAAGATACAAAGGCCTACAGATCCAGAAAAGGTTTAACCAATCTGTCTACATGCAAACCAGATTTGATCTTATCAATAATAAGAATTAAATTGCGCACAGTATCAAAGGCTGCAAAATGTATACCATGCATTAGTAATCATAAAATTCAAACAAACTGCACACCGCTACTAGCTATACCTTTTAAAGAGGAGTTCTAGACGAGTTTACACCAGAAAGGCAGTCGACACAAACTAAATTTCATCAGGCGAGGTAAATCTTCATTATTTCGCCCATTGTCTACGAGTGCACGGTGTCTACCGTAAATTTTTTTGAGTGAAGACAAATACCGTGAAATAACCGTGCGTCAGCTATCTCTATGTCAAATGTGACGCTCTGCCAAGGAAATCGATGCACTTTTTTTCTGTGTAATTCCCGCAAAATCTGGAGTAACGAATCAACTTTGATACGAAAACTCAATAAGCAGGAGCGTACGGAATGTTGCTACACAAAAAGGGAAAGTTGACGATTGGAAAGTTGAAGTCATCGCGTTTGTCAGAGAGCTTTGTTGAAAGTCTTCCTTTAGAGTCAATGTCGAGATGTAGATCTAAATATGAAGCAGACTTCCTAGAATCCGTTTTGTCCTTTATATCAAGTTCCTGGTGATATATGAGATGGAGAAAGTCATCAAATCGAGAATTGTTAAGACAACAGTTTGGCTGTAAAACTCCTTCTTATTTTTTCAAAAAGTGGCGATAAAATGTTGGAAAATTAGAAGGATTCCATATGTTCGGTATTGTAGGAGACGAATAAAAAGAATTATCATAGTCGCTGTGATATGTTGTCTTCTGTCCATACAAATGTACTTATTTTCACTACAAAATCAAGAAGTTATAACAACAATAAAACCGTTCAGACAGAGAATGCAATTCGGTATCTATTACAATTTGTACCCAAGATCACCATTTCTGCTGAACAAAAATCAACTGAAAAATATAAACAATTTTTAGAAATAGATTGTAAAAATACCGTCATGATAAATATGGACAAATAGGACTCAATATCAAAGTGCTGGACACTAAGAAAACAACCATTTTGTGATGAAAAATTGAAAGGATATGCCAAATTATTTACTCAGTTAAGAAACGTAATCATAGATCCTGCAAAACAACTCGATTACATGTGGTGGAGAAGAAATCAAAGATGTAAAAAATCAGCCTGAATAATTGGAATATCTTAAAATCGAACGAAGTTATTTTTCTCTAGACTGCAGCCAGGCGAAACTATTGGTCTATACATTTCATAAAAAACTTATAACTTTGGATGGTTGTGGTCACTTGTAACTTGTACGGCGAACAAATACAACTTGACCAGTCTTTAATTGGTCAACACAACAGTAATAGCAGTAGAAAGATATGAATTTGTTAACATTTACCGTACAATGACAAATCTATATAATACATTTTTAATGATGCTGTTCTTTCATATAAAACCGAAGCAAATTAGAATATTATGGATGGATGCACATCCTAAGGGATAGTGTATGGGAAACTCTTTTCGGTCCTACCATCCGTGCAACTCATATTAAAGTACAAACGTTATATTAGAGAATGATTTGGTCTATAAATGGTTATCAAAGTTTTATAAATCAGCACTCAACTTCCTCAGTGAAATAAGAAAATTTGTTTTACATCAATTCCAGGTTGGTATTCCTGAAACTATCAACTGTAAGTTGTTACGCGTCCTTGTCATTTTTCGTCATGATTATTTGGCTCACCCTAGAAACATGAAAGGCATTATTCAAAGAAAAATAAAAACTGAACAAGAGCTTATAAAAGTGATACAACTAACTAATTCTACAGTTACTGGTGTTCAGCTAGATTTACTGTCTTTCAAAGAACAACTAAAATATATTGCCAATACTGATATCTTGATAGGCATGCACGGAGCCGGACTGACCATGGCCATATTTTTACCGCCTGGCTCGACGGTAATAGAACGTATTCCTTCATATGCCTCAGCAAACAATCGAGATTTCTGATCTATAGCTAGATGGAGACGTTTAAGATATTTCAATTTTCAAAGCAAATTGAAGAGTAACGAATTTCCAAATTATCAAACTTATATAGAACCTTATCCTGTTAAAGACCTTATAAATAAGGCTAAAGATGACATGTGTGTCTAATAGGACATTAAATTTCTTTATTCTTCGCTACTTTTTTTCATAAGCATAGCTACTTTTCTTCTTGTATGACGTTAAAAAAAGAACATTGTAAAGGTGCTTATATGTTTGAGCTAGTCAGTCTATAGACTTAAGCAACGAGAGAAGCATAGGTACCAATGGGATATCTGAAGGTCAAAAGTCCGAAAGGACAGAGACAAAACCAGTAAACACCAACAAGGACTGGACAAAAACAGACAACATGTAAAACATGGAAACACAAAATATCTGAGTTCCTGAAATGCACATCGGCAAAGGCAACAGCAGGGACAATTGTTTAATATATATGATAAATGGTGTTGCGTACAGCTCTGTAAAGTAATTGGTATAATATAGAATGGATATGGTGAGCTGCAAAGTTAGAAAGGGTGTCCGTGTGCCAACAGTGATGAAAATCATCTTTTTAAAGCCATTGACACCGGAAAATCCAGCACGGGGTTGAGCTGGAATCGAACCCATACTCTGTCATCTATGGCAACTTCGCCTGCACTGTGTCCAGCGCCCTGGACCACTAGACCACCTAGGCTAGATAAAAATCTAGCTTTCGGTTGCCTAGTTAAGCCTCCTCGTAGACAATCTAAGGTTGTAACACAGTACACGATGAACATTAGGTGGGTAGGGAGAGAAAGATAGAGAATTGGATCGCAAGTGGTATAGTAATATAAGCATATATATGATAAATGGTGTTGCGTACAGCTCTGTAAAGTAATTGGTATAATATAGAATGGATATGGTGAGCTGCAAAGTTAGAAAGGGTGTCCGTGTGCCAACAGTGATGAAAATCATCTTTTTAAAGCCATTGACACCGGAAAATCCAGCACGGGGTTGAGCTGGAATCGAACCCATACTCTGTCATCTATGGCAACTTCGCCTGCACTGTGTCCAGCGCCCTAGACCACTAGACCACCTAGGCTAGATAAAAATCTAGCTTTCGGTTGCCTAGTTAAGCCTCCTCGTAGACAATCTAAGGTTGTAACACAGTACACGATGAACATTAGGTGGGTAGGGAGAGAAAGATAGAGAATTGGATCGCAACTGGTATAGTAATATAAGCATATATATGATAAATGGTGTTGCGTACAGCTCTGTAAAGTAATTGGTATAATATAGAATGGATATGGTGAGCTGCAAAGTTAGAAAGGGTGTCCGTGTGCCAACAGTGATGAAAATCATCTTTTTAAAGCCATTGACACCGGAAAATCCAGCACGGGGTTGAGCTGGAATCGAACCCATACTCTGTCATCTATGGCAACTTCGCCTGCACTGTGTCCAGCGCCCTAGACCACTAGACCACCTAGGCTAGATAAAAATCTAGCTTTCGGTTGCCTAGTTAAGCCTCCTCGTAGACAATCTAAGGTTGTAACACAGTACACGATGAACATTAGGTGGGTAGGGAGAGAAAGATAGAGAATTGGATCGCAACTGGTATAGTAATATAAGCATATATATGATAAATGGTGTTGCGTACAGCTCTGTAAAGTAATTGGTATAATATAGAATGGATATGGTGAGCTGCAATTGCAGAACCGCGAGCGGCACCTACTGGCCTCGTTGAAGGCTATTGGCGGTTGTCCATAGTGGTTTGTCTGAATTGCCGCTTGATTTTTTGGTTCTTTCGCGTACACTTATTTCACATCTCATTATTTTCTATTATAACTTGTAAATGGAAAGGCCATATTGGACCTCTTCAGAACAACTGGAGTTGCTGGGTTTACCAATAACACTTAATGTTACATTTTTTATCGATTGAAAATAACAGTTATTTCATGTCTTTTTCGTCTTCTTCAATACAGAGTCGACTCTTTCTAGAGTGCTGAAAGACTCCTGCTCGGAAATACAGGAGACCCCTTCAATGACATGTTCGAAAAGAAAATGATATTTACTATATACAGGTTAAAACTATTTACATGGTCAAGTCCGAGTAGTTGGCTGTGACTGTCTCCTGTCAAAACTGCTGGTAGGATGTTAATTGTAGCCTTTAAGTCTTCAGGTGAAGCAGCTGGGGTGGTGATGTCTGGTAAGGTGTTCCATTCCCTAGTGTAACTCGGGTTACGGTGCTGTCTTTAATGTTGTCCCTCTGGTTCTGGTATCTCCGGGTGTATAGTAGTTGGTGGGTTCAATATCCACTCGTCTATCTTATAGGCCATTTGTAGTCGGTTTTTGGTCTGTCTATGTTTGAGTGGCTGTCATTCTAGTTGGTCAAACAGATTTGTGACACACCCTGGAGACATGCATGTCCTGATATTGGTTGAAAACAAATCTGGCTGCTCGTCTCTGGACATGTTCTATGTCTTTATCCAGGCTGTTCCGATCGGATTCCCATTCTGTAGAACCATATTCTTAGGATTGTCTATCCATGGAGCAGTATGCGTAGGATTTGACTTCGGGTGTGCAGCGCCCCAGGTTTTGTCTGAGGAATCCCAGTGTCCTTGATGCCTTGCTTACTGATTTGTGTATATGGGTTTACCACTGTATGTCATAAGCTATATTGACTCCAAGATATTTCCCTTCATTGACGACTTCAAGGGTGTGTCCGTGGAGTGTATTGTTGGAAATTGTTGGTCTTTTCTTGTTGTTGGTGATTCCAATAGTGGTACATTTCTCAGGGTTGAAGTTCATCTGCCAATTAGTTTCCCATTGTTGCAGCTTGTCGAAATCTTCCTGTAGTTGCTGGGTGTCATGTCTATATCTGATATTCTTGAATAATAGTCATCGGCAAATAATCTTGTCGCTGATGATGATTCAGCCAGATCATTGATGTAGGCTAAGAAAAGCAAGGGCCCGATTACTCCTAAGATGATATTAAGTGGGTCAGATTGATGGCCTTCCAAGAGTACAGATCTAGACTGTGTTCTGTATTTCAGGAAGTCTTCGGGTGACTTCAGATTCGTCTCGTGTATGTCATAGGGGTGCATCTTGTGAAGCAGTCTCTTGTGGGGCACTTTGTCAAAAGCTTTTGAACAGTTGAGCAAGATGACATCTGTTTGCTCTCCTCGGTCCATTTTTTTTTTTCAATTTCGTCTAAAGTGATGAGGAGCTGTGTTTCGCATGACAGTCTCGATCTGAACTCATGGTTGGTCGCATAGTATATCGTGTTGGTCGGAGTGATCTATGATTGTATTGTGTACTACGTAATCTAAGAGTTTACATGGGATGGAGGTCAGCAAAACTGGTCTGTAGTTGGAGGCTTTGTGCATTTTTGGCCGGATTTCAATAGTGAAAATCCGGGTTATAAAATGGTGAATGTCGGGCGGGCGGCGGGCGGGCGGGCGGACGGCGGGCGGGGAAAATACTTTCGTAACAGTTTTCTCAGCAACTACTAATCACAGCCTCTTGATATTTGGTATCCAGCATCAGCATGGGCTCCCATAAGATGGGATTCAATTCCAGGTCTGTCGCTCACCTACTTCCTGTTTACCGACTTAATTAATTTTTGACAAAAATGTTCAAATATAGAAAATTTTCGTAACAGTTTTCTCAGCAACTACTAATCACAGCCTCTATATATTTGGTATGCAGCATCAGTATTGGCTCCCATAAGGTGGGATTTGATTTCAGGTATGTCACTCATCTACTTCCTGTTTACTGACTTAGTTAATTTTGACATAAATGTCCAATTATAGAAAATTTTCGTAACAGTTTTTTTCAGCAACTACTACTCACAGCCTCTTGATATTTGGTATGCAGCATCAGTATAGGCTCCCATAAGGTGGGATTCGATTTCAGGTCTGTCGCTCATCTATTTCCTGTTAACCATCTTAGTTAATTTTTGACATTAATGTCCAATTATAGAAAATTTTCGTAACAGTTTTCTCAGCAACTACTACTCACAGCCTCTTGATATTTGGTATGCAGCATTAGTATAGGCTCCCATAAGGTGGGATTCGATTTCAGGTCTGTAGCTCATCTACTTCCTGTTTACCGACTTAGTTAATTTTTGACATAAATGTCCAATAATAGAAAATTTTTGATCATAGCTTCTTGAAAATTGGTATGAAGCATCAGCATGGGCTACCATAAGGTGGGATCTGATTTCAGGTCTGTGGCTCATATACTTCCTTTTAAACGAAATCCGGCCATTTCTGTCTTTGACCCATTTTTCCATTCTTGAATACTGGTACTATGTTTGCTGTCCTTCAATTATCAGGGATGGTTTCTGTGTCCAATGACTTCTGTTACAGTAATGTCGAATATGGTGCTAAGAATGAGGTACCTTCTTTCAGTATGTAAGCAGGTATTTCATCGTGACCTGTGACTTCAAATGGCTGTATGCCTTTGAGTTAATACCTGCCTGGTTGACATTTCTCTTGGTTGGGTAGTGACTGGAGCCCAGGTCGGGTACTTTACTGGTATCTTACCTTGTGAATTGATGATTCAAAATGGTAACCTTAGTAAGGGTATCGCTGAATAGAAGTCCATCTTTGTCTTTGAGATTAATTATTCCTCATAATTCTTGTCTTGTGCTCTTGATGTATGACCAGAATCGACGAGGTTTTTCGTTAAAATATGTACTTATCATATCCTCTATGCAGTTGATGTGGGCAGCTCTGTGTTCTCTTTGTAGCTTAGACTTCAAATATCTGTAATGTTTCCAGTCCTTTGGGTCTTTTGTACTTTTCACTTTCTTGTATGCTCGCTGTTTACTGTTACATTTACAGTTTGCGAAGCTGTAAGTTCATCCAAGGATGGATATATCTCTTTTTTGTCTTTTCGGTTGGTACATGCTCATCCATAGTATCCATGATTCTGCTTTTGAAGTTGTTCCACGTGCTGTTAATGTCTTTGAATTTGGATTACTTAAAGCTTGGACACTTTTCAATTAGGCATTTCTTGATGTTTTCCATGTCTGCTCGCTTTCATATATGGATGGTTCGACTGATGGGTTTAGATCTTGTTACTTTAGCATCAAATGTGTTTCTCTTAAAGCATAATAAAACAAGAATATATCAAATGACACAATCGATCTTTAATCTCAAGTAAGATACTTTTTCTCTACTAAAACGTACATGTTTTATTCAATTACATAATTGATTAAAGATACAAAAATCCTTAATTCTTGTAATACTTGATAACATTTGGCCTTTTAGTCAAATAAACTTAAAGGTGTTGTTCTGACATTAACTCAACCCTAACAATGCATGTTTCACGCCAACCCAGGGAGTTTCAATTGTTGGTTATTTTATTTTTGTTAAGTTTCATTTTTACTTGTTTGGTGGGTATTTCTTGTGTTCATCATGGTTAGTTTTGGGTTTACGAAACGGTACAATTTATCAGTCAGACAGGTTGGTTTGTGATTCCACACATAAAATAATTAACTTTTAACATCTTTCTATAGACTTAATATGAACATACAACTAATCAAACAAATAATAAGTTTTTAATTCAAATGTGTCTAGCCTTTTCGTTGACCTTTAATTGCCGTTTCAGATATTTTTATATGAACTAGTGTTGACATTTCAGTTATTTTATTGGGCAAGAAAAAAATGGAAGCTATATGTCATGTATGTACATGTGTAAAACTTCTCATCGAAATGTTAAAAATGTCCTAGTTTTTCGGCTTACTTTTGGGCACTATTTGTTTAATCCCCATATAATCATTGAAGTAAAATTGATTCCAAAGAATTTAAACAGCATCCAAAGTGAGTTCTCAAGCATGTAAAACTGAACTAATATGTGGAACTGTATTTATTTCCAACTGAATAAACGTCAGTCTTTCAATTGAGTTCTCGGCACTATAAAACTTCATGAATAATCATAGCGAACTATATTTTTCAAACGACATTGAATATGTGACATAAGAACCGTATCGACAACAGAATTTAAAAGGAAATGTCATATTAACTAATTATATAATAGAATTTATCATGACATTATTAATATCTTGAATGTGAGAAGATACTTATATCAATTCTATTTTAAACATCTTTGGTAGAAGCAGAGTCACCTGTGGGGCATCCGAATGGTAAAAGTCCGAAAGTGCAGAGACAAAACGAGTAAACACCAACGAGAACAGGACGAAAAACAGACATGTAAAACACGGAAACAATAAAACTACTGAATATCAATTTATAACACAAACGCTAGTCGTAGCAAGAGTGAACTAAGGTACCAAGAAAGAGCAAGCAGTTCTTGCTTGCAAAAGCACACCCGTTGCGTTGCTAACAGTTAATTCAGTGTGTCAAATCCGGTTAAGGAAGACAAAACCAAACCCTATGACAAACCAACATATTGGTCCTTGCTTCTGGTACCGTTGCACCTTTTCTGTTTCTCTTATCTTTTTTCAAAACATCTTGCTTGGTTTTTATCGATTTCTACGAAAAAGTGGATAAGTGCAACCTACATGTATTACATGTAGTGTAATCTACAAAAAGAACACACTCATGTAAGATTCGAACTGTATACAAGGTTCATAATTTTATAAATACAAAGAATTGTAATTAAATATTTTAGTAGTTAATTAGATTTTCTGGGGGCTAATACCTTTTGACTTTTTTACTATAGTCTTCTGTTTTGAAAACAAATACTTTTTTAGGAAAAAATGCGAAAAATGATAAATGGTGAAATAGTGTTGAAATTCTACCAAAAAATAATTTTGAAAGAGTTTCTTGTTTCATTATGTGCTTCGGTGAATTGGTTTTAATTTTTCGTTCGAATTAAAGGAGGTCCATATAAAGTCTACTAAGATGGAAAAGGGGATTGGAGGTTTAGTCCAATTACGGAAAATCTACATGAAAAGAAAACTCCGGTACAGAGGTACCCCCGGAAACTTGGTTACATTTGTGTAATTTATCATATATCAATTAATCTTTTCTTTCATATTAATTTCGTTTTTAATATTTTTAAAACAATTTCTGCTACGTTCACACTTACCATCACTTAATGCACATTCAATTTCCATTACCCAAAACGCATTAAACTGAATGCGAATTCAATAACGTCGTTTGCGTTCACACATTTCTTCAATTCGTATTCAATTCGAATTTTAACTGATATCTGTTCATACAGGATTTACCCCTCAATTTGCATTGAATGGTTTCAGACCTTACATGCAGTTATTCATATAAATCGAATTGAATAAAAGTTTCCGTTCACGCGGCAATGTATTTACGCATTGAATTTGAATGCAAATTATCAAATTCGAATTATCGAAAACGTATCATCATAACGAATTGGATAATCTGCATTAAATCAATTCGAATTGATTCGCATTCAAAAAGTTTTTAAATGCAAATTGAATTCGATTTGAATGCGCATTATTTGTAAATGTGATCGCAGCATAAGTTTTATTTGTTATACTGATTGATTCCTATCACTTGAGAACAGATCCTAGTCAATCATACGTAGTTACAGCAGAAAAGGATTTCCAACATAAAAACAATTCATCGACATCATTTTTTAACTGACAACATTACTTGGACTTTCAATATCAATATTAATTTGTAAAAAAAATCGTCAAAATAAAATAATTTAATGTACTAACTTCGTAATGGTGGTCGAAATATTTGTTTCACGGCCAGTTAACTGACTACACGTTTTCGTTTTATTTTTATTTTTCTGTACAATTTTATATCAAGAAAATATATACTAAACAACCCAAAAAGGTCCCGGTTGTAGTATTGTCCCGCAACAGCACTTGACTCTTGAGTCCACATGGAGCACCAGGTACCCTGACTAGAAGAAATGTTTTGTGCCTTCATGGCGACTCGGCAATGTGTCCCATGTTATCTAATTAGGGATTGCATTTCAAGGTCGTCAGGCCTCAGTTCTGACAAATTTCACTGCACAAGCGTGGTGCACCGTTGGGGACACGTTTCCCGCACATTATAGAACAAAGCTGAAGGTTTCGAGACCCAAATGATCCTTTGCAGTAAGAAAACTACTCGTCTTTTTACATATCTCCAGTTTCAAGTTGAAATTTAAACTCGTTCGTTCTCCATTCACTTCTAAAAGCAATTCCTGTTGCTCTAAAAGGTAAGTAATTTCTGTTTCACGCAACACACCCGTCGCGTCAAATTGTGTTTCAATGGGTGAAGGAGGCAAAGAGGCACCAAGGGGCATTAATATGTCAAAAGTCCAAAAGGTTTACTTGTTTGTTTGGGTATTGTACATAAAAGGTTTTAACTCGTGTATTATAAAATCTCATTACTCCAGTATCCATCCACACACTTTGGCAAAACCTATCAAACTTTTATAAGGTAAGGTTAAGGTAAAGTTAGGGTATTTTCCTAGGCATATCCTCATCAGGTATCCGTAGCCTCAAAATAAACTTTTAAAGTTTTTTTTTAATTACTTTCGTTATTTATTTCTTGTCTCTTGAAAATTGAAATTGTCCTTGAAATATATTAGGGGGATATTTAAATAGCGTTTGGTAAACTATTTGGTAAACTATTTGGTAAAGAATTTTCTGTAATAGCTACAAGTATATACCATGCGGTAAAGGTGTTTCTAAACACCGAACAGTATAACTATCTTTCACTGAATAATGAACAAGGAACTGTTCTCGACTTATATTCGAAACGGGAATCGGGAACGTTCAATCTGGAACCAACTTGACACTTCTTACATTTGTCATAGAATGAAAAAAAAAATTGTTCTAAGTTTTTAATAAGTCATTATAAATCAATACTTATATTCTGTATTTGCATTCCGTGTCTAAAAATGTTCTGAAAATGAAAAAAAAGAATGAATAAATAACAAGAGGCTTCACGGACAGTAATACAACGTTGACCTTATTTCTTATAATGCCCTATAATGTAAATCTTGATGTGCTTATAGTTTGTAACACAGTTTGTAACAATATGCAATTCACATTTCTTATAAATATCTCATATAGTTTTTATGATATTGAACTTATTACATTTTGTAAGTGCAAAATTCATTAAAATCAAGATAAAGGCCATTTCCTCGTTCATGGGTGGTTGGACCTTCTTCAAAATTTCAGGGCGATAGATCTTGAGATGCTGATCACTTTTGTTCTGCGTCATAATTTAAAAACATGTCACCATAAGTTATAAGTGGAAAACTGCAATTTACCCCTATGTTCTATTTTTAGTCACAGCGGCAATGTTTTACAACAAATCAAAAATCCCCACATCAGTTCTATACTCCTAATGCTACATGTATATTATACTTGGTTTAATTGCGCTTAAGATGTTAGAGGAGTTAACATTTTCAATCGAATAAGGAAATGCTGTGAAAATGAACATGGTAAATTTTGACATTCTAAGAAGGAAATGTCCTACAACGTTGACCTATTACATTTTTATAAGTCTCGATTTGCTTAACAAAATGCGATTCAAATTTCTAAAATATATTTTATATAGTTTCTAATTTATTAGATATGAGATTTACAGGTGCAATATTTGCAAAAAATCCACAAAAAGGGCAATAACTCCTACATATTCTTCTAACTTTCAGGGCAGGTTGATCTTGAGGTGCTGATCACTTTTACTATTCCTGAATTTTGAATCTTGTAACCGTTTTTTGACTTATTTGTAAAAACTGCAATTTACCACTATGTCTTTTTTTTAGCCACGGGGGCAATGTTTTACGACGAATTAACAATCCCCACATCAGTTCTTAGCACCATGAACAACCATACCAAGTTTGTTTGTAATTAGACTAATGGTTTCAGAGGAGTTAACGTTTTAAAAAGTTTACGGACGACGGACGGACGACGGAGGCCTAGTTATGGCAAAAACTCGCATGAGCCCCCGGGTCAGGTGAGCTAAAAAGGAAAATCAACAGACTATCCTATTTTATATGCACCCCGTCAGGTGTTTGTCATTTAGGTTTAAATATGAAACCTTAAGACTGTATACATAACTTTTATTGCAAAACATCACACATTAGGGTCAAGCAAAACAATGAAAAATAGAGTAAAAAACATTATATCACTTGCATATCCTAACAATTACAAAAAAAACATTAAGCTTTAGCTGACATGGACCTGTATTTCAATTAGGAAGATAACAAGAAAACGATTCTAGTGTCTTGGGTCTAGAGGGGGGAAATTAATTTTGCAAAGCCGTTAAGTACAGAAAAATAGGATGGAATCTTGAGTGAAGACGGCAATCGAAGTACAACATAACCTAAAGTCTAGCAATGCGACACATATAAACCCCTTTCTCATTCAATCTTTGTTTTTTATGTTCAAGGGTGAATTTGAAAGTGATTAGAATATTTTGAAATCAATGCCTCAATTCAAAAGGGAATAATTTGAAATAAAAATTAAGTTTCAATTTTGACAGGTAACTGATTAGCTGTTAAAATCTGCAAAAAAAGGACAGAATAAAGGTAATAACAAAACTACCGAACTTGAATGATCAGTCTCATAGTCCAGAGAAAATGACAAAAACGAATCAGTCATACCGGAGAACTGGTGGATCGCAATGGTCCTGACTTGGTACAGGCATTTCAAACGAAATGGTGGGTTAAACCAGGTTTTATGGCGCCAAACCTCCCTCTTCCATTGCGATCTTAGGATCCGGTAATGACCATAGAACACAACATAGTTGTGAGACACAATAGGGATATTGAGGTGATCATCTCAGTACAGCAGACCAGTCAAACACTAATCAAAACAATTAACTATCACATCTTTTAACTCAATCTTGAACTTTTCTACTAGCGGTTGATAACGAAGAAAGAATTTTTTTAGTGATCGTATGAGACGTATTTTCTTATAGCCCTGCATCAAAAGTCGGTCACGAAGAAACCGGTGTCTGATCAAAAAATCTGTGAAACGTGTGCAAGCTCTGGCATATCGAATAAGTTGAGAAATATAAACACCGTATGCAGGAGAAGTAGGTATATTGCTCTGTAGATTAGGAAAATTAATAATTTGAAAATTAAAATCGTCTCGTTTATCGTAAATTTTTGTACTGAGATGACCACCTGGGTCAAATTCGAGAGAAAAAAATATAACAGATATATATGATGTAGTGAAGACCTTATAAACAAAAGAAAAATTGAGATAGTGCAAATTAAATTACTTCCTTTTGATGGGGGAAAACACCTGATGATTCCGAAAAAAACTCAAAAATCCAAAAACCTGACCTGCCAACATCCTTAATTTGAAAAAGTAAAGAGTTTAATGTTTTAATGTGGTTTCATGGTTTGAAGGGTCTAAGGGTTTTATGGGTTATATTCAGTGTCTCTTTGTTTGTCCTTCTCTTCTTTTATGGGCTTTGATATTATAATGTCATTTTGGTATTTCTTTTCTAATCCCATTCTAAGAGCACGTAGACTGCAGACTTGAGTTATAACTATTGAGTGAGTGAGTTTGTGTTTTACGCCTGAACAACACTTTATTTATATAATATCAAGACTTTGAACTAAGAAAAACACAGATAAAAGGAAATGATGTTGAGTAATATGGGGGATGAAATAAGAAACAAAGGAACAGTTAAATTCGAAGGCCACCAGAGAAGATAGAGGTGGGCGGGGTGAATACTTTAATCAATGATGTGTTTTACATGATGAAATGTGGCACCACTGCGTTCTGCGACAAAGCTTTCTATCTTGTGACCTGAGGACCACCGCATACGAGGACAAACCTTGATCGGGCTGAGGCACTTTAACTTAAAGTTTAACTTAAGTCTACACATACCCATCATCAAGTCCTTCGAACCCTACGATAGCACGCCCTTTAGTGAAACGAAATATTCCTCCATCTAGACTTTGCGAGTTCACTCGCTGGATACAATCCGTCCTGTATATTTCTTTATCACAATCTAATTTAAAACCATTAACAGATGTTTGTTAGAACTAGAAAAGATGAAAACAAACATGTACCAATAATTAAACAAAACTACAAAAAGAACAAAGCTGAACTTTACAAAGCAAACAAATGTAAACAATTTAGTTCAAAAATACATGTACCATTTTAACGACTATTTTAAATTTGTAATGTTTGACGTAGAACACAAAAAACACTTTATGTGAAAACATTTATCCTTAAATATATGTATCCTCACTATGCTAATCGCTGAAAGTAAGCCCTGGGCATAATAAAGATTAGTCTTAATGTTCATCATAAACATAAACACACAAAAAACATTCGCATGCGTACTTCATGTACTAATTTTCATCTTTTTCCCTGGATGTGCCTCACTCCTAGGAACACGCGAATCGATCCAGGTAATTTTTACTAAACTCCGCAAAAGATTTCTCTTATAATCAACTGCAGTAATTTTATACTTATCAAAGCAAATCGAATGAAATTACTTTTCTAAAAAATCATTAAGTCTGCGCTCGTTCGAAACAGAAATTGTACGTTTGTCAAATTATTGAATTGTCGAACTCATGTGACTTAAACATTTTTCCATTGACGCCAATTGTAAATAAATTATTAATGCGGAGATCAACTACGGCTTTCCATACGACAAAAAATTAGGGTTATGAAAAATCTTTAACATGTTAGTAAAAATCTTTAGACTATACTATATTCGCCTATATAAAGTGTTAGTAAAAATTACCTGGCTCGATTCGCGTGTTCCTTGGAGTGTGCCTATTACAATGGTATTAATAAATGATAATTCTATTTGAATAATTGTAAGGGACCGACCATATAACTTGAAGGGGGGCCTTGGTTTTTTCCTAAAAAAATATTCTGAAAATTATTTTTGATGAAAAAAATATTTTGGCAGCTGCGGGTAAGAAAAAAATATTCTTAAGAAGGATTTCTGCTATAAAAAATAATGCTGATAATGAAAAACATATTCTGTGGCGACGCCATCGAAAAATAAATATATTGTCCGCGCTCTGCGTGGAAAAAAAAATTCTGATCAAAACAAAAAACCAAGGCCCCCCCCTTCAAGTTAAATGGTCCGTCCCTAAGGGGATCGAATTGGATAATTTATAATAACTGTAACCCTAATTCAGAAGGCTTTTTTAAACAACAACCTTCACATATTTCATATTAGAACTAAATAAAATGTCTCTGAAATAGGTCCGTCAATGTAACGTTGACCTATTATCGTGGTATGAAGAAAAATTCTATTTAATATATCTCTTTGTGTATTATTTAAAATCTGCTCTCGCTCTTTCCATAGAGTGATAAGAGTTTAATTTAAAACTATACCTTTGCAACATTTCAAGAGAACATCTTCGTCTTTAAAATACCATCCACTTACATATCCAGAGTCTGGACATTCTACGGGTCCAGGTAATTTCATTACTAGAAAAAGATTCATTTGTTATTTCACAACATGATCCGATGTATTCCTTGCATTGCATTATGGTTTTAAAGCATATTGTTTTGTATGATACAGTTAAAATATGTCTTGGGCGATTTGATTGCATCTGGTTTCGTGTTTGCAATAATGTTGATTTGTGTTTTGATTTTATTAAGAGAATGTCCCTTTATTCCTTATTTGCAGTTGATTTTCTAGTTCAACCTGGTCCAACTGTTTTTTCTTGAAATGCCTGTATCAAGTCAGGACCATTGTTCATTCTTGTTACAACTTACGTTCGCAATGTTGATAGCTAAATACAAATACCAAAATGGGTATAAGACAGTATCTTAAATTATGCTCTATATGCATATTTCAAGGAGTAACCTCTCATCAGCTTTTGAATCAAAACATTACATAGGAAGTTCAAAAACTAAAAGTAGTGAACGAAAAGTACTCAAAACCAGGATTATTCAGTCGTTTAATGTTGTCTGTTTCTTCATGCTGTTCTCGCTAGTGTTTGTTGGGTTTTACTTAGCTTTCTCGGACTTGTAACATTCGAATGACCCATTGGTATCTATCTGTTTTCTTCATACAATTATCAAAAGTAGTCACAAGTTAATATCCCGGAACTTAAGTGTATTTCTTATTGCTTTTAAGACAATTGAGCATTGATTTTTTTTTCTCTTTTTATTATCTAATTATAGATCATAAAGATTATTCAACTCACTCTTGTAACACGCGTATCTAGTTCAATATTTTTTCTACTTCTGCGTTCTATAGATAAGCAAATTGTTTCCAATAAATATTGTTTCCTAATACCCGTAAAGGATTTTCAATTTACAAATGGGCGTCACCCCTTACTGCTGAGACTGAGACCAAAAAAAATATTTCACACGGAAGATAATTTCCAGTTAATTAATAAGAATATAGATAAAAATTGAAAAATTGGAATTCAAAGTACTCGTGTTGCTTGGAGTGAAACTTACCGAAATATGCACATTTAGGGTTTTTAGCTGGGCCTGGCTTACATGTGTAGTCGACAGTGTTTGGAAATAGTTTGTCATGTGTGTATCCGTCTGGACAAATATTGTTATATACTGGTTCAGCTAAAAGTATATGCGTAAATACAAAAATAATGACAAAAAATGGGCGTCTTCCATTGTGGATTTTTTTTAATTGCCGTCTGTTTTAGTGGGTTGTGTCGCGTACACTTTTTCCATATCTCATTATCGTCTATATCAAACATCCACTCACTCCCATATCTGGAATTTAAGATGGAATGCGTTGAAAAAGCTGTGAAACTCAAACACCAACTCAGAATTTAAGTAGGGGTCGTTTCAAAGCCTGCTTAGCATCTTTTCTCTTTTTTCTTAAAAGGTGCCTGGGTGGCTGAGTAGTGTAAGGCGCTGGTTTAAAAACCGCACTATTGATCACTAGCCGATCACCTCTCAGTTGGTGTTTTTAACAAAAAAAGGGACTTCCCCAACTGTATGTGAATAGGTTTGTCAGTTACCTGCCCAAGGTCGGTGGTTTCCTGTGGGTATTCCGGTTCCCTCCACCATTAAAACTGACCGCCCTACATGGCCCAGGTCCGTCGAAAAGGGGCGTTAAACACCACACAGTGACACACACGCACACCTTTTTTTCTTAGAACAAGGAGACAGCATATTCCGTATAGAATTACCAGTACAAGCATTTCCAAAGATGCTACAGTGTTATCTATTTAAGCGGATAAGTTGTTCTAATGTCATGTTTTTCTACCCAATAATGTATCAATGCTTTTTATCTTGCGAATTCTCATATGTATCAACACGCACAATCGGAAAGCTCTGTAAAAATAGATGTCATCACCCTTTTTATAACATTTTTCATTGATCAGGAAACAGTTCACCCTTTCCATGAGAAGGTCATCCCATCTGTTGAGATATGCAACATCTCTACTGTCAGGCTCTCTTGATAGTTATAGAACTGTTCTAAGGCAGCAACCATTTGATTTTTTTTTTTGGGGGGTGGGGTGGGGTAAAGGTTTTTTTTAAAACGCTATAATATTTTTGGAAAAAAAAATTGTCCTTGACCCATAAAGAAAAAAATGAATGGTTTTGGTGAGCCTGGGCTACACAGCGTAAACAAAAGTGCGAATAAAAAAATTGTCTTCGGTGTTATTATTAAAAAAAAATTCTCGTCTTCGAAAAATTCTGAAAAAAAATAAATTGTCGAGGGGCTAAAATTCGACCATTACCACCCCCCTAGAATTTCAAATGGTTGCTGCCTAGCCCTGGACAGCAATGGTTATAAACTGTTCGTGGTAAAACTGTCATAAACTGTTTTCATACAAGACACCCCTTTACACCGTTCTAGCTTACGGAAAGGAAAAAAAGCTTCAATGTGCTCCATTTGTTTCGCACTCTTGTGACGCAATATTTTGCGTTTTTTTAAAACGCAATACTTTGCGAATAGATGCAATGATATTTTTGCCAATAAACGCAATAACTGTTTTTGTGTTTAAACGCAATGCTATTTGCGAATAATCGCAATAGTTTTGCGAATACACGCAATAAACTTTGCGAATAAACGCAATTATAAACTTTGCGAATAAGCGCAATATTTTTACGAATAAACGCAATATTTTTTGCGAATAAAAACAAAACTTGTGAAATTGCATTCAAAGAAGTTGAAATTAATTAAATATAATCTTATGTCTTACACTTAGCGTCCGTCATCGTCATTATCGTTCTGTCTTCTTCTGTTAACAATTTTTCAATCAACTACTATATAGAATGCAACGAGACGATTGTTTCAGGGGACGAAATAAACATGGGGGTCAGAAAACATGCTTTGACTTAAATTTCTAAAAGAATAGGAAACAATATCTAAAATATCTACAAAAGACTCGAAATTATCAGACGCTCTTATAGAGTTTATAATCCTTTAAAATGTCAGAAATAGATTTTTTTCGTGTGTTAATATTGAGAAAACCATTGACAATGGAGAAAATCCAATGCTTGCGTAACATTAAACTTTACAAAGTTCTTGATTCAGTCTTGGGGCTTTGGCATCATTAAACTTGGTTTAACTATATTTTTTTAAATGGAACAGTGCCAAGTATTATTTTAATCTGGACCAAATGCGCTTCTGTAGATATCTGCTTTAAAGCGTTATAATAAATAAATGTTAATAACGTAAAAACATATTTTAACCAGAACAAAATACCAAGTCCCTCCTTCCAGTTAAAATGGTCGGTTCATTAAAAAGTGAAAACTTACCATTCATATTTAAAATTGCCACAGCTATTAGAAAAACTGTCAAGATGAACATGACTAACTCTGCTTATAATTGTTTGGGTACGTCTGACAGCGTCCTTTTTCTTGAAAGTTGTGGAGTTTACTTGGTCTGTTCTGTCATTAAATATATTGTATTGACTTCTAGGTGCATGTCTACCGATAAAATTTATATATTTTTAAACACATTTTAATGATTTTGTTTTAATATATGACTCATGTATGATATTGTTTTTTTCTTGTAAATTTCATATGTACATGTACATGAAAAATATTTACATACATTGACAAAGTGAATTATGAATTTGGTGTTTTATAAGAACATTTGATGAAAGATCTTGTTTCTTCGTTCCAAATTCATTTCTTTAACACATCATTTTTACCTAATGTCCAATAAAACTAGAGGCTCCCAGGATCCTGAATCGCTCACTTTACTTCAATGACTGATGGAATGAAAATGATTTGGGGTATCTCAGGTGAAAAAACTCCAATAAAGGATCACCTTACAATTTCCACCTTATGATTAACGCTTTTGTAGAGCACACATAGCCAAGCAAACAAAACCTTTCCTTAATATAATCTATTATAGGTTTAATCTGCAAGGAAATTACCCAAAACTTGACAATTAGGAGCCATAACTTTAATAGGGTGTCATCTAACAGCTTCAGCCTAATGGATAATTTTGAAGAGCAAATTGAACTGATGATTTAAGCAAGCAACATTTTTTCTCTATCATTCTTTAGGTCGAGTACATGAAAAAATGCACCATCTTTCACCTTTCAAGGACCATAACCCCTATAAGGGGTCATCTGAAAATTTTGACGCTGATATCATTTCTCCAATGCTAACTTTTCCTTTACCACTTACAGTTTTCAAAATGAAGTTCAAAAACTGTAGGAAAAGTCAATTTTAAAGATTAAGGGGAAATAACTCCTATAAGGGGTCGTCCCACAGCTTTGTCTCATTAAAGAGTATTGTAAAACTTTTGATTTTGAAAAAAGGTAAGTTGCTTCGGATTTTCTCTATCTCTTATACTTTTTTAGCTTTAAGCTATAAACTATGGTCTGACTCCCTGTTCTATTTTTAGCAATGGCTGCCATGTTAGTTGGTTGGCGTGCACAAATTTAAAAACTTGGTAGAGGACAACATTTAAATCAAATGTACAAAGTTTCAAAGCAACCCCTTCAGTGGTTTCAGAGAAGAATTTTTTTTTTTAAATTGATAGAAAAAAACAGTTAAAGAGGAATATCTCTTAACGGCTGATCTGACAATTTTGACCCTGATATAATTTTTGTAGGTCTCCATGAGCTTCACAATTCTCCAATGCTTACCTCTAGCACTTACAGTTTCCAAGATAAAATCCAAAAACTGTGAAAATTGTCAATTTCGACGATTAAGGGGGAATAACTCCTATAAGGTGTCGTCCCACAACTTCGACTCAATTGAGAGTTTTGTAGAACTTTTGATGCTGATGAAGGAAGTTTGCTTCGGATTTTCTCTATCTCTTATACTTTTTGAGTTATAAGCTAAAACCTATTATCTGACCCCCTGTTCTTTGTTTAGCAACGTCGACCATGTTGGATGGTCGGCGTACACAAATGTCACAATTATGGTAGAGGACATCCTAAAAATAAAGTGTACAAAGTTTCAGAGCAATCCCTTCAGTGGTTTCAAAGATGAAGATTTTTTTAAGAAAAGTTAATGGACGGACGACGGACGCTTAACGATGACAATTGCTCACATGACCCTTCGGGTTTGGTGAGCTAAAAAAAAATGTTAAGTTTCTTATTTGAATTATTATTACATTAAAGTATTGTGGTTAAAACAGTAGCTCTTTGTTGTATCACAATGACTCATATAATTTTGTTATTTCCTCTTAATATTGATGGTTGTTGCTATTATATTACGGTACTAGATGAAGACACCCGTATGAGTTCCAAGTGGAGAATAATCTCGCAGCAGCACTTAGTTTATCTCAGTGTCAAAGTCCGCTATAAAATGCGCAGAACCCGACGTCAGGTCAAGCGGCAGCTCTGCCAACAAATCGACTGGAATTCCGAGGTCATAATGCTATGTGGAACACCTGACAGCTGACCATAGTGGAACACTTGACAGCTTACCATAGTGGTACACCATTATTGGGAAAATACCATGTTCTTTGGACGCTTAAGAATCTTGCATGTCTTAATAAAAGTAGGACACTGCGCAGGAGCCTAGGTTAACCTTTCTGCATGTACTCTTATCGGTCAAATCTTCCATGCATGATTGACTTTGTGTTCTGATTTCCTCCACTTCATTATGATTTTCACATGTTCATTTCATCACGTACCCCTTTTATATGTTCACCTTCCTGATGTAGCAGAATTCGAGCGGCTTGGTAGTAATGCTGGCGTCACACTATCCCGATTTTGCCCCCGATGGATACACGATTATGGATATTTTCTAAATTGGGGGTGATCGTATCCAAATCGCGCTATTCGTGTTGTCATCTTTTACCATCGTAGCACCATCGGCGGAAATATTCCAAGTTCGGCAACAACTTCGTGATGCCTTCCTAATTTTTAACATGTTTAAAAACTGCCGAAGGTTCGTGCGAAGGCCAATCTTCGTGTTGTATTCGTAATTCCATCTTTTGCATCGTAATGCCTTCGTGATTGCATCTTATCATTTCGTGTTGCGTTCTTATTGTCGTCAGTTACATTTATCTTACGATGGCAACACGAATGAAACGAGAAGTTCTCTGATGGTCCCCGATTGGAACACGACGTCGTAATGGCCTCGCTTTATATTCGTATAGCCGTCGTAATCAGAGTAATGGCATAGAGTAATGGCATGGCGATAGAAACACGGCACTGTTAAGAAGCAAGATAATGTCTAAATACAAAATTTTGCAGCAGTATGCATTTTGTCGTATGGTTCATTTTCTTTTAAGTTTTACTTTATTTTTTATATACTAGAACTTATTTTCGTAATTTTCACTAAATTAAATGTATATGTACGAAAGATAAAGATCTATTTAATCTTTTGCCCATCGTTTCTATGTACTATGATTTAGACACATTTACTTTAAGTTTATAATGGTGATCATCATTTTTCTATTTCCAATATCTTAGCTTTTCAGGATAAATGCGCTTACCAGACAAAACAAGGAGAAGACAGCCATGATCTAGAGCATTCTGATGCTTTCCTTTTCATTCTGTTCTTTCCTACCAGGCGCTTTCGTATTCCGCGTCCTCGTCCAGGCTTTGGTGGAATCTTTTAATACTTAAATTTCAATGTCAGAAATAAAGGTTTAAACATTTCAAACTCCCTTCAGTTTTTATCAGTCCCCTACCAACAAAAACAGAAGGGGGCTTTAGGTTTTTCACTCCGTCGGTCCGTTTGTGTGTCTGTCCGGCCCGGTCCTCTCATTGTGACAATACGTTTTCTACACTTTTTGAAAAACTTATACGTGTATATAGATATTGGAATATGAGTATACCATGATGAGTTTAAGATCAAGTTATATGTCTGTGCCTCTGTGGTATATAACAACATTATTTGTGCCTGTTTTTTAGTCTGATTATTGTTGCGATCGTGTACCTATTTGGGTTTATTTATTCTTTTTTTTGGTTCTGTTGACTATTATCGTGTCGTTCCGGTCCGCAAACTTTTAGAGGAGTTAGGACACTTTGAACTTTGAAAATTCACTGAAATTTCAGTTTCATACACTTTTTTCTAAACCCTCATAGTTATTAAATTGCATTTTTTGTATGTACTGTATGCAAGTCCATCATTACGGGTTACAGATCAAGTTTACGTTCCGTTTCGGTCCGCAAATGTTTACGGGAATTTTGGACTTATAAATGGGACCGATAAGGAAGTATGTATTGTAAAGTGAACACGCTTTGTTCAAGAATCGTTCGCAAAAGCTAAAATTGTTGAACTTTATGCCAAAAGTACAGAAGCCCGTTGGGCTCATTTTGGTCATCTAAAAATCAATAGAACGCGCTTTTATCAATTCTCCCGAGATAAAACGCGTTACTTACGCGTTATAACGGGTTAATCTAGCGTAACTTTCTTAGACTTTGAAAGAGCTTAATAAATCAAGTAACATCAGTTTTCTTTGCTATCTTCAGTCTCTACATTAAGATGTTACATGCATCCACTCTTACTTGTCGACATCATGGACATGCAGCGTGGGTATACTAAGAATTAAAGCCCTAGTTTTATCTTTTATCCATATATACCAATAAAAGGAGCAACGGACATATTGTAGACTGAACTATAATTTTATTGCAAACAAGTTATATATCATAGTACAATTCACACTTTATTGCAAAACGGTTTGTCCTATTTTAGCGCCATTTGCAATAACAATGCATGCTTTGTTGCAATTTTTCTACATAGTTACAACATATTCTTGCTGTTTTCAGATTATGTGTGCTAGTGGGCAAAACAAGATAAAGCAACAGCACCTTTTTCTGTTCTGTCGTAATAGTCTCTACATATTAGCTTTAGATCAATTAAATGTCCCATCTACTCTTACTGGTCGACATCAGGTACAGAAGGGTATATTTGAAATGCCTTCGTTTTAACTTGTTATGGAAGCAGCAAAGGACAATTTATATACAACATGTACAATAAACTATATAATCTTATTGCTAATCGTCTTATTACATATCATACTTCGTATAACCCTCGGGATGCATCGTAGATCCATCGTATGCTAAACATAGCGTCGTACAGCCATCGTATAACTTCGTTTCTCCTTCTCGACTAATCTTGATACCATCATAACAACTTCGTAATCGGTTCGCAGCCATTCGTATTTGCTACTTTTCTAATCGTTTAGCCATATGTTCTAATCGTATATATCCATCGACTTTGATTTTGATTTTTAGCAACTTCGGGACTAACTTCGCACGAAGTTGAAATTTTCGCATTCGTGTGTCCATCGTATGTCAAAATCGGGACAGTGTGACGCCAGCATAAAGCATTAACTAACCAATAGCGAAATTGATCAATCGATTGAGTTCAACATATTATAGGTAACTGATTACATGGATTATAAGCTATAACTGTCTTTTTCAAATGACATCATTTCCGCTATTGGACTGATATTAGGTGGGCAAAAGACCTTAAATAAAAAAAAGAATAAAATAAAATTAAAATCCACTAGTTTTACAATTATACATCATATGCTAATTTTAAAATCCTGTTCAATCTAGATACGTGCTGACTCAAACTAAACATTAATACTTGTAACATGTGTTTTACTACAAACAGCATCTGTTGGTAACTCAGAACATGAGCACGACAAGCTACATTTGCATTTATTGTGTTTTTGTACATCAAATTTGTCCATTTAGCTACAGCCTAGCTATATATAGCTAGGCTGTGTTCTAGAAATTGTCCTAAAATGAGTGCATTTAGTCAAATATTACAATGAAAAATTAAATAGAAGATGAGATGTGTACGATACACAATCTACAACACTCAAATACAGTATATCGACGTCAATGGGTGATAAGAAAAAAATTCAGAAAAATCTCCATCAACCGTCCACTATAAAAATGATTTGAGTGGTTTAATATTAGAAATCATATACGTTCTTCAAACCTGTTCAGGTCGTCAACTTCCTGTTTGAAAATGCTTGGACAAGCTTATCTAGGAGTCATACATAGGAGTCAATTTCCAATTTGGGAAGATTGTTCTTTTTGACCAACTGTATGCCGTTAGTGATATCCAGACCTGTCAAACTTTTATTTTTTTGTTAAGGTCGGACCCATGGTAACACTTTAATATTTTTTTTAATTGTTTTATTTTTATTTCGAAAAGTAAACACTTTTAAAGCAATAAATAACTACAAAGCAAAAGCCTTTTGCTTATAAAGAGCCTTAAAAATCTTAAAGAACTGATCAGTAAATTGTTTCATTCTTTAACAATGCAGATAATAACCACATGGTGTGGATGCGTAAATGATAGCCGGACAAATAGAAAAAAAATGCAGAGTGCTATATATATTCATCCGACTTGCCGATAAAAAGGCCAGTTCGTAAAAATTATTACATGTATATATTGAATCCTGCGACGATTTCTCAAAAGGCTTTTTAATACAATAACATATTTTTAAAACTATTTATTTTTACATTGTACAACTGCATTTCCCGTCAACACAGTGGGCGTGGTCAGGAGGACACCCAGACATGTGTCCCGTCGGACAATCAGCTTTGTCCCGGCATGAATGGTCTGCGAGGAAATAAATTTATTTTAGACAACAAATGACATTGACGATATATTAACTTTGAATAAATTAAAGTTGAAACATGCAATAATACGATGGAAAAACTTTACCATTAACCGTCCATCGTATGGACAAAAATGCCATGTTTCTCGAACGTCACTGCAAGTATGGCTAAGACTAGGAGCCGCAAGATCATTTGCAGAAGGTTTCTTAATTGTCCGACCTTATTCGTCCGTCTCTCTCCAAGGGACAATCTGAGTCAGACATCATTTCCCCTATCGGCCATGTTCCCTATCTCACTTCGTTATGATCAATTCAATGTTTCTTTTATCACAACCTTTTATGTTTATATATATTTATATTATCACAACATTGTTTTTTCATGCATCTCCTTGACATAAAGCCAGTGTGTGAGTTTGTGTTTTATATTTTAGCACTCGACACAGTAATATAGGTTGTGTGTCGGGGCGATGAACATGAAAAGGAAGATAATGAACATGTTATTATGATGAGAAATAAAGCGGTGGGAACAAAAAAAATGTTGAAGTCAACTCTAAAAGAAAGAGTTGGATAGACTACTGGCGGAAATTTTAACTCACAAGTTAGGGGGCGTGCATAAACCGTGACACTCTCCACACACGTTTGTTTACTAATCAGCGGTCAGGTTTTCTCTTTTATGACCGGACATTCCCGCGGCAAGGGCTAACATATTCATACACTTAGGGTTCACACCTTGGTCGCTATATGGACTGACACCCGACTCATCGTCAGAATTTCAAAGCCGAAAGTCTTAGTTTAGATATAATTTTAGCATTAACTAATAAAATCGTTCCACCCTAACCACTGATAAAATAAGGCTAAAACAATTAAAATGAGGAAAATCAAATCTTTACAACTGCTACATGTAGTAGTTACAAACGAAAAAGATCAAGGAATTTAATAACTCTAATTTCAACTGCATCTTTTGCATTTGGTAGCTTACGAAAACTTACTTGGACATTCACACTTTCCAACCCCTGCTGTTATTGTACAGTGCCCGTGGTAACCGCCGTCACAATGGTGTGTGCAGTCGCTGTTAGAGGTACAATGTTTCCCTACCACTAAACCTACAAAACAACATTACCAAAACTAAGATGTTTTTGAATATTTGCCTCGAACCTGTTTGTAATTTTATTTCCATCAGAAATTCCTTTACCAAGTAATGACCCCATAGCGGTTTTTACTCTGACTCCAATATATCATTTATATATATATATATATATATCCGTATATGTATCATCGTGTTTCCCTGTACGGTTCATGTCAGTGTGCCCCCTCTTTACAGAATCTCCATACCCAACTTTTTAATGAACCTGGAAGATGAATGTGTTGATTGTAGTCAATTCTCGCTTTCATTTTGACTTACGTACCCCTTTCCTATCACATTACCTTTACCGATCAGCCATCCCCAAAATATGACAAATAATCAAGTGAAAAAGAATAAAGTTATGAATCTTACCAATTCCTAATAAAGTTATAAGTATAACAGCTCGCATTGTATTCTTTATCTGTTCAGAGTGGCTAGTGTTCTAGTTATGAGTTACGGTTCAAAAGGATAGTTACTTGACTATCAACAGATCTGTCATGTCTGTATATGCCTATCTTAGACATGGTAGATAAAAAGTTCATGTTGATTATATATACAGAAATTCTTCAAATATGTTTAAAGGTGAAAAATAACGATGTTTAATATTTAGTAGGCTGTCTTACAGTAACGTTGATGATTACATGTATGTGTAATGGTAGAATAGAATCGTAATTAATTTTTTTTTACATTTTCCGTATCAATACAGCCATAGCACAGGCCTGAATTCAGTCGGGGTGAACCCGACGCGCGCCCCCTCTAGAATTTGAAAATTCTAATTTTGTCATATAATCTTATTTTCTCGAAAATAACCCCTAGATTTTTCTAATATTTTTTTCAGTGCACCCCCTCTAACATCAAATTCTGGATCCACGCCTGTAGTTGACCTTAGCGTTTAAATTATAAGCGGGTCAATATTTTTCTCGGACCCCTTGGTATGACGCGTCTATTATAGTCTTATATTCTGTTCAAAGTCAAAATTGAAAGACTAAAAACAACTTAGTTTAACACCGCCACATTTAATATGTGAATGTACTAGACAAAGCTTTTGTTTGTACAGTATTTGTCAGTAGTTTTATGTTTTTAGTACCAATTCAGGATTGGACTCGAGTTTTATGCAGCTTATATAACCTTAGGCTAATCGCAAAACACATTATACAATATGTATCAGGAATCAAAATGATCTGGACCTTTGACCTCAAGGTCAAATGTGTCGTTTAGTCCGACTTTAGCTATGGAGACATCAGTTTTAACGCACTAAAACAGTTCTTTCATGTTGTACATTTAAAACATCTGTCTATATTGCTGAAGGAAAATTGCACTAATATTTTGTTACTACTTGCAAGCATGTAGTCATTTCTAAATATTTCATTCATATTGATGACGTAGCCAGAGTCATTGGAATTGAAAAAGCTAAAGACCTGATACATTGTTTTTAATACTCATTGGCTTTTGGGGGAAAGGAAAAAAGACTTCATGGCTCACATGGTATGTATGACTTTAAGTCTCAGTCAGAAGTTATTCGGAAACTAAAAGAAATATCATCCAAGAAAAAGCAGTAAAGGTTATCAGGACATTATTCAAGTTATTAAAATGATAGCTGAAACGATGTTTGAAAGGAATAAAGGTGTACCAACGGAATGCCGTATCCAAAGACAAAATCAACAAAGTGAAATGTCATGCGCTCATAAGCGCAATTTTCAGTATCAACCTGCAGCTCCGAAAAAAAGCGACTGGCTACCCGAAAACTCCATATATAGGCAGCAGCAATTTTGCCAAAAATAAATTTGAAGCATTTGAAACAAGTTTCTATTATTATCCAGTTTAATCAACTGTCCGATTTTTTGTTTCTCTTTTTTCCTTGCAATCAGTTCAATTTAATAATAATGAAGTGATCGCAGCTAGGCGATACCTAAATCATATTGTATTTCTAGAAGGGAATTATTGAAAATTCACACCGCACCTGTAACTTTGAGAAGCATCAATCATTTTGTCAATATCAGCAAAAGGCAAATTTTTCGCGGGAACAAATACCGAAGAGCTCCCCGCTACGAGCTGTGCTCTCTATCGAACTTATGATCCTTTCCCATTTATTTCGGTAATCAATCGTTTAAAACATTAAAAAGTAGTGCGGTAATCAAATAATAACCCAAAAAGACAACCGTGTGATTACAAGTATATAAAAACTGAACTGATCCATGTTTTTGTTTCACTGTTAAAAAAATAAAAATATGTCTACAATTTTTTTTTCATAATCATTCAATTGTTAATTTAAAAGTTGCACAATGTGTAAACTTTGACCCCCCTCCCCCCCAAAAAAAAATATTTGCTCAAATCATAGACATGTCTTCATATTAAACACGTGATGTTAAATATGTTCTAATACACAGGGGCCGTGTTAACGAATGATGTTTTAGTCATGTCGTGTCATTGTATCTATTTTTGTCCTTACTTGAAATTTAAGATGTGAAAATTGTTGACTTAGGAACATTGTTCTTTTGTGTCTTTCGACTTCAAAAAAGTGTCTGAAATCTGAGTTTTAATTTTCTGAGTTTTAATTTTCTCAGCTAAAATTTGAAATTGGCCTACCACTCATGGCCCTGTCACACTATAACGTTTTAGCCAACGTGTGCCGAACGTTCGAATAATGTTCTAAAACGTTGGAACACGTTGGCAGTCGCTGTAAAAAGTTTCAAAAATTATCTCGGTGAACGACCACAAAGCGTCAGACTAACTACCTGCAATGCACGACAAACTTATTCAAAACTTATCTATAGCCCCGGGTCTATAGCGTTTGTCCGGCGTACTTGACGTTTGACGACTGCAGAACGCATTCATAGCGTTAGTCTAGCTTATGATTTTTTTCTCGGTGGGGAGACTTAGGATTTCTGTTCTCTTCTTTAGTATTATTTCACAATAGCCCAAATAGATCTATTATCTGTCTTAAATGTTTTGCTGGATTATTTAATAATTATGACCAATTATAGATACATCATGTGAATTTAGTTTCGTTATAAAAATATTGGTTTTCAGCGTTCTGGTAATATGGATGAATAACTATCCTAAAGCCGTTTTTCAACCAATAGTGATGATTTTTGCACTCAGTTTAAAAGGATAAAATATAATGTAGATTTTATATTTTGATATGTCAAAAATATACAGAGAGGAATGCATGCGCTTATTAACATACTCTCAAAATCTGAGTATATACATGTAATAAATACCGGTCTGTAGAGTTTGCCTAGCATCCTTTTTATAGCACTTGACTAATCCTAAATGATCGCAGACATCATATGACGGATGTCCTTAATAGAGAAAAATACGCATGATTTCAGTATTGAAGCTAGACTGTCGTTACTCGTTGTATTTGAGTATTTTTCTTCCAAAAAAAAAATGTCCACCGAAAACACGACAGGTGTATTACATGTACAATTTTCAAGAATTACTTTCAATTCCAGCCCATCTAAGTTATCCTTGTTATATTCAAACTTTTTTGGCTTTGTTTATTGTTTTTTTTTTTTTTTTTTTTTTTTTTTTTTTTTTGTAAAAAGATTTTTTTTCGGGTTTGAATTAGTATTTTGAAGCTTTTAAAATTGACTTTCTTGGTCGTAAGACTGACGCTAGACGTGCGCTGCATTATCGCTTAGCTTAACATAAACGTTCGTCAACGTGCGCACAACGACCTCATATCGTACGTCAGCGTGTGTATAACGTCCTTCTAACTTATGCCTAGCGTTCGAATAATTTATTTCTAACACGTTGGCGAACGTCGGAAATTAAGCATGTTGAAAAATCACTCGACGTTCACCAACGCACGCTGAAGTTCGCTAACGTGTTTGTAGCGTGTTCATAACGTATACAAAACTTACGCAATATTAACGCACGCCAGCGTGTTGAAAATATATTCTAAAACGTCGGCACACGTATAGTGTGACAGGGGGTAGCAGGTGGTTCCGTCCCCAGGTTGATCCGTCCTTGGTTGATCCGTCCTCAGTAGATCCGTCCCCTAGTTGATACGGCCTCTAGTTCTTAGTTGGTAACACTTTAACTATTATAATAAATTCCAATTGACATGATATGTGTATGGTTTCTTTAACACTACAGTTCGGAACATTCTTTTTCCTTTTGAAGTTGAAATAGATACAATACAAATATTTTACATTTACAATCGGAAGGGACAATATAGATAAAAACCGGTGCATTGTTCTTTGACAATAACTATTTCTTTTGCGCCAAAAATATATTTCACTTGCGCCACAAATCATACTTCATTTGCGCCTTTTCATAAATGTTTCATCTAATAAAGGTAAAATGTTGACATTTATGAAATAAAAGTATGTTTTCCAAGAAAAAGAATAATTTATATAATAAAAAATAATAAGGAACGGGGTAATTTAAAAACAATCCGCCAAAATTTTGTTTTGGGCGACTTAATAATGTGTTAAAATACAATACCTGCAAAAAAAATTCAAAGTAAAAGAATAAAAGCGCTATATCGTGCAAATACCACACCGAAATGAGCAGATCAGAGTGAGTGTTCTATAGGTTTCTGGTCATCGAAAATTTTGTTACTTTTGTTTCATCCTCAGACGGCGTGGAAAAGTTGACGGCATCGTATATGTCCGTCTTAATGTAATTAATTTATTTATAAAAAAAAAATCTGTAAAGCTTTTTAAAGTATCAAAACTATATCTTTCCTCAATTTTTCTAAGAAAAAATCTGAAATGATTTGCTACATAAACCACGCTAAAAGTTCAAACCTGAAAATATATAATGCAATAATGATCATTACATATTAATGAACCTAAATTTGCACGCAAAACACTTCATTTATCAATTGAAATCACATCTAAAATATGTGCCTATACTCGTCAACTATTAAAATGCGTAACTCATACATTATATATGTTTTATTGGGGACGGATCTACTAGAGGACGGATCAACTAGTGGACGGATTAACCAAGGACGGATCTACTTGGGGCCGGATCAACTAGGGGACGGACAAGTTTAGGGACGGATCCACTAGAATTCGTGACAGGGCCATCATGTTTAATATTTTCGAAATTGAACGAATAAAGATATATACCAATTTTTGACCCTGTATTGGATATTGTTTCTTTGAATGTAGGCTTATATATGACCATATATATCGGAATCTATGATGTGTCGAAGTCTTATGGACGCATATAACATTTCTATTAGGTCCAAAGTCTTTGGGGCGATTTGTCCTTTACTTTCGGTTTTAAAAATAACTTGTTTCCACGAATCCATAGGGAAGTAAATTACGAAGAACAATCGCCAAAGAAGCCTGGGGTGTGATAATAAGGTCACCCTGATATTTGTCTCCGAAAAATGTTTGTTTTTATCATCGTTATAAATTAAGTAAGTTTTAACATCAAATACAAATGTAATTTTGCATGTAATGATTTTAAATGATTGTGTGATTTCAAATCGAAAGTACACTTGATATGCTATGAAAATTTCAAAAAATAGGGGGAGCAAGTCCCTGTGCCCTGATTTACAAGTAAAGTTGCTATTCCATTGTCGTATAGATAAGACAGGTGCTGTGTGAACACATGGCCAATATAAAAAATATCCTAGATTAATTGTCATCGCTTTCCGCCCAAATTTTCTCAGACAGAGATTCAACAAATTTTATTTTAATTTTTTGGCAACTGTGTCCCAATGTTGGAATATTTTCTTTTAAATGGCAGCATATCTTATCAAAATGACAGGATAAAACTAGAAAATAAAAATTAAAATATATATATTTTCATGAAATTTGAATGATAATCTAGGAATTATTTTATTATGTTTATTATGACCTACAGTAATAATGAAAAGGGACCTTACAACTGCTACAAAATTTTGATGATTATGGAATTTCTAACTTATTTGTGAAATATAGGAATAGGGGCGACAAGACCCTGATAATGGTATAAAATAACATATACTTAAAGGGAAAATTCGCAAAAAAATAATTTTTACATATGTTTTTCATCACATTTTACTAAACATAAATATACATGTAAAACTCTTCAATCTTCACTAATAAGCGAGTATGAGAGCGTTTTGTATCGATAAATTAGAACGATGGGTGCGGCCATTTTGTACGGCTAGTAGGCCCTATTGTCACGTGACCATCACCTAATATCCAATAACCACAAAGTACCAAAACGATAACGACACGCAATGGTCAACTCTATCGTCATTTAAAAATGTCTTGCATGATCATGATAATAGTTTGGTTGTTCTACTCAGCGTAGTAACGGTTAAGTGTTATTCCGTTTTCCTGACCTAAGGAAAAAGACAGACTTGCATCTTAAATGGGTCCAGTCTTTAGATTTGCCATCCACTATCAGCAATGTCAAGTATACAAGTTTGTGTGTGAAGACCATTTTGAAGCAACATCTTTAGAGGGTGACTTAATAGTAAGCAGTGTTCTTTTGTCCATGAAAAATGTTTATATCTATCTATATTTGTCAATAATAATCTCATTATTTTTATAGTCACACGTTTCTTACATGTTACATTATGACCTAGAATGCTCGGGCTAGTATCATACGGTCGGAATCTTTGCTATAAAAATCCACAAATCCACAAGACAAAAATATCAGCTTTGTTTAAAAAAAAAGAATTATAACGGATGTGCGTAAAATTAAGATTATAATCGAAAGCGGAATAAAACTTATCTTTTTGTTTTGTATAAGCGTTTTAACACTTCAGTTATAACTGTGCATTTATTCAGAATATTTGTTTAATAGCTAGTAAATATACATTTTAAAACAAACAACAATTTTTTCTTCATTTTTATCCATTCCCTATGCATTCCTTAAAAATGCGCAACTGTATTTTTTATTATCTTTAAAGGATTTCTTAAGCGTTCATTATATAGAAGATAATATTATTTTTACCTATATGAAGATAGTAATTCACAGTCGGGGGCAACGTTGTGACACTCCCAGGTATTACTTACTTCACGGGGATGGTAATTAACAGGTGGTTGTGTAATGGTTTATGACAGAAAAATATATCATTTGTTTCTGTTAATTTTTTATTACTAAGTACAACGGAAGACCTACAATTTATCACTCGTGTCTTTGATTTTTCGACATCTTTATCTGTGTAAAAATAGTGAAATTATTCTTCTTCAGGTGATTTTTGAAGTTTTTTTTTTTACATTCCTCATTTAAAAAGTAAAACAAAATAGAACACTATACAGAAAACGCTTCGTGATACCTTCATGTAGACAGCCGTATGAGTGTATACCACAATCTTGTGTTCGTAAGATTATAAAACGTATAAATATTTTATCACTTGTATTTCTCTGCATAAGAAGCCCAAACAATAATATATCCAAAAGACATAATGCCCGATCTTCAAACATTAGGACGTACGGACGGACGCACAGAACCAGACACTATATGTCCTCCTACTCCTTCTTTCGTAGATGGGGCATAAGATAGACAACCACACCAACAACTTTAGAATGAAATCAATGTAAAAAAAAATTACATGTCAAACTCTAAACTTTGTCTGACGCCCGTTTCTAATATTTAAAATGTCAGATCGGTTCCAAAGTAAACTGATAATGCGAAGTGTACAGTAAAAATAAAAGTGCCAACACAAAATTAATAATTTAGATCTTGCGTTTTGATGGAAGTTAGAATATTTGATTTTTTTAGGGGAGGGGGGCTTTAGATATATATATATTTCACTTCGTCCTGCCTTTTTATTTTCGAGAACACTGGAGCCTGGATATTTTTCTAACTATAAAATTTTCAGCCAAAAACAACATCCTACCATGCCTTTTTATTTAATTTTGACATCCTGCCTTTTTTTTTTTCACAATAGCCCTCCCATGAAAATCCAATGGTCGCCCCCTTATAATCAGCAACAACAACAACAAAAACTACACAAATAAAAGATGAAATGAGTTTATATGAGGTTATGCTAATACATTTTATAAGTTATGAATGGAAAACAAATTTTAACTAAGCTTAGTGTCACCACTATTAAAAAAAGTATAAGTCATTGAAGGAAAATCTATTCAGAGTCTGTGTCACTAATACACTCTCTAAATCCTTCGTACGTATTGTCCAGCTGCAGAAGGACATTCTTTTCTGATGACAGACACAACACAAGCTGGCAGCAAAACACGATATTCTGACCCAACATACAAACTGTCTGTATGCCATAAGTCTGCTCTGGCTGCAATTAAGATTGTAAAATCAAATAAATGAATGATAATGTATTTAAAAAGTGGTATCTAAAGTTACCTTGCTTTTACATCATTACTTCCTTGTTTTGTACTGTTTTACTTTTTGTTGGCTAAGAATATATATAACTTTTGTTTGATGGGTCAAGAAAAACTCAATGTTTTCAATCAGTGAAATCTTCGGCAATACCTTATCACTCTGAAAAAAAGTAAACGTCTATTCATATACCTATTTAATAGGACGTCTGGTGCTCTCCCCCGGTGGCGTTTGTACCACAAGAAACTAATATAACTAGTTTTCAGCACAACCACGGGTTTAAACAAATTATCTTGAAGTCGTGGTTGCACCAGGGTCGAAGATATCGGTGAATAATGTAAACTCGTGGCAGCATAGGCATTCTGCAAGCAAGGGCATTGGCTCATAGCGATCGGAACATTTGCACCATTGAGTGTAAAATTGGATTGCTTTGAAATTCAGTCAAGCGATTTATCTCCAACTCTTCCATCTACCGGATTTCTTCCTCCGTATATTCCGGTTCAAGTTGATGCCCCTCCTGACCCAATTTGACCAAATCTGCAGAACTAAAGCTGCTAGCAGACACGTCACTCACGTAATCAGACATTACAAATATTTAGAAGGGACATTGGTACAAGGTATATTATATAGCAATTATTTTTCTCATTCTCTCGAAATTACGATTAATCTTTTACAAAACCAAAAACCTTATTAAACCCCGTTTAACAATCAGGAGACGAAAGAGTCAAAGAAAAGGCTGAAGATCACCGTCTCTTCTTTGATCTTTATGAGGTGACTATTAGACATGCTTAATTGATTTGAATTAATCCGTTAAACTGATAGCCTTTCAAGGATCAGTTAATCAGTTAAATAGCTATCTAATGAGATTAAAAGGCCGGGAAAAGGTTCACGTCGAATATACAAAATTCTTACCTGGGGCAAATTACCTTATCACCAATTTGCAATTAACACCTGGGATGTCTGGCCAGGTGACACCTTGTTGTTTTAAAAAGCGTGATTATCATATGAAAGGGAAAATTTTCAAATCATTTTAACGATGTAAATTAAAATAGAGTAATTTATGGAAAAGATTAGAATTATGTAGCAGAATTTTAATTATTATCATATTGATGTTTAAAAAAATCATTAATTAAAAATTTTGGTAGCAAATAATGATAAAAATACTTTATATTTGAAAGAAATCTTCATAATAATTATGTTATTGCGTATCGGTTTATCGTTATTAGATATTTTCTTTTGTTTACCAATAAGACCACGCGTCACCACTGTGTTTTATCAAATATAATATCGATATTGATTATATAGCGTTAATCGGATAAAGATGTAATACACAGATATCCGGTCAAATCCCACAATGCACTCGAGACCATCTCACTGACGTCACTGAGTTACTTTTGAAATCAGAAAATGCCAAATATCTCTGTTAAAAATAAGAATTTTTTGAAAAAAATTTGGATATATATTTTTGATGACATATTCTATCATTTAAGACCATAAGTCAAAATTCGTGAATTTTCCCTTTAAGCAAATATTAGAGGGCCAGGGTCATCATAAGATCGTCTTTTTATGTGCATACTCTATTGAAACCAATTGGTTTCACTGTGCTCTGTCAAAAGTAATGGGTGGGAATTGTAACCCAAATGAAGGGTAGTCAGGAATAAGGGTTACGTTATTGTAACTACCGTTTGGCTTAATCAGTTCCATTTTTTCTTTTATTAAATCATTTGTATCATATCTTTGTCTTTATAATTCATTACTTGGCTGATTTACTTTCCGAAAATACCACAATTGATCTTATTTCATTTTTGTCTCGGCCTAAAAATCTTCAGTAACTTTGTAAAGTAGGATAATTGCATGGAAATGAAAAGTGCTATAATGTCAAGGAAATTAGTCTCTGGGAAATGCTGAAAGAATTTAAGGAAGTTTTAAAATCCTGAGAATGTCCACAAATCTACTTGCTTTTAAAAGTCCATGTACATGTCATGTGATTCTCTAATTTTACAAAATTCAAAAGCTAGAGTTAAACTGGACTGAACTCTATATATGATCAATGTTTTCAAATTGCCTCTCCTAGGAGTTATGGACCTTTAAACATAAAAATAAATGTTTTTGATTAAGGTAAAGCTGGAATACCTTAGAAAGTAATACAAAGCTTTCAATTTCTAAATTTATGTTCATGTAAATGAGCTCTACACTTTCATGACTTTACTGCATGAAGTTCAACAATATTGTCAGATGACCCCTAATATAACACTTCATATACAATACTAAAATTAACTTCCTCTTTCATATCTGATGGATTAAATATGAGAAAAAAATAAGTTTATAATCTTTCTGTTTTATTCATATTATTATAACTGTTATAAAGGTTATTGCAAACACAATGCTTATAAAATCAATAAATATCATATGTTATCATATAAATATTACATATATATACAATAAGTATACACATGCAATGACATACATATTAATTGTCAGGTTAAACATGTATTGTATTCTTTATATGTCACTTCATATAGGCCTTAACCATCTATTGTAGTTGAGTTTGAGCTAATAAAATTATTCTTATTCTTATTCTTATTCTTTAACTTAAATCCTTTCAATGTCAAAAAGGTGCATGATTTTCTTTATTGCCAATTCAGGCATTTTAATCCGGTGAGTGATTCAGGTTTTGAGCTTGTTTTTTATTTCAATGTGTTACAAGTACATCTCAACTGATTCTATATCAAAGGACTTGAATGCCCCAGCTTATAGCGACCAGGTGAGCAGTTCAGGCTCATGGGAGCCTCTTGTTGTAGTTTGATTTTGATTTTTTTTCATTGAATTCCTTGTTAAAATTTCTGCATTTGTTTTCAATCAGATTTGCAATATATACAATATACCTATTATTATTTTCAAGAAAATACAGGGGTTCAAATTAACATTATAGAGCAAAAGGTCCAGGACTTTTCGAAGATCTAAGTGGAAAGTCTGCCAGATGTTATTAAAAAGTCCTCAGTAGAAGTTACTGTGAATAGATGCAGGTCCAGGACTTGTGTCCTGATTCAAAAATTTAAGGTCCCGGACCTCAGTCTTATGCTAATTTGAACTCCTGAAATCAGATTTAAAGAATCAATTTTTATAAGAGTTTGTCTGAACAATTGATACTTGTGTCAGATATGACCAGATATGCATAGAAATTATAAATATGTAAAAAACATCTTTTTGAGACCACCATATGCATGGGCTGCATGTGTTCAGCATGTTCAGAGCAATCCATTTTGCTTTCAAACTTTCAGGGTTTAACATCATGAGCATGGTGCTGTCCTAGAAGTATATATGTTGCATCAGCAGTCAAATTGAATCAAAATGATTGGAATATCATGTTCAAAAGTAAATGTATCGAAAGAGAAGAACTCGTACCTAAACCATACATGTGATTCTCCCGCCGGGAGACAAATCTCACGACTTTTTTATTCATCTCCCGTTTTCCCGACTTTTTGTGTTATCTCCCGCTTTTTCAAGACATGACAAAATTTTATTTTAATAGACATTTTACCGGTAATTGGTTAATCATAAAACAATTCCGGTGTTTTAGTGGTTTGTCAATTAGGTAGATGTAATTTAACAAGTAAAGGTGTTAATAAAAGGTTTATTGCCATAATTGACCTGTTGATTGTATAAACAGTTTGAGATTAATCAGTGAAGCCATGTATATTTGGCACACGCTGAGTGCCTTCATTTGATATTGAAATGCAATTTTAATGAGTGTTGAAAATCTCCGGCTTTTTTGTCCAATCTCCAGCCAAAAAAATCTAAACATGCTAAATCTCCAGCTTTGTCATCACGGATCTGCACATGTATGCTAAACTAAAAGTTTAAAACAGACATTTGACAGAAGCTAAATTTTAAGATATCAACCATGAAAGAAACTTTTTTTGAAATACATGAACACACACAGATACACAACATGCACAAAAACTGACCCCCTTTACTGAATTCAACCACATAATTTGATCCCCAATTTCAAACAAGAAGAAAAAACTTGCCCCCCTCCTACATATTGACCAGCCCATCTGACATTTAGTCCCTAAATCAATTTACATTTTATTCTATTGATGCTCATAATATAATCGCAAGAAAAAAACTTTAAGGCTGAGATAGAAATTTTCTTTTTTTCCAGATATTTAATTGATGAAACCAAATAACCCTGTTGTTGTGTAAAGGATGTGAAAGGCAGATAGCAGTTATCATGTCAAATGAAGGAAACAATAATCTGTATCCAAGACTTCCACCTGGTGAAGAAGAAGATGTTGAAGGTATGGCCATATATACTGTGGTTTCATTATTATTGGTGGGGTATCAATTTTAGAGGTTTTCATGGGTGCAAGTCAGTCAACCGATTAAAACCCACAAAGTGTTATTTTTAAATTGATTACATTAAGCATTGAGCATGTTGTGTGCAAACCATGAATTGAATAACCATAAATATTGACCCCCACAAATTATATGATTTCAAATAAAAAAAAACACGGTGTATGGAAATTATGGGATAAACATTGACAGATTTATGAGTAAAGTTAACTTTCTAATTTTCTTATTTGGACAGACCTTGTAAACTCTTTGGCTTATTGCATAATAGCGAGCATTGACCTATGGTGACATTGTAGGCTGCTGGCTGTTTTTAATTGTGCTTAATTATTCATGTTATTCATGTAGGTTTTTCTCATGTACACTTATTTCACATGATAAGAATGATTGTTGTATAAAATAAAGACAACCAAACTGCTAGCTGGAAAAGGATTCAATAAGCATTAAATGTGTTTCCTAATCAAGGATAAATAAATATGTTTTAACTCATTTTTTTATTTCGTTTAGAAGAATTTTCTTAGATGTTTCTTGTTTTTAAACAATTGAAAAGATACAGAGAGAAGCAATGCAGTGATTCCCAAGTATTTTTTTTCTCTTTTACCGGACATGTCCTGTAATCATGTATATTGCAATGGAAAAAGTCAAAATATTTTACTTAGCTTAAAAAACATGATAAAGTTAAATTTTACCAAATTTGTCCGTTGTCTGACAGACTTTCGGAATGACTGGCAATGAATCATTCAAAGGACATTTGATTTTCTTATAGTTTGTTAAACAGACATATCAGTATAAACTCCGCAAAAACATCTCTAAAAGCACAAAACACAACCTTAAGATTCAGTAATGCAAACTTCCATGAAAATGAGAGTGAAGTAATAGATGCTACAGAAAGGTATGGCCAGGATGGGAAATTCTCTAAAAAAGTAACCAGCCCTGAATTGAAATTCTACCTGTTTTTGCTTTATAGCCAGTCAAATTTTCATGAATCTAAGGCAGCCCTGCCCAAAAATTACCTGTCTGGGGCTGGGGGGCAGGCTGTTATTTCCTACTCTGGTATGGCAGTTCCCGCCTCTTGAATCACACCCATCATATTGCCAATGGTTTGTTATCATGCTTTTTTTTTGCATGTTTTTTTTTTATAATTGATTCTATATATATATAACTTGAAGTAAATAATTTTTGCAACTACACAGATTCATTAAAACTAATATTTCAGAAGAAATTGACCACCCAACTGACAGAATCAGGCTTTCAAAGCTACCAAGAAATGCAACAGAGGATGGGATCAAATTGTTTTTTAACAATAGGAAGAGACATGGGTTTGGAGGAGTGGTAGATGTGGATTATGACCAAAATGAAAATATAGCAGTCATTATTTTCAAAGATTCAGATGGTTAGAGTTAATTATAAATGAACAAAAGAATTAACAGAAATACTATACCAAAAATATGCAACACCTAGGTAACAAGTGTATGAGATGTCGCTGACTACTAGCCAGTTTATCTTTGGAAATGAAATACATACAACCTAGTAAATGCATAACAAATGAGAACTATATTTCTAATATGATTTAGGAATTGCCTAGATCCAAGCACAGCATCGTTATTCAATTTTCTTCATTTGAAAGGAAAAAAAGATTAACTAGGTATAATTGTGTTGGGATGCCAACACACAAGTCGCCCAAAATCGCCTTGGATAGAGTTCAATTCAAATCAGTGCATCAAAATAAGTCTAGAAATCAAATTTCGTTGAAATCGGACAAAGTTGACGTTTTTAGGGGGGCGGGTGTAGTAAAATGGCCGCCATTTTGAAACCGTAAGTCGGATTTCAAATCCGGTCGCAGATTTGAGTTCAGCATATCCGCTTTACCCAGATGACCAATTTTCAAGACGATCCGATGAAAAAAAAATTTCCGCCCACTTTTTCCGATGGCCGCCATTTTGAAACGGCGGCCATGTTGAAAATTTCAAAAGTGCATTACACAACTTTGAGTGACCCACTATCCAATCTCACAAGTGTCATTCAATTTCCTTGGACCGTTTTCTTGTATTAGGGAGGACAACTTTACGATAAAGAATCAGAAGAATAATAATAATAATAATAACTAGGTATAATTGTGTTGGGATGCCAACACACAAGTCGCCCAAAATCGCCTTGGATAGAGTTCCAATCAAATCAGTGCATCAAAATAAGTCTAGAAATCAAATTTCATTGAAATCGGACAAAGTTCACATTTTTAAGGGGGGCGGGTGTAGTAAAATGGCCGCCATTTTAAAACCAGAAGTCGGATTTCAAATCTGGTCGCAGATTTGAATTCAGCATACCCGCTTTACCCAGATGACAAATTTTCAAGACGATCCGATGAAAAAAAAATTTCCGCCCACTTTTTGCGACGGCCGCCATTTTGAAACGGCGGCCATCTTGAAAATTTCAAAACATGATTACACGCCTATGAGTGACCCACTATCCAATCCAACAAGTGTTATTCAATTTCCTTGAACCGTTTTCTTGTATTAGGGAGGACAGCTTTACGATAAAGAATCAGAAGAATAATAATAATAATAATAATAAGAAACGGTGCAAAAACAATAAGTCTCCAAAACTTTGTTTTGGGCGACTTAATAATAATAAGAAACGGTGCAAAAACAATAAGTCTCCCAAACTTTGTTTTGGGCGACTTAATTAAGAAATGTTTAAACTTAATAATAATAAAAACTACTTTCAAATACCGTAAATTGGGATATTTTGGGTGTAGTTTTATTTTTGTTTATTTGGCGCCTCCCCTGAATGTGCCAAAATTAAACACACCAAAATAAGTTTAGAATGCATATAATTTAATGTGCTAGAGACAATTGTTAGAGTTAGACCGTGGACAAAAAAAGTAGGATAATGAGTTACAATGCTAAAAAAATCTGTTAATTCCTATTCAAAACTTTTTAATGAGCATTCATCGTGTTTGTTTACTCGCAATGACTCAATTAAGTTTTAGCTTGGATACAATTAATTGTTTGTCATTTCATTATTACACCCAAAAAGAGTCGTTTACTATACTAATTAGCTTGGATTTGAAAACAAACATGCTAATTAATGTTTAAGAGTAGAACTTTGAGTATGAATTCAAATAACTTATGATTTTACAGATGATGTACAGTATTGAAGAAGAAACCTTTTTTAAAACGCCAAAATAAAACACACCAAAATTAGATATATCCGTTTTGATCTCAAACCGCCAAAATATCCCTACACAAAAATATCCCAATTTACGGTACTCCAAATTTAATTTTAGCAATCAACACCCTGAATTGTGTAGTTGATTCTGAAAACGGTGCCCTTGAGCACATGAAGTTTTGCCCCAAATTTTGAATAATGACTTTGACAATATTTACTTCATTGATATGCAATGTACAAAAATTAATGAAAATCACAAAGAAATTATGTTGCTAGTAAATATTTATTTACCCACTAATATTTTGAACATTTTTTCCATGTTTTAAAACACGAAATATATTTTTAGAAATGATATTATTAATATTCACGCCGGACCTGTAACTTCTGAGAAGCATATGCGAACGAAAAAAAAAATCAACATCAGCATTATGCAAATTTTTTGCGGGAACTTGCCGTAGAGCTCTCCACTTTGAGCTGTGCTCGCTATAATTAATAGTCAAACAACTTCATGCTGCATCTCATACATGTTTAATTTGTAAAGATTTCGTGATTTATGATATTTTTCAAAGACAACCAAAAAAGATCTTGACTTGAATGTAAAGAGTGTATTTTACATGTTTACACACTTTATACTTTAATGCATTCATATGTGGTCTGTTTTGTTCTAGCTGTTGAAAGGGTTATGAGTAAGAAGCCATTAGTCTTCAACGACAAAATAATAGAAGCTGAAAAGATCTTTGTTGAGGATGAAGAGGAGCGTGAACAGTTTAATAGATGTACTATTGAAGTGACTGGGATGGCAACAAATACAGATGAAAATACTTTGATGTTGTATTTTGAGTCAGAAAATGCAACAGGAGATGAAAATGATGTTTTGAGCATGGAATATGTAGAGGAAGATGGGATGTATTTGGTCAGATTTACAGAAGAAAAAAGTAATTTTTCTTATAGGGTGAAGGGTGATATATACTTTCAGGTTGAAGTTATACTTTACCATTAAGGAAATATGGTTCCATCACACAACTTTAAGTTACATCAGGATATCAGCATACAAAATTCATCATAAAATTAAACTCATGGTTCAGTGATTGCTGGAAAAAATATCTTGCAAAATGGAGCATTACAACCCGTCCGATTTAACTATGGACTTTCGATTGAAGTGTGCAAACTCAACAATGAAAATTAAAGTCGTCATGAACAAGCCAATTGGTAACAAAAACCGCAAATCGTCACAGTAAGAAAAACCAACGTCAGCCAGACTATTCATCAATATCCAATCAGATTTAATGTTTGCACGACCCATTCATTCAATCAATGTATTTTTGTGTCATCAAATGTAATTATTTGTGGTTTTTGTTAACGATTGGCTTTGTTCCAATCATTGAGAATGATTTGAAACTAATGGTAGGATGGTTCCGTATGACAAACTATATGTCCTTAGTGACTTTTACACCTGTCAGACTTCAACTTCCAGTTTGGAACTGGGTAAAGATGAAATTTAAATGAAATTAATGTCAAGCTTTTCTCAGAAACGTGCATGAGAATCATTTGAAACTTAGTAAGATGGTTCAGTATGACAAACTGTACATCTGAAGCGACTTTCAGACCTGTCAGACTTCTTTTTCCTGGTTAGGGACCAGAGGGGGCATTTGTCCAATGGTCACATTCCTACTTTGTTTTTTGTTTTTTTTTAAAGTACTGATTATTGTTTGCCATTAATCAAGAATAGTTTTTATCAATGAAATGTTTATCATGTTGAGTTTTTCAGTTTGTCTTTATTAACATTTCAGTTGTTGATGCTGTATTGAAGCGACAGCACAGACTTGAGGGTGCAGACCTTCATGTACGAAAGCATATTCCATCGGAACCAGACGCCAAATATCCAAAGCAGGTGTTTGTTGGTGGCTTCAGTACAAAAACAACAGAAGAGGCCCTGATAAACTTCCTTGAGGCAAAATCTAAACATGAGGTTGATAAACTAATTTATGGAGACTTAGAAGGAACTGCAATTGCTGTGTTTAAAGATCAGCCAGGTAAGAATACTTTCAGTTAAGGAAAAGATAAATTGACTTTGATATAAGTGAATACATGAACTAGGTTTTATCAACCCCTAAAAATTCATATTCACAGAGCCAAGGGCCAGGTAGATATTATTTTTTTAGGGTTGATCAAACTGGCATTCATTCATAACCATACCCAAGTCTGTGAATGTTTTATTACATTACTTTCAAAAATAAGTGAAAAGATAAAAGAAAGACAACAGAAATCGTATACATGCTAAATAAATCTATTAATTTTGACATGAACATGATCAAATGTCTGAGAGTGAAATCTTGTAAAAATTCATGAAATTAGTCTTTAACAAATTTTACAGAATCAAATTGTATTAAAAGACATGATTCTGAAACAGTCAGATTTTGGAAGTAATCTTCTTAATAGTTTTCCCAATAACATCACATTTGAAAGTGAAGTCTTTTCAAGATGAAAAAATGAGGCCAAAATCATTTCATTCACCTTTATTTGCATTTCTACCTGTTTTGATTTCTGTATTTTCTTTCTTTCTTAAAATGAAAAATACAGTTATTCCCCTTTGCATACATTTTTTTTCAGATATAGAAAAACTTAAAGCTGAGTGCAAAAAGAGAATGCTTGAAGGACATTATTTGAAAATTGATGCAGTTCCTGTATCTAAGTGTATCATTGTATCCAATATAAAGAAGAATGTAACAAAGGATTCCGTGATGTTTTACTTCGACAATGAGAAAAAATCTGGAGTTACAGGGGTTGAGGAAGTTGAACTGAGCCAAGAGTCTTCTTCAGCTATTGTTAGCTTTGTAGATTGTGAAGGTACTGTGAATATAATTGTTATAAGTCTGTATGCTTTTATGTAAACGGTAGTTATTCTTCAAAATTGGAACTGGTCCACTAGCCCCTTGTCAGTAAAAATCCCCTTTGGACAAGTGAAATTTTGACAAAATTTATCTTGAATATAAAAACAAAAATCCAAATTTCAGGATTTGGGTGAGATACTAATCACTTGGTAAATAATGCCTTGTTCACTTTATGTTGTTAATAAAGCTTGTTTTTTTTAACAACAAACAAACATCTTTATTTTGAAACCTTTCTTGTTACATCATTCCTCAGAAGTCCATTCTTGTTTTATTGCAAAGGAAAATAGAAATATTAACATTTGTATGATAATGGGATATTATAATGTTTAGCTGGATTTGAAGACAAGGTATAAACATAAAAGAGTCATTGTTAAGTTCATATTGTAATGGTCTGCCAAATTTATAAAAATATATAAATATTGTTTGTTCAGACGTCAGAAACCCAAATAACCAAACTTGAAACTGGTGTCGATAATTTTATAGCTTTATGCTAGTCTGATGATGTAAATGCATTACTTTTTGTTGAAAGCATATTTTTTTTGGCATTTACTAGCACCAGTAACAGCCTGTAAGAGACAACATATCATTGAGGGGTCAGAGGTTAAAGTTGAGATATACCATGAATGTCTTGGTGGAACTGCAAGTGGAGATGGTCCAAAGTTCAAACCCCTTAACCCTATCACAATTGCTCTTGACAAGCCTAAGGCACATTTCTTGTCATTTTCCAAAACATGCCAGGGAGAGATTGATAAAAGTTTGAATGAATGTCACGCTGTAGTGCAAACCTGGCCAGCAGCTAAAAACTATAAGATCACAATCAAATGTAACTTGACAGCTGATACAAAAGACTGCAAGAAACTAGCCCAGACATGGGAAGCTGATGTTCAGACATGTTTGAATAAAACCCTGGAGAAAATCAATGTTAAGAGCATTAAGACTTTACAAGATGCATGGAAACCAGTCATTAATGAAGTGAGCTCTGTCAATATCAGCGAACCTGACCTTGTAGGTTTAAGCGTGGAAGCCAGCTCCTATGAGCTATATGTTGTGGGATACAATAAACAGGTCAGTCAACTATATGGCCAGATACGGAAAATTGTGGATGATACAATGAAAGCCATTGAAAAGAAGAAACAAGAGCTGAAAGAAAATTGTCAGCTTAAAAGTCATCAGATCAATTTTTTGGTGTCAAAAGAATTTGAGAAACAGATATTGAAAGCTTTTAAGGGTCTGAAAGTTAAAATTGATGTGGAAAAGAATGAAGTCGTATTTGATGGACTTTCCAAAGATGTAATTGAAGCCAAACTCAAAATGTACAATATATTAGAAGGACTTTTTAAAGTCTCAGGGCAAACGTTGTCAAACTACCAACAAAAGTACTTGCAGAAAGAAACTGTTTGGAATAAAGTTCAAACAGAGTTCAAAAACAAAAAGTTGTTTGGAATATGGGACATAAAAGATAACAGTTTAATCATATATTCAACCTCGGAGAGTGACGGTTGTAAATGCATTGAAATTTTAATGAAGTTTATTAATGAGGCTTGCATTGATCTTAAAGAAAGATCGAATTCTGTATTAAGCACAGATGCTTGGAAGAATGAAGTAGAAAAATTGATCAAAAAGTATGCAGTGTTTGACCTTGAGATTATCACAGAGTCTAGTCAAAGTAAGATTGTTTTCTTGTGCACAGAAGCAAAAAAATTTGGAAATGTCCGAGAAGACATTGAAACTTTTCTGTCACAAAATGTCATACAGAAACAAACTGTTAAACTCTCAAAACCACAAATGCAGATCATTCAGCTCAAGTTGAAAGAAAAAGTTATAAAAATAGAAAACGACCTTGAAAAATTCAAGGTTAAGGTCACTATAGAATCATCATGTATAAAAGTTGAAGGAACTGTAGAAGGCATAAAAATAGCAAAAGAAAAAATTGATACTATAATTGGAGAAATAAAACAGGTTGAGCACAAAATCAATAAACCTGGCATTTCCAAGTTCATGGCAACCGAAGGTAAGAAAAAAATTGAATCAACGGAAAAGGAAGTAGGGGTTGTCATAGTAACCCATGATGTAGATGGACATCGGAGACAAAACCAAGATGAAAGACGTGAAAATCTTGCTCCTCAGAAAATCAATGTAGGTGGCATTACTGAAGTTGCACTTGGCAAGCTGTCTGGTGGATCCAATGTTGAAGTGGCTGCTGTTCTAGGGGACATAACTCAACTATCAGTGGATGTTATTGTAAATGCTGCTAATGAAGACTTGGACCATAAAGGAGGACTGGCTAAAGCTATTGTTTCAAAAGGTTTGCTATAAACTTGCATGAATTTGCTAGTAGTTGTGGCACCATGATTTTGGTGTTACAGTACTTTATATCACTAATTGTACATATTTTTACCTGAGTCGCCGAAGGCGAAAGCAGGTCTAGTAGTCGGGTCACTCCGTCCGTCCGTCCGTCCCGCTATGGGGTGCCTGTCTTGTGTAATCTGAATCTCAATCAAAGCGCTAAAGCGTTTAAAGGCAGAGCTAAATCTCAGCACTAAAAATAAAAAACGATCAGTGTTTCATAAACTTGAAACATAGCACATCAGTTTTGTTTGTTTCCTCCGCACACTTACACATTTGTTAAGAAATCTGTAAATAAGCTCCGCCCACTTGATCAAAGGTCAAAAATGCTTAAGTAAACATCAACGAGTATTGATACACGATATGTAGTGGACATTTATATCGCATTTATGTTGGGGGTATAAATATGTACCTCCTATTTTATACAATACGTATAACATTTAAAATACAATACACGAATAATATTCTGTAATAGATCCTCTGGTAGCAATATTGACTGACCGATTTACCCTGTCTAGACGGAAAAAAAACGCGAAAGTCAGATAGCTTTATGACGCTATTAGGCTCTGCCTTAAAACCAAACACTAGATCTTTCTGAAATTTTACACAGTGATTACAGATATATTGAAGATGTGCACCTCCCCTTTTGGGGTCATTTTATAATGTCGTTTAGAAATTAGGGGCCCAAAAGGGGCCAAAAAAGTGACTTTTTAATTTTTTTCCCGATAACTTTTGTTCTGGTTGACCAAATGCTATGAAACTTTACAGTAATGTTACTTACCCTATAAGGAAGGGTTGGGCTGATTTCGGGGTCCCCTCTTTTTTGGTTTAGAAATTAGGGGCCCTAAATGGACCAAAAAAGTGACTTTTTTATTTGTTTCCACAATAACTTTTGTTCTGGTTGACCAAATGCTAAGAAACTTTACAGTAGTGTTACTTACCATAAATTAAAGGGTGGGGATGATTTTAGGTGTCCCCTCTCTTTTTGTTTAGGAACAAGGGGCCCAAAGGGGACAAAAATGTGACTTTTTTTATTTATGGTCCGATTTAGAATTTTTTTTTACAAAACAAGGTATTAAATAAAACTGGAATTCAATTTGAAAATAAGAAAACCTATAGAATTTGACCTTAGTTTATGATCAGACATTAGCACTTTATTTTCATCAATTTTTTATTTGTAGTTAGCTGCACTAACCCCATGCATGCATGGCCTTAGCTCTACCAACCCCATGCATGCATGGGGTTAGTTGAACGAGGTCCATGTATGCATGGGGTTAGTGAGGCTTGTCTACACACATTTTAACTAGTGAAATAAGCTGTATATATAAAGAAAGATATTTTTTTACTAACAATATCTTGAAAAATATCAAGAAAACAAAAATTGAATTTTTTGAAAGAGACCATAAAAAAATGTACATATTTGAAATTGACCAAAATACAGTGCTAACGTCTGATCATAAGAAAAGGAACAAATTTGTAACTTTTCTTATTTTCAAATTGAATTCCAGTTTTATTTAATACCTTGTTACAAGTTAATTTTGGTCATATATTGGATACAAAATGGAGGATACAATTTTTTCTAGACCCACCTTTTCTGTTTAGATGTAAGGGACCAAAAGGGGAAAAAAATAGAAACTATTTTTTTGTCTATTTTTACAATATTGGGTGGCATGTGACAAATATGCTTTGTAAGTCCACCTTAGGATGCAAGTGTCAAAATATTTTGACTGTCCATATTGGGCCTAGAATGTACAGGGTACAACGTTTTGCCGTGCGACGCAGGGCCAGACATCGATTGGTCTTGTTTCATAATCTAGGACCTTTTTTTACTTAATCATATATAGAAAATAATGAGATGTGGAATAAGTGTATGTGACACAAATTACATAACAAGCAGAAATTTAGAAGAAGAAAAAACACAATGGGAAAAACGCCAGCAGCCGGGGGCCTTCAATGATGCCATTAGAACAGACTTCTTTTGTTTAAAAATGCAGCTTTCATGATGTTTCTTTTTCACTTGATATGATACTTTTTTAAGGTTTATGTTTTAAGAATACGGTAAATTTCAGCAAATATAAAATTCAACACATTTTCTTTCAGTTTTACTGCATCTATAGGTTCACTTAAAATAAATTGTTTCTAATTTTTTTTAGGTGGTAAAAGCATCCAAGATGAGTGCACACAACATGTTAATAAAAATGGAAAACTTAGTGAGGGGGATGTTTTTTGCAGCAAACCAGAAAAGCTGAAATGTAAAATGATTTGCCATGCTGTTGGCCCTACTTGGAAAGGTGGCAAGAATAATGAAGAAATGTCCTTATACAACTGCATCATTGCCAGTTTGGAGCAGATAGAGAGTCACACTTATTCTTCAGTTGCAATCCCTGCAGTATCAACCAGCATATTTGGTTACCCTGTTGCAAAAGCTACCAAGACTATTGCAGAAGCAGTGAATGACTACTTCAATGACCACCCAAATAGCAAAATTAGGAAAACTTATTTCTGTGATATTGTGGAAGGTACTGTGAAATGTTTTGTTGATGGTATGAAGAAATATTTCAAAGTCAGACAACTGATCAATCCTGATGAAATGGCTCAGAGATGGAGAAGAGAAAGAACGGAAAATGTACAGGAAGGTATAATTGTTTTCAATGAGATTCTCAATTTTGAAATTTTAAGCTAAATGTTACAAAGTGGCAAGATGATTCATCCCTTTCTCTTAGGTTTAGTGTCTGTTTCTAGACAACAACTTGAAAGATTTACAAAAATACAATTGATCATATATTGTGTGGATTCATTTATTTTCGTGGGTACCAATTTTCGTGGTTTTATGAAAAAGGGTCAGTTTGTGGATTCTTAAATTCGTGGAGCATCTAGATCAATGTTAAATTTGCTTTTTGCGGGGTATTAAATTTCTTGGGTCAATGCCATCCACAAAAACCACGAAAATTGATACACAACAAATAATTCTGTAAATGTTGAAATTTTTGCGTGGGGGTTATTTTTGCTTATTTTGCTATAACCAAATAACCGCGGTATTAACCCCCACGCAAATGAACCATTCTTTAAGTAAAGAATATAAAATATCAGAAAAAACATGAATTTTTCCCCTACCCAAAGGTTCACATTACAAAAACGTGAAAATAACACCCAGCGAAAATTTCCACATTTACAGTAATGAAACTACAGTACATTTATAGATCAAGTTTGATTTTCAGCAAAATCCAATTAAAGTTTGTTCTAAATTTTGGCATTTTAAGTTGTTGAGTCATTAGAATAATAAAATGTTCTTGTTTCAACATATTGCCCAGAATTTAGAATAAATGATGCATAACATGCATTTTGTAAATCAGAATCTGATAAACACTTGAAATAATTGTCCGATCTTCCCTAACAAAGCAAAATACTTGAAACCCCTTTAATAGAAATTATCCCTTCAAAGTAATTTGCTATTTTTTATTCATGTTATAATTTGAATTTCAGAAAATTTTCCAGGAAGAAATGTGAATCCTGATCAAAATCAAGTTTTACAGTTTGGTAATATCACTGTTAAAGTAGTACGAGGACAGTTAAGTCAACAGAGGGTATGTATGTTATATATATTTCACACTTTACTAATACAGTCTCTTATTAAAAGGCCTATCTCGATATCATGAAAAAGGATTTTTATGTCTGATACCTGCAACAAGTGGCAAAAGAAAATATGATTGTCATTTTTACAATGAAAAATAAATATCAACCATAATGCATTTCCTAGAATCATTAGGTGCTTGAAATTTTTATGCAATATATAATTACCATATGGTGTAAGGAAATTCAATTAGGCTAAATAAAAAAAATGTGTTTCAGGTTTCCCAACGTACCCTATTTTTTCATGCCGACCCTAGCCTTTTTCATTGACATTTTTGCTTAAGCACAGTTGAACTTGAAATCAACATCAACCATGTTAACTCAAGGTAAAAATTTGAAAATATTTTTTTTTATATGCCTACCTAACGAACCTATATTTTTCAGGCATGAAACCTCAAACACACATACTTTTTTTTTGCCTTACTTGTCTATTTTCTGTTTTACAAATTCCCTATTTTAGTAATTAGTGAGTTAACTCCCATTTGCAAAAGTTATTGTCCATTACAGTAGGTATATTTCATTGCAATGAATGGGAAAAATTAGGTTTCTGTTTTTTTATAAATTATTTAATGGAATTATTAGACTAGTTAAGTTAAGAAAACACTTTAAATAAATTGTTGAAAATAACTATAATAAACTTTTAGAATTTTTTTGACCAACTAAAAAATAAATGCAGATAATCTTACATTTTCCCACAGTAACTAGTATAAAATACCTTCTGGAAAGAGAAGATAGATCTGTAAATGGGAGATAACTCACTATATACGAAAAGAGGGAATATTCCCATGTGAAAAATTGGTGACCATAATTCTGTTATATTTGTTAGGTTGATGTTATTGTCAATACAACTTCTCATGACCTTCAACTTGAAAATGGTGCTGTTTCCAAATCCTTGCTAGCAACAGGGGGTTCCACTTTACAGACAGAATGTACACAGAAATATCCCAAAGGTATAAAAGAAGGGAAGGTAGCTGTGACTTCAGGAGGAAACCTGGCCTGTAAGAATGTCTACCATGGATGTCTGCCTAGCTGGAATAAAGATCAATCTTCTATAAAGGTTGGTTTAGGTGACATTCAATTTCACTAATGTACAAGCCATAATCAGTTATTTTGTGTAAGTTTAAGGGTAGCAACAAATGGTCAGGCTTTGGCATTACAAAACTTAAAAAATACTTAAGTCTGAGATTACTGGTATTTTCATTTTCCAATCATAACTTTGTAATTTGATGACCTCACAATGAGTTGAGAATATTAAAAGACTGAAGTAATTTTTTATGTTTTGTGGCGCCCAAGCCAGATTAAAACTGTCTATGGAAGCTGAAATGTACGGAAATAAGTTACACACCATATAAAAGAAATCACCATTAGTCCTGACTCAGAATAGGCATTTCAAAAGAAATTAGTTATGTTATTGATGAAACCAGATTTTAATTTACACCAATTGAATTACATTTTCATCTTCAAATGCCACCATCCCCTACAATAGTTCAACAAAATGCAAAAAATACACAAATGGAAAAGGTAGAGTGATTATCAAGGTGCAGCACATTTAAAAAATCTGTGTTTTCATTGTATTTATCTTATACCATGATTTATTATATTTTAATTTATTACGTTGAATAGGTCATATATTTGTAATCATGAATTTTGAAGTATTTTAGCATGCATTATATCAATTTGTAAAATCTTTACAAATAGATATAATGAAGTCTGTAAAAATGCCCTAATCTAATTTTAAAAAAGATACATGTCAAAAATACAAATGTCAAATATACATCATGTATTATTTTTTCATGAAAATTTTGTTTCATTTCTTTCTCTATAGGTATTAGAAGCCTTTGTAACTGAATGCCTGGACACAGCTTCTAAGAACCGTCACCAATCTGTTGCGTTTCCTTCATTAGGAACTGGGAACCTTGGCTATCCTGTTGACCAAGTGGCCAAGTACATGTTTGCTTGTGTTGAAAAGTTTTCATCATCAGACCCCAGGACCAGTGTGAAGGAAGTGGTCTTTGTTGTATACGATTTGGACAGAAAGAGTGTACAGGTGATTGCAAACACATTTTTATATCACCTGCAACGTGTTGCAAAGAGACATATAGGAGTCACTTTGATATTATTCGTTGTCTTGCCTTGTCGAGTGCTTGGGTCCTGTTGAGTCACAAAAATTTGTCACAGTTTTCTGGGAAACTACATGACACAGCCTCTTCATATTTGGCATGAAGCTTCCTCCTTTAGTACTTTATGGTGTAAAGAAATTTTATTGCCATTACTTACCTACTTCCTGTACCTAATATTTGAAGACGCAGGCGACATATGTCTTCCATGGAAGACTGCCATTCTAATGTTTTAAATCTAACAACTATGACACAAATTAATTAACAACTTTTACTTTTTGTTTTTATATTTGTGGAGACTTGGGCTAAAAAGTTGTAAAAGGGGAGACATAGGGATTTCTTTTCTGATAGCAGCATCCACAATTACTTCTTATCATAAATCAATGATTTTGCATAGATGTTTTACATATAAACCATTAGAGTAATGCTTCATTATGCCTTTGCATTGGGCTTCTCAAGTCTAAATGGTACAATGTAAGATATTTTGTCCATATGAGTATTTCATCATAGGTCAATGAGTTTTGTTCTGTTGGTGGAAAAGAATAAGAACAATTTCAAGACAATAGTACCGGTACTTGTTTACACATGCAGTTATTCTTCACCCACTTAGACTAGTATACTTTATGGAAAAAAATTAAAATGGTAGACATCTAAGGATTTCTGTGTTAACAGATAGATAAGACCACACTTTTCATTGGTCTTTAATTATTATTTTAAGGCTTTTGAAGCAGAATACAGAAAAAGGCTAGGTGTCACAGAAAGACCAACGGAAAGATTTGCTGGACAAGGGCAACATAGGCCAAGAACAGGTAAATAATCTTTATTTCATTATGTAGAAATGTGTCAAATTATAAGGCCAGAAATGAAAATAAAAATTGTTTATTTGATGTTATCAACTGACCTCATTTAAATGGAATGATTTGCCTCATGAAGATGTTAGCATATATTCAAGCATACCCAATTAAGGTGAGTTGGTTAGTGCAACCATGCAGGTGCATATTACTAAAAAAAAATTGAAACTCATAAAATTTCTGATGCATGGTATTAGTGATGAAGAAAAATTTAACAATTGCTTTTTTATGATACCAATTGAACTGTTCCACATTCACAGTGGCGGATCCAGAGGGGGGTCCAGGAGGTCTGGACCCTCACTTTCGTCGGAAAATCTGTGATTTTCATGCAAAATTTGGGCAAAAATCATCAAATTATAGTTTTGGACCCCCCCCCTTTTCTACCAAGGACCCCCCTTTTCAAAAATCCTGGAACTGCCACTGATTCACATGTGATGCAAGTCCATTAACTGACTTCTTTTTCCCCTTTTATTGGAAGCTGAAGCAGGAAAACAACTTTTAATCCAAAAAAATCCAATTATCTGTATCCAACCCTTTAAACCATGGAGCAGCAACATCAAACAAAAAATACTTTATGGGTACAGTCATTATGTAATTCATCTTGAACTGTCCCGAAATGTTTTAGTAATCCCTTTATGTCAGCTGTCAAACTTTGTTGGAGAACATTGAATTTATTTTTGGTCAGATTTATATCAAATCATGACAGACCTTGAAAACTTGTTTATATTAAGATATGACAAGGTAGACAATTTGCGGCAAGACAGTCTTGTCTTTTAGACATATAAAAATGTCTACTTGAGGCCATAATTGAATAATTCCTAGATTCTTATCCAAATTTCTTGAAAATATGTGGCAGGTAGGCCAACTTGGTTTTTTAATTTTTTCCATTTTGATCAAATATGCTGCCATTTCAAGACAAAGGTCCAAAAACTGTCATAATTTGCCAAAAAATCAAAATAAAATCTTTTGAGGCGGCTTAGAAAATCAGGGCGGAGGGGATGAGAATATAGGATATTTTTATAGCGAGCATAGCTCGCAAGCGGGCACGAAGTGCCCGCTCGAGCGGAGAGCTCTACGGTATTTGTTTCCGCGAGAAATTTGCTAATGCTGATTTAGATTTTTTATGGTCCGGAAAGGGTTATTATTTTTACAGGGCCGGAGTGAATGTTAAAATAATTTATAAGAAAAGAAATAATGCTTAAAAAAATAATAAATTGCACTTTTTACAAGAAAATAATATTCTTAAAATAATAAATACACATAAGCTGCTCGTTTCGTCTTGGTTATATGCACGTACGAAACTAACGTGTCTCGAAGCTTAATCGCCCCATACCATCTCGCCCCAAAATAAGGAAATGGAAATATTGGAAATTAAATGATAGCGATAGCCCTGAATGTCGACATTTAGAACAAAATATGAATAAAAAATATATATGAAAAAGATTGTTAGAAATGGAAAAATTTGTTTACCAAATAAACTTATGAATTTTGTCATTTTACACATTTTAATTTTTTTTCACATATTTTCAGGCTATGCTCGCATTTAGGCAATGCCTTCTCCATATTATTGGCCTGAATTGTATAATGCTACATTTTTTATCACAGTGTTTTCTTGTGACCAAAAAGTACCCTAAAACTCTCTAAAGAGTGCTTTATCATTTTCATTTTCCGTTTATAGGCATTGGTAGACCTTCATCTGCCAGACCAGGAACAGGAAGAGGAAGAAAACCCACAGTTAAACTGGGGAAACTGGATGTTAAGATTTACCAAGGGGACATAACTGCAGCAACTGTTGATGTCGTAGTGTACAGTAGTAATACCGATTGTGATCTTAGAAAAGGTAGGCAAAATGGTACAGACAATCAAGGTTTGAATTAGCTAATATGACCTTAAGGGTCTCATTGGCTATATATTGGCCTCTCTTTTCTCTTGGTGTTTTTAATCTGTTGTCAGTGGTCTACTGTAATTGTTACCATATAGCAGGAAATTTTCACAAGATTCTAATTTTCCCTATATTCGTGTGGTCTGAGGAATGGAATCGCTAAAATTAAAGATCGCTAAATTTTAATCCAGATATTTTGCACACAAATTGTTCACACTCTTAATTCTGAGCTAAAATCAAACATAAGCCTTTTTGATACAAATGGCTATTAAAATTTTCAACTCTCTAAAATTACCTGCTATACGGTATTAACTTTTCTTCTCTGATCTACTTGAGGGATTGCTTTTAAGACTTTGTTCACTTAGTCAATAGCATGCTTACTTCCATCTACATCATCAAGTGCTCTACAAAATCTTCACAGTGTTTTAATTATCAGACAAAAACTTACAGGAGTTATTTACCTTTATTTTGAAAATTGACATAAGTTTGTTATCCACTCTCTTTATCTTTGAGACACTGAGTGGTAGATAATTGAAATCTATATAATGGTCAGAATAATCGCTTTGAAGGTCATAAGCATATACAATTAATAAAGAAAAAATAATTATTATTTACTTTAATAACTTTGGTGTTTTATTTGATACAATAAATTGTTTTAGGTGCTGTAGCACAAACTATTCTGAAGAAAGGTGGAAAAAATATCATCACAGAGATAAATCAACAAAGTAAGTACTATTCAACTCTGTTCTGATTTCTTACAGATTCCCACTATTTGTACTTGTTTGTAGATAATAGAAAATAATGAGATGTGGAATAAGTGTGTAACACAGCCCACCATCAAGTGGCAATTCATAAAAATCACAATGGACAACCGAAAGCAGCCTTCAACAAGGCCAGTAGGCACTGCTCAGGGTTCTGTAATTGGCCTATGGTCTATAGATAAAATGCATTATATCATTATGCTTGGATAAATATATTATACCCCTACTTGTAAGAGAGTAGGTTATATTGCAGTCACCTTGTCCAACTGTCTGTCTGTCTGTATGTTTGTCTGGAACAATATCTCTGCTTCTTATAATTGAAGAAATTGATTTCAAACTTGGAGGACAGCTTTAGCATGGTGGGATGTACATTTTCTTGACTTTCTAGGTCAGTTGAAGATCTTTTTCCTGTTTTCTGAGCTGACTTAGACTATTTTAAGGCTAAAGGGTCAAACATGGAAATTTTAGGTAACTGAATTCTCTGCTTTTACGAAAGAGATTGATTTTAGATTTGGTATACAGCTTAAGAATGATGAGTTGTATTGTGCCATCCCTTTCTAGGTCATTCAAAGATTCATTCATGTTTTCCGTGGTGACTTAGACTTTTTTAAAAATAAAAATAGAAAAACGAAAATGGAAACAGATTTCTGGCTTCTTACTGAAGGGATTAACCTCATATTTGGTACAGAGCTTTGGCATAATGATTTGATTTGTGCCTCCTCTGGTCAGGTCAGTGGGTTTGCTACTTCCTGTTTTTTGAATGTTTTAGTATGGGTTATTCTTACCACTACTTATTGCAACCCCTTGTTGGTCTTAGTTTTCTTCAAAAAGTGAAATAGGACAGACACCTGTAATTCTAGTTTATCGGTAATCATTGCATTTTCCTTTGATGTGTGCGGCTGATAAACCCTGTATCCTGAACAGTTGTTTATCACCATAATTTTCAGGTCAGTACAGTGACGCAGCACATTATACCACATGTTTTATCAGTGTGCCCACAAAAAAAGTTCTTTATAAAAAAAAAAGACAAAAACACCTTTTTAACAAAGAAAATCACATTTTGTTGCTTGGGATTACCGATAAAGAGAATATAGGAGTTTTCAAATCTTGAGATCGAGTCTATCACTGGTTTATTGGTTCACCCTTTAGGTTTACCATAAACCAGTGATAAACTCGATCTGAAGATTCAAAAGTCCTTTATTCTATTATTTTGAGTTATTGTTTTGCAGAGGAAAAAATGAAGAAAGAGGGCTTAGTTGTGACCACTGGTGGAAACCTACCATGTGACAAACTGATTCATCTGGACATGCAGGACACATCCAAAGACCTTAAAACCAAGATATTCCAAGTGCTGAAACAGACTGATGATTTACAAAAACACACTATGGCAATACCAGCATTAGGTAAATCAGAGTGTTAAGCTTTATATGACAGGCTAGCTGTTTTGTTGGTAACATCCACAGGTATAAAGAAATTTGTTTTATGTTATAAAACACATCAATATTTTTGTTGTATACATTTATAGATAATAATACAGTTTTACAAAGTCGAAAAAACATTACAATTTTACAAAGTCTAAAAATTTAATAATTTTACAAAGTCTAATTTTTTTTTACAATTTTACAAAGTCTAAAAAAATTTACAACTCATCACACGAAGTGGCAAGATATGGTGATTATGTGAAACTGCAGTCTGGCCATTGGTCTGTCACCTTATGGTTTCCAATAACCTGATAAACACTTAAATGGATTTAAATAAAATTTTGGACAGCTTTTTAGTACAATGAAATGGAGATTAAGTAGAGTTTTCTGTAAAAGTCATATATGATATGAGCTTCCTCAGTTTAATGTTTTAAATGTGTTCAGAAGCAGTAAGTAGTATTTATGTTCCCCAAACGAATTTCGGGAACATATTGTTTTTACTCCGTTTCATATTCTTCTTCTTCTTCTTCCGCACTCTAAAAAATGCTTGTCCGGGTATAGCCGAAAGTTTGAAGATTGACCTTTATGAAACTTTCCACAGTGGTAGGGGACATATCAGAGGTGTGCACAACGTTTTCGAAATTTTCAAAATGGCCACTGTTTCCAAGTCAACAGCGAAAGTTCATTATATAGGACATTGCTATATCTCAGTAACCTAGGTGGTGAGGACCTTGAAACTTGGTAAGATTATAGAGCTTGATGAGTACTACTTAAATATATAAAAAAAAATTGAAGCGATATTTACGGTTTTTCCGCAAAATGACAAAATGTGAAATTTTAAAATCCAAGATGGCCGCCAAAATTTTAAAGTGCTTGGATTTTGATACAAATTAATATTCCGGTAGATTTTGATGTTGCGAGTAATACTCCACATCAGTGGTGTCCATTAGGACTTAGAAATTTTTAAAATGGCCGCTTTTTTGAGTAAATAGCAAAAGTTCATCATATAGGACATTGTCATATCTCAGTAACCCAAGTGATGAGCACCTTGAAACTTTGTGGTATTATAGAGCTTAATAAGTACTAAAAAAAAAATTAAAAAGTTCTAAAGAGATATTAACAGTTTTTCCATAAAATGCTAAAACTTGAAATTTCTAAATCCAAGATGGCCGCCAAAATTTAAGAATCCCTTTAATTTGATTAAAATTGGTTTTCTGGTAGATTTTGATGTTCCGAGTAATATTCCACGTCAGAGGTGTGCACAACGTTTTAGGAATTTACAAAATGGCTGCCGTTTCTGAGTAAACAGCGAAAGTTCATTAAATAGGACATTGCTATAGCTCAGTTACCTACCGGTAGGTGGTGAGGACCTTGAAACTTGGTAGGATTATAGAGCTTGATTAGTACTACAAAAATATCCCCCCCCAAAGGCAGTATTTTTGCCGCTTTAAGGTACATCTTGTTCGTTTGGGGAACATCTGTGATGGCTGCCGTCACAATCAGTACTCGTTCTTATTAATTTACAGACATGTAGAAAAAATTAAGCATCAATTTCACAATTTTTCCTACAAAACTTTTTAAATCTTTAAGATATGTACAGTATAAGTAGGGAGAGGAGAGAATCGATTTTACAAAAATGACAAAGATTTTTTTTGTACTTCCTTAAATAATTAAAGTATTTTGTGATTATGGTTAACCATTATGATTGCATTTGTACTAACATAAACTTTGCTCGTTTAAATGTTTATGTCCCAACATATGTCATGAATTGACAAAAATCAAACCACTATTTTTTATGGTAATGTACATGGATGTCTTGTTTTTTAGGCACAGCCAATGCTAACATGGATATCAACAAAGTTGCCCAAGACATGCTTGGTGTGATAACACATTATGAACCAAGGACATTACAGGAAGTGCATATTGTAATATACCAACAAAGCATGCTGAATGCATTCAAGGATGCTACAGAAAAATGCCATAAAAAACTTGACAGGGAACCTTCCATGTTTCTGGAAACTCCATCAAGAGAAATGGGGTTTGGTAATTATGTCTTGCCTATTTTCTTGTTTTACTATAGTCTTCAAGGGTCAGTTTAATGTTGCCATCAGGTTAATGTTTATTTTGATGTTTTGAAGATTTACAGTTAAAACTGCTGCAGTAAGAGAAAAGCTGTTGTATTAGTTAATGTTACCATGGTTACGCTTGACTCATTTATTTCCATGGGAAAAAAGTTTGATTTCCTCAAAATACATTTTGTTGAATTTCATATTTTGTTAAAGGCAGATTAAGGACTGGCAGCTGGGCACGAGCCCTCCCATTTGACAGGAAAATTGGGTTAGGAACTGTGTAAAATAAGGTCTAAGAAGATTTTTTAAATTGTGCACCCTCCCATTGGAAATTTCTGAATCCCCCACAGATTTTGGTTTACAAAATGTTACTAAAAAGAGTCATGGGATTACTATGTTTCATTGTCCTTTTATTAGCTCACCTGGACCGAAGGTCCATGTGAACTATTACCATCACTTGGCGTCCGTCGTCGTCGTCGTCTGTCCTCTGTCGTCTGTCGTCGTCTGTTAACAATTTTTCAAAAATCTTCTCCTCTGAAACTACTGAACAGAATTTAATGAAACTTAGTATGAATGATCCTTAGGGTGTCCTGCACCAAACTTGTGTTTCAATTTTTTATCCGTCAAGAAACATGGCCACCGTTACTAAAAAAGACCAGGGTGGTCAGACTACTGTTTTTGGCTTGTAAATCAAAAAGTATAAGAGATAGATGAAATCTGATGCCACGTCACTGCTTCAGCATCAAAAGTTCTACAAAAGTCTCCATTTGGTCGAAGTTGTCAGATGATCCCTTATAGGAGTTACAGCCCCTTAAACGTGAAAAAAAGCATTTTTGCATGTTTTTGGCCTATAGAATGAAAACTATTGTAAATAGAGAAAAGCTGTTGCTTGCTTAAATGTTCAGCTCATTTAGCTCTACAAAATTCTCCATAGGGTCGAAGTTGTCAGATGACCCCTTATAGGGGTTACAGCCCCTTAAAGGCAAAAAATAGTGTTTTTGGCCTATAGAATGAAAACTATTGCAAATAGAGAAAAGCTGTTGCTTGCTTAAATGTTCAGCTCATTTAGCTCTACAAAAGTCTCCATAAGGTCAAAGTTGTCAGATGATCCCTAATAGGGGTTACAGCCCTTTAAAGGTGAAAAATAGCGTTTTTGCATGTTTTTGGCCTATAGAATGAAAACTATTGTAGATAGAGAAAAGCTGTTGCTTGCTTAAATGTTCAGCTCATTTAGCTCTATAAAAATTTCCATAGGGTCAAAGTTGTCAGATGACCCCTTATAGAGGTTACAGCCCCTTAAAGGCGAAAAATAGTGTTTTTAGCTCACCTGACCCAATGGGTCAGGTGAGCTATTGTCATCGTTAGGCGTCCGGCGTCCGGCGTCCGGCGTCTGTCGTCTGTCCGTCGTCCGTTAACTTTTCTTCAAAGATCTTCTTCTCTGAAACCACTGAAGGGAATGCATTGAAACTAGGTATACTTGATCTTTAGGATGTCCTCTACCAAGTTTGTGAATTATATACACGTCGACTAACCAACATGGCCGCTGTTGCTAAAAATAGAACAGGGGGGGGTCAGACTACTGTTTTTGGCTTATAAATCAAAAAATATAAGAGATAGAGGAAATCTGAGGCCATGCTACTGATTCAGCATCAAAAGCTCTACAAAAGTCTCCATTTGGTCAAAGTTGTCAGATGACCCCTTATAGGAGTTACAGCCCCTTAAACGTGAAAAAAAGCATTTTTGCATGTTTTTGGCCTACAGAATGAAAACTATTGCAGATAGAGATTAGCTGTTGCTTGCTTAAATGTTCAGCTCATTTAACTCTACAAAAGTCTTTATAGGGTCAAAGTTGTCAGATGACCCCTTATAGGGGTTACGGCCCCTTAAACTTTAAGGTGAAAAATAGCCATTTTTCATGTTTTTGGCCTACAGAATGAAAACTATTGCAGATAAAGATTAGCTTTTGCTTGCTTAAATGTTTAGCTCATTTAGCTCTATGAAAGTCTCCATAGGGTCGAAGTTGTCAGATAACACCTTATAGGGGTTACTGCCCCTGAAAAATAGCGATTTTTCATGTTTTTGTCCTACAGAATGAAAACTATTGCAGATAGAGATTAGCTGTTGCTTGCTTAAATGTTCAGCTCATTTAGCTCTACGAAAGTCCCCATAGGGTTGAAGTTGTCAGATAACCCCTTATAGGGGTTATGACCCCTGAAAAATAGCGATTTGTCATGTTTTTGGCCTACAGAATGAAAACTATTGCAGATAGAGATTAGCTGTTGCTTGCTTAAATGTTCAGCTCATTTAGCTCTACAAAATTCTGCGTAGGGTCAAAGTTGTCAGATGACCCCTTATAGTGGTTAAAGCCCCTGAAAAATAGCAATTTTTCATGTTTTTGGCCTACAGAATGAAAACTATTGCAGATAGAGATTAGCTGTTGCTTGCTTAAATGTTCAGCTCATTTAGCTCTACAAAATTCTCAATAGGGTCGAAGTTGTCAGATGACTCCTTATAGGGGTTATGGCCCCTTATAGGTGAAAAATGGTGTTTTTGGCCTATACAATGAAAACTATTGCAGGTAGAGAAAAGCTGTTGCTTGCTTAAATGTTCAGCTCATTTAGCTCTACAAAAGTATAGGGTCAACATCAAGACCAGGTGAGCGATTCAGGCTCCTGGGAGCCTCTTGTTGGCCTATAGAATGAAAACTATTGCAGATAGAGAAAAGCTGTTGCATGCTAAAATGTTCAGCTCATTTAGCTCTACAAAAGTCTCCATGGGGTCGAAGTTGTCAGATGACCCTTTATAGGGGTTAAAGCCCCTTAAAGGTGAAAAATAGCGTTTTTGCATGTTTTTGGCCTAAAGAATGAAAACTATTGTAAATAGAGAAAAGCTGTTGCTTGCTTAAATGTTCAGCTCATTTAGCTCTACAAAAGTCTCCGTAAAGTCAAAGTTGTCAGATGATCCCTTATAGGGGTTACAGCCCCTTAAAGGCAAAAATAGTGTTTTTGGCTTAAAGAATGAAAACTATTGCAGATAGAGAAAAGCTGTTGTTTGCTTAAATATTCAGCTCATTTAGCTCTACAAAAGTCTGCATAGGGTTGAAGTTGTCTAATAACCTCTTATAGGGGTTACAGCCCCTTAGTGTTTTTTGATTATTTAGAATGAAAGCAATTGCAAATAGAGGAAAGATTTTTCATGCTTATAAACATTCAGCTCATTTAGCTATACAAAAGTCTTCATAGGGTTGACATCAAGACCAGGTGAGCGATTCAGGCTCCTGGGAGCCTCTTGTTGTTTGACACTAAACATTGACCTTAGTCAATGATCTTAAAACAACAAGGCAACAAACATATCAAAATTTTTAGCTTAATTTGTATCATGTGTACCTTCACCAGCAATCTTTTAATTGAAGGAATTGTTTTAAAAAAAAAACTTACAAAGTAAGTGACCTTCAAACATATAATGCTGTTTCAGTAGAGGATTTTAGTGAAAAACAAAATTTGTTTGTGCCCTTAAAATAAAACAGTTTCACAAAAAAAATATTCTTATTTGTTGTAATGATTTTAAATTATTTCAAGATTGTTCTTTTTTTTTGTGAAGGCCGTAACAATCGAACCAGATTACAGAGAGAACTGACCAAAATAGATATGGCAGAGGTCAAGATATCTTCAGAGTTCAAGGTCACTATCTATGCCAAGGACAAATCTGATTGTGACAAGGCTGTTAAGATGATAGACAAAGATATAGAAGCTTGTATTAAACAGAAAGAGATCAAAGCTGAAAAAGTTATAAAGGAGTTTAATAAAGGACAGGTTTGTCAATATTAAAATGTAACTTTTGTATTCATAAAAAAGTAAGCATATTTTTTTTCGCAGTTGCTAATTTTGTGGTTTCTTGAACTAGGACAAATTTGTGTGTATCAAATTTTACAGTTTTCAGGTGCAGCTCATAATTATAAGTTTCATATTTATTTACGTTTTTTATTAGGAAGAAGTCCAAGTGGTAGATGAACAGATGTAAGACCCCCATAATGAAGTGTCAGTTTCTCACTTATTGACATATACAATACCTTGACCGAGTTAAATGACATGTGCAATATGTGTTAATCTATGTCTGTTAATCTATTAAATGTTTATTTACCATTTTGTGCTAATGTCAAGCTGATTGCCCTTCTGTTTATTATATATCATGTATATGTTCCAGACCATATGGGTATACTCGACATATGGTCGAACCATATGGGTATTTACTTGCCAAATTTCTGTTCAGTGTGTCAAATCCGTTAAAGGAAGACAAAACTTTAGACAAACCAAAATAAAAGTGCTTTTGCAGATAGAAAAAGTTCCTAGTGCAGTATTAAAGTCATTGAAATTAACTTTTAATATTATACCCCCACTCGTAAGAGAGGGGGCTATATTGCAATCACCTTGTCCGTCTGTCCGTCCGTCTGTCCGTCCGGTTCAATTTCTCTGCTTCTACTGGATGGATTGGTTTCAAATTTGGTGCACAGCTTCAGCATGATGAGTTATACTATGCCTACCCTTTCCAGGTCAGTCCATCATCTACTTCCTGTTTTTCGAGCCGACTTAGACTTTTTTAGGGGAAAAAAATTTGAAATGCGAAATTTTTCGTAACAGATTTCTCGGCTTCTACTGGATGGATTGGTTTCAAATTTGGTACACAGCTTCAGCATGATGAGTTATACCGTGCCTCCTCTTTCCAGGTCAGTTCATCATCTACTTCCTGTTTTTCGAGCCGACTTAGACTTTTAAGGGTAAAAAATTTGAAAAGTGAAATTTTTCGTAACAGATTTCTCGGCTTCTACTGGATGGATTGGTTTCAAATCTGGTACACAGCTTTAGCATGATTAGTTATACCGTGCCTCCCCTTTCCAGGTCAGTCCATCATCTACTTCCTGTTTTCCGAGCTGACTTAGACTTTTTATGGGTCAAAAATAGACAATTTTTCGTAACAGATTTTTCGGCTTCTAGATAAGGGATTGATTTCAAATTTGGTATGCAGCTTTAGCATGATGAGTTGTAACGTGCCTCCCCTTTCCAGGTCAGTCGGTCATCTACTTCCTGTTTTCTGAATGGCCGAGTGGGGGTATGCTTAGCACGACTTAGTGCAACCCCTTGTTTTTATTTGCAGTTAGATCAATTGAAACAAATTGAAGCCACTAAAGGTGTAGAAATCAAAGCAGACACAAAAGCAGGAAAACTGATATTGAAAGGGTTCATGTGCAACATGGGACCAGCTCTTGACAAGGCAAACGATATCATAAAATATGCCGAGGACAACAGACTAGCAGGTCTCAAGGCCAATGTCATGAAAGACAGTGTTCAATGGTATATTATACAGAAGAAAGGGGATAAAGAGGAATTGGTGGAATACCCTTCTTATGTCAATATGCTGTTAGAAACTGGATACCAGAATATGAAAAGTAATGTTGAGTTTAGTGACACCAAAGGGAATCAGTATTTTGTGGAATTTGTCGACATGGTTGAAAAGTCTGCTAATGATCTCAACGATAGAGTACCTGTTGTTAGGAAATCTAAACTCGCTGGAGAAGGTATGCTGTAATGATTTGTGCCAGGGCTTCATATGCCATAATGCAAACATGCAAGGGGCATTAAGTTTCACTCATGTCCTGATCATTCATAAGAAAATTACCCTCAAGGTTTTAGTAAATATGCATGAAAATGATTTTAATTTGACAGGGTTATTTGGTTTGAAAAAAAACTGTAAGTCCTAAGTAAACTAACACATTAGATTATGAAGTATGGAAGAAGCATATTATTTTGGGGTTAAAAGGTGAAGGTCACAAGTTTTGCCAGGTTTCAATCTTAGGCCATGCTTTTGTTATCATTTAATATAACTAGCAACTAAAACCATGAAAAATACAGTTTAGAAGTCACTTATATCATTAACAACTTATCACAGCCTTTTGATATCTGTTACTGTGGTTTCATTATTATTCATTTGGTATTAATTTTCGTGGTTTTTGTGGGTGGCCGTGACCCATGAAATTTGATATCCAACTAAAAAGAAATTTAACACTGATCTGTATGCAGTAGACTTCAGAACCACGAATTTAAGAATCCACGAACTGATCCTTTATCATCAAACCACGAAATTAGTACCCACGAAAATAAATGAATCCACAGTATGCTGCATTAGCATGGGATTTAATATTGTGGGCTTTAATTTATGCATGCATATCGCTGAACTACTTCCTGTTTAAGAAAAACATGTTTTTATTCCCTGCCTAGGAAAGTAGAGGGGCATATAGTGTTTGGGTCCCTTCATTCGTCCATCCCAAATCCAGATATTTCCAAATTCCCACTTAATAACAAGTTGCACATCAATCTTATTGGTATGGTAGGTGCACCTAGAGACGCTAAGCATAATGCATGCTTTGGAGACTGGATGTGACCTTTATTTGCCGCATGATCCCTTACAGAAAAATGGTTAAAGTCCATTCCTAAGTGCCAAACGAACCATATTGGTATGTTAGGTGTACCTAGTGATACTTAGCACAATGTATACTTCATATGCTAGCTGTGACCTATATTTTTGCATGGATGACCACTTACAGAAGAGTGATTAAACATCATTCCTGCTACAGGCAAAAAGTGGTATGGTTGGTGCATCTAGTGAGGAATAGCAAGAAACATAGTTCAGATGCTTGCTGTGATCTTCTCTTTCTGCAACAATAATCACTTAAAATTTTGAAAATTTCATGTCAATTCCCCCTTAGTGACAATAATGCTTAACGTTGTAAGCTTCGTAATTGATACATAACCTAGCTGTTTGATATATAAAAAGGTGGGGCACTGTGTCTTTTAAACACATTTTCTTGTTCTTTTTATGTACAGCCTTCAAACCTCCGGATAGCTGGGATGACATGGCAGAGGGTGTTAACTTTATGGCTATAGTTCTTAAAACAGATAGCAGAGAGTATAAAGATGTTGTCAAGCAATTCCATTCCAGTGTTGGTAGCAGTAGGCCTATTATAGAGGTAAGATGGGGACATTAATAACAGCTCATCACAAGTACAAAAGTGATTCTATTATCGGTGTGGCACAACATGTGATCAATTTTGCTGATATTGATTTTACAAGTTGATATTGACCACTGAATATGAGAAATAACACTTGTTTGTTAGTATTGACCAATGTTGCCATGGTAATCATGGCAGCCCTTGAACAATTTCTAATAGCATGAAATTAAGGCAATATTCAAACCCCTATTTTTCAGGGAAATACAATGCATATTTAATAGGTCTATTTATTTGCTGAATCAAAAGCCTTAATGACAATATACAAAACAGGTTCACCACTTAACAGTTTTGTGTTGTTAGAATGTGGCTGTCAAACATGTCATTAAATTGAGCATCGTTGCTACCATTTTTGCCACATTCCTGCCTCTATTCTTATAAAATATACATAGGATAAATTCCTATTGTCAATAAAAAAAAATCAAATTTGATGGAAATTCTTCTATGTTTTGGGAAAACACGATTAAAGCTGGTTACCATGTTACTATTTAGAATTTCCCAGTTTTTTTATATTATTTTTTTATCTATGCACATACTAGTAATATGAACCAAAATAGCTATACTAATTATTATGTGTGCCTCAAAGAATTTGTTTATCATGTAATGCCCTTCAATTTTTTTTCAAGGTCATTTATGATGTTCTCAAGGTGGTCTTAAAATTGAGGTTTTGAATATAAAATCGTAAAAGAAATCAATTTTTAGGGGAACCTCCTTGAGACCAACACAAATGACCTTGCAAAGGATGAGTGGCAATAAGACCCATTTTTGGTCCCAAATTTACCAAGAAATTAAAACTGAGCATACAGATGTCTTAGGTTGATGAAACATTGATAAATTATTATGCTTTAGGAAAATGATAATCTTGTGCCATATCAGTTAAGCTGTCATGCCAATCAGTCAGCTCAAAAAGCTGTATATTTAAGAAATTGTCCTAATTTCATTGATTTTTGCTTATTTTCACACACTTTTTGGTCCGAAAGAAGGTGGGCGCATCAAAACAACTTCATATGTGGCAAACATGTGTAAATTAATGAAATCCATCATTTCTGAAAGTTTGGAGTTGTTGTTTTCATGCGCCAAATGTTTTCTTAAGGAAAATATGCATGGAAACCATTCAAAATTGCAGATTTTCTTTATTTTGTCAAATAAGACCACTAAATATGATGTCATAATTACGTCATGATGAATGAAATTTGCCTTATTTGATGTGTTTTCTTTGTAACCACATATAAGCTTATATTTCTTATAAAAATATCATAACATTTGAACCTACTTCATTTTCATTGGCCAATTATGGGTCTTAATGCCACTCATCCTTTAACAGAGAATTAACAATATCTGTGACATATTGTGGCATTGTTACTTTGATGCTTAGGGAGAATTGATAAAAGAACTGATAAGGCATTCAATATAAAGGTACCATTTCATAATTGCACATTACCTAGCTGTGGTTCTGTAGCTCTGTATGGTCCTATTAATATTTTGTTTTATTTTGTGGATTAAAAAATAGGAAAAGGATCATAAAGTGCTATGGAATCACACCTTCATGTTACATAGAATTCTTGACCTTTGGTCTTGTTCCTCTAAATTAATATTAAGTTATTACTTAAAAAAAGCTTTTGAATTGTTTATAATATTGATATGGTAACTTTTTAGAACAATATGTTTTAAATGAGGACAAGAAGTTTCCATTTCTGTATACAAAAAATATTTATTGCTCATTCTTAAAGGTTCAGAGGATTCAGAATAAGAGTCTATACCAGCAGTATGTTGCTAAGAAGAAATCAATAGACAGCACAAACAAACCTGGTCATCAAAATGAGAGACTACTGTGGCATGGCTTTGCTGTAGATGCTATGGAGAGTATCAACAAGTTTGGTTTCAATAGAAGCTATTGTGGGAAAAATGGTAAGCAAATTCTTATCTTGCATGTCTTTTAGGGACTTGCATCTATTTGTGAGAGCCTTTAACAATATTGTTGTAGTTGTCTATCCGTTCATTCACAATTTTCAGTGGAATTCCAACACCATAAGAGAGAAGATTTGATAGTTAATACAGTGATGTAGCTGGTGTTACACCTTTTGTGAAATAAATATTGTGCATAATCAAAATTTATTAGTCCCCTACCAGCGAAAGCAAAGGTAGCTATAGGTTTGCGCTCTGTCCGTCTGTCCGTCCGTCCGTCTGTCTGTCTGTCACGCCTTAGTTTTAAGCACTTTTTTTCTAAACGCTTATAGATAATGAACTGATTTTTGGTACGTGAGTTTACCTTGATGAGTTACAGATCAAGTGTAAGTTTCCTGCCGGTCCACAATTTTTTATGGGAGTTATGGCCCTTTGAACTTTGAAAATTCACTAAAATTTCAGTTTTCCACACTTTTTTTCTAAACACTTATAGATAATGAACTGATTTTTGGTATGTGAGTTTACCTTGATGAGTTACAGATCAGAGCTGAGTTTCGTGCCAATCCACAAATTTGTATGGGAGTTAATGGCCCTTTGAACTTTGAAAATTCACTAAAATATCAGTTTTCCACATTTTTTTCGAAACGCTTATAGATAATAAACTGATTTTTTGTCTGTGAGTTTACCTTGATGAGTTACAGATCAAGTTTCGTGCCGGTCCACAAATTTTTATGGGAGATATGGCCCTTTGAAGTTTGAAAATCTATTGCAATTTTCTTTTCTAAACTTTTGTATTGTTCCTTGTAGATAATTAACTGATCAAGTTTAGGTATTCATTTGTTTGACAAATTGTTACCAGTGACTGAAATATGAGGCCGGTAGGGGACTAATTCATCATATATTTATGAGAGACTTAAAGTGTCTTTTTATCATCCAAGACTCTTCCACATCCATTAGAAATTATCTGTATTATAAGTCTTCACCAAGAATGAGTAAATAGTTTGTTTCATGCAAAAAAAAGTAATTGAAAAATATCATCTTTAACAATTTTGAAGGAAGCATCATTTGTCCCTGTCCAAAGGTTTTCATTTGAAACTCATAAAATACAACAACACTTAAACCTATTAAGAGTATGTGGAAAGTTGGCTTGGTTGTATGCTTTGTGGATATTTCAGAGTTTCCATTTCTTGATGTAAATGTTTTATTTTTTTAGCAACTGCTTATGGAGATGGTGTATACTTCGCAGTTCAGGCTGGGTATTCATCAAGTAATACATATTCCCAACCAGATAGCAATGGCCACAAGAGAATGTATTTGTCACAAGTTCTGACTGGAGAATATACAACAGGAGGTTATGGAATGAGGTTGCCACCTGCTAAGAAATTACCTGATGGTTCTGAAAGTCATATCTTGTATGATTCAGTTGTAAATGACACATCCAGCCCAGCAATGTTTATCATTTTTCATGATGCACAAGCATATCCTCAATACATGATCGTATTTACATGACTTAGATCTGAATTAGTAATGAATTGACAAGTTATATGATAATAGGTACAACCTAAAATGGGACGCAGCTTTAGAAAATAATTGTCAAAATACCATGGAACAATAGCAAATTCCCTAAAAAATTATAAAGTATCGAATTATTTGTGCAAATTTAATATTTGTAACATTCTGAAAAAGGGCATTGCACCTGTTTTCAAGGACGCTGTAAACCATTCTGGTGAGAACTTGCCGAGATCATGGTGAAATCATTTCATCTCTTTTACAACGAGTGTTTCCTTGAAAAATATATTTAGAGAGTTTAGTTTTGACTGTCCATGAGTATTCTCCTGTTTATTGTAAAAAGAAATTTAACTGTGTTTATTAAATCTGTTAATTTTAAAATTTATTCCAAAACATCAAATTTCAACAAGTGTGCTTGTGCTCACTCGGCACATTCGGTTAGAGAAAAAAACAAACCACTAACTTTTGGAAGTTTTTACATATGTGGGACTGTGCTTTTTCTTCTGTTAAAAAGTGCCATATTTGGATTTAGTCTTAGGATAAGGATGAAATTTACTTAATCCAACAATTTGTAAATCTATTTAAATATTTGTTTTGATGATAATGGTTTTGTTTTGTTAAGTGTAAATTGCTGTTGATTGCATTGTTCAGTTTTTCTTTGAACATTTTTTGTACCATTTAAAATATCATTAGATTCAAAGGTTGAAATGCTAAATATAATTTACTTTCTTTATTCAGATCTTATTTGACATTTTTAAAACTTTTTTGAAAGAAAATTTAAATTCCTTAAGATATTTATCTTGTTACTTCTGAATGAAAGTTTTGGCATATAGCTTTAGTGCATGTTTTAGAAGTAAAATGTGAAGTCAGTTTTATCTTTTATTTTGTATTTCATGTATTTGTTATGATATTATTGATGTATTTTACAAATATTTGCCTTTATGGTAATAAATGTTCCTGTGTTATAACTAATTTTTGTTTGTATTAAGAATGAATGTTACTTGCATTTCAAAACATACTTTAAAACTTTCCCGGGAAAACTTCATTTTGTCAGCTAAATCATATGCCTTTATTAGCTGAAATATTTGTCTAAGACTATTGTAAATTATTGTGTTTTTCAAGCTTGCGGATTTACTTGTGTACTTTTATACATAACCTATAAAATTTGACCTTTGTTTATGATCACACTTTAGCACTGTATTGTGAACATATTTTTATGGCCATTTAAAAAAAAAAATTGTTTTCTTGATATTCTTCAAGATATTGTAAGTCAAAATTCTCTTTTTGTAAATATACAGCTTATTTCACTAGTTCAAATGTATGTAGACAAGCCTCCCTTTCCCCATGGACTTACTTCAACTAACCCCATGCATGCCAAAGGTGGATCTAGGACGGGCCTCCCGTTACATTGCTACAGGGGGTCAAAAACAGGCCACACCCCAAAAATAAATTTTTATGTCGCCTGCAACATGTTGCAGAAGCGACATATAGGGGTTACTTTGGCACTATCCGTCGTCTTGCGTCGTCGTCCTGCGTCGTCCTGCGGTGTCACAAAAATTTCCAGGAAACTACATGCCACAGCCTCTTGATATTTGGTATGTAGCTTCATGGCAAAGTACTATAAGGTGTAAAGCGATTTTATGCCAAAAAAATAACTACTTCCTGTTTGACGAATACTTAATGTTTTATATATATAATGGACATAGATGCCAAATTTTCGTCGCAGTTTTCCAGGCAACTACATGCCACAGCCTCTTGATATTTGGTATGTAGCTTCATGGCATAGAACTATAAGGTGTAAAGCAATTTTATGCCCAAAAATTAACTACTTCCTGTTTGACGAATACTTAACGCTTTATATATATAATGGACATAGATGCCAAATTTTCGTCGCAGTTTTCCAGGCAACTACATGCCACAGCCTCTTGATATTTGGTATGTAGCTTCATAGCATAGTACTATAAGGTGTTAGGCCATTTAATGCCCGAAAATTAACTACTTCCTCTTTGGCGAACAAATATAGATACGCAGGCGACATATGCCTTCCAGGGAAGGCTCCATCTAGTTAGCTCACCTGGACCGAAGGAAGAGCTATTGCCATCACTTGGCGTCCGTCGTCGTCGTCCCTCGTCGTCGTTTACTTTTCTTTGAAAATCTTCTCCTCCAACACGACTGAAGGGATTGCTTTGAAACTTTGCACACTTCATCTATGGGATGTCCTCTACCAAGATTGCACAAATGGTGACGGCCGTCCAAACAACATGGCCGCCGTTACTAAAAATAGACTAGGGGGGTCAGACTACTGTTTTTTGGCTTGTAAATCAAAAAGAATAAGAGATAGATGAAATCTGATGCCACGCTACTGCTTCAGCCTCAAAAGCTCTACGAAAGTCTCCATTGACTCGAAGTTGTCAGATGACCCCTTATAGGAGTTACGGCCCCTTTAAGGTGAAAAATGGCATTTTTTCATGTTTTTGGCCTATAGAATGAAAACTATTACAGATAGAGAAAAGTTGTTGCTTGCTTAAATGTTCAGCTCATTTAGCTCTACAAAAGTCTCCTTAGGGTCGAAGTTGTCAGATGAACCCTTATAGGGGTTACAGCCCCTAAAATAACGTTTTTTCATATTTTTGGCCTATGGAATGAAAACTATAGCAGATAGAGAGAAGCTGGTGCTTGCTTAAATGTTCAGCTCATTAAGCTCTACAAAAGTCTCCATAGGATCGAAGTTGTCAGATGAACCCTTATAGGGGTTACAGCCCCTAAAATAACGTTTTTTCATATTTTTGGCCTATGGAATGAAAACTATAGCAGATAACGGTATAGAGAAGCTGTTGTTTGCTTAAATGTTCAGCTCATTAAACTCTACAAAAGTCTCCATAGGATCGAAGTTGTCAGATGAACCCTTATAGGGGTAACGGCCCTACAATAATGTTTTTTCATATCTTTGGCCTATGGAATGAAAACTAGCAGTTAGAGAGAAGCTGTTGCTTGCTTAAATGTTCAGCTCATAAAGCTCTACAAAAGTCTCCATACAATCGAAGTTGTCAGATATCCCCTTATAGGGGTAACGGCCCCTAAAATGACGTTTTTTCATGGTTTTGGCTTGGTGAATGAAAACTATAGCAGATAGGGAAAAGCTGTTGCTTGCTTAAATGTTCAGTTCATTTAGCTCTACAAAAGTTTTCATTGGGTCAAAGTTGTCAGGCCCTTAAAATAACGATTTTTCATGGTTTTGGCCTATAGAATGAACTATAGTAGATATAGTCCAAATAATTATGCCGTCTTGGAAGGTTATTTTATTTTTTTTCTGGTACGCCTTCCTGCGACTCTGGGGATCTAAAAAATGTCCAAATGACAAAAAAAAACCAGAAAGACGTCATGATTATCTGGACTTTAGTAGATAGAGAAAAGCTGTTGCTTGCTTAAATGTTCAGCTCATTTAGCTCTAGAAAAGTGTTTACATGTTTAGGGATGACTCAAGACCAGGTGAGCAATTCAGGCTCCTGGGAGCCTCTTGTTTTATTTGTGGTCTGATTTTGAAAATCCTTTTTTTATTGGAATCCTTGTGAAAATCCCTGCCGGCGTTTTTCAATCAGCTTTGCAATATCTCTAACCATTTTCAAGAAATTAGGGGTCAAAGGGGCAAAATACGCCATTTCTATTTAAAGTTAGTCTAGGTAAATAAATTAAGCTGTAGTGGACCAGCCAATTGTTATGAAGTTTTATTATGCTGGTTTAATCCACTCAAGGAAGGTTGGTACCGTATTTGGGGTAATTGGTCCCTACCGTTTTAGAAAAAAGGGTCAAAAGGGGCTAAAACATGTGCATGACAAAACTCTTGTAGAATGTTAATAATTCATTCGATTTTGAAAATTATTTTTTTGTTGAATTGCTGATTGAATTCTGTCACCTAAATATGTCCATGGTTTTAAAATATATTGCACCTTTACATTAATTGCTGCAGGGGGGACCAAAGACATTTTTTTTTTTCAAAATTTTTTTTTCATTGGAATCCATGTGAAAATCCCTACCCATATTTTGCAATCAGATATGCATTTAGCTCACCTGGACCGACCGAAGGTCCATGTGAGCTATTGCCATCACTTGGCGTCAGTCGTCGTCGTCCGTCGTCGTTGTCCGTCGTCGTCGTTAACTTTTCTTTGAAAATCTTCTCCTCCAAAATGACTGAAGGGATTGCTTTGAAACTTTGCACACTTCATCTATGGGATGTCCTCTACCAAGATTGCACAAATGGTGACCACCGTCCAAACAACATTGCCGCCGTTACTAAAAATAGAATAGTGGGGGTCGGACTACTGTTTTTGGCTTGTAAATAAAAAAGTATAAGAGTTAGATGAAATCTGATGCCACGCTACTGCTTCAGCATCAAAAGCTCTACTAAAGTTTTTATTGAGTCGAAGTTGTCAGATGACCCCTTATATGAGTTACGGCCCCTTAAAGGTGAAAAATGGCATTTTTTCATGTTTTTGGCCTATAGAATGAAAACTATTACAGATAGAGAAAAGCTGTTGCTTGCTTAAGTGTTCAGCTCACTTAGCTCTACAAAAGTCTCCATAGGGTCGAAGTTGTCAGATGAACCCTTATAGGGGTTGCAGCCCCTAAATTAACGTTTTTTCATATTTTTGGCCTATGGAATGAAAACTATAGCTGATAGGGAAAAGCTGTTGCTTGCTTAAATGTTTAGTTCATTTGGCTCTACAAAAGTTTTCATAGGGTCAAATTTGTCAGATGACCCCTTATAGGGGTAACGGCCCCTAAAATGACGTTTTTTCAAGTTTTTGGCTTAGTGAATGAAAACTATAGCAAATAGAGAAAAGCTGTTGCTTGCTTAAATGTTCAGTTCATTTAGCTCTATAAAAGTTTTCATTGGGTCAAAGTTGTCAGAAAACCCCTTACAGGGGTTACGGCCCCTAAAATAACGTTTTTTCATGTTTTTGGCCTATAGAATGAAACTATAGTAGATAGAGAAAATCTGTTGCTTGCTTAAATGTTCAGCTCATTTACCTCTAGAAAAGTGATTACATGTTTAGGGTTGACTCAAGACCAGGTGAGCGATTCAGGCTCCTTGGAGCCTCTTGTTTTGAAAAAATAGGGGTTGAAAAGAACCAAACATGTCAATTTATATAAGACTTTTTCTATTAGATGTTGATGTAAATATATATGTGTCAAATATGCATTTAAAAGTCAACCACATGGTGCATGTGTCAAAAAGCTTTATAAGTCCACCATGGTGGGCTGCATGTGACCAAAGCAATAGACTCATCCATATTGGGCCTCCAATGTACAGGGTTCAACATGTTGCGGTCGTATCATGCGCTCGGCATAGCTTTTTATTTTATAATTGCGCCCCCCCCCCCCCCCCTTGAAAATTTCTGGATCCGCCACAGCATGCACCGGTTTAGTGCAGCTTAGTACAAATTCAAAATTGATGAAAATGAAGTGTTAATGTCTGATCATAGGCAAATGCCAAATTCTACAGGTTTTCTTATTTTCATATTGAATTCCATTTCTATTTTATACCTTGTTTATTGTCATGATTGTCTTTTACCAAAGTTAGTCAATAATCAGAGTTCTATTTGTATCCATGTCTATTTATGTTTTTGTTTATACATTTACATTCACTATAATGATTTACATGTTTTGATATTTTGCTGAAACAGTGTGCTAACTAACTGTTTGTATGATGGTCCATGATGTGCTCACATGAATTAATGCTTTTTGTCAGGTATCCAACACATATTGCAAAAAACATTCAATCAAAACTCAAATGATATATGTTGAGTGGACCACTAATGTCCTAGGAGCAGTAATTGCTTACAGAAATTGTTGAGATTTTTTTCTATGTCAGTCTAATGATCATTATATGATGATTACAATTTATTTTTGATTTCTTACCAATTTTTGGCCGGATTTCATAGAGTGAAAAATCCGCGTTATAAAATGGTGAATGTTGGGCGGGCGGCTGGCGGGGAAGAAATTTTCGTAACAGTTTTCTCAGCAACTACTAATCACAGCCACTTGATATTTAGGGCCCCGCATCGAAGATGCAGACACCCTATAGTTTTCATTTTGTCCGTCTGTCGGTCCGTCAACAATTCTTGTGAACACTAAAACTAAAAAACTATTAACACCACAGTTCTGAAATTTTGTACAGCTACTTAGTAGCATGTCATAATTTGCATATTAAAATTTCATGCAAAAATGTCAAATATTATCAGGAAAAAAACTTCATTTTTTATCGAAAATCACAGATTTTGAGAAATGGATTTTGTGAACACTAAAACTCAAAAACTGTAAACAATACAGTTCTGAAACTTTGTAGACCTGCTAAGTATCATGTCATGATTTGCATATTAAAATTTCGTGCAAATCTGTTTTAAATTGTTGGAAAAAACTTCATTTTTTATCGAAAATCACAGATTTTGAGAATTGGACTTTGTGAACACTAAAACTCAAAGGCTATTAACAATACAGCTCTGAAGTTTCATCAAAATTCCATGGAACATGCCTTAGTGGTTATAATCGCGGGGCCCTTTCTGACTTTGTCAGTATTCTAGTTGGTATACAGCATAAGGTTGGGGTCCCATCACGTGGGATACGATTTCAGGTATGTCGCTCACCTACTTCCTGTTTAACGAAATCCTGCCATTTTTGACTTTGACAGATTTTTTCAGATCTTTTTTTAGTAAAAGTTCCAAGATTTTAACAATATTTTATTTATATAATTCATTTATATTTTTCTACCCCACGCAACGAAGTTGCGAAGGGTAAAATGCTTTTGACTGGTCAGTCCGTCAGTCTGTCCGTGATCAAAATTTTCCTAACAGATATCTCAACTATTATTAATTGTAGGCTTTTGATATTTGGTTAGCAGCTTCAGATGGGGGTCCCCTATGGTGGGATACGTTTTCAGATCTGTCGACCATCTACTTCCTGTTTAACGAGCTGACTTAGACTTTTTTCAGTTTTGTCTCTTAGTTAGACTTATTATCTGTCTGATATCTGTCCAGACTCCAATTATCTTGTGAACAAGTTTTCTCTATAGATGTTTATTTCATTGTGTTGTTTCATTGTGAGTGAACTTTTATTTTTATGGTCTTACATTTTTTAAGGACATTGAACTGCTATGTATATTTAGATTATATGAATTGATTCTCATTGTTTTGCCAATTATCTTGCATTTTGATAATACTTGCAATAACTTTACCATCTTTTATATTTAGTAAGTTATAATATATAAGAAATTTTCATAATATTTTTCTCATCATTTACTTATCACAGTCAATTGATATTTGGTATACAACATCAGGTTGGGATCCCATAACATGGGATTTGATTTCAGGTCTATAAATCTTAATATTGCCAAAGTATATGACAAACGTGACGATTTTACCTTCCCTATTATAAATTTCCCTTTTCTTGAAGGAGATGTTCCACTAGCGCTGTCATATGGGGTTTACATTTCAAAGTTAGTAAGATATGCTCGGATCTGCAGTGGTGTTTCTGATTTTAATAATAAAAACCATTTTATTACTGAAAAATTATTTAAACAAGGTTATTGATACCACAAATTAGTAACATCTTTTTCTAAATTCTTCCACAAGTATCGATCTCTTGAAAAATTTAATTGTACATGTCGTTTTCTTATAGTGAAAGGAATATCACATCCTGAATTTTATGGTAATGTTTTTTATAAAGCTCACAAATTTAAAAACAATCCATTAGAAATGAAAAATTGGCTTCAAAATTTATTACGGAAAGGATATGAATTGAATATTTTGGTTAAATCTTTAAATTTAGTGTTTTTCGTCAGAAATATTGATAACTTGATACTTGCTTTAAAACTTCCATAAACGTTTTTAGTATTGTCATTTTTAAGCATTATAGCGATCAAGCATGTCGGTTTTGTGTGATGACACTTCACTAAATCATTATTTTTTGAAGTGTTGTGTCGGATTTAAAATCGATACGTTTGATTTTTTTACATCAGTCGATTGATGATTCTCAGCTAGCTGTCAGTTACAGCGAGTGTTCTATAGAGAGTTCCTTTACCCTCCTTTTGTTTGTTCTTGTTTTTGTCTTAGGTTCTGGCTAGTGGAATTGGACTTTGATCGATTTGATTTTTATTGTGTGTTTAGTTTTTGTGCTTTGTCTAAGAATATTGATAGGGGGAAGGTTGGGCCCAAAAAACTTGTTTAACCCCGCCACATATTACATGTGCCTGTCCTAAGCCAGGAATCTTTGACAAAGCTTTTGTTTGTACTTGTCTATTTGATGTTTTCTGTTCCTTGTTTAAGAAGGGGGTCTATCCCTGACTATTTCAGGGCTGGATTTGAATTATATGCATTTTATTTAGACCATGGGCCGATTGCAGAACCGCGAGCAGTGCCAAATGGCCTCGTTGAAGGCTGCTGGCGGTTGTCCATTATGGTTTTTCTAAATTGTCGTTTAATTGTGGGCTGTGTCACGTACACTTATTCCACATCTCATTATTTTCTTTTTGATCATTAATCAAGAGAAATATTTCAAAATTTGCCTTCAGTGACCCTGAGTTTGTTTTCTACATGTCAAGTTGTGTCCCTATTTGTTGACTTAATTACGGTATTGCGTTTTGGTGGAGGTTGTTTTCAGTTTTGTATTGAAATTTTGGGTTGGGGGTAGGGGGTTGTAACAAGGGATATAACTTTTATTCTATTTATATTGAATAAGCACAATGTTTTTTATGCCCCCGCAACTATAGGTGGGGGTATATTGTTTTACCCTTATCTGTCTGTCTGTTCATTCATCCATCCTGCACATTTTCTTTACTTTTACCACATACTTGCAGATTTTGAGCTGATTTTTTGCTATGTGACTCTATCATGGTGAGTTACAGATCAAGTTCGCATTTCATTCCAGTCCAATGGTTTTTCATTGAAACTTAGAAAATGTTATGAAAATAAGTTTTCCAGAATTATTTCCTACATGCTTGCAGATATTGAGTTGAATGTAGGGATTTTAGTCTATCATGATGAGTTACAGATCAAGTTTGCAGATCTGATCTGTAGAATTTCAGGATATTATGGCCCTTGGACTTAGAAAATTTTATGAAAATGACAGTTTTCTGTTACAATTTTGAGTATTTTTTTCCATACATGGCAGGGTTACATCTATGTCTTATAGACACAAACTCTTCAGCTACCTGTAGTTTTATGATGGCACTAAATAAGTCTTTTACTCTAGACATTTTATACTGGGCAGCGGGGGCATTACCTTTTCTAGTTGTTTTTTTTTTGTCTTTTAGAAATGACATTAAAAATTATGGCACATGCTGTATATAACCAGTGATCAAAGTTTGCATGTTACACAAAAGTAGGTGTCACATTTTTTATAAATGTTATTTCTAATAGACAGAAAATATATTGTGGTTATTTCTTAGGAATTAATTTCAATGATTTTTCTCTATAAAAATTCATATGGAAGGAGAAAAATTTTTTAAATAAATTTATAAATTTTAATTCCCCAATCAGACCCCCACCTTATCAAAAACTTCATTCGTTGAGAAATAGAAGTTGAACCAATACAAAAAGAAGTTGTAAAGATTTTGTCATAAAATATTATCTCAAGCAAGTTTTAGGTATTTAATTGTTGTTGAATCAAAATTGATTTATTTTTATATTAATATTGTCAGCCTGCCCTAGATTACAATATCTTGAATAAAAAATAAATGTTTTTATTACATTTTTCAGAATTTATATTTTAAATAAACTGTGATTTGCTTTAACATTTTAAATATTTTTTTATATGGAGAGTGTATCATAATCTGTGATAGTTTTTTTTTGTATTTCTGTGATTTATTTTCTACATGTCTACTTTTACATCGTTTGTAAAAAATAAAAAAGAATTAAAAAAAACTATATGTGTTATATTTTATTTACTTTAAATTTGAACAAAATATCATATGAAGTACAAAAAACACATTTTAAATTAAAAAAAAAATAAGTTCAAAAATGGTATTTTGGTTTTAAAGTCACATTGCAAGTCAAGGGGAGTCAAGTTTTTAAAAAGCAAAGGTCACTTTTTTTTTCATTTCTTTTTTTTTCAATTTGATTTATTTTAATACTTCTAGCAGATGTGTGATATTCTTGTTGGATATACAGAGTAAAATCTTTGTTATAAATTGTTTTAAATAAAGGACTGCTGACAGAGAAATAATTTTCCTAAAAGCTTTTTCCAGCAACTACTAATCACAGCATCTTCTGCCTGGTACAATGTATGCGGCATCAGGATGGGTACATGTTATATCTACCATACAGTATGATTCGAATTCAGGTCTTTCTCTCACCTACTTCCTGTTTTATCAAATAGGGCCATTTTTTATTCCACCACTATGGGTCTGTCTGTTGTTGTTTCAAAAATCTTCTTTGAAACCTCTGAACTAAGTTTGACTGAAAGGATATATTACTTGGTGACAACAAACGATTTTCATTTTAAAGGGATTTGATTTAAAAAAAACATGGTCATTGTTACTGAAAAAAGAACATATGGCAAAATCAAATAAAATGTCTTATGAATAAGCAACTATAATATAGAAAAAATCTGGAACATCTTGGGCCCTTCAGAATTATAAGTTTATAAAACCTATGGCAAGAGACACTGATTTTAGACGTCTACACTACAGAGAGAGACACTTAGTCCGGGAGGGTGCTACTATATCTATGATAAGGGTATATTTGTGCTACTGGTCTTTCTGAACCGGACCCAGGAAAAGCAAGTACTATGTTATCAACAAATCATACTATGTTATGGACAAGCTTTATATTTTTATTATACATATGAAGCCGTTAAGAGGCAAATCATGGAAGATCTTTTTTTAAAAGAAATAGATAAGAAACTACCTTTTATAGACGACAGATTATTGGCGCAACATGACACACTTTAAAGACCCTACCTAAACATATCTATGTCATGCGAAACAATAATGGACCTAATTTATCCAAAAGAAGATAAAATAATACTCAAATTAGTTACTTATTAACAATTACCCATTATTAGTAACATTATGATAGAAATTTGGCCAATTCTTTTTAAAATTATTAACTAAACTTTAATGATAAGGAAAACAGATTGGACATAAACATTTGCTTTTGTATGATCCAAAATCATGAAAATTGTATTCAGACTTTTATCGAGAAAAAATGAAATATTCAAATTTTGTGACAGATAGGACCAAATATAACTAGAATTCTGTGACACAATAGAACAAAAGTGGTCCCAAATTCATGACTCTTGTGTGACGGACAGGAACAAAAATGGTATCAAATATCATTACAATTCTTTGACGGGAAAGACAAAAAAAATGACATAAAATATCATTAGAATTCTGAATTCAAAAAGCATCAAACGTGGTGCGGTATAACCTGCATGGTCTGTTATAGAAGAATCGAAAAAATATAGGTCAGAAAGCACATATAAGCTGATTTATCTACGTGATCAGTTTTTAAGATAAATTTGAATTTTAATTATTATTCAGCATTATCTAACTATTAAAATATTTTTCATAATTTAAATTTCTTTCGCTCATATTAAAGACCTTTCTAGATACGATTGCATAAATAAGTATCTACAACGGTCTCTAAATAATTACATTATAAAAGGGGGTATAACATAATAAAACCATCAAATATTCCTGTCTATTCCAAACCGGATTAAAATTACACAATTTATCAATTGGATTATCAGTTATTACTATAAAGTGTCCTAATTATAATCCGTCTTAATCTGATCACACCAAATATTCCAAATTTTTACTTTAATTTTCAATATCAACTTTTAGCAAGTAGCGTGTGTTTCAGGAATTTTAAAAACTTTATTTAGAAAAAAAAATAGGAATTAAAGAACTATGACTGCTGTTGCTGTTACAAATTTGGTGAATAAGAAACCACATTCGAGTTTGGAGCATGCACATCAGAGTGCTGTAAATCCTGCAAAATCACAGTTTGGTAATTATTTGATTATTTTATGTTTCTTAGAAAAGGTAGGGTGAAAAATATAATTGCTGTACCAAACCTTCGTTATTCTCTGTATTACATACATAACATATTATAAACTTGAACATTTGGTATAATCTTATGATTTATACAAGGAATTAGAATACATTACTATGTAATTCCTTGATTTATATAACGGTTATTTTTAGTCAAAAATGACAAGTTTCATTTTTTGATTTTTTAATTATTTGTTTGTAGCACTCAAGTATGCCCTTAAGTCACTAATTAGTCGTTTTCAAACCAGTAGTAATTAATTAAAAAAAAAACAACAACGTAGAAATTATGGATAACATGTTGTTTTTCAGGATATGCCATTACTTCAAAAAATCCATTCGATGAAAAATTACTGAAACAAAAGATAAGAGATATAGATAGAGAAAAGAGGATACATTCAACAGAAATGTTTTGGAAACAACGACAGTTCTTCATTGACAAAGCCTTTGATGAGAACGAAAAATTACGGTAAGACTGATGATATTTGTATTGTTGCAATCATATTTAAGTCATTTTCTTTCAGTATTCATGTTATCGTACAACATAAAACCATGGTTGTACATGTATCAGATGCGACTGCTTTTAAAAATCTAGACAACTGTGTAAATTTTGCGCTATATACCGAGTAAAATTGTATACTTTTTTCATGTGAAATAAGTGATGCATGTTTTGGCTAGCATAAATTATTTTTTTTATATTCGAACTTAATTGTTGCTGTATATACATATTATGACAATAATTCTTTTTTTTCATTCAAAATCTATGATAAGATTTGTTTGATAATAATTATACTTTTGATATCATTAATGGCCCTGTCACACTATAACGTTTTAGCCAACGTGTGCTGAACGTTCGAATAATGTTCTAAAACGTTGGAACACGTTGGCAGTCGCTGTAAAAAGTTTCAAAAATATCTTGGTGAACGACCACAAAGCGTCAGACTAACTACCTGCAACGCACGACAAACCTATTCAAAACTTATCTATAGCGTTTGTCCGGCGTACTTGACGTTTGCCTAGCGCATGTGTGACGACTGCAGAACGCATTCATAGCGATTGTCTAACTTATAAGTTTTTTTCTCGGTGGGGAGACCTAGGATTTCTGTTCTTTTCTTTAGTATTATTTCACAATAGCCCAAATAGATGTATTATCTGGCTTAAATGTATTGCTGGATTTATTAATAATTATAGATAAATCATGTAAATTTAGTTTCGTTATAAAAATACTGGTTTTCGGCGTTCTGATAATATGAATGTATAATTATTCTAAAGCTGTTTTTTACCAATTGTGATGATTTTTGCACTCAGTCTAAAAGAATAAAATATAGCGTAGATTTTATATTTTGATTTGTCAAAAATGTACAGAGAGGAATGCATGCGCTTGTTAACAAACTCTCAAAATCTCAAATGAGTACATGTATATACATGTAAGAAATACCGGTCTGTAGAGTTTGCCTAGCATCCTTTTTATATCACTTGACTAATCCTAAATGATTGCAGACAGCATGACGGTTGTCCTTAATAGAGAAATACGCGTGTGCTTATTGAATATCAAAAATGCACATTATTTCAAATGAGTATTGAAGTAAGACTGTCGTTACTCGTTGTATTTGAGTATTTTTCTACCAAAAATGTCCACCGAAAACACGACAGGTGTATTACAATTTGCAAGAATTACTTTCAATTCCAGACCATCTAAGTTATCCTTGTTATATTCAAGATTTTTGTTTGCTTTGTTCATTGTTTTCTTGTAAAAATTTTTTTTTCAGGTTTGAATAAGTATTTGAAGCTTTTGAAATTGACTTTCCCCCTTGTAATTCTATCTAACTTAACTTAACTTAACTGGGGTTGATACGCTACTCGTTCGTTACAATGACGCTCTGTGCGCTCTGTACACGTTTTAAACACGTTGAATTGGTTTCTTTGTCGATAGACTGACGCTAGACGTGCGCTGCATTATCGCTAGACACGTTCGTTTCCATTTAGCTTAGCGTTCGTCAAACACATTTCAACGTGCGCACAACGACCACATAGCGTACATCAGCGTGTGTATAACGTCCTTCTAACTTATGCCTAGCGTTCGAATAATTTATTTCTAACACGTTGGCGAACGTCGGAAATTTTAAGCATGTTGAAAAATTTGCGACGCACTCGACGTTCACCAACGCACGCTGACGTTCTCTTACGTGTTTGTAGCGTGTTCATAACGTATGCAAAACTTACGCAACGCACACCAGCGTGTTGAAAATATATTCTAAAACGTCGGCACATGTTTTCTAAAACGTTTTAGTGTGACCGGGCCATTAGAAAACACAGAGTTGCGTTGCTTTCTTCCTTGCGCAAAATTTAAAAGAATAATCCATATTAATTTTTGTTTCACGGTTTTCCCTTGCTTGAAATGTTGAAAAGCTTCTGTTATAAACTCCTTAAAATAATGCTACTTTAAGGTAGTACTGTGGTCTAATACTGAGCATCTTTTCTGACCATCTTACCAATTTTAAGCAAAGGCAAAACCATTGCTATTTAATTTTACGAAGATTGCTACTGTGATAAATTATGAGAGAAAAAATAAGTTTGAAACAAAACCTAACTGTTATATTTATTTTATATCATTTCCCGTACTTTCTTCAAGAGAGGTAATTTGTTTGAAATATGTAGGGAAAATTCAGTTTTTCAAATTTATTTTTAGAAATTGAACGGTAACCCATGATTTTATATCTTAATTTCAAAGAACTTACCAAAATTGATGCGTTGACAAAATTTAACAAAAATCTATCCCGTGAAATTTGAAAAAAAATAATATCAACCATTTTCCCTTACATTATCTACATGTATATAAAAAAAGCTAAATTCGAATTATTTTTGATAAATTTTCAACAAAAATTAAGCACGGTGACCTATTTTTTTATATTCAATAACATACGCTTAGATACTTCTTATGTCAAAATTTAAGAAAATTCTTTCCTTTCGTTTTTTACCATTGTACTACCTCAATTACTTCAGAAACCAGATGCTTACATTTGTATTTCGGTAATGAAAAAGTTCTGAAAACCGTATTATGTTTTATGCGTTATTGATTCTTCTGCTAATCTTCAATTTTTTTTCCATACAGATATGCTACTTTAAAGAAGGAAAAGTCATCTAAACTATCCCTTCCGGAGATTGCTATCCAGACGCCGACTTCAGACTCGGGTTCCTCGGGATCTTCAGATTGGTCAAAACAGGTAAAATTGATGATTTGTCTATTTTGTAACACAGTTCTTGTTAGTCCGGATTGGCCGACATGTTGAACAGGATACACTTGACGGGAGTTTTGGGGGTTTTGTTTTGTTTTTGTTTGTCATTGCTCTTTTGCATATTTTCTACACGGTTGAATACTTTTTTGCCTTTTAAAATGGGTTTGTTTAACTTGGCATCAACAAAGGACGGCGGGACTAGGCGGATCCACCACCCTCGTAAAAACACAAAAAGTTTAGTTGTGAAATTTTATAACATCGGACATCGGTAAAGCCCACTAAGCTTAATCTCTCTGTAGACCCACAAAATATCCCCAACACATTATGTCTGACTCTGAAGCCGATCAGAACATTGATAAAGTCCTGTGTTTTCTTCATTAATTTAGTTTTGACTACTGAATAAGACGATACAAAAATAAATGCTTGCATTATTTGAAATTGTCATTAAGGTATAAAATGTTACTTTCTAATAATATCAGGGGATAGTTATATACGCAAACCCCCGGTATTTTAAGGATGGGTGTAGTTTGGGTAACGATAACTATAAAGGAGTATGTTCGGAAAGGGCCAAAAACGGCCCTAAATTTCAAGACACCCAGTTAATTGAGAACTAACCGCCAGTCGCCTCTTAAATGTACGACAATCTATAGTCTCCACTGCAGACCTATTTGCCACCAGGGCCCCGAATTGGGACATATTGTTCAAGAGTCAGTGACTTAAGGATGTACATTGTACTTATATTAAAACATGCAAGTAGACATGCTAGCGCTTACACTTGATTATTTAAATATTTAATGATTTGACAGTTTGAGTTTGCTTTGACCTGTAATTAATTGAATTTACATAATCACACATTTTCAAAATTATTTTCAGACAAAGAAAATGAAACTTTCAAACGCCGTTTTCCCTAAAATAATCGAGGAACAGGATGTGCGACCAAAGACGTCTTTAAGAGAACTAAATTTGTTGAAGAAACAGAAAACTCTTCTAGAATTGAAAAGCCGGTCAGACCTTGTACCTTCACCTGTGCCGTATACATCCAGACCAAATAGCTCTGAAAGCTTCAACACAGCAACAGCAAACCCAATACTAATGCCATTGACATATGATACCGAGGATAAACGGAAAATTCAACGATCGAAGAGAACAAAACGAGCAAACACGAAAAAGAGCAAGCTCACGGAAAGAAAAGAAAACAAATCGCCCCGGACAATGGAAAAGGAGAATTCTTTCGGCGGGAGAACTTCAATGCCCATACGAGACTCTTTAAAGTTATCGGAACTTGAGAATATAAATAATTCCGATTTGATCACTTTGGTACAGACGGCGAATGAATCAATGCCCGACGAACTGAAACTCGATCTCAGTAACATAATGGACACTGATTTAAAAAGAGCAAAAATGTCCCAAACAAAGCTTCAAAGCAAATCAACGGAGAGTCTTACTACTGATGAACTCTTACTTAAATTAACAATGTCGTTGCCTATGAGGTTACTCTTGAAGACGGATCAAACTTTGAATGATCTCAGCTCGGCTCTTGGGTTTGAAGACAGGCGAGCAAAACTTATTGAGCGGGAAAAGACGACATATGCCGACAGACCCGTTTTAAAAGACGAAAGGTTCCAAAGACTCATGGACACATTGCAAAAACACGATAAAGATCATTGATAATTCAATACTTATATAATATAATAAAACAAAAGACGTCAATCGGTACAGTAACAAATTACTGTGCATGTGGGGTCGCCTTAGGAATGGCGTGACAATGGCGTGATATTTTGCCATCCTAAAATGATGTGCAAATGTTGTTCTTTATAAACTATTTAACGATTATTGTTATTTCTTAATTTTATTAGCTTCTTCCATCGTTCTTGTAGAATATACAGAGTTTTATGTAAAAGTGTGCTTATCAATATGACGTAAACTACAAAAATAAAAAAAAATATCACTGTCCTTGTGTCCCCATTTCCTCCACATCATCATTTCATGTTCATTTTATCACATCTTTCACGGTCATCTTCCTGAAATATTCTGATTCGTTCTGCCAGTGAAAGTAAAGCAATAACTACATGTACAATGTAACAAACTAAGCATGAAACGGAATGAGAAAAACATTCAAAGTGAAGAATCTGAAAGCCAAGAAACATTTGATTAGTAAACATTTAATATAATCTATTTTCATGTGCTCGTTTTGATTATAAAAATCACTGTTAAAGAGGATTTTTAATACTCGCCTGATACTTTTTACATGCAGACAAGTCGTGTACGTAATGTTAAACGAATGTGCATGCTAGGTCTCTATCCCATTCAATCTGCATGTTTGTTCATTGTCTCCTTCGTTGTCTCCTTTGGTAGAACTAATAAGGGCCAATAAATGCGCCTTGTCTTCCAAAGTTAGATCGATCTGCACGCCCAAGTATTCTTAAATCAATTAGAAAAAAAATATGAAACTATTTTTTGTTCTCCCCCTTTCGCGAAAGTGTGGAAGTTTTCGGAATTGTAACTTTTAAACGTCTTGATGGAATTTCATGAACTTACACACATTGATGCTTGTGATATAAGGAAGGCATCCATTGTTTTTAAGGGCCAATATGAATGTAGCTTACAAGGCAGTTGAACTTCAACCATGTTGTAGTTTATATGGAGGCACAACACACTTAACACATATCTTTTCCCCGACAAGTCCCGTTCCTGGCCAGGGCTTCCGCGGAGAAATTACGCGCGTTGTGTATACATGCAGTCTCTTTACATTAAAAGTACGGACAGTGTCTGTGCTATTCTATGGAAACCTGCTACGTGTTAGTTTCTCTATAGTTCAGATCCAATCAATCTTGTGATAAAAATGATGTTTAACATCTGCAGATTGACGATATTTTCACATTGATTTTAAGTCTATAGTAATATCATTTTGTTGTAAATACTAAATCTCATACTAGTAAGCGAATTGGTCGTACAGGTCCTGAATCAGATTTGACATAATTTGTGAGATCGTTACCGCGACGGTTGTGTTGCAGAATGAAATGCTTGCTGTAATCTATGGCACGCCATATTTATATTTATTCCTCTTTAAAGATATCTCATAAAATTTATAAGATATCTCGTATACTTTATAAGATATCTTATTAAATATATAAGATATCTCATATAAATGGTAGTTTATAAGATATCTTATAAAACATATAAGATATCTTATAAAACATATAAGATATCTTATAAAACATATAAGATATCTCATAAAGTTTATAAGATATCTTATAAAGATTATTAGATATCTCATATAAAATAATTTATAAGATATCTTATAAAACTTATAAGATATCTTATAAAACTAATAAGATATCTTATAAAGTTTATAAGATATCTCATAAAGTTTTTTAGATATCTTATATATTTTATGAGATATCTTATAAGTTATTTTTTATAAGATATCTCATAAAGTTTACGAGATATCTTATAAACTTTATAAGATATCTTATAACTTTTATTAGATATCTTATAAATTATTTTATATAAGATATCTCATAATCTTTATAAGATATCTAATAAATTTTATGAGATATCTTATATGTTTTATGAGATATCTTATATGTTTTATAAGATATCTCATATGTTTTATAAGATATCTTATAAACTCCCATTTATATGAGATATATTATATATTTAATAAGATATCTTATAAAGTATATGAGATATCTTATAAACTTTATAAGATATCTTATATTTTTATAAGGCCTCTTTAAAGATATCTCATAAAATTTATAAGATATCTCATATACTTTATAAGATATCTCATAAAGTTTATAAGATGTCTGATAAACTTTATAAGATATCTTATAAACTTTATAAGATATCTTATAAAAATAATTTTATAAGATATCTCATATACTTTATAAGATATCCTATAAACATTATGAGATATCTTATAAACTTTATCTTATAAACATTGTGTTTAGTAGATATCTCATTTTCTTTTAAAGATATCTTATATAGTTAATAAGATATCTTATAAAATTTATAAGATATCTCATAAAGTTTATAAGATATCTTATAAAGTATATGAGATATCTTATAAATTATTTTTTATAAGATATCTCATAAAGTTTATAAGATATCTTATAAAGTTTATAAGATATCTTATAAACTTTATGAGATATCTTATAAAGTATATGAGATATCTTATAAAGTTTATGAGATATCTATAAAGAGGAATAAATGTAAAAACGGCTTGCCATAGTAATCATTCATTTCTTCGTGAGTTCGCGGTACTTTCATAAAAACTTGACTTTTACAACTTAAGGTGACATATCTTTTTGCATGTAAACATGTTTACTTATCAATGTACAAGAAACTACGTCAATAGTCAACATTTTCCCCAAAGGCCGTTATAGAAGTGGTACGAATTGATATGATATGGTTAGGATTTATCACACCAAACACCGTGGTTAAAAATTAGAAAAAAATAAACTGTAAAGAGGGTCAAATGATTCAGATATATTGGTTTACTATCACAGTAACTTTTATCTGAATTGTGGGTGATGTCTACATATGTTTATCCTCAGACTATGATTCAAAGGTTGGCCTTTTCTATGTGACTATATTAAAAACAATAACAACGTTTTAAAGTCCATCAATAACTCAGCGGTTAGATCCTCGTCAGAAGAACTTAAAATTTTTAAAAAAATGTTATGACTCTCTCTCTCTCTCTCTCTCTCTCTCTCTCTCTCTCTTGACACCTTTAGTGATGCGTGTTTCAAGGAACGGTGTTGGTTTTTCGGAAGAGACAAATGGTTGTCAATGTACATGTAATTAGGGGGTACGTTTAAGTTCGAATTGGGACGCTGCTATATGTATGCAAATGCCTTACTTACGGACTGCACGGGATTCACATAAGCTTGAAGCTTGTTCCCCTGCCAGCTATAAGTAAGTATGTCCCATGAAACAGACAAGGTAAGAGAATCATTGTCTGGAAGAGGGTGGTGTTAAATTTCATTCAGAAATGTTTAAAAGTTTATTATGAAGTCAATTTAAGCTGAGATAATTAAACTTTTAGCTTTAATTTCTCAGATTGAAGTGAAAAAAAAATCATCTACTGAGTTTGAATTTGAAGCATACAGCGGTAAAAGTACAATAATGTAGGTCGATCCTATGTCATCTTCGGCTACCTTATTGTAGCACACGACGGTAGTTCTCCTTTTCAATCCATTAAATGTTATAGGCTATAAAATATGTAACCTCAGTTTCTGACGAAATTTGTGTTAATTTTTTTTTGGAAAAAACTAAAAAAAAAATATAATGAACATTTTACAAGATCTCTTACGTGTGAGAAATTATCGTGACTGCTTGTAGATTTCGTCAATTTAATTTTGTTGTTATATATCCGTTCCTGATAATTCTGTAATTTGTGGTAGAATAATTTGCATTTGCCAAATAATTACGTGTGTGGTAAATTTTTATTTAGATATGACTGTCCTATTTTATATTCAAACTACTTCATAAATGTACATGTATACATATTTATCGGCCAATGTCTCTTAAGTGTCTTGTTTGTTTGCTCTCGGAAAATAACTATAAAGTTTGAATAATGTTACATAATATAATACAATCAATTTGTTTACAAACAAACTCCACGTGTTACCTGTGGGAAAATCCCCAAGATATTTATTTATACTGTAAAAATATTGTCCAATCGAATTGCTGAATTTTGAGATCTACTTTCACTTTCGTGGACTTTGGACTCGATCACGCACGTTTTGTATGTTACATTGTGTACATAGACGTGTATGTAGTAGTGTTCATGACCCATGTTCGTGAATGAAATCACATATCAAAGACGCGACAAAGAGCATGTTAGAGTTGTTCAAAGTGCATGGATCACTTGTTGTTGTGTTTTGTTTGAAAAGTCTGACTTTTAAATAAATGCAGGAGATTTCAGATTTACTTTGATAAGTGAAGCTTGCCTAGTACAAAGACTTTTTTGGAAAACATTAAAGAAAGGTATGAAATTTACTTTATTTCTTTTTCTTTTCTGTTATTTGTTGATGATTTAAATTTTACGTTGCCTAGCTGTAAAACAACATCTTCTTTTGATTTCACCATATCAATGTCAAATCAGCTGGTTACTTATTTATCATTTGGACTTTTTATGCATATTCTTTGTTTGCATGTAAAGATTTTAAGAACCAGGTTACCTTAATGAAAAAAAAATCAACCTCAAGAGTTTATTTTCGCCAAATGTATTGTATGTGTATTTCTTCTAAATGTGGAAAGGCTGATGCAATGACGTTTTTGCTGATGCAATCCATAGCTTTGCTCTGAACTGCAAAAAAATAGTTTTTTTTTTTAAGATATATAATCTACTAGCTGTCCCAATTAATAATTGAATTATGTCATTTTGAAATTGCACTAGAGTGGAATATATACTTTTTGCTCGGGCTCAAGGGCCCGAGCAGCTTTTAGATTCAAAGCAATTGCATGAAGATCTCTGTACAAACAGCGCTTGTAAATTCAGTCATTAGATTCCGTCCATTTAAAAACATCTAAATGATCAATGCATCAGAATTGAAGACGCTTCCGGGCAGCGGAAATGGCCGAATGATTCCGATTACTAATCGGAATCTTTCTAGTATGATTTCGTTTGGACCCGTATTCGTCTTCAAATTTCACGACTATTAAGTTTGGGTCTTAATTACCAGATAAATATCAAAGGTTGATTTCCGTATTTGGATTCATTCTTTATGAACTTATGTACAGTACACTACTTAGATCTACATTTTATTAGTTGATTAATTAATTAACGCAAAACATTTTCCAGTTATTAATATAAAGCATAGATATAAAGATAATGATATTTTATTTCCTAATCATAGGGATCCAAACAAGCATTTAATCAATATACACTTATCCTCTGTAGCTATATTTAACTGGTTCAGTCCATTAATGGGCATATTACATGTATCGGGGGATTCTTTTTCGATCAATTAATTTTGATACGTGTGCTCCACTCAACTATAAATAGAATCTGTGTTTTGTCATGGTCATTAATGAACCTATACCAAGAGTATAATCACAACTTTATTCTCAAAATCAGAGGCGAATCCAGGGATTCTAAAAAGAGGGGGCCCACTGACTGGCCTCAGAGGGGGCCTGCTTCGGTCACACTTCAATGATTTCCTATATATTCAACCAAATTTTTCCGCCAAAAAGCCCCCCCCCCTGGATCCGCCTATGAAAATAATAGATAATATAACCGTTACAGACGATATATTTAACGGGTTCGAATGTGACCATGCAGTGAACTTGGTGAGCCCATATGAAATAAGTTTACTTTGTACATTGGAAGTAAAAAAAAATGTTTGACAACGTTTTTATTTTTGTATTAATATACATGTACTTTTATCCTAGTCAATGCATGTAATAATTTGTGCCGAATCTGTTGTTTTCTCCATCCCTTTTTTTCCATTTAAGTTGTTCAAGTAAAAGTGAAGAGGGTTACAGAGAAATGTTGTGTACTTAAAATAAAGTTAATAAAGTTCTTTCACTGATTTTGATGACATTTTCACTCTGTTATATCCTTAGGAACACTTAAAGATAGAACGGATTCTAGGAAGTATGCTTCATATTTAGATATACATCTCGAAATTGAAACTGTCAAAAAAGCAATATGATAACATTTCATCTGATCCAGTTTATGGAGTTTTAGTACCACAGTTGATTCGTAACTCCAGAGGTTGTTGAAATTGAGTTTAAATAAATTGCTGGTAGCTGGTTGCGGGCTGCGGGTTGCGGGCTGCGGGTTGCAGGCTAATGTTTAGATAATGTTTAAGTTGTCAAATTGATAACGGATACAAGCAGCACAATAGCTGATTGTTTGTTTCAGTGGAAATTTGTCCAGAGAATGTTTTTTGTTTTCAAAAGAATAAAGAATGGTGAATTTGTATCGAATTGAATATTGGTATATACTAGAAGATAAATAAATTACAGACAGTTCCAAGTAGAAGATCATTGGAAAAATAAATATTATCAAGCACATTTATTTCCCAGGATTGGGAAACAAGCTTAATGCTTCTATTAAATCCCATCCCTCTCCAGCCATGCAGCTTGCAAATTTGGCCTAATTAAGCCTACCCTTATCAACCTCTAAAAAGGATATTTAATGCACAGGGTATTGTTCTCCCCATACACGGGGAAATATTTTTAGTCCATTCTAAAAGGCTCTTTCCTCAGGAGACCATGTGCACAAACCACGTCAAGAAAGTTCTAACTCCAGACGAACCTAGGTATTAGGACGCCAACGCAAATGGGCTGCCTTATCTAGCTGCCCTATATTGGTAATGTCAGGCGTCAGGCGTAGCAAAATTTATTGTTATTTATATTTATTACTCATAAATAGTAAAACTTTATTAATGCACATCTTTACTTACATGTACATGTACACTATATTTAATACTATGAAAGTCTTATTACAGTATTTTTTTTAAAGTTTTGTACATACAAGCTTATATAAAGTCTTGAGTACAAAGTCGTTGTAAGTGATATTTTTAGTTCTAAAATCATGTAAAAGTGGGGGAGACATATTGTTTTTGTCGTGTCCGTCCGTCTGTCCGTCACAAAGTTTGTCAGCGCAACTCCTCTGAAACTACTGAACCGAATTCAACAAAACTTGGTATATAGGAAGGACACCATATGTAGTTGTGCATATTACCAGGAAATTTTGATCCTCAATTTTTTTGTAGGAGTAACCGCCCTTTGAGCTTAGAAAATTGCTGAAAATCCTCATTTATCATCTTGTCAGCGCAACTCCTCTGAAACTACTGAACTGAATTCAATGAAACTTGGTATATAGGAAGAACATCATATGTTGTGCATTTTACCAGGAAATTTTGATTCTCAAATGTTTGTGGGAGTTATGGTCCTTTGAACTTAGAACTTTTTGGGGAAACGGGGGGAGACATCGTTTTTGTAGGCAAAAACAAACTTTAATTTTAGATACATTCCTATAAATTTATAGAACATACTATCGATCAACACAACCAAGTTTGGTACCTATCGATCAACACAACCAAGTTTGGTAACATTTGACCAAGTGGTTCAGAGGAGAAGATTTTTGAAAAGTTGAACAACGAACGGACAGACGACATATAATCTTTATTCTCTAAAACCAAAATACAATGGTACAGAGATATAAACAGAAACATTATGATACAATATGAATTGACTATACATTAAAGTTACATACATAATGAGGTACACATATATATAAACAAAGTCTTACCCCGGAGATTCTATCTTTTTGTTGATAATCCTAATAAATTTGCAAAGATTATTGAGGTCTGGAAGATATTTACTGTTCATAAGTTCATGAAATTTTAGAATATTTGGTCTATGTCTAAATTTAACCCTCAATAAACGACTCCTGTCAATATCAAATGCTCGACATGAAAAAATATAGTGATATTCGTCCCCAATATCTTGTGAATGACATAATAAACATTTACGATCTTCTCTGGCTATATTTTGCCATCTACCAGTCTCAATAGGATACTTATGGTTCATAATTCTAAATCTACATAATGTTACTATATTTCTATCGTCAAGTAGGTCAAAATAATGTTCGAATTCTAGTTTATCTTTATAAATTCTGTAATTTAAAGACTTTGGTGACTCTTGCATACCAGCATTCCACGTTTGTTGGAACTGGTCCATAAGATTTTGCTTTACTAAACTATACAACCAATTTATACTCACAAATTGTTGAGTTATAAAAACATTTGATAAACCACATTCATCAAAAATAGATTTAACATATTTCAGCCATGATATATTATCAGCATATTTCGTCAAAGAAAGATGATATAATATTGCAGGCAGCTTATCTTGTTCACCAGTAACTAATTTTGCCCAGTACTTTACAGTTCTAAGCTTGATACGCAAGTCTAAAGAATGCCTCCCCAGTTCACCGTATATCATAAAGTCTGATGTAGACTTCTTTACATTTAATAATAATTTGCAGAACTTCAAATGTACTCGTTCTATAATGGAATTATTACCAGCACCCCATACTTCGCAACCGTATAAAAGAATAGGTTGAATAGCTTGGTCAAATAGATCTAACTGTGATTTAATAGATAAGTTGTGTAATCTCCCCTTTTTGAGTATATCGAACATCGCTCGGATGCCAAGTGGTGGCAAAAGCTAAAAAGGACAGGCAACTAAAATCTAATTTTGCCAGCAACCCGCAACCAGCTGCCCGCAAAATAGTGATACTGGTTGAAATTACATTAATGTCCTTGTAAGAACGTCACGTTTGACATGTAGAAATTGCCAACACAGGGTTATGTTGCGCCTAAGTTGCTGTCTTCACTTCAAATTTTATGGTAAAAACTATGCACTCTTGCATACAAGTATGGGATTTTTATCTCAGATGTTGGTTTGTCATAGAATTTTGTTTTACCTTTCTTTACCGGATTTGACACACTGAATCGGAAATCGGTAGTGCCACAGGCGTGCTATAGCAGACAGAAACAGTTTACTCTTCAGGGGCACCTGGGTTCACTCTTGTTACGACTTGAATTGATGTTGTTGATTTCTGTTTTGTTGATTTTGAGTTTCCTCGTGCTGTTCTCGTTCGTGTTTATAATTACCACAGTTGACACGCTGAATTGACAATTGACAGTGCGGCGGTTTTGCTATTGCAAACAGAAATTGCTTAATCTCCCGGAACACATGATTTCACTCACGTCACGACTTTAGTTCGCGTTTATGATTGCCATTCTGATTTTTGTATTTTTTGTGTTTTATCCTGTTGTGTCCGTTTCTTCGTGTTGTCATTGGTTTTGTCTTTGCCTTTAAGGAATTATAACATTCGGATGCCACATTGCCCTATTTGTACCTCCTTCTCTCACATAATTTGCTCATAGACTTCTGATTAAGATAGTCAAGTCATCTGGTTGTTGCAGATTTCTTAATTGCAACTTAAATGTGTCTTCGTTAACATTTAAAACATCTGTATAAAAAAATAAATGCCGGGCCCGAGCAAGCTTTTTTGGAAAGCTTATACTTGTTTTCATCTAAAGATCTCATGATGGCTTTGGCTGTCGGCATTTGTATGGTAGCTTCAAGTTCAATGTCAAGGTCAATTAAAAATAATTATATGGGGGAATTTTCCCAAATCAGCTGTTTTAATTCTTGGTACTGTTTAAATCGAGGATTAAATACATGTTTAGTCTGAGTGATTATCATTTTTTAGCAATTTCAGACAAAACATTATTTATCACAAATATTAATCTAAGATCTGAAGAATCAAAGTTTTAATCGCTAAGATACATGTATTTATCATGTTTATTGATATCTGAAACAAAGAAATATCTATCACAATATCTAAATACCCGTATTTAATCGGTTTAGTCTATTTACCAACATGACCATGTACCTTAATAGGACTGGTATCGACATTAAAAAGAAGACGATTACAACATAAAGCTTCCAATAGGCTATATAGCTAGCTGAAGTTTTGTACATGGAGATTTGAGTAGAAAATTCGTGTACATGTAATTGATATTAATTGATTATTGATATATTAAAACAAATCAAATTTGATGTCATATTAACATCTGGACAGAGTTTGTGACAAAAACAAATAATATAACAATAAAACAAGCTGTCATCCTTGTAAAAAGGGTTTATAACTGAAGTTGTATTTATCATTGTTATTATGTCCCCCTATAAATGATTAACAAGATATAATAATTGCCATAAATCGCTGAACAGGCATATTTGTTACGTCCCTATGTGAATTTGCACTAGACGATTAACAGATACTGCTTGCCATTTGCTATTGGAAAAAAAGCAGAATGATTTTATTATTTCCAATTGTTTAGTATAGCATCTACGTTTTTTCCAGGAAGGCTAACGTTTTCCTTTGGATTTTTTTTTCTAGACGCAATCGCGTAGCAACAATATTCTTGAAAAGCCTTTCAAAACGTCCTTATATATTATATTCATACATGTAATCGACCAAATTAAAACATTGACCGGGTCATATTAAGCATATAGGCTTGAAATAATTATAAAATATCGTTTAAATTTGGCAATCGTTATCGTATTCATGATATGCTTACATTTTTCACTTAGACATGTGTTTGTGATTCACATTTTGTACTTTAACAAGTGACCTTGCTCGACTCTTATCAAAGTTTAAAAAAAAAATGACCGCTTTGATATCAAACCATATATGTAGACTTTGATTTCGTCTCGGACCATACTGATAATGATATATAAATAGAAAATTTGATTCATCGCCATCGGCCAGACAACAGGACAAAGGTCTATTTCCTATCTGTTTATATCCAGGGTATTTTAAGGACAAAAGTTGCACTTTTATTACAACATCTGAGATATGATATTTATAATGAATCATTATGAAAGTACACATGTCCTTATGATATTAAAAAAATATATGATTTGACGGATGCGAATTTTGAGAATAATGAACATAAGAAAACTAATAGTGTGTGTGGCTGAGTTTAGTGAGTCAAGTTTAGTCCCCTCTATTTGTTTGTTTGAAAGCAATCTTTAAGATTTAGAATTTAGTAAGGACTTAAAAGTAAAAAGGGGCGAACAATCCCTGGTAATCTGATATGGGGGAATGCATAATCATGATAAATGATGAAAATAACCTTAGGGAGTTCAAGTATTTCAATGTTGATTTTTTTAGCTTTTGAATGGAATAAGTTTGTACGGTTCTTTTAAAAAAAAAAGTAATGTTTACCCACGGTTTTCTTAATTGCCCGGAATCAAATGATATATGATATGATAAATCTTTATACCGAAGCTTTTTTAAACATGAACTTTCCTTCCTTGCGGATGGTCATTACTGACTTGATAAAGCAGGACAATGTATCATAATAATATACTTTTAAAACGGATTTATGGTCATAATATGTACTAATATGCATGCAATTGGATTATTATTACCTTTTCAGACATGTTTTTTTTTAATTCTTGACATATATATTTACATCTAAATGCATAATTTTCTTTAATCTGTTATTTTATGCCGAACATATATCTTTTACATACAGCCATATGGTGCATAAGTAGAGAAACGGTTTTGTTTGCGACGCATTATCAGAATATATTGAAGCTATTATCTTTGTCCACTCGAACTTTGGGACAAAAATACACCAACTGCCATTGGAGCTCTTTTGTTAATATTAGGACTAAAACATGCAACAGGGGTTCTTCAATGTGGTCAAGCCGATATTGAAGTACTGTTAAACTACCAGGCTATAATAATGACTTCCCGGTCTTCAGATCTCTCAGATGAGTGCAGATTTTGGTTTGTCATAGGGTTTTGTTTTGTCTTCCTAAAAGTTCCTTTACCTGATTTGACTGTTGGCAACGCGACGGGTGTGCTATAGCAAGCAGGAACTGCTTACTCTTCCGGAGCACTTGAGTTCACTCTCGTTTCGATTCGAGTTCGCGTTGTTGATTGATATTCATGATCAGTTATTTTTGTGTTTCCATGTTTTACATGTTGTCTGTTTTTGTCCCGTTCCTGTTGGTGTTTACTGGTTTTGTCTCTGCTTTTTCGGACTTTTGACATTCGGATACCCCATTGGCACCTCTGCTTTTCAATCGTATTTGGTAGAAAAGAAAATATTCCAAAATAGCAGCCTCGAACGTATTTAACCCCCAAATTGTTGAACTTCATATATCATATATCAGTTAGGAATCTAAATCATCCAATCCCGGACCCCTCCATATGTTTTTATTTCGGGCAAATCTTCTTTGTTTCTTTCTTCCTTTGTGTGTGCTCTAGTACATGTAGTACGAGGGGACTTTTAGTTGTTTACATATGAATGTATCGAACGAAATGTTGCTTTTCTTTTTAAAAGCAACATATTTGGCAATTGTATCAATTACATCTTTTTTCATATTCATTGCTTTCATTTAAATTCTACCCTGCTCCTCGGGGAACCTCAGTTGGAAATAAATTATGTCTTTAAATGTCTTCATGTCTTATTTCTGGTTCATTATATGACTCAACTACATTCAAGGCTACAATAGCTTTAATAACTGCTGACCAGACATTAACGGCCTTGTCCCGGGATAACCTTTCCAGAGTATATTCTATTTTTAAACGTCAAACGTAATATTCAAGGCCAATCTGCCGATTACAGGAAATTTGTATATTTAAGCCAATATTTTATGTAAATTCTGTCCTTTCAGAAATGGCAGCCACACAGAGAAGACCATTGCCTCTTGAACAAGACCAGGAGAGTGCTATTAAGGGGGTGATAGTTCTGCTGATCTGTGCAGTTTATGGGATCATGCTGTTCATTATTGCAGCTATATGCAGCAGAATCTATTCTGGGATCAAATCTAGTTGTAAGTATTCAATTATGTAGAAAGAAATTAATTTGAAGAGAATTGTTACTTATTTAAATACCTTTTGAGGAGGGGTTCACCGTTGTAGTTTTTGTTAACCAAACCGAACAAATAAACTGTAGTAATTTGTTAAGGGCAACAGGCAGGAATTGCTAGTTTTGGGTTGTACAATCGAATTTCTATGTCTTTTTAATATTATTATCTCAATATGATATTTTATCTGTTTTTCAGTCTCGGAACTTTTAACACATGGACAGATAGTCGAAGTGAAAAAAGAGGAAAAGTATGACAATAACCACAATGTCAGATCATTCAAAAATCTCAACATCGGATCAAAATGAGACACCAATCATTTTCTTCTGGGACTTATCTAGTTGAATCTCGGAGCTAAAGTGAAAGATATCCGGAGAGCTTAAGACTTGAATTAGCACCTAATTGCTAAGCGGATTGAGATGAGCGTGTTTGGGCGGTCGTGAAGATTCGGGAATTTTAGCTCGGGCAATATGAATGTTATATACATGTACATTTCATGATAATTATTTGTTCATTCCATGGTGTACATTAAATTTTGTATATAATTTTGTACTCATGTAAATTTGTTAAACAATTTAACATGTCATGTACCGATTTCAATAATGTGTACAAATGTTATCAATGGGCATATTGCTTTAATCTGCAAAGCAGGAGTTGTTATATCTTGAAATAAAGATTTTTATATTGTTACAGAAGATTTTTAAATATTTTTATGCCCTATTAACAAAAAATTGGGGGCAAACAGTGTTCTGGTCCGTTCGTTTGTCCGTCCCAAAGTTGTGGGATGGGCATTGTGTCTTTTGGACATATTTTTGTTTTTATTTAATAACCCTTTAAAAAAATACGCCAGCATAATATGTACTTGTATATTGATAAATTCCAAAATTGCCATACAAAAAAATTTCAAATGTAACATTCAAGAAGGAGTTTTTGGGGTGTACAGACTGCTGGTGGAGTGCAGATTTCTTTTTACTGACCGTTTAATTTTTAAACATGATCAGCCTTTTAACTGACCCTAATATTCTTCATTTTCTTCCATTTTTAGGAAGCCCTTATTTCCCAAATAAGTAGTTAATTTAAGGTGAATTCCCAGAAAGCTCATATTTTTTTCACTTTATAAATGACCGAAAATTTTACAAAAAAATATTCTTGAAACTTTGAGCTTTCACCAATTAGAAACCAAAATTTATCTTTTCATAAAAGTCAAGTGGGATATAAAGTTTTTGTACTTTGAATTTATAGATTTTCTGTGAAAAAAGGGTTTGAAAAGAGCCCTTATACTATCAAGAAAATTTATAAATTCTCCCCTCAATTTTATTTCTTCAAAAACTACGTTCTAAAAATGTCCTTTTTTCACTAAAAGTCAGTTGAAAGCCTGATGATTGTTGAATTCTTGCGTCTCTTATTTTGATATTTGATCGTTTGTCACGCGTTTTAAGTGCATCTTTGCCTACCTGTTATGGAGTGTCACTGATGGCGATCGTTACACTTGACTTGCGAATATGATGTTTTTGAGTGTGGCATTGTGTTGTTTTCATATAACTAGTCCCTAATTCAGCATTTACGATTTCCAATGATTGGGTTTTAACATCATGAAATGCAGTTCAACCTTTCACTCGTCTGGTGGGCTATACGAAGTCTCGCCAAAATAACCACCCGCGTTTTAGTTTATTTTCGAATTTTAAGACTGTGCTACAACCCTCTCAGAAATGCATAAAGTTGCTCTTTTCTCCATTCGGTTGTTGTTCTTAAGCGGCCAAAAAAGCTATCAAATCTCTTACGTTCTGTGGTACAAGTGTGATGTATTATTGAAAATACGATGGCATATTATGTTTGGCTGTCCAAGTTTACGGACAAAAGGTCATAAATATGGGGTTCATCTGCAGATATAGTCAGTGCAAGGTGAGATACTATCTTTACTCGTTTTCTTATTCAAATTTCCCATTTCACGTACACAAGCGCGGATCCAAGGAAAGCCCCCCCCCTCAAACTGACAAAAAAATAATTTTTTGCACAAAATCTATGTAAAAAAAAAAAAAAAATTCGTGCCTCTCTCCGCTCGGCTAAAAACCAACGACGAAATATTTGTACGCCTCCCGTTCACCTAAATGTCCTGGATCTGCCCCTGGTTCAAATTCACGATTCCTGCACGTTGGCTTTAGTTTAACTTAAGGCCACTCTGCTGGTTATTTCAACGTAAATTAGTCAGCAAAACTAAAGTTTAGTAAAAAAAATGACATCCTAATTTTAGATTTAAATCCTATTTATCCAATATCCTTGTTACTTTTCATGTAATCTTTCATCACGGTTTGGTTGAACGCCCGTTGACGTTAATAATCGTATTTTAAACAAATATACTTGAGCCATTTTATTTGACGAGACCAAGGCTTCCGAGGTCATATTTGCTTGTTATTTAACATTACGTCCATGACCGATGACTTCGAGTCAATGTCCAAACACAATGCAGCCTTTATCAAAATCAATTATCACCCTAATAAAGGAATTCAAACAAAATCTACAGGTTAATACTGGCTGTAAATAAAAAGTCAATATTTTTTGATTGCTAAGAATCGGCGTAAAGAGAATTTGACCAACGATCGAAGTTTAAAACTTTTTCGTTTTGTGTGTTTAGAAAAAAAACCCGTAAAAATACAAAAATCTTCTTTTTCATTTTTTTTTTTTGGTCATTACATGTTAATTTTGAAGCATCAAACAATCATCCATTTAGTAAAACAGTATATTACACACCCAAAAAATAGTTGTGAATGTATCAAAGAAAACGAGTTCACTGAAAATAAGGTTATCCCGGCCACCGCTTCAGAGTTCGGAAGTCTATCTTGGCAAAACACTTTAGTCCACTTATCTTCCCTGAATGATATCGGACAGCAAACATAGTATTTATTAGTGCACATCTCCATGCTATCTTCTTTTCTTCATGTTAATTTTCATTAAACTCCATCAAGTTGTTTGAAGGGAGTTTGCGCTTGAAAGCAATATGTGGACGAAGGTGATTCCTATATATATAACCCAACATATAAAAACCAGCAACACAATCTCAGAATAGTTACATCTTGTCTGGGTTTAGTACTGAGTGTTATCACTTATACGGCTATAATATTAAGCAAAAACACATATTGAAGGATTTAAAAAAAAAACAAAAAAAACATTCGGACAAACTGTGCCGTCACACGTATATCTTGGTCCTATAGGTTATAGACTTCTCCAGAAAATCAATGCGAGACATCACGTATTCACCGACCAATACAAGGTTCCGGTCACCCAGATATGTTTTTTATACCTGTTTACTGACGAGGCCCCGGTTTCATAAAACATCTCAAATTGAGCATTTCCTCAAATCTCTCCTCAACTCAAATTTCAACAATATTGATTGGTTAGATTTTGAGTTGATCGAATGAGAATTTGAATAAATACTCAATTTGAGATGTTTTATGAAACCGGGGTCAGGTCATTAAATTCTATACTTGTGGTGAGGTGCAGGCATTTGTTCCAAGTTTGAGGCCTGTATGTGACTTCGGGATGACGAACCACACTAACAGGAGTCCGAATTGCAAAAGTGGAGTTGTACCTGGTTATTATCGTTTCGCCTTATTTAGTTTATATATGTCTCTTTGATATATATATAAATGATTTGCTTACAATTATAAACTAGCTATAGAATGGCGGTTGTATGTCTGTCGCTAGTGTCTTGAAATATTCGGTTAACAGCAAGAAGATGAGTTACTGGTATAAAATTGCTTTAAATCATACAGTTCTATATGAAGAAGCTTCTGTACATGCCAAATACCAAGAAGCCGTGACGTGTATTCTCGGAAAACTGCGACGGAAATTTCAAAGTGACTCCTATATATGTCGCTTTCGGCACGATGCATAATCAGTGTTTACAATGTGCATGGACAATTGGTGTGTGTTACATTAAAACTTTGTATGGAGCCCGCGGTGCTTCCTTTTCATTGCATCTGTGAGGGGCACATTATTATATTTTTTAAACATATTTTCAATCAAGAAAATGACTGGATAGCAGGCCAACGCCTATAAATGTTCTCTCCAATGTACATGATGTAAATAGCTAAAAGAGAACGTCGAACCCTATAAGATGTTTTTATGGGATTGGCAATAACTTAGCTACAAGTATCATTTTTGATCACCGGTCGGATAAACAAAAAAAAATAGATAGATAACATTTGTAAAAAAAAAGACATTTTAATTAATCAATGTAAAAACACATAAATTTAAGATAAATTCTGATATAAAACTATGATTGAATAAAAAATAAATTTCTAATTGGACTAGAAAGCTTCCTCTATATTGTCTATGGTCCATGTACATTTTAAGCTACACCATTCTTAGTCTTTTCATCTTGTTCTGCTATTACATCAAGTTCATATCCCTTCCTGCAACAAAACAAAAGATAAAGATAAAAAGTTCATATCCTTTCCTGCAGCAAAAACATAAACATAAAAAAACTACCGCTTCCTAAAACACCGATTAGATCAAACTTCAACACATTTGTGCATAAGAAATATTTGTCTTTGTTTTACTCTATCCCAGTCAGAGATGGGGGAATGGAATTATAGGGGTGTTCGTCCGTTTGCTCATGCGTTTATCATTACTTCAAACGTTGACAATGCAACAAGTAGTGACTGTTAACCCTTAATTCCAGACACCCTTCTTCACTCTCAAATGGCGTAAGTTTTCTGTTGCTGATAGCAGTTTTTTTAACTACTTGTCATTTTGTCTTCATGTCTTCGGTGTCTCACTGGTATGTCTTAGTTTTTCGGACTTGATGCGCTCAAATGCCCCATTTGCTCTTCTTAGCTGTACAAAAATACATCTTTGTTTATATTGGTATTTCTTTATGCTAATTATATTAAGCTCAGCCTAGGTTGTTCACCAACAACTCTGTGTATTCCTTATGAACTTTTATATACAACGACTAATCGACATTATTATAAGGAATTTATGTTAACCGAATTATATAATCTTTGTCCATGAACTTGACTTACATTTTTTTTTAAATCTATTTTTATATTACATGTACTTTTTATATTGCTGAACATAACTTATTTTTTAGAAATAAACTAATCTAATCGGTTTTTAAACTGTTACAGTTAATAATAACAAGACAGTCACTATATATATGCATAAAAGTATTACAAAATACGGCAATTGAATAGATTTTCCAAATCATACTTGAATAACAATCAAGAATTTGCAAATAAAATAACTATGTAAAAACAATACCAGTCGATTTTTCGAATCTCGAACATGCCTCCCAACGGTTGTTTTTATCTAAAATAATCTCAAGAGAAGGAACAATAGGCTGTAATAATGGTAATAGCTGTATAAAATTTCACAAAGATCCAGTACAAGGTTTTGGAATTTCAGATAAAACCTCTTGCCCAACGGACAGACAGCATAAGTTGTCAGACATTTTTTGCTGATGACTATTGATTAAGGCGTGCATGGGCCCCTTTTCTTAAATTATCATAGATGCCGAATTATACATACCCTTTCTTGTGACTTGTTGCTTCTTCTATAGTTTGTGGAAGAGGTCGGCCGGAAGTTTCTGGAAGAAATAGCACCAATGCTCCTGCAACAAACGCAAGCGCACCAAAGAGGACCAATGGAAATGGCTCCCAAAATGTGTTCAGTTCAAGTATTTGCGGAGCTAACATTCCTCCAATACGTGCACACATGGAAGAAACTCCCATTCCAATATTTCTAAAAGACAAACAAAATGACGTCAATATTTGACAAAAGTTTTCTCTGACATTGCTTTAGTATAGTGTTTTGTTCATGTCATTTACTTTCGTTTACCTTTACAAGCTCTTAGTTAAGTGCCATCAGTGTCGGTTTGGTTGTTGAAATTAACAAGCCGTTTTTAGATTTTTATATTAGTAAGTGTTGGAGTTGTACAAAATAAAAATTACGAAGTTTGGGAACTAAAAGAAATTGAGAATTAAGAAAACTATGAAGTTTATGAGGGCTAAATGACGGAAATAACAATAAAACAATGCATTTTATGGCAGTTTGCATGCAAGACATATTCAGAATTCTAATTGTTACTAGTGATTTGAGAGATTTTGAATAGTCCTGTACTCATACTAGATACACATAAGGCATGCATAAGGCAATAGAAATTTCAAAAAAGTTGCACATGCATACAGGATAAATGCATGCTATAGACCATAGCCCAGGGCAGTTCGAAAATGATACACGCGGTAGACGATTATAAACACTTCATAAATTACAATTACTTTCTTTTTCCCTTTAATTGAATATCTTATTTTGCTCTTGATTGTTTTTGACAAAAAAAATGTTGACTGGTCACATTTTAACAAACTCAAATCAATAATCAACCAAACCAATAAGCAAATTTTCACTAATTACCTTACAACTGTAGGGAACACCTCGGCTGCCATCAAATAAATTATAGCATATGATGCTGTGATACAAAACTTGCCTACCATAGCAAGGATGACTTTTAATGTGACTCCCTCTGTAAATAAAGGTTAACCAGAATTACTCATTTTGCATGATCAATTTCAGAGTGACTGCACGTACCAAACTCATCATGTTCATCTGTCCGTTATGGATAATGGATTATCCGGACCTTTATTATATCTTGAAAGATAAGCGTACTGCCATTTTTCCCCAATCTCCTCACAGAACCAGTTCCTGACATGCCCGTAACGGTCCGAACACTAAATGCCGCCTCAGGCTTTCCGAGCTTCTTTTTATCGCCCCAACCCGCATTCTTTATTGGATGATGTACATCTATTAAGTTGAACTGGCAAAAATTTTGATATTTTCATGACCATTTTTTGTAAAATTTTGATAATACATGTATATTCAAATTATAATTTTCATAAAGAATCGTGATGGAATATGCATGTATGAAAGCGTGCGGCAGTAGGATAATTTCATCGGAAAGGAGTTTGCATTTATCTATTTTTTATGCGAGAACCAACAAAATAACAGTCACTGTGGTGTACTGATGATTTGAATAAACACTAAAAGTAGAGACAAACATGTTGTTTACATTGTTTCATTTAAAAAATGCTAACTAGTATCAAACCTTCCTCTTTTAACCAGAGCCTATGGTTTACTTATTTTTACATATATTTTTATTTCTTGTATAGAGCGAGTCTGAACATAAATCTAGACTCACAGACCTACAAATCCGGATGCAATACAAGCTATGCCACCGAGGACCATTGAGATAAGAAGAGGTTTCTTTCTTCCAAATGGATTCAGAACAAGCATACAGATGATGTAGGCAGGAATTTCTACAGCACCGGCAATACAGAAGTTGATGTATGGGTCACCGCCAAGATTGTCCGTCCCTAAAGTGAGACCGTAGTATACCATAGCGTTTACTAGCCTACAAATGAGATAAGAGCGTACATGTATATATCCATATGCCTGCATGTATATTATACACATCCCGATTGTTCAATTCTAAATTGTTTAAAACCTCAGGTTTCTTTCCTTGTACTGCACATGGTCGATATCCTCGGTGGTGGATTTGGCTTCCCTGTTTGAACCTACTTTTCATTCAATACTTTTGGTTTTTGACCTTCCAATGTTTTGATTGAAATGCTGCTGATGAGAGGTTACTCCTTGAAATATCGATATACAGCATAACCAAATTAACACTTTTTATACCCTTTTTAGCATTGCATTTTGAAATAACTGGGTCGATAACCGCTGGTGATAGACCAGAGGTCCCCGAGGGTAATCACAAGCCTGGTTGAAATTCCCGGTTGTTAAATTCTAAATTGCTTAAATCACCAGTTGTCTTTTCTTGTGCTGCACATGGTCGATAATCATCAGTGGTTTTCATTCAATACTTTTGGTGTTTGACCTTCCAATGTTTTTATTCAAAAGGTTACCCCAGTCCTACAGCATGACCAAATTAACTGTTTTTATACCCGTTATGGTATTGGTTTAAGTAAAACAGAATATCTTTGTGCTGAACCATATGCCTTGTACTACATACTGTGCTCTTTTTATACTGGTACATGTATATATAAGCAAAAGAAGGAAGAATTAAAAACATCTATACAAGGGCGGATCTGGGATTTTTTAAAAGGAGGGTTCCAAAGCCATAATATGACGAAATTTAAAAACAAATCGCATAAAAATCACATAGGTTTGCAGCGAAAAGAAGGTTCCAGATCCGCCATTGCTTTATCTCATGCAAATGTTATATTAAACAAACTTACCAATTAAACCATACATTCAGAGAAAGAAGCAACATACTGGGACGTAACAGGTCTATAAATGTGTATTTTTTATCTGCAGACTCTTCATCAGTAGGAGATTTTTCTGGGATATTTGTTAGTTTGTCTAAAGTTTCATCACTAATAGTAACGCCGTTTGTTTTTGCTACTTTTCTTATGGTTTCCTCTGCCTTGTCCGTTTTGTTCTTTGACAGCAGCCAACGGATAGATTCTGGTAATAACCTGTTATATAAACAAATAAACAATTAAAGTTTTATTTTGCAAATTAAATTTGCTTAAATTTGCTAATTATATACATAAGACATAAGACATAAGACATATCATGGTCCCTCAAGGGGCAGGATCATTACAATGATTAATTATAAATAAATAACATGAATAACAAGTAAAGCAATGTGTATACATGTGTATAAAGAACGAGTAAAACAGTTGCATTAACAATTTTGTCTAGTTTTATTCTATCAGATTCCCCTTTTCTATAGGCAATTTTAAAACTGAAAGGCAAATTCACAAAAAGGCAAAAAACACAGATAGCAGAAACGGGATCGTGCATACATTTTTAGAATTGTTGTCGTTTAAAGGTTTGTTAGATTGATGATGATCATGTTTAAGGGCATGTTGGAATCCAGGGCGATTGGCAACAGGGCATCCTGGAAATTTGGCATTCCATATCCTCCTTAGACAAAGGATTTTTCCAGGGTGATTTGGAATTCCATTTTCCCCTAGGAAAACTCGGGATATCCTATATCGTACGGGCGATTCCGAATCGCCCGGTATTCAAAGATGTCCTTTAAAATCCCAATAAATAAAGTGAAGGAAATAAAGCAAATGGAAGTCCCTATGTTGTTAATTACGCATATTTGCATACCAATAATACGGAATGAAGAGCAGAACGGGTAATGTTATGGCGAGTTCTATGTATCTCCAGTCTCGTATCACGTATGCGACGACTGCTAGGGCCATGAAACCAACACTATAAGCTGATTGCACCAAGAACCCGGCGTAAATACGGTAGGATGGACCTACCAATTCAGTGCCTTAAATGAAAAAAATAAACGTTTCATTAAGTTGATTAATGCATACAAAAAGAATTAACAAGATACAAAAATTGTATTTCCCATATTTTTATCATTGTACATATGTGTTAAATATAACGGAGGAAAAATTATAACATTAATAGGAAAAATAACTCAATGGACAATGCATTAATACTGTCAATGCATACACATTAAGGCTTCCTTTTGCAAACTTTTTGATATTGTTTATTAAAAAAAACACTTTTAACTACCCATCGTGTACGCCACCAGAAAAAGTCCTGTTTGAGATGCTCCCTGTAGAATGTAGAATGGTATAAAGACGAGGAAGCTTGGCGAAGCCGAGGCTACACATCCAGCCACCATTAGAAGGAACAGGTTAACGAAGAGCATGGGCTTTCTTCCGAATCTAAGAAAAGGCAATTATAGTGCAAATAATGCAATCGCAGGAAGATATACATATAAATATAATCTTTAAACTCCAAATAAGAACAAAAAATGTCAGCACATAGCATATTGAACCTTTATGTAATGTTTGGCCATGTGTGACGACCTAGCTTTGTTTATCATTTTTTTCGTGGTTATCAAGTGAAATGCTCGGAATTAAGATAGCAACAAAATATCCGAACATACCGGAAAAATTGAAGATCGCAATGGTCCTGACCTGGTACAGGCTTTTCAAAAGAATTGGTTGGTTAAACCAGGTTAATGGTGTACACACAAAACCTCTCTCGATGTTGTAAGATTTTACTGAGTTCATGGTAATAACTAAAATAATCGAGAGTTTTGGGTCGAACCATCACAAAAAATGCTTTTAATTTGTGGAACATTTGAAAAACTCTTTATTGTACACGATACATATGGAAAGTTTTATAAAGTTACATATCTCCATATCATATATTCTATTGCAATCTATATACGCCACGGTAAGCAAGTCAGTATTTTTCATAAATTAATACTTATACATGCATGCTATATTCTTATAAATTAGATGACTTGATATACACACATGTCAGATAGTTGCCCAAATATAACTGCTCCTAGAAGACGTCCAAAAAAGTATAAAGTTTTTGATGTACTTCGTAACCAGTCATTGTCACAAATAAGATCAAACTGAAAAAGAAAAAAATCGAAGAAAAAGATTAGAGTTATACTTCTTTGATCATGTTTAATCTGTTAACTTTATATCTGTAATGTCAATATCTACTATGTCTAAATGGTCTGCCTGTTTCTTTTGTGATTGTAAAATCATAGCATACCAAAAGTGTTGATATATATCATATCCAGAAATTTGATGCATTTTTTTAATTTGCATATTTTAATATCAGGAACGGTTCCGGTCCAGAATATTTTATAGAGGAACAATAGCAACTTATGAAATTTTCAAATATTATCGATAAATATGTGTTACAGGCACGATTCGCATATTAAATTTCAATCAACACACAAGTTTCAATAATTTGAGACCCCTCCTAACAATGTCGGCTAAAATTTCAAGGTTCCCTGTTCATTTAATTTTTGAAGCGTAGCACTCTTCACAAAGCAGTATAAAGTCTTTGGAAAAATGGCTGATATTGTAGAAAGTCCAACATTTATCTTGAAATAGTTCAAGCTGACTCGCATGTAAACAAGGTTCGCATATTGATTTCTAGAGATCAACTAAGGTTAAACAAGACACAATAAGGCATACAAACCGTATCTTTAAACTGTAGGTTCCTCGGGCGTACAAAGATTGCCTTTTTCCTCGCCTTGAGTTCAAAAGACTCAGAGAATTTTAATCAAATTTGTTAAAAATAAGTTTGTTTTTAACCGCCAGGAAACGAGGTATAATTTATATGGGGTTTCCGATACTGTAACCAACCTTATAACCACTAACCTCTAACAAACATTTTTTTGCAAAAGTATACTTTCGGATGATGTTTTGGCTGTTATTTAATTATAAATAAATGTAAATAAATTTAAACAGTAGTTTAACTTTGGTTTTTTGTTGATGTTAAAAAAAAAAAAGAAAATATATGTTTCTAGACTAATTTGGAGGGTCATAATTTAGGACGCCACAATGCGGCATGCTGACATTGTTGTTTTGTTTTTTAAATAATTTGAAACAATTATGATATATTTGAAACACCATGAATCACGAAGGCAATGTAATAATTAGTTTTAAAAAAATAATTGTCACTGGTTGTTATAGACCCCCCTTTATAGAGCTTGCAAAATGTCACAGAAAGTGCCTGTCGGATTTTATTTTTTTATTGGAACTATATAATCATGTAGGGATTCAGTTGATATATATGCCGTTTCAAACCCTAAAGTTCCATATTTTAAAACCTAGATAGAAAATCTTCAACTTGTATCATTTGTAACAAGAGAGCATGAAATACTTTACAAAATCGATATGTCCACCACTAGCAATCATACCATACAGTCAGACACTGTACCTCTGGACCTAGCTCAGCACTTGCTATTAAACCTACTATGATGGGGAACAATCCCATTACATCCCCCTCTTCAAGAGTCATCACTCTTAACACAACTAACACTTGTTAGTATTCCTTCTAACCACAGGTTTTTTAGTTGATCGTCAAATGTAACCATAGAACATGAAATACTTTACAAAATCAACATGTCAACCACTATGACCACATTTTTTCTTTCAAATTCATTAGAAATTGAAGAAAACAATTTTTCCAAAAACATCTGGAATTACAGTTTTCATGTGGTCCTTTCCTGTGATATCACTTTGTGGTTTGTTCAAAAAGGGGTCATGCTTTTTTGCAGATTTTCTGATTAATAGCTTTTTCCAAAGGCACAAGCTCCTGTTACGTCCAATTACGTAACTTTAAGGGGAAAATTTATCTATGCTCCTGTTACGTTCCTTCCGGGACAAAATAAATTCCGGACCCATTACGGATGGGGGGAACGAATCAAATACGGATTTATTATCAACGTAACTGTAGAATTTTAACACTTCACATGCTAAAGTTACGTGAGAAAAATTATAACAAGATTATGTAAAATTTTGGGGTTTTTTTTGTTCAAAACTCTTATTATATTTTGTAGATTATATGATTATTGTTTTAATTAATAAAATACTGAACATAATAAACATTCGTTCACTTATTGAGATCGAAAACTTGCACTCGATCCTTGACCAATGTTGACCTGGTTGGCTGAGTAAAAATCTAGCTCAGTGAGCGCTGTCTGTTTATTCAAGGTAGAAATGTGTGATCAATCACCCATTTTTGACGTTGGAAAACTTTATAAAAAATATGCCGATCCCGAAAATGATATTGATACGTATCAAAGAACAAATTAAGCGCAGTTCTAGAAAATTGTCAAATGGAATAAAAATCAGAGGGAGAGAAATAGATGCAGAGACAGTAAGTAATGTTGTGTACAAAGAAATTCATTTCACTTGCATTCATGGAGGCAGGAACTTCTCTTCAAAATCAGGTGGTCAACGTCCGAACACAAGGTACAAGTAGCATTCTTAATTTGTCTGGAACTTTGTTGCACTTTTTAAATTTCTACTGCTTCTGAAATTGTTTGTCTTTTGTTTCAATGTTATAATGTGATTTCGTTAATGTGTCATGTATAATCTACTTACTTATTGTGTACTTAATTAATTCAACATTAATAACTTGACGGAATTTCATATACAAGCTCATACATGTCATATAATGATATATACTATTGTTTAATTGTGTTTTGATAAAGTATAATATTGATATTTATTATTATTATTTACAATTACGATGTATATTGATAATTAAAAATACTTACTCTAAACTTTATTAAAAATATTTTTTTCACGTAACTTTAAGGTTTAAATTCTACAGTTACGTTGATAAATCCGTATTTGAATCGTTCCCCCCATCCGTAATGGGTTCGGAACTTATTATGTCCCGGAAGGAACGGAAAAGGAGCATAGATAAATTTTCGCCTTAAAGTTACGTAATAGGACGTAACAGGAGCTTGTGCCTTTTCCAAATACTTCTAAATTTTTATTAAGGTTGAATTAGAATGGGAACCATATATTGTATTTAAAGCTTTGAGGATGAAAAACTTGTTAATCCCTAAATGTTATGCAAATGACCAAGGCTGATATATATAAATACATCTATAACTAGGGCTGATAATCAAATAACCAAGATAGATCATGTTGATACATGTACACAAAACATGCAAAACCAAGGATGATACACCAAAAACCAAGATTGATATACCTGTAATCAGGACTGATATACACATAATCAAAGCTGATATTCACATAACCAAGATTTATATACAAATAACCAAGATTTATATACAAATAACACAGATTATAATACATATAACCAAGTTTGATATACACCTAACCAAGACTGATATACATATAACTAAGGGTGACATACATATGACCAAGACTGATATATACATAACCAAGACTGATATGCATATAACCAAGGGTGATATACATATAACCAAAGATGATATACACATAACCAAGGGTTATGTATCGTTTTCGATCGAGTCTGCTTCTCAACGGTTTAGTAAGAGTTTTCTGGTTTTCTTTAGACCCACATAACCAAAGGTGATATACATATAACCAATGCTGATATAAATATAACAAAGACAGATAAACACATTACTAAGGGTAAAATACACATAACTAAGACTGATATACATATAACTAAGGGTGATTTACACATAACTAAGACTGATATACATATAAACTAAGGGTGACATTCATATAACCAAGACTGATATATACAAAACCAAGGGTGGTATACACGTAACCAAGACTAGACATAACCAAGGGTGATATACACATAACCAAGACTGATATTCATATGACCAAGACTGACATACCTATAACCAAGAATGATATACATATAACCAAGACTGATATACCTTTAACCAATACTGACATACATATAACCAGGGGTGATATACACATAACCAAGACTGAAATACAAATAACCAAGGCTTAAATACACATAACCAAGGGTGATATACATATAACCAAGACTGATATTCATATAACCAAGACTGATATCCATATAACCAGGACTAATATACACATAACCAAGACTGATATACATATAACCAAGACTAGTATACATATAACCAAGACTAGTATACATATAACCAAGGGTGATATACACATAACCAAGGGTGATATACACATAACCAATGTTGATATACACATAACCAAGGTTGATAAACATATAACAAGGACTAGTATACATATAACCAAGACTAATATACATATAACCAAGGGTTATATACACATAACCAAGACTGATGTACCTATAACCAAGACTAGTATACATATAACCAAGGATGATATACATATAACCAAGGGTGATATACACATAACCAAGACTGACATACATATAACCAGGGGTGATATACACATAACCAAGACTGATATTCATATAACCAAGACTGATATCCATTTAACCAGGACTTATATACACATAACCAAGACTGATATACACATAACCAAGTGATGTACACATAACCAAGTCTGATATTCATATAACCAATGGTGATATACACATAACCAAAGACAATATACACATAACCAAGGGTTATGTATCGTTTTGGATTGAGTCTGCTTCTCAACGGTTTAGTAAGAGTTTTCTGGTTTTCTTTAGACCCACATAACCAAGGGTGATATACATATAACCAATGCTGATATAAATATAACAAAGACTGATAAACACATTACTAACGGTAAAATACACATAACCAAGACTGATATACATATAACTAAGGGTGATTTACACATAACTTAGACTGATATACATATAACTAAGGGTGATTTACACACAACTAAGACTGATATACATATAACTAAGGGTGACATACATATAACCAAGACTGATATTTACAAAACCAAAGGTGGTATACACGTAACCAAGACTAGACATAACCAAGGGTGATATACACATAACCAAGACTGATATTCATATAACCAAGACTGACATACCTATAACCAAGACTGATATACCTATAACCAAGACTGATATACATATATCCAAGACTGATATACCTTTAACCAAGACTGACATACATATAACCAGGGGTGATATACACATAACCAAGACTGAAATACAAATAACCAAGGCTTAAATACACATAACCAAGACAGATATACAAATAACCAAGTGATGTACACATAACCAAGACTGATATTCATATAACCAATGGTGATATACAAATAACCAATGGTGATATACACATAACCAAGGGTGATATACGTATAACCAAGACATATAATCAAGACTAAAATACACATAACCAAGGGTGATAATATGGAGTAGGCATTGCCTAAACGCGAGCATAGCCTGAAAATATGTGAAAAAATAAAAATGTGTAAAATGACAAAATTCATAAGTTTATTTGGTAAACAAGTTTTTTCCATTTCTAACAATCTTTTTCATATATATTTTTTATTCATAATTTGTTCTAAATGTCGACATCCAGGGCTATCGCTATCATTTAATTTCCAATATTTCCATTTGCTTATTTTGGGGCGAGATGGTATGGGGCGATTAAGTTTCGAGACACGTTAGTTTCGTACGTGCATATAACCAAGACGAAACGAGCAGCTTATGTGTATTTATTATTTTAGGAATATTATTTACTTGTAAAAAGCGCAATTTATTATTTTTTTAAGCATTATTTCTTTTCTTATAAATAATTTTAACATTCACTCCGGTCCTGTAAAAATAATAACCCTTTCCGGACCATAAAAAATCTAAATCAGCATTAGCAAATTTCTCGCGGAAACAAATACCGTAGAGCTCTCCGCTCGAGCGGGCACTTTGTGCCCGCTTGCGAGCTATGCTCGCTATAAAGCTTTAAAATGTAATAAATAAATGTCACAATATATAAAGGAATATTTTTTTTTTGTAGAAACGAAGAAATGTCAGTAGATTTGCTGATCCATATTCCTTGGCTGGCAGTGAAAAATACCCTCAGAAGTTGATGGTAAAAAGAGCACGTGATTGCTCTTCGCAAATGAATCTTCCAAGAAAAAAACAGTTGTTTCAAGAAAACCAACAGTATGTAAAATTAAGCTTATTATTTTTTTTGTTGCCTTTTTGTATATGGCAAAGTTAAGCTGTTCCATCTAAAATTATTTTCAATATAACTTAACTATATATAACATTTTAACTGTATAAAAGTTTTTATTGTATAATTATAGTATATAGCATAAAGATTCTGTATATGAGAAAAATGTTCATAAATGACTGCACCAAACCATAATTTACAAATGGGGATAGTTCATAAATAAATTGTATTACATGTAGGTTAAACATATTTTATTTAGTAATATATGATGTACATGAATACACATAATTAACAAAAAATAATGAGACACAACTTACATGGTCTTCTCCTAAAATGAATTGTATGTGACATGGTCACAAGTTGAATCATTTCCATATTCTGAATCTTCAATTAGTTGTACCTGTTATTACATAGATAAAATACAAAAAGGATGGGAAAATTTTATCCACAATTTTTTGAATATATGCAGTGATTCTACGTTATAAACAATGTTTTAAATCATGTTTTACAATTATATTATAAATAATTGGATTTCTCCAAAGAAAATTGGTAATTATAAAATTTTGATATAGATCTAGTATAAACCTTGCCATGCTGAGCTTAGATTTATGCATATATATGGAATAGCTTATGCTTTTAATGGGTAATCATAAAAGCATATATAATTTTTTTTCCAGATTTCCACTTCTGCTTGTCTTTCTAATGCTGATGAAGTAACAAACAACAATGACCCAGCATGTGTTGAAGATATTTCACATTCCTTTGATCAGGTTCAACATCAGGAAAATCATTATTTTGCTCTTCTCATAGAGAGCAATTGTTATGTACCACTTGACAATAACCTGTCAAACTTTGCTGTTAGTGACTATGATCAACAATATTCTATTTTGAAGGTACATTGAATGTATTGCTATAATTTTAGGTGTTGAACTTTACCATTTAGTGATTATAATTCTAATATTACATGTATAATATTGCTTTACTAAATACTCAAACCTTGTTTATGTGAAAATGGGTAATGTAGGCCCTGTTATTGATGACCTGAATTTTGTGTTACGGTGTATTATTTCTCATATGCATATTCATTCTATATCAATTTTTTTTCGAAGCAACATGGTTATAATTTCACAGCATCTAAGCAAATGGATTCTTTTTAGATTTGTGTAATAAAACATTAATACACCAGAAAAAAAAAGAAACAGTCATATAAATAATGTTGTTTCATTAGTTTTTAATGGGGTAAAAATTCATTGTTTCTTTTTATACTGATCCACAAATTTGGATATTCCATGAAAATTTAACATTGGTTTGTATGCTTCAAACCCTTAACACCATGAATTTATCAAAATTGGTAATCAGGAAGATAAATGGATCTATAGTAACATTAATTATATGTTTGTGTGATTGTATTGCCTATCCTTCAACATGTTCAATTTGTATTTTAGCACTTCATTACTAAGTGTTAAGTTAAGTATTCTAATATTTTACAGAGGAATTCTGCTGTAATTGTCTATCGTACTGGCCATCTTTTTGTTTGCCCTTGTGATTCTAACCGGCAGTCATTTGTGGAGAATATGCCAGAATGTACAGAATCAGGTAAAAGTTGTTAAATTGAAAATGTTAAATGAAAATTATTATCTCCCTACTACAATTAAAGCTTAATTTTTGTTGTGCATAATTTGGGTGGGAACTAAAATATGAAACACTTACCCATACTCTCACCAAAAGTACTAAGTACCAGTAGGAAATTAAGCATTGTTTGCATGGTTGAAATTTAGGAGTTTTGTCTTTAGGAATCCCATACTGTGGCTATACTGATACTATTTAACCAGTACACAAAGAGGGGGGAAAGAAAAACAAATTAATTCACAGTATTTTCAAATTAAAATGTATTTACTTTCTTATTATATTTTGTAGAGCCTCCTGGAGTCATAATATATGATAATTCATGTAACCTTCATAATTATTGTCTCAACCGGGATCCTGTGTTTTTCAAAGACACTGTTTTTGTTGTTGATGGTCTGCATTGGGATAACCATATTGGTAATATTTTATTTCATTTTAAATTTTTAATGAAAATCTTAAATTTATATTTACTAAACTTTTAATGCTTGACATTTTATCTCATAAAGAGTTTCCCTCGTGAGTCAGAATCTTGAAAACATCAATCTATTGCAATACAAATTCAAACAATAATATAAATTTAAATTATTATGACCAACTTATTAACAAATTAGACTAGGCCACAGGTTTGATTTAATTTTAATGACAAATTCAGATATTGTGTGCCATTATGGGTTTGTTGCTGATGTCACTGATTTGCCAAGATAGGGGTACACATAGGAAATAATTATATTGTATTTCAAGCTATGACGGTGTAGAACAGAGATTTTACTGTATGTGGTTAACAAGTAAAATGACTATTCACATCAGTAAAATCAAGTTATAGTGTGTTATTTAGTATTTTGTTGGAGATTGTCAACAGGGGGAAGGTTGGGCTCAAAAAACTAGTTTAACCAGCCACATTTTTTGTGCCAATCCTAAGCCAGGATCCTCTGACAAAAATTTAGTTTGTAGTTGTCTTTTTATGTATTTTTGTTCTTTGATTAAGAAGGGGGTATTCTTTGATTATTTCAGGACTGTACTAGAATTGTATGCATCATTTTGGGCCCTCGGGCTTTGTTGAAGGCTGCTGTCTGTTTTTCATTGTGGTTTCTAGATTTCTGCTTATTATGTGGATTATGTTGCATACACTTATTCCACATCTCATTATTTTCTATTTAATATTGTCAAAACTTAAAATACTTACATGTATTAGATAACTAATTGGATGGAGTGAAGAACAATAATATGATCACAAGTGCTGAGAACGCATCTGATTTAACAAGTTCTGCATATAAGTTAAATCAGTGTTGCGTTACCACAAGTGTGAATTTTTTTATCATTTATAAGACCCAACTTTTTTTCACAAAACTTTTCATGACGTCACAAGAAAGGAACACTTTAATGCTGTAAATCTTGATGTTTTTTCGAAAACTACCCTGCAAATCCTAATAGATTTTTGATAAAAAAAGGTGTTTTAAATTGGTATCTGGTATATAAATTTCTTCTTATATTAGTGTTTAGTATAGAAAACTTATGGAATTGTTGATATGTTGACTGTTCTAAGTCACAGCATTTAAATCTTGAATTTAACATAGGACATCAGCCAACGATAAAGAGTAAAACAACAAAATTTCATTTCAATGTTGTGTTGCAGTACTGTTTACAAGGATGGAAGTTTTCACATTAACCTTTGCTTTATTCAAGATGTATTCTTTTTATTTAAATATCATTACAATTATATTTTTTTCATTTTTATTGCAGGTTGTGTACTTGGATATAAAGCTCTTCTATATCCATTTTTAAGCCACATCAACACACAGCTTGTTGAACAGAACAACGCTAAACTGAAGAAACTTAAAAGCCTTCTGTCTTATATGACCGAGGAAAATTTTATGAATTCTGTGAAATTTTTTCTACATTTTTGCAATGAGAATGTAAACAGTTAACAATCTACACCTGGATTACACAGATTATCATTGTCTTTTAGTGGCATCTGTAATATATTATATTAAGGAGTAGGTTCAGCTTAAAAGGAAAAAAAACATGTTTAAAAAGTTTATGATTTAATGTGGAAGTGTCATATTTCAAGGAATTTTAGCTAAATTGACAAAAAAAAAGAATCATTATGGTTGTTTTTAAGGTACATTTTATTCCAGAAAATATCGTTATTCATTTGCATGGAACAGAACAGAACAGAATTTTTATTTTATTTGCATGGAGAAGGTTTATATAAGCCATATTAACAAAATGTGAAAAATAATTAATTGTTTCTTATTTTAGGAGATATTTTTTCGTCTTAAATTGATGAAAATTCATGTACCTTGGTGATTTTTAGCTCACCTCATGAAATTCTTGTTTACAATTATAATTATTAAAGATATATATTTCAACTATTGTGAATATATTGCTGTGAATAAATAAATAACAACTGTACAATTTCAGACTTTTGTAAGAACCAGAGTGACCATTCAAAGACAACGAATGAAATATTGCAATTTTTACCACTTTTAAATTGCAAAGTCTAATTGAAGAGTGTCAAAAATTTTTTAGTGATCCACATCAAAGGTGCAATGCTCTATAGTTTTACAGGTTGTCTATGCAGGTAGCTAATCTCTATCTGCGATAGTTTTCATTCTGTATGGGCAAAAACATGAAAAAGGGTTATTTTTCATCTTTAAGGGGCGGAAACCACTATAGGGGGTCATCGGACAACTTCGACCAAATGCAGACTATTGTAGAGCTTTTGATGCTGAAGCTGTAGGGTGGTATTGGATTTGTCTATCTCTTATACTTTTTGATTTATAAGCCAAAAAAAAACAGTAGTCTGACCTCCTGGTCTATTTTTAGTAACAACGGTCATGATTTTTGACGGATCAAAAATTCAATACACAAGTTTTGTGCAGGACACCCTAAGGATCATTCATAGTAAGTTTCTTATCTCATGAACATAACTTTTTATAAACTACTGAACAGAAAATAAAAAAAAAAATAGATCAAGTTTCACTTATTCACTACCAAGAATTATATATATCAAATTTAGTATTATATAGTATTAGTAATGTTCAGTCTATATATAATATAATTTCAGTCAAATTTTCTAAACAAAAAATACAACAAGAGTTCCAGACATCTCTCAATAAGTTCTATGGAAGTCATCATCAATGGATTTTCCATCTGCTTCAGCTTATGGAGTTTACGTATCACAACTGATTCACTATCCCAGAGCTTGTGAAAATTACATTGATTTCCTTAGTAAAGCATCACGACTGACCCAGAAATTGTTGACACAAGGTTATGTTGCTCCTTGGTTGTTGTCTTAAGACATTTTACGGGAGACATCATGAGCTCATAGACAAATATGGGACTTCTATCTCTCAAATGAGTGCAGATGTTGGATTGTCATAGACTTTTGATTTGTTCTGCTATACCGGATTCGACATTATGTGTTTATCATTGGAAACGCGACGGGTGTGTTGCAACAGGCAGGAACTGCTTACTCTTCCGGGGCACCTGAGTTCACTATCGTTCTGATTTGAGTTTGCGTTGTCCTCTTTGCTTCTTTCCATTAAATTTTTCTAATAAAGGTTATAACAAAACTCGAATAATCAATCTCAATGTCCAGAGAAAAAAGATAAAAACAAACAGTCATACCAGAGAAATAGTGGATCACAATTGTCCTGACTTGGTACAGGCATTTCAAACGAAATGGGGGGTTAAACCAGGTTTTATTGCTGCATTATTCTTTATATATGAATTGCCCACAATTGTTATAGATGGATATTCTCATAGACCTGTATATGAAATAGATTTGCAAATTGGTGAAATCTCACAATATCTCATGCAAATAAATGAGATTTGGTACAAAATAAACAATTTGAAATGTACAACTTTATACTGTAATATCTCAAAAACCATTTAAGATTTTTACATTATTCTTTTTTACAGCCATCCTTAAATGTTTTGAGATTTTACATGTGTTAAAATAACTTTTATAACATTTGGCACTTTGGAGGAGTATCAAAAGAGCCCATACTACCATAGTTTTCATGAAAATACAATATTTTACAAAATTTTCGTAAAGTTTTCACTTTAAATTGTCATTAAAAGTTTATTCCTCAACCAAATAAAATAAAATTTTCACACAGATATTCCTTAATCTTTTCTTTTTTATGCAATTTATTCTGATTAAATCCATAGAAAGGCATAAAAGAAGTTAAAAAAATAAACAAACTCTCATTAATAAACCAGTGATATTTTCACACATATACTGGACAATAGTTCTTATCCGGAAAAAGACAAACACTAACCCAGTGCATTATATATTTTGCAAATTCAGGGTTTGTAACTAGATCAAAATAGAACTTTGATGCAAAAGATTTGAAGAAAATATCTCACCATTTCTGAGAAAATTGAAATTGAAAATGCATTGAATTCTATGGGAAACTGTCTGTTTGTACCTGGGTAGGTACAAATGGAACAATTGTGACAAGACAACAGCTTTGGTGGTGTATAAAATCTAGTACAAAATTGTTATAAATAGATAGAATTGAAAGAAATTTTGCATTGTGAATAATAGAAAAGATATTGACATTTCTCTAAAGAAAATTTCAAGATGTCATAAAAGGTTCGCATGTAATTTCAATTTTTAATGCAATGTCCATATTTGGTAATCCACGAATTAAAATGGTAATAACAGACAAAATATTAAAGTCATCAACTTGACATTTTGTGGTATGTTTTGGGTTCTAGAAACCCATTCTATAGAATCAAAGACAGAGACAGGGTTTAAAGCAACAAACAAAGATTCTAGCTAATTCCAGACCTGAACTATTAACAAGTTGCAAATATATTTAATATACAGATCTATGATATTCTATATCTGTTAAACTTTTTGGCTATTATTATTAGATTCAGACGATTTTGCCTCAAACTTTTTCCGCAATTTTTCGTTTTCATTTTTCCCGTGGTTGAATCTTTTTTATCATTATGAATATAATCAAGTTTTCATTCTATACAAAAATAGTGTACTAATCATCCTCATATATACATACTCCTATATCTAGGATAGTCATGAGTAGGTGTTGCTGATTGCTCGGTAACTGATGTTAGGCATTAATATATTGAAGCAGGGATTAAATAAAACTGATGGGATATGTATCTGTAGATAATCACTAATGTTCTATGCCTCCCCTGTTTACCTGAGATTTTGTCATATTTTTGCATGTTTTCTGTTGAAAATAGGTCAACTTTCTCCAGGGTATGCATTAAAACTACTGAACAGATTTTTATGAAATTTATATCAAATGAAAGAGGGGAAAAGGGAATATAGCTATTTTGCCATGAGAAGGGAAACAAACTTACAAAAAAAGAAAATTTTCATGTTTAATTTTAGGCCTATTTATGTTCAATGTCATTTCAGAAGGTTCATAAGGGTCAATTTTGTCCAGGGTTGGCTCTGAAAATAATAGGTGGATCAAAATGAAAATTATATCCTCTGAAAGACAATTATTTTCTCAAATGCTATTAAAAAATTTTGTATTTCTATATTTAAAAATGTCAAAGATATCAAACAATTCAAGTTACCTATCTTCAATAAAAAAATTATAAAATATCAAAGTTTGAATTTCTTGTTATTTCACAGGCTTAATTAATAAACAAATTTACTGTGAATCTAAAACAAATTATATTCAATAAACAGATCAAAGAAAGGGCTTTCAGGTGATATAGATTTTATGACAGTAATATACAATTAAGACCATCAATTTACAGGTAAAAGTTTGTCAATTTCACTTAATTCCCCTGAGGCACTTGCTGATAAAAATGTACAATTATTGATTTTTTCCTTATTAATTTGGCACATTTATTGAAAATTTTACTTAAAAAATTTGGACCATCTTTACATTATTCAATATAAAATTAATATTTGAAGGGTGATTGCCAAATATTTTGTATATTATAATTCCTGAATAATTTCTCTTTCCAATGATATAAATATTGTGTAATTTCAATTAGTGAAATTTGTGTTAATAAAGAAAAAAGTTGGGGAGGCATAGTAAAATATTGACTTTTTGTTATTTTGTATTGGATGTTGCTCATCCCCTTGTTTTGGACATCCCTGATTGAAGACAACAAAGAAAAAGAGAGTTTGTTTTTCGGGTCTGACCCTTCTACACGCTCGTTTTTACTAGAAATTGCTAGTATGTGGTGCCCTTCATCTGATATTGTGGGACAAGTGCTAACCTTCACGGATGTTCGAAACAAAAATTACAACAAAGTTCCAGACAATAAATTTTGCTACGCCTGACGCTCGTTTCGTCTATTCAAGACTCATCAGAGGCGCTCTACCAAAAATATTGAAAATGCTAAACACTATATGATTATGAAGAGCATAGAACAATAAAACCAAAAATACCAAAATAGGGAACCAAATTATTACTAAGATGATCAACCTATGTCTGGGGTAGGAAGATGAAAAATGAAATATCAAATGCTTCCATCTTTGTAAATGTTGCCAACGATATAGGAAAAGATTCTATTCCTATACTTATCCCGGTATTGTAAAAATAAAAGAATTATCAGAGTACCAGTATGTTACATTGTACACTAGTCCTGTATTTGAAAATCTTGTAGAAAAGTCAATCAAAACAATTGAATGTCAAGAAAACTACAGGTATCGACGAGATATCACCCAAATAACTTTAGTAACATACATTTGTATAGCTCAACTTATTAACTTAAACAGGTAGTGCATATTCATAAAAAGAACAGCAAACCAATTAATGGTAAATATAAGGCAGTGTCGTGCCATCTATTTCAAATTTGATTTGACAGAGCAATACATGAACAGTGGCAGCTTATAAAATTTTTGATATACACTCTAATTTAATATATGTTAGCGCCAATAAGCAAAATCAGGCATTTAGCCTATTTCCTAGGCAATAAGCTAATGCCTAGTCATTTACTAATTGCCTAATTTTTTTTAGGCATTAGGCTTATTTCCTGAAATCATAATGGTCAAATTCTACATATATCCTAAGCAATAACAAAATAAAGAAAGTTCTGAAAGATAATTTAGAAATTACATGAATTCATTACTATGAATGTTTTTAGATTTTTTATTATTATTTAGAAAACTTTAACATAAGAGAACGACAAATCGGTCTCTTATCAAATATTGCCCAAGGTAACTTATTGCTATTATAGTCATTTTGCATCTGTCGTCAGTCTGTTCAAACTAAAACAAAAAGAATTATGTCCAAAAGACATGATGCCCTTATCTCGCAACGTTTGGGGCGGACGGACGAACAGACACAAACACCATATGCCCCCTACTTTGGTAGATGGAGCATAAAAAATCTGCATCTCAGAAACCACTTAATTAAGTGCAACAAAACTTCGTTTAAATGTTCGTAAAGGTGTATTGTAACAAAATGTTGTTTGGTTTTTTGATTAGCCAAAACATGGCCACTGTTGCTAAAAATAATAGTAAGGGTATTAAAACCAAGCTTGATTTAGGCTCATAACTGAAACATATACCTGATAGATCTTAGAAGCAAGGCCAAAACATTCGATTTTGACACCTATTTTGTCCATAACTTCTTTTTTATTGTACAAAGCAACAAAATTTAAACTGTTTTTTTTTTAAAGAAGCACAGTGTTATAATATTAAAGAAATTTTGTACATCTTCATTAACTGTTAAGTAAAGAAAATGGCGTTACGAAGAACTCACCCTTAAAAAAATCGGGAAAATTCTTTCCTGATTGAGACTGAGTGTACGACAATTAAAATAATTTATAGCATCAAACAGATTTTATTTATTTTAAATGTTCACAAAAGATTTATAAAACATGCTTTTTTATTACTTGTGTCAAGGGGTTATTTCATTATGATCAGTTATATAGAACATCATCTTTATATATGCGATTCCTACCAAAGAAACAATTTGTCAAAAATAATGCAAATTCCTACATTTGACCTCTTATCTATTATGAATAACCTAAGCAAATGGAACTTGAAATAATTCTATGCATTTTTATACAATTGAGGGATTTCAAACACTTACAGCCGATCGGAAAACGATAGTTTAGACGATATTGAGATGTGGAATAAGTGTACGCGACACAACAAACATAAACAAACAGCAATTAAAAAAATCTCAACGGAAAACAGCAAGCAGTCTTCAACATGACCATAGGTCACTGCTGACCGTCTTGCATTGGCCCAAGACTTATAATACAATACAAAAGTATCAAAACCAATCCCTAAATCATCTACAAAAGACCCAATTCTTGACATAAAACAGTTAATACAGAATGACAAGGACAAACAAAGGCTTTGGCAAAGTTTCCTGGCTTAGGACGGGCACATATAAAATGTGGCGGGGTTAAACTAGTTTTTTGGATCCAACCTTCCCCCTATTGATAAGCTTGCACAAAGCTACATATAAAACACACTGTAAAACTCAATCGACAAAAGTTCAATTCAACAATAGAGAGAACCTAAGACAAAATACTGTATGAAAACCACAAGACAAGGTTGCATATTTTTTTAGAAATAAACGATAAAAATTAAGGAAATATATACGCTAAAATACTTTCTTGTGTCACAGATATTTTTGTCATTTACTCCTTTACAATTGCTAGCTTTAAACTTGTATCTCTTGCGTCAGGATTTTCCACACGAACCTTTCAACTTCGGAAAACGGCGAAATCTACGTTTGGACGCCGTAAGGAAGAATGGACGTGAAAGTTGGGCTAGTAAAATGTCAGGGAAAATCGGAGCTGAAATGATAATCGGTATAAAAATGGAAAAACAAGAAATATATTTCGTGAGAAATATGCATTTTTGAAATGTTTAAAGCAGCACAAGCACCAAAAATAAAAATAAAATATAAGCCATCAGCATTTCGAATTCAAAATATGTAACTGTTTTTAAAATAACAAATGTGTGAGTTGTCATATGGTGATAGACAATAAGCCTAATGTCAGCCTCTTTTTTTCAGGCATTAGGCTTATTTCCTAGTCTTTAAGCTTAATGCCTGGTTCAATTCAGGCAATAATCTTAGTGACTAGGCATTAGCTTATTGCCTGATTTTGCTTATTCCGCTAACATATATATTGATCAGATTTTAGATCAGGGTATGTATTACACTCTTTGAGATATGGGACAGCAAAAATGTGGAATGATCTACCAAATGACTTGCGGGAGGGAACAAACTTATATCTTTTTAAAAAATACGCAAATGGAAGAAGAAAGAATGTTCTTGTTCCTTTGCTTATAAATCCCTCTGTCTGTAAATCTCAGTGTGTGTAAACTCCAAATTTCTTACTAAATGTAGTATTTAACTTCATTTTGGCTAGTCTGTATGTACTTGTATGCTTATGTTTTATATGCTTGATAATTTTGCTAGTGCTAGTGTCACATGCTTAGGAAGTTCTGTTTTAAAATTTTACGTTTTATGTGTTGTTTATTTCTGTTTTATATGATGTTCTGCATGCTATTATGTCTTAATATGTAAGTCTGCTTTTTATGTTTAGAAATGCATTAGTTTCTGTTGTATGTCTTTAGTTATGCATGTCTATATGTACCAGTTTAGTTTGACCAGATACCAATGCAAGCATACCTCTATGTATTTGTTTTGTGCTATATGTGTGTGTCGGTTTTAAAAACTCACTTTAACGTGCATGCTTTATGCAACTGCAAGTGGTAGAGAGATGCAATTTGATTAGTTGGTACATCTTATGTCAACATCATCAAACCAGCGAAAGGTCACTACATATTCGGCATGCATCACTTTGGTTTTTTGTTTTGTTATTGTCCTTTTCTAAGTTTTTGCAGTTGGTAGAGGGGTGTTATTTAGTCAGTTCAAAAAATACATAGTGTCTCCAAGACACAATGTTCGATTGTTTTGTATGACCTTTGTATGGTACCTTTGGTTATGATTATATGACCTCTGGTTGTGATGATATGACCTTTGGTTATATTAGTATAACCTTTGGTATGATTGTATGACCCTTGGTTATAATAGCATGAGCTTTGGTTATGATAGCATGACCTTTGGTTATGTTAGTATAACCTTTGGTTATGATGATATGAGCTTTGGTTATGATAGCATGACCTTTGGTTATGATGATATGAGCTTTGGTTATGATAGCATGACCTTTGGTTATGTTAGTATAACCTTTGGTTATGTTAGTATAACCTTTGGTTATGATTGTATGACCTTTGGTTATGATGATATGAGCTTTGGTTATGATAGCATGACCTTTGGTTATGTTAGTATAACCTTTGGTTATGTTAGTATAACCTTTGGTTATGATTGTATGACCTTTGGTTATGATGATATGAGCTTTGGTTATGATAGCATGACCTTTGTTTATGTAAGTATAACCTTTGGTTATGATGGTATGACCTTTGGTTACGATTGTAAAACCTTTAGTTATAAAAGTATGACCCTTGATCATGATGGTGTGACAGAAGCAAAGGGTCACCAATTGGGCATTTTGAAGCCAAAAAAGCAAAGGCAAAACCAGTCAACAAAAACAATTCAAGCACAATCGAACGCAAACATGACCTTTGGTTATGATTGTATGACCTTTGGTTATGTTAGTATAACCTTTGGCTATGATTGTATGACCTTTGGTTATGATGATATGAGCTTTGGTTATGATGGCATGACCTTTGGTTATGATGGTATGACCTTTGGTTATGATGGCATGACCTTTGGTTATGATGATATGAGCTTTGGTTATGATAGCATGACCTTTGTTTATGTTAGTATAACCTTTGGCTATGATTGTATGACCTTTGGTTATGATGATATGAGCTTTGGTTATGATGATATGAGCTTTGGTTATGATTGTATGACCTTTGGTTATGATGGCATGACCTTTGGTTATGATGATATGAGCTTTGGTTATGATAGCATGACCTTTGGTTATGTTAGTATAACCTTCGGTTATGATTGTATAACTTTTAGTTATAAAAGTATGACCCTTGATTATGATGGTATGACAGAAGCAAAGAGTCCCCCATTGGGCATTTTGAAGCCAAAAAAGGAAAGGCAAAACCAGTCAACAAAAACAAAACAAGCACAAATAAACACAAACATGACCTTTGGTTTTGATAGCATGACCCTTGGTTATGATTGTATGACTTTTGGTTATAATGATATGAGCTTTGGTTATGATGGCATGACCTTTGGTTATGATGGTATGACCTTTGGTTATGATGATATGAGCTTTGGTTTTGATAGCATGACCTTTGGTTATGATGGTATGACCTTTGGTTATGATGATATGAGCTTTGGTTATGATGGCATGACCTTTGGTTATGATGATATGAGCTTTGGTTATGATTGTATAACCTTTGGTTATGATTGTATGACCTTTGGTTATGATGATATGAGCTTTGGTTATGATAGCATGACCTTTGGTTATGTTAGTATAACCTTTGGTTATGATGGTATGACCTTTGGTTATGTTAGTATAACCTTTGGTTATGATGGTATGACCTTTGGTTATGATTGTATGACCTTTGGTTATGATTGTATGACCTTTTGACATGTTAGTATAACCTTTAGTTATAAAAGTATGACCCTTGATTATGATGGTATGACAGAAGCAAACAGTCACCAATTGGGCATTTTGAAGCCAAAAGAGCAAAGGCAAAACCAAACAAGCACAAATGAACACAAACATCAACTGACAACACAACCTCAAGTCCTAATACAACACAACTTTAAGTCCTAATAAATTTTTTATGAACATATAATTCAATTAAAGTCATGTTACACAAGAAGAACCTTTAATAGAGCTTTTAAATTATATTTTTGTATAATTTTACACAAAATATCACAAATATAAATTTGTAAACAAGATTTTTTTTTTCTTAATTAAAGAAACATTTTAAAGAAAAATGGGTAAATTCCTAAATCTTCAACAAAGATTCTCAAAATTATTCATTTCATATAATATGTTGTTTTATGGGTATAAACATAAAGTACAACCATTTAGCAACAGAATAAGTTAAATAATATTAGCCTTTTTAAAACTTTGTTTGCAAATTCATGGGCTAAAATGGTTGAATGACTTTTAATATTTTTCAAAAAAACAAACAAACCAGAAATGATTTCATATCGATGCTTAAGAAATAAACAATATTATTCATTTGAAATGTATAAATTTTATATATATCCCCAATATACAGCAACATACTGCATCATGAATTGTGAAGGAAATATTTGAATGTAACACCAAAATCAACTGCATTTTCCACTTCAAATGTTTTGAATTAAGCATACTGATGAAGATTACCAAAAATTCCAACAAACTTCAAATTAATGTACATGATTTTTAGACCTATGAAAATTTCATGGCAAAGTAAATCATATTTTTTATGCAGTCGTTATGTATCTGACAAAAGGGCATTATAAAAAATAGAGGTGAAAAAAATGTACATTAATTACTCAAAACATTGTTTATTGTGACTAGGAAGTGAACAGTATAATTTTAAACCAATTAATTTTTGATTAAGCAAGTGTACTCAAATTAGCTCACTCTATATTTAACTTGCAAATCAAGCTATGTCATAAAACAGTCATCTGCATTGCAGTAGATTTCATTCTAGATATCATAAATGTATGAATTGACATTTTACTTCTTATTTGATAATATAATAACATTTTGTCATCAAACTGTTAGTTATTCTTTTAGACCTTGATAAATAAAATGACATGATACTTCTTAAAAGATGACATCATACTTTTGGTTTACAAAACTAAAGTTAAATGTTTTAATCTGATTAACATTTTACAAAAGTCACACAACCATCTATTTCCAACAATTTCAGAAAAAGAAGCTTTGCTGTGAAGACACGGATAATGTACCCAGTACATACAACATTCATCACATCCAACCTGTATAAAAAATATATAAAATTAAATATAAATTATTTAGGTCTGTGCCAGCAAAACATACATGGGACCAGGAGAAGGCACTTTTTCAACAGAGGTACCACCCATAGAAGCAAATTATTCAACTTTCTTGGAACTTTACACAAGTTTCTAATACCCACACATACCAGCAATTTAAATTGCCTCCCCCACATGTCCAATGTATGTTTTGCTGGAACACCCCAAAGCATTTAAAAGCTTTTTTACTATTGAGAGTAGAAATATTGTGATTATAGGTTATAATGCTATTTGTGTCATTGTATCCTCATAGACCATATAACAGAATATTTTTGCAAAGTTATAATTTTCGCTTCATTCATTACATTTTGATCTGAATGACATCAATAAATTGATTTAAAAAGAAATAATGATTGTTGTAGAAAATATGCTATTTATTAGATCTCATTGCCTTTTTTTTAAACTATGATTTCATGTATCTGTATTTGTTATGTTGGTACATTTGATAAGTGTAATCAAGCAAGTTGTATTTTTGTAAAATAATTTTTTCATGGAGATTAATATCTGTGTAAGTTTTGCTTAAAATGTATCATACCCATTCAGCATCTGTATTTTTTTTTCTTGAGTTCTCCATGCAGCAGATTCTGCACACTCTCATTAATAGTGTTTCATCTAAAAAGAAAAAATAAAATAAAATAAAAATACAACCATTTTATTCAGATTCAGATTAAATTCCAATTAAGAACTTAAAGACACCTACATCTGAGCTCTTTTAATAGCCAGGAATAGACTTTTCCACATCAATTTAGTATTTTGTTTATCTACAATCTTTTTTGTAAAATGAAAAAAATCCTAACAATGGCAAAAATACCTTGAACATAAGAAAAAGGTCACATTAAGTGAAAGAGGCATGTCAGGTTTGATTGTTAAGGTTATATTGGCGCAGAGTATCAATGTTTCATATAAAAAGTAGTAAGGAACATAGTGAGTTAGCACACTAAATAGGATACACATTCTTCGTGTTGAATTCTATTTTGGAAGAAAAGTTATTGTAACACCAAAAAATCTTACATGAAAGACAACTACATGTATAAGCAATCCCCATAATGTGCTTCAAATCCATCAATGTTTAGAAGATGTTTCACTTACAACATTTTTTAAAATTTATTTAATCAGGGTCTTACCAGTATTACTAGTCACTGTGTCAATAATGTGCCTTTTGAAGGCTGTTATTACAATTGGATCAACATGATACTGTAGAGCTTCATGCCTAATGAACTTTTAAGCAAACTGAAAAAGAAAAAAATGTGAATCTGAGTCGATTGCTCTCCTTGCTCTTCTGCACTAATATATAAAAACACATTTACTTCCATATAGTAACATTTTACCTAAAGTTATACCAAACAGTCCGTCAAAAGTTATAAGCACCACCATATGTTAATATAACATCCTTTTTTTACTATTTCATTGAAAGTTTCTGATTTTTTGCATAATAACATTTGGATTTTAGAACAATTTTGCATCTGATGACAAAAAATGAAAATAAAGATAAATATTTTGAACAATCATATTGTGTGAATAATAATAAAATAAGTGAGTTTTACATGATTCTATTAGTTCAAGTTTCAGCTAACAGAGCAATACATTGGAAACTTGAGAATATTCTGGTTTTGAAGATTCTGACCCATTGACACCTGGAAAATTTGCATTGCTTTAACATAACAACATTTACTAAAATCTCAATTCTTTATCAACTAAACCATTAAACTCAAATAATAAAACTTACTGTACATCTTAACAAGCTCACTCAGCTTTGCTCTTTTCCAGTGCATTCCTGCCTGCACCACATCATAATCAATAATAGGCATTGCTAAAAAAGAAAAAAAACTGAAGAAAACATTATCTTAAGCGCTTGGTCAATGGCAAATTGGCATATGTGTTGCATTTCAATCAAATATATTAATTATTTGCACAGTAAATTGCATGATTTTTATGAGTTATATTATTTAAATTACTCTGTGTAATTCATCATCAAGGTGGCACCTGCTGGTGAGTTTTATCTAGAAATAAAAGTGCTATTATCCAGTCTAAATTGTTGTTATAAATTAGAATGTAATTCACTAATTCCTATTTAAACTGACATTTCTATTCTTTATTTTATAAATGAATATGCCAGAAGTGTAATTTACATGGTTTATGATGGTTATCTGTAACCTAATCAAATTTCATAAAATTCAATAATACATGTACTGAAAAATAAAATTTAATCTTGTTATTTAGCTTTCATACTGTCTTTCAATGCATCTTGTCTAGTAGTGATGGGGAGAGATATCCCCATTGACTCGTAGCAGGAGTCAACAAATTTCCTCCTGACTTCTTCATCATAGATAAAGGTTTTTAGTCTAGGCGAAACTGAAAAAAAAATTAAAATTACAAAGTAACTTTATAATACATTTTTTTTTTACCAGAGAACTTAATTATTCATATTTTTAATTGGTACTAATTAAGGCACAAACATTATCATTTGTAACCATGCATACCTACATAAAGACTGTTTTTAAGGTGATTATAAATAAAAGTGTTACAAAACAGCACAAACTGGTCAAGGTTCTTATAAAACACTTATTAATATTATAGAATTTAAGTCATTACTTGGACTTCAGTACAAGGATATCATACTCACAGCCTGAACTTGGGGGTAGGGATCTTTCTTAGTTGCCTTTGGTAAATAAAACACAGCAATGTTTGGGTTACTCTTTGTAATCCACCTTTCCAACTGAAACAAAAATTGAAAGTGAATTTTAGGAAACAAATTCAAGGTCAAAATTGTCTCTCACTCAACTTGTCATGTACATGTACACTTTATCATATTATCAAATCAATTCTATAAAAGATATCTGTTTAGGTTAGAGAATATTTCTACTGAATTAAAAGATGCATATCTTTGTAGTAAAAAATGGTCTTGGAAAAATAATGAAAAGTTTAAGTAGATATTGATATAATAAAAGAAGTTGTAAAAAAAGTAATACACAAATCTAATATTGAAAAACATTTAACGATTGAAAACTGTCATTTTAAAGAAAAGAAAAAACTTGATAGAAAGCTTTCTAGTATGGGCTCCCAGGAGCCTGAATTACTCACCTGGCTTCAATGACTTGAGGTGTAACAATATTTCATATTTCATATTGCCAACAGCCTGTCATGACAATGAAACCATTGGAAAGCTCTATTAGGCTGAGCATATTTATAAAAGGAAGCAAATGTGTGCCACAATCTTCGATACACAATCTTTGTACCATGTACAATTCACTATGTTTGGCATTTAAGGCCCCTATAAGTGGTCATCTGACAATTTGGACCTAATGGACAATTTTGTAGATCTCAATTAGCTAAACATTTAACAAGCAAAACCTTCTCTCTATCTACTATGGCTCACAATATAATGATGTTAAAACCACTATTTTGGCATTAAAGGGGCTATAACCCCTACAATTTTGAACTAATTAACAATTTTGTAGATCTCAATTAGATGGATTAACATTTAAGCAAGCAAATTATATATACTTTTACTATCTACTATCGTTCATAATCTATAAGGCTAAAACCACTATGTTTGGTTCAATAGTTTCAGAGGAGAAGATTTTTTAAATTGTTTACAGACAAAAGATGATGACGGACACATAGCGATGGCAAAAGAAAAAAAGAAAACCATTGAATCATATCTGTATTACATGCAATAAGTGAATTTGAAAAAGAAAGGAATCAAACTTGAGAAATTACCTTATCCCTAATTGATGAAAAATCAGCATCAATTGACATTTTTCCCTATGACTACAAAAATAAAAAAAGTTATACAAATAAAAAATAAAATATAGATTCCTTCTTGGTTATGTGTACAGATGTCTTGGTAACGTGTACAGATGTGATGTTATGTGAAGGTTATGTGTATAAATGTCTAGGTTATGTGCATTGATGTGGTGGTTATGTGTATAAATATCTTCGTTATGTGTACAGATGTCTTGGTAACTTGTATAAATGTCTTGGTTATGTGTACAGATGTCATGGTTATGGGTACAGATGTCATGGTAATGTGCATCGATGTCTTGGTTATGTGTATAGATGCCTTCGATACATGCATAGATGTCTTGGTTATGTGTACAGTTGTCTTGGTTATGTGTACAAATGTCTTGGTTATGGGTACAGATGCCTTGGTTATGTGTACAGATGCCTTGGTTATGTGTACAGATGTTTTGGTTATGTGTTCAGATGTCTTGGTTATGTGTACAGATGTCTTGGCTAGGTGTACAGTTGTCTTGGCTAGGTGAATAAATGTCTTGGTTATGTGTACAGATGTCTTGGTTATGGGTACAGATGCCTTGGTTATGTGAACAGATGTCTTGGTTATGGGTACAGATGTCTTGGTAAACCGTAATGTGTACAGATGTCTTGGTTATGTGTACAGATGTTGTGGTTATGTGTACAGATGTCTTGGTTATGTGTACAGATGTCTTGGTTAGGTGTATAAATGTCTTGGTTATGTGTACAGATGTCTTGGTTATGGGTACAGTTGTCTTGGTTATGTGTACAGATGTTTTGGTTATGTGTTCAGATGTCTTGGTTATGTGTACAGATGTCTTGGCTAGGTGTACAGTTGTCTTGGCTAGGTGTATAAATGTCTTGGTTATGTGTACAGAAGTCTTGGTTATGGGTACAGTTGTCTTGATTAGGTGTATAAATGTCTTGGTTATGTGTACAGATGTCTTGGTTATGGGTACATATGCCTTGGTTATATATATATATGTCTTGTACATATGTCTTGGATATGTGTGAATATGTCTTGGTTATGGTTACATTTGTCTTGGTTATGTGTTCAGATGTCTTGGTTATGTGTACAGATGTCTTGGCTAGGTGTACAGTTGTCTTGGCTAGGTGTATAAATGTCTTGGTTATGTGTACAGAAGTCTTGGTTATGGGTACAGTTGTCTTGATTAGGTGTATAAATGTCTTGGTTATGTGTACAGATGTCTTTGTTATGGGTACATATGCCTTGGTTATATATATATGTCTTGTACATATGTCTTGGATATGTGTGAATATGTCTTGGTTATGGTTACATTTGTCTTGGTTATGTGTACAGATGCCTTGGTAATGGGTACAGATGCCTTGGTTATGGGTACAGATGCCGTGGTTAGGTGTACAGATGTCTTGGTTATGGGTACAGGTGTCATGGTTAGGTGAATAAATGTCTTGGTTATGTGCTATGTGCATAGATGTCTTGGTTATGTGTACAGATGCCTTGGTTAGGTGTACAGATGTCTTGGTTATGGGTACAGATGTCATTGTTAGGTGTATAAATGTCTTGGTTATGTGTACAGATGTCTTGGTTATGGGTACAGATGCCTTGGATATATATATACATGTATGTCTTGTACATATGTCTTGGATATGTGTACAGATGTCTTGGTTATGGTTACATTTGTCTTGGTTATGTGTACAGATGCCTTGGTTATGTGCTATGTGCATAGATGTCTTGGTTATGTGTACAGATGTCTTGGTTATGGGTACAGATGCCTTGGTTAGGTGTACAGATGTCTTGGTTATGGGTACAGATGTCATGGTTAGGTGTATAAATGTCTTGGTTATGTGTACAGATGTCTTGGATATGTGTACAGATGTCTTGGATATGTGTACAGATGTCTTGGTTATGGTTACATTTGTCTTGGTTATGTGTACAGATGAATATTTGGTTGAAATGTACGCAAATACCAAGGAGAAATGTGAAGGGGGTATAATTTACCTTTATTTCAGGTTCATATCTCCTTAATCAATCAATCAATCAAAGTTTTATTTAGAGTCGGTACATTACAGAACAAGAAAACACAAGCTCTAGCGAGCTTTTAAGACCGACATGTATCCTTAAATATCGATACATGTGTTGTGTTATCCCAGTTTTAACAAAATAAATGTTTAATTGATTCAATATTTAGACGGTGTGTTTGTGTTTTATGTTTTTAAATACCTACAATGTGACCCTCGTGCTATCTATGGTATTGTACTACATAATGACCTCAACATTTAATTCAATGTCTTTCTTGCGTTTTCTTTGATTTTCACGCATGCGCATTGCTTGGTTATAAAGTTGGTTACGGTATCGGGAGTTCCTAATAATACTTACCTCAGGAAACTTTAGGATGTTCATAAAAGGTTCTAATTTACATCTGTGACGGATGAGAACCGAATATTTTCCGTATTTTTAATACATGCTGTAAGAACAAGGCAATGCAAAGGCGAGGGGGATTTGAAATGTCACGTGACTTATATTTTATTTGCATACATGAATATTAATTAGGCAAATCACTGTTCATTTCTGGATATGTCACAGGTTTCAAAGTAAACAGGTTGCTGTACCAACCTCGGTGAGCTCACGACACGGGAAGAGTTAACGAAAAGTTGGTTTAGGTAAGCCATCTAAAACGAGTTCCGCTTGACCCGGTCAAGAATGTGTTTAACAAGTTAGAATAATGTCATATTTGTAAATTAAATTTTAAAAATCCTGAATAAAAAATTAAAGGTCCCGAAAATAGGACCAATGCTAATTTGAGCCCATGTTATTACCAAAAACATAACCAAAACTGTTTTTCACATGTCCTGATCTAGTATGACATAGAGTTTATATTGCTTTTTACAAATAAATTTTAAAAAAACTCAAAAGCAAATATAAACATGATAAAGAGTTGCGAACAAAAACATGAATGATTAGCACAAAAATCCAAATAGATAAAATCAGTTTTTATATAAGAATTATTAAAACGATTCATTCATGTTTTAAAATTGTAAATTGCAATGAAAGATTATTATAGTCTAAAATCACAAAAAATACTATATTTCGAGGTTTTGTTTTGAAAAAAAAACACCGAAAAATTGTTATTTGTTTTGGCAACCACGATTTTTTTTTCATCTTTGAAAATATGTCAATGGTCTTCATAAGTTCAAGGATATTAGGTTTTAAATAGATGATTAGACAAATCATTTGAACACTGTCGTTAAATGTGGAGGTCACGTCAATGACTGTTTAAAAGGCTTCTCAATTCTAGTTAAACAGGTCTAGTCAGGTACAAATCCTGACGTCAGCATAAATTTAAATATTAATTAGTTGACTGCTTTGAAAAATGCATGCCGGGATAGTCGTAGAACTTTATGAATGAAAATTTAGTAATAAGTACATTTTGCTTCTTTTACTTTTATTTTTTATAGTTTTTATAAGAAACAAAAGAAAACTAAACTTTATATTATTTCTGAACTTTTCTATGCTCAGATTGCCTTTATTTATTGTGATTGCATAGGTTTTAGCATTTGCGTATAGTAATGCACAACGTAACGCATACATACCTATGCATACATATATGTAGTTGTTAATAGTAATGTTTTAAGAAAATGCATGTTTTATCCGAGGAATTACCACATATACAGTCAAGTTACCGTGAATGCTGAGTAAGTATATGATTGCCAATATTTGAAAATTGTATTTTTGAAGGTCGCGTTCGTCTTTATATGCATATATGCACATAATGTCGTTTCAAAGGTCTTGCTCCTTTCCCAAACACAAAAGGAGTGAGGGCACAACTATTTCAAAATATGGGAATGTTTTACCTTCCCGCTTGCAAGAAAAGGCAAAGAAATTTTGATTTCCGACAAAAGGGGGCAGATTTGCATAGTATGTATCAAATTTTTAGAGCCGTCCTTTTTCAAGATAAGACAAACCATTATATCTTCGTGAAGTCTTTTGAATTTTCAGGGGAATTTGTAGTGGGGATAATTTGTCTAGTGAAAATTCGAACTATTGAATGGTGAATGTTGAACGGTGGGCGGATGATAGGCGTTGTGCAGCGGCGGATGAGAGGGGAAATATTTGGGTAACAGTTTTCTCGGTAACTACTGATCTTTGAATAAAAATGATTCATTTTTGTGTTAGAAGCGTTTTCCATATCGCCAAATGTGTCATTAGAAACTGATCCATTTGTAAAAACAAGAGGTGACAAAGGCAAGGTATTTCCTATAGATAGATTAAGAGTTATCCTTCTTCGAACGTAGATAGCATGATTGTATTCGACATTCTTAAAACTTTCAAAAAACTGACAGTTCTGTTTTACCTTTGCCCAGTCGTCTGTAAAGCTTTCCGCCACAGTAATACGTGATAATACAGAAGATCGATATTTTTCATATTTCTACATGAAATAAAATATGGCGTTTAAAAAACTTTTATATATACATAGCTCTTACGAAAGCGCAGTCTTTTATGAAAAAAAAACGATGTCACTTTATTTAATTATTACCACATTATTTTTTTTTAGTTTAATTCATCTGAAAGAAGTTTCAGTGTGTGAAAGCAATATGTTGGTTAATAATATGCTCCGAACTTTTTTTAGCTATCGGCGTATGTAGTTCCGTCGGTTATTTTTTTCAAACTTGAACTGCATCTTAACATTATACAGCTGAAATCTGTTTAATCAGAACAAAATACATATAATGATATATTAATGGCGTTCTCATTCGAAAAAGCACTAACAAGATGCTAAACATAATTGAACATGAAAAATAGTCAAGTCAAATCAGACCATATACAATTGAAAGGGGCAAAATTGGAGTTGAGTTGCGAAAAAAAATACATCTTTTCAAAAAAAACGACAGAAATATACATGTATTTTACAAAACCAAACCTATATCTCAAATTTTTTTGGACTTTACGAATCCATCAGTCAATAATATGACACTTTTTTTTACAAATTTCACTAAAAGAGGTGCATATCCGTCTCCTCTTAAATTTACAAAAATACCTAGCACACAATCAGAGACAAGACGAAAACAAGACAAAAAGCTAACTTCTTGCTATAATCGATGAAAACATAAAAACACTTCCTCGTTGAACAGAAAGAAATCTTTATAAAGCAGAATAAAATACGCTAAAAAATCAATACGAATCGATTTTCTCAATTTGATTCGAGAAAAAATAAAATATCTAAGCAATGACGATCATGAATCTTTTGACTGACGATAATTTTACCCGTTTTATTGTCAAATTTTATGCATGTATTTTGTATTGATATTTTTATGAAGTATTTTGTACTGTTATTTGTTATAAAAAGAAAAAAAAAATACATATCTTGATGTGTCTCTTGTATTTATCTCGTTAACATGGATATAATATGGCTACAAAATTCAAGTTATTTTATGCAACTGTATAGTCATTTAAAAATATGCATAACATCCCTAGTTTGAAAGATTTTTTTTTATATCAAAGAGTCGTTCAATTTGAAATCTGAACATGCAATGGATTGCTTGCTTTGTGAGGAGAATATTTTTGCAATTTTCGTTTCTTATAATGCATTCAAATTTTCTTCTCATGCTCTACAATTTTCATTACTTTACGGCTGTTCAGCACGTTTTATAGTACTACAAATCAATCATCGTATCCCATAATTCAATCAATTCATTGATAAACGCGACAGGTAAATAAAAAATCGAACATGAATATGCAAAATGGATGTGCCCTTATTTGGAAATAAATTTACATATGACTCGACCTGTTAAATCTATTAGTATCTAAAAACCATTACGTGTAATTAACACCCACAATTTCAGTTTTTAATTTACAGTACAATTAATAAATTCGTTTCATTAATTGCTGAAATTTTTCTATTTGGCAACATTGATCATATTGCACATGAAGTGCAGGAATATCCATCTATTTCTGGCTAATATCTTGTAATGCTTTTTTTTTAAATTTAGTCCTTTCAAAAACTGGTTATAAAATACATGTAAAGGAGACGTATCAAACTTTTGTTCATGTAAGTGAACTTAATTGGATTTCTATGGTTGGCTATGGATGGATATTTTTCTTCCAACCTTTCTTTGGGGGGGGGGGGGGGGGGTCGAAGCCAGTTTTATCGTGAACTGATGTGTGGAATTAAAATTTTAGAATATTCTATTAATTTTACTGCTGATTTAATTCCGAATCAAACAATGAATACAAGCTGTTTATTCTGCATTTTTATTCAAAATTCACCATACCCCCTTTAAAAAAATGGTTGCCCTTTAACATAGAACTTCTGGTATGCATTTCTTACCCATGCTTATTGTTTTGATATCTTGATAGATTTTGTTTTGATATCTTGATAGATTATATTGGTTGTAAGGAACCAACCATTAACTGGAAGGGCTTTTTGGACTTTGTTTTGTCCTGAAAAATAATGCTAGTATTAAAACTACGTATTTTGTCGCGACAACTTTAGAAAAAGACATCTTTCCCTCCCCCTTCGTGCTAAATGGATACTTAAATGTAAATGGCAAACTTTTTCATTGAAAGCTCGCATGCATATTTTACATTTTATTTCTTTTTCTTCTTCTTGTTGATTTATATTTTAAGCTGATTTGAACAATATACAACTGCTTTCATTGTATTACTAATAAGATCTGAGACTTTTGTTCTTTAAATCTATTAAGAAAATAACTATGAACATTGAATCTAATAACTTTAACAGTTAGGCCTATATCTTTAATAATATAGATTTTGAAATTTAAATCACCAATTAAAAATATCATTTTGTACTATAAAACTTTGAACTTTCGTTGCATTTTTCAGTTCTTGCATTTGCACTAATTATACCACAATGTTGAAGACCACAATCCAATGATTGAAATAAGTGAAATCTCCTAGGAAGGCCGGAAAGGACCCCTAGTTACATTTAAAAGAAGGGGCTATATGGGACTGGTGTGGGTGCATGCCTATGTTTTTAACCATAACTGCATGCCTTATCCCATCTCCCTCTTGTGGGTTCTGGGTGGCGAATAGGCCCACAGTAACGTTAACCTTGTCGGTAAAAGTCCACTAAAGAGCGCTCAGAAACCTGACATCGGGTCAAGGCGCTTTGTCTACAAAGTTGAATGTGTCAGCCCTGTCATATTGAATGACGGGGTCGTCAGGCTATAATTCGGAAACCCTGACCGCAATTGTGCATCTCCTTAATATTTTATTTTTTCCAAATTAAGTTGTCGTATCAGATTTTTAGTGACCTTGGATTTGATGAACGATATCACTTTCATATACTTGATCAATTTTTATCAAGTCCATAGAATTTTGTAGATTTAATAAAATTTATTAAAAATTATGTTTAATGCGTTCTAACATGTACGAGGCAACTAGTTACTTTTCAATGTGGGAGCATTTTAGCGTAAAGTAGAAAAGTGCTTTAATATCTTAATCTTCATTTGGGTGCATGTGATTGTGTTCCAGCGGTTCAGAATTTATTCAATAAATCGACAGTCATCATCTAGTAAATAAGCTTTATGCATGCATACATTATGACTTATATATTTTGTATACACGCAAATTTCAAGCATCTACACCAAATCGACATGTATGATCAATATCAACATGTATAAAAATGTTTTATTAAAAACGATAAACCAACAGGGGTCAAGGTATAGAGTACATGTATGATTTGCACATTCATTTTCCCAACATGAAAATCAAGGAAAACAATACTTTATCTCGGAGTGAGAAAATGATCATTAGCACTTTTGTGCCTGCGATTTTCAGAGTATTTTTTTTATTACGTGTTATCTTTTTTTTGTTTGTTTCACATACACTTTTTTCACGTATCTCAATTTCACCTTCAAAAGTGGGCAGTATATACATGTAGTGAAAGGGAGTATGTCCGTGCGTCCGTACACTATGCTTGCTTGTTAATTACGCCTCGAGACAGGACCACATAGCTTTTCTAGGTTTTTTCTTAACATTGCAAAAGTCAGGGCATGTCAATATTTTAGTTTTGTTTAAAGGTAATAGAAGGAATTTCCTTTTTTGCTTGTTTTTTTTTAACCTACTTATGGTGATCTTTTTACCAACTATTCATTCTTGTCTTTATTTAACTCTTACTGAAACTTGACACTGTCCCTATGAAATTTTGATTTTAACTCTCATTAAATCTTCATTGTCGGTAGAATACCATTGTCAAGAACTTTGAAATTTTATCATGTCTGCTGCTACTTTGGATTTTACAACACGAAAAACAAAAACAAAAACTCTGTCTATCGATCACAATTAATGATTAATTAAAATCGAAATTCAATATTAACATTTATAATGTGTTCATGATATCTTTCGCGACCAACGTCCGATGTAACCTTAAAATCAATCCCCCTTTGTGTTAACCCAACATAAATTGGAATAATCTTGTATTCTTGAACAGAAATGTACAAAAAAATGTGATTCGTGTGATCGATATCGAAAGATTATTATTGTCGTCAAGCGATTTTGTCAACAGAGTCCTTAGCTCGGTTCATAATATGGGATGTTATTTGATTGTTTTACCAATAAATATCCATTTGATCACTTACTTCCAAATTATGTCTTATACGACACATTCAAAAAATTAGTTACATTCCTAGAAAAGAGATGGCGAAAAAGGGAATTTCTTAGTGATCATTTAGGCATTTAATGTAAAATCCTTATTAAAATACCCTTTTCTCCTAACCGGCTTAAATTGAACTCCATGTAGCTTGCTTACTCATACCAACCACATGTAAACTCCAGTTAGTTGTGAACCCAAGTAGGTGATATTTTCGGGGGTGTTTAATTTTATGTTCTTATCCATTTTTACACTAAAGACGGAAGATTCCACCTGAGCGTCTCAGAAGCCCAACTTTCAGTATGACGACTTTCAGTACGATGTGAAACATTGATTAAAATGAACGAACTTTTTGAGGTCTTTTTGTCCCTCGTACAAATCATACGCAGTATGTATTTTTAGAATGAATCATTTTCATCGCAACTTCGGTATATTGCTTTTCTTTTGTAAGATGTTTTAACATACAGTGGCGGATACCAGAACTTACGGGGATGGAGGGGGTCTGGGTTTTGGATAAAATTGACTAGACCCCTCTCGTCTTCGGGAGACAATGGGTGGAACCCCCTTTTCAAAACATTTTGGGTCCACCTATGTATGTTATTAATAAGACCAATAAGGTACTTTTATCATTAGCTGTACTTACTTGTGTGACAATAGTTGGTCCATACACATCCCTGGAATACACCCAGCTGGAACATTTTTCCTTAGCTATAGATATATTACTTGTTTTTATGTCCGTAAGACTGTAATTTTGCTCTAGAAGTCTCAAGGTTTCTTTCGCGTTGTACACTTCACATTGTCCCGGTGAACGCACGAAATTGTGGATATCTTGTTCCGTAGTATTTCCCGCTAAAGACAGAGTTGTATTTATTCTTGGAACTTCACATTCGAATTCTGGTTTTGCTCCTACGAAAACCATATTCATGGCGTGGAACGCACATACAGATCCAAAGAGACAAATTAGAAAAAGTCTTATTTTCTGAAATTTTCCAAATTCTCCAAGAATTTTCAACAAGTCGTCAAAATTCATGTCGTCTTCGGTAGACTTTTGGTCTTTAACGCTTGCTCTAGCCTAAAGAGTAATTTTATATATTAAGATATCAAATCTACGTTTATTTTCTGCTAAAATAAGGAAAACGTAGCACGTATGAAAACGAATGCATGAATGAAAAGGAATCCGGTTCAATAAGTAGTATTTTAAATTCCCTTTTTTAGCGCTGTTTTACATATGGTAATTGAGAAGATTTGCGAGTGTTTGTTTACTTGCTGCCTATGACTCCAGCTAACCAAATGTCAAAGACTAATGTGTCATTAGCTCGCACAGCTCTTAAGTAAAATGTCAATGATTATTAAAAAAGACCTCTTTTTTAATGCTTCAAATTAACATTTAAAAAGCAAGAATAATATTTGTCCAGTTATAAGACCAGTACGGTATTTATTACTATGTAAATGATTAAAAGGCAGTGATTGATCGAAATGAAAAATAAATGGCCATGAGCTTCTCAAAGGATATTTAGGCGTCACACATCAATGGCATAAAAAAAAAAAAAAAAAAAAAAAAAAAAAAAAAAAAAAAAAAAAAAAAAAAAAAACAGAACAAAAAAACGAATATGTCCACCGTAATTCCGATCAAACCTGTATGCGCCCATTCGCGATATCAGGGGATTTTCGAAAAATAAAGCAGTAAAAGATTTTAGTGCTAATTAACGACATAAGAAACATTTGAGGACTCGCCACTAAGTAGAACAAAAAAACATTTGATTTTCGTCTTTGAGAGGTGAGTTTCGGTTTTCCTTGTTTAAACGTTTTTGGTTTGGGTACTTTTAAGCACATATTGACCAAAGGTCCATGTGAGCTATTGCAATCACTTGACGTCCGTCGTCGTCTGTCGTCGGTCCTCTGTTAACAGTTTTTAAAAAATCGTTTTCATTGAAACTACTGAACAGAATTTTATGAATCTTATTATGATTGATTCTCATGGTGTTCTGCACAAAACTTGTGTTTCGATTATCGATTCGTCGAAAAACATGGCTGTCGTGGCTAAAAATACCCTATATAGGGGTTATGGCTTTTTTAAGGTAAAAAAAAAATTAGGTTTTTTTCCATGTTTTCGCTCTATTGAATGAAAACTATTGAAGATAGAGAAGAGCTGTTCAATGCTTAAACATTCAGCTTTAAGTCTCCATTGGGTCAAACATGTCAGATGACTCCTTTTAGGGGTAATGGCCCTTTAAAGGCCGAAAATGACGTTTTTCATGTTTGTTGGCCTATACAATGAAAACTGTTGCAGATAGAGAAAAGCTGTTGCTTGCTTAAAACTTCAGCTCATTGAGCTTTCCAAAATTCTCCATTGGGTCGAAGATGTCAGATTACACTTTGTCTGTCACGAACTTACATCTTTAATCATGAAAATTCCGATTGTCTAACTCAATGCTGGATTTGGCTTCCCTGTTTGAACCTTTTGGGATTGAGAACTTTCCTTCGCTACTGAATGGTTTTGGATTTTCCAATGTTTTAATTTGAATGTTTTTGATTAGAGTTTACCCCTTGAAATATACAGCATACCAAAATTAACTGTTTTTTTAATGCGTTTGGTATTTTATATTTTCAAACCAAGGTTAGGTACATGAGAATTTATTTGAATACAAGTTGCTACTTCTCAAACTGAAGACCCTAAACCCAGTAGGGGTGACAAAGAAAAATATACTCTGCTTACATACCAAGATTAAAGGTTGCCGAAAAAAAACCCGCTCCGAAACACAATTATAACAAAGGAATAAATTGCTTTGCTATGTTTAACCAGAGCAAAAAAGTGATGATGCCCAACGCGATAAATATGAAGAATATTGTCGACTTGGAACCAAAACTGTGTCTGTGATATACATATTCCTGTGATAGGGATTACTTTAGTGTAAATTTAACACTATTTGATGTATTTTTATGTGACAAAGTGTTATGCGGACTGGTTTAATTCCGGCAACAGCGCAATCCATCACGAGTTGGTAGAAATAAAACAAAAAACACAACAAACTGGTAGATTATAGAATTTGCTATTAGTCCGGCAGCTTCAAGCATATTTCAGAAGAATTGTGCACCAGCTGTTACAAGCATGAAACTTGGTACAAACCTTCATCGGACATCACTCTTTCATTTAAGATCGGGAGCCCATCTCATAAATTCTTTACTTCCGGTCAAATTCAAGATGGCCGACACCACGTGGAAATCTGTAGACTACTTCTATAAAATTGAAGTTTTTATGCAAATAGCGACAAATTTGGGATATTATTTTTCACATGACATGTTGTGAGGCTGAAGACATTTTCATGTTTTAGATGATTTTTTTCAGATTGCCTTTGAAAACAAAAAGTCTTAAAATTTAAAAATATAATTATGTAATATAATTTAGCAATTGAGTGTTATTCCTAGCATCTCCTTTATTTACATATTTACTTGCCAATTTCAGTCTAAACTTGCATTCCTCCAATGGAATTTGAAAAAAAAGTTAACTTTGACTTCTATGCAAAAATATGTGTTTGTCTGAAGGACAGAAAATGTTTGTTCTAAAATACCTTTTATTATCATACATTTAAGTATCCTATAATGAAACCTACAGATAAGTTTATTAAACAATTACCGAAAATGCCTAAATATCTCCAGAAGTGCAATTACCGTAAATGCCTAAAACAAAATACCAAAAAAGCTGTAATTACCGTAAATGTTCTTCAATTCAATAAAAATATAGCCAATATGCATATTTTCAGAATTTTAAGCTTAACAATATTTTCTTTTTTTCATGGAAAGTTTTTAGCAACAAATAGATGATAGCTATGTCTGCTAGTTGATTCACTCCCTTGATGTTCAAAAAAGTTCCTTCTTCCTCCCTAAGACTTCTGCGTTGACTGGGATAAATCTGAGAAAATCATAACAAGGAGAATCGAATCATCCTATTAATCATATGAAATGGCTGAAAATAACAGTGTCGTTCTTGTGAAGATCTAGGATCCGCTCGATTAAACTTTGGTGTTTCTACAGCAAATTCAAATGTAAAAGTATCTTTAGATAGCTGAATTTCTCGTACATTGTTTGATATCATTTTCGAAGCGTTTTATTTATTATTTTGTTTGTAATTTAAAAAAATCTGAAGGATGGTGAAAAATAAAAAATCAAACACCACGCGAACAGACTGATATTTGTCACAATAAACAAATTTCCTTATCGAGAGTTATCAGCCATCGGGCGTCCTGTTAAAACAGGAAATTGACCAATTTCAAACTGTTAATTAGGTGACCTGAATTCATCAAATTACCTTCAAATTTCACCTGAATATTCTCGACTCAATTCGCAATTAACAGTACTAAATAAGATACTATAAGGTAAGATTTGATATGAAATGTTTTAGATTTCCAAGAGGTCTATTTCTAAGTTTGAATTTGGAATAAAATGTACGATTGACTTTAAACTGTTCCTTTCGAAAAATGTGTGATAAAAATGAAAAGAAAAATAGTCTAAACAAAGCAGCAAAATATACTCTTTCCAACAATGTATATATTTCATATGTAAGATCCATTATGAAAAAGTTTACTCGCTTGTAATGCAAGTGCCTATTTCAACAGGCCGAATTTGAATTTACGAATTAGAGCGGAGACGCTGTAATTTTGGATTTATCGTGGAGACTTATCTCTGTTATTATTGTATCAGGATAAATCATGAAACTGATTAGCACCTCCTGTATCATCAGTAGCTGAGAGGCTCCAATGGGGCATTCGAATGTCAAAAGTTCGAAAGGGCAAAGACAAACCCATTCAACATGAACTGGAACAGCGCGAACAAACACAAAACATAAAAACACAAAAACGCGAACTCAAGTCGTAACGAGAGTGAACTCGGGTGCTCTGAAAGGGTAAGCAGTTCCTGGTTGCTATAGCACACGCGTCGTACTGCCAATGGTCAATATAGCGTGTCAAATCCGATAAAGGAAGACATGTACAGAACAAAGCATTTGACAAACCAACATTTGCATTCATCTGAGAGTTAAAAATCCTTTATTTTTCTATGAGCACATGATGTCTTCCATAAAATTTCTTGAGTGAAGACAACAACCGAGGAGCAACATCGTATTACCAAGTTTTGTGTCAGACGTGACGCTCTGCCAAGGAAATCGATGTAAGCCCCGCAACAATGTGATACGGAAATTACATAAGGTGAAGCGGACGGAATGTTGCTACACAAGAAGGGAAAGTTGAAGTCATCAAGTTTGTTATAGAGCTTTGCTGAAAGTCTTCCTTGGGATGTAGATCTAAATATAAAGCTTGAGGATATACCGGTATGAGATAGAGAAAGTCACCGAATCGAGAATTGTTCTGTGGATGGACATCATCAATATAACAAAAAGCATGGCAAAACGAGAGCTAGTCTTCGATTTGTTTAGTCTGAAAGTGATTGTAAGAAGTCTGATTTATATGAATGAAGAAAAAAATCAGCAAGCAAAGGTTCCTATTGGAATCCCAATTGTTTGCTGAACACGTCCACCAAACTGAACAAAACAAATATCTTGTCTATAAGAAAGTCGATTATTTGGTCTTTTGTAAATTTGTTCTTTTTCTTGGACTCATTGATTACAAGGTAAGTCTTAATATAATCGACTACCAGATATTTGTACCTGCGTTTTCCATTTTTTAAAGTATCAGTTATGTCAATTGTAATTTGAGTTGTTAAAGCGGAAAAGAAGTATAAAGTGTGGAGAAACGAAGGTTTTGATGCTGTTAAGACATCAGACTGATTTAGAGTTAAGAATCTCAATCAGTTCTTTCGAATTGCTTGGCACCATTTTCAGAATAACAACAATCGAAATATTTCCAAAGGCCAAATTTTATTGCCGCGAGTCAACAGAACTGAGAGACGTTTAGTAGTGCATTTGGATGACTCCGCAATAAAGCATTTGTTGCATGAAGTTTTATGTTATTTAGGAATCCAACACAAGGATGTAGAGTCATCATTTTTAACACCTACAGAAAGGCCAAAGGAGAAATGACCGATTTATGATTATCAAGGTTTTTCCTTCTTGGACAGTGTTGTTGCTGTGTATGTGGTGCTAAAGAGAATATTGGATATGAAAACTTGACAGTTATCCTCGAACAATTTCAATTAATAATCAGTTTACCTATTCCAATTAATTTTGAATCACCTCAATGATGGAAGTGTAATCCAGAATACTCTAAAACAAACAGTGCCAAATGGCATAAATTATATCGTGTCGAATTTAACACGTTCGAACTAAAACGACTACCGAAAAGAAGCTATTCTGAGGACCAAACAACAGGCAGAAAATCTACACGATTGAGTTTACCATGTGCCATAGGGATAAAAAAACTATGTTAGTTTATTTTGTGGTAATACTTCATCTGATCAAAAAGGTTTGCGTCAGGTAGAGATCTAGACATATAGCATTAAGGTTAGTGAGGACACCTGACCCCAAAAATAATTCCGAATTTAAAATGTCCAATTTTTCAATATATTAGTATTAGGTATATACTTTATCTTGTGTAAAAATATTGGACCCCCTTTCCAGGCTTGTTTTTCCAATACAATGTATTTAGGCTCAAAGTTGTCCCAAATTACTATAGATTATATAGGAAAGGCCAAATAATTAGCATAAAATTTTGTCGCAGAAAAAAATCCACGAATTTAAATTTTATTTTTATTTGATTAAAATCAATGAAATACAATCTATTTTGAAATAAAACAATAAAAACTGGGGGTCACCAGCTTACTTTTCTATCTACTACACAAATCTTTGTAATTTTTTGGTCATTTTTCAAGTGGATTATCTCCCTTGTTTTATTTGAAAATTTATTCATGAAGGAATGGTTGCTTTACTTATATTAAAATTAATTTATTTTGATTAAGTTTAATTAAATTTAACTATTTAACACAATTTTCAAGGTATTTGTGAAGTCTGCACTTGTTTTTTGCATTTTCAGCTGTTTTTGGTCACATGACAGGTGTCCTCACTAACCTTAACAGCCGTACTCGAGAATGTGCTAGTAAGCTTCATGGTACGCGATTCTTACAAAGCTAAGCTTTCGTGATATTGTCGCACAAGGGGCCAAACAATATCCAAAATGTCTATTTTACATTGAAAATTTTACCGCAAAGTCAAGCTTTTACCAACATGTCAAGATTTCAGTGTATCAAGGACGGTTGGGTTTGGGAACGAGTCTACAAGTTTGTCCTCCCCTCCCGAGTCCCGGTGCTTACGATTTGACAAGGGGTAAAGACAACGAGTGGCATTCTTTTTTATCAGCATTATCTGATGCATCAACAACATGCAAGAAACCTGTCATTGTGGACGACGTTGTCGTTGCAAGTGTGGTCAGGCAGGACTCCTGTGCACTGTCCGATGCGCATGTGGTGGTAACTCTGACTGAATAAAGAGTTGAAACATATCTTTTGACGATATAATAACTAGACTTAAACAATATATATGTACATATTTAACCATATTGATGCAAATTTATGATTCACAATTAGTAAAAATTACGTTTTTAGTACATCTCTCTATCTATCCGCCATATTGGATTAAACTGGAAGTAAATGATAATGTTAGTATATTTTAAGTAAAACGTATCAAAACAAAGCCTTTGGCATATTTTACATGTAAAAGGCCATAAAAATGTTTTTGAAAGATGTAAAACTGAAAAATTAACCTGTTTTCAACGTGGTGTCGGCCATCTTGAATTTGACCGGAAGTAGGACATTTTTCAGATGGGCTCCCGATCTTAAATGAAAGAGTAGTGCCTAAAGAAGGTTTGTGCCAAGTTTCATGCTTGTAACAGCTGGTGCACAATTCTTCTCGTATCTGCCGGACTATATGCATAACGTGCGTTTCGTTTATGGAAGACTACAAGAAACTCCAACCAAAATGTGGCAACTGCAAAACATCATATTGGTAGGAAGAGCATATTTATACGTTTAACAAAACAAAGGTCGTTTACGACCCAAAATAATGATTAAGACCACAATTTAACGTATTTTTAACGGAGGAACGGACAAGCTATAAACAGTGATATCCCTCGCCATCATGACATGTTTTAGCTTTTTTGTTGGTTTTTGTTTCTTAAAAAAAACCCATTTAATTTGACATATCTACTAACCTTTCGATTCATTTTAATGTCTTTCATGATCAGAATACAACTATTACAACAAACATTCACAACATGACACAATAAATGTAAAATGTGTCTTCTTTAAACCCGAAAGGTTTTCTTCTAATATCCTATATGAGTGAATGATTCTCCAATTTTTTGGACGTTTTATCAGAACTTATATAGAAAATCAACACAAATGTACATTAAAACACGTATAAAACCAATTAAGAACAAATGTATCCCCACATCATGAGCTGACTTTAACCCATGACTATGTCTGTCATTTAACTGTACATACATTTGTATATTACATGTACCTGTGTCCATGCATGATTTTGCATATGTTTTTGTTCATTACTATATATCCTTTGCATGGTCCGAGGTCTACACTTTTGTTTTTTAAAACAGATTAAACATGAAATTGTAAATATATTCGGTCACATTGTCCCTACACCTTGGTTATATTAGCTATGTGTTTTTTTATTTAAAAAACGAAACCAAGACAAAGACAAAGAATCCAAACTAAAAAGAAAACCTAAACAAAACAAAACAGAAAAAGAAAACAAAGATTTCCTCACAAAAAAAAAACAAAAACAAAAATCCCGAAAAAGTGATTTTTTTCGCATTTAAATGGTTGAATTCAAAAACACTCAAAAAGTCTGGAAAATATATAGGCATGCCCTAATGTTGCTGCTATTTTTCTTGCAGAATGACAAGAAGAAGTAGGGCATCCAGGAGCAAACTAAATATTATTTGAGATGTCAGTATATTTAATTATTCAACTAGTTAGTAGGAGAAAAGGGACAGTTTAATTGTATTAAAAGTTAAAACAACGCGACTTTCAATAATTTAAAGGATTCAGATTGCAATCACGGTAGGTCCCGTGTCCGGCGACAGGATTGTTTTTTCGAGAGGGAATAACAATTGTCCTGGTTTTTTTCAAGAGAATGATTAATAAAAATGTAAACTTTAGTGATATTTAGTAATTTTTAACCGTGAAAGCGAAGAAAAAATGCTACCAACGGGTAGGCATATTTTAGTATTATCATATTGTAACAACACCGATTCCTATAAAAACAAATGTGATTCCTAAATAAAATTGAGGGCTGTTTTTTGAACTTTTATCTTTTTGAATTTTTCGCCCCTTAAAAGACAAATATATTGAACGAGATTGCTAACCATTATAAGTGAACATCAATGTTATATTATGGCATCTTGAACAGTGATGCCAAAAAGTTGCGTCTTACATATCTTTAAATTAAAATAAAATACATGTCCAGGCTTTTCAAGATGCGTCAAGGTTTTTGCAAGAGAGGTTCAGGTTTTTTCATTCTTGTGATAGACAAGTTGTGCGTGTTGTTTACCTCTTAAATCATATTTTAAAAGACATTGTATGTTGTTAAAAAAATAGGAATACGGTACTATCATATCAAGGGTTTTTGGACAAGAATACGTCAGTTAAAGTCAAGAATTCAACCTTATATAGCCTAGCTATATAAACAGACAGGCACATATAATTGACGCCTACAACCAGAACCCATTAATCTATTGTCTAAGCATACATGTAACTACCAACTGTTATAAATTGAAAATAGCCTCCTTGAATAATTGGCTGGAAACAAAATGTTTGTGTTGCGACAAGCAGAAAATGCTTACAGTTCCTGGGTTTACCTTCTTTTAACTTGACTTGTAGTTGTTTCTTGGATGTGTTTGTTTGTATCAAAGAGTCGTCTTCTTTCATGTCTGCTGTTTTATTCAGGATTATATAAGACTCGAATGCCCTTTCAGTACGTCTTAATTTTTACACATATGTATTTATTGTATATATTATAATTTCAACAAAATACTTCATAAGAGTATGCTCCCCTGTAGGACCCGGAAGGCGAATAGGTTAGCAGCAGCGCTAAGCTTGTCGGTGAAAGTCCACTAAAGAGCGCTCAGAAACCTGTCATCTTTATTGTATATATCATAGTTTCAACAAAATACTTCATAAGAGTATGCTCCCCTGTAGGACCCGGAAGGCGAATAGGTTAGCAGCAGCGCTAAGCTTGTCGGTGAAAGTCCACTAAAGAGCGCTCAGAAACCTGTCATCTTTCCAGGCCGCTTAGCCCACAAAGCGACTGGGATGTGTGCCATAGGCGGTTAATCAGGCTATACTAATGCGGAAACTTGACCGTAAACCATATTGGACCGACGTGCGTGGAGAGTTCCAAGGTTCATGCACGTAAAATATCCCATTGTGCACCGCCACAGGCTAAATTTTCCGCATCTACCCACCTCTTTCCTTTTCCGGTGATCTTCAAAATTTACAGATCCTTTGTTTCCCACTCCAACCCCGCTTCTCTCTCTCAGTGAGTATAGGTTCAAACAGGATTCAGCATTGTATTTTCGCCAGATAAAGGATGGTTATGTGAAACTGGGTAAGAGTTGGCTATATCCCACACAGGTAGATGTTCCATCTAGTATGACCTCATTTCGGGTAAGGGTTCTTCATTGTCAGTCACCATATGGAAGGGTTCCAAACTGTGCGAAATTTTGAGGAAGGATTTCGTCACTTTCTGGATGCATTGGCCTATGGTGCGTTAAGGGTACATTGGCCTATCTTGCGAGTTGGTTCGTTTTACCTCTGATTTGTGGTCGTGCATGGGTCCTTCGAATGACATACTACATTGTACATGGGTCTGTGTCCTGGGTGGATCTACAGAATTCATTTTGGTGTTTCAATTAGCTCTTGTCCTGCTGATTATGACTGAAATAGTGTCTACTGGACTTAAAACAAACATAAGAGTATGAGACTCAAATGCTATTTAAGTTTCTGTATCTTCACATACATAAATTATGTATACGTTAAGGGGTTTCAATATCTCATATTCCCTAATGTTTTTATCAAATATCCCGTATCCAAAATAAAGGTTCTTTTCTTATCCCATATCCCTGTAAATAGAATATATTTAAGTATTCTATATCCCAGTTTATTTTACCTCGAATATCCCGTATCCCAGGAATAAATATGTAAATATCCCATATTCCAAAACACCCTTAAACTTTTTAAATAACAGAATGCACCAGTGGAATATGCTCTTTTTGTATTTATTTGTTTAAATTTCTGATATACATGTAGATTTTATAGTTTCAAAGACTTGAAAAGGCACAAAAACAAGATTGCAACTTACCTTTCAAAATTTTGCCCACCGTAACAATCGCTCTTTTTGGAACCGGTAATTTATTAAAGCACATCAAGAAAGTCACAAATGTACAAATGTATATACCATAAAACTAATTTTGTCAAAATACTAAGGATGGGTTGCGATAAGGCCCTATTTTGGCACATCTATAGGCGAAAAATAAAAAGTTTTTCATAGCGTGTTACTTTACATCTTATTTTGTAGCAAAATGATTTTACTGTTGTAAAAGACTACTTTTAAATACTTTTGCACGAACACAGCTTCGAAAATCGGCTTCAATATTGACCCATTTTAAGTGAAAATTTCATCTTTATTAAAAAAAAAATCAAGGTAGGGCTTCAATAAATTGAAATTTTGTGCTAAAATACTTGAAACCAGTGCTCATAATTCTATAAAAGGTTCATCATACATATACATACATGTAACTTTAAATAACAATTTTGAGATTGAAATATCCGCTTATCTTAATGCTGGCGTCATACTGTCCCGATTTTACATACGATGGACACACGAATGTGAAAATTTCAACATCGTGCGAAGTTAGTCCCGAACTTGCTAAAAATTAAAATAAAATCCGAAGGGTATACGATTAGAACCGATGGCTAAACGATTAGAAAAGGAGCACATACGAATAGCTGCGAACCGATTACGAAGTTGTTACGATGTTATCAAGATAAGTTGAGAATAAGATCCGAAGGAGAAACGAAGTTATACGATGGCTGTACGTGGCTGTGTTTAGCATACGATGGGTTTACGATGCATCCCGAGGGATATACGACAAATGTACGAAGTATGAAATGTAATAACGCGATTTGCAATAAGATTATATAGTTTAAATTGCCCGTAGCTGCTTAGATACATGTAACGAGTTAAAATGAAGGCTTTCCAAGTATACCCCTGCTATCCCTGATGTAGAGACTATTAAGATAGAACAGAAAAAGATTATGTTATTTATATCTTGTTTTTATACAGCAAATCATACATTGTTATTGAAAATCGCGCTAAATATCAAAACACGTTTTGCAATAAAGTGTGAAATGTCAGGGGCGGGTCCAGGTGGGGGCGTAAGGGGCGTTCGCCCCCCTTGAGTTTCCAAAAAAAGGGGGGACTGGCAAGGGGGCAGGAAGCAAGAGGGAGAAAAGAGGCAGACTAACTGGCTAACAAACCCCTGCCTCGTCCCTTTTTAGCATCTAGTTACGGCCCTGATTTATTAGTGCTTTGTTGGTATTCTAAGGTGTGGTGGGGGGGGGTGCGATCGAACCCTCCCCCCATATTGGGTACGGGTCTGGTGTATGTAACGTTTTTGAATGGTTCCATTTTAAAGTATCACATTGTTGTACATACATTACTTTAATACAAGTCAATTGTAACCCTATTCTCTGAGAAACAGTTGAGTTGGGTTTTTGCAACAAATAATTTTCTATGATGTATGATGACTATTCAAAACATCCTTTATATCAGCATGTGCGTAGCAACCCGTACGCAAAATCGCAGTTGCATACACATGGTCAAATCAGCAAAAATAAAAAATACGTTTTTTAAATCATATTTAGCAAAGCAGTTTCACTGTTCACCGTTTCTCCACTGGCAACTATCAGCTCCTACCGAATTGTTGATAAAGATATTATATTTTTAACCCACCTATGCCATGTAAGTAAAATAACTGTCAAAAGTTATACTTTTCGCTTGCAAAATAAAAAAAACTTTTAAAATAGAACCCTCCATATATTTTTATACCTCCGCTTGAAAGTGTATATGTACCTACTTTTGATAGAGTAAATCATTGTACGCACGCCCGTTATAGCGATGTACCCAGTATCTCAGGGTACCGTATATGGATTTTCGTGAAACTCATTTAACACAATTTTTGAAACCTAATTTAACTGTGCACCTCCCATATTGAAAGTTAGTCTGCTTTACACTAGGGGTGCGGGTGGCTTTTATTTGTGTGTAGTTTTCCATGTATTAAAGAGGCATTAAAATTTCTAAATCCATATAACACCAAGACAAAGCCAGGGGTTCGAAATTCGCAGAAGAGAGAAGCACCTGGCTAGAGATAACATGGCGAAAATGAAAGCGTTAGAAGTTTTTAGATCCAGACTGTCTTTACCTTGTTTTGTCTTTTCGTCTTATACATTTAAAATGATCATTCCAGTTCCGAAATTTCGTTGTTTCCTTTAATGTTTTTTTTTTAACAAGCTAATTATGCATAGAGAATTAATGGGGTACTTGCATCATAAGCTGCTGTCTTGTAAGTCTGTTGTATGCTGTATGTTAATTTAAAGAAATATACTGAACTAAAGGAGTAGAGCCACGAAGGCCAAAAAATGGCCCAAAAATTAAACTTTGATAAATCTGCTTGCAGCTGCTGCATAAATGTTCATTAGTCTTTATATTTCATGAATTGTAATACTTTTTCCTTCAATTATTTATCAATAAGGAGAACAGAGAGGTGAAAAATAGACTATTTTGTGAAAAATTACAATTTGTGACAGTTTTCCTTGATTTTCATGTATAAATCGATGAATATGAAATGGGCCACACCTGTCGACCAAAATTATTTTGTGAAAGAAATGTGTATTATGATACTTTAAATAAATTATCAAAAAATTACGATGGTCGAGGAATGTGGCCAATACTAATTTTGACGAAATATGCAGAGAAACCAGTGAAAATGTGTGAAAAATGAGGAATTTTCAAATTTATGGCCTGTTGAAAGTCTCAAGGCTAAACCTGTGGTGTAAATATTTTGCTAAATCTTACAGATATGAAAAGTTTGTCCATACCTTAACATATTTTAGTTAAATTTTTTACAAGTTATAGTAGTTGAAAAAATAGTGAAAATACCGGGCCGATTTAGGGCCTTCGTGGCTCTACTCCTTTACTTTTTTCCTCAACGATTCACTGTAACATACCATACCTGAACTAAAGCCCAACTGAAATTGATAAATAAATTGTCTATAAGGCACTTTTGACAGGTTTGATATTTTTTACTTTAGAAATCGTACTGCTTTGATCAGTGCCGTGTTTCCATCTCCATGTCATTACTCTATGCCATTACACTAATACCGACGGATATACGAATACAGAACGAAGTCTTCGCGACGCCGTATTTCCTTCGCGCCACCATTGGAAAGCTTCCCGTTTCATTCGTGTTGCCATCGTAAGATAAATGAAACCGACGACACTTAGAAGGCAACACGAAATCATAAGATGCCTTCACGAAGGCATTACGATGGAAAGGATGGAATAACGAACACAACACGAACAAGGGCCTTCGCACGAACCTTCGGCAGTTTTTTAACATGTTAAAAAATTTCGGAGGCACTACGAAGTTTACCCCGATGTCAGAAAATTTCCACAGAAGGTGCTACGATGGTAAAAGATGGCAACACGAATAGCGCGATCTTGCTACGATCAGTCCCGATTGTGAAAATATCCACAATCGTGTTTCCATCGGGGTCTAAATCGGGATAGTGTGACGCCAGCATAAGAAAAACGAAGAAAACTGAGAGATTGCGCACATTTTTAGACTACTGACAACATGTTAAAAAAATATAGTCTTTTTAAATTTTCAGTATGTCTTGCACGCGGAGCCAGCTTGAAACTTTCATTAAAGATGTATTTTAGTAGTACAAATTTTTGAAAAAAATATGGAGCTGGTTCCGCGTGCAAGGCTATACTTCCGGGAAGGATATATATCACTCTTTTGTGCAACTTTCCCATAACCACAATGTTTAAATCATTTGCAGTGGTTCATTTCAAGCACCATTTACTAAAAATAAAATAAGCTTTTTAACTACAGACGGTTTATTTTCAAAAAATAAAAATATTAACCTTTCCAACAAGACATTTTGTGATAGAATTTACTTAATTTTATTTTTGACTTTCGCGGTGGGCTGAAAAGGGGTCTTATCGCAACCCATCCTTTAGTCTTCAAAGATAATGCATTTGGGCAGCCTTCTTATGCTTTAAAGTTAGTAACAAACTTGATATTTTGCATGTAATGTGTTTAAATGTATGTTTATTGAGTAGGAGGGATATTAGTTTCCATTTGAGTCGTATAGTTTCCACAAAAACCAGTGCCTCTTTAGTCAATTTTTTTTAAAAAAACCAGGACATCTCTCGAAAAAACCGGACAAGTTGTTGTGCCTCTCGAAAAAACCTGATCAATTTTAATAAATCATTAACTGATGCTTCTTCACGGACTTTTATTGGAAGAAAAGTAATAATTCGAACATTTTGAATACTTTTATTCCTCTTTTTTGTTTTGTTTCACTTACAATTGAGAATTTAAGCATTTTTTTTTGTAAACGGACAGGCGAAAAAACCTGGAACTCTCTCGAAAAAACTGGACAATGCCTCTCGAAAAAAACATTCCTGTCGCCGGACACGGGACCTACCGTGACAATGCCGCTTTTAAAAAGCACAATCATTGATTTTCGGTGGTGTTTTAGAACAAATTACAGGGTTCCCGTAACCTGTCGTTTTTTTTTGGCCAAAATAAGGATCTAAAAAGCTTTTAGGGAGAATATCATTTTCTACTTGTGGAAGCGTTTGATGCGATCGTGCGCGATTCGTCATTGATGAAAAAAAAATCAGACGATGTAGCAAATGTTGGAAGGCGATCTACGATACTAAAAAAAGAGAGAGAACACAATTAACGCCAATTAACAATGCAATGTATATAAATGTACCAACCATATTGTTCGTATTCATTGTTGATCTTCTGTCCATCATCAGTTTAGTCATAGTAGGTTAGCTTTATCCAAAGTATTTGTACAATTTATGTATTTTAATGATTTACAATGCTATATGAATGAGAAAGGATAATAAATACTTTCTTCACTATTTGTTAAGTCAATGACATAATCATGCATGCACTTGGGAATCTTCACCCATATTCAATTTGTAGGGCATTTTGTAAGTAACTCGATTTTTCATATACCAATGCTTTTGGTACATGTAGTAAATTTACGATTTTCTTAGTGTGTAATTAAGTCTTAGTTTAAACATATTTATATATTCTGGATTGGGAAACAAGCTTGGTACTTATGTAAATCCCTCTTCAGCTAGCAGTTTGCGAGTGTGGCCTTTGTAGCAGCCCCCATTGAGCCTACTCTTATCGAAATCTACAAACGTGTATGGGGTATTGCTCTCCGCATACACGGGACAACCTTTTTTCGTCCCTTCCGAAAGGACTAGCATCATTCCTTGAGACCATCCTCGCAAATGGTGTCAAGAGAGAGTCGGCTAATTAAGTCTTATGGGACGCGTTTAGATGTTTCAAATTTTTTATTGCCTTCATTCCTACTAAACACTTTAATTGTTCTATTCTGTTTGTACACCACTGCTGAGCCCATGAACGACGAGTTCATGAAAGAAGACCAAAACGATGATATTAAGATGTATAACAAGTGTTCATAACACAACCTATATGAACATGCGGTAATTCAAAACCCACAATGGAAAACAGTCAGCAGCTTTCAATATGACCATTGGTCGCTCCTCGCTGTCTTGCATTGGCAGAATTTATCTAGGCTTGCTTTTGTAATACATTTGCATGAAATGAAATCCACTTAGTCCGGTCAAGAAACAAGCATCTACAGGTGTGTTATAGGAGACAGGAACCGCTTACTCTTCCGGGGCACCTGAGTTCATTCTTGTCACGACTTGAGTTCGCGTTGTTTATTTCCATTCGGTTGATTTTGTGTTTTGTGTTTCTTCGTGCTGTTTTTGTTCGTGTTTACTGGTTTGTCGTTGCCCTATCGGACTTTTGACACTTGAATACCCCATTGGTACCTCTTTGCTTCTAAATCTGAGTATGTATATCTATGCACAAATCCTTACCACAGCCACAAAATTTGGCAAACATGATTTTAGTTTATAAAATCAAATTCATAAAATAATAAAGTTATGAAAAAAAATCGAATTATAAAAGCTATTCGTGCCTGTGTCTTTCAAATATGCCTAGGATAAGAAATATTCAAAACCAACTTAAGAATGATCGTAAAATGACCACTTTCTTAGAATAGAATAGTCAACTTAAATAAGGCAAGGAAAACATCTGATTTAATTGTGACAAAGATTTCTGACTTGTAGGATAACAAAGATTTCTGTTTTTTTTTTTTATTGAAGAATAAAAAAAATATATATAAATGATGATACATAGAATAGATGGATACCATCTGAATTTGATACAACATGTGTTTCTCCTTTGATCGATTGTCAAGCATGCAATGTTCCCTTCAAGACTTTTCCTCATATCTCTTATACACGTACATCCCCCTTTATTGAAATGGCAAGGAACTCTTTGAAGAAGGAATAATCCTTTCAATTTGATTAAGCATCGGGCTTTTCATCTGCGTTGGGAGCAATAACCTCAAGAGTCTGTCCGTTTTCAGAAATTTCCCTGTACAAAAGATGTAAAAAGGAATGTTAAATTATCAATTGCATTTAACAATAACATGTAGGAGTAAAAAATATCCACAGCAAGGCTATGATAAATCAAAGTCTTGTGACAGACAAATAAGCGTTAAAAAATAAAATGCAATGAAGAAGGAAAAAAGCACAAAAAACAAAGCCATTTAGTGGTTTTATTGTTTATTATTAAACCTCCATGTTTTATGTTTTTTTCTATTCGTGTTTTATGTTCTGTAAAGCTATAACCAATGCACTTTACTGTGTGCTTTTATAAAATAAATTAAACTTGTTTTCGTTGAGAAAATATAACTAGAGGCTCCCAGGAGCCTGAATCGCTCACCTTGTATTCGATGATACTTATAAGCCGGATATTTTAACAAAGGACTGCTACTCTGTGGAATTAACAATTTTTATGTTCTAAGGGAAATAACTCCTATCAAGAAAGGTCTTACAACTTTGACCCCATTACATAATTTTTAGATCTTTATGTGCTTAACCATATGCAATTCAAATTTTTCAAATATTTGTATAGTTTTCAAGATATTAGTCTAAAAAGAGCAATCTTTGAAGAAAAAAAAAACAAGAAAAAGGGCAATAACTCCTACAACCATTGTCAGATCTTCTTCAAAACTTCAGGGCAGGTAGATCTTGATGTGTTGATCCTTATTAACTAAACAGAATTTTAATATCTGTTACAATTTTTTAGTAATTTGCAAAAAAACTGCAATTTACCCTTATCTTCTATTTTCAGCCATGGCGGCCATGTTTTTTGTTGAATCAAAATTTCGAACGATAATTTTGTAGACCACCTACTACAGAACAACCCTACCAAGTGTTTCATTTAATTTGGCCAAGCGGTTTCAGAGAAGAAGATTTTTGAAAAGTTGAACAAAGAGCTGCCATGGGATATAACTCCTAAAGGAACGATCCCACAACTTTGACTCTGTTACAACTTTTGTAGATCTTGATGTGCTTAGTCATATGCAATTTAAATTTTTGAAATATCTTGTATAGTTTTCAAGATGTAGGGCTAAATAAGTAAAATTTTTGAGAAAAAAAATCCAGAAAAAGGGCAATAACTCCTACATCGGTTGTTGGATCTTCTTGAAAATTTCTGACCAGGTAGATCTTGAGTTGCTGATCACTTTAACCCATGCCTGAGTTTTGATATTTGTTACGGTTTTTGAGTAATTTGCAAAAAACTGCAATTTACCCCTATGTTCTACTTAAGCCATGGCGGCCATGTTTTTTGTCGAATCAAAATTTCGAAGGATAGTTTTGTAGAGGACATACTACAGAACAACCCTACCAAAGAAGCAGAGGTACTAATGGGGCATCCGAATGTCAAAAGTACGAAAGGGCAGAGACAAAACCAGTTAAGACCGACAAGAACGGGACAAAAACAGACATGTAAAACAAGTTTCATTACATTTGAGTCTTGACTAAGCGGTTTCAGAGAAGAAGATTTTTGAAAAGTTGAACGACGGACGCCAAGCGATGGCAAAAGCTCACATTGCCTTCAGCAAGGTGAGCTAAAACCGGTGTTTCATCTGGTTTTAGATGATGAGTTATGTTTTTGGTACTGTTTGGTGAAATGTGTATGTTTCTGGCAAGTTGTTTTTTATTTGAAGTGTATGTATATATTCAGGCGATATTGATTTTAAAGAAGTACATCAAATATAAACTTTCACCAATATTTTTCACAACCCTAAAAGTAGCATTTAAAAGTATATCTCTAACCTTCTTTTAGGACCTGTGACATCTTCTATAGTTTGGGGTAATGGTTTCCCCGAGGTTTCTGGAAGAAGTAGTGAAAGAGCACCAGCAAACACCGCTAAACCACCAAATACTATTAAAGGCAATGGTCCCCAAAACCTACTTAATTCTAATATCTGAGGGGCTAGCATGCCTCCGAGTCTCGCACACATCGAAGACACTCCCATTCCTATATTTCTGGAAAAAAAATAATGAAACTGTTGGTTTTTTTTTTTGGCTTCCGGCTAATATACTCAAAATGACAGCAATTACATTTATTAACCCCTATTGTATGATTGTGGCCTTTGACCTTTTTAATGATTTATGTACCTCCATTGTCGACCATTTGTAATAATGTTTGGAATTATAAGTTTTGTAATGGTTTTGTAAAAGTAGACCGCCCCATCCAGAGCAAAATATATCGGAATCATGTTCATGAAATAAGAGCTTATCTTCATCGTAACTTAGACTTGATCCTATGCTTGCTTATTATTTACCAAACGTCCATTTAAATACATGAAACAGAGGTACCGATGGCAATGTCAAATATCCGAAAGAAAAGAGACAAAACGGTAAACCAGTAAACACCATAGAGAACCGGACAAAGAACAGACATGTAAAACATGGAAACACAAAAATTACTGGATATCAATTGACACCAAACTCTAGTCGTAACGAGAGTGAACTCAGGTGCTCCGGAAAAGTAAACAGTGCCTGTATGCTATATATAGCACACCCGTCGCGTTGCCAACATTCAATTCAGTAAAGGAAGACAAAACAAAACCCTATCACTTTTTTTTCATTTATATTTATCTATACCTATAGCAACAAACCTTACAACTGTTGGAAATACTTCAGCTGCCAGTAGATATATAATACCATAGGAAGCTGTTATACAAAACTTTCCTATCATGGCTAATGCTATCTTTAATGGAATGAGTTCTACAACAGAGATAAATAATTTAAATTATGATTTTAACTTTGTTTAACTTTGAAAGTACCATCTACCATAATCAGAATACATTGTAATATTATAAAAAAAAAAAAAAAACAGTTGTCCAAATAAAACTAGTTGGTTAGAGTAAAAAGCCGTTTAAAATGCTACTTGTGCGGATTTGTTTTTGTGTGTGTACGAATTAAAAAAAAAACAGGGTAAACTGCAAAATACCACAAGCAGATGTCCTAGCTTCATACACTATAGAAAACGGAATGTTCTTGTAATTTACAACAGAAGCATAATAGCCATTAAGGACGAAAGGTATGAAATTATATTAACAAAAAATCAGCTTGTCAACAATAAAGCGGTTATGTCCTTACCTATAAATCCTGATGCTATACAAGCCCCTCCTCCTATTATCATGGAGACAAACAAAGGTCGTCTCCTCCCTAAAGGGTTCAATAATACTGTACATAAAATATAGGCGGGGATTTCAACAGCACCAGCTATGCAGAAGTTTATATAGGGGTCTCCTCCTAAATTGTCTGTTCCTAAAGATAACCCGTAATACAGCATAGCATTCACTAACCTGTAATAAAAGGAAATGGTAATTACTACAATACAAGGTTGATATGTCAAATAATGTACCAGCAGAAATACTAAGTATTAGTAAATTTTGTATTCTGAACATGCAATTGATAATGAAAAGGTAAATTTTGAATAAGTGACCAAAAAAAGACACATTTACAGGCCTAAGTAATTAATTTTATGGACATTTTTGGGGTTGAAGTGTTGCTTCTGAACCTTTATTCACTAATGTACATGTACTTACATGTTTGTACCTGTTCCTTATTTAGTATAGATCATTACCTAAACAAATGTTTATAAGTATTAAAACCTTCCTTTTCAGAGATGAAAAAGATATAACATTCAATATTACACACACATGTACAACTAGCATGATATCTATGCCTAGATTGTGCATTTTGCATACTAGTGTTCAAATGATTTTGTCCTAAAAACAAACAACATATTAATCATGTGCGAATACTTCTTTGAAATTAAAACCTATAAAGTTTTCTTTTCACACATTCTTACCAATTAAACCATACATTTAATGATAGGAAGATCATCCCAGGACGACACAGGTCTATGAGGGTATACTTTTTGTCTGTCTGTTCTATTTCGGTCTTTTCAGGTTTACATGTCAGATCTTCTAGAGTCTCCTCTGATAATTCTACTTTGTTAACTTCAGCTACATGTCGCACTATAGTTTTGACTTGGTCATGTTTTTCTTTGGACAACAACCATCTAACTGACTCTGGTAAAAGCCTGAAAAATTCATGGAAAGGAAAGAAGATAGCCAAAAGAATGCTTATATCTAAGCTATTACAATTATATCTGATCAAAGAAAGATAACTCTATTTTAAATCACTGGTTCATTAAACCATATGATCTTTAGCGTAAATAAGATGTTCTAATGCCAATGTAAAAAAAACCTTTAAAAACTCATATAATTTGTCGAATTTAATAGTACTTTTGTTTCAAACGACAATTGCTATTTTATTATCACTTACCAGATATAGGGCACAAAGAGAATTACTGGTAATGTTATTGCTAGCTCTATATATCTCCAATTTCTGATTCCATAACTTAAACCAGCTAATGCCATGTACCCAATGCTGTAAAAACTTTGCACAAGGAAACCAGCTGCCAGTCGGTACCTAGGTCCTACCAGCTCTGTACCTACATTTAAAAAATATCATGACAAATTTCCTTTTTCACTTGCAGTGCACAAGCATGATCTGACCAGAGCCAAGTTTATCATCGAACAGCATACAATTGGTAGCTTTGTTTCTGAGGTCCAAATTTTTGCAGTTTATGCTAGAATTAGAGCCAGTCGTTTCCCTTATTCTATACAATGCACTTAATTGTTTACATGATTGTACTGAAACGTTAACATGTGTTTCAATCATGACTGTTAAATATGTAATTGCCCCAATGAGGACATAATTTGAAAAAATAGCAAAAATATTTGTATTGGTTTGGAAAAATCTGAGAAATGATTTTATTCTTGAACATATGCACATCTTTTCATTATAAAAAAATCAAACTGAATTGAATTAAGGTTAGTGAGGACACCTGTCATGTGACCAAAAACAGCTAAAAATGCAAAATACAAGTGCAAATGTCATAAATACCTTGAAACTTGTGTTAAATAGTTTTATTTATTAAAACTTAATCAAAATAAATTAATTTTAATTCAAATAAAACAACAATTCCTTCATAAATAAAATTTTCAAATAAAACAAGGGAGATAATTCACTTGAAAAATGACAAAAAAATTACAAAGATTTGTATTGTAGACACAAAAGTAAGCTGGTGACCCCAAGTTTTTATTGTTTTATTTCAAAATATATAGTATTTCATTGAGTTTTATCAAATAAAAATAGAATTTAAATTCGTGGATTTTTTCTGCGACAAGATTTTATGCTAATTATTTGGCCTTTCCTATATAATCTATAGTAATTTGGGAAAACTTTGAGTCTTAAATTTGGGAAAACAAGCCTGGAAAGGGGGTCCAATATTTTTACACAAGATAAAGTATATACCTAATACTAATATATAAAAAAATTGGACATTTTAAATTCGGCATTATTTTTGGGGTCGGGTGTCCTCACTAACCTTAAGACAGCTAGGCAATGACAGGGTTTTAAGTATAAGTTAAAATGTATTCTTTCATGAAATAATAAACTAATTATAATTCTCAAATAATTGGTCTTGGGTTCTATCTGTTATTGGGATCGTTTCTATTTGGTCGTGGGTTTCACTTTTGTATCTCTTAATGGGGTCGTTTCTATTTGGTCGTGTGTTTCACTTTTGTATCTCTTAATGGGGTCGTTTCTATTTGGTCGTGTGTTTCACTTTTGTATCTCTTAATGGGGTCGTTTCTATTTGGTCGTGGGTTTCACTTTTGTATCTCTTAATGGGGTCGTTTCTATTTGGTCGTGTGTTTCACTTTTATATCTCTTAATGGGGTCGTTTCTATTTGGTCGTGTGTTTCACTTTTATATCTCTTAATGGGGTCGTTTCTATTTGGTCGTGTGTTTCACTTTTGTATCTCTTAATGGGGTCGTTTCTATTTGGTCGTGGGTTTCACTTTTGTATCTCTTAATGGGGTCGTTTCTATTTGGTCGTGGGTTTCACTTTTGTATCTCTTAATGGGGTCGTTTCTATTTGGTCGTGTGTTTCACTTTTATATCTCTAAATGGGGTCGTTTCTATTTGGTCGTGTGTTTCACTTTTATATCTCTTAATGGGGTCGTTTCTATTTGGTCGTGTGTTTCACTTTTGTATCTCTTAATGGGGTCGTTTCTATTTGGTCGTGGGTTTCACTTTTGTATCTCTTAATGGGGTCGTTTCTATTTGGTCGTGTGTTTCACTTTTATATCTCTTAATGGGGTCGTTTCTATTTGGTCGTGTGTTTCACTTTTATATCTCTTAATGGGGTCGTTTCTATTTGGTCGTGTGTTTCACTTTTGTATCTCTTAATGGGGTCGTTTCTATTTGGTCGTGGGTTTCACTTTTGTATCTCTTAATGGGGTCGTTTCTATTTGGTCGTGTGTTTCACTTTTGTATCTCTTAATGGGGTCGTTTCTATTTGGTCGTGTGTTTCACTTTTGTATCTCTTAATGGGGTCGTTTCTATTTGGTCGTGGGTTTCACTTTTGTATCTCTTAATGGGGTCGTTTCTATTTGGTCGTGTGTTTCACTTTTATATCTCTTAATGGGGTCGTTTCTATTTGGTCGTGTGTTTCACTTTTATATCTCTTAATGGGGTCGTTTCTATTTGGTCGCGGGTTTTACTTTTGTATTCTCTTACAGGGATATCGTTTCTATCTTCCTTACCAAGTGTAAAAGTAACTAAGAATAGCCCTGTTTGTGCCGCGCCTTGTAGAATGTAAAACGGAATAAAGACATAGAAGTTTGGAGCCGCTGCAGTAACACTCCCTACTATCAGTAACATGACAAGACAGGTGAACAAAGTTGGTTTTCTTCCCATTCTGTAATATAGAAATAAATAATACTATTTTTAAATTTTTTTGCAGTATTTCATATCCGATTCAGACTAAGAATTAAGTTTTCTGTGAATCATTTTCTAGAAGAAAGACTTTAAGTGTTATTAAAAGAAAATTTTCACGGTTCGGAATTCAATTGATACCTGTATACATGCAACCTTTTCTACATGTATGTCTGAGTTCAAAATTAAAATCAAGGGTATCAATGTCGGTTGGAGGATGAATTGGGCAAAATATCGATTAGCAAAAAGCAGCATGCAAGATTGCAAGTACATCGTAATCTACCTGGAGCTTTCGGTTTTCTTTAGGGAACTTGCGTTGCTGAAAGTGATTTATGTGTTTTGCGAGTTTTTTTGTGCGTATGTGTGTGTTTTTGTCATGGTTTTGATAAACCAATGCTCCTTTCATATTTTTCTGCTTCTTAGAGAATTCAATAAAATCAGACTGACAATATAAAATAAAACTTGCATGTCTGATAATTGCCCAAAAACCACTGCTCCAACGAGTCGACCGAAAAAGTATAAGGTCTTCGAAGTACTACGTAGCCAGTCCTGATCGCAAACTAGGTTAAACTGAAAAAAGAGAAAAAAGAGAAAAAATAAGTTTAAAAAAGAGATAATTTTAATTGAACCTGAAATCCATATATTATGGACAGACAGGGTCGAATAGTTGCATGCTAGTGTATCAAAATTAGCAATTTAATATTACACATGTTACATTTATTAAGGTGTTTATTAAACTGATAAATTTTCACGAAATAATAATTGTTTTTTATTTTACAATATTCTTAAATTCGTAGGTGAACAAATGAAATGTTGTTATCAATAAGATAACAATATGAAAGTTTGAAATATGCACTAGACTACAGGAGGCAAGACGTGAAAAGATATACATGTAAGATGGACCAACTATCTAATAACTTCAAATGCACATGGCAAAACCAGAAGAGTTCAGCACACATGGTATGAGAAACCAAATTTCTGTCAAAATGATAGACCAATCAGACATTTCAGACAAAGGCGGGTTAAGAACTAGCGTCCTTGGCGACCGTCCTCCCATTTGACAGGAAATTGATTTGGTTAGGAGCAGTTTAAAACAAGAGCTCCCAGAAGATTTATTCTAAATTCCGTGCTCTCCTGTTTTAATATTTCTGGATCCGCCACAGATTAGGTTTCATACAACCTTACTTTTGGATCAGAAAAAATCTTTACTTAACTATACCTGTGTGACAATAGTAGAGCCGTACACTTCTTCAGAATAGTCCCATTTGTTGCAGGACTGTTTTGAAATCGTTACATTTCTTGCTTCGATATCACCAAGTGTGTAGTTTCCAGAAGAAATTAAATCCATAGTTTCTTTAGAATCATAAATGTTGCAAACTCCTGCACTTTGTAAATATTTTTCAATTTTAGTCTTTGTGGCATTTCCAAGGGCTAGTCCAGTAACGTTAATGTCTGGTGCTGAACATGTGTATTTGGGTTTTGCTCCAACAAAAACCATATTCATGGCATGGAACGCACACACGATGGCAACAAGACATATTAGAAACAGTCGTATTTGCTGATATCGTCCAAGCTCTCCGAGGATTTTTAATAATTCATCAAAATGCATGGTTCCTGTGGGCTAGTCGTTGTGTCCTGTAACGTTAAATTACACGTTTCTTGTTAAATCCACACTAACATGGTTTTAATGGTTTTTGAATTAAAGATAACACATCCACTATCACAGAAATACACTTCAAATTGAAAGGAAATATCCCGGGACACTATCTAAAGGATTCACCTGTTCAAACCCCCTTGTTATAAGGCTCGAGTGAAAACTCCAAAGTTACAATTTTCTCAAAGTTATTGACTTTTATTCAACGCACATTCCTTTTAAATTAATGAAGATTATTCTGAAAATATTTGTAATAAACTATTGTTTAACATGTTTAATAAGCATAGTTTTATCAGTTGTGACGTTGACGCATAATTTAACAAACTAGCATCTGTCATTTTAACAAAACCTGTCACTTCCACGTTTAGATGCATTACATGTCGGTTTAAATATGTCACATCAATTTGTTTGAAGATTTGTGTCAAAAGCCATCTGTAGAATAGGACTTATATTATGTGCATAAAATCAGATTTTTTTTTATTATGTACATGTACATGAACATATTCATTGAAAATGTTGAAGTTGTAAGTACGTGTATTTATGTGATGACATAAAATTAGAGACGGTTGATACATGTAATATATATGTTTTATTTTTGTCTCCATCATCATATATATATTTGATTGGAATAAAATACTTATACTTATATTATTTTCAAAACTGCACCTTGGTGCAATTCTATATTTATTTATTTACCGATGGTGAATGGGTGTAGAATTGCATCAAGACCCAGTTTCTATGATGTTTATATTTAATTTATTCCTACATGTCCTATGTGTTTTAACTATTTACTGTAAGAATAAATATTTCGTATTTCGTATATATCGCATGTTTCTGGTTTTTATCACATGTTTTCATGTGTGTAATATTGATTTATGATGATGCTTCCTGAGACTCAGTGATGAGACTTATGCTGCCAAGTTAGTGATAATTTAATGATTTAGTTCGATCATGATTTATCAATTGGAAAAAAAGTGTGTATTGGATCTAGAATTACAGAACATTTTAGGTCCAAACCCATCAAAATGTGTGCATAACCATAATATCAGAAACTACTGATATTGTTTTTATCTAAAAAGAAAAGCAACATTGACATACGTGTATTTGAAGCATTAATTATCAAAATAGACGGATATTTATAAGATACATAAGGCTATCTAGGAGAAGTACAAATATCAATAGACTTACCGTTTATACACACTAATCTCTTGAATATTCACATGCACACTAAGATACAGGATGTTTATCTTACCACCTTGATCATTGCAGGAAATAATTTCTTTGCATTTCAGGTTCATTTATTATGATAATTATACAGATATGGTTTTATGATAATCATGATCTGTAAACTACACATTGAAACTACATATGAAAGAACGAAAATTTAATAGACACTTTAAGAATTTTATTTACTCTTAGAAAAAAAACTGTATGTGCATTATTTGTATTATTTCACAACATCTTGATATTTTTATCAAAAACCTTTACAAAATATTTCATTTTCAGGAAAAAATAAGACACTTTAAATAGTTTTATTATTTTTTTGGTCATGATAATTACATACATGTATAGCCCACTTTAAGATATTTTATTTACTCATAGAAAAAAAAACTGTATGTCATGTATATGCATCATTCCTTTTATTCATGACATCTTGGTATTTTTATCAAATAACTTCACAAACATTTTCATTTTCAGAAATTATAATATTAAAAGATGTTTTGTACTGAGTAGTCAGCCTGGAATAAACAAATATCACATTTTATTTTACATGCATGTATCTCTCAGCCTGCTGAATAAATGCCTTCCTTTATATCATTGTTGGGTTACTGATGCTGTTTCACCACGCCACGTTGAAAGGCTTACAGGAACCTGTATGTCTGTACATTAATTATGTTCCAGCTACATCTTCACCATTATGGAATCATACATACAACAATTCCATTATACTTGTATTAGCTGTGCGATCGGTGGCGGATTGAGATTGTAGCCCAATGGATCCGCAAATCTGAAAGAAGTTCCGAAGAAACACACGTAAGCAGGCACAAAAGTTAAGAATAATTTAACTCAAAACGCCGATTTTTTTTAACCAAAGCGTGAAGAGTTTCCGCGGTCAGTCATTGGTCTCAGAGGCAGTGGCCCCCTTAGCGTACTGTGTTTAAAGGTAAAAGTTCTATTACTTACCTGCAAAATATTCTAAAATTGACAGAATATAGTAAGATCATTAAAGTTTCTGTAAAAAGTACTCATATTTTGGTGTAAGGTTATTGTCAAGCTCCAAAAGCAGCGGCTGATATTCAATAAACTACCTATGCAGTATAAACGTAAGACCACGAGCAGATAGCCGCTTTTTGGAGCTTTCGTTACTGTTTCACGACGTTGAAACGTGTACAGGAACTCATGCGTCACAATTTCCCGCATTTTTAAATTGATTCGTGCTCCGCATGTAGACTGAACGACCCGATCCGTCTCAAATAAGGGTTGCTTAGTTAATTAGTTAGCTCGATTGCTTCATTCTCAAGCAGAACGAACTTTGCTATGTCAGGGGTATGAACATGAAAAAGGTAATAGAATGAACACGAAATGATGATGAAGTGGAGGAAAAGGGGATACAAGACCTAACGGGACATGCTGGATGAGTGTTTTGCCTGCCACTGTAAAAAAAGGAGGATAGGTATGATTAATTGGGTGATCAATGTCCCCTGTGTCCTACTCTTATCGAGACCTGCAGCAGGGTTCTTCAACGTGTGAGGAATATGACATTTTTCCCATCACGGTGCATCACTCTGGTTAGCAGTCAGGTTTTGCGCATTATCGCCTGACGACCGGGGCATCCATGATGACAGGGCTATCCCATATAATTATCTAGTGCACACACCCCTAGCATCAGGTGGGCAAAGCGGCCTTACTCGATGTAAGGTTCTGAGCGCTCCTGAATGGACTTTAACAAGCACTAGAAAAACATACTCACTGAAGCCTAAAAATATAAGAAGTTCAGCAGATATATTTTCCTACTGCAAACCAATGTGCAGTTGATATAATGGCGGAGTCAGGGTAGTAATTTAAAAGATAAGTTTATATGTACTAATACATGGACATAGGTCGTTCACCTATTTCTCAACAAAGGTTGACTGTATTGATTTTTGGATATCATTTTAAAAAAGCAGTAACCATGATGGATAATGAAAATCTACCCGATATGTATATTTTGAAATAGCTGGGAATTTCTGGTATTGCGAAAAAAAACATCAACAAGACAGTATTGTGGGATACAAGACAACAACAACATGGCTACAGGTAAATTTTTAAAATATCGTCAAATTTAGTAAAATATAGAAAATAATTTAATAAGGAAGAAATATGCCTTATTTTAACGTCAAAATGTAGGTCAAGTCATTGTGAACATAACACACACATGCACTACATGCACACATTCATATATGGCGATTCTGGTTCTTATTTTTTTAAAATAAATGTTATCATTTTTAATTATAAACCATAGTTTCTAAATCTTTAAACTATGTTTATTGATTAGTCTCAGGTGTTTACCTGTTTACAAACTAAGGTCGAAACCTGATATCAAAACAGGAGAAAAATACAACACATAAACTGAACTCGAAAACTGAACTGCCTTATATGCACTTGCCTATGTGCTTTTGTTTTTGTAGTTATGTGGTGTTTTATTTCATTAACATGTCGTAGTTTGAACTGATAAATACCACATTCTAACAAAACAAGAATGGTTTTGCTATTATATAGCTTTTAATTTTACATGAACTTGATACGCATACTCGTATATTGAAATTCTTAACATATAGTAATATATTAAGCCTCTGTTTACATTATATCTAGTATCCGTGAGGTGCCCGAGTGGCGAATAGGTCCGCAGCATTGCTAAGCTTGTTCACTTAAGAGCGCTCAGAAACCTGACATCAGGTTAGGTGGTTTTTCAATATGTGCTCTGGGTGGATGATTGAGACAGCCCTATCTTTGAATACCGAGGTCGTCAGGCTATAATGCAGAAAACCATATCGCAAACCATAGTGGGCCAACGTGTGTGGAGAGGGCCACGCTTCATGCAATGCAAAGAAGTGTACCACAAAGGCTCAATTTTCCGTCCCTTCCCACCTCTCACCTTTTCCTGTGTTCTTCGAAATTTACACATCCCACCCCCATCTTAAATTTCCACATGTTCATTTTATCATTCTTTCACGTTCGTCGCCTTTAAATAACTTATATTGCATTGCGAAGGAGTAAAACACCAACTCACATTACATCTATTTTATTTTGCACAAACTTCATCTCTTAAACCATAAATATTTTTAACGAAATGCGAATATACACTTTTCCTTGAAAGCGCATGGGAACTAGATCTTTATCTCCAAATGAGCATAAACTATTTTGTCTATATCTGCAGGTCTATCGCACATTCTTTGTCTATTTGTTTGCGTACGACCCCAGTATGTCTTTTATGTATACTAGGATGTCTAATTTGTCTCTCTTTCATTATATGAGCAAAGTTTGTCTAAATACGTATATTTTTGTCTCTAAATGCGCATATGCTGTCTCTATATCCGCATACTTTGCCTCTTTGTGCTTTGTTGTCACAATATGCTCAATGTTTTGTTTCTTTATGCGAATAGGTTGTTTTTATATGCGCATATTTTGTCTCTATTTAAAAAGTTTTATGACCACCTCTATGACTATAGTTAAGTTGATGAAACTTGATATATGCATATGCCCCAGTAATAGCTTAGCACTGTTGCGTCCCCATCTTTGGACCTTAGCTTTGGATTTCCAATTGAGTTATTTTGATATTGGTATATTGGGGCAATATCAAAATTCCAAAATATTCAGCAAAAATTACATCCATAGTGCAACTACTGAGCCAATTTTCAGTTCTATATTCCAGATATCATAGGACGACGGTTGCGTGATGAAGGAATAGTGTGCCCTTGGGCTATCTATATAGCCTCGCCCCTACATGTACATTATCAAAATTTAAAAAAAAACTTCGACAAAATCTACATTCGTATTGCAAATGCTGAGTTGAGATTCAGTTCCGTATTCCAAATAGCCTAGAAGAAGTTGCATGTCGAACAAATTATTTGTCTTTAGGCTACCTATGCAGCCCCGATCCAAGGCTCATTATCGAAATTCCGAGACCTTTGGCAAACTCCCCAGTAACAAAGCAATCAATGACCCAAGTTTCATCTTTTTACTCCCAGCGGTTACAGAGATTATTCTGGACAAACAGCGAGCAGCGACCGCTGGTCACATTGAAGGCTGCTGGCTGTTTTCCAATTGTGGATATTAAAAATATACGTTTATAATGTAGGTTGTGTCGCGTACACTTATTCCACATCTCATTTTATACGTACGTACTACGTGCGTGCAACGAACAGCAAGCCTTCGCTAGCACAGGGATTAATGTGAAGGTGTAGTTAAATAACTAGGTATTCTAATGGTGCCGGAAGGCGAGACATATTTTGTCTCTAAACGGGTATAGCTTGTTACTTTAGGGCTATTTTCTTTGTTAAAACAAAACCACATAGAAATGAACTAAATGGTTTATTTGTTATTTACATGGTGACATGGTTTTCCTTTCATACTTTTCAGAAAACAATAATAATAAAAACCGACTACAATTGTTCGCAAGAATCCTACCTTCTGAAATAGTTTCTGTTCCTTTAATTTCGTTTTTGGTTGTGGGTTTCGTAACCTATAGCTACCAACAAGACGTAGTAAAGGAATGGGACAATAATGTGATTTGGCCTCAGATGTATGTGGCTGCTTTTATCATGGTGTTTGTCGTGAGTATGCATTATTTAATAATGGGTAAAATATCGTAAAAGGGGAATATTTCTTGAGGGTTTATTTTTGCGAGTTCCTTATCACCGGTAAATTCTCCACAAGGAAGAAACAACCAAAGATGCACCGATGGCACACTCAAATACATTGAATGTAAGAAGACTGAAACAAAGTCGGTAGAAAAAATCTCCCGGGGGCACTCCCTATACAAATGGTTCGGTAGGATGTTTCGAAAAACGGGGTCGCATTTATAGAAGATTTGAATGAAACGGGGTATTAGTCTCAGAAGGGGTCATATTATTTGTCTGTCTAGAATACGGTTTTCTCATCAAATTATCGCTATATGTTCTCATCATGTTAATGTATGTATAAAACATATAAATATGATACGCAATATATTAAATATATTACTGTATAATATCATAATTTGACAAATTTAAATTTAAGGGTTTACAAATTGTCTGGAAAGGGGTCAGGGCTTTTACATGACAGAAGAACGTCCCCGTCAATTTTCAGACCATGTTCCCCCCTGGAAAACAAATAACACATCACAACAAAACCACAACAAACAACGTGAACTCAAGTCAAAACGGGTGTGAAGTCAGGTGCTTTGGAAGAGTAAGCAAGTCCTGCTTGCTATCGCACATACACTGCCACGTTGCTAACCTTGGTGTGGGTCAAATCCAGTGAGGGACGACAATACTAAGTAACGAATTGCTAAAAGACAATCTATTAATTATTAACCAGGCAGAATCAAACTTTTGTTAAACAATATTGTACTGTAACAAAATACTCTCATTTTAAAAACTTTCAGAGGGACACGGGCACGGGGACTGGGAGTAGTAACAAAAATAGCTGGTTAAAAATATCAAAGTATTGCATGCATGGATCCAGCCTCCCTGTCTTGTCCCTATTGTTCAAGCCAACCAAAACACAGTACTACCACACAGTGACTCTCAAAATTGGTAGGGTTTCTTTGAAGTTTTGGGCTGTTTTGATTTATCTTTGCCATGTTTGCTGTCGTTTTTTCATCAAATTATCATTTTTTAGTTATCATGGTATTACATGTCTGTCGGGACACGGTCTTGGATAGGAAGGGTGACAAAGGAACAAAGACAATTGCAGGGAAATGAGAGGGTTTGTATATAAAACGATGGTTTAGTTTTCTCAAATGTGAACAAGGCTATATATATATAAATGTCTACATTTAATTTACTCTGGAAGAACTTTTACTTGTGGGTTTCAATTTTCGTGGATTTGGCAATATTAACATGTTAAAGGATTCATGTTAAGACAAGTTTTTCATAAAAGTTAATAAAATACTTCCTTGTCGTTGGAAATCAAATTTCTTGGTTTGATTTGCCCACGAAAAACACGAAAATTGGTTTCTTACTATCATGAATTATTTTACAGTATTGTTTAGAGTCATTGAATACATGTATTTATACTTTACAAAACGTAGGACATGTAGCTGCTTTAAATTAAAAAAGAAAATATCCATATACCGGTATGTTTTAAACCTCATGTGCATTGATCAATCGAGTAATGGGAGAAGGTGTCCACGAAAAATTGTGTTTCAGTCTGTAAATATGCCTTGTAATGATTCGATTTATCTTTTATTTAAATAATAAGATGAAAACAATTGATGTAAACATTTCCCAAAACTTGTTCATATTTGTTTTTCACCGGATAACGGAATTCGGAATGGCTTTAGAAACAAAGAATACCTTCTTATTATTAACTTCCTCTTACACCACCTTAGAAGTAGTGTTTAACATTACCTTAGAAGTAGTGTAGAAGGCAACAATTTAATTAGAAAAAACCCTTAAAAACTGGATCGAGCATGGTGCAGCTTCAAAAAAAAGACATGGCCTGGGAACAGAACAAAACTAAAACTTTTGGTTGGGAATAGAACTTTTCAATTTTTTTTTATTATTTTGTTTCGTTACCGTTTATAACATTGTTGATATTAATGAAGCATCGTTATGACATAAATTGCAATCATTTTAATGATATTTTGTTTTTGGTTTTTTTTCAGATCTTTTCCGTCTTGTTCAGTTTCCGTGTGTCTGTTTGTGTATTATTCGTTGGTTTTGTTACCGCTTTAGTTTTCTTTGGGAATTATCTTCAGAAGTCGCATGCATTCAAACAATGCGAGAATGGAACAGCAACACTGGCAATGGAGAAATATTCTAATTGTGCAAGCAAAACACAAAATATGTTATGTTATTTTTGTATTGGTGGTTTTGTTATTTCTGGTTTCGTTATTGTATTAGGCTTTTGCAAATGCCAGGAAGCCCAGACGAAACCTTCAAACTCTACTGAAGAAGACTCGAACAATACAAATCAAAACATTGATGCAGTTTCAAATACAAACGAGCTTCAAGAAACAAACAAAACACTGCAAACTGAAATAGTTTCTCTGAAGCAAGAGATAGAAAGATTGAAAAGAAATACGGAACACGGTATTAATCAAAAACTTTTGGCCGCTGTGCCGCTTCCACCTATAGAATACAAAGGCAGTTCAGCTAGTAACGAATCATTTCCAGATACGTTGCAATCACAAGTGAGGTATCTAGCGCCTGCCAATCAAAACACACCAACATCCGCCCCACCTTCGTATCAGGAGCTCCAAACGATATCGGAAAAATAAAGTACATTTGTCCTTAAGCAAACGGATTTTACCTAGCTTTACCCGCTCCTCGGTTACCCCTTGATTTTTGTAATCCATAGAAATGACAATGTGTATTTTTATTTATTTAACAGCATCTTACCTTGCCTTTGTAATAAGACTTTCGTGCACTCTACTTTAAAAAAGGAACATCATTCAATGTAAAGAAATTGTCAGGGTCATCGTTGGACACCACATCAAGGACACCACTGATTTTTCCCCCGAGGAGAGCAACTTCTGTAATAGTGTGACTGTGTTAATCTTGAAAACAAAACTATATACCTCGTTCCATACATTCTTATGATTTTGAAAGTATTAATAACATAATTTGATATATTTATTGTTTGTTCACCGATTTACCTCAATAATACATTCATCAAATACTTTGTATGGGATATCAGCGTAATTTTATTTTATATTATTATTTGTAGTATTGAAATTTGCGCGGACAATTGCTTTTCGATCCTTACATGTTAGAGAATAAAATTTTCATAACTTTAAATGATGTTATATACATGTAGATTTTAATTACATTCTCATATGATGTTAAATCCGTTTTTCCGTCCGTCACAAATCATGTTTCGTTCAGATATAAGGGGTAACCCAACACTTTGGCTAAAATAAAATTGTGTCGTTTAATTTTCCTGAAAATTTGCAAAAATATGTACTTTGGTTAAATGAATTTAATTGCAAAATCTTTAAAACATTCAACCATAGGTTTCTTGGGTAACTTTTCATTGAACATAATGGAGTTTTAACATTTCATTTTTGGTCATTGAGAAGCTTGATTTCTTTGTATATCAATTGCCTGACTAAAACGTTCAAGTGATATTTAAGAGTTATTTCCCTTAGGTGTTCAGTACCCCCTTAAGTTACTTTTTGTTTGAAAAATGTATGAAATAAGCAGATAGAGAGAACTCCAATCCAAATGCACAGATTTTTTCACTGACCAATTATAGGTGCCCGTTAAAAGCAGAATAAAGAACAATAAGCGCCAATTTCTTTACATTTAAAGTCATTTATGATTTGGGTCAGGTTAATATGCTTTAGTTTTTTGTCGTCGTCGCAACGAGGAGCGGGAACATAGAAATGCCGTTATCCGCCCGTATGTTCCTCCGTCACAATATTTTGGTAAAAAATTTCTCAGCGACTATCAGCTTTCGATATTCAGCTTCAGGTAGAAGTCTCAAATGGTGGAATGCGTTTTCATTTTTGTCGCTCATCTACTTCCTGTGTAACGAGACAACTTAGATTTTTCCCACTCAACGGGGGTGGACCTCGATAATGGCGGAATCAGGGTGGTAGTTTAAAACATTAGTTTGAATGTAAAGGTCGTTCACCTGTTGACTATTGATTTTTTTGGATATTTACAAATCTACCGATATGTATATTTTGAAATAACTGGGAATTTCTGGTACTGCGCATAAAAACAAACAAAACAGTAACAGCAACATGGCTACGGGTAAATCTTAAAAATATTAATTTATCAATAAATTTTGCTAGTTTCACGCCAGACAGTCGGTTAATCGAGGAAAAAGTCTGTTGATTTACCTGTATATGCAGTTAAATGGGAAATGAGTCTGTTGATGGAGTCGGTAATAGGTCTGTTGAGAGTAAAATTGAAATTTAATTCACAAATTCTCTGGAAAACGTCAATTTTTAAATGAAATAAGTATCCAATCAAAAAACAAAAAGTGTAGGACAAAATGATATTCATTTCAGCATAATTTCCAATTATTCCACAGACAGAAAGCCATCACAGTTTGAAACAAAATGAATAGGCGCAGAGACAGTAGCAGCAGTATTAAGGACTAAACAAAATGTTTTCACCAAAAATCGATTAGTCTCTTAGAAAAAAATCACAGATTTGGTACCAAAATGTGCGGTTAGTTATTAGCTAAATTATTGGTTATTAAAATTTTAACATATAAATATTTAAGATATGGTTAATCGTCCCTTTATTAAAAATTTGACGGTTAAAGTCTGTTGATGAGTTGGTTAATGTCTTTTTTGTCAGTTGATCCGTCAATTAACCAGTATAAAACGGTAATATAATGGTATACTGAGCGTTAAGAAGGTGATGAAATGATGATACTTCAAAGTGTAGATACGTCTAATGTCTTTATACCAATACCAATACCAATACCAATATTTTTATTTCCAAATTAGGTCCCCATTAGGGCAATTACATATAACAGTCATGATCAAAACAATGTTAACATTACAGTACATAAACAAGTACATGTATACTCAATAATGTAATGAATAAAATTGAAATGTAAATATATTTTTTATTTAAGTATAGATAGTGCAGATGACAGAACCAGCACTCGCCAATGAAATGAAAGACTTTAACATGAACTGTATGATTTAAAAAAAAAAAAAATAAATAAATAATAAATAAATATATTCAATTCACTAGATTGTCAGACTGCAGCGGGCACCAAGGGACGGTGCTTAAGGTATGTGAAAAATTTCACATCCTCCTCGTGCCTGTTGCAGAAGAACAAGCTGTGAAAAAAAGTGCATGATCAATACGGATACATTTTTCATGCATCTTTAAAGTTAATAATATGATGAATAAAATAATAGTTTTGTTTTTCAGCAGAGGGCACCAAGGGACGATGCTTAAGGTATGTGGATAGTATATGTATCTCACATCCTCCTCGTGTCCAATGCTGAAAAACAATCAGGCAAAGAAGTCAAATCATATTTTCAATTGGGTGTTAAAAAGGAAGAAATGAGTAGAATCATCTGAAAATGACAGGAAAGACTGCGATTTGTTTCATTGTCGATTTCACTTTGTGTCCGTATGCCAGTTCGTCACAAAGTTTATGGAAGCAACTGATCTGTAACTTTTGAGCATAATTTAGAAATAGTTTGTGAGTAGTATACATGTACCCTGTTGACGTGCATACAATATTTTTTTATCCCGTTTTGTGGAGATAATTTGTACTGAGCAACTTGCTAACGAAACATCTAATCACCATGTCTTCGTCACATTGTTGTTGTATCTTCTTTGAAACTGTCCACCATTTTGGTAGTTAAGGGGAATGTACCTTTTAAATAGTGATAGTTTTGCCAATGAACCCGCTATTATTTTAGATAAAGTTGAATTGGTCATAAAGAGCTAATTTACAACATTTTACCTATCTTGCTTTTCCACAGGTTTTTATTCTTAAATAAAGTGTAATGCTAACCTATTAATAAATCAGAAAAAAACTTTTCCTGCAAAATCTATAACTCCTATTATCTTTAGTCACTAAAGGCAAGACAACTTCTTTCTGTCGTCGGCGGTGGTGTAAATTTATTGTAAGGCTTTTGCGGAAAATTAATTACTAGACAAGTATTATAGCTTGGTATCTGATATTTGGTAAAGTATACAGAAAGTTGGGGTTATGGTCTACGCAACTAACTCCATGCCGTTTTCCATTTTCATGATTCAACGGCTCTGACAACTTCGAGGTTTTTCGGGCCAAAATACCTCTTTGCCAGGCTTTTTAGAAACTAAATTACGTGCAAAGTATAGTTGCTAGGCATTTAATATTTATAGACAGTTAGGGATGTTGTCTACGCAACTTATTCCATTTGAAACTGACCCCATTTTCGTAGTACAGCGGATCTGCAGACTTTTTGGAACCATAAAACTATTTGTAAGACGTTTGGAAAATGTATCAAGTGAGAAGTTTAATAGCTATGCATCTGCAATCTGCTATATTGACACTCCCGGGTTATGGTGTATGCAACTGAAACCATGTCTTATGTTTCCTGGTTGCGCAAATCAAGATAACTCTTAGATAATTTATGGGACCAAAAATGATTGAAAATGAAATAAGTGAAAAACATCTAGGTATATGTTATCTGTATTCACATACTTGGGGTTATGGTGTACGCAACTGACCATGACAGTGACCATACGACTCTGACACCATGTCAAATGACCACGACACCATTGCCAGTTGATGTTTGTGTGTTTCTTGTTTGTTCGTGCGTGTTTTGTGTTGACCGGTTTTGCATTCGCTCTTTTGGACGTTTGGCTTCAAAACTGTGCCATTGCTGCCTCTGCTTTTTTTATATATATAATATAACAGCTAGTTATCCAATATTTTGAGGCAGACCATTTTAGTCTACACAACTACAACTGCAACCATGTTATGTGACTTTGACCCCATTTTCATAATTGAACGTCTTTTGTGAAATTGTGTCATTTTTTTCGCATTGCTTCTTAATAGCTCTAGTGTATGTAAAACAACTCCAGATGTTGCACTGAGAAGTCATTTTATCACCTCTCGCATGACCTTGACCTTAACTATCTTTATCTAAAGCTAGACGCTAGGCCTAAATTAGTTCTTCGAAGGCGTCAAAAGGCAAGGATTACTTTTAATGACCACGTTTGTTTTAAGCGTATACGAATAACGTGTTATTTTCAATGAATGAAATTTATCGATCAATTTTTTGTTGACGAGCGCATCAAAGCTTTGAAATTGTCTTTTTAAATTTTAAAATTCAGACATATGTTGATATTAGGCCTAATTGGTGTTCTACTTTGGAAGTTTTTTGGATTTATTATTCTATGCTCTTCATATTTGTATAGTGTTTGGCTTTTGCAATAGTTTTTGTAGAGCACCTCGTAGCAAAATTTAATGTTTAGTACTTTGTTGTAATTTTGTTTTAAACACTAGGCGATTATTTTTGTGGTGTGACTAAGTGTGTGTTAATTATGTTCCAACTTTAGCTTGAAATCTTGCAATTTGAAAGCTGTGGGAGATGACGTAAAGAATAGTTCATGTGCATAAATTGAAGTTTTGTAATTAATGATTGTTTTTTGGAATTGGACCTTCCATGAATCAAGTACTGTAAAAGTCAAAATAATTTTTTTCTAAAAAAAAAATGCATAACCAACAAATACACACAATAGCACGAACAAACCGGAAATACAAAACACACCAAAAACTGAACAGCAACTGACAATTTGAATTCAGGTCAAAACGAGAGCTGACCGGGAAGAGTAAGTTGTTCATCCCTATTGCAAAGTACAAGTCTCAATGCTAGTTACAATTCAGCGTGTAAAATCCAGTATATGAGTACGAGATGACCCTATGACAAACAATGCACTTATCTGAGAGAATGAAATCACACTATGAGCCGATCATGTCTTTCATAAGACCTTCTTAAGAAAAGATAACAAATATAAAATTAAAAAGTCATTTGTTCAGAGAACAAATGTGAGGTCTTTCCCTGTCTTATGTTTTTGTTATGGTATTTTATACAAGTACTAAAGACATTTGAGTCACTTTGTTTATGACAAGATGTTGCCAATTATTGTGATATAGGCTCCAGAATGAAGATTAGGGGGCCTACAGTCAGAAAAAGTATGGTTGCTAAGGACTTTTATGTTGGTTGCTATGGACTAAATGTCACTTCCGGTTGCAAAAACTTACATCTTAACTCAGAAAGTAGTCTTGTTTAAGAATATGTATGGTTGCTATGGACTTTTCATTAAGGTTACCTTGTTGCTAGGGAATGACCTTGACCCATGACCTTTGACCTCTGACTCAAATTGTAGCTCTTTGCATTCTGATTCATTTAAGTATACATGTTTACTATACTATTTGTTATGGTTTTCAAGTTATGGGCAAAAAACGTGTTTCGCGAAACTTGTTTTGGTCGCCATTTTGAAACCGTTCAACCGAATCATGTACTGTTTGGGTTCAAATTGTAGGCAATTCAATTCTCTTTCAAATAAACCCTATGTTTCATTCACCATCTTTTATGGTTAAAAAGTTATAAACAAAAATCATTTTAAAAATACGAATCAAGGGCGATAACTCAAAAACAACAAGTTTTACGCTTTCGCACCTGAAACACTTTTTGTAGATCTCGACATGGCGAACTTTTTTCCCATGTATTGTCCGCTTCAATTTTGTACGGTTTAGGTGTTATTTCTTAAAAACTGTTTACGGTGTCGGCCATTTTGAAAATGGCTGCCTATAACCATTCGACTTTGGTCTTAAATTGAAGGACTCTTAATGACGGTCACAAAAAACCCATATGTTTACTATATTATCTTTGATGGTTTAAAAGTTATAAGCCAAAAACGAATAAGCCGAAACGCGTCAAGGGCCATAACTCGAAAACCGTTTGTCGTACAGTGTTCGACCCTTTATATCAAATAAAGGTCTAAATGAGACGAGTATTTTCCTCATTACATGTCTGCTTCAATTTTGTATGGTTTTTGAGCTATACTGCAGACAAGGTGTACCATGACCTCTGACCTTGAGATTTGACCTTTGACCTTGACATTTTTAGATGTAACATATGTCACCTAAGATGATTGGTGAAGGTCCCAAGTCTCTAGGACAAACCGTTTTGAAGAAAAAAAATTTGACGAGTCGTGACACTTTTCGGGTCAAAAACGCGTAACCAGGAAGTTGATCGAAAAAAAAAATTTTGCGTGACGAATGATGACCAGGAGTCTAGCAACATTTTCCCTGCTTCAGATTTTTGATAACGGTTACGGTTTCTGACTTTATCTGCAGACAAGGTTTTTGGGTTCCGGGCAGATAACTCTGTTACTAAAAATAGATCGGTTTCGCAGGCCGACTCAAGTCGAGCCCTGGTAGTGTCGATTAATAGTACTAAGTTTCGTAATGAAAGGTCGCGACACTTTTTTGACATCTGCGGCAGAAAAAAAAAATAATAATAATAATAATAATAATCATAAGAAATACAGTAAGGTCTTTCCTTCTGTGGAAGGGAAAGACCTTAATTATGTAAAAAATTACGAATTATCAAATTTATTAAAAACAAGTTGTATTCATATATTCTTTTGATGAATATTCTCCTCATAATGTTTTTGACCACACCATATAGAGCGAATGCTGACTAATTGATTAATATATTTACTCTCAACAGACCGATCAACAGATTGAGTTTTCATTAACCGACTCATCAACAGACTGTGTTTTAACTAAAACATGATTTATAGCACAAAAACTTAAAATTGAGCACAATGGTTTTGCATATAAATAAAATAGAACACATCCGATGTAATGCATCTGCTGGTGCAACAAGAAAAACATTATTTTGATATTTATTGGGATTTTGCATGGTTTTGTTTACATTTTTGAATGCTAAAATGTTAATGAAATATATACTGAGTAAAACGCCTTTTCATTTTATAACTTATTAAATTGGTGTTAATACAAACTTTTAACATTTTTAATTAAAGTGTTCTTTTTCATTTTGTTAGACATAAATGGTTTTGCTAATTGATTTACCATATTAGTGAAAATATGTGTTATTTACTAACATTACGATGTTTTTCTCGATACTTCAATATCAACAGACTCGAATCGACTCCATCAACAGACTCATTTCCCATTTAACTGCATATACAGGTAAATCAACAGACTTTTTCCTCGATTAACCGACTGTCTGGCGTGAGTTTGTTTAAACGTGATATAGAAAATAATTTAATAAGTAAGAAATATGCAATGACAAGTCATCGTAAAACATAATGTGTAAACATGTTCATTAATGGGGATTTCGTTTTAGAATTTTTCAAAAATGTTATCATTATAATGATAAACCATTATGATCTATAAACTATGTTTATTGATCAGGCCTTTGAGTTACCTGTTTACCAACTAAGGTTGAAACCTGATACAAAAACTGGGGAAAAAAACAGCACATAAAATGAACCCGAGAATCTATAAACTGCCATTTTTTATGGATAATTTTGATTTTGAAAAAGTTACTCTCTGTACTTGATACAATGTATATTGATATCATCTACGTCTATTTTGTTATGTCTACAGCTATAAAGGGAAAAAGAAATACTTCTTTTACCAAGGAGGCCTAACCGTTTATCGAGGCATTTTGTCCGTTACGTGTTTCTACCATAGGTTAACATTACGGTTTTGTCCGTTATATGTTGCACGAGGCAGTCCGTTAAGTAGTTTTATGAAAAAAAAATCATTTATTTTTACGAAATTAACTCTGAGGCTAAAATATAGTAAATAAGTGAAACTTGTGATAGATGTGTCCAAATGGTTGTCATTCAAGAAAAACTTCCCGCAAAAAACATTTTGATTTGATTTGACACTTCTTCGCAAAACGGAAAGGCGGAGACCTACCCTCTGCAAAAATGAGTCCTTATAAATACGAAAAATGCTTTAAAATACGTTATTTTCGTCATTGAAACATTTTTTTGTAGTAAGTCTTGTGCTACTTGCACAATAAAAAACATAAAAGAAGGATTTTCTGGACCAAAATATTAATATTGGGACAAAAATGCCAAAATTGGTATTACTTTGAGAAACATGGTCCGTTAAGAGGCACGTGTCACTTTTTTGGTCCGTTAATGATGCATGTCTCACATTTTGAAAATGCAGGTCTGATGGAAATAAACCTTAATATAGCGAATCCAAATAATTAAAATTGGCAAAATCGATGATATCTTTGTCAGAAGATTGTAATGATTGGTTTCCCAGAATTATTGTTTTATTTTTAATATAATATAAATGCCTAAAATATTTACACGAGTTTGTGGCAATGGAAATAAATCTGAACAACTTTATTAATTTTATTTAAATGTATTTTATTTGGATATACTTACATATATGCTACAAATAGAATAATATAGTGTTACATTTATTTATAAAAAAAATTATAAAAAGCGACAGGAGAGATATTGAAAAAAAATTAAATATTTTGTGCAAATGCTATGCTCTTGATTAAAAAACTATAATAATTAGTTAGATTTATTATGGTAGATAAAAAAAACACACAAAACAATAAATTAATGAAAATTTTAAATTAAAATGTGGAAAAATATATACGTACATCAACAACAATGCACAACTAAGAAACATAATACACTATATAGAAATATCAGTACGGTCTAAAGTTCCAGAAAATGAGTCTATGGTACAAATCCCTTCATGTTAGATATTTTTCTCCATTTATATTTTTTATTTCCATAATTTTTATTCTTTTTTCTTTTCATTGCCTAAAATAAATAACCAAAACAGACTGTATTGAACCGTTTTCATTATATTTATTAATAATAAGTAGCTTATTGCTTCTTTCTTATATTATATACACATGTATTGTATGTTTTCAATACCGTTGTTTCGTAGAATGATCTAGAATGGTGTTACAAGTAAAGCCTTTTGATAATGGTTCAATTTTAGACGTGCAATTTCAAATGTATGTATTTTAGTTTCGATAAATCCACATGAATTTTGTCTTTTCTTCTGTATACAAGCGTTCAGTCCTTATAGTAAAATTATGATATGTCATATCAAACAAAACTATTTTAATATTCTATCTATTTATGTTATTTAACGTCATAATATGTTGTCAAAGGCACTTAACGGACCACTTTAACGGACAAAATAATATGTCATCAGCCCTTAACGGACCATATTTTATAACTTTTCCCCTATTACAAAATTATTATATAACATAGAGCATTGAAAATTAAACAGAATGTTGATACACTATTGTATTTTCTATGGATATCAACCAAAACATATGTTTTTTAATATAAAAAGAGAAATTGATAAAAATGAGGTAAACATGTTTACATGTGCGACCTTTAAAATACTAAGGAGCCACACGCCTTTTCATATTATGAAGTTTTTTAGAACTATTTTTACACAAATGCAAATCGTATCAACAGTCATTCATTTTCATTTTGACAGATGTAATTTTTATAAATCTAAAACGCGTATTTATTATGATATAACAAATTAATTACTGACCTTCAGCGTTTTTTCTCGATTATACCTGGTTAACGGACTGTCACGGCGACTTTAACGGACCACAAAAACCGGGAAACACCTTTTAACGGACCATATTTCTCGATAAACGGTTAGGCCTCCTTGTTTACGCATAGCGTGCAAAAAGATCAGAATATTTTACATCATGTACATAGTGTATTATAAAATTTAAATTCGCCATTCATTATATTGAATGGTCATAGATTTTAATAATCGAAGTAAATTCAAAAGTATATAAAAAATTCAGTTTGGCATTTTCAATATCTTTAGTAGAGCGCCTCTGATGAGTCTTGAATAGACGAAACGCGCGTCAGGCGTAGTAAAATATATTGTCTAGAACTTTGTTGTCATTTGTATTTGTAACAAATACTATTGTGTACATTTGCCGTTCGGTGTCCATGTACCAAATTCTGTTTTTACTCTTACTTAGTAATACTTAGTTTCATTTATTTATCTTTTTTATATAACTTATTTGTCTTCTGTAAAATTGTACAACTGTAACCTACAAACGTTCTTAAAATATCTTTTCAATGCAAAGCTATTTTGGTCTTAGGACCAAACAATTAACCTATAACACACCATACATTTGGTTTATAGACCAAGTTATGTTTGTTGTATTTCTTTATCACACTGTGTCATGTAGTTTTCAATTCTGGTCTTTAGACCAAGAAATTTGTTTGCTAATTTACAAAATGTATGTTACAATGAATAAATGATAATTTCATTTCTGGTCTTTAGACCAAAATGGTATATTAAAAATATCGACTGTTTCATGATTAATTGTAATATTGCTGAGTTTGTCTTAGTCATTTTCTTAGTCTTAGCATTTATGAAAAAAAACCAGTGGGATGTTTTGGTCTAAAGACCAAGAAATTTGTTTGCTAATTTATGTTACAATGAATAAATGATAATTTCATTTCTGGTCTTTAGACCAAAATGGGCTCTACAAAGTACCTAACATCCAACGTGGTAGCATTGTTTTTTCCTGAAATTGATCTCAAGACCAATTTAAAGTATACTTGGATTTGTGAAGAACACTTGTCCCAACATTTTAGAGGTAATCTAACTTTGTTTGTAGCTTTTATCCAATAGTTGTTATAAAATGCACATTAAAACAACGTTTTCAATTAGCTTTTGGTTTATAGACTAAATTATAAAAAAAAAGTTGATCATACGTTGCACTTATGACATTAACAATTAATCATATATTGATAGGCAAAACAATAAAAATATGTGCGAACTCTACCTCTATTATATAGTCTTAAGACCAAATGTGTTACAAATTACTACACTATACAGGGAAACATTGTAAAAAAGGAATTAAAGACCAGAACATGATTCTATACATATTACAAACTGTAAGACTGTCAACATAATTCAAAAGGGAAAATAATGGATTTTCCCTTTTAAAAATGGAAATGGTTATCAGTACATGTATATAAACATATCATGCATATTTACATTTTATCTAATATATTTCTCGTAAACTTTGTCAGTAAATCCATATACTAGTATATTTTTCTCGAAATAAATGCATGTATATGCATAATAAATAAAGGTAATACCAATTTACCGAACTTGGAGAATCAATTTCAAATGTCCATAAGACAAGACAAAACAAGGCAGGCATACCGGAAAAATTGAAGATCGCAATAGTCCTGACATGGTACAGGCATTTTAAAAGAAATGGTGGGTTAAACTAGGTTTTAAGGAGCGACATACCTCCCCCTTCCATTGCGAATTTTGGGTCCAGTAGTAGCACAAAACAATACAGATTAGGGATGCTATGATGATCATCGCAGCACATCAACCAGCCAAACACTAATCAAAGCAAGCACTAACCATTTCGTCTAACATGATTTTGAACTTTTCTACTAGTGGCTGATAACGAAGAAACGATTTTTTAGAGATCTTATGAGACGTATTTTCTTATAAACTTTGTCTAATAGTCGGTTATTTATTTTTTCTTTAAAAGCGCATGAGCATTCTAGATCTTCAGCCTATTTTGTCTGTATCTGCAGGTCTATGCACATTCTTTGTCTCTATATGAGCACAGTTTGTCTCTTTATGTACAAAGTTTGTATCTGCATGCGCTTTCTGTGTCTCTTTATACACTGTTTGTCGTATAATAATATGGACATTGTTTGTCTCGATGAAGGTAGTATTCCCCTACATGCGTAGTTTATCTATAAGGGCATATTTTATTGCTCTCTTTATATATGATCAAAGTTTCTATCTTTTTGCTTATGGATTTCTCTATGAGCATAGTTCGTCTCTGTGTGCATTGTTTATGTGGATATAGTTCGTCTCGATGGGCAGATTTTACCCTCCATACATGAGTTCCTTTCTTCTTTTCGCATCGATATTCTTTATCTCTGTATGTGCGCATATAGTTTTCTCTACATGTATATGCCAATGGTTTGTCTTAACATGTATATGCGCATAGTTGGTCTCCATAATGGAGCTTGTCTCTATGTCGACATAGCTGATCACAATACAGGCATCACTTGTCTCTATGTAGTGATAGCTTGTCACTATGTAGGCATGGCTTGTCTCCATATAGACATGGCTTGTCTCCATGAAGGCATAGCTTTTCTCACTTTTTGGACAGGACAGTTCCTATTTTTAGCGGTGTGAGATTTTTCAGTCTCACACCACCCCATGTGAGATAGCTAGCCTCGTGCAGTTTTCCGTTTATCGCTATGAAGTTTTCCGATCAGAATATAAAGTAAAGTTCAAACGTGTTATTATTATTTTAACACCGTATATATACCTACACTTAAAATAATAAAAAAAGACGAACCCTTTGCCCTTCACATGTAACTTTTATACACAAATATACAACTGTGCAACGGTCGCATTCCAACGTCACATATTCATACGCTATGTTTTGTAAACAAATCCACGTTGTACAATTTACGTGTTTAGTGAGAAAAATAATCAAACACCGATGATTAGGGCAAGATAAGGAAATCTCCGACACCCTTGGGTAAGATTTCTTTACATCTGCAACTCGGCAGAGCCTCGTTGCAGACTTGAAATCTTACCCTCGGGGTGTCGGAGATTTCCTTATCTTGCCCTAACACCGGTGTTAGATTCTTATAATCTCTTTGCAGGCATGGTTTAATTGTCTATGTGGGCATGTTTTGTCTCTATGAAGGCAGAGTTTGTCTCTGAGTACGCATATCTTGTCTCTATGTAGGCATGGCTTGTCTATGTAAGTAAGGCTTGTCTCTATATGGGCATGATTTGTCTCTATGTAGGCATATGTTGTCTCCATGTCGGTATAGCTAGCTCTTCTCTTTATTGGCATGGTTTGTCTCTATGTAGGCATGGATTGTCTCTATATGGGTATGCTTTGTCTCTACAGATGTGTCAGTCTTAACCTGTAAAGCAAACTTTTGGACAGCTATTTTGGTCAGGTCAGGTCAGTTTGAGCTGTCCGGAAAGTGAACCTTGGTCTGTTGGAGTGGACCACGGTCCACTTTGTCTGGTCAGGTTCACTTTCTTGACAGGAGAGGAGCTGACCTGACCAGAAGTCTGGTCAGCTAAAAGCTGTCCTGACCAGAAGTCTGGTCAGCTTAGAGCTGTCCTGACCAGAGGTCTGGTCAGCCAATAGCTGTCCTGACCAAAGCTCCTGTCAGCTAATACCAGACCAGACCTGACGTCAGGTCAGCTTAAAGCTGTCCTGGGAAAGGAATAGAAAGCAAACCAAGACAAACTCTTCTATTAAAGCGAACTTCAGACCTGTCCACGGTCCACTAAGGCTGACCAAAATGCTGACCAGAGTAAACCAAGAACTGACTTTTGGACAGGTTCTCTGGTCCACTTGTCATACAGGTTAGGACTGGACCCATCTGTATGTAGGCATAGCTTGTCTCCATGTAGGCTTGGCTTGTCTCTATACGGGCATAGTTTGTCTCTTAGTAGGCTTGGCTGGTACTGCATGTATGTAGGCATGGCTTGTCTCTATATGGGCATGGTTTGTCTCTTTGTATCTATATAGGCATGGCTTGTCTCTATGTAAGCATATATTGTCTCTATGTTGGCATGGCTTGTCTCTATATAGGCATTGTTTGTCTCTATGAAAGCATAGCTTGTCTCCATGTAGGCATGGCTTGTCTCTATACGGGCATAGCTTGTCACTTTGTAGGCATGGCTTGTCTCTATGTAGGCATAGCTAGTTACTACATGTATGTAGGCATGGCTTGTCTCTATAAAAGCAAAACTTGTTACTATGTCGGCACTATTCTTTGTCAGAACAAATTCACATATAAATGAATTATAACACACACAAAAAGTACCAAAAAGACCATTTTTTTCAATCTGGTTGATTTGTCAGGGAGATTTTAAGAAGTTGCCTCAATTTTGGCAGAAATTAATTTATAACATTTGTTCTATTTAATATGTATTTTTTGAAAATTGAAATGGTTTAATTTATTAAATATTGTGTGATGGTATTCTTTTTTTTATACTTTTAGTCGAAAATAACATACAAAACAGATTACAATTAATCACGAAAATCCATATTGGTGAAATAGTTTCACTTTCATTAGTTACGTTTCTGGCTGTGGGCTTCGTAACCTATAGCTACCAACAGGACGTAGAAAAGGAATGGGACAATAATGTGATTTGGCCGCAGATGTATGTGACTGCTTCTATCATGGCGTTTGTTGTAAGTATGCATTATTGAGGGGCGTATTACTGTAAAAGGGGAAAATTTATTGAGGGTTTATGTTTGCGAATTCCGTGTCATCGGTAAATTCTCCACAATCATAAAGGAACAAACAAAGATGTACAAATAGGACAATCAGATGACATAAACTCAAGTCGGAAACGAGTGTGAACTCAGGTGCTCCGGAAGAGGAAGCAGTTCCTGCTTGCTATGGCACAATTATCACGTTGCCAACGATGGATTAAGTGGTATGGGTCAAATCTGGTAAAGGACGTCAATACTCAATAACAAGGTGTTGAAAGACAATCTAAACTACAATACTCAACCTTGATTCAAACATTGGCTTAACTATATTGTACTGTAGCAATATCTTCTTATCAATATGATAATGTTTTGAGGGACAAGGGACAGGGAACAGTAACAAACACCAGAGGGATTAAAAAATACCTGTGTGGGATGCATGGATTCAGAGACCCTATCTTGCCCCTCTTGTTCAAGTCAAAGACAACAAAACATTGTTAATTATTGTTTTTTATGCTCCATCTACGGAAGACTGGGTCATATAGTGTTTGGGTCCGTTCGTTCGTCCGTCCGTTCAATAGGTTGCAACATGTGAGATGGGGCATTACGTCTTTCGGGCATATTCTCATTTTATCAAGTTATCATTTTGTTTTAGTTAATATGGTATTACGTGTCTGCCAAGGCACTGTTTCCGAAAGGAAGAGTGACAAACGAACAAAGTCAAGAGCCAGGAAAAGAGACGGTTTGTATATAAAATAATGGTATATTTTTTCACAAATGTGAACAAGTCTATTAGTGTCTGCATTTTATATAATGTTCTGAGTCTCTGAATATTTCTACAATACAAATTTTAGTTAGTACTTCAAAAAATTTAAGAATTTTAGTTAAAATATGTTTTCTTAATTCTTGGTTAGGGAACAAGCTTAATACTTATATAGGTCCTTTCCAAGCGTGCAGTTTGCGTGTATGGTCTTTATAGCGTGTATTTTTTTAAATTAAAAAGTTTGGTCTTTTTGAAAAGTTTAATATCAATGCATGTATTTTTGTAAGCTTTGCTCTTAACAACCAATATATGACTTTAGTTCTATTCCTTATACAATCATGTACATTATTTGGTCGGATAATGGGCGATTCACGAAAAATTGTTTTGTTAAATATGCCTTGTAAGCCCCCGAAGTGAGCGAAAGTGGTAGAGAAGTCAATAGTTTTAGTTGTACTATTTTTCCTTCCAAGTCTGGTTTAGCACACCTGTTTTCCTGAACTTTCAGTGTCTTTGTAACGCTTTTGCTATGAAAATTTTGTATGTCTTTAAGCGCACACAAACCCCTAAAAAAACGTAGTTTGTTTTCATTTCGAACAACAACAACAACACTTAATTTAACCTTGGATCCCTGGTAATATTTTTGTTTCATTACACTTCTCAGCAAATAAATATCCGGTGACCCTGAAGGAAGCTAGCTACAAAGAATATCTTGTTCCTGTGACGCCATGTTACAAGAGCTGTTTACCAGGTCACAATGGGGATTTTACAAGACACAAAATGACAAAAACTTTAAGGAAACTTTTTATACAGGTACTGAGCTTGTCGCGCTTTTCGTCCATTAAAGATCTATCAGAACGTGCGATCCTCTCAAGCAAAAAGATTTTTATCCTCTCAAGCATAAAGATTTTTAAGTCCAAAATATGCAACAATGTTATTAGAACAGTACAGAACAAAACAAATATAAACAGTACTGAAAGTACTGGTAGTCGATATAATCTACAAATTGTAAAGATTTGTTATGTTTGTTTAATATAAAAATAGAGTACTATAGTAATTGGATGTTGGAAAAGGAACTATATTGAGAGCGTGTATTGATATGTGAATTGATATGTTGCAACACGACCATCAGCTTGCTTTTAATTGGTCAGTTATTGAAAGGGTATCGTACCTATAGCAGTGGCTTATCGTTACAGCGATTATGCCGGCTAAAATTGATCGAACATGATGCAGCTTCAAAACTAAAACTAACTTTTGAAGAAGCAAAGGTGTACTAAATGGGACAATCAAATATCGTCAATCAAAAAAGACAAAGGCAGCATCGGTGGACATAAAAATATCACAACAAAACAAACCACAAATCAAACAGAAAACACACTGTCAAAAAACATAAATGTAAAAGGTGATGTTTTTTTTTATTATTTTTTTTTAACGTTTGTTTAATTGCATTGTAATGAAGCATTGTTATGATACAAATTGTAATCATTTTGAAGATTCAAAATTTATTCTTTTTCAGATCTTCACCGTCTTGTTCAGTTTCCGTGTTTCTCTTGGTGTATTATTCGTTGGTTTTGTGATAGCCTTAGTTTTCTTTGGGAATTATCTTCACGAGTCACATGCTTTCAAACAATGCGAGAATAAAACAGCAACAATCGCAATGGAGAAATATTCTAATTGTGCAAGCCAAACACAAAATATGTTATGTTATTTTTGTATTGGTGGGTTTGTCATTTCTGGTTTCCTTATTGTATTAGGCTTTTGCAGTTGTCAGGAAGCCAAGACGAAACCTTCAAGCTCTATTGAAGAAGACTCGAACAATACAAATCAAAACAATGATGCACTTTCAAATACAAACGAGCTTCAAGAAACCAACAAAGCAATGCGAACTGAAATAGTGTCTCTGAAGCAAGAGATAGAAAGATTGAAAAGAAATACAGCACAACACGATATTAATCAAAGACTTCCAGCTGCAATGCCACTTCCACCTGGAGAATACAAAATCAGCTCTGGTGACGGATCATTTCCAGACACACTGCAACGACAAGGAAGGCATCTTTCGCCTGTTGATGAAAACACCCCAGCATCAGCACCACCCTCGTATCATGAGGTAGTACATTGGTCCTAAAACAAACGGATTTTACGTATCTTTACCGACTCTTCAGCTACCTCTGTAACGTTATATTCGGGTTTTGATGATTTATAGAAATGACATATACTTAAAGCGTATCTTTATTTATTTAACAATACCTTAACTTGCCTTACTAGACTCAAGTTAGCGAACAATATCTAGCGAACAAAAAGCTAGCGAACAATACCCAGCGAACATTGTGCAAAAACAAGCTAGCGAACAATTTCCAGCGAACAGTAATAAAAAGTCCACCAAACTGATATGTATGACGACCGAAAAACGAAATAAGGCAAGTGCGAACACAAATGAAAATAAATATTCTATTTTGTAATTATCAACGAAATAGTGAAAAATAAAGATGCGTTGATGTTTTACCAAGTTTATTACATAGACCAAGGACCACTTGACTGCTTAAAAACTATGATTAAATAAATAATAAAACCCGTACAGGGACCTCTTCGTTGTCCAAAAAATTAGTTCGTTAAAAAAACTTAGTTTCCTTAAAAACATTCCATCTAAATGTATCTTATATAATTTATTACAATACTAGCATTGCATGTGTCACGTTAAGACTAAATTGTACAGACAATATCATGCAAATATTGAATAAATCACTTAAGAGAAATATATAAATGACCGAATTACTACACCAAAATCTAAACTAATGAGGTTCCTACTGGTATTTTTTATTTGCTATACGAGGTTTACATGAAGCTTATCTAAGATACAAAGTATATACATGTATGAATAATAGGAAATGAGGGGGGTGGGGGTAACTTTGAGTACCGATTGTGGACCTCCCAGAGATATACCCCGTTAGCCACTTATAGGGTATATAGAAGATACATGTAGCTATTCATATGCCAAATCCCATTGCTAAATCTACACTTTTGAACATTTCACAAGCTCTCAAAGATAAGACCTTCATCAAATATATATAAGTTTAATAGGAGGGGGGGTAACTTTGAGTACCGATTGTGGACCTACCAGAGATATACTCCGTTAGCCACTTATAGGGTATATAGACGATACATGTAGCTATTCATATGCCAAATCCCATTGCTAAATCTACACTTTTGAACATTTCACAAGCTCTCAAAGATAAGACCTTCATCAAATATATATAAGTTTAATAGGAGGGGGGTAACTTTGAGTACCGATTGTGGACCTCCCAGAGATATACCCCGTTAGCCACTTGTAGGGTATATAGAGGATACATGTAGCTATTCATATGCCAAATTCCATTGCTAAATCTACACTTTTGAACATTTCACAAGCTCTCAAAGATAAGACCTTCATCAAATATATATAAGTTTAATAAGAAAGGGGGGGGGTAACTTTGAGTACCGATAGTGGACCTACCAGAGATATACTCCGTTAGCCACTTATAGGGTATATAGACGATACATGTAGCTATTCATATGCCAAATCCCATTGCTAAATCTACACTTTTGAACATTTAACAAGCTCTCAAAGATAAGACCTTCATCAAATATATATAAGTTTAATAGGAGGGGGGTAACTTTGAGTACCGATTGTGGACCTCCCAGAGATATACCCCGTTAGCCACTTGTAGGGTATATAGAGGATACATGTAGCTATTCATATGCCAAATTCCATTGCTAAATCTACACTTTTGAACATTTCACAAGCTCTCAAAGATAAGACCTTCATCAAATATATATAAGTTTAATAGGAAGGGGGGGGGGTAAATTTGAGTACCGATTGTGGACCTACCAGAGATATACTCCGTTAGCCACTTATAGGGTATATAGACGATACATGTAGCTATTCATATGCCAAATCCCATTGCTAAATCTACACTTTTGAACATTTCACAAGCTCTCAAAGATAAAACCTTCATCAAATATATATAAGTTTAATAGGAGGGGGTAACTTTGAGTACCGATTATGGACCTCCTAGAGAAATACCCCGTTAGCCACTTGTAGGGTATATAGAGGATACATGTAGCTATTCATATGCCAAATCCCATTGCTAAATCTACACTTTTGAACATTTCACAAGCTCTCAAAGATAAGACCTTCATCAAATATATATAAGTTTAATAGGAAGGGGGGGGGGTAACTTTGAGAACCGATTGTGGACCTCCCAGAGATATACACCGTTAGCCACTTATAGGGTATATAGAAGATACATGTAGCTATTCATATGCCAAATCCCATTGCTAAATCTACACTTTTGAACATTTCACAAGCTCTCAAAGATAAGACCTTCATCAAATATATATAAGTTTAATAGGAGGGGGGGGGTAACTTTGAGTACCGATAGTGGACCTCCCAGAGATTTACCCGTTAGCCACTTATAGGGTATATAGACGATACATGTAGCTATTCATATGCCAAATCCCATTGCTAAATCTACACTTTTGAACATTTCACAAGCTCTCAAAGATAAGACTTTCATCAAATATATATATAAGTTCAATAGGAGGGGGGGTAACTTTGAGTACCGATTGTGGACCTCCCAGAGATATACCCCGTTAGCCACTTGTAGGGTATATAGAGGATACATGTAGCTATTCATATGCCAAATTCCATTGCTAAATCTACACTTTTGAACATTTCACAAGCTCTCAAAGATAAGACCTTCATCAAATATATATAAGTTTAATAGGAAGGGGGGGGGGGTAACTTTGAGTACCGATTGTGGACCTACCAGAGATATACTCCGTTAGCCACTTATAGGGTATATAGACGATACAAGTAGCTATTCATATGCCAAATCCCATTGCTAAATCTACACTTTTGAACATTTCACAAGCTCTCAAAGATAAGACCTTCATCAAATATATATAAGTTTAATAGGAGGGGGGGGGGTAACTTTGAGTACCGATTGTGGACCTCCCAGAGATATACCCCGTTAGCCACTTGTAGGGTATATAGAGGATACATGTAGCTATTCATATGCCAAATTCCATTGCTAAATCTACACTTTTGAACATTTCACAAGCTCTCAAAGATAAGACCTTCATCAAATATATATAAGTTTAATAGGAAGGGGGGGGGGGTAACTTTGAGTACCGATTGTGGACCTACCAGAGATATACTCCGTTAGCCACTTATAGGGTATATAGACGATACATGTAGCTATTCATATGCCAATTCCCATTGCTAAATCTACACTTTTGAACATTTCACAAGCTCTCAAAGATAAGACCTTCATCAAATATATATAAGTTTAATAGGAGGGGGGGTAACTTTGAGTACCGATTGTGGACCTCCCAGAGATATACCCCGTTAGCCACTTGTAGGGTATATAGAGGATACATGTAGCTATTCATATGCCAAATTCCATTGCTAAATCTACACTTTTGAACATTTCACAAGCTCTCAAAGATAAGACCTTCATCAAATATATATAAGTTTAATAGGAAGGGGGGGGGTAACTTTGAGTACCGATTGTGGACCTCCCAGAGATATACCCCGTTAGCCACTTATAGGGTATATAGAAGATACATGTAGCTATTCATATGCCAAATCCCATTGCTAAATCTACACTTTTGAACATTTCACAAGCTCTCAAAGATAAAACCTTCATCAAATATATATAAGTTTAATAGGAGGGGGTAACTTTGAGTACCGATTATGGACCTCCTAGAGAAATACCCCGTTAGCCACTTGTAGGGTATATAGAGGATACATGTAGCTATTCATATGCCAAATTCCATTGCTAAATCTACACTTTTGAACATTTCACAAGCTCTCAAAGATAAGACCTTCATCAAATATATATAAGTTTAATAGGAAGGGGGGGGGGGGTAACTTTGAGTACCGATTGTGGACCTACCAGAGATATACTCCGTTAGCCACTTATAGGGTATATAGACGATACATGTAGCTATTCATATGCCAAATCCCATTGCTAAATCTACACTTTTGAACATTTCACAAGCTCTCAAAGATAAGACCTTCATCAAATATATATATAAGTTCAATAGGAGGGGGGGTAACTTTGAGTACCGATTGTGGACCTCCCAGAGATATACTCCGTTAGCCACTTATAGGGTATATAGACGATACAAGTAGCTATTCATATGCCAAATCCCATTGCTAAATCTACACTTTTGAACATTTCACAAGCTCTCAAAGATAAGACCTTCATCAAATATATATAAGTTTAATAGGAGGGGGGGGGTAACTTTGAGTACCGATTGTGGACCTCCCAGAGATATACCCCGTTAGCCACTTGTAGGGTATATAGAGGATACATGTAGCTATTCATATGCCAAATTCCATTGCTAAATCTACACTTTTGAACATTTCACAAGCTCTCAAAGATAAGACCTTCATCAAATATATATAAGTTTAATAGGAAGGGGGGGGGGGTAACTTTGAGTACCGATTGTGGACCTACCAGAGATATACTCCGTTAGCCACTTATAGGGTATATAGACGATACATGTAGCTATTCATATGCCAATTCCCATTGCTAAATCTACACTTTTTAACATTTCACAAGCTCTCAAAGATAAGACCTTCATCAAATATATATAAGTTTAATAGGAGGGGGGGTAACTTTGAGTACCGATTGTGGACCTCCCAGAGATATACCCCGTTAGCCACTTGTAGGGTATATAGAGGATACATGTAGCTATTCATATGCCAAATTCCATTGCTAAATCTACACTTTTGAACATTTCACAAGCTCTCAAAGATAAGACCTTCATCAAATATATATAAGTTTAATAGGAAGGGGGGGGGTAACTTTGAGTACCGATTGTGGACCTCCCAGAGATATACCCCGTTAGCCACTTATAGGGTATATAGAAGATACATGTAGCTATTCATATGCCAAATCCCATTGCTAAATCTACACTTTTGAACATTTCACAAGCTCTCAAAGATAAAACCTTCATCAAATATATATAAGTTTAATAGGAGGGGGTAACTTTGAGTACCGATTATGGACCTCCTAGAGAAATACCCCGTTAGCCACTTATAGGGTATATAGAGAATACATGTAGCTATTCATATGCCAAATCCCATTGCTAAATCTACACTTTTGAACATTTCACAAGCTCTCAAAGATAAGACCTTCATCAAATATATATAAGTTTAATAGGAAGGGGGGTAACTTTGAGTACCGATCGTGGACCTCCCAGAGATATACCCCATTAGCCACTTATAGGGTATATAGAGGATACATGTAACTATTCATATGTCAAATCCCATTGCTAAATCTACACTTTTGAACATTTCACAAGCTCTCAAAGATAAGACCTTCATCAAATATATATAAGTTTGATAGGAGGGGGGGGCTAATTTTGAGTACCGATTGTGGACCTCCCAGATATATACCCCGTTAGCCACTTATAGGGTATATAGAGGATAAATGTAGCTATTCATATGCTAAATCCCATTGCTAAATCTACACTTTTGAACATTTCACAAGCTCTCAAAGATAAGACCTTCATCAAATATATATAAGTTTAATAGGAGGGGGGTAACTTTGAGTACCGATAGTGGACTTCCCAGAGATATACTCCGTTAGCCACTTATAGGGTATATAGAGGATACATGTAGCTATTCATATGCCAAATCCCATTGCTAAATCTACACTTTTGAACATTTCACAAGCTCTCAAAGATAAGACCTTCATCAAATATATATAAGTTTAATAGGAAGGGGGGGGTAACTTTGAGTACCGATTGTGGACCTACCAGAGATATACTCCGTTAGCCACTTATAGGGTATATAGACGATACATGTAGCTATTCATATGCCAAATCCCATTGCTAAATCTACACTTTTGAACATTTCACAAGCTCTCAAAGATAAGACCTTCATCAAATATATATAAGTTTAATAGGAGGGGGGTAACTTTGAGTACCGATTGTGGACCTCCCAGAGATATACCCCGTTAGCCACTTGTAGGGTATATAGAAGATACATGTAGCTATTCATATGCCAAATTCCATTGCTAAATCTACACTTTTGAACATTTCACAAGCTCTCAAAGATAAGACCTTCATCAAATATATATAAGTTTAATAGGAAGGGGGGGGGGGTAACTTTGAGTACCGATTGTGGACCTCCCAGAGATATACCCCGTTAGCCACTTATAGGGTATATAGAAGATACATGTAGCTATTCATATGCCAAATCCCATTGCTAAATCTACACTTTTGAACATTTCACAAGCTCTCAAAGATAAAACCTTCATCAAATATATATAAGTTTAATAGGAGGGGGTAACTTTGAGTACCGATTATGGACCTCCTAGAGAAATACCCCGTTAGCCACTTATAGGGTATATAGAGAATACATGTAGCTATTCATATGCCAAATCCCATTGCTAAATCTACACTTTTGAACATTTCACAAGCTCTCAAAGATAAGACCTTCATCAAATATATATAAGTTTAATAGGAGGGGGGGTAACTTTGAGTACCGATTGTGGACCTCCCAGAGATATACCCCGTTAGCCACTTATAGGGTATATAGAGGATACATGTAGCTATTTATATGCCAAATCCCATTGCTAAATCTACGTTTTTGAACATTTCACAAGCTCTCAAAGATAAGACCTTCATCAAATATATATAAGTTTAATAGGAGGGGGGGTAACTTTGAGTACCGATTGTGGACTTACCAGAGATATACCCCGTTAGCCACTTATAGGGTATATAGAAGATACATGTAGCTATTGATATGCCAAATCCCATTGCTAAATCTACACTTTTGAACATTTCACAAGCTCTCAAAGATAAAACCTTCATCAAATATATATAAGTTTAATAGGAGGGGGGGGGTAACTTTGAGTACCGATTGTGGACCTCCCAGAGATATACCCCGTTAGCCACTTATGTAGCTATTCATATGCCAAATCCCATTGCTAAATCTACACTTTTGAACATTTCACAAGCTCTCAAAGATAAGACCTTCATCAAATATATATAAGTTTAATAGGAAGGGGGGTAACTTTGAGTACCGATCGTGGACCTCCCAGAAATATACCCCATTAGCCACTTATAGGGTATATAGAGGATACATGTAGCTATTCATATGTCAAATCCCATTGCTAAATCTACACTTTTGAACATTTCACAAGCTCTCAAAGATAAGACCTTCATCAAATATATATAAGTTTGATAGGAGGGGGGGCTAATTTTGAGTACCGATTGTGGACCTCCCAGATATATACCCCGTTAGCCACTTATAGGGTATATAGAGGATAAATGTAGCTATTCATATGCTAAATCCCATTGCTAAATCTACACTTTTGAACATTTCACAAGCTCTCAAAGATAAGACCTTTATCAAATATATATAAGTTTAATAGGAGGGGGGTAACTTTGAGTACCGATAGTGGACTTCCCAGAGATATACTCCGTTAGCCACTTATAGGGTATATAGAGGATACATGTAGCTATTCATATGCCAAATCCCATTGCTAAATCTACACTTTTGAACATTTCACAAGCTCTCAAAGATAAGACCTTCATCAAATATATATAAGTTTAATAGGAGGGGGTAACTTTGAGTACCGATTATGGACCTCCTGGAGAAATACCCCGTTAGCCACTTATAGGGTATATAGAGAATACATGTAGCTATTCATATGCCAAATCCCATTGCTAAATCTACACTTTTGAACATTTCACAAGCTCTCAAAGATAAGACCTTCATCAAATATATATAAGTTTAATAGGAGGGGGGGGGTAACTTTGAGTACCGATTATGGACCTCCCAGAGATATACCCCGTTAGCCACTTATAGGGTATATAGAGGATACATGTAGCTATTTATATGCCAAATCCCATTGCTAAATCTACACTTTTGAACATTTCACAAGCTCTCAAAGATAAGACCTTCATCAAATATATATAAGTTTAATAGGAGGGGGGGGGGTAACTTTGAGTACCGATTGTGGACCTACCAGAGATATACCCCGTTCGCCACTTATAGGGTATATAGAAGATACATGTAGCTATTCATATGCCAAATCCCATTGCTAAATCTACACTTTTGAACATTTCACAAGCTCTCAAAGATTAGACCTTCATCAAATATATATAAGTTTAATAGGAAGGGGGGTACTTTGAGTATCGATTGTGGACTTTCAAGAAATATACCCCGTTAGCCACTTATAAGGTTTATAGAGAATACATGTAGCTTTTCATATGCCAAATCCCATTGCTAAATCTACTCTTTTGAACATTTCACACGCTCTTAAAGATAAGACCTTCATCAAATATATAAAAAATTAATAGGAAGGGGGGTAACTTTGAGTACCGATTGTGGACCTCTTAGAGATATATCCCGTTAGCCACTTATTGGGTATGTAGAGGATACATGGAGCTGTTCATATGCCAAATCCCATTGCTAAATCTACACTTATAAACATTTCACAAGCTCTCAAAGATAAGACCTTCATCAAATATATATAAGTTTAATAGGAGGGGGGGTAACTTTGAGTACCGATTTTGGACCTCCCAGAAATATTCTGCGTTAGCCACTTATAGGGTATATAGAAAATACATGTGGCTATTCATATGCCAAATCCCATTGCTAAATCTACACTTTTGAATATTTCACAAGCTCTCAAAGATAAGACCTTCATCAAATATATATAAGTTTAATAGGAGGGGGGTAACTTTGAGTACCGATTGTGGACCTCCCAGAAATATACCGCTTTAGCCACTTATAGGGTATATAGAGGATACATGTAGCTATTCATATGCAAAATTCCATTGCTAAATCTACACTTTTGAACATTTCACAAGCTCTCAAAGATAAGACCTTCATCAAATATATATAAGTTTAATAGGAGGGGGGTAACTTTGAGTACCGATTGTGGACCTCCCAGAGATATACCCCGTTAGCCACTTATAGGGTATATAGAGGATACATGTAGCTATGCATATGCCAAATCCAATTGCTAAATCTACACTTTTGAACATTTCACAAGCTCTCAAAGATAAGACCTCCATCAAATATATATATGTTTAATAGTAGGGGGGTAACTTTGAGTACCGATTGTGGACCTCCCAGAAATATACCCCGTTAGCCACTTATAGGGTATATAGAAGATACATGTAGCTATTCATATGCCAAATCCCATTGCTAAATCTACACTTTTGAACATTTCACAAGCTCTCAAAAATAGGACCTTCATCAAATATATATAAGTTTAATAGGAGGGGGGGTAACTTTGAGTACCGATTGTGGACCTCCCAGAGATATACCCCGTTAGCCACTTATAGGGTATATAGACAATACATGTAGCTATTCATGTGCCAAATCCCATTGCTAAATCTACACTTTTGAACATTTCACAAGCTCTCAAAGATAAAACCTTCATCAAATATATATAAGTTTAATAGGAGGGGGTGGTAACTTTGAGTACCGATTGTGGACCTCCCAAAGATATACCCCGTTAGCCACTTATAGGGTATATAGAAGATACATGTAGCTATTCATATGCCAAATCCCAATGCTAAATCTACACTTTTGAACATTTCACAAGCTCTCAAAGATAAGACCTTCATCAAATATATATAAGTTTAATAGGAGGGGGGGTAACTTTGAGTACCGATTGTGGACCTCCCAGAGATATACCCCTTTAGCCACTTATAGGGTATATAGAGGATACATGTAGCTATTTATATGCCAAATCCCATTGCTAAATCTACACTTTTGAACATTTCACAAGCTCTCAAAGATAAGACCTTCATCAAATATACATAAGTTTAATAGGAGGGGGGTAACTTTGAGTACCGATTGTGGACCTCCCAGAGATAAACCCCGTTTATCTCTGGGAGGTCCACAATCGGTACTCAAAGTTACCCCTCTTCCTATTAAAGTTATATATATTTGATGAAGGTCTTATCTTTGAGAGCTTGCTACATGTTCAAAAGTGTAGATTTAGCAATGGGATTTGGCTACATGTATTCTCTATATACCCTATAAGTGGCTAACGGGGTATATCTCTGGGAGTTCCACAATATGTACTCAAAGTTAATCCCCCCCCACCCCCTGATATTAAAACTTATATATATTTGATGAAGGTCTTATCTTTGAGAGCTTGTGAAATGTTCAAAAGTGTAGATTTAGCAATGGGATTTGGCGTATGAATAGCTAGATGTATCTTTTATATACCTTATAAATGGCTAACGGGGTATATCTCTAAGAGGTCCACGATCGGTACTCAAGGTTACCCCCCTTCCTATTAAACTTATATATATTTGATGAAGGTCTTATATTTGAGAGCTTGTGAAATGTTCAAAAGTGTAGATTTAGCAATGGAATTTGGCATATAATTAGCTAAATATATCGTCTATATACCCTATAAGTTGCTAACGGGGTATATTTCTTGGAAGTCCACAATCGGTACTCAAAGTTACCCCCTTCCTATTAAACTTAGATATATTTGATGAAGGTCTTATCTTTGAGAGCTTGTGAAATGTTCAAAAGTGTAGATTTAGCAATGGGATTTGGCATATGAATAGCTACATGTATTTTCTATATACCTTATAAGTGGCTAACGGGGTTTATCTCTGGGAGGTCCACAATCGGTACTCAAAGTTACCCCTCATTCTATTAAACTTATATATATTTGATGAAGGTCTTATCTTTGAGAGCTTGTTAAATGTTCAAAAGTGTAGATTTAGCAATGGGATTTGGCATATGCATAGCTACATGTATCCTCTATATACCCTATAAGTGGCTAACGGGTAAATCTCTGGGAGGTCCACAATCGGTACTCAAAGTTACCCCCCCACCCCATCATATTAAACTTATATATATTTGATAAAGGTCTTAATTTGAGAGCTTGTGAAATGTTCAAAAGTGTAGATTTAGCAATGGGAATTGGTGTATGAATAGCTATATTTATCTTCTATATACCCTATAAGTGGCTAACGGGGTATATCTCTGGGAGGTCCACAATCAATACTCAAAGTTACCCCCTTCCTATTAATTTTACATATATTTGATGAAAGTCTTATCTTTGAGAGCTTGTGAAATGTTCAAAAGTGTAGATTTAGCAATGGGATTTGGCATATGAATAGCTACATATATTCTCTATATAGCCTATAAGTGGCTAACGGGGTATATCTCTGGGAGGTCCACAATCGATACTCAAAGTTACCCCCCCCCCGTTCCTATTAAACTTATATATATTTGATGAAGGTCTTATCTTTGAGAGCTTGTGAAATGTTCAAAAATGTAGATTCAGCAATGGGATTTGCCATATGAATAGCTACATGTATCCTCTATAAATCCTGTAAGTGGCTAACGGGGTATATTTCAGAGTGGTCCACAATCGGTACTCAAAGTTACCCCCCCCCTTCCTATTAAACTTATATATATTTGATGAAGGTCTAATCTTTGAGAGCTTGTGAAATATTCAAAAGTGTAGATTTAGCAATGGGATTTGGCATATGCATAGCTACATGTATTCTCTATATACTCTATAAGTGACTAACGGGGTATATCTCTGGGAGCTCCACATTCGGTACTCAAAGTTACCCCCCGTCCTATTAAACTTATATATATATTTGATGAAGGTCTTATCTTTGAGAGCTTGTGAAATATTCAAAAATGTAGATTTAGCATTGCTATTCGGCATATCAATATCTACATGTATTTTCTATATACCCTATAAGTGGCTAACGGGATATATCTCTAAGAGGTCCACGATCGGTACTCAAAGTTACCCCCCTTCCTATTAAACTTATATATATTTGATGAAGGTCTTATCTTTGAGAGCTTGTGAAATGTTCAAAAGTGTAGATTTAGCAATTGAATTTGGCATATAATTAGCTACATGTATCGTCTATATACCCTATAAGTTGCTAACGGGGTATATTTCTTGGAAGTCCACAATCGGTACTCAAAGTTACCCCCCCTTCTTTTAAACTTATATATATTTGATGAAGGTCTTATCTTTGAGAGCTAGTGAAATGTTCAAAAGTGTAGATTTAGCAATGGGATTTACCATATGCATAGCTACATGTATTTTCTTTCTACCTTATAAGTGGCTAACGGGGTATATCTCTGGGAGGTCCACAATCGGTACTCAAAGTTACCCCCACCCCCTGATATTAAAACTTATATATATTTGATGAAGGTCTTATCTTTGAGAGCTTGTGAAATGTTCAAAAGTGTAGATTTAGCAATGGGATTTGGCATATGAATAGCTACATGTATTTTCTATATATCTTATAAGTGGCTAACGGGGTATATCTCTGGGAGGTCCACAATCGGTACTCAAAGTTACCCCTCATTCTATTAAACTTATATATATTTGATGAAGGTCTTATCTTTGAGAGCTTGTTAAATGTTCAAAAGTGTAGATTTAGCAATGGGATTTGGCATATGCATAGCTACATGTATCCTCTATATACCCTATAAGTGGCTAACGGGGTATATCTCTGGGAGGTCCACAATCGGTACTCAAAGTTACCCCCCCACCCCCTCATATTAAACATATATATATTTGATAAAGGTCTTAATTTGAGAGCTTGTGAAATGTTCAAAAGTGTAGATTAAGCAATGGGATTTGGTGTATGAATAGCTACATGTATCTTCTATATACTCTATAAGTGGCTAACGGGGTATATCTCTGGGAGGTCCACAATCAATACTCAAAGTTACCCTCTTCCTATTAATTTTACATATATTTGATGAAGGTCTTATCTTTGAGAGCTTGTGAAATATTCAAAAATGTAGATTTAGCAATGCTATTCGGCAAATCAATAGCTACATGTATCCTCTACATACGCTATAAGTGGATAACGGGATATATCTCTAAGAGGTCCACGATCGGTACTCAAAGTTACCCCCCTTCCTATTAAACTTATATATATTTGATGAAGGTCTTATCTTTGAGAGCTTGTGAAATGTTCAAAAGTGTAGATTTAGCAATGGAATTTGGCATATAATTAGCTACATGTATCGTCTATATACCCTATAAGTGGCTAACGGGGTATATCTCTTGGAAGTCCACAATCGGTACTCAAAGTTACCCCCCCTTCCTTTTAAACTTATATATATTTGATGAAGGTCTTATCTTTGAGAGCTTGTGAAATGTTCAAAAGTGTAGATTTAGCAATGGGATTTGGCGTATGAATAGCTACATGTATTTTCTATATACCTTATAAGTGGCTAACGGGGTATATCTCTGGGAGGTCCACAATCGGTACTCAAAGTTACCCCTCTTCCTATTAAACTTATATATATTTGATGAAGGTCTTATATTTGAGAGCTTGTGAAATGTTCAAAAGTGTAGATTTAGCAATGGAATTTGGCATATAATTAGCTAAATATATCGTCTAAATACCCTATAAGTTGCTAACGGGGTATATTTCTTGGAAGTCCACAATCGGTACTCAAAGTTACCCCCTTCCTATTAAACTTAGATATATTTGATGAAGGTCTTATCTTTGAGAGCTTGTGAAATGTTCAAAAGTGTAGATTTAGCAATGGGATTTGGCATATGAATAGCTACATGTATTTTCTATATACCTTATAAGTGGCTAACGGGGTTTATCTCTGGGAGGTCCACAATCGGTACTCAAAGTTACCCCTCATTCTATTAAACTTATATATATTTGATGAAGGTCTTATCTTTGAGAGCTTGTTAAATGTTCAAAAGTGTAGATTTAGCAATGGGATTTGGCATATGCATAGCTACATGTATCCTCTATATACTCTATAAGTGGCTAACGGGTAAATCTCTGGGAGGTCCACAATCGGTACTCAAAGTTACCCCCCCCCCCACCCCATCATATTAAACTTATATATATTTGATAAAGGTCTTAATTTGAGAGCTTGTGAAATGTTCAAAAGTGTAGATTTAGCAATGGGAATTGGTGCATGAATAGCTATATTTATCTTCTATATACCCTATAAGTGGCTAACGGGGTATATCTCTGGGAGGTCCACAATCAATACTCAAAGTTACCCCCTTCCTATTAATTTTACATATATTTGATGAAAGTCTTATCTTTGAGAGCTTGTGAAATGTTCAAAAGTGTAGATTTAGCAATGGGATTTGGCATATGAATAGCTACATATATTCTCTATACAGCCTATAAGTGGCTAACGGGGTATATCTCTGGGAGGTCCACAATCGGTACTCAAAGTTACCCCCCCCTTCCTTTTAAACTTATATATATTTGATGAAGGTCTTATCTTTGAGAGCTTGTGAAATGTTCAAAAGTGTAGATTTAGCAATGGGATTTGGCATATGCATAGCTACATGTATTTTCTATATACCTTATAAGTGGCTAACGGGGTATATCTCTGGGAGGTCCACAATCGGTACTCAAAGTTACCCCTCTTCCTATTAAAGTTATATATATTTGATGAAGGTCTTATCTTCGAGAGCTTGCTAAATGTTCAAAAGTGTAGATTTAGCAATGGGATTTGGCATATGAATAGCTACATGTATTCTCTATATACCCTATAAGTGGCTAATGGGGTATGTCTCTAAGATGTCCACAATCGGTACTCAAAGTTACCCCCCCCCTTCCTATTAAACTTATACATATTTGATGAATGTCATATTTTTGAGAGCTTGTGAAATGTTCAAAAGTGTAGATTTAGCAATGGGATTTGGCATATTAATAGCTACATGTATCCTCTATATACCCTATAAGTGGCTAACGGGGTATATCTCTTGGAAGTCCACAATCGGTACTCAAAGTTACCCCCCCCTTTTCCTATTAATCTTATATATATTTGATGAAGGTTTAATCTTTGAGAGCTTGTGAAATATTCAAAAGTGTAGATTTAGCAACGGGATTTGGCATATGAAAAGCTACATATATTTTCTATATACTCTATAAGTGGCTAACGGGGTATATCTCTGGGAGGTCCACAATTGGTACTCAAAGTTACCCCCCTTCCTATTAAACTTATATATATTTGATGAAGGTTTTATCTTTGAGAGCTTGTGAAATGTTCAAAAGTGTAGATTAAGCAATGGAATTTGGCATATAATTAGCTACATGTATTGTCTATATACCCTATAAGTGGCTAACGGGGTATATCTCTTGGAAGTCCACAATCGGTACTCAAAATTACCCCCCTTCCTATTAAACTTATATATATTTGATGAAGGTCTTATCTTTGAGAGCTTGTGAAATGTTCAAAAGTGTAGATTTAGCAATGGGATTTGGCATATGCATAGCTACATGTATCTTTTATATACCCTATAAGTGGCTAATGGGGTGTATTTCTGGGAGGTCCACAATCAATACTCGAAGTTACCCCCTTCCTATTAAAGTTATATATATTTGAAGAAGGTCTTATCTTTGAGAGCCTATGAAATGTTCAAAAGTGTAGATTTAGCAATGGGATTTTGGCATATGAATAGCTACATATATTCTCTATATACCCTATAAGTGGCTAACGGGGTATATCTCTGGGAGGTCCACAATCGGTACTCAAAGTTGCCCCCCCCCCCGTTCCTATTAAACTTATATATATTTGATGAAGGTCTTATCTTTGAGAGCCTGTGAAATGTTCAAAAGTGTAGATTTAGCAATGGGATTTTGGCATATGAATAGCTACATATATTCTCTATATACCCTATAAGTGGCTAACGGGGTATATCTCTGGGAGGCCCACAATCGGCACTCAAAGTTATCCCCCCCACCCCCTCCTGTTAAACTTATATATATTTGATGAAGGTCCAATCTTTGAGAGCTTGTGAAATGTTCAAAAGTGTAGATTTAGCAATGGGATTTGGCATATGAATAGCTACGTGTTTCTTCTATATATCCTATAAGTGGCTAACGGGTTATATGTCTGGGAGGTCCACAATCGGTACTCAAAGTTACCCCCCTTCATATTAAACTTCTATATATTTGATGAAGGTCTTATCTTTGTGAGCTTGTGAAATGTTCAAAAGTGTAGATTTAGCAATGGGATTTGGCACATGAATAGCTACATATATCCTCTCGATACCCTATAAGTGGCTTACGGGGTATAACGGTTATGGCCGTTACACATCAAAAATAGCATTTCCCTCCCCCAAATAGAATGAAAACTATTGCAGATAGAGAAAAGCTGTTGCTTGTCTAAAAATTGTGAGCTCATTAAGCTCTACAAAAGTCTCCATTGGGTCGAACTTTTCAGACGACGCCTTAGATGGGTTATGGCCCTTTACAAGTCAAGAATAGTGTTTCTTCATGTTTTTGTCCTATTGATTGAAAACTAATGCAGAGAAAGAAACAATGTTGCTTGCTTAAGCATGCTTCTCTTTACAAAAGCTTCACAAAAGTCTTCATTTGGTCTTATTTGTGCGATGACTCCTTTAAAGAAAAGATCCTTATCGCTTAAGGACCAGGCGAGCGATTCGGGCTCCTATGAGCCTCTTGTTTATTTTTAGGATATTTATAGTAATTTGAAAGCAAGTGTGTTTATGGTTTTATATGGTATGAATCGAAAGAAACTACGATGTTGGTAGAGAGGAGTAAACCAGTGTATGGTATATACCATCAAATACTATTTCAAAGCATAATATTTGGAATAAAATACCCGGTGCATTATTATGTTGTTATGGTATGATGCTGTCGTCGTCGTCGTTGTTGTCGTCGTTGTCTGTTAACGTTTTTGTGTTTCCACAATTACTTTAAGTTCCTGTTATTCGATTGCTATGAAATTTGACAATGATGTTCCTAAGTTACCATAAAAGGATAAATGGGATTGATTTTGTTCCCATTTGCTTGTAAAATAGTTAAAATCTAATGAATTCCTTGTAAAATGTGGATGAAAAGTCCACCAAAGAAGGCGTGTGTCAAAAAATCTTTGTCAGTCCACCGTAAGTGCTAGAGGAAAAGTTAGCCTTGAAAAATTGTGAAGCTCATCCAGTTCTACAATAAGGATTCAGGATCACTGAAATTGTCAGATGATCCCTTATAAGGGTTATGGTCCTTTAAAGGTGAAAAATAGCGTTTTTCTGTGTATTTGACCTATATAATTAAAATTGTGTTACAGATAGATAATGGACATTTTTATGTCGCCTGCAACGTGTCGCAGAAGCGACATATAAGGGTTACTTTGGCACTATCCGTTGTCCTGCGTCCTCCCGCGTCGTCCTGCGGCGTCACAAAAATGTCCGTCGCACTTTTCCAGGCAACTACATGCCACAGCCTCTTGATATTTGGTATGTAGCTTCATTGCATAGTACTATTAGGTGTAAAGCGATTTTATGCCAGAAAAATAACTACTTCCTTTTTGACGAATACTTAACGTTTTCTATATATAATGAACATATATGCAAAATTTCCGTCGCAGTTTTTGGGGCAACTACATGCCACAGCCTCTTGATATTTGGCATGTAGCTTCATCCCATAGTACTTTAAGGTATAGAGTGATTTTATGCCCAACACTTTGATACTTCCTTTTTACCGAATACTTTAGGTTTTATATACAGTATAATGAACATATATGCAAAACTTCCGTCACAGTTTTCCAGGCAACTACATGCTTCAGCCTCTTGATATTTGGTATGTAGCTTCATCCCATAGTACTATAAGGTGTAAAGCGGTTTTATGCCTGAAAAATAACTACTTCCTGTTTGACAAATACTTAATGTTTTATATATAATGAACATATATGCAAAATTTCCGTCGCACTTTTCCAGGCAACTACATGCCAGAGCCTCTTGATATTTGGTATGTAGCTTCATCCCATAGTAGTATAAGGTGTAAAGCCATTTTATGTTCGAAAAATAACTTCTTCCTGTTTGACGAATACTTGAGATTTTATAAATAAAAACAAATATCTGTCACACTTTTCGGGGCAACAACATGCCGCAGACTCTTGATACTTTGCATCTAGCTTCATGGTGTAGAGCGTTTTTATGCCCATAACTCATCTACTTCCTGTTTACAAAAAAAACATAGATACGCGCCCGTCACACAAAATATATGTGACCTATAGCTCAAAAAGTATAACAGCTACAGCTTTTAGACTGGATTCTTTGTCCTTTTTAAGGAATTCGGGGCATTTTCCACTGAAATGTGAAGATGATGATGCCTTGTTTCTTTTTACAGCCATAGTTGACGTTGTGTACTAAAGGAGGAAGTAAATGAGAAAATCCTATTGGGGCGGTGTTCTAGATTAAAAGACCAGTATTAAAGGCACCAACAACATCAGTATAGAGATTTCGGACGATTTTTTTTTTTTTTTTTTTGGAGTAACATTATGGCGAGAAATCCTAATTTTATTTTTTATTGTTACTCGTCAGAATCCGAAGAGATAGGTGCTGTATCCGGAAACCGACACAAAATGTTGCGTGCTTCAATATTTAGAGTTCAATTGGCCCTTCAAAAATGTCCATTAGGCTGAAACTGACAGATGCCCCCTATAAAAGCTATGGCCCGTAATAGTCAAGTTTTGCAGATTAAACATATAAAAGATTGCGAAAAGCTTTTGCTTGCTTGAATGTTTACAAATACCAAAACGCGGGTATAAACGGTTAATTTGGATATGATATATATCGATATTTCAAGGAGTAACCTCTCATCAGTAGCATTAAATCAAAACATTGGAAGGTCAAATTCCAAATCTGTTGAAAACGAAAAGTAATCAAAACCAAAACGTTCGAACAAGGAAGCCAAATTCAGCACCGAGGATATCGGCCATGTGCATTACAAGGAAAGAAACCTGGTGTTTTAAACAATTTTGAATTTAAAAATCGGAAATTTCATGTTTGGCTATATGTGCTATACAAAAGCCTTCATTGTATGCTGATTCTTTTAGATATGCATGTACGGTATTGCAATCACTTAGTTTTTTTGTTGACCATCTGTAAACCTCTCCGTCACCATTAAATTAATGAAAGGATTTTCTAATTAGTTGCAACACATTGTTACAGGGTATCTATTTGGCCTCTTTTACAAGCTATACTCTGTTGGGGGCATATCCACAACCGGACTATTCAATTTAGTGAATTTAGTGGAGCAGATTAAAGTAATATAAAAAAATATCAGCCAAACTTAAAAAAAAAATCTTGAAAGCTGATATATTGGATACACGAAACATGCTTTTGGTATAAGCAAAATCTGGAGTACCATTGTATTAGGAACACATTATTATGATGTAGCATCCATATATCGGACAGGTTGAATTATGCATTTAGGTACGTGTTATGTGTTTGCTGTTCTTTGGTCTTCATGCATATTAGTTTCCCGGGCTTTACCTAATTGTTCGCTGGGACGTGTTCGCTGGCTTGATTTTATAATTTGTTCGCTGGTAATGTTCGCTAGCTTTTTTGTTCGCTAGGTATTGTTCGCTAGCTTGATTCTGGGACTTGCCTTTGTGATAAGACTTTCTTGCAACTGTACTTTTAAAAGAGGAACAATTAATATTCAATTTAATGGAATTGCAAAGATCAGCTTTGGACAACACAGCTTTTAGTTCCCGATACATTCATCAAATACTATGTGTGGGTAATCGGCGTAATTCTATTTTATTTTATCATTTGTTGTATTAATATTTGCGCGGATAATTGCTTTTCCTTGATTGTTAAAGAATAAGATTTTCATAATTTTGAATGATGTGATATACATGTAGAGTTTAACTACATTCTCAAGATATTCGTCATCCCGTGCGAGGCAAGGGAAGCGAATAGGCCCGCAGCAGTGCTCAGCTTGTCGGTAAAAGTCCACTAAAGAGCTCTCAGAAACCTGACATCGGGTCAGGCTGCAAAACCACAAAGCGACTGTGATGTGTGCCACTAAGTAGTTGAATAGGGCAGCCCTGTCATAATGAATGCCGGGATCGTTAGGATATAATGCAGAAAACATGACTGCAAACCATACTGGGCCTATGTGTGTAGATAGTGCCACGCTTCGTGTACGTAAAAGATCGCCATGTAGTGCACCACATAGGCTAAATTTTCTGCCCATACCCGCCTCTCCCCTTTTCCAGTGGTCTTCAATATTAGCTGTTCCTATCCTCATTTTTCATCTCCCAGTGTGTGTAGTCTCAACCAGAATTCAGCCTTGTATTTCGACAGATAATGGGTGTTTATGTAAAACTGGATAAGGGTTGGCTATATTCCTTTCAGTTAAGTGTTCCTACTTTTGTGTGTCCTATTCAGGTAAAGGTTTTTCATTGTCAGTCACTATAGGTAGGGGTTCCAGATTGTGCGAAATATTTGCCGAGGGCTTTGTCATCTAATGGGTACCTTGGCCTATGGTGCTTTGAGGGTACATTGGCCTTGTGAATCAGGTCATTTTCCTTCTGGTTTGTGGTCGTACATTGTCCTTTTTTTCGCATGGCGTACATGTGTCTGTGTTATGAGTGCTGTATTCTGGGAGGGTCTATACAATCCAATATGTTGTTTTAATTAGTTCTTGTCCTGGTTTTGACTTAAATACTGTTGATTGGATATTAAACAAGCAACAAACAAACATACAAAGATATTCGTCAAAAGCAACCTCGCAACAGCTCGTTTCATGATTGTATATCACGTCACTCATAGTTTGAAAATGATATAATTTTAAGTGTAATTCTCCCAGGCTTGTCTGTCTCAATTAAACGTGGATTCATCTTGCTATTTTGGAAATTCAATTTTACCAAACCTCAAAACTTCGAGGGGCATATGATGTTAAAATCCGTTTTTCCGTCCGTCACAAATCATGTTTAACTTCAGGTTAAAGTTGCTTTTTATTTGATGGACGTATGCCATTATCATGAAACTTTATATACTATTGTGCGTCACTAAGGGTATGAGCAAACAAAATTCATCATAAGGTTTTACCACCACCATCAAACTTCATTGCCATGGTCAGTGATTGCTAAAAAGAACATGTCATAGGGCGGGGCATCATATCTTTGGGAAATAATGTTATCTTATTAAACATGTTAATTATAGTATAACTAATTAGTGGTGGCGAATATCAATTTTAATGTCACGAGTCTCGAATAACGCCAGGATTCAACAAGTGCGCGGAACTTGTTCCGCGCACGAGATGAATCCCCTAGCGTTATTCGACACGAGTGACATTAAAATTGATATTCGTCACCCCGAATTAGTTATACTATTTATTATATGCGAGCGTAGCGAGCTCTCTAATGTAGAAAGTATGCCAAATTGCACGAGACTCAAAATACTATGGCAGAAAATTCATTCTGTTTCCGGTTGTCCGGACATTCGATTTTCGGAAGTTTTCGAAAATGTCTGCGCGTGCTGAAAAATTGCGGGAAATAGTAACACATCGTCCCAAATTACCTCGTCCCAGGCATTATTCGAAATTTTCAATGGAATTATCTACGCGAGCTTTTAAGGCAATGTCTTTCTCATATTAGAGATAATTTGGAAAAACATGACTAATAGATCATCAAATAATGAAAACAAAAGAAATTATTGATTAATGGATTGTGTATTGCGCACTAATCTAAGTTACGTATTTTTCGCGTGAAACTTCACGAGGGTTAGATAAATTCGCACGCGAGTTAGATAAATCCTGTTATTAACTCCGTGAAAATCTAGAAATTTATTTAACTCGGAAATCACGATCTTTCACCTATATCTATATAATAAAGATGTTTAACATGCATATGTATTTAAACAAAAAAAATTTATATAGCTCGTCAACATTAGGCATTATCAAGCTTGTTTTCACTTCGAATATTAGTACTTGTAAAAAAATTATAATTCCTACCAAGATGGCATCAACAATCAAATTTGGTTATATGACGTTTGGGTGTATATTTGTTAATGTTGTTTATAATAAAATTATTTAAGCTTTCAACAAGGCTTATACAGTTTCTTTGTTCTTTTTAACAAATGTCCTATGCATACAATCTTTTTTGTATTTAATATTAAGTCCCTTGTGTTGTTATACCGTATTGATCATAAAAGCCCTGGTTTAGTTTTGCAATCAAATAATGAAAAAGATCCACGTGTGTGAATATTCAGGAAAACAGGAAAACTCAAGTTACAACACATTAGGTTCCTGGCAATAACGGCAACTGTTGCAACGCCTGACACACGTTCATATATTCACGTCTTACATGTATCAGAGGCACACTAGCATGCATAAGGTTTAATATGCCAAACACCATAAGAATACAGTAAATAAATTGAAAATGCCGATCATGTACACAATTTAATGGTTTGATCATCCCTAAATCATTGGATTGTCAAAAAACTCTACCATAGTTTAGAGTTTCGACAAAAGCCAGTACCAGGTTACGATCCGCTATTTCTGACAATTAGAGATAGCGGATCATAACCCTTGGCTAGCGAAGATGGGACAACAACCAAGACGAATTAACGAACGAAACACACAACATTAAAATCCAAAACTGCATCAACAATGTTTTCTCAAGTCGAAATGAGAGTGAACTGGGGAAGTATTGACATTTACGCAGACAATTGCTTTTGGTCTAACGCTGGTCTGAGGCGCTCTAACCATAAGGATAAAAATGCTAAAACGCCAAACAACTATGATAAGCATAGAATGAAAACTTCCATCTAAGGGTCCAATTAATGACTAAAATCAACCTAGGTTTGGGGAAAGAAGAACCTTTTTGGAAATTAAAAATATGCATATAAGTTAATAAAATCTATTGTTTGGAATGTTTGTGTCCCTTTTTTAATGAGTCCGATTTCTTATTCTTAGGTTTTCTTTTGTACTCAGACGTAAATGGAAAGTGATTTTGTAATACATGTACATGTATTTTTTTCCAAAATATTTATGCACTGAGGGCGGCATGCATAAGATTGCTGTCATGAACTTCCAAAGAATAACTGTTTTACTACTCACTTTTGATAAAGTCATTTTGATAGATAGGAACTTGTTAAGCAAAGAGGCACCAATGGGAAAATTCGAATGTCAAAAGTTCTAAATGGCAACGTCATAACCTATAAACACGAATGAAAACAGCACGAAAAAAATACAAAACATAAAAACACAAAAAAACAACTGAACAGAAATCCACAATATGAACTCAAATAGTAACAAGAGTGAACTCAGGTGCTCCAGAAGAGTAAGCCCATATTTGTCTATGATGTCTGCCGTAAAATTTCTTGAGTGAAGACAGCAACCGAGGAGCAACATAACCTTGTGTTTACAATTTAAATGTCAGACGTGACGCTCTGCCAAGGAAATCGATGCAAGTCCCACAAGCTCTGGAATAACGAATCAATCGTGAAACGTAAACTCCATAAGCTGGAGCGGACTGAATGCTGCTACACAAGAAGGGAAAGTTGACGAAGGAAACTTGAAGTCATCAAGTTTGTCATAGAGCTTTGTTGAAAGTCTTCCTTGAGAGTCTATTTCGAGATGTATATCTAATATGAGGCAGACTTCCTAGAACATGTAGAATCCATTTAATTTGTTTTTGTTCAGGATTCCATGAACTTGGTATACTAATGGTATTCATGCGGCATGGAAAGTTGCACAATGCAACCCCCACTCTATTATCGCTTTCTGTGATTCTAGACTTAGAAAAAATGTTAGAATTTTGAATTTAGGTGTAATACACTATTCCTCGGCCCTTTATTAAGGGAGCGACCAGTTATTTTTTTAGGGGGATGCTTCCGTGAAATTTTAAATAGAATGTAATGGTTAAGAAAAAAAGGCAGGATAGTGTTTTGGCTGCAAAATAGAAATAGAAAGTGTTTTGAAAGCGCCCATTTATCCAAGCACCAAAAAAGGCAGGACGAAAAAATACCCTAGCCCCTGGCCCTTCCCCATAAAAATTAGATGGCTGCTCCCTTACCTTTTGTCCTAGGATTATCTTAAGATTTACAAATTTAATGAACTTCTGTAGATAATAACAAAATATCCCCCTCGATTTTCACAGTAACTTTAGTGTTGACTATCGTTAAACTGGTTCTAAGGAATATAATGACTACTTTCAGCTGGTTCGCTACACAGAATAAAGGAACTTGAGTTTAATTATTTGCTACGTTGAGTCTTAATTGACATGAATCTGTTATAAGACATTTTTCAAGATTTTAACAGTAGTAGCATTAAAGTGATCACGGACGGCCAGTCAATGCCTATTTTTGTTGAATAAGTCATAAAAGTAAAACTATTCAGACTTGCTAACACTTTCAGTGAATGCTACAATGAAGTGCCTTGCAGTCGATTCAGACTCGTTACGACAATTGTGTTAGAACAGTTCTTGATTGTTGGCAGGGCTTTAAGTCTTTTAAAAAAGACCTTAATATCCTACCCAGTCTTAACAAGCGTTTTGTTCAGACATATCTAGTTTTATTTATCTAAAATTGAATTTCAAACATTTTTTTTTCAATTCATTGGTGTTATAAAAAATGTTATTATTTCAGATACTTTGATTTTGTTTGTTTCAATGATTGTCTGTTCGTTTACCTTTGGCGTGAAACAAATTTTAAGCACTGTATCAACAGGAGCAAGCATGAATATGTCGGACCTACGGTCTGCTGATCCGATGATTGAATTAGTACTTCTAACCAACTACAGAAGCGTGGGTTTAAAACTGGGTACAAAGCTTAAGCACAAAGAGTTTTAAGGTTTTCGTCGCCAAACATACAGTCATGCTTTGAACTTTCTGGATATCGAATAGTCAAGCGGTATAAACCTTATACGGCATAAAACAATACCTTGTCTTTGAAAACATACGCGTTGACATGGTTTACTTAAAAAAACCAAATTGGATAGACTTCTCAGACTCATCCAAAGATTTCGAATTCACTTTGTTCGACAAATGACGTATGCATCTTGTAAAATACAAAACGAGGAAAGAGAGCCGATCTTATTCATTGAAAAGGTAATTTTCAATTGTAATACGTGTCGCAGTCTATCAATGCACCATATTCCACCATCCCCTAAAATAATGCTCATAGCAGAGCATGATACAGCCGAATCATGTTGAACAACGTACAGTGGAGGTCCAACATGGAAAGCTCTTACACATGTAGTGGACTCGTAAATAATTTTTACACATGCATTATATGGTGGACGTGTTATGCATATTTGTCATTATTGATGCAAGACAAACTCTAATCATTTACACTTTTTTTTTTCAACCAAGCCTCGACCCCCTGTTTTCTCGAAAATGGTTATATATATATAGAAAATCTGATTGCAAAGTACATGTATAGATTTTAACGATGATGTCAATGGCAGATTTGGGTTCTTTTAATCGGACCATGGCCCAACTCTATCCCCCTACCTCGCCCGTTTTACGCTAAGAGATACACGAAAAGTGGAAAATTTCTTAAAAAATGAAATTATTCTTTAGTATTTTTTGTTTGCGTCGTTCGATTAAAAATTATTTGAGGAAATAATATATAAAAATTTAGCAACACCACTTTATCCGGATTATAAGATATCAAAGAAACAAAATTGCATGCATTTTGCACTGAAAACTTTACTTTGACGTTATTCAAAGTTATGACGCTCGGAAGATGGCGTTACGTAAAACACACCCGATTTTCCAAGATTTTGACTTATATTTTTGTTCATAATTTCTGTGATATTGCACACAGCATCAAAATTTAAACTGATTTTTCGAAAGGAACCACAGCGTAATTATATTATAGAAAATTTGAATATTTTCGTTGACTGCAAAGTAAAGATAATTGCGTTACGTAAAACACACCCTTAAAAATCGGGGATATTTTTTTTATTGAGACCGAGTGTAAGATAATTAAAATTATTTATAGCCTTAAACAGTTTTTATTTATTCTAAATGTTGTCAAAAGATTTATAAAACATGCTCTTTTATCACTATTTCATTATGATCAGTTATAGCTTCTTCTATTCTACCATGTCGTTATATATGCGATTCCTACCAAATAGAAACAATTTGTCAAAAATAATGAAAATTTCTACATTCGACCTCTTATATATCAGGAATAACCTAAGCAAATCCAACTTGTGATAAGTTTATGCATTTTTGTACAAATGGGGGATTTCATTCATTTACAGTCGATTGGAAAAACATGTACGCTACAATACTTTTTTGTGCCACAAATATTTTTATCATTCACTCCTTTACAATTGCTAGCTTTAGTCTTGTATCCCATGCGTCAGGATTTTTCACAGGAACCTTAAACTACGGAAAACGGCGAAATCTGCGTTTGGACGTCGTAAGGAAGAATGGATGTAATGCTGCAGGATACAAAAAATCCTTAATTGTCACATTCAGTCTAGACATATTCAGGGATACAATGAAACAAAAAGATGCTCTCAAACATTTATTTTGTAATATTGATAAAACTGCAGATACCATATATATATATTAAAAAACATATTGAATTGTGTTCCTGTAAGTGACATTTCGCAACATATTATTAAAATACATTCGTGTTGGTGAGCCTATTGAATTCAGGTCTAATCAACCTGTGAACGAAAAGCAGCAGCCATTATTGGTCATAATTCTACCCGGCAGATGCGTATTGCGAAAAGGTCGTGTATTTAATTTTGTCATAAAATATACCCTACAGACATGGCTACAGGTAAATATTGTTCTAATCGTTTATGGTTTCATAAGAAAAAATATCGATCCAAACTTACATTTCATTTCACTACATATTTTTAAAATGTAGATTCCTATTCTTTCGAATTCTTTGAATTAGGAAATGTATTTTAACAATCTCTGCCAATGAAGATATTGCGTAATGCACTTGCATTTATATAGGAATTATGTTCATTACAGATGATGACTTTATTTTTTAACTTTAAAACTACACGTATATATATATATAAATAACAATGAAAAAATATTTCAGAATAAATAAAAAAAACCAAGAATAATAGGTATATGAATCTACAATTATTGTGAAAAGATATGAATCTACATAATTTGGTCAGTTTATAACAAACTATTGATTGAGTTGGCGGTTCATTGCCCTATTTATGAATAAAGGTCGATATCTATGTACACTGTAGAATGTAAACAACTCTTAAAAATTAAGACGTAGAATCTATCAATTTTGCAATTTTTTTTAAATTCATGAAATACATGCACATAAGTAAAAAATATACCTTCTTAAACTTGCCTTTACCGGCATAAAAGTTATTTTGAAGCTTTATATAAAATGATTGTCATTAAAAATTAAAATTTTCGTGTTTAATATTTGTTCGATCTCCAATATTTTGTTTTTTTTTGTTTGAAATTATGCTATTTCAACAATAGAATGGTAAAAAGAAAGATTCATTTTGAAGGCTTTTTGACGGTCAGGGAAAACGTGTAAAAATGTTGAAAAAAATCAAGGATTTCATGTAATCTCTGGTAAAATTTAAGGATTACACGTAATCCCAAACCAGTTTAGCGATTACACGTAATCCTTGAATTTCTAGGGATTACACGTAATCCCTAATTACACGCATTCCCTGTAACATATACAAAACGCATCTCGTTATTACATGATTGCTCTACCACTGTCGTGAATGTCTGGAAAGAGCGGTCCCGTACGGGTCCCGGGTGGCGAATAGGCTTGCAGCAGAGCCTAGCTTGTCGTATGAGACGACTAAGGGTCTTAGAATTCTGACGTCGGGTCAGTGCTCAGCCCACAGAGTGGCCAAGTGTGTATCCTAGTTGCTGAATAGGGTGGCCCTCGTCCGCAGGGGTTGTCAGGTCTGTAATACGGAAACCCTGACCGCTGACCATAGTGGGCCCACGTGTGTGGAGAGTGCCACGTTTCATGCACGTAAAAGACCCTTTTGTGGACCGCCAATTAGTGCACCACATAGGCTTAATTTTCCGCCCTCTTCCGAAGGGGCTGTCAGGTCTATAATACAAAAAACCTGACTGCTAACCATAGTGGGCCCGCGTATGTGGAGATTGCCACGCTTCATGCACGTAAAAGACCCCTTTGTGGACCGTCAAATGGTGCACCACATAGGCTTTATTTTCTGTCCCTACCCACTTTTCCCCTTTTTCTGTGGTTCTTCAAATTAACCGTTCCTTTGTTTCCCACCCCATCCCCATAATTCATTAATCATCATCATTTCATGTTCATTTTATCATTCTTTTCATGTTCATCACCTGTAAATAACCTATATATATAGCGTTGCACGGGCACCAACTCACTCACCCATGGAAAGAGCGAAAGTGTTGACTTCTGTGCCCTGGTGTAGTTTACTCACATAGCCGTAGCCAGGGGGGTTCGAGGGTTCGGAAAAAATAGGTAAAAACAAGCTGGTTAACTACTATTAAAAAAGGAACATTTTGAAAATTGAACCCTCAATCGAACCCCCCTAAAAAGACTCTGCCTACGGGTACATGGGGTATGACTTCTGTAATTTTCTAGTATTACAGTACGCATATGGGTAAAACAGACGAGTGTTAACTTCTGGAAGATGAAAATATGACTATTTCATAAGAAAATCATATAATAAATCATTGAAGTTTATATTTACTGTTTAGCGTGTCACTTATTGTTTCCTAGTCGGATTTAACTCGATAATGAATAATTTTTGCAAAATCGTAATGAAATAACACAAAAATATAAATGTTTAAAATTGCAGTTTTTTAGGACACATTTTTACAAGCATACTCTATTACACTTTGGAATCGGTAATTATTAATCTTGTTACAGCTGCAGCGAATGTTTACACATGTATTGTAGGAAAAGCAGGATATGGTCCAAGATGAATTAAGTTAAATTGCGATAATTATTCAAGTGTATTCATTAGATATGATATATTATAATTGTTTGTTCTTCTCACATGTACATATATCCCATATCCTCTATTTGTATTTTCATAAAATAAATGGCAACATGTTGTGCATGTACAATGTATGTCGCTGAGGAAACATTAATTTTGATATCCTTCAAAATACACCCTACAGTTTGATATTCTTCATACTTTTGTTAGATAAATGGACCAGAGCATATAACGCCAGGGCCAGAGAATAACCAAATAATGTCAATAAGTCAATAAGCTGTCAGTAACAGCAAGTGTTCTAAAGAGAGTTCCTTTACCGTCCTTTTGTTTGTTCTTGTTTTTTGTCTTACCCAGACCCTTTTGTAGTAGTATCGTAGTTGAGTTTTAGCATATTTTTAGTGGAAAATATTTAAACCTTGTAGTGGTAGTCCAGCATGAATTCAGCAGGAATATTAGCAATAATCAGTACCACTAAATTTCCACTACATGTATAGTAAGACTCTTGCTAGAATACTACTGTCGTGTGTCTCATTTGCATATTTCTTAGCCAATCGAAGCTAAAATTTACTGACAGTATATAATTAGTGGAATTTTTAGCATGTTTTTAGCGTTTCAATTATTTAAATTAGCTTGACAGCAGAATGTAGTGGATTGTATAAGTATGAATCTAGCGTATTATGCAAATTAGTTACTAGCACTAATTAGTGGAAAAAGTAGCAGAATGTAGCGGATAGATTAAATGCTGTATATGGCGATATTGAGAAACATGTAGCATGGTTCTAGTGGTATATTTGCATTAAACAGTGGTCAATTTAGTAAGACCTAGTGGTATTTCTAGCAGTTGTGTAGTGGTTATTTAGCAAAAATTAGTGGTATTTTAGCAGACTTTTAGTAGTACTCCTAGCAAAAATCAGTGGAAATTTAGCAGGCTTGTAGTGGTACTCCTAGCAAAAATCAGTAGTATTTTAGCAGGTTTTTAGTGGTACTTCTAGCAAAAATCAGTGGTATTTTAGCAGGCTTTTAGTGGTACTCCAAAAAATATTCAGTGGAATTAATATCTTTTATTGAACTGTACATCTAAACCGTTGCAAGTCCAGGCAAACTATGCAAAAATTACAGATCCAGCTAGTGCACACTTTCAATATTGAAAATATTGCTGATACACGCTATTTTATTCAAATTTCACAAAGTACATGTATAGCTAAGTATATTTTCCATGTCAAGTTGAGTGGGTTTTTCAGTTTAATATTCCATACAACAACAATACTATTCAATTCCAATTTTGTCCCGTTGAATCTACACTTTAAAACACATTTTTGCTAAAGTGACAAATAAAATTTTTCGACACATTTCATACTTTACACATATTGAATATGCTGCATTCAATTTTCAAGTATCCGTTGAATCTACACTTTAAAACACATTTTTGCTAAAGTGACTAATAAGATATTTCGAGACATTTCATTCTTTCAACATGTTGAATATGCTGCATTCGATTTTCGAGTATCCACATCTACTAGTATTCATTTAAAAAACAAAGAAAATCTGTAAAATTACGTTGTTTGCCTTCACAAAGACCTCGGGACAAAGGCATATGTTATGATGTTCAAAAACCGTTGAAACATTTGATTGGCTAGACAATAATTAATTCAATTAGATTACAAGTATTACAGATTCCTTGACCACATCCAGATGGACTTCATGCTGTTTATCTGATAATTTAATGTAGCTATAATTAACATGTACATGTATTTATCAAATTGATAAATGATGCACGGAATTAGTATTGGAAAAACAGGAAAAACAATTAAATACTTGTTTTATAACAAATTATTTATTTAAAAGAACGATGATGTTGTTCTAAAACCATGCAACAAAGTCAATCTCGAGTAGCGAATATATATGATTTTAGCATTTATTCCTATTTTATCTTGCTTTTTTTTTCGTATATTCTATAATTTGTAACTTTAGCACACTTTCAGTAACTTACAGGTTCATAAACAATATTTTTATTCTTTTGTGTTAAAGCATGCAGTTAATATTTTTGTAACTTTATTAAGGACACTTTAGTTAGGCCTTTAAATATATCTAGTTAATTCAGTTTGTGTAGCGTATTTTAGAAGTTCAATTTTGTTTAAACTTTCTAACAGAGTTTTCCTAGTAGGAATTTAGTACCGCTCATTGTCCACTGATTTCTTATTTAAATTTATTAAATCTACTTTATAAGTTTATTTAGCGTACTTTAGCTAGGCCTATAAATGTATTGAGTTTGTGTAGCGTATTTTAGCAGTTCATATTTGTTTAAACTTTCTACAAAGTTTTCCTAGTAGGAATTTAGTACCGCTCATTGTCCACTGATTTCTCATAAATTATTTTATCTTTATGTAGTGGAAAATTAGTGGAAATAGAGGCTAACCACTAGAAACCGCTAAATTTATTAGTGTATTTTAGTGGTATTTATAATTGGATGCTAATTTTACACTGTCAGTAACAGTAGGTATCAGTGGCAGATTTAGCGGAAGTTTAGTGGAACTAATTATTCCGCTAAAATATAGTGGTAAATTAGTGGACTTTGTCTAGCTGCTAATTTACGCTGTCAAATTCACAGTGCAATTTTAGCATGATTTTAGCTGAAAATTAGTTCCACTGTTTTCTTGTAGCGGTGCTACAATTTGGTCTGGGTAGGTTCTCTCTAGTATTGGAATTGGACTTTGATCGATTTGATTTTTATTGTGTGTTTATTTTTTGTGCTTTGTCTTGGAATATTGATAGGGGGAAGGTTGGGCCCAAAAAACTAGTTTAACCCCGCCACATATTACATGTGCCTGTCCTAAGCCAGGAATCTTTGACAAAGCTTTCGTTTGTACTTGTCTTTTTGATGTTTTCTGTTCCTTAAGAAGGGGGTCTATCTGTGACTATTTTAGGGCTGGATTTGAATTTATTATTATATGCATTTTATTTAGACCATGGGCCAATTGCAGAACCGCGAGCAGTGCCAAATGGCCTTGTTGATGGCTGCTGGCGGTTGTCCATTGTGGTTTTTCTAGATTGCCGTTTAATTGTGGGTTGTGTCGCGTACACTTATTCAACATCTCATTATTTTCTATTTAATTTTGTACAAAGATAGAGATAAAAAAAGATACATTGGTGCCGAGCGAAGAGAGGACGGAAAAACAATTATTGATAAAAATTTCTAAAACAGATATGTAAATCCTAACAGAAAATATTATGTATATTATATATAGTAGATAAATTACCCGTGTTTCAAATGTATGCTCTTAATTTATTACAGACAAGAGATTATAAATGTGTACACTTTGAATATAACTATTGACTTAATTTATGTATATTTCAAAACTTAACGTTAAACTCCCTCAATCGTATAGTTTGTCCTTAGCAATTTTTGACATTACTGATAATTGGGATTTCATTTGGATTTATGCCTTTTTAACACTTTTTTAAATGTGGAATTCCAATTTTGGGGTTCTAGTACATCGCTGATGATGAGGAATAAAATAGCTCATAAAACTTAGTTACCATTGCGATACACAAATTCTCCGGTATGACTGATTCGTTTTTGTCATTTTCTCTGGACTATATGAGATTGATCATTCAAGTTCGGTATAGTTTTGTTATTACCTTTATTTACAGCTGGAGTAAACATATATGTTATTGTCCCATGTTCATTTATTCTATATCCTTTCACAAAACATCGATAACGTTCCTGTCTTAGAGCAGGTCTAATTGAGTTGAATGGTGGTGTCCAAAGAAATGTGAGTTTATTTTACAAATGATAATTATATTCAATGATTTATTAACAAGTTTCCAAAAATAAAAGTAATCAAATTATTAAAAATGCAAAATGCAACTAAAATGTTAAAAAAGAGTTCATAAATCCACCATTATTGCAATTAATTTATTACGTAAAATTGAAAGAAATCATAATGCTTCAGTGTACGTATATGGATCATACGGAAACGTCTACGTGCCATCATTTGCGTTGTTCGACTGTTCATAAAACGTAAACACTTCACGAGTTCTTTCAGTTATTTGATATTATTACGTGTTCGATTTCACGCAGTATCGTGATATATACCAATTTTAAGTGTTTTGTATTATGTATTTGTATTTTGCATTCCACGGAAATCTCACTTGACTTTGACAGTTCGGAAATGTTAATGAGATTATCTGTTCGTGTTCATCTTTTTAATTCTTTATTTACGAGAAATCTAACTCATGTTTTTTTACTCCTTCAATAACAACGTGAACTTTTGACAAAATATTTTTTCTTATACGTTTTTATTGAAAGAAATAAGTGAACATGAGTTAGATATCTCGTAAATATAAGGGTGTAAAAGATGAACACTTGAAGTTGATCTCGTTAACATTTCTGAGCGGGGAAAGTCAAGTCAGCTTTCCGTGGAATGTAAAAAAACAATGCGTTTTATAAAACACTTAAAATTTGTATATAACACCATACTGCGTGAAATCGAACACGTAATAATATCAAATAGCTGAAAGAACTCGTGAAGTTTTTACGTGTTATGAACAGTCGAACAACGCAAATGGTGACACGTAGACGTTTCCGTAGGATCATATCATAAATTTTTTTCAATCGTCTTGTCGTAGATTAACATTTTATGCCACATTTCCGCTTTTTTACTTGGAAGTCAAGGACTTCCAAAGTTTAGTAATCGCTTTCGTGAAAATCCATCCGCGTTTTTTCCCCGAGACGTATGACCTTGTGCATTTGCTTTCCGGTAGAAGTGTGTTTATTTTTTTGGTAAACGAGCTTTCTAATCTGTATTATATATAAAACCTCTACAGATTACCTGATGTGTTTTTATATTTCATTTAAAATGATTATATAGCATTTTCGATATTTTTCATAACGTTTTATAAGAACTATTACGTGTGGCCTAACCTCATGCGGAAGTAGTGGTCGTCGGGCCTCTAGTGCATCATGGGATTGAAATAGTTTTCCATGACCGGTTTAATAATCTATACGCGTTCGTATTTGATTCGATATTAGTGAATATAACCTTACCCATTGTGAATTGTAAAACATGAAATCTGGATAATAAGAGACAGTGATATAGATTTTTACTTGGAAGTTACGTTATTACAAGCATAGTAATCACAAAATCGACGCTCCTACTCCGGGTCGTATAACCTCATCCGGTGGATTTTTTCGGCACAATAGTATTTGATTTTAAGTCATTAAGTGTTCTGAATACTTAAGATAAAATGCATGTCATTTATATTAAGTGATGCGTTGAAATGTTCGATATTTTCGATAATTTTTACACAAATATATCGTCGGAGTAAGAATATCGATTCATGTTGCGTTCAAAAACAGGATTTTTGAAAACTTTAATAATCGATCTATTTACCGAACAAGAAGAATTCATTATCGGTGGAATTAGTGTTTCGCTTTGAGTAAAATGTAGATAACATAAACGTATAGCGTTCAGTTTTGCATTCACAGTTCATTTTATTTTTCGATATTCTTTCAATTTTCTTTTTTCCTTTTGAAAGTTTATTTTAATTATAAATTTGATTCCGGTCGGTCCATGCTCAATTGATTTCAATTTTCTTTGTCCACTTGAATCATAATGGTTCATTTCTTCTGTAACTTTGTTGATTTTTTATTTCTTACGTAACTTCCAAGTACTCGGTACCAACGGTACTTTGATTTATGTTTCTCATAGTCAGTGCTAGGAATAGTCCAACTGAGTCGATAGTTGTACAATCTGTTCCGATTATGTTGGAAAAAATGGACAACCATAGTAGCGAAAAATTGTACTGAGGGAGAAAAACTTATTTAGAAATCATTATTATAGGACATATACTAGCATACAGGTTAATGGTAAAACTAGATAGAACTTTGACACTGTAAATGTCAATTTGGTTTTTTTTTTTACAAAAACCTCCCTAATCGCTATCGAGAACATGGTACACAGACATGACAGATGCAACTTATTTCAACTATAATAATATATGGTAGATAACAACTATGTTTAAGGTTCTACTTCGATTTTGAAAGGCTTAATGCATACATAGAATTGATCATAAAATCACCACCGGGTTACTCTAGTTTGACAAAATAAAGTTTGCCCAAAGGTTAGCAAACGATAGAAAAGGGGCATGTTCTTAAAGTGATATACTGACATTGACCGTATATCTTATATTGATATACGGTCAATAAAATCTAACTACTCATATACATGTAGAACGATCTCAATATAAACATTTGTAAGTGGTTGTTAAAACGCTGTTGCTTATTTCTGTGTTCACGAATTTTTATTTAAATTTATTTCTGTGCAACAATTGCCTTAAAAAGACTGCGCTCCAAAATACGATTTGACTTAAAACCTGATGATACCTTTTCGAAAAAAAATCTGTGTTCGAGGAAAAAAGGCTTAAAAGTCAAGTGAATTTGCAGGCGAGACAAAAACTAAGAAAAATATAACAAATGATAATTTTAAATATACATTGTTCTTTATAGATGCCGAAAAACAGCAACAAGTAGAGGGATTATGTTGGAACGGAGTTATACTTTTTGTCTGCGCAGTAATGTTTCTGCTGGTTGGAATTGTTACCGTGAGCTATCAACAAGAGTCAACAAAGTCATGGGACGAATTAGAGTGGTCTCAGATGTATGTGGCGGCTTTTATCATGGCTGGGGTTGTAAGTAGTTGAAGGTTACTACATATTTTTTTCCTCATAATTTATCATTGTAGCATAATGAAATATTAGTCCTTTTTGTATCCAGACTCCTTCGAGGGTTACTATGCCCTTTTAGGCATTGGCATTTTATTTATTTTATCCCAATTTTCATCAAATTTAGAAATAGGTATTGCGATGACAGAAAATGCGCTACATCTAGAATACACTTATTCCAGAATTTGATGCTTCAAAGAGGAAACCAGTGAAGCAAGTCTACAAAATGAAATTGTATCCAAATACAAGTCGAAGCTAATTATAAACATTGAGAAATATAATTCTGCATTTTATAGGCTAATATTATAATTTTAATTTGATCGTTCAAAGAAGTAAGCAGATTATTTCATTATGATACACGTTTTCTTTTTAAGTTGCTAGTGAATGCCTGCTGTGCGTGTACAACTTTAGGTGCAATCAAAGAAAAGAATCAAGCCAAAATAAATAAAGGGGTTAGTATATAATTGTAAAAAACATAGTCTTTGATTTTAATATTTAATAAGTATTACATATACATGTAACATTTAAATATTTTCTAAGGCGACAATCGTATAAATGTTTGTGGAATACATGGTCGAGTTGTAAAATTAGAGATTTTAAGATTTAAACTGCATGTTTGTTGCATAGTAACATGGGCGAGTAGTCAAACACACTTCTATTTGATATACAAAATAACATTTATTATAGACTCAATATGGTATTATATTTTAAGTGATGTTTAATCAACACGACGCTTTAAAGTAACAAATGCTATGACTATATTATTTTTTTTTCAGATCACTAATATCCGAGTGTTACTCTTCGTTGCGTTTGCAGGATTTGTAGTTTCGGCAGTTTTCTTTGGCACATATGTTACTAAATCAAATGCTTTAGCAGAATGTGGAAATATTACACATACCAATGGAACTGACACGGAGTATTCCGAATGTGGGAGCCCCGTTCAACGAGCTTTAGCTGGATTCTGTATTGCTGGCTTTGTCTTTTCGGGACTTGTCATATTATGCGGTTGTGACATGCGCAGTTCGAAGAAGGAAAAACTGACCAATTATGTCCAAAGCAAAAATCAGACGACACCGGTGAAGGCAAGCGGGACAACAAAAACTAATCAAACTGAAGGCTCTAAACAAATCGACAAAAAACCCAAAACCGAAATAGCATCAATAAAAACTGAAAATGAAGCACAGGGTAAAAAATCGGGAGCTGAAGAGTCAAGCTCATCAAAGAAAAAAGTAGATAAAACTCATCGTAAAAACGTCATGATCCTCAACCTTCAGGAATCCAATGAAACTCTAAGAGCAGAAACTGAATCACTTAGACAAGAGATAGAAAGATTAAAAATAAATACCGATCAATACAATCCAAGTCTTACACTGCCTACAAGTGTACACCAGCAGCTTCCCCCTATAGTCTACAGTTCTGGAAATCAACATGTTCAAGTTCCCCATGGAACGTATCTAGCACCGATATGGAATCAGTCAACAAATATGAACAATACCAGCTCGACCGACCAACCCACAATGTTCTGCATTGCCCCTGTAAACCAGGAGATGCCTGGTTCAGCACCGCCTCCCTATACAGACCTTCAAACATTACCCAATCAGCAAGGACAGGAGAATCTACAGGACAACAGAAAGTGCTAAACCATGTTCACGGTGTTATATTTTTGTGTTTGTTGCACTCATTCGTGAGGTTACCAAGTCATCCGTCCTTACGATACTTTTGTAAATGACTTTTACTTCGGGCTATGATTAACACTGGAAATCTGAAGACAGTCCCAAAAACTGACGGTGTATGATTTCAATGAAAAAAGACAACGACAGAAATTTATAAACAACATTATATCAATACAAAGACTATTGTCAACAATTTTCTCCAATTGTATTTTTTTTACTGTCTTTAAATACCCAGCGTTAACCACAGCAGTCAACACTTCGTGTTTATGAAATATTTAACTCGTATTGTGATTTTAAGGCCATACAAGCCTGACCCCATCTCTATTTTGTGCTCATATTTTGTTGGAGTTGCGTAATCCCTTCAGTCTTTTGATTATAACTCAACTGAATTAACACCAACTTTGAAAGTTCAACGAAATCAAATAAAATTCCTTTGTACATTATCTTTTTTATAAAATGCTCCAAAGATAGTTACGAAAGCTATTTTTTCTTGTTGACCAGTTCGACTTATGCCATTTTATGTTGATTTTTGCCAACTTTGAAACTATTTTCAGTTTATATATTATCATGTTATCATATACTTGCCTATAAATACCAGCATACGTGTAATCTCTTTTTTACGGGTATATTTATCATTGTTACTTCTTTTGTGGTTAATACAAACTTCAGTATACGCAAATGTTCACAAGAGATGACCAAAACTTACCTAATCTTTACGTACTGTTGGATTTGGTAAGCCATTTAACTAGAATATGAAAACTGTTTGCATTAATGTTACGTATACGGTTTTCAAATTTTGTGATTTTAATCATCTTTTATAGTCACTTTACAAGGGGTAAGAAAGAGTGCGTGTGCTGAAACTTAGAAACTCATGAATACTCTTCATGTTTACAATTCAATGTACATGTACTTGTGCATTTCATCACAATAGTTTAACCTTTTCATTAGCTATCAATCTATATTATTAAGGATGTTTGCCCTCATGTTTGGGAATTTTGTCAGATTTTCGAGATCCTCGGGGTTTTTATACGACCGCAAAAAATTTGCGGACGTATTATGGTATCACGCTGTCGTCGTCGTCGTCGTCGTCGTTGTCGTCGTCGTCGGTGTCTGTTAACTTTTTAGTGTTTCCACAATAACTTTAGTTCCAGTTATCCGATTGCTATGAAACTTGACAATGATGTTCCTTACCATAAAAGGATGAATGGGATTGATTTTGGAGGTCCCCCCTTTTTTGTTTCGAAATTAGAGGCCCAAAAGGGGCAAACAAATCAAATATTTGACTTGTTTCCACCATAACTTTGGTCCTAGTTGGCCTATTGCTGTGAAATTTGTCAAGAATGTTTCTTACAATAAAAGAATGAACCTGATGAATTTTTGCTCCCCCTTTTTCCCTGTTGTGTAATGATGGGCCAAAAGGGGCCAAAATAAAAACTTTTTTATTTGTGGTCCGATTTTGAAATTATTTTTTGCATGTTTGTTCTTGTCAAATAGCGGATACAAAATTAAGAATTAATTTTTGCGACCCCCCTTTTCCCCCCTGTTACGTAATAAGGGGCCAAATGGGGCCAAAATCGAAACTTTTTTTATTTGTGGTTGCAAGTTTATTCTTGTCAGGTATCAAATCCAAATTTGAGAATTAATTTATGCGACCATCCCTTTTTTCACTTGTTTTGTAATTAGGGGCCAAAAGGGGCCGTAATCAAAACAATTATTTCTGGTTTGTTTTTGAAATTTTTTTTTTCAAGTTTATTTTTGTCAAGTAGCCAATCCAAATTTGAGAATTTATTTTTGAGACCCAACCCCTTTTTAACCTGTTACGTAAAAAGGGGCAGAAATCGAAACTTTTTTAATTCTTGTCCGATTTTGACATTTTTTTGCAACTGAGTTTATTCTTGTCAAGTAGCAAATATATTTTTGTGTCCCCTTTTTTACTGTTATGTTATTAGGGACCAAAAGGGGCCAAAATCGTAACTTTTACAAGTTCATCCTTGCCAAGTAGCGATTCTAAATTTAAGAATAAATTTTTGCGACCCCCACCTTTTTTTCGCTCATTACCTAAGGGGCTGTAATCATAATTAGGGCCCCGCATCGAAGATGCGGACGCCCTATAGTTTTCACTTTGTCCGTCTGTCCGTCCGTCCGTCTGTCCGTCCGTCAACAATTCTTGTGAACACTAAAACTAAAACACTATTTACACCACAGTTCTGAAACTTTGCACAGCTGCTAAGTAGCATGTCATGATGTGCATATTAAAATTTTGTGCAAATCTGATTAAAATTTTTGTAAAAAATCTTCAAAAAATCTTCATTTTTTATTGAAAATCACAGATTTTGAGAGTTGGACTTTGTGAACACTAAAACTCAAAAACTGTTAACAATACAGTTCTGAAACTTTGCACAGCTGCTAAGTAGCATGTCATGCTGTGCATATTAAAATTTTGTGCAAATCTGTTCAATATTTTTGGAAAAAACTTCATTTTTTATCGAAAATCACAGATTTTGAGAATTGGACTTTGTGAACACTAAAACTCAAAAACTGTTAACAAAACAGTTCTGAAACTTTGTTCAGCTGCTAAGTAGCATGTCCTGATTTGCATATTAAAATTTCATGCAAATCTGTTCAATGTTTTTGGAAAAAACATCATTTTTTATCAAAAATCACAGATTTTGAGAATAGGAATTTTTGAACAATAAAACTCAAAGGCTATTAACAATACAGCTCTGAAGTTTCATATGCATTCCATGGAACATGCCTTAGTGGTTATAATTAAAGTTTGTATGATTTTGAAAACACTTAGATATTCTGCCGCGGGGCCCTTTCTGACTTTGTCAGTATTCTAGTTTAAAAAAAATTCTGGTTCGATTTTTTATTTTTTCACAAACATTATTCTTTTCAAGAGTAGAATACAAAATTGAAAATTTATATTTTTACCCCCTGGGTCGAAAGTCCACCAGAGAAGCATGTGTCAAAAACCTTTGTCAGTCCACCATGGGCTGCATGTGTCCAGAGCAATAGACTATCCATATTGGGCCTAAAACGTACAGGGTTCAACATGTTGCAGTCGTATCATGCTGCGCTCGGCGAAGCTTTTTATTCCATCTATTATGCTTGAAATTTTTTGCCCATGAACTCACTATTTTCTTTTTCTTACTTAAAAATGTGTCCACCAAATATGCAGTTCACAATTTTTTATGAAATTTTATTTACTATGTCATACATTTTAAAAGGTTTAAAAATCCCAATCTGCGGCGTTGCAAAAGAAATGAAAAATCTAGAGAGATCTTATTTCCCGCCAAAATTATAAACGCTAATTGCATGAAAACGAGCACATGGACCTGCATTTTTTGTTGTTGCTTATTTTGATCATTTGTCTATATTCTTCAGTAACAGATGTAACTTTATTCATTTTTATTTACTTTAAGAAAGAGGAGCAAACCCCCTTAAGTACACACAATTGAAACTCGACTTTAATCACTTATATGTAAAAAAGGAACTTTCATTTGTGTTATATTGTTGTTGGTTGTTTATTATTGTTTGAATTTACCAGTTACTTGTTCTTTGTTGATAGTAGTGTATTAAAGTTTGAACAACATATTTGTTTGTGTGGCTTCATCGGCGGTATCTCTATTAACAGTGTGTGGTGATGGGTGATGGCTTCCCTTTTCTTTCCCCTTTTAAGTCAAATATATACCGATATTAAACGAGATTACATCTCGATATAGTTCATCATTTTAACAAATTTGTTTTCGGATAAAACAATTTTGGTACGTTGCAATCCGGAAGTACACATTGTCAGTTGTCACTTGATTTGGCAACTTTGATAACCCTATCGTAGCATTAAAAAAGTTCCAATTTCACAGTTCTTCACAACCTCGCTATTTCCATAGCGATTGATAAGCTCTCCTGGTCCTTACGCTTTTAAGAACTCTTTTATAACCCCTATAAAGGGTCCTCTAACAAATTAAAATCAATAAAGATTTTGGTACAACTGATATTGATCTGAAGGTTTAAGCCAGCAACAGCATTGATCTATCTGCAATAGTTTTTATTCTGTAGGCCAAAAACAGGAAAAACGCTATTTCTACTTTTTAAGGTCATAACCCCTATGAGGGGTCATCTGACAACTTCGACCCAACAGAGACTTTTATAGAGCTCAATCAGCTGAAGGTTTAGGCAAGCAACGGATTTTCTCTATCTACAATAGTTTTATTCTAAAGTCCAAAACATGAAAAAAAAACATTTTTAACCAATAAAGGGTCATAATTTTTTATAAAATGACATCTAACAACTTCAACCCTTTAGAACCTTTTGTAGAGCTCAATCAGCTGAAGGTTTAAGCAAGCACCAGGTTTTTCTATCTCCAATATTTTTTCATTCAATCTATAGACAAAAACATGAAAAAACGCTATCTTTTTACCTTCAAAGGACCATAATCCCTATAAGGGGTCATCTGACATCTTCGACCAATGGAGACTTTAGTAGAGCTTTTGATGCTGAAGAAGACAGGTTGCATCAGATTTCCTCTATCTCTTATAATGTTTGATATGTAAAAGCCAAAAACAGTAGTCTGACCCCATGGTCTATTTTAGCAACGATATGTATAACATTTTGAATTATCAAAATACATTGAAACAATAAAAATATCTGATATCAATGTTCTATTAGGAATATAGCTGACCGATTTACCGTGTATAGACGACAAAAAAGGACGCGAAAATCAGATAGTTATGTGACCACATAAGGCTGTGCATAAAAAGTGGATTGTTTTGTCTTGGACCAACTTTAATCCCCGTCGAGCGTTGCTATCATGGAAGATACAACAACAACGTTGACACCTTGAGTTGACATCGTTTTTGGGGGATGCAATGAAAAGAAAATGACCAAAATCGGATAAATAAACCATGCTACAACAGATTTGCTCCTATTGGCTTGTTTCTAAAACGGTAGGGACCACACACCCACTTTGCATTATGAAGCTTCCTTTAGTGGTTGGTAACATAATGTATATGTCAAAATTTTAAAGCAATTTGTTTGCTCACTATAACTGAAGTTATCGCATTAAAACCATTCTAGACGAACTCTAATACTTTATTGTCCCTTTGATCCTTATGATCTCGATAATGGTGAGATATATTCCAAAAATAACGAGTAAAACATCTGACTGATTGTTAAACGCAGGGAAAGATTTTCAAAAGGATTCAAATGGAAAAGAGAAGTGGACCACAAAAGAAATAGGGCATGTAATATATATGGGACATTAAATGATACCCCGCCAAGATATAATATTAAAAGTTAATAAAATTTGATTTTTTAAAGTGACCAATCTCAAAAATTGTTCTTCCGATCATCAGAAATTTATCTTGACCTGTATTTAATTGTACTAAACAGCTGTGCAAAATATCATTAAAATCCCTTGACACGACTTCAAGTTATCAGTCGGAAACTCAAAATTTCATGAAATTTGAGTTTTCAAAGTGGCCTTTCTCGAAAAATATTTTTCGGGTCATGCTAGAAGTCAAACTAAAACTATATTTTATTGTACTTAACAGCTGTGCAAAATATCATTTGAATCCCTTGACGCGGTTTCAAGTTATTGGTCAGAAACCTTCGGGGTCGGAAGGACAGACGGACGGACGGACAGACAACCGAAAAAACTGAAGGTATAACAATACCCTGCCACTTCGTGTGGCGGGGTATCAAAATAACGTTGTTGTTTTTTCCCGAACTAACTCGGGCGGACTCATTTGGACAATCGAAAAAAATTGCAGAAAGCAACTAATGTCACATAAAAGAATAAATTTGACCCAAACAAAATCCAGGATAGAAAAAAGTTAAGAACAGAAAAAGGACATGACAAAACATTATTTATATCCAGTCCTTCCCTACCCACACCCGTCCCCTTCATAAAATAAAAATAGTCGCGGCTAAAGCGTAGGTAAACCTTTTAAGGTAAATCTGTTTATGGATTAAAACCAGCATCCATTGTTGATCAATAATTCTACCCGACAGATGGTCGGGTGTTGAATACTGTCATAAAATATAATATGGAGTAGGCATTGCCTAAATGCGAGCATAACTAAAAGGGACTACGTTTTGTTTATTTTCCAATATTTCCATTTGCTTATTTTGGGGCGAGGTGGTATGGGGCGATTAAGCTTTGAGACACGTTAGTTTCGTACGTGCATATAACCAAGACGAAACGAGCAGCTTATGTGTATTTATTATTTCAAGAAAATTATTTTCTTGTAAAAAGCGCAATTTATTATTTTTTTAAGCATTATTTCTTTTCTTATAAATTATTTTAACATTCACTCCGGCCCTGTAAAAATAATAACCCTTTCCGGACCATAAAAATCTAAATCAGCATTAGCAAATTTCTCGCGGAAACAAATACCGTAGAGCTCTCCTCTTAAGCGTGCCCGCTTGCGAGCTATGCTCGCTATCATACAAATAATAATGGCGACAGATAAATACTATATTTTGTCAAGATTTCATAGGAAAAAGATTCAGATGAACACTTTAATTTCAGTATAAATATACATGTATTTTTTTTTATTTGTGTATAGACTCTTTTCTTTCTTATACGAAATGTATTATAACGATCCATTCTTATAAAAACATGAATATGTCTATTGCGAAATAATATAGAATGTCCCAATAATTTCATATGTTCATTTTATATGATAACTGTATTTTTATCAGTTTACAAATCATAAATAAAAAGATATTGTAGAAAAAAGAAAGAGTAGCTATTATGGCAAGTAATGTGTTGCAAAATGTTTTATATAGTAACTTTTAAATTCATTATTTTCTATTAATATGTAAGGTTTTTCATTAATATGTTAGATTTTTTATTAATATGTAAGATTTTTTTATTAATATGGATGATTTTTTCATTAATATGTAAGATTTTCTTATTAATATGTAAGATTCTTTATTAATATGTAAGATTTTTTATTAATATGTAAGATTTTTTTTATTAATATGGAAGATTTTTTTATTAATATGTAAGATTTCGTATTAATATGGAAGATTTTTTTATTAAAATGTACGGTTTTTTTATTAATATGTAAGATTTTTTTATTAATATGTAAGATTTTTTTATTAATATGGAAGATTTTTTTATTGATATAGAAAACTTTTTTATTAATATGGAAGACTTTTTCATTGATGTGAAAGACCTTTTTATTAATATGGAAGATTTTTGTTATTGATATGTAAGACTTTTTGATTAATATGAAAGGCTTTTATATTGATATTGAAGACCTTTTCATTAATATGGAAGATTTTTCATTCATATTTCATTCCATCGGAACGCCATCTAAAGGAAAGTGATGATCGATATAACACCTATTTTCATTGGTTGTTATACCCCCGTCACACTGGGACGAAGACCTTCAAGTTCATAGTACGTTCTTAGAACGCAGTGAAAACGGGATGAAAATATTGTTTCCACGTTTTTACTACGATTGCTCTACGTCCTTAAAAGGACCATAGAGTCTCTTCAAAGTCTACAACCAAGTTCCTTCTAGGTGTATTACGTTTTTACTACATCTATTCTACGTTCATCACGTCTTCACTACGTTTTAACTACGTTCTTGCTACGATTATACTGCGACCATCCGTTTAGCAGTACGTCTTTGATAAGTTTGCTTTTTAGCTCCCAAACCAAAGACAGTACGATGACTATAGTAGCCGCCTTAAACCTCTCAAATACTGACTGGATTGGGATTTACCAACTGCTACCCGTTTATATTTGTCATACTAACTTGATGTACAGTAAAAATTGCATCAATTTATTTTTGTTTTTGTTGATTTTTTGTAACTCCTAATCCCTTGAACCGCAATGAAAAAAAAAAAAAGAAATTTAGTGTAACAAAACCTGGATCAACTCAGGTTTAGTACTTTTAGCAACCAGTACCACGAGTAAGGACCATTACAGTGTCTTTGCAATTGATTGTTCGTTTTTTCTTGGACGTTTAGTTTAAACTGGATTGGGAAACAAGCTTAATGCTCATGTGAATCCCTCTCCAGCTAGCAGTTTGCGAGTGTGGCCTTTGTAGCGACCCCCATTGAGCCAATTCTACAAAGGGATCATAAATGTGCATGAAGTATTGCTTTCCATGCACATACACGGGACAACCTTTTTTCGTCCCTTCCGAAGGACTAGCATCGTTCTTTAAGACAATCCTCGCAAATGATGTCAAGAGTCGAAAAATTGGTTCATGAAATTTTCACCCCAGACGAGGATCGAACCACGAATCTTGGTGTTAGTAGCCCGACGCGTTGACCAATACACCACCGACTCTCTTGGACGTTTAAGATTGGTCATTCCTGTTTGGTCATTTATTTGTTGAATTCTTATATTTGTCCCCCGCCAAAAGGCGAAGTGGAGAAATAGAAATAGAAATTTATGTCGGTCGTCCGTCCGTATGTGCTTGCGTGAGCGGGAACGTGTGTGTATATATGTGGGTACGTCACCCTTTGTTTCGTAAAATATTTCTCAGCTAAAATTATTCGTAGGCCTTCGATATTTGGTATGCAGCGTCAAGTCTCATATGCATAGTAGGCTGCATTTTCAGGTCTGTTGCTGAAAGATTTTTTTTCGAAATTTGAAAATGTTTCGTAACATATTTCTGTACGAAGGCTCTAGACAATTGGTATTCAACTTTTGGTAGGGGTCTCGTAAGATAGGTTTCAGGTTCGTAGCTAATTTACTTCCTTTTTAACGAGCCGTCTTAGAATTTCTGTAGGGTCAAAAATTGAAAACAATTGTTGATAGATATCTCAGATACTATTTTACATTTTGCATGAAGTTTTAGTTAGGGGTCTTATATAGTGGAATGCATGTTCAGGTCTGTCTCTTATAAACTTCCTGTTGAACAAGCTGTTTAGATGTTTTTGCATTTGGTGGAGACCCAGAAATTCTGGTCTTGTGTATAGTAAAATTTAGGGCGAAGAAAATCAAGGTCTTTTGTGAAGTAAAGAAATCTTTTTGCCTACTTGAACTTAGCACGATCCGGTACGTACTTTTTTGTTATTTCAACCAGAACATTATTTTATTTCAAATAATAAGTTTTAAAATTAGAATCCTGATAAAAAAATAAATGTGTTAGTACATGTATATACATACAAACACTCTATGTTTTTTTTTGGAGAGGGAGGATTGTTTTACAACTTGTGTCTTGTGTGTCTCTTATAGGTCTTATAAACAGACGAATCGCGCATAGAGTGCGCGTTCAATATAAGATTTTACGGAGCATCAGCATCCATAACACGAGATTTCATTTCAGATATGTTGCTTATCTATCTCTATGTGAAACTTGGTAGAATGGTTGAGTATGACAAACTTTACGCTCTAAGCTACTTTCAGACATATCGGACTTCTTCTTCCTGTTTGGGCTACGAACGAGCAGATATATGTCCGTGTGTCTACGAATTTCCGCCAAGCTTTTCTCAGAAACGGTACATGAGAATGATTTAAAAATTAATTTAAAAGGATGGTTCAGTATGACAAACTGTACATTCTACGCGACTTCAACTTGAACTGCCTACTTGGTGCCAGCGGGGTTACATGTATCCGTGTTCTATGGACACATTTCCTCTTTATTTAAATGCTACTTTAAACATATAATATAGTGTCCAAACACTGAATATATCACAATTTGATACTTTAACGATATTAAAGAAATAAATGAGATGTGGAATAAGTGTACGCGACACAGCTCACATGACAAGCGGTTAATTAGAAAAACAATAATGAAAAACCGCTAGCAGCCTTCAAAGAGGCCAGAAAGCGAACCCCCCGTTCTGCACTTGGCCCAAGGTCTAAATAAAATGCACAAAATTCAAATTCAGCCCTAAAATAGTCAAAGATAGACCCCCTTCCTACACAAGGAACACAAAACATCAAAAAGACAAGGACAAACAAAAGCTTTGTCAAGGAGTTGCTAAGCTCAAGATTTGATTTGTTGCATGGTCAACGATCAGCCCAACTAAAAGAAACACTCATTTAATTTGTTAGTGTTTCATGTAGCTATGGTGTAACTTAACATTAAAAGCCATGATTGTCTCATTCGTCAGGAAAAACGCAAAATTCAGCAGAACAGCATAAAAAATAAACAGTCGGGACAAAATTAAAACGGAATCAAAAACAAAGAAAAAGCGACACGGCAAATCAGTCCGGACAACCTGAGCAATCCGACTTAAAATCATTTTTATGGTTCCGTGCTAAACAAATTTTAAATTATCAGTTTGCATGATATAACTTTCGTCGATGTACAAATTTAGATGCAGAATCTACACACATGTAGCTTTATATGGCGCGAGTGGCGACATTTTGACAGTATTATTAACTTATTAATTATTATTGTAAAAGTCCAATATCAATTTCAAGATGTATCATGTCCTTAGAGAGTGCAGAATAAAAGAATCGTGTTCCAGCGTATAAGACACAAAAGATTTCAGTCAGTAGCGGATCAAGAAATTCTGAAAAGTGGGAGCCCCACTGACTGGCCTAAGAGGGGGCCCGCTGTGGTCACGTTTCAATGATTTCCTATATATCCAACCAAATTTTCCGCCAAAGTGGGGCCCAGGCCCTGAGCCACCCCCTTCTGGATCCATCTATGGATTTATTTACATTCATGTCCAAATTTTATGAGCAATGAATGTGAACTGTTAGAACACCTAGCAAAAACGTACTACAAACGGTGTAAAAACTGCTTGGACATACAATCAACGTGGTAAAAACTGCACGGACGTGTTAAGGACGTAGTAAAAACTTCCTTATGGTCGTTCTACAATCGTGAAGGAAACATACCGTAATATGAAATCGTAGCGAAAACGTACCACGAACGTAGTGCAAACTTTTAGGACGTAGTGAAAACGTAGCGTAAACGGCACAAAATATCGTACCGTCCGGGCCACGTCCATTCAGTTTGTAACACGTTCCTTCTACGTTCATGATACGACCATGAAGTTCTCAATACGTTCTTAGTAGGTCTTTACTACGTTTTGACTTCGCCACGTCCTCATTACGTTTGTTTTGAACATGTTCAAAATTATTCCACGTCCTTCACGTTCTTGAAGTTCGTATTCAGTGGCGGATCCAGAGGGGGGGCACAGGGGGCACGTGCCCCCCCACTTGACCTCTTCAAAAATAAAATTAGGCCTTTAATTACATGATCATAATCAACCACTTTCTAATCCAAACATAAAACAATTAACACAACTTGTATATATCCTGTCCTTTTGTTTATCAATTGATTTATGACTTAACTGTTACCAGATGTGATTTTTACAGGTACATGAAATTTCTGTTTTTGTAGTTGATACCTGTTGATATATGCATATTCTAACTGTTTACATGTATATGCCAGGGCAAAAGCTACATGTATACAATTGTGTTCTTTATAGAAAAAAATAATAATGATGAAATAGAGAAAATAATTCATCGGTTTGCAACAATGCATTAAAATTCATAATTCTTTGTTTGTATTTTTTCTTTAATAATTAGTGCTTGAATAACAGTGAAATCGGTGTGGGTATTTGCTTAAAAACAATTTTGATATTATTTATGTTTTATTTTTATGGGAATTGAAACAATATAAACTGGAATTTTATAGTAAAATTGAACCTTCATGCAATTATTTAATGAATGACGTCTTCGATTGACAAATCTTGTTTATGAAACAAAAGGTTGACCTAAGCACGGGTGCATCCCATGCGCTTACATGATTAGAAAATATATTTTATTTCCTATTTCATCATCGTGTTGCATGCCCCTAAGTTCTAATAAAAAAAAACTAAATGCTCGCTTACTCGGGAGGATTTTATTTGGACCAACTTGAATGTAATGGAGCAGCCGCTAAGTTTGCTGTCGAAATATTATTATTAAACACTTTAATGGTGAATATGTGATAGTACCCAAATGTATTAAGTTTTTAACCACAAATTCTACGTAGTTTGATCCTGAATTTTATAGCAAATTTTAGGATCAAAACAGTAAGAGACGAGTGACAATATTCTCGTCAAAACTTACCAAAAATTTTCAATTAAAAAAAAACACAAGCTAGTGCACATCAAAGTATCCCTGAGTAGCTAAACCCATTTCAAGTCTTGAGAAGTCTAAACATAAGATTTTAACTTGGCTTCGTTATGGGTAATGGAATCCCTTTGTAGCTCCGCTTAACCATAGAGATGTCTACAGCGCGGATTCAGGCGGGGGCGCACCCGGCCCGCACCCCCTTAAATGTGAAAAATATGTTTTCCCCATGAAATCAATCAAAAAAGGCCAAAAATTTTCGCGCCTCACTCCGCTCGGCAAATTCTGATATACCTGCGCCCACTCTAATCGAAAATCCTGGATCCGCGCCCGGTCTAAGGAGCTACATTATTGCAGCTACATGCCCCTTTATGCAGCATACGGAGGCGTGAAAAAAACAGGACCTTTCAAAAATTTCACTTGTGCCCCCCCACCCAAGTCAATCCTGGATCCGCCCCTGGTATTACGTCCAATAAGGTTCGTAATACGTCCATTAAAGTTGCACTACGACCATGCAAGTTTATAACACATCTTTACTACGTTCAACAAGTTCCTTCCGCGTTTTAAGACTTTTAAGGACTTAGCAAGAACGTACTCCGAACTTTATCCAGTGTGACAGGGGCATAAGAAAACGCTAATGGCGCCTTCCATCTAGACCACATGTATGCGGTCTGATGCCAGTGATGGTATTATATTGCCCCTAATAGTTGTGATTAGCGGTAAGAAATCACGGGTGTTCATTTGTTACGTCTCCCTCTTAAATAGTGCGAATGGGTACCTGTTTGTAAAATAGGTCCTTTGATTCCCCTTTGTCGTAGTTCGAGGATCCGCAGAGAGACCCATGCGGAAATACTCCTCTTTCCCTTAAATAGTAAAGTCTATTGAATATATTAAAGGAAGGGAAGTATTTTTTCTTGCATAAATAAGTGACCGCGTAGGCCAAGCCCATGGATAATTTTAGTGTGTTAAGACTTGGGGGAGGGTAGGAAGGGGTATGATCCCGAATTCCCGTGAAAAAAATTTGTGATTCCCGCATCCCGAAAAATAGAAATGGCTAAATCCCGTTCCCGTTAAGGGTTTTCCCAAATTCCCGTTGAAATAAATAGGCTTTCCGGGAAACGTAGCTCTAACTACACATGTATTTTTTTGTTTTTGTTTTTTCTTAGATCGCAAAAATCAGAAAATATAAAAAGACCAACAGCTATGATTTCGCAGCTAGACTTTTACCAGTTAGGAAGGGAAGGACAGGGGGTCTCTGACCCCGCTCTCAGCCTCCTCAACCCCGATCACCGTCCATTCTACCACCCCCCCGATATGATTTTTAGGCAAGCGCCAGCGAAGTCTTATGGAGTCTATAGAGTAGTGATGATTTTCGCGTTTTTTTTTCAGTCTAGACGGAGTGATTTTCCTGCATCCAGTCTGGAATAAAATGCTTTATTCTTTATATTACTTTTCAATATGTGTTAACATGATATACACTTCTATAAATCTCCCATTTTTATTGGAATTTTATATGACCGGCACAAGTTTTATTTATTACTTTGCATCTTACATGTGGGACTACTTAGTTAATGGCGATATAATATACATTATGTATTCATCTATTACTTGATTTGTTCGTATAAATATTTCTGTTATTTGATTGGTTAATGCATGGATTCAGATTCTAGCTTCACCATTCATAAAATCAGTACAAAATACACATCATTGGGACGAGTGCATTTTAATCGAAGGGGTGTTTCAACCGATACCGTTTTTACATGATACCTGTCTTGTGTGTGCAATTGTGTTCATTAACTTTAAATTTGAGGGCATCTGCATGACGATCCGTTCTTCGCTCACCAAAATTAATAATTCGCAAACATTTTGAACAATATACTTTAACAGAGAATAAATCTATTATAGTTCTTATATATTTCGCTTGCCTTTAAACGCTTTAGCGCTTTGATTTTCTTTACCACCGCTCCCCGTATTTCCTTCCATTTTTTCCCCGCTCCCCGCCCCTCTACCCCCGTTCCTCGTCCCGTCAATCGCTTTTCTCCGCACCCATCTACCCCTGCTCCCCGTCCCTTAACCCCCATATTCCCCTACTTGAAACTCAATAGACTTTTTAGGCAAGCGCCAGCGAAGCCTTATGGAGTCTATTGAGTAGTGATGATTTTCGCGGTTTTTTTTTCTGTCTAGACGGAGTGATTTTCCTGCATCCAGACTGGAATAAAATGCTTTATTTTCTATATTACTTTTCAATATTTGTTAACATGATATACACTTCTATAAATCTCAATTTTTATTGGCATTTTATATGACCGGCACAAGTTTTATTTATTCCTTTGCATCTTTCATGACGAACTTTTTAGTTAAAGGCGATAGAATATACATTTTGTATTCATCTATTACTTGATTGGTTCGTATAAATATTTCTCTCATTTGATTGGTCAATGCATGGATTCAGATTCTAGCTTCACCATTCATAAAATCAGTACAAAATACACATCATTGGGACGAGTTCATTTTAATCGAAGGGGTGTTTCAATCGACACCGTTTTTACACGATACCTGTCTTGTGTGTGCAATTGTGTGCAGAGGGCATCTGCATGACGATCCTTTCTCCGCTCGCCAAAATTAATAATTCGCAAACATTTTGAACAATATACTTTAACAGAGAATAAATTTATTATAGTTCTTGTATATTGCACTTGCCTTTAAACGCTTTAGCGCTTTGATTTATTTAAGGGAAAGGGGAGTATTGCCGCATGGGTCTCTCTGCGGATCCTCGAATTGGGACAAAGGGGAATCAAAGGACCTATTGTACATGTACAAACGCTAAGGTCCACAGGTACCCATTCGCCTTATTAAAGAGAGAGACGTTACAAATGAACACCCGTGATTTCTTACCGCTAATCACAACTATTAGGGGCAATATGATACCATCACTGGCATCAGACCGCAAACATGTGGTCATACATGGAAGGCGTCATTAGTGTTTTCTTAACAACCAATGAGAAAAGGCGTTATATCGATCATCGCTTTCCTCTAGGGAGCGTTCCGATGGAATGAAATATGAATGACAAATCTTCCATATCAATGAGGCTTGTTTAGGGTATATTGGGATATGGGATATTCACACATTTTCTTAGTCACTGTCGACAAGCGGATTATCGTAACTGTAATTACGACGATCCCAATATGGCGACGGGAAACCCCCGTAAAATAAACAATCCCTTTTTAATCATTTGATACACAACTACACACGACCATACTTGGCCATTAAAAAGTTCTTTTGGATAGCGATATACTGTTAATATGATTGAATCTATATTCATCCGTTTGGGAGAAATCCACAACAGAAAAATGTGACAAGATCGTCGTAACGCCGATGCCAGATTATCGTAACTTCAAAATTTATTTTAAAATGATTATCGTAACTCAAATGAAATGAAAAAAAAATAAAATCGTTACATTCCAATCCCTACAGTAAAATACAAAATAGATTTCAAACAAAATATTAATTACATCACTTATTACAACTTTCACCTGAGCCGTATCTTTGGATCCTATTAAAACTAGTTACTAAAGCTTCACTGACGGGAGGGGGTGCAAATTGTTACTTCAATATGAATGTATTCATAAGAATACGTTCTAATTCAAAAAAATAATTTTTAAATCTAACAATAAAAATTTATAGAAGTATTCAAGTGAAAATCTTATAAAAATGCATAATTTGCTTTTATATTCTTAAACTGACAGAATAACAAAAATATTCCTCTTTGAATGTTTTTGGTACATCTACTTTAATTGATTATAGCTTAAACCGAAAAAAGCCAATAACACATAGTCAATAAATTCATTTTATATTAAGCCTATGTTTAGTCTAGTGCAAATGGAAATTAGTCCATTTAGTGAGATATACCAAATGTGTACTATTTGTGGCTGAATAGGCTTGTCCTCTTCACGGGGTTGTCAGGTCTATAATACGGTAAGCCTGATCGCTGACCATAGTGGGCTAACGTGCATCAAGAGTACAACGAATCATGCAAGTAAAAGATTCATTTGTGGACCACCGAGTAGAGCACTATATAGATTAAATTATCCGCCCTACTTAATCCTCCCCTTTTCCTGTGGTCTTCAATATTTGCCACATCTATATATCACATCATCATTTTATGTTCATTTTATCATCCTCTTCTTCTTCATTCGAATTCCTTATCTAATCTTTTAAGTGTTTCTATGAAATGAAATATAGTTATTACTCACTCTATCATAAAGTTACAATTGACCATTGAATGCTTGATGGATGCAGTTTTTGTCTCGCCTGCGAAGCAGAGCGGGACATAGGTGTTACTTTACCGGCGGCGGCGATAACTTTTTGGAAAAGTTTTTTGAGCATCTCCATATCTCAAGAGCTATAGGTCATGGGTTGATGAAACTTGGTATGCATATGCCCCAGTAGTAGCTTAGCACAGTTGCATCCCCATCTTTTGACTTTGACATTGATTCTACGGTTGAGTGACTTTGACAATTTTCAATACATATAATAGCAATGGAAAAGTTTTGCGAGTACCTGCATATCTCAAGAACTATAGGTCCTAGGTCGATGAAACTTGGTATTCACATGCCCCAGTATTAGCTTAGCACAGCTGTATCCCCATCTTTCAACCTTGACCTTGATTTTCCGGTTGAGTGACTATGACAATTTTCAATATATATACATGTAATAGCAATGTTATGGTTTTGCAAACACCTCCATATCTCAAGTATTATTGGTCATAGGTTGATGAAACTTGGTATGCATATGCCCTAGTAATATAGTATCTTAGCACAGTTGCATCCCCATCTTTTGACTTTGACCTTGTTTTTCTGGTTGAGTGACTTTGATTATTTTTATTGCATTTAATAGCAATGTTTAAGTTCTATAAACATCTTTTGATCTCAGAAACTGAAAATCCATGTAGATTCAAAATATAGTGGAAGAAAGAAAGAAGAATTGTTTCTGATGGTGCAGCAGGCGAGACATACTTTAGTGTTAACTCTAGTTTGTAATGTTCTTGCCCCTGACGTAAGAAAATCGCGAGGAAGCGAACAATGAAAGGTTTTGAGTTAATGAAAATTGTTTCTCAAAATCAATATTTATTTGATACGGTATTTTAAATTGAAAAACAAAGCAACAAGAAATCCGTGAGCCAATGATGACTAGTGATACCCCCGCTTTCACAGCTACTGCTGGTATGCCTTGTTACATGAAACAAGAAGTAAATGCTTGATCATCGGAATCCCGCATAATATCATGTCCGTTTCGAGCTTTTTACCAAACATCAGCAACAAAGAAGTAATTATAGTTACTGAGTTATACATGTACTTGTATGTAAGTACATGTAGATGAAAAGCATAACATAATTTAAAAAAAAATGTTTTCGGTAGACAGGAAGAAGATGTCCGATGGATCTAAAACCGTATCCCACAATACACTATGCCCATATCAAGCTTGTTACCAAATATCAGCAATCTAGGATTATAAGTTGCTAAGTTATGAGCAAATGAAAAGCGGAAAGGAATTAAAGTATGGCGGAAAAATTTCAAGGTTTCGGTTAACAAGAAGTAGTTGTCTGATGCAACTTTAAACATATTCCACTATGCATCATGTTCATATACAGATTGTCTCTAAATAAGAACAACCTAGGACTAAAAGAAGATGAATTACGAATAAACAAATGCGGGACGGAATTACGGAACAACGAAATGAACACGCTTTTGGCTTGTGTAAAACTGGCCACGGAAAGGTGACAGTTAAAATTCATCCACTCGTCGCAACTTCGGCTGAGTTACCTCCTCAAACTTCGAAGAGAAGTGGACTCGTCCGAGGAATGCTGATTGAAAATTAACTTTCACAGAGTTGTGAAAAAGGAACTAGTATTTGGACACCTCGGCCACACTTTATTTCGTCTCGGCCATATGCATATCCAAGAATTTATTGCATCTAAGGGAGACAACCCAATCTTATTAGCAAAGACCGCCAAGGGAGATAATTCAAAGATTATTTTCATTGCGATAAGGGGCAATGCCTTGTCATGGAATCCTGGTGTGCAATCATCGGTGACAACGCAATATTGGATAATAAAATCAATATTTCTTCTGAGTGTAAATATTATTGATAACGCATACTGATGAATTATCTTCTCCATTGTCAAATCAGTTTTACTTGGATATTTTAGGATTGAATAGTTATAGAAAATTGAAAATAGTCAGTGTAGAAATTTACTGAACGATTTGAAATTCTACAAAAATAAACGATTTGAATTTTTATAAATGAATATATTTTCTCTTAAAATCCCGATGCCCAGAGGTAAAATCTATTCATCAAGTGTTGGGTTTAATGGTTGATTTTTTTTTCTGTATTGGATTGTTTTTGTGTGAGTTATAAGATATTAGGGACGGACCATTTAACTTGAAAAGGGGGCTTGGTTTTTTGTATTTGCCGGAATTTTTTTCCACAGAAAGGGCAAAAAATAATTTGAATGCGTCGCAACATAATTTTTACTTTTTGAAGACTTCAAAATAATTTTTTTTCAATATTAGCATTATTTTATAAAGCAGTAATCCTTCTTAAGAAATTTATTTTCTTAACATCTTCTGCCTAATTATTTTTTCATCAAAAATCATTTTCAAAATATTTTTTTACGGAAAAAATATAATTTTCAATATGTTTTTTTTATTTTAGAAAAAAACAAGATCCCCCTTTCAAGTTAAATGGCCGGTCTTTGATACTTAAATGGATTTAGCAGGTCAAGGTCCGACGCTTCTCAGTTTTATCAACTTTTTTGTGTGTTCATGTTTTAGGGCAACCATAATTTGATTTTAATGGTGGGGGCTGTGTCTTGCTTTATATTTTCGTTAACACAATCTGAGTGTTACATATTCCGTTTTACCAAATTCATCTTTTTTGTGTTTTGTTGATGATATGTTTTTGCTTCTTTTTGTCGATTGTAATAAATCAGGGACTAAATTATATCTAAAAAACTAAAATACTCAGTACGAAGATAATTATTATAGGATAGTCATATTGTACTTGGCAAGCTGTGCAAGAATCAAAGAAGAACCAACGAAATAAATTAATCAATGGCTAAAAATCAGATTACACAACAAGAAAACAACACAGACGACATGAAAATACATTCAAAATGTAGTGAAAAAATAAAACTCCCGTTTAACGGGTAGTCAGTTCCTTCTTATTGTAACACGTTCCTCGCGTTGAAAGATGTCAAAAATGATAAAGGACAAATGATAATACAAAAACAAATCTATGCCAAAACTACACCTGTAGTCATCCGAGTTGCTACACGTTAACTTGATACTGTCATATTGTATGTATTTCTAGTTTATATTTTGGTCATACAACTTTAGGCTCCAGTGTTTCTGATGAGTCTTTTAATGGCTAGTTGAATTTTGTCGTGTTATTGTGTATTTGTTTTCTCAGGGATCAAAAGTTCACATTTGAGAAATAAACTATTCTGACCAGTATATGTCTAAGTACACATTTCACGGATAAAACCTACTTTAAAGATCAGATCATTGTTTGGACAAGCGGTTATCTGCACTACATGCAATATTTGTACAAAATAGACGCTTAAAAAAACTATACATGTTTATTAGTCATTTAAAAGAATTCAACACATCATTATTATTATATATTATTATTATAACAACTACGAAAGCTAAATCATCCATATACAATACAAAACAATTCATAAGAATAAATTATGATTATGAAATAAAGAAAGTTCATAACGGAATATTCAATTTCTTTCAACATTTTTCAGTTCAAATACCCTGACGATGGCGTTGAGAAGGGGGGGTCACTTTCTTTTTCATTGTGCACGGGGGTGAAGCAAAATTTTGATATCTTTTTTTTTTCTGTACATGAAAAATTAAGATAGATGTGCTTTATAATCACAGTTCATATTAAATCTTATGTAGAAAAATTATGTACTTGTTCATAATTATGTGTGTCAAAATCTCCGATTTATTTACTTTATTTTAATTAGCAGATTCTACTTACATTTGTTATCACTTAGATAAACAAATTAGTATGGTAAACGTCTAGATAATTGGATTAGGTCATAAAAGATAAATGGCATTAATTATATATATAAAACGGCTAACAAATACGGGTCATTAAATTAGTGTTTGAAGACAAGGAATATGTACCCCCCCCTTTTGGGATAAATAAAATTATATACAGCTAAAACATCCATTATTTACAATTGCAACTTAATTCATTTAAAAGTTCTATCTAGTTCTTCTTCACTGTGTTTTTAAGCAACTCCAAAAGTTTGTCGTGCTTCCGGATTTTGGTTGTAACGCCATGCTCTTTCAGAATCCTTTTTATGTCGGCTGATGATAAGTTCTCTAGATCGTTTTCGTCTTCTGGTATGTTTTCCTTTGAAAAATCAATGTCTGCTTTTTTTATTTCTTCGTCAATCGCCTTTCTTCTTCTCGAACGAGCTAAATGGATGGTGTCCTCCCAGTAATCTGTCCTCTGTTTGTTATAACATCTTTTTTCGCGGACAAATGTTCCGGTATTTTCCACTCGCTTTCTAACCTTTAGGGCGTCCAGTGCACAATCATAACGGTTTGTCTTTTGATGGTGAATAGACTTGATTTCATCATTTATTTTTTCAGTAGGTTGACCGCTAAACTGCCTCAAGGATCCGTAATGGTGAATAAAATACGGTACATGGTACAAAAGACAGTGAATGTACGGTGTAACGTTCTTCTGTGCAAACCCCTTTCGCTTGCCTCCTAATGTCAGGAAAGTGTCAACCCAATCTTTTGCCTGGGTAAATATGACCTCTACGTTTTTGGTTTCACATATATCTGAGCAAATCAACTCGTACAACTTCCAGAAATCCTTCCAAATTTTGACGACAGTATCGTGCGTCTCGTGATTTATGATGAAGAAAAGCTTATCGGGTAAATTTCTTAGAACCTTCTTCACATCATTTCCTGTAAGTGAAGTCCAATCCAAGCCTTCGCCGCTTTTTGAAGACCATGTGTAAAAGGAAACGCCACATGATTTGATTTTTGCCACCAGTTCCGTTATGTTAGCCTTTTTCGACTTTCCATTTGAAGCTTCTTCTTTTACATCTTTATCTATAGCATCGTCGATTAAGTTTCGTAATAGTACATCAAATATGCGTAATAAAAGATGAAGTTCGTCCGGTATAATTCTACAAGGTTCAATGCAAATCAATGGTTTGAATTTAACGCCGAAAAGTTTTTTGGACTGCTCTGATATTTTTGAAATTTCTGTAATTGACCTTTTCATGCCATCGGAATGATAAAAGTCCCATACTTTTGAAGTATCGCTCCTTTCTGTCTTAGATACCTTGCACCAAGGACAAGCAAATTCTCCAGTGGATGATCCTAACCCTAAACATATTTGTAAAAATTTCATGTCTCCGCCAAAGAACATTTCGATTTTGACCTTCTTCTCGTTAAATTCTATTTCCTTTGCAGCATTGAGTGCATTTATTTCATAAAAGACTGGATTTAGACATGTTCCCAAAGTGTCATATTTTTCCGATGTTTTCACTATGGCCAAAACGAGTTGTTCAGAAGAAGATAATTTCGCAGATTCTTTTAGAAGAGAAAACGATAGTACGACATAATTCGAAATCCTGCTGACTTTCGTTCCATCTCCAGAAACCTTTATTTGAATTTTGTCAGGAATTTCTTTTTGTCTTCCAAGCATCCTTTTAATCTCCGACAATAAACTAACATATGCGCCTGGTGTGTTGCCGGGAGTCCGATGAATTTCAAAGCTATCATTCATTTCATTTCTAACGTTTACAACTGAGTGTAGCTTCGGTAGCGTTTCTGACATGACAGCAAGTTCATGGTATGCTTGGTCGCTAATCTTAAATCTGTCCATAATAAATAGTACTTCCTTCATTTTCTCGACGTCTCGGTGTCTCTCCTCTATATCTATGCAAACTGGGACTCCTGTCGAATCTCGAAAAGTAACTGATGACGGATGTAAGCCAAAAGTTTCAGAGAACCATAGTGCGTTTGTAACATTTTGTTTTAAGTTCTGTAATTTTCTCGAACGCTGACTACTGCTAACCTCATCTAATAATTTTCCCTGGTTTTCATAATTATTTGTATTCGTTTCTCGGTGGCTAAGTGTTTTGAAAAGTTCGTGAACGCGATGAAGTTCATTTTGCGATGTTTCCAGTTTTTCTTCCAAAGTTTGAATTGTTTTTGCCGCGGATTGGTTTTCATTTTCAGCGATGTTCTTTTCTCCCAATGTCTTACTTAAATTTTCTAATAGTTGCCGACATTTTTCAGTTAATAATACATTTTGATGACTGAATTCATTGAGCCTATCAACTAGTTCATTTGAATTGACCACTTCCGTGCTGTAAATGGCAAGTTTTTTTATTTTATCATCTAGCTTAGCTTTCTGCTTTCCACCGCTGTTCTTTGAATACGTCTGTGCAATAGATGACGAAATTTTATACAGTCTGCCTTCTAAACGTGAACATTGTACCAATTGAAGAACTTGAAGTTGGGAATTTAAGATTTCCGTGTAAGTTAAATTTTCGAATGAATTTTTCGCTTTATACAATTCTCGAAGGAACGAGTATTTAATGTCCAATGTTACAATGACAGTGTCTTTGTTAATAAAATCGGCGTTCAGGTTTGACGACCGTGAACCAACTTCAACTAAGTCACGAAATTTAATTTCGTCGTAAAACTTTAAATTGTCCGACATTTTTAAAAATCTGCAAAATCTTCTAATAAGCACACGTTGGTATGGTAAACTTTACTGCTTCATATGGCATTGACTTCTGAGTAACACGCATTTCATCAGACCGGACATACAATTTCTTGAAGCGTAAGGTCGGAGAAAGTCGCACTGGAAAGTCTACTGCATGACCTTGCCCGCGCGAATCTATTCTATAATACCATGACTCTATTAACGGCAATCTTTCAAAGTCTTTTAAACTCAACAGAACCGTTTCATCAGTTTGGAAACAGTATCTGTATATATCTAGATCAAATCGAGCAGTTACGGTGGCACATCTATTTCCAGGTCTCAGACGTTGCTGCACAATATCTTCTACACCTTTTGCTGCTGTACGGAGGCGATTTACATCGATGGTACTGGGAATATACTCAGAAAGAGAATAGTCGTCAATATGGCACCTTGGCTCCCAAGTGGATTCTGTTTCTGCATAGCCTGCCCATTTCACAAAGTACATCTCGCCCTACAATTAAAATATAACACTTTATAAAACTTTTAATCAAAGTTTGGTGAAGAAACCCTAAAATAAGACCAACCACTGTATTAATAGGGTAACAGTTCATATACATTTATACCATTCAAAGTTTGACGAATTATTCAGAGATCATCATTGTACTGGATTGAGTCTCATTGATTAGCCTTTATTTGAATTATTCCTATGTATAATGGTATTCTTTCCTTTACTAAATCCGTATTTGCGTACCGGATGACCAGTCTATATAAGTGTATGTTTTTTTTGTTTTTTTTAATTATTTTAATAACATTTGTAGACACCCAATTACGTATTGTAATATTGTATGTTAATTTATTTTATAATTGATTATGTAATATGAATCATTATACTACCAGAGGAGGTTGGACATTTTGTACACGGGACGCATATATCTTGTATATTACCGATTTAGTGGTCACATACTGGAAAAGTATACTAGGTTTTGGGATTAAATTGACACCGTGCATGCTAGACTAATATACAAATCATGGTACATGTCAGTGTGCCACGGGTTTATCTTTAGATTAAACATCTTAATTTTCTGTAGTCGGATTATACTGTGCCAGAGGAAAAATAACATGTGTCTTGTAACTTTAAAAAGGGGGACTAGAAATGCAATAGTATATCTTATAAAATTTAATCTAATTCCTAGGTTGAAACATGGAAGTAATATAGGAGTCTATATTACTTCCATGGTTGAAATAATTATAAAAAAAAATGCAAAGGACACCAACACCCTTTTCACATTGTTTCAGATGTCAATTTCAAGTAAGCATGCATATATTTGAGTTGACCTACAAATAATACTTAGTAATCATAATTTAAAGACAAAAAAATCAGTTTCACACTGTTATAAAACTGTATTAATATGGCTATTAAAACATTTATTTTAATACTTTAAAAAAGATAAAAAAGATTCCAGTGGGGGTTGTCATTAAGGGTACTTCACATCGAGACTGTGGCAAAACGTAACGTGAAATTAACGTTGTTATCGATATTTAAGTTATTGTCGAGTCGCGTTATCAGTAATTCTGAACAAATCCAGATATCGATTGCGTAACTTAATAGTAATTAAGAACAAATTTACATCATTTTATTGCAACATTTTGGAGGTATTAATTTCTCGAAATAAGTTCTCAAGAAAACATATTAGGTGCAGTTCTACAAAAATAATTTGATGCTTTGCAGAAACAAAAAATGGTTAAAGCTAGTTACCAAATAAATAACAATATATTGAGGTCTTCTGCTTGACAGAAAAAAAGGAAATTTTAGGAACATGTCGAAATCTAAGGACACCATTTTCTAAAATCAAAAAATCATTAGAATGCAAGTATGTATTTACAGACGTAATTGACGGGAACTTTCCGGCTATAGTTACCGCTCGAATATATGTCAAAAAGACCAAATGCCCCTTCTCGCAATGTTTGGGACAGACGGAAGATCGGACGTACGAACGGACCCGAACACTTTATGCCCACTAATTTCGTAGATGTGGCTTAAAATGTACAGTGTTTGATTTTTTTACAAAGGAAAGGACAATCAGAGAAAATGATATTGGACTGTTTTTTTTTTTAACTTTTCTTGGCTAAAAATCATATATATACCGTAAATTGTTCTGTACATATAGCAATACCCCGTGGTATTCAAAACGGACTTATTATAAAATTGACTCTGTGAAAGTAAATCCAGCATTATACATGGTGTTGTATATTGTATGTGTGTGGTTTTGTATTTGCTTTTTTTTTTTAGCTAAATCGCATAAATATAGGTGTAATACCGGGGAATATCGGGATGTAATAGTTCAAATCAAAGATCGTCAAAAATACTACGTTAACCAAAATGATTAATCTTATCGGTTAACCCGAAAATTAAAAACATTTGAATATTAAAAGCCGAAATTTCAGTCTTGCAAATCATAACTCGAAGTTTCCCCTCATCCCACACCCGATAAAATACAAGAACTTTATCATAGACCTGTATATTTAATGTACAGGTCTATGACTGTATGTACTATAAATAAATGTTTTAAAAAAAGGACCAAGGTCTTGAGTTTCTCCATAGACCTCTTTATTAGAATAAATAGGGCTATGGGTGCTCTAATAAAATACATGTTGACTATAATTTAGAAGATGATTTTTTATATTTTTCAGTGAGAAATTCATAGCCGACATTAGATAAAAAACAAAACAGCAAATTGTTTTTCATAGTCGGGTAGCGTATGAACTTGGACCCTTGTATACAAAGATAAAGATAAAGATATTTATTTACCAATTATGGTCCCACAGGGGGCTATTACAATTATAAACATCCATGATTTTAAACATACATAGACATAAGAAGAGCTGTATACATGTATGACCATGGCAAAGAAAGCCCGTATTTTGGAATATAATTACACATTATCATTTAAAACTGAAGTTTCTTACCTGTTTTGCATCTTTCTTTTTTGAAATCAATCTTTCGATTTGGTATGAACCATCTAGAACTTCTCTACTGACAACTCTTTCTTTCTTGATGTGTGGCACAGGTTCACCATAGCAAAGTTTCTTCCAGTCTATAGCATTTCGTTTGCGAAGGTTATGTGGACTTGCCATTTTAAAGTTTTTATTTATAATGTGTACTTTCTTCCTAATGGGATGGAGAAAGATACAGCTTTACTACCAACTTCCGTATTAAGAACGAATCGTATTCGAAAGTTGGCCGCTGCACGCTGGGAGGATATTGGTGACAATTTTCTGACAATATACATGTCATACCTAATGCAAATAGATATAATAACCAAAATATTTGACACGAGGTTTGAATATGTGAATTATATAGGTATCAAAGAAAAAGAAAAAAAAAACATTAATAAATGTATTTTAAAACGAATTCCCGATCAGTTGGATCTCATTCGAATTATTTTTTCTTTGAAAAAAATATAATTTTAGTCCTTGGTTTGTCTATTTTTTTTTTTTTTTTTAATTTCAAAGATTTTTTTTTAACCAGAAATCTTGTACATATATGAAAAGCTACATATAAAGTTGAATTTTACTAATCAAGCATTATATTTACGTAAATAATACGGACATATACTAAACAGTTGTTTCAGAAATAAGAAAAGAAGGACAGCTTTTAAACCAAAAAGTACGGGGTTGAAATTCATGATATATTTTTGAAAAAAATATGTTTCTAAAGCTTATTTATTAATCTTTCAAACGATAAGCGGGAAAATACTGAAATGTAATATTAAAAATTATTAATCGATCTGAAGACAAAGGCAGTACGTGAATGAAATGATGTTTTGCCATGTATTCTTTATAAATATTCTTTAAAACTTATGACAAAACTTTAAACTCAAAAGTACGGGACATTTTCTCAACTTATTTCATTTTTTCGAACACCATCAGAAAGATGAAAAAATAAATTTTATAATAACTACCGGGATAACATAATAATGTTAATATTTTAAAAAGAGTTTATTTTTAAAGAAATAATCCTTAAGAAATCTATTGTAATTTCTCACTTGACATAATCAGTCGATTACTGTTTTATCTGACGCATGCGCAACAAGAGAGGGACAGATTCTTGGCTATGACTCCTCGGTCATACTATGTAAATCTCAGATGTATATATAGGGACTAAGTCTCTATTCTGGTAACTTTTTTTTTCAAAATGTATAAATCGAATTATCTTAACTGACAGATTATATAATACTTTTAATTAACAAAAAATGTTTCGAACGAAGAAATAAGTAAAATTGGCAGATGTTAAAAGCATACTGCGGTCAAGGACACATTACTACGACATTTATTTTTTTTGGAACTATTATTATAAGGATCTTTTACGTGTCTATATATTGTACAGTTGGTAGATTTTGGACACGCTTTTCCGTTTAGACTAGATTTACCTCTTGTTTTTTTAAACAGTTTTTCTCATTCTCCTTGTTGTTGTTAAAATCACTGTAAATAATTTTACTGTCTTAGGATTTCCCGCGTAAACCATAGCCGGAAATACCCCGTCAGAATAAAACGCCGTAGCTTTACTCCCATATATTTAATACAACAAACAAGCATGATAATAAGACTTTCGGCCGCGATTTTGATGACTAACTTCTATCTCTGACATGCTAATCAAATAATCAATGCCTAACTTTGTAAAATGGTTTTCTTTTAACGAACGATATAGCAGAGTTACCATAATCAGTAACCCGAGTTACGATAATCTTTCTTTGAAAAATATTCGAGTTACGATGATCTTGCCACATTTTCTGTTGTGGATATCTCCCAAACGGATGAATATTGATTCAAATCATATTTACATTTTATCGCTAGCCAAAAGACCTGTGCAGTAGCAAAGTATAGTTGTGTGTCTTTGTGTATTGAATGAATTAAAAGGTAATGTTTATTTTACGGGGGTTTCCCGTCGCCATATTGGGATCGTCGTAATTACAGTTACGATAATCCGCTTGTCGACAGTGTTAGTGGGATACGGGATATTTGAGGCAAAACTTATTGGGATATGGGATATTTTTGTCAATTTTATTTACAAGGATATGGGATACTGGAAAAACATTTTTTGGGATACAGGATATTTGATGAAAAATTTATGGGGATATGAGATATTGGTACCCCCCCCTAAACAAGCCCCATCAATGAAAAGGTCTTCCATATCAATATAAAAACCTTCCATATTAATATTAATCAAAAAGGTTTCCATATCAATAACAAAAACCTTCCATATTAATGAAAAGGTCTTTCATATCAATGAAAAAGTCTTCCATATTAATAAAAAAAAGTTTTCCATATCAATAAAAAAATCTTCCATATCAATGAAAAAATCTTCCATATTAATACAAAAATCTTACATATCAATAAAAAATCTTCCATATTAATAAAACAAATCTTACATTTTAATAAAAAAAAATCTTCCATATTAATAAAAAAATCTTCCATATTAATAAAAAAATCTTACATATTAATAAAAAAATCTTCCATTTCAATAAAAAAATCTTCCATATTAATAAAAAATCTTACATATTAATAAGAAAATCTTCCATATTAATGAAAAAATCTTCCATATTAATAGAAAATCTTACATATTAATAAGAAAATCTTCCATATTAATGAAAAAATCTTCCATATTAATAAAAAAATCTTCCATATTTATAAAAAAATCTTACATATTAATAAAAAATCTTACATATTAATAGAAAATAATGAATTTAAAAGGTACTATATATAAAATTTTGCAACACATTACTTGCCATAAGCTATCACAATGAATCTTTTTGGCAATTGTTGTAATGCTATTGATCGACTTGGTGGTTCATCGCTCTCTTTAAAAATAAAAGGTCAAAATCTATGTTTGAAATTTTACATCTTAACTTTAAAAGTCCATATAGATATCGACATAAAATATCGAACATGGAAAGCTATTTGCTTTGACAATAAGCTCTTAGTGGAGTCGCAACTTTTTTGTACACATGCATTTTATGGTGCACTTTTTATGCATGCATATTTGACATAATCGATACAAAACAAACTAATCATTTACTCTTTTATTTTACTTTTGTCCCTTGTTTTCCTGAAAATGGTAAAAGATATTGCAAATCTAATTGCAAAGTACATGTAGAGATTTTTACGAGGATGCCAATGGAATATTTGTTTTTTTTAATCGGACCATGGCCCAACTCTATCCCCCTTACATGTACCTGTTCCTGATGTAATGCTGCAGGATATAAAATCATATACATGTAACAAAAAATCATTGACACAATTAGTTGACAAATTGAGAGATACAATAAAAAAAAACCGATCTAAATCAGATGCAAAATTAACACTATACAGTATCGTTGTAATCTTTTTTTCTAAAACGGTACAGACAACAAACCTCATATGAATTTTTGGGTTGGTGTTTTACTCCCTGCAACGCTATAATTAAAAGGTTATACAACGGTATGAAAGACCGGTAGTATAAGGGCGATGAAAATGAAAAGGAGCAAGAATATGAAATGATGATGAGAAATAAGGGTTGGGCTGAGAAACGAAGGAACAGTAAATTTGGAATGCCCATTTAGGAAGACCACATGAAAAGGGCAGAGGTGGGTAGGAATGGAAAAGTTTGCCTAAGTTATATCCGTCTTGGCGATATACAAAAGGATGTTTTACACGTTTTGTGCGAGCACGGCACCCTCCACATACGTTGACCCTCTTAGGTCAGGTTTTCCGTATTATAATAAAAGACCTTATAACCACCTAGGACGAGGGTCACCCTATTCAGCCACCTAGGGCACACATTTGGTCGCTCTGTGGACTGACCGATCTCAATATACCAAGATTCTTAGTCGCCTCGAAGGTAAGAGCAATAAACATGAGGAAGATCATAAAAAAAACATGAAGTGATAAAAGAAATATTGGAGGTGGTAGGAAACGAAGTAAAACAATTAAAGTTGTGGCACTACTTGGCTGCCCACGAAGGGGTATATTGGGTGCATAATGTTCGGCACTCTTCACACACGTTTGCCAACTCATGTCAGGCTTTCCTTATTGTAGACCTAACAAATCCGAGGTGGACGAAAAATCTATGATGAAAATTGTTCTATTTTTTTACCATTAAAAAAGTCTTAAATCAGCGGGGAAAACAGATAGTAGATGCGCAAATGACTAATGGCAAATGATCAGTGGATCTAATTGCAAATGACGATGGCCACCCGTTTTAGCCACCTATTGACCACACTTTGGTCGGTATGTTTCCTGAGAACTAACCAGCAAATAACTAAAAAAATAATCCAGAACCGAAAGTTACAATAATGTTCATTTAACAACCAACATTCAAGTTGCTCTCTAACATTTCTCTGGTCAAATTGTATTTTGTAAAATGATAAAACTGCAGCTACCACATATATATTTAAAAAAAATCATATGCAATTGTGTTCCTGAAAACGACATTTCGCAACATATTGTTATAATACATTTGCGTAGGTGAACAAACCTATTCAGGTACATTTTTTTTTTTGTACAATCGATCAATGGATGAAAAGCAGCAGCCATTATTGGTCAATAATTCTACCCGGCAGATGTGTATTGGGAAAAGGTCGGGTATTTAATTATGCCATAAGATATATCAAACAAACATGGCTACAGGTAAATATTTTAAATATTTTGTATGGTTTCCCAGGAGAATTATCCAAATTAATATTTTCATTTGATTCATGTTCTTTTAGTATAGATTTTATATCTTATAAAAATCTCTTTGAGTGAATATATTTCTATTTCTGTCACTTACATAACTGCATATATGTTCATTATTTATATTGATAACTGTATCATATTATCATCATGAAATTTAAATTTGATGAGAAATGTACGATTTAATTAGAATCCTAAATAAACATGTCTTCAGAGCAAAAAATAACATAAATTAGGCATCAATGACAATTAATATTTTTTTTAAAATTATTGTAAAATTGTTAATCAGCCATTGATCTATTTGGCGGTTGATCGCTTTGTCTATGAATAGAAAAAAATAAATAAAAGTCGAAGTAAATGAAAAAAAATGCAACAGCATCTTTTAACTTTCAAAGTTCCATGTAGACATTGACATAAAACTCATTGTTAGATTTTGTAATATATTCTGAACTTGAATCGATTTTATTCAATATTAAACACTTCATTTCAAAGACAAATTGATTCCACCCATTATAATTTAGCATTGATCGCTCCAGTTAACCTTAATACATTAATTTAATGATATACTCATAGTGATAATATAATGGTTTGCAATGTACATTAATGTTTTAATGTTTAAGTGCCACTCTTTATAAGAATCATGCAAAGAGTGATTCATGGGTTGAAAGCCTACACCAATTTATTTTTGATGTGTTACTCCTACTAGCACCCTGCTTTGATCTTTTGTGCTCTTTTTCGAAACTAGTCTTGGTCCTAGGAGAAAAAATATATAGAATGCAATGGAAAAAATGTAAGAAAGGGAGATAACTCTTAAAATTGTCAATAATTTCAATAGAAATCATTGTAACAAAATGGCAAGATTTTTCCCAGGACCAGGCAGTAATAAGCAAATTGTTACTTATTTCTTATTCTATATACTTTGAACTATCTTGCATTAAAAATAAACCACTGTAGCCTTTTTACTGATGAATCACTATTCTTCAATTTTGTATGATTTTAATATGGACTACTACTTTAAAATGTGTGCTGCTTTTGTGTATGAGGTCGCGGAACTGCGACTTCTGGTCATATTGAAGCCTGTTATCTGTTTTTCTTTGTGATTTTTTCAATGGCCGTTTCTTTATGTGGTTTCTGTCGCGTACACTTAATTGTATTCCACATCTCATTATCGTCTATGTAGTGTTTAAAAAAGAAGGATGCATGCACAAATTATCATGTAAATAACAGTTTCTGCCACAAATGATCATGTAAATAACAGTTTCTGTCACAAATGATCATGTACATAACAGTTCCTGCCACAAATTATCATGTAAATAACAGTTTCTGCATCAAATGGTATATCAGACAATAAAGTATTATAATTAATATGATTAAGGCCCTGCCTTATTAGCGAGCATCGAAAATCTATATGCATTTTAAAAATAAATCCATGTGCTCGACCGGCTAAGCTTAAAGTAAAGAGGGAACTTTTAAAAAAGGAATTAAATAGTAGCAAAGTCTGACCCCACCCAACCCAAATCATATGCACATGAGAAAGTTGTTGTTAAAATATTTGGGATCAATAACTACTTATAAAAAATTTAATTAATTGTGCAAATAATAAATCCTGTAACATTCTGGGACGACATTAAGCGGGGACGAAATAATCCATTTTATGGATTACGTGACGTCATTTCCTTGTCAGAGTATTTCGCGGTTCTTCAGCAGACCAAAACAACATTCAGATTCTGTCAGGTTTTGTGAGATTTTCTGAGTATAAGTGTTTTATTTGAAACATTGGTAACAGAAGGTACATTAAGAAACCTGGCAGAAAAATCGGTAAAGTAAAAATATCATGCGGGATTGAGGAAAGTGAGTGAAACCCCACAGGATGGGACTCTTCTTTCTTTTTCAGGTAAGAACCTTTATTTATTATTATGAGTAGGTTTTATTCAGTAAATTTATGTATTTCTTTACATTATTTTATCTTACTTAGAATTTAACAAAGCTTGGTCAGTATATGCATTTTGTATGACTGGTCAATGGGACGATGTTGCCAAAAGCTAGCTCGGTAATTTCCGGAAAATCGTTTTTCAGCGGAAAAGACCGAATGGTGTTTAAATAAAAATTTGTGTGTAAAAATAAACAAGTGGATGAATGAGGGTTTTATCACTGTTTTTGAATTTGAATTTTTATATTTTTGCATCATAGATTATGATGTATTTCTTATAAGCTCAGAGGGTTGATTGATTTACTTGCTCCGTGCCTATTATTTTTTTTCACTCCGTAAAAGTAAACCTGTTCCGGTTTTATCGTCAGTATATTTCTGGCACATCTCAAAACATGCAGAATGTCGTAGGGCTCGCATCTGCGATGCTCGCTATGAATAAATATTGAAAATCAAAATTACCGCAAAGTACCAGTTGATAAATTTTGCTGCGCCTGACGCGCGATTCGTCTGTTCAAGACTCGTAAGAGGCGCTCTTAAAAAATATTAAAATGTCAAACACTATACAAATATGAGAAACATGCTGAGCTGGAACCCAAATTATAAATGATATTAACCTTTGCTTGGGTAGGGATAAGATCAGAGTTTTGACAATTTTGAAATTTACACGGTTCATTTATCAGCTTTGATGTGTTTTTCGACACAAAAGTGTTGATGCCTCATAAATGAACAGCGCTTTCTCTATTACGCTTGAATTTGCAGGGATTCTCTTATGGCTCTGAGTCATAACCTGTGTTCCTTTAACCTAATCTCTGTATCTTGAAATTAAATCTATATACAAGTACAATATACAAAATAACATACCCACCTATAGATCCTATATCCTATATCTTCAAAATCTGCTGTTCTTTCGTTTTTTTTTTTGAGGCATTCATAATGACGTCATTATTTAATGCTTATTTTTTAATCATTTTCCTGGTATTCATTGCCTTTATATAAGTTAAGCCGTAAAATCATATAGTTTCGTAATGTACATGTCATTGTGTGCTTGTAATGTTTGTTGTGTTGCAGTACTTTTTGTGCATGTTGTTTTCTCTTGTTTGTCTTTAAATTTGCAGCCCACAAAGCGATAAGACTGTTTGCTTAATAAAGATGTTGACTTGTTGCCAAGGCCTGTCCGCTTACCAGAGTGAGCCAAAGTATGAGAAAATTGTCACCCTAAATGTACGTAAAAGGCCCTTTTGTGGACAGCTATGAGAGTTTCTCATCATTTCAGGTTAATTTTATCATCCTTCTTTATTCACCATCCCTATATTACCTACAATGTGTTGATACATGTAGGGTGTATTGCACCCTTAAACGAAAACTTAGACAAATATTCTTATTTCAATTCTAAATTGTTCTTAATAGAGGCAGAAAAACAGCAGCAAGTAGAGGGATTATGTTGGAACGGAGTGATACTTTTTGTCTGCGCAGTAATATTTCTGTTGGTTGGAATTGTTACTGTTAGCTACCAACAAGAGTCAACAAAGTCATGGGACGAGTTAGAGTGGTCTCAGATGTATGTGGCTGCTTTTATCATGGCTGGGGTGGTAAGTATATTGAAGGTTACTCCATATTTTTTTCCTTATAATTTATCATTGTAGCATAAAGAAATATTGGTCCTTTTTGTATATAAAGGTAATAACAAAACTACCAAATTTGAATGATCAATCTCATAGTCCAGAGAAAATGACAAAAACGAATCATTCCGGGGAATTGGTGGATCGCAATGGTCCTGACTTGTTACAGGCATTGCAAACGATATGGTGGGTTAAACCAGGTTTTATGGTCTTTTTTGTATTCAGACTCTTTGAACAGGAATATAATATCTGTATCAATCTATTTCTTTATTATTATCCATTATTTTAATATTTTCTGTATTGTATCATGTACTTGAATAATCATTGTAAGGAAGCTGTCCTGTAATGGACCAAAATTGGAAATAGATTATGTCTTAATTATGTTTTATGTCTTATTTATGCACTTTATGACATTGGCTTTTTATGATCATTTTATCTCCCCTCTCTCAATTAAATAGAACGTTAGAAATACATGAAATAAGCATTGTGCTAACAGAAAAAGGTACATTGCTGATTTCATATCGACAAGTTAAGTTAAATTCAAGTGTGCTACTCTGAATAAATGTCACATTGTTTCGAATAAACAACATACAATTCACACCGGTGAAGCAAGTCAACAGAATAAAGAAAAAACTTGGTTGTTTAAAAAAAAATCAAATTGTAAACAAAGAGAAATATAATCCTGCATTTTATAGGCTTTATAATGGTAAATTGATTCATTATGATACACGTTTTGTTTACAGTTGCTACTGAATGCCTTCTGGGCGTGTATAACTTTAGGTGCAATCAAAGAAAAGAATCAAGCCAAAATAAATGAAAGGGTTAGTATATATTTATAGAATAATTATAGAGTTTCATTTAAATATTTATTAAGTATGATACATGTAACAATTTAGCATTTTTCTACGACAAAACTTGATGTTTCGGGAATAAACGTTTGAGTTGGAAAACAAGCGATTGTAAGATTTATACTGTAAAATTGTTGCATAGTAACATAAGCAAGTAGCTGGTAGTTATAACACACTTAATTTATTTCATATTCAAAAAATAGTTTAATATCGGTTATAGATTCATTCAATTTGATTTTTATTTTCAATTGATGCTTAAAACATTTCACCTTAAAGTTAAAATGCTTTTATTATGTTATTTTTTTTTTTCAGATCATTTGTATACGAGTGTTACTCTGGGCTGCGTTTGCAGGCTGTGTTGTTTCAGCTGTTTTCTTTGGCACTTATGTTTCTAAATCAAATGCTCTAGCAGACTGTAATCACACACACACCAATGGGACGGACACAGATTATTCCAAATGTGCAAGTCCTGTTCAACGAGCTTTGGCTGGTTTCTGTATTGCTGGTTTTGTCTTTTCGGGACTTGTCATATTATGCGGTTGTGACATGCGCAGTGAGAAGAAAGAAAAACTGACCAATTTTGTTCCAAACAAGAAACAAACGACACCTGTGAAGGCAAGCGGCTCAACAAATAATAACCAAACTAAAGGAAATGACAAAACCAAACCAAATAATGTGAAAAGGGTACAAAACCCAGGAACAAATACTGTCAAAGCAACTGAAACAAAATGTAAGAACGACGAAACAGAAAACAGTGGGACAAATATAGAAGCGGGTAATTCCAAAGCAACAACAGGCGCAACTAAAGAAAACGATGAAAATCCAAAAACCGAAATAGCATCAATAAAAACTGAAAATGAAGCACCGGGTAAAAAAACGGAAGTTGAAAGGCCAAGTACATCAAAGAAAAAAGTAGATAAAACCGATTACAAAAACGTCATGATTCTCAACCTCCAGGAATCCAACGAAACTCTTAGAGCAGAAACTGAATCACTTAGACAAGAGATAGAAAGATTAAAAAGAAATTCTGACCAATACAATCCAAGTCTTAGACTGCCTACAAATGCACAGCAGCAACTACCTCCTTTAATCTACAGTTCTGGAAGTCAACATGTTCAAGGTCCCAATGGAATGTATCTTGCACCGATGTGGAATCAGCCAACAAATATGACAAATAACAGTTCGACCGGACAACCCACATTGTTCTGCATTGCCCCTGTCAACCGTGAGATGCCTGATTCAGCACCACCTCCCTATAGAGACCTTCAAACATTACCCGATCAGCAAGGACAGGACACTCTACAGAATAACAGCAAGTGCTAGAACAATGTTCACAGCGTAAAACTCAAACGTGTTTGTTACATTTATTAGTCATGTAACCACGTTATCCGTCTCCGTTTTATGATGATTTAGCAAAAGACTTTTACCACGGGATATTAGCGGCTATGGTAAACGTTGGAAATCTAAAGACAGTCAAGACAACCGCAATTAATGATTTTAACAAATAAAAAGACAACGAAAGAAAATGGTAAATAACATTTTATCAAATTACATAAATTATTGTCTACCTTTTCTCCTACAGCCTTTTTTGGACCATTTTAGCCATAGCCGATAATTCCCGGTGGTTAAGATCATTAAATTCGTATTGTGCTTTTCGGTCAGAAAGGCCTGACCCCAAATTTCCAATTAGCTCATTTTTTGTCCATCTATCGTAAACCTTTTAATATTTGCACTTAAATCATTCGATACCAACTTTCAGATTCCCACATAGTTCCCAATAAAAATAATACAGTATCTCTCTTCAGTAATAAGTGCAATAGTTTTTCCTCCAAAGATATACCAATGAAAAAAAGAAACTGTGCATCACTTTGAAAAATCACAAATTCAAAAATTCAGTATGTGATACATATTATCACAAAAGTATTGCAAAATCATTTTTCTCAAGATCTGGACAAAAAAATCATTTTTTGAACTCCTAAAAGATGTTTTGTTTGCAGTTTGAAATCAGGAAGTGTCAATTTGAAGTTAACAAAATCATAATTTGGAAACAATGCACATTTTTGAAATTAAGTTTTTTTAGCTGATTTCACCCAAAACGCTACTCCTTTTAGTGGTTGAAAGTTAACAGGTAAATCTTGATATTTCATTTTTGGGTTAAAAAAGTGTTTTTTTTAATCTCAGAAACTGAAATTAATCTTTTTTCGGAATTTTACCCAACAATGATCTGCATGATCCACTCGACATTCAGTGAAAATTTCAACTCGATAACTGTATTTTTTACGATTTTCTGATTTAGAGAAATATTGGTACAATTGATTTCCAATAGACATGCACAGTTTTTTTTTTCCGTGAGTATAGTTAAGATAGCTGTATTTTCTCGTTTAAAAGTTCAAAAACCAGTTCGACTTTTGTCATTTTCTGTTGTTAAATCAACTTTGAAGTTATTTTCAGTTCATATTATCATATCAATTTAGTATAATTGCATATCAATATCACTCACCATTAGTATCTCATTTTAAAGAGTAAATTTATCATTGTTACTTCTCTTGTTGTTATAAAAATATTTGGTCACAGTTTCAGTAAACACATAGGTTCCCGAGAGATTACCAAAAACTTACTTAGTCTTTACGTACAGTTGGAATTGGCAAGGGCAAACAATTTATATGGAAAATGATTGTTATGGAAAATGATTGTTAGATCAAGAAAATAAGTTCTGATTACTGTTTCGTTTTCGGTTTTCAAATTTTGTGATTTTGAAATATTATCGTATCAAAGCACATTTAAGCAAATTATCTTACAAGGGTTGGTGTATGATTTAGAAAAAAGTTTGTGCGCTGAAGCGGAACAATTAATATTGTACATGTTTTCGATTCAATGCATTTGTTGTATTTACTTGAAAAGTTTAACAACTTGAATGCAGCCATAAAAAGTGTAGCCAATTGAAACTCGAATTTTATCACACTCGTTAGATATATGTCTTAAGGAACATCCATTTGTGTTTCACTGTTGTTTGTTGTTTATTATTGTTTTACGTTACTAGTAACTTGTTTTTTGTTGCATACTAGTGTAATAAAAAAAATACGTGCAGTTATATTTGTTTCTGACTGTGGTTACATTAGCAGTATTTCAGTTTACGGTCGATATCCTGAGAGGGCTTTATTTGGCTTAAGATCCTTTTTTCACCTTAAACCTATTTTGAGTAGGTGATATAATGAGAGGTAACATCTCGAAGCATGCATATAATGTATGATAAAATAATATATATATACTACAATCACTATGCGTCCGTCATCTATCGTCGTCAGTCGTCGGTTAACAATTTCAAACATCTCGAAGCATGCATATAATGTATGATAAAATAATATATATATACTACAATCACTATGCGTCCGTCATCTATCGTCGTCAGTCGTCGGTTAACAATTTCAAAAAATATATCCTTCAAAACTACAGACCCAATTAAACTGCAGAATAATGATACTTGATATGTTGGCAACAAACGATCCTCATTTTGAAATGATTCAATAAAAAACGAAGCAACTGTAATTGAAGGTAGAACATAAGATGAAATCACTAAAATGACTTTAACTCAGCAAATATAACAGATAAAAAAAGGCTCTTTAAATCATAAGCTCTACTAAAGTCTTCATTGGGTCGATGTTGTCAGATGACCCCCTTTAGGGATTATTTGCCTAAAAAGTAAAAATAGCATTTTTTCTTGTTTTTGTCCCGTAGAATGAAAGCTTTTGCTTATAAAGACAAGCTGTGACTTGCTTTACCCTTAATCAGCCTACTTTTTTTTGGAATCTGATTTTATCATATTTAATGTTTCTAAACTATGGGATATTATAGAAATAATATTGGTGCAATTTCAAAAAGAGGTGGTAATTGAGGGGTACTTTTAGTTCCATAATTTCAAAATTATTCTGAAAACAACTTGTAATTACTATTTTATTGATGAAATACAGACAGACATGTAATAAAAATAATCTTTTATTATTCAATTTCATGGAAAAAGTCCATTTTTTCTAGTGTTTCTATTTTAAACAATAAATTAATTGATATTATTTTCAATACTCAATATCCCCAAATTTGAAAAGCTGAAAATGGATGAAATAAAGGTAATAACAAAACCACCAAACTTGAATGATCAATCTCATAGTCCAGAGAAAATGACCAAAAATATTTTCATTTTCCAATACCTTTGGTTGACTTGATAAATGCACCAAATTACTAAAAAATATATGACATATTACATGTATGTCTAGCCATTTTTGATGATTACAGAAAATTGGTATTAAGATCTAAAAAAGACTATTACATGGATTAAAATTGTCAGATGACCCCATATAAGGCCCTAATGACCAGGTAGGCGATTCAGGCTTCTGGGAGCCTCTTGTTAATGTTTTTATTCTGTAGAATGAAAACTGTGGCAGATAGAGAAGAGCTTTTACTTTCTTAAACCTTCAGCCTATCTAATGCTCTAAAAAGTTTCTTTTGGATTACAATTGTCAGATGACATGCTTGTGGCCCTGAGAACCAGGTGAGCGAAATTACAAATACCAAAACGCGGGTTTAAAAGGTTAATTTGGATATGCTATGTATCGATATTTCAAGGAGTAACTTCTTATGAATAGCATTTAAATCAAAACATTGGAAGGTCAAATTCCAAAACTGTTGAAAACGAAAAGCACTCAAAACCAAAACGTTCGTACAAGGAAGCCAAATCCAGCACCGATGATATCGACCATGTGCATTACAAGGAAAGAAACATAATTCAGGTTCCTGGGATCCTCTTTTGTGTTTGTTTTTGTTGATAAAAAAAGTGCAAAAAATGTTTTCTTTGCCTTTTCTGTTTGTTTTATGCTTGTTTTTCTTGTATAATCAGTGGCGGATCTATAAAAATGCGCCTCGTCTGTTCGAACCCAATATCAGTTAATATTTTATTGCTTTCGTCTTGATTTTTGGCAACATAGCTTGGGCTATAGATGAAACCCTTTAGTTGTTTTTATGGATCTGCCTTTGATTAACAATGTTTTGAATAATACTCAGCCTGGTGTTACGGCAACATTTGATAATTAGAGGGCAATACAATAAAATAAATGAAAAGTTCTTGCAGAAATATTATCCCGATTGGCAGCATTTTATTAAACAATTTATTAACCACATAATGCCTGTTTTCTTGTCGCGACCACTGTTACTGCTGACTTGTGGAGGTTGTATGGTGTACCTCCATTTCATGTAGACGCTAACATCTGCTTTCTTTGCTTCATACTTTTTAAACCCCACTCGCAAGAGAAGGTGCTATATTGCAATTGCCTTGTCCGTCCGTTATAAACTTTCGTAACAGATTTTTCTACTTCCACTGAAGGGTTTGGTTTCAAATTTGGTACGCAGCTTCAGATTTGTATGTGTCTCCCCCTTTTAGATCAGTCAGGCAGTTTTCCTGGGCGTGACGGTGATGACTCAGGCGAGTCACTTGAGCTTTCTATCGCATCATTAGCGACCGTTATGGTTATCACTTCTTTTTCGGTAGTGATAGTAAAACAGGAGAAGATGCATATGGCTCGCGAATTTTAGAACTTTTCATCCATCTAAGTACAGACATCTTGACTGTTTCAAGCGTTCATACAAAATGATTTATTGAAAGATATTCATTTTGAGAACGAACTCACTGACTCACATAATGATAACTCGCATGTTTTTACTTAGATTTTCCCTGGCGGTCAGTATTTTGTAAGCCTAGGATTTTGATTAACAACATAAATACAACCGTTCAGATATTAACCACGAAAATATGACTTTTCAAAATTAGATATCCACAAAAATTTGTCCCCACCAAATCACTTTGTAGCTTATAACCACGAAATTTTATCCCCTCGAAAATAAATGATTATACAGTACTACTTCTTGTTTGAGTGGCGGTATTTATATCCTTAGCACGACTTAGTGCAAACTCTTGTTATGAACCTATCGTACCTAAAATGCAGTTAATAAGTCATCGTTGAATAAATGATTATCCTAAGAGCCATCACACTCCAAGTAACTAGATTGTATTAGTATTGGAGGTGAAAATTTGAGGAGCATCCAGTTCCTGGAGTGTGAAACACTGGTCAAATAAAACAGGGTGGGGCGGTGGGAAAAATTACAGATTCATAAGCCTTAACCCCTTCATAACCACAACCATAGTCATAGCCACAGCTTAATCGAGAGAAAAGAATCACTTTCAATCCATAACCTGACTGCGTTTCGAAGAATGATTTAAATTGATAGATCTCGTGACTTCTCGTGTGATGTCGCTTAGGATAAATGATTATCCTAAGAGCCATCACACTCCAAGTAACTAGATTGTATTAGTATTGGAGGTGAAAATTTGATACGCAATAATCATCCTTTGTTATGTGAAATCAGTAACTATTTCACACTCACCACAAAACCCCCAAAACTCAAAACTCAAAACTCACCCAAACTTGTATCTTAAATATGTCTAGCCAAATTTTGAATACAATCTTGAAAATTAACCATAAATTGACCTACAATGTATATTCATTTGATTAACATGCAACTGTATACCAAATATCAACATTGTAGACGATAAAGAGATGCGAGATAGGCATACGCAACGCAACCAACCCAAAACAAAATCATAAAAGGAAAACAGCTAGCAGTCGCCAAGATTACCAGATCACCGGTCACCGATCGCCGTCTTGCGTTGGCCCGACTAAGACTAAAAATTTTATACACAAGGTTGAACACCACTGCCAAAAATTATCACCGAGACAGACGACATATGAAATGTACCATTATCTATTCGCATAAATAGACTAGAAAAAACATTAACATATAGCCAAAGGAGCAAGAACCCTTATAGTCAGTAGACCATGTAGGGGCGTATATGTAGATGATATCTTTCTGGAATAGACCAGTACTGATGCTTATGAAACAGCCTACCAAATATCAATGATATGTCATAAACGCCAATGCTATTTGTTAAACGGACAGAAGAGTATGCCAAATCAGTATACAAAAATTCCTAAGTCAGCAGTAGACCGTGCAATATATAAATCACCTGCCTGTATACCCAATATCTATACTTTTCAAGCCATTCAATGTACACAAAATTATTTCAAAATGTTTTCCGCCTGAAAAAAAAAAAAAAAAAAAAAAAAAGACCCAAGGTTTTCGAGTCACTAGAGCGTGAAAATGGGGTCAAGGTCACACGGCATGGTAGACCATAACCTCAACTGTCTGTTTACTCAATATCAGATTCCTAGCTTTTATATCACCAAGTAATTCATTGTCCACAAAAACCTTATAAAAAAGTTCACGGCCTGAAAAAACGACCTAAGTTCAGAGTCACTGGAGCGTGAAAATGGGGTCAATATCACACGGCATTGTGACAGTTGCGTAGACCATAACCTTAACTGTCTGTATACCCAATATCAGATGCCTAGCAATTATACTTTTCAAGCAATTCAAGCAGTTTTCATTGTCCAAAAAAGTCTTACAAAAAGTTTACGACACCACCGCCGGAAAGTAATACCTAGGTCTTGCTATTCGTCGCAGGTGAGACAAAAACTGAAGCTAACGCAATTGCATAAAATCAATGGTGTACCATGCCTGCTTCAAGTTTAACAGACTTGAGAACAAACTATACCATTAAGCCAAGTCAGAAAGAAATCACAAAATCAGTAGACCGTGGTTGCAGGGGCATACCGATGAAATGCTTTAAAAACTGATCTGTACCAACTCTAAAGCAACCACATACCAAATATCAATGTTGCGCCATAACTTGATCACAAAATATAGGATTAGATTGAAATAAAGTAACCATGTGTAAATTGTGCCCGATAGTGGCACCTTTATTCTCATTTTCAGCCACAGCTCTACAAACGAGTCTTTCAATGAAACGTAGACCATCATTTTGACCTAAACAAAAATTTGCTTACACTAATTTAAACCTCATCTCACCCTTTAAAAGTCCATAACGCATAAATCCAATTTTAAAATAAAACAAATAATAATGCAACAACTTTATTCACAAATATACAGTGCAAACTGACAAAGGAAACGGCAAAACTATCATTTAATTTTTTTTTTTTTTTTTTTTTTTTTGTCCCCGGGTTATCATTCGCAATATTGAAAATAAGCCCAGTTTTATATCACCAAAACGTTGATAGCAATTAACCGATATCCCAGGCTAAATCCAAAACCCTACTTATAAATAAATATATGGCCACCACAAAATAAAGTTGAGAAAAGGCTTGTCCCTATCTATGAAAATAAATTTGCAAACTTTCGGCATTCAGAATCGAAATTTCACCGAGAATTTCCTGCACATTATAACATAACAAAAGATTTAGCCTGTATAATAACATTTTAATCGGTCTAACTAAAAGGCTTCTTCCTTAGCGTTTCCAAATTTCAACATTTCAACAATGATTTAATTAATTAATGTGAACGTTTGTCCCCCAATACTGTAACTTTTCACAGGAAATTATTCTTCATAAAAATTATAGCTTTCAAAACATTCTCTGCTTTGTAAAATCGATTAGGAGGTTGAAGAACTTCTCCTCTGTAGTTTCAACAAAAAATTCATGGTCAACAAAAAGTAGGATCAAAAGAAAATCTCAACTTCAATTGATTGACTAATTTTAGCATGATCAGTTTCAATAAAAATGTTATAAATATATCATTGTATAAAGAGATAGATGTAAAATTTTCAAAAGGAAATTACAGAGAAAAAGCTCTCCAACCCCCATTCCGCGTGACATAAGCCACTAAGGATTAGATTCCCTGGAATGGAAATTAGAAAACTATTTCAAGTCAATTATTCTTTGAGTAAACGTAGCACTTGAAATTTCTGAATATACAACAAGGTCCTTAAAGTTAAAATAAGTTACAAGTATCATCATGCGCTTCAAATTGTTTATATGCCTGCAAAGCTTTACTATAGAACTCAATTTCCGGATGGATCGTTTTATGATCGAGCACTAAGCTATAGAACCTTCAAGGCGGCATCAAGGACACAAACAGGCATCAATTTAGGTCTTCCAGTCATAGCTCTGACGTTTTTACGTCCCTGCCTATCATCCAAATCATTTTCCAATTACTGATGTCTCCCTTCGAGATCCCAATATTATAATTACTTGCAGACGTTATATAGTTACACCTGTGTTGTTAACCGAAACTGGCTCCGATCTTTCAATGCCTACAAAACGACATAATATGCTACTTAATATATATAACTCAATATACTGTACCTATAAAAAACGTCACATACAAGTATCTGTTACTAAATCATTTAAACATTCTAGACATTCAACTTTAACTTCCAATTTGTACAACACACATGACATACATGACAATTCGGGACGAGATAATGCCCCGACGCAAAAACATGAACTTTCTATAGCTAGAACATAAAAGTTCTTAAAGTCCCTCAAAGAGCCAGTTTTTTTTTCTCTCCATCTTTTCCCGCGATGAGAAAACGTACATGAAACTAGATTGTGTTCAACAATATCTTAAACTAAAGTATTAATTACAAACTTTAAAAAAAAAAGCCTTCTCTCTAAACACAATATGCATTGCTCTACAGCATCTAAATCTTACCCTTTCGATCCTTCAACTAAAGTAACCATTAAGGAGCCAACTGCTAAGCACTTCCAAGGTGATGTTCAACCATCTACAAGTAAATTAAAATACACTACATAAACATAATTGATCCAAGCATGTCGTGAGTCGATATATTACTGGACGAGAACATTTTTTTTTTTTTTTTACATTTAAGCCGCTTCAGAATATACATATAGAATATAACCGATAAAATCAGCATCCATTCTGACCACAAGAATACAACAAAATTGTACCAGGTTAAACCCCAATCATATCAAACAGCGGTGGCAGAATCCACTCTTATTTCGAGGTCCATACTCCGAAACGTAATTCAACAACCGAGGCGACACTATCCGCTAAATGATTTTAATTTCTATAAACAAACGGACGACAGCATCCGCACTTCAAAATATAAATTGCCAAGCTACGTATTATACCGTCCGTACTAAAAAAATCAAAATATGAACCAAACGAGCAACACCATCCGTACATCCAACTGGACAACATGCTCGTACTTCAAAGGGAAAAATCAACAAAACAGAAGACACCATCCATGCTTCTGAAATTATAAGTTACCAAGACGGACACCATGTGTTTACTTTAGTCAAAATTAAAAATTCACCAAAAAACACACCAAGTCCTTGCTCCAAAATTATTGAATTTACCAAACGGACACCATGCTCGTACTTCAAAATAAAAAATTAATCCTACAGACACCATGCTCATACTTCAAAATAAAGACACCACGCTCGTACTTCAAAATAAAAAAATTAATCCTACAGACACCATGCTCGTACTTCAAAATAAAAAAAAAATAATCCTACAGACACCATGCTCGTACATCAAAATTAATCCTACAGACACCATGCTCGTACATCAAAATTAATCATACAGACACAGTCACCATGCTCGTACATCAAAATTAATCATACAGACACCATTGCTCGTACTTCAAAATCAAAAATTTACCAACTGAACACTAAGTCCTTGGCCTTGCTTCAAAATTAAAAATCAACAAAACGGACACCAGGTCATTTATATTGCTATAAAAATAAAAATTAACCAAACGGACACCATGCCCGTGCTTCAAAATGAAAAATTAATCATACAGACACTATGCCCGTGCTTCAATTTAAATAATTAACCAAACGGACCATGCCCGTGCTTCACAATTAAAAATTATCAAAACGGATCCATGTCCGGGCTTTAAAATCAAATATTTACCAAATGGACCCATGTCCGGGCTCCAAAATCAAATATTTACCAAATGGACCCATGTCCGGGCTTCAAAATCAAATATTTACCAAATGGACCCATGGCCGGGCTCCAAAATCAAATATTTACCAAATGGACCCATGTCCGGGCTTCAAAATCAAATATTTACAAAATTGACCCATGTCCGTGCTCCAAAATTAAAAATTAACATAACGGACCCATGTCCGTGCCTTATAATTAAAAAATTAACCAAACAGACCCATGTCTTTGCTTCTAAATTAAAAATTAACCAAACGGACCAATGTCTTTACTTCAAAATTAAAAAATTAACCAAACGGACCCATGTCCGTGCTTCAAAATTAAAAATTAACCAAACGGACCAATGTCCGCTTCATCATTAAAAAATTAACCAAACGGACCCATGTCCGCTTCATCATTAAAAAATTAACCAAACGGACCCATGTCCGCTTCATCATTAAAAAAATAACCAAACGGACCCATGTCCGTTTCATCATTAAAAAGTTAACCAAACGGACCCATGTCCGCTTCATCATTAAAAAATTAACCAAACGGACCCATGTCCGCTTCATCATTAAAAAATTAACCAAACGGACCCATGTCCGTTTCATCATTAAAAAATTAACCAAACGGACCCATGTCCGTTTCATCATTAAAAAGTTAACCAAACGGACCCATGTCCGTGCTTCAAAATTAAAAATTAACAAAACGGACCCATGTCCGTACTATAAAATCTCTCAAAAGGACCATAATGTCCTCACAAGCATGCAAATAAAAAGAAAAATATACTTACATAAAAGCAATGGATAATTTCCGAGAACGTGTAATACAAGGCAACGACTTGCACGTGCTCAAAAGTACCGCGAAAAGGAGAGGACAGGAGAGCGTCTGTCCTCGCCGACTGCGTTTCGAAGAATGATTTAAATTGATAGATCTCGTGACTTCTCGTGTGATGTCGCTTAGGATAAGGCACAAACCAAATTATCGAACAATGATTATTGATAATGTTGTTATCAAAATGTCCACAAAAAGACACAAAAGAGGGAGTTCTGGTGCCGTTACCCGGGTATAAACTTACCATTTATTTTTAAGTGCATGCATGTACCAAGTCAGTACAATTGCGGTCATTAATTTCTGAGGCATGTCAGCTGCCTTGATAACCGCTGCTGGTGGACCGGGGGTCCCCGAGGTTAATCACAAGCCTGGTCGTCAGACTTGTCTTTTGCGAATTTACCATTAAATTTCTGAAAACAAATTGTTATTGAAATTCCCGATTGTTAATTTTAAATTGTTTAAAACCCCAGTTGTACTGCACATGTTTGATAACATCGGTGCTGGATTTGGTTTCCCTGTTCGAACCTGTTGGCTTAGAGAGCTTTCCATTCAATACTTTTGGTTTTTGAACTTCCAATATTTTGACTCAAATGCTGCTGATGAGAGGTTGTTCCTTTAAATATCGATATACATCATAACCAAATTACCCGTTTTTGGCATTGTGTTTTGTACTTTCTCTCGGTGGAGTAGATGCATCTCTTACTCAAATGATTAGGAGCCTACCTCGCCATAATTTGGGAATAAGTATAACTCTAAAATAAGTATTACTCTAACTGTCGCGGGGTATTCAACATCTGTATTAAAATTATCTAATTCTAAACCTAGTTTAATGCGCTAATCCACAGATTTTAAGCTTATTGTTCTATATCCAGAAAAGGGACTTTCTTTGAAAATTTATGGATTAGATTTGAATTAAATGCATTATATTTGATCTGGAGCCAATTGCACAGGTACCATTAAAGAGTCGATGCGTTTTCCGTTGTGGAATGTTTAAATTGCCCCCGATTTTTGAAGGTTGTGTCGGGTACACTTATTCCACATCTAATTATCTTCTTATTACCGAGATTTGTAAATATACGTTCTGCTTCTTTAGTTTGATATGAAACTCCCTAAATACCGGGTGTTTGACTTTAAATCTTCTAACACGAATATAGCTAATATTGAACAAGTTGCGATTTACAGCATTAAAGGTTTGTGCAATTTCCGTATGTATCAATTTGTAATAATATTAAATCAGGGGTGCACAGGATTCGCACTAGTCCTTTGATGAAAGTCAACATTCTTATTTCCAGTTATGGTATGTTTGGTTGTTAGTAATGATCAAATACATCTCATTGTGCCTCAGCTCATGTTTTTAATTTGGACATCCCGTTGTAATTTTATTTCTACCAATTTGAAAATCAGTTATAAATATCTGGGGGACAAGGGTAAACAAGAAACACCCAAGAAAACCAATATTCAGAGAGTATATGAAGATCTCGCAAGAAAGTGTTTATCGTAAAGTCAGACCGGAACTATAGAACCAGATCTTTGGGTACTCTTTTGTATTTGGTTTTGATGATATGTTCGAAGTTAAGTTGCTTGTCCATGAAGGAAGTACGATATAAAAGACAGGGGGTACAGAACACCTAAGGTAGATAACTCTTAAAAATTATTTGAACGTTTTAGTTAATTACATTTAATTAACGAAATCAAGCTTCTAAGTGATCAAAAAAGGAAATGTTGAAACTTCAAAATGTTCAACAAAAACTTTCCCTATGGTTCGAATTTCTTTAAATTTTGCGATTGAATTTATTTATTCAAAGTGAATATTTTTGCAAATTTTCAGGAAAATTAAACGACACAATTTTATTTTAGCCTAAGTGTTGGGTACCCCCTTTAAACATATGCGTCATAATGAGTATACAGAATACCATAAAATCATACCACGCACGGACACTTGTTGGTTGCTGAGTGATGGCAGAAAACAAACATGTTTCGAGGTGGAACATCAAGCCTTCTGTGCATATTCTTGCTTTTTTTCGTCACTTAATACATGTACTTGTAACAACTTAAACTGAAAAAAAAATATTTAAAGTCCCTTAAAAGAACAACACTCACGGACATGGCTACAGGTACATGTATATCGTACTCTATATCATTTTCAAAGTTTATACAATATCAACATATATCTACATTGTACATGTATGTTTAAAAAAGGATTTCTAATTATTTCCAATTTTTATGTGTATTTTGATGGATTTCTCAATCACTCATATTGTTGAAACTCGAAAACCGTCGATATTATGAGCCTCTTCAGACAGGGGATAGGTCTGTAATATCGTCATCCTCATTTTCGGGGGGTATGAAATTGGAAAATCGGAGAGAATGTCACTCCATGTAAAATCATTTTTGAAATTTCAGGGTCAAATGATAATAATCTACTCCGTTTTAGTTTAATTTATCGCACACGTACCATGTAGAGAAATTTTCTGACAGTCGTGACCTAATGAACATTGTGCCGTTAAAAGGCAACATATATAGGTACAATCACCTTATTAATGGAAGAGGGAGGTTTGTCACGCCATAAAACCTGGTTTAAACTACCATTTCATTTGAAAAGCCTGTACCAAGTCAGGACCATTGCGATCTATAACTATTCCGGTGTGTCTTCCATGTTTTGTCTTTTTCTCTTGAACATTTAGATTGATCCTCCAAGTTCGGTAATTTTGTTATTACCTTGAATCGAGTCCATGTTGAGAATTTTTAGATGGATTATATAAGGCATCATGAGCATGAAATTAAGATATTTCCTGAAATATAAAAGTAAACTTGTCAATCTTGCAGACAGATTTAACTGCTTATGTATATTGGGAAGTTGGGTTAATAACAAATCAAATCAAATTTCTATTGTCATATAAACATGTAGACTGAGTTTAATATTTCCAAACTGGTAAGAAGAATCTCTAATGTCAGATATTAAAAGAAAAGACACATAACAAACCGGAGATGAAAGGTGATACACATGTAGTATGAAGCACTCTAAATCGCTATTTGGGTACTTGGCGCTGGACAGTTAACTTTAACCGAAAAGCTAAGCTCTTCTGTGGATGTTTTCGCCACTCATAACCTACCTGAATGTACAGTTATCTTACAAAATGTTTAATATTCGATTTTTATAAACGCAACCGCAAGACTAGCGTTACACCCTGTTTATTGAACCACAGGCACTTGTTTTTATCATTAATGGGGACGACTACTGGGTATATTTATAATAAAGAGCTTTATAGTCGATCCCATTATTGATAGAAACTGAACCCACATATTCATGACAAGCGTTCTCACTAACGGGTTAACAGCATTTTGCTGCCTTTCTCCTAACGAAAATTGATCAAAGTATCTAATGATATTTCTCACTTAATGCACGTATACTTTCTACAAATTTAACAATGTAATTCTGTATATGGAACTAATTAGAAAAGAAAATACGGATGGAAACTAAGTTGAATGGATTGACAAATTTTTGCCGAACAAATTTGATAACGAGATTGCTGTCCAATATTGAATAAAATGCTTGAAATAAAGCAACCCGAAAAAATAAATTAACTAATCTGTTATCACAGAAGTAATAGTCCATCAGCCAACTCTGAAAAGACGTCATATTTAAAAGTTGAGTGGATACCCCGTAGACCGAATTTTTATGGTACAAAAATTTAGTATAACATCTAAGCTTAATAATTCCAATTGTTATACTTGTATAAAATATGCGGAAAATAGCGTAATAATCATTTTTCTGGACCCTCTGGTGAGCAATTGAAAAGAAGTCGTTCATTTATTTTCAATTAATCGAACATGGGGTTGAAAACTTCAATTACTGTTTTATAAATCTATAGTATGCATAGGGATTATTGACTAAGGAAAAGAATTTGCATCATAATAATGTCTAAAAAAGATATTTTTTAGATTTAAAATTGCTAATTATTTCGTTCAAAATTTCCCTATTTTTACAATTTGCGAATATCTTCCTATAACTACGCACGTATTACAGGTAAAATTTACTCAACAAGATTCACCTAATTACAATGGTCACAATTAAAAGTATTAAAACCACCAGGATTTGATAAAAACAGTGTTTTACAGAAAAATCCATTTTTAATGTCCATGTGCGGATTGTAATGGTTTGACCGATATGGTTTTATTTTTTTAAATTATTAGATGTGAAGGTCACTTTTTCTAATTTTAGAATCAATATTTTTTATGATTTTAAGTCATTTCTATGGTATTTTTTTTCAAACCAACATAAAAGAAGTTATAATACAGAAAAGGTGATTTTTTACATTATTGAAAACAAAGTTATAACCAATTAATCACGTTTTCTTGTTTTTGGCCTGTTAGACTTTACTTTAGGTCAGGTGCGTTTGGCTTTATTTAAACTTATATGAAATATTTACATTACTTTTTACTTATAACTTATTTATTCTTTATTTCTGGCGACAAAAAAGGAGTACTAGAAGACAAGAAGTCCTCATTGATGATTGATTTTTACAATACTGCATTCCATTTTAAAGATTTAACAGCAATGTCATATCATTCCTAAACATTCCCAAAGACTCCACCACATACACAGACGAACAATTATGATTTTTCGGACGATTGCTGTTGTTAAGAATCAAAAGCACACCAAAGTTCCTCAGGCAATACTGGTACTGGTCAGCTGTAAATTATTAGAAAATGGTGCTGAAGCTTTTTCCATTGCAAAGGGCACGTTGATCTTCATGTACCAGCATATGCTCTTAACCTTGAAGTGTCTGTTCCCATAGAAAGTTTGTATCCGTTTGCTCAGTTACTTTGTCCCAAACGATGTCAGAATTTTGTATTTTTGTCTATAAAGTATTATGTTAACAGGAAGTAGTTGAGTAATTCCTTAACTTTATTAAGAAATATAGAGTTAAGTTAAATAAAAATTGAGACGGAATACTTAATAACTTTGCAGAGCGACGCTCGATTTAAGAAGACGAACAATCAAAAAGTGAGCCTATGTATGTCGCTTCTGTCTAATATTACAAAGAATACAAGCATTTTAGGTCTACAGAAACTTATATCATTAGTGTACCATTATTTCTTTTTTATGTAATTTCATGAAGAAATCAGCAAAGTTAAAAACCACACAAATAGTAAGATTACAGTATTCGCATTTTAACACAAAATCAGGACAAGTAGTTTTCTTCGATTTTTTTAGGAATTTTGAATGAAGTATAAGACGGGACATATTTTACTCGTGGAGACCTAGACTAGCTATCTCTTTTTATCTCACGTTCCGTTATACAAGTATTGATAATGTCCGTTCACTGAACAATTCTCTATTTGGTGACTTTCTCCATCTCATATATCCTCAGGAACCTGAGATAAGGGACACAATGGATTCTAGGAAGTCTGCTTCATATTTAAATTTACATCTCGTAATTGACTCTCAAGGAATACTTCAACAAAGCTCTATGACAAACGTGATGACTTCAACTTTCCCTTTTTGTGTAACAACATTCCGTCCGCTCCGGCTTATGAAGTGTTCGTATCACAGTTGATTCGTTACTCCAGAGCTTGCGGCAATTAAATCGATTCCTTGGCAGAGCGTCACGTTTGACACAGAAAAGGCTAACACAGGGTTATGTTGCTCCACGGTTGCTGTCTTCACTCAAGAAATTGTACGGTAGACACCGTGCACTCGTAGACAATCTCTCAAATGAGTGCAGATGTTGGTTTGTCTTAGAAATTTGTTTTGTCTTCCTTTACCAGATTTGACACACTGAATTGAAAATTAGCAACACGACGGATGTGCTATAGCAGCCAAAAACCGCCTACTCTTCCGGAGCACCCGAGTTAACTCTTGTTACGACTTGAGTTGGCGTTGTTAATTTCCGTTGGGTTGATTTTGTGTTTTGTGTTTCTTCGTGCTGTTCTTGTTCATGTTTACCGGTTTTGTCGTTGCCCTTTCGGACTTTTGACACTCGAATGCCCTATATGTGCCTGTTTGCTTCTTTCAATTCATTCGTCGGTTAGCACAATCACTAACTTCAATGGTTTGATGATTTCAACTTCGTTCAGTTAACTTCTTTCTGGGAAAAATTGACCAAACAAGTTCACAATAAAAAGGCCTGTTTTTCAAAATATATTTAGTTACGATTGCAATGAGAGTTTCCTTTTTGTTGTTTTAGAAGTATGCTTATTGATTTGAATTTCGTTAAAATATATATTCTTTTAGAAGACGGTACAGGAAACAACTGCCAACAATAAAGAAGCTTAATATGGATCTTCAAAGTATTTACAAATATACTAGTAGTAATTTCAAAAGGCAAAACAATCATAACAAAGCGTCAAATAAATTGAAAAAAAAGATCCATATAGAACTTTATTAATTGGCTGGCATATTTCCTCGATAACAGTTACTTTGTATCCCTTTTGTAACTAAATGCAACAAACGGTCAAACATGCAGCGCCATTATTGTATACATGTTGTATGTTGCCTTGCAAAATGATCCAAAATGCACATGTACGTGTAATTATGGCAACTTTTAAACGACAATTAAGACTAAAGTTCTTATATTCTGATGCTATAGTTTCAAAAAAGGTCAAATATATAAACTAAAATTGAAAAAAATATATAATGAAACACATTATGTTGATCATTTGTATTTACACATGAAAGAAATATAGATTTCAGGCGACTGGGGCTACATTCATAAATACCGAAACTTTTCAACCGGTACCACAAATATTTTAATGGAATTGTTTTACAAAAAATGTATTTAATTTGTTATGTTGTAGGTAGACTCTTTCCACAAAATATTCCACCTAGCTATCCTATTTTTTTACGAAATAAAAAAAGAAAATGAAAAGAAAACTCATTTTAGTCATTCCTTGTATTAAGTTATCTCCCTTTAAGACTTCTTTGAGCGAAAATGTTAACAAACTTTTGTCTGTCGTTGGTTGTCTGGACAACATTTAATATTAATATTAATATTAAATATAAAGTTTTCTTTTCAATAACATTGTATTAGACTTAGTATAATAGAATGTTTTATAAGGGTTGAAATTTTTTGACAGTTTATAGTACCCATAAAGGGACCTCTGTTATACCAGTTTCCGCATCTTTTTGCAAAGTATAACAAGTTGCAAAATAAAGTTCACATGTTTGTCTTTTGATTTCTGCAATAAAAAATCGGTCTACAGGGGTATCCACTCAAATTTTTTTTTCCGGACCTGGCCGATGGACTATAACATGGCATACTTGATTTGGTTGACAAAAAGCAGCGATTAGGAAGCAAATAAGTACCAAAGAAGCTTTCAAATATCGCAAGTTTTAAAAGGGCAAAACACAATCAGAACGTCTGCACAAATGACAAGACGTTTTGAAAAAATAAACGAATAAAATTATACAAAGACAAAATAACGAAAAGGCAAAATTTAGATATACAGATTTGTTTCATCTAAAAGCGGATCTATAATCATTAAGAAACTGAAAATTTGTACCTAGCTTATTTTGCACAATTTAAAAAGTAGCAGTTTCTCTTCGAGGTTAAAAATCAGACCATTTTTGTTTTGCTTCTGATACTAGATTAATCAAACATCAATTATTTGATAGTTTTATTTTGTTGTTGATAGTTGGTTATCCGAGATGTAATACATCATAAAGCAAGAAAAAAGTTAATCTAGCTGAAGGATAATTTTATAAGCTATAAAAATAATTGAAATTACATGTATACTACGTACCCAGCATACGGAAAAAGTTACTAGTCTGTGTTTTTGTTATATATCCTTATATATCATTTTTTGTAGAATAATAAGCGGAAAATAAAACCGATGGACTTTGTATCAGCGGAGTACTCTCTATAATGTGTGCTGTGGTGCTTCTATCTCTGACAGTTTTGATACATTATTTTGTTTCATGCATATATCTATTTTTGTAGAACAAGAAAAGAGAAATCAAACTGAAGGACTATGTTGTAGCGGAGTAATCTTTTTGGTGTTGGCTGTAGTGTTTCTATTTGTCGGAATTTTAACCATTAAATATCAACAAGAGGATGTGACATCATGGGATACGTCCACGTGGTCTCAAATGTACATCGCAGCTTTTATTATGTTTGGTGTGGTAATTATATTTTTCCTTATTATAAGTTACATGGCGTAAAAATAAAAAAATAAAAAAAGGTGAAATAAATGTACATGGTACAACCACATTTATATGTGACCAATTTTAAACTAGAAGCCTTAAGCATTGGGCCAGTTCATTGAATGTATATTAGGACTATAGCCTGTCCATGTCCTGTTCCATTGCATGGAGGTAGGAATTCATAACGTCCTAGTGTACTGTAGGTCGCCTTTTGACCTGACCAATAACCACCATTCTTTGAATTGCTCATAGATATCACCATTTTTTTAAATCCTTGAAAGACCTGATTCTATCCACACAAATATACACATGACAAATACAGCACAATATAAAATATCTGGCATTCGAATATATTCTATATATAATTGTAGGCTTCTTATTTTATTTGGAGTTTTCTTCAGAGGCAACTTCTTTTTCGATATTTATTGAAGATTAAAAATGTCGGCTAAATTGTCAAAATTAAATGCTGGTAAATGTATCATTACATTGTACATTTAGTTTTTTACCATACTCAAAATTGTATGGCTATCATATACATGTACATGTATATGTGTGAAGCCCACCAAAGATACATGGCGCCAATATGTTTTTCAGCTGTTTGCAAATGCTCTATGGGTATGCTTCGCATTAGATGCCATCAAAGGCAATGATCAAGAAAGGATAAATAAAGAGGTATGTATAAGTATTTCCTCTTGTTAGTTAAGTTAAAATTTATTTATCCTGGATTGGAATACAGGCTTGATGCTTATCTAAATCACTCTCCTGTCTGCAGGTTGCGAATATGGCTTTTGTAGCGACCCGCTATCGAACTCTATAAATTAAGAGGTGTTTAATATGCACAGGATATTGCTCGCCCCATACACGGGACAACCTTTGGTCATCCATTCCGAACTAAAATTGTTCCGCTAGACTATATCATCAAAAATGGTTGTCGAGACAGAGTCGAAAAATTCCATGAGTTTCACCCGAACCACAAACCATAATTGATGATTACATTGTGTGTTCCTGCGGGTACTTCTATAAATAGACCAAAGCTGTTCTCTTTGTCTTAAATTATTTGATATACATGCACAAACAGAAATGAAGTTCAATTAAACCATGGTCCTTTAGCCTATGTTGTTTCGATTTCAGTCTATAAATTTGTTTCGTTTCACAATGTATGAATGCAATGTACTGCATCTGTTTTTCATTATCTGAATTGATATTTAGGTATGAAAACACTTTCATGGTAATAGAAAATGTAATAACGAGAACTACAAAGTATAAATATCCAATTATGAAGAAAATTGCAACGACCTTGACTAGGCATAATTTGAATCAAACTCGTTTCTTCATACCGAGCATAGCTCGCAAGCGGGCACAAAGTGCCCGCTCGAGCGGAGAGCTCTACGGCATTTGTTTCCGCGAGAAATTTGCTAATGCTGATTTAGATTTTTTATGGTCCGGAAAGGGTTATTATTTTTACAGGGCCGGAGTGAATGTTAAAATAATTTATAAGAAAAGAAATAATGCTTAAAAAAAATAATAAATTGCGCTATTTACAAGAAAATAATTTTCTTAAAATAATAAATACACATAAGCTGCTCGTTTCGTCTTGGTTATATGCATGTACGAAACTAACGTGTCTCGAAGCTTAATCGCCCCATACCATCTCGCCCCAAATACATTATATAAACAAAACGTAGTCCCTTTCAGGTATGCTCGCATTTAGGCAATGCCTACTCCATATTAAAACCTATTTTAACAACAACAGGATACGATTATTAATGAGGAATATATAAGAGAAAGTGCACATCGATATTTAACCTTTTATAAAGCTAAAGCTACAAAATATGTTAAAATTCTAACTTATGTTTTTCATACCCCAAACATAGGTTGATTTTAGTTATGATTTGGTTTCCGATTCGACATCTTAGTTCTATTGTTCTATACTCTTCATATCCCTGTAGTGTTTGGCATTTTCCATATTTTGGGTAGGACACCCCTGATGAGTGTATAGGCGAAGAGTGGTTCAGACGAAGCAAAAAATATTGTGTGGAACTTTCTTTAAATTCATATTAAAAACGTTTGAGAAAACCTTTTTGTTGTCCTTTACATTGAAGACGCAATTCTAGTTTATCAAATGTGCTTTTCTTTCATTTCAGGTAAATTGCATAAGTTGGCTTCTTTTTGCTGCATTTGTTGGTTTTGTAGTAGCTTTAGTTTTCTTTGGGACATTTGCTAGTCGTTCACATGCATTAAACGAATGCCACAACAGTACCCTTTCTATGATGGAGGACTCTGACTGTGGAAGCCCTACACATCGAACATTATCTATTTTCTGCATTGTGGGTTTTGTTTTAACGGGCATTACCATTTTCTGCAGCTGCGACATGCGTAGTGACAAAAAGGAGAGGTTGATAAATAAGAGCCGTCCTAAAAAGCCGAAACCAAGTTCGGGTCCATCAAATAATATCAATTCAGAATCCACAATACAGAACTCAGGAACAAGTCAACCTAATGAACGAAAGCCTGAGGAGGATAAGAAAATTCAAAAGTCAGATGGTGCAACCTCAAACCAAGCATCTCTTAAGATTGAAACGGAGAGTGAGAGAAACATATTGATCGCCGAATTGAAACGCAGCAACGAACTTCTTACAAGTAAATCAAAGCTGCTTCAAGAGGAAATAGAGCGACTTAAAAGAAGTATAGACCTTTACAATCCAAATCTTCCTTCAGTAGTTCAACCACTCCCGCCGGTAACTTACAATTCTAACTCTGGAAATCAGCAGCTTCGAAGCACGTTCCATGCACCACGTGACCTTGGACCTATTCGTAATCAAGGGATGAACAACAACCCAAACGGATCTACATCAGTGTTCTTTATAACACCTGTTAATCAATCTTCTCCTGCATCAGCTCCGCCTCCTTATACAGAGTTCCAAAACTTTTCACCAAAAGGCGGGTCGAAACCATAACTGTAAAAAGCAAACGAGAAAACATAATACGATCGTTTCTAGAATGTAAATGGTGGGCTAGGTGCGTTTAAAGTAACAAGAAAATGATAAAGATCAATAAGATTTTTTTTTCTTATTTATGCTATATTACCGTTTAATATCTCTTGATAAGATAGATTCTAATGTCGTGAGCTCTATTCATTTCTATCATAGGTTCAAAAGTTCTTAGGGGGCAACCATTGATTTTAAAGGGGGGCTAGGGATAATTTCTTTGTTCTGACTTATTTTTAGCTCACCTGACCCAAAAGCTGAGCTACAATGTATTTCCATCACTTGGCGTCCGTTGTCTGTCCGTCCGTTAGCTTTATCAAGCGTTACATGTACCTCCTCTGACACCATCAGTCCAATTGCAAGCAGACTTGATACATTTGTTTATTGGCGTAAGTGGTACAATAAAATCCTTTGGATTTTTTATTCGTAAAAAACATGGCCGACATAGCTAAAAATAGAACATAGGGGTAAATTGCAAATCATAACTAAAAAACGATGACAGATATCAAAATTCTTCAGATAATAAGTGTTTAACATCCCAAAATCTACCTGCCCTGACATTTTGAAAAAGATCCATCAGCACATTTAGGAGTTATTGCTCTTTATCTGCATTTTTATTTCAAATTTTGCACTTGTTAATCTCAATATCATGGAAACTATAAAAGGTATTTAAAAAAATCGATATTGTTAGGAACATAAATATCTACAAAATCTGTAACAGGGCCGAAGGTGTAGGTTCGTTCATGTAAGAGTTTTTCCTCTTAGAACATCAAAACCTGACCGTTTTTTTGCAGTCTTTATTCATTGTATTAAAATCTGTAACTCCCCCAACACCAAAAGTCCAATTGCACCCAAAATTGGTATAAATGTTCCTTGGCATATATAAGTGCTACATAATAATCGATCGGATTTATGATTTGTAAAATAATATGGCCACCATTGCTTAAAAAAAATAGAACATAAGAGAATTTCCTGTTTTTTTTTTCAAATAACTCAAAAAATGGTGACAGATATCAAACTTCTGATGGGAAGCAAAAGTGTTCAGCATCTGAAAGACCGGGGTTAGGGTATAAAAGGGAGACAATCCAAGAAATCATGGCTTTATTTGAATTTTGGACAGGGTTAATATATCTAAGAAGCATTTTTCATAATTGTGTTTGAAAGCATACCGGTATCTTTTAAATTATAGAAAATATTACAGATGTAAGCACATGAAGGGGATTCTTTTGAACCATATAACATTCAGTTTGGTTATTTGAATAAAGAAATATTTAATTTTATAATTCTGAATGGGAAATGTTTTCAAATTTCAAAATTTTAAAGATTGAAAAGTGGGAGGAGACGACCATGACAACAGTATCATGTTTTGTTTACAACGGAAGTAGCATGCAGCATGTTGCTATACTAATAAAATGATAAACAAACATGCATTCTACTTACAGATTATATGACTAGCAGTGGGTTATGCTGTTAAATCCAATCATAATAAATTAGATAATCCTCAATCAATAATCCACCCCTTGTATTAATTGAGTAAAATATGTCATTGTGATATTATACAGTTATGTGTGAACAATGAAAAAAGTCTCTTGGAAGTAATCGACTATTATTCCTAAAGATGGCCCATATAAGGAATATTGTCAGGATTTGGATGCCATCCTCTGACTAATTTCAAAACACAAAGTCGCATTATGTCTCTCTTATGATTGACACAATTCCTCAGTCTTGGATCATTATCAAGTGCCTGTTGCTTTCGAATCAGATACCTTTCATCTTGCCAAACATTACGGTGGAACATCATAGTCCAAAAATATTTACACATTTCCTTTCTCATACTGTGGTGTCTTGCTTGGGGCTCACTTTCCCACCACATTTGTCTATTTTTCTCATCTGTAATACGTGGTTTGCAGTAACAAAATGCATATGGGCATTCAGTATTGTCCTCATCGTGTGAAATAGTAAATTGTCTTTCTGACTCCAATTCCTGGTCTGATGTTTCTTTTTTCTGTTTGTGTTGAACTGTTGACAGATTGTACACTCTCTGGAATACTGTTTATATCCCAATCATAATTGCTAAATAATTTATATATTGTTTCTCTTTGTTCTTCAGTGACCAGGAGAGACAGTTTTTCCATTTTTTTCTTGAATATGAAAAAGTATTAGTTTTCCCTGTAAAATTTGCTATTCCAAAAAAGGCTATACCCCATTTGTAATAGGTTGTTATTAAAAACAAAATTCTTGTTCAAAAAGCCTGTAGAAATGCCTTGATCTCTCAACTGTTTAGGAAATTAAAACAAAATTAGTTGCGTGTAATGGTGTAATATCAAAAAGATGTTTTCAGAGTATTTTTTTTATTCATCGAAAATAATTTGGGGACAACAAATTTCTGGTAAGCCCAATATATTTACAACGGGGAATGCCATAGGGGAAAATATTCTGTGTATTCTTTATATGTTCTATTGATTTAAATGTATATGTATGCATTAAAATGAAAATCTGGGCACACATATTTTGGATTGTTTAATAAACAATTTTTTGTAAAGTCCTGCATATCATAATTTTTATTTTTCCTTCGGTAGCCTTATTATACATTCTGTATGTTTCAAGAAAGAAAGTAAAAGCTTATAGTAAAAAGAGGCCCGCTTAATTTATACCTATTACTATTTTTTTCCCAAGACATTCATTACATAGCAAATCTAACAAACTAACAACTTTGATGAAACTATAGTGTCAATAAGCATGAAGCGCTAATATTTCCAAAATTAAATTTATATATCTATACATGTATAGAAATTCATCAGTTCCCTTCATGGCACCCATAATATCAGCCTAAAGGTCACAGCATGACAATGTAACAATCAATAAATTCTCAGACAAGGTCAGGGTAGTATTTGTTTACATATCAAATATCAGATGCAACTTACTTTATGAAAGTTAGATTAGACAGATATAATAACGAAAAAACACATAGAAATGGACAGTGACAAAAATGACCACCATGTTTTAACATTTCTGTTCCTGGTGATGAAAATAGAAAACGGTCAATTTTGTCAAAGTTGCAACAAGTTCGAAATATTATATGTTTAACAAATGAACCACCCAGTGAATAATGCTGATATTCTGTATAAAGTATTTGATAGATTTCTTTCTGCTCATGGTGAACATGAAAAATCAAAACCGTCTAGATTGGATACTCTTGACTTGAACACATATATCAAAGTAAAGAAGAAGGATGTTGACCAAAACATATTCCTCACAGCTGAGTCTTCATTTTGCAAAATAATTTCTGTAGTTGAAAACCATTCTTCCTTTTGTGATGGACATTCTCGTAAGGCTAAAACTACCAAAAAGGGTCATGTCGCTGCTGTTACATTTAACTGTGATGTTGATAAGCACCACTCAGTTTTATGGTCTTTTTCTCCTTACTTGCCAAATGGTGAATACCTCGCAAACCTCAGGATATTCCATGGATATACTTGTAGTGGCATGTTACCAATACATTACAACAGATTCGCAAATGGTGCAAACATTGGACACATCAATAAACAAAAGCAGCAATACATGTTCAGAAGATATAGAATATTTGTCGGGGAAGAGTACAAAGAGAGCATTGAACAGCAGTACCTGAAGAGGTTGGACCATATGATGATTTGACAGGAATTGATATTATTGCGGATGCGCGTCATGATTGGCGTAAAAATGCTAAGGATAGCAGTGTAGTAGCTATTGGTGATAAGATGCATAAAGTACTTAGGTGCGAACATGTGACAAAGTCAGATGACCGTGTTTCTCAGAGGCATGAAAAGCTTAGAACTCAGCGCATTTATTAGTACCTAGAGGACCAAGAAGTCCAAGTGAATGTCCATGCACATGACAGAAACCTGTCCATAAAAAAGTTGGTAAGAGACAAGGAAGCAACAATCAACCAGAACGACCTTGGCATGCCACCAAGAAGTCTCTATGCAAAAAGTTTCATCTGGGCCAAAGTATATGGAAGACAAAACCTGGACAGCACAACTAGATGACAAAGTAGAGTCAGCTGCTACACATTTTCACTGGGCTGTGAGAAACTGTAATCAGAATCCACAGGAACTCAAAAACTTGCTAATAAACATTGTGGAACATTACAAAAACAACCACCAGAAGTGTCACCGTGATTTGCGATGTAACCAGGATAATAACTACGAACCAAAAAAGGACTGTTATTGCTAAACCAGTGGCTGAAAAATTACTTCTTGGAGTAATATGAAAATCAACTATCTTTGCCCACCCAGTAGATTATGTGTTGGCTAAAGACACTTCTTACGTTGAGAACTTCAACAACACTATGAACATATTTCAAGATAAAAGAATTTCATTCAGTGATGATAACTACTTAGTTCGTAGCCAGTTAGCAGTTTGCCACTGAAATGAAAATGTAGACCGATCTTACACTTCAGTCTGGAATCCCAATCGCCGAAATGCACCACGAAGCAACATTGGAAAAAAGAACTTCAAAGCACCAAATTACACATACAGAAAAATATATGGAATCGACATATTCAGTCATTCTATTAACTGGATAATTGCTGAAAATGTGTTTCATCTAAGTAGAGTGGTTAAAAAAATATTTATTGGTTTACAATTATATTCAAAACAAACATATTTTTCAATTTGATTGTGGTGGAAAACAGTAAAAATTACGCAGGTTGGTAAATGCACTTTTCCGGAAAATCGTCCGTTTCCCGACCCTTTCAAACATAAAAAAATAAAAATCAATTTTAACGTTATTTTATATCGAAATGAACAGGATTTTGATATGTATTTAGAAAATATGTAAATGCGTTAAAATACTGCTCATATAGTACCATAAATAAGTATCCATGACAACCATTTTGTCTGCAACATCAGTCAGAAAGGTGGTCAGAACGAGACAAAAGAATATGCGCTCTTCAGTAAATAAGGTATAATTTTATTCGGCAAGTTTACGTAGTAACTATGAGCCTTAAAAAGTTAATTAGAGCAACTTTAAAAATAAATTGTGATATAAAATATGTAAAATGAAAGTAAACAGCACCGAATTTGCCTTGGTTTATCAAATTTGCAGCGTGAAAAGAGCACATTTCTCATGTTAAGTGATATTATGGGGTCTGATTTCCTTTGTGACAAATAAAACATCATGCTCCTAAAAATCTGAAAAAAATATATCCAACAGATTAGACTCCATTCTTTCTGATAAAAAAAATTTTGAACCCGTCGCTATAGCGTTATTGATAAAAATGATTGTCAAAGTTGTGCTAATTTCATAAGTTATTTGTGAATCCCCCTTTCTAAATATAGAAATTTCATTCATAAAATAAATAAACATTGAGAGTATCTCATACCCAGCTAAAAATAGCAATGGTCTACTCGACTTCCTAAATTATTTTTCTTTAATTCTGCAATATATAAGGCCTTAACTGGTGAAACTGTTTAAATTTTACTTTTTAGTAATATAATGCATGTCTTTATAATAAAATGATAATAAGCAAATGTAAAATGACGTTTTAGAAGGGGGAGGTCTATTAAGTGAGGTTTGTTCGATTTGTAAAACTGTAATCGTCTCCCTTCATTTGCCTAGCAACGTTTTAGACTTGCTTGTGACAAAAAAAAACATTTTTCTCCGATTTCCTTAAAATTTTGTCAACAAAAAAAGCATAAGATTGGTCGTCATCTGTCAAAGTATGTAACCCGTCGCACTTACCATTATTTTTCAAATTCAGTGAGTGAGTGAGTGAGTTGGTGTTTTACGCCCGTGCAACGCTATATAGGTTATTTACAGGCGATGAACATGAAAAGGATGATACAATGAACATGAAATGATGATGATAAATGAAATATGGGGGTGGGATGGGACACAAAGGACCAGTAAATTTTGAAGAACCACAGGAAAGGGGGAGAGGTGGATAGGGGCGGAAATTTAGCCTATGTGGTGCACTACTTGGCGGTCCACAAAGGGGTCTTTTACGTGCATGAAGTGTGGCACTCTCCACACACGTTGGCCCACTATGGTCGGCGGTCAGGGTTTCCGTATTATAGACCTGACAACCCCCGTGGACGAGGGCCACCCTATTCAGCCACCTAGGGTACACACTTGGTCACTCTGTGGGCTGAGCATTGACCCGACGTCAGAATCCCAAGACCCTTAGTCGCCTCTTACGACAAGCTAGGCTCTGCTGCGGGCCTATTCTCCACCCGGGCCCCGCACGGGACTTTTTTTAAAAATTATCTCTAAGGAATAACCGGAACTCTAAAGAGTTCCGGTTATTCCTTAGAGATAATTAATTCCTTTTTTGTCACAAATTATTATTCTATGCGTAAAACATCCTAACTTCGAAAAAAGAACAATATTTTGTCCATTCACTTGTACCCGAACTTGAAAATAACCATGACCTACTTTTTATTAATCAAAAGATTAAGTTGGTGATTTAAGCTCACCGCGTCATTCAAAATGATGTGTTTTTCGAATCAGTTCGACATACAAATTATTTACAAGGGAGATAATATTTTGTCACCACCTGTCTGACTGACATGACTTTTCTCGGATTTGGAAACTGAAGTTTAGCACCCCAATAAGCACCATCAAATTGATTAGAAATCATTCATTTGGGTTTGTTGTTGATCAATTTATTTGGATTTAGGTGCTCATTGTTGATAATGTTAAGAATAATTTTAATTTTTGGACGAAAAGGGTAAATCAGAATGATAAAAACTGCGTTTTTCATCTTGATAATATTTTTTTGTTATAATTTTCAAAAATATACTCTCTCAAAAAAGTTACGCAACAGTGGAAAATTTCCCTATATGTTTTAAATAAACCTACCTAATTATAAATTTATATTGCCAAGCAGTTTTTCAATCATTTTTTATCAAATGAAAACCAAGAAAAAGACAAACAAGTGAAGTTTATTTCTTATGATTTGGGCAAAATCCTAGCTGTTACGGTTTTTGATAGAATGCGAGTAGAACATAACCAAATATTTTCCCACGGAAAATGTTGGTTGATTTAAACGGGTTGTTGAAGCATAAAATTAACTGTTGATTTCTACTTGTGATATCTTAAAAACCTGTAAAGTGACGATTTCTGTAAATCATAAAACTAAATTTCAATCATTTTTCGTTCTCTTGGTTTTTATTTCATTAAAATCGGTTAAGAAATGGCTTTGCAATACAAAAATAAAATTAGGTAGGTTTATTTAAAATATATAGGGAAATTTTGTATTGTTGCGTAACTTTTTTGAGTGAGTATACAAAAGAATGAGTAGCAATTCTCAAATTCTATATTATATGATCTATCATGTGGTAAAATTCTAAAACAATCGATGCCGATCTTCGGAGTGCTAAATCCGATTTAAGAAATGAGGTATCAAATTTCGTCTGGTTTGCCAAATATGGTAAAAGGAGCGGGACTTAATTTCCAATAGAAAATTGTTCTATTCCGGTTTTTCTAACTATTGAGTAATATTAATAAAATATAATGGTTTGGATAACTGTAAATTATTACTTCAGACTACATAAGACAATAAAACCAAATATTTTATAAAATCTATATGGTACAGGCATTTAATTTTTCCGAGTATTCGTCGCAGTAAGGGGGACAACTCTTGGAAACTTTTTAACTTTTGGCGGGACTAACGTCATTAACATCACTGTGTAGGTCTACCAAGATTATGAAATTTGTGTGCTTATTTGCCTCAGAAGGATTATAATCACATTTGATCAATAATATAAAGGTTTCAGCTATATAAATTGGATTTATAAACAATTACTGCAAGTAAAAAGTCAGTGTTTACTTTCTTATTACATCATGTGCATGACTCAACTAACAATCTAAAAATAATATTATTTTATCAGTAAGTCCCACCCTTTTCCATATAGGCTTAATTGCTGTAGTGGTGTAAATTTTTCTAGGTCATCCCCAGTCTTTAAGATCTACCCGCCCTGACACTTCAAAGAAAATCTAACCGACAATGCCCTTTTTCTTGATTTTTTTTAGATTTTGTATTTGTAAAGCTCAATGTCCCAAAAATTATCAAAAATATTTGAGAAAATTTAATCGCTTGTTGTTAAGCACATAAAGATCTACAAAATCTGTAATAGAGTCAAATTTGTAGGACCCTTACTTTTAGGAGTTATTCCCCTTATGGTGTCAAAATTGTTCATTTTCACAATTTTCTCCATTGTATTGCAAACAGTTAAAACTAGAGAAGAGCTTTTAACTCCAATATCGCTTAGTTAGTCAAGCCTTACAAAAACACAATATAATGGATTTTTTTTTCAAATGACCCCTAATAGGAGTTATGGTTATAGCTAATAACTGCAAACTAGATGAAAATAAACAGCTTTTGATTGCTATAATGCTCAGCTAATTGAACTCTACACTTTAATTCCATCAGTTAATCGATGTTGTCAGATGACCCCTTATTTAACTTATAACCCTTTTGGTATCAAAACCACATTGAAGTCAGCTGAGTAATTCAGGCTCCTGTGAGCCTCTTGTTTGGAAAAGGCCCAGCTTTTTAAAAAAAACTATAATAAAATTCTTATAGCAAAAATACCATCCTGACTTTTTTGAATTTCAAATTTTCAAAAAGGCATTACAGTACCTAAACATTTAGGAATATCTAACGTCCCCTCTGACATGTGATTGCTATGCTTCTCCCTTTATTTATTGTCCATCTGGTTATGTCATCACGGGTGATCTTAAGATAATTGAAAATGATTTATTACGTAATGTGGTTTCCCATGGACCTAAATTCAGGGAACCAGGGAACCACAACGTATAAATTGGAATCACAACTTTAAGATCATCATGGACGCTGTGGAGGACTATGCTAGAGAGCCTGGATAAAGAGGGAAAAGGACCAAGAACCAGAGCTTGAATCACTGTCGGACTGGGTAAGGACAATCCAATCTCTTGTACGAAGCCGAATAGACAAACTTCGCAAATGTGTGAACCCCGGCATTCTTCTGTATTTAGAGATCGTGAAGCTCTCAAATGTCTCTCTTCCTTACATGACAAGTATGTTGTTTCGCCTGTAGACAAGGCTTCTAATAATATAGTTTTTGTATGTAAAGCACATTATTACAATTGTCTAATAAAAGAACTAGGCATTGATGGTAATACTTCCGGTAGTGCTACATACAGACGGACTACATTTAACAAAGATGAAATCATAGCCAACCATAGTTCTTTTATGTCCTCTAAGAGGAACATAAATAGTTACCATATTTGTACTGGATACCTAAACTTCACAAAAATCCGTACAAAGAAAGGTATATAGCTAGATCTTCATCATGTTCAACTACAGAGCTGTCCGTCCATTTACCTAAAATCTTGTCTGCTGTCAAAGAATGTCAACAAGCATACTGAGACACTATGTATAATCGTAGAGGAATCAACCATATGTCGATTTTGAAGAACTCAAAAGATTTGTTAGATCATTTTAAATCTAGATCACTTCCTGAGTTCACTCTTTGAAAACGTTCGATTTTTCAACTTTATACACTACCTTGCAACACGAAAAACTAAAATGTCGCCTGAAAAAACTTCTCGAAAAGGCCTTTTCAAATTCTAGGAATTTTGTTGTTTTGGGTTATAACTCTACATTCTTTTCCAAAACATCTTTCAAAGATAGAACAAGTTTGCAGTATGCTTGATTTCCTCATTGACAACATATTTGTCACCTTCGGAGGAGAGATTTTTTATCAACAAATCGGCATTCCAATTGGCACAAACTGTGCTTTTCTCCTGGCTGATTTGGTTTTATACTCTTACGAGACGGAATTTCTTCAGGGACTCGTAAAGAACAAGAAGATGAAAGAGGCAAGGTCATTTAATCTTACATTCAGATATAATGATGATGTCTTTTCAGTCAATAACACTTCATTTGGTAGATGGATTCCTTCAATTTATCCTTCAGAATTTGAGATTAAAGAGACCACCGAATCAACTTGCCTCACGTCTTTTTTGGATTTGCACCTCGAATTTGACTCAGGTGGTCATTTCAGTACAAACATTTACGATAGAGACGATTTTAATTTTCAAATTATTAATTTTCCTAATCTACAGAGCAATATACCTACTTCCCCTGCATACGGTGTTTATATTTCACAACTTATTCGATATGCCAGAGCTTGCATACATTTCACAGATTTTTTGATCAGACACCGATTTCTTCGTGACCGACTTTTGGAGCAGGGCTATAAGAAAATACGTCTCATACGATCCTTAAAAAAGTTTTTCTTCGTTATCAGCCACTAGTAGAACAGTTCAAAATCGAGTTAAAAGATATGGTGATGAATTGTTTTAATGAGTGTTTGACTGGTCTGCTGTACTGAGATGATCACCTCAATATCCCTATTGTGTCTCACAACCATGTTGTGTTCTATGGTCGTTACTGGATGCTTAGATCGCAATGGAAGAGGGAGGTTTGGCGCCATAAAACCTGGTTTAACCCACCATTTGAAATGCCTGTACCTAGTCAGGGCCATTGCGATCCACCAAGTCTCCGGTATGACTGATTCGTTTTTGTCATTTTCTCTGGACTATGAGATTGATCATTCAAGTTCGGTACTTTTGTTATTACCTTTATTAAAAGCACTTTTTATTTCAAATCTCACCATAGCTACCCCATAAAAATCAAATGGTGGCTCATGTACTAGCTATTTTATCAAGCTATCCATTCATCCGTCCATTATAAAAGAAACGGCATTGTTTACGTATATATATTAAATAGCATTGCTGTCTTATTGATAACACATGGGCGCTTTTTTGATGCTTAGGTTATATTTTTGAATGCCGATGCTATACATTTGAATAATATATTCTAATATAATTGTGTATAAAATCATATTTTGTTTGTGTTAATGTATAATATATTCAAAGAACATAGAAGAATGTCGTCTTAAAGGCGAAATGAGAACAATCGCAAAGACTTGGCATTCTTCGTTCGTTCGTCCGTCCGTCCATTCGTAGAGTTCCTTAGTTTACATCACAAGTCCAACTGCAACTACATTTGTTATAGTAAATCGTAGCATAGGCGGTCTAAAACTATCGTTTGGATTTTCGATCTGTTTGAAAAATATAACAATGTTATCTCATATTGTGAATTATATTTTTTTGTTTTGCAAATAACCCCAAACAGGTATAAAAAAAATAAGAGTGTAAAGGTGTTCGGCCCCTTAGGATTAAGATCTATGAGAAAAATATAAAAATAAGACATGAAAAAATTATTCGAAAAAGCAAGTTTACAGTTATATCATAGACAAAAAACAACGGATTCTAGGAAGTCTGTTTGATATTTAGATCTACTTCTGGAAATAGAATCTAAAGGAAAACTTTCAACAAAGCTCTATGACAAACATGATGACTTCTATTTTCCATTTGTCAACGTTCCCTTCTTGTGAAGCAACATTCCAATCCATCCGCTCCAGCTTATGGAGTTTTCGAATCAAAATAGATTCGTTACTCCAGAGCTTTCGGGAAATACAACGATTTTCTTGGTAGAGCGTCACATTTGACACAGAAATTGCTAATACAGGGTTATATTGCTCCTAGGTTACTAACTTCACTAAAGAAAGTTTACGGTAGTCACCATGCACTTGTTTGTTTTTTTTTCATTTTTCCTCCCGGATTTGACACACTGAATTAGAAATAAGCAACGCGACGGGTGTGCTATAGCAAGACGGAACCGCTTACTCTTTCGGAGCATCTGATTTCACTATTGTAATTACGACCTGATTTCGCGTTGCTGATTTCTGTTAGGTTAATTTATGTTTTGTGTTTCCTCGTGCTGTTCTTGTTCTTATTTACCGGTTTTGCCGTTGCCCATTCGGACTTTTGGCACTCAAATGACCCATCTTTGCTTCTTAGTTGAAGTTTAAAATAGTACATATAATGTTCAACAACAAGTTTTTCTAGTCGGATCGAAACATTTTATATTCATTTGATTTAAATGCTTTCAAAAGGAGGAATTGAAATAACATGATGTTACTACTTAGGGCAAAGAAACAACAATGTTGACAGATTGATGATGCAAGCTACAAATGTGATATAGTATTTTAAAATGTTATTGATAATATAATGTAAAGTTAGAGATATTATGATAGAGTTAAGAGTATTCAAACCAAACTAATGATCAAAATAACATATAAAATATACACATTTAAATAATAGTCTTTAAACAAATGTGGTGAATACTATAAATTACAAAAATAATGTTGGACAACTTGAATGAAATTAAAGCATTTTCCTTTATTAACCTTTTTTTGCAAACATACATTGACAATTAAGCGAAAAAGGTCACGTATATAGAGTGTTTAAAAGAGAAAATACTTATCTATATCTTATTATACACCATATTTTTATTTAAATCGTACTGATTGCATAACACTTTACAAAATTATATTTTAAATTGACATCAATATGATTTCAATGCTGTAAACATGATTTGTGTCGGTCAAAATAGGTACATTGAAAATTTGTTTATCTTATACCATGTAAGCACTTTTTGTCCGGTATATCAAAGGTAAATTTGAAAGTTTAGACGTTAAACCAGCTTAACCACAAAACACTGCTGTTCCAAGGGGTATGCATTCAAAATGCTATGTTTGGGGGTTGACTGTTAACAGATCAATCTTTATTTTAATGCTTACATTTAGCTCTGCCTTTTGACGCGTTAATTAGCGCTTTGATTTTGACAGCATATAAAAGAAATGAGTCAAATAAACGGACAAGAAAAAAAAACGCTTCTATAATATTCAAATTTACAGTGTACCATTTTATCAATCAACTAAACAACTTTAGGAAAATATATATATTATATATCCATATGTAGAAATACATTACAACTGAAGATTAGTGTTAATTGTAATAATTTTATGCTTATTTACTCTTCAGCCTCTAATGTTAGAAAAGATTGGATTATAGTAGAACGATTATAATTAAATACAGTACAATATATATTATAAAGTCACATTTCAGAAACCATCGGGCATGATAAACCAACGGGATATCACCAACGTCCCAGTTACCACAGACGAAACAACTGGTGTAGTCTTTGTAACCTATCAAAACTACTTGGAAACTATTATTTATCTGTTATCTCCCTTTGCACTACGGTCTAAGGACTTAGCTTCCATTTAAAGATCTGTTCTGGAAAGTTCTAATACTTTTAACATTCTTTTCAATTGTTTATTTGAAGAATTGAATTTAGGCACAAAAAAGTTTTTTTGTCTTTTCATTTTGATTGCCTTTTAAAAGCTGAGATTTTAAGGTCTAAATCACAATTTTTAAAGCTTGATCTATTTTTCTTTTGCTTTGTATTTCTTAATTTGAAGTTCTCATTTTCTTAATTGATATTTATCATTTAGCAGCTATTATAAGCCCTTAGAATACACAAGTAGGAAGACAAATTTTTATATTTAAGTATTGAAAAGTTTCTTTTAGTTTTATATAGTTTTTTTTATGCTTAACACTCCAACAAATAGTTATTAAGTAACCATGTCAATTGACTGCTTAGACCATCGTAGACCATCTTTTAATATTTGAATTTAAAAATTGCTTAAGCCCTTTTCACAAAAAGTCGTACAGATAAGTGTTAATTTTTATTCATCATTTTTTACTCTGTAATTCTTAATACATGTAATAATAATCAAAATGAAATGATAGCAAACTGTACATAAAACATTGGATCAAATTATTTTTAATGCATGTAATGTGATAAACATTTCATTTTATTTTGACAGCATATAAAAGAGATGCGCCTAATCAATTGACAAAAAAACGCTTCTTAAGAGGATACTGACCTGTAAATAAAAGTAATTAAATGTTCCTAAAATGGTCTCTATTTATAGAAAAATTTAAATAAAGTTAATCAAAGAAAACAAATCATATGTACATGAATTGGTTTTAAAGATATAAGAGTATAAAAAAATGGCGGGAAATCGGAATCTGGATTTTTTACAGAAATAACATTGAAACAGTTTTTGACCTATAAAGCATGGAAATAATAATTAAATCTTGGCTGAAATTTGTTATATGTAATTATTTAGACAGGATATTAGAAATCATGAAAAGAAAATAGGTGGTCAATGGGGAAATTAATTACCATGCATTTGAATTGATAAAGGCAGCGGATATCGAAAATATTCATAATTTTCAAAACCAAAGGATTGTATCTCCTTAAATATTCCGATTTACAGTGTACCATTTTATCAATCAACTTACATTGTAAATTATATGTTTTTTGTTTTGCAAATAACCCCAAACAGGTATAAACAAATAAGAATGTAAAGGTGTTCGGCCCCTTAGGATTAAAATTTATGAGAAAAATATTAAAAAAGACATGAAAAAAATATTCGAAAAAGCAAGTTTACAGTTATACCATAGAGAAAAAACAACGGATTTTATGAAGTCTGTGTCATATTAAGATCTACATCTGGAAAAAGACTCTCAAGGAAAACTTTCAACAAAGCTCTATGACAAACGTGATGACGTCTACCTTCCATTTGTCAACTTTCCCTTCTTGTGAAGCAACATTCCATCCGCTCCAGCTTATGGAGTTTTCGAATCACAATAGATTCGTTACTTCAGAACTTACGGGAAATACATCGATTTTCTTGGCAGAGTGTCACATTTGACACAGAAATTGCTAACACAGTGTTATATTGCTCCTCGATTACTATCTTCACTAAAGAAAGTTTACGGTAGTCACCATGCACTTGGTTTTTTTTTCAATTTTTCCTCCCGGATTTGACACACTGAATTAGAAATAAGCAACGCGACGGGTGTGCTATAGCAGGAAGGAACCGCTTACTCTTTCGGAGCACCTGATTTCACTATTGTAATTACGACCTGATTTCGCGTTGTTGATTTCTGTTAGATTAATTTTGTGTTTTGTGTTTCCTAGTGCTGTTCTTGTTCTTGTTTACCGGTTTTGCCGTTGTCCATTCGGAATTTTGGCACTCAAATTTGCTTCTTATTTGAAGTGTAGAATAGTACATATAATGTTCAACAACAAGTTTTTCTAGTCGGACATCGAAACAGTTCATACTCATTTGATTTAAATGCTTCCAAAGGGTGGAATTGAAATAACCTGATGTTACTACTGAGGGCAAAGAAACAACAATGTTAACTCAGATTGATGATGCAAGCTACAAATGTGATATAGTATTTTAAAATGTTATTGATAATATAATGTAAAATTGGAGTTATTATGATAGAGTTAAGAGTATTCAAACCAAACTAATGATCAAAATAACATATAAAATATACATATTTAAATAATAGTCTTTAAACAAATGTGGTGAATACTATTAATTACAAAAATAATGTTGGACAACTTGAATGAAATTAAAGCATTTCCCTTTTTTAACCCTTTTTGCAAACATACATTGACAATTAAGCGAAAAAGGTCACGTATATAGAGTGTTCAAAAGAGAAAATACTTATCTATATCTTATTATACACCATATTTTTTATTTATATCGTACTGATTGCATAACACTTTACAAAATTATATATTTTAAATTGACATCAATATGATTTCAATGCTGTAAACATGATTTGTGTCGGTCAAAATAGGTACATTCAAAATTGTGTATCTTATACCATGTAAGCACTTTTTGTCCGGAATATCAAAGGTAGTTTGAAAGCTTAGATGTTAAACCATGCTAAACCACAGAACACCGCTGTTCCAAGGGGTAGGCATTCAAAATGCTATGTTTGGGGGTTGACTGTTAAGATATCATTCTTTATTTTAATGCTTAGATTTAGCTCTGCCTTTTGAAGCTTTAGCGCTTTGATTTTGACAGCATATAAAAGAAATGCGTCAAATAAACGGACAAGAAAAAAAAAACGCTTCTATAATATTCCAATTTACAGTGTACCATTTTATCAATCAACTAAACAACTTTAGGAAAATACATATATTATATACCCATATGTAAAAATACATTACAAGTGAAGATTAGTGTTATTTGTAATAATTCTATGCTTATTTACTCTTCAGCCTCTAATGTTAGAAAAGATTGGATTATAGTAGAACGATTATAATTAAATACAGTACAATATTATTCTGCAAAATAAAGTCACATTTCAGAAACCATCGGGCATGATAAACCAACGGGATATCACCAACGTCCCAGTTTCGTAATCCTCCACCACAGACGAAACAACTGATGTAGTCTTTGTAACCTATACGAACTACTTGGAAACTATTATTTATCTGTTATCTCCCTTTGCACTACGGTCTAAGGACTTAGCTTCCATTTAAAGATCTGTTCTGGAAAGTTCTAATAACATTCTTTTCAATTGTTTAATTGAAGAATTGAATTTAGGCACAAAAAGTTTTTTTGTCTTTTCATTTTGATTGCCTTTTAAAAGCTGAGATTTTAAGGTTTAAATCACAATTTTTAAAGCTTGATCTATTTTTCTTTTGCTTTGTATTTCTTAATTTGAAGTTCTCATTTTCTTAATTGATATTTATCATTTAGCAGCTATTATAAGCCCTTAGAATACACAAGTAGGAAGACAAATTTTTATATTTAAGTATTGAAAAGTTTCTTTTAGTTTTATATAGTTTTTTATGCTTAAAACTCCAACAAATAGTTATTAAGTAACCATGTCAATTGACTGCTTTATTATTCGTAGACCATCTTTTAATATTTGAATTTAAAAATTGCTTAAGCCCTTTTCACAAAAAGTCGTACAGATAAGTGTTAATTTTTATTCATCATTTTTTACTCTGTAATTCTTAATACATGTAATAATAATCAAAATGAAATGATAGCAAACTGTACATAAAACATTGGATCAAATTATTTTTAATGCATGTAATGTGATAAACATTTCATTTTATTTTGACAGCATATAAAAGAGATGCGCCTAATCAATTGACAAAAAAACGCTTCTTAAGAGGATACTGACCTGTAAATAAAAGTAATTAAATGTTCCTAAAATGGTCTCTATTTATAGAAAAATTTAAATAAAGTTAATCAAAGAAAACAAATCATATGTACATGAATTGGTTTTAAAGATATAAGAGTATAAAAAAATGGCGGGAAATCGGAATCTGGATTTTTTACAGAAATAACATTGAAACAGTTTTTGACCTATAAAGCATGGAAATAATAATTAAATCTTGGCTGAAATTTGTTATATGTAATTATTTAGACAGGATATTAGAAATCATGAAAAGAAAATAGGTGGTCAATGGGGAAATTAATTACCATGCATTTGAATTGATAAAGGCAGCGGATATCGAAAATATTCATAATTTTCAAAACCAAAGGATTGTATCTCCTTAAATATTCCGATTTACAGTGTACCATTTTATCAATCAACTTACATTGTAAATTATATGTTTTTTGTTTTGCAAATAACCCCAAACAGGTATAAACAAATAAGAATGTAAAGGTGTTCGGCCCCTTAGGATTAAAATTTATGAGAAAAATATTAAAAAAGACATGAAAAAAATATTCGAAAAAGCAAGTTTACAGTTATACCATAGAGAAAAAACAACGGATTTTATGAAGTCTGTGTCATATTAAGATCTACATCTGGAAAAAGACTCTCAAGGAAAACTTTCAACAAAGCTCTATGACAAACGTGATGACGTCTACCTTCCATTTGTCAACTTTCCCTTCTTGTGAAGCAACATTCCATCCGCTCCAGCTTATGGAGTTTTCGAATCACAATAGATTCGTTACTTCAGAACTTACGGGAAATACATCGATTTTCTTGGCAGAGTGTCACATTTGACACAGAAATTGCTAACACAGTGTTATATTGCTCCTCGATTACTATCTTCACTAAAGAAAGTTTACGGTAGTCACCATGCACTTGGTTTTTTTTTCAATTTTTCCTCCCGGATTTGACACACTGAATTAGAAATAAGCAACGCGACGGGTGTGCTATAGCAGGAAGGAACCGCTTACTCTTTCGGAGCACCTGATTTCACTATTGTAATTACGACCTGATTTCGCGTTGTTGATTTCTGTTAGATTAATTTTGTGTTTTGTGTTTCCTAGTGCTGTTCTTGTTCTTGTTTACCGGTTTTGCCGTTGTCCATTCGGAATTTTGGCACTCAAATTTGCTTCTTATTTGAAGTGTAGAATAGTACATATAATGTTCAACAACAAGTTTTTCTAGTCGGACATCGAAACAGTTCATACTCATTTGATTTAAATGCTTCCAAAGGGTGGAATTGAAATAACCTGATGTTACTACTGAGGGCAAAGAAACAACAATGTTAACTCAGATTGATGATGCAAGCTACAAATGTGATATAGTATTTTAAAATGTTATTGATAATATAATGTAAAATTGGAGTTATTATGATAGAGTTAAGAGTATTCAAACCAAACTAATGATCAAAATAACATATAAAATATACATATTTAAATAATAGTCTTTAAACAAATGTGGTGAATACTATTAATTACAAAAATAATGTTGGACAACTTGAATGAAATTAAAGCATTTCCCTTTTTTAACCCTTTTTGCAAACATACATTGACAATTAAGCGAAAAAGGTCACGTATATAGAGTGTTCAAAAGAGAAAATACTTATCTATATCTTATTATACACCATATTTTTTATTTATATCGTACTGATTGCATAACACTTTACAAAATTATATATTTTAAATTGACATCAATATGATTTCAATGCTGTAAACATGATTTGTGTCGGTCAAAATAGGTACATTCAAAATTGTGTATCTTATACCATGTAAGCACTTTTTGTCCGGAATATCAAAGGTAGTTTGAAAGCTTAGATGTTAAACCATGCTAAACCACAGAACACCGCTGTTCCAAGGGGTAGGCATTCAAAATGCTATGTTTGGGGGTTGACTGTTAAGATATCATTCTTTATTTTAATGCTTAGATTTAGCTCTGCCTTTTGAAGCTTTAGCGCTTTGATTTTGACAGCATATAAAAGAAATGCGTCAAATAAACGGACAAGAAAAAAAAAACGCTTCTATAATATTCCAATTTACAGTGTACCATTTTATCAATCAACTAAACAACTTTAGGAAAATACATATATTATATACCCATATGTAAAAATACATTACAAGTGAAGATTAGTGTTATTTGTAATAATTCTATGCTTATTTACTCTTCAGCCTCTAATGTTAGAAAAGATTGGATTATAGTAGAACGATTATAATTAAATACAGTACAATATTATTCTGCAAAATAAAGTCACATTTCAGAAACCATCGGGCATGATAAACCAACGGGATATCACCAACGTCCCAGTTTCGTAATCCTCCACCACAGACGAAACAACTGGTGTAGTCTTTGTAACCTATACGAACTACTTGGAAACTATTATTTATCTGTTATCTCCCTTTGCACTACGGTCTAAGGACTTAGCTTCCATTTAAAGATCTGTTCTGGAAAGTTCTAGTCTTCGTGCCACTTATTCCACATCACAATATATATACTAAAATAAAAACACAACACTAAACTTATGTTGATTGACTAGCTCGTCGTACTATATATTTTTTGTGAGCAGCCAAATTTATTAGCAGTATAACCAAAATAAACATGTCAACATAGAAAATACACAAAACATATTTACAAAACAAATCTAATTTTTCTTTGTCTTGTGGCCGACCAGGAAAAACCTTTGAAAGGAAACCTGTGTCCAAAATTGTCTACTATATAGGGGTCATATAGATGCCAGGCAAAACACGGTGTTGGACCTCACCGGAAAAATTAGAAGAAAGAAAACCATGATATTTCTAAATTTTTGGTGGAACAAAGATTAGTCATTAGGACTGCGGCAGATAAAAATAAAATAAAATAACCAAAATTATATTAATGCCATTCCACCTATTTAAATACGAAGAAAAAAGAGAAAATATCATGAAAATCTTCCCATACCGAAGAAAAAATGCATAAAAACATCTTCATATATATAAAATAAACAAAATGTGCTGTGTATTGCAGCTGGACACAAGAAATATTAAGTCTTCGTGCCACTTATTCCACATCACAATATATATACTAAAATAAAAACACAACACTAAACTTATGTTGGTTGACTAGCTCGTCGTACTATAGAGTATCAAAGATAGAGTAGCAAAAATAGTGAAATACAAAAATATTGGAAAAAATAATTTAACTATAAACCTAATGATCTTGAGACTGACAATTTGTTCTCAACAGAATCTGCCACATAACCATCTTTGCTAGAATCGCTCTTCCAACGACCATGGCGTTTCCAGCATCTATCGTTTACACCCGAATTAGCAGCCATAGATGCACCACCCGAACGGAGAGAGTGCAAACCAAGATTCAAATTCGGTGCTACTAATTTCAATCTTTTAATAACACATTCCCTAGCAGTAGTATAACTAATAGCTTTGTTTACTTTAACCAAATTACAGACGTCTTTACTTCTATACACGGGACGAAATAAAAACATATCACTATTTAAGCCTAAACCAGCGATATTAACATATCTAAGAAACATGTTGTAAGGACAGGCCAACGTGTGACCCTTACTAATCAAAACTTGATCTCCTGCTCTATACTGATCTGTTTTACTACGTCTAATCTTAATAACTAAGTGATCTTCGTAAACAATGAAATCATTGCATCTCAACTGACTAAGCTCATTGAATCTCAAAAAACCACTATATCCTAATAAAATCAGTAAAAGGTCCCTAACAACAAGTAAATCACTGGAAAATTGAAACATAGTACAAAGATTAATTAAAATATCTGTATTAACAGGGTCTTTTTTCTTTAATACTGGTTTTGACATCCTCTTAGCGGACTCGACAAGACTTTTAACAAAAAGATTATCTGTAGGATCTACTTTACCACACATATCATGTGCCCACTTAATAGAATAAACTGCTGTACAAATTGAACTGTATGTACAACCTGAATCTAACAAAAAGGTTAAATACAAAGAAACATGAACTGGTGAAGCAGGTATAGATATAAGGTTGTGTTCTTTTACAAATTTGTCCCATTTTAAAAAACCGTAATAGTATTTCTTTGTAGTGTTGTCACTTCTGGAATCCAACAGGTGCGAAGACAAACTTCCAAGTAATGATGTGACACATTTTGCATTATAATCGGTAGCAAATCTATCTATAGTATGTACACCCCAAAGATCATCCAACATAACAAAAATGTGATTTTTAATGCCCCAATCATCTGAATCAGAATATCTACTTAAATCGTCAGCTACTTTGTTTTGTTCTCGTGGTATCCACTGTGTGTCCACCCGTATATTATTTCCAAAACAAAAATCATAAAGATCCGATGCTACTTCTTGTAAATCAGTCTTTCTACTGCCGTTTTTAATAATAGAAAAGACATTCTTATTGTCAGTGTGAATGTTTACCGAATGATTCCTTAAGATATCAACAGAACCTTTGACTAATCTACTTACAGCTTCCAGTTCTCTCCACGTTGAACTTTTAACCTTTTCATTTTCTGACCAACTACTTACAACAGTATGTAAACTGTCATTTGAAATATCAAGACAACAATCAGTCTTACTTGATTTATACTCAATACTGCTAATCACAGAGTCACAGACCGACTCATTTACATATTTAGAGTCACAGACCGACTCATTAACATAGTCACAGGCAGACTCATCTTCAATAGACATCAGATACCCACCTGTACCTAATTCAGACGCATCTGAAAACGCCAATATATCATATATGTTTGACTCATGCAAACTCAATCCTTTCTGATTAAATCTAACTAAATTAGACTGCCAAAAATGCAATTCTTCAATAGCCTTAGCACTGATAAAGATAAGCGAGTTCCAACTAGCTCTCAATATTATGCAATCATACAAAGCTCTAGTTTTTAACCTACAAACGTTCTCCATGACCGGCATCATAGAAATAATCTGCCCTACAATACATGCAACAAATCTACAAGAATGTAACAATTTACCTTTGTATATCTCATTTAAAAAGCTAGTAATTGCCGACATTAATCTCGTAATTCTTTCATCTGAAATTCTAAGCAAACCATATTTCATGTCCCAACTTAAACCTATCCAAATCATATTTTGAGTAGGCAACCAAATACATTTTTCGTCTGCTATCAAAAAACCAAAATCTATCAAACTCTGTCTTATAAAAGTACTTGCTTGTCTCGCGGTATCAAAATCAGAATCTCCTCCTAAACCATCATCAAGATACATTAAAATCTTGTAACCCTTTGATCTCCAATATTTTACAACCTCTTTCATAAGTTTTGTAAATATATGTCCTGCACTCGCTATTCCAAAAGGAAGCACGTTAAAAACATAATACTTGTCTTTTCCATCTGAATTCCAACAAAAACCTAAATATGTTCTATGATCATCAAAAATTTCAACGTGATGATAAGCACTCTTTAAGTCAAACTTAAAAAGAAAATCACCTTTCTTAAAAAGCTGTTTAGCAACCGTTCCATCTTCGAACTTGAACTTAAACTGATGTATGCATTTGTTTATATGTCTACAATCCAAAACTAATCTGGGCTTACCTGACCTACAATATGCGACCGTCAAAGGATTGACAACCTTTGGTACATCAGAAACCTCAGAAATACATCTCTTTTTTAACAACTTGTCAATCTCACTTACCACAAAATCTGGGTTGTCCATAGAAGATTTATTATTTCTAATAATACAACTATCTGGAATGTTTTTAAAAGGAATACCATAACCAATTTCTATAACTTTCAAAATATAGTCACTTGTACCAACCTCTTTCCATTTTAGTATAGATTTTCGCAGTTGACCAACAGGCGTTAATATCAAAATCTCCTGATCAGTACTTGTATTTAAATTATCTGACAATTTTACATCATTTGATTGCTTGAATGCAGAATTACTTCTAGAATTTATTAATTTTGAGTTTAAAGCAAAATCTTGAATCAATATATCTGACGAACAACTCTCTAAATTCATATTACAAATACTTAACTTAGGTTGCCTTTTCTCAGTACATTCATTCTGCCAATGACCTGGCTTGTAACACCTGTAGCATACTCCTGGCTTGACATTTTTCTGTTGTTGAGTTTCACTGCCTGCCGCTGCACTTGGCCTCTCCTGCCTCTTGTAATAAGGTTCGTAACGCCGCCTCTTCATCTTGTCCGCCTTAATTTTCCTTTCCGCTCGGGCTTGAGCACGAAGAATTTTCTTGTCATCGTCCGAATCGTCAGCGAGAGGGTTAGCTGTATACTCCTGTACAAGCTTCCAGCCACATTCAGAAGAATCTGCCATTTTCACCAACTTCTGACGATAGTTCATCAAATCTATACCTTCTGAGATTTTCTGCTTCGCCTTGGCCGACGCTTCATCTCTAGGATCCAGGCTTAAATCCGCTTCCTTCAATGCGGTGGTAACCTTCTTGTTGAATTTGAATTGGTCTTCACAACTCTTTCTTTGAAACTTGTAATCATCGGACCTCTGCAAATCACTATGTATACGGTCAAATACTTGAAATTTAGCAGTAAATAGCGAGTCCAGTCTAGACAAAAAATCATTCTGTGACTTGGTAACTTCCTCACTAACTATACGCTTAACATTTGTTTCCAAATCTAATTGTCGTCCATCATCCATAGTGCGAATACTGCTCACAAAAAATTTGATGTTAACAGTACGAGAGAAACGGCTAGAATTAAAAAACCTGTTTAACTACCTTAAACAATACACTTTTTGCCGCCACAAAATCACTGACCCATGTCTCATATTCATGAACAAGAAGACAATAAATTCCCGTTTCACTAACGTGTCTCGGGAATTATTAAATACTTTTAACATTCTTTTCAATTGTTTAATTGAAGAATTGAATTTAGGCACAAAAAAGTTTTTTTGTCTTTTCATTTTGATTGCCTTTTAAAAGCTGAGATTTTAAGGTTTAAATCACAATTTTTAAAGCTTGATCTATTTTTCTTTTGCTTTGTATTTCTTAATTTGAAGTTCTCATTTTCTTAATTGATATTTATCATTTAGCAGCTATTATAAGCCCTTAGAATACACAAGTAGGAAGACAAATTTTTATATTTAAGTATTGAAAAGTTTCTTTTAGTTTTATATAGTTTTTTATGCTTAAAACTCCAACAAATAGTTATTAAGTAACCATGTCAATTGACTGCTTTATTATTCGTAGACCATCTTTTAATATTTGAATTTAAAAATTGCTTAAGCCCTTTTCACAAAAAGTCGTACAGATAAGTGTTAATTTTTATTCATCATTTTTTACTCTGTAATTCTTAATACATGTAATAATAATCAAAATGAAATGATAGCAAACTGTACATAAAACATTGGATCAAATTATTTTTAATGCATGTAATGTGATAAACATTTCATTTTATTTTGACAGCATATAAAAGAGATGCGCCTAATCAATTGACAAAAAAACGCTTCTTAAGAGGATACTGACCTGTAAATAAAAGTAATTAAATGTTCCTAAAATGGTCTCTATTTATAGAAAAATTTAAATAAAGTTAATCAAAGAAAACAAATCATATGTACATGAATTGGTTTTAAAGATATAAGAGTATAAAAAAATGGCGGGAAATCGGAATCTGGATTTTTTACAAAAATAACATTGAAACAGTTTTTGACCTATAAAGCATGGAAATAATAATTAAATCTTGGCTGAAATTTGTTATATGTAATTATTTAGACAGGATATTAGAAATCATGAAAAGAAAATAGGTGGTCAATGGGGAAATTAATTACCATGCATTTGAATTGATAAAGGCAGCGGATATCGAAAATATTCATAATTTTCAAAACCAAAGGATTGTATCTCCTTAAATATTCCGATTTACAGTGTACCATTTTATCAATCAACTTACATTGTAAATTATATGTTTTTTGTTTTGCAAATAACCCCAAACAGGTATAAACAAATAAGAATGTAAAGGTGTTCGGCCCCTTAGGATTAAAATTTATGAGAAAAATATTAAAAAAGACATGAAAAAAAATATTCGAAAAAGCAAGTTTACAGTTATACCATAGAGAAAAAACAACGGATTTTATGAAGTCTGTGTCATATTAAGATCTACATCTGGAAAAAGACTCTCAAGGAAAACTTTCAACAAAGCTCTATGACAAACGTGATGACGTCTACCTTCCATTTGTCAACTTTCCCTTCTTGTGAAGCAACATTCCATCCGCTCCAGCTTATGGAGTTTTCGAATCACAATAGATTCGTTACTTCAGAACTTACGGGAAATACATCGATTTTCTTGGCAGAGTGTCACATTTGACACAGAAATTGCTAACACAGTGTTATATTGCTCCTCGATTACTATCTTCACTAAAGAAAGTTTACGGTAGTCACCATGCACTTGGTTTTTTTTTCAATTTTTCCTCCCGGATTTGACACACTGAATTAGAAATAAGCAACGCGACGGGTGTGCTATAGCAGGAAGGAACCGCTTACTCTTTCGGAGCACCTGATTTCACTATTGTAATTACGACCTGATTTCGCGTTGTTGATTTCTGTTAGATTAATTTTGTGTTTTGTGTTTCCTAGTGCTGTTCTTGTTCTTGTTTACCGGTTTTGCCGTTGTCCATTCGGAATTTTGGCACTCAAATTTGCTTCTTATTTGAAGTGTAGAATAGTACATATAATGTTCAACAACAAGTTTTTCTAGTCGGACATCGAAACAGTTCATACTCATTTGATTTAAATGCTTCCAAAGGGTGGAATTGAAATAACCTGATGTTACTACTGAGGGCAAAGAAACAACAATGTTAACTCAGATTGATGATGCAAGCTACAAATGTGATATAGTATTTTAAAATGTTATTGATAATATAATGTAAAATTGGAGTTATTATGATAGAGTTAAGAGTATTCAAACCAAACTAATGATCAAAATAACATATAAAATATACATATTTAAATAATAGTCTTTAAACAAATGTGGTGAATACTATTAATTACAAAAATAATGTTGGACAACTTGAATGAAATTAAAGCATTTCCCTTTTTTAACCCTTTTTGCAAACATACATTGACAATTAAGCGAAAAAGGTCACGTATATAGAGTGTTCAAAAGAGAAAATACTTATCTATATCTTATTATACACCATATTTTTTATTTATATCGTACTGATTGCATAACACTTTACAAAATTATATATTTTAAATTGACATCAATATGATTTCAATGCTGTAAACATGATTTGTGTCGGTCAAAATAGGTACATTCAAAATTGTGTATCTTATACCATGTAAGCACTTTTTGTCCGGAATATCAAAGGTAGTTTGAAAGCTTAGATGTTAAACCATGCTAAACCACAGAACACCGCTGTTCCAAGGGGTAAACATTCAAAATGCTATGTTTGGGGGTTGACTGTTAAGATATCATTCTTTATTTTAATGCTTAGATTTAGCTCTGCCTTTTGAAGCTTTAGCGCTTTGATTTTGACAGCATATAAAAGAAATGCGTCAAATAAACGGACAAGAAAAAAAAACGCTTCTATAATATTCCAATTTACAGTGTACCATTTTATCAATCAACTAAACAACTTTAGGAAAATACATATATTATATACCCATATGTAAAAATACATTACAAGTGAAGATTAGTGTTATTTGTAATAATTCTATGCTTATTTACTCTTCAGCCTCTAATGTTAGAAAAGATTGGATTATAGTAGAACGATTATAATTAAATACAGTACAATATTATTCTGCAAAATAAAGTCACATTTCAGAAACCATCGGGCATGATAAACCAACGGGATATCACCAACGTCCCAGTTTCGTAATCCTCCACCACAGACGAAACAACTGGTGTAGTCTTTGTAACCTATACGAACTACTTGGAAACTATTATTTATCTGTTATCTCCCTTTGCACTACGGTCTAAGGACTTAGCTTCCATTTAAAGATCTGTTCTGGAAAGTTCTAATACTTTTAACATTCTTTTCAATTGTTTAATTGAAGAATTGAATTTAGGCACAAAAAAGTTTTTTTGTCTTTTCATTTTGATTGCCTTTTAAAAGCTGAGATTTTAAGGTTTAAATCACAATTTTTAAAGCTTGATCTATTTTTCTTTTGCTTTGTATTTCTTAATTTGAAGTTCTCATTTTCTTAATTGATATTTATCATTTAGCAGCTATTATAAGCCCTTAGAATACACAAGTAGGAAGACAAATTTTTATATTTAAGTATTGAAAAGTTTCTTTTAGTTTTATATAGTTTTTTATGCTTAAAACTCCAACAAATAGTTATTAAGTAACCATGTCAATTGACTGCTTTATTATTCGTAGACCATCTTTTAATATTTGAATTTAAAAATTGCTTAAGCCCTTTTCACAAAAAGTCGTACAGATAAGTGTTAATTTTTATTCATCATTTTTTACTCTGTAATTCTTAATACATGTAATAATAATCAAAATGAAATGATAGCAAACTGTACATAAAACATTGGATCAAATTATTTTTAATGCATGTAATGTGATAAACATTTCATTTTATTTTGACAGCATATAAAAGAGATGCGCCTAATCAATTGACAAAAAAACGCTTCTTAAGAGGATACTGACCTGTAAATAAAAGTAATTAAATGTTCCTAAAATGGTCTCTATTTATAGAAAAATTTAAATAAAGTTAATCAAAGAAAACAAATCATATGTACATGAATTGGTTTTAAAGATATAAGAGTATAAAAAAAATGGCGGGAAATCGGAATCTGGATTTTTTTATAAAAATAACATTGAAACAGTTTTTGACCTATAAAGCATGGAAATAATAATTAAATCTTGGCTGAAATTTGTTATATGTAATTATTTAGACAGGATATTAGAAATCATGAAAAGAAAATAGGTGGTCAATGGGGAAATTAATTACCATGCATTTGAATTGATAAAGGCAGCGGATATCGAAAATATTCATAATTTTCAAAACCAAAGGATTGTATCTCCTTAAATATTCCGATTTACAGTGTACCATTTTATCAATCAACTAACAACTTTGGAACAAAAACATATATTGAATATCAATTATTATGTATAAATACATTCCTGTCTTAACTCAAGAAATTTTACGGAAGACAACATGCACGTATAGACAAATATGGGATTTCGATCTCTCAGATGAGCGCAGATGTTATTTTTCATATTTTACTCTAAAATTTTTAATAAACGTAATAGTTATCAAAAGTAAATGATAGCAAGCTGTATATAATTTGATAAATAATTCTTTTTTTTTTGACAGCATATAAAAGAAATGCACCAAGTAACTGACAAAAAAACGCTTATAAAATATTCCAATTTACAGTGTTCCAACTAACAACTTTAAAAAAATACAAGTAATGAATATCCATATGTATAAATTCATTACAACTGAATATTAGTGTTATTTGTTATGATTTTATGCTTAATTACTCTTCAGCTTATAAAGTAAGAAAACAAATGTTAAATTGACTGTCGCTTTGGTACCAGAGTCAATAAGAAATACCAAAAGCAAGGAAAAATAATAACAATAATGTCGTTTCACCACCTGTCAACCATCAATAAAGTCAACTATTGATTGGTGCCCGTTACAACACCAAACGTTCATACGGAACATTATTGTCCTAAACGATACAGATTATTTTTGTCCAAAATGAATAGCATTGTAATATAAATTGAAAGGACTATGTTGTATATATTTTAAAAAGCAGAGATAATTCAATTTACATATTTATATTTCATTAGTGACCTCGTTACTCTTTTGCTCGGGTTTAACTTGTCTGTGATTGTACTATCCTTTTTTATTGGTAAATAATGTAAGTGGTCGTACGGGACTTGGCCACCAAATGATACTTGACTTAGCCACCAAATGATACGGGACTTGACCACCAAATGATACGATACTTGACCACCCAATGATTCGGGACTTGACCACCAAATGATACGGGACTTGACCACCAAATGATACGAGACTTGGCCACTAAATGATACGGAACTTGACCATCAAATGATACGGGACTTGACCACCAAGTGATTATATGCAAAATAATTTGTAGATCGTTTGAAAACCTGATGGTATGCAGTATACCATTGCTTCGTATGGCAATGGTTAGCGGGTCACCCATGCCTTTACTCTAAAGTAATTCTCTTATTGATTGGTGCCCGTTACAACACCAAAGAAAGAGTATAAACGTTCATACGGAACATTATTGTCCTAAACGATACAGATTATTTTTGTCCAAAATGAATAGCATTGTAATATAAATTGAAAGGACTATGTTGTATATATTTTAAAAAGCAGAGATAATTCAATTTACATATTTATATTTCATTAGTGACCTCGTTACTCTTTTGCTCGGGTTTAACTTGTCTGTGATTGTACTATCCTTTTTTATTGGTAAATAATGTAAGTGGTCGTACGGGACTTGGCCACCAAATGATACTTGACTTAGCCACCAAATGATACGGGACTTGACCACCAAATGATACGATACTTGACCACCCAATGATTCGGGACTTGACCACCAAATGATACGGGACTTGACCACCAAATGATACGAGACTTGGCCACTAAATGATACGGAACTTGACCATCAAATGATACGGGACTTGACCACCAAGTGATTATATGCAAAATAATTTGTAGATCGTTTGAAAACCTGATGGTATGCAGTATACCATTGCTTCGTATGGCAATGGGTAGCGGGTCACCCATGCCTTTACTCTAAAGTAATTCTCTTTCCTGGCTAAGGAAGTGTTGTGGTATATCATTGGAAATCTAATGGTGCCTAGGCGTTAATTGTTTTCTTAATAATACTAGACTTAGTATAACCAATTTCATTTTCTATTACTATGACTTCTCATTACGCAGTAGTCAACTATTGTCCCTTTTTATTAGATATATCATAGTCAATCTTTGTTGCAAATAACGCTGACCTGTCATACTGGAAACTTTATACTCTCGAAACTATGGATAATTAGCACAGTGAGGAAATAAATGTATCTGTACTGGTGTATACTTTATTTTTGATATACGTATATTTTGTTACTATTTAAAACCAAGACTGACTTTCCACTTCTAGTAGGTCCAACAGTGACTTTTGTTAAGCCCATATGGCAATGTATGGTATGAAGTGATATCAGTCCTACAAAGACGCGGGTAAACGTATGAGCCCATTGCAAGAAGTGATCATGAGGTAAATGAAATGTAAATGGATCATTCGTCAGTGACTTTTGTTAAGCCCATATGGCAATGTATGGTATGAAGTGATATCAGTCCTACAAAGACGCTGGTAAACGTATGAGCCCATTGCAAGAAGTGATCATGAGGTAAATGAAATGTAAATGGATCATTCGTCAGTGGAATGTCGAACTATAATTTTTGTTTTCTTGTGTAAAAGGGGACGGTTCAGCATTCATCTATAGAGATACTATTGATGTAATAAGACTACAAGGCTGTTAACTTTTGAAATTTTGCAATCGGGTTTTTAATCATTTTTGTGTTGTTTCCTATTATATTTATCATAAGATAAGGACAAAAAAATCGGGAAAACCCGATAAAATCGGGACAGTAGGCTGCCCTGAGACTGGCACTTGATTAAGTGGTCGGCTGCATTAACTGTCCTACCATTTTTATGAGAATTTTGTCGTAGTTTCTCTTCCATTATATACCAAATGTAAAAAAAAAGATTTCAATGATCCGGACCTGAAAAATACTTTTGGAAAAAAGTGGGTTGAACAGGGATTTATGAGGCCAATAGTCCTTACATTTTAACGTTATGATCCGCTAAAGTTAAACCAAATAAACATGGTTTTAATTTAAGACATCATAGGGAGTGAGGCGATCATCCTGGTATATATGACAACCAAATTACGAATCATATCATTTAATAGAATCTGAATGTACATGTATTTACTAATTTCTGATATCGACCGAATGAATGATTGATCAATCAAAGAATTAAAGCAGGAAAATGAAAATTAAAACCAATTAAAAAACCTTGGCCAATTTGCCACTTGGCATTACAGGGGGTTGATTTAAAATCGTATTGCTTCATATTTTTAATTGCGCAATTTAATGCCTCCTCCAACTAGTTGATGCTACTCTTTCAGTATAATGACCAAGCAACCTCCTTGAGTATTCTCATCGAAGACTTTTTTTCCTGTGTGCATATTTTGATGTCCCTAAAGGTTATATGGTCTAAGTCACACTCCTTAAATTAAATGGTTGCTCCCTGAGCAAAAATAAATTATAAAAAAAATCTCAAGGATTTAAAAAAATCACTTAAATATATAGGGATTCATTTTTTCAATAAAATTCAAGTTACTAAGTTTATTAAATGACATTAGAAGTGTATGACGTCAATACGTTTGTCTCATTGGGAAGCTACTCCTTTTGTTTGACATACATTTAAAACTAAATATAACACTCTACAGATAAAATAAAATTCTAAAAATTAAAAAATATCTATTTTTAGAAATAGTTATGAATTACTTTCCTGTCTAGATTCACTTTATGAATGGATTGGTCGGTCGGTCACATGAATTTAAAGTTGTAGATATACGTACTGATAAATATTTATCAATCAAATGTTTAACGGATTATAAATAGATTTTTGTAACCAGAGTTTTTTCACATGAAACCAGCCTGTAAAAGTTTAGTTTATAGCGTTTTTATTTGCTCAAAATATTACAAAAAATGAATCAGACAAAAGTTTTGCCATTTTGTTTCCAATGCTCCTTTTGGAATCCTATTATCTAAAAAAAGATCCTGTTGATGTGCTTGAAAACAACAAAGAACTTTTTGGTAAACATACTTTGATACCTTGCTCTTCGACTGGCTTAATCATGTTAATTGTAAATTAATCTCAGATTTGTTTTATGATTTTATTTAAAACGCTGCATCTTAGTAACTATTACTATCGGACTTCTCTTATAATTTTATTTTAAAACGCTGCATCTTAATGACTTTTACTATCAGATTTGGAATTATGGATAACAGATATTTGGGTTCTAGTGCTGCTTATTAGGAATAAAATTCCGAAAGTTTTGCAAATGGCCATACAGCACATAAACATAAAAATGTGTTATGTTCATTTACTCCATATCCTTTCATACATTATTTAGAATTTAGAACGAGAACGAATGCAAAATTAATCCATCATGACAATCATATCAAAAAGGTAGGAAGAACAGATATTTTTGGCTTTTTACAATGAAAGTATCGCGTAATATTCAAACGAGTTTTATTGATTGAAATCCTGCTTGATTGAATCAGAGTTGTTTTAACTGTCTAGTTCTATAACTAATTATTGGTCCATTAAAGGAGTTTCGTGTGATAATGAAGGTTGGAAAGGTTTGAACAAGTGGTAAAACGTTGGAAATACCTATGGCAATTTCAAATTATGTAGTGAAACATAAACAGGAAAACTATACCTGGTTGATCACGTTTAGCGAAAAGTATCTTCAAAATTATGATCAGAATGATTTTGATGAATTTGAACCTTTAAATTTTGATAATCAGGTTTAAATGGAAATTTATTTCTTGGTATGGTGGATCAAACTTCCCTTCAAATTATTTTTTGCTGTTTTATTAGTTTGTAAATGTCCTTTATGGAATATTAATACATGCGATATATTGTTTCCTTTTTGTCCTCCGTGGTCCTCTTTCCTTACCCAAACATGGTTCTATTAAGAGATACTGCATTATCGCATATTGCCGAGTGCAAGCTGCACTAATACAGATCCTATAGAAACCCCAAGTAGCTCTATTATTAATTACAGGTCAATTAGTTTAAACATATTTTATTTGAAAAACTGAAGACATATAACAGTAACATACATACATATATAAGCAAAAGGATTCGGAAACAAGCTATAAATAGCTTATATCTAGTCCGTCTCCCGTAATTGAAAAGAAAACAACTATTATAATATATTCCTGCTACATGAAGGAATATGTTGAAACAATAGTTCTAACAACAGAGAAAATGTTAAACTAATTTTAAAGAAATAGAGAAAAAAATAATAAATGAAGAAATGAAGAAAATACATAAATTTCTATTATATTTATATTTGCGTGAAATGCAGGAATATTGAAGTTTATAGACAAAATAGTATGGTCTCTTATATGGTTGTATCTGTTACACATAAGTAAAAAATGAGCAGTTGACTCTATATGTCCACATATACCATTGGGAGAATCAATGAGGTTGCGCAGGAAAAGGTGTTCATTTAATGAAGAACAATTTATACGCAATCTTGTGTGATATATTTGCCCAATTCTTGAGCCAGCGTAATAAAATTTTGGAGGTGCGCTGTTATCTTGACGATTTAAAAGATATTTAAAGGTGTGAAATGAGGAACTTTTATGAATGTTTAGCGGAAGACGATTCCAAAGCTTTTTCGTTGATGGTAGAAAATAATCCGAATAGAGGTTACTTCTAGTGCGTATTTCCGCTAAGTTATTTGATTGTCGAGTAAAATGACCATGTACAGACGAAACTAAGTTTGGAACTAGGTTCCGTAAGTACTCCGGCGTCTGAAAGTTAATAATCTTATAAAATATCAGTAATCTATGTTTTTCCCTCCTGTCCGAAAGTTTTTCCCACCCAGTTTTCTGATACAGTTTTTGGATAGATGTAAGCCTTGTCCCACCCGTAACAATACGCATTGCCTCAATCTGGACGTTCTCTACCTTGTCAACTAAATATTGCGTATTACTGTGCCATATGACGTCACCGTATTCTAGTAATGGCCTAATAAATGAAAGATACATCTTTTCTAAAGTAAATCTATCCAAGACAAAACGCACCTTTCTAAGAAAGTTAAGTCTTTCATACGCTTTTTTAACAATATAATCAATATGACAATTCCAAATACCATTGTTAGAAAAGAATAAGCCCAGGTGCTTATGATTTTCCACTTCATTTAAAATATGGTTATTCATGAGCAGAGAAGGATGAATTGGCTTGACTGACTTTCTTGAAATCGTTATTGTTTCGGTCTTCTGTGGATTAAATTTTACTAGCCATTTTTCTGACCATGTATGGATTATATCGAGGTCCCTGTTTAAGACCAATGCTGCGTTCTCCGGAGTGTCAACAATTATGTAAACACTGGTGTCATCAGCAAAGAGCTTAATACAGGCACCGATATCATGAACTATATCGTTGATAAAAATCAAAAATAGGAGAGGACCAAGAATGGAACCCTGTGGGACACCTGCCCCGACAGCTTTCCATTCGAATTTCCCTCCACTTAATACCACCCTTTGAACCCTACCGGTAAGATAACTTTTAAACCATGCTAAAAGTCGCCCTGAAATACCATAGTGACGTAATTTAAATAATAAGCCTTTATGCCATACTCGATCAAAGGCTTTGCTGATATCGCAAAAAAAACCGCTCTTATCTCTTTAACGTCGTCTAAAGCCTTACCAATATCGTTGGATATGCTGATAAGTTGATTAATGGTAGAATCGCCTCTAGTGAATCCCGATTGATTTGGAGTAATAATCTTATTATCGAGCAAGAAGTTATGAATATTTAAGAACGCATCGTTCCATACACTTTGAAATAATACTAAGTAAAGAAATGGGTCTGTAGTTCTTTACTTCACCAGAAGGACCACTCTTAAAAACTGGCGTCACGTTTGCCTCCTTCCATTTAACTGGGAAGTAGGAAGACGATAATGACAGATTAAAAAGTTTTCCCAAAGGTGCCCTAAGAACCACTGATCCTTCTTTCAATAGTCGAGGGTTAACAAGATCAGACCCGCAGGCTTTAGTAATGTTTAAAGTATCAAGAACATCGCCAACATCGCTGTCCGATAAAATTATCTCACTCAGCTCGCGATCTGAGTGTAGACCAATATCTGGAAGGTTGACAGATGAATCATCCAGTTCAGTTTGCGAGACAAAAAAACTATTAAAACATTCCGCTTTTTCTGAATCTTCATAAATAATGTCGGCATTGAACTTCAAGGGAGGTAACTCGGAAAAACGGGATGCCTTTATGCCGGATATTTGCTTACAGATATTCCACCACGATTTGGATAAGCGATTATCACTCGAGAGTTTACTAATAAGATCCTTAGTATGCTTATCACGTGCTTGTCGAACTTTAGAGGTAACCTTGTTACGCAATAATCTAAATTTACTCCAATCATTTGGACGATTAAACCTTTTCGCTTTACGGTGAGCTCGGTTTTTCTTCCTGATTGTCTTTTTAATATCATTAGTAAGCCAATCAGGGTCTGACTTGCGCACCGTGACGAAACGGTTTGGAATACATTGTCCAGCTACAGTTAGGATTCTAGTAGTGATATCACCAACCAACCGATCAACATTGTTTGTGTTTAACATAGTTTCCCAGTCAGTTTCTGCCAACATCCCTCTGTATTTGTCAAAATCGCCCTGTTCATACAACCAAACCTTACGTCGAACGTGTTTAATATGTATCTTGGGGGAATTTATAAAACCGACAGTGGGGCAGTGGTATCTAATTTGGTCAAGAAGTGGTGGACCCACTCCTACATAGGGAACAAAATAAGGATCATCAGTAATAATCAAATCTATGAGGGAGGAAGAGTTCTCAGTAAAATTGGTTGGTTCTTCGACAAGTTGACTTAGACTATATTTAATACATATATTTTTCATCCTAGGGTTTGCTGAAAGCTGGTTATCGTTAAAATCTCCCGTAACGATCATATTGTCATATCCTACAAGGTTAACAATATTTTCAATGGAGCCTTCAACTTTATTCCAAGCTTCAGCAGAACTCCCAGGCGGAATATAATATGTGCCGTATAAAACTTTTTTATTTTTAATCTTTATTTCTAGCCATATGACTTCTAAGTCATCTGACTCTAGGTCATATCTTCTAACTGCATGTATGCACGGTTTAACATACACTATGATCCCTCCCCCTTTTCTATTTAAAGACCTATCTCGTCTAAATGGTGCTTGGTAATTTGGAATGTTCACTGACTCGTTTGAAATCATGTCGTTCAGCCAGGTCTCGGTAAACGACAAGATCTTCTGCGGAAATGAGGTCGAGCTTTGGAATAAGACTCTGAATATTAAGATGTAAAAATGAAAAAGACGTGGAAAATGATTCATATAAACTTGAAACATTGGAAATGTCAGAGACAGAACCATCCTGATCTTCACCATCAGATGGACCAGGATTAGTTTCTATTCCCGAGATCACCAATAAGACTTGAACTATAAGTAAAATAAAACAGATATTGATTATTGTGAACAAACAGACTTTTGTCGAATTGTTACAAACTGTTTGACCATTACTTTGTTCACTATACCCATGACTCATAATACATATTTCACTTTGTAAAAACACAAAAATATAATAACATATAGTGCTATTTGCTTATTTTTTATAAACAAAAGCAAGTTTATACAATACAACTCAAATGCTGAAAGACCATATTTTACACTATGCCTTCGGGTCATTGCAAATGTACCCACTCTCAATCGGTACTGTTCAATACTAATACACATTGATTATTTCACACCTGTTTGGTCAACAAGATAATGAGAGTGGACAAAAATTAAATGTCGTGAGTAACACTTGGATTTATTACAGGTCAATTATTTCTGTTACCCGTCAGGTACAAAATGTAGTTTTATTATACCCGTCAGGTACAAAATGTAGTTTTATTATTGAATACACATCTAGTAGTTCTGTATCTAGGTACACTTCAAGAATCATCTAATACTAAGGACACACCAAGGATGTCCATTACTTAGGACACGTCGAGAAGTCCCGTTACCAATGATACGCCATGAAGTTCCGTTACTAAGGACATCTCAAAAGTTCCGTTTCTAAGGACACGTTAAGTAGCTTTGTTACAAAGGACAAGTCAAATGTTTGGTATGTTACTAAGTTCCGTTGCTAAGGGCACACAAAGGGGTTCTGTTACTGAGTACAAGTCAAGTAATTATGTTTCTATAAATGATACGTAAATAGGGTCAATTTGTAAAAATGCTATCTAACATTACGCAATTATTTGAAAGGATTTGCCTTTCAGCTTGAGTTTTTGAATGGTTAGCAGATAGCAAAGGATGTTTGATATGATAATGATAATGCTATTCGCCAATAATCTGCCTTCATTTTTTTAGAATACTTCTCTGACAAGCAATGAGCGTATCACTATCAAGTGTCATGCGTCTAGATTTTTTGATGAAATAAATCGTTTACTGTTAATATCCGTGACAAATTAGAGACATCGACTCAATACCAATGCAAGGTTAAATATCCTTTCATAAAATAATGATGAACGTCCATTTCAAGTAGAAAACAGTTGTAACCTGCTGCTTTACACTGGTAACATAGTTGATATGTTTTCCGACCTTTTTTTTTCATAAGATCTTACTTTATATATTTGCTTTCACTTTGCATCTGAATTCATGACCAAAATCAGATGAAAAATATGCATAACATGTACACAGCGGTTTGTTATAAATCAAATACACGACACGGCAATGCCTACTCCATATTAATATAGTGATCCAGGGCATTAAAATACATAGTTGTGTTAAATACCTGAATAAAACAATACAGATGCAGGTCAAGAGTTTTAGAAACTATAATGATACGGCCTTGGTGCAATGGTGCTTCTTACACAAAATTCTGTTGGACCACTTAACCATAAAAATATCTCTATTATAAATAAGACAAAATGTGGTGGCCATGGTCCAGAAGGAAAATTGCTAATATTTTGTTCAGCAGTTCGTTTATGTATACCCTGATTACCATTAAACACGTACATTTAAAACCAGTCATTTATATTTAGTAACATATTTGGTGATTTTGTCAGTACACCCTTTTACCTTATAATTATTCCATATTTATGGTAAGGCCATGCATGCCATGGCAGTTGATTTGTACAGTTTTTTCTCTTGTCTTTTTGGACTTTTATATGTAACATGTGTTCAAAGTTTTTTGTCTCTCTCAAACTTAATACGTTAATGATGATGAATTAAAATGAAATTAAAAAAAAACATTCATATAAGAGTAAATGCTTGGTACATTTCCATCGTTTTTTTTTCTTTTTTGACTTTTATATGTAACATGTGTTCAAAGTTTTTTTTCTCTCTCAAACTTAATACGTTAATGATGATGAATTAAAATGAAATTAAAAAATATTATGTAAGTGTAATTGCCTGGTACATATGTATTAGTATGGATGTAATGTGTTACAACATTCTTTATACGTCTCTGATGTTTGTGTAAGTGTATAATTGCTGATCATTGCTTTGACCCGTACGGATGTATCTTGCAAATGAGGAGTTCATAAAATATAAACTAACCATTTTTTTTATTTTAGAAACAAAGACTTATGTTCTAAGTAGCTTGTTTTTAAATTGCATATACCCCCAAACTTTATAAAGAATGAAAAAATATTACACATAAATTTCCTGTGAAAACCCAGATAATGGTAAGCTGAAATTTGAAATTATGTTGAGTATATAATGCATAACATTTGTGCATGGAAAAATCTCCTATTGTTGAAACCGCCGATAAAGAGAAAGAATTGTAATTCATTGTCATTGTATTCCTGAATAAATGTCACCGATTTTGATTTAGCTTTCACTTTTCTAATGCAAGAGGGGTAAAGTTCAACTTGTTATAAATCGCCGCTCATTTTGTAAGCTATGTCGCGTACACTTATTCAACATCTCATTATTTTTTATTGTCAAAAAGTTATTTTTTATTGTAATCGTTGAACAAATCCCTGCGTACGTATTAATTCAGATTTGCAATATCTATCACTGTTTGCAAGAAATCGTGGATCGCAAGGACCAAAAACGACATTTATTAGGGTTTTATCGTCAAAAGCTTTATTTAAGAACAATATCTTTAGCGTGTCCATCAATTGTTATGACATTTAATATGATGTTACAAACCACTGCATTTGGGGTTTGTTGTAGCTACCGTTTCAAAAACTAATGAATCGACAATAGATTATTTTTACCTGAATTTCGACAGTTAAAACATATTCTAAAAAATTTAAACAATGAGAAAAAGATAAGACACAATTGTTAACATTTAAATATGACGTTACAAACCTCATACGTAAGAAAACTTAGTATTGCATTTAGGGTTTGTTGCCGCTACCGTTTTAAATACTTATTAATCGATAATAGACTATTTTTACATGTCTTTTGACAGTTAAAACATATTTTTAAACGATGAAAAAAAATTAGACACAATTGTTACAACTTGGAGGTTGTCCTCTTCGTGCAACAACAGACATGTTTTGCACGTTGTTTAAAAATTGAAAGACATGTGTGTTGTTTTCTTTAATAACATGTATCACATTTGACAATTTTCGCAGCATGTTCAGTTTATTTTGGAAACTGTATGGTTTACACATAATTTCGGTTGAAATGCCTGTAACAAAGTCAGGACCACTGTTATCTTCATTTTCTTTGGTATTTCCTTTCTTTCTTGACATTAACATTGATGATCCGAGTTCGGAGATTTGTTATCATCTTCATTTTAATATTATTTATTAAACATACTAAGCACTTGGTATTACTTTATTTTATTCACAAGGTTGGGCGGAGCTTAAATTTCTCAGTGTTTTATGTAAGATTTAAACGAAGAATCCCGAAATAATTGACCCGTGACCAACCCGGTCAATAAAATAGAGTAATATCTCTATCCAAGATATAATGTTCATTTTTATCACAGTGATTTTTATATTGACCGAATTATTTGTTTTATATCGTTTAAGGTATTTGTATTTTGGAACCACTAGGTTTAACTGCTGCTGGTAGACCAGTTATATCACATAAAGGGTTGCCGACCTGTCTGGCAAGACTTCAACAGTTTTTTTATTGGAATTACCGATAAATTAAAATAGAAACTGCTTAATACACCGTTTTCCCTTGCACTGCATCATGGGGGTCACTTAAATGGAATTCTAGTACAGGGGTGCCGCCAGCAGTTCAAAAACACCCCATTCATATAGTTAAAAAGTCTGCATCGCATAATAGTTAACTTCCGTATTGAGAAGTACATGTGTGATCACGTGGACGGAACTAAGCAAGGAGTCACATGACCACATTTGTTTGATAAAAAGCCGGTGCTCATTTAAAAATCACATATGAAAGGATATTATAATGTATAACCATTAGCAAGTCAATTGTAAAAGGTAAGAAAAATTTTTTGTGTTGTTTCATTTCAATTGTATTTCTCACCCGTTAAGACCAGAAAAAATGGTATCATTTATTATGTTATATCAGAGTGATAGGATCTACGATTTTGGTGAAATTTTGTTTTTTTGCATTTTGTACTTAAGATATTGCAACTTATCAATTATGATAGATATAATCTTAATCAGGTACATTAATTAAGCATTAATTGCTTCAAGAAAATGAAATTTAATTCATGTAATTTACTTTGTAACTCCCCACATATTGGACTCAATGTTGCTAAATCTCCTAAAACCAAATTTTCTATCCTGAATGGTATTTAAGAGCAATGAAATTTTTTCACTCATATCTCTATTACTTTCTTCACCTATGTTTCTTCAATATCCAAGCAGTTTGTTTAGAGTTGGACTTACCCATTTGTTTCACAAAGGTGTTTTTGTAATTCAAAGAAGATATAATTCCTTGTTATCCAAATTGCTTAAAGTAAAGGATTCATTATTTTTGGATTTTGAATCAAAGGTTCTATATATAGATGCAGATTCAAGCACTTGTCAAAATCAGTCCATTTCATAATCGTAAAAGAAGACAGCTGTCCAAGTGTAAAACTATTATCAATGGCACGCGTATTCCATACGTTGTTTCTTTATGACAGTCGCGTGGCGAAAAACGAACAAAAAGATTTAATCTATCTCCTTCTCGGCAGGTTTACTTTCTAACAACCAGATGATCAGTAAATAATTGTTGGTATAACTAGTGATTTAAAGACTTTTAAAGGTAAGTTAAAGACAGTTGATTTATCACGTTTGATTGGTGGATATAATAGAATACCGAACTGCATATAGTTAAACCAAGCTTATTAATCCATTATTGAGATGTGTATTTATTTGTTGAAATAAGGATATTATTTTTTTTCAACTTGTTAATTCATAATGAAATAATTAATTATCAAATTGATCCTGAATTGGAACAGGCATTGCAAGTGAACTTCCATTTCAATGACAGTGTCCGGTAATAGTTACACAAAATGTGCATTGTTGTAAGACACGATTGAGAAGTTGGTGGAATTGATGCGACCATTTCAATACAACAGAGAACCAAAAATCACGAGTCATATCCTCACGTACTAGCAAGCTCTGGTTGGTCGTTGAACTTTTTCACAACATAGTATATGGATATTAATAATATTCTATGCAGGTTTTTTAAAATGGATTTTATATATTATGAAAAACTAACAAAATTATTTAAAAATAAAAATTTAATACTGTAGATCTGATCTTCTATCGTACATATATTTGTTTCAAAAATAAAATTGATGTTTGGAAAAACTTCTCGAAATACAAACAAATGTATACATACAAAGCATCACATAATAATTTGCCGCTCTTGTGCTAGACTTAAGAAAATTCGTCGAATTACAGTTAATTATAATTCTCTCTCTCTCTCTCTCTCTCTCTCTCTCTCTCTCTCTCTCTCTCTCTCTCTCTCTCTCTCTATCTCTCTCTCTCTCTACTAATAAAATGAGTATTAGAAAGTAAACAATGCAATATATTTTATTGATAGCAAGATAGTTTGTAAAACAATCCTTAACCTACTGTTTATTTTTTTTTAAATCCATGTATCGTACGTGTTACAACATGGCTCTTTTGTCTCTTTTAATTATCTCCGTTAAGCTAAAATACAATATGAGTTTTACCATATACTTTACAAGAACAATGATAGTTGAATAACAAAAAGCAAGGGAATTGTCTATTTTTTGTTATACATGACAAATCCCAGTCGCGAATCCAGGATTTTGGATTACTGTAGAAGGGGCGTGGGCAATAAATATTCGCCGAGCGCAGCGAGTCGCAAAATTTTTGCCTATTTTATTTGATTTCATGGTAAAAAAAAATTCATATTTTAGGGCTTGCCTGGTGTACCCTGCCTGAATCCTTGATTGAATCCTTGTTATCCAAATCAATAAACTGTCCGGTAAAGGATTTTCATATTTTGATACAGATTTCAACAGATTGAGAAATTTGAATCGAACAGGTTTCCAAGGCGTATAACTATAATTGACAGCACGCGTATTCTGTACTTATAATCTTTGCAGCACTTGCGTGGCGAAGAACGAGCAAAATTCGAAACTTTATCATTCGATCACGACAGGTGCAATGATTAACTATTTTGCAATCAGATACATGTTATGAGAACCAGTTTACAAACATATAACAGTGAAGTTATATTAAAGGACATGCCTCTTTCATCTTCTTGTTCTTTACGAGTTCCTGAAGAAATTCAGTCTCGTAAGAGTATAAAGACAAGTCGACGAGAAGAGGAGCACAGTTTGTGCCCATTGGAATGCCAATTTATATTACAAAATATCTCCCCCAAATGTGAAAACATGTTGTCAATAGGTTCATCTAGCATACCACAAAATTGATCCAAAGTGTAACAAATCTTACATTTATAAGATGTTTTGGAAAAAAATGTAGAATTATAACCTATAACAAAAAAGTTTCTTGAGTTCGAAAAGGCCTTTTCAATAAGATTTTTCAGGCGACAACTAAGTTTTTCGTGTGGCAATGTAGTGAACAAAGTTAAAAAATCAAAAATTTTCAAAGAAAGAACCTCAGAGAATGACCGGGATTTAAAATTATCTAACAAATCTCTTTGAAATCCACATATGATTAATTCCACTACAATTATAAATAATGTCACAGTATGCTTGTCGTCCTTCGTTGACAGCGGACAAAATCGTAGTGAGGTGAACGGACAATTATGTAGTTGAACACGATGAAGACCCAGCTATATACCTTTCTTTGTACGGATTTTTGTGAAATTTGCACAAAAATGGTAAATCTTCATCTTCCTTTTTTTTTCAATAATATATTTAAAGATGAAATATATTTAATAAAAGGGTAGCACAACTATATTTTTGTTGTTCATATGTTTAAAATTAGACAAAACAAGTTGTCTGTTGGCCTTTTTTAATCTTTTTTTTTCGAAGACAATATCCCTTTGAATGATTATCAAATAAAAATAAAATAACTGAAAAATTACGAATATTAGAAGAAAGTAAACAATGCAATATATAATATTTATGCATAACACGTACATTACCTACCTTAACCTGCTGTTTAACGTATATTAAATAAGTTGTAGCAATCAATGCAACATTGCTTTTTGTTCTTTATTACTAGTATATAAAATAAAACTGTTATTATCCCTAATAGTTCAACTTTATATTTACATTTACAACATGTCCAAGCACAATGAACTTAAGAAAAATGATAGCAAGGAAATTTGTTCTCCATTATATCTATACAAACTTTCGAATATTTTTATACAGATTCCAACAGATTGAGAAATTTAAATCGAACAGGTGTGCAAAGCGTATAACTATAATAAATGGCACGCGTATTCCGTACTTTTAATCTTTGTGGCACTCGCGTGGCGAAGTACGAACCCCCAAAAAATTAAAATCTATGTCATTCGATAACGACAGATGCAATGTTTAATTTACTATTACTATTAAACAATCACATGAATAAAGATAAAGTTAATCAGGGTCAAAACATATGTTTCCAAACATATCTCAACAGTTAATTTATCATAATAAAACACCATTTAAATAAACAAATCGATAATCGATGTCACAATCATAAGAGCTCCAGATGATCTATAAAGGAACAGTTGTTATTTTAAAGGTAGGGACTTTCCACTTTTTCATGACCTTTAGTTTTATTAACTTAACTAGTTTCTTAAACCTTAAGGCATAATGCATATATTTAACGTTATTAAATTTTGGAATATCTACAGGTATATTTTTATAACAACTGCAGAAGATTTGAGTTTGGAGACTATTTTTTAGTTTTGTTTGTTTAAATCATGGAACAGATGAATTTTAGCTCAAATGTCAAAGAAGAATTCAATAATCTTGACTTAGAAAATACCTTTCAACTTAAAGCGGGCTTAACAGTGATCCATGGAACCAAATCTAGATTTATGCTATGATCCAATAGTTAGACATAATTGAAATGATTGTACGACATAATAGTTCGGAAAGTGAGATGATAATCTTATTACATCAGACGACCAAATAACGAATCATGATATCGTTTGATAAATTGAAGTTATTTGCTAATTGCTGATATTAAACCAACAAATGACTGATTATCAGTTGAGTATTGAGAAAATTAAAGTTTAAAAAATGAAAACCGTGCTATTTTTACCACTTTTTGATATAACAGAAGGTTGATGGTAGTCGTTAGAATATTTATTTTCTCAAATTTATTGAGCAATAAGTATAAAAGTGTCCCTCAATTAACATTATCTCCATTTTTTTAATGTTACCCATTCGATCAGAGCTCTGCCATTCGATATAATATCATTGCAACATCACTGCATAAATATTGGGACGTCCCCGAGATATTATGCGGTCTTGATCACAAGGGTTATACATTGACGCCTATTAGTTAAAGGTGGGTGGGCCTTCTGCGCGTCTCTAGAAGACGAGAACTAACCATGATTGACAGCTCTTTGTAAGATATCGCTTTGCTAATTGGTTGTTGCTAAGTAACACAAATCAGTATTTAATGACGTAATGTTACTTTTTGGCTATAAGCCACGCCTTTATATACGGAATACACAAAACAAACAAACCCGCCCACAATTTCATTTATGGCTGCAAAGTTGAATTATCTTTAGTGATGAGGAATTTATATAACACGCATTGATAGATAACCATGAGAAAGAATGTGGTCTGTATCACAAAGGTTACACAATGTGGCTTCTCTATTATGATAAACATGAGAGAGTTTGTGGCCTGGATTATAAAGGTTACACACTGAGGTTTCTCTGTTGTGTTAACCACGGGAGTAAATGTGGTCTGGATCACAAAGGTTACACATTGAAGCCTATCTATTGTATTAACCATGAGAGAGATCACAAATGTATACATTAGACATATCTATTGTGTTAACCATGAGAGAGAATGTGGTCTGGATCTCAAATGATATTCATTGAGGCCTCTCTATTGTGTGAGTCATGAGAGAGAATGTGGTCTGGTTCACAAATGATTTACATTGAAGCTTATCTATTGTACTAAACATGAGAGAAAATGTAGTCTCACTCTGGGTCATAAATGATATACATTAAGGCCTCTCTATTGTGTTTACCATCAGAGGGTATATGGTCTGAATGACAAACACTATCCTGAGTCCTCTCTATTGTTTTAAACAATAAATAAACACATAAACTGATACCGTTTTTGTGAGCTATTACCATCAATTTGTGTCCGTCGTCGTCGTCAGTCGTTCGTTAACTATTTTTCAACAATCTTCTCCTCTGAAACTACTGAACAGAATTTAATGAAACTTGGTATGAATTAACCTTAGGGTGTCATGCACCAAACTTGTGTTTTGATTTTTAATCCGTCAAAAAAAACATGGCCGGCATTACTAAAAATAGACCACAGGGGTCGGACTACTGTTTTTGCTTGTAAATCAAAATGTATAAAAGATTGATGAAATCTGATGCTACATTACTGCTTCAGCATCAAAAGTTCTACAAAAGTCTCCATTTAGTCGAAGTTGTCGATTTCTCAGATGAGTGCAGATGTTGGTTTGTCATGGGTGTTGTTTTATCCTCCTTTACCGGATTTGACACGCTGAATGGACTATTGGCAACGCGACGGGTGTGCTATAGCAAGCAGGAACTGCTAACTCTTCCGGAGCACCTGAGTTCACTCTTGTTTCGACTGGAGTTCGCGTTGTTGATTGATATTCAGTTATTTTGTGTTTCCATGTTTTACATGTTGTCTGTTTTTGTCCCGTTCTTGTTGGTGTTTACTGGTTTTGTCTCTGCCCTTTCGGACTTTTGACATTCGGATACCCCATTGGTACCTCTGCTCCTTGTCAGATGATCTCTTATAGGGGTAACAGCCTCTTAAAGGTGAAGCATAGCGTTTATTCATGTTTTTGGCTTATAGAATGAAAACTATTGCAGATAGATAAAAGCTGTTGCTTACTTGAATGTTCAGCTCATTTAGCTGTACAAAAATCTTCATAAGGTCGAAGTTGTCAGATGACCCCTTATAGGGCTTACGGTCCCTTAAAGGTGAAACATTGTGTTTTAAGCCTTTTGAGTGGAAACTATTTCTGATAGAGAAAAGCTGTTGCTTGCTCAAATTTTCAGCTCATTTAGCTCCACAAAAGGTCGAATTAGTCAGATGACCCCTTATAGGTGTTACGAACCCTTAAAGGTGAGAAATAGTGTTTTAGGCCTATAGAATCAAAACAATTGAAGATAGAGAAAAGCTATTGCTTGCTAAAACAGTAAGCTCATTAAGCTCTACAAAAGTCTTCATATGGTCAATATTGGCAGATGATCCCTTGAAGGGGATTCTGGCCCTTAAAAGGTGAAAATAGTGTTTCAATACCTCGCCACACGAAATGTCGAGGTATTATGTTAAACCCTCAGTTTTTTTTTCGGTAATTGTCCGTCCGTCCGTCCACCGAAGGTTTCCGACCAATAACTTGAAAACGCGTAAAGGGATTTGAATTATATTTTGCACAGCTGTTTCGTACAATAAAATACAGGTCAAGTTCATTTTCCAGCATGATCTGAAAAATAGTTTTTGAGATTGGCCACTTTGAACAATAAAATTTTATGAACTTTATTATATCGTGGCGGGGTATCATTAGCTCACCTGACCCAACGGGTCATGTGAGCTATTATCATCACTTGGCGTCCGTCGTCCGTAAACTTTTTCAGGCGTTAACTCATCTGACACCATATGTTCAATTGCAAACAAAATTGGTACAATTGTTAATTTGCATACATGTATGTGCTTCAAAACTGTCGTTTGGATTTTTCAGTCATTTAAAAAACATGGCCGACATGGCTAGAAATAGAACATAAGGGTAAAATACAGTTTGTTTTTTTTTGCAAAAAAAAACTCAAAAACGGTAACAGATATCAAGATGACAAGATAAAAGTGTTCAGCACCTTCAGATCTACCTACCCTGAAAAATCAAATAACCGATATATGACTTATTGCCCCTTTTTTGGATTTTTTTTCAAAAATTTTCACTCATTTAACCCTATATCTTAAAAACTATAAAAGATATTTTCAAAAATTCAAATTACATTTGATTCAGCAAATCAAGATCCACAAATCATGTAATTATATCAAAGCTGCAGGACCATTTTTTTTAGAAGCTATTGCCTTAAAGCCAACAAACTTTACCATTTTTCATTACTTTTTCCCTGAATTTCATAGATCAACTTGTCTAAAACAATAAGACCAACTGCATCTAAACTTGGCACACCTGTCTAATAGCATATATGCTACAATTCTATTATCCTTCAATTTTTTGATAAATCTGAAGGATAATAGAATTGTAGCATATATGCTATTAGACAGGTACGAATTGCAACTTACCCATGTGTTCTAATCATAGCCATGGCAGCCATGTTTTTTGACAAAGATTAAGCATAAATCAAAAGAAATCAGAACTCAAGATCTACCTGCTTGAAAGTTTCAAGAAGATATAACAATCGATGTAGGAGTTATTGCCCTTTTTTGGATTTTTTTCACTTTTTAGCCCTATATCTTGAAAACTATACAAGATATTTCAAAAATTCAAATAACATTTGATTCAGATCATCAAGATCTACATTTCATGTAATTAGATTAAAGCTGTAGAACCATTTATTTTAGGAGTTGTTGCCCTTAAAGCGACAAAATTTACCATTCTTCTTTACTTTTCTTTTGAATTTCAAAGATTAACTTGTCTGACACCGTAAGACCAACTGCACCTAAACTTGACACACTTGTCTATAAGCATATATGCTACATAAATGCAAATGAAAAATGAATTGATTATTCTATCTATTGTGCCCACTTTTCTCAAATAATTTTAATCTACCTATTAAAAACGTCAAATAATGTGTCTTACTAAACTACTTTGTATAAAACGCCATAAATATCTACCTGTAATAGGGTACGTCTATTTTAGGGTTTATGTGTGTATTTTTCATTTGTAATATATTTTTCATTTTATCTTAAAGTTTATAACATTGTGGCTTGTATTTTATCAAAGTCGTTAAATGGCATTTTAAACTAGGTCAGTCAGTAGATTTTTTTAGAAAGTGATTAAAAGCGTAATATACAATCTTCTATTTATGTATAGAACCTTTAAGTTTTCTTTTGCTAAATCTCATGAATCTGCAAATTATGCTTTTTAATTTTTTTTTTGCGTTGACCGCTTTTACAACAGATGGTTGGCTCTATCTTTTATGTTATTTTTTTCTGAAAGGATATTTGTGTTCTTTTATGTTTGCAAACCATATAGCCACCCCTAGTAAGGTGGATTCACGACAATCAGGAAAGTCCAGTGAAGGATTCACGTAAAGTTGTATTTGGTAAGAGGATTCAGTTTTGTCGGGTTATAGAAAAAAGTAAACAACTCTGTTTTGTTGCAAAATAAATGCCTTTCGAAGAGTAATTGATTATTTAATTTTATCTCTTTATTTGTTACACATATAACTAAAAAGTCGTAAAAGTATATATCAATCTGTTGTGAAATAAAGGTATAATTCATGAAAAATATCAAGGTTGAATAATGTACGAAAACTATTTCATCAAATAAATATGTTTTTATTTGCTTAAAGTGTCTTTATTTTTCACCAAAGCAAGAATAGCATATTTACTAAAGACACGTCGAAAATCTTTATCGAAAACAATAAGTATTCCTTAAAAAAAGAGATGTAAAAATTGGTGGATAATGTTCTGGTAATAAGAGGATTCTGTTTTGGTAATGTATGGAGTTTGGTTTAGTTTTGGTTTAAAAATATAAATTTGAATTCATATGTATTAATATCTGTGTGCAAACGCTGTATTACAAAAAGAAATCATACTTAATATGTTAATTGAGGCCCATACAAGTGGTTTTATTCGAAGAATGTCGACAAATCACCACACCATGCACATATAAAAACGATAAGATTCTCAACTTAATGTAATGTAACAAAAATGAATAACACTAAGCCAATCAAAGACTTCTAAAAAATAAAAGTTTATTACTACATGTATTATGCGTATTGATTGCCTTGAAAATCAAGAATCTCTTTAAATTTTTGTAATCTTGAAATCCTTTAATCGTCAAACATCTTCTTTTGTTTGTTCAAATGAAACACCAGAAAACCACGCACCATCGGCATCTAATAAAGTAGTTGATTCCACTTGACAAACTTTTCTCGGCACATTTCTCATCTCCTGGTTTTAGATGTTGTTGAGGCTTTCTCTCTGAATTGACTCTAAGGTTTTGTCAGGTTGATAAAAAAAATTCATGAGCGCTTTTAATGGTTTATGGGTGGCCCTTGATGTGCTGGTCAACCCGTCCAATTGACAGAAAATAATCTGTCTTGACCCGTTGGTTTTTGAAATAATCTTTTGTGTTTCAAGTAAACCTGTTCTTGTACAAGATCTTCCGTATAATTTAAAGAAACCCAAAGCTACTACTGAAACAAATGCATACAAAGTTTCACCAATTAAGCACTTATATGCTACTTGAGATATTTACTATAAGTAAGTACTCATAATACTTAAACATTTGTAACATTGATAGTTATTGCCGCCGCTATCGTCGCCGCAGCCGCTGGTAGAGTAATACGCTCTGAATCTAAAGCCAGAAAAAAATACAGAAAAACAAAAAGCCGAGAGAGTGCATTCATATTTTAAAGCACTTTAGATGAAGATTTGGAGTATAAATCTCGGCTCCAACCCATTCATCTATACGAATCGTCATCCTTTTTTTGCAATTTGAGTTTATGAAACCAGTCTTAACGAAATGCCTAATAAATATTTACTTCGTCTATATGCAAGAATATGAGGGAGACCCACAATTGTTGCACAATATTTTCCCTAACAACAACTCAAAATGAGTAAAAGAGAAAAACATGTTAATGGCCCAGAATAGATAATAAATATGATAAGAATCATATGTGGGGTCAAAAGGTCACCAGGCCGAAACATTGCCGGGCAATAGAAAACCGGTACTTTCTATTTTTGAATTTTATGGCCCGACCACATATATGGATCTGACATTTAGTTGTACCCTTGGTAAAGTTTGGTTAAGTTCTTGGTTAAAGTCCATTTCTCGGATACTAGATGTTAGGAATCAATGATATTTCACCACTAGATGGGTCTTGGGTAGGGTGACACCACCCACTAGAAATTGTGTCACTGTGACTTATATTTTACGCATGAATGACTTTGGTTAAGTTCTTGGTTAAGTTCTATTACTCGGATACTAGATGTTGGGGTCAGTGATATTTCACCACTAAATGGGGTATGGGTAGGACCATACCACCCACTAGAAATAAGGTCACTGTGACCTGTTTTTTACGCAAGAATGACTTTGGTTAAGTTTTTGGTTAAGTTCCATTACTTGGATACTAGATGTTGGGAATCAATGACTTTTCACCACTTATTTGAATAATGATTCTAAAAAGTAGCTAGAGACGTTCTTACGTGACAATAATATATAATATATAAATTTGTTATGATTTATGTACATCTGAATTTGACTTATTTTTTCTTCAACTGTACATTTTTTTCTCTGTATATTTTTGGTTTTAATGTGTACAAATTCATTAGAAAAATAAACCAACATAAAGCTCATCAGGAACTTGCATCGCTCTCGTCGTCCTTAGGCTTTAAGTGTCGCTTCTATGAGCTGTAATAGCCCTTTAAGGGGTCATCGTAGAACTTCCACCAACTAAATAATACATTTTCTTTATCTGCAATACTCATCTTTCTGTAGTGAAAAAATGGTATTTTTGAACTTTGAAGAGCATCAACCCCTATAAGGTTTCATCTGACATCTTCGGACCAATTAAGACTTTTGGGGAGCTCAATGAGCAAAATGTTTAAGCAAGCAACAGCTTTTCTCTATCTGCAATAGTTTTTGATAGGGCAAAAACATGAGAAAAATATATGTTTGACTTTTAAAGGGCCAAAACCTCTACAAAAGTCATCTGAAATCTTTGGAACAATGGACACGTTTGAAGGTTAAAGCAAACAACAGCTTTCCTCTATTCGCAAAAGTTTTCATTTAATAGGGCTAAATCAGGATTTTAGTATGTTGTATTTTTTTACTGCGATTTAAACGATTCAAATCACCCAGGCTAAGTTAGAAAATTTCATACGCTTCCTGTAAATAAAAAAAATAAAGTAGAAATCTTAAAGTACAAAATATTAAAAGTTTCGATATGGAATTTACGTCGGGTATCTTGTGAAATTCAATGGTAAAAGACCTTAACTACTATTTAGTAAATCTGTTCTTATAATAAATGACCCTAAATGAATGGCAGCAAAATTGGTCAAAAATGCAACTTATAAATAAGTAATATTATGCAATTTACCATACAAATGTATGATATAACCCGACAAAACAGTACTCGCAACTTACCAAAACCGAAGTCTATACATGACCAAAACTGAATCCTTTGAAATGGTGAAACAAATTACCGTTTTGTTGTGTAAACTAATTTGGTTTTCTTAAGCAGTTGACAGTACTCTCCTTGCATGTTTTAATCTAAAATATGGCTACATATTGCGTACTTGATCAAGTTTAAAGTGTGTAATTAACTTATAATTTAGAGTTAGAAAATGTATAACTTTTTCGTCATAACTTTTAAACTTTTAAATCATAGATGAACCAAACTTTCACATTTTTTTTTAAATCAATACAAAAATGCTTATTATAAGGAAGTATAGAAATTACACCGATTAATGCTTATTAACAATGCTTAGGTGTGTCATTTATGTGCGTAATGTAAACAATATCGATCGAAAAAGGAACGAATTTAACCCACCAAATACAATTTTACGTGAATCCTTCACTGGACTTTCCTGATCGTTGTGAATCCACCTTACTAGGGGTGATAGCTGATATATTAGAAAAGCAGGAACTTTGAGATTTTCAATGAAAAGGAGTACAAGTGAATGCATGAAAAAGTATACACGTTCTTATTCTATTCGGCTTTGATGTTTTGGGGTTTTTTTTGGGTGTCCTTCTAGGAACGTGTATCCCATTAAAATTACATTAATACCCATTTGTATTGTCAATGTGATTTTTTTGTTATCTTAAGGTTCATCTGTACCTTTGTTTTAAACATGGCGTTATTTTTAATCTATTTTCAGTATATGCACAGCCAAAACTGCACATAAAATTGAAATATAAAGTGTAGCTGGACCTAGATATTTAAAATTCTTACCTTTTCTCTATGAATTCTTCCCGAAAAAATCCTTTATTTTAGAGATCTCTTTTTTCTCCGTTTTTAAAAACACCCGATTTAAGGCTAATATCACTTTCACCCTTTCTTGTGGCCTCAAATTTCATGCAACTTTCAATAAAGGATTTAACTAAAAGTGTTCACCTGGTTTCATGTGAGAGGAACAATAGGGATAGTTTGTCCTTTTTCAATTGAAAATCTGAACAGGAAAAAAAAAGAGATCTTTATTTTTACGGAACTTAAAATGAAAAATTGATTAAAATTGAATTAGAAATTACCATATCTAGGTCCAGCTATGCTTTATTTTATTATTTTATTTGTAGTTTTTGTTCTGCATATACTAAAAAATAGGTAGAAAATTTCGCTATTTTTAACGAAAGGTACAGATGAACCTTAAGTTCTTACTTCATATTTCTTCTTATTCGGCGGTTTAAAGTTTTATGCTCAAATAATCTGAAAAGTAAACTCAATAATATTCTAAATATTCATACATGTATGTTTTTTGTTATTAATATCTAGTCTTTTATATATTTTGTTCAATTAAACAAAAAAAATAGTTACATGAATGAAGACAGCGGGTGGTTCATCGGGTTACTAACTCCAAGGTCCGTGGTGCGATCCTCGTCAGGGAAGAGAGTTACATGGACCAGTTTACCTCTATCGCTCAAACTATTTGAAAGGTCTGACGCCTCAATTACAACATTGATACTTCTTTGCTTCATTGCCCCTTGTTATAATGTGACATATAACATATAATATAACATACGCGTTAAACCTATTAAGTAAAATTGATGTTATTATTTATTAGGACTGATAAAAAGTCACAAAATCACTGCTGGAGACTATAAGAGGAATATATGTTAAATTATTTCCAAATAGGTGTTAAAAATAACTTTAAAAACTAAGTAATGTATTTTTATCTTTTGTGTTAACCATATTTTTAAGTGAATAGTTTTTGTGTTAATCGTAAATACAACGGAAACATTATTCTATCTGTTGTGGTTTTTATTGTCAAATAATTTTGGTTTACTTTCTAAGTACTATATCCTAATTAAACGCTTCGGAAATTTGATGAAGTGTTTTGTCGTATCAATCTTCTTTTACTAACTTACAATAATAGCTTATAATAAGCTTGTATCTGTTTTTAGTTGATTGTCTTTTTCTCATGTGTGTATTTGTTTATATGTTTAATATTTTTCCACCATTTCACTGTTCTAGGTTAAAACCTCATTCAAAGGATAGGATAAAATACAGATTACGTTGTTTATAAAAAAATGCTTGATCCAATCCGTTGAATGGTTATGGTAGAACGCATGAGTAAAGTATTTTACAAGCAATAACCCAATGCACATGATGCAAAAAGGAAGGTAGGGATTTTTTGTCCAGTCATGTAATTTCGGATTTCTAATGACCCTTTAAGTTTTCTCTCATACTATTGAATCAGCTTTTGGCATTTACCAATTATACACCAGTGGGCTGGTTATGTATTTTGTGTTTTGCTTACCAAATAAAACACATCAAACTATCAAGACATTGCAGATTTTCAGAAGCATAGTGCAATTGATGGTAGTAAGAGCGTGAAAAATAATATACACTTTTTTGCTTTTTGTGTGTAAAGTGTGTCCTCTTATATGCTTGAAAATTCAAATTCCTCTTTTAAACGTTTGTCCACGTGTTATGACAAAAGTCACATTTTCTATTGTCAATGCGACAATCATCAGTACTTACTTTAATCTATAGTAAATTTCAATTCAATTTGCTTCTCGATGGTTTGAAGATTTCTAGTTTCATTTTAAAATAGACAAACAATCTTCATGATATAATTAATATTTAATTGAATAAAATGATTATAAAACCCACCAATTTTTGTAATGGAAGCGTGTCTCTGACCCGACATTGCGTACTTTTCATTTTAAAGCAATGTTTCGTTATTTTTTTTAAATTGGACTCACCAGCGATCTACCTATTATATGGCTGCTTGTTGCTCAATTGGTTTTATTGAATGATTGTATTCATTTGTATTTAAAACAACAGATCTTGTGTTATAGAATGGTGTTAACTTATAAATAAAATACCGTTTCATCTCATATTAATGTAATCTGTGCTTTAACAGGCAATGAACGTGTAATAAATTTTGCTTTAATTTGCTTCAATTTAGTTAAACAAAACTAAAAATTTAAAACTGTGTGAGATCTTCAGGTTTGACTTCGGACAAAGTAACAATGGTTCATATGAGAATTAACTGGCGAAAATAAAAGATTGAACGTTTTTACAAATTGATCAAACTTTGAACATTATGTGGCGTTTATGATTTGAAAATTTGACGCTGATGAACAAACTAAAATGATGAAGTCTAATGAAATATAGTCCTTAAAGAAATGGCAAACAATGATGATTTTGATTTTAAAATGAGACTATAGTGGAATACTACTCCTTGGTGGTACGAACCAATTCAACATATCATTATGCTTTCTTTTAGTAGCTTTGAAAATATGCTCTTAATAATTAAAAGGGGTACATGTACACGCCAAAATATTGGGGTTTTTTGTCTAGGGAGAAAAATCAAATTTAAAAGCTGCTTATAAAGATCGTTATCACTGTAATATTTCAATGGTGTTCATTTTCTTTTGTCAACGTGTGTCAAAATATGGATGGCCAGTCTTTATTTATTATGGTTTGTATTTTTGATAATCTTTAATTTAATTACTTTTAGTTCTTAGATATGTAACCGGCAATTTATAAGTTAATAGGCAAATAATTCATTTGCATTTGTTTAAATATTGTTACATTGATATAGGTTATCATATAGTTCATCTATTTCATTACATCATTCAGTCATTACGCATTTTCATCATTTCGTCATTCATTCATTGATTGTGTGACGTATTATCGTATGTGACGACAGGACTTATATTGGCAATAAACGATCCTTTAAAGGTATCGGATAAACTTCATCCTTAAACGTTGATAATGAACATCTTAGGAAAATCACTTTTCACTTATCAAATGTTGAATATTTCAAATAGTTGAAACAAATTTGAAATAAAATAAGTTATTATTTTTAATAAAATTGAAAAAAGTGTGTAGGTCGCGGAAAATTTAAAGCGTAATATGCAGATGTATTTCCATGTTGTTTTATTAAATGAGAAACAACTTCTTATTCAATGAAAAGATATCATATCTTAGAAGTGCAAAATTTCTCCAACAATAATGAATTTCTAATCGTTTCTTGTAACCTAAAAATAAAATACTGTTATGCACTATGTAAATGGCGTAACCCTGTAAACAATGTTATAATACCAATACTCACGTGGGTAATTTAGTAAGTTGAAGGCATTTATCTTATCCAACCAACCAATGAGCTAACGAGTGTATACAATGTAGCATCCAATCCACTGAATGAAGTTTAAATATAGGTCAGTCAGCTGGAATGTGCAATATTACAAAAATAAAATAGTAGACAGACATTTTATCGTAAAGGTAAGAAATGTTCATATTCAATTGTCAATATTTGTGTGTTTTTTTTAAAGAAATCGATCATTATTATAAAGGAATATTTTTTACGTTAAACGCCTTGTTGTTTCGTTGTTAATGTTTGATTACACTACATATTATTTTCCTCAAAAATAAGTTTGTCAGTCTTCATATATCATAGCTAGATATAATTCAGAGAACCATGTTCTATATCGGTACCTTTGTTTTGTTGGTATTTTTTTTTTTACAACGTCCATGCCACTCCAACCCTAACCTCCAAAAATATTTGGAAATGTTTAAATGTGACTAAAATGAAATTAAGTTCGGAATTTAGACCACAGCATCGGTACCAATTATTCTCCGTTTGTAGCTCACGTGTGCTATTGTCATCCATTAATAGGCGTTCGTCGTCCGTCCTTCTGTGCATTCTGTTTTTAAACAAATAAAGTCATTGCTTCTACAGTAGTTTCAGTTTCAGTGTTTTTAACATGTTTGTGAAATTCATTCTGCCGACCAATAAAAATAACCCTATTGTTACATAATAAGGGATCATACCTAAGATTATTGTTAATGGCTGGAAAAGAAGGAGGGTAAGAAAAAAGCTGTGTTTCTACAGCATAAAAAAAACTCATCTAAAATCAAAGGTTCTAAAGCAACTCCTTATATAATAGTAATTTGCTATAGTTTTCACTTTGACATTTTTCGCAGTTTTTCTTCTTCTTTTTTTGGCAAGTATCAATGCTTTGACCCACCATTTTATTTGAAATGCCAGTTCCAAGTCCGGACAATTGTGAACTTATTTCTACCATCTATGTATTGTCTTCTTGACTCATCATGCATCGATAGCCAGTTGGATTAATTTGTTTTCCATTTTATCTTAACATGCTTAATTTAACATTTTTATCACTGTTGGGTCACGTTTAGGAGGGGGTAACAATATCCCATATCCCCGTATTATTTTTCATCAAATATCCCGTATCCCAAAAAGTGTTGTCTTTTTTTTTCAGTATCCCACATTCCTGTAAATATAAAGAAAGAAAAGGATAAGAAAGGATTTAATCCAAGGTAATCACCAAATAATCACGAAGAAGTTTAACTTTTTGAAATAATGATATTAGTTTGATCATGTTATTGATTACTTTTACTCCACAAAATAATATTTATCAATAATGGCAGGGGGCAAATCGTTTATATCATTGGGTCTTATGATTTTAATATACATAATTTGATGAATAATATTTTCTTCTTATTTTGGTAGCACATAACGGAGATGTTCCAAATACATGTATATCAAAATAAAAAATATCCATTGAACAAATACTGATTTGCAGGTTTAATTATATTACATGTAGTACATGTAAAACATATGTGTCCTTTCACTGCACGATTCTCGATTTGGTGACTTTCTCCATCTCATATATCCTCAGGAACTTGATAAAAGACACAACTGATTCAAGGAAGTCTGTTTCATATTAAGATCTTCATCTCCAAATAGACCTTCGAGGAAAACTTTCAACAATACTCTATGACAAACGTGATGACTTAAACTTTCCCTTCTCGTGTAGCAACATTCCGTCCGTTCCAGCTTAGGGAGTTTACTTATCACAACTGATCCATACTCCAGAGCTTGTGGTAATTGCATCGATTTTCTCGGTAGAGCGTCACGTTCGACACAAAAATTGTTACAAATGTATCACAAGATTATGTTGCTCCTTGGTTGCTGTCGTTGCTCCTTGGTTGCTGTCGTCGCTTAAGAAATGTTATGGTAGACTTCATGCACACATAGACAAATATGGGATTTCCGTCTCTCAGGTGATTGCAGATGTTGGTTTGTCATAGAGATTTTTTTTCCTTTACCGGATTTGACAAACTGAATTGGTAATTGGCAGCGCGACAGGTGTGCTTTAGCAGACAGGAACCGCTTACTCTTCCGGATCACCTAAGTTCACTTTCATTAGGACTAGAGTTTGCGTTGTTAATTGATATTCAGTAGTTTTTTGTGTTTCTGTGTTTTATGTGTTTCTGGGTTTTTTTCGTCCTGTCCTTGTTTTTGTTTTACTGGTTTTGCCTCTGTCCTTTTGGAGTTTGACATTCGGATGCCCAATTGAGACCTTTCCTTTTTTACGTCCGTTTTTTGAGTATCCATATGTACATGTATGATTGGTTTACAACTACAAAAGATGGGTGCTTTTGTTATGTTAGCATCTATTCTATTTGTTAAACTTTAGTGCTCAAATTTCTCTTTGTTGATGGGCTTTAGGTTCAATGATTAATTGACTAGTTACTTAAAACTTAAGACATAAAGCATTAATTTTACGTAATTGAGTTTTTGATCATCTAAGTATAATATAATATTGAAACTGCAGACTATGAGCATTTGGGAGACAATTTTTGAGTTCTATTTGTTTAAAGCATGTTTTAAATAAATCAGCTTTTTAAACCCTTTAAAAGTTGAAAAAAATGTTTTAACATCAACCAATCTCTTTTAATATCCCTTAATACTAAGAGCTTGTTCTATCGGTTATAATGACAAAAGAAAGCTATGATTTAAACTGTAAATTAGCAGATATTTTACAGAACTATATGATAAAAGAGATAACAATAACAAATGATGAGCTGTATTGCACTGATTATATGTTGTTTGCTTGTTTGTAATAAGCACTCTACTGTAACAGTTTTACCATGTAATGTTATGTAATTTAGTAATCGTCATTAATGCTCTATATTGGGTCCTGTGCTTGGAAATAAAAAGATATACGTGTAATTATCATTATCATGATTATTACCAAATGTAATCTTACTCTCTATAATAGAAACAAATCAAAGTTGTTTGTTTATTCGGGTCTTTTTCTTTTTGAAGAACAGAAAAATAATTTATAGCAAAATTACCGTACAGGACTATTTTATCTTTAATGTCAAAGAAAACTTGGATAATCCAGACCTAGAAAATTATTTTCATCGAAAATGGGTTAAACGTGATTTTCTGTTATATTCATATAGTAACACATAATTAACATGGTTTACGACATAATTGGAAAAACAAATGACAACAAAGTTCCAGACAATAAATTTTGCTACGCCTGACGCGCGTTTCGTCTATTCAAGACTCATCAGAGGCGCTCTACCAAAAATATTGAAAATGCCAAACACTGTATGAATATGAAGAGCATAGAACAGTATCACCAAAACTACCAAACTGGGGAACCAAATTATTACTAAGATATTCAACCTATGTCTGGGGTAGGAAGAACCTTAGGATTTAGACAATTTTGAAATTTAGACGGATAATTTAAAGCTTTGATGTATTCTCCAACTCAAAAGTGTTGGTGCCGGAGCGGGCTAACCTCGGGGAATTCAAACTCCACCAGCAGTGCTAACCTTCACGTGTGTTCGAAATACAAATGACAACAAAGTTCCAGACAATAAATTTTGCTACGCCTGACGCGCGTTTCGTCTATTCAAGACTCATCAGAGGCGCTCTACCAAAAATATTGAAAATGCCAAACACTGTATGAATATGAAGAGCATAGAACAGTATCACCAAAACTACCAAACTGGGGAACCAAATTATTACTAAGATATTCAACCTATATCTGGGGTAGGAAGAACCTTAGGGTTTAGACAATTTTTAAATTTAGACGGATAATTTAAAGCTTTGATGTATTCTCCAACTCAAAAGTGTTGGTGCCGGAGCGGGCTAACCTCGGGGAATTCAAACTCCACCAGCAGTGCTAACCTTCACGTGTGTTCGAAATACAAATGACAACAAAGTTCCAGACAATAAATTTTGCTTCGCCTGACGCGCGTTTCGTCTATTCAAGACTCATCAGAGGCGCTCTACCAAAAATATTGAAAATGCCAAACACTGTATGAATATGAAGAGCATAGAACAGTATCACCAAAACTACCAAACTGGGGAACCAAATTATTACTAAGATATTCAACCTATGTCTGGGGTAGGAAGAACCTTAGGGTTTAGACAATTTTGAAATTTAGACGGATAATTTAAAGCTTTGATGTAAAACTGAGATGATCATCTCAGTACGTCAGCTAACGAAATATCGAATCATCCTTTTATAAAATTTAAATTCATTTCGTATGCTTATCTTCGACAAAATGACTGATAAGTCATTGAGTACAAAATGTATTTGCAAGAAAATGAAAATGAAGTTAAGAAAAGTAGCCAATTCGTCACTTGCATTGCATGATTATGAGGTTGATGTCAATACAGTCTTTAAAATATGTTTTTATTCATTGGTCGACACGTATATAATTGCCTCGCAATTAACATTTCCTCTTATTGTTCAATGTGACATTCTCAGCAACATGGTAACATCTCTATATATGTATAGTATATGTATATCTGGATCACAAATGTTACACATTGAGGACTTTCCATTGTGTTAACCGTTTTTACAATGTATAACTTCATCGATTTTATTTGTTTAAACAGTTTCTTTAATCATCCATTTTGTTATATTGATTTAAGTCTCTTGGATCTACCTGTTGTACGTACTTTAATATTAAAAATATTAACTTAAAGTAATAACTGGCCAGCAATGTGTATTTTTAAATATGATTCATTTATCAACTTTTGCGATAATTTTAAGCCTTTTACATAAATTAAAGAAAATTCATATTATATTTACATTTTACTATATATCTAACGGATGAAAATATACTGAAGAAAAAAAGAAACTACGTGTTAGCATTGCTTTAAAAAATTACCAATTCAACATTTTTTAGCTGGGTGGTTTGAGATAAAACTATGCATCTTTTACGGGCATCTTGCAAATTTTGGGTCTAGATTTCAATTAAAAATGACTTAAAATTGGGCAAGAGAATCAAAATTTAGTTCTGCTTTGTGATGCAGATATACATATAGAGATGTTACCATGTTGCTGAGAATGTCACATTTAACATTAAGAGGAAGTACAGTCTTTATTTTATTTGAAAAGTTCTATTTTCAGAGGAGATAATTTGCGGGTAACTGTGAGACAAATATTTATCAAGAAATGTGTGGGAAAAATTAGTTTTTCTTAAATATAAAAAAAAATGTCCGTGGCCCCAATTTTTTTTTAATGTGTCTTGTCATTTGTGGAATATAACTAAAATCTGATTGGTTTCCAGTTCACAGTGATGCTAAATAACACTTTTCCCTTTATAATTCATTGAAAAACAAAACTGTAGATCACCAGCTTCGGAAAGGTCCGTGACCCTTAATTATTTCTGCCTTTTTCAATTCTCTTTTATCAAACGTTTACCCCCGAACCACCTCAATATCTTTTAAAACACCCTTATCTTAAATGAAAACTTATATTTTTCATTTGCGGGCACAAAATTGCCTTTTAGAATCTCTGTAAAAAAGAATTCATATCTTTACCCTTAAACAAACGACATTACCTATTTGACAATAATGAAAAACTTTTCAAGTCAATATCTGTATTGATTATTGATAACCTATTTACAGTCCGCTTGTGTTAAGGAGCAACTGTTTAATTTCTTTGGGCAATCAAATTTTTCATACTTCCTTTTTTTGTAAAAAGCAGAGCCCGCCTTTGCTCTATCAAATTTACATTAACATCCAAAAACATCCTGTCCTTTTTAAGGTTCATGTATACGTTTACCTCAAAATGGCTTAAATTTTGATCGATTTTTCAGTATGTGTAAAGCAAAGACTGCATATAAGATTCAAAAATAAACCGTAGCAGGACCTAGATATATTGATGTCTTATCTATTTTTATGATAAAATCAATTATTTTTAAGTTCTGTTCTTTTCCGTTTTATAGCAAAGCCGATTTTAGGTTAATTTGACGAACACTCTTGCACATGGGGCATTTAACATGTTTAATTATAATTTAACCAAAAAGTGTTCACCAATATGTCAGTTGAGAGGTACAATAGGGATATTTTGTCCTTATTCAAAATACAATTTGAACACTAAAAACTGTACTGACAAAACTGTGCTATTTTCAACAAAATTAATGTGTGGATATAATCAGGTGTGTCCATATCTAGGTCCTACTATACTTTATTATACCTGATAATATGTCGTTTGAGCTGTACATATACTGAGATTATCTTCAAAAAATTTCAAACTGTCCTGATGAACCTTAAGTGAAAATAATGTCCTGTCCATGTAGTCCTGTCCAACCTATTTATTTCCTTATTTTTCGTCCTGTTTTTTTACCTATTTCACCATAGCTCCCCCATATCAAACTATATCCACGATTTCATACTACTACAATTAGGAAGAAACAGTTCAGGGCCTTTCAAGTGTATTTGATGACAAATTGGGATATGACGTCAATACGGTTGTATCTTTGTGGAGTGGCTGCATTTGTTTGACCTATATTTATTAGATACATGTATCTATTTATAAACGTTTAAAGCGAAATACCATACTGCACATCTATTTTTAGGTATATATTCATATCCTTCAAATGGATTCGCACACATGAGTTTCAAATGATAAATATTTATCCAATTCAATGTTTTTACATCTGCAACAAAATGCTGACGTATCATGGTATCATGCTCTCGTCGTCGTCTGCGTGGACTGTTTAAAAACAACTTAAGTATTCCCACAATAACTTTAGTTTTAGATATCCAATTGCTATGAAATTGTAGAACCATGTTCCTTCCCATAAAAGGATGGATGGTATTGATTGTTTGGGTCCCCCTTTTTTGTTTTGAAATTAGGGGCCAAAAATGCTACTTTTTTCTTCCCATAAGAACTTTTATTCTTGTTTACCAAACGCTGTGAAATTTTACAATAATGTTTCATACTAGAAAAGAATGAATGGGATTGATTTTTGGGATACCCCCTTTATTCGTTCAAGAAAAAGAGGCCCAAAAGGGGAAAAAGTCAAATATTTTATTTGTTCCCACAATAATCTTGGTTGTGGTTCGCCAACTGCTATGAAATTTAACAATGATATGCCTTACCATTATGCCATATATTTCCCTATTTTCATTTAGAAAACAGAGTCCGAAAAATTTGTGAAGTGTCGGTGGAAAGTTTACCAAAGGCTGCATGTGTCAAAATACTTTGTCAGTCTACCATGGGCTCCATGTGTCCAGATCAAATGACTATCCATATTGGGCCTAAAATATAAAGGGTTCGACATGTTCCAGTCGTATCATGCTGCGCTCGGCAAAGCTTTTTATTTACAAATGTAACCAGAACTCTATGATTTCATGAAACCATCATATAAATACTAAATGTGATGTTATAACGATTTCAATTGCCAATTACAAAATGAATTAGAACCCCACCAAAAATTGTCGACATGTGTCGTCTACTCATACCCATACATGTACATCGTGCAATGAAGGTAAGTTTAAATCGCTTTACTTTAACTGTACTTGTATTTCTTTTTATATCTGAACAGTAAAAGGTAAAAACTTAAAAATATATTAAATAAAAACTTGTCAAGTTCTTCACTTCTAGAAATAGAACATTATAATTAGTTAAATTTTAAAATTTGCTTTTTATTTCGAATGATCCTATGGGTATTATAAACTATCCCAATTCTCACCCCTTTGATGATATCTATCTAGAGTGCTTGAAAGTCAACAAAAGAACTCTGTGGTCAACATCATTACGATGGTGATCTTATTAGCACCGATCTTCGACTGCCTTTTATAATTACTAATAATAATATGAGCTGTGGCAAATAATTTCATTTCCCATTAAATGACCTTAGAATTTTTCGATGCGACTCTGTTTAGGAAGAAGCAAAGATGCACCAATTGGGCATTTGAGTGTCAAAAGTCCGACATGGCAACGACAAAATCGGTAATCACGAACAAGAACAGAACGAAGAAACAAAAAATAAAAAATCAACCGAACGGAAATCACCAACGCGAATTCTTATTGAATAAAATATGTTTAAATCAAACGCGAACTCGAGTCGTAAAAAGAGTGAACTCAGGTCCTCCGGATGAGTAAGCGGTTCCTTGCCTGCACACCCGTCGTGTTGCTAATTTCAAATTCAATGTACCAAATCCAGTAAAGGAAGACAAAATAAATTCTAATACAAACCAACATCTGTACTCATTTGAGAGATATATAGAAATCCCATATTTGTCTACGAGTGCATGGTGTCTATCGTAAAATTTCTCGAGTGAAGACAGCAACCGTGGAGCAAACACATCTTGTGTTAGTAGGAGTTTTGATGCTCTAGATTTGGCATTGATTTTCGGTTTGGTCTAGATTATGACCGGGTAACATTGTAAAACAAACATTTTCATTTCAATAATTTCGTAAGAATAAGAAATCGAGGAAATTTAAAATTAAGAAATTAATTTATCAGAATGATAAATCTTGGGGTTTTCATCCCATATAATATTTGGTAGGGGAAAGCGGTAGGTACTCAAGATCCCCATCCTAATCATATATTTGGAATCTCAAAAAAGGTATACCTTATCATATATTAGGATTTGCGGTTTTCAATACTGAACAACAGCTTGGGTTAAGTGGAAAATGAGGATAGGTTTGTCTTAAGCGAATTGGCATCTGATTTTGATTCACGATTAAGGCCTTATCATATAATCCGTATCTTTATCGCATATATTCATCCTATATACCAATTTCATAACCTTTTCATATATTACGAAAGCTTGAAAAGGGTATCTATTCCAGAGGGTAAACATATCAATGAACAAATGAAATTTACCCTACCCTACCCCCGAAGAGTGAACCAAATGGTTTCAACAAAATAATAAATGTTCAGCCAAATTCGAACCAGAAAATCTAATTAAATAAAGGTAATAACAAAACTACCAAACTTGAATGATCAATCTCATAGTCCAGAGAAAATGACAAGAACGAATCAGTCATACCGGAGAATTGGTGGATCGCAATGGTCCTGACTTGGTACAGGCATTTCAAACGAAATGGTGGGTTAAACCAGGTTTTATGGCGCCAAACCTCCCTCTTCCATTGCGATCTTAGGATCCGGTAATGACCATAGAACACAACATAGTTGTGAGACACAATAGGTATATTGAGGTGATCATCTCAGTATAGCAGACCAGTCAAACACTAATTAAAACAATTAACTATCATATCTTTTAAGTCAATTTTGAACTTTTCTACTAGTGGCTGATAACGAAGAAAGAATTTTTTTAGGGATCGTATGAGACGTATTTTCTTATAACCCTGCTCGAAAAGTCGGTCACGAAGAAATCGGTGTCTGATCAAAAAATCTGTGAAATGTGTGCAAGCTCTGGCATATCGAATAAGTTGTGAAATATAAACACCGTATGCAGGGGAAGTAGGTATATTGCTCTGTAGATTAGGAAAATTAATAATTTGAAAATTAAAATTGTCTCGTTTATCGTAAATTTTTGTACTGAGATGACCACCTGGGTCAAATTCGAGGTGCAAATCCAAGAAAGACGTGAAGCAATTTGATTCGGTGGCCTCTTTAATTTCCAATTCTGGAGGATATATTGAAGGAATCAATCTACCAAATGAAGTGTTATTGACAGAAAGGACATCATCAATATATCTGAATGTAAGATTAAATGACCTTGCCTCTTTCATCTTCTTGTTCTTTACGAGTCCCTGAAGAAATTCAGTCTCGTAAGAGTATAAGAACAAATCGGCAAGGAGAGGAGCACAGTTTGTGCCAATTGGAATGCCGATTTGTTGAAAAATCTCTCCTCCGAAGGTGACAAATATGTTGTCAATGAGGAAATCAAGCATACTGCAAACTTGTTCCAGTGTGTAACAAATTTTATCTTTGAAAGATGTTTTGGAAAAGAATGTAGAATTATAACCCAAAACAACAAAATTCCTAGAGTTTGAAAAGGCTTTTTCGAGAAGTTTTTTCAGGCGACATTTTAGTTTTTCATGTGGCAAGGTAGTGTATAAAGTTGAAAAATCGAACGTTTTCAAAGAGTGAACCTCAGAAAATAATCTAGATTTAAAATGATCTGACAAATCTTTTGAGTTCTTCAAAATCCACATATGGTTAATTCCACTACGATTATAAATAGTGTCGGAGTATGCTTGTTGACCTTCTTTGACAGCAGACAAGATTTTATTAAAATGAACGGACAGCTCTGTAGTTGAACATGATGAAGATCCAGCTATATATCTTTCTTTGTACGGATTTTTGTGAAGATTAGGTATCCAGTACAAATATGGTAACTCTTTATGTTCCTCTTTCATTTGGGATATTGAGAGAGGACATAAAAGAGCTATGGTTGGCTATGATTTCATCTTTGTTAAATGTAGTACGTTTGTATGTAGCACTAGCGGCAGTATTACCATCAATGCCTAGTTCTTTTATTAGACAATTGTAATAATGTGCTTTACATACAAAAACTATATTATTGGAAGCCTTGTCTGCTGGCGTGACAAAATACCTTTCATGTAAGGAAGAGAGACAATTGAGAGCTTCACGATCTCTAAATACAGATTAAGGCCGGGGGTTCACACATTTGCGAAGTTTGTCTATTCGGCTTCGTACAAGAGATCGGATAATCCTTACCCAGTCCGACAGTGATTCAAGCTCTGGTTCTTGGTCCTTTTCCCTCCTTATCCAGGCTCTAGCATAGTCTTCCACGGCGTCCATGATGATCTTAAAGTTGTGATTCCAATTTATACGTTGCGGTTTCCTGAATTTAGGTCCATGGGAAACCACATTACGTAATAAATCATTTTCAATTATCTTAAGATCACCCGTGATGACATGACCAGATGGACCATAGACAAAGGGAGAAGCATAGCAATCACATGTCAGAGGGGACTTTAGATATTTTTCAATGTTTAGGTCCTGCAATGCCTTTTTGTGGTTGAAGATTTTACTACTTATGGTTTAAGTGTAGCGGTAGGAAACAATTGGTGTTGACTGATTTTTGAAATATGGAGGAATTTGAGATGTAACGTCCTTACGATTTAAAATATTGCTGATGTTTATAGCATCTATTTCTTTGTTCTTAAATGGAATATGGAGAAATTTCCTATCCTCAGTAGTAAGAGGCTCACTTCTTACAGGCTTAAAAAGCTGAAAAAGGGCAATGTCGCATATAATGCTAGTAAGTCTGTAAGAAGGAGAAAATGGATCAGTACCTGCTTTTTCTAACCCAAGATCACGTAGGTCTTTAAGTTTCGTGACTCGTAGTGAATAGAGAATGGTACAAACATGATGGACTCCCAATGGTTGTTGTAGACTTGCTACAAGATCATCAAACGTGTCTGAAAGAAATCTGTTGTCAGTTTGACTGGCACCAGATCTCGGTTTGTATCGTTTGTGATCATGACTACGTTTGTGTCTACCATTAGGGTCAAACAGTTTCATAACATTCACCTCACTACATTGTGGGCTAGAAAGATTTCCTACTCCTTTGATGTTATCATTACATCCATAAGGCATTGCAGTACCTAAAGTTTTTATCCAGTGAAGCTCTCGTTTTTTACGGTGAGGTGTACTAAGATTAGGACTGTTGGTGTCGTGGTAAATCTTTTCGATAAACCGGACTTTCATGTTCAAACATTGGTCATGGTTAGGTTGATAAAAGTGGTTATACAAAACCCGATAATCAGAATTTTTGGTGTCATACCTATGACCATTTATGCGAGAACGCAGTGAATTTTTGGTTTCACCGACATACAACAGTCCACATAAAGTACACTCAATCCCGTAAATGACATTTCCGGTACAACAGTCCAGAGGGTCGTGAGAAAGGGTTTGGTAAACTTTACCGTTTAAGTTACTGGTAAATTCAGGAGAAATAATAAGCATATCACAGGTCTTGCAGAATATTTTTGTCATTTGTACACTTAACAATATACGTACAGTTTCTTTCGTCTCTACGTATTTTGTAAATGAAGTTTCAAAACAAAGCAATTATTTTTAGATCGATCATTTTGTTAATCGAGCCTCATGAATATTCATAATTATAAGAAAAGGAAGTCGAGGGTGAGGGGTCATGTGTTTCGCATGCGCAATAATATCGTCTGCTCTCAGTCAATGAAAATTTAGATATATATTTGTTCAGAGATAGCTACAAATAGACCATGCATAACTTATAGATGAAAAGAGCACATGATAGCATTAAAGCAACTCATTCATTTATTGCTGATATTTCAAAGAACTATGTACTTTTTTAGTATAACAGTGTACAGCGTGTATTCCAGCAAAAAAACTTTTATGAAGGAAGTGATATTTCTATTTATTTATATTTATTGTGCGTTTCGTGTTTTTCATCTGTCAATACTCATATTTTTGTGATATCATGGATTTGATGTGTTGTGAATCGAAGCTACTTTTTGAAAGAGTGCCTGTGAGGACCATATGCTTTCAAAAGACGACATAATGTTGCAATCTTTGTTTCATAATTGATGTAAGATATTTTTATTTGTTCTTTATAACATCGTGGCCTTTGTTTTATTCAATACGGTTAATGAGGTTTTTATCTAGGTCAGTCAATTAGTGGGTTCTTAGAATGATTGATTAATTGTCGTTTGCTTATGTCACTCTTGGAATGCATGAAAATAATAAAAGCAGTAAGTACTTGTTATATGCTTTTGACTTATTGTTTTGGCGTTAACCAATTGTACAAAAGAGGTTGGCTATGTCTTTTGTGTTAATTTTTGTTTTGTATTGTTTTTTTGCTTAAAGAGCTTTGGAGTCCTTTTATATAAACTAAACACTAAAATACACAAGTAGATTAAAGATTTTCACGAGCATAATGCAATCAAATGTAGTGAGAGCGTAAAAATATTTCCGTTCGACTTATGGTGTTTTTTTAAGTGTCCTCTTTCTTGAAAGTTCCGTCTTGTAACGTAGGTCTGGTAACAATTTCTACTGTTTCTTAAGTCATATTTTATATTGCATCTTTGTTTCAATTCAATCTGCTTTTCGGAAGTTTTCAAGTAGATTGCATAGTTTACTCAACATTCTTAAAATACTGGTATGAATTTTTTTCTTTTTTATTGTTTGTTGTTGCTTTTTTAATATATGTGCTTTCTGATTTTTTGATTAAACAAATACAGTGGTTACTAGATCCAAGAACAATAATTTGATCCTTGTCAGTAAAGAAAATAATATTGAAAAAATAATTTATTCTATCTCTCGACACCGTTTGAAAGGTCTCAAGGACCAAATACATTTCATTTCTGTTATCCCTTTTAAAGGGGTGAAAAAGATTGTCCCATGAAAATTGACAGCAATAAAATGCGTACTTTTAAATTGATAAGATTTAACTAAAATGCTCGGATAAATGAGACTGCTTAAAAGACACACCAGAATTCTGAACACTCACGAAAGCTTGTTTGGTGTAAACATATTTATTAATTGATTTGCGAATACATTTTTCAAATATTGATAATGAGACAATGAGACAATTATACAACAAATTAATCACGGGATTTAGAAACAAGACTTGAAGCCTTATATAAATCCGTCTCCCGGAAAACTTTTCATTAATATTATTTTGGCATTATCCGACATTACTCAAGAATAGACTTAGAATACAAAACATAACATGAAGGTGCATGCGAGGAGGTTGAGGGTTGTATATTTTTTTGTCTGTTCACCGTAGTTAAGTGCTGTTATCGTATTAATTAGAGCACTAACTTTTCGTCAAAAAATTTTGAACGCAAAAAAACAATTGAGTATTCTCGTCATCGGATATATACGAAAGCCCAGAAGGCTCATTCGAGATTCAATTTCGAAATTCGAGATCCGAAAATCGAGATTCGAGATTCGAAACTTGAGATTCAATATAATTATAACCAATCAGATTGCTTATTTTATTATCTTCTACCAACTAAAATAGTTCTTTTAAAACGTAATTATCGAAATTCGAGATTCGAAATACGAAATTAGAGATTCGAAATTCGAAATACGAAATTAGAGATTCGAAATTCGAAATACGAAGTTTGAAATTCGAGATACGAGATTTGAAATTCGAGATACGAGATTCGAAATCAAAAATTCTAATTCAAAACTCAAAATTCAATATACTGATAGCCAAAAAAATAAGTCATTATAAATTCCAGAAACCCCCAAATACAACAGTGTATTCCATAATTTTAGTAAACTCAATATATTAATACTTTTTTTGCTATTGGTTATTAAGACAGATTTATTGTTATACTTTGCAAAACACGTATGAGTCTTGGGCGGATTTGTATAAAAGATTTAGATAATTTATAATAGTGTGTATTTTCAATCACCTGACTGTTGATTTTAATGCAGTTTGAATCAGATGCCGTTGTGTTAGATTGAGAAAGGTTTTCGTTGGAATCTCTTGCTTTTTGGTTATAAAAAGTAGCGCGGATTTTCGACAACAAGCCCAAAATTGCTATATCATGCCAAAGCATCCCTATTATGTGTAGCGACTGCCTTCTTGGCTTTCGTAGATATACTTTTGGCTCCAAAAAAGTAATACTTAAGGAGATATTTTAACAGCTAGGGACTTGCAAATCTAAGATTAGTTTCTCTCTCAGTGGTTTAAAGACATTAAAAGATCTCAGTGTGTTAAAAGTGTCTCGGACATTAAAAGAAAATAAGCCCGTGTTTCTACAACACCACAGCGGCATACATGTAACGGTGATGGAATTAAATTTTTGTCAAAAAGGTCTTTATCTAGTTCGCTACATCCTAAACGATCGAAGTCTTGTGTGTATTAAAGATTTGACCCTTTCGGGATCCACAATTATAGTAAAAAGTTATATTATGTAAGTTGCTGTTAGACGCGATTTAAATTAATAGATGAAGCGGAACGTAAGCTTGTTTCCCACTGGTTTAAGAAAAAAACTAAATCATTTAAAAATAAGGAATTTTTAATCTTTTGTATTAACCATAAAATTCATACTAAATTATTGTGTTAACCAAAAAAAATTCAACGGAAAACTAATTCTGTATGTCGTTGGGTTTTCCTCAAACATGGATGGACTTTATAAGTACTTTATCCTTATAAAATGCTTCTGAAATCTGATGAATCTTCCATTAAGAATGGTGTGATCATGTTTGTATGCATCCGTTGACTGACCTAGATTAAAACCTCGTTCAATGGATTGGATAAAATACAGGTCATAAAAAGTATTTTATCCAATACGTTGAATGATTATTTTAGAACGCATGAGTAAAGTATTTTACAAACACAATGTGCATTGATGCAACACGGTCGATAACTATAAAGGTAGGATTTATTTTCTTTCTTCCATAGTCTTGCGAATTCCGACCACTATCTCCCCGTGGTGCAAGACGGGCACTGTTCCAGCGACAACAAAGGATAACACTGGCGGTGGTGTGTCATGGGCTGGACGATAGATGGCACATAGCGAGTCTTTTACAGTTTTTAATTGTACATGTTGATAGTCGTCCCCTATAGTCACGACTGTAAATATCTTTCATCATCTTTCGTCCACACATGTATGTTATTCTTAATATCCATTATATCTGTAAATCTTTCAAGCTTTATTTTTCTGAAGCCGATTATTACTATTTAATTTTATTTTTTTTTTGACGTTAACCAATTATACAATGTCTTTTTCTCAACATTGGCTTTTCTCAAAGAGTTTTGCAAACAAAATAAAACATATCGAACGAGCATGGCATTTAAGATGTTCAAAAGCATAGTGCAGTTGATGGTTCTAAAAGCTTGAAAAATCATTTATACTTTTTTCTGTTCGACTGCCATGACTGTAAATGCTTTTTTGTTTGAAGTGTGTCATCTTACCTGCTTGAATGTACCTTCTTGGAACGTTTGTCCCCGGGGGGCTACTTCCTATATAATCAATGGTATGAGTGTGCCGCAATATAGGGTCTACTTTTTCAGGCATCAAAATGTAGAACAGTGTTACAAATTCAGACCAGCTGTTACCAACAGGGTAACAAATACGTGAAAGTCAGTAAATTTCATCTATTAAATTAAAATGGACATTAAATTTTAACTTAAGATGCTTCTAAAAATTAATGTTCCGGATCTATTTCACCTCCAAAAGTTATCCCCATTGTGTATTTCCTCTGCACGGCTTTATATACAGTAAATTATATACACAAAAGCATTTTGATATTGTCATAACAGGGTATGATATAAAATGTCGGCTGGCATAACAGGGTATGTTTTACGCAGATTTCTTAATAATTGCATGGTCCAGTTCAGAACAGACCAACGGCGCAGGTATACTCTAAATTATTGACAGTAGCCCCCCCCCCCCCCCCCGGGGGGGGGGGGGGGTTTGTCCAAGTATTATGACAATGATCACCCTTTCTATTATTAATTGATCTTAATGTCGATAAAATCTGCTTTGAACAACTTATTATTGTTCATTTTTACATGTTTATGTTTGAATATAAATCTCAATTTGATTAGGGCACCCAGACAAATTTAAATGGATTGTTTCAATAGGGCGAAGGAATATAAAACGTAAAGTGCCTGAGAAATCAGCTGATATTTTATGAATAAAATACTGTACCTGCAAAGTTTCAGTTAAAGCTATCATGCGGAAAATGAAGAAAATTCAACAAATACAATTTGTATCATAAATTCACTTTCGGTTATATTTCAAGCTTATAATAAAACACAAAAAATTGAGCACGGAATTATTATGCCCGTAACACATTGCTTAGATATTTAACCACAAACATAATCGTTTAAATACTTCGGACGATTTCGAATTCTGCCTTATCTTCTCGGTTCTATATTAGTTGTAGGATTTTCATTGCATTGTCAGTCTAATATCTCACCCATTTCAGTTTCATTCAACGAGGTCACCTTCTTGAAATAAAGTGCATATTTAGTTATCTCTTTCTGTTCGTCACTTGCCATAATCTTTCTTCGAAATTTTCTTTCATCTTTCCTTTTTTCTTTTTGTCGGTTTCGCGCAATTTCCGATCATCGGGTGGTTGTACAATTTGGAATTGTGGTATTTTAACGTTAAAATTTTGCCCAAACATCAATTTTTGCTTTATAATTTCTTAAGAACATATGAATTTCCTTCTTCCAGCTACAGTGTTTTGAAATGGCGGCACGTAAAGCTTTTCCAATGGTCTTCACAAATCTCTCACTCTCTGCATTTGCTCTTGGCCATAATGGTGTTATTTTCTTATGCTTAAATCCTAATGTGTCGGCAAATTTTCGAAACTCCTCATAATTTAACGGTGGTCTGTTATAACTTTCAGTACTGCCATTGAACATTTTATCCAAAAGCGGAATAACTGTATTTGACGTTTAACTAGTCAAATGATCAACCACTGGAAACCTCGAGTACCCCACAATTACGACCATTAAGTAACATCCACCGGTTAAAAAACAAGTAAAATCGATGCTCAGATTCTCCCAGACTTCAATTTCGCAATTTTTACATTGATTAAAAAGTACATATATTAAAAATATACTATCTAAAACTTACCTTTACCAACATAAAAACTCAATGTTTTGCAGTTTTCTATAAAATAATCTTATCTTAATTATTCGCGTTGATTAAGTATTGTCCAGCATAAATATTTACTTTTGGTAAACTGGGTACTGTTAAACTGAGAAACGAAATGTAACCAAACGATGCGAAGAGAAAACGAAATCAGTAAATAAAGAAAAACGACTGGTGTCGGCTAAAATCGATTCAGTTTTCTATTTTTACCAGTTTCGCTCGATTTCGTTTCCTTTCTTTACAGATTTCGGTTGCTTATTTTACTGTTTACGTTTCCTTCTTTACCGATATCGTTTTTGTTCGTCTCCGTTTCGTTTGGTTACTTTTTGTTTCTCATTTTAACGGTACCCGCTAGTAATTAGTTTGTCCTCTTTTTTGACACTGCGGTTTTTTTCTGCAGTTTTCCGTCGAAAAGAATACTTTCTGGCAGGTTTTTTGAAAATTTAACATTTTCTTCAAAAGTTTTATAATGTATTCTTCAAATAGTGTGAATTTCATTATTTTTTTTTAATTGCCAAAATGATAGGTTCTATGTCTTTAAGGTCATAGCCTTAGGTACAGCATTGTCAATAATGGATGGTGCATATTCCTCTGCTATTTTCGAATGTTTCTACGATTCAGAATTCTGGTCGGTTGGATGATCTGCTGCATTTACCTTTTTTCTGGTTTATATAATACTTTGAACTCATATTGCTGAAGTCTTCATTTCCACCTTTCGATTCTAGCAAATATTTTCTTTTTCGGTTTATTTAAAATCGTCTGGAGTAGTTCATGGTCTAAAACAAGTGTGAATGTTTGTCCATAAACATAAAGATAAAAATGTTCAATTCTCCACACTATAGCAAGTGATTCCTTCTCAGTTTGTCGAGTTTCTACGTCCGTTAACGCACGTCTGGCATTAGCAATGATTCGGCCTTCATGTGTGAGAAGTGCAGCTAACCCAACTCGACTTGCATCTACAATCAGCATTGTCTATTTCTTTTGGTCAAAATATGCCATGAAATGGTCAGCTACAAGCTCGTTCTTATTCATTCATATAATGTTTGGCATTTTCAACTTTGGTAGAGCGCCTCTGATGAATCTTGAATAGACGAAACGCGCGTCAGGCGTAGCAAATTTATTGTCTGGAACTTGTTGTAATTTATATTTCTTATCAAACGATTGTTCGGTTGTCCACTCAAACTTAGTGTCCTGTTTCATAAGTCGATGAAGCGGTTCAGTAATGGTAGTATAATTCGGGAGAAATCTACCAACGTAATTCGTCATTGCAAGAAAGCTTCTGACTATTCCAATATCCTTCGGAACAGCTGTGTTTTTCATTGCGGCTATCTTCTAAGGATCAGCTGAAATTCCGTCTGCACTGAAAATATGTCCGTAAAATTCTAATATGTCCTTATTAAACTCACGTTTCGATCTATTGAGTGTAAGATTCTTCTCCTTAAGGCGCACAAATAGCTTTTCGAGACGTTCATCGTGATCCTTTTGATTCTGAGCATATGCAATAATGTCGCCAGATACATTCAGGACGCCCTCTAATCCTTCTAAAGATTTTGAAATATCTCAGCTGCTGATGAAACCCCGAAATTTAACCTTTGAATCATCTTGGTCTTACGTGAGATTGAATGTAATTATGTTTCGCGAGTTTTGTTTTAGCTCCAGTTGATGATAACCGTTTTTAAAAACCAGTTTTTAAAACACTTTCGAACCATTTCAATCCAAGATTATATAATCAAGTGATATGTCGGGAACGTTATATAGCCTTGTTTGGTTCTCGCATGTTAAAGCACAAACGAATCTCATTCGGACCTTCGGATATCGGAGTGATCACTATTGGACTAACCCACGGAGTAGGTCAATCTACGGTTTCGATTATATCCAGTGCATCTGGTTGAATTAACTTTTGAATAAATGGAACGGAATTCTTTTGTGTAGTAGTATGATTGTTCTACATGTATTTTAATTTTCACATCTTTAAATTTCCCGATACCATCGAATACTTCAATGTATTTATTATAAATTGCACATGATTTGTTGACACATTTGATATTTCAGAAACAATATAAAATTCCATAGATGAGCCATAAAACAGATTGTCATTTTACCCTTGAACCACAAACACGCGGGTGCGGTTGTTATTCTACTGTAATTCTCAATTGTAGCTTGAAATTGTCTCATTATTTCCAACTTTTTATCCGAACCATAAGCGAACATGAGAAGGTTCGGTTTTATCTTAATCCTCTTGAACGTATTTTCATCGATAACATTTATACTAGATCCAGTGTCCGCTAAGAACTTCACATCTGAATCGTTGATTTTCGATGTGATTTTCTGTTGTCCTCATTAAATCTTGTTTACGGTTACGTATTCTTCGTCGGAACTGTTTTCTAGAGTATCATCTCGCGGCACAGGATCGTTCTCGAGTCTAATAATCCTTCTTCCATGTTTTGTGTTCTTTCAAGTCTTTGGTGTGCATATGTTTGCAAAGTGGTTGCGTTTATTACAAACGTTACAAGTATTTCCATATGCAGGGCAAAATTTCTTGTGAGGATATTCACCTCCACAATTTCTACATTTCTTCTTAACTTAATGTTCAGGTGTTTCTGGTTGTATCTGAAGAAATCTCATATTGTTTCTGCGTTTTTGTATCGCATTAGTCATTTTCTCACTCCCTGTTGCTTGTTGTTCCGATACTTCAAGCGCTCGTCCATCCGCTAATAAATTGTCTAATGTCATGTCCTCCTGAATAGCTTTTCTTCTTATCCTTGACAAACAACATTCCTGAAATATGTGAGACTTAATTTTGTTTGTTTTTGTATGCAAATTTACAGTTTACAGTAAGCTGTCGTAATCTCGTAGAGAATCAATCAATTGTCTCATCTTTGCAAGTGCATCTTTGGACTGCTTGGATTGTCAGATTTTATAAATTTCGAATTCAGTGCTCTTTTTTGGATCAAAATATGCTGTCAGTTTTGTCTTAGCAGCTTTAAAATCTTCTCCAGTATCGGCGAGAGTTTAAAAAAATTCGTTCAATTTCTCTCCGTCATAATGCAGCAATAAGGGAGCAACCTTTTGAATTTTATGGGGGGCTATGGTGTTTCTGGTGTTTCTGGTTGTATCTGAAGAAATCTCATATTGTTTCTGCGTTTTTGTATAGCATTAGTAATTTTTTCACTCCCTGTTGCTTGTTGTTCCGATACTTCAAGCGCTCGTCCATCCGCTAATAAATTGTCTAATGTCATGTCCTCATGAATAGCTTTTCTTCAAATAGAAATTTGAAATAAAAAGACAGGATGGAAAAAAATCCAGAAATAAAAAGGCAGGACAGCGCTTTGAGTAAAAATAGGCAGGATGGTGTTTTTGGCTTAAAAAAATTATAGTTGTTTTAAAAATAAAAAAAATAAAAATCCAGGCTCGAAAAATAAAAAGGCAGGACGAAGAAAATATCCATAGCCACCCCCCACCTAAAAATCAAATGGTTGCTCCATAATGCACTTTGACGCTTTTTGTCCTTTATGTCTAGTCCAATGAACAGATGACGACTAATCCACTTTTTCCATCTAACTTCTACATAACTTTCATGCCGGAAAATGTTGGAAAATTCGGCAATGGTCAGATGTAGCCATTTTTAAAAAATAAGTGTTACTAATTGATAAATCCAATGAAATACATTTCTTGCACATATATAAGACGTCGTGAGTTTTAAATCCTCGTCGCCAATGTAAAATCGTTGTATTCAGTAAAAACTCTGTTTTAAGTTACAATCTCAAAATATTAAACAGCATCATATATAAAACAATGAGTCATTATAACATCTATCATCAAAGCACGTGTTTGACCTTAAACTAAAAGTATGAATGATTAGCGATATTAGAGTTGGTTACTTTTGTCTTTAACTCTGGTGGATATATTAAAGAACTCAATCTACCAAACGAAGCGTTGTTGACAGAGGGGACATTATAAATACAATTCTGACATCCTGAGATTAAAGGACTTTGGCTCTTTGACCTTTTTGTTCTTTACAAGTTCCTCAACAAATTCAGCTTCTTAAGAGTATAGAAAGAAGTCGGCGAGGAGAGGGGCACCAAACGTAACAAATATTTTGTCAATAAGGGAATCAAGCATACTTCAAACTTTGACCAAAGTGTCTTATCTTTATAAGATGTTTTTGAAAAAAAGAACTATAACCTAGAACAACAAAGCTCCTTGAATTTGAAAAAAAAGCCTTTTAAGGAAGTTTTTGTCAAACGGTACATTGGCAGTGCGGTGTATAAAGTTGAAAAATGGATTTTTTTTCGAAGAATGAACTCAGAAAATGACTGGTCTTTCAAATTATCTTACAAATTTTTAAACTACTTAGTACTTAAAATTCACATAATAGTATGATTGATTCCAGTACGATTCCAAACGACAGGTTTATTTTCTTGAACTGCAAATTGTGTTAGATTTGTCTTCCCTGCTCGAACGTTTTAGGTTTGAGATATTTTGCTTCAATATACTATTATTTTGTTCGACGTACCAACGTCTTGATTTAAATACTGCACATGTGAGTTTATTTCCATGAAATATAATGCATATACATGTACAGCATAACCAAAATAACCATTTTTTATACCGCTGCTGGTCCCCGTGGGTTATCAAACTTGTCTGACACAAATTTACCTTTATAAAATTAAAATTAACTGAAAAGACATTGTTTGCTAAACATTTTTTTTACATCCGAAACGAACTTTACCGAACTCGGGAATTTAATAGAAAATAATAAGATGTGGAATAAGTGTACGCGATACAGACTACAATCAAGCGGCAATTCAGAAAAACCACAATGGACAACCACCAGTAGCCTTCAACAAGGCCAGTAGGCGCTGCTCGCGGTTCTGCAATTGGACCATGGTCTAAATAAAATGCATATAATTCAAATCCAGTCCTAAAATAGTCAAAGATAGACACCCTTCTTAAACAAGAAACAGAAAACATCTAAAAGACAAGTACAAACAAAAGCTTTGTCGAAGATTCCTGGCTTAGGACCCCAATATTCTGAGGTTCTCGTTCACTCGTTGAAATATTCCTTTACTAATATTCCGATGCATAATTCAGGTAATTTATTGGTTAACCTTGAATAATATAACTGGATAGCTGAATTTATAAACTGTATATCCAGAAACATGTACATATTTCATGTTCATTTTATCACCCTATTCATGTTCACCGCCTGTAAATAACCTATATAGTGTTGCATGGGCATAAACACCAACTCACTCACTCACTCGCTCACTCATATGTGTTAATGAGATCTTCCTTGTTAGACTGTAAACATATGCTTTATATTTCAGATTAGGACTCAATAATGGCTGAAAAAATAGCGGAAGACTACAAAGTGTACTTAAATGTATTCTTGATCACAATATTATCTTTCTTTTCGAGAATATGCAACTTTGTCAAACCCAATAAAAAGGAAAAAGGTAAATACGATAAGCATAAAATTACACAGAATGAAATTCTCACTAATGAGACCAGCCATATTCCATTTTGGTTCATAAACAAAGACATTGTTCAAATAAAAGCGTCGAAAGGCCTAACGATTGAGACATCTTTTATACTTATTGTTTCTAAACCTAAAGCGATAATTACAAGAGGTGTAGACTCAAAAGAGTGCAAATGTGAACAAATCCAAAGTAGGGACGTTGAAAATGACTCAGGAACCTCGTGTAATTTTCAGAGGAAAAACAGAAACGAGCATTGCAGATGTAGAAGTCTAAACGAAAGCAGCAATAAAGCAGAAAAACTTGAAAATGCACAAACATCAAATGCAAATAACAATTCAGGAAACCAACAAGCGATTTTTGACAAACAGGACAGAAAATGTTTAAGAACGAGGAAATTATTTAGGCAAACCATGTTTTGCAAACGTTGTCATAAGCCAATACTTAACTCTGAAAGCAACAGTAATGCCGACGATGAATTTGGTGAGATTGGTGGAAATTCAATTGTCAATGACGGTTTTGGGCATATGCAAATAACTAAGACTGCTTTGATGTCGCAGCTTAATCAAAATCGTGCAATGTACCCTAATATGAAGAATATGGACGACAGAATGAAATCGTTTTTTGATAATAAGATGATCAACTATCATTGGTATTTTATGCAGTTTAACACACAGTGGAAGTATCAAACTTTTGTTGATGCAGGATTTTTCTTGACGAAAGGTAAATATCTTATTCATTTGGAACAGAGCTGATTTTAATTTTTTGCGAGTGTATTACGTTATTATTGCTTTGTCGTCGTTGTTCATTGGATTCATTGTAAAAATCCCTGCCTTAGATTTTCAAATAGATTTGCAATATCTCTTTTGCCAATTTGTTATAAATTGCTCAAAAGATGGCAATTATATTAGTTTGCCTGAACTGATGATTTAACGCAAAAACTTTAGTTGTAGTAGATCTACCAATTTGTTATGAAGTCACTGACCACTATAGGAATCTTCCTATTCCATTTGGGAAATTAGCTTTATAATGTTTCAGAAAAATGGATACCAAAAGGGACTAAATGAATGTTTTGACAAAACTACTCTAGAATGAATATTTGCCATCTTAACTTTATCATTCTTTTTTTCGTTGTGCTCCTCGACAAAGTCTGTCAACAACCGGTATTTTTGCCAACAGTTTTATTTTTTGGTTTTATTGTAACTACCATCACAATGCTACATTGGGTTAAAGTTTTGAATGAATGTTCAATATGTGAAAGGGTGGAAATTTCCAAAGTTGCATATATGATAAGGTGCACTTTTCACAAATGTTATATATCAATAGAAAAAGAGTGACTCCGTATTCACGTTTTGCCTCCTTGTGACCTTAGCTGTACATGCATTTGGTAACTCTTGATTAGAACATCAATAAAATGTGTCAAGTTTTAGCATACATAGTCCATGCAATTTTAAAAGCATTTAAAAATATGAATGAGTGTCTTGTTTAAGCAGGCGTATATAAGAATTGGGGCGGATTCCAAAATTTCTGTAGCACATCTGTATCCTTTAATTCTTTCTACCCCTCTCCTGTCTTCCAAAGTAAATAGTTCAACATGCTATGGTCTTATAATACTGTGCTCGTCACAGCTTTTTTTTTCAAATTTATTTTTGTTTCATTTTTATCACAGTTTTGTTTTTATTTAATTTATCTTGAAGTGTTTTATTTCAGATGGAAAACTGCTATGTTATGAATGTGGTTTGAGTATTCGTCATGAAATCGAAGACTTTCCATTACATTTCCACAAGGAGTGGTCTCCTACATGTACAGCTGTATTGAATAGCAAATACTGTGAAAATAAAAAAGATAATCTTGTAAATATTAATTTTTGATTTAAAATACATGTCTTTTTTGGGTAATATATAATTATTTGTTAAGATCTATTTTGTGTGAGTTCATAAGTAAAAAGTTATGTCAACTGAGAGTTCATATAGAAATTTATAGGTAATCTATTTTGAATGGAGTCCCTTTTAAAAACAGGAAAATGAATCAAATCATCATATTGTTTAGTTTAATTACTAATTTACCGTTATGCAAGGACTGTAATGTCATAAATTATAATTATGTACATTTTGCTGGACATACACATTAAAATTTTGTGCAAGACAATTAAAAGGATACAAAAAAATTATTGTAAGTTCATGTATTAGTGGGGGTGTAGTAAATTGTACACATTGTAAAATATATGGCCTCAGACTACTAGTATAAGTATATAACATGAGATACTGTTTCTGTATAGTTTAAACTTGCATACGTATGAGTAAGTGTCAAACATATTACATGTATTTAGTTGTATTTATAACCTTATTTTGGGAGTTTTAAATGATATACTGTCATAAATGTGAATAAATCATATATAAAACAATAACATGAATTACTCTTGGTCTGATTCTCTGATTGAGTTCAGTTTGCATGTAAAATATTTGAGGTAGTGCATGATATTTCCTAGAAGTTAAACAACTTTTTACAGTGTGATAAAGCAACGCCTGTAATGCCATATGTACAATATAGTAAATACACGTCCCAATTTGAATAAATTTTCTTTTAAAACTTTCTTAAATGAACTTTGAATTCCATGTATTGTTTAATTGCTTGCGTGTGTGCATGGGGTATTTGGTACATTGTACATATTGTAAAAAATATGGCTTTCATGCTGTAAGTATATATAAACATTAGATACTGGATGTGTATAGTGTATGCTTTTTAATGTATGAGTATGGATAGAATATACTAAAAGTATTCAGTTGTATTAATTCATTGCTTAATTTTGGAGGTTGTAAATAATATGCTACATGTACCACGATGTAAAAATCATATATAGAGCCATAACAGCAATCATTTGTGGTCCACATTTCACAATTTGTCACAATCTGATTCTTTAAATAACTTATGGTTTATTTTTGTTTTTTTCTCTTTTTTTTACAATTGCGTGCTTTTTTGTCGACCTTAAAAACTGATCAAAGAGAGCTAACACTTGTCGAAATACAAATGACAACAAAGTTCCAGACAATAAATTTTGCTACGCCTGACGCGCGTTTCGTCTATTCAAGACTCATCAGAGGCGCTCTACCAAAAATATTGAAAATGCCAAACACTGTATGAATATGAAGAGCATAGAACAGTATAACCAAAAATACCAAACAAGGGAACCAAATAATTACTAAGATATTCCACCTATGTCTGGGGTAGGAAGAACCTTAGGGTTTAGATAATTTTGAAATTTAGACGGATGATTTAAAGCTTTGATGTATTCTCCAACTCAAAAGTGTTGGTGCCGGAGCGGGCTAACCTCGGGGAATTTACACTCCACCAGCAGTGCTAACCTTCACGTGTGTTCGAAATACAAATGACAACAAAGTTCCAGACAATAAATTTTGCTACGCCTGACGCGCGTTTCGTCTATTCAAGACTCATCAGAGGCGCTCTACCAAAAATATTGAAAATGCCAAACACTGTATGAATATGAAGAGCATAGAACAGTATAACCAAAAATACCAAACAAGGGAACCAAATAATTACTAAGATATTCCACCTATGTCTGGGGTAGGAAGAACCTTAGGGTTTAGATAATTTTGAAATTTAGACGGATGATTTAAAGCTTTGATGTATTCTCCAACTCAAAAGTGTTGGTGCCGGAGCGGGCTAACCTCGGGGAATTTACACTCCACCAGCAGTGCTAACCTTCACGTGTGTTCGAAATACAAATGACAACAAAGTTCCAGACAATAAATTTTGCTACGCCTGACGCGCGTTTCGTCTATTCAAGACTCATCAGAGGCGCTCTACCAAAAATATTGAAAATACCAAACACTGTATGAATATGAAGAGCATAGAACAGTATAACCAAAAATACCAAAACAAGGGAACCAAATAATTACTAAGATATTCCACCTATGTCTGGGGTAGGAAGAACCTTAGGGTTTAGATAATTTTGAAATTTAGACGGATGATTTAAAGCTTTGATGTATTCTCCAACTCAAAAGTGTTGGTGCCGGAGCGGGCTAACCTCGGGGAATTTACACTCCACCAGCAGTGCTAACCTTCACGTGTGTTCGAAATACAAATGACAACAAAGTTCCAGACAATAAATTTTGCTGCGCCTGACGCGCGTTTCGTCTATTCAAGACTCATCAGAGGCGCTCTACCAAAAATATTGAAAATGCCAAACACTGTATGAATATGAAGAGCATAGAACAGTATAACCAAAAATACCAAACAAGGGAACCAAATAATTACGAACCATTAAACATTGTCTTTTAATTCTTTTTTTTTCTATTTCATAAGTCTATCAATATTTTGGCTAACCTCGTCATGTCTTTTAAACAAATAAGTCTGTACATATTTTGTTTGTTCTAGCAAGCTAGCAATACATAAATAACATTTATAAATATATATCCGACTAAAACTGATTCGTTTTTGTCATTTTCTCTGGACTATGAGATTGATCATTCAAGTTCGGTAGTTTTGTTATTACCTTTATTTATTGGTTATTATTATTATGATTATCGATATCATTAGATATTTTGTTAAAAGAGATGTGCTAATTAAAATGCATTACATTTTATCATTTACTATCTATTACATGTATTACTTTGGTCAATATATGCAATTCTGAATACTTTTTTCTCGTCTGTATAAATCTATACTAGTATTTAAAATAAATATTTATTTTGGTTCTTTATATTAATAAAGTATAATATATTTATATTCTAATTTTCTCATTTCCTAAAAGAATTTCTCAAAGTGAAAACCCACAGGAGTTTGGGTCTAGGATGTTATTGTTTATTTATTGTGTAATAGTGAAAACCCACAGGAGTTTGGGTCTAGGATGTTATTGTTTATTTATTGTGGAATAGTGAAAACCCACAGGAGTTTGGATCTAGTATGTTATTGTTTATTTATTGTGTAATATTTAAAATCAACAGGAGTTTGGGTCTAGGATGTTATTGTTTATTTATTGTGTAATAGTGAAAACCCATAGGAGTTTGGGTCTAGGATGTTATTGTTTATTTATTGTGTAATAGTGAAAACCCACAGGAGTTTGGGTCTAGGATGTTATTGTTTATTTATTGTGTAATAGTGAAAATCCACAGGAGTTTGGGTCTAGGATGTTATTGTTTATTAATTGTGGAATAGTGAAAACCCATAGGAGTTTGGGTCTAGGGTGTTATTGTTTATTTATTGTGTAAAAGTGAAAACCCACAGGAGTTTGGGTCTAGGATGCTATTGTTTATTTATTGTGTAATAGTGAAAACCCACAGGAGTTTGGGTCTAGGATGTTATTGTTTATTGATTGTGTGTACACTTTGTATATGAAAATAAATCTGACCATCGCTAAACTACTTATTTTCACTGTGGAAAAAGTAATAGAGCGATGGTAAAAATTTTTTTTGTAAACACATAGCATAAAACCTTAAACGCCTGGTTTAACATGTATAGTATTATGTTGAGTGTCGGCTTTCGGCATGACAGTTTTGTCGGCAATAATTTATCACAGTTTATTGATATTTGGTATGCAGCGCATGCAGTCTATTATTGAGAGATTTGATTATTTTATCACGCTCCTGGCTACTTCAAATCCTTTTAACACATTTTTTGTCTTTGTCCCATTTTCAAGAAGCAAAGAGGCACCAATGGGGCATTCGAGTGTCAAAAGTCCTAAAGGGCAACGACAAAACTGGTAAACAAGAACACGAACAGCACGAGAAAACACCAAAACAACCAGACAAAAATCAACAACACGAACTCAAGTCATAACGAGTGAACTCAGTTGCTCCGGAAGAGTAAGTGGATTCAAAATTGTATTGGCATTTTCTTAGATATTGGTGTTCAATAAGAGCTTATTACGTTCAAAGGTCTTAGCACTTGAAAAGCGTCTCAAAGAAGCTACAAAAATTGATATAGTCCTGGAGTGGTGAGTATCAGTAAAAAAAATATGGACTGGACACATAAAAAAAGTTTATGATAAAAATAATTCAGTCGATGAATATTGTAATTGGTATAATATAGAATGGATATGGTGAGCTGCAAAGTTAGAAGGGGTGTCCGTGTGCCAACAGTGATGAAAATCATCTTTATAAAGCCGTTGACACCGGAAAATCCAGCATGGTTATGAGCTGGAATCGAAACCATACTCTGTCATCTATGGCAACTTCGCCTGCACTGTGTCCAGCGCCCTAGACCACTAGACCACCTTGATGAATATTGTACGTGTTTTTTCTTTACTGTTTTCAGATTACTATTGTTAATATGTGCTCGGTATTATCCCCTGCAGCGTATCAATTTAAGTGGAACTCGATCCTTATACATTCTTTTTAAAACTCAAACTGTAACATATAAAGCGATCGAAAAATCTCGAGTTACAAAACCGTTTTAAAACACAGTGCAAATACATTGTACAATTATATTGCTCCTTTTTAGGCTCACGTGGTTCAGGGGCGGATCCAGAAATAATAAAAAGGGAATAGGGTTCCCCTAATAGTCTCACTGAGGAGAAGGGTTCGAAAAGGTCAATTTGGATAAAAAGCAGCACGAAAAGAACAAACTTTCCTAAGTAATTTTAAGGTTCCAACCCACCTGTTAATCCACCACTGGCTACAAATGAGGCTGAAAGCAAGCAATCATTTGGTGTTGGTCTGCCGTCCGTCCGTTATACTTAGTCTTTTGAGTTTCCGTCTGTTCAACTTTTCAAAAACATTTTACTGGAACCTCTTGACTTGTTACGAATGCAATATTTTGGTTACAAAATATTTTTAGGGTGTCATTTTCAAAATATTTAAGTACAGGTCGATCATGGCCATCTTAGAATCGTGTAAATAAGAAAAATTGTGATGAGCGGATTCTTTCAAATATGCATGGTTCGTATATTTCCACATAATTGTTATAACTGAAAAACCTTATTTGAAGAAGCTACACCAGAAAAGGAAAATGATATGACCCTGTACTGTTAAAAATATCGTTTAAAAATCATGTAAGGAAAACTAATGCATGCAGATACGGAAAAACCATTGCTTGCTTAAACTTTCATTTTCAACAGTTTCAAAGACATGAAAAATCTGTCAAATTCTTTAGCAGTTTTACTAATTGATGTAATAATGTATTTTACTGTTTTACTCGTGGTAAACCCAAGAAACCCAAAACAAAATCTTATGATGAAAAAAAATGCATGCGTTGATCTAAATAAAATAAATAAATAAGTCTTCCATTTATTTCAAACTATGAAGCGGGTATAACAACGGATAATTTGGTTATGCTGTTAAGCATTTCTCATTATCAGCACGTGGATCAAAAATTAAGGAAGGTCAAAAACCAAACGTATTGTGAGAAATCATCGTACAGGACAGAGTAGATTGACCATATGCAGAAGAAGACAAGAAACCTGCTGTTATGAACAATTTTGAATTTAGACAGTCAGAAAGTTCAGGAAAAAATGAATATGTGAATACATTAATTTGTGAAAGACATGTCTGACGGCCGGAAGGACACAAAGGATTCTAGGAGGTCTTATCTCCTTCATCTCGAAATAGACTCTCAAGGAAAACTTTCAACAAAGCTCTATGACAAACGTAATGACTTCAACTTTCCAATTGTCAATTTTCCGTTCTTGTGTAACAACTTTACATCCGCTTCAGCTTATAGAGTTTAAGTGTCACAATTGATTGTTTACTCCAGAGCTTGCGGGAATTACATCGCTTTCCTTAGCAGAGCGTAACATTTGACACAAAAAAATGTTAACACAGTTATAATGTCACTCGGTTAATTGCTATCGTCACTCAAGAAATTTTATGGTAGACATCATGCAATCGAAGACAAATATGGGATTTCTATCTCTCAGATGAGTTTAGATGTTAGTTTAAACATATTTATTTATCCTGGACTGGGAAACAATAGAAAATAAAGAGATGTGGAATAAGTGTACGCGACACAGCCCACAATCAAACGGCAATTTAGAAAAACCACAATGGACAACCGCCAGCAGCCTTCAACGAGGCCATCTGGCACTGCTCGCGGCTATGCAATTGGCCCATGGTCTAAATAAGATGCACATAATTCAAATCCAGCCCTGAAATAGTCACAGATAGACCCCCTTCTTAAACAAGGAACAGAAAACATCAAAAAGACAAGTACAAACGAAAGCTTTGTCAAGGATTCCTGGCTTAGGACAGGCACATGTAATATGTGGCGGGGTTAAACTAGTTTTTTGGGCCCAACCTTCCCCCTATCAATATTCCTAGACAAAGCACAAAAACTAAACACACAATAAAAATCAAATCGATCAAAGTCCAATTCTACTAGAGAGAACCTAAGACAAAAAACAAGAACAAACAAAAGGACGGTAAAGGAACTCTCTATAGAACACTCGCTGTTACTGACAGCTAGCTGAGAATCATCAATCGACTGATGTAAAAAAATCAAAAGTATCGATTTTAAATCCGACACAACACTTCAAGCAATAATGATTTAGTGAAGTGTCATCACACAAAACCGACACGCTTGATCGCTATAATGCTTAAAAATGACAATAGTAATGATGCGTCTATAAATCCGTCTCCAGCCTGCAATTTGCGAGTGTGGCCTTTGTCATGTTAGTAAACGGCCCCCATTGAACCTACTCTTATCGAACTCTACAAAGGGGTATTTAACGTGCACAGGGTAATTCTCCCCATACACGGGACAACCTTTTTTCGTCCCTTCCGAAGGACTAGCATCGTTTCTTGAGACCATCCTTGCAAATGGTGTCAAGAGAGAGTCGGAAAATCGGATCATGAAATTTTTACCCCTGACGAGGCTTGGTGTTAGTAGCCCGGCGACGCGTTGACCACTATACCGCTGGCTCTCTAATTTTAGATTTAGATGTTTAGATGTTGGTTTGTCATATGGTTTTGTTTTGTCTTCCTTCACCGGATATGACACAATGAATTGGAATTTGGCAGTGCAACGGGTGCGCTATAGCAGGTAGGAACCGCTTACACTTCCTGAGCACCACGTGCTGAGCAGCTGAGTTCACTCTCATTACGACTTGAATTCGCGTTATTAATTAGTATTCAGTGTTTTTTTGTCTGTTTTTTTGTCCTGTCATTGTTTGTGTTTGATGGTTTTGTCTCTGCCCTTTCGGACTTTGACATTCTGCCCCATTGGTACTTCTGCTTCTTTCGGACACTCTTGGACAGAAAAGTGATAAAACCCCCAGTTTCGAGTTTTATAAATGCTTTGACTGCTCTTTGATGTTTCGAGAATTTGTCATCTAGGACAATACATGTATATATATCATATTATCCATATAAACATGCTGATGAAGGCCAGTAGCGCGGCCGAAAGCTCCAAGCAGTTTTAGCGTTTTTATTGTAATTCAACAATATAGAGACTTTATTTATTTAAATGGATAGTACCGTTCGAAGGAGATGTGACATCATGCAGACCGATATACGTTTTTTGAGGAAAATTAGTGAAAAGATAGCCAGATATGAGAGCCACAAGACTTTCTTAGAAGAATGTTTTTAAGCAGGAAAAATTCCTAATGGTTTTCTATTAAAGTGGAAACTCAATTTAGATGCTTAGATGGAGGAAGAAGCTGAAGTTCAAGGTGTCTTACAGTCCGCGTCGTGTAAGCTTATCAACACCGGAATTAACGTTTGTAATCGGAAGATCGAGGAATTACAGAGAAAGGAGACAGAGAAGCGTTCAAATCTAAAACACTGTGTAACTAATGAAAAATTTGGACATAAAATGGATGAAATAAAGGCTAAGGTAAATACGATTAGGAGGAAAATTGAAACTACAAAATCTAAAAAGATAAAAAATTTAAAGAAAACAACAAATAATAGCACGGAAACGGGAAACGTCGGCGAGATTGCAATTGAAGGAGATGGAAATTGTTTTTTCCGATGTGTCACTTACAAGCTTTATGGAGACCAGATTATGCATCATGAAGTAAGGAATTGTGTTGTAAAGGAACTTTCAGAAAACAGAAATTTCTACAAGGAATATGTAACAGAAAATTTTGATATACATGTAGAGAATATGAGGAAGACAGATGGATCGGTTACCTCATGGGCTACAGAAACTGAGGTCATTGCAGCTGCATTTCGTTTTGAAATAGATATATTTGTACGGACATTGCATAATGGTGAGTACATATGGAATTTATATCCTACTACAGAATGTGACCACCGTAAAACATTTCTAACACTATCATACCATTCCAATCATTTTAATGTCATAGAATCTTCAGTTAGACCATGCAAATGTAATAAATCCGAAAACGAGAATCGGGATATTGAAGAGGAAGATCAGGAAGAAAGTTTACCTTTGCAAAATGGGTGTCAAGCAGAGGACAAATGTGCACAGAATAACATAGAAGTAGTAAATCTTTCAAGTAAAGTACTGACTAACCCTCAATTGGAACTTCTGAAAAAAGGGCTAAAATTTGTGCCATCCAGGGGAAAAGTTGATATGTCCAAATTAATAACTGATCTTAAGATGTGGGAAAGAAGAATGCGCTTACAGGAGTACTTTTTTGATCAAAATGAAGGGGAAGATTATCAACCAGAATTAAACAACAACAAACAAAAAAAGAAGAGTAAATTTACACCCAAAGAAGGCAGAGATCGCTTCTTAGACATGTACATCAAAGAGGTCAAGGATGACATAATTACGGGATTGAAAAAAGATTTTAAGCGTAACTTAAAAGCGCAGGAAGAAAAGGCGTTGCGAGAACTACTATATGATGTGAGTATTATCATCCGCCCGGCGGATAAAGGATCAGGGATCGTCGTTATGGATGCTGATGATTATGTCGACAAGTTGGAAAAAGAGATCAAGGAGAGCGCTTCCTATAAAGAGGTAGATTCTGACTTAACGTTAAAAATAACAAATAAAGTTAAAAAATTGGTTAACGATATGGCAAAAAGGAACATCATTACGGCAGAGGAAAAGCGTTATCTTCTACCTTCTGAAATTAGACCTGGTAAACTTCAGGCGAACCCTAAATTGCACAAACAAAATGTGCCTTTCCGTACTATTGTCAATGGTAGGAGTCATCCGACTGAACATCTAGCGGAATTTGTTGAGAAACAACTGTCTGAAAATGTTAGATCTCTTAAAAGCTATGTACAAGACACAACAGACTTTTTGAAGAAATTGTCAACAATAACACAACCATTACCGCTGGGCACTACCATTTTTTGTATGGACGTCAAGGGACTTTATCCGAATGTTCCACGGAAGGAAGCCAGAGATGCAGTTAAAAAGGCTTTGAACAAGAGGGAAAATAGTCCTATAGAAACTGAAGAAATTTTAAAAATGATGGACCTAGTTCTTGAAAATAACAATTTTTCTTTCAATAACAAAAACTATATTCAAACGGAAGGGACAGCAATTGGCTCTAAATTGGGTATGAATTATGCATCTACGTATTTAGGCGAATGGGAGGACAAGTTACTAGACAGTTGCACAAAAAAGCCGTATGCATATTTCAGGTACGTTGACGACATATGGGGATAGTGGACTGGAAGCATTGAGGAACTAAAAAATTTCCAAGGCACCGCAAACTCAATTCATCCAAATATAGAGGTAGATATTAGATACGGTACCCTAAATATCGAATTCTTGGATGTAAATGTTTCCATTATTGATAATTTCATTACAACAGATTTATTCAGTAAGCCGTCAGACAAACATCTTTACTTACACCAAGGTTCATGTCATCCAGAATCCGTCAAAAAGGCTATACCATATGGGTTAGGGATTCGTTTGAAACGAATATGTTCTGACGATGAAAAGTACAAGAATCGTATAGAAATCAACTTACAGAACAATTAAAGAAACGAGGATATGATGAAGAAAACGTGGAAGAACAGCTGAGAAAGGTGGATAACAAAAATAGGGATCGGTTATTGGATTACAGGAAAAAGAACAACAAAAGTGACAGGGTTCCGATGGTGCTGACCTATAACACAGCATTGCCAAACGTAAACAAAATTCTAAGAAATCGTCAGAAAACACTACATCAATCTACAAGAATGAAGACCGTTTTCGGTAAACCACCTATTATTGCATACAGAAGGGATACGAATTTACAGGACATCCTCATACATAAAAAACACAACCAGCACTTTTTCAAAGCAGAAAATAAATGTGAACCTTGTGGAAAAAATTGTGCTATTTGTCCTCACGTTGTTAACACAGATAGAATAGAAATAGATAATAACGAATACAAAATTAGAAATTATGTCAATTGTAAATCTACCAATGTAGTGTATGCAATTTTTTGCATAAGGTGTGATAAATACATATACGTAGGAGAAACCGGGGACACCTTATACCAAAGACATCTCCTCAATTTTTCTTTGATTCGGCGGAAGCAGGACGACCCAGTTGCTAAACACTTTTATACCGAAAATCACGACAAGGATGACTACCGAATAGTTGGAATTGAAAAGCTTTACGATTCGGACGAATATAGACAAACAAGAGAGAAGTTATGGATGAAGAAATTAAAAACTTTTAAACCCCGTGGAATTAACACCAAAGAGCAATAGACATTTTATTCTGCTAACTTCTAAATTAACTTTTTTTTTCAATCTATTCATTTCGTTTATATTCATTTTATTTCCCTAATAACTTGCACATCCATCTATTATTTTATTTTATAACGCCGCTCTATATATGTTTTCTCTATATTTCCTTGATAACGTCGTCACTATGTATCAATTGATGCGTCTTCTATTGTAACGTCATATTATCCATATAAACATGCTGATGAAGGCCAGTAGCGCGGCCGAAAGCTCCAAGCAGTTTTAGCGTTTTTATTGTAATTCAACAATATAGAGACTTTATATATATATATATATATATACTTGAAAACCACGATAATACCAATAAATATTTTTTTTTTTAGATTTGATCAAAATATGATGTATATGATATAGTTTGACTACATCATATACATCATATTTTGATCAAATCTAAAAAAAAATATTTATTGGTATTATCGTGGTTTTCAAGTTTCTAAAAACTAATAATTTCTAAAACTAAAACTATTTATTTTCTCAGTAAAGAGCAAAATTCATTCTACCATTTGGTTATAATTGAATCTAAATCATATCAGGTCAGCATCTTTATTCGGTTTTACAGTTTCCTGGCATTTTAGAGCTTATCTTATACTTATTTTATAAATAATATTCCTTATCAAAGTCTCTACATTATTGCACAACAGAAAATAACATCTGGAACAAATTCTGGGGTGTATAATTTTGTATGTTGGTCTACAATGGGGTTACTAAAATGCATGAAGTCTACAGTGGGTTGCGTATTCCATGGTATTCAGGAAAAAAGGTAGTCTATGAAGGGGTTGGGGTTCAAGACCTTTATCCTTTAATAGGATGATTTGATTCTCTTCGATATGATTTTCTCAGTCCGAACCCCCCCCCCAAAAAAACAAAATTGACTAACAAAATATTGATAAAGGGGAGCAAGTCCCTGTGGTCCCGATTTCAGACTCTTTATTTGTATAGACCCATAACTAAAGTTAAACTAACGTTATCACTACCTTATTCTATAGAGGACTATATCGAATTATTAATAAAATCGCCCTCCCCCAACTAGTCTTTTTTTTTAAGTCAATATATAAATGACCAGAATTCAGTATAGGGGGTCGATTTTTTTCTAAGTCGATATGACCAGAATTCAGGCCCCCTGTGCTTAATTCAAGTAGGGCAACTAATAAAGATCTATGTAAATGAGAAAGCGGTAAATGATAAAGGGAATCATGATTTAGACAAATTTCATTATGATCAACGGAGAGCTAAAGAAAAATCCGGAATCAATAGTATCGTTCCGTTTCGATACCGTTCCAGAATTATTATTATAAAATGGCGGTAATTGGAGAAGATTATTTACAAAAACAATAATACAAATGTGTTTAATGCACAGATAGGAAAAGGTGATTCAACATAGAAATAGTTGCAATAAATAGTGTAGTTAAGATCACTTTTATTACCCACTTCGTAAAAGCTCACATTTTAATGTAAAACACAAAACAACGTGCAAAACCAAAGTTTACATTTACAACTTATAAAAAAAATTTCTTCTAAAACTAATGTAGGCCTACTAGCATGCAAGACAGGAAATTTTAAACGACTCTGTCCATACATCCCAGACACAACTAGACCACAGTCCACAACAGTTGAGCAGTTCTGTGCAGACATACTCATAGGGCCCTTGGCATTAGGGAAAAGAGTTCGAGGGGCTTGCCTAACTGCAATAATGTAGCTCCTTTGACAACTTTTTGAATAGGCGGAGCTTCTAAGGGGTCCAATTACCGGCAATGGAGCAAGCCGAAATTTTATGGTTAGCCTTTAAAAGTTCAGACTTTAATTTTAAACATGTTAAAAGGACTCCGAGGCATGGAAAACTTTGAAGCACTCTACAATATCGCTTCCGTTAATTAATATTAAACAGTTCCGTAAATATAAGTTTTGAGGACAATATTGTCACTTTTTCTATGTTCAGAGATGCAGCTAATCGTCGGACCTGTCAGACAAATGAGAAAAAATTTCAGCAGGTCTGGCAAGTGAGACCATTGTGCAGGACCTCAGTTTGGCAAAGTTTTGAAAAAAATAGACTTTTAAATACAAGTTTCAAAGGTCTGGTAAATTAAACTATCTTGTAGGACCTAATGTCTGACAGAATAAAATAATTATCTTCATCTCTGTATGTTACTATGAAGTTCAAGATCAAAATTATATAAAAACAAGATTTGGCGATTAAAAACATAGTATTTAAACAGTTAGCTCAATGCAAATGAATTCTCGTTCGTGGACCACTAATATTGTTGTTTTGCGATGTTTCACTGCGATTCACTGATTTCTCTCTCAAAATCCTCCAAAATCCTTTACACCCACCTGAGTGTAGTTTATTGCCCCACAGGGTCATAAAAGTAATAAACAGATGGTATCCGCAATTAATCCAGGTATACATTTTATTGCATGAGTTGATTGGTGTCAATAATTATGTTCCTAATTGGCTAACCTATAAAAACGGCCAAGCCATGTACCTTGATTAAAAATAGTAATTAAAAATAATGGCTAACTTGTAAAAACATTTGAGCCAATGAGAGTTTTTTAAATAAAATTATTTTTTTTTATTTTTCAAGTTGTGAAAAATCTCAGTATTAAAAATCGTGTTTCTTCAATGTACATGTACATGAATCCAAAAACGGGTTTGTGATGCATAGTCAATTCTTGAAGTGACTGACAAGATTAGGGGAAAAGATCTAGAATATTAAGATTCTCATATACTTCAGATTCTCATATACATGTATAAATAATTTATGCCATTTTATTTTTTCATAGATTCTGATGCAAACCTATTATAAATTTTGATCACCATTAAAATCACTTTTTCTATCTCATTTACATAATTGGGTCGTGTTTTATTTTGACAACCATAATATGACAACATCGGAATGACTCAATCCCTTTATCCATAGGCAATTTTTGAAAAGTGTTCAAGTGTTCAGAGGGTTTTAATTTCATAATTTTAATATAAATTCAATTGATGAAAGTTAAACAAATATTAGTTCATTTTTATTAAAATTTTGTTTAAAAAAATCAACTTTGCCGATGTCTACCAGATTTTTACAAAAAAGCACACCAGTTTTGTTCATGTGGTTCTGATAAAAAAAAGATTGTCAACAAATTCTAAATGAAAGTTTTTTGAAGTAAAAACAAAATTAAAAGAACACAAAACTAATAAATCTGATTGATAATTTATTGAATAGATGTTGTGACGCTTGTAATCACCTGTTGTGTTTATCAGCTGATCAAAGGAAGTTAGATCATAAAAATCGCCGACCTGGGAGTGCATGTAGATTTGCAAACACCAGCAATAAAACAGCTGTGTCTTAGAGTTTCTTGGCTGTGTTACACCCAAGCTACAATGTACACCGCCTCAATTGCTGTAAATCGCTGTGTTTCACCGAAAATAACATTAGAGAACCAATTTGCATTGAGCTAACTGTAGGTAATGTCACGAATTCACAATGAAAGTATTTATAAAATAGCCACAGCAACTCATAAATCGCACTTAAACACACTTTAACTAAGCGCGTAAATTTCAGGCGGCTGCTCCATTATGTTCACTTAGACCCCCTTAAAACCCTCGTGAGTAAGTGAGCATAAGGGATTTTATTATAAGAACTAGGGCTTGCTGTGTAGTCCACTATGAAATTCAACTTATACAATGTACATGTAATTACTCTATTTTTAAATCTAAATATCATACATGTGATTCTCCAGCCTGTAGACAAAATATCCCAACTTTTTGACCGATCTCCCTTTCTCCTGTCAGACCTATTTGTAAAATCTCCTATTTTTTCATGACCCTAGAGAATTTATATGTTATAGACATTTTATTTTTTTAAAACATTTCCGGTGATTAAGTGGTTTGTCAATTAGTCAGATAACAACTGCACAGGTAAAGGTGTTAAATAAAGTTTTATTGCATTAATTGACCTAATGATTGTAAGATTATTTACAGTCTGACAGTGAAGCCATGTTCAAATGTATTTTTATTTACACTAATGCCCCCTATTGACTAATGGTTTTTGTTGATAATAGTTCATTTTAATATTAAGTAAAAGATTTATCCTAAACCTTACTTATTTCCTGTACCCATAATCACCGTGGCCTCTCCCAGATCAAAATATACTTCTGGAACCCAGAACTGTGATGACTCACTATTTTGTTGAATGGCGAGTTCAAAACATGACCATGCATTCGTTTCATAGATGCTTACTGTTTTTCATTCGCACTAGATGACTGCAACCAAAACTATCATGAAATTCATTGAACTAGACAAAGATGTACAATGTATGCAAAATATTGTTGGACATACACTTTTACATTGTACATGGTTATGTTTGTTTTATTACAACTTACAAATTTTACTTTCAGATTAATTTGTTACAAGATGGAAGTAATAGATGAGAGCTCAAATTGTGGACTTCTGGACTTGTATGATGACATATTAACAGATGAAAATAACAAGAGACAAGAAGATTACCAAGGGGTATAATTAAATGATAAATTAAGCTACATTTACACCCACATTAACATGTTTTTTTGAAATACATGTCCTAGATATAAAAAACAATGTATAAAATCTAAAAATGAAGGGATATGGGGTATTATGCATGGCACAAAATAACATTTTGATTAACATTGTAGTGTGAAAAACAATCACAGTACAGAAAGGGCCTGACAAATTTTATGGGTGGGCTATAAAGCAAAACAAAGTATAATTCATGAACATGTTTTCACCAGTAATGGTTTTTGTCTCGCCTGCAAAGCAGAGCGGGACATAGGTGTTACTTTACTGACAGCTGCAATGGCGGTTGCGTTAACTTTTTGGCTAAGGTTTTATGAGCACCTCCATATCTCAAGAACAATAGGTCCTAGGTTGATGAAACTTGGTATGTATAAATGCTACAAAAGTAGCTAAGCACACTTTCATCCCCATCTTTTGACCTTGACCTTGATTTTCCGGTTGAGTGACTGACAATTTTCAATACATATGACATGTACATTTGTACATGTATATGATAGCAATGGTAAGGTTTTGTGAGCAGCTCCATATCTCAAGAACTATAAGTCCTAACTTGATGAAACTTGGAATGCATATGCCCCAGTAGTAGCTTAGCTTATTTGCATCCCCCATCTTTTGACCTTGACCTTGATTTTCTGGTTGAGTGATTTTGACAATTTTCAATACATGTACATGTAAATGTACATATTATAGCAATGATTAGCATGATTAGGTTTTGCGAGCACCTCCATATCTCAATAACTAAAAGTCCTAGATGGACAAAACTTGGTATGCATTTGCTTTAGTAGTTGCTTAGCTTACAGTACACCAAGAGACTTTCCATGACTGAACACTGACATAGACATTCCCACTCTTTTGGTGGTAAGGATTAACTTTTCACAGTAGTTGGTCTAATTTGGGGTCATAAAACCCCAGGTGGCCTAACTATTCTTGGTGAAATTTTTACCTGTACAGGATATGAGCAATAGAATTGCAGTAGGTAATTTTTATGAGAGGAAAACATCAATAGGATCAAAGGTCGTAAACCTTGACCAACACAGCAGTTTTATTGCCCTTTGTAGGTCTGACTTAGTGGTATCATGTCAGTGGTAGAAGGTCTAAAGGATTATGTTTTATGTCTATGTCAGTGTTCAGTCACGGAAAGTCTCTTGGTGTACTGTAGTTGGATTCCCATCTTTTAGCCTTGACCTTGATTTTCCGGTTGAGTGACTTTGATAATTTTCAATACATACATGTATAATAGCAATGGGAAGGTTTTGCGAGCACCTCCATACATGTATCTCAAGAATTATAACTCCTAGGTTGATGAAAATTAATATGCATAAGCCCCAGTAGAAGCACAGTTGCATCACCATCTTTTGACATTGACCTTGATTTTTTGGTTGCACGGCTTTGATTATTTTTGGCCTGATTTCACTAGTGAATCTCCGGGTTATCATTGGATATAAAATGGTGAAGGTCGGGCGGGGAAAATACTTTCCTGACAGCTTCTCAGCAACTACTAATCACAGTGTTTGGATATTTGGTTTGCAGCATCAGCATGGGCTCCCATAGTGTGGGATTCAAACTCAGGTCTGTCACTCATCTACTTCCTGTTTACCGACTTACTTGACATAAATGTTCAATAATAGAAATTTTTTGTTACAGTTTTCTCAGCAACTACTAATACATGTATAATCACAGCCTCTTGATATTTGATGTGCTGCATCAGCATGGACTCCCATAACGTGTGATTTGATTTCAGCTCTGTTGTTTACCTACTTCCTGTCAACCATCTTAGTTAATGAGGGCCCCGCATCTTCGATGCGGGCGCCCTATAGTTTTCACTTTGTCCGTCTGTCTGTCCCTCCATCCGTCTGTCCGTCCGTCAACAATTCTTTTGAACACTAAAACTCAATAACTATTACCTGTAACACCACAGTTCTGAAATTTTGTACAGCTACTTAGTAGCATGTCATAATTTGCATATTAAAATTTCATGCAAAAATGTGAAATATTTTTGGAAAAAAACTTCATTTTTTATCGAAAATCACAGATTTTGAGAATTGGACTTTGTGAACACTAAAACTAAAAAACTGTTAACAATACAGTTCTGAAACTTTGTACAGCTGCTAAGTAGCATGTCATGATTAGCATATTAAAATTTCATGCAAAAATGTGAAATATTTTGGGATAAAAACTTCATTTTTTATCAAAAATCACAGATATTGAGAATTGGACTTTGTGAACACTAAAACTCAAAAACTGTTAACAATACAGTTCTGAAACTTTGTACAGCTGCTAAGTAGCATGTCATGATTTGCATATTAAAAATTCATGCAAAAATGAGAAATGTTTTTGGAAAAAAAACTTCATTTTTTATCGAAAATCACAGATTTTGAGAATTGGACTTTGTGAACACTAAAATTCAAAACTGTTATCAATACAGTTCTGAAACTTTGTACAGCGGCTAAGTAGCATGTCATGATTTGCATATTAAAATTTCATGCAAAAATGAGAAATATTTTTGGAAAAAAACTTCATTTTTTATCGAAAATCACAGAATTAGAATTTTTTAACAATAAAACTCAAAAGCTATTAAGAGGCTGTCCATGTAGAAATCAGGCAATTAAAGCCTACAGAATCTGGCACAGGAAAAATTTTATCCCAGCAAATTTATTGTTTTAATGTATTGTTGGACTCGTATGTACATTGTAAACAAAAATCACCAGGATTCATTTGAAAGCAACATGGATGACTTGTGATTCAGCCTTAAAGTTCATGAACAAAGCAACCAAATTTTGCAAATATGCAAGAGTTATCTCCCCTTTTCTGCATATTTTCAATGTATTCTATATAAATTATATCGAAGTTATCACTTCTATAAACCAAAAATATGCATTTGTTTTGGGGAATGGATGTTAACCTGATGTGAAATCAATGAAAATTTTTGAAAAAACAAAATTTGTCATGTGCCAGCTATTGCCCTCTGGGTTTTGCTTGGACAGCCTCTTAACAATACAGCTCTGATGTTTCAAACATATTCCATGGAACATGCCTTAGTTGTTATAATCAAAGTTCATATGACTTTGAAAACACTTAGATTTTTTGCCATGGGGCCCTTTCTGACTTTGTCAATATTCTAGTTTTCGACATTAATGTTCAGTAATAGAAAATTTTCGTAACAGTTTTCTTAGCAACTACTTATCACAGCTTCTTGATATTTGGTATGAAGCATCAGCATGGGCTTCCATAACGTGGGATTTGATTCTGGGTCTGTGGTTCAAATACATCCTGTTAAAACAAAATCTGGCCATTTCTGTGTTCAACCCATTTTTATGCCCCATCTACAAAAGTAGAGGGGCATATAGTGTTCGGGTCCGTTCGTCTGTCTGTTCTTCCGTTCGTCCGTCTGTCCCTCTGTCCGTTCATTTGTCTGTTTGTCTGTCAGTCCCAAATCACGATATTTCCAAATTCCCACATACTGACAAATGCCAAATCAATGATATTGGTATAGTAGGTGCACCTAGTAATGCTTAGCACAATGCATGCTTCGGATGCTGAATGTGACGTATATTTTCCACATGGATGATGACAGAAAAATGGTTAAATTCCATTCCCACTTACTGACAAGTGCCACATCAACTATATTGGTATGGTAGGTGTATATAGTGATGCTAAGCACAATACATGCTTCGGATGCTGGATGTGACCTATATTTTCTGCATGAATGACCACTTACAGAAGAATGGTTAAAGTCTATTCCCACTTACTGACAATTAAATCCCACATCAACTTTATTGGTATGGTAGGCTAAGTACAATGCATGCTTCGGATGCTGGATGTGACCTATATTTTCCGCATGAATGACCATGTACAGAAGAATGGTTAAAGTCCATTCCCAGTTACTCACAAGTGCCGCATTAACCATATTGGTAAAGTATGTGCACCCAGTGATGCTAAGCACAATGCATGCTTCGGATGCTGTCTGTGACCTATATTTTCTGCATGAATGACCACTTATAGAAGAATGGTTAAAGTCCATTCCTTCTTACTGTCAAGTGCCATAGCAACCATATTGGTATGGTAGGTGCACCTAGTGATGCCTAGCACAATGCATGCTTCGGATGCTGGATGCATGTGACCTATAATTTCAGCATGGATGGCCTCTTATAGAAGAATGGTTTTTTACTGACAAGTGACACATTAACCATATTGGTATGGTAGGTGCACCTAGTGATGCTTAGCACAATGCATGCTACAGATGTTGGCATTGACCTATATTTTCTGCATGAATGACCACTTGTAGAAGAATAGTATATATAAGTTAAAGTCCATTTCTTCTGACTGACAAATGCCATAGCAACCATGTTGATGCTTTAGTGATTGCGGAAAAAAATAAATGTTGCGAGATGGGGCATTATGTCTTTTGGACATATTCTTGTTATTGCATATGTAAGTAATATTTTTTAAGTAACTTTTATCAACACCTTATGATGTCAGAAATTGAAAATCCTTATAAATTCAAATATAGTGGAAGTAAGAAAGAATTATTGTTTTTAATGGTGCCGGCAGCCGAGACATACTTTAGTGTTAACTCTTGTCCTAATCGTGATTTGTATCTTGAATATTGATAGTGATTAGAGATATATATCATAGGGTGTAAACAATACATGTAAAAATGTATTCTCACCAAAATTTTCTACTTCAAGATTTAAAAATGAAATGGTTACACCAAACAGTTCCCAAATTCTTCTAAGAAAATGATTTAAATTTTTTTTTTTTACAAGATTCCACTCTTTAACAAACATTTTAGAGTGCTGTACCAATATCACTTGCTCTTAGTGTACTGTATAGGGTTTGTATAGTCAACTTTTGTGTATTTTGTAGCTGGAAGAAAAATACAAAGAAGCTTTAGAGAAGATTTCCAGTCTAGAATCTGACCTAACCTTGTCTCGTCAAAATGAAGAAGAGCTGAGAAAAAAGACTGAGTCCTTGGAAAAGAATATAAGTGAGCTGCTGGTGACTGCAAAAGCTGAACTCCAGAGAAAAGATAAAGAGCTGAGCAACCTTAGGTACCATCATGACCATTGTGGCCAATTGAACAACCATGTTCAAAATTATTCAAAAAGAATCTTATATTTTGTATGTTGACTGATTTGTGACTTGCTTTTGACAGTATCCATATTATTGAATAAGTTGTTCAAAGAAAAAAAAAGTTCTTGAATTGGAAAAAAATCCCTTTCAATACCTCCTGTCAAAAATGGGGGTGTCCATCATTCATTATACAAATGTACCTCAGGGTAACCATCTCTTATCTGCAACTCCTAAACCCCTTGATGGATTTTTGTGAAACTTAACACACACTTTGTGACATAATGTAGATGGGCAACTCCTATTTTAGAATTTGATCAAAAATTTTTTTTAGGGTTTCCCATTGCAAAACATGGACTTAACCATTTGATGACATGGGGTACCCATCTCTTATCACCCCTAGATGAATTTTCATGAAACTTGAACACTCCAGTCTGCTACTTTAGCCACTAGCACGAAGCCTGTGTCTAGTAAAAATTCAATTGCGCAAGTGAAAAATTAGCAAATTTTTGTTTGAACATATAGTAAAATATTACAAAAACATAAGAAGTTCATGGTTCTTGTTAGTAGCTGAAAAAGTTTTTGGCACAGACTGCACACTCTTTGTGACACAATGTAGTTGTGCACCTTCTATTTTAAAATTTCGATCAGAATGATTATAAGGGTTTCTAATTAATATAGCAAAACTTTACTTAGCCATTTGACAAAATGGGGTACAGTCAAACCTGCTTGAGCGGACACCTTTAATAAACGGTCACCTGCACAAAACGGTCATTTCAAAAGCCGCCCGACCGTTTTTCCTATATGTTTTAACTCGATTTAGCGGACACCTGTCTAACGCGGTCAGCGGTCACCCTTTTTCTGACGAATTAAGATTTTCGTCTCCTCATAACGGTCATTTTGACCTGAAATCACGTGATTTTTAAGTCAAGATCATGTGATAAAATTTGTAATACTGACAATTATTTACATTGGTTACGTACCGATCCCGTAGTGCTAAATCAATAATCTTGTTAATAAATTAATGAATATTGGTTATCAAGAGTTCACCTTTTTATGAAATCAGTTTATTTGAAATTCTCAATGCAACAAGATGTCTCAAAAAAAAAAAATTTAACTTTAAATAACGAAATGAAGCGTTGCAAAAATTGAATGCTGGTAAAAGTGCTAGAGCTGTCGCCAAAGAAATGGGTGTTGGAAAGATTCAGATCACGCAAATTTTGAAACGAAAGGCCGAAATTCTTGAAGATATAGAAAATACATTTGTAACGTCGACGGTGATAGAAAAAGAAAGAGACACAATACGGGAAACGAGGAAATTAACAATTTATTTCATTGATTTTAATTGATAATAAATATTTTATTTTTTAAAACTTTTTAATGAATAATACAAATAAAAACAATATCAGTATACATACACTTGCTTACTACAATATGCATGGATTTATATACTACATGTGTCTAGTCTAATATCTTTAAAATAGATCCCATATACGAAACCTCAATTAAGAGGTCACCTGTCTATAAAGGTCACTTTTAGTTTTCCCCTTAGGTGACTGCTTAAGACAGGTTTGACTGTACTCATCTCTTATCCCCAACTCTTCCTAAACCCCTTGATATATTATCATGAAACTTAATACACTCTTTGTGACATAATCTAGATGTGCATGTTCTATTTTAAAATTTGTTTAGGGTTTCCTACGCAAACATGGACTTGGCAATTTAAAGTGAGGGGTACCCATCTCTATCGATGTAACTTTTGCCCCTCCTATTTCAATTTTTTTTTTCTGATTGATTTTTGGGGGAGGGTATATTTGGTTAGCAGCATCAGCATGTGGTCCCATACTGTTTAAATCTATTTCAGGTATGTCACTCGACTAATTCCTGTTTAACAAAATACAGCAATTTTTACTTTGACAGAATTTTTTGGAAGTTATACATATGCCCCTATCAACATAATGCAGTAACAGGTAGGGGAAGGGGAACATTTGTTTAATTTCTTTATATTATATTCCTAAGGCCATTTAAAAAATAGAATTTAGCTTCCCAGACCATTTTTTTCAATAACAGATGAGGCAGCTTTTTACATTGTAATAACGCAAAAAAGGGACAAGGCAGGTGATTTTTTCTTTTTATTTCAAGAAAAGGCCATTATAAAAAGAAATTGCTTGATTCTCATCTCTAATTTTTTTTTCAAAATCATGTTTGAAAAAAATCTCTGACCTGGAAAATTTTTGGACCAGTTCTGGTTTCGATTTGTGATTTTCATGGTCAATTATGAAATTTTCTAAAACGGTAAACTGAACATCGTTTCTGTCGTGATTTCCATCAAAACAGGCCCTCAATAGTAAAAATAAAAGTATGCATGGAGTGTATAAGATGTTTTTACACTGATCAACTTTTTTCACGACCATTTAGCGCAATACAGGTCAAGTTCAATTTCCAGCATGATCCGAAAAACAGTTCGAGCCACTTTGAAATCAAATTTTATGAATTTTTGATATTATAATGGCGGGGTATCATTTAATGTCCCATTACATGCCCTATTTTTTTCATTTTTGTCTTGCCTGCGAAGCAGAATGGGACAAAGGTGTTACTTGACCGGCGCCGGCAGCGGAGTCAACTTTTTGGAAAAGTTTTATGAGCACCTCCTTATCTCAAGAACTATAGGTCATGGGTTGATGAAACTTAGTATGCATATGCCCCAGTAATAGCTTAGCACAGTTGCATCCCCATCTTTTGACCTTGACCTTGATTTTCCGGTTGAATGACTTTGACAATTTTCAATACATATAATAGCAATGGAAAAGTTTTGCGAGCACCTCCATATCTCAAGAACTATAGATCTTAGGTTGATGAAACTTGGTATGCATATGCCCTAGTAGTAGCCTAGCACAGTCGCATCCCCATCTTTTGACCTTGACCTTGATTTTCCGGTTGAGTGACTTTGAGAATCTTCAAAACATATAATAGCAATGGAAAAGTTTTGCAAGCACCTCCATATCTCAAGAACTTTAGATCCTAGGTTGATAAAACTTGGTATGCATTTGTCCTAGTAATAGCTAAGCACAGTTGCATTCTCATCTTTTGACCTTGATCTTGATTTTCTGGTTGAGTGACTTTGATTATTTTTATTGCATATATTAGCAATGTATAAGTTCTATAAACATCTTTTGATCTCAGAAACTGAAAATCCATGTGAATTCAAAATATAGTGGAAGTAAAAGAGAATAATTGTTTCTGATGGTGCAGGGAGGCAAGACATACTTTAGTGTTAACTCTTGTTTACTTTGGAATAAAATATAACCCATCATCAATGTATATCCTCCTTAGAACCTTAACTGAATATGTTTTTCTTATTTTCATCATTCAAACTTTAATTTACTTAATTACAGGAACATCGTTGTACATTGCATCATGGCTATGTTTTCAATTTTTTTTTACTAGCTGTAGGCTAAGAATTGATATTTTTCCTTTCCTTTATAGTTTTAATAAATACAAGCTATCAAAAGAAGACTTCTGATACATACATATCTGGTTCAAACAAAAAAGTTATGAAAAAAAAATAATGCTTTAAAATCTCTTCTGATTTGTTCTCTGCCATATTGGGATGATCAATCATAATGTTGATGCCAGTTCTACAATTTGTATTTATTGTAAGATGAAAACTGTTGCTTATCAAAATGTTCAACTGCTCAGAGTTTTACAAAAGTTTCCATTATTTGGATTCAACAGATAGGGAAAAGCTATAGCTTTATACTAAAATGTTCAGCACAACAAGTCTTTTCAAAGATTTATCTTATTGTGGGTCTAACTAGTCAGAACACCCCATGAAGGGTAATGTGCCTTTTAAGGTAAAAATCATGTGATAATGGGCACTTATTGTTAATAATAGTCTTTACAGAATTTTTTTTTTGTAATTTTTTTTTCCAAAATGTGACTGTGTTTACTAAAACAAGGACAAAAGGATATAATAACCTTTGAAGAGACTTATTAATCACAAAATATTTCAGACAGAACAAACCTGATTGATTTGTCGCTCTTTAAAACAGTTGTTTTCTTCACATACGTTATGACAGTAAACTGTGAAAATTTACTCAGCAAAAATAACCTACATTGTACTATACAGTATTAAAAAAGGTGTATAATTTGCAAGAGATATTCTTTTTTTCATTTCAGGGATTACAAAAGAAGAGGTCCATCATTATTTAAGAAACTACATCATCGTCCAAATTTTCGACCTAGAAGTGATAGCATTAATAGTCAAAGTGATGCTGATGAATCAGGCAGTTTTAATGCATTACCAGACACACTACAAAAGCAGACATTCCGAAAGTTAGTAGATGAAGACAAGGAAAATCTGTCTGAACATGAAAGTGGCCGAGAAAAAGACAGTTCAAGAAAACGAAAGCTAAGTCCTGAAAGAGAGAGCGATGCAGAGACGAAAAAATATAGATATAATAGGGAATCAAGAAGAGACTATCTACCAAAGTCATTTGAAGGGCGCTATGACCTTCCAAAGTCATTTGAAGGGCGTTATGACAGAAAGAGAGATGATGAAAAAGATAAAAGGTCTGAAAGAGGATCATCAATTGTCCCACAAAGCAGTACAAAAGATACTGCAAAAAAACTTTTGGAAAAAAGTAAAAGAGATCTGAGGAGAAAATCTGGTGAGACAAGTGAATTAACTCATGATGACGATAGACTTAGAAGATTGGAAAGATATAAAGATTATAGGAGAGAGAAAGACAACGAGGTCAGAGATAGGTCATATAGAAAGCAATCTAAAGATTCTAAGGAGAGATCCTTAACACCTGATGAAAGGAAAAAGGGTTTTGATTCTCCTTCAGTGAGTAGACTGAAAAGGCATGAAGAACAATCTCCTAGAAATAGGAATGAAAGAGAGATAAGTGAGAAATATAGAAATTCTTCTCCAAGAGAAAGGAGAAAGATATCAAAATCCCCTATAACTCCAAGATCTTGCAAACATGAAACTACAGATAGAAAAACTTCCGATACAAAGGAATTGATAGATAACAAAGTTGAAAAAAGTATAAAGGTTGATAACCTAGCTATTAATGATCAGCATGATATTGATGTTGACAAGGAATGTTCAGACAAAGAGCATGATGTAAAGATCCAGCCACAAAATGGAAATAAGAATGATGAAGATAAAACAATCACATCAGAAAAGAAACATAACTTTGACAGACAAGAAAAGGAAAGTTCTGTGCAAGTCACTTCACCTATGAAGAATTGTTTAAACACTTCAAACAGTAGTCAAGAAAGTTCTTTAGATAACAAATCAGACAGTTCTGATGATAGTAAAGACTCGCATTCAAAGTATGCTCCAGATTCTCCTAAAGCACAAAAAGTGAACAGTCATAGAAATAAAATCCCAGAAACTACTGACAATGGACTGAAGAAAATCACAAAAGACAAAGATAAATGCAGTCCAAATCAAAAGAAAGAAACTTCAAAAACAAAAAAGAAGACTGGTTCCCGATCAAGGAGTTCAGACAGACGGTCAAGTGGAAGTGAAAAGGAGCGAGTCCATAAAGATAGGAAATATTCAAGAAGTCCAAATTTGAGAAAATCTAGGAGATCTAGAAGTCCTTCATATAATCATAGGGATAAAAAAAGAAATGCTAGTCCTCATCGTAGAAAAACAAGTAGATCTAAAAGCCCTCTGCCTATTGAACAAAGAGGTAAACTTGATAGAAAGTATTCTAGAAGTCCAAGCTCAAGAAAAGCAAAAAGGTCAAGAAGTCCTGAAATTAATGAAAAGGATAGAACACGTGAAAGAAAGAAACATTCAAAAAGCCCTCCTTCGAAAAGAGGATATAGGTCTAAAAGTCCATCATATAATGACAGGGATATACACTATAGAGACAAAAAGTCTTCAAGAAGTCCTCAATCTAGAAAATCATACAGATCAAAAAGCCCTGTAAGACGTGATAAGGATAAAACACATGACCTAAGACAAAGTTCAAGAAGTCCAGACAAAACACCAAAAGCAAAGGGCTCTCATACAGAAAAAGATTTGAAAATAGACAGTAAGAAGTCAAAAACTCCAGGTTCACTTCGTAAAGACAGATCAAGAAGCAAAGAGGTGATCTTAGAAAAAGACAGAAAAACACCAAGATCAATGGAAGATAAGGATGAAAGGGACACATCTTCGTTTGATGAATGGGATGCAACTAGTTATAAGTTTTCTAAAGACAGAAGTCCGTCTTCACTGAAAAACAAAGACACCAGACATACAAAGGAAATCAGTAAAAATGTTGACAAGAAGCACAAGAGAAGTAAGGACATGGATCCTAACAAAGACGAGAAGACAAGTCCAAAACTAAACAAAGATAATTCATCCAAAGATAAAGACAAGTCTAAGCATAGGGAAAAGACAGAGAAAAATGATGCATTTGATGACACACAAGAAAAATCAAAAAGTTCAAGCATTCAAGACAATAATACTCGGCAAGATATTCGTGATGAGTGGGATGCAACAAATTATCGTTTAACATCACAAGCTAAAAGATCTCATTCAGATGAAACAGTATTACCTGTTGTAAAGTCATTTGTAGTTGTGAAAAGTAAAAGTGATTCATTTAAAGATCCAGCAAAATTGCTGAAAAAGAAATCAAGAGAAGAATCTGAAATTGATCAAAAAGCTAAAACTGTAAAATCACCAAATTTAGAAAAAGCAAAATTGTCTCATTTACAAAAAGACAGAGAAGCACTTTTGAAAGAACTAGAACTGTTAGAAAACTTAGAAGAGGACAGTAGTGAAATAGAAACAAAATCAGATAATTCACTAGAAAGAAGTGTTGAGCTTAAAAATATTGATACTGAAAAAACGTCTAAAAGAAAATCCAAAATCCAAAAGGAAGAGTCAAAATCAGATCATGTCAGTGACAAACTTGAAGAAAAATCGCAAAGTAGTGCAAAGACCAAAAAGAATAAAGGAAAAGAAACTGAAAGCAGAGAAATAGATCTTGGAAGCAAATCCAAGGAATCAAAATTAAATCAAGGTGAAGAGAAGAAAGATTCCTATCTATCTGATAATCAGGAAAAGAAATCTGACATTTTTCCTTCAAAGTCAAAATTAGATAAAGAGAAAAAACACAAGAAAAAGGATAAAGATAAGAAAAAGAAGAAGAAATCAAAAGATGACAACAAAGGCATTGATTCATCAGAAAATATTAGTAGACATAGAAAAATGTCAGAAACTGACAAACTCCTTGATGCCAGTGGTTTTGTAAAGAGAGAAAGTATTTCAGAAGAGAATCAAAATTTAACAGTGGAACAAACTTCACCAAACTTAAACAACACAGATAAACATACAAATGTGACAGATAAACATTATCACGAAGAAACAATTGAATGTAATATAGAAGAAGATGTTGAACACACAGATAAAGGAATTCTCGAGCATGGTCTTATCAAGGAGAAAGATAACAAAGAAGTCACAGAAACGCAAAAAGAATACATGGTAAGTGTTTTGGACTGTACCACCAATAAAGACTCAGAAAACTCAATTTTTCTTCAAGAAAATACCAAAAACATTGCACAAATGGAAAATGAAAACCATTCAACTACAGATGATCATTTTGTAGATTCTGTTCAATGTGAAAAAGAAGAAAACAAACTGAATGACAAAATCAGTGAAATTTGTGAAACAAGTTTTGACAATACCTTATCTACAGTGACTCCAATAGACAAATGCTCACACAATGTTGATTTAGATAATGAAGATGGTGAACTGGAAGATAGTATAATGATTTCAGAAGAGGACAAATATGATGAGATTGATCAAGATATAAGCTTGAACATCACAAAGCAATCTAGTGGTATGCAAATTGAAAATGAAAACGTTCATAATGAAATTATAGAAAAGGATACGATTCATAAAAACCATGATAAGGTTAAGGAAAGTGCAGCTACTAAGGAAGAAAAAATTGATAAGACAAAACATAAGTTCATAAGTCAAGAGGAAAAAGATGATGTAGAAGAGGGAGAAATTACTAGCGAATCTGAGGAAGATATTGACGATAACATTTCAAAAACATTTCCAAGCAATTCATCACATGGAGAAAAAAGGTCAGAAAACATTTCAGTAGTCAAAAAGGATAAAGTTGAGTCCTTGAAACAAAGTACAGATAAAAATGATAGAAAAGATAAAGACAATCTTAATATGTCCAAAGAAAAAGAACCAGTGAGTAGAACAGCTTCAAGTAATTTGAAAGAAAAGGACAAGTTAAGAAAAGAACATAAACCAAATAAAGAAAGGGATACAAAGGATCAGAGAGAAAAAGGGAGAGATAGTAGAAAAGACAAAACTAGTCATACTGATTTACATGACAGAAAAAGATCACCACATCGAGATGACAATACTAGGAAAGATAGAAAATGTCATGAAGACAGGGACAGAGATAGAGATGAAAGATATAAAAAGGAAAGAAGTGATCATTACAAGGACAAAGATAGAGACAAATATGAAAGGCATGATAAAAGCCAGAGTGACAAAGTGACTGAAAGAAAAGATAAAGGACATGAAAACAATAGGGACCGGAGAGATGACAGTAAAGTATCTGACAGAAAAATTGCAAAAGAATTTTCAAGTACAAAACAAGCTATTGATAGTAAAGCAAAATCTGAGAAATCAATTGAAAAAGAACATGAAGTAGATTCTCATGTGAAGGATACATCAGATAAATCAAGTATTAACCTTTCAGAGAACATCAGCCTCCAAGAACAAATTAAATTAAAAAGGAAAAGGTCTAAGTCAGATGAAAAGGAACTAAAACAATTGAGTAGCAAAGAATGTTCCAATCAGGTTGAAAGAAAAAGAAAGTATTCTAGGACAGAAACAGATGATGGCAAGGCATTTAAATCTGAAAAGAAACATAAAAAAAGATATGAACATTCTAAACGTGTTGATGAGGTTGATGGGGACAAAAGTATTGGTCGTTCAACTAATATAGACAAACAAAACGAAAAACAAGATGAACCAAGCAAGGACAATACTGATGATGAGAAAGTTGAAACAAATGTTATACAATTAACAAGTGAAAGTGAGATGGATATTTGTAATGTTGATGAGCTCAACAGTTCAAACAAGCTTGATTTTATTGAATGTAAAACTAAAATAAAAAGTGATATAGATAAAGAAAATGTTGAAGGAAAAGATATAGAATCAAATTGTCCGGAAACAGAAAGGGAAAGAAGAAAATCTGAAAATGTAAGAAAGAGGAATAAATCAGAAGCTTCAAAGCAAGCAGAGAATAAAACATTTGTGAGCAAAGATAATGAAAATGACATTTGCTCTTTTCAATCCTCCATAACTAAAAACTTAATGGAAGAAGACACTACATATTGTGAGGATGCCCTTTGCTCTAGTGCTTTGTATGTTGATTCCAAAGGGGAGCTGGAAGCAATAAGGTTATCTAAGAAAACACAAGAACTCATAAACAACAATGCAAATGTAAAAACTAATCGTTCCAATGATAGCATATCCCTAGATATGGATATTGCAGAGAAAAGTGATAAAGATGGCTGTATTGAAAATCAAGAATTTTCACAAATGAATCTTGACAGAGATGAAGACCATATAACAAGTACAACTGAAAATTGTGAACAAATGACTATAGAATCACAGAAATCTGTAGCAAGTGTGAAGAGTACATCAGAAGATGAAGTTGACACAAGTGGTGATATTGATATTCTAGGTTTAGATGAAAGTGATGAATTTTGTCTGAAACAAAGTGAAAAATTAAAACATGTTTCTGAAATGGAACAATCACTAAGTTGTGCAAGGACAAGAACGTGGTTCAGGCAACCAAAAGTATTTGAAAGCAATAGAACTATAGAACATGGAGTGGTCGATTTAATTAATATTGGTCAAGATACATCAAGTGCAGATGAGAATATCATGTCTTCTACTGATGACACAGAAGTCTGTCAAATGATATCTGCATTTAAATCGAAACCAATAGAACCCATCATCAATAATCTACCCGATTTTGACACTCCAGTTACAAATTCTGGGAAGGCCGATACATTGAAGTCTAAAGAAATAACACTTGAGCACCCTCATCATTTAGAAAAAGACACATGTAGATCAGAAAAGAGGAGCATAACTTTAGTTTCTTCTGAATATAGTTTAATGTCTAAAAATGATGAAAGGGATTTCAATTTTGAATCGAGCCAACCTCTGGAAGATGATAATGTACCTGTAGGCTTAAAAAGAGGCTACAAAATTCCCAAAATTAAAAAGAAAACTGAATATAACAAATATGTATCAGAGCATGCCTCTAAAAGTCATCACTCAAAGTATAGTGATGATATTTCAAAACATAGCTCTACTCGTGGAGAAAGTGATAAAAACCGAATCCGACACAAAAGTTGTGGGGAGCAGCAAGAAAAAGCAAATCGTTCTAAAAGTCAGCCATCAGCGAATGAACAAGAAGAATTACATGAAGAAAGGGACAGAAAATCATCTTTTGATATTGATTTCTATAGTAGTAAAATAAAACATGGCCGTGATGATCACAAGCGGGAGAGGAGGAAAAGTGAAAAGCATAGTCATTGATTCATGTAAATTGTAAACTTTCCTATCATTTTTGTGTCGCCTGGTGAGACATAGGTATTCCTTTTCGGCGGCGGTGGCGTTAACTTTTCGTAAAACTTTTGTGGAAAATGATTTACTTAAGTGTAAAAGCTAGGCATCTGATATTTTGTATGCAGACAGTTGAAGTAATGGTCTTTGCAAATGTCAACATGCCATGTGACCATAACCCTGTTTTCATGCTTCAGTGACTGTGAACGTGGGTCTTTTTTCAGGCTGTTAACTTCATTGCAAGACTTTGTGGCAAATAAAGTTCTTGAAGAGTATAACATGTATAAAAGTAAGGTATCTTATATTTAGTATAAAGATAATTTGCCTCAGTGACTTTGTGAACTTAGGTTTGTGGAAAATGATAGTACTAGTAAACTAAATACACCATGGCATGTGACCTTTACCCCATTTTCATGCTTCAGTGACTGGGAATGGTCCTTTTTTGGTTGTTAACGTCTTTGTAAGTTTTCTGTTGAAAATAAACTACTTGAAAGGGTAAATGGCTAAGCATTGACGAATTAGATAAGGGTCTTTGAGTCCGTCACCATGTCATCTGATCTTGACCTGATTTTTATACTAACTGGCTGTTAATATTGGTTTTTTGTGTGTTAAGTCTTTAATGTCAAGTTTGTTTCTCAAAAACTGATATCTAGATACAATGTAGTTGGTCCATAGATTCTTCTTGGTCGTTAAATGTCATTCAGTCACCTGCCACATAAACCTTAGGTTTATTAACCTTTTACCAAAAACCTTTTATGTAAAATGCTGTTCTGTTGCCAACAGGCGAAACATAATTTTTGTGGCAACACTTGCTGTTATTTTGTGATTAAAATTCCTATAATTGCAGCATTTACTTTATGCAAGAGGTTAAATAGCACCTATGTCTGTCAAACTAAATGTACATAAAAAGTATCTGTAAATGAAAAAAAAAGTTATGAAGTCTCATATTCCTTTTAAGTAAGTTTTCTTCACTTATTTTGTTTCATAAATTTTGGGTTTTATTTTAAAGACAAAAACTAATTTGATATATATTATATATACATGTATATTGATTGTTTTGGAAGTGTGTTGCCCTTGTGTTTATTTAAATTTTCAATAACAACCCTTTTGAAAATTGATTTTGTTATCTCTCAAGGCTCATGCAACTAATACTTAAGGTTCACCTTGCTACTGGTTTAAAGTCGTTTGTGATATTTTCTATACATGTAGTTGTAATCTCAGTTTCTTATGACCATATAAAAAGTGTTTCAGGCTTCTATACCTACCTTGTTATTCATGCCAACCCTAACTTTAAATCAACTGCTGAATCACAAGATAAAAGATAGATAAATAAATGCCTACCTAATAGTGCTATTTTTTCCGGCAATTAACCAGGAAACAGCATACTTTTTTGGCCCTATGTTTTTTTTAAACTATCATGATATCCTAGAAATATTTCAGTATGTCTGAGTTTATCTAATATTCATTTCCTATTTAACTGATTTAAAAAAAAAAACAATTACAGAAGGGAAGAAATTTGTTATAACTTCATTTTTGTACTTATATTTAAATCTAGGTGCTGGATTTGACTTCCCTGTTCGAACCTACATGTATTGACTGAGTACATTTCATTCAATACTTTTGGTTTTTTAACTACCTTGATTCAAATTCTGCGGACTCCTTGAAATATCGATATATACAGCATAACCAAACCAACCGTTTTTATACCCGTTTTGGTATGTGTATTTAGAGATGACTTCCAATTTTGGTTGTTTTGTTGTTATACCTTACACTTAATTTAAACAGAATAGGATTTGGTGCTCTGAAAAATTAATAACACTCTTTCAATTTTCCCTTTTTGTGTATTATAAATTGGATATTAGTTATAATATTTTAAGGTTATGTTATATTTTAATATTATTTGAATTGGATTATATTTGACAGTTGATACATATTAACATTTTTACAAGTTTTAAAATTGATCTCAACAGTAATATTGGATTTATGTCGTGTACATTTTTGTATGGGTTTCATTAATGTGTGTAAATTTTTCATAATTCTAGTATGCAAAATGTACAATATGTTTGTTTCCTGTTATGTATTGATTGCTACCGTGCTAACAGAAAATTGGCATTATATTTGTTTTTTTTTCTTCTAAGAAGATTGATTTCAAATTCATGTCTAAATGTATATATATATATGTATTTTCTTTATAATATTCAGCTTTTTCATGAACACCCACTTTACATAGACTTCATTTATAAATAAATCTGAATTTGTAGACAAGTCAAATTTAATTGTTGTTTATCATGTTTATCGTGTTTATGCTTAATGCAAAATAAACCCAAGAATCAGAAAATCATACTCAGAACTCTTTATAACAAAACTTGTTACAAGCCCAGCATTATAATTTAAATGTTTTGTTTACTATTCGGATATTATCGGTGTTTAATTCCTTACCGCCAGATCTGCCTGAAATAACAAGGCCAAACATATATTTAGAGTATTAAAAGAAACATTTATAATGTTTTGGATATTCATCATGATTTTGTCATCAATCATTTTCAATTAGCTATACAGCCTTCTTGCCAGTCATGACAGAATCATTATGTTGACCATACCACTTTAATTTTTCCTGAAAATTAACAATTTTTAGGTAGTACGTTTCCAAACTGGCTATTGTCATCTTTTATTTATACTTGAATGTCTTTATTTTCTCTAGAAAAATCAACACGTATTTAGATTTCGATAGAACATTACAACAATGCGCAACTTGAAGGAAAGGAAATTTGTCTCTTATGACCGTTTCATATATGTTTCTGTTGAAAGGAATACTTTAAAGAGGGGTGTAAATAGATAGTTGCATCTTTCAATTCTGTAAATTATGTGTATTTCGTATTTCATTTTCTTGTGTCTTATAAGTTATCGACATGTGTTGTATTTTTCTTTATTTTTATTATCATAATTATAGATACAACCAGTCTTGGGTCTGTGTTATGTAACCGGGTGTATATTTAGTCATTTTTAGCTCACCTGGACCGAAGGTCCATGTGAGCTATTGCCATTACTTGGCGTCCGTCGTCGTCGTCTGTCGTCCGATAACAATTTTTCAAAAATCTTCTCCTCTGAAACTACTGAACAGAATTTAATGAAACTTGGTATGAATGATCCTTAGGGTGTCCTGCACCAAACTTGTGTTTCCATTTTTGATCCGTCAAAAAACATGGCCACCGTTACTAAAAATAGACCAGGGGGGTCAAACTACTGTTTTTGGCTTGTAAATCAAAAAGTATAAGAGATAGATGAAATCTGATGCCATGCTACTGCTTCAGCATCAAAAGTTCTACAAAACTCTCCATTTGGTCGAAGTTGTCAGATGATCCCTTTTAGGGGTTACAGCCCCTGAAAGGTGAAAAATAGCATTTTTTCATGTTTTTGGCTTATAGAATGAAAACTATTGTAGATAGAGAAAAGCTGTTGCTTGCCTAAATGTTCAGCTCATTAAGCTCTACAAAAGTCTTCATAGGGTCGAAGTTGTCAGATGACCCCTTATAGGGGTTACAGCCCTTAAAAGGCGAAAAATAGTGTTTTTTGCCTATAGAATGAAAACTATTGCAGATAAGGAAAAGCTGTTGCTTGCTTAAATGTTCAGCTCATTCAGCTCTACAAAAGTCTTCATAGGGTCGAAGTTGTCAGATGACCCCTTATAGGGGTTACAACCCCTTACAGGCAAAAAATAGTGTTTTTGGTCTATGGAATGAAAACTATTGCAGATAGAGAAAAGCTGTTGCTTGTTTAAATGTTCAGCTCATTTAGCTCTACAAAAGTCTCATTAGGGTCGAAGTTGTCAGATGACCCCTTATAGGGGTCACAGCCCTTAAAAGGCGAAAAATGGTGTTTTTTGCCTACAGAATGAAAACTATTGCAGATAGGGAAAAGCTGTTAATTGCTTAAATGATCAGCTCATTCAGCTCACAGGCGTTTGGGTTCAGGATTATTTTTTTATTAATAACGTGTATATAAAAAATTTCATACTCGTCTATATATTATTTCCACAAGGCAAGAATGTTTGACAGTTCTAAAAATAGAGCAAAATTTACCCTTGGAAAACCCCCTATTTTCTCATAGAATTAAAGGTTTTGTGTAAAATATTGGTGATTTTCTTAATCCTTTCAGTTTTATCTCGCAATAAATCACATATATATCGTGTAGCAATGCACAATGACTTTAAATCTAACCTTTTTTCATTCGAAGTGAGCCACAAAACCACCAGGGACGGAAGTAGATAAGGAAGACAATATTCCGCCCCTTTTACCAATTTTATCATTGAATTTGAATAACCACATATATTTTATCCTGTTACGTCTTTTTGTAAAACTATGGTACACATAACAGGTCCTAATATAAAAATGTGCGTTTTTACTACTATCTCCGTAGTAAAAAAATAATTCAAATAAGATCGTGACCATATTTTTCCGCCAAAAGATTTTGTTCGAACTCGCCTAGATTTTACCTTACTGTAGCGTCACTCGGAATTCCTTTTATTTGGCGGAATATTGTTTTCATATCTACTTCCGTCCCTGGTGATATTTTTGGTCCGGTTCTGAGGAAAAACGACTAGATTTGACGTTATTACACATTGATACACTATAATTTTGAGCCCATAAGAGAGAGAAAACTAAAAGGAATGAGACAATAGCCAATTTCATTTCGATGGAAAACTACTTCTATAAGAAATTCGTAGATTTCCCAAAGTTCTATTTTTAGAACTGTCAAACATTCTTGCCTTGTGGAAATAGTATATAGACGAGTATGAAAATTTTTATATACACGTTATTAATGAAAAAAATTATCCTTAACCCAAACGCCTGTGATTCAGCTGTACGAAAGTCTTCATAGGGTCAAAGTTGTCAGATGACCCCTTATAGGGGTTACAGACCCTTAAAGGCGAAAAAAAGTTTTTTTAGCCTATAGAATGAAAACTATAGCAGATAAAGAAAAGTTGTTGCTTGCTAAATTGTTCAGCTCATTTAGCTCTACAAAAATCTCCATAGAGTCGAAGTTGTCAGATGACCCCTTATAGGGGTTAGAGCCCTTTAAAGACAAAAATAGTGTTTTTGGTCTTTAGAATGAAAACTATTGCAGATAGAGAAAAGCTTTGCTTGCCTTAATGTTCAGCTTATTTAGCTCTACAAAGTTTTTCATAGGGTTGACATCAAGACCAGGTGAGCGATTTAGGCTCCTAGGAGCCTCTTGTTTACCAACCAAATATTTTTTTCTACTGTATTTACATGTATGTTCGTTTGTTTTCATTTCATTGAAACTTTTATTAAATATTCATTTTTCACTCAGCATTTGCTTCTCCAACAAAATATATCATTTGTATATGGTCATGTCATAATTGAACTTTCACTGGTTTGATGACGTATCACTGTATTGAATGATAATTGAACTTTCATTCAGCAAAATTTAAGATTTTTGAATTTTTGGAATTTCTCTCTCTAAAAGCAGTTAAACTGAGATATTTTACTTCGCTCAGGTAAATTAATTTGTAAACAAGCTTTTCGTTTAGCTGTTATTTTTTTTCATTAATGACTTCTAAAGCATATATTTTACCATAATTTGAAACTCTTTCGGAAAAAAATGACCTTTTGAACATTTTCTTTTGGTTGCTTCAATGAATGGATTGAAATTTAAGAGTTGTTTTAGTATTATGTGAATCCTGTTAACAGGAAAAAAAAAACAATTGCCCACGATTCCTTAACTCAAGCTAAATTTAAAAAACTATCAATCAAAATGCAACTAGTCAACTATGGTCAAATTTTGATCAGCCCAATGAAAGTTTTTTTTAATCTTTAAAAAATCAGATAATGTAGAAGTGCTATTGTGTACACAAGTTAAATGATCATGTTTTATGTACAGAAGAAATCCGTTTGTTTAATTTATAATTTAAAGTTTACATGTTATTTATATTTGTTATTTACTTTGCTCTCAAGAAATGGCTATATTTAGTATACAGCAGAGGGACTACATAACTGGTTACCAAAGAAACATAAAAGGAGTATTCGAATCTCAAAAATTAAAGAATGCACGATTGAAAAAACGAACACATATCAACAAATAATCCTTCGATAGTTTTGCGAGTAATCCATACATCTCAACAGTCCAAATGAAAAAAGGTGGACAAATGATATGGTTTAAATATTTGAGTTGCCAAAACAAACAAATAAGTACAAAAGGGGCATTCGAACGTCGGACGTCAAAAACGCTAAGTCAAAATTTGTAAACATACAGGACAACAATCAATTCGTTACCAAAAAAAAACACAAACACAGAAATCAAATACACTCTTTGACGTCAATATAGTGAACGTAAAGGCACTTAAAGGGGAAAGGAGCTCTTATATGTTATAACACACGGTAATAATATGGGCGTAAAGATTAAGTCCAACACTATGTCTAAACATTTTCTTTGTTCACCTAACGAGATGAGGGCAGTCATGTGATACCCCAAGCGTTGACATCAGTTACAGAAGAATAGTTAATAGTTAGTTTCTATTTATTTACAAGTATCACATCAATCATATTGGTATAGGTGGTGCATTTAGCGATGTTTAGTTTTTTAAGTACAATGCATGCGTTTTGATGTTGGTGGAAACCTTTATTTTCCGCATGGTGAACCACCTACAGAAAAATGGTAAAAATATATTTCCTCTTTCTTTCAAGTGTCACATCAACCATATTGATATGTCAGGTGTTCCTAGTGATGCTCAGCACTTTGCGTGCTTCTGATGCTGACTTACCTACAAGGATAACCTCAAATAGAATAGTATTTAAAGGTCCATTTTCTGCCACATCAACTATATTTGTATGGTAGATGCACATAGTGATGCTAAGCATTACATGCTCTGGATGTTGATGGCGAGCTAAAGACCTTTATTTTCCCCATGTATGACCTCCTCTTACAGAACAATGGTTATAAGTCCATATCCGCTTATAGACCAGTGCAACATCAATAATATCAGTTTGGTAGGTGCACATAGTAATCATTGGCAAATTGCATACTTCGGATGCTAGTTGTGACAAACTTTCTCTACAGAAAATGGTTTCAGTCCATTCACGCTTATAGACAAAGTGCCACATCAACCATATCGGTATGGTAGATGCATCAAGGGATACATGTCTTCACTGTTGCCACTTTTTAGCTCACCTGACCCAAAGTGAGCTATTGTCATCGCCATGCGTCCGTCGTCTGTCGTTGTCGTCCGTCCGTTTCTTTTTGCAAAAATCTTCTCTGAAACTACTGAAGGGAATTTTTCAAAACTTGGTCAAAGTATTTATCAGGGCATGATGTTTAAAAATTGTGCTCGGCTTTTTGATTTGTCAACAAACATGGCTGCTGAAACTAAAAATAGAGCATGGGATAAAATCACATTCAAAGGCTTATAACTTGAAAACTAGAACAGATTGAAAAAATATAAAGGATCTTAGGCTCTTCAGAATCAAAAGCTTTACAAAAGTCTCCATTGAGTCGTTGTTGTCAGTGACCCCTTCGAGGGGTTATGGCCCGTTGATGGTGAAAAATAGTGATTTTTGGTGCATTTGGCCTATAGATTGAAAACTATTGCAGTAAGAGAAAAGCTGTTGCTTGCCTAATTATTCAGCTCATTGAGCTTTACAAAAGTCGTCATAGGGTCAAAGTTGTCAGATGATCCCTTTTAGGGGTTACAGCTCATGAAAGGCGAAAAATAGTGTTTTTGGTCTATAGAAGGAAAACTATTGCAGATAGAGAAAAGCTGTTGCTTGCTTAAATGTTCAGCTCATTTAGCTCTACAAAAGTCTTCATAGGATCGAAGTTGTCAGATAACCCCCTATAGAGGTTACAGCCCCATAAAGATGAAAAATAGTATTTTTGGCCTATAGAATGAAAACTTTTGCAGATTGCTAGAGAAAAGCTGTTGCTTGCCTAAATATTCAGCTCATTGAGCTTTACAAAAGTCTCCATTGGGTCAATGTTGTCAGAAGAACCTTAATAGGGGTTATGGCCCTTTAAAGGTGAAAAATAGTGATTTTTCGTGTTTTTGGCCTGTAAAATGGAAACTATTGCAGATAGAAAAAAGCTGTTGCTTGCTTAAATGTTCAGCCCATTTAGCTCTACTAAAGTCGTCATAGAGCCGAAATTGTCAAATGACTCCTTTTAGGATTTACAGCCCCTGAAAGGCGAAAAAAAAGTGTTTTTGGTCTATAGAATGAAAATTATTGCAGATAGAGAAAAGTTGTTGCTTGCTTAAATGTTCAGCTCATTTAGCTCTACAAAAGTCTTCATAGGATCGAAATTGTCAGATGACCCCCTATAGAGGTTACAGCCCCATAAAGATGAAAAATAGTATTTTTGGCCTATAGAATGAAAACTTTTGCAGATTGCTAGAGAAAAGCTGTTGCTTGCCTAAATATTCAGCTCATTTAGCTTTACAAAAGTCTCCATTGGGTCAATGTTGTCAGAAGAACCTTAATAGGGGTTATGGCCCTTTAAAGGTGAAAATTAGTGATTTTTCGTGTTTTTGGCCTGTAAAATGGAAACTATTGTAGATAGAAAAAAGCTGTTGCTTGCTTAAATGTTCAGCTCATTTAGCTCTACTAAAGTCGTCATAGAGCCGAAATTGTCAAATGACCCCTTTCAGGGGTTACCGCCCCATAAAGGCGAAAAATAGGGTTTTTGGCCTATAGAATGAAAACTTTTGCAGATAGCTAGAGAAAAGATGTTGCTTGCCTCAATGTTCAGCTCATTTAGCTCTACAAAAGTCTACATAGGGTTGAAGTTGTCATGTGACCCCTTCCAGTGATTACAGACCCTAAATAAACATGTTTTTGGCTTAAATAATGAAAACTATAGCAGATAAAGAAAAGTGGTTGCTTGCTTAAATGTTCAGATCATTCAGATGTTAACAAAAGTCTCTATAGAGTCAAAGTGTTCAGACGGCCCTTAAAATAACATTTTGCATGTTTTTGGCCGACAGAATGAAAACTATTGCTGAAAGAGAAAAGCTGTTGCTTGCTTAAATGTTCAGCTTATTCAGCTCTACAAAGTTCTTCATAGGGTTGACATCAAGACCAGGTGAGCGATTCAGGCTCCTGGGAGCCTCTTGTTTCTGCATTGATGACCACTAAATATTTTGAATCCCCGTTATCAACAATGATGCGCTACGAAAGAGAAGCTTTATTTTAGCTTTGAGTGTAAAGTTATGGTATGCTTCAAATCAGCAGTATTGATTTTTTGTCTTTCCTCATACAGTTACCTCTTCAAAACACAATTTGATCGCATAAAAAAAGGTATGAAGACCAAACAAACATGACTCAGGGTTCAAAATACAAAATTGTTCTTGGTGCAACATTGTCGGTTGACTAAAGGAAAATTTAAAAAAGATTAATTGATCTCTCCAAGAATGACCTGAGCGGACAAAACACAAAACGTACGTGTATGAACTATGAACGTTTGAGACGCGAGATTCATCATTAAAAGTTTCATCTGGGACGATCTACCCAAAATTCAAAATGGCAATGCAAAGTAAACTAAGATATTACAAAAACAAATAAGTATCGATCGACTGCCAAGCAACAAATTTTGGCAAGTGTGCTGAAGGGTCAAATTAGTTTCTTAGATATTGCATGTCTCAATGAAAGTCGAATAATAAACGATAAGTTTCATTTATTTCATAAAGTAAGGAAATTTCAAAGAGGTTAGACAAAAGAACCAATTCAAGAAGAAACAAAAAAGTCTACAATAAGAGTATATATATTGCGTATATAAACCTGGTAAAATGATCTACATCAATTTAACAAAATGTCAACTGATTTTAAAATTACACACATGCATGTATACGTTTATGCTTTTAGATCAAATATTAGTAGTACTATCACGCTTTCATGTCCATGTAATTGTACATGAAAAAGACCAAAAACGCTTTAAAAAATAAACAATTACATTGTTAGCCAAAGATATCATGAAAACACTCTTAATAAAGCAAACAGACATATACATATTAAACTGAAACCATGAGATATTTTACTAGAGGAATTCACACAGTCACTTAGTAAGGTAATTCGTCCCTCTATTCCCTTAATAATTGGACTATGTGTTTTTAAGTACTGTATAAAGACATCGCTGTCCAGAGAATCTGAAATAAATAAAAAAAAAGACATGTACTTTCTTAAAAATGATCTCCAACAAGTTGAACCATCAAGTATAATTTTGATGAAACGCAGATACATGTTTATTTAATGAGATTCTTTTCAAATCTGTGAAAAGGACACGGTTAATTAACAATGTAATGACACAAGACTTTCGATTGAATGTTGAAACTCTTAAAACATAAATCAGAAAAATAAATGGAAAAATAACATAATTATTCTAAATTCAACAAAATCCAATCTGGTTCTGAAATTAAGAGGTTTTTTTTCATTTGTTGTTGCTTTTTTATATACTTGAGTGTGATCAACAGCAAAAAAAGTAAGATGTCTCAATACAAAATAAGTACATACATAAACCTGGAATAAAATGACATTCATTCAAGGTTTTTTATCTAAAATTTGACTGATCTGGGTACAAAATAATTGACGATGGTTACAAAATTTAATCAATAATAAGTTTAGATTTTCTTGTTAGGTAATTCCATATCTCTCTTGCATATGGTTTGTATATTTTACAGCAAACGTACAAACGACATACTATAAACTCACATTATTTGAGTTTATTTTCCCAAGAACGTCTTTTAGTTTTAGTTTTAAGATTTTTAGAACATAAACGTCCCTTTCAAAAATTTTCTTTGGATATCAGCTTGGAAGAAAAAATCATTTTCTCTTTCAAAAAAGCCAAATGACTGTGGCAAGTCTCCATTAATTGGTATCTTTTTTGTTTCTTTCTTATTAGCTACTTACTATATTCGTAATGTTGTATTAAGTTATTTCTAATCACAGAAAAGCCATCCCCTCCTTTAATGACAAAGTTTAACGCTATGACCGTGTATACTTTATCTTCCACCAGAGGCTTATAAGATGGTACCCAACAGTTTTTGCATCTCGTATACAGTGACACAACCCGAGAACCTGGTGGTTTACATAGATCATAGGTCACTTTAATCCCTGAAAATAAGACAACTATAATTGTTATCTGTTTAGAAAGTTTCAATATAATATTAAAAACGAAAGAATGTTAACAAAAGCGATAACAAATTTCCCAATTCACAAAACTATACAAACATGCATTTTAATTTCCTTTTTTTTTTCATTTTGTTTTTTTTTTGGGGAATCGATTGCTGTGATCTATACTAAGTATGGAAAAAGCAACCTTCAGCGTATTCAAAAATGCAAGTTTCATGCACTTAACAATTACAAATGTACTCCTTTGGCGAGTTCTTTTTTTATTCTTAGTTTTATAACTCCTCATTTTGACAATTCTTTCGCCTTGCGTTAACATAATTGTTTTTTATCGACTGCCTAGTAAATAAGGAAGAATTTTGACTGTTCGCAGTAATAATTCATGAGTAATAACCTGAAACCTGAAGAAAGGCACCGGGACTATCAACGGGACTATAGTTCTCTACTGCATGTTCAAAGGCTAGACGCAGGTATTTCCCTTTAATTGTAATGACGTCAACTGTGTTTCCAAACGGCATCAATGTTAACACGTCACCCTTTGAAACGTTCCCTGGAAAATGAGCATATTTTACCAAATGTCTAAGAGGAATATATTAAATTTAACATTTTCTAAGAATTCAAAACTTCAAGTTCAGTGGTAACACAAAGCACAACACACAAAACAAGTTAATCATAAATCATCATATCTCCCGCTAAAAATTCTTAAACGACATTTACCGTAAGACTTTTTTTCGAAATATTTTGATGGTGTTAAAATAATGTCTCCATTATCATAATAAACTGTGTATTCAATTCGGACCGACTTAAGCACAAACGTGTCTGAAAATTTTAAGGAAATGCTTTTAACTGTCAATAACTCCTGCACACTCTCTTTCTGTCAGCATCTTGCTTGTACAATTAAGATCATCAAAAACTGAAAGCTTTAAATTTTACATGAACTGACAAATATGTTCATACCTTGTTCTATGGGGCTTCTGATTCCACCAGAATTCATAATAGCGATTGGCTTGTCAGTCCATGAGGTATTTGTTGGATGTCTAGCGGCATGATAAGTAACCATGCTATCAGTAATAAGATTTCCTGAGAAAAGAGTAGATATCTATTCAAGTACAAAAAACAACAACATATACAAGATAGATTTGGAGTCTGTAGAAATAAATATACAAGCAAGTATTTAAGAGAATCTTATGAGAATCGCAGTACTGTCTCGCTATTTTGCTAACCATTACAAAATGATCACACAACCATTCATCAAACATGTGTAACCACATGACTTGTTCTATGTATATATTCAATCGAGTGTGACGAATGCCTAAAATGGTTTCATCAGAAATGTTTATGATCTTTCATTGAAATCAGCACCCAAAAGCACATACTAGATTAATAGACCATGTCACTCGAATTTTAAATAAATTACAACCTATTTATTATTATATATTGTTACACGCTTCGGTTCCGTCGTCTTCATTTTTTTTGGTATTACACGTGTAAACCTAACGATTTCGTTGCTTAACAGAGTCGTGAAAATGTTGCCTGTGCCTACTGAAATAAGATAAGACTGTGGTGTTTAAAATCCAATAACATTTGGAGAGTCTTGAAAAGACAAAACGCGAGTCAGGCGTAGCAAAATATATTTGCTGGAATTTGTTGTAATTTTCATTTTTAATGAAATATAACATGTATTTCCAAATAAATACAGTCTAAATTGTTGACCTTACCTAAATTACACTCTTCAACTCGACAGACTTTCCTATCACCTTCTAAGAAAACAGCACTGTAACCAACAATAACATTCTTCTCTTTTTCTACCACGGATTTCATTGGCGACATTATTTGCTCAATTCCTGGATCTATGGTATAAGAATAAATATATTTTTTTCTTTATGCTTACATTTTTAATTCCTGTCAGTGACTTAGTTGACTCTCAAGGTAAACTTTCAGCAAGGCTCTATGACAAACGTTCCCTTCTTGTGTAACAAAATTTCGTCCGCTCCAGCTTATGGAGTTTACGTATCACAATTGATTCGTTACTCAAGAGCTTGCGGGAATTACATACATGGATTTCCTCTACAGAGCGTCACGTTTGACACCAAATTTGTTATTACAAGGTTATTTTGCTAATCGGGTGCTGTTACTCAAGAAATCTTACGGTATACATCATGTACTCGAAGACAAATATGAGATTTCCATCTCTCAGATGAGTGCAGATGTTGGTTTGTCATAGGGTTTTGTTTTGTCTTCCTTTACCGGATTTGACACCCTGAATGGAAATTGTCAGTGCGACTGGTGTGCTATAGCAGGCAGGAACTGTTTACTCTTCCGGAGCACCTGAGTTCACTCTCATTACGACTAGAGTTCGCGTTTTTTATTGATATTCATTGTTTTTTTGTGTTTCCGTGTTTTATATGTTGTCTGTTGCTTCGTCCTGTTCTTGTTTGTGTTTACTGTTTTTGTCTCTGCCCTATCGGACTTTGACATTCGGATGCCCAATTGGTACCTCTGCTTCTTTGAGAGAATCTTTATTTTTTTCTATTGATTAGATTTTGGATGAGGCTATGGTTTTCAACATGTACAGGATTTTTCCTGATTATGTAAAAGATCATGACTCTTTCTGATATGTCATATCGTGACTAGCATTTAACTTAAATAGTTAGATAAGAATGAATATTTTACAACTTCACTTTAAGCTATAAATTATACCCTGTATCATAGTTTTATACCTGGCAAAGTATAATTATCCAGCAGTATGGGATCTCCACTCCAACTCTCAACATCACCGTCATCATTAAAAGTCACATTAAGAAATCCAAGATATTTGCCAGCCCAGAAATCTTGGACAACTAGAACTTTTCTCCCATTATTGTTTATAACTGTTGGATAAGGTCCCTCAGGAACATCGTTCGATGGTTGGTCACCTAGAATGTGTAATGGTGAAAATACACTGTTGAGATTGATAGGATAATGGAAATACGTCTGAAGCTTTATAAGGTCTTAAAAATTAGCAGAGCATCACTAAACAATTTCAAAAGAGTTTGATGGTAGATATTATGGGCATCCACATGCCCTTAAAATTATACAACTGGTGGTTTAAATGCTTTAGCAGCAGATTGTTTCTTAAAATCTTAAACATTTACAGGAATATTAATATTAGTTTGTAATCCTTTTTTGTCTATCAAGAAAATTTAATATATACTCCTAATACAAATTCCTAAAGTTTGCAATTTGTTCACAAACCATACTTTGAGTGTATACATTTTTTATAAAATATTTAAACATATAAATTATATTTTAAAAAAGTCACAGTGAGATATCAATTTCATAAATTCATGTTATCATATGTAGATATAAACACATGTGTATACGATCCCACTTATAGTTTTTAAAGGTATTTTATATACCTCATGCTTGTACCACTAACCTGTGTATATGAAACTGTGGCTATGACCACCAACAATTATATCTAAACCATCGACCTTTGCAGCTAATTTCTGGTCCCTTCCATACCCATAATGACCTAGGCCAATTATTATCTTCACGCCTTGCTGTTTAAGTTCATTCACTTGTTGCTGTACAGCTGCGGGTACAGGGTTGAACTTCACTGTGTCTCCTAAATAATGTTGGGATGAACAGTAATAAGTATACTGAATTCACAAATAACAATATCGCCAATGAGATTAAAACCATACATTTTTCGTTCCGGTCGAGTCATTTAATGAATAACATGCACATTTTGTGAGCATCAGGATTAATGTTTAGATAAAGCGGTGGCACTGCGGTCCTATAAACTTCAATGTAAACTGAAGTTGCTAGAAAAAATCATAAACCTATAAAATGGCAAGTTGCTGAATTGTATGTGCATGAATTAAAGCAATAGATTTCTGGGTTGTTTTGCCGAAATAATTAGTTCTTTAATACATAGTTTTAGAAAATCTTACGTATAGTTTGTATTTGTTTTATACCTCGATAATTAATTGTAAAACTAGTATTGTATGCGTTACTGTATCATAAATCTTACGTAGATTATACATGTACCTGGATTCGAGATGAACGAAGTTTCTTCTGTTATATAACCAACGATACCAATTTTCTGCCCATTAACCGTCAGTACCACATTCTTTTTAAACTTTCCCTGCAATCTTGGCTCATTAGACAGTCCAGGCACTTACTATTTATTGTAATATTACAAAGTAAAGTAATATTACAGTAGACAATAATTTAACTATATTACACGATTTTGTAAAATAAGGCAATAATTGAGTAGTTTCCCTTTGTCCAGACGATTTTTCTTTTGTAAAAAAACTAAAGGGACACAACCTCATATATTTTCATGAAAAATGAGAAAACAAATGAAAACAGATTATCTTTCTTTACTACAAAAAATCGCGTAATCGTATGTACAGTAGAAAATACTAGTATATTTAATAAGGCCGGGAAAAGTTTTCATTTGAGTGTTTTATATGTTTTAAATGCAGATTTGATAATCCATTCAATTCATTCAATCTTTATTGTCATATAAACTATATATACAGTTTGTGACAGTATAACATATACCATGTATGTTATAAGTACTAAGTAGGTACAACAAAGTATGGCCTTGCGACTTCGTCCTTGGGGGCAAACTGAATTTAGTTATATTTTCATGCACAAAATATCAAATTTAATGCACAAAACATCAAATAAACGGCAGATGCTTTGTTAACCTTTAAAAATATTCTTCTTGTTTATCTTTAATTGTCCTTAATATGTGTCTTAATTACAATTTGAAAGGGTTCAAATGGTCGCCATGGATCCGTCAATATTTGAAAACAATATATCATGTGAAGCAACTTTTGGTTTTATAAGGAAGCACTGGAAAAGGCACTATATCTCTGTTATAGCATTTATTTAAAACACATTCTCAGAGTGTCCAGCCGATCTTTTTTCCGGATGGGCGGGGATAGGGGGGATAGCTTCTAAAAAGATCACTTGTCAAGTATTCAAGATAACAAACATTATTCATATAGAATTTTTCTTAGTTCTAATTATGAATTGTAGGATGAGTACAGAGAACTTACGAGAGTGTAAACATTTTTTTTTCAAACGCACGATGTAAGACGTACGTCCGACCTTTCTTAATCTTTCCTGAAAGGACCAGAAATAAACACATTTGGAAAGAAAAGTAACATTGAAATTCTTTAAAGCCACCAAATTGCAATCAACGAATAGACGTACCCCTGTCAACATTGTATTGAACGATACATAAAAATGACAAATCATTATCTATGTAAAAAAGTTGTGCACCTAAATAAATGAACGATCTTGAATGGGTCTCAATGCACTTAAGAGAAGGAGATTGAGTTCTTATAGATGTTGCAAAAATGCGAATTTATAACAGGTATAAAAAAAAAACATTACTGTTCATAAAGTCACCGAGTCCAACGCACCTCACTGAAAGTTAAGGACAACCCTAGCATCGTAGGCCCTATTTCTTACGAAAAATTATTTCACTCGACGATAATGCAGTTGTTTTATAAGAAAAGTATTTATCCAAGTAAAAATTATTGCAATCGATACGCGTGTTGAATTTGTCAGAGATATTTGTCAAGTATTTTTCAGATGTTTATATAAGAAACTCTAGCCACAGTCATGACCGTGTTGTTTGTGGTCATTCAACCTAAACAAAATTTAGAATCAAGATCAATCGGTTTACCAGATACATTTTTCTCAAAAGCAGACATGGACAGAGTGACCGTTCCTATTTACTGTCTGATAATTAGTGCACATGTTATAATAATCATAATTATGTCTAAAAGAAATGCTGGAAATATATTTTTCACACTAACCGTGTGACTAGGTGATAAATAAAATATGTATAAGTGATCAGCTATTACATTTTTATAGGGAGGGGCAATCTTTTTCAACCTGTCTTTTTATTTTGACAAATCGTACGTAGGGTGGCATTTTCTTAAGTTTATTTTATTATAGTTTGTGCAACCAAAAACGCCATCCTGAAGAAAGATTTATATTGATCTATAAGATAATGCTCTTAAAAAATACATAACTCTAACAAAAACAACAAAAAATCAAAGCGCCCCTCTTATCGAAAAGAAATTTTGCATGCCACACTTTTCATCGTTTGTGGTACATTTTACATGTTTTAAATGCAAGAGCATAAAGTACTAATACTTTGTCACGATCGCAAATAATATTAACAGTATCAAAACTAATTCAGTCTTATATTGCTGACATAATCGTATATTTTTTTCGAAATACCATATTTTACAGTATGTCATAAGTACATGCGTAGATGGGGTCAACAACCGGTTGAGCACTTTATGTTTTAAGTTACTTGGCTTTCAAGCGCGAACATTCATATCACAAAGTTTTTGAACACGTATTATCACAGAAGTACACTGTTTTCGATCTTTAAAGAATTTTCTTATTCAGCGCTATGATGGGAGACGAGATTACGAAATATAAAAAAAAGCCACAGTCAAAAAACAATATAGAATCTGACAATGATTCTTATTGATAGGGGAATATTTTCAAAAAAAATTTATTTAATTTAATGAAATAAGGTAACGTTGTCCTTCATGAAATATCAATAGAAAAATCTTAATTTTTGCCAATTTTACAGATAAACAAGAATTGGTTAGAAAATATCATTCATTCTCTGTCTATCTTCAAGAGTTGATTGAAACGCATTTGAACTATCCGGGTTTCGGGTAGGGATATGGTTGTCGGTAAAAGTCCACTATAAAGAGCGGTAATGCCGGGGTTATCAAACAAAACGACTACTGATTGAATGCCGGGGTTATCAAACAAAACGACTACTGATTGAATGCCGGGGTTATCAGACAAAATCATAGTGCACATGTACATCGGTTCGAAGTGGGAATACATTCACGTTTCTCGCAAATGAATGAAGACTGAGGCTCAGGCAGGCCTTGGTAAAATTGACCATTAGGATCACCATGCAAGCGGCATTATTGATAGATCCTGCCCTTCTTATTTTCCAACAGCAGCGAAAAAACTCCCCGAAAGTCCGTGTGTCCCTATATCCTCCACTTCGTCATCATTTCATATGAAAACTGATACTCGGTCTGGTATGGTATAAAAATGTAACGGCCTCGAGAGGGTTTTAGTAATCCAAGTATTAGGACCGCTTCAGTGCTAAGTTTTTATGAGCGCCTATAAAATGCACCCGAGGGACTAAATGGAGAAATCCTGTAAATAAGCATACTGGGTTAGTCAGGCAACCATTTGAGAGGTGCACTTTTATGGATAAAAGGTCATGTTCCTCGCATGTTAAATGTTTCGATAAAATGTGTAGCTTTTACTTCTCTACAGTTGGCTTATTGTCCAACCTAAACTGGTTAAAGTGTCAATCAAAAATGGATGGTTTCTATGGCCTTATGTGTCAATATACCATTGCTTAAATATTCATCATTTCATGGTCATTGTATCAGCCTTAGTCAACAATAAAAAAAGAACAAACACACACATACACCCCCCCCCTAAAAAAAACGGAAAAAACCCCCAAAACATCGGGATTTGCACATTTGTATATACATGTATGTAACTAGGTCTGTCAGATACCTGTCCGGATGTTATTTGTGTCCTCTGGTAACTCCGGTATCCTTTAAGCTGACTATACTGTTTGACAAATGAGCGTCAAAAAGTCTTCACACCCCTAGATGCACATGAATGAATCATCCCTTATATGGTAAACTACCGAATATTGCTGCTTGTGATTAAAGTAGAACTAACAAGATATTTCAAAAACAAATTTAAAACATACTCTAAAAATGCTTTGAATGACAAAATAATTAAATTGTTGTTTAAATGTTGTTTAAGATGATTTTTTCCGTGCTGGACCCGGATGCTTGGCGAATAACCCCACAGCAGATTCTAACTTGTCGTAAAAGTCGACAACGGGTCTTGGGATTCTGACATAGTGTTAGTGCTGAGTCCACAGAGCGGCAAAATGTGACCTAAGTGGTTGAATAGGGCGGCACTCGTTCGCAGGTCTATTACGGAAATCTTGACCACTGACCATAGTGGGCCAACGTGTGTTGAGAGTGCCACGCTTTATGCGCGTAAAAGATCCCTTTGTGGAACGCCTAGCTAGGATTAAAATAATAATTAAAATTGAATGCCCAGACAAGTATACAATTTCAGAGAAGTGCATGTAGCTAAATGTTGTTAGTGTGTGTAAGACGAAGATGATGCCCCGCGATGTTTGAAATATTCAACTGAAATTATCTGGCTTTTGTCCAGAAAACTTGTGTTTTCTTTTAATGTTCGAAGTCCAAGAGCCTTAACTTCGATTAAAATCAACTGATGGGGCCTATGACTTATCACGATAAACTTCCATTCAAAAATACCAATTCAATATATATGTGCAAGCATGTGGAAAAAAGTCCGAAAACAGTTTTTTTATGAAAAATATTTTACATGTAAGTCTAAGGGCTATAATTTCGGTCAAGGGTTAAACAATACACTCCAACTTATACATGTAGTTTGAAATATTTTGAAATAATTAGTATTTTGAAACAAAGCCCACAATTAAAGAAACCCCTTGTAAATCAAAACTGTCGTCACATTTGTCTAGTAGAATTTATTGAGGAACACAATGAAAAAATAATGATCAAAATCCAATGTAAAATAAACATTAATTCTACAGAACATTCATTTAGCCTCTTAAAATTTTGCATTTTTTCAAAAAATAAAACGAAACCAAAAAAAAAAAACGCTAACCCAAATGCGAGACATAGCTCTTTTAGTAAAAAGTAACACCATATTAAAACTTTATGAAAGTTGGTTGGCCCACTGCAAGTAAAGTTTACATTGGTATTTTTTGAGCATTTTAGATACATCAAAGAAGCAAAGAGGCGAAAATGTGGCATTCGAGTGTCAAAACGACAAAACCGGTAAACACGAACAAGAACAACAGGGTATCCCCATTCAACCATTTGCGCCACATATCAAAGTTGCTTTAAGGGCAATGCGGCCTGACCAATGTCAGGTTTCTAACCGCTCTTAAATGGACTTTAGCGCTTCTGTGTCGAATCGTCACCCGGAACCTGTGCGACACCAAAATTTAAAGGAAGTTTGCTTGTTCGGATGCTGGGTTGCCATAGAGTTTTTGAATTGTCTCCCTATACATAAATTTGTGTCGGTGTGTTGCATACCTTTCCTTTCTCACGTGAGCATGCATTATTATACCCTCTCTTTAAAGAAGATGTAGAGGGGCTATACTGTTTAACTTTTGTCCGTTCGTTCATCCGTTTATTCGATCGTCCGTACGTCTGTACCATAATTTCCGTCACAGTTTTCTACTTATATACGCAATTACATAACCCAGAGGTCCAATATTTTACATATAGCTTAATTCTATAGTACTGTATGTTGTAATGCCCCCAAGTAATCTATTTTCTGTTTATTGAACACTATGGCATTTATACATAGTGTACATGAATGCAAATTCCCGTCACCGTTTTCTTAGCAACTACATGACATAGAGGTCTGGTATTTTTAATAGAGCTTTAAGCTTTGTCCTATAGTATCATATAGTTTATACATATTTTATGCTCCTAGGTCATCTACTTCTTGTTTACCGAATACTTATGATTTTACACATAGTTTACATACATTCAACATTTCCGTCACAGTTTCCTAAGCAAATACATGTCTCGGAGATCTGAAATTTTACATGTAGGCAAGCTTATTCCTATAGTACCATATGATGTATAGCGATTGAAGATTTCTAGATCATCTTCTTTCTGATTACAGACTTCTTAGGTTTTTATGCATGGTATATGTTTGGGGGTGGGGTATCACTAGTGTTTTACATATAAAGTCATATATAGTGTGTCGACTAGATATTTTATTAAAATAACATTAAAATTGTCACGAGCACTAGTTTTTGTACTAAGATATTCACCCCTGTATCCAAATGTGTTGTGTTTTATGTTAACGGAATGGAAAAGGGGGTTTGTCGGCATAAAACCTAGTTCAACCCACCATTTCTTTAGAAATGTCTGTACCAAGTCAGGACCATTGCTATCTTCAATTTCTCTGGTATGGCTTTGCCTTGTTTTGCCTTTTCTTCCTAGATGTATGAGATTGATCATCCCAGTTCGGTAATTTTGTTGTCACTCCTTTTTTATCATGAAATGATATTTAGACGTTCAATAAGCATGATAAGCTGACGCATTAAAATATGCTTTCGATGCTTTCGATTTCTATCCCGCCCTATGCGTGACCTTAGAGGCGAATAGTCCTGCAGCAGAGCGTAAGAGGCGACTAAGGGTCTTGGGATTCTGAAATCAGGTCAGTGCTCAGACCACAGAGCGACCCAGATGTGTACCCTAGGTGGCAGAATAGGGTGGCCCTCGTCCGCGGGGGTTGTCAGGTGTATAATACGGAAACCCTGACCTCTGACCAAAGTGGGCCAATGTGTGTGAAGAGTGCCACGCTTCATGCACGTAAAAAATCCCTTTGTTGACCGCCAAATAGTGAACCACATAGGGTAAGTTTTCTGTTCCTACCCAACTCTCCCCCTTTTCCTGTGGTTCTTAAAATTTGCTGTTGCCTTTGTGTCCCACTCTACCCCATATTCCATATCATGATCATTTCATGTTCATTTATCTTCCTTTCATGTTCATCGCCTTCAAATAACCTATAAAGTGTTGCGAGAACTCACCTTATCTCTATCCTTATTCTGTATATAAAAATCAACAACCAATAAATTTGATCATGGGGACCAACCATTTAACTCTTGCTTGAAAAGAAGGCCTTCGCTTTTTTCCTAAAAAATGTTCTGAAAAAAATATTTTGGCAGCAGAGGATAGGAAGTAGTATGTCTGCCATATAAAATAATGATACAAATGAATAAAATAATGCTAATAAAGAAAATATGATTCTACCGTGACGTAACGCCTTCGAAAAAACGAATAAACGGAGGGTTTAAGCAAGCAACAGTTTTTCTCTATCTGAAACAGTTTTCATTCTATAGGCCAAAAACATGAAAAAATGCTATTTAACACCTTTAAAGGGCCATAACCCCTATAAGGGATCATCTGACAATCTCGACCCAATGGAGACTTTTGTAAAGCTCCAGGATCTAAAGGTTTAAGCAAGCAACAACATTTCTCTATTTGCTATAGTTTTCTTTCAATAGGCCAAATACATGACAAAACGCTATTTTCGTCTTTAAAGGGCAATACGTAACCCTTATAAGGGGTCATCTGACAACCTCGACCAAATAAGGACTTTTGTAAAGCGCAATGAGCTAAACAGTTAAGCAAGCAACAGTTTTTTCTCTATCTGCAATAATTTTCATTCTATTGGGGAAAACCGCTATATTGTTGATCTGTTAAGGGTCATAACTATACATAACCCTTATAAGGTGTCATCTGATAACCTCGACCCAATGGAGACTTTTGTAAAGCTCCAGGATCTAAAGGTTTAAGCAAGCAACAGAATTTCTCTATCTGCTATAGTTTTCATTCAATAGACCAAATACATGACAAAACGCTATTTTCGTCTTTAACGCGCAATACGTAACCCCTATAAGGGGTCATCTGACAACCTCGACCAAATAAGGACTTTTGTAAAGCGCAATGAGCTAAACAGTTAAACAAGCAACAGCTTTTCTCTATCTGCAATAATTTTCATTCTATAGGGGAAAACCGCTATAGTGTTGATCTGTTAAGGACCATAACTCTTATAAGGGGTTATCTGACAACTTTGACCCAATGAAGACTTTTGTAAAGCTCAATGAGCTGAACATTTAAGCAAGCAGCAGCTTTTCTCTATCTGCAATAGTTTTCATTCTATAGGGGAAAACGTTATTTTTGACCTGTTACGGGCCATAACCCCTATAAGGGGTCATCTGACAACTTTGACCGAATGGAGACTTTTGTAGAGCTTGATGGAACTGAACATTTAAGCAAGCAACAGCTTTTCTCTATCTGTAATAGTTTTCATTTCTATAGGATAAAAACATGAAAACACGCTATTTTTGACATTAAAGGGCCATAACCCCTATTAGGGTCATCTGAAAACTTCGACCCAATGGGGACTTTTGTAGAGCTTTTGATTCTGAAGAAGGATCGTTGCTTCAGATTTTTTCTATCTGTTATACTTTTTGATTTATAGGCCAAAAACTAGAGTCTGACCTCCCTGTTCTATTTTTAGCAACAGCGGCCAAGTTTTTTGGTCGGCAGTCATTATTTGTGCATCTTTGTAGAGAACATCCCATAGATGAAGTGTGCAAAGTTTCAAAGAAATCCATTCAGTAGTTTCAGAGGAGAAGATTTTCAAAGAAGAGTTAACGACGACGGACGACGACGAAGGACGCCAAGTGATGGCAATAACTCACATGACCCTTCGGGTCAGGTGAGCTAAAAACCAAGCCCCCTTTTCTAGTTAAATGGCCCGGCCTTTAAAACATTTGCATCAAATGTCCAAAACTTTATGATTTCATCTTACTGAAATTAAGTTACATGTTAAATGGTTTTTATTGTCAAACATAACATTTTGATGAACTTAAAACTCAATACGACAAAACTGTACAAAATAGCGGGAAAAGCTGAAAAAACTGTCAGTGCAGATTTGTGGAAGAACCTTGAACTAGATGAATGTTGATTAGGTTGACTATAGTCATAAATCTATCATGAAGAGTTCCCTGACCTTTAAAAACATAATTCCAAGGTTTCTGCTTCACAAGAAGAAACGTGATTATAAAGATGAAATATGTGATTTATTTTACAGATGGTTTTTGTTCTTCATACATGTTTGTTGCAAATCACTTTGTGTTCCTTTTTCTTTCGTCAAAGTTGAAAGAGAAATTGAGAAATAAAATAGATTATTTTGTGTCGAAAAAATGATATCAGTATAGATAAACAGATGTAATCAATAATTTGAATCGGAATGTACTCGATTAACAAATATACTGAAATTTTGTAGTGAAAACAGATATACTACAGCCAATCTGTCTTGAAAGAACCGATTTTCATAATCAATATTTGTCTTTATGTATACTTATGCAAACGATTTCTTTTAGTTTGCTTGCTAATGCGCGCATTTTGTTTAATTTACTATAATTCCTGTTAATTCAGTGGAAATTCTCTATTCTGCCTGATATCTGGAGTCCTGCTTTTTTATGCCCGCCGACATGTCATCAGGGTCATTAAGTTTTACTAAATGTCCATCCGTCCGTACGAATTTCCGTCAAACTTTTCCCAGAAGAATGATTTAAAACTTTGTAGGATTGCTCAGTATGACAAACTGTACGTCATAAGCGACTTTCCGACCTGTTGGATTTTTACTTCCTGTCTGGGAGTGGGTCGAGATGAAAATTTACGTGAAAATTTCCTTCAAGCTTTTGCCAAAACACTACATTAGAATGATTTGAAACGTGGTAGGAACTCTAGGTCCTTTAAGACCTTTTCACCTGTCAGACTTCAACATCTTGTTTGGGGTACGGACAAACCGACATAAATGTCTGTACGAATTTTCTTCAAGCTTTTATCAGAGACCGTAAACATGGTAAAAGAGAATGATTTGAATCCTTGTATGATGTTCAGTATGACAAGCTGTACGTCCTTAGCGACTTTCTGACCTATAAGACTTCTTCCTGTTTGGAGTACGGACGAACAGACATATGTTCGTATGTTTGTACGAATTTCGGTCAAACCTTTCTCAGAAACCGTAGATGAGAACGACTTGATACTTAATAGGATGGTTCAGTGTGACACACTGTACGTTCAAAGCGACTTTCGGAATTGTCGGACTTTTACTTGAACTTCCTGTGTGGGGCCGGCGGGGGCATCCGTGTCCCATTAACACATTCCTTACATCGTGTCAGGTCGCTTTGCCCACAAAGCGGCTTGGATATGTGCCCTATGTGGTTGAATGGGGAAGCCCTGTCAAAGTGGATACCGGGGTCGTCAGGTTATAATGCGGAGAACCAGATCGCAAGCCATCGTGGTGCGCCGTCTTTGAAAAATGTTACGCCCCTCGCAGAAGTAATCAAATTAGGAGCGGTATCATTTCAATTATAGGGGACGATTTCGGTTTTAATGTTTAACTGTACAATTGAATCAAATTGTATGAAAATGTAACAACTGATCGCAGCCGATTGAAATGTTTCAAATGTAAACGAAAGCAACTAATTTGCGGGCATGTTGCCATGCAGGTCTGTGGGCATGCGAGTCTGCGGGCATGCAGGTCTGCGGGCATGCGTAAATATGTTAATAAAATGAAATAAAATGAATGACATTAATTGAATTCTGAAAAAAATATCAGCCTACATGTGAGGAACTTATATAATTTTTATACTGCTACAGAATTCACTGGTTTAACTGTCCGGGTGTCTACCTAATTCTCAGCAAAAACTTACAGACAAGTGACACATCAACCATATTGGTATGGTAGGTGCATCTAGTGATGCTAAGCACAATGCATGGTTCGGATGCTAGATGTGACCTATTTTTTTCGCATGGATGACCTCTTACAGAAGAATGGTTAAAGTCCATTCCCATGCACTTACTGACATAGCAACCATATTGGTGTGGTAGGTGCACCTAGTGATGCGAATAAAATAAAATGTTGCGAGATGGTTCATTATGTCTTTTGGACATATTCTTGTTTATTTTATTATGTTTGGTTTGCTATTCTTAGGGATGTCTATTGGATTTATTAAACATTAAAAATGGTATATATCACAAAACAGTTGGAAATAATAGACAATATTGACATGTGGAATAAGGTGTAACATAATCAAACATGCATGAAACTCTAAAAATATATGTGAACATGAATTGTGACAAGAATGGAATTCCAGCCAACGCTAGGGGATTCAACTCGTGCGCACTTGTTGAATCCTGGTGTTATTCGTGACATTAAAATTGATATTCGCCACCCCTCATTAGTTATACTATAATAATTAATCATATTCCGTTTTTCATATAGCCACATGCCCGCATACCCGCATGCCCAAATGCCCGCAAAATAGCTACTCTGAATGTAAACCAGATAGATCGAACGATATAGAAATCGGCTAGTTTTAATGCCAGTTAATGGAACATTTTGGTCAAGATAAAATGACAGGGAATGCAAATGCTGCAAGGGATGTAGATAAATATTAACAAGGGTTGATTTATTGGGTGTTGTTCGTTTTATGCCCAGTCGACAGCATTTCAGTCATAATCAGGAAAAGACAAGAACAAACTTAATTGTGTAGACCCACCCAAGACACAGAACTAATAAATGTATATCACCCAAATCGGACCAATGTACGACCACTAACCAGAGAGAAAATGAACCAACTCACAAAACAGACCAATGTACCCTCAATGAACCATAAACCAATGTACTCGGAAAGTGACGAAACCATCGGCCAAAACTTCACACATTCTGGAATCATTACCTATGGTGATTGACAATGAAAAACCCTTACACAAGAGTATAAACACTTACTTTAGTTGGATATAACCAACCCATCCGTGCGGGTTCCGGGTGGCGAATAGGCCCGCAGCAGCGCTACGCTTGTCGGTAAAAGTCCACTAAAGAGCGCTCAGAAACCTGACATCGGGTCAGGCCGCTTTGCCCTTAAAGCTACTGGGATGTGTGGCCCAGGTGGTGGAATGGGGCAGCCCTGTCATAAAAAATACCGGGGTCGTCAGCCTATAATGCGGAAAACCTGACCGCAAACCATAGTGGTGCACCGTGTTGGGAAAATGTCACGTTCCTCGAACGTTAAAAGAACCCTGCTGCAGGTCTCGGTAAGAGTAGGACCCGTAGGATCCCCATAATTTCCCGTCCCTACTCATTACTCCTTTTTCCAGTGGCACCTTGTGTCCCCATTTCCTCCACTTCATCATCATTTCATGTTCACTGTATCGCCACTTTCATGTTCATAGCCAAAATCGTGCTGCTTGGGAGTAAAGAAATAACTAACTAAGTAACTAACTAAGAGTATGACCCGTAGGATCCCCATGCAGGAGGCTAATATAAATTTCCCGTCCCTACCCATCACTTCTTTTTCAAGTGGCAGTCAAACCTCTCCTACCTGATTGGCCTGTGTCCCCATTAGCAATAACTAACTAACTACCTATAACCAACCCTTATCCAGTTTTACATAAACGACCCTTTTCCGTCTTAAATACAATGCCGGTTGAGCATACACAGACTGGGAGTTTAAAAATGGGGTTGGTTTGGAAACAAAGGAAATTCAAATTTTTAAGACTACGGAAAAAGGGGAGAGGTGAGTAGGGGCGTACAATTAAGCCCATATGGTGCACTAATTCGCGATCCACAAGAGGATCATTTACGTGCATGAAGCGTGGCACTCTCCACACACGCTCGTTCACTATGGTTTGCTGTCAGGTTTTCCGAATTATAACCGAACGACCACAAGGGAAGGAGGGTGGTTATTTACTAGGGATGAAAAAAAAACTGAAAAAAGGAGAGGTGCCAATGTGCAAAGACAAATTCAGTTAATTTTACGAGAACATCATGAAACAGCAAATTACATAAAAGCACGAAAAAATCAACTCTACAATAATCAACAACAGAGGTCATAACGAGGGTGAACTTGCATTGTGTGCCTCAGAATGATGGTTGCTTGTTGCAACACACTCATAGCGTTGCTGCTATTTCAACATGTCAAATACTGTGGATTGGGTACAAATTTTCGTGCTTTGATGAAAAAGGATTAATTCGTGGATTCCTAAATTCGTGGTTTTGAAAACTGTCCACAGCATACAGATCAATGTTAACTTTCTTTTTGTAGGGCATTCATTCTCGTGGGTAAAGCCCACTTATGAAAACCACGAAAAATGATACCCCCACGAATAATAATGAAACCACAGTATTGGTAACTTAAGTATAAATCCCATATTTGTCTACGAGCGCACGGTGTAGCTTTATTCAGAGTACTTAATTTTGCCAAATGGGAATCGGGTTTCCTACAACCATATTGTCAGCCAGCATCATATGGCTTTTAGTTTATAATGTAAGAAAGACGAGAAAGAAGTTGGCCTTGTAGGTAACTATTATTCTATTACATTTTGGAATTTCCTTTTTAAATAAATGGTATGGCATTTGTGGACGTCTCACTTCTAAAAGACAAAGGAAAAGGTTTCCTATTTTTGCATAAAGACATGCAATTGTGAAGACAAATATAGAAGCTTTGGGAAGGAGTAACCTTTGGGTTTATGTGATGATAGTCTCTGATGCGTTAGAGGTTTAAAGGTTCCAGTAGAAACCCCCTTACCAGATCATTTAATTTGTAAGAATTTTGAGAGATAAGCCGATACAGCATATGAACAACTAATATGTCAATGGCTTACGTCTGTAAGTGGCTTTAAGAAATCCCCATAAACACCAAAAATTAAATAGTATGCGCAAAGAAAGGTTCTAAAAATATGAAGAATATTCATCAAGCGTTTGGAAGGATCGAGTAGTATACAAAACGTTAGACGGACGGAATAATCAGGAAGTACGGTCAGACTGACAGACGGCAAAAAGGAAGGAAGCACGGACAGACGGGCGGACAAATAAGGACGGGAGAACCCATAGCACACGTCAATGGTTATAAAATTGAAAAGAAAATAATCATTTGGTCTGACAAGCCTGACATCGACAGTATGATATTGAAAATGCCTTTTTATATTTTTTTTATTCATCCGCATTAAACTAATTCGTATATGTAAAGAAGTTGCAACAAGCAGGAATTTCTTACTCTCCCGGGGCACTCATAACGAGTTCGCGTTGTTGGTTGCTATTAAGTTCGTATGGTGTGTGTTTTATACCTCGCCACACGAAGTGGCGAGGTATTATGTTATACTCTCCTTTTCGTTCGGTTTCTGTCTGTCGAAAAGATGAACAAAACATACCAAGATTCACATTACATTCGTTTTTAGAAGGCATTTACAAAGATAATGCTTTGTCCGGGATAAAATGATAAACAAGTGAGGATTCGGTTTTATTAGTTTGTAGTTTAAATAATCGTATCGAACACAGAAATAATTATTTTAGTAAAGAGTACAAAAAGTATGAGGGAATTAAGGGGGAAAGCCAAAAAGCACGGACAAACGGACGCACGGAACAAACCATATACCTCGGGTATTAAAATTAAAATAAAACGATAATTTGACCTGGCCGACCTAAGGGTCCGACGATTCAACCAGAAGTGAGAGGTCTTGGTTTTTCTTTCTTAAAATGTTCTTGATCTGAGTTTTGATGAAAAAATATTTTGGCAGCAATGAAGAAAAAAATATACTGTAGAAGGATTTCTGTCATATAAATAATGCTAATATCATGAATATTGGAGAAATAATATCTTGTCGCGACACCTTTGAAAAAAAAATTCTGGGCAAAAATAATTAATTGTAACGCCATCTATAGGTTCATGTTGCACGTTATGGTAGTGACAAAATGCAACTTTTCTCGTTATTTTTTTTATATTTTTGATTACATGTTTTTGTAAATAATTTATAATTTGTTACCGTTACTGTGAAATTGTATTATTAAGTAACATGGAACACTGTTTTATAATTCTTCCGTAAATGACTCTTTTCAGCGTAAGATGACCAGGTTGAGATGCGAGCACGTGCAGCGATCTCTAACTGGTCAATTGACCAATAATAACCGCCGGTACTCATATTGATCGATGATGTCGACCAATGAAATGCAATGTTATTTCAAATTTTCGGTTTTTAGAATGAAGTAATCTAAGGTTTCAGAATTTAAAAATTAATTTCTTTCGGAAGAAATAGGTACTTAATTACACACGTTCTTGGAAAACCGGCAATGATCTTTCACTCGTGATAGAATTTTGGGGGTCTTTTGACTCGTTCCGCTGCGCTCCACTCGCAAAAAGACTGAAAAATTCTATCACTCGTGAAAGATCAGCCGGTCTTTTCCAAGAACTTATGTAAGAACCTATAAGTCTTAATCTTTGCACACCGTTTTTGAGTATTTTCTTACGTGCATGTCTCAGAGAAAATCATGCAGTTTTGTCCAGATCCAATACTGCAATTGTTGCAAATCAACAAAACGCTTGTTTTTAACTTTAAATTTTGTCCAAGGCAGGGCTCTTGAATGAAATTCTCTCTAATATCAAAAACTTTAATGCTTACAGGGTGAACATGTTAAACCTGCAACCATATATGGATCATGTATTCTAACTTCGATACAACATGTACAAGCCTATGAAATGAGTTGGTTTTGATTTTTGTAGAAAAACTGCAATTTTTTACAACTTTTGTAAACACTCTAAAGTGTTTAATTTTAAACAGTGAGTGAGTGAGAGGGTTGGTGTTTTACGCCCTTTCAATGCTATATAAGTTATTTAAAGGCGATGAACATGAAAAGGGATGATAAAATGAACATGAAATGATAGGAATGGGGTGGGATACAAAGAACAGTAAATTTGGAAGAACCACAGGAAAAGGCGAGAGATGGGTAGGGACGGAAAATTTAGCCTAGGTGGTGCACTTACTTGGTGGTCCACAAAGGGATCTTCAAAGTGCAAGAAGCGTGGCATTCTCCATTCACGTTTGCCCACTATGATCGACGGTCAGGGTTTCCGTATTTTAGACTTGACAAACCCCGCGGACGAGAGCCACCGTATTCAGCCACCTATAGGGTACACACTTGGTCGCTCTTGGCTGAGCACTCCGGCTTCAGAATACCAAGACCCTTAGTCGCCTTTTACGACAAGCTAGGCTCTGCTGTGGGCCTATCCGCCTCTCGGGCCCCGCACAGGACTTAATTTCAACACCCAACAAAATTTAAAGTATCATCGCTACATGTATTACCATAATAGTAAACTAGCTTTAGTGCTTTGTAAAAATTGCTTTGTAAATTGGATTTTTATTTCCTAACCAGAGCTCCCATGAATATATGAAAATCATTAAGATGTTTAATGTATGCGCTTTATCATTGCTGTGCATATCATTTGAATAAATATTTTAAATGTTCTTTGATATTAGTTATTCAATTCGTTCAACTTTCCGCAACTGCGCGTAGTTTGTCGCTCTATTAAAAAGCGCTTGCTTTCGATTTTAAAAAATAATTTCTAAAAGCGCTTGCTTTTGATCTTATGTAATAAATCATTGCTAAGGCATTTTTGTGCAAATTCCTGTCCATCTACAGAGGCGGATCCAGAAATTCTGAAAAGAGGGGGCCCGCTTTGGTCACGCTTCAATGATTTCCTATATATTCAACCAATATTCAACCCCAAAAGGGAGGTCGGGCCCCCCAGGGCCTCCCCCTGGATCCGCCTATGATCTATCAATATATACATTACGTGTCAGTAAGTATTGAATATTGAGAGAGTGTATCCGTACCCGTAACCATTTTTTTTCAGGGCGGGGGGTCAATCGAGGGTTGGTTTTGCAAAATAGTCCTTACTTGAATAGGGTGTAACCAAATTTTAGATTGTTCTTACCTATATTTTCATTTTGTTTTGTCCAAAAGGGGCGGGGATGGGGGTTCGGGGGTTCGTCCGAACCTCTCGAACGGGCATGTTATCATTAAATCATTAATAAGATGAGGTTACATTAAAACACAGGATCAGCTGCTTTTGGCGTTTAGAGTTGAGAGTCAATGTGCAATTAACCTCTCTTTTACCCAATTCCAACTGGATCGGATTTTCGTAAAAAAGAGTACCAGTTGTGACCATATATATTTAAAAGATATTAGAATTCTCATACAGCTTACGTATAATTCTTAAAACAGAGTCTCAATAGATATGAGTGTTTATATTTAAGAATACACATACAAAGTCATTTAAAAAGCCCTCATAAATGTATATATATGAAATGACGAATGCGACGTCGTTTTTAGGCAAGAACTATTTGATGGCCTGGGATTTTTTTTTTAAATTCCTGGCCCGGATTTTCACTGAAAAAAATAATTTTGCCCAGACCTGGGCTGAAAAAAAATAATCTGACCTTGAATTCGGCCTATCTGAAATAAATAGATTTTCCAAAAAAATCTTGCTCAGCATGTATGAGAAAAGAATATCCGGCCCGCAATGCGGGTAAAAAATATTTCAGGCTCGAGGAAAAATCCCAGCCCCCCCCCCCCCAGAAAATCAGAAAATCAAATGGTCCGTGCCTTATATGAATATATTTAAAAAGGATAACAGAAATGCAAACATAGGGTGTGTGACAAGATGCAGAGAAACGAGAAACAAAGACATAATTAAAAACATAAGATTAGATCTGTCACAAATATATACTAAGGGATATAATGCGACAATTATTAGAAAACGGGTACAGTGATAGCCCATTTTCATTTAATCGAGAAAAAAAAACACAGGAAAACAAGTATGTTTTTATGTATACATGTTATATTCATCAATGTTGATTTTCATTTAGTTAACAAACTAATTACAAATCCATTGTCTATTGCAAATTGCCAATAATTACCATGTGTAAAATTAGGGCGATTTATATTATACTGCAACTGTGACCTTTTCAAGTGCATATCTCCTGACATGCCTGACCCGCCTTACCTTTTTGTTTTCTATAAGATCGATGGGGTCTACAGAAAATTAATTGTAGGTATTTCATAATAATATTAATAGAAACATTGGCGTTTTAGCGGACAGACAGACGAACACATTGAAAACAATTGGGCTTCCACGTCCTCGATGCAGGGTTCTTATTAACTTTGTGGTTTTGATTCCATTGATGTTACTATTCTGTTAAATGGCACACTTATTGCCGATCACAACCTGCTGATGTTTTTGATGCGTGAAAAATGAGTACAGCCAAAACTATTCATAAGTTTGATTTATAGTAATTGTTTTAGTCGTGCTGCAAGTCTCTTTCTTTTTAAACATATTATTTTTAATTATTTCTCAATTAAAGATAATTGTTCTAGCAGGTACAAATTTACTGATTGCTGCAGGAGTTAGAATGTGTTTCAGTCAGGTTAATTAAGAGAATGAATAATACAGAGGGACTTGTAACTTATAGTTAGTAACCAAGAAATTAAAGATTACATGCAATAAATTAATTTTTTTTATTTTTATGACTCTCAATTTTCGTTGATCTCTTTCTTGTTTTGCATTTTTCCTGTACATGTACGGCAAATTATAATAGTAGTAAAAGTAGAGTTTTGGTTTAATCATGTAATAATAACATGTAAATATTATATAGTTCATGTAGTTAGTAGTTTTATGTTCCATCGTATTTTATCAATATTATCACAACATAAGTAATCTTCCCGTTTTCTTCTGTGCAGTATACATATGGTATAGAAGCCACAAATTTTGTGGTATTGAATTGAAAATATATTCCGCTCGGCAATCAGCCAGAAACGGTTTTCAAAACATTCTACGCTTAAAAACTTTGCTAATTTTATTACATTTATATCATCCAATATACCAATAAATTTTAATACTTTTTTTGTCGTTGAAATGTCCGATTGTAAAATTCAGATTTTTTTAAAATATTTACATTGTACTGCACATGATCGATATCATCGATGCTGGATTTGGCTTTTCTGTTCGATCATTTTGGGGTTTGTGTACTTTTCGTTCAATACTTTTTTGTTTTTGACCTTTCAATATTTTGATTCAAATGCCTCTGATGAGAGGTTATTCCTTGAAATATGTATATACATATATTACAGCCTAACCAAATTACCCGATCTAAACCGAATTATGTATTATAATACAATGCATATAGTTAACATCATCCTTTTTCATGCATTGATGTTTTTCTGGACATGGTTTAATACAATTTATCTGTATTATTATTCCAAAATTTATTGTTTTATTATTTAGTTATTGAGTGACATGGTTGACTTTTGAGGTCAAGCATGATAAATAGATCAACTTTTGAATGTGGGTACATATGATAAACCCATTTCCCATAATTTATGTACGATCGCGTGTCGACCGTCATTGATACTATTTTAAAAACAATAATATAAATAATAAAAGTAGTAAATTTTTTTAGCGGAAAATGTCTTAATTTTTGAACTGTTTCTTTGCAGAGAAATTATATTGAGAAAAAAATCGAATCATTCAACTTATAACATAGGGGAGATAACCGATATTTATCATTCAAGACAACACTGTTTGTCTCCCCTAAATGGACACACCACTTAGTGTTTAAGTAATTTTCATGAAAACGTGGTGATATGTACAATGATATGTTATACTTTTTTAGAAAGATAAATGATTAATAGTTCGTCGAAGCTTAGCCCGAAGGGACACAAACGATTTAAAAAGAAATAGTTTGAGGTTAAAGACGGAAATTGTGATATTTCACCATGTATTCGAAAATTTTTGTGTGTTCCTTTAAAATGAAAATTTTCTCTTGCTGGTAGTATTGTTGAACACACTTAAGTCTTTAAAAAAATCTTAAAACAGTCATTTAAAAAGAGGTCGAAGATTGTTTTCAGCAAAGATTCCCTTATATTATTGTATACTGTAATTTACCAACGCTATATTACAAAACACAATAATATAAAAAATTACAAAATATTGTAATTTAAGCCTTATATTATTCCCTGCAATAATATTATCATTTGTTGTAATATAACGTGCCGTAGTAATATTACAACAAATAGTAAGTGCCTGGACTGTTAGACACATCCAAATTGCAACTGGTTACTGGAAACGTGATATTGTTTAAAAAGGGTAACAGACCAGCTACTCCATCGTCGAACTCATGGTTTCCAAACGTCTGAAAAACAATTATTACAACAATTACGATAATGGGCAATTATATAAATATTTTGTAATATACAACGCTTTGTTTATGTTTTAGGTCAATATAATGCTAGAAATAACTGTGTTTGATAACAGTAAAGTCAAAATACATTTATCATTGTCTTGCATTACACAAACACCATATATCTTTAACATCTGTGTTGAAGTAGACAAAAAAAAAACAATTGGATTAATCAATGACATTGCCACTGTCTCTGAAAAAAAATATAAAAATGAATGTCCCATTGCGATAGAACCGGAAAGCATTCTGAAACATTTGACAATTCTGAAATTAATAACAAATATATTGCATTAATGATTATTTTAGTTACTTTGTAATAAGCTTAAATTCATGGTTATACTTTGAATAAAATGGTTGATATTTGACCTCTATATAGAGTCTATGTACATATGAAATTTAAAATAGAAATAAGGTATAGCAGCGTCTGGATATAAAATTCGCAAATCATTTTCTCTTTTGCGTCCCAAGGTTACTTTTGTTGTTTTCTCTACTCATTGTCTTTCCACTATCTAGCTTATTCAAAGCATGAATTTCCCCTAAATGAACGTAAGTGAGTAGATTTTACCAGGGAGATTTTATAACAAAATAAAAATGACAACAAAGTTCCAGACAATAAATTTTGCTACGCCTAATGGAATTACCTTGCATGTGGAGGCAAATGACAGGGAATTGTTGATATTTTTCTATATGTGAGTGAACTGAAAAACTCAAAAAAATGCCCCGGATTAAGTACACAAGTACAAAATACTAAAACTTAATGCAAAAATTATTTATCTAGACGCTGCTATGCCCAATTAATCAATTGAATGTGTATATTTATAGTCTGAAAAAATATTCGCTCAATTGAAATAGAAAAATTCGCTCAAATGAAAGGTGGGGTCATTTTCAAATTCGCTCAATTGAAATGCGCCCTTTTTTAGACTCCTCATTGTAAACAAAATGTTAAATATCAGTCATTTTTTGCGGAGTTTAAACTTTTTTATTACAAATTTTCATATTGTTGTTCACCTGGGTTATCGCGTTATCGTGAAATCAGTGGTTACCGTGAACTCGATCAGCCGCATATGTTAACAATAGCATTCGAAAGTAGTACAGTATTGTTAAGTTATTGAATAGTTGTCAAGTTTAACAAAATTCGTGAAACCATTGATGAGGATTTAAAAAATTTGATAAGTTCACATTTAAAATCCACGAACGTGAATCTTATTGTACAGAAAAATTACATCCCAGCTCCTTCGTTTTTACAGGGGCAATCTGCGCCGGATCATCACCCAGAATAGCATATTCTACTTTTTCAACTATATTGTTCCTTTTTTTCCAAAGCACGTTTTCTGAGAAATGTTAACTTAGTTTTACATAGGAAAATAAAAAATGAACGACAAAGTTTTTTGAAGATTGAAAAAATAACATAGTTCCCACTGGCATTCGGAAGAGTCTACCTTCCATGAAACCGATGCAAACTCTAAGCTAAAAACTTATACATAAAGCATATTGGAGGAGCCGCGTAGAGCTATTCTATATATGGTATATAATGTTTTGTGTTTGATTCTAATTCCACAGTATGTATTCTAATGTTTGTATTTAAATTTTACATGACATATTATGATGGCTGGGATGCATGGGATGTACAATAGTTATTACATTCTGACTTGGTGTGTCAGTTAGATCACCAATCCTGTCTCCGGCCGTCTGCAGGGAGATCTTTTGGGCAGATTTCAGATACCTTGGGTTACAAATAAACAAATATAGTTCGTACTTGGGTAAACCTTAATGACCTTTCACCCCCTACTCGAGTCTAACTCCGGTCAAAGCTTGGTTGGTAGAGTACCTGACCTCATGAGTAGAGTTTACCTGCGACATTGTTACTGGATTTTAGAATTATTTATTAATATTATGGTTTAATTTACATAAAGTTACTTTATGAAATAATGTGTTTTATTATTCAAAAGTTTTTGGAGTTTCCCTGTTATATTATTGTTGACAGGGTCGACGAACATACCCGTTTTAATGACAAAAGTACACGAGTCAACCTGATTCTAGAGTTACTTGTTCAGTTGATAAATATAATGCGCATGACCCTATCTAGCTATTAATTGAAAATAACCGCTGCTGGTGGACCAGAGGTCCCCGAGGTTAATCACAAGCCTGGTCGTCAGACTTTTCTGACACGATTTACCATAAAATTTCTAATATTTTTGTCGCTGAATTTTCCGATTTTTAAATTCAAAATTGTTTAAAACACCAGGTTTCTTTCCTTGTTATCACGGCCGTCATTCGGTATCGTGAGTTTTTGACTCGTGAAGGAATCGACAACGGCGGCAAAGTATAGAAAGCTGCTCGTGGAGGGAGGAGGCGACGGTTCGTGGTGGAGGAATTTGGACATTTCAAATAGAAGGTCAGTCTTTTATTCTAATTTTCTTATATTTATACACAAAATATTCAAAAAACAAATATGTCTCACAAAATTAATGAACATTATGAACAAAAGCCAACAAAAAATAAAAATAAAAATGCATTACTTTATTCAAACTCATTCAAGGCGAATATTTCGTCATCATTTTTTCTGTAAACAAACATGTTATTCTACGAATTGCGGGTTGCCTTTTGCATAAAACATTACAAGTTTGGTATGTGCGTGTGCAGCACCTTTTGTTTTTACATATTCCACACCATTGTAATGATTTAAAGAAAAAATGTATTAATAAGCTAAGAAAAATATGCTCGGTACCGAAAAATCGACTCGTGATGAATGGTGTACCGTATTGTTTTGCTCGTGAATTATGCTCGTGATGGAGGAATTTATCAATTATCAAAACTTTGTACCGGCACTAGAATCAATCATAACCTAAATGATATTGAATATAATACTTATATAATTTTTAAAAAAATCGCTTGGGTATTAATTGTCATATTTTTATAACTGTAGATCATAAACTGAAGAAAGAGCAATAATTATGACAACAGAAAGAGACATTGGGCAATAAAGAGAAGAAAGGTACAAACAACAACACCAGGAGAAAATGGGACGACGACCACAACACCAGTCGAAGACGAGACAGTAACACCAGTTGAATATGAAACAGCCACACAAGTCGAAGATGAAACAGTAACACCAGTAGAAGATGAACATTTATGTTGCTGTTAAAGCATTAAAATAACGTGATTTTCGTAGTCTGACAAACCACAAAAAAATAGAATTCCAATTATTGAAGAAAATGTTCATTTATGAATTTTATTTTAATTTTTTCAACATATTTTTATATTTTGACGTGGGGTGTCGGATTTAGCACTGATGTATTTGATTCTTTTGCATCAATCGATAAATGTTTCTTAGCTAGTTGTTAGTAACTTCGAGTGTTCTCAAGAGAGTTCCTCCTTGTCTTGTTGTTCTCGTACAGTATTTTGTCTTAGGTTCTCTCTTGTTGAATTGAACTTTTTTTCGATTGAGTTTTACAGTGTGTTTTATATGTACGCTTTGTGCAAGCTTATCAATAGGGGGAAGGTTGGATCCCAAAAACTAGTTTAACCCCGCCACATTTTATATGTGCCTGTCCTAAGCCAGGAAACTTTGCCAAAGCCTTTGTTTGTCCTTGTCATTCTGTGTTAACTGTTTTATGTCAAGAATTGGGTCTTTCGTTGATGATTTAGGGATTGGTTTTGATACTTTTGTATTGTATTATAAGTCTTGGGCCAATACAAGACGGTAAGCAGTGACCTATGGTCATGTTGAAGACTGCTTGCTGTTTTCCGTTGTGATTGTTTGAATTGCTGTTTGTTTATGTTTGTTGTGTCGCGTACACTTATTCCACATCTCAATATCGTCTATTGTCTATATTCTTTCTCCAAGTTTTGGTCCGTATTGTATCTAAATTATTAGAGATTGACCACTTATGATCTGTAGATTACCGGAATAACCGTATCTATATATATTTGTTTTAATTTGGATTTACTTAATGGCCGATTTATTGTTTGATCTAACTATTTTGAGGCCATTTTTTACTGGTCACGCTTGCTACAACACGAGCGATAAATCGTCGCCGCATTCTTCACGAGCAATAACAGCATCTTTTTTTGGAAAAAAATGAAATTTTATTATATTTTAATAACTTTTCGTTTCATATTAGCTGTCAAGATGTGGCAAAAATTGTTTTGGATATAATGATATGCTTAAAACGTCATTTTTGTGCAATTTAATACATATTTGTATAAAAAATATCTTTTTTATAACCCCAAAAAATATAAGGTGCAGTAACGCCTTTAAATAATTCTCGAAATTGGTAAAGCTTTTTCGTGTACTTTTTTCCCATTCTACAGAGTAAAAACAATCATTTTGTGAGACAGTTTTATTTTCTTTATTTTTCTTCAAATAACTTTGATATTGAGTGAAATAAATCAACTTTCAGAAAAATTATAGTTTATGCTCCACCACGAACCGTCGCCTCCTCCCTCCACGAGCAGTTTTCTATACTTTGCCGCCGTTGTCGATTCCTTCACGAGTCAAAAACTCACGATACCGAATGACGGTCGTGGTTATGCACATGGTCGATATCCTCGGTGCTGGATTGGCTTCTTTGTTCGAACTTTTTGTTTTTTTTCAGAACGTTTTCAACAGTTTTGGAATTTGACCTTCCAATGTTTTGATTTAAATGCTACTGATGAGAAGTTACTTCTTGAAATGTCGATATCACACGGCAGAACCATTACGGAGAAAAATATTGTTAACGGACGATACATGCAATTTTTCACGGTTTATGTAAATTTTCAACTTTTAATCTCGAAAATATCAAAAATATGAATGTAATAAACTTTAAAAACATGCCCAGTATATAAACAAGAACATATTGTATAAGGATTTAATGTCGAATACAATGGTATATTTTTAAATCATTCACGAACGGTGTGCTCGATTTGATTACATTGACACGGACAATTCAAACTGGTTAATATAAACAGGCCTGTATAGAGTAATAATCTGGTAAGCTATGCTTCTATATAAGTAAAAGAAGTTAATAAAGTTTTGTTTTAATGAAAATATCAATATCCAATAATAACATTCAATATTTCTTTATATATTTCAAGCATAACAAAATGACTAAATACATGCAATAAAACTTGGTAACGGACCGATACATGCAAAATAATTGCGTTGCAGTTAACAGGTGTAACTGTAATACAATTAAGAGGTACATATTTTGACAGTGTTCTGATGATACAAATACAAGACAGGTCACTCTTGTTATGTTGACGGCAAAAAGTAATATATAATGTCATCGTTAATTTTAAAAATTCATAGTAAACACAAAACATCAAAAATCATTGGAAAAAAAAACTATTTTACCTACAGCTCTATTTACCACAACATCAAAATGTCAGCGTTCAGACGGGGAATAAATTCTCTAATGCATATTACAAAGTTTAAAACAACAACTTAATCTCAACCAATAATTCAAATATAATAAAAGGTAATAACAAAACGACCGAACTTGAAGAATCAATCTGAAACGTGGAACAGAAAAAAACAAAACAACGCAGACACACCGAAGAAATAAGAGATCGCAATGGTCTTGATTTAGAACAGGCCTTTAAAAATATGGTTGAACTTGGTTTTAATACACCAAAACCTCCCTCATTCATATCATTTATCGGTACAAGTTGCAAAACATATATGTTTTTTCTTTGTTTTGCGTCAACTCTTTTTGTGAAAACCTACCAGCCAGCAAGGCAAAGAAACACACAGAGAGACAAAAAACACAAATCATTTGTATATGCTTATTCAGACATATCCTTATGTTATTTAGGCACCATAGTCCTGCACAACATGCAGATATCATTCATTCTGTGACTTGTTTATTTTCACATTGCAGAGACACTTGGGTTTTGGTAAAGGAACTGACAAAATGCAGTCAACAATCATTCCATAAAATTTACAAATTTTTGAAAGAAATTGTCCGATTTTTCACCAATACAAAAAATATTTGTGTTTGTTTTTGTCATAATATGGACACAAACCTACCAGCACGTGAACGCAAAAGAAATAAAAACTCAACTTTGGCCTAAAAAAACGAACTTTAATGTTTGAAAACTATTTTACCTTTTGGCTTTTATCTTAAATTACAAATGATCATAATCATAATTTTTTGGGACCTACTCGAGTTAACACTAGTAGAGTAAAAAAATTACAAATACCAAAATGTGGGTATAAACGGTTAATTTGGATATGTTATATATCCACACGGCAGAACGTCATGTCTTAACTGCAAACGACAGTCTGAGTTAAATTTATTAATATTAAATAAATGCCTTTCCACAGTGAGCACAAATGTTTGAAGATTCATTTGTATAGGTCAACATATGCCTTCTCATGTCCGATTTCAAGTGAAACATTTTTGGACAAGCAGTGCATTTTATCGTTGGTGGTTGGTGTCGAATATTGTGTTTTTTTCAATGCGCTTCTGCTCCCCAATGATTTGTTGCACTGCTCACAACGGAACGTTGACATTTTCCTACAACATTGTAAAGAATGTTGAATAAGTACTGTACGAAAAAGTACATTGTACAAGTTATACTATATAAATGTACATTTTGCACCACGTACTGAGATTATTTGCATAACAACCTTTCGCTAAAGAATTTTTAACTGTCTTGTGTTTATACACAATGACCCATAATATTCATTTGTAATTTAAGATAAAAGCCAAAAGGTAAAATAGTTTTCAAACATTAAAGTTCGTTTTTTTAGGCCAAAGTTGAGTTTTTATTTCTTTTGCGTTCACGTGCTGGTAGGTTTGTGTCCATATTATGACAAAAACAAACACAAATATTTTTTGTATTGGTGAAAAATCGGACAATTTCTTTCAAAAATTTGTAAATTTTATGGAATGATTGTTGACTGCATTTTGTCAGTTCCTTTACCAAAACCCAAGTGTCTCTGCAATGTGAAAATAAACAAGTCACAGAATGAATGATATCTGCATGTTGTGCAGGACTATGGTGCCTAAATAACATAAGGATATGTCTGAATAAGCATATACAAATGATTTGTGTTTTTTGTCTCTCTGTGTGTTTCTTTGCCTTGCTGGCTGGTAGGTTTTCACAAAAAGGGTTGACGCAAAACAAAGAAAAAACATATATGTTTTGCAACTTGTACCGATAAATGATATGAATGAGGGAGGTTTTGGTGTATTAAAACCAAGTTCAACCATATTTTTAAAGGCCTGTTCTAAATCAAGACCATTGCGATCTCTTATTTCTTCGGTGTGTCTGCGTTGTTTTGTTTTTTTCTGTTCCACGTTTCAGATTGATTCTTCAAGTTCGGTCGTTTTGTTATTACCTTTTATTATATTTGAATTATTGGTTGAGATTAAGTTGTTGTTTTAAACTTTGTAATATGAATTAATATGAATAATTTATTCCCCGTCTGAACGTTGACATTTTGATGTTGTGGTAAATAGAGCTGTAGGTAAAATAGTTTTTTTTCCAATGATTTTTGATGTTTTGTGTTTACTATGAATTTTTAAAATTAACGATTACATTATGTATTACTTTTTGCCGTCAACATAACAAGAGTGACCTGTCTTGTATTTGTATCATCAGAACACTGTCAAAATATGTACCTCTTAATTGTATTTCAGTTACACCTGTTAACTGCAACGCAATTATTTTGCATGTATCGGTCCGTTACCAAGTTTTATTGCATGTATTTAGAGTCATTTTGTTATGCTTGAAATATATAAAAAAAATATTGAATGTTATTATTGGATATTGATATTTTCATTAAAACAATATTTATTAACTTCTTTTACTTATATAGAAGCATAACTTACCAGATTATTACTCTATACAGGCCTGTTTATATTAACCAGTTTGAATTGTCCGTGTCAATGTAATCAAATCGAGCACACCGTTCGTGAATGATTTAAAAATATACCATTGTATTCGACAAAAAGAAATTAAATCGTTATACAATATGTTCTTGTTTATATACTGGGCATGTTTTTAAAGTTTATTACATTCATATTTTTGATATTTTCGAGATTAAAAGTTGAAAATTGACATAAACCGTGAAAAAATTGCATGTATCGTCCGTTAACAATATTTTTCTCCGTAATGGTTCTGCCGTGTGATATCGACATTTCAAGAAGTAACTTCTCATCAGTAGCATTTAAATCAAAACATTGGAAGGTCAAATTCCAAAACTGTTGAAAACGTACTGAAAAAACAAAAAGTTCGAACAAGGAAGCCAATCCAGCACCGAGGATATCGGATTTCTTGGAAGTTTTCGAAAAGTCAGTGCATGCGTTAAAATGGAAAAATAACACATAGTCTCAAATATCTCGTCCCATTGATTCATATTTGATTGCTGGATTTCATCTTCGCGTTCTTATAAGGTCGTGCTTTTTTTCATTTTACCATTACCATAACATCTGATTGGCATGCATAGATTTTTATGTTACTGTTAATTTTAACTATTTATTATTTTGCCATAGATATATAAACCGTTTTTTATGCAAATGACTTGTTTATTCATCATATAAAACACGTTATTTTAGAACAGCAAACAAAAAATATTTCAGCTATTTTTCTTATTAATGTGCAAAATAGTTAAGGAATTTCTTGGTTTTCATGAAATTACGCCCAATTAAAATTTCCTGCGATAGCATATTACAACCAACTGTGCATGATTCTTTTAAAATAACAATAGAAAATAATCTGAACGCGTTTACTCCCAGATAATAGCTTATAATTATATTATGTAATAAAACTTAGTGTTTTTTAAAGTATCATTAATCAAATTCAAACGTTGAAAATATGTAAAGACAGTTGTGGCGAATAACAGATTACAAAAATAAACCACACAAGTACATGTAATAATTTAAAATCACAAAGCAAATTCTAAAACCATGTAATATTTTTGAGAAACTGTCCATTTTGCCAAAAAATGCATAGCTTTATAAATTTTGTAAGATAATCAACATCATAAAGACTAATTTATCAAAAGGAAAATGTGAGAGTTTAGGAATTTTACATAAATTATGTCCCGATTCGTCTTGTCAACTTATCACTGAAAATTTATGGTACATGTACTAGTGCACTATTGTAAACAATGTTCGTTATTTCAGTTAATGTTTTGAATGATCAAAATAATGGACGCATGTTGCGCAATGATCTCGTTAAACAGTAAAGGTAAATAAAAAAAGTTTGGTATTGGTCAGCCGTCCATCGGATGTTGCTGTGTAAAAACGTTTCACTGAAGAAGGACGTTTGTTCGAAAATTTTGACAAAAATTACTGGGTTTTTTTTAGGATTATTTTGATTGATCTGTTTTATTTTTTAACTGGGGTCTACCATTAAACATTTATTTAAATAACATTTACTGTTAAATTTTCTACAAATAAAACAAATTTGATATCCATAACAATAACTTATTCCTTTTTATAAATTCAATAATATAGACGTAAATAAAGCAGGGTGTGGAACTAAAATACCTAAAGGATTGCATCCGGACCCGTTTTCCTTACTTTGTTAATCCCCAAAAACTAAACAAACAAACCACAAACCTAACAAATTAATTAAAAAAAGATTTATTATAAGCTTTTATAATCATTAAAATAGTACGTGTATTGTGTGTGATGTTTTCTGACAACGAAAAACCAAGATTGGTAAGAAACAATGCTAAAGTTCTCTGAAGATAATAATATTCATTTTGCCAACCTATGACTGAAAATTAAACAATACATGTACTAATTAAAATGCTTACCATTGCATCATATTGGAGTTTGTTCATGAACAAAGAAGCAGCTCTGCCCTTGTATATATTATACCACAAAGAACCTTGGAATTGGTCCCCAGCATCAATTAAAATCACATTATCACTGCTATTTCTGATTTCATTAACTTTTGTCATTCTCCTCGCGACACCTCCATAACACAAGTTTTGATTTCTGTCCTCCTCTTTGCATTCAGATGTATGTTTGTTCATTTCTTCAATATGAGCGTGCACATCATTGGTATGTAAAATTATTAAATTAAATCCATAACTATTTTGAAAATAGAATATTAAAAATATCCAAGCTAAGCTTATGTAATTCATTTTACACTTATTTTGTAACTGCAAAATTTTAAAGTTTTTGACAATTTTGTCAATAATATTTAGGTTCATTCAAACCCATTCTCTTCGGTATTTAGTTATGTCAGTATTGTACCTGTATTTGCAATCACGTGATTAGGGTTATCTCTGAGATTAATTTCTAGTACCTAACATTATTTTACTATCATCTTAATGCAACGTCCAGGTGATCAAAATCTAATTTTCTTACCTTTATCTTCGAATTCTTACCTAGTTTCTTAAAGATAGTCATAAGGTTATTATCAACGATGATAAAAATGAATGGGATCTTAATAAGCTTAAACATGTTAAAAAGATACCGAATGAAATTTAGCATATTTATCCTAATTTTCTTATCGATGTCTGTCAAAACTCCTTTTACTAAAAATAAAGATCTTTATTATTCATCAAGTTAAACTTTAAGTTATGCTTTTATTCTCTTTCGTATTGGTATTTCATATTTTGCGACTATATTTATGTAATTCAAATAACATTAAAACACATTTATCAAAATAAATGCGAACAATTGATTGTAACATTGTCATGAGATCGAATAAGTTTGATTTATAAAATGAAGAGAAAATATTGTTTTTTCCAGTATCTTTGCATACATGTACTCTTTTTTATATACAATCATTTCTAAATGTTTAAATATACATGTACATGTATTTCAAGCTTGATCAACTAATTTATATTTTTTGTGATAATTATATGACCAACATACTTGTGTACCCGATCTTCCCCTGCGATTTGAAGTGTCCTTATCTGGACATTTTTGTCTCTCTAAGAATATAAAATGTATCTCTTATCTTGGACTTTACTAAATAGTTGTAAGGACATGTGTTTGTTGTTACTAATGATTAATGCGAGGATGTGTCGTCGATCCCGTGTTTTTTTTTTCGGTTTCTTGTCGTTGTTTTCAATGTTTCTTTGTATTGTTTGTCATATTTGATTATTATATTGGAATCCTTGTGTTATGATTTGATTCTCACAATTGTTCTAAACTGATAAACTTTAGTATTTTTTTTTAATAGTATCTAATACGAGTTTTCTTTAGGCCCGTTTTAATGTTTATTTTTATTCCAGCTGCACCACCCTAGGGGGTCATTTGTGCTAATTATTCGACATTTCATAGCTTGTACAATTTTATACTGAATCACATGCAAATGCATTTTTTTTTTCGAAGAGGGAATTACTGATTCGATATTCTACTTCAGAGTGAACCCCCAATTCAAAATACAAATCTTAAAACTAAAGATAAGATGAATTTTTAGATGCACATATTGAGCACCAAAATCATCGCAGTTCTTTGTATTTCTACTTTGCTCTTCACCCACTTTTCTTAAATTTATTTTGATTGTACAAGAAGCACTATTTTGTTTAACCACAATACACAATCATACACTGAAAAGATTGTTCTTTTTTATTTAACTTTTTTTTATCGTCATGTTGGTTTGAGTTTTTCACAAAAAATTTCATATAATAAATATTGCCGACCTTAATTCATCTATCCCTAACATAAACGTTTCATTCACTTAGAAATGCATATGGATCTAGTGTTTTAGTCTTGAATTTAGACCATATTGAATCCATGACATGAATTTAATATTCTTATTGTTTACAAGTAATTGAATAACGTAGTCTACCAACCAGTTGGTACAGGATATCAAAATAAAAAAAAAATAATTATGAGCATCTATTTATATATTACGAGACAGTATTTTAAAATGGTGTCACACTTAATGCACGGTACTGAACACTTAAAACACCCCCACTTTTATTTCGTTTAAAATATTTGTACCAAGTTGGTCTCTAGGTTAGTGAGGACGCCTGACCCCAACAATAATGCCGAACATAAAATGTCTATTTTTTATATGTTGCTATAAGGTGTTAACTTTTTCTTCTAAATTAAAATTGACATTATCTGGATAAATAAGTCAAGTGTTACTGTAATATTTAGTTCATAGGTAAAAGATTACAAATACTGTTGTCACTATGGTACTATTGTTCGATCCACGAATATATTGATTGATTTATTGACTGGGCATGAAGGAATTCCGATATTATCTAGCAAGTGAGTGTCTTATTATGCCGAATGAAACAGCACGTTTATCGTTGAAGTCAAATGCCGCAAAGTTCCAAGATGTAGCATTAATTTAAATGGGGATTGGAGGAGGAGCTTGATATTGACGTCAAAATGGGATATAGTTGTCTGATGAAAAATAGTTCAAGATATATAAGTAGAAAGTAGAGTGAAAATTTAATATATGCATGAAAGAAGCAGAAGTACCAATGGGTACACGATAGCTTAGATGAAAGAGGCAAGGTCCTTTTATCTCACTTTCAGATATATTGAGAAATTATTAATTTTCCTAACCTTGAAAGCAACATACCTACCTCACCTTCTTATGGTGTTTATATTTCACAACTTATTCCATATGCCAGGGCTTGTGCAATTTTTTCTGATTTTTTTATACGACACCGTTGTCTCCGTGACCGACCCTTAGACCAATGAAAATGCGTCTCATACGGTCCCTAAAATATTCTTCCTTCGTTATGAGCCACTAAAAATTCAAAATTAAGTTGAACGTATTGGTTAGTGTTTGTTTTGATTAGGTAGTAAAACACACTTCAAGGTAAAACGTCAGAAACGTTCATAGCTTTGCAGCACACATGCTTCTACCGATAACTTTTCTAAAACTATATTCAACCTTATAAACACTTATCATACATCATTGAAATCCTTACATTCCATAGATTATCTTCCAGTTAGTTGTTACTTGCATAAATAAGATCTTTTCATTACAAACCGAGAACTCCGAAAACAAATTATACCTGAAAAAAAAACACTTAAACTTACACATTTTTGCAATAATTCAAGCCTAAATTAGACTCAAAGCTGCACTAAATCCTCTATAGTGCAATACATGCTCTGAAAGTACATAAACCTGGCTGTTTATTAAAAGTAAAAAACCTATACATCGACCAGCTTTTTTTTTCAAGAAATGACGTCGCATTTTTTACCTTTAAAGCAAGCATTAATAAAAACGTTCAAAAGATCGGTAAAATAAAAATGACACCATGCCGGAAAAGGGACGCTAAACTTCCGTTTTTTTTCGAATATTTTTATATTTTGTCAAAAATATTATCTCTGAAAGATTCCCTATCAGTTGAGCACACTTTTGTTACTAAATTATTAGGCAGTCTTAATTTATAGCTACTTAAATTCGACCTTTGTATTTTACTTTAAAAACTCTAGGATGTCACTTTCCGAAACTAACTTGTAAACAAAACCGAACTGTGTATTACTACCTTATTGCTTTGCTGATTGTTGTACTGAGATGATCATTTTATTATCCCTATTATGTCTTCACAACCGTGTTGCGTTGTGTGTTAAGATCGGAATGGAAGAGGGAGGTTTGGCGCACCATAAAACCTTTATTAACCCACCACTTCATTTGAAATGCCTGTACCAAGTCAGGACCATTGCGATCTATAACCATTCCGGAGTATCTTCCATGTATTGTCTTTGCTCTTTGACATTTAGATTAATCCTCCGAATTCGGTAATTTTGTTATAACCTTTATTTAGATGTTAAAGTATTTCCTTATTTTTTAGTTACCCAAAACAGTTTGGGAGGAAATAATTCCATGACGAAAATAAGATATCTTCAAAAAAAACCATGGCATATGGATTTTCATTTTTTAGTTACCTAAAACAGTTTGGGAGGACATAATTCCAGGACGAAAATAAAATATCTTGGTAAATTAGAAAAGCTGATTTTGATGGGACTGTCAAAATTTTTATCCGACTTCCGCAGCTCTTTAAAAAAGAATGGACAACGCAGGTACAATTATCTTGAAGTCGATTATACTAAGACTTATTTGTCATCAATGAGTCTAGGAAAAAGAACAAATTTACAGAAGATCACATTATTGACGGGCTCAATTTCCTTATCAGCAACATATTTTTTAAGTTTGGTGGACGTGTTTTTCAGCTAAAAATAGTGATTTCAATTATGCACCTTTGTTTGCTGATTTGTTTCTTCATACATATGAAGCGGATTTCTTACAATCTCTTTTGGACAAAAAAGATCGTAAACTAGCTCTCTCTTTCATCCTCACGTTCCGTTATATTGATGATGTCCTTTCACTGATAAATTCTCGATTTGGTGACTTTCTGAATCTCATTTATCCTCAGGAACTTGAGATAAAGGACAGAACGGATTCTATGAAGTATGCTTCATATAAAGATCTACATCTCGAAAAAGACTCTCAAGGAAAACTTTCTACAAAGCTCTATGACAAACTTTCTTATCGTCAACTTTCCCTTCTTGTGTAGCAACATTCCATCCGCTCCAACTTATGGATTTTTTTAATCTCAATTGATTTGTTACTCCAGAGCTTGTGGGAATTACATCGATTTCGTTGGCAGAGTGTCACGTTTAACACAGAAATTGATAACACAGGGTTAAGTTGCTCCTCGGTTGCTGTCTTCACTCAAGAAATGTTACTGTAGACACCATGAACTCGTAGACAAATACGGGATTTTCTATCTCAGTTGAGTGCAGATGTTGGTTTGTCAAAGAGCTTTGTTTTGTCTTTCTTTACCGGACTTTGACACACTGAATTAGAGATTAGCAGTGCGAAGAATGTGCTATAGCAGACAGGAACCGCTTACTCTTCTGGAGCACCTGAGTTCACTTTTGTTATGAGTTGAGTTTTGCGTTGTTGATTTATGTTCGGTTTATTTTGTGTTTTGTCTTTCCTCGTGCTGATCTTATTTGTCGTTGCCCTTTCGAACTTTTGACATTCGATTGTCTCATTAGTGCATTTTTTCTTCTTCCGATTTTAAAAAAGCGACCATTTTTAATACACGTCAGCGCAGTAAAAATGTGAACTTTGTCTTATTTCAACATGCTTGTTGAACGGTTGTTATACTATGAACAGAGTTTGCAGTATGCTTTATTTTCTTATTGAAAACATAAGTGTCACATTTGAAGCTGAGATTGTTCAACAACTAGTTGGCAATTACAATGGGGACAAACTGTGCCCCTCTCCTCGCCGACTTGTTTTTATAGTCTAGCTAAATTTTGTTTCTACATGAACTCGTAAAGAATAAGAAGATAAAAAAGGTAGACACTTTAATTAATCTCACTTTCAAATATATTAATTAACGATATCCTTTCATTCTGTTAACGACTCTTCGTTTGCTAAATGGATTCCTTCAATTTATCGCCCGAAGGTAGAGATTTAAGAAAGTTCCGAATCTACTTGTATCACGTCATTCTTGGGTTCACATCTTGAATTTTACTCGGAAGGTCATCTCAGTTATAAACCATATATATGACAAAAGAGTATTTTTAACATTGAAAGTAACATACCAATCTCACCATCATATGGGATATCTTTTCACAAATTATTCGATAAGCAAGTTGATGTACTATTTCTTCAGATTTTTTTTAACCTGAAACATTTGTCTCCGTGATCAGCATTAACACCAAGGTTACAAAAAAATAGGATTCTTTAAAAGTTTTATTTTGATATCAGCCAATTCAAAATTATGTAAGGTGCAATGATTTATGACTGTTTTAATTAATTGTTGATTGTTTGTTGTACTGAGATAGTCACCTCATTATCCCTATCATAACTCACAACCGTGTTGTATATTGTGTTACTGGACTCTAAGATCGCAATGGAAGAGGATGGTTCGTTGTCATAAAACCTACCATTTCTTATTATAAGCATCAATTGTAATATTTTTGGTTTTAAGCGGCATAAACCTTATTTTTCAAGGTGTTTATTTTACACAACACGTTTGCGGATTATTCAATGTGCACCATTAAAAATTAAATTTGGTAACGGTTCAATAAACCGAGAATTTATTACAGTTAATCTGACCAAACCTAAAGCAGGCAGGAACCTCTTACTCTTCCGGAGTAACTCTTTTGTGTTTCCGCGTTTTATATGTTGTCTGGTTTTTTACGTCCTGTCCTTGTTTGTGTTAACTTGTTTTGTCTCTGCCCTTTTGGACTTTGACATTCGGATGCCTCATCGGTACCTCTGATTCAAATGGTGCTGTTGAAAAGTTAATCCTTGAAATATCGATATAACTCTTCCGGAGCACCTGAGTTCACTCTCATTACGACTAGAGTTCGCGTTGTTAATTGATATTCAGTAGTTTTTGTGTTTCGCGTGTGTTTATATGTTGTCTTTATTTTCGTTCTGTCCTAATGTGTGTTAACTGGTTTTGTCTCTGCCCTTTCGGACCGGACTTTGACATTCAGATGATCCATTGTTACATCTGCTTCTTTAAAACACATGTAATAATCTTTACAGCAGTCATAACATAGTGTAAATAGAAACCAATAACGTTTTGTCAAAATTTTCGTATTTTACACTAGAAACTGACAGTTTGCAACATTATCGTGTCAAATTACAGTGTCATTTTTTTATGGATAGAGCTATTAGCTAAATACGTTTATAAAAAGAGAAGAACATAAGCGATCTAATAGTTGTTCTTGGTGTGAATTTACACTTAACTTAAATTGTAAACAAATACTAGTAATGAAAGTATATTGCTTCAGGTTTACATATTTTTTTTTCAACTCATGTTTTGGAATAGGAATCAATTTAGTAATAAATAATTCACACACAAATAATAATCATCCATACAGGATTCCAATTTTTTTTTAATGTCCTCGTTGTATTTCTTTTTTTTTTTTTTTTTTTTGACAAATGGCTCATAAGGCGTGTTATAAAAAACTGTGATTTAAGCATTTAAATCACAAACTCAAACTAACGGTCGTAAATTTAAAGATATTGCTAAAACATATTCAATAAATTAAGATGTAAAGCTAAACTACAGCTTTTTAAAGCTGGTTAAAGCTGCTTTATTTCTGTTGTACCTTTCACACAGTCTCTTCATTAAGATACAGTATCTTCGTCATTTGTAATATCATCCATTAATCAGGAGAGCATCTGTGTTGGCACCATTGAAAAGTATTGGTTTTATGGCCTAATACTTTTGCTGGATAGGCTTTCCATTAGTGTCACGTTACTGGAACTCGTTTACACCAATTAAATCAAGGAGTTTGGCAACGTTGGCGTTAACTAAAGATACAAATAAAGACATAAGCTGTCAAGTAAACTGATACTGGAAACTAGCTAAAAGGCAATCCTTTAAAGGGACGTTCATTGCACTCCGGCACAACTTAAAACAAGGTATGTCATACAAAAACTGTGTTCTCTTTTAAATTTTTATAGAGGTTAAGTATTTTATTTAATTTATAAAAGATAGGTTTTGGAGCCAAACAATTTTTTTAACACGCCATTTCTTTTAAAATGCATTTACCACGCCAGGTTCATTGCAATCTTTATTTTTCGGTATGTAATATTGCCTTATTTTTTTGTTGTTTTTTCTTGACAATTTGAGATTGCTCCACCTTGTAAGGTAATTTTATTATAACTTTTATAGCTGATTTTATGGTACTAGTTTTTAAATTTCATAAAACTGAAAAAAATACATATATTTATCATTTTTTTTTATTTGGTAGATGCCTTCATAAACAATTAGAACATAATTGTTTAATGCTCCAATACTGCAGATCATGATTGAGACTTTTAGGCCTAGATTTAGCATCTCTTCATCAAATGATTTGGTTACGAGAAATTTTATTTCGATTTTTTCGACATGAAAAGTTTTAAGATGCAGTTGCATTTGATCTAAATTGGCATCTACTTTTGTAATTGTATTTTGTATTTTTGTGTGTGCAATAAGTTGTGTTGTCCTTCTTTAATGGTATTATTTGGAATTAGTGTCAATACCAAAACAAAAAGAAATTAAGATTTTATTACAAATAAGAACTTATTTTATAAAAAAAATAATAATGTTTGATTTTTGAAAAAAATATCGAAATTTGGTATATGACTATATATATATATTGCTTAAATTTGCAACAAATAGTCGTTGGTTGTTTTCTTCTTTTTTCGTTCCTTTTGTCAACTGTTTTGGTATGACAAGCCTTCTAAAGAAATAAAAAGAAAATACCACCATCAGGTTTTTAGTTTCCCTGAGATAATCGGTATGCCACATTTTACAAAGAATGTTAAATACAATTTGGAAATTTTGATATTTGACATGGAACCAATTTCAAAACGTTCACAAACAATATCCTCATTGCAGAAGCATTTCTAATTTTTGTAGGTTTTGATGCATTAAGACTTAAGGATGTATTCTTCTGAGGGGTCAATTTTTTTCTTAATCAAGTTTTTTCCCAAACCTACATTTTTGAAATGCTAAGACCCTGAGAAAATCAAATTTACTAAGAAAACAATATGTCCGTGTGCATTTTAGATCGCTACAGCCATTTAAAAAGGGCCTATTTGACAATTTTCCCAAAATTTCATCATTTTTGGCCTATTTTGAGGTAATTTTCTTTAAAATATCAAGTTTCAAAATCAAGTTTTCTCTCAAAGTTTCCATATTAATAGATGCCATGATTCTGAACAAATTTAACTTAAAAAAAGTATATGTCCGTGATGATATAAGAAAGTTTAGTCCCAAAAATGTGCCTTTTTAGGTCATTTTCAAGACACCTTAAAACCGGTAAAAATCAAGATTTTTCAAATTTTCTATCGTACCAAAACCTCAAAACTCTCCATTATCGTTTGAAATAATTGAACAAATATATCTTTTTGAATTTAGAAAAGAAATTATATGAATTGCATGAATATTTTGTTGGAAAAATGAATTTTACTACCCCTACCCTGAAATTGGCTAAATTCAGATTGAGATCAATGGTCAAATTTGGTCAAAAATTAAAATGTTGCATATCTCAAAAACTACTAATCATATCTTCATAATTTTTTGACAAAATTTAGATGGATCATCATTTGATATATATCCACCAAAAGTTTTCAATTATAAGGCAATGTTTAAAAATTATTCACAAACGAGATTTCAACGAGACTGAAACCTCAGAAGAATACCCCCTTAATGATTAATTCATTTTCTATTGTATTTTATTTCTAGATGGCTTTGAGCATTCAGTTAACAGTAACACGAATAATAATGGTTGTGTGTTTAGTTGCCTTATGTGGTTTAGTTAACTCAGAAAATACAAAACCAGCTGCGTTTATAAGATTTCTAAGACAATACCAGAAGGAAAGATACCTCACAAAAAAGGTTTGAAAAGACTAATATATATCTTTTATTTTGTTGCATATTAGATTAAATGTGTCAATAAAATGATTGTCTTGCATGACCTTTGTGTGCGCATTGGTTGCTTGTTGAAAACCTAGATGTTGTAATAGGTGATGATCAGCGATAAAACGCTTTTCCTCTGCTTCTTGTGTCATAACTATTAGTATTGATATTGTTTTTTACTTCTTTTCCTTAATTTTTGTTAGTATCCCTCTGCTTGTATCAGTCTTTGATAGCTTGCCTTTTTTTAGCTCACCTGATCCGAAGGGTCATGTGAGCTATAGTCATCACTTGGCGTCCGTCGTCCGTACGTAAACTTTTTAAAACGTTAACTCCTCTGACACAATAAGTCCAATTGCAACCAAACTGCGTTTGGTTGTTCATTAGCATTCGATGCTTAGAACTGATGTAAGGAATTTTTGATTTCTCGGAAAACATGGCCGCCATGGCTAAAAATAGAACATAGGGGTAAAATGCAGTTTTTTGCAAATAACTCAAAAATGGCTATAGATATCAAAATTTTGGCAAGTAAAAGTGATCAACACCTCAAGATCTACCTACACTGAAATCTTAAAGAAAATCCAACAACCCATGTAGGAGTTATTGCCCTTTTTGTTGATTTTTTTGCAAATTTTGCACCTGTTTAGCTCAATATCTTGAAAACTATACTAGATATTTGAGAAATTTAAATTGCATATTGTTAAGCACATCAAGATCTACAAAATATGTAAAGGGTCAACGTTGTAGGACCTTTCCTTTGAGGAGTTATTGCCCTTAGAACATTCAAATTGAGCATTTAAAAAGCATTTCGTCATTACATTAAAAACGTTAACTCCTCTGACGCTTTAAGTCCAATTGGAACCAAACTTGGTATTGTTGTTTATTAGCATTAGGTGTATAGAACTGATGTGGGGATTTTTGATTGGTTGTAAAACATGGCCGCTGGTTAAAAATAGAATATTAGGTTAAACTGCATTTTTTTGCTAATAACTCAAAAAGGGTGACAGGTTCTTAGATTTTGACAGAGAACAAAAAGTGATCAGCACCTTAAGATCCACCATATTGTCAGTTGACCCCCGTATTAATCTTATGACCCTTTCAACGTCAAATAGATTTTGCCTTATAACCTTTACTTCAGGCACATATGTCAGGTGAGCGGTTCAGGCTCCTGGGAGCCTCTTGTTGAAGAATCGGATCAGTTAATGCCTAAATATCGAGGAAGGTTATTATGTTGTTTTCGCTTCACCTCGAAGACTGCAAAGGAAGTATGCATAACGGTATAAATCAATTTTAATGACATCATTTCCATGGCAAGTTATCTGCTTATGAATACAAATAAGATGTTTCTTTTCACTTTTTTTTCTTTTTTTGCTTTTGACAATTAAAACTTACCAGTGGTCAAAATTACCCAACTGAAGGCTACTGAGTGTTCCCACTTTCAGATTTTGGAATTGCATCTGATTTATTTAGATGATGTCGCTTACAATTATTCCACATCCCATTTGGTCCTATTAAATACTTTTACATAAAAATTTAATATGAACGTAGCTAGAATATGTCAAACCTACATGAAACGGTCTCTCATTTAAATTTGCTATGTTTTAGATCAGCAATGCCATATAACAACGAACAGGCTATCAAACCTACAATATGTTTTTCATTTTTTTTCAGTTTACATTAAATGTATGCATTTTTGTAAAATATGTGAAAATTGACTCGTTGTCACATTTAATGGGAAAAGTAATTACTTTCTAAAGTATATATATTTACCTTAAAAACATTACTAGATTATTCCTATTGGTTTGCTGCATATATTGCCCTACATAGCACAAAACTGATAGCATTTGAACGTTATGGTTTCACTATTTCTGATTTATCTTTTTATTTCTATTGTCTAGAATGTGCTTTTAGGTCGAATTTATAGCCCTTTTGGGTCTGAAAATTTACCATGATTGTAAATTAAATACATTTAACAACACTTAAATATATGATAGTATTTAAGTATTAATGAGAGATAATCATCGCCTTGTTATAGCGCTCTGTACTTTTCATAACGAATCCCAAGAGTTTTAAGGACTACGTAATTACCTTTATTTTAAATGCAATTGATGCATTTGTACCTGGAATATACATATAAAAGTCTAATCGAGCTATATAGACAGCAATATAGCAAATATAGTAATATAGTTGCAAGTGGATTTTTATGTTGAATCATTAACACTCTGGCCTATATTTGTTAATTAAGAGATAATGCTACAATATTCTTCACAAGTGTTTGTTTATACAGCATACATACAACTCAGTTGCAAATAAAATTAACAATAACAAAACTACTTGAAGGGTCAATCTCAAATGTTCGAACACATGAGTTCGCTCTTGTTACGACTAAAGTTCGCGATGTTGATTTCCGTTCGATTGATTTTGTGTTTTGAGTTTCTTCGTGCTGTTTTTGTTCGTGTTTACTGGTTTCGTCGTTGCCCTTTCAGACTTTTGACACTCGAATGCCCCATTGGTGCCTCTTTGCGTATTTCGAGAAAATTCAAAAACAAAACAAGGCAGACATATAACAGAACATGAAAATCGCAATGGTCCTGACTTGGTAAAGGAAGTTCAAATGAACTTTAACCAGGTTTAAATGTGCAAAACCCTCCCTCTTTATTGCTATCTCAGGACCCGGTCTTAACGCGAAAAACAACACAGTTATGAGACTTAATAGGGATATTGAGGTGATTATCTTAGCATAAAACATCTAAATAACAAATAGCAAAAACGGGTATAAAACGGTTAGTGTGGTTATGCTGTATATCGATATTTAAAGGAGAAAACTCTCGTCAGAAACATTTGAATCAAAACTTTGGAAGATCAAAAACCAAAATATTGAACAAAATTTACTCAAAACCAAAAAACAGAGAAGACATACCAAATCATTCACGAATCATTTCTTCTGACATAATTTTGAACTTTTTATCAGCGGATGATATCGAATAAAAGTCTTTTAGAGACCTTATGAGAACCTTGATCTCAAAGCCAATCGCGAATTACCAATTAACTAAACTAAAATTACAAATACCAAAACGCGGGTATAAACGGTTAATTTGGATATTCTATATATCGATATCTCAAGGAGTAACCTCTCATCAGTAGCATTTAAATCAAAACATTGGAAGGTCAAATTCCAAAACTGTTGAACACGAAAAGGACTTAAAACCAAAACGTTCGAACAAGGAAGCCAAATTCAGCACCGACGTTAACGTATTAACAGTTTTAGATTTTCCAAATTTTATATGTATTTTCTTATTTTTTTTTACATGTACATATATTTAATTTTGCTACATCAAGCTTTTAAGAATATTTACCCCTTTTCTCTTCAATTTCTCTTGTTTGTATATAAAATACACATACCCAGTTAGAAAACCGGTGGTATTTAAACAATAGAATGTGAGCTCTTCATTGTAAAAGATAGGAAAGTCAATTCGAATGTTTATCCTGGTTGTCAAGTGAATCAAAAGTTCTTTTTAGTACAAAATTTCTTCCAATTTTAAGTTATGCTGATAATATAAACTTTTTTGAATTAAAAAGAGTTTTTAAAAGTAACAGATTGCATTTTAATGCATGTTATTATGTGGATATTTATGAAATGCATACGGTGCAAACTGAAATGGATCGCACAACTTTAACTTTTATATAAAAAATTGAAAAAAAATCACACTTTTTGTTTAAATGTATATCTTCCCATCTGCAAATTTTCAGACATGTACTGCAAGAGGTAAAGCCAAAATAAAATTAAGAAAAAGACCTATTTTTCTAGTCCGTCTTGACAACCTTCTTTTTAAAAGTTCACGATTTACCTGTTGAATTCGATTATGTCATAGAACATGTTTACCTTTTTGACCGGTATCCGTAAATTGGGATCAACAGTATGTGAATTTGCATTGTATTGGAGTAAATGTCCAATTCAATATTCAGTCATCCGTTTTAAAAATAGGAATGACTCCCATTTATCATGTTTATAATTTATTAAAGATAGAACTTGGTTGTGTCCCTTGAAAGTTTTTCATAGTTACACATTGAATTCAAATGGATCGTTATATGATAACAGTAAAATATAATTTTCAAACTAATATCTGTCGAAAGAAAAGGTAATAACCTAACTTTCCCACAAGTTTCGAAAATGTACTGCAGGTATTACGCCTTGTGTGATTTTTTAAAGGTTGAGTTGACATTTTAATTTTTTCCAACGGCCAATAAGTTTCACTTGATTTGTTAAAATATGCCCTTTTGTTGACCTTATAAACAACTGTTTACGCAACAGAAAAGATTCGTTAATAACTTAACATGTCCAACGAATATGATCGTAGTCAAATCCATGCGTAATAAATGAAAATTGAAGATTGTTTATATGCCGTCGCCATCGTTGTTGTCATCGTTAAAAATTTAAAAACACATAAGCTGTTTTCTGCAGGGGAGATAATTGAATACCACTAGATATTAGACTGTACCAAATCGGTTATAAAACAGTGTAATTGAGATCACAATTGATTCGCTATTCCAGAGCATGTGGGGAGTACAACGACTTCCTTGATAGAGCTACACGGCTGACAAGCAAATTGTTAACACAGGGGTACGTTGCTCCCAGGTTGGTGTCTTCACTCAAGAAATTTTACGGACGACATCATGTGCTTGTATACAAATACGGGATTTCTATCTCTCAGATGAGCACAGATGTTGGTTTGGCATAGAGTTTTGTAATGTCATCCTTTCCGGATTTGACAAACACTTAATCGATCTTTGGCAACGTGACGGGTGTGCTATAGCAAGCAGGAACTGCTTACTATTCCGGAGCACCTGAGTTCACTCTCGTTTCGACTTGAGTTCGCGTTGCTGAATGCGGTTTTGTTGTTATGTGTGTGTGTTTTATGTTGTTATGTGGTTTGTTTTGTTGTGATAATTTTTTGTCTGCCGGTTTTGTCTTTGTCTTTACGGTTTTATGATACTGATTACCCCTTTGGTACACCTTTGCTTCTTTGGTTATGCTGTATATGCATATTTCAGGGAGTAACCTCTCATCAGCAGCATTTGAATCTAAACATTGGAAGATCAAACCAAAAGTATTGAACAACGAAAAGTACTCAAAAAAAGTTAGAACAGGGAAGCAAAATCTAACACCGAGGATATCGACCATGTGCATTTTCATTGTTTCAAGCAATTTTGAACAATTTTGAATTTAACAAACGAAACTTTCAACGACAAAATGGTATCAAATTTTATTGGTAAATTCTCGTCAGGCATGTCTGACGACCAGGCTTGTGATTACCCTTGTGAACCTCTGGTCCACCAGCAGCAGTTATCGACCCAGTGGTTTCAAAATACACATACAAAAACGGTTATAAAACTGTGTAATTTGGTTATGCTGTATATGAATATTTCAAGGAGTAACCTCTCATCAGCAGCATTTGAATCTAAACATTTAAAGGTCAAAACAAAAGGTATCAAACAACGAAAAGTACTCAAAACCCAAAAAAGTTCGAACAGGGAAGACAAATTCAGCACCGAGGATATCGACCATGTGCATTACAAGAAAGGAAACCTGGTGTTTTAAACAATTTTGAATTTAACAAACGGAAATTTCAACGACAAATTATTTTATTTTTTTCGTCCAGTTCTCGTTGTTATTTGCTGGTTTTGTCTGTACCCTTTCGGATTTATGACATACAGATACACAATTGGTACTTCTGCTTCTTATGAAATTTCTTTTTTTTTTCTCTATTATTTTCTTTTTTATACATAAAAGTTGTACGTTTAAGATTGTATGGAAGGATTGTCATTTACATATATGTACTTTCCGATTTGGAACACATCACGTACTCTGATCAATGAGTTATATAAAAAAACAAATTCAATAGGTAGTACTTAACAATATAGCGATGTTTGTCTTTGTAATAAATCTTGTGTTTTGTGTCAAATTAAGATTGATAGATAGTTTTGTTGTAACGTGTTATGTTCCGCGTCGGTGTTTTGTTTGTAGAACCTTTAACATTGGTAGAATATAACAATTAAAATACAATTTAACAGGACATTTCTCAATTATGAAGCTATTTCTATGACATTTGCTCAGATCACCAGACAAAACGGATCACAAGTTGTTTTACTAATTAAGTTTCGAGTCTTTATTGCACTCGAAACACTATTTGCTATAACATGATAAAATATTGTTGAATATTATTTTGCTCTGTAAAATATTGAAAGAAATTAAAGGTTAAGTTTTGTTAAATTGCTAATCTTCGCTATAGAGCTAAAGTTCATTTAAACGAATAAAGAGTACTAGGATAATAATTCTTGGCAAGCCCATGCAAATGTCTTAAAAAACAAGTCGGATATCCGTTTATCAAAATAGGTATTAACCATTATGGTCAATATATGAGACCTTTATTTGAATTTCTTTTTTTATCAGTGGCGTCCCCCCTTTGATTGAGAAATTTCAATTTTGTTCTGTATAAAATTGACCAAGCAACTTCAAATTTTCATCAAAATCCGACATTTTTAGCAATTACACCCACCTTTCACGGACCTCTTGATTCGCACCTGCACCCACTTGAATGTTATGTTATTCTAAGATATTTTATGAATTCATAATATCTTTGCATTTAAGTTCTACATCTCTGCTTTTCCATAATTTTGTTTTGTTTTTCACGACTAGTGTAAAATTCCTAATATGATTAAGCTTGTTACAGTTTGTATTCCTTGTTTTGTCATTGCTCATTGGTCCTTAAAGTTAAGAAAATTTTGTTATTACCTTTATTTTCGAGGTTTTAGCCTCAACATAAGCCCCATTTACATGCACAGTTTTACATACGTATCCATTATTACATACGTATGTAAATTTACACATGTGTGTAAATACTGCATGTAAATGCAAATACATACGTATGTAATTTTGCACATGGTGTAAATTTACATCACCTCAAGACCAGATGTAAATCTTTATGTGTAAATTTACATATGCTTTTTAATTAAATTTTGTGCATGTAAACGCAATTAAAACATATGCATAGCTCGATTGTTCCAGTTCTTTTCACCTTGTGACTTTGACCTTAAAGCTTATTAACTCCAGAATCAACATGTATCTTTCGTGCATCATAAGCTCTACGACGCGTAAATTTTATGAAATTATATCAAGGCGTTTATAAGTTATGCATGGGAAACCAATATCACTCTACAATATCAAAGTTTTTTTTTTCAATTGGCAGTTTTATACATCATAACCTTAAACCTGTATTTCAGGGTAAAATTATTTTTTGAAAACCAATACATTGCAATATCACTACCTTTTCTTAGTTTTTCATAACCTGTGACCTTGGCCTTTGACCTTTTTACCCAAAATTTATTGGTTTAATACTTATTTCTTGGACCGCGGGACCGAAAGCTACGATTTAGATTTCGAAAACAAACCAGATAGAAGGTCGGATGGACGGAAAGCAAATTTCTATATTCTAGTCTATATAAGTCAAGTTGCACCCATTCGGCTTTCACATTTAATCTTTTGACACTATAAAGAATAAAAATTGTTGTATTACTGCATTGTTCTTTATATGTTTGTTGTTTGTTTTATGTCCAGTCAGCAATATTTCAGTGATAACCAGGACAAGAACTGATTGAAACAACTAATTGCGTTGTGTAACCAACTAGAACACAGCAACCGTAACACAGACCCATGCATGTCATGCAAAAATTGCTAATGTACGACCACACACCAGAAGGAAAAGGAATTAAGTCACAAGACAGACCAATATACCCTCAACGCACCATTATATATCAGGCTAATGCACCCAGCAAGTGACAAAAGCCTACATTTGCGATTGTGACTGACAATGAAGAACCCTTGCCTGAAATAAGGTCATACTAGTTGGAACACTTAGCTGTCTTGAATATAGCCAACCCTTACCCAGTTTCACATAAGCAACGCTTATCATTCGAAAATACAATGCAGAATTTTGGTTGAACTTACACACACTGGGAGAGAAAAACTTGAGTTGGATGGGAAATAAAGGAACTGTTAATTTTGAAGACCATTATGACAGGGCTTCATTAGCAAATTCACATACCGGTATACGTATAGTTCATTTTGTATGTATTGATCCAGTCAACTCTTTTGAATTAATTAAAGAAAATACACACTAAGCATAAAACTCATATAAATGCTTAGCAAATTTGCTTATACATACGTGTGTAAATTTGCACATCTGTATATTTACATACGTATGTATAATTTGTGCATGTTAATGGGGCTATAGTGTATTTATTCATTTTATAGCTTGAAACACTGAACAACTAAAAACGGCAATATTCAGTGACATAAATTTGCTTATTCTTTAGTGTAATTGAAATTAAACAGGATTCACAATCATAATATGACACTTAATTTCACTTACTTTTAACAAAGTACAAATCGAAACTTATGCGTCTTCTATCACAAATTAAGTATCTTTGATTCTGGATGCACAATAAACAGGTTGACAAATTACAATGTATTTTAATATAATAAATGAAAAGATTAAAATTATAAAGACATATGTATTCCTTTAAAAAAAAGATAAAAGAGGATTGCAGTTTTTTTTTACTGCTTATCTACAATCTTAAGTCTTTTGAGTCATCATAATTTTTCAAACACATCAGTTATACCACAAAGAGATCGTATCCTTACATTTTTATGCCCCCGCGACGACATGTCGGGGGGCATTAAGTTTTACTCATGTCCGTCAGTACGTCCGTCCGTACGTACGTACGTCCGTACGAAATTTCCGTCAAGCTTTTCTCAGGAACCGTAAATGAGAATGATTTGAAACTTGGTAGGATTGTTTAATATGACAAACTGTACGTCCTAAGCAATTTGCAGACCTATCGGACATCTACTTCCTGTTTGGGACTTAGGCAATTGTGAAAATATGTGACCATGACTATGAAAATTTTCGTCAAGCTTTTCTCAGGAACCGTACACAATAATGATTTAAAACTTAATAGGATGGTTAAGTATGACAAACTATACGTCCTAAGCAATTTTCAGACCTAACTGACATCTACTTCCTGTTTGGACTTAGGCTGATGTGAAAATGTGTGAACATGACTTAAAAAATTTTCGTCAAGCTTTTCACAGGAACCGTACATGAGAATGATTTGAAACTTGGTAGGATGGATCAGTGTGACAAGCTATACGTCCTAACCAATTTTGAGACCTGTCAGACATCTACTTCCTGTTAGGGACATAGGCCAACTTTGAAGTATGTGAACATGATATGAAAATTTCCATCAAGCTTTTCTCAGGAACCTTACATGAGAATGATTTGAAACCTGGTAGGATGGTTCAGTATGACAAACTATACGTCCTAAGCAATTTTGAGACCTGTCGGACATCTACTTCCTGTTTGGGACTTAGGCCAATTTTGAAGTATGTGAACATGATATGAAAATTTCCGTCAAGCTTTTCTCAGGAACTGTACACCAGAATGTTTTGAAACTTGGTAGGATGGATCATTATGACAAACTGTATGTCCTGTGCTATTTTCAGACCTGTCCGACATCTACTTCCTGTTTGGGACTTCGGCCAATGTGAAAATATGTGAACATGATATGAAAATTTTCGTCAAGCTTTTTTGAGGAACTGTATACCAGAATCTTGAAACTTGGTAGGATGGATCAGTTTGATAAACTGTATATTCTAAGCGATATTCAGACCTGTCAGAAATCTACTTTCTGTTTGGGGCCAGCGGGGGCATCCGTGTCCCATGGACACATTCTTTCTTTATTTTTAAACATACCATACTTAAACATTTATAGAAACACTCAAAATAGGCTGTTGTCAATAAATATATATAGATTATTACACAAGGTTTTCCATATCAAGTACCATATCATTCCGAGACTCCCATATTAGGTCGATGCGGTAGCCGAGACCTTATATGGGTCGAGGAATTATCTGGGACCTGATATGGAAAACCCTGTGTCATAAACTTTTTATCATACATTTTCAGCAAACAAAATAAAGATATAAATATACTGTGACGTCAAATTTCAAAGTGAGGCTCTAGACCTTGATATGGCATATTAGCCCACTTTTGTGCATAACCAAATTTTCCGTTATTATACCCGTTTTGGTATTTGTATTTTAAAACTACTGGGATGATAACCACTGTTCGTGGACCAGAGGTGTCCGTGGGTAATGACAAACCTGGTCGACACACATGTCTGACACGAATATACCGATACATTTCTTAAAATTTTGTAATTGAAATTTCCGATTGTTAAATGTAAAATTATTTAAAACACCAAATTTCTTTCCTTGTTATGCACATGGTCGATATTATCGGTGCTCGATTTGGCTTCCTTGTTCAGCTTTTCATTAATTAATTTTTTTACTTTCCAAAGTTTTGATTAAAATGCTGCTGAAGAAAGGTTACTCCTTGAAATATTATGTACATCATAATCAAAGTAATAAGTTTTATATTCCCGTTTTTGGTATTTGTATTCTAAAGTGAAGCATTTTCTCTCTGTAGCTAAAGTATTCGTATTCATTCCGTGAAAATACTTAAATCTTGATATTTCTACAATAAATTTAGTACAAAATTTCCTTTAAAATATCTATTTTCATCATGTATTTTGTTTTATATCGAAAATTGTAAACAAGGCAAAATTATTTAAGGTCTCAAATTTCATTTGCATTGTTTTAGTTTCATCTTTATTTTAATCAGAATTTTATATAAAATTATCAAATCTAGACGCAAATTTCAAATAATTTTCAGATCAGCTGCTGATAACTGTCAATAATCTCTCATATTTATGGCTATTGAAATTAAATTTGAAGTGCATATAAGTTGGTTTAGATCAAAGCTGCTGTAATTCCATATGGAAATGTTTGGTAGGATTTTACACCCACAAGTCGTTTTATATATATATATATATAAATAAAGTCTCAATATTGTTGAATTACAATAAAAACGCTAAAACTGCTTGGAGCTTTCGGCCGCGCTACTGGCCTTCATCAGCATGTTTATATGGATAATATGACGTTACAATAGAAGACGCAACAATTGATACATAGTGACGACGTTATCAAGGAAATATAGAGAAAACATATATAGAGCGGCGTTATAAAATAAATAAATAGCTGTGCAAGTTATTAGGTAAGACGTTACGTCGGATATTGCTTCCACATAACGTAACACAATTTTAGCGTCGTAAAAAATTAAGAAATTTTGCTATTTTTTATCTTGTAAAAGTATCTCTTTTTAATAGTTTTTAACGAAATAATGCAATCTTTTTTGTCTTGATGATCACGTACATACAAAAGCTGTACTTTTAACAAAAATTATAAAATTCTGTTTAAGATCATCATATATAATGACAACAAGTTCTGATGTTTGCATTGACGTTACGCAACAACGCTGAAAACTAAAAGACGGGACATATCTGCGAGACATTTTCAAATTTGTATATTTTTCGGGATATAAGAGCAAATGAAGAACCGACACACCATTTGATTTCTGTTTCTTTTTACTTGTAGGCTATATTTTCGATTGTCATTGTAACAATTCTATTTTTTCAAAAAACTTTGTCCGTTTTCAGCTTTGTTTCATTTTTGAAGCGATTTTCTACTGGGGGACAAATCTGCGAGACAAGCTTTTTTTCTAATTTTTGGATAAAGGAGTATACAACATAAATGAAAATTTGTAATCAAAGAGTTTAAGCTTATTACAAAGTAACTTTATAGTCATTGATGCTAAAAAAATATTTTTAATTTGAGAATTGTAAAATGTTTCAGAATATTTTTCAGTTTTGCCGCCGTGGGACAATCAAACCATTTCTGCATTCGTACTAAGATCTTATAATTGAGAGCTTCGAAAAAGCTAGCATTTTGAAAATGTAATAAAGGGAATATATAGATCATATTTACTAAGTTTCAAAAGTCAACACCAACTTTTTGCAGTTTTTCTTAGGCTAAAACATTTTCCGAGAGCCAAAATTGTTACACGGGACAGCATAAAATTTGACGTTGTTTTAAAAAATCTTAACAATTTATTTTTAAAAGATCCTTTTTTGGATGTTATTTTTCATATCAGACCGTAGCCCTGTTTTTGAGCTTTCAGAATTTGTATAGAACTTGTATATTCTGACTATGGCGTCCCAACAAGTACGCAATAGCTAAAAGAAAAACGATATTTTTCGACAAAGTAGCAATATACAACGTAACGTCTAAATAAAATGAATATAAACGAAATGAATAGATTGAAAAAAAAAGTTAATTTGGAAGTTAGCAGAATAAAATGTCTATTGCTCTTTGGTGTTAATTCCACGGGGTTTAAAAGTTTTTAATTGAAAAAAAAAGTTAATTTGGAAGTTAGCAGAATAAAATGTTTATTGCTCTTTGGTGTTAATTCCACAGGGTTTAAAAGTTTTTAATTTCTTCATCCATAACTTCTCTCTTGTTTGTCTATATTCGTCCGAATCGTAAAGTTTTTCAATTCCAACTATTCGGTAGTCATCCTTGTCGTGATTTTCGGTATAAAAGTGTTTAGCAACTGGGTCGTCCTGCTTCCGCCGAATCAAAGAAAAATTGAGGAGATGTCTTTGGTATAAGGTGTCCCCGGTTTCTCCTACGTATATGTATTTATCACACCTTATGCAAAAAATTGCATACACTACATTGGTAGATTTACAATTGACATAATTTCTAATTTTGTATTCGTTATTATCTATTTCTATTCTATCTGTGTTAACAACGTGAGGACAAATAGCACAATTTTTTCCACAAGGTTTACATTTATTTTCTGCTTTGAAAAAGTGCTGGTTGTGTTTTTTATGTATGAGGATGTCCTGTAAATTCGTATCCCTTCTGTATGCAATAATAGGTGGTTTACCGAAAATGGTCTTCATTCTTGTAGATTGATGTAGTGTTTTCTGACGATTTCTTAGAATTTTGTTTACGTTTGGCAATGCTGTGTTATAGGTCAGCACCATCGGAACCCTGTCACTTTTGTTGTTCTTTTTCCTGTAATCCAATAACCGATCCCTATTTTTGTTATCCACCTTTCTCAGCTGTTCTTCCACGTTTTCTTCATCATATCCTCGTTTCTTTAATTGTTCTGTAAGTTGATTTCTACGATTCTTGTACTTTTCATCGTCAGAACATATTCGTTTCAAACGAATCCCTAACCCATATGGTATAGCCTTTTTGACGGATTCTGGATGACATGAACCTTGGTGTAAGTAAAGATGTTTGTCTGACGGCTTACTGAATAAATCTTTTGTAATGAAATTATCAATAATGGAAACATTTACATCCAAGAATTCGATATTTAGGGTACCGTATCTAATATCTACCTCTATATTTGGATGAATTGAGTTTGCGATGCCTTGAAAATCTTTTAGTTCCTCAATGCTTCCAGTCCACAATCCCCATATGTCGTCAACGTACCTGAAATATGCATACAGCTTTTTTGTGCAACTGTCTAGTAACTTGTCGTCCCATTCGCCTAAATACGTAGATGCATAATTCATACCCAGTTTAGAGCCAATTGCTGTCCCTTCCGTTTGAATATAGTTTTTGTTATTGAAAGAAAAATTGTTATTTTCAAGAACTAGGTCCATCATTTTTAAAATTTCTTCGGTTTCTATAGGACTATTTTCCCTCTTGTTCAAAGCCTTTTTAGCTGCATCTCTGGCTTCCTTCCGTGGAACATTCGGATAAAGTCCCTTGACGTCCATACAAAAAATGGTAGTGCCCAGTGGTAATGGTTGTGTTATTGTTGACAATTTCTTCAAAAAGTATGTTGTGTCTTGTACATATCTTTTAAGAGATCTAACATTTTCAGACAGTTGTTTCTCAACAAATTCCGCTAGATGTTCAGTCGGATGACTCCTACCATTGACAATAGTACGGAAAGGCACATTTTGTTTGTGCAATTTAGGGTTCGCCTGAAGTTTACCAGGTCTAATTTCAGAAGGTAGAAGATAACGTTTTTCCTCTGCCGTAATGATGTTCCTTTTTGCCATATCGTTAACCAATTTTTTTAACTTTATTTGTTATTTTTAACGTTAAGTCAGAATCTATCTCTTTATAGGAAGCGCTCTCCTTGACCTCTTTTTCCAACTTGTCGACATAATCATCAGCATCCATAACGACGATCCCTGATCCTTTATCCGCCGGGCGGATGATAATACTCACATCATAAAGTAGTTCTCGCAACGCCTTTTCTTCCTGCGCTTTTAAGTTACGCTTAAAATCTTTTTTCAATCCCGTAATTATGTCATCCTTGACCTCTTTGATGTACATGTCTAAGAAGCGATCTCTGCCTTCTTTGGGTGTAAATTTACTCTTCTTTTTTTTTTTTTTTTTAATTCTGGTTGATAATCTTCCCCTTCATTTTGATCAAAAAAGTACTCCCGTAAGCGCATTCTTCTTTCCCACATCTTAAGATCAGTTATTAATTTGGACATATCAACTTTTCCCCTGGATGGCACAAATTTTAGCCCTTTTTTCAGAAGTTCCAATTGAGGGTTAGTCAGTACTTTACTTGAAAGATTTACTACTTCTATGTTATTCTGTGCACATTTGTCCTCTGCTTGACACCCATTTTGCAAAGGTAAACTTTCTTCCTGATTTTCCTCTTCAATATACCGATTCCCGTTTTCGGATTTATTACATTTGCATGGTCTAACTGAAGATTCTATGACATTAAAATGATTGGAATGGTATGATAGTGTTAGAAATGTTTTACGGTGGTCACATTCTGTAGTAGGATATAAATTCCATATGTACTCACCATTATGCAATGTCCGTACAAATATATCTACTTCAAAACGAAATGCAGCTGCAATGACCTCAGTTTCTGTAGCCCATGAGGTAACCGATCCATCTGTCTTCCTCATATTCTCTACATGTATATCAAAATTTTCTGTTACATATTCCTTGTAGAAATTTCTGTTTTCTGAAAGTTCCTTTACAACACAATTCCTTACTTCATGATGCATAATCTGGTCTCCATAAAGCTTGTAAGCGACACATCGGAAAAAACAATTTCCATCTCCTTCAATTGCAATCTCGCCGACGTTTCCCGTTTCCGTGCTATTATTTGTTGTTTTCTTTAAATTTTTTATCTTTTTAGATTTTGTAGTTTCAATTTTCCTCCTAATCGTATTTACCTTAGCCTTTATTTCATCCATTATATGTCCGAATTTTTCATTAGTTACACAGTTTTTTAGATTTGAACGCTTCTCCGTCTCCTTTCTCTGTAATTCCTCGATCTTCCGATTACAAACGTTAATTCCGGTGTTGATAAGCTTACACGACGCGGACTGTAAGACACCTTGAACTTCAGCTTCTTCCTCCATCTCAGCATCTAAATTGAGTTTCCACTTTAATAGAAAACCATTTAAACCCCGTGGAATTAACACCAAAGAGCAATAGACATTTTATTCTGCTAACTTCCAAATTAACTCTTTTTTTCAATCTATTCATTTCGTTTATATTCATTTTATTTACCTAATAACTTGCACAGCTATTTATTTATTTTATAACGCCGCTCTATATATGTTTTCTCTATATTTCCTTGATAACGTCGTCACTATGTATCAATTGTTGCGTCTTCTATTGTAACGTCATATTATCCATATAAACATGCTGATGAAGGCCAGTAGCGCGGCCGAAAGCTCCAAGCAGTTTTAGCGTTTTTATTATATATATATATATAATTGGATTATAATTTGATAAAATTTTGTACAAATTCTTCCAAAAGTGAGAAGATTTTTTTTAAGAGATGTGGTTTAATTTTAGGCCTAATACAAAAAAATCGTAATATTTTTACTTCCAATTCCCATAATATGTAACAACCCATACTAAAAACCAAAACAAATACACAACTTATGAAATATCAAGTTCACATACCTGTGCCTCAACAGTTTGAATAAGGCAGAAGGAGAACTGATAAAATTTTCTTAACGAGAATGTTTATTCACATTGTTCAAAACATTTTTTTATAGAACACTTCTCTCATAGCTGTTCTTAACGCTATATATCGAAAGCTTTATTTAGTTAATAAGAATTAGAAATATGCTAATAAAGATAAAAACAAGCATTCTGACAGTATTGCAAAACAATACATAATCCCCTACCGGCCTCATATTTCAGTCACTGTTAAAAGTTTGTCAAATAAATGAAAACCTAAACTTCATCAGTTCATTATCTACAAGGGATAATATAATTGTGCAGAAAATAAAATTTCAGTGGATTTTCAAACTTTAAAGGGTCATAACTCCCATGAAAATTTGTGGACTGACACGAAACTCAAACTTGATCTGTAACTCATCATGGTAAATTGACATACCAAAAATCAGTTTATTATTTATAAGCGTTTAGAAAAAGTGCGGAAAACTGAAATTTCAGTGAATTTTCAACGTAAAAAGGGCCATAACTCCCGTGACAATTTGTAGACCAACACGAAACTCATCATGGTAAACTCACATACCAAAAATCAGTTCATTATCTATATAAGCATTTAGAAAAAAGTGCGGAAAACTGAAATTTTAGTGAATTTTCAACGTTCAAAGGACCATAACTCCCGTAAAAATTTGTGGACCAACACGAAACTCAAACTCGATATATAACTCATCATGGTAAACTCATATACCAAAAATCAGTTCATGGTATATCAGCGTTTAGAATTAAAGTGTGGGAAACTGAAATTTCACCGGTAGGGGACTAATAAAATTGACTGTGTGATGACCACAAAACAAATAGTCATACCTCTCTGTCATATTAGGTAAGTCGACTGCCTCATATTTGTCAGAAGTAGGTAAAATGGATGTGTTCTGAATGTACGTGTATAGCTGACCATTAGAAGACTTTACAAAACTTACCGTAAAACAATCAGAATCTTAATAAAACAATTGTAACCTTCATTCAACTTATGGAGTTTATCCCAATTGATTCTTTATTTCAGAGCACATGTGACGTTCATCGATTTCCTTGTCAGAGCGTCATATCTGACACAAAAATTGCTGACACAAGGTTATGTTGCTCCTCTGTTGTTGTCATCATTCAAGAAATTTTTATGGATGACATCATGAGCATATATATATATAAACGAATATAAGATTCCTATCTCTCAGATGAGTGCAGATGTTGGTTTGTCATAGAAATTGTTTTGTGTTCCTTTCGCGGATTTGACAAGATACTATATTGACTATTGACAGTGCAACGGGTGTGTAATATCAAGCAGGAACTGCATATTCTTTCACATGAAAGCACATGAGTTAACTATCGTTACAAGTTCCCATTGTTGATTGCTTTTCGGTTTTTGTGTTTTCATGTTTTGTCTTTCATCGTGCTATTCTAGTTCACCTTTTTATTATTGATGATAAATAATAAATTATTTTACTCCTATTACCTATTGTTTGTTGGTCCCTTTTGTAAAACTTTTTATTGAACTTTTTATTGACCTTAAGTTGAGGAAAAATAAAGAACCACCTTAGGTCATGACTACTAGCACAAACTTAACAACATTAAATACCTAAAGATCTCCCATATGGAAAAAAAAATTGTCCCAAGATATCAAAGGTGGAGTAATACAAATGTACACGTTATGCAGTTTATTTTTTTGTAATAGGAACGTATGATAAAAAAAGATTATGAAAATATTGAAAAAGATTAAAAAATAAAATGTTTGACTCAGACTATAAAGAGGCAAAAAGGCACCAATGGGGCATTCGATGTCAAAAGTCCGAAAGGGCAACGACGAAACCGGTAAACACGAACAAGAATACAAAATCAATCGAACATAAATCAACAACGCGAACTCACGTCGTAACATGTGTGAACTCAGGTGCTCCGGAACAGTAAGCGGTAAGATGTGAATGCTTCTAAACCACCACCCCGATACTAATCTAGAAATGCTAGACGAATACTTCTTAAATTTTTATTCTATTATTTCATTATTTTATGCTATCCTCAAAACCAACTTTTAATTAAATAACGCATGCAAATTTTCATTTTGGCTTCCAAGCGATCGGATTATTAAATTATTAAAGAATATATATCTAATTGTATTCATGTCTAGAGTTTTAATCATTTTTAACTACTCATAAGAATTTTTAAAAATCCTGAAGTATTCAAAAGAAAATTCTATCATTGAATCATTTTGTGGGAGTTAAATGTCCATAATGGTTCTGTAACTAAATTATATGCTTAGGAAAAAAATCCAATTTCTACAATCCTTATTTGAAAACTTTCATTGTGAAAATGGAAATTATTCCATGTATATTTTTTAATCTACTTTTTTCTATATTCCGTCAGATTTTCCTAACTATGTTAACATACAAACTTTTTATCGACCTATAAATATGGCGTGATATATTACAAGGATTGATTGAATTTTCTTTTAAAAAATAATTTTCTTTTTATCTTGTATCATGTTGGCCAAATGATGCCACTCTAACATACAATTTTCGATTTTCTGTGAAAAAGACGACGCTTTTTAGATATTACGCATTTCTTCCAAAAGTGCCTAATTCAGTGCGTCTCAAATGCTATCTTGGAGCCAACTGCAAAACGATGAGCAATGACCACTTCTTACAATATTTTTTTTAATACTTCTTGTTTATATTTGAAAATTTTAAGCTGTCACGAGTTTATGAAGACTTATTCTTCGTCGTTATCATTTAAAAAATCTGCACTAAGTATACACCTGGAAAAAAGTTCAGCACCTCCGCGTTTATTTTAAAACCATACATTTTCAAAACACTTTTTAATCATTTTTTAACTGATAGTCTTTGTAAATTTGTGTGGCAAACTAAAATATGCATTGTTAAGCACAGTTAAACATGTTTGTAACAAACAAAAAGACATTTTTATTTATATAACATGACATGGCAAAAAAAGATGGCTTTTGTACATAAACATGGTCTTCGAAAAGTATGGTCCCCTGAAGCTCGAAACTGTTAATAAATTATCAAATCGTGCTTGAAAATGTAAATCATAATCAAAAGAGTGAAACTGTATCGTCAAAGAGTCAATTTCGAGTATGTCCACCTTAAGCACGAATGACTGCTGGAACCCTTTGTTTTATACTGCCAGTTTGGCGTCTAATTTCCTGAAGAAATATCTCCCACTTTTCAAGGCGAAAATGTGCTTTTGTCCGAAAGCTAACATCCTTTAAGTCACATATTGAAGAATTAAAACTGACCAGATTCATGAAAAGTAAAAATTATTTCAAATCTTCGAAAAGCACAAAAAGTCTAGGGGTGCTTAACTTTTTCCAGGTGTATATTTACAGCCCTTGTTCAGAGTAAGGAAGTCATATCGCTGATGATTAAATCAGGCATAGTGTACACTCATTGCTTAATAGGCGTGCGCACTTCCTCCGTGTACTAATAATTATGTTTTGGATACGATCATTTCAGTCTTAATAAAAGAAAAATAACAATCGATGTTGCCCTGTGGTTTAAAAATAGGAAAATATAATTATTAAACATTAAAAATTTTCTGAAATAAAGTCCTTCTTCCGGTGCTATAAAGATATGTTATTACCCATAAGGACGAGAACAGTCTAATGCTAGAACAGGGGGAACACCACCTTAGTGTTCACTTACTGTCTGTAAAGGGTAGTCTGGAGAACAGAAATTCTTAATTTTTTTCTTCATGTTGTTGCTAGCACATTTGAAATGTTGGCCATTTTTATCTTTGCAAGAAAACATAACTAAATTCACAAAAAATAGTAAAGAAATGACTTACCTCTTAGACGAATGAAGCAAAATCACTTTTCCCCCTAGTTTTTCCATTGTAAATGGCAGCCATATTTGGGGATGCCAAATTGTCAATAATCACTTTTTTGTACAATTTTAGAATATCATTCAGATCACAGATATATTTTGTGATCAATTTGTTTTTGTTTACATCTGGGAGTGCACTTTGACGTCATATGACATTACAATAGAAATTTGACAAATTTTCCCGCCATTTTTTTACAATGGGAAATCCCCATAGGCTAGCAAATATCTTAATTTTTAGGAAATGTATTGAACTTTCTGTTAAGTTGTTATATTTTTTAACTACGTCTTTTTGATACTAATAAGATTATCTAAACAAATTAAAGCTAACTTATTTCAGAAAAAAATATTTTTGATTTTTCCATTCTCCAGACTACCCTTTACAGACAGTAGATAAAACAGGAATGTCATACGAATGTAATGAAATGCGTCTTGAACAGACGTTCACCAATGGTTTACAAATCAGGCAAACTTGTATGAACTTCAAATTAACCGTTTATACCCGCGTTTTGGTATTTGTAATTGCGATAACCGCTGCTGATGGACCAGAGGTCTCCGAGGCCTATGGTAATCACAAGCCTGGTGGTCAAACTTGTCTGACACGATTTACCATAAAATTTATATATAATATTTTTGTTGCTGAAATTTCCGATTTTTAAATTCTAAATTGTTTAAAACACCAGGTTTCTTTCCTTGTTATGCACATGGTCGATATCCTCGGTGCTGGATTTGGCTTCCTTGTTCGAATGTTTTGGTTTTGAGTACTTTTCGTTTTCAACAGTTTGGATTTGACCTTCCAATGTTTTGATTTAAATGCTACTGATGAGAGGTTACTCTTTGAAATATCGATACATACCATATCCAAATTAACCGTTTATACCCGCGTTTTGGTATTTGTTATTTTCAATTTCAGTTCATTAGTCATGTTGCTTATCTCACTTTTCCTGTGGTGACCAAAACTATGTTGTGTATTGTGATACTACCAGATCCTTATCTTACTCTTAGATCCGTAAGGAAGGGGGGTTAAGTGCAATAGGACCTGTGTCATCTTATGTTGAGTGTCTGTACCAAATCAGGACCATTGTGATTTTTTAATTTCTCCTATATGTCACTGCCTTATCTTTCTCCTTGAACATTTGATACTCAGTATATAAAAAAGTGCATTTTCGGTCGATACTTATTCATCTTGTTTTATATTTCAGTGTAATGTTGGGTACATGGAGGACTGCATACCAGGCAAAGATAGATGTTGTAATGGAAACAAATGCTTGAACTACGTTAGAGGGTATTGCTTATATCCTCTAGAAAACTGTTGGTGTATGAAGGCCACTATGTACAACAGTGACAACTCCTACTGAGCTGATTAAATGACAATAACATTTTTATATTGTGCATTGTACATATAATTTCATTTTTATAAATGTTTAGGAACTAAAAGATGTCTAAATATTTGGCCTGTATATTTTTTTTTTGCTGTCAAATAAAATGTTTTTTTATTCTTAATATTTTGGTGATTATTTCAAGTATCATACGGCAACACATTGTAAAAGAGAATATAAAATCTAATCCATTTGCAGTCCATAATACTTTCCATATCTAAAATTCTGCAGAAAACTTTATCGAGTTTTCCGGTTTTTCAACTTTTCGTTCTTAGTCGAATGATTAATAAAATTTATACAAGATATAATGTTCATTCCTTTAGATTTTCCTGCAACTCAATTTGAAAGGCTAGATAATTATAGAGCTAAAGAACCAAGATATTAAATGTATTCGTTACGACAGGCAGTAAGTTTTTTTTTTATTTTGTTTTGTCTTACGCTGGTTCACATCTGCGATAAAATTTTTGCCTCTTTATTCCCATTACCAAAATGATATCTTATTGTGAAAAATACCAAGTTTCTAAGTCACATGTGGGAAGATTGTGTTGGAAGCCGTAAGGCAGATAACACAATCAACATTTTCCTAGTAACTCTTAAATGACTGTATATTTTTTCAAGTCATAATAAAGTGAACTCTCAATTCTGTTTCAAACAAAAAGATGTACGAGTTCTTATTTGCGAAACACTAGTCGCAAACATCGCCAGTCTCTAATTCTAATCTATCTCATATAATTGAAAAAGATATCCAAGCATGTATTTATGCATGCAGGTACATTTTTTGCACCGCGAAGCTTATTGGTGGGATATTCACACTGCTAAAATCTTAACAATCTACCACATATTAGAATTTCAATAAAGGTATAACACAACTTTCGAAACAGGTTGGTGAATCTCATAAATCCAAGAAAAAAGACAAAAATGAATTAAAAATTATTCAATTGTTGCTGCATATGTCACTGTTTTCTTGCCTTAAGAAATGAGATTTTTAAATGGAAATTGATATTGAGTCAGGAAAGAGTTTTAATAGAATATCAAGGGGAGATGTTCATGCAAAAAAACAAACACGATATACTCTTTAAATTATACGGAGTAAAACGTTCCGTTACCCCAGCTGAACAGGAACAAATCAAGGTGCTTTGCAGTACCCGTACTTAATCCGTTACAATAGCTGAAATATGGCATTTATACAAAAGAAAATGTGCAAAATAACTGTCAAAGAGTGGTTTGAAAAATAAAATTAATAAAAAATATTTTTTAAGTTGCAAAAATCATAAATTTAAGAGAAATTAGCTTTTTTTGTTCAGGTAAAAATCATCTATTATTGAGTAGTTTTCATTTTAAATGAAGTTGTGAGCTTAACTGATAAAAGAGATTAGCTTACATTATTGAAAAAAATCCATAGGAAGATTAAGCACAAGTACTAGTACTCCAAAGTTCCTTGACAGTAGGTATTCGTTTTATTGTTGAGATTCACCAAAATAAAAAAAACTTGGTAGTCCCTGCATGCTCTTTACCATCAGCAGCTTTTAATTTGCTGTTGTTGTTTTCTACAGAGTTTTTGGCAATGGCTTATTTGTATCTAAAACTGGAAGTAGTACGGGGAACCTTTGAAACCAATTCGTAATGCAATCAATTATTTTTGTTTTATGACCATGATGTCTAAACATCTTTCTGCTTTATCAAGGCAATCTATCTGAACAGAATGTCAAATGTCCGTGTATTTAATATTGGTCGCAAGTCCAACATCAAAAAACTTTTAACAATTTTCAACAAATGATTTTTTTTTCTTTCGATATCTGACTAGCAAGCGTTCACAATACTTTTACTCACTGGAGAGGAAAAATGACATATCTCGCAGGGAAAGGATTAAATAAAATAAATAGATAACCATCAGTTTTTAAACTGTAAACTGATTATCGTAAAGGATAAGAAAGAAGCAATGGGACAATCGAATGAGACCAAAACAAAACCGGTAGACATACAATCATCTCAAAACAAACCACACCACACAACATACAAAGAAAAAACCATACAACAAAACCACAATCAGCAACGTGAACTCAAAGCGAGATTGACTTCCAGTGTTGAGACTTAGTTATTGTTACTGAAGTTAAACACCAGGGATGGTGTTCTCGAAGCATTCCTAAGAATGACCATAAGAAGGGTTCTTAGACAAACTTTAGGAAATAATTAGGAATGACTAAAGTAATACTTAGGGTGGTTCTCGAAGCATTCGCAGCAACTTCTTAACTTAGGCAATCCTAAACTATATTCTCATTCATTTTTAAACGGCAGGTAATATAAAGGGACCATTATATAATCCGATCGATAATTGATTATTACTTGTTTTAGTTTTTGTCTGTCAATATATCAAGAAAAAATATAACTTAATAAAGAAATAATTCTTACAGAAAATAATATGTTATTTCTTATGCTAAATTTATGCTTCTTACATTTTTTTTTCTTCATAATTTAATCTAATGATACAAAGACTTTATTCCTGTCAACATATTGATGTTTTTTTATAGATATGATATCATTACTGAGATGATCACCTCAATATCCCTGTTGTGTCTCACAACTATGTTGTGTTCTATGGTCATTACCGGATCCTAAGATCGCAATGGAAGAGGGAGGTTTGGCGCCATAAAACCTGGTTTAACCCACCATTTCGTTTGAAATGCCTGTACCAAGTCAGGACCATTGCGATCCACCAGTTCTCCGGTATGACTGATTCGTATTTGTCATTTTCTCTGGACTATGAGATTGATCATTCAAGTTCGGTAGTTTTGTTATTACCTATATTCAGCTAAATTCGTTTAAAAAAAAATAATAATTTAGGTAATTGTTTGGGTTGAAGTACGTTTGGAACGTCCTTAGTCAACTGTCTAGGTGTCCTTAAGTTAGGAGAAAAAAATACAGTGTATCCCAAATTGAGAGACATTCGTGAACATGACTTAAGTTTAGGAAGCCTCTAAAGAAGGACTTGGGAAGGGTCCTAAAGATAGGAATGCTTCGAGAACACCACCCTGTTTATTTTATTTCTAACATTTAATCAAAGCACGTAACGCAAAACGTAAAAAGATCAAAAGGAAAGTGATAGGAAAAATAAAGCATACAAAACAAATGAAATAATTAAAGAAAACGATTTTCCTGTTTTTACAGAACAAGTTTAGTTATGACTAACGTGGTCGTGTATATTTAAGTTTGAAAGTATACTTTCAGTACAAATGTTTTTTATCGAAATATGCGTTAAAAAAACCACATTTATAATATTAAAAAATCTAAAAACTTAATTTTCTAGAGCAAATTGAGGAAGCAAATTTTTTTTTACTGTGTAATTAATTTTGACTGTAAGCCCCATTTACACGATCAAAGTTTTTCATCAAACATCTTTGTCCAAGTTTTTGTTGAAAAAGTTGGACAAAGAAAACTTTGTCAAAGTAGCTGTTTACACGATCAAACTTTTTTTATGGTTTTCTGCTATTTATAGTGGCTTAAGTTTGGGACTAAATTGTAGTATATGAGTTTATAATCATTTTATATGCAGTTACCTTTCAATAAGGATGGACAGAATTTGCATCCGACCAACGCGACCTGGTTGCAAAAGCTACATGAGAATGATTAAACAGTTCTAAAAAGAAAATGACTTGTTATACTTATAGAGAAATAAGAGAGTTAATATTAGTTTTCTTTCAATCCATCAAGTCATCAATAATATCATTTGTTCATTGAAATTTTTTTACTGTTGTTACTTTCTTTCCTGTTATTTTGCCATGTGCTTTTGTTCACAAAATATTCTGATAAGTTCAATAACATATTCTGATTGGTCAATTCCCGTCAGTCCATCCAAGTTTTTAGAAAAATAGGATGAGGTTCCATTCTGTCAAAGTCCGTCAAAGTCCTTCAAATTTCTTTTTCAAGGGTTTTGTTGCAGGTTTCAAAAAAAGTCTGTCGAAGAAAACTTGGACAAAGTTTTTGATGGAAAACTTTGATCGTGTAAACGGGGCTTAACTGCATTTTTATGTGAGGCATTGAGTTAGTGAGTTGGTGTTTTACGCCCGTGCAACGCTATATAGGTTATTTACAGGCGATGAACATGAAAAGGATGATAAAATGAACATGAAATGATGATGATAAATGAAATATGGAATAGGGTAGGTAACAAAGGAACGGTAAATTTTGAAGAACCACAGGTAAAGGGGAGAGGTGGGTAGGGGCGAAATATTTAGCCTATGTGGTGCATTACTTGGCGGTCCACACGTGCATGAAGCGTGGCACTCTCCACGCACGTTCGCCCACTATGGTCGGCGGCCAAGGTTTCTGACAACCCCCGCGGACGAGGGCCACCCTATTCAGCCATCTACGATACACACTTGGTCCCTCTGTGGGCTGAGCAGTTTGGACTGTTTTTATTTTAATTCATTTAAATGATATGGTAATGTGTCCCCCATCCCGAAAAAATCACAATCACAAACACTTTTCAAATTAATAAATCGATAGTTTAGTTTAAATAAAGAGAAACTTGTGGGCAATATCGTATCCATTTATTAAAGGGCTTGATAAGAATAGATCATTGAAACTACAAGAATTTTTATCTTTCAAAAAGTTCACAATTGTTTGTGTTATCAAGTACTTGAATATTCTGTACCTGTTTAAGCAAGACAGAAGACAAATATGATTCAAAATGTCGGAATTGTATTTGTTTGTTCTCATTCAGCTTACGAATTTAAGTTACCTAAACGGCTTAATTAACTTTGAACGCTTTAAAGAATGGAAGCCGGCAGATGCGATTCCTGAAAGTGAAACTTTGTCGTGTCGACCGTGTTGTTTTCAAGACCCACCTTGTTCTGACAAAGATAATGTAAAAGAAAAGTGTTGTTTGTGTAATTCTAAACCATCTTGGGCTAATCCGAGGGACATATCCAAACCATTGAGCATAGAATACGTCAGACGAAATGGAAAGGGAAAAAATATTCCTGAAGAAGGGGACAATTATTCTTTCTACAGTTTAATACACGAAAATGGATACTTATCAAAGTTTCCAGACAATATATGTAAATATACAAAATTAGTAAAAATTATATTCCGAAATAATAAAATTTCTGAAATAGGAAACATTAAATGTTTGACTCTTCTAGATACAGTTGATGTTAGCTATAACAGAATTAAACATATCAAAAACACTACATTTACAGGGTTGATAAACCTCAGAGTTTTCAAAGCTTCGTATAATGGATTAACAACTCTTGATCCTGCGACTATAAATAGACCAGAACTTCATATTTTTGAAGTTGATATGAGCCACAATCTTCTGACAAGTATGGAGTTTAGTAACGCTTTTTTGGAACGGGATTTTTGTGAACTCTCTTTTAAATCAAACAGAATAACACATTTTGTGAATACCAATAATTTTAAGTTGGATATTCATAAGACTTATAATGGAGGAACGGTATCAGCTTCAGGAAATCCAATGACAACGATGCCAGATTTCAAACAACTCGGTATCAAAGATCTGCATATCCTCGGTAAGTTATTGAACTATGGGTTTGATTTTGCCCAATTAAAGCTTTTTTGTGATTGTCGCATAGAACCTTATCTTGAACTTGCTGAAGCTGTAATCAAAAAGTTATGGCGACACTATTTCAAAGCTAAATGTGTTTATCCACCTCATTTAAAAGGACAATTCATGACAGATTTCGTAAAGGCGGGAAGACTTGATGCATTGATATGCAACACCACTGAAAAATGCCCCAGGGACTGCCATTGTTATAGCCAGCCTTCAAGCAGACGATGTTTCGTAGATTGTACCGGAACTGGTCAAAAGCGACTTCCGCATTTTATTCCAGACTGTAAAGACTACACAACAACACTTATTCTTAAAAACAATAGCATAGATAAAGTAGATGACAGGTATTATTTGAAAAATATTTCCAGTATTGATGTCTCCTGTAATAACATTAAAGTGTTAGACGAGTCTGCGGTGCAAAAACTTCCAAAAAATGCCTCGATTAATATGGAAGACAATAGTCTTAACTCGGTTCCACGAGATCTTCAATCGTTTCATCCATGCAATATCAAATATGGCAACATTTCAATTAAATGTGACTGCAACAATCTATGGCTTAAAGACTATGTAAGAAACAACGAACATCGATGTCAAAACAACGGTAATTTTTTCTGTTTAACGAATAAAGGGTTGGTACCGATTGAAAACGTAAATGATGGAGAGTTTTGCGAAAGAGAGCCCGATATTCTTCCGGCTATTTTTCTTAGTCTAGCTAGCTTGATTTTACTAGGCATTACATGGTTTGTATTTCTTTCGATATGAAATTTACTTGATCAAAAGGAACTATACTACGATGAAAAAATCAAAAATTTTCACTTATGAAGAGTATGACGCATTTGTATCGTTTAACGATTCAAATGAACTCCTTAGATATTGGGTGTGTAATGTGTTTGCAAAAAAGCTTGATCTTGCAGGATACAGGTTATACATTCCTTGTCGCGACCTGTGTATTGGGACAATTAAAGAGGAAGAAATATTAAACAAAATCACGACGAGTAGGAACTACGTTATTTTTCTATGTGAACATTACCAATCAAACACAAACCCATGGACTGGCATCGAGTGGAAATATATTTGGAGCAACTTTGTAAGCAACGGATACCGCAAAATAGTGGTCGTCAATTTTGATCATCTAAAGACATCTAAATTACAAGATCTGAGGTTAAAAGCCTTCTTGCGACTTGGATTTTTTGTCGATTTTCTCAACAAGAAGAAAAATATAATCGAACAAATCAAAAAGCGGCTTGGTTCTCCAATTGCACGTAGAAATTTATTTAACAATAACAATAAAACAGTTTTCCAGAATTATCAAAGACTGTTTTCAAAACAAAGCAAACAATTTACCGTAAAGTTTGATAGAAAAGACATTGAATTAAACGATTTGTTAATTGAAGTTGATAACTAAAATTTATGTTGATTCTAAACTCCTTATTAAGTACTTTGCATTTGTTGAAAATAATTTAACAAAGTCTACTTCTTTGGTTGTTATTATACCGTAATCAATAAAAATTGAACTTTGCTGGTTCAATTCTGGTTTTGCAATAGTATTCAGCCGTTGAAATCTTGAATTATGGGTTATGTCAACGGGGGTATCTTAGGACAAGATCCTTAAGCCTCCTTGTCTATTTAAATTGTATGGAGATAGGATGGTCCTATTATAGGACACCTTTGATAACATGGCCCCTTGAGCTCTCTCGGGGTCAAAAACGACCTCTGATATGAAGCCTTTTGAGGAATTACTTTTAAACTCCTTATGCTTGAAAACGACAGTATCCTGAAAACTCACTGCAAAATATATGTGATCTCATTTAAAATATGCATTTAAGGTAGTAGACCTGGGGTAAGGGACATAACTCTTTTAAACAGATCAGAGGTCATTTGAATGTTTTATATTCATGTTATTTTCCAAACATTTTGTTGATGCTGATCAGGCTTTGTTTTCAGAGCATTTCTGTGTATAATGTTTCCTTGCATTTCCATAATAAAACAAAATCATTACATTTTATAAACAAGTCTTTGTCAGTTTAAAATTCTAATCTAATATTAAAAGTGAATGAATTCAATGATTGAATAATAAAAAAGTCCTACCTGAACATAAGCACAACACATTGAATATCCATGCTTATTTCTGCCAGGTTTCTAAAGCAACTTTCTCATGTCAATAGTCAGAACATTACATTGAGATGCAGAAAATCACAAAAACCTGACAGATAAAATGTTTACATGTCAAATTTTGTTGTCTGCTGCTGGGTAAAATTTTGTATGGGGAAGGAAATGAATTGGTATGGTCCAAGTTGCATATGGTTATCTCGCCCCGAAGAAATGATGTCCCTTATATTATTTATATACCAAAAATGTTTCAAATATTTCGTAAATTGAACAAATAAGTCATAATTAATGGTAATGTGTATTAAAAGACAGTTTTTAATTCATTGTTTTTGAATTTGAGATTATTTCACCCCTATTCTCTTGATTTTTGGTATGCCTATGATACCTTTAAAATGAAATATCTTTACACATTGACGGTGAATTCGTCTAATTTTTGGTGTAATGTTGCATTTTCATGATACTAACAAAATGTTTATTTTTCTTAAAAAACGACTGATAGGCTTTTAAGAAAAATTGCTTTGTTTTGTCCTACCAGCTGTTCTTTTGTGTTCCATTTTTTCAAAAAATTAATATAATTTATATTGTATTGGTAATTACCAATGAAAAATCATTAACAAAGCGTTGAATTTATATTGCCTCATCCAATAACTTTTCATCTTCGCCAAAAATTGATTATTCTAAAACCTATTTTTGAAAATAAGCCCCTCAATTCAAATTAGGCCCTAGCGGAGAAACTAGACGGTGAAATCTCTTGAAACTTGTTTATTCTATGCATCTATACTAGTAAATAACAGCATATAACTTTTAGAAAAATTGACTGTTGGGAAAATTTTAGGGTTACCCAGGCCTACTACCTTAAATCTAATTCTTAAGTGTTTCTAAATGTGACATTGCGACCTGGGGTGTAGTCTGCGGAGGCACCATTTCCGTTCTTCCAGGAACTTCGAAAATATGACTTTGTGTAAATAATTATATGAAGATTTTATTTTCTATATGTATATTTTTTTAGAATATTTTAGTTTGTTATATGAATTACCTATACAATGTCCTTTATGTTTACCTTATTGAGCCTACATATATAACATCTTTTGACTTAAAGCTTATCGCATGACATTTGAGTTGTGTTCTTTTTCTTTTTCTCCGCAATCTTTTACGCTAGAGCTTTTCATGCAGAACACTATTAAGGCACTATCAAGACAAGTAAAATCTCGTATATGAACGGGAATGCAATTAAACATATGCATTATGCAGAGGACAAATTTATATGATATTTTAGTTTTTTTTTATTCTTAACTTTGTTTTAATGCCCTTGTTTTAAAAATGTTTTACAAAAAGGAAAAACCCCAAACTTGCAAAAGCATCCCGTAATTAATCAAAATAACAACAAATCCAAGAAATAAATTTGCTACGCGTGACACACGAATCGTCTATTTAAGGCTCATCAGAAACGCAAAATACTGAAATGCTGAACAATAAATGAATATGAAAAGCATAGAACAATAAATCAAAATATGTCGAACTGGAAACAAGTTATTCAAGACCAACCTTTGTCTCGGGTAGGAAGAACTTGAATGTTTTAACAGTTTTATAATTCACACCGAAAAAAAATTAAAGCTTTTGTGGGTGGTGTGTTCGTCATCACAAAAGGTATTGATGATGGTGCGCGACCCCGCGGAATTAAAACCCCATCAGCAGCGCTTGCCACCACAATGTTTGAAATCAACAAAATTTTGCTAAGCCTGACACGCGTTTTTACCATTCAAGACTCATCATTGTCAAACTTTTGTTCTAATTTAAAATCAGAAACAAAAGCCAAAAACACGGTTTCAATTTCTTGTATACTAATATCTAAAGCATAAACCATCTACCAGTATATTTTCTTAAATGCCTTAGTAATTATAGTTTGCAATGTTCATGTTTGTAATCTATATTGATAAAATGAACTTCCTAATATTTCCGTAGTTAAGCGATGTTCAGACAAGATCAATTAAATTTCAAAGTAAACAAAACTCAATACATGCATGACATGTATATCGATTTCCGATGGAATCCAGACCACCACCATGCTTAAACATTCACATATTATATTGTAAATTAATCCAATTGTTGCATAAAATTAAAGAACAAATTATTTACTTGCTAACAAAATTATGTTTAATGATACTAATTTTTCAAATGTATTCAGTTGTACGTAACTATGTAAAAGGTAAATATTTATCTCGAAATGTATCTTGTAAAGAATATTCACTTTATTTTTTCCTCTGGTTTGATTTAATCATATTTTATTTGAATAATATACAAAAAGGATTTAGACATAAGTACTAAGGGGACGACCATTTGATTCTGAGGTGGGGTGGCAGTTTCGGTCGAGACTATTTATTTTCAAATTTTGCGGACCAGAATATTTATTTTCTGCATACAATAGCTTAATTGAGCAAGGATCTTGGGACGTATTATTTATTTTCTTGCAAACAGAGGCCAGATTATTTATTTCCAACTTTTTCCAGGCCAGAATATTTATTTACAAAAACTGCCAGACCATCCCCCTCAAAATCAAATGGTCGTCGCCTAAAGTAGTTTCTATTTATGAATTCTTCACATATATCAAACAATGACAAAAATAACTTTGAAGGAATGCAAGCTAAAATTATTAATTTAACTATATAACGTTATCAATTTTAGTTTGAAATTTATTAAAAACAAAAGTCATAACAAAAAAGGTAAGCAACACATTGGTCAAGAACCACAAGAAAGACATAATAACTGTAGCAAATATCCCTAAAAAGGGTCATATGCTGTTGCTGTTGTTGTTGTTGCTGTCCTATGAAAAGTTTTGTTGTTGTTTTTTTTTTTTATTGTTGTTGTTGTTGTTGTTGTTGTTGTTGTTGTTGTTGTTGTTGTTGTTGTTGTTGTTGTTGTTGTTGTTGTTGTTGTTGTTGAAGTTTTTGTTTTCTACTTTCAAATCCAAACACAAATAGACGATAAAGAGATGTGTAATAAGTGTACGCGACACAACCAACATTAAAGAAACGGCAATTTAAAAAATCACAATGGAAAACAGTCAGCAGTCTTCAACATGAACAGAGGTCACTGCTCACTAGAATATCAAAGAAAGACCCATTTCTGGACATAAAACAAAAAACAGATAGTAGGCAAGGACAAACAAAAGCTTTGACAAGGATTCCTGGCTAATGACAGGCAAATATAAAATGTGGCGGGGTTAAACTAGTTTTTGCAGCAACAAACTAATTTAAATAACGTGACGACTATACCTTCCCTATTAAAAATTTCCCTTTTCTTGAAGGAGATGTTCCACAAGCGCCGTCATACGGGGTTTACATTTCACAGTTAGTAAGATATGCTCGGATCTGCAGTGGTGTTTCTGATTTTAATAATAAAAAACCGTTTTATTACTGAAAAATTATTAAAACAAGGTTATCGATACCACAAATTAGTAAAATCTTTTTCTAAATTCTTCCACAAGTATCGATCTCTTATTGAAAAATTTAATTGTACACGTCGTTTTCTTATAGTGAAAGGAATATCACATCCCGAATTTTATGGTAATGTTTTTTATAAAGCTCACAAATTTAAAAGCAATCCATTAGAAATGAAATATTGGCTTCAAAATTTATTACGGAAAGGATATGACTTGAATATCTTGGTTAAATCTTTGAATTTAGTGTTTTTTTGGCAGAAATATTGATAACTTGATACTTGCTTTAAAACTTCCATAAACGTTTTTACTATTGTCATTTTTTAGCATTATAGCGATCAAGCGTGTCGGTTTTGTGTGATGAAACTTCACTAAATCATTATTATTTGAAGTGTTGTGTCGGATTTAAAATCCATACGTTTGATTTTTTTACATCAGTCGATTGATGATTCTCAGCTAGCTGTCAGGTACAGCGAGTGTTCTATAGAGAGTTCCTTTACCGTCCTTTTGTTTGTTCTTGTTTTTGTCTAGGTTCTCTCTAGTGGAATTGGACTTTGATCGATTTGATTTTTATTGTGTGTTTAGTTTTTGTGCTTTGTCTTGGAATATTGATAGGGGGGAGGTTGGGCCCAAAAAACTAGTTTAACCCCGCCACATATTACATGTGCCCGTCCTAAGCCAGGAATCTTTGACAAAGCTTTCGTTTGTACTTGTCTTTTTAATGTTTTCTGTTCCTTGTTTAAGAAGGGGGTCTATCTGTGACTATTTCAGGGCTGAATTTGAATGATATGCTTTTTATTTAGACCATGGGCCAATTGCAGAACCGCGAGCAGTGCCAAATGGCCTCGTTGAAGGCTGCTGGCGGTTGTCCATTGTGGTTTTTCTAAATTGCCGTTTAATTGTGGGTTGTGTCGCGTACACTTATTCCACATCTCTTTATTTTCTATTATTACCTGCAAGAATAATTCATATGATGCTTTCCCATTGTGTAAAGTGTCATCAAACTAGAGGCATTTTAGGAGTAGCTGTGCTTACAGGATATTATATTTGAATTCAGATGTGATATTTTATTTTATAACCTAGACAATAAGGAGATAACTCACACCAGTATTAAAAAAAGATTATGTACAAAGTTTATGAATATTAGTTAATCTGACCAGAGAAGCAAAGGTATTCCGAAAAGACAAATACACAATCGGTAGACATGAAATCATCATAACAAACCAAACAAACCATCACACATAAAAAACCAAACCACGTTCAGCAATGTAAACTCAAGGCAAACAAGAGTGAACTCATGCACGCTAAGAAATGTCCTCTGTTCTTAGATCAAAGCACCAGACGCTCTATTAAGGAAGTCACAATACTCCTCACAAGCTCTGGAATAAAGAATCAGTTGTAATACGTATACACCGACGGAATGTTGTTACACAAAAATAAAGTTTATTATTCGAAATAAGTAAAGGTAATACCAAATTACCGAACTTGGAGGATCAATCTCAAATGTCAAAAAAGGAAAACAAAACAACAAAGACATGCAAAAAAATTGAAGATCGCAGTACAAGCATTTCAAAAGGAATGGTGGGTTAAACCAGGTTTATGGCCAAATAAACAACACGGTTTTAAAGACGTAATAGGTATATTTATATAAGCATCTCATTACAACAATCAGTCATACACCAATAAAAAAATCATTAACCATTACGCTCAACATAATTTTGAATATTCCACGATGGCTGATACTGAAGGATGTTTTTTTTTTTTTTTTTTTTTTTTTAAAGATTAAATATTTAAAACGTATTCTCCTATAACTTTTGTCTAAAAGTCGGTTATAAGGTTTGAAAGTTATAAAGTTGAAGTCACCAAAATTGATTTTATTTGGGGGCTATGGTGAAATTCGAAATGATGCAAAAAATCAAGAAATAAAGAGGTAGGACTGTGCTTTGAAATAAAAAAAAAGCATGATGCAGTTTTTGGCGAAAAATTTATGGTAAGCTTAATTTTTTTAATGAAATGTGCGCGCTAACTTACACAAAGCAATCTGGGTTCCGATTTTCCGAAAATAAAAACGTCAAAATATTCAAAGCCCCCTCCACATAATCAAATGTTTGCTCTTTTATCGAAAAACCTAAAAGAAACGATTAACGTACCAATTGAACATTCAAATGTCGTTGGTCCGCAAATTAAAGCATAAAGACAAAATCAGGTGACAAAAAGATACTAACAGGAAAAACACAAACATAGCGAAGCACTTATATAAACAACTTCACAGCAATCAGCAACCCAAACGTCTGAACGAGGTAGGAGCTAATCATCGAGCTAACGGAACAAACAAAATAATGGCTATAGATAGATGCGTTTTTAATATTTATGTTACATTTATTCAATTTATTCAATTTTGATGATTTTTGGAATTTGCTACCAACCTCTGTTCCTTGTAATCTAAGATAATATGAATACATTAGAGTCAAAGTTTCAGGGTGCATTTCACTTGCGTTAAAACAAGATTTTAAGCTCCATCTTGTTATTAAGGTCTTTTATGTGTTTTTTTTAATTGAATATCATACTCTTTGAGATCATTCCGACCACACATGCAAAGATAACTCCTGGCACACTTGTATTAAATGGCAATCTGAAAATGAAAGTTTAAGATGTTACAATATATTAAAACGTTATATTAATATGCTCTATTAATTAGTTTTGTGAGCAATAACATATTGATAGTTAAAGAAGCAGAGGTACTGTACCAATGGGGCATCCGAATGTCAAAAGTCCGAAAGGGCTGAGACAAATCCAGCAAACACCACCGACAGCAGGACGAAAAAAAACAGACAACATAAAACACAAAAATACAAAAACAACTGAATCGCAATCAAAACCGTGATCTCAAGTCGGAGCGGGGTGAACTCAGGTGCTACGAAAGAATAAGCATTTCCATCGCGCTGCCAACTGTCAATTCAGTGTGTCAAATACGACAAAGGAAGACATTAAACAAAACCCTGGGAGATTGAAATCCAATATTTGTCTCTGAGTGCATGATGTCTTACGTAAGTGAAGACAGCAAGCAAATGCAAGTTGCAACATAACCCAATGTTTGTGTCAGACGTGAAGCTCTGCCAAGGAAATCGATGCAAGTCCCACAGTCAAACTCTGGAATAACGAATCTATACATTCGTATAAAAACAACAAGTCAGACAAATTACCAACTAGAAATATAGGAGCCAATGCTCACTCAGTTTACACCGCTAACCCCAAAATTGACTTAGTCGGTAAACAGGATGTACTCGCGATACAGGACCTCATATGAAGTCTCATACCAAATTTCAAGTCACTGTGCTTTGCATTACTGGGAAAACTTTTACAATATTTTCAATTGAAAATGAGATGTGGAATAAGTGTACGCGACACAACTCACATAACAGGTGGTAATTCAGAAAAACCACAATGCAATGGACAACTGCTTGACAACAATTGACCAGTTATGTTCAAATTTGACTATGTAGGTAAACAGGTAGTAGATATCCGACAGACCTAATTTCGATAATCACGATAAAAAAAACATATTGAAGTCGTATGCCAAATTTCAGGTAGTTTTGGTTTGAAATTGCTAAGACAATTTTTACGAAAATTATGTTACAGGCCGGCAGATGGAAGGACGAACGGACAGAAGTAAACCAGTATACTCTCCCCCCTTTTTTCTTCGGAGCCGGCGAAATGAAATACGTTTGATATGCAATTTTATTATAAAGATTCGCTCAACCTTATTATTATTGTTTTAGCAAAAAATATGTAACAGAACCAAACCTCTTGCAAAAACATTTAATGCATTTTTTTAACTTTTAAGACAAACAGGTGTATCAAACAAAGCGTTAAACGAAAAGGCAACATTCAAGAAGAGGGTATTTCATTGGCACTTTAGGATTTGGATTGAATCATATGTAGTTTATTTTCAACCAGGGCCAATTGAAAAACAGCGAGCAGCGACCACTGGTCATATTGAAGGCTGCTGGCTGTTTTCCATTGTGGATTTTTAAAATTGTCATTTGTATAGTAGATTGTGTCGCGTACACTTATTCCACATCCCATTATTTTCTATTGAAGAAAAAGCTGTAGTATTTTTGAATAGACAAAAACAAAATACACTCGATATACTTACCGCAATATCGGGTGATTTCTCTTCTCTTTAGTAAAAATCTGCAACATATAAGGAAATCTTAATTTGGCTATAATGATTTAAATCTGAGTGAGCCTTCAATATAATTACTTACTAAATCATTCAAGATTGTTTAAAACTGACAAATGGCCTATTGAACAAACTATGTGTGACCTGTTATCAATGCTTTTTGCAATTGTCATGTTCTTCAACGTTCATTTACGTATCATTTATATAAATAAAGAAAAGAATCCGAATAAAATTAGAGAACATATAAATTCAGTACAGCTAAAGCAAACACAGCTTTTGTTTGGAATTGTCTTTTTTATGTTTTCTGTTCGTTGTTTAAGAAGGGGGTCTATCTTTTACTATTTCAGGACTGGATTTGAAATACATGTATATACATTTTATTTAGACCTTGGGCAGATTGCAGAACGGCAAGCAGCACCTACTGGCCTCGTTGAAAGGTAGTGGCTGTTTTCCATTGTGGTGTTTCTTTCTAAATTTATACCGCTCGTTATGTGAACTGTGTCGCAAACACTTATTCCATATCTCATTATCTTCTATAATTTCATCAGAAGCTTCAGGAAGTATATAGTATATAAAAATATGTTAGTGATTTATTAAAAGAGTATTATGTAAGAATATATCACAGATTTTTTGATCAGACACCGGTTTCTTCGTGACCGACTTTTGAAGCAGGGCTATAAGAAAATACGTCTCATACGATCCCTAAAAAAATTCTTTCTTCGTTATCAGCCACTAGTAGAAAAGTTCAAAATTGAGTTAAAAGATATGATAGTTAATTGTTTTAATTAGTGTTTGACTGGTGTGCTGTACTGAGATGATCACCTCAATATCCCTATTGTGTCTCACAACTATATTGTGTTCTATGGTCATTATCGCAATGGAAGAGGGAGGTTTGGCGCCATAAAACCTGGTTTAACCCACCATTTCGTTTGAAATGCCTGTACCAAGTCAGGACCATTGCGATCCACCAGTTCTCCGGTATGACTGATTCGTTTTTTGTCATTTTCTCTGGACTATGAGATTGATCATTCAAGTTCGGTAGTTTTGTTATTACCTTTATTTTCTAAAAGAATAGTTCTAATAAACACTTACATTTTCATTTTCAAAATATCCACCATATTTCTTGATGTTTTCCTCTGTGGTAGGGTGCAGAACTTTATAGGGAGCTGTTGTAGGGGTCTTTTTGTTTCGGGCCTTAGAGTCTAAAGTAAGCTGGATACGTCTTTCTGTATTTTTATCAAACATTTTGCCGTTTGTATTTCTTTCTCCAGTAAGCTGCTTTCTAGTTTCAGCAATTTCATTTCTCCTTTGAGTGGCTCTATTCTGCATGTTGCTATCTCTATTTCTATGTTCAGTTACCCTTGTTCTCCTTTCAGAGACACGTGTACTTCTTTCATTACCTTGATACCGCCTTTCGTTTACTCTATTTCTCCTTTCCGTGTCTCTATTTACTCTAATTCTCCTTTCGGTGTCTCGATTTTCTCTTATTCTCCTTTCTGTTACTCTATTTCTTCTTTCGATATTTTTGTTTCTCCTTTCAGAAATATCTCTTATTCTGCTGACCACTGCTTTGTTTCTTCTTGGGGAGATATCATTGATTCTTCTTTCGGTTAGAGGCGTTCTGCTTTGCAAATTTCTCTGTCTTCTTTCTGTAATATATTTGCTTCTCGTTTCTGTTACTCTATTTCTCCTTTCAGTTGCTCGTGTTCTTTCTTCTACTTTTCTTGTTCGTCTTTCGGAATCAACGTTTCTCCTTTCGTTATCTCTTATTCTTCTTTCTGTATTCCGTGTTCGTGTTTCGGTACCCCTGATTGTCATGATGGTATTTTGGTTTCTTCTTTCGGTTTTCCTGATTCTTCTTTCCAAATCGCTAGTTCTCATTTCGGTCTCCCTACTTCTTCTTTCATTATCCCTTGTTCTCCTTTCGGTATTCCTAGATCTTCTTTCGGCTACTCTATTTCTTCTTTCGTTATTTCTGTATGTCCGTTTAATATCTAGTCTTCGATCAGTTGAAATGTGGTCGGAAATTGTTCTTTGGAGTTCCAATCTATGATTGGTGCGTACGTTGTCTCGTTGGCGTGCGTTTTTATTAACATTTGATATTCGATTTCTATGTTTCGCTTCGTTCACTCTGGGTGTTCTTTTTGATTTCCTTATATTACGATTTATGCATCTGGTTCCGGCTTGTAGGGTAGTAGATAAATGACGCCGCTCTTCCCTGATTTTTGTTCGATCTAAATGATTTGATGTTGTTCGGGTGTTGCGTATTAAAGAATGTTTGTAATTTTGCTCTTCAATGGGAGTTTTTGTTCCTTCCTCTGTTTTATGAACCATGTTATCATATGACGGCACCATGTTCGTTGTTTCAAAAGATCTGCAACTATGTACAGCATTGGAAGATGCAGATTCATCAGCTAATAATATTGTTTTCAAACCGATTTCTTTCGAGCAAAACACTTCGTTTGGGAACCAGACTTCGTTCTTTTTGACTCCGGAATAACATTTCGTGTTATTTTGAGTTTCCGGTTCTATCAGTTGAACACTTCTGCAATACGCATGCTCAGACCTCAGTCCTTGTATTAGTACCAATACCGATGCAATGAGAAGGAAGAAGTTGACTGATTTCCGCATTATTCCTACAATTATAATATCTTTATTAATGAAATAGTATTGTGAAAGGGTTTATGCGAAGCTGTTTTCAATTATGAGCAATTATAGAATCCACAAAATTATCTAAAGTACTACAAGCCACATTCTAGGAAAAATTTACCACTTAAAATACTGGACAATTATATATAAAGGTTAGGCACTACCAAATCACTACCAAATCAAGCCCCCCTAAAGCAACCAACATTGAAAATCTTTGGAGGTTACCAGGCAATTTACCTTAACTTTAACCTAATGAATAGTATATATCCTCTGGTTGCCAAACATACAAGGAATCATTATTGAAAATATCACTTGAGGTTACAAGACTTGTGGGAAAGAAACGTCATTTCGTTTGGGAGCAGGCTAAAATAGAACAATTTCCTGAGAGGATATGTAAGAAGTATCGGTCCTGGAAAACCCCCCATTAAAGCAAGCACACATGTATCAAAATTCAATAGATTTGATATGCCTGTGTTACACAGATATAGTATTTACCAAATACACGAAATATATGCAGTTTATCATAAATTCTAATTTTTAAGAAAAATATTGAAATTTAAAATACCTACATTGGAAATTCTTAGGACTATTTTCATATACGTTCCACATCTGATTTGTCGATTTGGTAGTTAGTAACCTATAGATCTCAAAAAGTTATACATATTTAAATACAGTTTTAATGCAGGAACTTTCTCTAGAATTAATTTACTTATCATCATCGACTGTACGTCTAAATAAAGCTAAACCTTTTCATGTAACTTATTTATTAGCTAATTTTCTTTATCAAACCTTAACCAATAACAGCTTACTTATAATGTCATACTTATATTTACGTGATTTTTAACAATGACAATTATTGTGTAAGTGCTATAATTAAAATTTAATAATAAAAACATCTTACCTTTTTTATGAAAAATTCTAGGAAAATATACGAAGTAACAAATACCCTAAGTTTATATACCATTGTTCTTTTATCTGATTTCCGGGGCATTGAGCAAGAAAAGTAATTGAAAATAATATCTCATTTATCTGTGCTCATTGTACCATAATTTCTATTATTGAATTACATTCATGCGAAAGTATCTGAAAAAGTTCTTCTGCTTGATGTAATCTAGGCACATTAAAGTCAATGTTTAAGTACCAAAAGTAACTATGTGTCCGTTGTAAAAAGATGTTTGTGCGTTTCAGGTATAAATCATTTTCATGTTTACCAAAATTCTTTGATTCCTTTTTCACTTCTTATCGAAACTAATAATAAGATTATTAATAAACGAACGTTAGTTGACAGACAAATATTCACAATAACAAGAAATTTGAAAGCTTTTGATTTTGGAAATGTCGTGACGACTTATCTAAAAATACGCAAGTTAAAATGACACCAAACTCCGCTAACGGTTAATCGAATCCCCCTACAAAAACACCAAATAATAGGATAATTTTAAGACAAAACTTTAAGAAAAAAATTTTCTGTTAACAATTCTTAACTATGCCTTCTCTATAGACAAGTGAAAATATTTACTCAACAACAAGAAATATAACATTTTTTTTTTCTAAAACCATTATACATTGTAGTTCTAAATATTGTCAAGCCTGAGTAAACGGGCACTTTTATATAAGGGGCGCCTGTTTAAAACGGGCATGCTGACATCCTTCCAATGCATATTCTATTTAAATGGTCTTCATATATAACGACCACTGACCAACGCGGGCAATGCAATTTCATACAAACTGGCTTAAAAAATCTTTGTATAACGGGAATGTCAAAAAATTGTCATTCAGAAAAAAATATTTTATGTGTATAAAAGTTGTTGGTACTCATGAATGGAGATATTTTGAATAACTGCACAAGCTAAGACTATATATTGACTTATTAAAACCCTTTTGAGGTAATAATTACAAATAAGAAGACACAACTGCATGTTAATAACAATTTATTAACATTTGAATCCAGATATATCAAGTGCCGTCAACTTTGTGCGCGCTGTCAGTAGAATTAATGAATTTTTAATACTATATTACCGGGGTATGCATTTTATTCATTTAGTTGGTATCTTATCCTTTTTTCACAAAATTTGGTGTAAAAGAACCAATTTAAATGCTTCTCATTAGATTTGTACTCGTATCAGCGTTAAAACATTTATATTTGATGTTTCATTGCTTGTATTAAATATCTGATTTCTTCAATATAATAACCTCTACTCCAAACAACTTAAAGTTGTTTCTTTGTATCCTTGTGTATGATCTTTTTTGATTTCATATTTGCATCTTTTTATATGAAACAGGAGATGAATTTGACAGAGATATCGATATGGGATAAACTTAAGTCTTTATTTTAAAGGCTTTTTATACTATATAATTTATCATGCATGGCTTGAAATTTATATTTCAAACCATATATTTTATAAACACCCTTCATTTCATTGAGATATGTAGCATATTTCAATAAAATACGAAATATTCCTTATTTCATGACATAGGTAATTAGCCCGTTTAAATAAAAAGTATTCTAAAAGAATTCAGGTCCAAGTTTAAATTTAAAGGTTGCAGATGCGGAAAGAAAAGTAATGATTTTAAAAAACCTCAACAATGTATTGTAATTCATGAAATACAGTGCAAACGCAAGAAATACATTACTTAATATACAGGGTAAACGGTCCTTAGCATCTTAAAACTTCATCAAAACTTATTGGGGTGTGGGTTTGATACCCTCGCTTACCAAACCCCTGTCGTATCCTTTCTATGTAACCTATATCCTTACTATATAGGAGGCACTTAACTCTTATCTTGCATGTTCTTCTAAAACTAGGTCAATCTTTAGGACTGTCTAGAAGAATAACAACATGAACAGGTTTATTTTGTTGTCATTGGTTCTCATAATCGGTAAGTAATACATGTAATGTTTTAATTAAATTATTTTGAATTAACATGTTTTAAAATTTGACCTTGATCCTTGATCATTTGATCCAAAGGGGTATAATCAAATTTCCTTGCAGCATGTTGCGACTACAGAAAGGAATTGGTAGATTTTCAGTAATTTTAGAATGGATATGAATGACACTTCAAAGGCTCCGAAAAAGTCAAAAGTACGGAATAAAGAATTAGGTACTTATTTGATCTAAATGTGCCGGCATGATTTGTTTGTCTTTAAATTTATTTCAAACCGGAAACTTTTGAAACAACAAAATTACTACTTGCACCAAAAAAAAATATTCAAAGTCAAAATTACAAAAAAAAAGATTTTGCTATACGCCTGACACCTGTTCGTCTATATTCAAGACTCATCAGAAGCGCTCTAACAAAATAATTGAAAGTGAAATTCAGGTGAAATCAGGTTTCATATGATATTGACGTATAACGTGCACGTGAATACTGTAAACTTAGATTAATTTTTTTTCTGCGCGGAGGTTATTTTCACTAAATTCGCTATCTTTGAATATTCGCGAACAATCCCCCATGCAAATATTTTATTCTCTTTGCAATAAATGTAAATAGCCAGATGAAACCGCGCGAATTTATCACCCAAGCAAAATGCGGCATTTACAAATTTACAACGCAAAATATAACTCCAATTAATCAAAATTTTCAACGTTTACAGTATACTGTCAAATAAGCATCTTAAGTGAGTTCTAGGTAATATCATGTTGTAAAATCATGTTAACTATAGTATAAGAAAAATCTTCGTAACCGAAAAAAAACTTAATGATCACAGAAATATATGAAAGTTAAAGAAAATTTAGATTGTTTAACACACAATTTTACACATAAGGGACCGACCATTTACTTGAAGGGGGGGCTTGGTTTTTTTTTCTAAACTGAAAATATTCTGAAATTTTTTTTTGATGAAAAAAATATTTTGGCAGCTGAGGGTTAGAAAAAAAATATTCTGAAGAAGGATTTCTGCTATAAAAAATAATGCTGATAATGAAAAATATTCTGTCGCGACGCCTTCGAAAAATAAATAAATTCTGATCAAAACAACCCCCCCCCCCCTTTCAAGTTAAATGGTCCGTCCCTAAGATTCACGTTAATCTCGCCTTAAAATTGCATGAAATAAGTGTCATCGTACATAGAACGATGCGCAAAACCAAGTGAATAACTTCCTCATTCTTTTGTTTTAATGATTTACAGGATTGGAATGGATTGATTCCGCTCCCCATTGTCCTAAAGACTGGGCAGAATATAAAGGAGAATGCTTGATGTTTAGCTACGACAGGAAAAATTGGGTCGATGCCCAGGTATTACATACTATAAAATCTAATTTAATTCATTTCTTTAAGCTGAATGATACGAATTACAAGTTTTTGCTTTCAAATAGAACGAAAATGTTATTTTTCTTGGTAGAGTACTTGATGGGTCTTTGAAAGTGTCGGTTTTGATTCTTACGGATTTTCAAGATTCAGATGTATTACTTTATATAAACTTTATAAAAAAATGATCTTTGTTGTCCTCTTTTGGATTTGTAGCGATACTGTAGAGATAAAAACGCGTACCTTGCCACCGACGATTCTGCTGACAAACACAGTTTTATTCGACAAATTATAAGTGTGTTAGATGGTATGTTTTTAAATCTCTCATCAGTCATTTGTCAGTAGAAAATTTGATTTTCTCATCAAAAGTTAAGAAACATTTTATTTAACATATAAAAGTGGCAGAAAGAACAATTGTTATACGGTACATTGAAAGAATATAAAATATAACATTCACTTCATCTAACACATGTACATGTATCATAATTATAATAACATATCATAATAAAATAATAAATTAAGGAATCGTGAATATGTTGCTTTCATTCGACAGAAAAAAAAAATGCATAAACATGTTCATTGTGTAAAAAATCGGCATAACAGCAATAAAACCAATATCTCCTATAGCTAAAATAAGAGTTATTAACTATACACACTGTGTTTTTTGAAAATGTAAAGAGCAATATTGCAAAAAGTAAAATTTCCCTTCCAATGTTCATTTTGTAGGCGAGAGAATCAAAAACTTTTTCATCGGTGGATCAGACCAGGTGTTTGAGGGGCAATGGCGTTGGCTTGAGACAGGGGTCCCCCTGAAAGGATACACTGCTTGGGCACCTGACAAACCTGATGCCAATGCAACGATCGCTAACAAAAAGAATTGCTTGGCCTATGTCTGGGTTGACGACGACATTTATTGGTCTGACTGGGATTGTTATGATAGGGGAGAGCATTTTATTTGTGAAAGACAGTAAGTTCGTCACTTTTGATCCAAAAAACATTTACAGTATGATCAGGGACGAAAGTAAAAGCATAAGAACTTAATAGAAATGATATGCCCTTAAAACTTATCCAAAAAATAGCCAGAGTGTATTGCACTGAATTTTAGATGTATGACAATGTAACTGTTTAACAGCACCAGACTAAACTATTTTTAGATTCATGTGCAAATCAAGAGAATTGAAAATTTGTAATTATTTTAGGGCAATCGCAGCGAAGCCTTATGTAGTTTATAAAGAATTAATGCTTTATGCGTTTTTTTGGGAAGAGCCCTATGTAGTCATATAGCTTTCTGATTTTCGCGGGTTTTTTTTATCTTCTAGGCAGAGTAAATCGGTTAGGCAATATTCTTACCAGAGGATTTATTATTATAGAATATTCATCGTGTATAATTATTGTTTCGATGTATTAAATGTTATACAGGTTGTCTGAACTAAGAGGTACATCTTTATACCCTACACTAAATACGATATAAATGTGCACTACATTTCATATATCGATACACCATAGCACTTAAGCATCGTTGACCTTTAACCTTTAATTTAATAAATACGTCATATATATTCAAGTGGGCAGAGCCAAATTACGGATTTCTCAACAAATGTTTAGGTGGGCGGAGCAAACGAACAAACTTTATATGTTTGTTGGTGAAAAAACAGATCGTTCTTTATTTTAGTTCTTAGATTTAGCTCTGCTTTTTAAAGCTTTGGCGCTTTTATTTTTTAATATACACAGAGTGATCTGCCTGCATCCAGTCTGGAAATATGCTTCATTTTCCATATCATATAACTTCTCAGTATTCGTTAACATGAAACAAACTTTTATATATCTCCATTGTTATTGGCATTTATATGACCGCCACAAGTTTTATTTATTCCTTTGAATTAACTATCTAGTTAGTAGAGCATTATGTATTCATCTATAACTTGAATGGTTCGTATGAATAGTTCTGTTATTTGATTGGTCAATGCAAGGATTCTTTCTGGTTCATTCATAAAATTCAATACACATTACATATTGATGGGACGAGTGCATCTTATTTGAATGGGTGTTTCTGTCGATGCCGTTTCTACATGATACCTGTTATGCACGTGCAGTTGTGTTCATTACCTTTGAAAACATTAAGCTCAGTTAATCTAGGATAAAGTAACTTAATCTAGGTTTTTCTCATTATTGTGGTTGTGGCGTGCCATACATCTGCATCTATTATTGTCTTTATATATTCCGCTTGCCTTTTAGCGCTTTAGCACTTTGATTTTTAATCGAAGCTAGAAAATATTGGTATTTATCTATTGGATTGGGGAAGGGATTTTAGATGTTTTTCTTTCGCTCTAAAAATAAGAGTAAGAGATGCCTACACACTAGTTAAATGTTTTCATTTAAGTGGAATAAAATAGTCGAAGCAAGTCATTTGTCTGTCAAAACAATTACATGCATATATTCCAAATTATTTCTCTTTTTCAGGGCTGCTGACTTTGTAAACAACACACAGATTATTGGATAGAGGAAGATACTGCCATGAAATATTTTTTTGAAAATTAATAAAACAATTAGCACAAGAAATAAGGCTTTCAAATATGGAGAAAACACAAATTATGGCTAAAGGGTTGCGTTCTTCATATTATCTATGGTATCTGTTTTAGACATGTTTAATTAGCAATTTGCTGCTGTTAATTGCATTATTCAATTAAAAAGCTCAGTACCAAGTCAAAACTTTGGTGTCGTTGACTGTAATCAGCTTAAATATTAGTTTGTATCAAATTAAAATTACAATAGAGTTCCAAACAATTAATTTTGCTACGCTTGACGTGCGTTTCGTCTATTCAAGACTCATCAGAGACGCTCTATCCAAAGATTAAATTGCCAAACACTTATATATAAATTTGAAGAGCATGGAACAATAAAACCAAAACATGTCCAACTGGAAACCAAATTATGACTAAGGTCAACCTATGTTTTGGGAAGGAAAACCTTTTTTAAATTGTATATCAGACATTTTGATATTATGAGTATGACCGTTTTAGTAATGTTGATGTCTCTCAATCACAATGGTCTTTTTACCAACATATTTCATTTTGGATAAAGATCACTCTTTCCAAAACTCGGATGATGCGTAATCCTGATATTTAATAAATATGTCAGAGTATTTATCCGTGTTGACTTATTCTGTGGCAGATCCAGAAATTTTCAAACGACAGGGTGCGGAATTTAAAACAATCTTCTGTTGTTTCATACAGTTCCTAACCAAAGGATGGGTTGATGTTGATGAAAAATGAGATAAGACCATTTTTCAGCCCACCGCGAAAGTCAAAATTAAAATTAAGTAAATTCTATCACAAAACGCCTTGTTGGAAAGGTTAATACTTCTATGTTTTAAAAACAAACGTCTGTAGTTGAAAGGCTTATTTTATCTTTGCGTAAAGGGTGTTTGAAATTAACCACCGCAAATGATTTTAACATTGTGTCTATGAGAAAATGGCGAAAAATAAAGGTGTATATCCTTCCCAGAAGTATATCCTTGCACGCGGAACCAGCTCCATATTTTGTTCAAACACTTGTATTACTAAAACACATCTTTTGAGAAAGTTTCAAGCTGGTTCCGCGTGCAAGGCATACTTAAAATTTAAAAAGACTATTTTTTTAAGTTGTAATCACTAGTTAAAAAATGTGCGAAATATCTCCGTTTTCTTCGTTTTTCTTGAGATTAGCAGTCATTGTTGTTTAAAGTGATGTATCTATATGATGAACCTTTTATAGAATTGTAAACATAGGCTTCAAGTATATTAGCACAAAATTTTAATTTATTGAAGCCCTACCTTGATATTTTCTTTAAATCAAGACGATATTTTTATTCAAAATGGGTCGGTTTTGAAACCGATTTTCGAAGCTGTGTTCCTGCAAAAGTATTAAAAGGTAGTCTTTTTCAACAGTACAATCATTTTGCTACAAAATAAGATATAAAGCAACAGGCTTTGAAATACTTTTTATTTTTCGCCTACAGATGGGCCAAAATATGGCCTTATCGCAACCCATCCTTTTCCTGTCAAACGGGGGGGGGGTTCTCGATTCTAAAGCCGCCTTTGATATTTAAGCTAAGATAATAAAAGAAGAAAACCTACGAATACGTATTTGGTAGGCAGTTTCTTCTATTGAATTCGGATTCATATAATATGTAAAATTAAATAACTGTATGTATAGAAATGGGTCTTCCAGTGATAATTTGGGGATAGGTATTGAATCTTAAATATTATATTTTTAGTCTTGGGGCAAAGCGAGACCGTTGGTCACTTTGAAGACTCTTGGCTGTCTTCAATTTTGGATTCTTGTCGTTTGTTTATGCAGGTTGTGTCGCGAACAATTATACCACGTCTCGTTATCGTCGATCATTTGATAGACATAACATGTACACTGAAGTGTAGAGCTCTACTTTATAAAGTACCATATGAAGACACGGGTGTTCTCGAATTTTGTCATAATTTGTTTATAAGAAAACTCGATTTAGCAAAACATTCATCAGGCAGTCCATTCTAGTTTTAAAGACAAATGATCTAACACCTACCGAGAAAATAGAACAAAATACCATAGTTAATCTAAATGTGTGTGTGAGTACGTGTTTTCGCCCTCACAACACTGTACAATAAACATGAAATGGATGGAAAAAGAGACATGATGAAATGATGAAGAAAATATCAAATTGGGAAGAAAACCAAAGGAACAGTAAAATTGCCCTAGGTGATGCAAGCACTATAATGACGTTCCACAGAGATCTTCTACGTGCATCCAACGTGGCACTATCCACACAAGTTTGCTTTCTATGGTCAGCGTCACCAGACTTTCTTTTAAATGACCTGACATCCCTCGCACAACGAGGGCCACTCTTTTCAAACACCTAGTTTCCACACTTCGATACCTCTGGTCGACCCTTATGACAACTGAGGTGATTCTATTATAAATTTCCCCTTTCTTGAAGGAGATGTTCCACTAGCGCCGTCATACGGGGTTTCCATTTCACAGTTAGTAAGATATGCTCGGATCTGCAGTGGTTTTTCTGATTTTAAGAATAAAAACCGTTTTATTACTGAAAAATTATTAAAACAAGGTTATCGATACCACAAATTAGTAAAATCTTTTTCTAAATTCTTCCACAAGTAACGATCTCTTATTGAAAAATTTAATTGTACACGTCGTTTTCTTATAGTGAAAGGAATATCACATCCTGAATTTTATGGTGATGTTTTTTATAAAGCTCACAAATTTAAAAGCAATCCATTAGAAATGAAAAATTGGCTTTAAAATTTATTACGGAAAGGATATGAATTGAATATTTTGGTTAATTGCTTTAAAACTTCCATAAACGTTTTTACTATTGTCATTTATAGGCATTGTGGCGATCAAGCGTGTCGGTTTTGTGTGATGACACTTCGCTAAATCATTATTGTTTGAAGTGTTGTGTCGGATTTAAAATCGATACGTTTGATTTTTTTACATCAGTGGAGTGATGATTCTTAGCTAGCTGTCAGTAACAGCAAATGTTCTATGGAGAGTTTCTTTACCGTCCTTTTGTTTGTTCTTGTTTTTTGTCTTAGGTTTGGACTTTGATCGATTTGATTTTTATTGTGTGTTTAGTTTTTGTGCTTTGTCTAGAAATATTGATAGGGGGAGGTTTGGCCCAAAAAGTAGTTTAACCCCGCCACATATTGCATGTGCCTGTCCTAAGCCAGGTTATTTGACAAAGCTATCGTTTGTACTTGTCTTTTTTGGTGTTTTCTGTTCCTTGTTTAAGAAGGGGGTCTATCTGTGACTATTTCAGGGCTGGATTTGAATTATATGCATTTTATTTTGACCATGGGCCAATTGCAGAACCGCGAGCAGTGCCAAATGGCCTCGTTGAAGGCTGCTAGCGGTTGTCCATTGTGGTTTTTCTAAATTGCCGTTTAATCGGGGCTGTGTCGCGTACACTTATTCCACATCTCATTATTGTCTATCTGTTGCTGACCTATTCTCAGCCGAACCGTGAACTGGTTAGTTTGCGTCAACAAAATTTGCAAATTAAGTCAATTTGGAGGAGAAAACACTCATCAGCAGAATTTCATTAAATCAATTGAACAAATGGAAATTAGAAAACCAAAAATGAATTTATTGTAGCCAAAAATCAATCGAAAAATTGAAAAACCAATTCAGCACTGAGGATACCGACCATATGTACTGCAAGGAAAGATGATTACTTTTTATCAAAAGGTTTGAGTCAAATAGTTTTAGTCGAAATTTCAAAACCCAAAAAGTGCTAAAATTCAACTATTGATGGATTTGTATCAATAAATGTGTAGCTATAAAATGACCAGTGTTTTTATCTTGAGTTAAAATTTCAAATCATCTTATGAACACAATGGCATAGCTATCTCATTGTGGTGGTGTTCTGTAAGTTGATTTGCAAAGATAAGGCAACGTACCAACAAATATGGCCATGTTTATTTTGGGTTTATTGGTTTCATGTTTAGGTAAGATGCTTTCATGATATAAGTAATTTGGGTTTAATTACTATTTTTTTTAATTTGATGAGGCCAAAAAAAAAGTATTTGTGTTTGGTTTCATGCCTGATAAAAAATATGGTCGGTAGGTCATGTAGGGGCAAATATTTTTTTTAATTTTTTACCTTGAGTTAATGGGGAGTAGATTTCAAGCTTAACGGCGCTAAAGCAAAAATGGCAATAAAATGGCTACGGTCGAAATGAAAAACTTGAGTAGGTAGGGAAACCTGAAATGCACCTTTTTTTGCCTGACTGGAACAAAAAAACAGATATACTGCGTATGCTAGTGATTTGAGAAAGAAACATCAAGAGCAGATTTCAGAAAGGGAGGAAATCATTTGAGCGTCTTCATGTGTGTGTGTGGTTTCTTGGTATGCAGTAACGTTTTGGAATAAATCAAGCTAATTCAGTATAAACTAAAAATGATTATTGTCAAAATCGATCTTTGAAAAAAAACGAATTGTCATGCAGACACCAAAAGAATGCATGTATATGGTGCGCATTTCGAGAAACACACAAAACTATCAAAATCAAAACAAAACATGATAATAAAAGCATGTGACAATTAAAATCATTCATATCAAATTTTCAAAAAGGTATAGAAGACATATATTCTCTTTATCTTAATTGTTGTAAAGAATCATATGTAAATAATTGTTGTACGTCTAGGTATCGGAGTACTCGATGCTGTTTCTAAGTGCCCTATAGACTGGGCGGAGTATGATGGCGAGTGCTTATTCTTCAGTTCTGCAAGAACTAGTTGGGTCGGAGCACAGGTACCGACTGTTTTACTTTTATTATACCAACCATAAGAACAAGCCCGCTTCGTTAAGTGTCAGTCTATCTGTTTGTCCAAAAACTGATGGTTTCTTCAGACTCTATAGATGCAAACTTAAGAAATTTTCAACAAATCGGAATCGAAGATTTTCGGTTTTAGACTTAATGAAATGATATGGTGACGATTGGAGCTAAATATTATGTGATAAAAAAAAATATTTGAAGCTTAGTCGTGCATTCTATCTTTTGCAAAGGCTCATTGTTTTTATGCATATCTTTTACTGTTCCAGAGTACTTGCAGGAAAATGAATGCCTATTTAGCCACCGATGATGATGCTGACAAACACAATTTTATTCGCCAGATCCTTAGTATTTTAGACGGTAGAATGTTATTTGGTTCCTTAAACAACAATTTTATTACATGATTGTTTTGGATTTTTTTCCATCTTTGTAGCTTTCTAATTTTAATATCAATTCATAATTGTTCCCTTCAATTTGAATTCAACTACACGTACCTCAAAATAGATGTAAAACAAACCAAAATGAGCAAATTACATACCCTGTAAAAAATGCTTGCAAATTGTTACATACCGGTTTACTTTTTACAGAGTTCACATATATAAACCAAAATATACTAAGCTCAACATTTCTGAAATGTTTCTACTTCTTAACACCTTGCTTGTAGGTGAAAAAATTAAAAATTTCTTCATCGGTGCAACAGACCAGGTTTTCGAAAACCAATGGAGATGGTCTGAAACTGGCGTCCCTCTCAAGGGTTATACAGCTTGGGCCCCGGGAAAACCAGAAACTGCCAATGCTTCGATCGCTAATGCTAAGAACTGCATGGCTTACGTCTGGGAGAACAACGATCTCTACTGGTCCGACTGGGATTGTAATGATCGACATGAACACTTCATTTGTGAAAGGCAGTAAGTATATCTAAAACTAAGATTGGAAAGCTGGGGTTCGTCGGGGAGAAAATCCGTCTCCCGTTCTATTTTCATTGGTTATTAACGATACAGATACTTTTTTACACATATATTCTCAGTATCCCAAGCGCCCTATTAACTTCCGTTTAATCAAAATTTAAACTTAAATACCGGGTTAGGTAAAATTACTCAACCGAAGAGTTCAGTTTCCTGGCTTACTCCGCAGCTGCCCGATATTCCTTTCTTTAGAATTTGACAGACACCTTGAGAACTAGTTAAATAGCAGATAATTAGATAAGGGCAAAGTGTACACAACACAACATAAACGACAATAAGCGAAAATCAGATGCCGCAGTTCGTCGTCTATAGCTGGGTCTAGATTAGAAATATAATACAGACATGTGATTTTAACCCATTCTAACTGAAATATAAACGAAAGACTGGACAAACAGACGACATTTACTAACAAAAGCCAAGAATAAGATTTTTGGCTTTGGACAGGCACAGAATAAAAGTAGGCAAGGATAAACTAGTATTGTTGTCTCAACCTTAAAATAAGACTCATAGCAGAAATGCATATAGATATCTGTCAGAAATGATAAAACCTGGTTTTACTATATGTCATACACGTATATATTAGCAACTGGTTTCATTAATTGTTGTTTAGATTTTGCTTTTTGAATATATAAAAGTTTATCTATTATATATTTCATTAAATGTTGTGCATTTAAATAGATATTTCTTTTATTTTGCCATTGGGGATAAATGTGTACATTGATTTATATTATTTTAGGGCCCGTGATTTCGTGAACAATACACAAATTATTGGATAGAAAGGATAAAGATGCAAAGACGCTTTAAAGTTTATCTCTGTTGATTTGAATAAAATTAAACCTGCTTAGTCTTGTCAGTAGTACATATAGAGCCCGAACATTTTTAAAACTTGAAAGGGGGCTTAATTTTTTCATGAAAATATTTGAATCTGATTTGTGATGAAAAAAATATTCTGACACCAGAAGTTAAAGAAATATTCAGATGAAGGATTTAAACAGATATGAAATAATGTTAATAAGAAAAGGGTAATATTTGATGGCGTCTTTTAAAAAACAATATTTTTGCGCGCTCTGCGCGAATTAGACTGGCCAGATAAAAAAAAACAGCAACTCGACCCTTCAAGTTTTTTTTATAATGGTCAATCGGGTCCTTGTCAAAATTAAGTCTTTTTTAGACTCTTAGCCCTTCTAACTCATGGCTCTTAGTATCATCCAATGAGCGCTCAATATATATATGAACAAGGAAATGTGTCAAGATGACAATCATGCCCCGCTGACAAATAACAGTGGACGAAACTCATCATGATAGACTCGCATACCAAAAATCTTTTGAATAATGCAAAGGTGTCGATAAAAGTGTGGAAAACTTAAGTGTGACGGACGAACGGACCATAAAAACATATGCCCCCAACAAAGTTGGCGGGGCATAAAAAATTAGACGCCATTCTTACTTTGTACTCTAACGTTTTGTAATGAGTTGCTTGGTGTTATGTTTTGCAATAACATTTTCTGTACTTTAATCCAGACCCTTTGTTTAAGGGTTGAAATCGGCTGTGGAAAATAATAACATTTGATATTTTCTAGTGAAATGGTCATTTCACTTTCCATTAGTCTAACAACACATTGTTGTCACCGTGTCGTACTACTTCGGATCCAGGGGGGAGGGGAAATTTGTTGGATCTATAAGAAATCATTGAACCATTGACCAAACTTGCCCCCACCCCCCCCCCCCCATCCCCCCCCCTTAGTCAGTCAGTGTCACATCTTTTCCAAATTTCTAGATCCACTGCCGAAATCTATGATGCAGTGAAGGAGGAGTTTTGAATTAAAGCAGGTGCAATAAAAAAAAACTTCTTTAAAGATCTGTAGAAAGTCACAGCCATTCTATGCTATGTAAATATCTGTTTTCAATATTTTTCTTGGATATTTTGGTCATCCCAATCTCTGTTTATTTTGTTAATGTTTCTTATATTCTAAGTAGCATTATGAAATCACCCCCGACTGGCAAAAACCAAGCTGGTTCGTTGGTTTTATCGTTCTAAGCTAGGTTTAGATATAGTCTCACATTTATTGAACCTTTAGGAACAGATACGGCATGGAACAACTACCATTGAAAGATCTCGATTAACTTTTAATGTTAAAACTAAAAACACTACTTTGAATATAAGATTCTGAAGTTTGAAACTTTCTTTGATTTTATTTAGCAAACGATCATCCTAATGAACAAAGGATTATGTATCTAAATATCTAAAGTCAATGTTGTGAAAAATATACTGCACACTTATAAGAATTTGTTCCTGCAAAATATATCATTGGACATACGGAGAAATTCTAGATGCTAGATTCCGGTCTGAAGATTATGAATCATATAATTTGTAATGACCAACACAAGAAGCTATGCTTGTAAATCAAATCATTTAGATATTTTGCTAACCACCTGTTATTAATAAATTAAAATAATAGGGGCCTTTGATGTACGAGTGGCAAGGATTTCTGGACATGAAATCTTTGTGGCCAATCATAAACAGGTTCTATAAACTGAAGTTAACAATGTTGTTATGACTAGATTGTGAACCATAGGTTATCTGTCGCCGTTTCTGACCTAATGTAATGTTCTAGATACTCTTATCATCTAAATAAAGACGTAATGGCTACAAGACCTTCACATTTTCTACTTGTTCTAGGTGAGTAAATTATTGGTATTGCATTCTAAATAATCATTGCCCTTTTAAAACTTAAAAGTACCAAAGTGTTGTCAGTAGTTTCAATATAAGTTATAAACTCACGTCTGTGGTATTTGAATCGAGGCAAACCAATGCGTCGAAAATGAAAACTAATGATAGGAGTGAAGGCCGGGTTGCTTCAAAAGCCACAATGAAGACATTTCATTTTTGATAAAACAACTTCTTTCTTGAAACCTTTTGGATAGTTTGTATTATAGACAATACATTCAAGTATTTGATGGTCAATATAATTGTGGTCTGAAGCAACAGCCATGAATTACTTACTCGTTCGAAGCACTTGTTGTTCCAACGTAAATTCGCTTTGCTAATTGCACCTGAGTTGTTTAAAGTGTGCGTTTAATGTTTACTTTCGATATTCAAATGCCCCACAGTACCGGTACTGCTTAATTTCATTGTTATTATTTAGCGATGAAAGCATCTACAAATTGATGGCCACACGTTGTCATTTTGATTCAATAATAATGTTTAAATGATAACTATTTCTAGCATGACTGCATGATGACTATACTTGTTTATTGTCAGGGTTGTTTTGTGTTGTGGCATTTGCCTCAAAATGTCCAGTACCCTGGGCAGAGGTTGGCAGCGACTGCTTGTATTTTAGTCCTGATAGAAAATCTTGGAATGACGCACAGGTTAGTTTTTCGATTACTACATGTAGTACATAGTGAACAACGATAATGTTCTATGTATTTTCATTTTTAAAAATTTGTCAAGCATTTAAGAATGCTTTAAGTTACTCATTTGCGAATTGAAGAACTTCCATGTGACTTTAAATGTTTACAGCTTCCATGTTAAGTTTTGTGTAACTACCGGATCTTAAAATTTAAATGAAAGAGAGAGGTTAGGTTTTATAAATATGGTTTTTAACTCAAAATCTCTTGTACAGTCCCACTGTGGTCTTCAATTTCTCTATTGTGTTATTATCGTTTATATTTAACTGATCCAACATTGGAGATTAGTCATCCCTGTTCAGTAGCTTTTTTGTTACCTTTATTTTAGGCTTCATGTAGAACGATGTCTGCTTTCTTGGCAACTGACGACACGTCTGCAAAGCACGACTTTTTCAGACAGGCACTCAGCGTATTAGATGGTAATTTTAAATACAATTTCAACCTGTTTGTTGGTATTTTCAAGCAATTAGATTGGATTCCTTCGCATTTTTCAGCCCAGTTTTTACATGTTTGCAACGATACTTCCATTGTTACTATGTCATGCAAGTATGCATGGTTGTTTTAAACTTTATTATAAACCCTTTAAATAAAAAAAAAGTATATTTTTTTCCTTGTGTATATGTGACATGTACGACAAAAAAAACTTTATTTTTTGTATTGTCATTCTACTCACAGAGATGCGAGTTAAAAATTTCTACATTGGTGGAAATGATCGAGTAATTGAAGGACAGTGGAGATGGTTGGAGACTGGTACCGCCATTAGCTCGAGATTTTCAAAATGGGCACCAGATCAGCCGTCTCCAAACAAGACGGTTGCTATGGACAGGAATTGCATGAGACTCACTTGGGTTGACAGCGATCTTTTCTGGTCTGACTGGACTTGTAATGATAGGAACACTCATTATATCTGTGAAAAGCCGTGAGTGCATGTGACATGATCTTCTAAAGATACGTTGCCTTTATTCTCAAACTTGCTGCAGAACTTTTTGTTCTCTATCTAAGGAACAGATTTATAGGTTTAAATAAACCAGACTGGCAGTAAAACAGTAGTTAATTGTGCTGTTTGGATAGCTCATATATTTTCATGGGCTAATCTGTCGTAAGAACCATTTTATCCTGAATATATGTTAGAAAACTACAATTGGACGCAAAAATTAACCCAAAAGTAAAAAAAAAAACATCTGATAGAGCGAAATCTTCCTACAAAATAAAAAACGTGTCAAAATATGCCGCTTAATTTTGCTACATAATTATGCTTACAAGTCTGTAAATCTACCAAAAAATTATTACTTTCAGTTCTTCCAAACCTTGCAAAACTGGTCTAGATATCCAAAAGCCTATGCAACTTCAAATTTTTTTACTACATTTACTCCTCTTGGCTTATTTTCAGCGCTGTAAACGTTTCAAAACATCCTGTCTGTCAGTTTTAAAAATACATTTTCTATATTTTTTCTTGTAGTGTTTCGTCAGTTTAAATGATTGATGTAAGACCTAAGACCAGAAACGAGAGGATGCCTCGACACTTAATGAATAAACTGAAAAATTAATAAAAAGACATCCTTGTACAAACATTTTTTCTTGCATTTCCAATCTTAGACCGTACCGTGTTCACATTAGAACCGATTGCAATCGATTCAAATACGGCTAGTGTGAACAGGGTCTTATTTTCCCAACTGAAGCAGCTCTGTATATATAGAGATCATTAAGATTTTTGGGACTATTATATATAAATGATACACCAATATTGAAAGAAACAAAGAAGCGCCGATCCCAGAAGTCCGAAAAGAACAAGACAAAGATTGGCCGATTTATTTATTTTTTTAATCAACAACAAGACAACATAAAATCACACACAAAACAACCAATTTGCTATAAACAACATGAACTCAGGTAGAAAAGAGTCCAAGAGTAAACTTTTGTGCTCATGATCAGTTATTGTTCATTTTTCAACATTTCTGTCATTTTTGGCCAACAATTGCATGTGAAATCCGGTGAAGGCGAATACTGCAAAAACTTGTTGACAAGTCAGCATCAGTTCTTTTCTGGGAGATGGCTACAAGCAAATAATGTCCTCAGTAAAGTTAGTCAGTGCAGAAACAACCAAAGTGCAATATAACCCTGTACGTGATAGCAATTTCTGGTTCAGATGTGACGCACTATCAATGAAATCATGATTATATACTCAACAGGCACAGTTCAAAGACAAATCAGTCAATACAAACGAGAACAGTACAGAGAAACAGACAACACAAAAAAAAAACAAAAAAAAAAAACAGAAAGGCAATCAGCAATGCGCACTCAAGTTTAATTTACCGTCACGTTGCAAGTTTAATGTGTTTGAAAGATCAGTAGTTTTCGGCTAAACTTTTTATAACTGGTTCCAGATGAAATATTTTATCCGTAGTATAATATTAATGTAAACGAGGAAAAACTATTGTTTAATTCAAAACTTTTATTGCAATAGCTTTAAAATATATATTTCTTGTTTTACTGTCATATTGGCGTGCATATTTTACATAGGGTCACATTTCTTTTTATATAATCGTCGTCTTGGTACACTTGTTTCTTGTCTCTATTCTCCAATTATTGGCTATTGGTAATTGTCCATCTTGTTTTCAAATCCTTGCTACCTCTTTCAGTTTCGTTTGTTGCTCTTTTTGGTACTACGCAGAGAACAAATCTGAAACACATAAAACAAAAAAAAGCAAAGGCAATCTTTCTTTTACATCTAAACAGATGAAAATATGATGGTCAATTGTTTTATCCGCGTATCAGATTTTTCCTTTTGTTTAAAGTTCATGTTGACCGCAGTGATGATACCTTAAGATAAAGTAAATGACTGTGAACATAGAGAGAAGCAACGTGTCGCATTCTTCCTATCAACTTTGTGACTTCATGCGTATAGCCTTTTGGCATACCTTTGTATAAGCTCTACGTGTATCTTACCTTTATCGGGGATCCGTGTTCATACGAACGGATTGAGCTAGTTTCACTCAGGCTCGTCGTTTCCCGCTTGTTCATCAGAGTCCGTGCCTCCCGTTTGTTCGTCTACTTCTCCTTCATCACTTGTGTCACTATCGGTGTCATCCGTGTCATAGTCGGACAGGTAAGTTTGGTAATCAAATCGAGCAACCCCGTGTTCAGGGTCTCCATCTTCATCAGCAAAGGCGTGCTCGACTAGAATTTCTTGTCGGATTTTATTGATTTTAAAAGCTTTCATGGTGGCAAATTCGTAGAACATATTTCTGACACCCTCGGCGACGGCCATTCTCATTCTCAAAGAATAGCGGAAAGCAAGATGGCCGTAGGAATCTGCTTTTTCGTATCTTTTAGTTAAATTTTCTATAAATACATTTAACAATGACAGTTGATGGCAGGCGGTTCTGTAAAATGTTTCTTGTTCAAAGAGTTGATACCTCAAAATTTCTAACTTTGCCATTTTTGTTGTTTTTGTCATCTAAACCGTTTAACAGTTTAAGCGAATTTGGATGTACTTGGCACAAAAGTATGTCTAAAGATTTCTATGCATGATATTTTATTTATAAAATTCTGAGTGGTTGTATCTTAGATTTACTTGGAATATTAAAAATAAAATTATATGAATTAATTAGTGGTCCCATTAAAATTGTTTAATTAAGATAATTATCACAAAGACTTGTGAAATATACTAGTACTTATGGATATCTAATTAATCGGAAATGAATTTCTCTTTAATTATATTTTTCTCTAATTGGTGATAATTACTTGTGAGATACAATAATATTAACCTACTATGCAGAATATTCAGGTGTAAAAATAACATATCATGGACAGTGTACATATTCAAACCAATATTAAACAATATGTGATCATATGTCGTCCCGAGAAAAAAAAACATGTACATGTACTCATGATTTAAAAAGCAATAAAACTGATATGGTCGGAAAAAGTAAAAAATTCGAAACTTGAATAAAAAAAGTTTAATGAGCGATAAAAAAAGGGGGAGATATATACAAAAAAATGAACGGTCCTGATCAATGACAATTTCTATTTCTTTTTTTTTTCTAAGTTTTAAATAGTGTGACTGTTCATATTCTAATATACAGGTCTAGACTAAACAGGTGCCCTATAAAACATTCCGGATTTTTATGATCGGCCCGATTACATTTCCGATTTACACACACCGGAAGTAAAAAATAAAAAAATTCGACAACATGACAAATCAACTGAGACAAACTCCTTTGACATGTAGCGGACACACTAGGCCTGTAGTCTTCCTCGATTTCAGTGAAATAACACCCTTTGGTTATTTCCTCATTAGTGCTTGCAAAGGTACACATTGTAAAACAAACCAAGGCATAACATATGTCGATATAGATGTAGAATTTTGTAGATGTTTTTATGCTACAAAATGTTGGCATGTAAAATATGTACCCATAACTGTACATTGTCCAAATTAAAAGAAAGCCTTAAATCTCTTTTGCAATTAAACTCATGACACTGAAGAAACAATTTTAACAATTCCTTTTGTAACTATTAGGCCGACCCTTTGTCAATTTATTTCTTTTTCAGCACTTCAAAAGGTTTTGATTTAATTTTATTACATAAAGTCTTCCTTGTGGGCTTGAGTAGAGTTCTGTTAATGAAACATGTGTACAGATTATCAAAACATAAAACATGATGTTGAAATGCAGGTGTTGAGAGCTCTCTCATGTACATTGTAGTTGGTCAAATTGCAATTTTGCCAATTTAATAGACTCAAAATATGATGCAGAACAGTGTTCTCCCCTGGCCATTATAGCACCGTGGGCCCGCGGTGCTATAATTTTGGGCCGCGGTGCTATCAGGTATTGCAGCGGTGCTTTCGTTTTTCTTCAATTTTAGTTTTTTGTCCAACATTTTTAAAATCTCATTTGGTTTTCATCACTACTTCACTTACCTTGATTGTTAAACTGTTTATTTAAGGGATTAACTCGGGTAATTAACAAAGGAAGCCATAAACTTGTCATAATTAGCCCCCAAGCCAGGCCAGGTAAAGGTGATACACTGTGATCGAGACTTCAAAGGGTTTTGCCGTCGGCAATCAATCATGAGTTAATCTCTTATCCCATTGCAAAATCTTGTGTAATAATTTAAATGTCACAATTAACTATCCTTATGATTAGAACTGTTCGAACTTTGTAATATATTCTTGTTTTAAGACTAGATTTGTAGATTGAAAGCCACAAAAAAATCGATTTTTTAGAAATATTTATTCATGACCATATAGGTACAGAGTTACTTCCCCTAAAAATTATTTATTTGCAATTTTGAAGCTCATAACTCATATTTATACCAAAATATGTTCTACTTGCAATTATAAATTATAATTTAAGTTTATCAAAAGCCAATTTTCTCCTTCTTTTAAAAACAATAATCTTTTTTGGAAGTTTATTTTAAAAACTACACTTCTTCAAACATCTGATCAATTATGAAGTTTTGATAAAACGTGCTCATTTTTAAAATATATGTATCTATGCTCTCTATTCGGTTGAAATGATGACCATTTGAATGCTGAAATGTAGCAAATCTGAATGTAATCCCCTGTAGAGATACCCTGGGAAAGTCAAATGATTCGCAATCAAGGTACTAATACTCACACACAGATTTCGAATTGAAAGCTAAGAAGATTTTATTTTTAAATAGCTACAGAATAGTTTTTATTATACATTTATTAAAACAAACAAATACAAATAAATAAATTATATCTTAGATTACATTGCTATTTGAAAATCCATGAAATAACGCCGTGGAAAATCCCATGTTCGAAATTCTCGCCACGCGTTACCACAGTGCTATCAAAATTTTCTGGGGAGAACACTGCAGAAGAAATCATTCTGTCACTCATAAAGATTTTTTTAAAGACACGGAAAATGGCTGGAAATATCATGTTGTCTCTTAATTGTTTTAACACATCGACCCAAATTAACCTTGTCTTGGAATGGGTTTCATTTTGTATTTAATCTGCACAAGCTTTAAAGGCCAGGGTTTCTCATCATGGCAATGCCTTTCTAATACTATTTTTATTGTCCATATTGATTGTATATCTATATTAGAATTTTTTTTTATTTTACTTGACTGTCAATTTCTTTCATATTATGGTGAATAATATGGTTTATTTTTCAGATGGGAAGCCCATGTTACGACAAGGTGACACTGGTGATTGGATTGGTACCTTTGAGGGCCACAAAGGAGCAGTATGGGGAGCTTGTCTGAACAAAGATGCCACCAAGGCAGCCACTGGTGCTGCTGATTTTTCGGCGTAAGACTAATTCATAATATTGAAAAGTTTATAAAAATGTGTGTAAAATTTACATGTGTTATTAAAGGTATAATACAGTGTTCTCCCCAGAAATTTTGGATAGCATCACATTTTGCGTAAACAAGATTCAGCTGAAGGAAAACGAATCGCGTCAATCGACATCTGGCTGTTGTTTTATTTATAATTTAATTTTAAATGTATCAACCCCCCCTTTTAATATAAAACATGATTCAGAAATACTTTTCAAAATAATATAGGAGGTGGAGTTGTATGCATGACTGGAAAATAACAGTCAAGGCATTGTAAAATATGACTATGTTCAATTCTCTTTGGTGGTAAAAGATAATTAGTCTAGTTATAATAATTATGTTGTATGTGATGTCTCACAACCCTTAATTAAAATGGTTTTGAGAAAGGGACAGAAAGTTGCCTGAAATAGTAATAATAAAAACTTATATTGATATCATGAATATATTTCATTTCTAATCTGCTTTGAATGAATAACTTTGCTGAAATGTACCATATAAAAAATATATATGGTACATGTAATTTGTACACAGTAGCCACTGCCTTTAAGTTATCTCCCTTCTTCTTCTTCTTCCGGGTAAGGAACCGAATTCAGTTTTGAATGTACGAGGTTCCGCGAAAAACTATCGCAATGTCGGACAACACAGATAGTTTTCTCTGGCTATTTACAGGATAAAACGTTCACTATATATTACAATTAAAACTATGTACAGGGTGTAATTGTCCTAATGTTTGCAGAGCATGCCTTAAGGGCAGCTCTGAATCCATCAACTGTGTCAGCGGATGTTGCTGAATTTGGCAGTTGGTTCCATTCTCTAATGGTCCTTGGGAAGAATGATTGTCCGAAGGCGTCTGTTGTGGCCCTTTCTTGGTAGAAGCGGTTTTTACCTCTGGTCCTGCTATCGTTTTGCCTAAAAGTTGTCTTTCTTTGTTTATGAAATTTACTGCTAAAATCAAATGTGTGAATTCAATGTTTTGGACTATATAATCGTAAATAGGGATGTTTGAGGATTCCAATATTCATTCTTTAAGGTAAAAAATCATTCTTTTATCATGATTAGTCTTTTAGTTTTGGTTTTCATTTATTTTTCATGTAAGTTCAAAAACCCACGTGTATCAAGCACATGGCTTGTGTTTATTTTTATTTTGGTCCATTCTGATTGGTTGTCCAACCAAAATAAAACACTCGACTGCAGGTGCCTACTGTCGGCAAATCACCTGTAATCAAGTCTAATTAGTTAAAAAACGATATCTTTCAATTTATTGACAACAGACCAATCATTTATTTGATACATGTAATTGGCTTGGGGTTCTAAAGGTGTCAATTACCTAATGGTCTTGAATGGCTTCATTGAAAAAATTTAAGCAATTTTATAGCGTCTCGGTACAGACCGATAGCATCTCGGTAAAATCTGATAGCGTCTCGGTCCCGAGATGCTATAAGGGCCTGGGGAGAACACTGTAATAGATGTACATGCATGACATGAGTACATCAAGAGTCTAGGAGAAATCAAATGGGGATAATTAGAAAAAAAAAATATAAATAATTTAAGGATGGTCACTCTTCATGTTTCAGGATTTCAGTCTGATTTCAGAACTCCTCTAGACTTTGCTTTAAATATTGAAGATTTTTTTTGCACACTGACCCCTACTTTTTATGATATTTTCTTATTATATAGACATCAACAACCAACTGTATAAAATTTCTTGAAATTCTTGATACAACTTCATGGTTTTTAAGGCAAAAAACGTTACAATGTTAAAGGTATGTAAAATCTAGAGGAGTCTGATTTCCCACCAAATTTTTGACGTCATTTATCTCGAAAACGAGCACACGGACCTATCATTTTCTTTTTGCAATTTGATTAAGTAAACAATTATCCATCATTTCCACCACATATCATAAAATCTTTGATATAAAAAAGTTCAGGAGTGACCATCCTTAAGAAAGGATATGGAGTAAATGAACATGTGACAACAACACATATCTTAACTCCAACTGCAATTAATTTTTATGAGCTGTATGGCCATTTCGGAAAATTATTCCTCATCAGCAGCACTAGAATCCAAGCAAAGGAAATCCACAATTCAAAAGATGTTCAAAATGCGGTCTTCAATATATAAACCGCCTTAGTTTTACAGGTTGCTAGATTTTTATGGAAGTTAAGCATAACTTAGAAAACAAAAACAAAAATTTAAAATAACAAATAATCAGACATTTGTTATGAGGCAAGGGCAGGGGACCTGAACATGTCAAAGGATAAAAATGGTAAAAATGAAAATCAAATGATGAGAGCCTATTGTTTTCATATTTTTAACATTTTATGTAGAATTTTTATCGAAATTTATTTATATTTTTTTTATCATTTTAGGAAGCTGTGGGATGCCCTTAGTGGAGAAGAACTACATTCCTTCACACACAAACATATTGTTAAGAGTGTTCACTTCTCCTCAGATAATACACAGTTACTCACTGGCAGTAATGAGAAGTTGTTACGAATATTTGATTTAGAAAACCTAGCAGCAGGTATAAAACTTGTTTTATAAAACTTGTTTTAAAATTCGCATTGATGTGTGTGTGTGTTGGGGTTAAATGCCCATTTTAACGCACCTTGGACAGGGTAATATAGGGCAGTCAGTTTTAATGGTTGAGAAAACCACCAACCTTGGACAGGTTACTGACATACCTAATCATCAGGTTGGGAAATCCCATTTTTGGCCGGATTTCACGGAGTGAAAAATCCGGGTTATAAAATGGTGAATGTCGGGCGGGCGGGCGGGGAAAAAAATTTTCGTAACAGTTTTCTCAGCAACTACTAATCACAGCCACTTGATATTTGGTATACAGCATCAGGGTGGGGTCCCATAATGTGGGAACCGATTTTAGGTCTGTCGCTCATCTACTTCCTGTTTAACGAAATCCGGCCATTTTTGACTTTGACAGATTTTTTGTAAATTACAAGCAGGACTGGAACACCACTTGAGACGTTATCGGCTAGTGATCAACAGCTTGGTATTTAAACCAGTGCCTTAGACCACTTGGCCACCCAGGCCCAATCTGCATTGATGAATTATACTTAAATATGTATGACAGTATGCATAATAATTGAAATCCCAAAATAATGACTAACACAGCATAAAAAAAAACAAAAAATTTAATTATATAAGTAATAACTGAACAATATAAATTAGAGGGCTGAAATGCAAATTGAAAAGTTTAAAGAAATCTCAATTGGTTATTATTTGTCTGTTTAGATTTTCTCCTTTCTAACTTTCAAACTAAACAATATTTAATGGATTTAATATTTTTTTATGTTCTAGATCAAATTGTAAATAATATTACTCCTCTTGGGTTTATTGATTGACAAATACTCATTTGACTTGACTTTAAGTAATTGTTTTATGTCTCTTTTATTTCAGATGCAACACAAACATTTTCTGGTCACACATCCAACATAAAGAATGCATTGTTTACATATTTTGACAAAAGAATAATTAGTGCATCTGATGATAAAACTGTCAGGTAAGAGCTTGGTCAAGAAAAAACAACACAGAATGTTACCTAAAAATACCTGGAAACATACAAATGTTTATGTTTTATATCTTATTGTTCAAGCCAAACTAACAAAAAAAATAATGACATCACAGTGCATTTAACTTAAAAAAAGGATGATTATCAATAAAACAACAACAAAAAATGGATGTTTTCTACTTCTTGGTATAAACAGTAAGATAGTATTGTGCATGTTTTTTTTGTAAAATTAACTTCATTCACTAGCATGTTTATAAAATTTTAGATATTTTGTGTACAAGCTACAAATCTTTTCATAATTTTATAAAGATATTCCTAAATTTATTTGGTAACAACATTTATCATGTTTATGATGGTCAATGCTTTAAGGATGTTGGAGCGTCAGCTTTTGAAATTTTGACATTTTTTTCGGAATCCTCTGTTTTTTTCCATCAAATTAAGGCAAAAAATTTTGCTAGATAACCCTTATAATTTACATAACAATTATCAATGTTTTTTTTAAATGCACTGAACCAATGAAATAGCTTTATAATTAGAAAAAAATCTTGATGATTAAGGCATTTCTAATTTGTCAGGAAATATATTTCATATTTAAACAGCTCATACATGTCATAAAACCTTGCTATAAAAACACTCAAACTCATTTTTCTAAATTTAAAAAATTACATTATTAACTTGATCATGTTGTAGAAACTATAATTTATTTTAAGGATTTAACATATTGATATTTCTTTAACTTCAGGATATGGGATGTTAAAAGTGGAGAAGAAATTCACAAATTTGAGTTTCCATCGGTGCCTAACAGCATCGAGCTCTCCAAGGATGAGAGGATTTTAGTGGTAGCTCATGGAAACTTCACTAGTTTTTGGAATGCTGAAACGTATGTAAATTTATACTCTTAACTATAATCTCAGAGACCAAAACGATAAAAAGTCAAATACAACTATGTACTTAAAACAAATGGAAAGACTTTTATTTGAGATTAATGGTTCTAGACAGGTCAACAGCTAACAGTTTTCTCAGCAACTATTAATCCTAGGCTTTCGATATTTGGTATGCAGCTTCATGTAGGGGTCTCATATGTTGAGGTGTGTTTTCAGAGCCATCGCTCACCTACTGCCTGTTAAACAATCTGACTTAAAAAAAATTCCCACTCAACAGGTAGAGGACCTGGAATCTGTTTTTGTTTTTTCTGACATTTAAACATCTACTTTATTAATGATTTGAAGTACATGTACATAATTATGAACATAAACACACAAAAAAGTAGGAACATTTTCTAAATTTGCAAGTGTTCTATTAGTTAACAGTAAAACTGTGAAAGATTCAAGATATATTTATCTTATATTAACTTGTTATCACAACTTGTTTTATTTGCAGCTTTGAGAAAATTAAAGAATTTGAAGCTCCAACACAAATCAACTCAACAGCATTACATCCAGATAAAAAGGTGTTTGTTTCTGGTGGGGAAGATTTCAAAATGTATAAGTTTGATTATGAGACGGGGGAGGAACTTGGTAAGTTGTTAGAAAAAAATGCATTAGGCAAAAAGACAAAAAATCTTATTGATTTTAGACATAAAGAAAAGGAGTCATTTTGATTTGAAAACCAAATTCATATGAAACTATACATGTGAACACTCATTAATCAGTGTACTACTTGGAGCTAAAAGTGGTGTCAAAAATAAGAATCTAAAAAAATATGTCAAGCAGGAAATTCTTATGTTTCAAAGTGTAAATGTGGTTAATCTATGAAATCATTATATGTCTCAATCACAACTTTTCAATAGTGGTGAGGGTTTGTAAGTTCTTGCACATGTTCAGTCATACTTAGATGTATATATTTATAAGCATAATTACAGTGTACATGTATTTACATAAGTGACAAAAAAAAAAAACTTGAGGGAAAAATTCTGGGATGTGATAAAGATTCTTTGTTTGATTAAGACTCACCATTTGCTCTCCCAAAAGGCAGAAAATGCTGTAGACCAAAGAAATTTAGGTTATAAAGAGTAACAATGCATGTTACATTTAAGACAATTCAACTAGCAAAGTGTCAAAAAAGCAGACTGTAATTGTCTTAGAAATTTATATAAACTTGTACCAAAGAGAACTGCTCAATAAACTGATACCTACCATACTATGATTCTACCATATACTTTTTACACTTTTTTGTTTCTTTATTTTTTTTTCTGTAGAAAGACATTTTTGACATATGACAATGTATGACATAAATATACTTGTCTTATTGGAATTATTCATTTTTTTTCTTTACAGAATCATTTAAAGGTCATTTTGGTCCAGTGCATTGTGTCAAATTTTCACCAGATGGTGAATTGTATGCCAGTGGAAGTGAAGATGGAACACTGAGACTATGGCAAACGACTGTCGGCAAAACTTATGGACTCTGGAAATGTGTAAATCCTGATGAATCTATTCCTAGTCTGGACTCAACACCGGTCAAAGCTGAATCTTGATCCATGTAACATGTCATCTTAAGCAATCTAATTTATCTGCTTGATCAATTTCTTTTGTTACATGCAATGGATTTTGTTGAGTTCTTCTGAACAAATTTACCAACTGAGTTGCACATGAATACTTATAAATCAGTCCCGACAGGGAAAGTGTGGATCTTCAATTTTAAAAAAAATTTTTACTAACATCAGTATTGTTAGTGAAATAATACTTTGCACTTTGATTGGAAATGAAACTAAAGACAAGATGTAAACTTAACATAAGAAGAAAAATATCTTGACTTTAGGTTTTATGTTAATTACATTTTATACTATGAACATTTTGTGCAGTAAAAAATTTAGAGTTACCATACAAGAAATAAAAAGATTTTGGAAACTTATTTGCCATACCAGTGTCAAATTATTTTAATACTTTACAGTCTTATTGAAACGTTCTTAAAAATTTTAATATATTAATGAAATCAAATTGTCAATTTTTTTTTATGATTAAAAAGTGCAAGGATATTAAAATGTGTTTTTATCATGTATACATGAATGCTTGTTTTGTACAATGTTTTTTTTTTATTTATTCCAACTATCCATATACAAATGTATTTTGATTGTATATATTCATCAAAATTCATTTTTTGTTGCCTGCAACAAATAGTCGCAGAAGGAGGGACATAGGTATTACTTCCGGCGGCCACAGCTTTAACTTTTTTGTAAGTCTTTTGTGGACAATGAATTGCTAGAAAAGTATAATTGATAAGCATCTGATATTAGGTAAACAGACAATTGGATTATGGTCTATGCAACTGTCACCATGCCATTTGACCCTGATCCCATTTTAATGCTCCAGTGACTCTGTTAACTTAGTTCTTATTTCAGGCCATAAACTTTTTTGTAAGACTTTTGTGGACAATGAATTGCTTGAAAAGTATAATAGCTAGGCATCTTATAATGGGTATACAGACAGTTGGGGTGGTTATGGTCTACGCAGCTGTCACCATGTCATATGACCCTGACCCTATTTTTATGCTCCAATGACTGCGAACTTTCATTTTCAGGCTACTAGCTTCTTTGTAAGACTTTTGTGGAAAATGAATTTCTTGAAAAGTATAATAGGTAGACATCTGATAGTTAGTATACAGACTGTTGAGGTAATGGTCTAAGCAACTCTTACAATGCCTTATGACCCTGTCCCATTTTCACACTCCAGTGACTTTGTAAACTTAGGTGTTTGTTTTTTTTTCATACCGTAAACTCCTTTTAAATTATAGTGTTTGCATTTGTTACCATGTCATCTGACCTTGACCTCATTTTTGTCTCGCCTTAAAGTCGCTGAAGGCGAGACATAGGTATAACTTTCCGGCGGCGGCGGCGGCGGCAGCGACGGCGTAAACTTTTTTGTAAGACTTTTGTGGAAAATGAATTCCAAGAAAAGTATAGTAGCTAGGCATCTGATATTTGGTATACAGACAGTACAGGTTATGGTCTACGCAACTGGCACCATGCCGTTTGACCCTGACCCCAATTTCATGGTTCAGTGACTCTGTGAACTTAGATGTTTTTTTCGGGCCAAAAAACCCCTTTGTAAGACTTTTGTGGAAAATGAATTCCAAGAAAAGTATAAAAGCTAGGCATCTGATATTTGGTGTACAGACAGTACAGGTTATGGTCTACGCAACTGGCACCATGCCATTTGACCATCACCCCAATTTAATGGTTCACTGACTCTGTGAACTTAGATGTTTTTTCGGGCCAAAATACCCCTTTGTAAGACTTTTGTGGAAAATGAATTAGTGAAAACTATAATAGCTAGGCATCTCATAGCTGGTATACAGACACTTTGGGTTATGGTCTATGCAACCGGTGCCATGCCGTTTGACTTAGACCCATTTTCATGGTTCAGTGACTATATGGACTTAGATTATTTTTGGGGCCAAAAAACTCTTTGTAAGACTTTTGTGGAAAGTGAATTAAGTGAAAAGTAAAATAGCTAGGCATCTGATATCTGGTATACAGTCACCTGGAGTTATGGTCTATGCAACTGAAACCATGTCCTGTGACCTTGACACAATTTACATGGTTCAGTGACTCTGTCGACTTAGATTTTTTGGAACAATTAAAACTTTTGTGGAAAATAAATTTAGTTATAAGTATAATAGCTAGGCATCTGATATTTGGTATACAGACATTCAGGGTTTTGGTCTACAAAACTGACACCATGTTGTGTGACCATGACCCCATTTTCATGGTTCAGGGACTTTGTGAACTTAGATGATTTTTGGGTGGAAAATGAGTTAAGTGAAAAGTATAATATTATAGCTAGGCATCTGATATTTGGGAATTATGGTATACACAACTGACATCACCATGTAATGTGACTTTGACCCCATTTTCATGGTTGAATGACTTAGTTAATGTTGGTCTTTTTTCATTGTTTCTCAATAACTATGGTATCTAGAACACACTTCAGACATTTTTGTGATGGTTAAATGGAATTCTGTCACCTGTCACATGGCCTTGACCTTAACTTTTCCAAAGGCCCGCTAGACCTTCAATGAGTTCTGTGATGGCGCTGACAGGCGAGACATACTTTAGTGTCAACTCTAATTACTCTAAATGACCATTGAATTTTTTTGGGGGGGAGGGGGGGGGGGGGGTTTGTGTTCAATCTTTCTCAATGACTATGATATCTAGAATCACTTTTGGTCCACAGGAAATGTTATTTAAAGTCTCCTGCCAAATGATCTTGACAACCTCTGTTCTTAAGAACTCAAGGCCTAGGTAAACTTTTAATGCATATTGTTATTGTGCCAACAGGTATAATTAATAAATGAATAGTTGAATAACTAGGTATTCAGAAGGTGCGAGCAGGTGAGACATACTTTAGTGCTAACTTTTGTTGATGCTTTTCACCGAGTAGAAATCCTTGCAATTTATGTGAATGTTTGGCAGTGGCAGTACATGTAGTGGGGTTTTTGAGAAAAAAAATGGTAACAGTTTCATCAGCTACTAATTCCAGCCTCTTTATAGTTTATATGAAGCATCAGCATGAGATTTAGATCTGGCATTCCCTCCACTCTCTGCTGTAGATCAAACACCTGATTTTGATTAGATTGGTTAACCCTCTTCCCGTCCAACAAATACAGCAGCAAGTTTTTTTTTTGGTACCATTTATAAAACATTTATGAGTTTTACACTTCCTTCTTGCTTACTTTTTGGAAGTTTTGTTCCTTTTGATGGCCACTCCTGCTTGATAGTTTATTATTTTGATCATCAGTTAATTTTAAATATATTCAACATCATAGATCTTTTCGGTAGATGTTAAATATAAGTTAATGTCACTATACAATAAACAACCTATATTTTAGGTTTGTCAGTTACCTGCCTAAGGTTGGTGGTTTTCTGCAGGTACTCCTGCATGTTTCCTCCACCAATAAAACTGACCGCCCTACATGGCCCAGGTGTGTCAATAAAGGGCTTAAACACACAAAAAAAACACAACTTATATTTATTTGATAATTTTTTTTTATCAGAATTATATATTGATTGTCAATGAACATAAATTAATATAAACCTCTATAAAGTTATTCAATTATATATGACATAATAAAAATACAGATGAAGAACAAAAATATTTGGACTCAATAACAATAAACCTGGTTACATATATAAGTTTAAATACATTATTTTTTACATTTATTCCAATGAAAACAAACGTTATACATTGGAGTAAATAATTCAACATTAAACCCCAAACAAATGTCCATCATACATGTCTGATTGTCATACAAATTGATTTGCATCATCTACATAAATGACCAAACAGATCGCAAGGTTGAAATGGCCATGGATGCTGTCGCAAACCAACCTGTCATGAAACTAGCTGCTCTCGAGGGCTGAGGTAGTGGTATGAGATATGCAAAACTATGGAATATCCTGGCAATGGCAAAAGTCCTGAAGTGTACAGCTGCATAGTATGGGTCTGGTCCAGTCAAACAGTAGAAGCTTCCAATGAGTACAAATGGAACGATGTTTTCAATGTCATTTAGATGGCACCTGAAATAAAGAGATGTGGAATAAGTGTACGCGCCACAACCAATATTAAAGAAACAGCAATTTAAAAAAATCACAATGGAAAACAGCCAGCAGTCTCTAACATGACCAGAGGTCATTGCTCGATGTCGATGCCCAAGACTAAAAACACAAAATATAACTTCCATCCCTTTAAGTAACATAGTTCACACCCTTAGCGTAACATACATGTAGTTCACACCCTTAACGTAATATATTTCACACCCTTATTAGATTATCAAAGAAAGACCCATTTCTTGACCACAGGCGCTTGGGTACAATTTGTGTTTTCTCGGATAAAAGCCGAGAAAACACAAATTGTACCCAAGCGCCTGTGTTCTTGACATAAAACAAAAACAAATAGTTGACAGGGACAAACAAAAGCTTTGACAAGGATTCCTGGCTTGGGACAGGCACATAATTATTAAATGTGGCGGGGTTTAACTAGTTTGAACACATTTTTTGACACAAAACAAAGTTAGATTTTAGAAGCATATGAAGAAAAAATATTGCTGAAATCAGTGTATCTATTCATTAGCAACTAGAACATAGAGCTTAACCGCTCTGCTATCTTCATTTTGGACTCTAAATTGGGGGAGTAATAATCCAATAATCTTCACTTTATGATTTTATAGCAGATATCTCTTAAAGAAGCTTTTTAAAGGATTTGAGATTTTTACACAGCATTTTGTAAAATTCTTATTCAAGTTTTGTTTTTGAATTTCTAAAAATATAATTTTTCAAGCTAAAAATGAAAAAAATTATCACAGTGGAGAAAATTGAATGCTTATCAAAATGGGTAACCAGACAATGGGAAAAATCTTTATTTTCACAAAAACTTATCAATTAATTAAATCTTAGACTTAGGTTTTTACCCCCTTGTCAAAAGCCTATGCTGTAAACTTTCGTTTAATTTATCATTTAGCATGAAAGAGTTTATTTTATTATTTGGTGTCTTTTGTCGTTTTTTGGCAAAGTTGTCACAAACACCCCCCCCTTTTCGTTTTTGGCTGTAGGCAGAACAGGTACTCCCCTCTCTCTGATTCTGCCACTGAATACTGCAAGGCTATTTCTCATTTAGTTTGTTAATGAAGAATGTATAACTTGCCTTCTCACTCTCTCTACTTGTTGGTCGTTGAATGTTAATTTGGCCTCCTTTTTTCCAGTAGCTAATTTGAGGTCTTCAGGGTTGCTAAAAGTCTACAAAATCATAGATATACATGATTCTATTGGGTATAAAAGTATGTCTTCATTTCCGTTCTTGCAAACATGGAAAAAGGTTTAGGGTTTTTTTTTGCAGTTAACGTAAATTTAAGCAAAGTGCATTGCCAACATCCAATTTGCATTTGTGGTTTGTAAATCAATTTTTTTAAAGGTTCGGGGGATCGACACCCTGGCCAAAGATTGCAGGGGAAAATGACAGAAGGGGACTAGTAAAATAATTACTGATTACTTTTTTAACGAGGCTTCAGACTGTTTTCCTTATCTTGTTGGGCTCCAAAGGTCCAGGCTTAAAGAAGTGAACTCCTACTAGTAAAGTTGTGAGGTATACGTGCTTTGAATGGTATGAGGGTCTTTTATGCAATAAGTTTCGATGAATCAATAAAGTTATAAAAAGAATGTTTGTATCAGTCCTTTACATCTCTTATCCACAGCTCATACTAAGTAAGTAGATCTAAGTAGCAGTTGAACAATTTTATAAAAATGATGTAAATAGATAATATAAATATAGTCAAAATATGACATACCTGGTTAATTCTCCTATGTGCAATTGTAACAAAACTCATTATCATCATCTTTGAAACAACTATAGTAGAATAAAATACAAATTGTCCCACTACGGGGTTTTCTATCCCAAACTTCGACATAAGGCCTGCCATCCTACTCTACTCCGGTCTAGTTTACAATTCACAAAGTCATGCAACACGTACGAAGGTCATTCAACTTGTTATGATTGTAAGTCAGTTAAGCATGTTAAGCACATATATACCTTTTTTTACAGATCAATAATCATATACTTAGAAGTACACCTCAACACGGCCTTATAACAGGTTATCGATAAAAGGGTTGGTTATCCGATTTTATTTGTGGATAGATAAATAGTAGCTTAGTCTGAAGAAAACTCATGTTTCCAACTGTTTTTGTAAGAATTTTAGGTTCATAGACTACCATAAAAATGTTAACGGTCCTGCCCTCGGTGGAACTGTCCAACTAGTCTCCTCGGGGGGGGGGGGGGGCACTTCCTTTATAGAAGGTTCTATGACATGCCTCTGGAATATGTACCATTTTTTCAGTTGATAATATGTGATAAGGTCGGGAAAACAAACATAAAATATACGATATGGTCAATTATATTTACTTGTTAATTACTAAGTACATGACAATTCTTAATTCTATTCTAATACAATCAAACTTTTATTGTCTTTAAACTTATATATGTTAGCGGCAATAAGCTTTATCAGGCATTCAGCCTAATGCCTAGGCAATAAGCTAATGCCTAGTCACTAAGGTTATTGCCTGAATTGTATCAGGTATTAAGCTTAAAGACTGGCGAAATAAGCCTAATGCCTGAAAAATAGAGATCGACATTAGGCTTATTTTTGCCTAGCTCCATATCATACTCATTCATCTGTTATAACACAGTTACCTTTACAATAAAACTTAATTTATGAAGCTACTTGAAATATCAAGCACATTTAATAATCTTTATTAGTCTAGATTCAACCTAAATGATGTGTATTGTCAAATTTCCGGTGACCTATTGTCACGTGTATTATAGGCCAAAATACTCTTGGTACAAAGTCTGTCTGATTTTATGCCAACAACAGAGAGAACATCTTTGGTCTAATAATTGTACTCTGCTAAAGAATATTTTTGGTGCTTGTGTTGCTTTTAACATATCCAAAATGCGTATTTCTCAGGAGAAAATATATTTCTTGTATTTCCCATTTTCATACCGATTTATCATTTCAGCTCCGACTTTCCAGGAATTAAGACATTTTACTAGGACAACTTTCTTAAACAAATAGAGGTCTTCCATGATACTTAAAATCAATCCCATTCATATTTGTTATGGTGTAAACGCATTTTGTTAACCAGAACAAAAGTCTGTGTAAGAAAGTAGAGGCCAATTTCTAATTTCTAAACTAAAAAGGGGGACCACAAAATCAATCCCGTCCATCCTTTTATGGCAAGGAACATCATAGTCAAATTTCATAGCAATCGGGTAGCTAGAACTGAAGTTATTGTGGGAACACTAAAGTTAACAGACAACGCAGACGCAGACGACGACAGCATCATATCATTATTCTTCCGCAATTTTTTGTTTTTTGTTTTTTTGCAGTCGTATAAAAACATGAATAATGCAATTTGTGACATAGAAAGGACAACGAAGCTTAAAAAGATCACATCTGTATCAATAGTAACTATTGTGGACCCTAAGGTCCGTCAGATAAAGGTTTTAGTTATGAGCTTCAAGCTTGGTTTTACCCTTATTATTAATTTTTAGCAACATCGGCCATATGTTTTCGTCAAATTAAAAATCAAAACAATATATTGTAAAATACATCTTTACCAACAATTAAAAGCAGTTTTTTAGCACTTGATGAAGTGGTTTCTGAAAAGTAGAATTTGTATGCTCCATCTACAAAAGTAGGGGGCATACATAGTGTTTAGGACTGTTCTTCCGTCAGTCCGCCCCGAATTTAGGACATGTTATTGTTTTAATTTGAGCAGACCGATGACAGATGCAAAATTATTCCAATTGTTTAAATGACATTTGGTCAGGTGTTCTAAAAAGCAGTGGATAATAAAGATAGTGATCTTGAAAAGAGTTTAAGAAAAATATTTGCTCTTGACTCAATGCTTTTGTTACCTTTAGCAATATTTGGTAAGAGAACGATTTGATGTTCTCTTATGTTGAAGGTTTTCTAAATAATAATAATAAATTTCTTTATTTTCTTTTAGATCTTCCTTTATTTTGTTAATGCCTAGGATAAAGATGGAATTTTGCAATAATGATTTCAGGAAATAAGCCTAAAGCTTTGAAAATTTAGGCAATAAGTAAATGACTAGGCAAAATCATGCCGGAATATTTTCTTTATAACTATTTATAAACACATTTCTAATATTATCATTCTTATTGCAATTTAAAATGAAATGAGCATCATCCTCCACTATATTGCAAATATTACATAGTCTATTTTCTCTAAGAATTTTAAGGTGTCCTACTTTTTCAATAAGCAAATACAGATGTATTCATTAAAAGTGTATGTTAATTGACTAAACATCTTTGAATAGCTAAAGATAGATAAATGCTATCCATTCTTATCATCAGTTCTGAGCATGAATTATGGGATAAGGGTGCTTTTTTCAGTAAAAATATATTATACGGTATCTTATTTCAATTTCAAAATATATTAAAAGGTGGGGTTTCAAAATCTCAGCGGCTCATCCCTATCCATAAAGGCATTAAGTTTTAATCATGTCCGTCCGTACGTACATCCGTCCGTACGAATTTCCGTCAAGCTTTTTTCAGAAACCATACATTGGAATGATTTGAAAGTTTGTATGATTGATCAGTTTGACAAACTACACGTCCTAAGCGACTTTCAGGTCTGTCAAACATCTACTTCCTGTTTGGGACTAGGCCGATATGAAAATCAACTTGAACATTTCCGTCAAGCTTTTCTCAGAAACCATACATGAGAATGATTTGAAACTTGGTAGGATTGTTCAATACGGCAAACTGTAAGTCCAAAGCGACATTCAGTTCTGTCAACCATCTACTTCCTGTTCCTACTTCCGATATGAAAATCAACTTGAACATTTCCGTCAAGCTTTTCTCAGAAATTGTACATGAGAATGATATGAAACTTGGTAGAGTGGTTCAGTATGACAAACTGTACTCCTAAGCGACTTACATGTCTGTCAGACATCTTTTTCCTGTTTGGGACTAGGCCGATATGAAAATCAACTTGAAAATTTCCGTCAAGATTTTCTCAGAAACCATATATGGGTGTGATTTGAAAGTTGGTAGGATGCTTCAGCAACTTTCAGGTCTGTAGGTCATCTACTTCCTGTTTGAGGCCTAGTGGGGGCATCTGTGCCCTGTGTTTGGGTATTAAGATCTTTTCTATGTTAAATTACTCTGGTGGTAGTATACTAGTGCAGGGCATTGCATCCTTACTTGTCACCTACTTCTCGTACCACACTTTAATATTAAATCGCCCATTTGTTTTTATACTACTGCATTTCGGTTGTCTTTTTCGATATCATTGCATAATTTAACTTAGTTTTTCAGGAATCAATCATAGTTTAACCAGGATTTCTTAGCCGATGATATCTTTTTTGAATGTACATGTATTAAATTTTTCTGTAACAAATTCAGGGACAAAAAAAACGGAATACACATAAATTTGGGATAGTCCCTTTTTTGTAAATTACAAGTGTGTACCATATTTGAAATCAATCCCTTCAGCAGAAGCAAAAATATGTTTCAAATTTGTTTTTTTCCAATTTTGCCCAAAACAGTCTAAGTTGTCTTGGAAAACAGGAAGTAGATGACTGAACTGGAAAGGAAAGGTTAGGTTCACACATGATGAAGCTCTGTACCAAATTTAGAAATCCATTCCTTCAGTATAAGCAAAGAAATCTGTTACATTTTTTTCCCATTTTTAAGCCCCGCCTACGAAAGTAGAGGAGTGTTCGGGTCCGTTCGTTCGTCCGTCCGTCCCAAATCCTCATATTATACTTAGTGATAAGTGCCACATCAATCATATTGGTATGGTAGGTGCACCTTTTGATGCTTAAAACAATGCATGCTTCGGATGCTGGATGTTACCTATATCTTCCGAATTGGTATAGTAGGTGCACCTAGTGATGCTTAGCACAATGCATGTTTCGGAAGGTGGATTTGACTTATATTTTCGCATGGGTAACCTTTTATAGGAGAATGGTTCAAGTCCACACATGCTTACTGACATGTGTCACACCAACTATATTAGTATGGTAGGTGGCACCTATTGATTCTTAGCACAATGACTGCTTCGATGCTGACTGCGACCTACATTTTCCACATGAATGACTTTTTTACAGAAGAATGGTTAACGTCCATTCCTGCTTACTGACAAGTGCCACATAAACCATATTGGTATGGTAGGTGCACCTAGTGATGCTTAACACAATGCATGCTACAGATGCTGGTTGTGACCTATATTTTCCATGACCACTTACAGAAGAATGATAAGTTCATTCCTGCTAACAGGCAAGTACCACTTCAACAATAAAAAGCTTCGCCGAGCGCAGCATGATACGACCGCAACATGTTGAACCCTGTACGTTTTAGGCCCAATTTGGATAGTCAATTGCTCTGGACATATGCAGCCCATGGTGGACTGACAAAGGTTTTTGACACATGCAGCTTTTGGTGGACTTTCTAATTTCACATTTTAAAAGCCTAAGGAATTATTTTTTTTCCAAAGGAGATCAAAATCAGACCACAAATAAATGAGTTTCGATTTTGGCCCCTAATTTCAATGAAACAGGGGAAAAGGGGGGGGGGGTCACAAAAATTAATTCTCAATTTTGTATCCACTATTTGACAAGAACAAACATGCAAAAAAAATTTTCAAAATCGGATCACAAGTAAAAAAATTTCCATTTTGGTCCCTTTTAACCCTAATTACATAATAAGGGGGAAAAGATGGGGGTAGCAAAAATTAATTCTCAATTTTGCATCCGCTATTTGACAAGAACAAACATGCAAAAAAAATTTTCAAAATCGGTCCACTAATAAAAATGTTTCGATTTTGGCCCCTTTTAGGGCCGCAACCCCTATAAGGAGTCATCTGACAACTTCGACCCTATGGAGACTTTTGTAGAGCTAAATGAGCTGAACAATTAAGCAAGTAACAGCTTTTTGCTATCTGCAATAGTTTTCATATTATAGGGCAAAAACATGAAAAAATGTTATTTTTCACCTTTAAGGGGCCGTAACCCCTATAAGGGGTCATCTGACAACTTCGACCCTATGGAGACTTTAGTAGAGCTAAATGAGCTAAACAATTAAGCAAGCAACAGCTTTTTGCTATCTGCAATAGTTTTCATACTATAGGGCAAAAACATGAAAAAATGCTATTTTTCACCTTTAAGGGGCCGTAACCCCTATAAGGGGTCTTCTGACAACTTCGACCAAATGGAGACTTTTGTAGAACTTTTGATCCTGAAGCAGTAGGGTGGCATCAGATTTCATCTATCTCTTATACTTTTTGAATTACAAGCCAAAAACAGCAGTCTGACCCCCTGGTCTATTTTTAGCCACAGCGGCCATGTTTTTTGATGAATCAGAACTTGAAACACATCTATAGTGCATGACACCCTATTGATCAATCATACCAGGTTTCATTGAATTCTGTTCAGTAGTTTCAGAGGAAAAGATTTTTGAAAAAGTTATTGTAAGAACAAACTAAAAGTTGCAATTTGGCCCCTTTTGGCCCTTAATTTCTAAACGAAAAAAGGGGGGACTCCCAAAATCAATCCCATCCATCCTTTAATGGTAAGAAATATCATTGTCAAATTTCATTGGATTTGGATAACTAAAACTAAAGTTATCGTGTATACACTAAAGTTAACAGACAACGACGACGACGACGACGACGACAACGACGACAGCATCATACCATTATACGTCCGCAAATTTTTTGCGGTCGTATAAAAATGATATGGTAGGCATCTGGAGATGATTATCAAGACATATGGTTCAGATGCTGGCTATGACCTTCTTTTTCTGCATGAATTAGCACTTAAATTCAAGTCAATTCCTGCTTAGTGCCAACATGGAAGTAATATTGCTATATTACTTCCATGGTGAAAATAATGGTTTATAATGAGGTGAGCTTCGTAATTGATAGATAACCTTACTTAGCTGTTTGATAAATATAAAGGCGGGGAACTGTGTCTGTTTGACCATGGAAGTAAGTATATTACTTCAATGGTTTGACCCTTTTTCTTTTTTAAGCTTAAAACATTCTCAGTCATCTCAGAAAACAGGAAGTAGATGACCAACTTACCTGGAAAAGGGGGGGCATGTTTTATCTCATCATACTTAAGCTATGTACCAAATTTGAAAGGAGAGCCCAGAACAACACATCATGCAAAAGCTAAGCACAAAATTTGTAAGCAATTCCTTTAAATAAGCTGAGAAATAAGTTACGAATGTTTGTACTTGAAAAACAGACAGACAAGGTGATCACATCTGATTACCAAGTATAACTTTAGGCTTTTCTATGATTTTAAATTGACTAGAATTCTGACATTTTCAAAAAGGTGACAATCAACAAAAATCTTTTTTTCCCCCAAATATTTGACAAATTTTCATCAAATTCTTATCACTGTCATTTGTATTGGAACCCACAAATCCTAAATTTCAGACCTGTTTACCTTATAAAAACTGTGGTTGAACCTACAGACAGAGTGAGTTTTTGCATCTTTGATGCAATGCTCTACAAAAATATGTATTTGCCACCAATAGAAACACAATCCTATGGTGTTGTGGATGCTTTTCACATAACAAAGAAACATTATCTATAGATTACATAAATTTGTGGGTATCCACTCAAATGCCATGTTGGAATGGATAACATACATATTTTTGTGATTTGTGCCACTTCACCTCATACTGTAAACCAGAAAATATTTGCAGCACTGTTATTTTTGTGAGTGTTACATCGACATTGTAAGTGCAAAAATTCAATGGCTAGAATATATTTGTCATTTCATTGCAGTTTTCAGACAATGACATTATAGCACAAACTAAAATTCTGTCATCCTACCACAAAAAATGCCCAATTACATGTAACAGTATATAAATGTGAAGTTTTCATTTAATTGTGAATGATCAATTTTTTGTGGTTTGTCTGACCCATGAAAAAAACGAAAAATGATACCAATGAAAATAATACATTCACAGTAATAGACATGAAGACAGAAAGCACATTTCTAAATTTATAAATCCTTCTTCTCAACAATCAATTGGCATAAAAAATGTCCATTAAAAATAAATAGATCTAAGTATTAAAGATGTTATTTATCAGCTGGTTCAAATGTATAATGTGTGTACACAGTGTCTTTATTAGTCTGGTAACCATATTTATACTGCATTGGCATCTGAAAAGAAAGAAGGTAAAATTAAAATTGCAGGGTATTAAATTAGTTTAAAAAGGTAGCTTGCCCAAAGTGCAAATAGTATAACAATTGAAAATGTTTATGTAAAATTTTGAAAAACTGTACAAAATAGACATTTGCAATGCACAATTTTTTGAAAAGACCCCCAACTGTACACTTCCGTTCCTACACTGTGTTATAGAGGGTCGCTCTAAGGTGTGTAGTCAACTTTTGAATTTTCAAAATGGCAGCCATTTCTAAAAATAGAACAAATAAGTTAACTTGTTGGATCGTAACTAAAACGGGTTAAAAACAGGTAAAATGGGGATGCAGAGTTCAATGGTGATCAGAATGAAAATCAAACTTCTCAGTTCTGGTTTTAAAAATGACTGCCATTTAGTTACACTCCTGTCTGATTAAAAAGTCAACTTTGCCCAATTTCAACAAAATTCCGTTTCTAGGCATATTTTATTATACTGATTGAAATAGAATACTATCCAAGGTCATTTGCGGCAAATTGTGTTGGCATCCCAATACAATGATACATATCTTTATATGGCTTAATATAACTTAGTATTCATCTTTTTCAAAGTCCATAGATGTTTAATAATGAAGAATTAAATGAAAAATGTTGCAAAAATACATTCAAGTTAGTTTTTTATCTTACCAGAGGTCTAAATATATCGAATCCAGTATTACTTAAGATAAAAACTCCTCCCACAATTCCAAAAAGAAGCAGTATTTGTGCATTTCTGTAAATAGAAATAAAAACATATCAACTCAGGATGGGATTACAATATATGTGAAACAAGTAAATCTGTGAGCTAATGTTGATGCCCCTGAACCCTTACCTTATTACTATGTCATGCATACAAGTTTAAATACTTGGTAATCAGGAAATAGTTGACCTAGGAACATAAAATCACTAAACACCATATAGGACTAAAGGATAAAGCTATAAATGTTTGTGCAAAATATCATACCTCCATTTTTTGTAGTTGCTGAGAAAACTGTGACAAAAATTTTGCATTCATGATCACTTTGTGCAAAAATCAAAGTATTTGGTAAACCAGAAGTAGTTGACCTACTGGAACAAACATAAAATTGCTATACACCATATGGGACTGTAGGATAAAGCTACATGCAAAATATCAGACTTCTATTTCTAGTAGTTGCTGAGAAAACTGTGACGAAAACAGCAAAACAGACGAACAGACAAGGGTAAAACAGTATACCCCTCTTCTTCGAAGCAGGGGTATAAATACATGTACATATGCTTTGGTTGTCAGAAAATCTTTTTATAACTCATAAAGTACATTTTATATGGCCTCACCCATAAAAATTAAACTTCAACCAAAAAACTGTTACAAGTACTGTTTTCATGAATCATGTACCAAAACCCAAGTTAATCTATAAAATAAAGGCAAAAATGACTAGGTCTGTGATTGGACCCCAAACACCAAACAAATATTTTATCAAATATCTGTTGTTTAATAGAAAAAATGCAAATATCATCTAAATCAATGCTTCAGAAATGCATTTGTATACATACAAAATGCAGTTTAATCTAAGCAACAATATGAGTGTTATGACTGACTTTATATCAGAGTTCAGCATGGGTAGGTTTATCTATCCTGAATACTAAACTTGCCTTGATATTCCCATTTCCTTTTTAACTTGTTCAGCATGTCCAGGGTAAACTCTTTCACCTAAATAGGCATCAAAATCTCGATGAAGCTACAAAATATATAACTTGTTTTAAATGTCAATGTTTTTTAAAGGTAATTAATACTTAAAAAATAAAGACTTTCTAAAAACAGTTAAATTAACTATTTGTTCAATATAAATAAAATAAATCATATCAAACATGATAAAAATGCCTAAAATCTCACATTAAATGACTCAAAATGGAAATGCTGTAATCATGGCTGGGAAACTCAATTATCGCAACCAAAAGGCTGGGATCCAGAATTTTGTGATTTACGTTTAATGTGATAAATTTTTAGAAATCTAAGAATGTCACTCTATGTTGAATGATTGTTCATAAAGCAAACAAAGTTTATTATGTTCAATTGATAACGTTAATTTATTTTTTTCTTAAACCTGTATTTGTCCTGGTTAATAGAATTGCCTTGACAATATAAAAACAATTTCTGGCTTAAAATTCAGGCTTAGATATGATTTCAGATATATTTAAGATCTGTGACCAGTCATTCTCCGATTCTTGCAAAAAGTGGTCTTTTGTTTCCTATCAATAAACTTCCAGGTAACAAAATTTGGTTGTGATTATCAAGTTTCCCAGCCATGGTAACCTAGAAATGATCTTCCAATTGATTTATTTATGCCCTATCTTAATAGTAGGGGGCATATATATAGTGATCAGGTAATTTTTTCTGTCCATCAGTCTGTCTGTTTGTTGTCGCATCCCAAATGTTGGGAGTCGGAGATGGACATGATGTCTTGTAGACATATTCCTGTTAGGATTTTTTGGGGGCTACATGTAGCTGAACGAAATTTTGTCCTAACTTTTCTGAAAGAAACATATAAATTCTGCTTTTGAATGTTGTTCTGGTCATAAATTGTCCAGAAGGTTTAGCATTTCATTCTAACTTGTTGCAACACATGCACACCTGTCATGTTGCATACAATCAATTTAGTGCAAATGTTTGGGAATTTAAATAAAAAAATATCTTGGTACAAAACCCAATTTTAAGGAACTATTTACTAACTCTGTGAAAAATAAAATATTTCAGAAATACATATGAAATATCATAAGCAAGCTAAACTAGAGGCTCCCAGGAGCCTGAATCGCTCACCTGATCTCTTATGCCAAAGTTTGAATAAATTTCACAAACTTTCAAGTACACAAAGTTGCAAAACAATCCTTTCAGTGGTTTCAGAGAAGATTTCTGGAAATCAGTTTAAATTAATAGAAAAAAAAACAGTTAAAGGGGAATAACTCTTAAATGGCTGATCTGACAATTTGACCCTGAAATCATTGTTGTAGATCTGAATGAGCTTAACAATTCTGCAATGCTAACTTTTCCTCTAGCTCTAACAATTTTCAAGACATTGTCCAAAAACTGCAAAAATGGTAAATTTTGACGATTAAAGGGCAATAACTCCTATTAGGAGTCGTTTCACAATTTTGACTCAATGGAGAGATTTGTAGAGCTTTTGATGCTGAACATGAAAGGTTGCTTCGGATTTATCTATCTCTTATATACTTTTAGAGTTATAAGCCAAAACCAATGGTCTGCCCCCCCTGTTCTATTTTTAGAAACGGTGGCCATTTTGGTTGGTCCACGTGTATATAATTCACAAACTTGGTAGAGGACATCCTAAAGATCAAGTATACCAAGTATCAATGCAATCCCTTCAGTGGTTTCAGAGAAGAAGATTTTTGAAAATCAGTGTAAATTAATGGAAAAAAACAGTTAAAGGGAAATAACTCTTAAACGGTAGATCTGAATGAGCATAACAATTCTGCAATGCTAACTCTTCCTCTAGCTCTAAGGGTTTTCAAGATATAGTCCAAAAACTGCAAAAATGGTTAATTTTGATGATTAAAGGGCAATAACTCCTATAAGGAGTCGTTTCACAACTTCGACTTAATGGAGAGATTTGTAGAGCTTTTGATGCTGAACGAGGAGGGTTGATTCGGATTTTTTCTATCTCTTATACTTTTGGAGTTATTAGCCAAAAACAATGGTCTTACCCCCCTGCTCTATTTTTAGCAACGGCGGCCATGTTGGTTTGTCAACATGTATTATTCACAAACTTGGTAGAGCACATCCTAAAGATTAAGTATACCAAGTTTCAATGCAATCCCTTCAGTGATTTCAGAGAAGAAGATCTTTGAAGAAAAGTTAAAGGACGACGGACAGACGCCTAACGATGGCAATAGCTCACATGACCCAGACGACCCTTCGGGTCAGGTGAGCTAAAAACAAATTAAATACAAAATAAATAATAAAAAGATTCATTTGGTAAATTTTCAATTTGTACCTCATTTTGGTAAAAAAAAAATGTCATTTTTTAACACTTATTAATTTGGAAACTTTCTCTAGACTAGAGGAAATAGCCTTGTTTAGGTGGTACCATAAATATGATAGCATGTATAGGGAAACAACACTGCTAAATATCATCAATAGATCTAGTTAATAATTTATCTCACCGGCTCTCCATAGTTTCTTTTTAGATGAGGAAAGTCATAAACTTCAAAATCACTTCTTTCATGCATTCCAACTGGTGGAATATCAGGATAATCCCCTGCCCCAAGACCATCATTATCAATAGGTTTATAGTCTTCAGGTATCAGATTGTACTTCTTAGCAGCCTCCTCCCTGGATTTCTTATCTTCGGGATATGGGGCAGGTTTCCAATCCTTTATCCATCCTAAAACAAAAACTCAACATGTATAATAGTTGGCGAGAAAACTGTTACGAAAAAAAGTGTGACGGACAGACTGACACTGGCTTTCTATCTCAAATCCTAATTTCCTAGACTGTAACTGTACAATCTTTGAAATAAACCAATTGGTCACAGTAAATTGATCAACCAAATCAACTGTTTTGTCAATGAAAAATAATTAATTTGCTTTCTACACATTGCAAAAAATGCAATACGGGTGAAATTGAAGATGAAACTCATTTTTTAATTGATTGTAACCATTTTCAGCAGGAAAGAGAAATTTTGTTTTCATTTATTGAGACAGAAAATAAAAATTTTGAAAATCTAAACTTTGAACAAAAACTTATTTTTTTACTTACTTCTGAAGATCCAATACTAGTGTTAAATGCAGTGGGTGAATTTATTTTTAAATACTTATAAATTTATATAGAATCATCATGAATATTATGAAATCTGTCTTGCTACTCTGATATGTGATTGTAACTCTTTAATTATTGTTCTTTTCTCTTTAAATGTTATATGTAAACTCATGCTGCCCCTTGTTGGGCCCTTGATTGGAAAATAAAAATATGTTCTATGTTCTATGTTCATACACAATCTGCTGACTATTCGATCCATTCAATCGAGTTGTCTTAATCTTTGTATATCTAAAAACAAAATTATGTGTACCTCCCCCTCCCGACAAACATTTTGACGTAGAAAGAAGTCTGTGTTGAGCAGAAGTAGAAAATATTTTGACCGTCCTCTGGAGACCTCTCAAGGCGGCCATCTTTGATGTTGACAATGGGAGAGAACTCAATTTTAGATCTCAATTATTTGGCGCCAAAATTTAATTAATAAATAGTTTAACCCCCCTCAATGAACTTTTCAATGAGTTTACTATGAAGGCCTTACTACAACATGTGCATATATACTGTTTAGGGAACAACCATTTGATTTTTTTTGTATTTTCGGGAATATTGTGAGCCTGGTTGCTTTTGTCATAAGTTTTTCATCCAAATACTGCATCCTGTCTTTTTTATTTCTATATAAATCCACAGGCGTTTGGGTTCGGGATTTTTTTTATTAATAACGTGTATATAAAAAAATCCATACTCGTCTATATACTATTTACGTGGAAATAGTATATAGACGAGTATGAATTTTTTTTTTTATATTTATACACGGTATAAATAAAAAAAAATCCTCAACCCAAATGCCTGTGTGTAAATCTATAAACTACCCAGTCAGTCAGCCGCTGGTGTTAGAACAGCGCAAAATGGTTATATTGTACTTTTTATTCTAGAATACTTGGTCATTTCATAAATATAATTATTTTGCGGAAAGAGTATCTCTGGTGAGTCTTTCAAACACTGTTGTCAGGCGCAGTTCTGTTTATTTCATTTTTGGAACTGCCGTTTGCATTGTTAAACAGGGCACTGAATCAACGCCATGGATGGAATACACATTCATGCGCTCAGGCTGAGACAATAATTAAATTAAATTCGATATGATTTTCTCAGGCTCAGGTCATAATTAGAAATAGTTTTAAATAGTTAGCCCAAACCCTACGCATGTCACCAAGGTATAGGTAGGTGGGTAGGTAGGAAAATTCTTTTTTTTTTCTCTGAGAGATCAGAAACTGAATTTTCGTTATAATAACCCAAGGAATGATTATATAAAAAATATCTTAACTTTTTTTATTGAAAAAGGAATTTGAGTAGGCAATTCATCTTCATCTTCCCATTTGTGTACATAATTCCTCTGGAACATTTTCGCACAGACTTGAATAAAAGTCCACGTGAGGGAGGGTCAGTAGTGTATAAATTTACAAAATAAACAGGTGCAGGATAAAAACAGGTTAAAATCATCTGAGGCTGTCTAGTGGAAGCTGGTTACAATCCCCGTCTTGAAGGCCTCGAGGGATTGTGTTTCTGTCTGTGCTAGCTGCTGGAAAACTGTTCCAGAATCTTATTGATGGTGGAAACTTCAAAGAATAAGTTCTTGTAGGAGTTCACGCTCGCATAAGGTACCAGGAATTGTGATGGACTGCCTCTGGTATGAACTCCTGCTGGATGTAGGTACTGTGCTCATGGTATCGCAACCAGTTGGTGTACTGTTCTGTATATCATTACTACTTTAGCTTGTTGTCTCCGAGTTGCAAGTCCTGGCCATTCATGTTGTTTCAGCATAGATATTGCGCTCCTTGTTCTTCTATAATCCCCGGTGACAAATCGTGCAGCTCTTCTTTGCACTGCCTCAACCTTTTTGATGTTACGTTGGGTCCAAGGGTCCCATATAGTAGAAGCATACTCTAGTTGGGGCCTATTTAGAGTCTTGTAGCAGGTGGCTTTGACGTCTCTTGGGCAGGTTGAGATGTTTCTTCTTAGAAATTTTGTGCTGTTGTTTGCCCTTTTTGTGATGTTGTCAATGTGTTGGTTCCATGATAGTTTGTTGCTATCAATTGTAACTCCCAGGTATTTGGCTTTATCGGTTTTCTGCAGAATCTGGCCATTGATCATGTACTTTGCGTCAATCATGTTTCTCTTATTTGTATTATGCGGATCACCTCACATTTGTCCGGGTCAAACGATATGAGCCAGTCTTTTTTCCCACTGTTGAAGTTTATCCAGGTCGTGCTGAAGTTGATTGGCATCGTCTTTAGTGTTGATGGTCTTGTAGACTAGACAGTCATCTGCAAATAATCTTCCAGTGGCGTTGATGTTTAATAACATGTCGTTGATATAGAAAAGGAATAGTAGATGTCCTAAGACGGATCCTTGGGGTACGCCCGATGTGACTGGTGCTGATGATGACTTCACCCCGTCTAAGAGGACCTGCTGAGTTCTGTTGTCTAGGAAGCTCTTGATCCATGACAGTGTATTACCTAGTACCCCATAGTATAGAAGAAAATGAGATGTGGAATAAGTGTACGCGACACAACATGAATTTAAAACATCCGCAATGGAAAACAGCCAGCAGCCTTCAATGTGACCAGTGGTCGCTGCTCGCTGTTTTTCAATTGGCCCCTGGATTGAAAATAAATTACATATGATTCAAGCCAAATCCTAAAGTGCAATGAAAGACCCTCTTCTTGACAAAAAAACAATTAACATAAATTCGACTAAATACAAACATAAGCTTTGATAAAGATTCCTGGCTTAGGACAGGCACATTACAAATGTGGCGGGGTTAAACTATTTTTTGGCGCCAACCTTCCCCCTATTGATAATCAATAACAAAGCACAAACTAACACACAGTAAAAATCAAATCGATGGAAGTTCAATTCAACCGGCAAGAGAGTATCTGAGACAAAAGGACAACAATTAATTAACAGGACGTAGAGATACTCTCTTGAGAACACTCGAAGTTACTGACAGCTAGCTAAGAAGCATCCATCGACTGATGTAAAAAAATCAAGTATGTCGATTTTAAATCCGACACAACACGTCAAACAATTCATGATCTGATGATGCATCATCACACAAAACCAACACACTTGACCGCTGTAATTCTCAAAAATGACATAAGTATAGAAAAGTATAAAAAGGCAATTAACATTTTAAAGTAAGTATCAAATTATCAATATTTTTACCAAAGAAGACTAAATTCAAAGATTTTACTAAAATTTCCATTTCATAACCTTTATTTAATAAAGTTTTTAGCCAATTTTTCATTGCCAAAGGATTGTTTTTGAATTATTTGCTTTAAAAAACAACATTACCGTAGAAATCGTGATGGGATATTCCCTTTACAATCAAAATTCGACGTGTACAGTTACATTTTCCAATAAGGTAAAGATATTTGTGATAAAACTTTGTAAACGACTTCACTAATTTGTGGTAACGATATCCTTGTTTTAGTATTTTTTTTTTTGTAATACACCGGTTTTTATCATTAAAACCAGACACACCACTGCAGATCCGAGCATATTGTTATGCTGGGAGTTCTGGAGACAAAGGGGGGAGAGACGTCGTGTCATTGTGTTGTCTCCCCTTTCCCTCCAAAACGAAAGGAAAATGTTTTTATTATTCGAACTACATTTCTAAACTGCTTTGCATAAGTTCATTCCCAATAATATTGGGTTTCACTTGCTTTTTCTATGAACTACATTGTGAGGGTCAATGAGAACACATCTAAAAATTGCGGGTATTGCGGTGGCGGTTCTTTCGAGGCGTGCCCTGGTAAATAAAATAAATATGGTTTAGATCTTTATTGTCCGCAACCCAAAAGTAAAGTCTAATAAAGCATATATACAAAGTGTACAGATAATGCATCATGTCTCGTTTTAACAAATATTATTTTTATATACTAAATTTATCATTTTTTAATTATTCACACTGTTTTTAAAATACTTTATAAAATAATCAAAGTTCTTTAAATAAAGTTAAAATGAAGTTTCTTTATCAAAATAGTTATCAAAGATACACACCTGGTAAAGAAAATAAATATGGTTTAAGATCTTTATTTTCCGCAATCAATCCAAAAGTGAAGTGACCTTTTGGATTCGGACCGTGTAGTCCCGTCCCACGTGGTAGTTTGGGACTAAGACCTTACCAGATATGTATTTTGATTGGTTAATATATTATTCTTTATAAAACATATAATTTATTTAACCAATGAAACTTTCTAGACTGTTTAATTATAAAGGACAATAGAGTTAATTTTTGTCTTGATATCCTTTTATCGCCTTTTTATCTTACCAGAAGGGATTACATAAATTGTACAAACTCAAACATGCCAAAATAATCTTTTAATGGAAAATAACACTTATGGCTTGATTTCTTTTTATCTTTAATTCTTCCCTATAATCTTATGTAATTTTTGTGTGACATTTATTTTTGCTTCTCAATTTAAACTTCTAAACTTAAAATAATAATAACCATTTATTTTATATGAACCTTTTCATTACCTTTTACTTATTTAATCAACTTTCTTATTAAACTGATTCTATATTATTTTATAATTCGAACTTTCTATTTTTACTTTTTTGCTAACAATATCGTCATTACAATATCTTGCCAACTGTGAAATATATACTCCGTAAGACGGAGCAAGTGGTACATCTCCCTCTAGAAAAAGGGAAATTAACAATAGGAAATGAAAAGTCATCCCGTTTATCATATATTTTAGTGTGTAATTTTCCATTGATAATACTTAAATCTAGATCTAAAATGGGCATCTATCACCGGTTAGGTAAGATTTATTCAAGGTTAATTCCTTGGGATATATTTCCATAATAAAACTAGAAAATGTGGGATTGTTTAGTGAAAGAATATCGTCTAAATATCTGTAGGTATAATTAAAAGTTTCAATGAGATGTTGTCTGGGGTCTTTTTGAAGTTTCGCCATAAATTGGGATTCATAACAATACAAGAAAACGTCAGCAATAAGTGGAGCACAATTAGTTCCCATAGGGATACCAATGACTTGGCGATAAATTGTTCTCCCAAAACGAATATAAATATTGCCCAAAAGATAATTTAGAGCAGTTATCATTTCTGCATCAGTCCATTTGACGTAACCTTTATGAGTTTCATTGCTAAAAAACGATTTATTAAATAATTTAAAAACTTTAGAGCAGATATAGTCACTTTTAGATTTATCGTAACACCATTTAACCAGATATTCAAATTGTTTTTTAATAAGATAGTGAGGAAGATTAGTGTACAAAGTAGAAAAATCGTAGCTATCAACTGTATGGTAAGTACCTTCAAAAGCGCGAAGTTTGTCTAAAACATCGAGCGAATTTTTCACACTCCAAAAATGATTTATACCACTGTTTTCAAATACCTTTTCGCAGTATCGATTAATAAATTCTTTCATAGTAGTCAAAGCAAGAGAAAGGACTTTAGAAATGTTAGTGAGAGAACACTTACTTGAAGCAGATATGAAACGAGATTTATAAGGATTTTTGTGTAATTTAGGGATCCAGTACATTGTAGGTAGTTTATTGTATGTAGGAGTAGTTTAGTTTGGTGGCTAAGCTTGATGAGGAACTTTATCAAACGCTTTGCTTAAGTCAATTAGTATGTCGTCTATTTGGTTTTTGTTGTTTAATCCTGCTGCTATATCTTGTATTGTTATAATTTTGGGGGTAGGTAGCGTTTGGGCAAAATCGGGCAAATATAAACATGTATATCAAACATCTTTGCGAATTACAAAAAGGTTCAGAATTTAAGCAATTATACGATTACTTTTCGGTAGAATCATAAACTATTTAGAAGTAGACAACTTTCAAATGCATCATTTAAAACGAAAATATCGACTTTGAAAATCACAGTAAATGGACCATTCAAACAGAATGGTTTTTTTTAATGTGTTACTGAACAAACGTACGTTTCAATATATATCTTGTAAAGGCTAGTACTGTTAATATTACTTTTATAATAGAGTCAGAATAAACATGAAGCATCAAACGATCACTAATAAATTATATCAAAAAACTTTATTAATCAATAGGGTCTCTAGAAAATGTACACAACATTACCAATTGTTGTTAAATAATTCAAAGATTTATTAAAGATTTTTTCGGACATTCGTATGTCCTTCATCGGTATAAAAACAATTATCAGTATATATTATATAATAGGGGTATTTCTATCTATTTTTAGCTGGGTTTTTTACCTAGAAATTCAAGCGACTGTGGATTCATAATCTGTAGACCGGACTTTAGATCGAGATTTTCTATAGGCATGATAGGTATATGTTGCTCTTTGATTGTTGTTTTCAATTTTCATTGCGAACAGTATCCATGAATGGATTGGATGTGAACTGTATCATTTGAGACTTTGTCGTTTGTAGCTTACATAAGACCTTATTTAGCATAAAGCGCGAACTAAATCCTCTCTCGACTTTCTGAAATGTACAGAGCTAGGTGTTTGCATAGAAAGAAGTACATTTAAGTATCCAGCGATAGCGGTTAGGTAGCTTGAGATTTGTGCCACAAAATCCACTAGTAGGGTTTCCTGTACATATTTTGTTACTAGTATCATATAGAAGGTTCAAGCAAGTGCCATCTTACCCTGAAGTGGAACGAGACCCTGATAAAATCTGAAAACGCCACGGTATCCTTGCGTGTGACGTAGGGTCCTTGTCGTGCTAAAGATACATAAATTCCAATACCAACCCCAAAAATATCAGCAAAAGACCCATTCTGTGCATAGAACGCATAGGAGCTTGCATGAATTCTGGTCATTTATATCGACTTAAAAAGAAATCGACTCCCCTACTCTATAATACCCTAAAGATAAGTTCCAATTTTTTTTAAGTCAATACAAATGACCAGAACTCAAGCCCCTGTGATAGAACGAACTAAAAAATGGAGGAAAAGGACAAAAAGATTTCGGACTTAGGACAGGCACATATAAAATGTATTTTTACCTGTATGGTGGATTAGATGCGTGGCGCCTTCTTCGGGTGGATCCTCTTTCCTCGGCTGTTTCGGCGTTGTCCACTACAACCTCCAGAGGTGCGCCGACTGGGGTGATCAATTACCAGCTCGGAACCACTTGGCTCTATATCATCGCTCAACAGTTGATGGTCTTCTACACGTCAGACCCTCCTTCTCCACAACCACATGGATGCTGTCTCTATCTCTCAACACAGACATCCTATCAGTTTTCTTCTCTCTTCTCTAATTATTCCCATGGCTCTCAGTGCTCTCCACATTGACTGCCCTACAAACTCTCTACATCCTACTTCTATTGCAAAGAACCAGACTTTCCATCCATTCTGTAACAGTCCTTCACCAAATCTTGATACTAGTACTTCAGGGTTTTAGCGCTCATATGCTTCCTAAATTCGGTCTTCCCATGGTACAGTCAGTTCCAAAAGGATTGTCTGCTTTGTTATTGCTGACCAGATAGCAATGTCAGGTCTCTTGTTTGTTACTGCTATTTCAGGAGGAAATTCCATCCTTTGCTTCAGGTCTACCTTCATCTGCCAATCAAAAGACCTTTTCCTTCAACACAAGCTTTCTGTCCTTTCTCACCTTCTTTCTCAAAGTTGACAAATCTCAAACCTCCTTTCTCTTTCCAGTTTTCTTGATACTTTTCTCCAAGGTGCCTGCCAATGTCGCTAGTTCTCTATCATGTCTCCAAGTGTATCTTCCATCTTTCAAAGCCTCTGAACGTGCTGAAAGAATATGTTCTAGATTAGCTAGTTTGCCACAGAGTTCGCATCTTGGATCATCTGTCAACCCCCATGTTGCGAGGTTAGTTGGACTTGGTAGAACGTCATACCGGTACACTGATTTTAACTTAACTTGCAGTCTAGATGGTTTCATATTCCATACATCATTCCATCTTATCTTCACTTGACGTGTACCTTCCCAGTTTAACCAGCTTCCCTGTTTCTTCATTCTCACTTGCTGACTTCGTTCAAACCTCTTCTTCCATTGTCCGAACCTCACTTTGTACCAACTTTCTTCTGCCCTGCACTGATGCTGTTCCCCATCTTTCCACGGGTGTGACATCAATTCCTTGTCTTCCAGCTGACACTCTCCCTACTATTTCACTGTACCTCAAGCGGGATTCAGTCTCATCGATGGTTTTCTTAGCTGACCATTTCCTTCCTGTCTTGATTTCTACTCTTGCTGATCTTACTTTCTCGTCCTTACTGTCCCTAAGCATCAGATGTAGTCGTACCTTCGTCGCTTTGAACTCATCATTTATGGATTTGAGAGGTAATTGCAGCTTTGTCCCGGAAATTTACATGCCAATACTACTGAAGGTCCTTCGTACACCTGGCCATCTCCTCAAATAACTGTTTGCTGTTGTTTCCATCCCTTCAACCTTCGTGATTGGAACACCATACACCAGTAATGGCCAGAGCAAACGTGGAAGTATCCCATGTTGGTATATCCAGGCTTTATGCTTCCCAGGCAGTCCGCTAATTTATCCACTGTTTTCATCCAGTCGTCAAGTTGCTTGCAAGTTTCCCTCACATTTTGTTGGTCAGATAGTGAGTCGTCAAAGAACTTTCCCAAACACTTTACTGGTTTCTCTGTGGCTGTTGGTATTATCTCTTCACCAATCTTGAACCTTTCCTCCATTACTTTTCCCTTCTTAATCACAAGGCTTATTGATTTACTCGGTTTTACCTTCAATTGCTGTATCTAGCTCCTTAAGTGTCCACTTTGCTTCTATTGTTGTAATTGTCATATCATCTAGGAATGCTTTTCCCTGTGGTTGCCGTACTCCTGACTTCATCCATGGACCTCTGCTCTTTTTCTCAACTGACTTAACTATCATATTCATTGCTGCTGAAAACAGGATAACTGATATATGTACATCCTGTGACTATTCCAACTAAGACGTTGCTAAGCTGTTGTAAAATCCTGAACTATGAATCTCAACTATCCTTTCACGCTGGACAGTTAGAGAAAAAGGTTTCACAACTACAAGTGATGAGATACGGATTTTTATCACACTCGTTAGATATTTGTCAAAGGAAACTTGCAAATGCTTGTTTCCTAATTTGACAAATATCTAACTCGATGTGATAAAAAATCGTATCTCATCACTCATAGTTGTGAAACCTGTATGTCTCCATTTGGGTCTGTCTGTTGCAATCTTCTCCAGCTCTTTCCAGGTTTTTCCCATCTTTTTGACCTCACTGTCGATGTGCCGCCGCCATGTTTCTCTTGGGCGTCCTCTGTTTCTCTTTCCCTCTGCTGGTGTCCATTTTAGTGCTGTTTTTGTGATTGAATTTTTGTCTTTTCTTATTATGTGGCCTATCAATTTAAATTGTTTCTGTTTGATGGTAGTGATGATGTATTGCTGGCCTGTTCTTTCAAAGAGATTGGTGTTTGTTATCTTCTTTGGCCAGTAGATCTTACAGATTTTTCTTAGGCAACTAGAATGAAAACCTTTTCAATTTTTGGCTATCTTTTTGTGTTAACCTCCAGCATTCTGAACCATATAACAGAGTAGATAAGATGTTGCTTTGGTATAATCATACTTTGGTTTTTTCCCTGATATTACTGGATCTCCAAATTTTATTTAACTGGTGGAATGATGTTCTAGCCTTTTGTAGCCTGCTTAATATATCTTTTTCTGTTGCATTTCTTTTACTGATAATACGGCCAAGGTACTGTAAGTAAAGTCGTTGACTTCTTCTAAATCTCCATCTGCTAGTTTTATCGGTGGTGGTGAAGGGTGGAGTTGCATTGTCTTTGTTTTCTTCTTATTAATGTTAAGCCCAACCTGCTTTGCATTTATATGGAGGTCGTTTGTTTTCTTTTGTAGGTGGTCTGATGTTGAGGACAAAAGAGCGATGTCGTCGGCAAAGTCAGTATCTTCAAGCATTGATGTTAATGTCCATCTAATTCCTCTACGTTTGTTTCCAATTGTTTTTCTCATTACCCAGTCTATGGCAACTAAGAAGAGCATTGGTGACATAATGCATCCTTGCGTACTCCACTTGATATCTTAAACCAGTTTGATAGCTTGTTGTTATGCATCACACTACATGAGAAGTTGTTGTAGAATCATTTTATTATGTGTACAAGTTTTTCTGGGCATCCATATGCTCCTAATATCTTCCATAGGCTGTCTCGATGGATGCTATCAAAGGCCTTCTCAAAATCAATGTAGTTTATGTGTACTCTACTGTTCCACTCTATACATTGTTCCATTATATTTCTTAAGGTGAATATATGATCAACGCAGCTTACTCCTGGTCTGAACCCTGCCTGTTCCTTCCTGATGTTTCTGTCTATCGAGCTGCTTAATCGCATACATATAATCTTACAGAAGATTTTACTTGGCACAGATAACAAAGTAATGCCCCGCCAGTTGTTGCATTCAGTCTTATCTCCTTTCTTTGGTAGCTTTATTGGCCTTGACACCAATCCTGAGGTAGTGTTTCATTTTTCCAAATTTTATTGAAAAGCATTTCAAGTTTTTCAGCTATAAACTTTGAATCAGATTTTATCATTTCTGCAGTAATGTTATCGATTCCAGGTGATTTGTTGTTTTTAAGACTTGTCATTGCCTTCATTATTTCTTCCTTTTTTGGAGGATCTACATCTATTTTAAATGTTTCACCAAAGATCTCATTAATTTCTGGTAGGGTTTCTGGGACTGGTCTGTTAAGAATTTCGTTAAAATGTTCTGCCCATCTTTCAAGCTGTTTTTCTTCTAATGCTATTTTATTTCCACTCTTATCTTTTACAACTGAAGTGCCGCTACTAAATTTTCCAGACAATTCTTTTGTTATTCTGAAAATTTCTCCCTGTTGACCTTTTTTGGCTGCTTCTTCAGCTTCATTTGCTTTTGTTTCAAAATATTCTCTTTTGTCTTTTCTTAGTTTACGTTTTGTTTCTTTATTACTCTCAGAGTATTCATTGGTGTATTTAGCAATCAGCCTTTCAGATCTTGCATTTTGCTTTTTCTGCTTCAATTCTTTTCTCTTATCAATAAGCCTCCAAGTATCAAGCTGTATCCATTCTTTGTCTGATCTTGTTTTAGTGCCAAGTATATCTTCACTGGTTTTTATGATGTTATCTTTCAGATGTTTCTACTGACTTTCTATACCATTTTCTAGTCCGTCTCCTACATCTGCCAGAGTCTGAAATCTGTTTTTCAATGTGATGGAGAACTTTTTCTGTATGGCAGGGTCTTTTAATTTAGTTGTATTATATCTTTTTCTTGATGTTTCTGATTTGTTTGGGTTTTTTTCTTAGATGGATTTTAACTTTTGCTAACAAAAGATGGTGGTCGCTAGCAACATCTGCTCCTCGGCGTACAACCACATTTTCTAGGGAATGTCTCCACCTTCCATTTATAATGATGTGGTCTATTTGGTTGCTGTCTCTACCATTTGGTGATACCCATGTCTTCTTATGTATTTCTTTATGTTGAAAGAGTGTACCACCAATGACACAGTTGTTTAATTCACATAGGTCAGCTAATCGTTCTCCATTTTCGTTGATGGTGCCACAGCCATTCTTTCCCATAGCTCTTTTTCTTCCCTCATTTGTGCTTCCTACTTTAGCATTTAGGTCTCCAATTATCAAAAGAATATCATGTACTGGGACTCTATCTATGACTGTTTGGAGTTGTTCATAGAAGTTGTCTTTTTGTTCTTCCTCCGCATCGTTTGTAGGAGCATAACAGACAATAATTGATGTTTTTACATGTATACTATTGAACCTTGCTGTCATTAGTCTCTCATTTATTGGTAGCCACTCAATAAGACTTTTCTTTGCCTGAGGTGTCATGATAATTGCTACACCTTCTCTGTGGATGTTTTCTTCTCTCCCTGAATAGATGATGGTGTTTCTGGAGTTAGTTGTTGTCATGCCATTTACAGTCCATCTATACTTTCACTTACGCCAAGAATTTCAATGTTGTATCTTTTCATTTCCCTTTCTATTTGAGCAGTTTTACCTGCTTCGTACATTGTACGCACATTCCATGCCCCTATGTAACAAGATTGCTTTGGATTCAGTAATGATGGCCTAGTCGTGCTTTGAGCAATCATTGGTCCATTTCTGTTATGAGGACCATCATCACTCTCCACGTGTTGAGTTTCTATCTGGTTTGCAGTTTCCGTAACTAATATTGTGATTTTTACAGGGTGGAGCAGTTAACACCACGCCAAACCTCCACACTGTTGGACCGGGTTTTCTTTCGGGGTTGTCCTTCCCTTAGATGGCGGTAGTTCCCACTACGATGAGGTCCATCTCCCCAGATTTTCTGTTTGGATTGTCTTCCATAGCCTTTGACTTTCCCAAGTCACCCACAAGGCAGTGGGGCTATTTAACCCATAGCTGGGGTAAGGATGATGAATGTTAGGGCATGTCCACACGCCGGTGGGCCTACACACTGCATCTCTATGGCCCTTACTGCTCCGAGATCTCCTTCAATTTAGCCTGAGACACTAGATCCACTAGACCCCACTTAACGTGCATTGCCACGAGGAGACATCGAAGGAGTCTTGGTAGTGTAGAGGCTATGTACTGGCAGGAGGATTTACGCACTCGACTCTCCCTTCCACCTACATGTAGGCTAGCCAGCGACAACAGAGATCTAGAGGCGTTCGATCTCTGCCGTACTAGACGCATATCACTACCCTGTGGTGAAGCCACCACTAACACACTATCCACATACATGTGACAGATCTGTCTACATCTACATCTACATCTCTACGGCAATCCATCAAAACACTGATGACTATTATGCCGGCGCAGCGTGAACAGAAGGAATAATTATGAATAAATAAGTTACAAACAAAAGAAAAACTACTAATGAAAAATAAATGAATAATAAATAAATTTTGAACATATATACACTATTTACAGATCCAGGTCTGGGAGGTGCTTAGAATTGAAGTCCTTGGACCTGTGATTTGAACTGGTCCAAGGATCCGACACTTACAACTGAGTATGGGAGTGAGTTCCAAAGTACAACAGTGTGTGGAAAAAAAACTGTATTTGTAATAGTTTGTTCTAGTGGAGAATAATTGAAACTGTAACGAGTGTGTGAGTCTTGTCTGAAAATGTGTCTGTGGTGCAAGGTAAAGTTTTGGGTCAATTGCTACTTAGTTGTTGTTTATCTTATAAAGCATGGTAACTCGGCTGATGTTTCGTCTGTTTTCAAGTCTAGGCCATTCGAGATGATTAATCATGGCTGAAACACTGCTAGTATTATGGTAACGATTTGTGACATATCTGGCTGCCCTTCTTTGTACCTGTTCTAGTTTGGTCTTAAGTTTTTCTGTGTTTGGTGACCATACAGTGGAGCAGTATTCTACATTTGATCTTACCATGGATTTGTAAGCCAGACTTTTGGTGTTCTGTATCTGGAGATTTCTCCTTAAAAAGCCAAGAATCTTGTTTGCTTTTGCAGTGACGTTATTTATGTGTGTGTCCCATGACATGTCGTATGTTAGTGTTACCCCCAGGTACTTTGCCGTTTTTACTTTTTCTAATGTGTGCCCTTTAAGAATGTAGTTAGAGTCTATTGGGTGTTGTGATCTTGTAACACTTAGTGAATTGCATTTTTCAGGGTGAAATTGCATGCCCCATAAATTTTCCCATTCTGCTAATTTGTTCAAGTCTGCTTGTAATATAGTAACATCTTGTTGTTTAATAATAGGTCTATATAGAATGCAATCGTCTGCAAAAAGTCTTGTTTTTGATTGTACAGTAGATGGTAAATCATTAATAAAAATTAAGAACAGCAGTGGACCCAGAACTGAACCTTGAGGCACCCCACTCACCACTGGCATTTGACTAGATACCTCACCGTCTAAAACTACTTGCTGTTTCCTATTATTTAGGAAAGCAGCTATCCATTTCCAGGTGTTCCCTCTAATACCATAGTTATCTAGTTTACTCATAAGTTTTCGGTGAGGTACCTTGTCAAAGGCTTTAGAAAAATCTAAAATAATAAGGTCTGTTTGTATTCCCGCGTGAAGGTTGCTAGTAAGTTCATGTGCAAGTGTTATTAATTGCGTTTCACAGCTTCTTCTGGCTCTAAACCCATGTTGACAGTCTACAAGTATGTCATGCTCATCCAGGTGTTTTAACATGTTACTCACAACTATATGCTCAAGGAGCTTACAACAAATGCACGTTAAGGACATTGGCCTATAATTACTGGCAAGGTATTTTTCACCTTTTTTAAAAATTGGAATTACATTTGCTTGGCGCCAGTCGTTAGGTACTTCACCTTTTGATAAAGAAAAATTAAAAATTGATGTTAAGAGAGGTGCAAATTCGATTGCAAAATCTTTAAGAATACGTGCTGAAATTTGGTCCGGTCCAGATGCTTTAGATGGATCTAGGTTTTGTAAGAGCTTCTGTGTACCTGATATTGATACATTTATTTCTGGCATGTTTGGGTAATTGTCATTCAATGTTGGTGGTTCTTCATTGGTGCTTTCTGGTGTAAATACAGAGTGGTATTGTTTATTTAAAATTTCAGCTTTTTGTTTTGTGTCATCAACTAGCACACCTTCAGATCGTAGCGGAGCTACCCCGGAGTTATCCTTTTTAGTGGTTCTAATGTAGTTCCAGAACTTTTTTTGTTTTTGTACAGTATTTAAATTTTCGTCATAACAGATTATATTTTCCAAATATTCCCAGTAGGCTTTCCTTGTTTCTTTCTGTAGGCGACGTTTTGTTTCTTTGTACTGATCTGTATGTTTCTTTGATGGATATTGTTTCATTTTCTTGAAATATTTGTTTCTCTTTCTAATAAGTGATCTCACTGACTTGTTATCTGTGATGACAAAGCTGGAGATTTTGATATTTTTTGGCTGGAGATTGGACCAAAAAGCGGGAGATTTTCAACGCTCAATAAAATTGCATTTCAATATCAATTGGGCACTAGGGTGTGCCAAATATACATGGCTTCACTGATTTATCTCAAACTGTTTATACAATCATCAGGTCAATTATGGCAATTAACCTTTAATTAACACCTTTACCTGTTAAACTAACGTCTACCTCAGTAATTGACAAACCCCTAAAACAACGGAAATGTTTTATGACTGAACGATTAAATTGTCTATAAAACTAAAATTTTCTCATGTCTTGAAAAAGCGGGAGATTACACAAAAAGTCGGGAGAACGGGAGATGGATCAAAAAGTAGCTATAGGGAGATTTCGTCTCCCGGCGGGAGAATCACATGTATGTATCCATATATGTAGGTCGCTCATATTATGTGTATTGTTCTTTTTCTTTGACGTCAATATGACTGTATGATATCGGTGACCTAGGACGACATTGCTCTTATGTTGATTAATTTTGAATCTTATGCACTGGAATACTCATCTTTTTCCTTTTACAACGATATTCACTTTTGCCATAAATTCCTGTTCACAACTCGCCATTTCTTTTGAAATGCCCGTACCCCGGGCCCATACCAAGTAAAGACTATTGCAAACTTCAATTTCTCGTGTTTTGCCCTGGAATTTTTGTCTTGTTTGGTCTTTTATGTCTGTTTGTAACATCAAAGAACTTATAATAACCTGGGTAAATTTTTGTATTGTGCTGAAAAAATTAGAAATGTTTTATAATTGTCATGCTCCGCTATTCAATATTGTATTGATAAATTATTGTGTATATATATGCCTATAAGCTGTATTGCTTTTGGTAATAAAGTATTATTATTCTTATTGGAAGGTACGTTCCCGGGAACGTTCCTACAGCACGGTTGTACTTTTAACGATTGCCCTACTGACCTCTACAATTTGATTGGTTCAAAAGTAGGTCACCAAACAATGGAAAATTAAATATAATCTTTTCCAATAACCATAATCACCATAATCAATTGCAGCCAATTACTGATTAAGTTGATGGATGAAAGTTTTTACTGTCAAGTATAAGGTAATATAGGTAAAATGAGCAATTAAAAGAGAAAAAGGGAGATAATTATTTTATCTATTCAATGTAATTGACCAATGATCGTTAGTTATTTATTCACTTCCTGTTATGGCGGCATCCTTGTTTCTGTGAATGTAAGCAATGTTTTGACTCCTCCTGTCCATTTACGTTCCAAAAAATTACATTTGACTTTATATATGCATGTTAAAGTTAATTTGTTACACCCAGTCTTATTTTGTAAACAAAAAATAACATTGCGGAGCGAGAATTCTTTGTCTTCAAATGCTGAGACCTCGCTGGCACCGGCAAGCTGCGTCTTCAAGAGTTTTCTTCTGAAAACATGTCATCCCATACATCATTATGTTTTTTATAAAGCTATTTTGATGTTATAAATAAAAGAGGTCGTTAGAATGGTTAAACAACAACATACAATGAATAGTGGAATATGCCTTCAGCTTTCAGCACAGGGACTTGCTCCCCTCTATCATTGTCTATCAACATTTTGTTAGAGTCAAAATCATTATGTGTGGTACGAAATAAACACAAGGGAGATACTACTTTCACTCCCCCCTTTTCTTCAAGTCTATTTTCTTTTAATAAATCATTGATCTCCTACCATTTCCTATACAATTTGTTTCACAGATGATTTTCCTTTACAAAACCCCAATTATGTCTTCATTCATTGCATTTCGGCCTCAAAATCAGGCTTTGTTCGGGCAATTTTGAACAATTTAACGATCGCTTGACTCTAACAAAATATTGATAGAGGGGAGCAAGTCCCTGTGCTTTCAGTGAGAAAAATGACAAGTTATAGGTTTGTCATGTGGCCTGTTATCATTCAATGGAAAGTAAAAGAGCTCATGTCACACCTGGATGCTCACAGAATACTCAGTCAATATAAAGTTCATTTTTGTGAATGTTTTTAATTTTAAAAGATTAAAATATTGTTTCACACCAGTGTTCTCCCCAGGCCCTTATAGCATCTTGGGACCGAGACGCTATCGTAATTTGCCGAGATGCTGTCAGTCTTTACCGATACGCTATTTCAAATGGCTAAAAATACAAAAGTATTGAGTTGACGTCCTAATGAAGCCACTGACTGATTGATGATCATTGAATGATTGACACATTTACAACCCCAAGCCAATTAACAATTAAATCTATGATCATGGTCTTGTCAATTAAATAGGAAATATTGATCTTTGAACTGATTAGCCATGCAGATTACAGGTGAACACCTTTTACGAAGTGAATTATTTCTATTGGACGACCAACCAGGACCAATAGGATTTGACCAAAACAAAAACAAACATATGCAGTGCACACATGATTTTATTCAGGTGTGTTATTAGAACATGAGCCATTGAATTCTAAATTAACAGTCATAACCCAAACCCAAAATAAAGAAAATGCTTTTTACCTTATTGAAACTATTGTTTTAGCAATTCTTAAATTGCTACAATCAGTCCTACTCTACCTCTTTCTTAATAATGGAACTATAGTATCCTAAGCTTGAAGGTTGACTTACATCAAATTGGGTGGGTGGGGGAGGGGGGAGGGGGTATCATAATACACTTACACATGATATGTGGTCAAGAACTTATCATAAATTGATAGTGAAACGTTGATCGACATGATTTTTTCTTTCTGTTACTCGATATTGTTAATGCAAAATTTCTGGGGAGAACACTGCACACTACAATTTCAACATATATATTATTGGTGCTTGCCCACCTTACATGTATAAAACCCTATGACAAACCAATATCAGTGAGTCAGTCCTCATTGAAGAGATTAACTCCATTTTTATTCTACAAGCATTTCTTTCATAATTTTTTTTTTTTTTTTTCAAATATAAATAAAACAATTCTTTATTATTTTGTAGAAAAGAAAGATACAAGATGCCAAGATCAAATAAACGGGGTGCTGGGGACAGTGCAGGTCCAGCTCGTAGAAGTTCTAGAACTCCTGCTAGGACAGAAGCTGAAGTAAAGAAAACTAGAGGGGCATCGGCATCAAGTGATGCTGCAGCAAGTCCAGCTAAGTCTTCTAGAAAAGCAAGCCCTAGTCCAGCACCTACTGGAAGGTACACATATGTATAAACAGTATCAAGATTAGTACTGGAATGCATACAAATCATATGTTAACAGTGTCAACCACATTTTAATCAAAGTTACATGTACTAGCACTAACTATTTCCTTAATAGTAAACAAATTGATGTGAAGTTACATGTATGGCACATACCATACTGACCAGTATATAATGTAGTAAAGAGGAGGAAAAATAAAAACAAACAAGAAATGCAGTGGGTTGTCTTGTAAATGATGCAAGTATTAAAATAATTTTATGGACAAAAAAAAACCAGGTATATTATCCTGTATAAACATGCTACATGAATCTATATTTCCATAAATACATCTTAGTTACAAACTGATAAATTTTACAAGAAATGCAATTGTTTGAACCACAAATATCAGTTTTTGTTTCCCTTTGTACAACAGCAATGGGCCAAATGATATAAATCATTCATTGTATGATGTACTCTATATTTTCAGGGGAAGATCAGCTAGAGGAGCAGCAAAAGCAGATCAAGCAAAAAGTGGAGAAGGTATGTACATGGCAACTAATTCGAAGGTATGTACATGGCAATGACATACGATGCAAGTTTTAATATCCATGATATGCCATTCAGTCTGAATGAAGAAGTATCTTGCATATATTTCTTTCAATTTAAAGTATTTGTTACCGCCACACATTCATGAATCCAAGTATATACAATTTACCCTAACATCTGATTTCTAAATAGTAGGATCTTTTTCAGTTGAATATAAATGACACCAGCAGATTTGGCAATTAGGTATTACCAAAAAAAAACACATTAAAGATCAGAAGTGATCAACAAAAATTTATGCCAACAAATTTGTTCTTTCACAGTAGATCATTGTGTTTCATAATTTTCCTCACATGTAGTTTGTTATACTGGGAAATTTTATGGACATGAATAGAAACAGTGGTTGAGGATTTATGATATTATTATAAAGCAAATGTCAAATAAAAATATTATAGAATTTAGCAATGATATATTCTCTCTGTAGGAAAAATTAAAAACACAGGTAATTAGAAAAAAAATGACAGAAAATTTTTTTTACTTCTTTAAACATGCAATTTATCAACAATTAATTTACCTTATTTTTAATTACCGCTTTTAAACCATTAAGTTTTCTATTTGTACTATGCATGATAATTACTCTTGGTGAAAAATGTTCCAATATAGCATTTTTGTATTGCAGGTGACCAGAAAAAGGGTAGAGTAACTAGGGCAGTTGTCAAAGAAAAGGAAGAGGAAACAGTGACTAGCAGGGGGCGATCAAACACCCGTAAATCTGGAAAGGCAAAGGAAGAACCTGCCCCATCACCAAAGCCTACTGGCCGAGCAAAATCAGGCACGCCTGCTAAAGCAACACCAAAGAAACAAGAAACTCCAAAGGGTGGTCGAGGTAGAAGTGCTAGAGGAAGAGGTAAAAAAGAGGAACAAGAAGAGGAGAAAGAGGATGAAGAGGAGGAGGCTGAGGAGGAAATGGAAGAAGAACCTGAACCTCCAAAGAAAGAAACACCAAAGTCTACACCCAAAGGTAGAGGAAAGACTCCAGCCAAGAAAACCCCTAACACAACCCCAAAACAGTCTGGTTCAAGAAGTAGGGGAAGGGGAGGTAATAAAGATGATGTCACATCACCAACAGTTGTCCTTGAGAAGATGGATGATTCAGATATATCTCCAGCTAAAGATGCTCCAGAGGAATCTAAAGCCGAGGAAGAAGTGAAAAGTCCACGTGGTAGACGTGGGAGAAATGTTGATCCCAAACCTACACCATCACCATCCCCTAGATCTAGGTCTCGGAGAGGTGCTAAGAAAGATGAGGTAGTAGAAGAACCCTCTGAGGAGAAGGAGGAGGAAAAAGTTGAGGAAAGTAAAGAGGAGGAAAAAGTAGAGGAAAGTAAAGAGGAGTCTGCAGAAAAAGATGATGAAAGTAAAGTTGAAACAGAAGAAGCTAAAACAGATGACCAGACTGGCAATGCTGAAGAATCAAAGGAGGCAGAAGAAATGGAGACAAATGAACAAGAGGCTGACCCAGTACAGGTTGACGAGAAGACTGAGGCTGAACCAGTTGCTGATGCTTCAGAAAAAGAAGATGTTGAAAATGATCACATTGACGAAGCAGAAACTAAAGATCAGTCTGAGGATGAACAGATGGAGGAGGAAAAATCAGCAGAGCCTGAAGCTGTTCAGGAGGCTGAAGCTGTCCAGGAAACGGACCCAGTAGTTGAAACAGAAGCAGAACCAATCGCTGAAGAAGAAGAAGAAGAAGCAGCTGAAGAGCCTGTCAAAGCTGATCCACCTGCTGAGGTTCCCCAGAGTATTCCCAGTATTAATGTAATCGAGGCTAGAGTTGAAATATCAGATGAAGAAACAACATCTTCTGTCGTTGTAGAACCACCAACATCAGAACAGATATCAGAAGAATCAGACGTACAGGAAGTAGAATCTGTACCAGTACCTGTTCAAAATTCAGTCGAAGAGGAAACAATGGATGTGGAAGCTAACCAGGTCGATGGTGAACAAAATGGAGAAACAGAAAATCGTAAACGAAAAATTGAAGATGTTGAGGAAACTGAGGAGGATCAGACAGAAGCTAAAAGGTCCTGTGTGGTGGAGGAACAGGTATCACAACCTGTACAAGAAAATGGTGAGGCTTCAGCTTCGTCTCAGGAGGTTGTTCAACAATATGCTGATGATGCCACTATTCATAATGTAGAAGAGGATTATGTGATGGTAAACACAGCTGATGTTCCTGATAGTAATAGCAAGGAAGTTTTAGAAAGCATACCACAGATTGATAGTGTTAAATCAAATAAACTTGGACCTTTATTTAATAGGAAATTCATTGCGAATCCTGCTTTTGATATGGACAAAAGTGATAGTGCAAAACAATTTACAGTAGTTAGTTATAACATTTTAGCTCAGTGCCATCTAGAAAGTAATGACTATTCATTCACATCACCTGAATTTCTATCTTTGGAATATCGTCACCAGAAGATGATGACAGAATTTCAGTATCTTGATGCTGATGTTGTGTGTTTACAAGAAGTAGGACCTGCATATTATGAAAATACACTGAAGCCAGCTATGGAAAGGTAAATTAGCTGTGTGATATCTGTTTTAAGAAAAGTTGTTTGAAAATCATAGGGAATCCCCAAAAATGTTGATTGAAAACTGTACATTCTTTACGACTTTTATTTAAAATTCATTGTGTTACCCCTGCTTAAAAATTGGACAGGAATTATATATAAATGTAGTTATAAGGTTGTCTGTCATTTCACCTTAAGATTACAATCTGTTATTTGCAACTCCTTTTACACCATTATGGATTTTCATGAAATTTTCATACAATCTTTGTGACATGATTTTAAATGAATCACCAACTAATGATTTCAACTATTTACATTTGTACTTTAAAATAATCATGTAAAAATTAGTTTAAATACAGACAGAAGATTTGCTCCAACAGTGTTCATTGAAGAGTGTTTTTATTTGGATGTCACATCTAAGCATACAACAAACATGTGCACAATTTATAGTAAAAAAATCACGTCTCAATGAAATGTGCTTCAGTTTAATTTATGTTTAAATTCATGTTGATATATACATGTATGTCCTATCCTTTGCTTGGTGTGTTACAGCCTGGGCTATGCTGGAATAATGATGAAGAGACAGAGTGATGACTTTGATGAAGGGGAGGCTACTTTCTGGAAGACAAGTCGATTTACATTAGTCAAGTCAGAGACACATTGTATATCCAGTTTGGCTGAAAAGGTCAGAGTCTATTTTATTGGGATGTCTTTTGTTGTTGTATTTTTCGTTAATTTTAGATAATTAAAATAGGTATTGTGGTAATTATCTTATTGTACATGTACAGACAGTGTTCCAGCCAGGATTTGAAAAGGGCAGGGATGAATTTTAAAAAAGGGCACATTCATGCGTTGACTTCATCTTTCAAAAGGGCATATAAATGTAGCTAATAACAATCAAATACAGCATACATTCTTTTGAACAAAAAACATGCATTTTTAGGCTTAAGGGGAGCCTCTTGTTTCTATAACAAGACTTTAGGCTTTTCATTACATTCATACATTCTATCAGTGCTAAAAAGCTTGAATGTCAGCCCAAGAAAAAATTAAGAAATCCCATTTGATTTTTATTGAATTTGCTAGTAAAATCCGGAGATTAAGTACCATTCCGGTCAGAGTTTGTGTTTAGTTTATAACTTCCGCTTCCTGTCATTATTTGTAAACAAATAAATATGATGGAGCATTTCACAAATCCATCAACATCGTTACTTTCTATTTTTCAATAAAAGCGCACATTTAATGTTGTTTTTAATAGAAAACATCCAGATGAGTTCATATTCTGATTTGTGCACAATTATCATTACCGAGGCAGAGAAATTTACTGTGCAATCGGACAACTTACCTGTAATTGAAATTGAGTAATCAAAATAGATAACCTTAATTAATTGATCATGACTAGAGAACACATGTTTATTTAATTTGTTAATTGGCTTGGGGTTGTAAATATGCCATTCAATATCCCAAATGGCTTCATTCTCAATACACAAACTATGTATGATTGACTGAAAAAGGCAAATGTACGATCAAAAAGGGCAGGGCGGAGATGAAAACCGGCAGGTATCCTGAAAAGGGCAATCGGGCGGAGGCAAAGGCAGGCGGGCGGACCGCCCTTTGAAAACAGCCTAGCTGGAACACTGACAGAGATATTTTTTTAACTTCAATCACTTCATTATTGCAAGCCCATAACATTACAATAAGCTAAAAGCTTACAACATCCATTATATAACTGAACATTCATAAAGGAAGATTCTTTTATTTTGTAAGTGGACAAATATTATAGTTTTGATACATACATGTACAAAAAATGTATCTTGGAGTGGTAATCCAAAAAAGAAGTATGTACATGTATGTAGGAATATTATAATGTATATCATTCTAATATCAGTTCAAGCATGATTTGCTGTGTGTTCTTTTGAAATGATCTTGCATAGTTAATTTAGTCATTAATTTCAATACATTACTTGCGCTTTTTGAAAGAAATACATGTACATGTGGGGCATTCCAATGTCAAAAGTAAAAAAAAAAGAGACAAAATCAGCAGACACAAATGAGTGTGCAAAAATAGACAACATAAAAACTCACATAATCAACTGATTATCATTAAAGCAATCAACACAGGGAACTCTAGTTATTGACATGTAGGTTGTTTGTGTTTTGTAGGAAATTACCAATGCTGGGTTAGATCTTGAAAAAAGAGAAGCAGTACAAAAGTACATTGCTAAGCCTGATGTCGTCATCCTAACACAACTCAGGTGTAACAATACCAATAATGTCGTCAATGTGGGAAACATCCACGTTCAGTGGGGCAAGATGGAAGTTCCAGATATACAGTGTGTCCAAGTAAGTATCTGGACTATGTCAAAAGTTGATGGAACTTGATTTGCATCAGTTAAAAAAATTATACCTAGCTTTTATGTCATATTTAGTTCTGTTCATTTCTCTTTATACCTGCCGGTTAAAATGTTGATGGCATGATCAATTGTTCTTGTTTGTATTTGCTATTCCTTGGAAGTGCTTTGTCAGAAGCTTTTTCTGTTCTATGTGTAAACAATGATAATATTTTTTTTCTTGAAATGACAATGTTTTAAAAAATAGTTAAAGATTGACAAATGCAATCTTATGTTTCACTACCTACTAATTCTAATTTCTATTCTTTTAATTGTTTCATTTTAGATTGCATGTTCCATAAAAGCTTTATCAGCCTTGGCTGGTAACGATACTCAACCCCATGTATTATGTGGAGATTTCAACTCTGAAGCCACCAGTCCTGGCTACCAGCTAGTACTAGAGGGATATCTGCATGACGATATGATTGATAAATTACAGTCCATTGACAATGTTGAGTTACCTGATGGATCTGTAAGTTGACCAGACATAAAATTCATATTGGTTTATTACTACAACAACCAGTACTTATACTTGACCTCATGGAGTTGAGATCAAAATTAAAACAATGTTCCAGGCAATAAGTCCTATGACAACAAGCCGCGTGTAAATTTACAATACACACTGGCTCGACATCACAGTTCCTATAATGCTAAAACCAGTGACGTCTTAATATATTTTGTGCACAAATACATAAAAAATGGCATGTATGTCATCTTGCACTACAGATCTACAGAAAACATAAAAATTACATATCACAATAGAAAAATCCATGGCCATTCATGGTGTATTTTGTCCATTTTAAATGGGTATGCATTGTTTTCGTTTATTTTAACCTTTGCTCTGCTGCAATACACTCAGGACAAAATATTTACGAAATAATATAAAACATTGGCAACCCATGTTAAAATCTCCAATTAACCATGGGTGGCCATGGATTATTTCTTGATTTAACTACACTTGACTGTGTTTCATCTATTCAAGACTTATCAGAGGCTTTCAACCCTCAAAATTTGAACATACCTAACTGTTAAGGTGCATGAGGAACATAGAATAAATTAAAACAAATTATGTGGAACTGGAAATTAATACGTAGACCAACCTATCACTGGAATTGGAGGAACCTTAGCTTTTGACAAAAAGTTGAGATTAATCTTAAACATTGGGAAAAGAGCACCTTTATTATATTATATATTCCAACTTTGTGACAGTAATCAGCACATTATATTGTATTCTGCCCAATTTTTTGTCTCGCCTGCGACGAATAGTCGCGGAAGGCGAGACATAGGTATTACTTTCCGGCGACGGCGGCGGCGACGGCGGCGGCGTAAACTTTTTTGTAAGACTTTTGTGGACAATGAATTGCTTGAAAAGTATAATAGCTAGGCATCTGATATTTGGTATACAGATAGTTCAGGTTATGGTCTACGCAACTGTCACCATGCCGTTTGACCCTGACCCCATTTTCACGCTCCAGTGACTCTGTGAACTTAGGTCTTTTTTCAGGCCGTAAACTTTTTTGTAAGACTTTTGTGGACGATGAATTGCTTGAAAAGTATAATAGCTAGGCATCTGATATTTGGTATACAGACAGTTCAGGTTATGGTCTACGCAACTGTCACCATGCCATGTGACCCTGACCTCATTTCACGCTCCAGTGACTCTGTGAACTTAGGTCTTTTTTCAGGCTGTAAACTTTTTTGTAAGACTTTTGTGGACGATGAATTGCTTGAAAAGTATAATAGCTAGGCATCTGATATTTGGTATACAGACAGTTCAGGTTATGGTCTATGCAACTGTCACCATGCCGTGTGACCCTGACCTCATTTTCACGCTCCAGTGAATCTGTGAACTTAGGTATTTTTCAGGCCGAAAAACTTTTTTGTAAGACTTTTATGGACGATGAATTGCTGGAAAGTTATGATAGCTAGGCATCTGATATTGGGTAAACAGACAGTTGCGGTTATGAACAACGCAACTGTCACCATGCCGTGTGACCATGACCCCACTTTTACGCTCCAGTGACTCTGTGAACTTGGGTCTTTTTTTCAGACAGAAAACTTTTTGTAATACTTGTGTGGACAATGGATTGCTTGAATAGTATAATAATTAGGCATCTGTTATAAGGTATACTGACACTTTTTGTGTTTATATCAAGAAATGAAAGCTTAGGTAGTTGATTTTAGCGATGGTGCCGGCAGGCGAGACATACTTTTAGTGGCCACACTTGTGTTAGTTGTAAAGCATTTTAAGTGTAAAGCAACTTAAAAACATTTCTAATTTTATAATGGTCTCATCTAAGTTCAATGCTCTATTGATTTTTTGTTAATGTCCAAATGAGAAATAGTTTTAATTAACCCATTTATTCATTTATTTAAAGCTATCAGGTTTGTTGCTGAAGTTAATTATCCTGATATTGTTTGTGAAAACTTAACTGCACATTCTGCAAACAAGTTATTTATAGAGAGAAAAAAATTTATGACAATCAAGGGGACACAATCAGTCATAAATTATTTCAAATTCATTGTGTTTATGGTTTGATTTTATTATATTTATTTTGTAGAAGAAAGCATTATTTAATCAGCTGTACAGAGCATTCCAGCATCCATCACCTAACATCAAAAGTTCTTATCGTACAGCATCTGTAAGTACCAATAGAACTGTCCACAAAAAATTTTAAGGATTTATTAACACAAGGCAAACATATGGGAATTTGCCTAAATCCAATAGCATATTATACCCCCACTCGTAAGAGAGGGGGCTATATTGCAATCACCTTGTCCGTCCGTCTGTCCGTCCGGTACAATATCTCGGCTTCTATTGAAGGGATTGATTTCAAATTTGGTAGACAGCTTAAGCATGATGCAATGTACATTCCCTCCACTTTTCAGGTCAGTCCATGATCTACTTCCTGTTTTCCGAGCCGACTTAGACTATTTTAAGGGTAATAAATGGGAAATTTTTCGTGACAGTTTTCTCAGCTTCTACTAAAGGGATTGATTTTAAATTTGTTATACAGGTTCAGCATGATGAGTTGTACTGTGCCTCCCCTTTTCAGGTCAGTCGGTCATATACTTCCTGTTTTTCGAGCCGACTTAGACTATTTTAAGGGTCAAAAATGGGAAATTTTTCGTAAGAGTTTTCTCAGCTTCTACTGAAGGGATTGATTTTAAATTTGGTATACAGGTTCAGCATGATGAGTTGTACCGTGCCTCCCCTTTTCAGGTCAGTCGGTCATATATTTCCTGTTTTTCGAGCCGACTTAGACTATTTTAAGGGTCAGAAATGGGAAATTTTTCGTAACAGTTTTCTCAGCTTCTACTGAAGGGATTGATTTTAAATTTGGTATACAGGTTCAGCATGATGAGTTGTACCGTGCCTCCCCTTTTCAGGTCAGTCGGTCATATACTTCCTGTTTTCCGAGCCGACTTAGACTATTTTAAGGGTAATAAATTGGAAATTTTTCGTAACAGTTTTCTCAGCTTCTACTGAAGGGATTGATTTTAAATTTGGTATACAGGTTCAGCATGATGAGTTGTACCGTGCCTCCCCTTTTCAGGTCAGTCGGTCATATACTTCCTGTTTTTCGAGCCGACTTAGACTATTTTAAGGGTAAAAAATGGGGAATTTTTCGTAACAGTTTTCTCAGCTTCTACTGAAGGGATTGATTTTAAATTTGGTATACAGGTTCAGCATGATGAGTTGTACTGTGCCTCCCCTTTTCAGGTCAGTCAGTCATATACTTCCTGTTTTTCGAGCCGACTTAGACTATTTTAAGGGTCAAAAATGGAAACATTATCGTTACAGATTTCTTAGCTTCTACTGAAGGGATTGATTTATAATTTGGTACACAGATTCTGCATGATGAGTTGTACCGTGCCTCCCCTTTTCAGGTCAGTCTGTCATCTATTTCCTGTTTTCTGAATGGCCGAGTGGGGGTATGCTTAGCACGACTTAGTGCAACCCCTTGTTGTTACAAAATTATAAGAAGTACCTCTCAATTGGAGCGACTTCATCTTGTATATTAGCATATTGGTATAAAACGTGTATTGCTTATCTTTCTATTCAAGTCTGTGAACGTCTTTTTCCTGTTTTCTTATTGATAGTTTAGCACAACCTAATGCAACCCCTTGTTTTTTTATCTTTATTACCTATATTTCAAAGGATGAAAGTAAAGCATTCACAAAGTTTAATTTGTCACATGGAATGTATGAAAATTTCCAAAACAATGTCTGTAGATGTATTGATGATATGTACAAGCTGCTACTTAAAAATGATATAATTTTTTTTAAAAATTTGAAATTTAAGATTTTTGTCTTGTTTTGAAACATAGAAAATAATGTTTTGTATAAATGAATAAATGATAAGAAAATTCAACAATTTATTGAAATTATTTATTGACAGGGATCAGAACCAAGTGTAACATCTTACAACAGAGTCATGAGGGCAGCTGTGGACTATATTTTTTATAGTGCTAAGTGTCTAGATAATGTGGGCGTCCTAGAAGTGGCAGCAGAATCTGATATCACAAGTACCGGTGGCATTCCTGATGCCACTTTCCCATCTGATCATGTCTCCATGAAATCTACTTTCTCATTTAAAGTTTAAAAACATTGGTAAGTTGAAAATTAAAATTCCTTATCTATTTGAGATTCCTAATTAAAATATAACTTCTTATGTTTTAAATGTGGAATGTCTTCATATGTATTGATTTGATGTGTTTAAAATTGAATGATAATTTATTGTAACATTTATCAATAATTGGGACGAAAGTGTCACTCTGCTTTGAATGTAACTGATGATTAATTGTTGATAGCAAAACACCTTTCAAGTTCTGATATGTAAAAATCTTGACATGATATGGCTTACTCTGTTCATTTTCTAGTTAAAATCTGAAATTAACAAATACATGTAAGTAATAAAGATGAATGTGCGAATGTTAAAATATGAAACAAAAGCAGATTTTTACTGACAAAAATAACAAGTAAAAATAATGATTTGAAGCATGATGGCCAACAAATGTGATGGAGGGTGTATTAGGTTTGACCATTATGAAATTCACTGGACATGTCCATAGCAATGACAAATTTCACCAAGTCTTTATTTTCTCAAATTCTATTTGCAGAAATACTGAAAATAAGATGTTGAACATTGTAGTTGGAGTTTTATCCTGGTTTTATTTTGCTGGAGGAGGTCTGCCTATACTAGGATGTGACAGAAGGTTCCATCACGACTGTGAAGATAAATCCAACAACTAACGAGTCTATCTGTCATTAAGTCATGATTTAATTTTAACACTGATAATTTCTTGTATAATACGTAAGGGTAAAATGGAAAAAAAGATGTTAATAATGTTATGGAAGTTGCAATATATTTTTCTTGCAAAAACATATTTTTCTGATATAAAGGTTGATAATCTATTTTTGGGGGAGATTTAAAGTGAAGTTCTGAGGTACCTATCAAATAAAGCTGAATATTATAAAGTTGGTGACTTGTTTGTAGTCTAAAATTTCACTATTATTAGTATTCCATTCATGTCATAGTTTGAAGACAATTACACATGTTTTCTGCAATCAGAAAATTACCGATAGTTGCAAGTCAGGGAATTTTAGATTTCTTTGATGAACTTTAATCAGAATGAATTTGGTTTTCATGTAGATAGCTTGTCTCTATGACTTTTATCTTAGTTCAGATGTAAATATTTTATACGTCATTATTCAGATATAGTTTATTGTTTAGACTGATCTCTGATGAAAGTTTTGTCGATTTCTGTTGTATTAACATTTAATTCATTCATCTTTCATACAAACAAGATCACCTTCAAGTTCATTTTGGTCATTTTTCTTAAAAATTTTCTGCAGTTTTATGTATCAATTTTAATCAGTGTATTATACATCATCAAAACATTTATTTTGTCACATGCTTAAACTTCATTACTTGTGCAAGGGGTATGAAAAAAATAAAGTGGAAGAACACAGCACAGTGTGTACATATAAACATATTCATAGTTAATATTTTACTTCAACAAAATCCCCGACTAAAAGAATTGATAGAAAGAGAATTTTTACCTCTAATGATATACATGTACATTTATGTGACAATGGATATTTAATAGGAGATACCAAATGGCAGCTTGAAATTCTTATTATATTTAAATACTTAGTACTCATCTAACTCTTAATACATTTACTTTCTGAATCATACATTCAATAGGGCTATTCCATAAAAAAAGTTTCCTGAGGCAGAACTCTTTATCATTTTCTTGGGTACCACCAACACATAAAATCGATATATATTTACAATGTGTTATACATTTATCTTATGTAAGTATTGGATATTTTGACCCCCTCCAAAAGATTTTTTATTCAGGTTAGTTCTGCCCCAGAGGACACTTTTTTCTGCAATTGCCTTAAACTATTCATTGGTTTAGGTGGGGGAAAGCCTTTAAACGCAGAACTAAACTAGAATTCATGTTTGAAGTGTTGAAATTTCTTGGTATTGTGGAGATTGTTTTAAGATTTTACCCATTGTATTTTAATGTTGACTTGAAAAGTTCATATAATGTTATATTTTATTGTATTTGTTCAACAAGACAGTTTTATTCAAAGAATTCATTCTAACCATATTTTTTACAAAGGTTTCAAGTTTTGTTGTTAATATGTAATATTTGTTAGAAGGAAATGTATATATTTGGAAAATGATTCCATTAAATTTATTATGAAGTTGTCTGAAAAGTTTTGATGTAGTTTAGCCTTTCTATGACAGGTGTGATGGGAGGATTTTATTTTGAATCTTTTTTTTCTTTACTGTAAAATGCTTCCATGTTGTCAAGACAAAATCATTTTGTTTGAATTTTACCCCTTTCTTTTATTTTGGGAAAGGAAAGACAACTCATAAGTAAAAAATATTTGTACAAATGGTTTAAATATTATAATTAGGAAAGAGCATAGGCATATTTGTAAATATTTTTGGGTCAAAATACATTTTAATGTCCCATTTCATTTTTGGTTGGGTAAAATTCTAACTTCTTTTCTTTTGTTATTGCTGAAATTGGTTTATATTTCATACATCTTTGGCATAATACAAGTTGTGTATTTTTCTCCAGTACATTATTTTGCTAGCTTGCACAATTCAGTATTGACATGTAGCAATATTATTTTTGGTTTCTAGTCTTGAACAAGACATACACAGTGTAGTATGAAATAATATATCAAGTTAAATGTCTGTATGTATTTGTCCATAAAATGCTTTTAACTATATATTTGTTCTGTGGCAATTGAATTATCCAATTCTAGTATTTTGTTTTTATTCCTAATGCTTTGCTCTTTCGTGCTATCATATTTTTACAAAAAGAAATCAAATTTTTGTTAATGTTATTCAACCAAGCCATCAATGCTCGTTTTACAGCATACAAGTTTAGATATCATATACATGTAACATTTCTTGTATTGAACATAATAATGCTTGGTCCGCATTACCATCTTCATAATTGACAAAGTCATTTGAAACATCATTCTTATATTACTATCACAAGTTGTACAAATGTCTATTTTAGTTAGATATATTGTTTATGGAAATGTTTTATGGTAAATACCAATATGTAACCATTTACACAAATAAAAAGGGCATCTAGCTAATCTGTTTGTTATTATTGATATCCTTAAAACTATTTATGCACTTCAAATGCTAAATATAGGGGCACTTTACCACTATCAAGTGAATTGCATGCTGTGGCATTTCAAATTTCTGTCACAGTTGTTTTTGCAGATCTGAAATTCCTGGTAATATGCACAACTACATATGGTGAACATCTTGCATACCAAGTTTCATTAAATTCTGTTCTGTAGTTTAAGAGGATTTGCGATCACAAACTAAAATTAGGATTTCTGCAAATTTCTAAGTACAAAGGGCCCAACTCACTCACTCACTCACAAAGGGCCATAACTCCCACAAACATTTGCAGATAAAAAATTCCTGGAAATATGCACAACAACATATGGTGAACTTCTTGCATACCAAGTTTCATTAAATTCTGTTCAGTAGTTTATGAGGATTTGCGTTCACAAACTCAAATCAGGATTTTCTATATTTTTTTTAAGTCCGAAGGGCCATAACTCCCATAAAAATTTGTGAATCAAAAATTTCTAGTAATATGCACAACTACATATGGTGTACTTCTTGCATACCAAGTTTCATTAAATTCTGTTAAGTAGTTTCAGAGGAGTTGCATTCACAGACAAAAATCAGGATTTTCTGTAAATTTCTAAGTCTAAAGGGCCATAACTCCCACAAAAATTTTCAGATTGAAAATTCCTGGTAACATGCATAACTACATATGGTTAACTTCTTGCATACTAAGTTTCATTAAATTCTGTTAAGTAGTTTTAGAGAAAAATTCCTTGTAACATGCACAATTACATATGGTGAACTTCTTGCATACCAAGTTTTATTAAATTCTGTTTTAGTAGTTTTAGAGGAGTTGCGTTCACAAATTTTGATCACAGACGGACGGACGGACCAGTCAAAAAAATTATATCCTCCGCATCTTTGATGCTACAGTGTAACCGCCTGCCAGCCTTGGCAGTGCAGTGTACAACTTTTAAGACAGCTTCAAAGTACAGGTTACAATACCTGTTCTTCAGCGATACCTTCACATTTAAACACAGCTTTTTGTAAATAGTTTTATCCCTGTATGTATAGTATAAAAGAAAACAAAAAAGTAAAATTAAAAAACAAAGAAACAAATACCCACTTGTTTATCAATTTGTACTTATTTGACTTTTTAGTTATTTTATTGTTAATATCACCCATATCATGCATTGGCAATTTAACATCTTTGCCTGGCACATAATCATCAGTATTGATTGAGTGCTGAAACAGAAAGAAGAAGACTTTTAGAAGGGTCAGGTTGTATTACCATTCCTTTTAGGAGTTATTCCCCTTAGAAGGTGGAAATCTGTTGCAGTCTCACAGCCTTTCCTTCATTGTATTGCAAACTGTAAAAGCTAGAGAAAAACTTTTAATTTCAATATTATTAATATTAGTTAGTCAAGCCCAAAAAACTCAATATCATGGAATTTTTTTAATGACCCCTATTCCTTAAATGTCTTTATATCTGTTTACGCTTTATAGATGGCAAACATTTAAATAATAAAAAGCTTTTGATTGCCTAAAATGTTTAACTGAATGAACTCTACTACACTTTATTGCACTAGGTTTATGGATATTGTCAGATTTAGATGACCCATAATTAAACCTTTGGCCCTTTCAATGTCAAAAAAGTTGTTTGAACATTACAGCCTAAAAAATCAGGCATTTAATTCAGGTGAGCGAATCAGGCTCCTGGGAGTCTCTTATTTTTTGTATAGGTTTCCATAACAGATTTTTAAAATTGCTGTTTGCATATGAATGTTGTGTCTAGTACACTATTTCACATATCAATATCTTTTATCAATTTGTTTGTCTGGCTTGTCAGTTTCATCTCTTCTGTAAAGCTGATCAAGACCAAGGTATTTCAAAGGAAGGTATTGCTTTTTAGTGGTGGCAATGGCTTAAATTATCAATGCTCATGTTAAATGATCTCCTCTATACTTGTTGTAACTATTGGTTCTAGGTTGTGGAGACTTGACATGCACATGTCCAAGAAGAGGTTTAGCTAGACTAGATTTAGCGTTGTTAATTGATATTCAGTTGGGTTTTTTTTTCGTGTTTAATATGTTTGGGGTTTTTTTTGTCCTGTTCTTGTTGGTGTTCACTGCTTTTATCTCTGCCCTTTTGGACTTTTGACATTCGGATGTCCCATTGGTACCTCAGCTTCTTTGTGTCCCCATATTATGACCTTGATCTTTATTTTCCAGTTAAGTGACTGCCAATTATCAGTACACTTCAATTTAAGTTTTATGAAAGCCTTCATATCTGAGGAACTATTAGTCTTAGTTTGAATAAACTTGACTGAATAACACTTATATGCCTCATTTCTACCATTGCTTTTAAAATGAGAACCATTGCAGGTTTCATTAAATTGGCATTTAAAATAGCTTTCTGATATGTCTTTCTAGGACATTTTGAGTTAAAGTGTCCCATTTCGGTAAATTTATTATCACGTTTTGTTATGAATAAATAGCTATTGAAGATTTTCTCTGCTAAATAGTTTACTTTGTTACCTGTTCAAAACTTCCTTGACAACTAGTTACTTTGATAATTTGTATGAATAATCTTTTTATAGGATTCTTGTCATGTGAGCTATTGTCAAAGTCATTTTCACCTCGTAAAATATTGGAGAGATTGCTTTGAAACTTTGACACTTCATTTATATATAAGTAGAAGCATTTTCTACTAAGATTGCATAAATAGCATTTGTCAATCTGAATCAAACAACTGTCCTTTTGAAGGCAGGGCGCTCAAATGGCTTGCATGCTTGTTATTGGGTAAGTCAGTACTCAGTAACTTTCTGTAGATTGTTGGTTTCCTCAAGGTACTTTGGGTCCTCCATTAATAATGACTGCCCATTATGATCCATCTGTGTAAAAAGGGTATAAAATTTTAACATCCACCTATTTACTATTGTTTATGGTCATTTATTTTGATTATTAAAGACAAGAAATAACATGTAGAATATTCTATGATTTACCTAAATTTGCTATAAATAATCTTTTTCATATAGTGTCAGGTGTCAGAGCAATTAAGGTTTTTGTTTGATGAAGTCTTGCAAGGGTTTAAATTACCAACTTGCCTAGTTTTTTATTTGTTTCATTTGTTTTGGTAAATTTTATTTATATTGATAGTGGCATACCTCATCCATTATGGCTCTATATTGAAACTTGCCATGAGACAGACAAGACTTCTGATTGATGTCGAAAATCTTGAAAACCACCATATATTTTTTATGTTGCTATATAACATTTGTTACCAAATTATTCAGCCAGTAACATGTATGTAAATATTCCAAGTTTTCATCCTGGAAAAAAAAGAAAAGTGCTTTCTATCATGTCCACACTCAATGTTGTAATGAAAACCTATTTTTTTAGACTCCAAATTTACTTTATTTTCAGGTCATTTATGTTTGCAATCAGTCTTTTTAAATTCTAAAAGATGTAAAGCCTTATGGCCTTTTTCATGAAAATGTAGTGCAATTATCTCCAAATCAACCAGCAGTCATTAATTGCCTTAAATTTAAATAGCTTTTCTTGATGGATATTTTTCATATAAATAAATTGAAGTAATTTCTGTTAATAATGAAATGTGTTTTTCAAGAGAAAACTTTTAGAAATTTTCACCCCCATGTATATTTGGGTACCGCTGTTGTTAAAATAAGGATCATTCCTATGGGTCTTTAAGTCTGTTTTATTTTATTATATAGATAAATAGAGTAAACCTTACTCTTTAAACACGGCCAATAAAAAGTTTAAGCAAAGTATCTTATGATACATGTAAGAAACAAAAAACGTCTTTTGCAATATGGGTACCAGTCAAGTTACCAAAATACTGGTCAATGCAAACAACAAATTCAAACATGCTGCATTTGCATGTTTATGTTAAATGAAACCAAAATAACTTAAAATTTCAGCAATCAGATATTTTTGAAAATTCATTATATTTTTATTTCTTTATTTGGTAGTACATAAAATGCTTTTTATTCACCAAACTGTTTTATAAATTTTTAAAGTACTGACAGCAAAATAAGGATGTATTTTTATGAAACTTTACACATGATGAAGGTTAATCCAGAAAAGCGCTTCACACGCAGCGAAATTTTGCATTGTACATTTATCAAAATCATTTCAATATGTGGATCGTGTCTTTCTGGCACATATTCCATATTCTTTCATATTTAATACAATGGTTGCTATTAAGAAGATATGCTTACCCTGACTAATAACACAAGCATTTCATTTTTTGGAGATTATTATTTACAATAAATAAAAACAATCAATAAACAGTAAATGTTTAGAATAAGACTGAATGATTATACATTTTATAAAATTCTAATAATGTACACAAACTAGAGGCTCCCAGGAGCCTGAATCGCTCACCTGATCTCTTATGCCAAAGTTTGAATAAATTTCACAAACTTTCAAGTATACAAAGTTGCAAAACAATCCTTTCAGTGGTTTCAGAGAAGATTTTTGGAAATCAGTTTAAATTAATAGAAAACAAGAGGCTCCCAGGAGCCTGAATCGCTCACCTGGTTTAATGTCAACCCTTTGAAGACTTTTGTATAGCTAAATGAGCTGAATGTTTAAGCAATAAAAAGCTTTTCTCTATCTGCAATAGTTTTCATTCCAATGCAAAAAACACTATTTTTCACCTTTAAAGGGCCACAACCCCTTAAAGGGGTCATCTGACAACTTCGACCCTATGGAGACTTTTGTAGAGCTAAATGAGCTGAACATTTAAGCAAGCAACAGCTTTTCTCTATCTGCAATAGTATTCATTCTATAGGCCAAAAACTCTATTTTTTGCCTATAAGGGGCCATAACCCCTATAAGGGGTCATCTGACAACTTTGACCCTATGGAGACTTTTGTAGAGCTAAATGAGCTGAACATTTAAGCAAGAAACAGCTTTTCTCTATCTGCAATAGTTTTCATTCTATAGGCCAAAAACACTATTTTTTGCCTTTAAGGGGCTGTAACCCCTATAAGGGGTCATCTGACAACTTTGACCCTATGGAGACTTTTGTAGAGCTAAATGAGCTGAACATTTAAGCAAGCAACAGCTTTTCTCTATCTGCAATAGTTTTCATTCTATAGGCCAAAAACTCTATTTTTTGCCTTTAAGGGGCCATAACCCCTAAAAGGGGTCATCTGACAACTTTGACCTTATGGAGACTTTTGTAGAGCTTAATGAGCTGAACATTTAAGCAAGCAACAGCTTCTCTCTATCTGCAATAGTTTTCATTCCATAGGCCAAAAACATGAAAAAATGCTATTTTTCACCTTTAAAGGGCCGTAACTCCCATAAGGCATCATCTGACAACTTCGACTCAATGGTGACTATTGTAGAGCTTTTGATGCTGAAGCAGTAGCGTGGCATCAGATTTCATCTATCTCTTATACTTTTTGATTTACAAGCCAAAAACAGTAGTCTGACCCCCCTGGTCTATTTTTAGCAACGGCGGCCATGTTTTTCGACGAATCAAAAATCCCCACATCAGTTCTGTGGGGGATACCCTAAAGTACCACCAGACCAAATTTGGTTTGAATCTGTGCAGGAGAAGAAGTTTGAAGAAAAGTTAACGACGACGACGACGGACGACGACGACGAACGACGACGACGACGGACGCCAAGTGATGGCAATAGCTCACATGGCCTTTGGCCAGGTGAGCTAAAAACAGTTAAAGGGCAATAACTCCTGTAAGGACCTTTTGATGCTGAACAAGAAAATTTGCTTCAGATTTTCTCTATCTTTTATACTTTTCTTCAAGTTATAAGCCAAAAACAATGGTCTGACCCCTTGTTCTTTTTTTAGCAATGGCGGCCATGTTGGTTGGTTGACATGTATATAATACACAAACATGGTAGAGGACATCCTAAAGATCAAGTTTACCAAGTTTCAAAGCAATCCCTTCAGTGGTTTCAGAGAAGAAGATTTTTGAAAAATAGTTAAAATTAATGGAAAAAAAACAGTTAAAGGGGAACAACTCTTCAATGGCTGATCTGACAATTTTGACTCTGAAATCAATGTTGTAGATCTGAATTAGCTTAACAATTCTGCAATGCTTACTTTTCCTCTAGCTCTTATGGTTTTCAAGATATAGTCCAAAAACTGCAAAAATGGTCAATTTTGATGATTAAAGGGCATTAACTCCTATAAGGAGTCGTTTCACAACTTCGACTCAATGGAGAGATTTGTAGAGATTTTGATGCTGAACAAGGATGGTTGCTTCGGATTTTCTCTATCTCTTATACTTTTTGAGTTATAAGCAAAAACAATGGTCTGACCCCCCTGTTCTATTTTTAGCAACGGCGGCCATGTTGGTTGGTCGACATATTTATAATTCACAAACTTGTTAGAGGACATCCTAAAGATCATGTATACAAAGTATCAATGCAATCCCTTTAGTGGTTTTAGAGAAGAAGATTTTTGAAAATCAGTGTAAATTAATGGAAAAAAACAGTTAAAGGGGAATAACTCTTAAACGGCTGATCTGACAATTTAGACCCTGAAATCATTTTTGTAGATCTCAGTGAGCTTAACAATTCTGCAATGCTAACTTTTCCTCTAGCTCTAACGGTTTTCAAGATATAGTCCAAAAACTGCAAAAATGGTCAATTTTGATGATTAAAGGGCAATAACTCCTATAAGGAGTCGTTTCACAACTTCGACTCAATGGAGAGTTTCGTAGAGCTTTTGATGCTGAACAAGGTAGGTTGCTTCGGATTTTCTCTATCTCATACTTTTTGAGTTATAAGCCAAAAACAATGGTCTGACCCCCCTGTTCTATTTTTAGCAATTGCTGCCATGTTGGTTGGTCGACATGTATATAATTCACAAACTTGGTAGAGGACATCCTAAAGATCATGTATACCAAGTATCAATGCAATCCCTTCAGTGGTTTCAGAGAAGAAGATCTTTGAAGAAAAGTTAACGGACGATGGACGACGAACGGACGGACGACGGACGCTTAATGATGACAATAGCTCACATGACCCTTCGGGTCAGGTGAGCTAACAAGAGGCTCCCAGGAGCCTGAATCGCTCACCTGACATATGTGCCTGAAGTAAAGGTTATTAGGCAAAATCTATTTGACGTTGAAAGGGTCATAAGATTAATAAGGGGGTCATCTGACAATATGGTGGATATTAAGGTGCTGATCACTTTTGTTCTCAATCAAAATCTAAAAATCTGTCACACTTTTTGAGTTATTTGCAAAAAAATGCAGTTTAACCTAATGCTCTATTTTTAGCCACAGTGGCCATGTTTTACGACCAATCTAAAATCCCCACATCAGTTCTATACACCTAATGCTAATAAACAACTATACCAAGTTTGGTTCCATTTGAACTTATAGTGTCAGAGGAGTTAACGTTTTCAATGTAATGAGGAAATGCTGTTTAAATGCTAAATTTTGACGTTCTAAGGGCAATAACTCCTAAAAGGAATGGTCCTACAACGTTGACCCTATTACATATTTTGTAGATCTTGATGTGCTTAACAATATGCAATTTAAATTACTAAAATATCTAGTATAGTTTTCAAGATATTGAGCTAAACGGGTGCAAAATTTGCAAAAAATCCACAAAAAGGGCAATAACTCCTACATGGGTTGTTGGATTTTCTTCAAAATTTCAGGGTAGGTAGATCTTGAGGTGCTGATCACTTTTACCCTATGCCAGAATTTTGATATCTGTAGCAGTTTTTGAGTTATTTGCAAAAAACTGCATTCTACCCCTATGTTCTATTTTTAGCCATGGCGGCCATGTTTTACGACGAATCAAAAATCCCCACATCAGTTCTAAGCACCGAATGCTAATGAACAACCATACCAAGTTTGGTTGCAATTGGACTTATGGTGTCAGAGGAGTTAACGTTTGAAAAAGTTTACGGACGGACGGACGACGTACGGACGACAGACGCCAAGTGACGCCAATAGCTCACATGACCCTTCGGGTCAGGTGAGCTAAAAAAGATAGGACATCATTATTTTCAATACATGGATGAAAATGTTGGAAAAACGGGGGATATTAATTTTTTTTTAGGAATAATATATTTGATGATTAAGATTTGAAACAAGAGTTAACACTTAAGTATGTCTCGCCTGCCGGCACCATCAGAAACAATTATTCTTTCTTAATTACTTCCACTATATTTTGAATCTACATGGATTTTCAGTTTCTGAGATCAAAAAATGATTATAGAACTTAAACATTGCAAATATATGCAATAAAAATAATCAAAGTCACTCAACCGGAAAATCAAGGTCAAGGTCAAAAGATGAGGATGTAACTGTGCTAAGCTACAACTGGGGCATGTGCATACCAAGTTTCATCAACCTAGGACTTATAGTTCTTATGATATGGAGGTGCTCGCAAAATTTTTCCATTGCTATTATATGTATTGAAAATTGTCAAAGTCACTCAACCGGAAAATCAAGGTCAAGGTCAAAAGATGGGGATGCAACTTTGCTAAGCTACTACTGGGGCATATGCATACCAAGTTTCATTAACCTAGGACTTATAGTTCTTGAGATATGGAGATGCTCGCAAAACTTTTCCATTGCTATTATATGTATTGAAAATTGTCAAAGTCACTCAACCAGAAAATCAAGGTCAAGGTCAAAAGATGGGGATGCAACTGTGCTAAGCTACTACTGGGGCATATGCATACCAAGTTTCATCAACCTAGGACCTATAGTTCTTGAGATATGGAGGTGCTCGCAAAACTTTTCCATTGCTATTATATGTATTGAAAATTGTCAAAGTCACTCAACCGGAAAATCAAGGTCAAGGTCAAAAGATGGGGATGCAACTGTGCTAAGCTACTACTGGGGCATATGCATACCAAGTTTCATCAACCTAGGACATATAGTTCTTGAGATATGGAGGTGCTCATAAAACTTTTCCAAAAAGTTAACGCCGCCGTCGCCGGTAAAGTAACACCTATGTCCCGCTCTGCTTCGCAGGCGAGACAAAAAAACTACTATAGAGAAATTGTCTACATGATTAAAATATAAATAATCAAAGATCCTAAATAAAATCCCTAATTCATATATACATGTACATGTATGTAGTGTCATGCGAAAATCCTTCTTAAAGGAGATAATTTGCAGTTTAGATAGATGTTTATGGGATTTAATTCACCTTATGGTCTTGACTTATCACTAAATGGTGTTTTTTATAATAAAATTCCATACATGAGATACTTTTTGGTAGTAAACAATAAAACCACATTAAACCTATTAATATCACATGATTCTTTTTATTTCTCATTGCAGATTAAGCAAAAACTAAAACGAAACGAAAATGACATGAACTTCCCATGAAGTAGTTTGATAAAATTGTTAAGCAGTAGCTAGCAATGTCAAGAGATTATTTACATTTTCTAGGTTCCAGTTTTTGAATACATAGAATAAATACGTTATTCACAATTGTAAAATTTAAATAACATATTCCAAACAAATATATTTCTGCTTATGGTTATGCAAACAATAACAACAAATATACATCAAAATATGAAGCCTTCAAAGAAAACAAAATTCATCTTTATATACAGGTCTAGTATCTGAAAGCAGAAAACCATGAAATCTTCACCCTGCTAAAGGAAGCAAATGCTTAAATAACAATTTAAAAAAAAACCTAGAAAATTTGTCTATGAGCCATGGCCCTTCTGTTCTTGAAATATCACTGACCTCCAACATGTATTACCTGGGATATGGGCATTAACCTAAGTTGTTTAACCATACAATATAGGTTGAAGTGACCTAATTTCTGGTGGAAAATCATTGACCCCTAACATGTAGTATCAAAGATATGGACCTTAACCAAGAACTTAACCAATGTCATCCATGAATAAAATATAGGTCACAGAGACCTTATTTCTAGTGGGTGGCATTGTGTTACCCAAGACACATCTAATGGTGAAATATCATTGACCCCAAACATCTAGTATCCAAGTTATGGACCTTAACCATAAAATACAGGTCACAGTGACCTATTTTTTTTTGTGGGTGGCGTCATGTTACCCAAGACATCTAGTGGTAAAATATCAATAACTCCAACATCTAGTATCCAAGTTATGGACCTTAACCAAGAACATAACCAAAGTCATTCATGCATAAAATATAGGTCACAGTGACCTAATTTCTAGTGGACGGTGTAGCCCTACCCAAGACATATCTAGTGGTGAAATATCAAAGACCCCCAACATCTAGTAGTATCCAAGTATCAGGAACTAAACCAAAATGTTACAAACAGACGGACGGACAAGGGTAAAACTATATGTCCAATCCACATACATGGTTGGGCCATAAAAAAATATTTACCATGATTCTTAAAATTTGTGATTTCTAAATTGTACTTGATAGATTGACATATGAGCAAACCAATATAACCTCCCATTACAACTTGGTTGATAACTTCTCTATCATTCATAAAAATAACAATAAAAAGCTTCGCCGAGCGCAGCATGATACGACCGCAACATGTTGAACTCTGTACGTTTTAGGCCTAATATGGATACTCTATTGTTCTGGACACATGCAGCCCATGGTGGACTGACAAAGGTTTTTGACACATGCTTCTCTGATGGACTTTCGAACCAGGGGGTAAAAATATAAATTTTGAATGTTGTATTCTACTCTTTAAAAGAATAATGTTTGGGGAAAAAATTAAAAATCGAACCAGAATTTTCTTAAAATTATGATTACAGCCCCAAAAATTTATTCTTAAATTTAGAATCGCTACCTGACAAGAATTAATTTGCAAAAAAAATTTTCAAAATCGGACCACAAATAAAAAAGCCCCATTTGGCCCCTAATTACGTAATAGGGGGAAAAAGGGGGGTCACAAAAATTAATTCTTAATTTGGTATTCGCTATTTGACAAGAACAAACATGCAAAAAAAATTTTCAAAATCGGACCAGAAATAAAAAAGTTACAATTATGGCCCCTTTTGGTCCCTAATAACGTTACAGTAAAAAAAGGGGACACAAAAATATATCTGCTACTTGACAAGAATAAACTTGCAAAAAAAATTATCAAAATCGGACAAGAATTAAAAAAGTTTCGCTTTCGGCCCCTTTTAGCCCCTTATTACGTAACAGGTGAAAAAGGGGTGGGGGTCGCAAAAATAAATTCTCAAATTTGGATTCGCTACTTGACAAAAATAAACTAGCAAAAAAAATTTCAAAATCGGACCACAAATAAAAAAGTTTCGATTTTGGCCCCATTTGGCCCCCTAATTACGTAATAGGCGAAAAAAGGGGGGATCGCAAAAATTAATTCTTAATTTTGTATCCGCTATTTGAGAAGAACAAACATGCAAAAAAAATTTTCAAAATCGGACCAGAAATAAAAAAGTTACAATTTTGGCCCCTTTTGGTCCCTAATAACGTAACAGTAAAAAAAGGGGACACAAAAATATATCTGCTACTTGACAAGAATAAACTTGCAAAAAAAATTATCAAAATCGGACAAGAATTTAAAAAGTTTCGCTTTCGTCCCCTTTTAGCCCCTTATTACGTAACAGGTGAAAAAGGGGTGGGGGTCGCAAAAATAAATTCTCTAATTTGGATTTGCTACTTGACAAAAATAAACTAGCAAAAAAAATTTCAAAATCGGACCACAAATAAAAGTTTCGATTTTGGCCCCATTTGGCCCCTAATTATTTAATAGGGGAAAAAGGGGGGGTCACAAAAATTAATTCTTAATTTTGTATCCGCTATTTGACAAGAACAAACATGCAAAAAAAATTTTCAAAATCGGACCACAAATAAAAAAGTTTTTATTTTGGCCCCTTTTGGCCCCTAATTACACAACGGAGAAAAAGGGGGCGCAAAAATTCATCAGGTTCATTCTTTTATTGTAAGAAACATTCTTGACAAATTTCACAGCAATAGGCCAACTAGGACCAAAGTTATGGTGGAAAAAAGTAAAATATTTGAATTTTTTGCCCCTTTTGGGCCCCTAATTTCGAAACAAAAAAACGGGGGACCCCCAAAATCAATCCCATTCATCCTTGTATGGTAAGGAACATTACTGTCAAATTTCATAGCAATTGGATAACTAGAACTAAAGTTATTGTGGAAACAAACAAAAAAGTAGTATTTTTGGCCCTTTTTTGGCCCCTAATTTCAAAACGAAAAATGGGGGGACCCCCAAAATCAATCCCATTCATCCTTTTATGGTAAGGAACATCATTGTAAAGTTTCATAGCAATCGGATAACTGGAACTAAAGTTATTGTGGAAACACTAAAAAGTTAACAGACACCGACGACGACAACGACGACGACGACAACGACGACAGCATCATACCATAATACGTCCGCAAATTTTTTGCGGTCGTATAAAAATGGGATAAAACTGACATTTGAAATTTGTTAAACTTGAATAACTTTAAATCATACAGAAAATGCATTACAGCAATTCGTATTCTTGATAAACCATGATTGAACTTTCCAGATAAAATTTAATATATATAGTTTAAGATAAAAAATCTCACTGCTATTATAATTATCAATTACAATAACAGTTGTTGATTAAAACATGAAAAAGAACATATGCATGTCAATAATTAAATCACGTGAATTAAATTTCTCTGTTATATACGGTAGTAAGCTATCTATAATAGCCATTTAAAACCTAGCTTATATACAATATAAATATAATAAAACATGGGGAGTCAAATTTGTCCTGTGCTTTAAATTTATTTAAGGGAAACTACATGTAACTACATGTAACAATTACTTTGAAATACTCTGGTACATTAATATAAAAATTTTCAGCCAAAAAAAAATGTCCGACTCGATCCATTGAGCTGCTTAAAAGTATGAAAAATATGTCTTATAACAGTCAGATGGTGACCCCTTAATGTTGCTTTAGGCACTGACCATTTGATTTTCTGGGGGGGCTGGGATTTTCACCCGAGCCAGGAATTTTTTTTTCGACCGCTGCGCGGGCCAACTTATTTTTTTCCCATACACACAATGCTAGAAAATTTTGTTCAGAAAATCGCTTTATTTCTAATGCACAAAATGAGGGCCAGATTATTTTTTTCACCCTATAAGCTGGCCAGACTATTTTTTTGGCAAAAATTAAGAGCCAGAATTTTTTTTTTTTTAAATCCCAGCACCCCCTCCCCCATAAAAACAAATGGTTGGTGCCTTAGAGAAAATAGAACTGACAAAGAGACTATAATCAAAACATAAAACATTTAACAACAATAACTATCCCCATACTGTGGACTTCCCATCAGTCTCTGTCTCTGAATCTCCGAGTAGCAGCTATTACAGTATCCTTCTTTCTGACTATTACCGTAATTATTGCACCCCTGGGTTTTACAGTGCCGGATATTTTTCCTCGCTTGCTCCACTTTGGACATGGCCTGGTTATATTTCTGTTCGACCCCAGGCGTTGAAGGTTTGGATAGATTATTCATCGGTTCCCTCTCTGGGACATTATATCTTTCTATCTGTGATGGTAACATAGGAAATTGATGACCTAAACTGCTAGTACTAGGAGCGGGAGGGTAAGTCTGGTTAAAATTGAGAAATTGGGTTCTGGTGGGTACATGAGTCTGAGGTCCTGGGATAACACCAGAGGGAGTCGTCCTAGCTGGCAAGTTTGTAGTCTCTAGATTGCCTGCGTACAGGTTCTTGTAAAAGTTGTAATGGAAGGTACACCTATAATTCATGCTTTGGTCTCCGTATTTATCACAGTTAGGTTCCACACATATCTGTCCTTTGTTAATTTGAGGTGCTCTCAGAGGTCTCATCTTATCTTTCTTATCTACAATAATAAATATCGATATAAAATAACTTTGATCATTTTATATCATCTTTTAGTAATGATGAAAACATTCTTTAAACTTTACTCATAGTTTTTTGTTATAATATAATGCATGAACTTTACAACCTTAAAGTTTAAACATACCTGTAATTGAAATATTTCCAACTTTATTATTGTGTACATGATTAAATATCATCTAAAAGAATTGAAGCATACATTGCTTATACCTTATTCATAAAAGGTTTTTCATGTGTGTGTGAGTGTTCTGCATGAATTTTACAACCTGTCAACAAACTCAAAAAATATATATATCCAACTTAGTTACACATCTCAAGTTGTGACTATAAAAGTAGGCAGATACATTTTGTATAACTACATGTTCCAAATTAGACATTTACTTGATTATGTTTATTGACTATTAATACAGTTGTGTATCCAAAGTACATCTTAAAATGTTGTCATTTTTATACAAATTTTCAGACCCCCCTTTTAAAGTTTATCTCAGAGAGTGACCCCCATCTGAAAATTGCAAGTCTAATCCTATCAAATCAGTTAATAACAGAAATACCGGTATATGTACATGTAATACCTTTTTCATAACATTTAGAACAGTACCCATGGGTTCTTGGATCGCCATAGTAATGACAGCCAGTCGATTTACATCTTTGTCTTGAAGGAGAATAACAGGAACCATGCTGAACTGCAAAGGAATGAGAGTAAATCTTAGGATTTTATAAATTATCGTTTAACAATTACAACTGAGAAAAATTGTTTTCTAAAAGTTATATTAAAATGATGTCGAAAAGTTGTTTTTTTTTATACCTTTTGTTTCCTTAAGTCTTTCAATTGTTAAGGAAAGATGCTGAAATAATTTTGCATGTATACCGGCACTTTGACTTTGTTATACATTAAGTCTTCTTATGATTTTCACTTAAAACAGATTTTTTAAGATAACACTTTGTAGTCTAACAAAAGAGTAATTGAATCTAAATCTATCTCTTGGCAATAAAAGAATTACTATTTTCTGAATACATTTTAAACAAACATACATTCATGACATTATAAATCATGTAATGTACCTATTATCATTTCACTATTTTCATTCAAGATATTTTTTATAATGGTCTATTTTAGTGTATTCAAACAATGATTAATCATATAAACAAAGGCTTGGATATGGCGTACACCAAGAATTTACCTGGTGACAGCCGCCTATGTTCAGTTGACCTACTTCTAGCATGGGCTTCTGACAGTATAGCTGTGCAGGCTTCACAAATCTTGTTGGGTGGGTAGATAAGGCTTTGACATAGTGGTGAGGCACATTTGATCTTATCCTTGTGGCTTGTAATGACAGGGTTGACTTCTTCTGGTGGTGGCATTTCACATGGAGTGGCAGATACTTCAATATTTTCTAAATCAATGGATTCAAGACGACGCTGCCCAATCAACACACATTTCTGACAAAGTCCCCCTTGAACGACTGGATTCAAACATCCAGGGGTGAGACAGATATTTCTTCCTTGTTGATTCATTTGCACCAGTGATGTTTGCACGACTTTGTCTTCTCGAGGATCTTGTATTCTTGAAGGATAGGTCGGTCTAAGTTTGGGTTGTCTTTTCTTGGCACACTCATCACAGAATCCGTCTTTATGGAAATGTGGTGGATTTTTGCAGCCTTCGGTTTTACAGCTTAAATCTTCAGGTCTAACAGAACGTAAAGCTGGAGGATTACGAGCTCCACTCAGGTCATTTAAGACATAGGTTTGAGAGGAAGGTTCACTTCTTCCAGAAGAATTGCTCAATCTCGAGGAAGGCCGAGTCTGATGCATTGGTTCATTTTGGAAATCTGTATGACCTGTCAGTATAAAACATTTGGCACATTTGTTAGCTTGAAGAGTAAGACAGGTTTCTTTGCAATGCTGTGAAGAGCATAATTTTTCTGGCTGTTGTCCTGGCTGAAGTTTGGTAAAAGAACTATTCAATTTATTGTCAGATCTTGGTGGTGTCCTATCTTGACCTCCACCGAATAATGACTGATCATCAATAGGGTCACATACTGCCTGTATTGAGACAGGGAGACTTGAAGGTGGCTGCCCTTGTTTCTCATTGGGATGACATTCATGACAGAATGGAAATGTCTTAGTTGATGCACGATTCCCACAGTTTCTTTGACATTGGACATCCATCATTGACATATCATAGGCCTGTCGTGGTATTGAAGCAGGTGGAGCTGTAGGCTGAAGGTCTTGTTGACGACAAATGGCTGCCATTTCTTCTTCTTTTTCCTTGTAGTCTTTTGTATAGTCCATCATACATTTATAACAATATCCTGCAAGTGATGGTGCACCATGCATCTCACATTCTGCATTCAAACATTTACCTTCACATCTTATGATCCCTTGCTCATGATCAACATAACGAATCTCATTATTTACAAATACAGGTGGAGCCTGTGTTCTTGGTGTCCTTGAAGGATCGTTAGACCAAATACCAAATATCTGTAGACAATCACATAAATGATCTTGGACAAGGTCGTGATGATCTTGTATTCTCTGGAACTCTAACTTTGCAACAGGTATTTCAATAACAGAGTCTTGTGTTGTCATATGAACCGATTTAGTTTTTAAATACATATTTATTAAATCCTGGACTATATGTTCTTCATCAGGAAGTAAAAACTGTACAATTAGTTGAGTAAAGTCTGAAAAAACTAAGGGAATAAATGGTTCCCCATCATTGTCGGAACTCTGTTTAGTTATAAGAGGAACGAAATGATTCATACTGTACCCCAATAGAATGGGCGTGTGATACGTATCTTCGCTTTTCCATTCTAGCGGTAGATAAATCCCTGATAAATTACACTCTTGAACACTGTTTCCGTAGACTGATCGGACTGTTTTATTAGCAAGCACTATAATAGGACGACGTAAAATATTACTTAAAACATAGAGGTGAACGGCCTCTAGTGTGTGATAGGATAAGAAAGTCCCGGTGTGTTCCTGATCAATTGCTGTGTTGGTTATGGTTTCCCATTCCCTTTCAATTTCCTGGAAATGAAATTAAATTTGTTTTAATTATTTTATACATGTGTAAAAAACAAATACATTTAAAGAGGGAATTTCCTCTAACAAACAGAATAAAATACCATACACAAATTTAAACCTGTTTAAACTTATCCTATATATTTTTTTCAGATTAAACAAGAGGTTTAATATACATGTTCTGTAAGCATTCTTATTTATTTTCATGTTTTTCACAATCATTCAATTTATGCGACCTTTAATTACCTACAAAATTAAATACCTGCAAAAAGAAATAATACATGAACATGTATAATCAAAATAGAATACTGAACAGAAAATACAAAATTAAGTACATTTATCTGTGAATTTGGGTGAAATCAAGAAACTGTGAAAGTAAGTACCCGCAAAAATAAGTATGTTTACATACATATATGTAAAGAACTAAGTTAACTCCAGTCTGCTTTTAAGAAATTGTTTTTTTTTAGTGTATTCAGAGTTTGGTTTAGACAGGTTTATAGTAAATTCAGAGTTCTGTTTAGTCTGGTTTAACTATACTAAACAATATCTCATGACAATGTTAAATGTATCTAATATCCTGAACATTGACAGGGAAGTTAAAACACTTCTCAGAAACATAAACAAGGAAGGATTCTCCTTATCATTACCAATCATCTTTTAAATTGTTCTCATTTCAATTAAGTCTTCGATCCTTGAACAAGGAAGGATTCTTATCATTGATTTTGTATTGTTTACAAACCAATAAGTCTCAGTCAAGGGGTAAACATAAGGATTTAAATTATTCCTGGTTCATACATAATCATTAAACAATGCTGACCTTTGATCAAAAGATAAATGTTTGAAAAGCAATCAAACACTTGTAAAATTATATGATTTTAAACATAAGAGGCTCTTATTTTTATTAGGAAAAAAAAATAGACAGATGATATTTTAATATATCTCTTTTTTATATACAATTATTCATAGCACAGCCCTGCATAAAAGAGATAATTTAAAGAATAATCAAATATAGATATTTAACAAAATTCTGACCTTAAAAACAATTAAATTAGAGCAAGAACACAACTTGATTGTAGTGCTTTTCATCTCAATAATCAATTGAATAATGAAGTCACAAAGATCATATTAAATCATCTATCAGATTCTATGCATCAACAATGTCAGTTACGCATGTAAGTTTTAAATTTATCAATTACAAGCCTCAAATTTAACAAAATGGTGCATATTTACAGAATTTGTCAAATCTCAAGTTGACTTCGTGGTGATTTAAAGAGATAGTCAGGTAACCTACCATATATGACATTTTTAATAGTTAAAATTAATATTTTTGTGGACCATAAACATTTATCTGTTCATTTTGGTCACTCTAGACCAGCTTATTAAATGCGTTCTAGCACCTTCATGAGTACAGAATCTTACATTAGAGTCTAGCTGTGTATTGAATCCTGTGGGTCTGTCAAAATTGAGCCTTCTCTGTCTCAGCAACCATCTCCTCTGAAAATGTTTATGTGAAGTTGTGTCTTGTACCAGGGAAACATACAACAGTCGGCGTAGAAGTAATTCATCATCTTCTAACCCCCACATACACAAACTCACAGCATGAAGTAAACAGTTTCCATCACCTGAAATAAGTTTTTTTTGTTATTGCAATACAAAGGTTCTTTATAAAACAATAGATATACAATGTATTTCAATAGATACTGTAAACCATTTTATCTTTGTGACTTTTATGTTTTGCCTTTTTGTTTCAGAGGGCAATTTCAGGGCTACTTATTTTTGTGATTCTTTGTTCAAACAATAATATGACTATGAGATGAGTTAATTCTTTGCAAATCTTGATCTGTTCGCCGCAGAATCCCAGACCTGTCAAGTGTCACGCAACTCGTGTGAGACTCACGCATGCAGTCTGCAATTTGGCGGCAAATTTCTTTGATCTTTTATTTTTTTTACTTTGATCTTTCAATTTTTGTCGAAACTCACGCATGCAGCTCATAAAAACTTGACAGCCCTGGAATCCACAAATATAAATTGCTCGTGATAATTAGTTGGTTTACAATATCACACTTAGACCATGTTACAGAAATAAAACATAGTTGTTGATTGTAACTTTGTTTCTTCAAACCTTTAACATTGATTGTTTTATATTTTTACTCATTATTCAAAAAACTTTTATAATAGTACTTGACTCCAAGTTATTCAATAGACAAGTTAAGACTTTGTCTAATTGTTGAATCAAAACAAAGTGAAACAAAGTTTTAGACAATGTGGGGTAGAAAAAAATTGTTTACTGACCAATAATAGTTGAAGTGTTCAACAATGTGTTGATCACATGTCTAGCTACATGTAGATTACTTGAAGACTATCAAAATTAATTTAAACAATGCAAGATACATGTAGAGAGCAAACAACCACTGGTCCCATTAATAGTTGCTGGATGTTCTCCATGGTGGATTTAAAATTGCCTCTGATAAATGTACATGATGTAGGTTTTATTCAAAATCTCATGATCTCCTTTACCTCAGATAATTTCCAATTTAGTAATATGTCTGCATTGTTTTGTCTTTCTCTCGGACATTTGATGAGATTGATCCTCAAAGTTTCATGACTTTGTTAATATTATTTCTTTTAACTTGACATACACTCTCCATTTACTCTATGTGAAAAATGCCAACCTAATTAGTCTGGCACTATATTTTTCAGCCATGTGGTAAGGAAACGCACATTTTTGTTTGACCTACCTTTAGTCTTCAGTGGATACAATGTTCTTCCTGTTCTACACCAGTTTATAATTTTGTTATCCTGCAGATCTTGTCGAATGTCAGCATCAACGATGTTGAGCATATAGAAATGCCGAAATCCATCTGGATGCTGGGAGAGATCTGGCAGTAAGATGTTATAGACATGGTAGCATTTCAGACATATCGTCTTATTCCTATCAGATGTGTCAAAGTCGTTCTGTATGCATTCCCTAAGGGACTTGGCAAGATGTGGACTGCTGTCACAAAAGTGCTTCTTAAATGGTGGTACAACATGGCTCATTGTAAATTAGTAGAAATCTGAAACAAAAATTTGGTCAAACTTAAGTTTGTTTGTTTGTTAGGTTTTAACACAATTTTTCCGTGCACCTGGGTATTATAGGGTGGTCAGTTTTAATGGTGGAGGAAACTGGAGTACCCGGAGGAAACAATTGACCTTCAAGGACTTTAGTTTGTTCCTGAATTATTCATATTGATTGTTGTGTTCAAAAGAGGATACATGGATATGCAAGTCCTTACCTAGATAATCTGGTAAGCAGTAATCACCCTCTATTTTCACTGCATTTTTATTTTTGAATGCATATCCATCATGTCCATTTTCCACATCTCAAGTTGATAATGTCAATGTATGTAAACTGAAATGTATAATACTTAATACCACCATCATTTCAGGAAGACTGTTATCTATTTGATACTATTTTGTTCAATCATGGTTTAGAAACTTAAGACTTTTAAGAGTGCATTACTTTTGATTCCTTATAAAATAATTCATATATAATTACAAAATATGCTTTAAAAAAACATACATCATGTACATAGTGTTGATGTTTTTTTAAATCTAGTGTACTATGTTACTCCAACATTTGTTGTTTTATGCATTGAGAGAAGCCCACTTATTAGCTTTTATAATCAGATAATGTTCTGGCATGTAAACATGGTAAGGTCACTAAAGTGTTGAAGTAAATAAATCTTTCATAATAATAATAATAATAAATAATTTGCAGTTCTTATATACCGCTTTTCACAATTAAATGTCTCAAAGCGGTTTACAAATTAATTAATAACTTAATTAATATTACCAAAATCCATAATAGTCATTAAAAGCATATAAATTATACAGGATTAAACCATTAGCAAGAGAGGTAAAGGTGCATACACAAAAGACTGAGAATCAATGTTTTTACAATGATATGTTGCATTTAAATCACAAAACACATACAGTACCCTGTTCCATGAAACATATGTTTTAAAATAAAAATGCAAACATTGACTTTTCAATTTACACTATTAAGGCATTATAAACTATGATTATGATGAAAATGCTAGGCCTATTTTAGTTTACAATGTATAGCTAGACTTCTAAAATCTTATATGCAAGTGTAGCAAGCTCTTTAATGTAGAAAGTATGCCAAATTGCACGAGACTCAAAATACTATGGAAGAAAAATCGTTCTGTCACCGGAAACATTCGATTTTCGGAAGTTTTCGAAAATGTCTGCGCGTGCTGAAAAATTGCGGGAAATAGTAATACATCATCCCAAATAACTCGTCCCAGGCATTATTCGAAATTATCAATGGAATAGATTATAATTTTGTATCTATGCGAGCTTTTAAGGCAATGTCTTTCTCATATTAGAGAATGCATTACAACTCAAGTGTAGATGATAGATTACATATGCTATAAACATGTTCAACTGTAAAATTCAAATATTATTTGACTCACATATTTAAAAAGAAGGTCAACGTACTATAAAATCAATAATGTGTTGTATAAAATCCACTTCTTGGTTCTTAAAGGTATGAAATGAGAGAGAAGATAAAATTATGATAATATGACCATGTCTGCTGATAATTATGTGATACAGCCTAACAACAGGTGTGTCAACATTGCAAGACAAGTGAATTTTAAAACTATATTTTGTAAATAAAGTTACCTATATTCAAAGAAAGCTCACTTCCAAATAAAACGAAAGATGCTTATGTTTCTTTCAAACGTAGTTAGGGGATTTCCAGTTGGAAAGTCCCAAAAATTCCCAAGGCGTTTACGTAAAAGATATCAGAAAACTACAGAGAAGTTCCGAACAGATGTCGAAAAAGAAAGTAGAAAGCGAAAGTAAAGTCTGACTGGTGTTGCTGACGCAGTGTTTTGGTGATGTAATTATTTTGTTAATCAGTAATATTTACCCAAAATAATGATGTTTTGGTAACTGATTTATGTTAATTAATATGACTGGATGTTGGATCATGTAACTAACTTACTTTTAAAGGCACCATACACAAGACAAAAATGCCAGACAAAAAATGCAAATTTTGGTAATTTGTTGCTTCTGTTAAGTGTTGATCAATCCATAATGGATGATGTTTGATTCTTAACTGTCTCTAAATAGGTTATCTTGTTGAAAATAATTAGCCAGAGACCATTCAATCAAAGAATTGTCACTGAAGCTTTTAAGGTTCATCTGTACCTTTCTTTAAAACATGGCGTTATTTTTAATCTATTTTCAGTATATGCACAGCCAAAACTGCACATAAAATTGAAATATAAAGTGTAGCTGGACTTAGATATTAAAAATTCTTACCCTTTCTCTATGAATTCTTCCCGAAAAAATCCTTTATATTAGAGATCTCTTTTTTCTCCGCTTTTAAAAACACCCGATTTAAGGCTAATATCACTTTCACACTTTCTTGTGGCCTCAAATTTCATGCAACTTTCATTAAGGGATTAAACTAAAACTGTTCACCTCTTTTCATGTAAGAGGCACAATAGGGATAGTTTGTCCTTTTGCAATTTAAAATCTGAACAGGAAAAAAAGAGAACTTTATTTTTAAGGAACTTAAAATGAAAAATTGATAGAAATTTAATAAGAAATTACCATATCTAGGTCCAGCTATGCTTCATTTTATTATTTTATTTGTAGTTTTTGTTCTGTATATACTAAAAAATAGGTAGAGAATTTCGCTATTTTTAATGAAAGGTGCAGATGAACCTTAACTGAAGCTTTTACATCTCAACGAGATTTCTGAATAAGCAGCAGACCTGTCAAGTGCCATGCAACTCACAGGAGACTCACACATCTAGTTGGCAAATTTCTTTGATCTGTTAATTTTTTCTTTTGATCTTTCAATGTTTTGTCAAATCTCACGCAAGCAGCTCATAAAAACTTAACAGCCCTGTAGGCAGTGATTACCAGTATAAACAGTTTGTACGATTAGCTGTGTTGACGAATGTTAGGGAGCGACCATTTGATTTTTAGGGGGGGGGGGGCTATGATGAAATTTGAAATAAAATGGCAGGGTGGCAAAAATCCAGAAATAAAAAGGCAGGACAGCACTGCTTTGAATTGAAAAAAAAGGCAGGATGGAACTTTTGGCTGAAATTTTTTAGTAGCTTTATAAATAAAAAAAATTGTGCGTGCTGGCATGCAAACAAAAATACAGGCTTGGCTTTTTCCGAAAATAAAAAAGCAGGACAAAGAAAATCTCCATAGCTCCCCCCCTAAAAATCAAATGGTTGCTCCCTTACCATCATTTGTGTGATGTACAAAATGAGTGTTGATGACCAATTTCTCCTTACTCAAATGATGCAGAAAATGTATGCATTAGACCAATCTCAGAATTTTTAGGAAGACCAAGTGGTCAGAGATAATAGAAAATTTGAATGATTCAAATTATCTCAAAGATTATTTTCTGAATCAAAGTCATATAATTTCTCTCTATATTGAAAGAAGCAGGTTGTCGAAGGATCAAATCACATTCTTTAATTTTCAGATGCCTCAGGGATATATTACTATGAGAAAAGACATCACCTTATAAAATTGCATTAACATACTAGATACATGTACAATAATTAAATCCATTCCATTGAATGTTTGGAGCAATGGAAAGAGATATTTGGGACGATGTGTTACTATTTCCAACTTTTTTTCTGTGCATGCTGAAATTTTCATTAATTTCTGAGAAGTCTGAATGTTTCTGGGCAGAAGGATTTTTCTTCCATACTATTTTAAATCAGTCCTACAATTTGCCAGACTTTCTACATTAGAGAGCTAGCCCCCCCCTTTCCTCCGAAATCCGAAATTTTTAAATTTTTGTGTAGATTTTCAGCAAAATTGGTCTGGAACCCCCCATTTTGCCCACAGAACCCAGTATGTAGAACCCCCCCCCTTTCGAAAATTTCTGGATCCGCCCCTGTAAATTGTATGTTAAATATGGAAGCTGGATCTTGTTTCTGATGGTATACTTTCCTTATTTCTAATGCTTAAAATTAGCTCTGTCTTTTAATGCTTTAGTGCTTCGATTTGTGTTGTAAATAAATTTTGTTACATGTAATTGCTCCTAGCTGATAAAATATTTTATAATATATAGTTTTTGTTTGCAAAGTCCAGTTACTTTATCAATTTCATACAAAACATCAATTTGTGCAAAAAGATGAGCCTTGACACCTTAAGAAGGAAAAAGTTTACTTTGATGAAATTATTGAATTAATTGGGGTCTTTAATCATGTTAATATCTTTGGAGTATCTTTGATTTCTATTGTCTTTTTTTTTTTTTACGTTTGAGGTACGGTAATTATATGCTTTAACCTTTATTTAGTGTATTGAGTATGGACTTTTTAGTTTTCCTAGTTCTCTCAGAAAATTTCTCTGATTATTCTTTTGATTTTCATATCTTGCAGAGAAAATTTTTCTTATTCCACATCTCATTGTTTTATTTTCTTACATACCTCAAGTTATAAATGGCTGAGATCAATTAACATTAACATGACAATAAAATTCATACTTTTATATAGACATGATAGATAGGACTGGTAGTCTAATTTTGTCTTAGGGAATTTTTGTTTTAAACTAGGATTAACATTATAAATTTTTCATTTCAATGAATTAACACTGGGTGCAGTATACCCAAACCCTATCCGTAATAAGAGTGAGTCAGCATAAATTAATATGAAACTTTACAAATGACCATAGTTTGTTTTATTTCCTGTTGTTACTTATGATATGATTATATGAACTGATTAGATATAAACAACTAAAGAGATTTACGGTAAGGTTTCAAGTTAATGCAAGCTTATACTGGTTCGATAACCCAAGTCATAGATATTTTTAATATTTATTGATTTTATGACATTACATTGATTAATCATTCAGTTGCTTTTAGAGATGATTTTCATTCCCACCTTCAATACATTGATCTAACCCTCATTCATTCCTCCATTATATGTTACAATGAGATTATGAGAAAGCATTAAAAATAAACTGTATATGTTTCATAGCATAGTATATTTAGAATTTAAAAATCATGATCTAAAATCTATTAAACAAATAATATTTAAAAACCAATATTCGCTGACCCAAATAGATAAGAATGTATTGAACTTATTTTCTTTTTTCTAAAACACTTAAATTCTTGTAAAGGTTATGCTGATGTGGCTCAATGAGTAGTTTCTAAATATAGCTATTCTAACATATAAATTTTCTACTTTCATTTTATTTATTTAGTTAATATACAATATTTCCAGTGGTTTATACAAGCAAGATGAAGATTTTGGAAAGTATAATCAGGACTATTCTGTTCCTTATCGGCCTGATTATGAAGCCAATACTGAAACTGGTATTTTCTACAATTTATGGTGGATACGAGACAGTTCCTAAGATTAAAAATCCACTACTTTTACACAGTGCGACAAGGTTGGCCAAAATGATCAGAAACAGAGAGGTATAATATATATTATTTTTATTTTATGGTAGGAAGAGAAAGGGAGGTTCTTCATATACAAGGAACTGACACATATTTTACAAATTCATATTCAAGTTTCTCTTTGGCACAAACTCATATTTACTTACTTGGTTAAGGCCCAGATGGTACAATAAAGGCAATGAGATGCATAAACAAATATAATTATATGCGAGCGTAGCGAGCTCTTTAATGTAGAAAGTATGCCAAATTACATGAGACTCTAACTACTATTAAAGAAAAATCATTCTGTCACCGGAAACATTCGATTTTCGGAAGTTTTCGAAAATGTCTGCGCGTGCTGAAAAATTGTGGGAAATAGTAATACATCGTCCCAAATTATCTCATCCCAGGCATTATTCGAAATTACCAGTATCAATGGAATAGATTATATTTTTGTATCTAGGCGAGCTTTTAAGGCAATGTCTTTCTCATATTATGTATACACTCATAATTTTTTTTTTTTTTCTTGTTCTAAGCACTCATTTATGAATCAAAATTTTAATTTCTATCATCAATAGAGACATCACAAATTGGACAAGTTCTTTCTGCACTAGTCAGTTGAAGATATCTTCCTTTCTCAATCATTAACTGATTTTCACTTTCATTTTACATGTATAAATCATTCATCCAAATGCTTAGTTTAAGTTTGAAAATCACAACAAAGTTTCATGGAGGCCTGTCAAATCCACTTTTGAAATTTTGAAATCAAGTTTTAATTATTTCTGTCATGTATCATGTTATATTTATTATAAAATAAAGACCTGAAATTGGGAAAACTTTTAAAAATTGGGAAGGTTAACAGCCCTGAAGTTCTGTTTAATGCCCATGTAGGCAATAATTGCCAAAGAAAATTGTTCTGTCTCATTAAATGGGAGATAACTCTATGTTTTCTCCAACCAAGAAACATCCCTCCCTTTCTACAGAACTGACACTTTCTGCATTTGTGTCGCTTTACATGTAAGAAAATTATTGGACCAATATTTCAAATACTTTTACTTAAATTTATGAATTTATCTCATTATATGGCTAAATATTTTTTTGTAGTTGAGTTTGAGCAATTAGTATTATTTGTATTTGTCAAATAATTTGAGGTTCCCAAATATTTGTATTTAAATAATACATGTACAAGAAAACATGCATAAAACACCAAACAAAAATAGGTTTGTTCAGCTGTAACCAAATCTTATTATATAACAATATTATTTTTTAGGTCAAAGCAGTAGAAGTAATGGAGGCATACATAGACAGGGCAAAGGAGATCAACCCAGTAGTTAATGCAATCATTGATGAACGCTATACAGAAGCACTGAAGGAAGCAGAGGAAGTGGACGAGATTCTCGACACAAAGAAAGGTCAAGGCAAACATTCAGCTGTTAATGCACCATTGCTTGGTGTACCTCTCTCTGTCAAAGAGGCATTTGCGTTAAAAGGTAATGAAGCAAAGATGATAAGCTTGAAACTTTTAGTACAAAGACATCGAAAAAATAGAATAGATCAAATGAAATCTGTCAAAATCTAACCCTGAATAAAGGGAAAACGTGTCTGAACCAAACCAGTTTTAAAAGTTCCTTTTTTTATTTCAATGAATTATAAACCTGTGTAATCTGACCATCTGTCTATACCTAAAAAATCATTCCCAGAGGCATTTGGTTTAGACAGGTTTTCTATTGTTCAAGTTGTATTTTTACTACAGTAAATTAAAGGGAGGATAAGATATGTATATCAAGCCTGTCTTTGTTGCTGAAATACACATGGCTTGTTTCAAAACAAAGTTCAATCAACAACGCCTATATATCCATGCAAGCATTGGTTCAACTACAAAACCCTTATGCTAGCTATAGGCTTTAATTGAAATGCATTGTATGAACTAGTGGTTATTACACATTAGAATGATGTTAACATTTTTATGTCGCCTGCAACGTGTTGCAGAAGCAACATATAGGGGTTACTTTGGCACTATCTGTCATCTTGCGTCCTGCGGCGTCACAAAAAATTTCCGTCACATTTTTCTGGGCAACTTCATGCAGCAGGCTCTTGAAACTTGGCAGGCAGCTTCATCCTATAGTACTATATGGTGTAAAGCGATTTTATGCCCAAGAATTAACTAATTCCTGTTTGAGGAACATACATAGATACGCAGGCAACATATGATTTCCAGGGAAGGCTCCATTTAGTTTTTGAAACTATTTCAGGAAAGGCCAATGCCTCAGGACTTGTATCAAGGAAGGGAGTATTAGCCAAGGAGGATGCAGAGGTTGTTAAGAGGTTAAAACAAGCCGGAGCTATCCCATTTATTGTTACTAATGTCAGTGAATTGTGTATGTGGTATGAATCAGCAAACAGACTTTATGGTAGAACCAAGAATCCATACAACACTGGCCGTATTGTTGGAGGGAGCTCAGGTAAGCTTTTGTAAGAAGTACACATTATAATGTCTATTCAAATAACCTGTTAAGTTGTTATCTTAATTAAATATTTCAGTGCAGCTGAAAACAAAAACATGAACTTTTACAGTTTGTAGCAAATTAGCAAATAAACACTTTTATTCAACTATAATTTCGTTTTTAAAATCGACTAGAAATCAACTTCATCATCACATGTCATAAGATTTACCTTCTTTTTTGCAGTTTTTTAGCTCACCTGGCCAAAGGCCACGTGAGCTTATGCCATCACTATGCGTCCGTCGTCGTCTGTCGTCCGTTAACAATTTCAAAAATCTTCTCCTCTGAAACCACTGAACCAATTTAACAGAAACTTGGCAGGAATGATATATGACATGTTGGCAACAAACGATCCTCATTTTGAAATGCTTTGATAAAAAACATGGCCGCCGTTGCTAAAAATAGAACATAGGGGTAAAATGCAGTTTTTTGCAAATAACTCAAAAACGGCTACAGATATCAAAATTCTGGTAAAGGGTAAAAGTGATCAGCACCTCAAGATCTACCTACCCTGAAATTTTGAAGAAAATCCAACCACCCATGTAGGAGTTATTGCCCTTTTTGTGGATTTTTTGCAAATTTTGCACCTGTTTAGCTCAATATCTTGAAAACTATACAAGATGTTTGAGAAATTTAAATTGCATATTGTTAAGCACATCAAGATCTACAAAATTTGTAACAGGGTCAACGTTGTAGGACCTTTCCTTTTAGGAGTTATTGCCCTTAGAACGTCAAAATTTAGCATTTTAACAGCATTTCCTCATTACATTGAAAACGTTAACTCCTCTGACACTTTAAGTCCAAATGGAACCAAACTTGGTATAGTTGTTCATTAGCATTAGGTGTATAGAACTGATGTGGGGATTTTTGATTGGTCGTAAAACATGGCCGCTGTGGCTAAAAATAGAACAAAGGGGTAAATGGCAGTTTTTTGCAAATAACTCTAAAACGGTGACAGATTTCAAAATTTTGATTGTGAACAATAGTGATCAGCACCTCAAGATCTACCAGCTCTGAAATTTTGAAGAAAATCCAACAACCCATGTTGGAGTTATTGCCCTTTTTGTGGATTTTTTGCAAATTTTGCACCTGTTTAGCTCAATATCTTGAAAACTATACAAGATATTTGAGAAATTTAAATTGTATATTGTTAAGCGCATCAAGATCTACAAAATTTGTAGCAGGGTCAACGTTGTAGGACCTTTCCTTTGAGGAGTTATTGCCCTTGGAACGTCAAAATTGAGCATTTTAACTGCATTTCCTTATATTGAAAATGTTAACTCCTCTGACACTTTAAGTCCAAATGGAACCAAACTTGGTATTATTGTTTATTATATTATAAGGTGTATAGAACTGTTGTGGGAATTTTTGATTGGTTGTAAAACATGGCCGCTGTGGCTAAAAATAGAACATTAGGTTAAACTGCATTTTTTTGCAAATAACTCAAAAAGGGTGACAGATTTTTAGATTTTGATTGAGAACAAAAGTGATCAGCACCTTTAGATCCACCATATTGTCAGATGACCCTCTTATTAATCTTATGACCCTTTCAACGTTAAATAGATTTTGCCTTATAACCTTTACTTCAGGCACATATGTCAGGTGAGCGATTCAGGCTCCTGGGAGCCTCTTGTTTTTAATTCAAATTTAATGTTTAGTGTTATTTTTTACATATCATCATATGATACTCTCATTCAAGATGCAAAAGTAATCTGTTCTATTGAAACTGTTAAAATAAAACTACATTGTAAAAACTTGTAATGTCACATTTTTGTTTTTTGACATCATATGCAAGAAGGTTGATTTCTATGCGACATGACTCATTCATGGTATTGTTTGATTCTTTTATTATCATGTAGATAAAACCACAATTTAATTGAATATTTTCAGTTGTGATTTGTGTACTTATTCTATAAATATATTTTGTAGGAGGCGAAGGTTGTGTGATAGCAGCAGGGGCATCAGTGATGGGGATTGGATCAGATATTGGAGGGAGCATCAGAATGCCTGCATTTTTCAACGGAATATTTGGACACAGACCTTCAAAAGGTAAATAAACAAACATGTTGCATATACCTTGTGATACAAAGCATTAAATATCTTTATCCATACTAGACACAAAGAAACTTTGCCTAGAGGCATTCTCATAAACCTTTATCTTTTAAAATAAGATGGAGTATCAGAGTATCGTCTTTCTTCAATGGAATAGCTTAGTTTGCCCGTATGTCTGTTATACATTGCAGTACTTTTCTTTGTTTGAATTACATGCATAAGATACTCAAAGGAAACAATTTATCTTTCCTCCTAGTGTCCTGCCTGTTCTTATTTAGACTTTGACAGAAAATTTAAAATTTTGTGTTTCTCTAAACATGCAATGTCAGATGTGTTGGATTTTCAAGGTTTGCTCACAAGCTACTGGTAGTCTGTTATCAGAATCACCCAATAAACAGTGTAGCATGAATTACAATAAAGTAAATGAATGATCATATCTTTCTCTCTTTGCATCTCCTAAAACTGTGTCTTTCAATGTGATGTAATTTAAAGTAAATTACTTCACAGAAGTTAAAGAAGCCTTATCATGCAAGGATAATATCATTCAAGGGGAGATAATTATACTTAACAATGATGAAGTAGGTGATATCTTAAGTGAGCTTTAAACATTTTGTATGCATATTGTTTGCTTATTCTTAGAATCTATTAAATTCATGTAAAAGAATTGTGCCATTCAAATATCAGAAATCATTTTTTTGCCTACAGACAAAAATAATAATTTTGAGAATACATATTTGTTGATCTACCAAAGATAATACAAATGTTTGAAAATTAAGATTACTGTAAATGTTTGAAAATAAATGAAGACCAGTACACCTCGGGATAATTGTCCCAATATACTTGTCTGTCTGTCTGAGATCACAGTCTGTGGACATAACTCCTCTACAATTTCTGAACTGCATTTTACAAACTTTTCATACATGAAGTACACCATATATATATTTGCGCAAATTACCAGAAATTATCTTTAAAATTTTAGTAGTACACTATACATACTATATGTAGTTGTTCATATTATCAGGAATATTTTATCTGCAAAATTTTGTGGGAGATATGGAAATTTGCCAACAGTTCTGATTTCAGCATTTCATATTTCTACCCAATTTGCCATTTATTTGACAGAACATTGATTATGAAATTCAAATACATGCATGTTCACTTTTACAGTGCTTGCTATAAGTAAAAACTAATTCCTCAATGATCATATCAATACACAGGCAAAATTTAGACATAAGTCTGACGTACGTTTGTAAAAACGTGCGTCTGACATAGCAGATACTATCAACATATGTTAAACATATGTTTCTAACTGCCGTACAGTAAACATACGTCAAATAATTGTCAAAAACATACCGTTTTTTAAACGTGCGTCAAACATACCTTTGCCATATGTCAGATGCATGTTAATGCAGTCCACATTTTGCCAGTGTAATTCAATTGCCATACATGTGATTCTTGCGCTGGGAGACAAAATCTCCTGACTTTTTTACCCATCTCCTGTTCTCCCTACTTTTGTGTAATCTCCGGCATTTTCCAGATTTGGCAAAATTTTAATTTTTCATAAAACATTTCAAGTGTTTCTAGGAGTCTCCATTAGCCACACATTAATTTCACAGTGAAAAGTGCAGTTGTAAAAGTGTTAATTGAAGGTTGATTACCATAATTGACCTGGTGATTGGATAAACAAAAAGAGATTAATCAGTGAAGCCATGAATTTTTGGCACATTGGCACATGCTAATGCCTTCATTTAATATTGACATGTGAATCCAAAGACTGTTACAATTTAGTCCAGGCTCCAGCTACAAAAATCAAAATCTCCAGCTTTGTCATGACAGATCTATCACATGTATGATTTTCAGAATTTTATTTTGATCAGATTTAGTGCCCAATGAAGGGCAGTACCCAATGGCTGATGGTAAGGATGCAGACCTGCTGAGCACTGGACCAATGTGTAGATATTCTGAAGACCTACTACCTCTACTGAAAATATACGCTGGACCAAAAGCTGATGCTAACCTGGACCAAAATGTAAGATGACTAGTTTATTCATTATTTGTTATTCATATAAGAGAATGAATATGTGAAATAGCATAGAACACTTCTCTGACCAAACAGAAATTAGAAAACATTATAATTTGAGGTAAACACAATTCTTCATTAATTTGCCAAACAATTTTTGCTCATTGATAAGTGATGTACTGATCGCCTTATATTACTATTTTGTGAATGCTTTTACTACACATTTTTTTATTGTTACGTATTAAGTTGCATCTGTGTATCTTTTGTACATCTTTTGGAATAAATATGAATGTGCCTAATAGAATGAATTAACTTTAACACTTGCTTTTGATCTTAATAATTTTTTTTCTAGGTTGATGTACGTAAATTGAAGTTTTATTATATGGAAGATGATGGAGGTTGTTTACTTGTTAGCAATGTTGACTCAGAACTCAAAGATGCTCAGAGAAAGGTAAGAATAATCAAAATACTGTAAATGTACTTATTATCGCGAGGTATTTATTTTCACGGATTTTGCAGTCAAGCATTTTTTCACGTAATCAAATACCTGAGAAGTGAAATAAATTGTATGAAATGAATATGACAATGACCAGAATTCATGAAATTAAGTACTCACGAACTTGGGTAAAATAGTAAAACTGTGAAAAGAAGTAACCGTGAAAATAAGTATGTTTACAGTAGTAACTCAGGTGCTTATGGTAATGTTGCAGAAGTATGCTTATCCTTTAAGACACATTGATTAACCTGGGCATACCCATTAGCCAGTTATTTAGTTGTGGTTATGTTTGCATGAAAAATAAAATCTGTGAAAAAATCCATCTAAGAAAATATAATTATATTGCTGCACATTCACAAAATACAAAAATAAGTATGTAGGGTACAGATAAAATAAAAATTTACCACAACAAAAATAACTTACTATATGGTATCCAAACAAAGTCTCCAGTCAATGAAAGGTTTGCTATAGACAGTTTTAACAGATAAAAAGCATGAAAAATGCATGTACTGTGGTTTCATTTATTATTCCTGGGATATCAATTTTCTCGTTTTCATGTTGACCACAACATTTGATACCCCACAAAAAGGAAATCTGACTTTGATATTTATGCTGCAGACTTCAGAACCACGAATTTAAGAATCCACAAACTTATCAATTTTTAGCATCAATGAAAATTGGTACCCTGAAAATAAATGAATCCACAGTATTTCAGAAAACCCATCTTTAGGTCAATTGCCTTCAACAAAGAACAACCACCAAAAGAAAAAAATGAGTAAATTATCTCCCTTTCCTCTAAATCTAATTTATTTAAGTCTTTCATTGAACATGTTCTACGATATTATCTACTTATAGGTTGTTGAGTATTTGAAGAGTTCTTTAGGAGTGAGTGTAGAGAAAGTAGACTTACACAAGATGAAGTTTTCTGTTGAGATGTGGTCAGCCAAGATGTTAACCTCAGGAGGGACATCATTCTGTGAATATATGGCTGACAAGAAGGGCAAGGTCAATGCATTCAAAGAGTTCGCCAAATGGCTGATAGGACAATCAAATCATACCATACCAGCTATAGGACTTGGCATGGCTGAAAGTTTTAATGGGATGTCAGAAAAGGACACACAAAAGTTTATACAAATGTGTAATAAATTAGATGAGGATTTTCAGAACTTACTGGGAAATGATGGGGTGTTTTTGTACCCCTCACATCCAAAGATAGCCCCATACCATAATGAACCAATTTTCTATCCATTTAACTTTGCCTATACAGGCATATTCAATGCATTAGGATATCCCGTGACACAGGTACCTTTAGGACTTAGTAAGGAGGGACTACCACTAGGTTTGCAAGTTGTAGGGACTCTCAATAATGATAGACTGACAATAGCTGTGGCCAATGAACTGGAACGGGGGTTCAAAGGTTGGGTTGAACCAGGTCAAAGGTCATGATTGTAGTTTATTGTAATAATGTACTAGTCAGTCAAACTGGCAGCATTGTTGTTATTTATTTGTCTGTTTGTATTATGTATCACTTTCAAAATTGTAAATTATAAGTTACTGTTCTTTTGACTCTAATTATTTGTGTCCAAATTAGATATATCATTATAATTTGATAGCTGAATGGTTTTCTATATTTTTTTTCATTTGAAATTGCTATTGAAATGCAATGCATAATTACTTTTAGAAATTTAGTTACATAAGTTAATTATAACCCTGTTTCAAAGAAGAGGGTTGGGGTATACTGTTTTACTGTGTCCATCCATAGTTCAGACGTTTACTGGTAACCCATTTACAATAAGCCCTAGGTTGTTTATATTTGGTTACACACTTTATATGGACATGATGCATAGTGGAATATGATTTTAGGCCAATCGGACATCTACATCATGTTTACCAAAAACTTAAATTTTTTCCGTAAAACTTTAATTCTTTCCCGCTTTTCATTTGATCATAACTTGGTATCTATCCTAGATTGCTGATATTTAGTAACAAGCTTGATATTTGGATATTAAATATTGTGGGATATGTTTTTACAATCTATCAAACATCTACTTCCTATTTACCAAAAACTTTAATTTTTTTCATTCACACTTTAATTCCGTCCCAGTTTTCATTTACTCATAACTTGGCAACTGCTATTCCTAAATTACTTTTATTTGGTAACAAGCTTGATATGGATATGAGATATTGGGAGATATGTTTTTGGATCCATCTGACATCTACTTCCTGTTTACTGAAAGCTTTCAAAAAAGAATTCTGTCACCCTTTTCATTTACTTACATGTATAACTCAGCAACTATTACTCATAGGTTGCTGATATTTGGTTACCAGCTCCATATGGACATGATGTATTATGGGATACATTTTTGGATTAATCAAATAGCACATTGCATACTAGTAGTACATGTAAAGTGAGGGTATCACTAGAGAGCATTGGCTCACATATTTCTTGTTATGTATAAAAAGATATTGACCTAACAGACAAATTTTTGCAGCAAAAATTTGTTGTTACAATATCATTCATATGCATGCATTTTATGTGGTACTTTTAGGGATTTTGGGTCCAGGGGTGGACCTTTTAGGGGTGAGAAATTCATTCCCTTGTCCTTTACCAAGATGAATTTTGAATAGGTAGAATTGTTGCTAAAATTGCTCAGAACGCCCCTTTTTAGCTCACCTGGCCAAAGGCCATGTGAGCTATTGCCATCACTTGGCGTCCGTCGTCGTCGTCGTCCGTCGTCGTCGTCGTCCGTCGTCGTCGTCGTCCGTCGTCGTCGTCCGTCGTCGTCGTTAACTTTTCTTCAAACTTCTTCTCCTCTGAAACGGCTGCTTAGATTCAAACCAAATTTGGTCTGGTGGTACTTTAGGGTATCCCCCACAGAACTGATGTGGGGATTTTTGATTCGTCCAAAAACATGGCCGCCGTTGCTAAAAATAGACCAGGGGGGTCAGACTACTGTTTTTGGCTTGTAAATCAAAAAGTATAAGAGATAGATGAAATCTGATGCCATGCTACTGCTTCAGGATCAATAGCTCTACAAAAGTCTCCATTGAGTCGAAGTTGTCAGATGACCCCTTATGGGAGTTATGGCCCCTTAAAGGTGAAAAATAGCATTTTTCCATGTTTTTTGCCTATAGAATGAAAACTATTGCAGATAGAGAGAAGCTGTTGCTTGCTTAAATGTTCAGCTCATTTAGCTCTACAAAAGTCTCCATATGGTCAAAGTTGTCAGATGACCCCTTATAGGGGTTATGGCCCCTTAAAGGCAAAAAATAGAGTTTTTGGCCTACAGAATGAAAACTATTGCAGATAGAGAAAAGCTATTGCTTGCTTAAATGTTCAGCTCTTTTAGCTCTACACAAGCCTCCATAGGGTCTAAGTTGTCAGTTGACCCCAAATAGGGGTTATGGCCCCTTAAAGGCAAAAAAATGGTGTTTTTGGCCTATAGAATGAAAATTATTGCAGATAGAGAAAAGCTGTTGCTTGCTTAAATGTTCAGCTCATTTAGCTCTACAGAAGTCTCCATAGGGTCAAAGTTGTCAGATGACCCCTTATAGGGGTTATGGCCCCTTAAAGGCAAAAAATAGAGTTTTTGGCCTATAGAATGAAAACTATTGCAGATAGAGAAAAGCTGTTGCTTGCTTAAATGTTCAGCTCATTTAGCTCTACACAAGTCTCCATATGGTCGAAGTTGTCAGATGACCCCTTATAGGAGTTACAGCCCCTTAAAGGCAATAGATAGTGTTTTTGGTCTATGGAATGAAAATTATTGCAGATAAAGAAAAGTTGTTGCTTGCTTAAATGTTCAGCTCATTTAGCTCTACAAAAGTTTCCATAGGGTCAAAGCTGCCAGATGACCCCTTATAGTGCTTATGGCCCCTTAAAGGCTAAAATTAGAATTTTTGGCCTATAGAATGAAAACTATTGCAGATAGAGAAGAGTTGTTGCTTGCTAAAATGTTCAGCTCGTTTAGCTCTACACAAGCCTCCATAGGGTTGAAGTTGTCAGATGACCCCTTATAGGGGTTACCGCCCCTTAAAGGCAAAAAATAGTGTTTTTGGCCTAAAGAAAGAAAACTTTTTCAGATAGAGAAAAGATGTTGCTTGCTTAAATGTTCAGCTTAATTAGCTCTACAAAAGTTTTTTTAGGGTTGAAGTTGTCAGATGACCCCTTTAAGGGGTTATGGCCCTTTAAAGGTGAAAAATAATGTTTTTTGCTATGGAATGAAAACTATTGCAGATAGAGAAAAGCTTTTTATTGCTTAAACATTCAGCTCATTTAGCTATACCAAAGTCTTCAAAGGGTTGACATGAAGACCAGGTGAGCGATTCAGGCTCCTGGGAGCCTCTTGTTTTCCAACCCTCAAGTTGAACCGGCTATTGAAAATGTCCTAATATAATTCACTATTGTGTATAATTTAAGATAAACACAGTTAAATTTGACCAATATTTTCTTTGGTATCATTAGTTATATATTTGTTATTTTTAAACACTGTTTTCTTTCACTGTATATGTATACACTTTTTTTGGAAATCCAATATAGTTGTTTTCTTGTGTTTTCTTTTTTTTTCTACATAATAGTGTATTAATGTTGAAAATAAAGATGTAGACAGCTTTATTGCCTTTGATTGGCATCTAAGACCGGCATTTACTTCTTTGCAATCATGATTATGAAAGATGAGAAAATTTTCTATAAGACGTTAATCCATCTGTTAATCTAAATTGTTTCGTGGAGTAAAAACAACCATTTTGCCAATGTGTCTAAGAGTAAAACATAGAGTGTTTTCACAATAAAAGACTTGATATCATGAAACTAGTGCATTGAACAACTCAAGTACAAAAACACACTGATATGTACTCAGTGTCTTGTAAAGAAACAAAGAAATCATTGGATTCTTATTCAGACCCCAGCAAAGTACCAAATTTTTCAGCAAAGTACCAAATTTTTCAGCAAAGTACCAAATTTTTCTATGTTTCTTCAGTCTAAAGTCAAGAATCAAGGTCCTGATCTTAATTCAGTTCAAACCATAGACATTTCCTAAAGTTCAAGCGAAGTAACTAACTCACAGATATCTAGTAAATTTTAAACCAATATAAACACTGGGAGATATTTACTCGATGTCAAGCCAAGTAACTTTACGCTGTATATTTACTCAATTTCATGAAATAAAAACACTGTCATACATTTACTTCATTACATGCCATGTAAAAACCTCATAGATATTTACTTGAGCCAAGTAACTAACTCACAGATGATATCTACTCAATGTTTAGCAATGCTACAAAATCACTGAAACTTACTCAATCACTAGCCAATTAGCAAATTCACTGATATTTACTCAATCTCAGCCAAGGAGCAAACTCACAGATATTTACTCAATCTCAAGCCAAGTATCAAACTCACAGATGTTAACTTAATCTTAAGCCAAGTAACAAACTCACAGATGTTTTCTTAATGTAAAGCCATGTTACAAAATCACTGATATTTTCTCAATCTCGAGTCAAGTAACAAAATCACAGATGTTTTCTTAATGTAAAGCCATGTTACAAAATCACTGATACTTACTCAATCTCATACCAAGTAACAAACTCTCAGAGATTTACTTAATCTTAAGCCAATTAACAACTTACAGATGTTGACTCAATCTCAAGCCAAGTTACAAAGGAACTCACAGAGATTTACTCAACCTTAAGCCAATTAACAACTTACAGATGTTTACTCAATCTCAAGCCAAGTTACAAACAACTCACAGAGATTTACTCAACCTTAAGCCAATTAACAACCAACAGATGTTTACTCAATCTCAAGACAAGTAACAAACTCACAGATATTAACTCTAAAACAAGCCCCATAGGTATTTACTTGATATTTACCTCATTTACAAACTTGCTGATATTTTCTTAATCTCAAGCCAAGTTACAAACTTCCAGAGATGGACTCAATATCAATATTGCCAAGTAATAAACTCGCAGATATTTACTCTATCTCAAGCCAAGTGACAACATTTCAGATATTTACTATATTAGTATTTCAAGCCAAGTAACAAACTCACAGATATTTACTCAATCTCAAGCAAAGTAACAAACTCATAGATATTTACTCATTCTCCAGCAAAGTAACAAACTCACGTGTATACTCATTCTCAAGCCAAGTAACAAACTCACTGATATTTACTTAATTTGGTTGCATTAAAGTAAATAATCTCAACTCAGTTTCCAGTCATTGATATTTATTCAGACTCAAACCAAATATCAAAGTAAATGATATCAATAATCATTATGTTCTAATACTTACAAACGGTTGCCAGTGTTGCATGTCCTAATGTGTCAATTACCACTTCTGGGTGTTGGATCGAATCCCGATTTGAAAAAGGCACAGGATACGGTTACGGCAAATTTGGACAAAACCGTAACAATAAGAAATTCTTATTGTTACGGCAAAGACGAAAATCGGGAACGGATGACGGGACAGAGACCGAATCATTTACGACCGTAACAATAAGAAATTTCTTATTGTTACAGCACTTATTATTACGGCAAATAGATATAGGTCCATATAACGACGATATGAAATAAAGAGTTTATTAATTTATGCAATCCAGGCAGGCAAAAAAATCTAATAATCTAGATTTAACTCAAAGTTATTTTTATGACTTATTGCACATGGAACACAACCAATAAGTGGTTTTCGGGTTTTGTATTTCTGGTGAAACCATTCAAGGCATCCATCACAGACGATGGTAATGATTTATAACAAGTTGTACGTCTACATCTATCATGGTCTATGATTTAATTTTTTTCCCAAAACCGAAAATTTTGATCCAGTCCGTCCATTGTTTACAATTCAAAAGTGTTAAATAATTTTTAAGAACATAGGAGTGTCGGGACACTCACTACGGCAAACAATTTTATTCAACAAAGAGAAGAGCCCGGAGAATGTTTTCTAATACCAACTACCGATGAGCTGAATTTATTCTTTTATTAATCAGTCAAGGATCTAACTCTATAGAGTTATTTTTGAAAATAACTATCATATGTTATTACAGAAGAAATCACAATAAAAGTTTTTTAACATTTGGTTGTTATTTTTGTTTTGTGTAACACAAATAGTTGAGATTTTGTTTCATACATGTCTTAAAATTTCTTATATCAGTTACATTATTTATTTAATGAAGTATGTATAATTTGCATTGCTAACATCCATATTATAAGGCATAACAAGTGTATGTTATGACATCAAGATGTTGTTCTGTAATAACAATATGCTGTTATTACAGACTAACACCATCTCTACTTCAGAGGCTTTGCGCAGAGATTTCCCATGCTTGCTCAGACAGTATTTTAACTGATCTACATTCTATAAAGGTGTATCTATCTAATTCTAGTGTGCACAGGAACCAAATCCTGTGCGCATGGGATGAAAAATGAACTTGAACTTGGTGAAAAAAAAGACATTTTTGGTCAGAAAAATGCCCGCCATTCATTACTTAATGAAACAAAACAGATAAGCTATGCAGGAAAATGTGGGTCTATTTCTTATCCTTCATCCAATTTGTACCATAATCAAATAATATCAGTCAAAACATTGAAAAATCATATTTTTCATTGAAAAAGTACTTGAAATAACACATGTATGTTATTACAGAATTGAAATAACAGGCATGTGTTATCAAATTAAGATATGCTAGGAGCAGACAACTCGTGTCATACCCACAGAGTTTCCTTTAATAACATGTGCTAGTTATTTTCAAAAATAACTCTATAGAGTTAGATCTCTGACTGTTAATTGTTACTTAAATTATTATTTATTATAGCGAAAGAAGTTAACTTTGAAATACCTTATCTATGGTAAATATCTTATGCCAATATTATCGTCCATGCCGTAAGAATAATTGCCGTAATAATAAGAATATTCTTATTGTTACGGTCATAAATGATTCGGTGTCCGTCCCGTCATCCGTTCCCGATATTCGTCTTTGCCGTAACAATAAGAATTTCTTATTGTTACGGTTTTGCCGTAATCGTATCCTGTGCCTTTGAAAAATTACCTGCCAAGAGTCGGTGGCTTCCTTTGGGTACTCCAGTTTGCTCCACCGTTAAATATGACCGCCCTGTATGGCCTATGTGCGTCGAAGTGGGCGTTCAACACCCACACACACATGCTTGTCCTAATGTGCATAATAAAATCAGTGCATATCTATTTATTAATTTTGAAAACATTTTGATGGGCTTTTTCTGACTTTGTCAGTATTTGGTTCAGTATGACCCTCACTGATACTCAACCTCACTCCTCGGTATCAAAGTCACGACCTTAACTCTGTTTCCAGTAAAGTACCAAAGTCACTGATATTCATTAAGTTTCTAGCCAAGAATTCCACTATAATTTATTTAGTCTAAAACGATTAACTGATGTCGATCAACTGAAATTTATTTAGTCTTAAGCCATTGCAATTATCAAAGTCCCTGTTCTCAATTTAAGAAAGTAACAAAGTAATATTTCAGTTTAAAGCCTAGTACTGAAGTTTACTGATATACGTTGAGTCTCAAGCAAAGAGTTGTTTTTTTTGCAAAGTTTCAAAGTCCACTGATATTATTTATAAACGATATTTGTTTACTCACAAACCAATAAAGTATACCGAAATGATCTGATATTTATTTTGTCGATAACTTTAGTCGACTATTATCTGTTCAGACTCAAGCTGAGAACTGGACTGGAGTTCGCTGATAATCATAGAGCCGAATTTCAGATACTATTTAGTCTCAACAAGGAATTATATAGCTATATAATTCCTTGGTCTCAAGCCAAATACTGGAGACCACTTATATTTATTCAGTTTCAAGCCAAGAACCGACCCCACTGAAATCAATCCGATTAAAATCAGATCTATTAATTGCTCACTACTGTCATACACTGAAATTTTCTCAGTCTCTAAGCAAGTAACTATTTAATCTCAATCCACGTACCAGTGTCTCCGATTTTTATTCATTTGCAAGTCCAGGGATATTTCATCCACACCCAACCTAGTATGAAAGACCAATGGTCGTTATGTTGTTTCTAGTGGAGGACCAAACTGTACTGATTTTTCCCGTCTCCTGTGAAGTAGTAAAGTTCAGTGAAATTCATTTAGTCTCAAGCCAAGTGCTCTTGTTGTCTTGTGATCATTCAGTTTACATTCAAGTTAAGGCCGAAGGTCTTTCTTCCATATCAAGTTTAAAAGTCCCCATGCTTTTATTCACTTTCCATTCGTGTATATTTATTCCATTTTATAACAAGTGCCAAAGACCACTGGTCGATCTTCAAGAGGTAAATGTCTTTAGATTGAATAAAGACCACGGACTATGATAGTTAGCTGGAAACTGAACTGTGATACTTTGATCGATTTAATATAAGATCCATGGATTATATCACATTGCCGTAGACAGCAAAATTGACTCACAGGCTATTTTGCCGTTACAGATTGTAATTGTTGTACACTCAATTGAACAAAATATCGAGTGGGACGTTCATTAGATCATTAAATTTTAAAAGATATTGAAAATCATTGTTTTACGCTAATTTTACTTTTGAATAAAAAGCTTCACCGAGCGCAGTATGATACGCCTGCAACATGTCGAACCCTGTACGTTTTAGGCCCAATATGCCGGGATAGGTAATTGCTCTTGACACATACTGATTTTAAACAATTACGAATAGCGGGGCTTGTTTAGGGGGGGGGTACCAATATCCCATATCCCCGTAATTTTTTCATCAAATATCCCATATCCCAAAAAGTGTTTTTCCAGTATCCCATATCCCTGTAAATAAAATGGACTTAAAAAATATATTGACGGTGTCTTGTGCGCAATTGACAATTTGTTGAAATTTGTTCATTTTAATAAAAAAAAAGTTCAATTATATAATAATAAAATTATCTAACCATAAAAACACCTATAAAGATTTCTCGAGCATAGAGCTCAACCCGTCTTCAATTATCCTACTAAGGCGTTGCAGTTTATCAAAACCCGCTCCTTTGGACAGGAGTTTGATCAAGCATGAATACAGCTATGTCCTTCCAATACAGTAACAAAATATAAAACACTTATAACATCACAAATACTTCACAAATAGCTAGGTAACATGCTTAGGGATATGAATTTAAGACGGTTGGGGACTGAGATGGACAGCTTGGTCTGCGTCAGAATAGCTATTTTCTTTTTTGAAAATAGGAAAAGAACAAAAGAAACCAATAAGAAGATCAAAAGAGAAATTTTGTTTCTATATTGTCTAAAAAGTAGAGACTCAGTCAGATCATTTATAAATTTGTGTTGTTTTAAGAGGCCAGTGTTTTATAAAAACTGGACACATCCCAATCTTATTGCATGTACAATGTGACACTTATGGCCTGTTTGAGGGGTTCAGTTTGCAGATGTTTCTGTTTGTGTTAGTATAAACATGTATTCAGGTAAAGTTAAAAAATTATTCGAGATCTTTTACTTTTAGAATGCGCTTAAACTTTGCATTTATATAATAAAAAGTCTGAAGCTTACCAAAAGTTTCTTGAAAGTTTCAAACACTGGTTGCTTTCAAAGATCAAATTCTGAAATTTCCAATACTCAAAAGACTTTTATATAATATATAAACCTAAAATTAAAAAAGGAGGGAAAATGTTCCTATTTCTCTGGTATTAGATAAAAGAAAAATTACCTTTGCTTACCAAGTTATCCGCCTTACATATCATTTTAAATGTTTATCATCGTAACATTGAAAATTCCCTGGTAGTTATTCAAACATTATTGTACTTCCTGATTTGGTTTGGGGATTTTCACTATATGAAAATTTATTTTGACATCAGCATATATTATTTCAACAATAAAATTAGTTATCATCTAGTGATTCAAATAATAAAGCTTATGATGTGCATGTTTATTTATTTTTATAAATATAAAAAAAAACTGAAGTGATTGTTTAGCTTTTTTTATGCTAATTTCTTTTTCTTAAACCCTCCTTTAAAAAAAATCAATAAATTGACCACAATGAGTGTTTTGTATTTTTATTTTTTAATAAATACTTAAATACCGTTAAAATTCTTTTGTGAAAATTATTTGTTTTGATATTTCAAAACTTAGTTTTGGTGCTTTTTTTCGCATGAGCTTTGTAAAGTTTTTGTTGATAACTCTTTTTCTTTCCTCCTTTAACATAAAAAAACCTTTTCACGAATAAATTAACCACAATTAGTGTTTTGTATTTGTTACAAATTAAAAACCGTTAAATGTCTTTTGTTATTATCTTTAAAATATTTTAAAATTTGATATTTTATAACAGGTAGTGTTTCTCTCTTTTTACACAACCAGGACCACGAGGACCTTTCCGTTAACCATACAAAATACGCCCTATACTTTTTGCGAGAAGTACTTGCATTACTGGCAAATAATATCTTTTTTGTTTATAATTTTATTCACAATAATTGATTTTCTGGATAAGAACAAGGATAAGATTATTAGAAACTTGACCTAAGCATCCTTTAAACCGGGAAACGAAACAAAATGTTTGGATTGGACCACGTGGATTGGACATACAAGTATTTCTATAAGCATTTTTTTCCGTCCCAATGGAAACAGAAAGCAGATAAAGTCTCATATGAGATTTGTTTAATTCAACGGAATTAGGACTTGTTCCCGTTATATTGATACGAATCCAGAATCCATGCGAGGGAAAAGTCCCTGTGTTTGTTCCGAGAGTACTCATTATCAACGGAAAAGGGGCTCTTTTGAAACATTTCCAAATTGTCTGACTTTTGTTTGTTTTTTTTTTTTGTCTTTACTGCACTTAAAGTACTGACTTCTTTTTGTATCAATGTGTGTTATCCATACTTATATTAAACTCAACATTTAAAACATGATAATGCACATTTACCCGATAACCAATATCATCATTGTTCTGCATATTTTCAGGCATGATGAACGGTATAGTATAGGCATTTTTTTCTTAGATAGGGCATCTTATGGGACATTACACTGATGTTTACCCCATAATGATGTGCGCTCTACCAAAAGTTGAAAATGCCAAAAACTATATGATTATGAAGAGCATAAAATAATACCAAAAATGTCGAACTAGAAACCAAATAATGACTGTATTTTCAGGCATGATGAACGGTATAGTATAGGCATTTTTTCTTAGATAGGGCATCTTATGGGACATTACACTGATGTTTACCCCATAATGATGTGCGCTCTACCAAAAGTTGAAAATGCCAAAAACTATATGATTATGAAGAGCATAAAATAATACCAAAAATGTCGAACTAGAAACCAAATAATGACTGACACCAACCTATGTCTGGGATAGGAAGTACCTTAAGGTTTAGACAATTTAGAAATTTAAACGGACAATTTTATCTTTATTGTGTTCGTCAACACAAAAGTGTTGATGCCGTAGCGGGCTAACCTTGGGGAATTAAAACTCCACCAGCAGCGCTAACCGTCACGGATGTTAGAAATATAAATAACAACAAAGATATGATGAACATTTTTTAAAATATATTTATATAAGTGGCTTTTCAAAATGTAATTTGTAATTATTTTATAGATGGAACAAATTGCAAGCAAGATCAACATCAAATTAATGTTTGTTATTTGCTACAAAAACGATGTCGCCTCTGTTTCCTCCCCCAAACTCAAGTTCAAAGGTATTGTACGGATTAATACTTCGATGGTTTTACGCACTAGCTTCATAAGTTCATGAAGTTTAGTTGGCATTTTCCGAAGAATTGAACGAAAACAATTAACGAGAATTTTCCTGGAAATATGCACATCTATATATAGGCTATCTACGAAGTTTCATAAAATTTGGTTGAGTAGTTTTAAAGGAGTTGAGCGAAGACCATGATTTATGAGAATGTTTTGGAAATTTGAATTCAAATGGACATAAATTCCTAACTGAAAATGAGGATCAAACCTTCTTGGCAATTAACATGCCCAAGTTCATTTGGTGTACTAGTTACATACCAAGTTTCATTAAATTGGGTTGGGTAGTTTCAGAGAAGTGAAACGGAAACCATGATTAATGAGGGTTTTCTAGAAAATTCTAAATCAATGGCCAACGCTCTCACACACAAAATGAGGATCAGAACTTCCAGATAAAATTCACAACTACATAAGATGAACTTGCTACAAACAAAGTTTCTTTTTAAATTCTATTGAGTAGTTTCAGAGGAATCGTGCAGTACTACTTTGCGACAGACCAGACAAAACAATATGTCTCCCCACCAAAACAGAAGGGGGACATAATGATGATGATGATGTTACAAGTGATCTAGAACACATAGTTCTTGCTTTCCTAAGACACCTATTGCATTTATAGCAATATATAATGTTTTATGTTGAAATCAAAAATCAATGAAAACATTTGTAGACCCAAATATTCTTAATGGTTCAGACAGGTTTGGCTTTTCTATGCCTGCACTATTTTTCACTCTATACGAGTTGGTAAAAGCTATGAATAACTGGTACTTTAACTTTCAAGTTTTAAAAGGTCATCCTCACTTTAAAAGGTTACAACTTTGACCATATGGAAACAATGTAAAGCTCAAAGAGATGCATCAGCTTTTCTGTTCCTGGAATACTATTCATGCATTTAAAGGGCCATAACCCCTTTAAGGTGTCATCTGACAACTTTGACCCAATTGAAACTTTTGTAGAGCTCAATGAGCTGATCATTTAAGCAAGCAACAGCTTTTTTCTATCAGCAATACTTTCCATTCTATGGGCAAAAAACACTTTTTTCTCATTTAACGGGCAATAACCCTTAAAAGGGGTCATCTGACAACTTTGACCTAATTGACACTTTTGTCGAGCTCAATGAGCTGATCATTTAAGCAAACAAAAGCTTTTTTCTATCCATATAAAATGGGAAAGGTGGATAGGGGCAGAAAATTTAGTCTATGTGGTGCCCTACTTGGAGGTCCACAAAGGGATCTTTTATGGCATGAAGCATGGCACTCAACTTACACCTTAGCCCACAAGGTCAGCGGTCAGTCTTTCCATATTATAGACCCGACTACTCCCACAGACAAGAGACACCCTATTCAGCCAACTAAGGTGCACATTTGGTCCCTCTGTGGGCTAAGCACTAACCCAATATCAGAATCCAAAGACCCTTAGTCGCCTCTTACAACAAGCTGGGCTCTTTACTAGCTGTCGGTGTCCTCTATGTCTCGTATAGTGCTTTTGTCTCATGTTCTCCCATGTTAAACTGAACTTTTATGGATTTGATTTTTAGAGTGTGTAATTTTTTGTGCTTTGTACAAGATTATCAACAGGAAGAAGGTTGGGCCTGTCCTAAGCAAGGAATCTTTGTCAAAGCTTTTGTTTGTCCCCGTCATCTTTTTGTTTATTGTTCTACTGTATGTCTAGAAATGGGTCTTTCATTGATAATTTTGCCATTGGTTTTGAATCTTATGTATTGTATTTTTAGTCTTGGGCCAATGCAAGACGGGGAGCAGCAACCTCTGGTCATGTTGAAGACTGCTGGCTGTTTGCAATTGTGGATTTTTTAAATTGCAATTTCTTATGTTAGTTGTGTCATTTATGTTATTCCACATCTTTTATCGACTCTTCTATCTGCTGCAGGCCTATTCGCCACCCGGAATACATAACTATGAACATAGGTTAGACATTAATCTACTTACTCTTCTTTGAAATGGGGTTTATCTAATTCCTCTTGTTAAGTGGTTGTAGAATTGTTTCTATCTGGAAACTAGTACTTGTAAAGTATATCATGTGAATAGTAATTTTTTTTTCTCAAAGTAATCAAAACATCCTTATTTGTATATAGGTCAAATTCCGGGTCAAATTAACATAATATCATCCAGTATTTCACAAAAACACAGAAATATGTGAAAGACATTTTATTTCAATATAAAGCAGTCTTAAATTTTATTGCTAAATAAATAATTTGTTCAGACATAAATTAATTGAAATGAAACAAAGAAATAGTACAACTTCTCATAAAAATTATCTTCATTTGAACGTAATGTTTAGACAGATCCAAATTCTTTCATCCAGTTGACATATTTCTCCAGATCTTGTTGCGAGACACTCTTATTGACCTTTTTGATGGCCATTTCAAAGTCCTCCATGTTGGGAGGGACCTCAAGTTCCTCCTTGGGGATATTTCTGACTTGCTCAGGGGTCAACCCACTGATTCTTCTTCTAAAGGACATCATGGCTGCATCTCTGTAATACATGTAGTAAGGTTTGTTATAGACTAATGTAAACTCACAGAATTTTAAATATGCATATAGAAATCTTTATTGTGATGCACAGAGATGACATCACATGACATTTAACCATTCATTGGGTCACATGGCAAGGTAACTTACTTGTGAGATTTCAATGCGATGTTTTTGTTTTTGCTGTTTTTGTGTATCCTATAACAGTAGATGATGTGTGACCAAGAGCTTCTTTCTATCAAAAAGGAGGGTAAACCCTTGGTGACCTTCCTTTCTTGGTGTAAGAAGCATCTGGGCTGCAGATCAACTAAGGTAATAGCTGTATAATATTTTCCTACCCATATATATATAGATACATATATAATATGTACAATGTATCTATTATAATTGCTAACATATCAGACTTAAATAGTGTACTGTACCTAGCTAAGTTGAATGACCCTACCATGTATACAGTATAGTGCTTTATTTTTTATGGGGAAATTTTAGTAAAAATTGTATCATAAATGTGTAAACAAATATTACAGGTTTTATTTTCATGGTAAATTTATCATAAAGAGGCTGTGATTAGTAATTGCTAAGAAAACTGTTATGAAAATAATTTTCTCACACTGCCTGCAACCCAACATTCACCAATGTATAACCCAGATTTTTGCTCTGTGAAAGTCATCCAAAAATGTGTTACCTGCAGACATTAGTGATATCAGCACCAGAGTACCCATCAAGTTTATCGGCAAGGGCAGACAGCTGAACATCCTTGGCAATCTCCAACTCCTTTAAATTAATTTTTAGAAGTTGTTCTCTTCCAATAGCTAAAAATATAACATAAATTATTTACAGCTAAGTTCATTATACAAGTATATGTATTTTTCAGAATTTTGAACATGTACACAATACAAAATTTTCAGAACAACGGACTCTTTCATGTATGAATGTGGTCATTTTTATCTGGTATACTTACCAATTGATAGACATCAACCCGCCATTACTTGTATGCATTTAGAGCTACACATTGTATTTCAATTGCAGATAGTTTCAGATAAAAATGTCTTATTTAGGCCATAATGAAACAAGGAAATGTGTCATGATGACACTGATGCCCCACTGGCAAATAAAATAAAACTGTTATTTTTACAAAATTTGTCCAAGGGCCGTAATTTAGATCAAAATCAGTGGACAGAACGAAACTCAAACTTGACCTGTAAATCATCATGGTAGACTCACATACTAAAAAACTTTAGAATATATGCAAGGATGTCTAAAAAAAGTTCGGAAAACTGTTATTTTTACAAAGTTTGCTAAGTCCAAGGGCCGTAATTTAGGTCAAAATCAGTAGACTGGAACAAAACTCAAACTTGACCTGTATTTTTCAGAATTTTGAACATGTAACTCATCATGGTAGACTCACATACCAAAAATCTTATGAATATATGCAAGGATGTCGAAAAAAAGTAGGGAAAACTGTTATTTTTACAAAGTTTGCTAAGTCCAAGGGCCGTAATTTAGGTCAAAATCAGTGGACCAGAACAAAACTCAAACTTGACCTGTAACTCATCATGGTAGACCACATACCAAAAATCTTTTGAATATATGCAAGGATGTCAAAACAAGAGGCTCCCGTGAGGAGCCTGAATCGCTCACCTGGTCTTGAGTCAACCCTAAACATGTAAACACTTTTCTAGAGCTAAATGAGCTAAACATTTAAGCAAGCAACAGCTTTTCTTTATCTACGATATGTTCATTCTATAGGCCAAAAACATGAAAAAACTTTATTTTAGGGGCCGTTACCCCTATAAGGGGTTATCTGACAACTTCGATCCTATGGAGACTTTTGTAGAGCTAAATGAACTGAACATTTAAGCAAGCAACAGCTTCTCTCTATCTGCTATAGTTTTCATTCACTAAGCCAAAAACATGAAAAAACGTCATTTTACAGGGCGTTACCCCTATTAGGGTCATCTGACAACTTCGATCCTATGGAGACTTTTGTAGAGCTTAATGAGCTGAATATTTAAGCAATCAACAGCTTCTCTTTATCTGCTGTAGTTTTCATTCCATAGGCCAAAAACATGAAAAAACGACGTTATTTGAGGGGCTGTTACCCCTATAAGGGTTCATCTGACAACTTCGACCCTATGGAGACTTTTGGAGAGCTAAATGAACTGAACATTTAAGCAAGCAACAGCCTTTCTCTATCTGCTATCGTTTTCATTCACTAAGCCAAAAACATGAAAAAACGTTATTTTAGGGGCCATAACCCCTATAAGGGGTCATCTGACACCTTCGATTCTATGGAGACTTTTGTAGAGCTTTATGAACTGAACATTTAAGCAAGCAACAGCTTCTCTCTATCTGCTATAGTTTTTATTCACTAAGCCAAAAACATGAAAAAACGTTATTTTAGGGGCTGTAACCCCTATAAGGGTTCATCTGACAACTTCGACCCTATGGAGACTTTTGTAGAGCTAAATGAACTGAACATTTAAGCAAGCAACAGCTTTTCTCTATCTGCTATCGTTTTCATTCACTAAGCCAAAAACATGAAAAAATGTTATTTTAGGGTCTGTTACCCCTATAAGGGGTCATTTGACAACTTCAATTCTATGGAGACTTTTGTAGAGCTTTATGAACTGAACATTTAAGCAAGCAACAGCTTCTCTCTATCTGCTATAGTTTTTATTCACTAAGCCAAAAACATGAAAAAACGTTATTTTAGGGGCCATAACCCCTATAAGGGGTCATCTGACAACTTTGACCCTATGAAGACTTTTGTATAGCCAAATGAACTAAACATTAAAGCAAGCAACAGCTTGTCTCTATCTGCTATAGTTTTCATTCTATAGGCCAAAAACATGAAAAAACGTCATTTTACGAGGCGTTACCCCTATTAGGGGTCATCTGACAACTTCGATCCTATGGAGACTTTTGTAGAGCTTAATGAGCTGAATATTTAAGCAAGCAACAGCTTCTCTTTATCTGCTATAGTTTTCATTCCATAGGCCAAAAATATGAAAAAACGTTATTTTAGGGGCTGTAACCCCTATAAGGGTTCATCTGACAACTTCGACCCTAAGGAGACTTTTGTAGAGCTAAATGAGCTAAACATTTAAGCAAGCAACAACTTTTCTCTATCTGTAATAGTTTTCATTCTATAGGCCAAAAACATGAAACAAGTGTGGCCACTAAAAGTATGTCTCGCCTGCCGGCACCATTGCTAAAATCAACTACCTAAGCTTTCATTTCTTGATATAAACACAAAAAGTGTCAGTATACCTAATAACAGATGCCTAGTTATTATACTATTCAAGCAATCAATTGTCCACACAAGTCTTACAAAAAGTTTTCTGTCTGAAAAAAGACCTAAGAGTCACTGGAGCGTAAAAATGGGGTCATGGTCACATGGCATGGTGACAGTTGCGTTGTCCATAACCGCAACTGTCTGTTTACCCAATATCAGATGCCTAGCTATTATAACTTTCCAGCAATTCATCTTCCATAAAACACTTACAAAAAAGTTTTTCGGCCTGAAAAAGACCTAAGTTGACAGAGTCACTGGAGCGTGAAAATGGCGTCAGGGTCTCACGGCATGGTGACAGTTGCATGGACCATAACCTAAACTGTCTGTATACTAAATATCAGATGCCTATCTATTAAACTTTTCAAGCAATTCATCGTCCACAAAAGTCTTACAAAAAAGTTTACGGCCTGAAAAAAGACCTAAGTTCACAGAGTCACTGGAGCGTGAAAATGGGGTCAGGGTCAAACGGCATGGGGACAGTTGAGTAGACCATAACCTGAACTGTCTGTATTCGAAATATCAGATGCCTAGCTATTATACTTTTCAAGCAATTCATCGTCCACAAAAGTCTTACAAAAAAGTTTACGGCCTGAAAAAAGACCTAAGTTCACAGAGTCACTGGAGCGTGAAAATGGGGTCAGGGTCAAACGGCATGGGGACAGTTGCGTAGACCATAACCTGAACTGTCTGTATTCGAAATATCAGATGCCTAGCTATTATACTTTTCAAGCAATTCATCGTCCACAAAAGTCTTACAAAAAAGTTTACGGCCTGAAAAAAGACCTAAGTTCACAGAGTCACTGGAGAGTGAAAATGGGGACAAGGTCAAACGGCATGGTGACTGTTGCGTAGACCATAACCTGAACTGTCTGTATACCAAATATCAGATGCCTAGCTATTATACTTTTCAAGCAATTCATCGTCCACAAAAGTCTTACAAAAAAGTTTACGGCCTGAAAAAAGACCTAAGTTCACAGAGTCACTGGAGCGTGAAAATGGGGTCAGGGTCAAACGGCATGGTGACAGTTGCGTAGACCATAACCTGAACTGTCTGTATACCAAAGATCAGATGCCTAGCTATTATACTTTTCAAGCAATTCATTGTCCACAAAAGTCTTACAAAAAAGTTTACGATGCCGCCGCCGCCGCTGCCGCCGGAAAGTAATACCTATGTCTCGCCTTCCGCGACTATTCGTCGCAGGCAAGACAAAAATGCTTTTTTTCACCTTTAAGGGGCCATAACTCCTTTAAGGGGTCATCTGACAACTTCGACTCCATGAAAACTTTTGAGAGCTTTTGATGCTGAATAAGTAGCGTGGCATCAGATTTCATCTATCTCTTATACTTTTTGATTTACAAGCCAAAAACAGTAGTCTGACCCCCCCTAGTCTATTTTTAGTAACGGCGGCCATGTTGTTTGGACGGCGGTCACCATTTGTGCAATCTTGGTAGAGGACATCCCATAGATGAAGTTTGCAAAGTTCAAAGCAATCCCTTCAGTTGTTTCGGAGGAGAAGATTTTCAAAGAAAAGTAAACGACGACGACGACACATGCCAAGTGATGGCAATAGCTCACATGGACCTTCGGTCCAGGTGAGCTAAAAAGTGCGGAAAACTGAAGTGTGACAGACGGAAGGACGGAGGAACAGACCGAAAAACTATATGCCCCTAAACTTTGTTGTAGGGGCATAAAAATTCCTAGATTCTCATCCAAAGTTCTTGATAATATGGGACAAGCTGCCAAATTAAATTATATATTTGAAAAGACAAACAAGTTTTATCCTTTTCTGTCACTGATACAAAGATTTAGTGCAGTATAGGAGGACCATCTCCTTGTCTCCTATACAAATTTTCTTATTTAAATAATTGATTGTTGCAGATTCTTATATTGTCATTGTATTTACTTTTGTTGCTTCATGTACCATATTCAAAATCTTAATTATGAGAGTAGTTAGCTCTTTAATATAGAAATTTAGCCAAATTGCTTAAGGTGGGACGATACCAAATGACATATATCCAGATTTTAATGAAAATTGGTAGACAAATAGTTCTTAGTAAAAACATACATTTATGAAATAAATAAACTGTTAACACAGAGACATGTCTCGCCTGTCGCAACTGGACACAGTATAAAATGAAGTAAAAATCCTCCTTAAGTACATAAGTAAAAAGTAAAAAAGTGTAAAATCTCAAAGTCAGTAGACCGTGACTGCAGGATCATACAGGTGAAATCCTTTAAAAACTAACCTGTACTGATGCTGATGCAACTGCATACCAAATATCAATGGTGTAACATAACTGCTTCATGTTAAACAGACTTAAGAAAAAAGGTTAACCTCGGCCAAATCAGTGTAAAATTTCAAAGTCAGTAGACCGTGACTGCAGGAGCACACAGGTGAAATCCTTTAAAAACTGATCTGTACTGATGCTGATGCAACTGCATACCAAATATCAATGGTGTAACATAACTGCTTCATGTTAAACAGACTTAAGAAAAAAGGTTAACCTCGGCCAAATCAGTGTAAAATTTCAAAGTCAGTAGACCGTGACTGCAGGAGCATACAGGTGAAATCCTCTTAAAACTGATCTGTACTGATGCTGATGCAACTGCATACCAAATATCAATGGTGTAACATAACTGCTTCATGTTAAACAGACTTAAGAAAAAAGGTTAACCTCAGCCAAATCAGTATAAAATTTCAAAGTCAGTAGACCGTGACTGCAGGAGCATACAGGTGAAATCCTTTTAAAACTGATCTGTACTGATGCTGATGCATCTGCATACCAAATATCAATGGTGTAACATAATTAGTTCACACAAAACAGACTTAAGCAAAAACTTTAACCAATTGTGGACGCCGCCGCCGCCGCCGCCGCCGCCGCCGCCGTCGCCGCCGCCGTCGCCGCCGGAATCACCATACCTAAGTCTCGCCTTTTGCGACATTCGTCGCAGGCGAGACAAAAATGGGGGTCACGGACTTCGTTTTTAATATAAATGCATTTGAAAACTGCAATTTTGGCGGGAAATTAACAAAGATAAAAAGGAAAACACAGCTTCAACGCCCTTTATTTTTATATTTTGTAAACGAAAATGTATTTAAGATATCCAAATTATGACCAAAAACTAACAAAATATTCCTTGGAAAATTTCCGATGCATCGATGTAAAATAAAGAATATGTCACAGACTTTGTTTTGAAGGTAGGGATTTGTGAACGTTGCCTATACCTGAAAAATGCAATAGAATTTAACTAAAATTGACGTTCCGTTTCTCGACGTTTTGACTGATTTTTCAGTGTACAGGTAAATTTTATCAGTAACGTCGTTTTTAACGTCCCACCTTAAGACTTGAAATGTGATGGAAGAAAAATCAGTCACTCATTTGGATTTAAAAAAAAAATAATTCGGTGAAAAACAGCATAAAGTAAAATCACATTGTTCCTAATTATCTTGTCCATTCGGCTCAATTCTAATTGATTTTATTTCTTTCTAATAGATCTATGAGTACATGCAAGCTTTTAAGGCAATGACTTTTTCACATGCTTTAACATAGAATGAAAACTAACGAGAAGGTAATGGAATGTATATTCTCTTTTCCAATCGTCTACGTAAGGCCTCATCCAGATCCCAGGGAAAGTTTGTAGCTGCTAACACCATGACGATTTTCTGTTCCTCACTGTCATCAGAACTACCGCCAACACCTGCAGAATAAAAATAGTGAGGGTCTTTAGTAAAACAATACCTTATGCTACAAAATTTTGTACTACACTTAGCAAGGCAGCAAGCAGCAACTATTGGTCACTTTGGAGACCATAGATATACAAAATGTATATGTGCTTCACATACACTTACACAAATTTCATTATTTTCTGTGTCTTTAATTTTTCCATAACAAATGTGCATTCATAAAAATATTATTTCTCACCCAGACAGAGAAGACTAAGTATCAAATACATGTATTTCCTTTTATCTATGTACCTGAAATTTTAAGTTATCTTTATGTCCCAGAATTAAATCATTTCTTAATAAAATTGCTTGCACTTAATTTAAGCTATCATACTTAAATTTAATAACTTGCATTTAGCAACACAATACCATACAATATACGATATTGAGATGTGGAATAAGTGTACGCGACACAACAAACATAAACAAACAGCAATTCAAAAAATCACAACGGAAAACAGCAAGCAGTCTTCAACATGACCATAGGTCACTGCTTACCGTCTTGCATTGGCCCAAGACTTATAATACAATACAAAAGTATCAAAACCAATCCCTAAATCATCAACGAAAGACTCAATTCTTGACATAAAACAGTTAACATAGAATGACAAGGACAAACAAAGGCTTTGGCAAAGTTTCCTGGCTTAGGACAGGCACATATAAAATGTACATATACAGAAAAAAATGGTAAAAATAAAATTTATAGAAAGAGTTCATGTCAAATTAAAACTTTTAAAGGCAAAGATAAACACTTAGTAAAGAATACAGTTACATGCTTTAATAATATGTACAACATACTCATAAACCATTCATATCTGACAGACTTATATCATACTTAAAGAACAACAACAGACTAAGCAATACAATTTAATTCATAATAAATTTAGCTATAGTTAGTCCTAAGTTCGTTTCATTTTTTAGCTATTTAAGATTTGCTTTCGCTTTGGAGGCGATGATAAGTCGGAGGAAAACAACAACAATTAGATTCATACAGTATTCAATCTTAACATGTCTTACAAACACCTAAACAAGTGTGGCCACTAAAAGTATGTCTCGCCTGCCGGCATCATCACTAAAATCAACTACCCCAGCTTTCATTTCTTGATATAAACACAAAAAGTGTCTATAAAGCCAATATCAGATGCCTAGCTACTATACTTTTCAAGCAATTCATTGTCCACATAAGTATTACAAAAAGTTTTCCACCTGAAAAAAGACCTAAGTTCACAGAGTCACTGGAGTGTGAACATGGGGTAAGGGTCAAACAGCATGGTGACAGTTGTATAGACCATAACCTCAAATGTCTGTATACCCATTATCAGATGCCTAGCTATTACACTTTTCAAGCAATTCATTGTCCACTTAAGTCTTGCAAAAAGTTAACAGACTGAAAAAATACCTAAGTTCACAGAGTCACTGGAGCGTGAAAATGTCGTCAGGGCCACACAGCATGGTGACAGTTGCGTAGACCATAACCTCAACTGTCTGTATACTTAATATCAGAAGCCTAGCTATTATAGTTTTCAAGCCATTCATTGTCCAAAAAGTCTTACAAAAAAGTTTACCGCCTGAAAAAAGTTCACAGAGTCATTGGAGCATGAAAATGAGGTCAGGGTCACTCGGCATGGTGACAGTTGCGTAGACCATAACCTGATCTGTCAGTATACCCAATATCAGATGCCTAGCTATTATACTTTTCAAGCAATTAATTGTCCACAAAAGTCTGACAAAAAAGTTTATGCCGCTGTCACCGCCAGAAAGTAATACTTATGTCTCGCCTTCTGCCACTATTTGTCACAGGCGAGACAAAAACTTATTTGTCAAGAAACAAGGTTAAAGAATCCAGTGTTGAATTTGATGAAAATGCTAAAGGGTAATATAATTAAGGAAAAGTATTCTAAATTTAAGGGTAAATAAAAAAACAATCCAAACATAACTAAATTTGTGTCAGACAGATAAGAGCTAAGTTATGAAGGAACTGAAGGAACAAGCAGTAAACAAAAACTATTCCTGTGACAATGCAAAAGTTTCCACAAGATACCAAACACATCATAAGGCATATAGTAAATATGTTTTTATGACCATATCACATGCCCCAATACATTGTCATACCTTCATACATCCCTGGTCAAATAAATCAAACAAACTGTTTTAAAACAAACAAATGTGTATTGTAGAAAAAGATGTCCTCCTGCTTATGATATATCTTTGTTTTAAAACAATAAGGGCATGATGTATAATAATGTATAAAGTTTAATGAAGCACCAACTAATGGTTCAATATACAAAGTGAAAGTACACCTGTGTTAAACTAATTACAGACACGCAACCAACATTACAGATGTGAAGATCAGTGTTAAGCTGATGCTCACCAAAAATTGAAGATCTGTTCCAAGAAATAAGTTTCCACAAGAATTACAGAACACATGAGAGTTTTCAATCTCATTATCAGTCTTTATTTCTATCCAGTTGTCGTCGTAACTTTTGATGTTTTGAATAAATTCTTATTGTCCATCTATTATAACCTTCATCATTTGACTGAAGAAACAGCTGATTCAGATTTTCACAGAACTTGCTGACACAGGGTTATGTTGCTCCAAGGTTGCTGTCTTCACTCAAGAAATTTTATGATAGACACCGTGCACTTGTAGACAAATATGGGATTTTTATCTCTCAAATGAGTGCAGATGTTGGTTTGTAATAGAAATTTGCTTTGTCTTCCTTTACCGGATTTGACCCAATGAATTGGAAATTAGCAACACAAGGGGTGTGCTATAGCAGGCAGGAACCACCTACTCTTCTGGAGCACCTGAGTTCACTCTTTTCACGACTCGAGTTTGCAATGTTGATTTCCGTTCGATTTATTATGTGTTTTGTGTTTCTTTGTGCTGTTTTTGTTCGTGTTTGCCGTTTTCATCGTTGTCCTTTCGGACTTTTGACACTTGCATGCCCCATTGGTGCCTCTTTGATTCTTTCAGTATGACAAGTCAGCTTGGTCTTTTAAACCTTTCTGCTTATATAAAATCCACCAACTCTCACATGGATTGTTTTTTACCATGTTGGTCAGGTAATTGAATAAAGTATATTGAATTTAAAGGCTAAGTCCAATCAATGACTGACCATCAAGGTAACAAAAAGGTGAAAGTTTATTTTATATCATTTGTCCATATTTAAATTTATCATATTGAACACTGAACAAGCATTCTGAGAGTATTGCAAAACAATACTTAGTCCCCTACCGGCCTCATATTTCAGTAACTGGTAACAATTTGTCAAACAAATGAATACCTAAACTTGATCAGTTTATTATCTACAAGGAACAATAAAAAAGTTTAGAAAAGAAAATTGCAATAGATTTTCAAACGACAAAGGGCCATAACTCCCATCAAAATTTGTGGATCGGCACGAAACTCAAACTTGATCTGTATCTCATCAAGGTAAACTCACATACCAAAAATCAGTTCATTATTTATAAGTGTTTAGAAAAAAAGTGCGGAAAACTGAAATTTTAGTGAATTTTCAAAGTTCAAAGGGCCATAACTCCCATAAAAAATTGAGGACAACACGAAACTAAAGCTTGATCTGTAACTCATCAGGGTAAACTCACATACCAAAAATCAGTTCATTATCTATAAGCGTTTAGAAAAAAAGTGCGGAAAACTGGTATTTTAGTGAATTTTCAAAGTTCAAAGGGCCATAACTCCCATAAAAAATTGTGGACCGGCACAAAACTCAAACTTGATTTGTAACTCATCAGGGTAAACTCACATACCAAAAATCAGTTCATTATCTATAAGCGTTTAGAAAAAAAAGCGGAAAACTGGTATTTTAGTGAATTTTCAAAGTTCAAAGGGCCATAACTCCCATAACAAATTGTGGACCGGCACGAAACTCACACTTGATTTGTAACTCATCAGGGTAAACTCACATACCAAAAATCAGTTCATTATCTACAAGCGTTTAGAAAAAAAGTGCGGAAAACTGGTATTTTAGTGAATTTTCAAAGTTCAAAGGACCATAACTCCCATAAAAAATTGTGGACCAGCATGAAACTCAAACTTGATCTGTAACTCATCAAGGTAAACTCACATACCAAAAATCAGTTCATTATCTATAAGCGTTTAGAAAAAAAGTGCGGAAAACTGAGGCGTGACAGACAGACGGACAGACGGACAGACAGACGGAAGGACAGAGCGCAAACCTATAGTCCCCTTCGGCTTTCGCCGGTAGGGGACTAAAAAGCTGTTGCCTCAGTCAAACGACCAATGTTTTAATAAAAAGCTTTAAATAAATATCTATGGACTATTTAGATAGTAATGCTAGATTAACTTTACCATCCATCTGTATTAGTAGTTCTGATTTTACTCTTCTACTGGCTTCATGTTCTGAGTCCGATCCTCTCTTGGAGCAGATGGAGTCAATTTCATCAATAAATATAGTACTGGGAGCATAAAATCTGGCCTGAAAAGAAATTACTGATATGACTGGATACTGTAACTAATCTTTATTATTGAAATGGAGCTTTTGCACATGACAGTTAATCACCTTGCCTATTTACATTAAAGTGAAGGTCAAAGTGACCTAATTTCTGTACAGATATTGGTTACTCTGCAAGATGTGTTGACTGACCAAACATCATCCTTCTACCACTTGCAATTGCCGAGATATAAATCTTTACCAGAATTTTTAGGGCTATTCCAAGGAAATTTATCTGGAGGGGGAGACACACCATTTTTATAAATTCCCTTGGTGGGGGTGTTTTTAGATTGCAATTGCACTGAACTGTACTAAAAAAAATTAAATAAATTCAACTGGTGGTACCCCTAAAAATGAGTGGCGTTCCTACCCCCACAGATAAATTTTATTGGAATAGCCCTTACCTAAGATTTTGCAGAAATTAAAGGTCACTGTGACCCTATTTGGAACAGATTTTGGGTACTATCCAAGATGTATCCACCTACCAAATATCATCAATCTATGAAGTGTTGTTGCTAACTTATTGACACAAATGAAAACCATCACATATGTGCATATGTATGAAAAAGCATACAATCAAACACACATCTCCAACCAAAATCAATTGGGCTAGGGGATTATAAGACAAAAAGTTTAAGGCTATTTGCAGATTTCTTTATCTATCCTTTAACCACATTCAAACCCTAGACAGGCATTAAAAACCCCTAATAATTAAATCTTAACAAGTACAGCAGATGTAGTTTGACATAAACAAAAAGAGTGTTTTTATTTGTAAACCTACAAACTTTTGAAAAATATAAATATAAACAGATTTCGATAAGTCTGATTAAAATCTCATCTTTAAAATGAAAATGGTTAACTTCAGTTAGCAAATAAATAGATTTTTTTGTTATAAGGATTAACATTTATTGGTAGAATTTATTATACAAGGTCTATGATTTCAATTTTTATCACACCTTACAAATATTTGAAATAGCCAAACAAACAATGGGAACAAACAGAAATGATTCTCTGGCAAGCATTTTGTGGTAATGGTACAAAGTTGGATATAAAAGCAGTGATGAATATACAGTAAAAGCGATAGACAGAGGAATGAAATGGAAAGGATGAAAGTTAGTAAGATATAAAGAAAAAAAAACCAAAAAAACATACCATTTCAAACAGAATACGGACAAGTTTTTCTGATTCACCATGGTACTTTGATGTCAGTGTGGAGGACGAAACATTGAAAAAAGTTGTCCCACATTCCGTGGCTACAGCTTTTGCCAACAAGGTTTTTCCCGTCCCCGGTGGGCCGACCATCAACACACCCTAAACCAAGGCAAATAGAAAGCATATGATTATAGATCTTACCATTTCAAACAAGAGTCTAACTAACTGCTCAGATTCCCCCCGGTATTTAGACGTTAGTGTTGACGAGGACACGTTAAAGAATGTTGTGCCACATTCTGTTGCCACAGCTTTGGCCAGCATGGTCTTTCCTGTTCCTGGTGGACCAACCATAAGAACACCCTGAGGACAGAAAACTTATGAGTATAAAACGTTTTGATATATTAGCTCTTAAGAGCTTACTCATTCACTTTATGATGTAGCTGAAAAAATGTAAACAATCTCTCCACGTATAAATTAACTTTCAAATCAATGTAATGTCATGATATGATTTCAAGGTGATAGAATTTTTATCTCTAATTGCAATGTGTTGTTCGAATTAAAATCCAAACATCAAAATTATAACAAAACTGCAAGGTGTTTCTTTAAAAAAGATTATAATCTGTTTGACAAAAATAACCAGATTTTCTTTAACAGGAAGTAGGTGAGCAGCAGACAAAATCCTATCCCATGATATGGTACCTATTCTGATGCTGCATACCAAATATCAAGGGGCTGTGAAGAGAAAATTGCTACAAAAATTATTTTCCTGTCTGTCAAAAGTGAAATCCAGCCTAAAAGGATCGTGCCTGATATTTTTTTGCACCAATGGACAATCTATTCTTTAAATGTTTGTTGAAATATCATACCCTCCAAGGTCTACGAATGCCTTTAAAGAAGTCAGGAATAACTAATGGTAAGACTACTGCCTCTTGTAACAACTTTTTAGCCTCTACCAGATCAGCAATACTGTCCCTAGAAATACAATGCACTAATAATAAGTCTTACATGTAAAAGCATAAGAGGTCTGTTGCCAGTTAAGTATATGTAATTTATGTATTTCAAAATTTTAAGGTAGTGTTCATTTTTCATCTTAGAATCCATAATGCTAAATAGTTTTAAGCTAGAATAAATGTAGCAATGAACATATTTATTAACCAACCAAGTAAAACTGATCACAAACCTTTATTTCTATGTCGAAGATCTTTATCAATAGCAAAATACATGTTTGGGTAAAGGAGACCCAATATGTATTGTATACCCAAATAAATATTCAGAATATCTAGTGCACAAATATTTGATTATGCTCCATTTCAGTCCAAAAATTAGTTTATGCAGATTTGGTGATAAAAGATGTGTGACAGATTGAATGGTATGTGTAGTCATTTTATAAGTAAAATAAAGCTCTACTTACCAGCTAACATTAGGATTTTTCTGTATGATATCTCTTTCTAAACCTTCCACTAATGCCTTGTCATAACCTGTGGGATCAAATTTCTTCTCTCCATCCTCCCCCTATAACATTTCATATTATATTAGTGTACCAAATAGGTTAAAATGTCTATATTACAATGCATATTCTCTTCTTTTTTTTGCATATTTTAAAACATATTTAGTTTTAGATTTAGATTTTTTACATGATTTAACAAATTTGAAGATTCAAGAATTGACTTTTATGAATCTATTAAAGATTAAACATTTGAAATTGATATATGTCGTGCCTGATGAATCTTTGGACATTAGACTTTGAGATAACAACATAATCCCAAAGGTGTCAAAATGACTTAGTTTGCAGATCTAGATTAGCCAATGGTAAAAGTTTATATTAAAATTAGAAACAAAAGATCTGTTTTCATTGTTAATATATCTTCAAGCTAAAAAAAGAGCCAATTGAAAAAGACATTGACAACAATGCTGTCAATCATTTTGCCATAACATTGTACAATAGCAAAAATTTTGCTGTAGCATAAAATGGCAAATGAGAATAGGAAATGTTTAATCTTATGATAGTCTCATTATTTTGTGTAAGTTTTTATTTTCTCCACCAATTTCTTGTTCTATATTTTATTTTCTTTACATAAAATAATGAGGAGCACCATGTTTTCGTTAATACTAGTATGAATTTGAGGCATTGGCAGAAAAACATTATCATAAAAGCCAGGTGTCATGACTTTTTTTGCTATTTCCCTACCTTTTTCTTATCTTTGTTATCCTTCTTATAATCTCCCCTGTATGGTGGAGCACCAGGCCGTCTTTCAGGTTGTCGTGAGGGGCCTCCCCTACTAGGTCCTCCTGCTGGTCTTCTACTTGGCTCTACTTTTCTTGGTGCTGGTCTTCCACCTCTTATGTTTGGAGAAGGCCTAAATTTTATATATAAAGAAAAAAAACATTTATTTTTGGTGTCAAATAGTTTTTATGAATCTTTAGTTCAAATTCCCATTTTTTCTATGAATTTTCTAGATAGATTCTTTTGTTTTTCATGGTAGATTTTGGTAGGAAGTACTGTTGATTTTGTTTCTTATTTTGCAGATCAACACTATATACAAATAGTTAATACTTTAAATACATAATGCTTATTCATAAATTATTAATGCTCTATCAGTCATCTGAGTATAGAATATTCCAGTGTTGCAAAACATGCTGGTAAATGCTGTATTCAATAATTAATAAATAGTTCATATGTATTTTGGTCATTAAATGATGAGTTGCCATGGATTAAACAAAACAATGGACCGTTATGTTAAAATTTAATACAAACCATGATCAGCCATGAATTGTTCAAATCTAAAATGTCACTTTTGGTTTTTCTGTGAACCTACATGTTAAGCGCCAGACAAAATGGCTACCACTTTGGCTGGTTTTTTTTAACAATAAAACATACTATGATGTCAACGATTTTAGTATCAACATATTAGAATAAACATTTACCTATACTCCACTGGAGTAGGTGGCGGCCATACATCAGGGTCCCTAGTAGGCTCCTCATGGCGGGCATAGTCACGGTCACCAAAGGGACTACCAAAGTCATTGTCAGGGTAACTTGCTTTGGGATTGTTAGATTTGAAACTGGATAATATTTCACTGATTTCTTTTATCTGATCATGTTCTTGGCTAATCATATCCCTAGCCTAAAATGAATTAAAAGGAGTTTATCCCATATATTAGGATAGAAGCCTGTGTAAAATGATTAGTGTTTGTATTATACAATGTTATAAGCAAGATTATTTGTCCAACTTTTCATTCAAAATGATAACAAATCATGAAATATGATGAATCTTGATTTATGTATACTGAAAGGAAAAGCTTGAACTGAAAGTTCAAAGACAGAAAGAAGGTGTTAAATTTGTATTTCATATTAAACATTGTTAGAAAACCCATGTACATGAAGATAAACATTGATGAACAACAATAAACTTCATGTACATGTATATAGTACCTGCATCCATTTTCTTTTCCTGTCAGGTTCATTGATGGTAGATAAGAGCTTCTGTATTTGTTGCAAGACTCCCTGGTAGTATACCAAAGATGTGTCGTAATTTCCCAGCAGTGCATTCTCTCGGCCTAGCTTGGTATTCTCATCAATCTCTCCCAAGAGAACTGAAGAACTCATCATATATGACTTTGTATCACTTTGTAAAAGAAATACATGTAATAAAATTTTGACGATAAACTACTCATACATGTACTTATTTAAACACTATTTTTTATAAACCCCTATATTATTAATCACATAGAATTTCTTTATTTTGATTGGTTGAACAATACCACATGGTCATTTTGTATTTCTTTGGGTACATATAATATTCCTAAAAATAGAATTTTCAAGTGATATTTTTTAATACTGCATATCTATACAGCACGTTACTAAAAATAGATTTTAAAAATTCCAGAAATTGAATCACATGACAGCTGTATCCATTAAAGATGATTCTTTCAATAGTTTTTCTATTCCACAAAAACAAATAATAATTGGAGCGATTGAGTCAAAATATTATAAAGAAAATAGTTTTATTGTATTTTGATAGTAATTTATTTATGTGGAAATTTGTCATACAAATATCCAGTAAATGATATAATAACATCAAAAGCTGTAATATGGTATGCATAAAACATTTAAAATTTCAAATTAACAACAATTTATGATTAATAATATAACAATTATAGCTTTTGGTTCGGTCAATACAAGAATATATCAACCAACAGATCTATGCATATCGACCTCGAACTGCGTTCTCGGTCAATATGGATCTGTTTGGTTGATAAATTCTTGTATCGACCTCATACTAAAGCTATAATTGTATAGTATCAGAGACATGTTTTTCTACAATATAAATATGCATGTATATCATGTAATTTTAAATAATTCCACTGTTATTTGAAACTTCAAATTTCATTGATCACAATGGCATTTTTAATAGAAATGATCTTTTTGAAATCATCTGAAAAAGACTGTTCTGACACCTTAGGATGGGTAACTATTATTATTTGCTACTATATTATATAGCTCTTTTATCAATTAATCTTCTTGAGATGTGATGTCTATATTTTAGTTGTACTATGAGCTGAATATTCCTTCAACGTCCGGTTCTGCACGCCTTTTTTACCGAGCTTTCGGCGTTTTTTTTACACTTGTTCCTTTGAAAATTTCATACCTTATTAAGCCCACAAGTCACTCACAAGAAAAGCTAGCTTGGCTTTATTTTCCAACATGAATTGGTACAAATTCATCGCATTTAAACATTTCAAAATTGATTTTAGCTTGTAAAATATTTATTGATACGTTTTAACTTCGGGAGCACCACAGGTTAAACCTTCCTCATATTACTTTTACACTCCCCAAAGAGAGCGATAATGGTAGAAATGTCAATATTATAGTTGTATTATGAGCTGAATTTCCTTTCAATGTCCGGTAGATCACGCTTGTTTTCCCGAACTTTCATCGTCTTTTTGTCGCTTTTTTCTTTGAAGTTCTAGACGTCATTAAATGTACATGTAACCCACAAGAAAAGCTAGAATGTTTTTATTTTCAAACAATACATGGATAAAATAAATTGTAACTTCGGGAGCGTCACAGGTTTAACCTGCCTCATAATTACCTATAGGGTAATATAAGTAAATATTATTAAAAAAAATATAATTGTACTAAATCCACATTCAGCATGAATGGAACATTTTTTGGCGTCGTCACGCTCGGTAATTTAACGGGATACAAACCAATAGACTTGGGGCTGTGATTCAGGAGATTGTCTAAACTTTGTTTAGGATGAAACTATTTATAAACATGACATTTTGTTATTTAACTTTTTTTTACATACCGGAAATCGATTTAACTGTCTAACTTTTCACCGGGTTGGGTTTGATTATGTCCGAATTCCGGAATTTTATCAAATTTACATATAATTACATGTAATATTTTATGTTTACTTTATTCAAATCACTTAATCAACATGTTTATTATTTCATTGATTGTACCGGTCAGCTTTGGGCACCATGATTGGTAAATTAAATTATCTGTATCTGTATCTGTAAAATGGCGGGCTGGTACTTGTTTGAAGGAGAGCCAACTGATTCCAAAGTTCCATGGGTTTGATATTTTTTTTTCTAAGAACCGCACTAATCTGTTTCAAAATTTTCCTGCTAAACTCAGAAAAAAACTATTTTAATCATCTGTTCCAGAACAATAAAGGTATAGCGACAAACCCGCGGCAGAACCCTTAAGTCGGAATTACTGCTATAGACAGTCTGACTACATCTGAGAAAATCATATCGAATTATTGTCTCAGACTACATGCACATATACACAGGTATCATCTTTGTCCGAAGTTTCGCAAGAAACTCCTTTTCAATACATTGCAACAGCAATGCTTACGTTTTTTTTAAATACATTTGAATCTCAGGAACAATATGTCATATAGGGTGATGAAACTAAGACGATAAAGAGATGTGGAATAAATAAACGCATGACGGCAATTCGGCAAATTAAAAAAAATCCTAATGGAAAACAGCCAGCAGTCTTCAACACGACGCGTCAAGAGTTCGCTGCTCGCCGTCTTGCATTGGCCCAAGAATAAAATAACAAAATACATACCCTAAATTATCAATGAACCAATTTCTGTTAATTCAGAGCTAGACTGTAACAATTGCACCCCCATCTTTTGACCTTGATCTAAGGCCGAATTTAGGGATCATATTTTAAACAAAGTGTCTGTTTTGTTATATCTTCATATATACCTCCCCCAATTTATGAATTTATTTGCATAAAGTATAAAGTATGTAAAATATTTTTATATATTTAGTTCAAGTCTATATTACACTACCCTTGCCTTCATAGTAATAGTAAATATCATTTAAAATGGCTATAAAAATTAATGATATTTTTTTTTTGGTATTCGCTGATGGTTTAACAATTTGTCCCTCCGCTACAATGTCAATGTAATGAATTGAAATCCTTTAAACAAATTGATTAAAACATTTGGATTTAAGTACTATTTGTATCTCCCATCGAAGAGAGCAGGGGGCATATAATATTCAGGTCCGTTCGTCCCAAATGTTGCGAGATGGGGCATTATGTCTTTTGGACATATTCTTGTTTTAATTCATATTTATTTCGTTCTGAAATATTTTGTGTTCTCAGGAATGAAAATGAATTGATATCTGTATATTCGTAGATGTATCTGTATCTTGATTATATTCTTGACTTCCTTACTTTATTCTATCATTTTTAGAACCTTAGATATGATATAGTGTGTCATATCTATGTTATAACTTGCACCGATTTTTCTCTATGTATTCGTTGCACAATTTAAAATATTCAAGACCATCACAATATGTAAGTTATGGCACGCCGTTCTCGTCAAAAGTATGATTTAAAATATCATCACAAATTACACAGTCAAAATACACTGAAAATTTTAAATGTCGCACTCAAAATTTTAAATTTCGCACTCAAAAAAGTCAATCGAAATAACACACTCAAAATTTTAAAAGTCGCACTCAACATTTTAAATGTCGCACTCAAAATTTTAAATTTCGCACTCAAAAAAGTCAATCGAAATAACACACTCAAAATTTTAAAAGTCGCACTCAACATTTTAAATTTTTAACTTTCGCACTCAAAAAAGTGAATCGAAATAACACACTCAAAATTTTAATTTTCATACTAAAAATGAAAACTACGCACTCAAAATTGTGCGCACCTTTTTTGCACATGACTTATAAATATTCATCAGATTTATTTGAATATTTCAATCCCGGTTTTTCTGAAGCTTGAAGTGTCCATGTAAAACAACTAGAGGCTCCCAGGAGCCTGAATCGCTCACCTGATCTCTTGTGCCAAAGTTGGAATAAATTTCACAAACTTTCAAGTATACAAAGTTTCAAAACAATCCTTTCAGTGGTTTCAGAGACGATTTTTGGAAATCAGTTTAAATTAATGAAAAAAAAACAGTTAAAGGGCAATACCTCCTGTAAGGACCTTTTAATGCTGAACAAGAAAAGTTGCTTCAGATTTTCTCTATCTCTTATACTTTTCGAGTTATAAGCCAAAAACAATGGTCTGACCCCCGTGTTCTATTTTTAGCAATGGCGGCCATGTTGGTTGGTCAACATGTATATAATTTACAAACTTGATAGACTCATCCTAAAGATCAAGTGTACCAAGTTTCAAAGCAATCCCTTCAGTGGTTTCAGAGAAGAAGATTTTTGAAAATCAGATAAAATTAACGGAAAAAAACAGTTAAAAGGGAATAACTCTTAAATGGCTGATCTGACAATTTTGACCCTGAAATAAATTTTGTAGATTTGAATGAGCTAAACAATTCTGCAATGATAACCTTTCCTCTAGCTCTCACGGTTTTCAAGATATTGTCCAAAAACTGCAAAAATGGTCAATTTTGACGATTAAAGGGCAATAACTCCAATAAGGAGTCGTTTCACAATTTTGACTCAATTGAGAGATTTGTAGAGCTTTTAATGCTGAACATGAGAGGTTGCTTCGGATTTTCTCTATCTCTTATACTTTTTGAGTTATAAGCCAAAAACAATGGTCTGACCCCCTGTTCTATTTTTAGCAATGGCGGCCATGTTGGTTGTTGACGTGTATTTAATTCACAAACTTGGTAGAGGACATCCTAAAGATCAAGTATATCAGGTATCAATGCAATCTCTTCAGTGGTTTCAGAGAAGAAGATTTTTGAAAATCAGTGTAAATTAATGGAAAAAAAACAGTTAAAGGGGAATAACTCTTAAACAGTTGATCTGACAATTTTGACCCTGAATTCATTGTTGTAGATCTCAATGAGCTTAACAATTCTGCAATGCTAACTTTTCCTCTAGCTCTAACGGTTTTCAAGATATAGTCCAAAAACTGCAAAAATGGTCAATTTTGACGATTAAAGGGCAATAACTCCTATAACGAGTCGTTTCACAACTTCGACTCAAGGAGAGATTAGTAGAGCTTTTGATGCTGAACAAGAATGATTGCTTCGGATTTTCTCTATCTCTTATACTTTTCGAGTTATAAGCCAAAAACAATGGTCTGACCCCCCTGTTCTATTTTTAGCAACAGCGGCCATGTTGGTTTGTCAACATGTATATAATTCACAAACTTGGTAGAGGACATCCTAAAGATCAAGTATACTAAGTTTCAATGCAATCCCTTCAGTGGTTTCAGAGAAGATCTTTGAAGAAAAGTAAACGGACGGACGACGGACGGACGACGGACGCTTAACGATGACAATAGCTCACAATACCCTTCGGGTCAGGTGAGCTAAAAAACGAACCAGAATGAAACCAAACAAAAATTTGTAAAGCATGAAGCCAAACAATAAATAATTGTGAAAGAAAAAAGAAAACATGAAAATAAGTAATGTAGAATTAGAGAGGCATTAGCCACAGGCACTTGTTTCTATCAATGTGCGGGTCGACTATCGATATTCTTTCTTTTATATGGATAGTCGATCCGCACATTGATAGAAACAAGTACCTTTAGCGTTTGCTCCTATTCAAGGATATGTGCATTTGTAGCAACAAAGAGATGTCCAACAATTAGTCAACTGAAACCAAAACCAGAGACCCTATATTTTATAGGGTCTCTGGCAACGCTAAATAGATTTTTTTTAGAATGCTTCAAAATCATTTAACACAAAAAACTAAGCAAGGTATGCGCGTTAATCCATCAAGGTCCCTCTACTTTAAGAAGCATTTGATTCAAGACGAAAAAATATAATATACGTTTTAAATATGTTTTCTGTTGTGGATTTAAAAAAAAAATACTGTTTAGATTGTAAGTTAAGCCACGTACACTTTTTCCACATCTCATTATCTTCTATTAAATATTTGCTTTACAAAGATGTCCAAAAACATCATATATATTTTTTATGGAAAATGATAAGGCTTATCTATATAAACAGATTCGTTTCAAAAACGCAAAAACCACCAAGATAAAATTAATCTATTTATATCTATATGAATTTTTATGAGTTTTGCGCGAAAATAATGCGCACAATTTTGGGTGCGATTTTTTCCGTTTTGAGTGTATATATATATATTTTGAGTGTGTATTTTCAATCAACCCTTTTGAGTGCGAAGCATAAAATTTTGAGTGCATGTTTTAATTTTGAGTGCGAAATCAAAAATTTAAAATCAAAATTTAACACTTTGAGTGCATATTTAAACTTTTGAGTGTGTAATTTGTGATGATATTTTAATTTATACTTTTGACGAGAACGGCGTGCCATAGTAAGTGATAAACCCGGGGGGTCACTTAAAACTATTTCTGGTAGGAAATATAACGGCTGAATTATTCAGGTTAGTTTTGGATTACAGAATATGAAAGTTTAACATGGTACGTCGGGAAACATTTTTTGATTACAAATAAACTTACAATGATTTTTTAAACTTTGGTCGTTTCCACGTTTTTTCGCTGGATTATATAGATTTCAATAGGGAAAATTAATAAATTTATAACAAAATTTCAAACAAAAAATGATGGAATTTGCATTAACTTTAAGCTGTTTTACAATGTACCACACGAAAGGAAAATGTTTAAAGAATTCAGTTAGACGTCGGGAAATAGTTTTACGCAATTCCTAACGTGACAGTTGATGTAAATACAAGGGCAGTTTAAAATTTCCCATTACTTTCTATACATTTTATCTCTCATAAACTTGAGTCTTATTTACTTAGAATGAATCAATATAACAGGATTTCGTCTTTCTAATATCAAAATCCCAATTGAAACTGGACGTTGGTATAATATACCAAGAGAGAACAGACTATGCCATAAATGCAATATCGGTGCAACTGAAGATGAATTTCATTTCCTTTTCATATGTTACTAAGCAATGATAATTTGGTGACGGTCGAAATATACGAAATTAATATATTCCTTGATATTACACTAATAATCCTAACGTAACTAAGATGATAGGTATTTTCCAATTATTTAATGTAAAGTTACTTATTAATGTATCGATATTTATTAAGAAATGTGTTCTTTTTCCCATGTTTTCCATTTATTCATTTATTCATTTATATATGTACAATGTGTTAGTTTTGTCTAAATATGCTTATGTTGCGCTTAGGCCTGGATTGACCAGTAAATACGTGTATTTACTGATTTTTCTTTCACAATTTACTCGTATTTACTGAACATGGTTTGTGAAACCAAATGTAGTATCTAAATTAAATCTGTAGGTTTAAAACTTCAAATTTTGTTTGCTTAACATTTATTAAGGGCTTAATTAAAGTTTACAAGTTTTTGGGTAATAATCAGATAATACTGAATATATTTTTATAGTAGGCTTTGTAAAACCCTTTTATATTTAAAATCTGTGGTGAACATCGCTTATAATGCTTAGTGGCGCTAAATTTGGCATTGAAGGTCTACAATAAAGCGCTCATAACCTGATGTAAAGCCAGGTTGTTTGGCACAAAAAATAAACCGACTGGGACGTGTGCCCAAGGCAGTTAAATATTGGGTGACCTAGCTTGCCATAATCAGTTCCGGGGTGTTCAGTGTAAAATGGTGAAAACCTGATCCCAAAACCATAGTACAGCATCTTGTTAGGAAATATGATACGTTTCTTGCACGTTGAAGAACCCTACTGCGGGTCTCTATAAGAGAAGGACCCCCTTGTGTTCCAAAAATCCCCAAATGCACCATCATTTCATGTTCATTTTGTCATCCCTTCCATGTTCATCTCCCCGATAGTCCAATTCATGCTGTTAGTTTCTGTCTGTTTAAAAAGCGTTTTGTTTATGAATGAAATACTGTCTTTCAAAATGAAACAAACAACAATTTACTTGATCAAAATTAGGTTGAATTGAAACCAAAACAGAAAACTGACAACCCTTGCGGATGAGGGCAACCCTTTTCAGCCACCTAGGACACAATTGATATCTCTGTGCGCTGGGCACTTACCCGATGTCATCTCATACCAAGAATAATCGACAAGCCTAGCTCTGCTGCAGACCTATTCACCACCCGGTCACTGCACAATAATAAGATAAAACTAATAACCATAAAGTATGTAGAATATGTAACAAAATTGAAAATGTTGAAAAAAAAAACATTCACAAACATTTTAAATTTATGAAAATAGTAAAATGCTTATAACATTGTTTTTGTATTGACTTTTTTGATACAGAAAATTATAATCTACAAAGTTTTATCTTCTAAAATAAGTATCAGTAAAAACGTGTAAAATCTCCTCAAAAATTTAGGAAATTCATGTATTTACTGACCATTTTTAGTAAATACACGTATTTACTGGGTGCCTTAGTACATTCACGTATTTCCTAAATTTCAGTAAATATGTGTATTTACTGATTACACATATTTACTGTAACATATATACGCTTCATGAATCGCCTATACAAATCATGCTTTTAACGTTATAGCCTACACAACGCTAAAAAATTGCAGATTGGACAAATCGTGGGACTTTTGCTTAAATTTCCATCTTTTCGAAACGGAAAGCAGTTCATTTTGATAAGTTTTTATCCGAAATATCGGAACTTTCTGAAAATAACTTCGTTTTTAAAAAATTGAATAATTGTTCTTTCTGAAATAACTTTTGAATTTTTATGTTCTCTTTTAAAACCGCAAACAAAATACGGTTGGACAAACTGTGGGACTTTTTCATAGTGATACTACGTGATTGTTTTTTATGCAAAATGTTTGTGATTCCACAGTAAACTTGTTGAATAATGGAACTTTAACTTGATGCTAAGAATATTGGCGGAAGAAAAATTTTACTAAACTTTCAAATAACCTCCTGAAATTTACTAACTCATGACTATGAGAAATCTGCCCCAAAACTACGCATTACATTTTTCTTGATAATGACATCATAAATTGTAAGTGACATAGTTGCTTTATGCAAAAGTTTGCGAATTTCAGACTTGTAACAAGACCACAAGACCGTTTCGTTAATTTGGGAAGCCTAAGTTATGTTACGCCGGACATGCGTTTTTTTCATGACTTTATGGAGTTTTTGTTATATTTTGCACATTTTCTTTTTAAAACAGAATATTGCACAGATTATATTTTAAAAAGTTATAAGAAAGAATTTTGTATGAATCGCTCACCTGGTCTTTAAGATTAGCTAATACCCGTAAAGCAGTGTTCTGACAATTTTGACCCAATGGAGACTTTTGTAGAGCTCCATAAGCTGAAGGTTTAAGCAAACTACAGCTTATCTCTATTCACACTTTTTATTCTATAAGCCAAAAACATTTATAAGAGTTAACACTAAAGTATGTCGCGCCTTTCGGCTTCATCAAAATGCATGGTTATTCCTCAAAAACTATTAAAGTCACTCAACCGGAAACTAAGGTCAAGGTCTAAAGATGGAGATGCAACTGATCTAAGCTACTTTTGGCATACCAAGTTACATCAACCTTGGACTTGTATTTCTTGAGATATGGAGATGCTAAAAAAACTTAAACATTGCTATATGTATGGAAAATTGTCAGTCAATCAACCGGAAAATCAAGGTCAAGGTCAAAAGATGAGGATGCTGCAGTATTAAGTGCTATTCTCTGTAAGAATCAGGCAATGAGTGAATCATGATTTAAAAAACACACAAGTTTGATTTCAAAATACTGTTCAAATGCTTAAAAAGTCACAAAAAATGCAATGGCACTACTAAAAAGTGTCAGAAATTTGAGATGCATTTTGGTTGATTGGATCTAAGGGAGATAACTCATATCAAGTCATACTAAATCCCAATCATTGTAACAGAAATTTCTCTCAATCCTCTGACACTGGAGATGACAACTAATGATTATGTCTTCATTAGAAGGCTATTTTGTATGGCAATGCATTATCAAAACCGTGTGTTTTTAAAATCATGATTCAAACATTTTCGATTTTGCCTGATTCTTACAGAGAACTGCACTTAAGCTAATACTGGGGCATATGAATACCAAATTTTATCAACCTAGGACTTAAAGTTCTTGAGATATGGAGGTGCCTCAAGAAACTGGAAAATAAAGGCCAAGGTCAAAAGATGTGGATGCAAATGTGCTAAGCTAGTACTGGGGCATATGCATACCAAGTTTTATCAACCTACGACTTATAGTTCTTGATCGAGATATGGAGGTGCTTGCAAGACTTTAACATTGTTATTACTGTATATGTATCAAAACTTGTCATAGTCATTGAACTGGAAAATCAAGGCCAAGGTCAAAAGATGGGGATACTACTGTTCTATGCTACTACTGAGGCATATGCATACCAAGTTTCATCAGCCTAGGACTTATTGTTCTTAAGATATGGTGGTGCTCATAAAACCTTTACATTGCCATCATATGTATTGACAATTGTCAGTCACTCAACCGAAAAAGCAAGGCCAAGGTCAAAAGAAGTGGGTGCAACTGTACTAAGGTACTTCTGGGGCATATGCATGCCAAGATTCATCAACCTAGGACTTATAGTTCTTGAGTATGAAGGTATTCATAAAACCTTAAAATAAAATCTTACGCTGCTGTCGGTAAAGTAACACCTTTGTACCCACTTTTTTTACCTTTGAATGACATAAACCCCTGTAAGAGGTCATCTGACAACTTTGACCCAATGGAAACTTTTGTAGAGCTCAATGAGCAAGCAAAAGCTATCTATCTGCAACAGTTTTCATTCTATAATTGGCCAAAACACAAAAAAACAATATTTTTGACCTTCAAAGGGCCATAACCCCTTGAAGGGGTCATTTGATAACATAGATCCAAAGGAGACGTATGTACATTTCAATGAGCTGAAGGTTTAATCAAGCAACAGCTTTTCCCTAACTGTAATAGTATTTTTGCTAAAATAAGTATTTCAGGAAGGGTATTCAGTTGAACTATTTCTTTAATAGGTCTGAAAGCACTGGTTTGGAACCTTATGCTGGTTTTCTTTCAGAGTGTCTGAATAACTGCCACTGATAAATGCAGGTTGTTTTACTTTTATTATTTTCTTCTACCATATATGTATGTCAAACTTTAATCAACAGTTCACAAGTGCGAAGATGTGTGTCCATTTCACTAACAAACTTGAATTCCGAAAAGGAGCTCTTATACAGGATCTTGTCACTCTTGTGTCAACTTAAAAAGGCCTATTGAAATATAAGTTGTATTTTTTTCAACTAAACATAAAAGCAAGTAAAAGTTACTTTAAAGATCAAAACTTCTTAAAGAATGAAAAAAGACATTTGCTTGCTAACAAAGTTTGAGTGTATGTGTTAGGGTTTAACACTCATTTCAATGCACCAGGGCCATAAAGGGAGGGTAAGTTTTTATGGTGAAGGAAACCAGAGTACCCTGAGGAAACCACAAGCCTTGGGCAGATAACTGACAAACTTAATCACATACAGGTATGGAAGTCCCATTTTTTTGTAAATTACAAGAGGGACTACATCTTGGTCAAGGACATGTTATAGATGAAGTCTGCACAGTTTTAAAGCAATCCCTTGAGTATAGGTTTAAAAGGAACCAACTTTACCTTGGGGATTGAGCTAAAAATGCATGAAATTAAAAAGGGATGTAACTCCCATTAAAATAAGCACATGCAAATTCTAGTTTTATATACATTTGCTTACAACTAAAATTTTGTAGATCAAACAGCTTAAAATAAATGAAGTTTTTCTGATGCTTTTTCAAGCAAATCTTATCATCATGTTATAGACTCTTAGAAGTTTCATCTAACAAGATCCTAAATCAAATTAAATATTTGTCAGAGTAATGTTCAAGATCAAAGGACCAGGGCTGATAAGGCCTGTTTTTGGCCTCAAAATATAGCTGAAAATTAAAAGTTCTAGTATTCTACATTCACTGTTTTATTTTCTTAGGCAAGGGTTAGGGACATAATAAACAATGAAAATTATTTCAATCCATTTAATCTATATATAGAAAATGGCATTAAAAGTTGGAAGATTTTCAACATTTGGTCAAAATTAGCGTTTTTTACCATTATTTTCATGCTTGTTTTGGTGTACAGCCATGTACCACATAGATACTTTGGGAAAATATTTTTCAGGACCAACATAATTTGTTACCAAAAGGATTTTGTGGTACATGGGTGTTGCGGTCACTTCCAAGAGCGAAAATTATTAAAAATATGCTAAAAACAGCCGATTTGGTCAATTTTGAGCAATTTGTTCAATTTTGACGTCACGATGACGTCACAGTATGGTCAAAAATATTAAATTGTCTATGAAGCATTAAAGTACTGACATTTAACTAAGTCTTTTCACAATTTTTACTTGAATTCCAACAAAAATAATTTTTGGGCCAAAAATGGCCCTTATCAACCCTAGTCCTTTGTAAGTACATGATGCATGGTGAAATTTTCATCAAAACCAGTACATATATTTTTTGGAAATCTATGGGTATGAGTAATTAACTTTCAATACTTTTGGGTTCCTTCCTTCTTATCATTTGATATCAAAGTATTACATATAACAGCAAATAAACCAAATAAAAGTTTTTCAACACCTGTTTTGGTACTTTGTATTATATTACAGTAGTGAAGAGCTGAGGGATCATCAGACGGACGGATGGATGAACGGACCCAAACACTATAGTCCTTTTTAGAAAGTATTTTCTGGATTTGCCGACCACAAAAATCTCTTAATTACGACTTCTGGGTCGGCCTCGCCATTGAAAATCTGTTAAAATTAACTAAAATAGAGAACCTGTTTAAAACATTTCAAATCTTCCTGCCAAAGTTTTAAACTACTAAAACTTAAGTTAACACCTAAGACTTCACTCTAAACTAGTTTATTTGAATCGGGGATGGGAAATTACACAAAAAATGGATAGGGATAAATTGATGTTTTTCTTAGCTTAACTTTGGTAACACCATGTGGCCGACCCATAAAGGGAAACTACTCTTGCAAAAATGAAAATAAAAGAATCCAAATCGGAATTCCAGATGACTTTTTGAAAACGGCTATATGCCACCTACTTTCATAGATGGGGCATAAGAATTCTGTAAACTTTCGATCAAATTTTATTTGCACTAATAACAATATTTAACTTATCATTAGAAAACAAGTTGCAAAACTAAAATGTATTTCCTGGAACAGTTTATATACTTTATACATAGTTGTGTCTCACAACTATGTTGTGTTCTATGGTCATTACCGATCCTAAGATCGCAATGGAAGAGGGAGGTTTGGCGCCATAAAACCTGGTTTAACCCACCATTTCGTTTGAAATGCCTGTACCAAGTCAGGACCATTGCGATCCACCAATTCTCCGGTATGACTGATTCGTTTTTGTCATTTTCTCTGGACTATGAGATTGATCATTCAAGTTCGGTAGTTTTGTTATTACCTTTATTTATACATAAGTAATTTGTACTGCTGTATTTGATTTTAACATGAATGATAAATCCATATCATGTAGAGGAATCAGGTACAAAATTAAGAAAAGCCAAGATGGTTATAATATCAATGTAACAAATAAACAAGGAAATGTGTCAAGATGACACTGATGCCCCGCTGGCAAATAGAATAAAACTGTTACTTTTACCAAATTTGCTAAGTCCAAGGGCCCTAATTTGGGTCAAAATCAGTGGACCGGAACGAAACTCGAACTTGACCTGTAACTCATCATGGTAGACTCACATACCAAAAATCTTTTGAATATATGCAAGGATGTGGAAAAAAAGTGCGGAAAACTTTTTTTTTACAAAATTTGCTAAGTCCAAGGGCCGTAATTCAGGTCAAAATCAGTGGACCGGAACGAAACTCGAACTTGACCTTTAACTTATCATGGTAGACTCACATACCAAAAATCTTTTGAATATATGCAAGGATGTGGAAAAAAAGTGCGGAAAACTTTTTTTTTTACAAAATTTGCTAAGTTCAAGGGCCGTAATTTAGGTCAAAATCAGTGGACCGGAACGAAACTCGAACTTGACCTGTAACTCATCATGGTAGACTCACATACCAAAAATCTTTTGAATATATGCAAGGATGTGGAAAAAAAGTGCGGAAAACTAAAGTGTGACGGACGGAAGGACGGACGGACGAACGGACCGAAAAACTATATGCCCCCCAACAAAGTTGGCGGGGCATAAAAAAAGTTAAGATTAGAAAATACCTGGGGCCAAAATAATCTAATATGTACTGGTACTCACAATTCTTAATTTTGCTCATAATTGTTTATTTTTTTGCAATAATAGACACAAACTTAACATTATTACCTAATTTCTATGAAAACATTTTCTAGATGTTTTTTTTTCCATTCTGAAAACTATATATGAAGTTATCAAGCTAACCCTGAACTGGCAAAAACATTATTGGATCACTTTTTCAGACATAAAATCAAAAGGAATATAAAGACAACTATTTGAAGCCTTCAACAATATAACATGTTTATCAGTTTTACTTCACAACCATATCTCATCTACATGAATAACTATTATGTTAATCCAGCGCTTTCCCATGTTCTAGCCATCACATTTATATTTAGCTGATGCTGCCACGACCATGGTTTACGATTTCTTCCCACAACCGTGAACTATCTTCTGATGGGTCAGTTTGTGTTGACATTGTCCTTCTGACAGCAGGGGTTTGGGTGGCTATACTATTGACCGTGACAGGGGTACGAGACATGCCACCAAACATGTTCATTAAGTTACGACGGCTCAAGGAAGAAATCGTAGAGAGTACTTCCTCCTCTTCTACGTCTTTGATTGATCTGTAATGGAAAATTAATACATTGACTAATGATGAATTTATTTAGTGTGGATTCATTTATTTTTCTGGGTACCAATTTTTCGTGGTTTGACGAAATAGGGTTAGTTCATGGATTTCTAATTCATGGTTCTGAAGTCTGCAGCATACATATCAATGGTAAATTTCCTTTTCATGGGGTATCAAATTTCTTGGGTCAAGGCCAGCAAGGAAAACCACGAAAATTGATACCCCTCAAATAAAAATGAAACCACAGTACTTGTATATTCAAATAAGGGTAGCAACAAAATTATTTAACATGGCTGATCATGATCAAGTCCAACAAAAGAAGATTAAATAAGGTAATACCCAGTACATACAAAAAAAAATTTCCACAACAATGGTGCTGATGTTAGTCTGATCTGATAAAGTGTTTCAAGAAATGTTGGATATAAATTTAAACAACATTTTACCCTGTCACATTTTAAATGTCCTATCCTAAGTCAAGAAACCTTTATCAAACTAATGTTTGCACTCATCGTATTACTGTTACTTGTTCCTTGTCATCAAGGTGGTCTTTCTTTAATACTTTTATGATTGGTTTTGAATCAAACACATTAATATATATTTAAAATCAAATTGCAAAACAGTAAACAGTAAGGGACGGACCATTTAACTTGAAGGGGGGGGGCTTGGTTTTTTGTTTTGATCAGAAATTTTTTCTCCCCCCCCCCCTTCAAGTTAAATGATCGGTCCCTAAGCACTGCTTCTAGCGGTTTTCATTCAGATTTTTAAATTGCCATAACAGGTAAATTGTATTTTAAGCTAATGGTTGCTTTATGAAATGGCACCCTGAAATCAAATAACACTGTGCTTGATGCTGCATACCAAATATCAAAAGGCTGTGACTAGTAATTGCTGAGAAAACTGTTACAAAAATTATTTCCCAATGCTCTGCTGCCTATATAGTATCAAGGAATATGCATACCAAGTTTCATAAACATATACCGGTAGTACTTTCTGTACCCCCAATTTTTTTTTACCAAAATTCTATACTTACTCCTCTTTAGCTAGTAACACCTGTTCGTACATTCACCCTAGACCCCAATGTGATGAGAAACTAGAGCAAACCATGACATAAACATTCCGCACTAGAATTTAATTAGAAATAGAATCATGTGAGCTGGCTCAAAAAAGGATACCCCTGCATTGTGTTGAACTCAATACAGGAAATACCAAGTTTAATGATCTCCCCTGAAAGATAACCAAAGGCCATATAATATCTTAATGCACATATCCATATGATGTATTTACTAACTGCATACCAAGGATCATCAAAACCCATCAACAATTCAGGAAAAGTTACATTTACCAGTATGATGTATGAAGGCAGACAAATGGACTAAAACTTTGTATTCATATATCCCATGTGAGCAGAGGAAAAAGAGATACCATTCATAGGTGACCAGAATCATGCTTTGTTTCTGATAACTAGATATAATTTTACTATAACCAATGCACATCTTTATGTATACAATGTACTATGAAAACCCAATTAAGTGGTTAAATAGGAAGAGTTGTGGATAAGATTTGGGTGTTTTGATCGAGAGTGGATAAGATGTGGGTGTTTTGGTCAAGAGTTGTGGATAAGATGTGGGTGTTTTGATCAAGAGTTGTGGATAAGATGTGGGTGCTTTGATCAAGAGTTGTGGATAAGATGTGGGTGTTTTGATCAAGAGTTGTGGATAAGATGTGGGTGTTTTGATCAAGAGTTGTGGATAAGATGTACATGTGGGTGCTTTGATCAAGAGTTGTGGATAAGATGTGGGTGTTTTGATCAAGAGTTGTGGATAAGATGTGGGTGTTTTGATCAAGAGTTGTGGATAAGATGTGGGTGTTTTGATCAAGAGTTGGGGATAAGATGTGGGTGTTTTGGTCAAGAGTTGTGGATAAGATGTGGGTGTTTTGATCAAGAGTTGTGGATAAGATGTGGGTGCTTTGATCAAGAGTTGTGGATAAGATGTGGGTGCTTTGATCAAGAGTTGTGGATAAGATGTGGGTGCTTTGATCAAAAGTTGTGGATAAGATATGGGTGCTTTGATCAAGAGTTGTGGATAAGATGTGGGTGCTTTGATCAAGAGTTGTGGATAAGATGTGGGTTCTTTGATCAAGAGTTGTGGATAAGATGTGGGTGCTTTGATCAAGAGTTGTGGATAAGATATGGGTGCTTTGATCAAAAGTTGTGGATAAGATGTGGGTGTTTTGATCAAGAGTTGTGGATAAGATGTGGGTGCTTTGATCAAGAGTTGTGGATAAGATGTGGGTGCTTTGATCAAGAGTTGTGGATAAGATGTGGGTTCTTTGATCAAGAGTTGTGGATAAGATGTGGGTGTTTTGATCAAGAGTTGTGGATAAGATGTGGGTGTTTTGATCAAGAGTTGTGGATAAGATGTGGGTGCTTTGATCGAGAGTTGTGGATAAGATATGGGTGTTTTGATCAAGAGTTGTGGATAAGATGTGGGTGCTTTGATCAAGAGTTAACAATGGACACACCTTTCACTACATTCTCCTTTTTTAAGGTTCTTCTTAATGAAAAATGGCTGCCATGCATTTTCAATACAAAACTTTCAAAAAATACACAGCCTAGATGAAATAAGTATTTTGCTGAAATTATATTGAAATGAATGTTAAACAATCTTATCTAAAGCAAGCTAGAAATAATTACATATAAAAACTGTCTTTGAAGGTAAAATATTAAATATTTGTAAGGGTGCGCTCGAATAGTAGGATAGTAATCAGACGCACCTTACTTGTTTGTGTAAATAAAATTGAATTAAGACTCATTGTGGGATTTTAAATACTAGCTTGCTCTGGGTATTGGTAAGTTAAATCTCATTAGACAGGTTTTGAACAAAATACATCATTTGCTGAATCTGTGTATTTTTTAACAGTTTTGTATTGACAATGCATGGCAGCCATTTTTCATTTAGAAGAACCTTAAAGCAAAATTTTTCTATAGTACAATTCAAATCAACAACTTTAATTGTTATAATAATAAATTCTGCATGACATAATCATTGATTAACATTAACAATTTTTTTCTTATCATAATAGTTTGTCATATTCCTTTCCCTTGCAATTTTCATGGCAAATTCTACAAAACAGTAACCAGTATACAACTTCCAGAGACAAATTTGCAGTTCATGATCCATTAGAATTCTTTGGGACTATCTTTGTGAAGAATTCTGTAATCTTTCTTTGTCGCTTCATCATACAGTCAATACAAAGTTCATGGTCAGATTTAACCAGAAGTGGAGAAGATATTGTCTTTTTCTGTAAAGTAGATGGTCTGTCTGTTTTCATTTTATTTGAAAGAGTTCTCCTACATTTTCTCAATGATTGGTGCCTTAAAGAATTCGTCCTTTCTTTCTCCTTTTGTTTGATTATTTCCCTAATGAACTTGGTGAGAGTAGTGTCCCCTGCTTTATCGCTTTCTTCCTGTTGTCTCAATCTGTATGACTCCAGAAAATTGACAACGGCTAACTCCATAACAGACATTTTATATACAATGTCAACAGTTTTTATAGCAAGTTACAGCTTATTAATATATAACACAACTGGAGGTTTTATCTTTTTAAGCCAATCTTGTTAAATCTCCATCCAAATCCTCAACAATGTTCACTTTCAATATTCCAAACCACTTTGGGACTTTTCATTTACACAGTGAACATGTGATGACCTTATTTTTGAACTCAATTCACTGAGCATGAAATCAGTACTATTATTGATTGTTCAATGAGGCATGATAATTGCAAGTGATTTAAACTTTTGATACACTAAACAAGAGGCTCCTTGTTGTTTTCTTTTTCTGAAGTATGCAATACTACAGAAAACATCATTTAATTTAAACAGGAGTACAAAGGCACCCCTTTCCCATTAAAGAAATAAAGGTGATACATTGAACATGTAACAAAATTACTGAACAAAGAAGAAGATCAATCTCAATGTCCAACAGAAAAGACAAAACAAGGAAGACATGCAGAAAATATTGAATATTGGAATGGTCCCATTACAGAAATTAGAAATTAATTTGACATTTGGTACTTTTGGAGCACCCATAGGAAAACATTGACAAAATTTGACCTTGGGCAGGTAAGAAATACCTGTATAGAATTTCAGGACTTGCATGAGGTTATCAGATTAGGAAGCAGCCTATTTATGGGGGTATAACCCCCCCTCCACTTTGAGTACCAAGTACTCTTAAATTTTGCTTCGAGTACCGAGTACTGCTTTATTTTTTCCCTGAGTACCGAGTACTAAATGTACTGTTTCAAAACTTGATACAAACAAATTAACAGTTGTGGACAGTCATATCTATTTTCATGGCATATATATAACTATATATTGGAATAAAATCTTTCGGATTTGGCTTCCTGACCTTTTTTGGTTTTGATTACTTTTCTTGGTTTTTGACTTTCCAATGTTTGGATTCAAATGCTACTGATGTGAGGTTACTCCTTGAAATATCGAAAATTGCATATCCAAATTAACCGTTTAAATACCCGTTTTGGTATTTTTTTTATTTCATGGTGCTGAAATTGAAACAAAGCATAATAGACAGACAACACAAGAATTTTCCAATCTCTTGGACAAATACTACAGAACAAGAGGCTCCCAGGAGCCTGAATCACTCATCTGGTCCTATGAAGACATTTGTATAGTTAAGGTTCATCTTTACACTTTGGAAAAAATGACTGATATTTTACGTCTTTTTTCAGTCTATGTGGAACCTCAGCTACACATTCAATCGCTTAATAATGCGTGGCAGCGTCTAGATAAATATTTTTTTCATTAAGTTTTAGTATTTTGTAGGTGTAAACTTGATCCGTTTTGCCGGAGCATTTTCTTTGCGCTTTTCTGTTCACCCAAATATAGCCAAATATCAACCTTGCCCTGTCAAATGGCCTCCACGTGCAAGGTAGTTCTATTATTGGTGTTAATAAATCTACTCACACTTGGATTTATAGAAGGTTATTAAGGGGTAAGTCATGCTTTATTTAAGGTACAATTTGAACGGAAAGAAAATGAATAGAGAAAACCACAAAAGTAATGTTGTAAACAAGAAAAGAAAATGATCGGCAATTTTTATATCTAGGCGCTGCTACGCTTTATTTTCTGTTTTTATGTGTCGTTTAAGTCGTACATAGACTAGAAAAATAGGTCAAATATCTACCATTTTATTCGAAGTGTAACCATGAACCTTAAATGAGCTGAATGTTTAAGCAAGAAAAAGCTTTACTCTATCTGCAATAGCTTTCATTCTAAATACCGATAAAAAACACCATTATTCAACTTTTAAGGGTCTGTAACCCCTATAACGGGTTATCTAACAACTCCGAGCCCATGAAGACTTTTGTAAAGCTTAATAAAAATGACAACAAAGTTCCAGACAATATATTTTGTTACGCCTGACGCGCGTTTCGTCTATTCAAGACTCATCAGAGGTGCTTTACCAAAAATATTGAAAATGCCAAACACTATATGATTATGATGAGCATAGAACTATATAACCAAAAATACTAAACTAGGGAACCAAAGTATTACTTAGATGATCAACCTATGTCTTGGGTAGGAAGAACCTTAGGGTTTAGACAATTTTGAAATTTAAACAGATAAATTAAAGCTTTGTGTTCTCCAACACAAAAGTGTTGATGCCGGAGCGGGCTAACCTCGGGGATTAAAACTCCACCAGCAGGACCAACAGTGTTAACCTTCACGGGTGTTCGAAAAAAAAATGACAAAAAAGTTCCAGACAATAAATTTTGCTGCGCCTGACGCACGTAAATGAGCTGAACAATTAAGCAAGCAACAGCTTTTCTCTATCTGCAATAGTTTTCATTCTAAAAGCCAAAAACACTATTATTTGCCTTTAAGGGGTTGTAACCCCTATAAGGGTTCATCTGACAACTTTGACGTAATGAAGATTTTTGTAAAGCTAAATGAGCTGTACATTTAAGCAAGCAACAGCTTTTCTCTATCTGCAATAGTTTTCATTCTATAGGCCAATTTTTTTTTTGCCTTTTAATAAGGGGCTGTAACTTAATTATGCCCCATACGGGGCATAACCCGTCTCTAACCCTGTCAACAGCTGATGTAAAGGCTGGCAGCATTTGATACTGTTCACCACACTATTCTCTCTGATAAACTGCTAGACCAGAAGATTTAGACCCAAGAACATCCCATAATATCTATATCCTATATGTTCTACCTAGACTCCTATACGGACTTGAGGCCATAACACTACTCAAGAGGGATATCGACTGTCTGGAGAGATTCCATTGAGACTGTCTTCGTCATTTCCAGTCCCTACTTCCTAGATGTGCAACTTCTGCTGGATACCTCTATAGGAGCTTTACCTATCGAAGCTGAACTTCACAAGAGACAACTGGCACTTCTCCTCCAAGTTTTAGACTCAAACAACAAAAAGCTTCTCCAAATTGCTGAACGACAAATATGTGTTAATTTTAATAACCAGAACAGTTTTTTCACAAGAGTAACCTACATTTTAGAGCAATATAAATTACCATCTATTACCAAGTTACTGAATGATCTACCAAAGTAGAAGAAAATGGTCAACCAGGCAATCACCAACCACTGAAATTCTATTCTTAAAGCTGATGCAGCAGAAAACTCATCCCTGAAGTATATTTCAACTTGTCATTTATATCCTGGCAATCTACATAATATCTACAAAACTGTCAGCCCAACCATTTTGGATGTACTTAAATGATCAGTTAAAGTCCTCATGGCTACTAGAACATATGCAGTCCAGGCAGATAAACACAAGTTTAGCTGGTATATAGAGAGTCCAACATGCAATCTCTGTGGACAGGAGCCAGAGGATCTTCCACATTTACTAACAACATGCCCAGCCCTAGGTGAAGAGAGACTTGAATCCTTCCTTCCCAACAATCAAAGCGCATATAATTGAGCGGATTGGTTCAGAGCTATGGAAAGAAACCTTCAACAACCGTCTGAACAAAACCAAACTCATATTGGATTTAACCAGTTTCAGTGATGTGTTCCTGAATTGACAAAGTTATCATGGCTGAAATAGAAACTCATTGTCGGAATTACTGCTACAGACTACATGTGCATATAACTAATATTCTAAATGTGGCTGCCACCACCTGATGTTCCTACAATTGGAAGCTTATACAGAGAAAAGAAAAAGATGAAACAGGCATCAATATAAAGAGACTGAAAGTGGTCAGGTGACCACATTTATGCTCACCATGACCTAATAATGTCAAAACTATTTTTCCTAGTTTGTTACAACTTCTAAATCCTATTTTTTATTTCATTTTATTTTTTAAACCCGAGTACCAAGTACTATATGTTAAAATTACCGAGTACGGTACTCCAGCCTTTGAGTACCGAGTACTGCCTCAAAATAGCCCAAAGTACCGAGTACTAAAAGGGGGGTTATACCCACATTTATTATTGAATCAAATGAACAAAGGTCAAGGTCACAAGTGAAAACTTCAGCATAACTTAGAAAATCTTGATAGAATTTCAAAAAATTCAAAAAAAAGTTTGAGCTGATTAGGTAAGGAAGAAGCTATTTTTTTGTGGTCAAAATGTAAAAGGTCAGGCAAAAAGCTAAAACAGGTTCCCACAGCATTGCTTTTGATACATTGATAAGGTAATGAGGTAATGAAGAAGCCTTTTGCTTTTCAGGTTCAAAAGTGAGAAACTTTGAAATTCTAAAATGAAATTGGTTTCTATGGCATATTGACTTTGAATGCCTTTAGGTGTGTGTGTGTGTCTTAGGGCTTGATGCCCTTTTCAACACACCATACAGGGCAGTTAATTACTTTTAATGGTGGATGAAACCCCAGTTCACAATGGAAATGTCCACCGTAGGGAAGGAAATAAACGCTTTAAATGGTAAGTTCATGATTTTTGAATTTTATGAAACATACACACAGGGTCACAAGGTGAAAGCTTGGTTTGGTTTCTGCGGCAAAACTAATAAACACCATGCTGAAATTTCATGAACAATAAAAGCATTAATGTTGATGGGATTTCAAAGAAGGTAATTTTTTTTTTTGGGGGGGGGGGTCAAAATCAAAACTCAAGGTAACAAGTATTTGCCAGGTCGATGACCTTGAACCATGTTCTTTTCAAATTTCTGTAAAACAACATGTACAATGCATCTAACTAGCTTCTAAGACTACCCAAGTACCAAAGCTCCATCCATTGTTCAATTATAGTGTCTAATACAGCATGTCAATTTTATATATCACCATATGGTTCTATAGGATAAAGCTATATACAAAATATCAGAGTTCTGCCTCATGTAGTTGCTGAGAAAACTGTGACAGACAGAGGGACAGGGTTAAATCAGTATACCCCCTCTTCTTGGAAGCTGGGATATAAATATGTCCAAAGATCTGTCGTCCTGTTTCCCAACATATCCATAAATTTGACACCAGGGGTATCATTCTGTGATTATTTTGTATTAAAACACAGTTGTGACGTCATGCCATTGTTAATGCACTACTTTATCTCACCGATAAGTACTGTTTAGTCATTATGTTGGACTATTTTCTACCTAATATTGGACGGTCAGTAATAGTATTTTTATGACTTTAACATTTTCTAAGTCAATGATTGAAGGAAAAAATGCAGAAAGTACAAAATTCAACACTTTTTTTGTCATGCCTTATTCGAACCCGCAATCTTTCTCTTCTCAGGCAATGTCATTAAGCCTGTGGCTACCGATTGCTTGATTCATAAGTGTTAAATTGGGGTATTTGTATAAACGTGTATAATAAATCTAAATCTATAACAACAAGAACAGATTCGAGGTCCCCCGCCCGTTGAACGTTATATTGTTGAAGGGGCATAACTCCAATAATAATGTGTTCTATGGGAGAAAAAATGACTAAGTCGTTAAACAGGAAGTAGATGTCAGACTGACCTGAAAATCACTTACACCTTAGGGGACCCCTATAGGAGTCTGCATACAAAATTTCAGAACCCTAGGATTAGTAGTTACTGAGAAAAGTGTTACGAAAAATTTACCATTGAGCCTATGGGAGAAAAAATGACTAAGTCGTTAAACAGGAAGTAGATGTCAGACTGACCTGAAAATCACTTACACCTTAGAGGACCCCTATAGGAGTCTGCATACAAAATTTCAGAACCCTAGGATTAGTAGTTACTGAGAAAAGTGTTACCAAAAAAAGTGTGACGGACGCACGGACGCACAGACGGACACCGGCATTTCCAAGTCCCCGCTCCGCGTTGCGGCAGGGGACAAAAATTGTTTTGTCCATAGCTATGATCAAACCCGTAGTCTCTCCCACTATAGTCCACAACGCTAACCATTCGGCTATGGGAGACTTGACAAACAAGTGTTCACTTAGAGTATTTATATAAATTATCTGATCTGAATATCACAGATAAAAAATATATTTTTGATCATGTTGTACTTGAATATAAAAGTTTGTATGCATAAAAGATATAAGCCTTAAACAGTCCATTCGGTAAGACAGGTCAGACCTGTCCAATATTTTACCGAATGGACTGTTTACGGCTTATATCCTTTACTTTCATGTGTGTATCTTCAATGATATCATACTACCTTAGTGATAAAGTACCCATGAATTCTAGTATGTTCATATTAGTTGAAACCAAAAGTTTAATCTGATTTGGAATGTACAGACAAACAAGAGGCTCCCAGGAGCCTGAATCGCTCACCTGGTCTAGACGTCAAATCTATGGAGTCTTTTGTATAGCTAAATGAGCTGAATGTTTAAGCAAAAAAGCTTATTTTTATCTGCAATAGTTTTCATTCTGTAAGCAAAAAAAACACTATTTTTTGCCTTTAAAGGATCATCTGCCAACTTCAAGCCTATGAAGACTTTTGTACAGTTAATGAACTGAATGATTAAGCAAGCAACAGCTTTTATGTATCTGCAAAAGTTTTCATTCTATAGGCCAAAAGCACTATTTTTCACCTTTCAGGGGCCATCGCCCCTAAAAGAGGTCATCTGACATCTTTGACCCTATGGGCACTTAATTTGTAGAGCTAAATAAACTTAACATTTAAGCAAGCAACAGCTATTCTCTATCTGCAATTGTTTTCATTCTATAGGTCAAAAACACTATTTTTTGCCTTTAAGGTGCTGTAACCCCTATAAGGGGTCATCTGTCAACTTTGACCCTATGGAGACTTTTGTAGAGCTAAATGAGCTGAACATTTAAGCAAGCAACAGCTTTTATGTATCTGCAATAGTTTTCATTCTATAGACCAAAAACACTATTTTTCGCCATTAAGGGGCTGTAACCCCTATAAGGGGTCATCTGTCAACTTTGACCCTTGGAGACTTTTGTAGAGCTAAATTTACAAGCCAAAAACAGTAGTCTGACCCCCCTGGTCTATTTTTAGCAACGGCAGCCATGTTTTTTGACGAATCAAAAATCCCCACATCAGTTCTGTGGGGGATACCCTAAGGTACCATCAGACCAAATTTGGTTTGAATCTGTTCAGCTGTTTCAGAGGAGAAGAAGTTTGAAGAAAAGTTAAGGATGACAACGAAGACGGACGCCAAGTGATAGCAATAGCTCACATGGCCTTTGGCCAGGTGAGCTAAAAAGTCAACGATGCCGCTGCTGCCTGTAAAGTAACATCCATGTCCCGCTCTGCTTCACAGGCGAGACAAAAATAGGGCATCTAATGATACCCCGCCACAATATAATATCATTAGTTTATAATAGCTGTGCAAAATATCATTGGATTCCCTTTACGCGATTTCAAGTTATCAGTTGGAAACTCAAAATTTCATGAAATTTGATTTCTCAAAAACTTTTTTTCGGATCATGCTGGAAATCAAAGTTGACCTGTATTTTATTGTACTTAACAGCTGTGTATAATAGAATTTGAATCCCTTGACATGTTTTCAAGTTATTGGTAGGAAACCTTCTGGGACGGACGGACGGACAAACACCGAAAGAAACTGAGGGTAAAACATAATACCTCACCACTTTGTGTGGCAGGGTATAAAAAGTTTTATTCCTACAGTATATCAATATTCTCCACAATTCTTAAAACAAGTGATGCTAAATGTATAGAACATCAACACTTAAAGGCTATTCCAGGGTAAAAGTTTGGAGGTAGAAGGCAACCTTTTTTATTGGTGGTTATCATTTTAGGTGTTCTAAATGTTCCCTATAGGCAATTAAAATGTTCAAAATAATTGAATAGATGATTGGGCCTGAAAATAAATTGCAGGCAACCCCCTCCCACCTTTCCTGGAATAGCCCTTATACAAAACTATCTATTAGACTTACCCTGGTCTGCAGATCTGTAAATCCCCACGATTTGTCCCGTACACAAGACCATGTCCTGGGGTAGGCATCCATCGAGCAGAGTTTACACTAACATGAGATCTCATATCAATATCACAAGGATGCATCACATCTAATACATGCTGGAAATAAAAAGATAATCTTCTTATCAAATAGACTGGGTTGGACATGTAATAAAAGTTTTTCTACAATTATTTGCAAAAAGTTGCACATTTATCTAATTTTACTTATTCAAGTTTCACAATGCTTATCAAGAAATCCAAGAAATCAAATAGACTTGGTTGGATATGTCATACATGTAAAGTTTTTTTTTTCATTCTTCACAAAAATATACATATGTTTCTACTTTCCTATTCTAAAATTCGCAAAGCTGAAAAATTTAGGAATTTGTAAAAAAAATAATGTTTTTTCATAAATTAAATTGTAATCAACAAGAATGTCTAATCATTTACACTACAGTAATAATATAAATAAATATGATAATTATTTAGCAAATCTTTATTAAACATAATATGTCTACCTACCTTGGTGGAGTTTTCTCCAGCCTTTGGAGTTTCCAGTTTGTAAACTTGACCAACAAGCTAAAAATAAATAAGAACTCAGTTATACTTGTATCTCTGCTATATATTTCCTAACAACCCTTATTGATATTTAAAAGACGACTTAACTTTGTTTGCATATATACCAGTAGGTTCAAAGGGTTTTAAAAGTTGCTTCAGCCTAAAATTACTTGGAAAGACAACAAACATCTGTCTCTTAAACTAGTGAGAAATACTTTATATCCATGAGCATTAAGGTGGCTCCTGCAGGGTTAAAAACGACCTGCGACCTATGGGCTTTTTAAGGGGGACTTCCGACCTACACTTCATAAAATCGACCTACCCTAAAAACGACCTACGACCTCTGCCAAAATATGCCTTATAAAAGCGACCTTGCGACCTCAGGCCCCTTTTAAAAGCGACCTGAGGGGGGTACCCTGTGGGAGCCCCATTAAGCGAGAAAATTGTTACCTCACAAAATATAACACATGTATTTTCACATCTTAAAAACATGTCACATATCTCTGATATTCATTTTTGCTTTGGTAAAAATTCTAAAATCTAATTCATTTTATTTGCAGTGGATATGAAACCCATCAACTAGTACATTGTACATTATCTGTGAGCCAGTGCTCACTAGTGAGACCCTATTTTATTGATGATCATGTATTAAAATTGAAAGAACTAAGGAACCTTGGAACTACAAAATTACAGTACTACAGACGGGCACAGGTAAAATAGTATACCCCATTTCTTTGAAGCAGGGGTATAGTAAATCTTACTGAATAAAATTGAGAATTTCTTTTTAATGAGTTTTCTCCCTTACCTGTTTAGTGGTAAAGACCCATATCAATCGTTTAGCTGCCATTCCCACCAATACATGATTATTCCTAGGAGATATACTAACAGATATTGCATTTGGCCCTGAAAAAATATAACAGATATAAACAATAGCAGCAAAATGTTTTCTTGATGATATAATGGAAATTGGTGTTGCTTTTTGGCCTGCAGATCATTAACAACAATGTTTTTAATATCATCAGAACAATTTTTGTGAATTTGTAGTTTTGGATTCTGGAAAAAAAAATTACTCTTGAAAAGATTATTATATTTTGTTTGTTTCTTTCTTTCTCTTTAAGGAGAATCAAAGTTACATTTTTTCAATTCAAGTTAAATTTTTCTAATGTTACAAATTCTTTTATTTTGGTACTTAAATAAATCAATCAACTCAACCAGTGTAAAATTATGACTTACCGAAACTCTTTGTGTACAGACACTGCCCTAATGTGTCTGCCTTCAGAGAATACACTGCCATGATGTTGTCATCAGGAAACCCTCGATGACAGGGAGCAAAGGTAGCTAACAAAGTCCCATCCTGGGATATATCACAGCTGGCATCATTATGAAGCTTACAATGGGGGACAACTATGTTGGCTTGTTCTAGAAGTAAGAGTAAATAAAATACAATAGCTACTTATACATGCATTGGTAAAATGAGTAGCAATCATGTTGGAAAGTTCTGGCAGAAATGGAGATAGACTATATAGCTTATGCAAGATGCTTGATTTTTCATTGTAATTTAAAGAGGATATTAAATGTGGTTTTGTTTTCACAAATACATCAATGATGCAAATTCACACTCATGGAAAAGACCTTTCCTGAAGATTCCATCTTATTAAGCATTGGTACAAAAAAAAAAAAAAACATAACTACTTAATTTTGTGTAAACATTTGTTTTATAGACCAACCATCAGAGATATCTGGAACAGGTTCTGCTAACATATCCCATTGCTGAATCCTATAGGTTTGATTCACAATGTTACTGGCTACTGCTGCCTCCCCTCGACCAATCAGAGCACCTATAACAGAAATAGAATGACCATAAAGTAATAAATTTGATTCACAATATTACTGATTACTGCTTATTAAATTTCAACAATCAAATTTACAGAGAAAGCAATTAACCTTTAATTTATGTTAAGCATGCATAATTCACAGCTTCAAGTTAAGTTTGGCCATCACCTGTTTGAATCTCTCTATTCTTTTAAGCTTGGTCTGGCAAAGAGTCCAGAAAGGATCGGAACATTTTCATATCCAAATAAGACAGAAGTCATTGTAAAATTTATTGATAGACTTGTCCTAAAATACCTTTTATGATAAATGGCTGGTAGACAAAAAGTGTTTCATGTCGATTTTCTTAATTAGATTAGAAATCGTAAAATGCAATACATGTACAGATTTAAGGTTCATTTTTACACTTCCGGAAAAAATACTGATATTTTACATCTTTTTTCAGTCTATGTGGAGCCTAAACTACTCATTCAATTGCTTAATAAGGTGTAGCAGCATCTAGATAAATAATTTTTGCATAAACTTTTAGTATTTTGTACATGAACACTTGATCCGTTTTGCAGGGGCATTTTCTTTGTGTTTTTCAGTTCACCCAAATATAGCCAAATATCAACAATGCTCTGTCATTTGGCATCCACGTGCAAGGTAATTTCATTCTTGGTGTTATTAAATCTACAATCGGTTTTATGGAAGATTATATAGGGACAATTCATGTTTTTTTTATGGTACAATTTGAACAGAAAGACAAGAGGCTCCCAAGAGCCTGAATCGCTCACCTGATTTACACAGATACATATATTTGTAGATATTATTGTGCTTAACCATATGCGATTTAAATTTCTGAAATATCTTGGTTAGTTTTTAAGATATTGGGCTTAATAAGTGCAAATTTGGCGAGAATTAGGAAAAAGAACAATAACTCCCACATCAGCAATCAGATCTTTTTTGAAATTTCAGGACAGGTAAATCTTAACATGCTGATCACTTTTGATTCTTACCCAATTTTGATATCTGAAACCATTTATTTTTTAATTCTGACAATAGAGTTATAATATAAGCTATTAAACAATGGAAAATGGTAAATTTTGACGCTTTACGGGCCATAACTCAAGAAATGGTTCTACATCTTTGACTTAACTATATAAAATGTAGATGTTGACGTGCTTAATCATATGCAATTTGAATTTTTAAAATATCTTGTATAGTTTTCAAGATATAGGGCTAAATAAGTGGAAAATTTTCAAAAAATCCAGAAAAAGGGCAATAACTCCTATGTCGATTATTGGATCTTCTTGAAAATTTAACAGCAGGTAGATCTTGAAATTCTGATCACTTTTGTCTCCCATCAGAATTTTGATATCTGTTTTTGTCTCCCATCAGAATTTTGATATCTGTAACTATTTTTGAGTAATTAGCAAAAAACTGCAATTTTCCAATATGTTCTATTTTTAGCCATGGCGGCCATATTTTTTTACTAATCAAAAATCCGAATAACAGAATTGTAGCAATTATGCTATTTAGCAACTGTGCCAAGTTTGGTTGAAGTTGGATGTATGGTGTCAGACAAGTTCATCTTTGAAATTCAGGGGAAAAGTAATAAAAAATGGTAATTTTTGACGCTTTAAGGGCCATAACTCCTAAAAGAAATGGTTTTACAGCTTTGACCTAATTACATGAAACCTAGATTTTGACGTGCTTAATCATATGCAATTTGAATTTTTCAATTATCTTGTATAGTTTTCAAGATATAGGGCTAAATAAGTGCAAAATTTTCAAAAAATCCAGAAAAAGGGCAATGTCAATTGTTGCATCTTCTTGAAAATTTCAGCGCATGTAGATCTTAAGATGCTGATCACTTTTGTCTTCCATCAGAATTTTGATATCTGTAACTATTTTTGAGTAATTAGCAAAAAACTGCAATTTTCCAATATGTTCTATTTTTAGCCATGGCGGCCATATTTTTTTACTAATCAAAAATCCGAATAACAGAATTGTAGCAATTATGCTATTTAGCAACTGTGCCAAGTTTGGTTGAAGTTGGATGTATGGTGTCAGACAAGTTCATCTTTGAAATTCAGGGGAAAAGTAATAAAAAATGGTAATTTTTGACGCTTTAAGGGCCATAACTCCTAAAAGAAATGGTTTTACAGCTTTGACCTAATTACATGAAACGTAGATCTTGACGTGCTTAATCATATGCAATTTGAATTATTAAAATATCTTGTACAGTTTTCAAGATATAGGGCTAAATAAGTGCAAAATTTTGAAAAAATCCAGAAAAAGGGCAATAACTCCTACATCGGTTGTTAGATCTTTTTGAAAATTTCTGGGCAGGTGAATCTTGAGGTGCTGATCACTTATACCCTTGCCAAAATTTTGATATCTGTGACCGTTTTTGAGTTATTTGCAAAAAACTATATTTGACCCCCCTGTTCTATTTTTAGTAACAGCGGCCATGTTTTTTGACGTATCAAAAATCCCAACGCAAACTTTTTGCACAATACCCTAAAGAACAACCATATCAAGTTGGGCTGCAATTGGCCAAGTAGTTTCAGAGAAGAAGATGTTTGAAAAAAGCTAACGGACGACGGACGGACGACGGACGCAAAGTGATGGCAATAGCTCACATGACCCTTCGGGTCAGGTGAGCTAAAAATGAATAGAGAAAACAACAAAAGTAATCTTGTAGACTGGAAGGGAAGATGAACAATGATTTTTACATTTAGACGCTGCTACACTTTATTTTGTTTTTCTATGTGTCGCTAAAGTTGTAGATAGACTAGAAAAATAAGTAAAATATCTACCAATTTATTCGAAGTGTAACCATGAACCTTAATACTAAATATTTGATGACTGAAATTTCTACACTATGATCCCAGCTCGTCAAACTTTGTCATGAGATCATGCCATAGCCAAAGGAAACTTTAATTAATATATTATCTAGATAAATCTCCAACATGTAGCTACCTACCTGCTATTGTATGATTGATAGCCCTCTGTACAGCGTCTTGTGGTCTATTTATAGTATCATCCAGAATACTGCTGGAGTAATGAGGATGTAGATGGTGTCTTTGTAATGTCTGCCAGGTATTAGAAGGCATCTCAGATCTTGCACTGAAATAAATAAATTTAACTATCCATGAATACACAAAACTAGTTAACAAAAAGTCAGACACCCAGAGAAAATATCAAATTTTACCACACTAAAGTTCTTCATGTTAGTTAAATCTACATTGTAACATCCTCCTGTTATTTTCTTACTGTGTGTTCAGATGTACCTTTTATTCTTGTAGTTCTATTGTGAGAATTACATTTTGTTTTGTAATTTGACTTACATGTAACTAAAATTGCTATGCCTATAGTATGAAGTCAAATTTCTCTAATTTTCATCCGATTTATCAACCTCTCAACCATTTGTGAAAAAATATTTCTCATCTCTAGAGAGAAATTTGTTCTCAGCGTAATTGCACGTGCAATTGATGAGCAACCTTTTGCAATTTCTTACCTGTAAACATTAGAGAAAAACCTTCTACAACTTTATTCTCCATGATTATGGAATTTCTAACATCTTGAGAAATAAATTTGATATTTTAACCGCTCAGCAAGCTTCGCCATTAAAATAATCAAATTTATTTCTCTCAATGTTAGAAATTCCATAATCAACTTGATCGCGTTGTAGAAGCTATATATAAAGAATCATTGATGCAGCAAGTAAAAGGCAATCAATATTCACTTCGCTATTCAATTTTAGGAAATGTAAACATATTGGAAGAAATACATAACTGAACACTTCTGACTAAGTACCTTAAATAATTTTTCATCCTCTCTTCAGGGACAATTGCATCTTAATTTAAAATACCTACCTTTGGTTCAGAGATACCACTGGCCTTGCAGAAGCTTGTCGTGGACTAGATACAGAGGTTCTCAAGGCTGTTTCTAACAAATGAGTTCTGTCTCGACTTTGTTGGTTTCCTTAATGAATTAACAAATAAAAGTTTCATAACACCAGTCATGATTTATCATAATTATCGTTGAATTTGAAAAAAAAAAATGAAAAATTTGAAACTTTATCTCAATTCAATTTTTGGGGGGTTAAATCAGACTTCTGGAAATGTGCCGGTCCTTCGGACCTGACCGACAAAAACAATGACGGACCGTCAAAAAAATTATCTTGTCAGTCCAAATGTCCGACGATAATTTTCTTCCAGGTGTAAAATTTTAAGTGAAAAGTAATTTTACTTGAAGGAATTTCGTCTGATTAAAGCTACAAACTTGGTTGTTGTTGTTATTTCCCACTGTTATAAATAAAATTTCTATAAATATAACGTAATCTGATTAGCCAGAATGATTACTGTATTGATTATTCCCCCTTGGAGTCGATTCGATATAAGAACGAATCGGATTGGTTTATTTTTTTTTATTGGGCCAATCAGCAAACATCTTTTAAAATCTAAAGGTTAACAACAAGGACAAGGTGACGTAGGTCATTTAAACTATGTTTCTCTGTTTTTATGACGGTGCCCAGCCGGGTAAAAAACGGAAACTGACGGACAACGAAAGGAGAGAAAGGACCAAGGACTACGAGGCGAATCGGAAAGAGCAGTCCTTTTATGAAAAATGGAAAACTGGTCGCCCATGGCTTCAATACGACCCTGTTCAAAACAAAATGACATGTTTTCACTGTAAAGATTTTTACCAACAGATTTTAATAGAATTCTTTAATTCACAAGAGAAAAAATTAATATATACTGTTCATCATGTTTTACCTTAACTTTTGGTTTTTCAGGTTTTTTTTTGGTCCGGCAAATGTTTATTCGGTCAGGCATGTTCTAAAAAATGCCTGACCAAATGACTGGCAAAATTTTTCAACTTTCCAGAAGTCTGTTAAATTACACATTTCTAATTAAAAATCTTCAATTTTATATAAATATGAATACAAAAACCATTTACATATATCAATTAAAAAGAAAATAGGTGTTCAAGAAAATCATTATTATTGTGGGGCATCAATTTTCGTGGTTTTCGTGGGTGGCTTTGACCAACAAAAATGGATACCCCACCATTGATCTTGCATGCTACAGACTTCAGAACCATGAATTTTAGATTCCACCAAATGGTCCTTTTTTATCAAACCACAAAAATTGGTTCGCATGAAAATAAATGAATCCACATTACATGTATTTACCATATCAAATCAAATCAACATAGAACTCAAATATAATTAAATATAAATTACAATTAACATTATCCTTATTGAATAAATCCTACCTTGTTGATTTTGCTCTCCTTCATGGGACTCACGACATCCAGTTACTGTAATAACAGGACGTGTCACCTGTCGATTCAGTGGGACGTCCCGGTCAAAATGGTGGACATTAAGATCTTCAACCTCTTCAGTGAGTCCATGGTTGACCTGCAACTGTCGTATGCTTTCTTGGAAACTGTTCCTTAAATTATTGATTCTACGGTCAAGTTCATTCATTTCGCGTTCTAACCTTGCCGTGATGGAGACAAAATTACTACGGATATTGTCATAGTTTTCTGTCAGAGAGGAGGTAGTGGTATTAGCACTTGTTCTTTCTTGATTACTTGAAATTTCTAATCTCTCATCAACACTTTGTCCAGTAGCATTTCCTTCCTGGACATTTGACCTTTGATCTCTAGCACTTGTTACACCATCAGCCTCAGACTGGCTCTGACTGGTTGAAGCCTTATTTTGATCAGTCTCTCTATAATATCTATTTAAAATACTAGTTGGTGAATCTTCACTGTGTATTGAAGACCTTTCATTGAACCCTGGCAGTGAAGATTGACTTCTCCTTAGAGCCAAAAGACGATTGCGACAATTTTGTCTACGGTTTTCTAAACGTCTTTGACGTCTATGTAAATGACTACAGTTTGTCATAAGTGGGTTTCGTCTATAGTTTTTACACACATTACAGTGTTCATCACATCTATTATGATCTAATGCTGATCGTTCTCCAGAAGATGGAGCACCACTTCTCCTCGACAAGGGTAAAAATCCAGAAGTGTTTCCCTCACCATATATCTGCCTCTGGAAGATATTACTCCTCTGACCCCCAATGATTCCTGCACCTCTAGCCCTAGGGGGACGACATGGGGGCTCTGGTCTATTATGACTGGAGGGTAATATAACAACTGGACGGGGTTGTGAAGGGAATATTGAGGCTTCACTCAGATCTATTTCTTCCTCCTCAACAGTGACTGACCTTGGAGGAGGACTCCATGTAGATCTGGGAGGTGGGCTCCATGAGAGGTCCTCTGATAATACTGGAGGTACAGATCTGTTTGAGGGTCCCTGTTGGTCCTCAGGAACAATGTTATTATTTGCCTCATCTGCACTGGCTGTTTCTGTTATATGTTGGGCATACTGACGAGCAAAACTCAGTCCCTCCTCATGAACTGGTGATTGAGGCATATCAAGGTCAGGATCTCTGACAACAGGACCTTTTAACAATGAAATGATGGATATTACACATTACCTTTATCTTTGAAATAATTATTTAATAATCTTATTAAAAAGAAGTCATTACAAAGTCATGATATCATATCACATCTTAACAAAACTGTTTTAATAGGTTCTTTAAAGTGAAATACTTTTTAAAAAAAATCTGATTTCATAAGGTTTCAAAATATGTTCCCTAATAGCCTGCTTGGCATTTTAATAGAAATATCATTATTTGCTACAATGTGTTCTTTTTATTATGATTATTAATTCTGTGGACAAAATTCCATGCAGATCATACAGTTTCAAATAAACCAGTTTCTACCACACAAAAATAACCTGAATGTTACAAAGACAGATTGAACATTTTTTTGCTGCAGTGTTTTGTCCTTTTTTAAACTAAATATGTAAAAAATTCATAAAGATTTGACATACAGTTTCAGAGAAATCTGCTTAAAAGCAAAAGGAAATCTGAGATAGAAGAATAAACAATTATAAAACAAGAGTTAACACTAAAGTATGTCTTGTCTGCCAGCACCATCAGAAACAATAATTCTTTCTTACTTCCACTATATTTTAAATTTATAAGGATTTTCAGTTTCTGAGATCAAAAGATGTTTATAGAACTTAAATATTGCTAATATATGCAATAAAAATAATCAAAGTCACTCAACCAGAAAATCAAGGTCAAGGTCAAAAGTTGGGATGCAACTGTGCTAAGCTATTACTAGGGCATATGCATACCAAGTCTCATCAACCTAGGGCCAATAATACCTGAGATATGGAGGCGCTTGCAAAACCTTAACATTGCTATTTCTTGTATATGTATTGATAATTGTCATAGTCACTTAACCGGAAATCAAGGTCAAGGTCAAAAGATGGGGATGCAACTGTGCTAAGCTACTACTGGGGCATATGCATACCAAGTTTCATCAACCTAGGACTTATAGTTTTTGAGATATGGCGGTGCTCATAAAACTTTTCAAAAAAGTTAACGCCGCTGTCGTCCCCGCCGCAGGTAAAGTATCACCTATATATCCCCCTGTGCTTCGCAGGTGAGACAATTATAAGTATCTTATAATTTATACCTGATCCAGCTGTGGCCAGGTTTATCACTCTGCCCCTCTGATAAGTCTGGAAACATTCCACCAGGTTATCATAAACATTACTTAATCCTCTAGACCTTTGTGACTGGCCACTTTCTCTTCCACTAAAATAACAAAGATTATGTATATACAAATGTAAAATATCAAACATTAAAACTGTTAAATCTTCCAACCAAATATCAACAAATCCTGATTTAACTACATGTAAATGTAAGATATTTCAACAGGCGTTGTGAATTCACATCAGATAAATAATTCTAATTGAACATTTTAAAGGAAAAGTGTCACCCTTACACAGCCTTTAAGCATTAACCTGGTACATTTATAACAATTTCTCTAATATTCTTATTTTGTTTTGTTTTCTCAAACTATTTCAATTCTTTTCTCGAACTATGACAACAAATTTAAATTAATAAAATGCAGTATTTCATTGCAGATTTCAAATTATTTTCAAAGTAGATTTCAAGTTCATTTGGGTAGGTGGATCATATACACAATACAATAATTAGTCTAGAGTTTTAAGGTAGGTACATATTTAAAATGTTTAAATGTTTGAAAGAAAAAACCCACTTCACTCAGCATTGGAATATTTAATACAACATGTGTAATCATTCCAAAGCCAAAGAAAAACATAAAACTATGACTTTATATCATATTGAACATGTAAATCCTTCATTGACCTACCCCATAAATGAAACCCTGGATGATCCAAGAGGATGTAGTGTTGTATTGTTGGTAATCCCTGTATACAACTTGTCTCCATATGGATGAAACTTGATCCACCTGAAATACAAAATTTATTCTTAACATACATGTAAACATATCAAGTAAGGCAATAGTTGGTTACTGGTCTGTGTTGCCATATGTAAAATGGACTAAATTTTCATGAAAATCTTGTATTTCTTACTTCAACAAACATGACAAATATTACAGTTAAAGAGGAAAAAAATATGATTCAAATATAAGTAAGGACTTACTTCAATCTTCTATTAAATATCACAAACTGTTTATTCATTAAAAATGAAAATTGTTTAAAGAGAACCCCTTACACTGTAGGGACAATTTAAGAATTTCAGTAACAAAATGGTGTCAAGTTTAAAAAGATTCAATATGTACGGAAATCAAAACCATGAGTATAAAAAATCAATTTGGTTTTGATAGGATTTTAACAAAATGTTTCTATTACCACTGAAGGGTGTGTTGCAACATGCTAAAACAGTGTACCCTTCGGGAGCAGCTGAATTCACTCACTTGAGTTCATTGCTGATTGCTATTCAGATTTAGTGTGTGTTTTTATGTTGTATGTTTCTTCATCATGTTCTTATTTGTGTTAACTTCTTTCTTTGCCCATTTGAAGATTTGACATTTGCATAGCTCTGCTTCTTTTACTCTACTAAGAGTTCTGTTTAAGCCTAGTTCATTGCTACCACTGACCTGACTCTTTCGTAATCATGTTTTGTAGTACAACAAGCAAATGGTTCAGGTTTAGTCCAGTCCCAGAAATAGACCTTGTTGGCTGTGGCAAACACCAGTACATTATCTGTGGGATGGAAGGCAAGGGAGGCAATCACCGAGTGGTCTTCACACTGCCACACTTCTGAGCCACCACCCTGTAAAAATAGGCATTTAATAAATCAAAATTTTGTAAGCCATTTACAAATAATGCAGTTTTATTTCATAGACAGGTTTGCAGGTTTAATTGATGTCGATTTCTAATCATGTTTTATCTGCATATTTTTACACAATATCAAAACTGTATGGGTGGAATGTCACAAAAGATGTGAATACCATTAAAGTAATGCACATTTTCTGAAAACTTGAATTATGAACCTTAAAACAATCCAAAACTGACTTGTAAAGTTGTCAGTGCAGTATCTGCATTTTATTTTTAGTACATGTATGACATTTTGTAACTGTCACTTGTTTACATGTATAACTCTAAATAACACCACTTCAGTTGATATTTTACATACCAAAAGGTCCCATATTCTGACCTCTCCATCAAGACAACCAGATGCAAGAATCTGATTGGATGATGGATGGAATGCCAGACACCATGGAGTCCTGGGATGTCCCTCTAACACATGGGTACATTTCCCTGTAGCAGCTTCTGTTATCCTGACACTGTGGTCACCATGGGTGGATGCTATCTTTGTCCTGTAATAGAAATGATTTAATATGGAGTAGGCATTGCCTAAATGCGAGCATAGCTAAAAGGGACTACGTTTTTTTGTTCTAAATGTCGACATTCAGGGATATCGCTATCATTTAATTTCCAATTTTTCCATTTGCTTATTTTGGGGCGAGATGGTTTGGGGCGATTAAGCTTCGAGACACGTTAGTTTCGTACGTGCATATAACCAAGACGAAACGAGCAGCTTATGTGTATTTATTATTTTAAGAATATTATTTTCTTGTAAAAAACGCAATTTATTATTTTTTTAAGCATTATTTCTTTTCTTATAAATTATTTTAACATTCACTCCGGACCTGTAAAAATAATAACCCTTTCCGGACCATAAAAAATCTAAATCAGCATTAGCAAATTTCTCGCGGAAACAAATACCGTAGAGCTCTCCGCTCGAGCGGACACTTCGTGCCCGCTTGCGAGCTATGCTCGCTATAATACATACATAATACCGGTAGTACTATTACGGTATCTATAATATGAAATGACAATGCCCTAAAATCTTGTGAAGGTAACAAAATAAAATCCAATTCACCTGTCAATGGGGCGAGATAATTAGGCACGATGTGACACATTATAGAAAAACCTGCAATTTTTCTGCGCATGTACAGCCTTTTTCGAAAACTTCTGAAAATCCAAACAGAAATTTTTTTTTAAATGATTATATTTTGGGTCTCGTGCAATTTGGCAGACTCTGTACATTAATGATCTTCACTTGGCTTGAATAAAAATGCATAAATTCTTAAACAATAATATGATTATCAAGCAACTGACACTCAGTTGAGCAGAATATAGCTACAAAAAGTAAAATATATATCGTTCAAACGGTTTTGTTTTGTTTTCTTATTTCACACCTTTTTTTTAAACAATAAATATTAATAGCTGTCAACATGGTCAAAGCAAGCAAAAAACAGAGAGCAGCTACAACTGGTATACAAATGCATGGAGTCCATTGGTTATTAAGTAATGCAGATTTTCAAGCTATTGTTTTTTCGTGGAAGTTGTGCAATGTACATTTATTTCAGATATTTCTTTATAACATTCGACAAGTTTAACAGGCGACGCTCGAAAAGTTACAAAGAAACAAATTTTGAAATGTCTTATTGCAATGATTTGAAGCAATTTACATTCAAAATACATGTAATCTAAACTAGCTTTTAATTTCTTGTAGGTCACATGTGATCTTAATAACATACAACATTTTCTTAGAAAAAAAGTGTTAAAAAGACAGGGAAAGTTAAGGGAAAAAGGGTTGCTAAAGGAAAATTCAGCTCATAATGCTACAAAAATATTTAATGGAACACATTTTATTAGGGGTCGCAAACCCAAAATCCAATACCATCTTTCCTTTAGTGGTAACAATCATCAAATCAAAATTTTATAACTATCAGTCAAATACAACATATGTTATTGCACAGGAACCACATACAAAAACAGCAATGACATAGCAAATAACATAGATGTACAAGTAGGATTGCAAAAATTTGGCAGTTGTATAAAAAAAAAGACCAATAGTTTACCTGTCAGGACTAAAGTCTACTAGAAATGTTGCTCTGCATCTTCTAGACAGTGAACAGGTCTATTGAAGTAAAAAGAGTTGTTATTAAAAGTATGTAATTATATTTCAGTACTTGAGTATTATATATTATATAAATGAATTTTATCTATTTTTATAGCTTTTCAATAGCGAAATTCTGATTTTAATAAGTTGTGTCTGATTTGTTTTTCACACATTTAACAAATTGTTGAGTAATCTTTTGGCACTTTACAAATATTGTTTCCAGAAAGTGTCATTCTGTGATAAGTCTTTATACATTTTGTACATGTATGAGTACAGTATTATCCACTGCAGATTTTAAATCATTACTACCTAATTATGCTATACATGTATATCATAAATCAAATGTTGACTTTTGTCACATCCACACACTTAAATTCCACATCACAATACCACATTAAATATAAATGAAAACTTGAATGTGCAATATTTAATTGTCTGTAGCACCATAGGCACTTTATGACTTCTACTTTTATATAGGGGGTGTGGCACACATGGTCTCAGATTTTTCTGAAACTTTGTCCAAATATTGACACCAATGACTCATGAACATAAAAGGGTAAAAAAAGTTTTTTTGGTGCTATGGCAACCAGTTACCATGGCTTTGCACATATACTATATAAAACTATTACCTTATTCACTAACGGTTTACTTCCTATTTCATCATAATAATCCTGAACTTTATCATTCACAGACCATTTACTTTTACTAAATCCCAATTCTCTGTTACTCAGAAATTTTGTTATGTTAGACATCCTAGATAACCATTTTCACTTCAATACTCCTGGAAAAAAAAAACAATTATCACAATGTACAAGTACTTATCTCAGATATCAATACATGTATCGGAACAAATACAAATTCCTTGTTCTGTTTTTGGCATCAGTCAAGGAGTGTTATAAACATTTGAAAACATACTATTCAGTTTACAAATAAATTTCATGAAAGGAATTGTATACATACATGTAAAATTTTAAATCTAGAAAATAATAATAGTTAAAGTATTATAAATAGAGTTCAATGGTTTACAGGTGTAAATAAAAGACACAGACAAACATGACAAACTTTGTCTAAATAAATATATTAGTGAATTTACTTTTTTTTTCAATAAGCAAGATGGTGATAGGTTTTTTTTTAAAAAAAAAAAGACCAAAATTGAAAATCAATCTGACACTGTCATTAATGTTGGTCAATGTTGTATAAATGTACATTATTCTAACTTAACAAAATAATTGAAATAATAGTATTCTTTATCATGACCATCAAGTTATTTTCATATACATGTATGTAGTTTATATTCAAGACTCAAAATTACTTCTTGAAAATTGATCAAAACTATGTTAACTTGGAAAAACTTACAAAAAAGCTTGCATTGTGCATTGACATTGTGAGATAACAAATTTGTCAAATTCCAATCGCAATACACATAAAATAAATCTAATTTAGCCAGATAATCCCATTTTTACAATAACATGAATTATATCAAGTGAAGGTTATAAAATCCCACTGACAAAAGCCACTGAGAGTATTATTGGACAATTACAAAAATCTGGTCAGGTTTTTAATGGAGATTGATGAGATAGATAATGTACTACAACATTTAATATGACCTCTTGACCCCATGACATGGTCAAATCTACCCTCCAGACAAAAACCACCAGATCAATACACCTGGTAACGACTTCTACCTGATCAGCCTGATGCAGGTAAATTAATGGGAGACTTACAATGATTAAGTGCTCCTAATTATAGGGCTCTGTACAGTAATGACCTCTGAATATAGGAAAAATTTTATGAATATTCAGACGTTTTTTTTAACATGTTCGCTGTTTTATCAAAAATGAAGCAAAGTTTAAGTTTAAATGCATTAAACAATTTAACATGCTAATTATTGATCAAGTTTAAATGTTAATCATTGGGTATGCATTTTCTCTTTATTAAAACTCTTCAGTTAAAAATTATGAGAAGATGCTTCACAGTTGTTATAAACATGATAAACAATTAAAATTTTAAATTGCATTTTACATGTAATACACAAACCTAGTGCTGTCACAAATTGGTTGGAAATGGAAGTCTCCAGTAGCTACTAACCATCAAATAAAAGACACAAATAAATGCCACAAAATATGTACATCTTGTATCCGAAGTAACATGGCAATGATATAAATGTCTTGTCAAAATATTGCACCTGTCTGTACGATAAAATTTATCGTAACATCTTGTCTAGACCAGACATATACATGTATACTACCTGTACCTACTACTTTGAGAAAACATGTACTTTGATAAAGATATTACATGTACATGAATAAAAATATTTGCAAAATGAATTTTTCAGTTTGCATTTATCAAAAGATGCAAGCTACATGTAAAATACACTTACATCCCAGCTCCTTTGTTCTAACAGGGGTGATCTGAGCCGGATCATCCCTCGGAATACCCTGTTCTATTTTTTCAACTCTATTGTTCCTTTTCTTTTGTTTTTCAAAGCACGTTTTTTTTTAGAAATGTTCACTAAGTTGAACATAGGAAAATTATAAAATCAACAACAAAGTTTTTTTGAAGATTGAAAAATAACATAGTTTCCATCAGGGTTTGAACATCGGATCTCACTGTTCCATGTCTACCTTCATAACCACTAGACCACGAAACCCGGGCACGAAACCGATGGAAAACTTCGCTAAAAAATTGTACATAAAGAATATTGAAGGGGCCCACTAAGGATACTCTATAATATATATTATAAAAAAGTTTTCTATTTGATTCTAAATGCACATGTATTCTGATGTTTGTATTTAAATTTTACATGACATATTTTGAAGGCTGGGATGTAAAATAGTTATATTACATTTGGACTTGGTGTGTCAGTAAAATCACCTCCTCCGGCCGTCGGGGTGATCTTTTACTGACACACCGCGTCCTCATGTAATTACTATTACAGAATGAATGCCATTCGCATATGATCACCTTATTACTACATGTACATTTAAATTGCAATAGCAGATCAAACGTTATAAAAATCATTCATGTGTAAATACATGTAGCCATAACTAGAATCATTATGATCAGACAATTGTTTGAACTTTAAAAACATATCAGAACTTTCCTTATGCTGTCATGGCTGTTACTAGTGACTAGTCATTTCAATAATTCCCTCCACATGTAAGCCAAATCCCTCACTTCAAACCAATCTTATTCAAAATAATTTTTACATGCGCTATCTGATCTGAACTACAATATCATTCAATAGTAGTAACTTTCTGATTATATCAAGTTTAATTTGTGATTGGACAATTTTAGATCGTAAGTAGCAACATGTTTGTTTTGATGTGACATACATTTGTAGATAAAAGTCGGAGTAATATTTCTCACATGCTTAGGTATTTAAAAGTTTGTCAATGGTTACAAAAATAGAATTGGGAAGGTATTATTGCAACGACACTATTTCAGTCAAACCATGTTTTAGACAAGCAAAAGCATTTCTTTAAGTCCCTTATTTAGAGGCAACTTGTGACCTTGACCTTTGACCCCAACTCTTAGGCTTCTTTCTTACATATACATGTACCTTGATCATACATGTGATTCTCCCGCCGGGAGACAAAATCTCCCGACTTTTTGATCCATCTCCCGTTCCCCCGACTTTTTGTGTAATCTCCCGCTTTTTCAAGACATGACAAAATTTTAGTTTTTTAGACATTTTAATTGTTCAATCATAAAACATTTTCGGTGTTTTAGGGGTTTGTCAATTAGGTAGATGTTAATTTAACAGGTAAAGTTGTTAATTAAAGGTTTATTGCCATAATTGACCTGATGATTGTATAAACAGTTTGAGATTAATCAGTGAAGCCATGTATATTTGACACACGCTAGTGCCCTCAATTGACATTGAAATGCAATCATAATTAGCGTTGAAAATCTCCCGCTTTTTTGTCCAATCTCCAGCCAAAAAAATCAAAATCTCCAGCTTTGTCATCACGGATCCGTCACATGTATGACCTCATAAGTTTAAATGTGCTTAAGTTTTACAGAGCTGTTGAAATCTCCTGAATGTCTACTAGACCATGAGTCTTGTAGCAATAAATTAAACAATATGTCAGATGGTGATGATCAACCCTATAAAAAGTTTTGCCAGATCATCATTTAAGATGTTCACAATGATCAGAGAAATGTCTGACATTGGGTCCGTTACAATAGTCATTTTTGTTGGACTTACTGTAAAAAAATTGTCCATGAATTTGACAAGTCTGGCAGCTTTTAACAGCTCTTGTTTAATGTAATTCTCTAAAAATGTCCAAAATTATGCATCAGAAATCTTAACCAACTTCAAAGAGATGCAAAGCCAAATTCTTAGTCCCCAGGTGTGGTACATTTGTACAAAAAGAAATGATTAAAAAAAAGCTTGATTAGAAATCCATGTAATACTAATCAGAACTTTTTTCTTCTGTGTACCTGCAAATCAAAATAATAACTACTTATATATTAGTAGATCTAAATTGAAGAGAAAATAAAACTAGTTCTGAACAGCGTCTGGCAGGGTATCCTACATATGCTTGCCGTAAAAGTGACTAAAGCCTTAAAAATCCTGGATAAATACCCTGAGTTTTAGGGGAGGTGTACACTACTTTTACATGTAGCTGCATAGAAATAATTTGTGACATCTCAGTTGAACATTGTACTTACTCTCTGATGAATGAAATAAGAGACTCGTCAGGAGAAGGGAGTGTACGCCCAGTAATTCTTTCCTTGGCTCCATGCCTGCTGCCATATGTTGGACAAGCTTAATTAGGATTCAATACTCAAGCTGACTTGATTAGTAATGTAGTAAAGGTCCTATATATTGCATAATTGTTACAAGAGTTTAATCTGAATTAGGCCAATGCAAGTTATTTGGAAATAGGGAATGTGAATAGTTCAATCAAATAAAAACAACATACCTGCTTTTGTAAGCTTAATTCATGTGTACCTTTGTTATCTTTATAAACAAGAACTAAAGCAACAAAACTCTACAGTTTGAACTTTTCACCCCGTGGACAGGAAATTGAAATAAAAGAATAAAGAAAAGAAAGAGTTTCAAAAGTTGGAAAAAGCAAAAAAATATTTAAAAAGATAAACTTTTTAAACAAATCAAACAATCAAAACATACTAATAGTCATAATATTTTACATTTTAGACGGTGAAATTTTGTAGGAACCAAAAATCAAAAAATCAAAACATGAGTTTAAAGAAAGTAACACATCAATGTAATCTATCTTTTCCTGTAACAAAAAATGTAAATAAACGCACGTGTTTTGGAACATTGTTGTTGGTAATTTTAGTGTAATTTACCGTCCTTAAGATGCATGAACTCAAAGTTATCATGTGACATTGTATAGATAGATATGCTTAAATATTATATATGCATAACTCAATATACAGTACTAAAAATTGTAATTCAAATCAATTTTTATTTCATATCATAATGACATACATGATGTACATGTACAAAATGTAAGGCATATAAATCAATAACAAACATACATGTAGACAACAAGTACTGAAATTATGTTGATCAACGTATTAATTGGAATACATTTATATATAAACAGATTTATGCAAAATGACTTGTATGAAATAAACTGATAAAAAACAATAACAACAATGTACATGTATGCAAGAAGCAGAAGTAGAACTTATGGGGCATCCAAATATCAAAAGTCTGAAAGGGCAGAGACAGAAACAGTTAACACCAACGAGAACAGGAAAAAAAAACTAGACAACATATTATAAAACATGGAAACACAGAAACTACTGAATATCAACCAACAACACAAACACTAGTCATAACGAGAGTGAACTCAGGTGCTCTGAAAGAATAAGCAGTTCCTGCTTGCTATAGCACACCTGTCGCGTTGCCAACTATTAATTCAGTTTGTTAAATACAATAAGGCCAACATTAATAAATTGTTTGTTTCCCATTTTACGACCCTACTTCTCAGGTGGTGGGTAGGTAGGTAATATATTTTTTCCCCTTACATAACTTTTTTTATATAGCTACACAGCTACTGAGTAACCAAGAAGCATTTAGAATCATATTTTTAGCACATATGAATGGGTATTTGAATAATTTATTAATATGATGCAGGTTCAACCTGATAAGCTCCCGCAGATATATTTTAGGGGATGACATATTTGATTCTGACGAGAGTGAGTGGCAGTTCTTGTAAATAAATAATCGTGCCTGCCAAAAAATGAAGATAAATAATCTGGCCCCTACTTCCAGGGGAAAATTGTTGTCCCCTTATTTCGTTAATAACAGCAAGAAATGCAAGCTTTTGCATGGTGTTGAAAAGGAGCGCACCTGCAACAGAACGCGGAAGTGTATTTTTTTTCTCAAACTAAAAATGACGTCATAATATATGCTTAAAATAGACGATAGAATCGGACGTGATAGAGGACACCTTTAAAGAGTTTCTACTTACATTTTCGAATGTAAAGTTTACAGAAGAAGCAATATCATACTAGTATAGTGCTCAAGACACAACATGGACAATGTTATAATTGATGACTGTAGAAATATTTCGGCAGAATATTTATTTAGTTGCCATGCACATTACGCTTTGTGTTGTTCCACGAAAATTAGAATGACAGTTTCCCGCCATTCTGTAATTTTGTTTTGAACAATATTATGACGTCAATGAAATATATAGCGTTTTCATTAAAAAAAATCTGTACATGCATCTCTATAGCTAGAAATATTCTAAATATTCATAATAATACAATATTTACGTATTTTAATTTTAGAAATACAAATTACAAAGAATAAAATTAATTTTGCATTCCGTGCCATTGGGTGCGGATATGTCGACAAGCTTATACCTATTCCGGTTTAATGCATCATAGTACGTATACTGAGGCAATTTAGCTCCCGCCTTGCGGGAGCTTATTAAATTTGTCAAAACTTTTTTGAATGAGTGAAAAAACTGGTACGCATGCGTCAACAAGTGTTGACATTTTCTTGGCTCCGATAAAAATTTACGAAATTTTTGAAATATATCACAAAACTTAGTCTAATAAAAGGTAAGATCGTTCCAAATACACCTACTAAAGATCTAGTAAACTGTCAAATATATCAACCTCGGAATTATCGCTAAAAACAGAGATAATCCTCCACAGTTACCAAATGTAAACAAAGATAATGACCGCAACTTAAAACAACAATACATCCTACCCAAGGTACTGAGATTGCCAACAACTTTTATGTAGCACCTAGGCACGTATGCTGCCAGCTGCAACATATTGATATTTCAACACAACTGCAAACAACAATATACTGAGATTACCTACAACTTATATGTAGCAGTTAAGCACGTATGCTGCCAACTGCAACATATTGATACCTCAACACAACTTCAAACAACAACATAGTAATACTGAAACTGCCGACAACTAATATGTAACAGTTAGGCACGTATGCTGCCAACTGTAAGTAACATACAAGTAAAATGTTGGGCCATCTAACAAGTATCTGTCTCCTTCTGACAGCTTGCCACATCATGAAATCCATCCTGCCAGCTGTACACCTTGATCAACAACTAACAGTTATTAACATGAGCAGCGAAACTACAACAAACCTGGCAATGCTAGGAATTGCAAAAATGCACAATAATCGAATGACCAAGTCCAAACTATTGATGAATATAACAAACCACTGAGTCGCAAGTCTGACATATATATCGATGCTACTCATCATTATCTCAAATGATATAAACCTCAATCCAGGACCAAATACATCCACCTATCCCTGTGGAACCTGTGATGAACCAGTCACCTGGGATGATAAAGGTATCATGTGTGAAACATGTAACCAATGGTACCATGCCAACTGTCAGGCGATGAGTTCACACACGTACAATATGCTTGCAGATAATAGTGCAGTAGCCTGGGACTGTCTAATATGTGATTGCCCGAACTACTCCTCCGTCTGCTTCGATGTCGTCTTGTCCACAACCACATGTAACTCATTTAGCAGTCTTTCTGATACATCACTTGCACACAGCCCACCACCCACATCAGGATATATAAAACCGATCCATGCATCCACACCAGAGGAAAAAACAGGATAGAGGTAAAACAACAGCACCTCTCAAAATGCTAACAGTCAACTTCCAGTCGATCAAGTCTAAACAAGGGTCAGTCAAAAACCTCTTGGAGAGCACTAAGCCAGACATAGTAATTGGAACAGAAACTTGGATAGACAATACCATCACTGATAACCAAATCTTCCCACCAAACTACAACATCTACAGATCTGATCGCAACCTCAAGGGAGGCGGAGTATTAATTGCCATAAATAAGGACCATCTAAGCTCACCGGTCTCAGAACTACAATCCAATTGTGAAATCGTATGGGCCAAAATCAGCATTGCAGGTCATAAGGATATGTATATTGCATCCTTCTACAATCCAAAAACTTCCAATGAAGAAAGTATTGAGGAACTAAATAGAAGTCTTGAGCGAGCAAATGCTATCAACAATGCCTTCCTTGTTGTTGGAGGTGACTTTAACCTCCCAGGCTGGAACTGGACCACTAAAACACTAAAACCTGATGCAACATGCAGTAAGAACCACTATAGATTTGGAGATATTTTGGACGACTTTGGACTTGACCAACTGGTAGAAGAACCCACAAGGGGCACCAACACACTTGACCTAGTACTTACCAACAACCCATCCGGGTTCACTAGAACGAAGGTCATACCAGGAATATCAGACCATGACATTGTCTTCAGCGAAATTGATGCCAAACCACTAAGTAGGAAACAAAAACCCCGTCGCATTCCACTCTACAGAAAAGCTAACTGGAACACCTTCAAACAAGAACTCAATACCATTAACATACAAATCCAAGAACAAGTCAAAAATGGAAAATCAGTAGAAGAGATCTGGATCACTTTCAAAACTAGCATGAAAAGATTAGAAGAAATACACATTCCACACAAGATAGCTAAACATCGAGATAGTCTTCCATGGCTAACACCTGAGATACGCAAACTCATTAGACGCCGTGATAGATTGTACAAAAAGAAGAAGAAATCAGCAGACAAGAAAACAGCTGAAAAATTCAGGATAACAAAAAGAATGGTACAAAGAGAACTAAGAAGGGAATATTGGAGATATATTGAAAATATTGTAACACCACCAGAAGACAGTAACATACAAAATGGAACATGTATGAAGAAATTCTGGACTTTCATCAAGCATCAGAAAACAGATAGTCAGGGAGTAGCACCACTTTGCAGCCATGGAATTTTTCATGCAAATCCCATTGACCAAGCAAACATCCTTAACCAGCAATTTCAATCAACATTCTCATCCAAAGATACGTACAATGACAATGAATTCAAATCCAGATGTAACATGTCAGGCCATTACTAGCCAGCAGATGAACTCACAATCACTGAAAATGGGGTGCTCAAGCTACTAAGAAACATAAATCCAAACAAGGCAGCAGGACCTGATGACCTTAAACCTAGACTACTAAAGGAACTAGCAGACCAATTAGCTCCAATACTCCTTACCATCTTCAATAAATCACTGAATTCTGGGGAAGTTCCATCTGACTGGAGAACAGCTAATGTATGTCCTGTATTCAAAAAAGGAGAATGCTACAAAGCTGAGAATTATCGCCCCATATCACTTACCTGTATATGTTGAAAATTAATGGAGCACATAATAACCAGCCATATCATGAGTCATGCAGATAACAACAACATCCTATATCCACTTCAGCATGGATTCCGCAGCAAACGATCCTGCGAAACACAACTAATTGAATTTGTAGATGATATCACAAACAACACAAGTGCAGGTAAGCAGACTGACATTCTGATCATGGATTTTTCCAAGGCTTTTGACAAGGTCAATCATAGCTTCTTTACCAACAAACTGAATCATTATGGTATCAGAGGGAAGGTAAATAGATGGATAGCAAGCTTCTTGTCAAACAGATCACAAGCTGTAGTCGTGGATGGAGAAAAATCATCTAACATCAATGTCGATTCTGGAGTACCTCAAGGTTCAGTTTTAGGCCCTGCATTATTTCTCTTCTACATCAACGACATGCCAGAAGGAATAAGATCAACCATAAGATTATTTGCAGACGACACCATTGCATACCTTACAATCTCATCAGACATTGATGCCCAGGATCTACAATCAGACCTGGATAAGCTGGCAGAATGGGAATCAAGATGGAAAATGTCTTTCCACCCAGACAAGTGCAATCTGCTAACAATAACCCGCAAATCTCAACCAATACAAACATCATACAGACTACATGGCCATACTCTCGAATCAGTTACCAGCGCAAAATATCTCGGTTGTACCTTCAACGCAGAACTACGATGGAATGAACATGTCTCCAACATCTGCAATAAAGCAAACAAAACCATCGGATTCCTGAAGAGGAACATTAACATCAGCTCCAAATCTGTCAAAGAGAATGCATATAAGACACTAGTCAGACCATCAGTGGAATATGCAAGTTCAGTCTGGGACCCTTATACAAAATCAGACATAGACCGCCTAGAAATGGTTCAAAGACGTAGTGCCAGATTTGTTACCAACACCCATTATAGTAGTAGAGCAAGCATCACAGATAAAATCAAAGAGCTAAATTGGAAATCTCTTGAACAACGAAGGAGGGATGCAAGACTCACATTGCTATACAAGATAGTCAATGACAAAGTAGCCATTAGGAAGGAAGGGCGGCTTATACCACCAGGCCGCCTCTCAAGGAACATGCACGAGAAAAGCTTCCAAATACCATCAGCCAGCAGTGACTATCGGAAGAACTCCTTCTTTCTGCGGCGCACCATCCGGGATTGGAACGGTCTTCCTTCAGGCCAGGTGTCAGCACCGTCAGTTGAGGCATTCAAGTCCTCTCTGGCACAGCTGGCTTAATACTACATTCACTTGGGGGGTGGGGCATGCGTACCAGAAACATGGCAGAATAATCAGTACGATGATTGTGGCCATTATCTGGCAGAAGCAGAAGCAGAAACTTCGTCATATCCCATTAAAATGATAAAAAAATATTTATGAATTCCAAAAGTCCAAAAAATATTTCCAGTAGGGCTGATTTTTCTGAGTAGGTAATAAAAGGGGAAACAAACAATATTTTAATTTTGGCCTACAGGTAACTGTACAATAAGATATAGTCCAGATAATCATGAAGTGTTTCTGAGGTTTTGTCATCATTTGAACTCAGAAAAGGAAGCCAAACATGAAAATATATAAATGGCTTCTAAGACTGCATTATTATTTGGACTAAATAGAACATTGAATAGAGCAGTAGTGGATATTAGCTCAGGACCAACAGCCCACAACCTGTAAAAAATTGTTTGGTCTTTTTTTAAATTTCAGCAAATTTTGTAATACAATCTGAATGAAATATTTCAAAATCATGGATTTGGTTCTGTAAATCTCAAGATATAGTTCAATTGATTTAACTGAATAGTCTGAACACACTCATTATTAATAAATAAATGCATCAGTTATACATTGATAAAGAAATAGTACCTGTAGATACATTTTCTCTTGTTAAAACAATTCTATGAAAATCCATCCTGAAAGTAGATACAGTGAAACTTCTCTAAACCGGCCGCCACAGGGACCATATAAAATGGCCAGTTTAGAGGGGTGGCCGGTTTTGTGGGTGTCTCCTTAATGTCCATCAATGTAACAACTCATGATCAGAATATATTGACCTTAAATTCATAAAGTATATTCTTTATCTTATACCTTGCGAAAGTAGTCTTAGTAACATTTAAAAATAAGGTTATGTTTACTTATTTAAATGTTATATTTTTATTATTTTGATGTTAAATTTGATTTGTAGTAAAGCTGAAAAAAGTGAGTATTTAAAGATCAGCTATTTTTATCATATGGACAAAGACAGGTTCATTTTGTTAATTGGCAAAATACTTTATCAGTCTGGCATAAATTAAAATGCATAACATATCAAGTTTTGAAATAATGTCAAAAGACTATTTTTCACACCATTAATTATTTTCAGCTCATTTATTCCAATTTACATGAAATAGTACTTGAAATAGCAGGTATCCCAAGGGAGCGACAAAATAAGGATAAAGTTAAAAACAGATATGGGTCTTTATTGTTAGATTTCTGTAAAGGGAACAATTTCTTTATTTTGAATGGTAGACTCATGGGTGACAAGGAAGGAAACTTTACTTGTAAAAATGTTAGTGTTGTGGATTACTGTATATGTAATGCTAATTTTGTAAATAGTTTCCATAGTTGTCATATTTTAGATTTCTCTAAGCTATTTTCTGATGTGCATTGTCCATTGTCCATTTGTATTGGTACTATTGTGTATGAAAATGACAAAAATGATTGTAGTGATACCCCTATTCAAATGAACTCAAATACCACTAATGCCAAAAAATGGGATAGTAGTAAAACTGATGAATTTCAGAGAAACATTAACATAACAAGAAAGGATGTTCTGTTAAATAAACTTGTTGAAACAGGTGATGTAAATACAACAGTTAATGATGTTAACACTTTGATAAATGAATTAGGAGAAATCTTCATTGACAGTGCTAAGACAACCTTTGGAACATATATTAAAAGTAATGCGAAAAAGAATAGTAAGGTTAAAGTAAACTGTAAGCCCTGGTTTAATTTTGAATGCAAATTCGCCAGGAAAAACTATAGAAAGTTTAAGCGGAAGTTTAAAAATCATAAAACTGAAATTAACAAGCTCCGGTTAGTTGAGGCGGAAAAACTTTATAAGACCACAATAGATAGGTGCCAAACAGAATACTCTGATAAACTATCAAAAAAGTTAAAGGACATCAGACAAAATGATTCAAAACAGTTTTGGAAACTCCTGAGACAAGGGAAGAATAAGAAACAACCAAATATTCCAATTGATAGTTTATTTGATTTTTTTAAAACCTTAAATGAAGCACCTATAGAGGATAAAGAAATTAATTTACCTGAGCTTGATGAACAAGCATTAAACCATGTAAACAACGAAATCAATCTGTATATTGAAAAAGAAGAAATTTTAAAGTGCATTTCAAAACTTAAAAATGATAAAGCTTGTGGCGAAGATAAAATAATTAATGAATACATCAAAACAACATCAGGGCAGTTTATCGATATCTATGAAAAACTATTCAATCTTATTTTTGATACAGGTCAAATTCCCGATAGCTGGCTAGTGGGAAATATTAAACCTATTTATAAAAATAAAGGGGACAGTAAAGATCCTAAAAATTTTAGACCTGTTGCAATAGTCAGTTGTCTTGGAAAACTTTTTACTGCGGTACTAACAGAGAGACTTAATAAATATTCTGAAGAGTTTCAAATCATAAATGAAAATCAATGCGGCTTCAGACAAGGTTATTGTACCACAGACAATCTATTTACTCTACATGCTTTTTTCAAACTTCTGAAACTTAAGAAAAAGAAATTATTTTGCGCCTTCATAGATTTTGAAAAAGCCTTTGATAAAGTATGGAGATCTGGTCTATTCTATAAGCTTGTGTTGAATAAGATAAACGGTAAAATGTTGACAGTCATTCAAAATATGTACAAAAACATTAAATCGAATATTGTCTACAACAACCACAATTCTGACTTTTTCTCCTGTAATAATGGAGTGAGACAAGGAGAAAATATGTCACCCTTTCTTTTTGCAATTTTCCTTAATGACTTAGAATCGTTCTTAGAAGCTCAAAATAATAACGGACTTACTTCAATAAGTGAAGATATTGAATCCAACCTTGGAATATATCTCAAAATCTTTGCTATACTTTATGCAGACGACACGGTGCTAATGTCTGAATCCGCCGTCGGACTCCAACAACAAATAGATAGTTTCTATAAGTATTGTTTAGACTGGAAACTGAAAGTTAATATAGATAAAACAAAAATTATATGTTTCTCTGGTGGAAGGCTTCCAAACAATTTACACTTTATTCTGGAAAATCAAGAAATTGAAATTGTCAAAGAATTTAATTATCTAGGCACAACCCTTAATAAAACTGGCAACTATAACTTAGCAATAAAAGCGCAGGCTGATAAGGGAACAAAAGCCATGTATGAAGTTTTGAAGTTGGGAAAATACCATAATTTATCTATTTCATGCCAATTAGACCTTTTTGATAAAATGGTTAAACCAATTTTACTATACAACTGTGAACTTTGGGGATATAAAAACTGTTACCAGATTGAAAAAGTACATTTAAAGTTTTGTAAACTTCTTTTAAGACTGAAATCTTCTACACCTAATTGTTTTGTGTATGGAGAACTTGGTCGATTTCCACTGATTGTAGACATAAAAAGTAGAATGATTTCATATTGGTCGAAATTAATTACTGGAAAACAAACAAAACTTTGTTCATTATCATACAAACTAATGTATCAACTGTATATCACTCAAAATATAAGCTTTCAATGGCTAGACTTTGTAAAAGGTATATTCAATGAGTGTGGACTTGCTAATTTCTGGAACTCTCAGACTATTCCAAACATTGAGTGGTTAAAATTCAAAATAAAACAATGTCTTTCCGACCAATTCAGACAAAATTGGCATGATGAAATTCAAAATTGCAGCAAAGCGACAAACTATCGATTATTCAAAGATTCGTTAGAACAAGAGAAATATTTTGATATTTTAAGCATAAAAGATGCTTTGTTTTTGTGCCAATTTAGAACAGGGAACCATAAGTTGCCTATTGAGACTGGAAGATGGCAAAATATAGAAAGAAACAATAGAAAATGCAATTTATGCAATGATCAAATCGGCGATGAATACCATTATATTTTAGAATGTCCTGTTTTGGCCGGTGACAGAATTAGACTTCTAAAAGGAATCTTACAAGAAATCCGAATGTTTTAAAATTTAGAAATCTTATGACGTCACAAGATCAAATTACACTATCAAATTTAATCCAAATGCTACGAGTTATAAAGAAGAGAGCAAGTCCTCCCATTTAATACTCTGTCATCGCTGTTCTGTATGTCTGATTTTGTTTTGTGTATTTTTGTATTTGTTGTATATAATGTAAATAGTTTGTCTCTTTACCAATGGTTATGAGAATAAAGTTATATATATACATGATCAAATTGCCTATAAATATTTTGATCAGCTTGGACAGAAAGATTTGAATAAACCAATTATGTCACAATAACTTACAAAGGTGCAATTTTTAATTCCATAAATCCTTTTAATCATTATTCTAAATCAATTGTTTATACACTAATTGAAATTGACTTGTGTAGGGCTTCAAAATTCTTTAATTTGCTTTTATAACTTGTGAGTTGACAACTTTATTGCCTGTGGCTTTGGTTGTTTGGCCAGTATTCAGGGGTTTAAATTACTTGATTTATGAAGGGAAAGTTTAAAAAAAAATAGATAAATAAATGGATGGTGAAGCCACATTTAAAAGGTAAAAACTAAATAAGAAATACAAAGAAATAAAACCTTTAAAACAAATAAAACAAGAATGCCCAAATTTTCGGACATAAAGTCCTTCTTCAGGGGCTAAAAAGTAAAAGGATGTTCACACATCGACTGACGAGGACAGAATGACATAAAATTGACTCGAAGAACATCATGTGGTATTTTGATCCTGAACTTGATGACTAATTTATAAATATTAAGAAAAGGTCTGTCTTTTTACATTCATACCAAAGGGTTGAAAAGTGCCTAAAAAGTTGATTATTCTTTGCTCAAGAAACTGTCTTTGTCTTTCGCCGGTGCATGTTTCAAGGAGAACGGTCACCTGCATATCCCTGACGCCATGGTTTGGCAATGAAAAGTGCTGGCCGACTGGGCAATCGTCGCATTTGAGAACACTTCTCCTGTGTTCAGCAAATCTGTCACCCAGTCGACGACAAGTTTCTCCTACGTAAATTTTAAGGCACTTGGCACAGCGGATGGCGTAAATGACATTTTCGGAGATGCAGGTGTAACCGTTCTTCAACTTGAAGTTTAAAAAAGGTGGCTGGTGTACGGTTTGGAGGGGTGGCCGGTATTGTGAGGAAAATTTACATAGAATTTTAATAGAATTTTGCAGGGACTTTTTGAAATGGCCAGTTTAAAGAGGTGGCCAGTTTTCAGGGAGTCCGTTTTAGAGAAGTTTCACTGTACATGTACATCCTCTTTTTTAAACAATATACATGTACATGTATTTCAATGCAGTTTTTAATCATATTTATTCAGCTTTTGTACATGGTTTTTTTTTAGTAAACATGCCATCTGAGGAACCACCATTTAAAAAGAAGAAGATAGAAAAGCAGAGGTTTTTCAACAGTAAGATCTAAATGCTATTCTATGGTATTAAAATGTAAGGGACATTGTAGAGCAAACACAGACAGCTTTCACTAGCTTTCAGTTGAATTTTGATTTATTTTTATATGTTCTAGAAAGAAGAGAAACTTTGCATGGTAGTTAAAATATTAACAATAGATGTTGAATAAATGTCCATGGTAAGAAAAAGAATTAAACGTCAACACATTTGAATATTGCAATGAAAGACTAACCAATCCTTAGATAATGAATTTATTCAAAATTTATGTACTGTAGTTTCATAATTATTTGTTGGATATCAATTTTTGTGGTTTTCATGGGTGGCGTTTGAAATTTGATACCCCACTAAAAGGATATTTAACATTAATCTGCATGCTGCAGACTTCAGAACCACAAATTTAAGAATCAATGAACTTATCAATGTTTATCAAACCATCAAAATTGGTGCAAACGAAAATAAATGAATCCACAGTATTGTGAAAATACTGAAATTTATGGGTATAAACTTTAAGAGTTTTTACCCCATAAACAATAATGCTATGACATCATAGTTTATATGCCACACCAATAGTATAATCTTATATGTTACATGTATATGTTTTAGATAAAAATGGATTCAACTCACACAAGTTACAGAAAGAGAGACAGAGGTTACCAATTTTTGCTGCTAAACACAAGTTGATACAGCAGATTAGAGCACTAGATACAGCTATTGTTATTGGTGAAACTGGGAGTGGTAAAACTACACAAATACCTCAGGTATATTTATTTTATTCTCTTAGATTACATGTACTCTTAACATTTTATAGATATGCACTTGGGGCCCTGTATTTAGAGGTTAACACTCAGAATCCTATTATTCTAACTTCAATTGATTAGTATATTTCCCCAATTATAGAATGGTTTATTTTCACAATTAGTTCTAAATTCTAATGAAAATTCTGCATTGTTTCCAGCTTTTTCTTTAAAAAAAATCTGCTGATAAAAATATAAATGTGAGGACAATCATATTAATTTAAATTGATATAAAATACATATTCATTTAGTTTAAAAGTACTGAAGATTCATTTATTTTCGTGGGTATCAATTTTCGTGGATTCTTAAATTCGTGGTTCTATAGTTTGCAGCATGAGGATCTATGTTATATTTCCTTTTTGTGGGATATCAACTTTCGTGGGTCAAGGCCACCAATGAAAACCATGAAAATTGATACCCCACGAATGATATTTAAAACCACAGTTGATTATTTCTATCTGGTTGTTAGGGGTCTCGATTACAAATTATGTTTTATTTTTTTCATTGTACAGTTTATCCAAGAAGAAGGAATCAACAGAGGACTTTTGATAGCTGTTACACAAGTAGGTTTCTTTTTATCTGTGTAGTTGAAGTAAATTCTATAAAATATCACAAGAAAGTGCCAATTATTCACTGACATGTTTTTTTATGTATATTTTCCTTTCATTGCCTTGCCATTGCTTATTGCTTTAATTCCAAGTTTATGTTAAGATTTTAGTTATAAATACTTGTCACTGTATTACTTTCACCACATCACATGGTATTACTGTAACGATTACCCTCAATGGTATTGACCTTTTTTTCATGCTCTGAAATTCCTTTAGAAAATATGTCATTGTGTTAAAAATGATTTAAAACATTTTAATGTAAGAAAAAAAATGAATACAGTCTACTGCTTACATTAGGTATTAATTGGTTAGCAATTTGTTAAGGATATAAAACAATTGCTTTGGAATCTGTAACAAGGTGTGATTTGCAATTTGCTTTCAAAACATGGTTAAAATTAGTTAGTAACTTTTTAGAATTATATTCATTATTGTGCTGTTGGTTGTTTTTTTCAGCCAAGAAGAGTAGCTGCTATAACAGTAGCACAGAGAGTTGCTGAGGAGGCTGGAACAGAACTGGGAAAACTGGTAAAAAATCTTATAATGAGCTTCTAAAAAGTAGATTAGATGAAGAACCATTCAGGTGAAACTGTACCTAGTCTTCACAACATGTACTATTTTCATCTTGAATAAACAAAGAAGATAAGAAAGAATGGCACATTTTGCAAAATTAATTGCTTAATGCAACATGCTACATACCTTCAATATTGTAGCTCCTGTGATATACTGTAGACACAAAAATATTGGTGGTGGATTTCATTTTGGTTTTTTTCGTGGGTATGAGGAATTAATAAAATTTAATCTCCATGAATTTAAAGTACTTACTTGAAGAGTTTATTAAAAATTAAAAAGCCACTAAAATTTGTCCCAACCAATTCATTTGTGTGCTCTTTTATGTAATTTTATCCCCACGAAGATAAATGATTATACAGTATATCATTCAAGGTTTTTTATGTTCAATTTTTCTTATGAATTAAGTGTTCTATTTAAGGTTGGATATTCTGTGAGATTTGAAGATGTTACTTCAGAAACAACAAGAATAAAATACATGACAGATGGAATGCTGCTTAGAGAATCTACACTAGACCCACTTATGAAAAGGTTTTAAACATAAAATATTGTTATGTTTGTTGGATTTCTTCTTTTATGTGTAACAATTAAAAAAAGTTTAAGGTGGAATTTTAAGAAGCAGAGGTACCAATGGGGCATCAGTATGTCAAAGTCTGAAAGGGCAGAGACAAAACCAGCAAACACAAACAAGGACAGGACAAAAAAAACGAATAACACAAAAGACACGAAACAAACTCCAGTCGTGAGGAGAGTGAATTCTGGTCCTTTAGAAGAGTAAGCCGTTCCTGCCTGCTATAGCACACCAGTCATGCTGCAAATCTCCAATTTAGTGTGTCAAATCTGGTAAAGGAAGATATGTTATGTTTGTCTACTTACATATTTATCGGCACAGAACCCTAGAAATTGTTTAATAGTTTGTAAAAAATGAAACTTTTTGAACACAATGGAATTGCTGAAAATATTTTAAAATGGGCAAAAAGATGATGTCCAGACTTAACTCTGTTTGAAATATTTGGCCCCCACCTCATTGATGAGAGGGGACATAGAAATGCCTGTGTTCGTTCTTGTGTCACACTTTTTTCGTAACAGTTTTCTCAGCAACTAATAATCATAGGCTTTCCATTTTTGGTATGCAGCTTCAGGTAGGGGTCCCATATGATGGGATGCGTTTACAGATCTGTCGCTCATCTACTTGCTGTTTAACGCACCTACTTGAATTTTTCCCACTCAACAGGTGGGGGACCTAGAATCTGATTTTATTTTTTACATATTTTAAATATGGCTACCATAACATACATGAAAAAAGGTGCTGTATCTTAAGGGTCTACTTTAATCATCCATGTTACATGGAGAAATCTTAATAGTAATTAGTAGCCAAACAATCATAGCCATGACCTAATTTTTATTTTACAATTGTAGGTATTCAGTAATAATCTTGGATGAAGCTCACGAGAGGACAATCCATACTGATGTCTTGTTTGGTGTGGTGAAGAAAGCACAGAGAGAAAGAAAGAATAAAGGCATGAAAGCCTTAAAAGTAAGGGAACAAGGATTAATTGTAATAGAATTCAACTGTAAAAACGACCATCTAAAAAATGGATATTAGTACAAAACTAGCAATAGATGAGGAAAAAAGAAAAGAGGCATGAAAAGAAAAGAGAAGGAAAAATTAAGCAATAGACCATTTGCCAATTAATAGCGGATTTTTATTTCGTGATCGATTTAATTTTACCGTTTACAATACCGTTATGAAAAATCCCGTTGGTTTCCAAATGGATAGAAGTAGGACAAGCCTCGGATTTTATCGTGTACGTCTTGGATAATTCACGTGAAAAACTTAAACAACTTACACGAGATTTAAATGTTTTTGACACCATATTCTAATAATATATACAACATCATTTCATACTACGATATCAAAATCATTCAAATATGCTTTGATTAGTGTATTCAAAATATCAGAATTGCATTGAGAGCAAGCGATGTTCTATTTCTTGTCCGGTGGCTGGTTACCGACGGTAACAGTAAAATCTGGTAAAATATGACTAAGTACCCAAAATAATCAAAGTGAACAACAATTGGCAAATGCACTATTGAAACCTCATACTTTTCTTGACTGAATATTTTTTTTAATTTGCCTACACTGAAAGATAAATGTATCAGTCAATTACATTGCTTTTTTGGATACTCTCATTGTTAGCACAAAACAAATTACATTGACATTCAAAGTTAAATCGATATTGTTACTTTCTTCAACAAATAAGTTTTTCAAATTAAAATCATCATATGTACTGCGTCCTTTTGTGGTTTATGGCATGTCAAACCTTCATTACATTTTGTAACAGATAATAGTCATGTCAGCTACAATGGATGTGGACCACTTCTCAAACTACTTCAACAAAGCACCAGTGTTGTATCTTGAAGGAAGACAATTTCCTGTTCAGGTAAATCAAAATTCTTTCCTATAGATTTTCTACATTTGGGTTTTTAAATGGCCCATATTAACAGATTAATGAACATCTTCCCATCTGTCTTTTCATTTCAAATTAACTTCAATTCCCCCAACCTTTTGTAAATTTAAGGGGGAAATTTGCATTCATATTCATGTACATGTATGTTTAAAATTGATTATCAGGACATAACTTTTGAAAGCATCTAAAGAGAATTTCCCAACTCAGGTTACTTTAAAACTTATGAACATTGAAGTATATGATGCAATCTAAAGTAAATACCTATTAGGTTAAGGGTCATAGGTCAAATTCATTTGGGTAAGCCATACTCTTCTTACCTTATTCTTAAGGGGAAACATTACGTGAAAAAACAACGTTATCGATAAAATTTACCTGTTTAAAGAAAAACATTATTTTTCTATTTGAGTGAGTGAGTGAGTTGGTGTTTTACGCCCGTGCAACGCTATATAGGTTATTTACAGGCGATTTTTGACACGCAACATCAATTTTACTTGAAAAGCATTGAACTTGAACGCTATTGTTCATCATTGATGTAAATTCTTGAAAAAAGATGGTCCATGACCTATGACAAATTATATATCGTTGTTTAGAGAAAGATTTGGACTTAGTTTTTGGTTGAAATGTTATGAAAAAATTTGTTTTACTCAATGGAGAATAACAAAATTTTGAAAATATTTGATCTTTTCCCATTACTTCTATATAAATTTCCCGCCAAAAACAATAATTTTAAAGTGAAATAACTTGAAAAATCGACCCATGACCCCCTGTTTCAAATGAATATTTCAATATGTCATGGTATTACCATTCATTATCCAAATTTGTTTTGAAAAGTAAGATGGTCAACTAAAGTAACGTATCCCCTTAAAGCCATTTTCTCAGAAATCGTTAAAATGTACTTGAAATGTTATGAAAAAGTGTACACTTATAAGGGGACAAAAAAGTATGTCTTTTTATGGGGGGGATGTCTATGTCCAATGTTATCAGAGACCAATTGACAATGCATGAAACAAGTACTTAATGTTTGAAACTTTTATATTGTTAGGTTTACTATTCCACAACAACACAGTCAGACTATGTCATGGCATCAGTTGTGACATTGTTCCAGATACATAGAGACCAACCTCCAAAGTAAGATATCGTCAGAGTTATGTGAAATTTTTTTTTTGTCAAAAGTACAACTTCATCGAAAGCAACTTTTATAAAACACCAAAGAATAAACACTTTAGTGCTTGTTAAAAACTTTTACCAAACAATGAATTTCAACTTTTCCTAGACTTGATGAAACATTGCATTGAAATGTGCATCACTGATATTTTTTTGGTGGAGATATTTAGGGAATCTCTTTCTTAACAATTCTATAGAATTTAATGAATTTTTACACGAAAAATTACATTATACACATGGAGATGTGCATGAAGAAATTACAATGATCTTTAATACCATTCAGGGGATATAATTTGACCTAGACGAGAGACTTTTAGGCACAACTCCTACTTAATGGCTTAATTGATTTTGATGAAACCTTAGATGAAGAAAGTACATCATATAAGATATGAATGAAGAAATTTTGTTTCTTTCAAATTCAGATATCATTTAAAGGAAATAATGTGGCTGTTTTTTTTTCCCAATTTTGAGTCATAAGGTAAAGATATGCAGGCATTCCTCTGAGAGTGTTCGTGTAGTTCTTATTTTTTCTGTTTTCAGCCAAGATGTCCTTATATTTATGACTGGACAGGAAGAGATAGAATCAACAGTCAGATGTATTAGAGATATATCCAAGGATATGGTTGGTGAAGTACCACCACTAGTTGTCTGCCCCTTGTATGTCTTTAATGACTGTTTTTTTTTCTGTTTTCAGCCAGGATGTCCTTATATTTATGACTGGACAGGAAGAGATAGAATCTACTGTCAGATGTATCAGAGATATATCCAAGGACATGGTGGGTGAAGTACCACCCCTAGTTGTCTGCCCCTTGTATGCTGCTCTACCATCACACTTACAGTTGAAAGTGTTCAACAAAACGCCTCAGGTATTGGTAATTTATTACATAGATGCATATGAAATACCGATTTTTATACGACCGCAAAATTTTTGAGATCGTATAATGTTATGGCGATGTCGTCGTCGTTGTTGTTGTCGTCGTCGTCGTCTGGGGACATTTGGTTTCCGTGCGATAACTTAAGTAAATATTGACCAATTGTTATGAAATTTTAATATGATGTTTGTAACCACTAAAGGAAGGTTCCTATTGTATTTGGGGTTGGTGGCCCTTACCGTTTTGGAAAAAAGGGCCAAAAGGGGCTAAAACGGGTGTATTGACAAAACTGTTGTAGAATGTTTATTATTCAATAGATTTTGATAATTCTTTTTTTATTGAATTCCTCATTAAATTCTGTCAACAAAATGTGTCAATGGTTTTGATGTATATTGAACCGTTACATTGCTACAGGGGGTCGAAAAGGGGCCACACCCAAAAAAAAGACTTTTTTATTTGTGGTCCGATTTTCAAAATCTTTTTTTCATTGGAATCCTTGTGAAAATCCCTGCCTGCATTTTTCAATCAGATTTGCAATATCTCTTACGGTTTTTGAGAAATTAGGGGTCAAAGGGGCCAAAAACACCATTTTTAAAAGTTTGTCAAGGCAAATAATTTTATACCAAAACTTAAGTTGTACTGGGCCAGCCAATTGTTATGAAGTTTTGATATGATGTTTGTAACCACTAGAGGAAGGTTCCTATTTTATTTGGGGTTGGTGGCCCTTACCGTTTTGGAAAAAAGGGCCAAAAGGAGCTAAAACGGGTGTATTGACAAAACTGTTGTAGAATGTTTATTATTTTATAGATTTTGAAAATTCTTTTTTTATTGAATTCCTCAATAAATTCTGTCAACAAAATATGTCAATGGTTTTGATGTATATTGAACCGTTACATTGCTACAGGGGGTTGAAAAGGGGCCACACCCAAAAAAATGACTTTTTTATTTGTGGTCCGATTTTCAAAAACTTTTTTTCATTGGAATCCTTGTGAAAATCCCTGCCTGCATTTATCAATCAGATTTGCAATATCTCTTACGTTTTTTGAGAAATTAGGGGTCAAAGGGGCAAAAAACGCCATTTTTAAAAGTTGGTCAAGGCAAATGGTTTTACACAAGAAATTTAGCTGTAGTCAGGGCCAGCCAATTGTTATGAAGTTTAAATATGATGATTATATACACTGAAGGAAGCTTTTTATTGCATTTGGGGTTTGTGGTCCTAACCTTTTTTTAAAAAAAGGGCCAAAAGGGGCTAAATTGTGTCAAAAATGTCAACGAATTTAGAAATAAGATTTTTTTTCTATTAAATGTTATTGTAAATATATATGTGTCAAATATGCATTTTAAAGTCCACCACAGGATGCATGTGTAAAAAAGGCTTTGTAAGTCCACCATGGGCTGCATGTGACCAAAGCAATAGACTATCCATATTGGGCCTCCAAGGTACAGGATTCATCTTGTTGCGGTCGTATCATGCTGCGCTCGGCGTAGCTTTTTATTCCCAGTGAAATAAAATCTGGTAAATTCACAGTGTGAAATAACAAAAATATTTTCACTCTTGCGTCCTTTCAGGTCTTCAGGTCAAACTCAATTATGGCGTCGTGAATTGTATTGCGTTGTCGGCATGACTCCTGCGGTCTAAATTAATACGCCATTCAAATAAATTTAATAAAATCGATTAAATAGCTGCATTTTATCTATGTAATAAATACAATAATCAATTAGGTCTCATGAATAACCAAAATATGATCACTCATGCGGGAACACGCTGAGATTTAACTCACTAAATATGTGTGCGTTCACCGACTCGTGATCATATTTTGATAAAGTAGAAAGCTTTTTTAACCTTCTTTTTCTATTACTCAGGTCTGAGCAACATGAAACAACTAGATATTAAGTTATAAGTCATGGAGTTAAAAATCATAAATTTTAAGCTACATATTACTTCATTGAGTCAAAATGACAAAAACATACACTGCATTAAGCAATTATTTTATTTCTATATAAGTATTTAGGCAAATGATGCACTACAACTTTTCCTGTAGCCAGGTCAGAAATTTGATAAAAAAAATTAGTGAATTTGGTATTAAACTTGAAGTCCTTTTGGCATACAAAATTTCCCCAAAAATGAGACAATTTTATTTCCTATTAATGATCTATGTAGATAACAAGAATGACAATTGAAATCAAATCAGTGAGATTTAAAGGTTCTTACATAAAATAAGTTTTTAGAAAAAAGGGATAATCTTTCATAGGTGATAGATTCTTTCAATCTTTATTTTTTAGTGAGAACAGCAGAACAAGCCATAAGCCTGTTAAAATTTCTATCACTTGTGAAAGATCAAGGAAGGTTTTCTAAGTGCATTTGCAAGTACCTATTTCTCCTGCCCCAAAAAAATTATAGACTGAAAATCCTGATGTTTCAATTAGTTCTTGTCCTGATTTTGACCGAAATACTGTCGACTGGACATTAAACAAACAACAATCATTATTATATCTTTACTGTTATATTTCAGGGGTCCAGAAAAGTGATAGTTGCTACAAACATAGCAGAGACCTCAGTTACAATCCATGGCATTAAATTTGTCATTGATACAGGAGTCGTAAAGGCAAAGTATGATGGAGTGTTTATGTTTAATATACTCTGGATTTATATATTAAAAGTTGAAATTAATCATTGTTCTTCATATTAGATATGAGAATATAGTGTTCACAAGGATATCATCAAAACTCAATCAAATTGATAGTTTTCATAATTTGTATGAATTTATTTTGTAAGCATGATTGAAGTTTGGTTTGATATTCAATTTTAGATATAGATAAGGCAAAAAGGAAGAATATAAATGAAGAATTTAGTTAGCCAATTATAGGAATTGCAAAATTGTTATCTGCAATAAAAAGACAATACATACATACAAATATTTATACATGTACATTTAGAAAACAAAAATTGTTATTGGTAATAATTTCATACAAAATAGTCTGCATTTTATATGTAAAAAGTGGACATTAAGCATTAATGTTTTACAGTAACTTTAATCTTCTTTCTTAGAATATTCAACCCAAACAGTGGTTTAGACCTGTTGAAGGTGGTTAGAATATCTAAAGCCCAGGCCTTACAGAGGACAGGGAGGGCCGGCAGAGAGAGCCCAGGGACCTGTTATAGGATCTACACGGAGGAAGAATTTGATGGCTTAAAAAGAAACACTGTACCAGAAATACTCAGGTAGGTAAATGGTGCTTCCAAAAAGTGTCAGGGTAGATGATTAAATATCATTTTTTCTTGTGAATTGTTCATTTATCTTCATTGGATCAATTTTCATGGATTCCTCACAAAGAACATTTTGTTTGATTTTTGATTTTGATGTTTGCACTTAAAACATAAAGTAATCAATATTGTAAAGACATTTTGTTGAATTCTTATTATTGTGGTCAACTGACACCCACAAAAAGGACGAAAATTGATACCCCAGGAAAAATAGTTAAAACAGTATTCAGTTTTTACTTAAATTGTTTAATTGAGTGGAAAATGGATCAGAATGCTTTTTTTAGGTCCACATTAAAAATTGATTAATTGAGTGGAAAATGGATCATAATGCTTTTTTTAGGTCCACATTAAAAATGACTGTCTTTTCAGGGTCAGTGGAACCTTTCTGCCTCTAAAGAATCATTTTTCTTTCATGATGACAGAAATGATATCTTCAGTCTGATCTTTTTGATAGATTGTTTCTATCTTCCTTTCAAACTTAATTTATTTATTTATTTGCCTCTTTATTATAGGTGTAACTTATCAAGTGTTGTGCTCCAGCTACTTGCCTTAGGAATCTCAGATATACTCAACTTTGATTTTATGGATAAGCCACCTACTGAGGTATGTTTGTGTGGATGTCATATAAAACTATAGTGATCCTTACCTGTGTTGGAAAAAAATTAATAAAGTGATGTTGTTGAATGCTAAAACATGTACATGTACCTGCATATATAACTACTTTTATGCCCCCGCGACGACATGTCGGGGGGGCATCAAGTTTTACTCATGTCCGTCCGTACAAATTTTTTTCAGGAACCATACATGAGATTGATTTGAAACTTGGTAGGATGGTTCAGTATGACAAACAATACGTCCTAAGCGATTTTGAGACCTGTAAGACATCTACTTCCTGTTTGGGACTTAGTCAAATGTGAAATTAGGTGAACATGACTATGAAAATTTCCGTCAAGCTTTTCTTAGGAACCATACATGAGAATGATTTAAACCTTGGTAGGATTGTTCAGTATGACATGCTACATGTCCTAAGCCATTTTGAGACCAGTTTGACACCTACTTCCTGTTTGGGACTTAGGCCAATGAGAAAATATGTGAACATGACTTTGAAAATTTCTGTCAAGCTTTTCTCAGGAACAGTACATGAGAATGATTTGAAACTTAGTAGGATGGTTCAGTATGACAAACTGTATGTCCCAAGCAACTTTCAGGTCTGTCAGACATCTAGTTTCTGTTTGGGACTTAGTCAAATGTGAAAAATAGGTGAACATGACTATGAAAATTTTGGTCAAGCTTTTTCTCAGGAACCATACATGAGAATGATTTGAAACTTAGTAGGATGGTTCAGTATGACAAACTGTATGTCCTAAGTGACTTTCAGGTCTGTCAGACATCTAGTTCCTGTATGGGGCCTAGTGGGGGCATCCGTGTCCCATGGACACACCTTCTTTATTCATATTAAAAATATAACTGGGAAAAAATAAATTAAATTTTACATAAAAATCTAATGCTTGTAAACAAAACTATACAAAGACAAGAGGAACAACCTTTACTTATAAATTGTTAAGTTATAAAATTTCAAGGTAAGATTTTTATAATGTGATCACTTAAGCCTTAATTTCAAATAGAAAAGATAATTGAAGAAATTTCTTGTGATATTGAACATGAAATATCTGATATTTATATGTTTATACCATGAATGGTAATTTTAATTAATGTTTTTCAGTCTCTCATTGCTGCTATGCATCAGTTACACAATCTAGGAGCAGTGGACAAGAAGGAATCCATAGAGGTATTGATATATTGAAATTACTAAATAAATATGCTTGCAACAACAACCAAATATTAAACTATGACTCAAGAACTTATAGTATATGTATATATAAGTCATAATCGACAGACAGAGTACTGTCTGTTTAATGTTTAAATTGTTATCAACTCTTATTATGTCTTGTCAAGTTTGTTGCTTGACATTTACTGTAAATTTGATAATTGTTGTGGGATGAGACTTTCCTGTTTTATATCCAGTCTATGAAAGTAGAGGGGCATATAGTGTTTGGGTCTGTACATCAATCTGTTCATCCTTCTGTCTCAACTCTAGTTTACCTCCAGGTGTAAGTTTAACATGCAAGAAGTATGGTATCATCATGAAACTTTATACACATACACATCAGTTTATAAACAATCAAGGGGCCTGGGTGGCCGAGTGGTCTAAGGGGCTGGTTTAAATACCACACTATTGATCACTAGCCGATCACCTCTCAGCTGGTGGTTGAGTCCCTTTTGTATTTACAAAAAAGGGACTTCCCCAACTGTATGTGATTAGGTTTGTCAGTTACCTGCCCAAGGTAGGTGGTTTCCTCTGGGTACTCCGGTTTCCTCCACCATTAAAATTGGCAGCCCTACATGGCCCAGGTGCGTCAATAAAGTGCATTAAACACCAACACACACACACACACATAAACAATCAAAAATCGTCATAAAATTTGCCTCATTTACTTCATGGTTGATTAAGAGGGATGTTAAACTTAGGTTTACCTACAGGTTGAAGTTACCTTTCCGAAAATCTTCATAAAATCATACAACTGGCATCAACTCCATGATTCAGTGATTGTGGAATAAAGAAAATGTTTGAAGACAGGACATGGTGTCTTTTGGATATACATGACTGTATTCTTGTTGTAAAATTAAACATACCCACAGGGATACATGTAATTCCATTTTGGTAAAATCACCTATAACAACAATAAAATTACTATCTTAATCTATACATCAGAATAAAAAGATATTTAAAAAAAAAACACTTTCATTGATAGCCCTAATTTTCTCTTTGTTTTCAGCTAACACCCCTTGGAAGACAAATGGTAGCCTTTCCTCTAGATCCAAGGCTGTCTAAAACAATCCTAGTGGCTAAGGATAATCATTGTGTGTAAGTTACTTGTGATGAGTTTTATAGAAGTCATAAAATATATATATGTGATGAATGTAAAGATGTTTATTGAAATCAGTGGAACACTGTCTGCTTACATTAACAATGTCTTTATTCAATTGTGAAAAATCATATCGAAGGCAAACCAAAGGAATATTTTAGTCTCTAAAATCAGAAAGAGCTCAAAATAGATTACATCATTCAACACAAGTGATATTACAAAGAAATACACCAAAGAAAAAATAACATTGTAATAAAAAACCCAAATAATCTGCCATGCAAACTAATTTTAAAATGAAACGTGGGTATCCACAGTGAGCTTGCTTGCAGTTCTATTTTAATTTTATTTTCAGAGAGGAAGTTTTGAGTATTGTCAGTATGTTGTCAGTTGATTCTGTCTTGTTTACACCACAGAGTAAGGTAAGAGTTTTTGTTTGATCTTTTCTTAACATGTACATGTCTGTTAAATATTACAATCGTGAGTTTTCAACTGGTAAATGCCTCAGAAACCATGAGAAAGGTTGTGCTTCTAGGATGATCATGTGAACTGATGCAAATTTTATTAAGCTCCCGGCTTAAAGCACTGTAAGCTTTGCTCATAACTTGGTGTTGTTATTAATCCTGCTTTAAAGAAGATTTACTTCATTCATTTGCCCATTTGTAACATAATTCTTGTAACAGTTTTCTAAGCAACAACATGAAGCAGAAGTCTGATGTTTTGCATATTGCTTTATCTTTAGTAAGATATGGTGTCTGATGTTTTGTATATTGCTTTATCTTTAGTAAGATATGGTGTCTGATGTTTTGCATATTGCTTTATCTTTAGTAAGATATGGTGTCTGATGTTTTGCATATTGCTGTATCTTATAGTAAGATATGGTGTATAGGGATTTTATGCTCCTTATTTCCTTCTGTATTTTTCCCTAAATTTCCATATGTTGTATAGCCATTTCATGCTCCTTGGTCATTTTATCCCTGTTTACCAATTACATGTACCATTAAAATACTTAAGGATTTATGCAAGTAATCATTTTGTGAATAGGTGTATAAGCTCATAGTTTTACTTGTTGATCTTATTTCTTTAACTAACTTTAAAAACCATTCAGGAAGTGTTCTTATACTGTAATACAAAAATGATTTTACAAGTTTTAGGTATTTGACAACTGCTTACTGTTACCTAAAATTCCTGAAAGTTTTGATAGCTACAAATATTTCTATTAAACCTATTCCAGAAGGCAAGTTAAGCAGTTCAGTTCAGGCCTATGATTTTATTCATTATACCCCACGCAACGAAGTTGCGAAGGGTATAATGTTTTTGACTGGTCCGTCCGTCCGTCCGTCCGTCCGTCTGTGATCAAAGATTGTAATCGCAACTCCTCTTAAACTACTGAACAGAATTTAACGAAACTTGGTATGCAAGAAGAACACCATATGTAGTTGTGCATATTACCGGGAATTTTTGATTCGCAAATTTTTGTGGGAGTTATGGCCCTTTGGACTTAGAAATTTGCAGAAAATCATGATTACAGTTTGTAATCGCAACTCCTCTTAAACTACTGAACAGAATTTAACGAAACTTGGTATGCAAGAAGAACACCATATGTAGTTGTGCATATTACCGGGAATTTTTGATTCGCAAATTTTTGTGGGAGTTATGGCCCTTTGGACTTAGAAATTTGCAGAAAATCATGATTACAGTTTGTAATCGCAACTCCTCTTAAACTACTGAACAGAATTTAACGAAACTTGGTATGCAAGAAGAACACCATATGTAGTTGTGCATATTACCGGGAATTTTTGATTCGCAAATTTTTGTGGGAGTTATGGCCCTTTGGACTTAGAAATTTGCAGAAAATCATGATTACAGTTTGTAATCGCAACTCCTCTTAAACTACTGAACAGAATTTAACGAAACTTGGTATGCAAGAAGAACACCATATGTAGTTGTGCATGTTACCGGGAATTTTTGATTCGCAAATTTTTGTGGGAGTTATGGCCCTTTGGACTTAGAAATTTGCAGAAAATCATGATTACAGTTTGTAATCGCAACTCCTCTTAAACTACTGAACAGAATTTAACGAAACTTGGTATGCAAGAAGAACACCATATGTAGTTGTGCATGTTACCGGGAATTTTTGATTCGCAAATTTTTGTGGGAGTTATGGCCCTTTGGACTTAGAAATTTGCAGAAAATCATGATTACAGTTTGTAATCGCAACTCCTCTTAAACTACTGAACAGAATTTAACGAAACTTGGTATGCAAAAAGAACACGATATGTAGTTGTGCATATTACAAGGAATTTTTTATCCTTAAATTTTTGTCGGAGTTATGGCCTTTGGACTAAGAAATTTGACATAACTTTGTTATGATATTCAAATACTTGCACATTCACTTTTACAAACATTCAATATTTTTTATTCCTGTACCTTGATACTAATTCCTCAAGGATAACATTGATAGTCCATTAGCGGCACGCGTGGGGTATGTGAGCGTGCTCACTAAGGTTCTTTCATTCAAAATAATTTGTTCATGATTTATTTATTAAGAGCGGAGAACATGGAAACCAAGCAAAAGTTTATCTTTAGCGATGAGGATCACATGACATATCTAAATAAATACATCTGTTCTATTTTTAGAGAGAAGAGGCCTTGGAAACAAGGAAGAAGTTTATCTCCAGTGATGGTGACCACATGACATATCTTAATATATACAAAGCATATAAAAGTGTTAAAGGCAACAAGGTATGAAATCAGTTACTCTAGATTGATTTATTTTTATGAGTAAAAATATTCATAGTTTGTGGATTCTTGATTGTTGGGTATTAAATTTTATAGGTCAAGTCCACCCACGAAAACCACGAAAATTGATTTGTAATGAAAAAGAATGAAACTACGGTAAACCACAAACAAAACGAAAACATATTCTTCATATAGTATGATGGAGGTAAAAGTTTGTCCAAGAACAAAGGCCACACTATCTAGACCTCTGTTGTAGCACATTCTATGATTTTATTGCCTAGAGCTGAATGATTCAAGCAACAAAAGTTTCTATGGATTTTTTGTCAGTTTTTCTGTCTGTCCTTTTTGGGGATTAGTAAAGCTCTGTTGTCTATAATTTGGAAACATGTAAAAATCATAAGAGAATGTAAATTTGTAAGCACACACTTAAATTATGATAATGGAGACACATCTCATAGCTAAAAATATTGTTACAGATTAGATGAAAAAAAGTTTACTGATAGGATAAACAATTGGGTTAATGTAAATGAATTACCAAAATATGATCACAAGTGCCAATGAACATATTTAACGATTGCATTCCCAAACGAGTGATAATATTTTAGTTATTTATAAGACCCTATTGATACTTGATTTATGATATAGATAAATCACAGATTTGTTTTTTTGTTCTCTCACTTTTAACAAATTTATGTATGGCATAGGAATTAAACTGCCAGCAGTCATGTGGACAATGCAATCCAATTACCAAAGTCATAACTGATAGTTTGGCTGGAAATGATGCAAGAGCGAATTTTTTTCCATTCATTTCTCACTGTGAATTTACTTGATTTTATTTCAATCAGAAAATTGGTATTTAATATGCATCTATATAATAAAATATTTTATTTACATTTAACAACCCAAAGCATTTTTGAAGATTTGCTCTTTCCTATGATTTAGCTAAAAGCCGCTTAGGAAATAAAATGGGATGAGATGTTAGTTATTGTCTCTTCTTTATTGATGCTTTGACTTCGACAACTTATTCTGTTATGCATGCTGAAATTAATAGTGATTTTAAAGCATATTTTTTTATTTGCAGTTTAAAAATATTGCTTCATGTGCATTTAGATAAATCAATGAAAGCTTATATAATAGAAATTTTCTCTTATGTTTAGGAATGGTGCCATGAAAATTTTATAAATCTGAGGAACATGAGACTTGCCTTGGAGATACGGAAGCAACTGAGAGGTATCTGTGATAATTTGAAGGTACCAGTAGAATCTTGTGGGCAGGATACCAGTTCAATCAGAAAATCACTCTGTTATGGATTTTTCATGAATGCTGCAGAATTACAAAGAGAGGGAGAGTTTATTTCTGTAAGTAAAAATTTTATGAGATATATGTTATTTTAAAAAGGGTCATTAAAAACTGAAAATAACAACTACAATAATATACCCCCTGCTCTGTCCTCTCCATATTTACCTTACAACTTTGGGTACCCATCTCTTATCCACTAAGCATCTCAAACTCCTCAATAGAATTGAATTAAACCTTTACACAATATTTGTGTCATGCATCTCCTTTTATATGACAGGAAGTGAGTCACAGTTTTAATAATCTTCTTATACATGTACCATTTTCTGATTCATTGAAATACATATTTATTTATATGTTTTTCATAAAGAAAATTTGTGACAAATTTGCTTAGGGATAGTTATTCTGGCATATGCAACAGCCTTAAACGTTCTTTGTGTACTTGTTGCCTTTGTATTTAAGCTGACTTGTAGTCAATTGTTCATTTTACCTTAACAGAACTTAGTTTGCAAATTAATCTTGACATCAGCTTTATCAGTTCGACCAAAAAAAAGATGAATCTTGTAAATTTCAGATTAACAATGTCTTTCAAAAATGTTTGGAATTTATTATTTTAGCCATTTTGTCAAGAAAAAGCTTGATTTTTTGGATCTTTTTTGTATAATTTTTATTAAGTCTCCCAAACGAAGTTTGGAGACTTATTGTTTTTGTTGCGTTTCTTATTATTATTATTATTATTATTATTATTCTTCTTCTTCTTTCTCGCGCCGCCAACTTGTTCCGGGGACCTTTTGTACTTTATACTTGACTGATTTAGTTCAAATTTGGCACAGTGGTAGAACCCTATGAGATGTAGGTCCTCCCTAAAATTCAAGTATGGGGACCCCCCAGGGGCTGTGCCACGCCCCCCCAAATACCCCCAAAAATGATATTTTTTTAATATGTCAAAAATAGTTCAAATAACAACTTTATAACCATACATATTATTAATCCTTATGTTAAGACGAATCATTTGGTACCATAGGGGGGTCTCAGGGTGTCATGCCCCGCCCCCTCAAATTACAAAATCCTTAATATCTTTAAAATTATTGAGATCCCCACCCTATAACCATATATATTATTATTCCTTATGATAAGACGAATCATTTGGTACCATAGGGGGGTCCCAGGGGGTCATGCCCCACCCCCCTCAAATTACAAAATCCTTAATATCTTGAAAATCATTGAGATCCCCACCCTATAACCATATATATTATTACTCCTTATGATTAGACGAATCATTTGGTACCATAGGGGGGGGGGGGGTCCAATGGGGTCATGCCCCGCCCCCTCAAATTACAAAATCCTTAATATCTTGAAAATTATTGAGATCCCCACCCTATAACCACATATATATTATTATTCCTTATGATAAGACAAATTATTTGGTAACATAGGGGGGTCCCAGGGGGGTCATGCCCCGCCCCCCTGAAATTACAAAATCCTTCATATCTTGAAAATCATTGACATCCCAACCCTATAACCATATTTATTATTACTCTTTATGATTAGACGAATCATTTGGTACCATAGGGGGGTCCCATGGGGTCATGCCCCGCCCCCCTCAAATTACAAAATCCTTAATATCTTGAGAATATTTGAGATCCCCACCCTATAACCATATATATTATTTCTTCGTATGATAAGACAAATTATTTGTTGCCATAGAGGGGTACCAGGGGGTCATGCCCCACCCCCTCAAATTACAAAATCCTTAATATCTTTAAAGCCATTGAGATCCCCACCCTATAACCATATATTTTATTACTACTTATTTTAAGAGAAAGCATTTGTAACCATAGGGGAGTCGTCTGAGATTATTACATGAGAGTCAATTGGGAAACTTCGTTTGGGAGACTTAGTAACAGTTTCACTGTTACACTTATTACTTGTTTTTTCTATTTTTTTTTAGTTATCCAGTAGAAAACCAGTTTCTATTCATCCTAGCTCGTCCCTGTTTATGTGTAAACCAGCATACATCATCTACAATGAACTGATACAGACCACTAAGTGTTACATGAGGTGAGATTTCTTCTTAAAAATGTACATTAGGGGTTTGGGTGCATCTGGCAAATGGGTACAGAGGTGTAGCCAAAAATTCTGATACAAACAAAAAGATGTTGAATGTAGTAAAACTCTGATTAACAGGTGTTATTAAATTGTTCAGTACAAATATATTAAAGGATTTATTGTTTGGGATTGTAATAAGGGCCCTGCATTGATGATTTGGTATGCCTATAGTTTTTCTCCTTGTCTGTCTGTCCATCAACAATTATTAGTGAATGCTAAAACTAAGACAATATAAGGAAATTAATTCTAAAATTATACACAGTTGATAAATACTATAAGAGGAATTGCATAGTAAAATTTCATGAAAAGAACATTTTTGGAAAAAATGAATAATTTTATACTTTTATGCTTGGGTCCATAATTTATCTTTGAAGTAAGTTAAAAAGTATTTTTTTTTATATAAAGACCAGACATTGATCTATCATCAATACACAAATTAGACAGAAACAAGAAATACAAATTCAAGTTTACATTTCAAAATAACAAAAAGGTGTTATTAAATTGCTCAGTATTAATGGATTTATTGTTCAGGATAGTCCTAAGGGCCCTGCATTGAAGATTAGGAATCCCTATAGTTTTCTCTTTGTCTGTCTGTCCATCAACAATTATTTGTGAATGCTTAAACTAAGAAATTGTAAGGAAAGCAGATCTGAAATTATAAACAGTTAATAAATACAATTAGAGGAATTGGAAAGTAACATTTCATGAAAAGAACATTTTTGGAAAAAATTAATAATTTTATATATTCTAAGCTTGGGTCCACAATTTATCTTTGAAGAAAGTAAGTAAATAATTTTTTATTGATATAAAGACCAGACATTGATCTATCATCAATACACAAATTAGATAGAAATAAGAAATACAAATTCAAATTCACATTTCAAAATAACAAAAAACAAAAACAAAACAAAAACGCACATACATTTAGATCAAGTATTTATAATATGTATAATGATATCACAACTTTGAAGACGTCATAAAATGTAACATGTTGCGATGGCAACAACCTCGGATCTACTCCACTTTTGTGTTCACATTACACACTGAGACAAGTCTTAGCCTCACATAAAATTCATCTCACATTTTATTTGACCCAGAATAAAAAGTTCACACTATTCAATAAGCAGAGGTACCAATGGGACATCAGTATGTCAAAAGTCCGAAAGGTCAGAGACAAAACCAGTAAACACCAACGAGAACAAGACACAAAAAACAGACAACATGTAAAACTTGGTAACACAAACTACTGAATATCAATCAATAACGCGAACTCCAGTCGAAACAAGAGTGAACTCAGGTGCTCTGGAAGAATAAGTAGTTCCTGCTTGCTTTAGCAGACCCGTTGTGTTCAGATTGTCAGATTGGATAATGGAAGACAAAACAAAATTTGATGACAAACCAACATTTGCCCTCATCTGAGAGATCAAAATCTTCACGAATTAATTGATTAGGATCGAATCAGGATTAATTGAGCAAAGTGTGAAGGGTTAATACTTTTGTGAAAGATAATTTTTGGGATTAATTATTATCAAAAGCCTTATTGAATAAGATTTAGACATAATTTTATTATATGATGCTTGCATTGAGATAAATTATGTTTATGCTTTTTTTTTCAGAGACCTAAGTGTGGTAGACCCTGAATGGCTGTATGAAGCTGCACCTAATTATTTCAGAAAGAAGAAACAAAACCCAGGATGAGCACCTTCAGACAGACAGACATTAAACTCAATTGTGCCAAAAAGATAAATCGTTACTACTGAATCTCTTATGATTTATGATGTGAGCTTCATCTAACAAACACTACATTCAATCATGCAGAATAGGAAGGACTGAATAAGTGCCTTATAAACAGTGCTAGATTGAAAACCTAGGTGAAATGCAAACTCACACCAAGCTGGCAATGGACGTATTCGATATTCCCTCCTAGGGAAGGCATGTGACCTCTGTATTGCATGGGTCAATGATCTTCTCATCAAATAAAAGTGTACATTTGGAACAACCTTGATTGAATATTACATTACCCAGGATGTTCTCCTTCTGCCCTAAATGAATGATCTCTTTCCAACCTGGGGTTCCCTGGGTAAAAATGTTGTACACAAGCTATGTTTAAATTTTATGTAATTACCCACTTGGCCAGGTGAATGTGACTTTCTGTCAATAACTTTGTTTTTTCTTACATTGTGTACATTATTATTTTATTTCAGTGTGTCAGAAGATTGTTCAAGCAATATGTCTGGTTCAATTATTTCCTTACCTTGAAATTAATATAAACAATAGCTTACAATTTGTCCTGTTGAAAAACTTTTAAATCCATTTTATTCAATCAAATTTATATAAATTCATCTATCAGTACCATTACTAGTCAAGTTTAGTTTCATTTCCAGCATAGATTTACCTTGCATGAATTAGCTCATAGATGTATGGTCTACTCTGTGGAGGCAAACTATCAACACTTATGGGGCTCCTTCAGGGTCAAAGTTGACAAGTTGACCTACAATTTGATGTTTTTTTAGGGGTGACCTTTGACCCCCATGCAGCCATATAAATTATAATGACTAATCTTTATAATTCTTTGATACCAACTGCAACTCAATTAAATATTTGCCTAAAATTTTTAAATATGACCTTTGGACCTGAGGGATATCCTGCAGGAGTTCCATATATACAAATAGTGGTATAATGACCATAAGTTACTGACTGGAACAACTTAGGTTTTATATGAGATGTTCACATATTTTGTATAGAATTTTTTATGTTGCCTGCTTACTTAAACTGCTTACTTAAAGGGTTACTTAAACTTACTTTTGACACTATCCGTTGTCCTGCAGCTTTTCGTCACCTTTTTGCAGGCAACTACATGTCACAGCCATGGAACTATGTGGTTTAAAGTAATTTTATGTCTGTAATTTGTCTACATCCTGTTTACCGAAAGTTTTAAGACGCAGGCGACATAGGTCTTCCATGGAAGACATCCATTCTAGTTCTGCATTTCTGTATGATGACATTGTTATTCTTTTTGTTGTTAAGGTTAAATAAAAACTATGCACATATTTTTTTTCAGAATGTAAATACATGTATCTATATGTATTTGTTAATTGTTATAGAATAAAATTTATATTACTTTAGTTGACATCTGTCATTTATATTTATTTGTCTAGAAGTAGCCATTTATCTTGTTAAAAGAACAAAAAAAAGGTCTTAAGTGTACAACACAGAGATGATTTCAATTTAAGAACTTTTGAGTTGTGCTATAAATGTTCATGACACACCATCATAGAGAACAGTAATTAACTGGGTGACTGAGTCGTCTAAGGCACTGGTTTAAATACCCCACTGTTAGCTAAATGGAGTCCCACTTTGTAATTTACAAAAATTGACATCCCCACTTTTCAGTTACTTGCCCAAGGTTGTTGGTTTCCTCTGGGTACTAACATTTTCTCCACGATTAAGGAAGTTGGAGGGTCAGCTTTTAAGATTTTTTACATTTTTTTTTCGGAATCCTTGGGTTTTTCCCCATCAAAATAAGGCAAAAAATTGTGCATTGTAACCTCTATTTTCCTTTTGTGTAAGGTCTTTACATCATAAATATCTGTTTTACAAAGGGGTAGGGGCTATAAGGTGCTTATTTGGCCCCAAATTTGTTATGAAAATAAATTTGGAGAACAGATCAAGTTTATATTGTAATAATTAATGTTATGTACGGTAGTAATGTAACAAGCTGAAATACACATGTCATCATTGACATGATGTCTTAATTGATTGCTTAATGACGTCATATTTCAAGAAAAGCTAAAAAACGGCCAAAATTCACAAATTTAAGACCAGTTTTTCAAAAAATTAAATACCTCCGCATGCCTCCACCAAAAAGATATTTCATACACTGCAATATTGTGTCATCTTGCATATTTTTGCTAAGTTTCATTTTGGTGGAGGCCTGTGGAGGCATTCAAATTTAACAAAAACCAATATAAAATATGACGTTTTTCACCATTTTGGACAAATACTATAAAATAGTCATATTTAAAAGACCCGTGTAGAGAAAAGCTCTCAACTTACAATACCATAATTGCCATACACTTTGCTTGCATCATTTTAAGAATGCAAATTAAACATAGATCATTCAAATAAAATACACTGAAATTATGGGGCCAAAATAGGGTCTTAGAGCCCCTACCCCTTTATTTCAAGTTGTAATCACTTTTTCACACGTTTTAAGAATCACCTTGGTGTCTGTCATCTGTCCACATACCTCATAAGTGCAACTCTTCCTAATCCGCTCAATGAATTCTGAAGAAACTTTATATGAAAGAAGTATATCATATGAAGATGTGCATGATGAATTTTCATCGCTCTCAGATATCATTCAGGGGAGATAATTGAACTTAAGACTTTTTAAATACACTATTCAATAGGAGACCTTGTAAGCACAACTCCTAAACCGCTTGAGGAATTTTGATGAAACTTTACACGAAGAAAGTACATCACATGTAGATGTGCATGAAAAATTTCCATCACTCTCGTATATCATTGAGTGGAGATAATTGGACTTGAGGTTTTTTTTGGCAGTTCAAAGTCCAATATGAAGCAGGGGGGGTATCCTTTTGTGAGCTCGCACAGTATTACTTGTTTCATTGAATGTGTAAAGTATTCATAGCTCTCACTATTATTAAACTGGTCCTTCTGGACTTATTTAAATTAACATTGGAAAGTTCCATTTTGGTGTGTATTGCCTTCATATGGACTATTCCATTTACTGTGTATTGCCACAAAACTTATCACTTAAATTGGACTGTTCCATTTTACATGTATTGCCTACATTGTGTTCTCACTTAAATTTGAATGTTTTATTTAATGTGTACTGCCTTCATGTTTCGTACTAACGTATTACAATAATTAACATTAGTGGGGTTTTTACTTCATCATTCGCTATTATTTGACTGTTTTTATTGATGTGTATGGTTACATTTAGTACTGGATTGTTCTATTTGATGGTGCTATTTATGTGTTTTGTCCATGTTCTTCTTTATGCTATTATTGGACTGTTCCATATCTATTTTCAATGGACTGTTTCAGTAATAGTTATACCATGAGGTTAAGGTGTTTCTGGATAAGAAACCCCGAGGACCGGAGGTCCGAGTGGGTTTCTTATCCAGAAACACCTTATACCGAATAGTATAACTGACTTACACCCCAGTAAACTTAGAACAAAACTAAATTACAATTTTTTTTATAGAAAGCAATAATCATAAAACTGAGATATTAAACATATTTTTGAATTTTTTCTTCCCCACACAGGGGCCTCTTTAATTCAAGATATTAAGCAACTGAGATGATTTTAGGATTAAAACAGATTAATCAACTTGTTAAAACAGATTAATTACTTTACAAATAATTGATGATTTTGTATCATGCTAATTAAAACAGTGAACACTTCTAAACTGAGTATCTTTAAGATTCATTCCGTTTTTATATGACCACCAGGGAAGACGGTTGTGCTTTGGTTGCTGTCCCTTTGAATATCATTAATTTCTGAGAGCAGGTAATTTTAGTTAAGGAAATTGCGCATTTGAAGAAAATTTATTTCATTTTAATTTTATATTTTGTATTTTGATAGATATGCAGTACGATGTCCCTTAGCGTGGGGTTCGATTAAGAGTCCTTCTCTCATCTACTTCCTGTTAAAAGACCTGTTTGCCGACTTACTTATTTGTTTGCATAAATGGTCAATTATGGACAATTTTCTTAACAGTTTTCTCAGCAACCTCTTATTACATCCTTTTGATATTTTGTAATCAGCCATGGGTCCTGTACCGTTGAATTAATTTCAGGTCTATTGTCTACCTACTTCCTGTTTAACGAAATCCGGCCATTTCTATCTTTGACCCATTTTGATGCCCTATCTACGAAAGTTATTGGAACATACAGTCGTTGGATACATTTGTTTGTCCGTCTGTGTGTTTGCCCGTCTCTTATGTTGCGAAATATCAGCATTTTGTCTATTGGACATATTCTTGCTTTGTTTTTGCTTGTTTATTTTCATTTTGTTAATGTTTTGTTTTATCTGTCTGTTTTTTTTTAAATTTTGTTACTTTTAAATTAGAATTGATTTTAAACCTTATAAAGTGAACTGTTTTCATGTCCTTCTCGGATGCCCTGGGCTGGCTATAATAGAAGTTTCTTTGTGTGAAAAGCTCTTTTGTTCTATGAACATGAGGTCTGTTCACAAGCACAAAAGCAGGGATATCTGGAAACCCCTGTTTTTGCCATTGTGAATTAAGCCTATTGTTCTTAGAACAAAAGAGTTTTTCACACAAAGAAAGATTCTGAAAATGAAAGTTCGACTTTAAACAATAGAACTGGGGTGTAATATCAAATCAACTCACTAGCCCATTTAAAATAGACTATTCCATTCTATGTGAATTGATTTTTTGGATTGATTTATTGAAGTGTTGAAAGTTCAGTACTCACTTGTAGTGAACTCTATTTACCTATCATTATTATACTACTATTTAAGAGTTGAATTCATTACTGCTCACAAATAGTGGACTGGTCCATTGAACTGTATTTATGAGTTCAGTACTACTCACAAATAGTGGACTTGTCCATTGAACTGTGTTAATGAGTTCTGTACTACTCACAAATAGTGGACTGGTCCATTGAACTGTGTTTAAGAGTTCAGTACTACTCACAAATAGTGGACTGGTCCATTGAACTTTGCTTATGAGTTCAGAACTACTCACAACTAGTGAACTGGTCCATTGTTAAACTGTGTTAATTAGAGTTCAGTACTACTCACCAATAGTGGACTTGTCCATTGAACTGTGTTTAAGAGTTCAGTCCCACTCACAAATAGTGGACTGGTCCATTGATTTGTGTTAAATAGTTCAGTACTTCTCACACGAAATTGGCCCAGTCCATTGTTAAATATTTATGTTTTCACCAATTGATTAGTACTTATGTCTCACGCATCTAGTCCACAATTTGGCAGCAGATTTCTTTGATCTTTTAATCTTTCAATTTTTCGTCGAATCTAACAGTAGCAGCTCATAAAAACTTGACAGCCCTAATGTACCAACTGACCCGATATCATCTCTCTTTCACTTGCAGTTGCTGAGATATGGACCTTAACCAAAACTTTAACCTGAAGTACTCATGTGGAAAATATAGGTCAAGGTCACTTAAATTGAGTACTGAAGCTGACTACCATCAAAGATGTACCCACTGACCAAATAAAATCCCTCTATGATGTTTAGTTCCAAAGTTTTTAACAAAACAAAAACTATTACATACATACATACATATGAACGAAGGAAACACTATATCCCCTTCCCATTTCTGTTGGCCTCAGCCATAATGAGTTGTATAATTTTAGCAATAGCTTGTCCCTATCTGCAGTAATTATCATTGTGTAAAGACCTGCTACAAACTAGAATGGAAGAAATATGTGGTCTGCATCTTCAAATATGCTGTAAACAGGAAGTAGATAAATTATGGGAATAAAATGGCTTAACATCATATAGTACTATAATAGGAAGCTGCATGCCAAATATCAAGAGGCTGTGACATGTAGTTGAGTGGAAAAATTTGACGAAAATTTTTGAGACGCTGTGGACGAAGTAACCCCTATATGTTGCTTGGCAACATAAGAACTCAGGATAAACCAACTCTACTCTGACATTGATGTGACAGTGAATGTAGCATTTTTTCCTAAATTTCACATAAACATAATATTCCATAAACTTCGATAGACTCTAACAATAAATCCAACATTAATATTTGTAAAGCATTTAATTTCATCAACAAACTGCATTTTGCACTAAATTGTAACATCTAAACAATAGCAACATTTGTCTTTTGGCTCTTCATAAATTATAAACATTGCATTAAATAAACTGGTGTAACATTAAAAGTGGTTTAAATCTAGTAACAGCTACATAAAAAAGAAAAGTTAACAATTCAATAGAATGGGATCGACCCCATGAAAAATGGAGACATCAATTTTGCCATCCAAGATGGTCATTTCAAATAATCTGTTTAGTAATATAACCTGAACTTTTTTTCTGATTCACTCAAATACACATCATGTTAAATTGTCTCCTTTAAAAATCTAATACAAAAATGAACCATGGATGTTCTTTAAATTTAACATTTAAACAAATAGAAATTGGGGGATAAATATAAGAACTTCTTTTAAATTCTAAAAATAATGTTTGAATAGTTTTTAACATTGATTCAAATCTTTATCACATGTTATAAAGTTAAATGAAAAAATAAATGGTAGGGCAAGTTTCTTGTAGATTATTATTTCATCATTTGATAAAAATAAATTACTTAATATAATATCTTTTAAAAAAACCAAATATGTTATCTTGGTTTAAAACAAGTAAATAAAATCAGTAACATAAAAAACAATTAGGTAGAACAATCCATTAAAAAAACTTACGACACAGGCAAGTTTTCATATTATTTTAAAACAGTTTATTATGTTAATTTAAGGTATTTACATTTCAATAAAATATGATAAATAATGAAAAATTCTTAGTGTTAAACTATTACTGTTATTAACTGAATATTTAAAATTTGTTTAATATTTCGATTTTTCCTTTTTAACAAACATTTACATTTTGAATGATCAATTTTAAAAACATGAAAAAGCATGTGTTTAATATCTAAATTCAGGTACATGTGTACTTATTAAAAGCAAAATGTCAATTTACATATAAATATTGCCATTAATTGCAGTAGTCATTGCTATATACATGTGTTTGATTTAAGGGTGATAAGGTGGGAATTTGTGAATATCTGATAAAAAAATATACACAAGTCTTTCTTGCAAGTCTTATTTTAAAGTGAGTGGCTTTCAGTAGCAAAAAATAAGAATCATTTATGAAACATTTGATTTTTAGTAAAACATTTCTTATTATGCATGACAATTTTTGTTGTTGAGGCAATGATTTTTTATTAATTTATGCAAAATTGAAGTTTAATTTTCTTTTCTTTCAAGGATCATTAGTGTATATTATAAGACTTTGACTTAAAAACTTGTTTTTAAAATATTATTTGAGATAAAAATACAAAATGAATACATAGAATAAAATGGCAATGTATCACAGAAAATGAAATAAAAAAATAAAGTATATAATATTTCATATCATAATTTATAATAAATATTTGGAATTAGTGAACTAAGAGACCATTGGAGCTTAAGATCTATACAGATAGAATAAAGAGAATACATTTTGTAAAACAAAAGAGATCTTATATCTTCCAGGTTATAAAATTTCCATCAAAAGGCCAAAAAGTGAATTAATCATATAGAATTTGTAATCTTTAAACATACATCAAGATGTGCATTACTGGATGTCAAAACAATTAATAAACATAACATAGTTAAGAAAGTTGTACTCTTACATATATGGCAACTTGTATAATTGAATGGAAGACATTACACTCTAACTATGGAAGCAAGCTTTGAAAAAAAAACGATAAGTAGCAGTTCAAGTAAATATGGACTTGATCAGTGGTAAATTTCTAAGACATGTCATGTTGATCTGTTCAATTATTCAATTATGCACCTTATATTTGGGAAGCTCTTCATTTTTGGATATAATAAGGAAAGGTTGTTTTATATCTATGCTTTTTACACATCAAACAAAGATATGATTTCAATACCTTCAAGGTTCCAGCTTCCAAAATATAAATACTAAAATGGGTATAAAAACATTTCATTTGGTTATGCTGTATATGTATATTTCAACAAGTAACCTCTTTTCAGTGGCATGTGAATCAAAATATTGGAAGACTTTGTTTTACCAAACAAAAGCTTTTTCTTGCCATTCCTTGTAAAAAATTTACCACCAACCATTGACCATTATACCTGACATTATTATTTAGAAATATTAAATTTAAAGCATGAAAATTCTTAACAAAGTTAATGATAAAAATTTATAATGGTGATACATGGAAACAAGTGTAAAAAATGTGAAAATAAACTCTATAACAAAAATAAACCTTAACAATCAGAATATATACCAAACAAAAGCCTTTCTACAACAAGGGTGCTTCTCAGATCTAACTTGTATAGTGAAATACATACTTATTTTCGTGGGTACTTATTTTCACAATTTCATGATGTCACTCTAGTCCTAGGTATTTTATTTTGCATTTTCTTTTCAGTATTTTATTGATTTCATACATATCATTTAATGTTGTAAAAGATGCCTGACTGCAAGATCCATGAAAATTAATACCTGGCAAAAATAAGTGTGTTTGTTTATTCAAAACTTTTTAGAACAGGAGATTTTTCAAAGCAGGAAAAATTGTAATGTAATGAATAGCTTGAAAGTTTAAAAAAGACCTACCGTACATGGAAAACTTTGAAATTACAAAGGTATACAGGAAAAGATTTCTTAAAAATTCTTACTACATTTTTTAGACACAAGACTGCAAATCAAGGAAGGCTTAACAAGGGTGGCAGTTGCATAATTGTAACAAATATTGATATTAAATACAAATATAGGAAAATAATTTAAAATCTAATTGCACGGGTTGAAAATATGTATGACAGCTTCTTGGCAGTGTTTCTAAGGCAACATTTGCATTAAAAATTTTGATCTTACATTGCTACTACATGTACAAGACAAAAATGATAAAATGCACCTATTCAGATTTTCTCTATCAGAATTTATGAAGCACCCTTACATTAAAATTCTATATTAATGCTAAAAATTGTGATAACTTTGTAAAATCCTATAAGTCTAAAGCATTTAACTTTTTCCACACTCTGGGCAGACAACTTGTCCTTCGTTCATCAGGAAGCCCTTGCCCACCATGGAAGCTTCACATTTACTACAGACGAAACAATCACTGTGCCAATGGCGTTCTTCAAAAGAGATGAACTTAGTTCCACCAAAGCCTGTAAATAAAAAGAATCAATATCATGTAACATAATTTTAAGGAATTAGATTTGGTCAAGATATGATGGCTTTTACATGAACATTCTGGATATATCCCCATCTTCATAACATAGGTTAACTACCATTTTTCGCTTGTACTAGAAAAGTACAAAAAAAGTGCAATCAAAAAGATGAAACCCCCCTGCAAAACATCAAATAAAAATCCAAAACTAATACTGCTATATCTATGCATACTTTTGTTAAATCAATCAGTGGACATAAATCCAAATCCAGGTCCGACACTTAACAGCACAAACTACGACTGTGGCTACTGCATGCAAGAAGTCACCTGGTCAGACAAGGGGATCATGTGTGACAGCTGTGACCAGTGGTACCACACCCAATGTCAAGGTGTTGGTAATGACACATATAGTATGCTAGCTGATAGCAAACATGTATGGTACTGTCTACGTTGCGCCTTGCCAAATTACTCAACTGGTTTATTTGATTCACTAGATACAATGTCTGATTCAAATTTGTATGATACACTGCATTTAGATAATACTACATGCTCAGACTTTCTAGACCATCCACCACAAGCAACATCATCGCCCAAACCTAACAAATGCCCTCACAATAAGCCAAAACAATTAAGAAAAAAGACAAATCAGCGCCTAGTTATTCTTAATATTAATTGTCAATCTATTAAGTCAAAGGTGCCCGAACTACATCAAGTCATAAACCAAGTCAAACCTGATATAATAGTTGGCACAGAATCTTGGCTCAACCCAGAAATAAACAACTCTGAAATATTTCCAAATAACATGTTTTCAATCTATCGTAAAGACAGAACAAATAGAAAAGGTGGTGGTGTTTTCTTGGCAATATCTAACAACCTAATCTCCTCAGAACAACCTGAATTAAACACAGACTGTGAGATAATATGGGCTAAAATAAATATCAAAGGTATCAAAACCATCAATGTTGGTGCATACTACAAACCTCATGAAAATGACACTGAAAGTATCAACGAGCTTAACAAATCTCTACATAGAATACCAACAAATAGCCATATTTGGCTCCTTGGAGACTTCAACCTCCCAAAATATGACTGGACAAAACAAGAACTCAAACCAGACTGCAAATTTACAAGCACTTACACCAGTTTTTTGGAAATAATAAATGACCACAACCTAGAACAAATAGTCAAATTACCAACTAGAAATGAAAACACTCTAGACTTATGCTTCATAAACCAGCCATCACTTATACAAAACACTAAAACACTCCCTAGCCTAGGGTCATCAGATCATGACATTGTATTCCACGAACTGAACATAATAACTGGAAGAAAATATAGAACTCCACGTAAAATCAACCAGTACAATAAAGCCAATTGGGAAGAAATCAAACATGAGATTGAACAAATCAGCGAAGAGTATTTCTCAAACTCAGAATTGAATAACACAGAAGAAAAGTGGGAATACATAAAAACTAGAACAGAAGACATAGTAAATAGACATGTTCCAACAAAGACAATAAAACCCAAATGTGACATACCATGGTTAACACCAGAGATAAAAAGACTCATAAGAAAAAGAGACCGCCTATATAGAAAAGCTAAAAATGGGAAAAGTAAAAACAACTTCAAACAAACTAAAAAAGATCGTACAACAAAAACTAAGACAATCTTACTGGAGCTACATAGAAAAGATCATATTAGAAGATAGCAAATCAGGTGAAAGTAAACCAAGTAAAAAGTTCTGGTCGTTCATTAGAACCCAAAAAACTGAAAACATCGGTGTGGCACCTCTCAAAGTAAATGGCATCACGAAGACCCAACCATCAGAACAAGCAGAAGCACTAAACAGCCAGTTCCATTCAGCATTTACAACTCCCAAGCCCTTAAATCTAACACATATTTGTGAACTACAGCAACTTAATAATACCAAACATCACAGCATCATGAGTCCAATAACAATAACATCAGAGGGAACATGTAAACTATTACAAAATCTAAACCCTAAAAAAGCCATAGGGCCAGATATGATCTCACCACATTTTTTGAAAGAAGTTGCTAAGGAAATATCGCCAATTATAACTGACCTTTTCAACTCATCTATCAATTCAGGAACAGTGCCAAAAGATTGGAAAAATGCAATAGTTACACCGGTTTTTAAAAAAGGAGCAAAATCAAAACCAGAAAACTATAGGCCAATATCACTGACATGTATTTTAAGTAAAGTACTAGAACACATATTAGTAACATCAATAATGAAACATCTAGATACTAACCACCTTCTTTACCCACTTCAGCATGGTTTTAGATCCAAAGTTAGCTGTGAAACACAACTCTTAACTTTTACACAGCAAATATTTGATGATATGGCAAATGGCAAACAAACAGATGTAGTTGTAATGGATTTTAGTAAGGCTTTTGATAAGGTGGACCACCAAAGACTCATTCTAAAACTTAAACGCATGGGCATTAACAACAAAATTTCCAACTGGGTACAAGCTTGGTTAAACAATCGCTCACAAAAAGTTGCTGTAGATGGCCACATGTCCAATAGCTGTCCAGTGCTCTCAGGCGTGCCACAAGGCTCTGTTTTAGGCCCATGTCTGTTTCTAATTTACATAAACGACATGCCAGACAACCTTAAAAGTAATGTTCGCCTGTTTGCTGATGACACTATTGTGTACCTGACCATCTCCTCCATAACCGATTGTCATACTCTACAGTCAGACCTACATAAACTTGAAAAGTGGGAGAATGAATGGCTAATGTCTTTTAACCCAGATAAATGTGAGATAATAAGAATATCAAGAAAACGAACACCCATCATTTATGATTATAAATTACATAACCAAATACTCAAAACAACAGACAAAGCTAAATATCTGGGAATTACAATCACAAAAGACTTGAGCTGGAATAATCACATCAACACAATTTCAAACAAAGCAAATGCATCATTACAATTTATTAAAAGGAACATCAAAACAAATAACATCAAAACAAAAGAAACAGCATACAAGACCTACGTAAGACCAAAACTTGAATATTGCAACATCATATGGGATCCCTGGCAAAAAGCTCTAATAAACAAACTTGAAATGACCCAACGAAGAGCAGCAAGATACACACTTAACCAATACCAATATCAAAGTAGCGTCAGTGCCATGCTCCAACAACTTGAATGGCCTACATTACATCAAAGAAGAAACTTAACAACAGTAACAATGCTATATAAGATCCAACATCAACTAGTCAACATTATCATTCCACCCAACTATATGATACCAACAAGAGACCATAAATTCCTTTTACCATTCTCTCCCACAAACTACCACGCACACTCCTTTTTTCCCAGAGCAATAAAAATATGGAATTCACTCCCCTCTGCAGTTGCTTACAGCCCAGACTTGGATACGTTCAAGTCTGGTGCATCCTCATTCCTATACACATTCTAAATAAATAACTGATTTTATCTTATTTAAAAATAAAAATAAAAATAAATTAAAATTAAAGAAAAAATAAAAGCACCACTTATTTGTATATATGTTCAGTGTTTCCCCCCTCTAATTTGCTTCACTTTATTATTTTTAAAATTATAATTTCCGGCATGCGCCTCCTTAGTTTTCATCACCACATTGATGTTCAAGGAGTATCCTGTAGATGTAGATGTAGATGTACAAAAACTGCCTTATACAGATGCTGTTATCAAGTAAATGTATGAAAGTAGGACATAAGTTAAAAAATGAATAGATAACTGTTTATCCAATATTGGTCTGAAAAGTAGTTAACAATCCTGTTAGTCTGTTGTACTCCATGAACTCAATATAATGGAATTATCAACAATCACATAAACAATACTGACCTGAAATAGGTTGTTCACATCTGCAGCACTTCTTGGCAAAGAGTTTACCATAGCACTCAGCACAGTAAGGTTTGTCTTCTTTGGAGGTAAACTTCTCCTTGGCTAGCTCCTTGTTACAGCTGGTACACACGAAACATTCCCTGTGCCACGGCATGTTCTTATAGGCTACACCTCCTTTATTGATCACCTGTGAAATAGCAACGAATATGTTTATTGTATAATCTTGGGCCAATGCAGGAAAGGGAGCAGTGAACTCTTGTCACATTGAAGGCCACATGCTGCCTTCCATTGTGGGTTTTCTATTCTGCCCCTTATTTATGTAGGTTGAAATTTGTAAACTTATCCCACATCTCATTATTGTCTTATTATTTCTCTGAAGGTGTTCACGTTTCATAGTGTTTTCAAACGAAAGGGCGTGAAATTAAAAAAATATTTCTGGGGACTCTTGTTTCATTCAGTCCCTAACCAAATTTTCCTGTCAAACTGGACAGCGCATGCACGGCACTACGGTATTTAATCTGCCTTTGCAATTGGCACATCATTATGAACCAAAAGTAAAACAGCATGCAGCAAACTGGTTGTATTCTAGTTTTACATATCCATGTATAACTTGTAAAGAGATTAACACATCACACAAGTGGACTTATTAATATTATTTAATTACTGTTACTTGGATTTTGTGTCATGCACTTTTTGTCAAAATGTCAATGTTTTCTACCTAATTTTTATTAAATTTTGCTATTTTCAGCAACAAATATACTAAGCAAAGGTCCAAATTTGATTAAGTTTTCATTGAATCTGAAGACATATTAGATGTAATACGGTATTCTAATGTACTTACTCCATTACATTTACTACACTTCTGGGCAAACTGATCTTCATAGCATGGAACGCATACCACTTCATTGTCCCGTGGAATAAAACTCTTTGTTCTGATTGGCTCTTTACAGATCATACAACAAAAGCAGTCTTCATGCCACTGTTTTCCTTTGTATTCAAACTTCTTCATGCCTGTAAAAATATATCAATTAAATTTCAATTAATTTTCAATTAAAAATCAATTAATTATCAATCAAAACATGAAGCACAAGGGTTTACATAGGTTGACAATATATAACATCTCTAACTCTATATATAAAAGTTCAGAAGGATCACACAGGTTATTTCTAGTGGCTGTGACAGCTTTATCTTTACATTACATTTTTTTTAGCAAAAGGGAAGATTTATTTTATCTTTTAAATCGTGCACTACTTCTACTTGAATCAAGTGTAATTAACTTGCCATGCAGACATGTCAAAATAATTTTTGGTGAAGGTATTCTGAAAACCAATTTCCAAACAAGTGCACTTCAAAGAATTGCCACTCAACCATTTTACCAGTACAACCTCTACCATTAGATGGTCAAAGGGAGACAACTGCAACTTTATCACACAAGTTTAACAATAATATGATGGAGGTGACAAAAAAATCAACCATATTTTTAGGGAATTAAAACTACTGTAAATATAACAACATTCTATTCTATGTGAGAGATATAAGTTCTATCTAAACATTTAATTTAATCTAAATCTGTGAATTTTCTATTTTCCGATATCTAAACACATTGTACATTTTTTAGTCCTACCTTTAAAAAAAGAACACAAATTTCATGTTCTTATATACACATAGTCTAGCTAAAGAAACTACACTTGAGATTTTTCAGAACTCCAGCTTACTCACTAGCTAGAAATAAAGTTAGGTCTATAGTTCTGATTTTTATCAAGATTAAAGAAAAAAGAATTGATGTGAAAACAAGAAATGAGAAAAAGAGTCTATTTCAGCTCACCAACAAGAACCAATTTACTAAATAAATTGATTCACACTTGCTTAAAAGAGTTGCTTTGGTTACATAAAATTGTTTTTTAACATCAAAGTATATTTTATAGATTGATTACAAGCAGTCATATATCAAATATCATAAATAAAAATCTTTAATAATAATAGATTTTAGTAAGGGTTAAGGCTCAGTTTATTTTAAAATATTTAATATAAAAAAAGTTTTAATGAACAAACATGTCAACAAAGACTTTTTAGTTGAATAAGGGAGGGGGTGAAGAAACAAAGCAATCCAATAGATAAAATGATCATTTATGCTCACCATATAAGTAAGATGATTAAAAAAATCTTGTTCATATTAAGTTTTTTTCATATAAAGGGTGTTTCTATGTCTAAATATTTCATAAACTGAATCAACATTGCAGTTTTTGATAATTTTGCTGGTCTTAGACTCTAAATTTATGACTTTAAAATGTTTTGAATTTCTAAAATTTTGTCAAACAATTTTGAGGATGAAGATCTTATCTACCTTAAACAAACCACAGTTTAAGATTTAAAGATTTATCGACAGATATTAATGTGATGACAACAGATGTTTAAACCACAGCCACAAAGTCCTAGAACCAAAAGTTCCCATGATGCTGTTCACCAAGCTATAAATAAATGAAGCCACATAGAGCGGCATGCTACCAACCTTCTTGTCCTATTTGCTCGTTGCCTGTGTATGCAGGAATAAAAAATATGTAACTCGAAAAAAATAGGAAGTTTTCTTGTATGCAAGTCAAAATGTCTTGCATTTAAAGTTTGTGTCAATCTTATAAATAAAATGCAAGAGGGAGAAAAACAATACCTTAAAGGAACAAATAAAAAAAACATAGCAGAAAATTACAGCGAGTAGATGTAAGGTAAAATTCAACCAAAAAAGTAACTAGAAGTTAAAAATGATTGCTAAAATATACTCTTGAATGGGATATATTCAGTTTTCATAATATAAAAGGTTTATTTATATTTGATTGTGGAAAAAAAAATGTATAAAATTCGACTTGAGTAATCTTTAAATAAAGAGATCCTTTGGACTGTTAAATTGCTAACAGGGATATGGTAATTTTCATTTTAAGAAATTCTTTGGCTTTTAAAAAATATTCAAATGACATTGTTGCTTTGACATTTTTTGGGTCAATCTGTGCATATTGAAGGAAATTGGCTTTACACTTATCTTTTGAATGCTATTCATGAATACTTTTTTAACCTATAGCAACTTAAATTGGCTCTTTTGTTTCATTATATGATGAGATGGATATGAAATTGTGAATATTAGAGAAAAATGTCAAAATATTAAATATAATATTACCAGAATTGATTTTTGTGGAAACATGAATGTCTGATTTCCATGCCTGCCATTGGGGAGAAACTTGACAGCATTTGAGTATTTGCAGAGTCAGTTCCATCTGATAATGTGTCTATCATGAGACATATACAGACAGATTTCAGAATCAGATAGGCATATTTGGAAATCTCGTCATGTTAATTTAGGAAAGGTTCTGATTGTTAATCCCAAACTTTTTGATAGAAAAATTACAGTGAAACTGTTACTGAAACTAAAGGACAATGAAAGATGGGATTTATGAAGCTAATGTTTGTTTAGGCAGGTTTGGGGTTTATTACTATTTTGTTAAGACAGGTTGATCAACAGAAGATAAAACACTAACAACAATTTGAAGAAAGACAAACACCACTAGGTAATTCACCTTTAAGTCAAATTTAAAGAAGATTTTGGCAACCCAAACAACAAAAGAAATTAAAGGATACTTCATTTTGTCTACAGAAGAAATACTTTGCACACAACTCAACTTGTTTTACTTATTTGATTTTCCTTACTAAGTACAATGCTAAAATTATGTCATCACAATTCAGTCTGTCTGCAAAACTAACAAACAAGTTGTCACTGAACGCTATTATGTTTTGTAAATCAATAGACTTCCAGACATAGTTTCAGGATAACTATGTTACTGGCTCATCAAAATACCAATTAATAACTAATTATTAATTATCCTTGTCAATTACATCGATATCAGGTAATTAATGATATGCAATTACCAATAAGAGCATGATTGTATTACATGTAGCTAAACAGGTATCAATAAAATCAGTACAGTTTACCATTCAACATTTGAATAAAATCATCTTTACTAAATGCATATGAACTAAAAAAAAAAACTGTAATGAGAACAACTTAAGAAATGATTTTTTTTTCAAGTTAGTAGTGTATCATTCGCCTAAATACTGGATTATGTCAGAGTTGTATACCAATTCAACCATAATTTAACCTGCCCAAAAGTATAACTGGATAGGGCAAGTGGGCCAGTGCTTATTTTATTGCTTTTTTAAGGCTCCTAAGTAATAGTGTACCCCTTTCCTAGATCTAGAACAGAACTAAAATCAAGACAAGACCTTTGGCTATATGAAGCTATTTTTGTACAACTGCTTACAAGTACTAACTAAAATGAATTGAACCTTTTTTTCCTTCAGGTATCAAAAGAATGTTATTGTAAAACAGATGGTAAAGAACTATAAACACACAGTAGGGGATCTGACTAAAACAACATCATCGTTAATAAATGAAAACAGAAATATCAATCGATAGTGGAGAATTAATTAAGCTTTTTGATCTTTGCTAAAGTACTCTTAGGTACAAATGCTAATGACCAAATACTGATATCACTAAATCATTTGACGTCAAACATTCCATTTTACCTGGAGTGCAAAAAGTTTTGCACACCGCACTCAAGTCTTACATCAGTTTATGTCAGGGAGGATTAGTAAACTAATTAACAAGATGACAGAATGTGATAATTAACAATTTTTGAAGATAACGATCTGCCACCTACCAATCAGAGGTAACAGGAATATACACTATTTAATACTTAGTGTTGTGTAAAGAAGGGTGCGTTTGAATGATTCATCATGAACGTTTACGTTTTTTGATATTGTTGCAAATAATTAATGCCAAGTTTTCTTAATTTATAACACAATTATCAAACTTTTCTTTGAAGTAATTATATCAAAAGCATGTTAGAGATAAAATTAATTTTGGAATACTTTACACATTGATAAATGTTTGAAAAGGTATGACATCAAACTAAATCTTGCTGAAATGTTCCATTGATGGATTGCTGAATGAATGTCTCTCCTTAAATAAAATTCTGGCTTTCATTAATAGAATAAAATATAAATTACATTTTTTTTAAATTATACCTGTGTTGTGTAAACTATTAACATTTATATAACCAAATAACTACATTTATGAGCCCCAAAAGCAATTTAAGCCAGCAAGCTCAAGCTTAAGATTTTTTAAAATGGTATATAAAATAATTGTCAAATTCTGATAAATAATTACCTCCCCTGAATGGCTCTCCACACCCATCACATCGGGCAGCAAACTTATTATCATGACAGTCAGAACAGAAAATCTGATCATTCTTTGGAGCAAAGGCTTGGTCAACCAAAGATTTCTGGCATTCACAGCATTTGAAGCAGAATTCATGCCAGTGGCGATCTTTATAGGACAAATCCTGTAAAAGATGAATATTCTTGATTTTTTCAAATCCATATGATCAAAATACAATAACATGGTTTAAGGTCACCTGCCTGGCAAAGCTTGTGACCTTTCCCTTTGACCTAATGATCCCAAAACCAATATGAATCTTCCTTAATTGCCTCATAGGCTTTAACATGTGTAAAAGTTTCATGAATTAATAAGTTATACTTAAAAAAAACAATTTTACTATAAAAATTCTAAGTTTTTCACTTGTAACGTTGACCTTTTGACTAAAAAATCAAAAGTCTGCCTTATCTCATCAGCTTTGTTTGTAAGTTTAATGAAATTCTATCAAAGTGTTCAGAATTACAGATGAAGGGAAAGTTTAATTCTATATACTTCACCACTTTTGCAGAAAGGCAGGTGATCATGTTTTGATCAAGTTGAATAAAATTACGATAAACTCTACTTAACAACTGGTAAAAATTAAAATAAACTTTCAAAATTACAAGTAACAGGAAGTAATTATACCAAAAACATAATATATCATCGTACCAAATTTTAGCATCTTCAACATATTTTGTCCTTGAAATTGAAACCATCAAGAAAAATAAAGTTTCATTTTATTGTCAACAATAACAAAGTTTCAGATATCTTAAATTTAAACATGTTAAGGATCCTCGAACATGATGGGTGTTGCCATAACAATAACATTACTTCAGCCAATTTTTCTGAGTACAGGAGTACTTAATATTTATTTAATATCAAGAAGCATCATTTCTTATATCTGAAGATTTAATAAACAGCAATTAGAAATCCAAAAGTCTTGTAATATTCCACTCACAAAGAAGCAGCTAATTCAGCAATTCCCATTTTAGAAGTGGGTTATTGAACAAATTCCAGGTAAAATCAGGTAATTAGTCAGATGTAATTGTTGCCAACGATTTACTTAGACAGGTGAGGCAATACAACAATAATGTTATAAAATTTTGTGAAAACACTTTGTTTGAATCAGCCTTAAGAGTATGATAGGCACCAACAGACATAGAGATGAACATATAACAAATGCTGGAAAATAACTTGAATAAAAGAAGGCAGTCAATTGCAAATTGGCACATAAAAGGTTTTGCTAATTTTGATATGAAATCAATTATATAGAAAAGTAGGACAGATAGTTGAACTTTCATTTTTTTCCATTTGTTTTAAAATGCCTGTACCAAGTCAGGACCATTGCAATCTTCAATTTCTCTGGTATGTATTTGCCTTGTTTTGTCTTTTCCTCTTGGATATATGAAATTGATCTTCCCAGTTTGGTAGTTTTGTCGTTTAATTCATTATTGATCGTAGGGTATCAATTTTGATGCCCTGTGTCTGACTGTCTATTAACCATGAAAATAAGAATCCAAACCAAGTGTTATTTTTACAATATGAATACATTTATTACATAAAGAAACATATGCAAAGCACAAAACTAAGAACCAACGAAATGTCATTTTTCATGAAACCAAGAAAATTGAAACCAGTATGACAATACATGAATCCACATAAAGGTCATTTTATGAGGAAACAAAAGGTGTAATCAAATGCAGTAACAGACAAATTAAAATTGATTTTTTTTATCATATGATCCATCCTTAAAAACTATACTCTTTTGGTGTCAAATAAATTTTGCCTTTGATGGAAGCCAAAAATTACAAGAAACAACCCACATCATGTACAACATGTTTTTAAAGTTTTAGACTTTTCATAATTTCTAGATACATGTAGATACAAAGTGATGTCATCATTACATTGTTGCTATAACAGCAGTCTTACTGTCTAACCATCTGGTTTCACTTTCAACAAAGGATGAGTAAGAGTTCAGTTATGATGAGCATCAGGGATGACTCAAAAGTCTTCAAACAAATCAAGCATGTTTCAATTTTTCATTTCCATAACTTATGTTTCAGACTTATTGAAGAGCACTATTTCTAGTTCCATTAACAAAGTATACATATGTACTAAAATCACCCTGTCAACTAAAGCATAAACTAACAGGTCTCGGAATATAATTAACTTGATTATCTCAACAATTCACAGTGATGTGATGACACAAATTTTAAGTTTTTTTTAATCTGTGAAAGATATTATGTGAAACAGAATCAGAGTTTATGGACAAATTCAAATTAATCAAATTTTTATGCCCCATCTACAAAAGTAGAGGGGCATATAGTGTTCAGGTCCGTCCGTCCCAAATCCTATATTTCCAAATTCCCACTTACTGACAGATATTGGTATAGTAGGTGCACCTAGTGATGCTAAGCACAATGCATGCTTTGGATGCTGAATGTGACCTATATTTTCCGCATGGATGACCTCTTACAGAAAAATGGTGAAATTCCATTCCCACTTACTGACAAGTGCCACATCAACTATATTGGTATGGTAGGTGCATCTAGTGATGCTAAGCACAATTCATGCTTGGGATGCTGGCTGTGACCTATATTTTTCCGCATGAATGACCACTTATAGAAGAATGGATAAAGTCCATCCCCACTTACTGACAAGTGCCTCATCAACCATATTGGTATGGTATGTGCACCTAGTGATGCTAAGCACAATGCATGCTTGGGATGCTGGCTGTGACCTATATTTTTCGCATGAATGACCACTTATAGAAGATTGGATAAAGTCCATCCCCACTTACTGGCAGGTGCCTCATCAACCATATTGGTATGGTATGTGCACCTAGTGACGCTAAGCACAATGCATGCTTCAGATGCTGGCTGTGATCTATATTTTTTTGCATGAATGACCACTTATAGAAGATTGGATAAAGTCCATCCCCACTTACTGACATGTGCCACATCAACTATATTGGTATGGTAGGTGCACCTAGTGATGCTAAGCACAATGCATGCTTCGGATGCTGGCTGTGACCTATATTTTCTGCATGAATGTCCACATATAGAAGATTGGATAAAGTACATCCCCACTTACTGACATGTGCCACATCAACTATATTGGTATGATAGGTGCACCTAGTGATGCTAAGCACAATGCATGCTTCGGATGCTGGCTATGACCTATATTTTCTGCATAAATGTCCACATATAGAAGAATGGTAAAAGTCCATTCCTTCTGACTGACAAGTGCCTTAGCAACCATATTGATGCTTTAGTGATTGCGGAAAAAAATTAAATGTTGCGAGATGTTACATGTATGGATCTGGAGAAAACCTTGTAAATTTCTTATAATTCACATTTCATATTTGTTTGAACCCCCTTTCCCTTTTTTAGTCTTGGACCATGGATGGAACAACCTTGCAAGCTTAGGGGGTACCCATGTAGGAGCCCCTTATATCATCCCTCAGACACAAAAGTTTCCATCTACATAATTTACATTGAATCATCTCATTTATTGCATCCAACAATAAAGTGACTTAATGATGATCACTCTATGATCTACAAATGATACTAAATTAGTGTTAATTGATTCTTAACCTTCACAGAGATACCAAAACATGTACTGATTAATGGCTTAGATCAGGAAACCTTACCAGCTGTGGTTTATCTTATCACTACATCCATAAATATATATTAGAAAGTGTGCCTATGATTATAGTTTGATGTGTTTTAAGGGAAATAAAATAGGAAAATGTGATATATATTGCTCTTACAGAATGCTTTATATTTTACAAAAGTTTCACAATAGAGTTTCATATTTGACAGCATTTCATTTTACATTGTTTCATTGGCTACATAAATGCTATAAAGTTTCATGAAGATCCAACTAACAGTGAAATGAATTAAACTAATTATTGCTTTACTGGAAAGCAGAACTGATTCAGCATATCAGGAAGCTAGGTGAAAAAAATGGTCAGGTGATTACAAGGACCTCCAGAAGGAATTCAAGCCTAGGAGAAAAGCTAATGTCATAAACAAATAAACAAACTCCGAAAAATGAAAATGTCCACAAGCAATACAATAACTTTTCTTTAACACAACATATATAAATTAAAGTGTCTAATTACTATTTAGAGTGTCACTTAACCTGACAAGAGGTTAATCTACAACACCCCTTCACTTCAAGAAAAGTGAGAGTATAAATTGAAGAGATAGAGGAAGTACTTTAAATACATATGAAACTAGTCATGTCTTGTTTGATGGACATCAACACCCTTTAACATAATATATTTTTATTGATACAAAACTTTTTGTTAATTACCATATTGTAGAAGTACTTAATGCTGTGTAGCCTTAGCACCAATTTTTGCTTATTCAGGAAACTGGACAAGTTTCATTGTTTTCCAATTTTGACCTTTTATTGAACAGAGTTAACAAAATTTTATGCTGAATCAGTCACCCAAAAACCACAAATATGACACTTAACAAACAATTAAGTTTAAGCAATTTGCCATATATGGTGCAACTCAATTAATTTTTGTAATGAAGTCCTCACACCTATCAAAGATTGTAGTCTCAGCATCAGAAAACCTTAAGGGAATAGCATTGTTTTCCATACACATCTATGTTAAATAATTCATGTCTATCTTTTACAGTAATTCCATTACCCCCAACAGACTAAATGAATTATTCAAAGATTAAACAGTACTGGCATTTCTTTTTTATAGTGAAAAACATTTGGAAGTTGTAAGAAATCAATAGAAAAACTTGTTGAATAGGGGGATTTGGTGTGTAGAATAAAAGTTACTGATAAAACAAGAGTGACAACAGTTATAAGTCTGCTCAAAAAGACAATGCTTAAGGCAAATTGAATATACGAAACTTATGTTTTCTTCCAAATTTTGAAATCATTTCTTTTCTTTTATTTTTTCAAACTATATAAATGCCATGTATACAAGCAGGCTTCTGACATTTTGAAAAAAAACCCCACTTTTTCTTATAAAGGCAAACAGGCATCTTTTCTTTATGACATCTGGACCACTGGGCTGCTTGTATTCCTCACATTTGTGGACAATAAACTAACCTTATAATCTGGACCAATGGGCTGCTTGCATTCTTCACAGCTGTGGGCAAAAGTCTCTTGGTAGCAGGGAATACAATATGGCTGCTCCTCCTTCAGAATGTATCGACAGGCAACCAGTTTTTTGTCACAGTTGTGACAGGCAAGATGATCTTTGTGGAAGTTCTGGTCCATGGCTTTTGTGTATTCCCCCGAAAATATGAGCTGGAATAGAAAATAATGAATATTATATTATGTTTGCAATGAGAATTCTGTTCATTCCAGGTCCCTAGTGCACACAAGAGTTCTGCACCAGGAATTTGTCTTTTCTGAAAAACTATTGGAGCACATTCTTAAAACAAAGTTGATGTCTGTCCAAAAAAAAACCCAAAAAAAACAAATCAAAACACCAGTTAAAGATGTAGGACATTAATTTCAATCTATCTAACGACATTTTCCTCATGATGAAGAAATAAATATACAGCAAAATTTAAAAATATCCCAAATCCAGAGGCTTGCTAGGTCTACAATATTCCAATTAAACTCATATTTTCCTGTAAACAAACCTAGAATTAAATCTTGTTTCATATGTGAATGAAAATCTTCCTTAATTTACAGAAAATGACACTTTCTGAATGTAATCAAAATAATTTCCTCTTATATCAAATAATTAGTTTCAAAAATCCAAATAAAATACATTTCCTTCAATTTAATAAAACTTTTGAAGCAAATATTCAAAATTAAATTAGATTTTGCAATAACAATGCAACATGATAATCAAGTTTTCCAGGAATTTTTCAAAGTGTTAAGCACAATTTCTGGACATAATGCTTCAAATAAACTTGTTATAGCCGTACAAATCCAACAGCTAAAATGGAATAATTTTGAATGATATTTTCCTTATCAAAGCATACAAATTCCAAAACAAATCGTTTGGAAAATTCTTAATTTGTCAGCAGTTTCTGCTATCTGATGCAAGATAGTAAGTATTTGTTTTTGAAGTTCAAACAAACCGGTTTACATCAGTTTTCCAATCGCCAATAATGCTGAGAGATTAAAACATACATAATTCTGAAATCACTGATAAACTGAAATGGCAGACACTTTTTTTCTCTTTTGACATTTTCACTAATAAGAGAGATAAGAGCAGAAATAGGGTAGACACAATACAATAGTATTGATCAAAACAGAATTCTCTATATAAAACACTATGCTTTCAAAGACTTCATGGCTGTCGTAATATTGAAACAACATTTTTCATAAAGATAAATTTCCAATAAATTTAACTTCCCCGCAGGAAAGTTTTGACTTTTATGGTAAAATCTATGATGCCTAAGGAAATCTGATGGAAAGAGTCTTCAAGATGGATGGGAAAGCAACATTGCATAAGAGTTCAAAAATATTATAACTTGGAGAAAAAACTTGTTCAACAAGAATTACAGAATTCTTTATAATGTTGTCTGACTGTTTTAAAGTATTGAGTAAACAGAAAGTAGATTAGTTATTGGAATAAAATTGCTCAATATAGTATATCATAAGATAAGGCTAAAACATGTCAAATATCAATAGACTGTGGCACACTGTTGCTTAGTAGAATTTCTTGGGATGTTTCAGGACACTAGATTACTGATAGTGCCAAAGTGACCCCTAATTGTTGCCTTTGACAAAGAAATCACTTACACATTCAAAACTTGTAAAAATAAAGAAGGAATGTGTCCATGGGACACGGATGCCCCCGCTAGGCCCCAAACAGGAAGTAGATGTCTGACAGACCTGAAAGTTGCTTATGGCATACAGTTTGTCATTCTAAACCATCTTACCAAGTTTCAAATATAAATACCCATATACAGTTTCTGAGAAAAGCTTGACGGAAATTTTCAGGTTGATTTTCAAAGATTTTCATATTGGCCTAGTCCCAAACAGTAAGTAGATGTCTAACAGACCTGAAAGTCGCTAAGAACATCCAGTTTGCCATATTGAACCATCCTACCAAGTTTCAATTCATTCCCATGTACGGTTTTTGAGAAAAGTTTTACCGAAATTTTCAAGTTGACTTTTAAAAAGGCCTGGTTCAAAACAGGAAGTAGACGTCTGACAGTCCTGCAAGTTGCTTAGGACATACAATTTGTCATACTGAACCGTCCTACCAAGTTTCATATCATTCCCATGTACGGTTTCTGAGAAAAGCTTGACGGTAATTTTCGAGTTGATTTTCATATGGGCCTAGTCCCAATCAGGAAGTAGATTTCCGACAGGCCTGAAAGTCGATAAGGATGTTAGTTTGTCATACTGAACTGTCCTACCAAGTTTCAAATCATTCCCATGAATGGTTTTTGAGAAAAGCTTGACGGAAATTAGTACGGACGGACGGACATGAGTAAAACTTAATGCAAGTCGTCACATCCCATAATCAATGAAAACAACAATGTGATTGTCTTTTTGTACTGCTTCACTCCTAACATTATGTAAGAAATTTGCTGTCATGCAATATAACACTGTCTCCAGACACCATTGTAAATAAATTGCTTAATTTACCAATACAGCAACTTAACAAACCATAAAACAAGCTCACTTTTTAATCAAGTTCATTATAGACAGACTTGTAATAGATTTGGCCATAAAAACCCAGAATTTATTACATCGGCAACAAAATCGATAAAATTGCTAATTTGTATATTGCGTTACACAACTCTGGTGACTGTTATAAAAAGATAAATTACAATTATTGAGCATTGTTTCATCTATGGTGAAGCTTATATCAATTTGTGAAGATCCATCTTCTTGACAGCTTCTGCAACAGAGAACCTGAGATAAATAGTTTTTTTGTGAATTTCTAAGAAAAGCTCTATACAAACTTCTAAGATAGGTCAGAAGGAAACTCATTTATCAAGAAAACTGTTACTAGACTTATAAATATAGGTTTTCGAATAAAATAAGAATATCAAATCGATATTAAATGGTGTTGGCAGCTCGCAGGAAATTTCTAGGAATAATTCAATGCCTTGCAAACCTATATTCATGGTTATACTCTTAAGGGAAAAGAAGTTTTACATATAATTTTCCTGTCATCTAAAAGTTGCACATAACGTTGTCAGCAGTCAGCAATACTGTAATTTTTTCTTTGCCAGCATTCTAGTTTATTTTTCCTGAGATTTTCCCTTTCACTTCTAGCTTGAATATTCACAAAGTTAGGAAGCGAAAGGTCAGCTAATTTTTTTTTGACTGATTTTAATGAAATTAAATATGAATATGCTCAAATGGTTAAAATATTTGCGTAAAATTTAAGAAATGTAACCTTTATTGTTTTGTAGTTTAGGCATGAAAAATAATTGTAAACTGAAGGTCATTTATTGAAATTACTTATTGTTGCAGTCTTCAGAGACCTGTCTTGTTACATAGAATACTAAATATACACAAAATACAAACTCTTTTATTTATTTATATTTTTTACCCTTCCCATTAGAAAAAGCAGGAATAAGTCAAATTCAAAAACTAAATACTTTATGTACACTGCAAGGTAAAATTCCAAATTGTAAAAACTATACTTATAAACATCAAAATATTTTTTTTAGCAAAAGTACTTGATAAAAGTAAGCATAACCTTCAGACAGACGGACACAGACAGACTGACAGACAAGCAATGAAGTAAATAACCATAAAGCACATGCACATACCTCAAGATCTATCTTATATCTTTTTTCAAGAATTAACCTCCCACTTGTAAAAATAATAATCATTTGAAGATTTTGAAATGATATCAGATAAAGTTACATATTCTGCAACTCAAGTTTCAAGATAACAACTTCACACTGTTTTAAAATTATCTTACAAAATTCCTCAATTTAACAGGGTTTTAATAAAAATCAATAAAAAAAAAACTTACCTGAAATTTTCACCTGGATGCTAATGATCTAAGAGCCTGATGCAAAATTAGCAGAATAATAGTTGAAATCGACAATTTCTATATATGTAACAACAGACAAAGTTAAGGGAAGTGTGCAAAGCAGTGTGCAAAATATTCCCCACACAAATACAGAGAAAGTAAACAGCTACATTCTTTATGATAAATCTTTTCCAATCAATCAGACACATTAATCAGCCAAAAACATCTGCATCAAGCTTATGTTTTCTGTAATAACATTGTGATGCAAGGGTACATTAGGATAGTGGAAAGGTGATAAGTGAATGGCCTAGGGCAAAGGACAGTGATTTTATACTTGTTGTATCAGCAGCATTAAGAAATAAGTGACTCTCATGCAGATCGACTGTCAAAGACATAGAAGGCATTTTATTTTATTTATTCCTTTTTTGCTGTCAAGTTCTTTTCTTTTCATTTCTATTTTATAGCTCTACTCATTTTTTTTTTGCATGAGAACATTTCGTTGTTCATTGAAAAAAAAAGATAAATCCATGCAATATACTCTAAAATTTCTAGAGGAATTTTATTATTTTTATCAGTGATAGTAATGACAGTCAGTGCTAGCAATTTCAAAATCATTTAATCAAATAAAGGGGAAATAACTCTTACACAACAACAATTCAGAGATTGATGACAAATAATATTTAGAAAAAGGCAAAGGTATCAATGAGGCATCTGAAAGTCAAAAGTCTGAAATGGCAAAGACAAAACAAAAACAACACAAAGAAACAGACAACACAACAATATTCTGCTTCTTCATGTGTAAATTGTGTCAGAATTTTGCTCTTTCTGTCTATGCAGAAAAGTTTTTTTATGCACCAACAATAAGATAAGATACAAAAATATTGCTATAACTGCAATTTGCTACAAGACAATAAATTTTTGACAGAAATTAACCAGACTCAGAAAAACTGCAGATTAAAATAAACATTTATACCTGAATAGTGAAACTGTTTAGATTCCAAATGTGATAAAACTGAGATAAAATATTCTCCTGTTTTACATAGATTGTTGGTATATAACATTTACTCTACTAATTATAAACATACTCTAAATATTTTGCCAATAAACTAATAGGAAATTGATAATTTCCTGATTGTAGTGGGTAATATGAGCCCCATCTTCAATTCTAATATGGATATGGGATTACGTAAGTGAAATTAATTTGTTCTTAATTGATATGCTGTAGCTTCATTTATTTTCATGGTTTGATGAAAGAGGACCAATTCTTGGATTCATTACTTTGTGGTTCTGAAATCTGTCAAATTTCTTTTTGTCACCAAATGAGGGGACAATGTGGAAAGAAGAAAAAGATGTGTGTTCAGTTTTACATTGTATTCGAATCATAATCCAGCTATAGCAAATAGAATGTAACAGTACATAAACACTACAATATTTAGAAAAGTGCAGAATGGCATTTGCGTACCTGACGAATTCTAAACATGGGGTATCAAATTTCATGGGCCAAAGCCACCAAGGAAAACCACGAAAATTCAGATACCCCTTGAAAAATAATGAAACAACAGTAAAATGACTTTACAATTAGCAGAATGTCACATCCAAATGGCTTCCAAGTCTTTTCTTCAACAAAATTGCATCGATGTTCTTGGCAAGAAAACATGATGACAAATTATACACTTTCCTTCAAAACTGACAAAATACCATGTCTCCAAACTTGAGGATATTAGGAAAATTTTATTCAAGATAACTTTTTTTTTCAAATAAGGAATCCACAAGAAGCAAAATGAGCAAAACATGCACATGAAAAATCAGAATTGATAGATTAATATCAACTTAAATACTGACAAAGTCAAAAAGGTGTTAAATGACAAAATATCCATTTTTTTAAAAACTAAAATGTATTTGACAGATCTAAATGAAATTGCATAAATGGTATTTAATATGACTATGTAAAATTTCCGATTTGTACCCCTTATAGTTCTGTGGACAGACAGACCAAATGTAAAAACTATTGGGCTTCTGCAACCCTAATTAGAGTCTGCACTAAGGTCATGAATATTCATTTGAAGCAAAAAATGTCACATCTGTCTTATCGAAGCAAGTGAATTTTACCAAATATGGCAAGAAACAGATATTACAATTCATACTGCAATAGAACTAGAGTCCCTTTCTTCAATGATGAGCATGTTTTCGAACACTTTTTGTACCAGAAACAAGACAATAGTTAAATAACAGACTGAAGGCAGATATTTTTATTTAGGAAGTAGACGAAGGCCGATTGTTTTATTTAGGAAGTAGACAACATATCATTTCTTACTTGTCACCTATCTGGAAAGTCAACCAAATAATATTAGTCCCTGAAAGCTGTCCATCTTTTTACTTTAAGAGATTTTTTAACAATCCATGATGTACATGTACTTGAAGCAGCATGTACCAGATAAGAGACGGGCTGAATACTGATAATTTTATTTTCTTGTTATATATCTAGGAAGTCAACCAAAGAATGTCTAGTCCCTCTGTGACCTTGATAAACATTCTTCTACATGTATCACCATATTCCTAGATAACATCAGACCATATGCATCAATTTGAATGTCTGCATATTTTATAGCAATTTAATTTCTTATTCAGTTTTCATGCAATATTTTGTAAATTTATTTAAAGGGGTTATTTTTCATTAGAAATGTTCAAAAACAGTTAAAAATAAAATCGAGCAACATTTATGAATAAAATGATGAGGTTAATTTAAAGTCTGCTTTAATATTAACTCTTTCTTTAAGACTTTTACAACATATTTATACAAATGATGAGCCCTCTACAGTTTTATTTAAAATTTTGGCCAAGTAAATTGATATATAGACAAATAGATGAAAATAGAAGCAAAAAGATGGACAGCTTACAGGGACTAATCCAGAGGCCCAGGGGGTCCTGCCACCCCCCCTTTTCGTAGAAAAAAAATGTTGAATATATAGAAAATGATTAAAGCATGACCAAAGTCCCCCTTCCCCCATTAGCCAGTCAGTGGGCCCACCCTTTTTTAAATTTCTGCATCTGCCACTAGCTAAATCTTAACAACTCCATTGAAAAGTTTAAAGTTGCATTTCTATCGGACCCAGCGCTATAGGTTGCTTAAGGACATAAACATTGTGTACTTCAGAGTACTAAGCAGTAAATGTCTACAATGAGTACAGATGTAGGTTTGAGATGGAGTTTTGTGTTGTCTTAAAAATACCTAACCTAGATTGTATGCCAGCACCATGAAAAGTAATGTTGGTGATATAAATTTAAAAGCCCCAAAGGAATGCTATGATAAAGTTGAATTAATGTATTTTAACAAATTCCATTTTTTTAAAAAGACTAAAGTTTTGAATTTCATACACACACACACACAAAAACTAACAAACAAACAAAAAAATTACCATCACTCCATGCTTTGCTAATGGCAAGGGAAGAGCATGAACATATCCAAAAGACATTAATGCCCCACCTAATGCAATGTGATGATGGGAGGAACAAACAGATACAGGTACAAACTGACAAGAGCAACTATATGCTTGTTTACTTTCATAGGTGGGGAGGGCCGTTGCCAGGGTCTGGCAAAGGTGTGCAGAGGAGAGTCTGGGTTGGGGGACCCTCCCAGTCGAAGAAATTTTCTATAATTGGACCTATTTTGGTAGGTTTGGTGCATTTCTAGAGAGTTTTTTTATTAGTAGTTTTGAAAAAGGGGGTGCAATAGCACCCAACACACACCCCTCCTTTTCAATGGCCTTGGTGGGGCATAAAAGTTCCTAAACTATAGATAAGATTGTCAATTGTGATTTCTAATTACAGTTTAGCCTATTGTTGACCTGCAGGCAATACACATTCCAATATAAACACCATTGTATTATCAGTAATGAGATCACAATAATAGCCAAATCATTTCATAAGTTATTATCCTTAAGAATAGTTCTTGAACTTGTAGGGCATTGTACACTTAAAGTCCAGTATCATAATTGCACAGCAAAAATTATTTTCATCCATAAAACTTATCAAAATTTAAAAAAGAACCTTTTTAAACCATTTTCTTTAAGATATTAAAATCATTTGTATAAAAAATTGCTTTTTATTTTTTGTTTTGCTTTATCCAAAAAAGAAGCATAATTTACTGTCTCTGCCCTAAACTGTCATGTACTAAAAAAAAAACACACAATCAGCATTATACATATTCAGTGAAGAATATAACAGTGCTGCTTAAGTTATGTGAAAGTAAGAAAAAAGCTTAAGCCTTTCAGCATTCAAATGTGAAAGTAAGAAAAAAAGGTTATACTAAGAAGTACAAAACTATAACAACAATAAGTTATAGCAGCACTGATGCTATCAAACTCCTATCACCTCCTACTCCTACCAGGTGTTATATATATTACTGATTGATCTCAAATTGATATCTAAGTACTGCTTAAACTTTTACTACATAACCTCAAATATTCAGAATCCCAAACACAATTTGCTAAATTCATACTGAAGATAAATTCCTCCAATCCTTACTATCGAAAGTACATGCATATGTATACATTAATTGTACAATTTTCTTTTCAGATTTGCAAATTATAAGGTGTTTGTCTTCTTCAAATTTCAGATATAAATACCTGATTTAAAGATCTTTTTAAAGATAACCAATAAAAAAGCTCAAATTTTACATTATTAATTTCCTTTTTACACTTGTGCTTGTTGTTTTCAGCTTGTTCATAAATGTTTTATTATGCTTTTCTAAGTGAGTAGCTGAAGGTTAAATGACATGTTCAACAAAATTTTAGAGGTGATTTCTTAGCATTCTAACCATAATTTTGGACAATTTCAGACCATTTTGAGAGTTTATCAATCAATGGCTTATGACAGACTTATGGCAATCCGAAACCTTGCACAATTCTAAAAGCAGTCAAAGGTAGTCCTTTTCATAAAGTGATCATGTATATTAAAAGCTAATGGCATGCAATTAAAAAGGCTAACATACTGTACATATGTAGCTAACAATCCCTTTATAAAATGGCATCCCATATTGTTAGAGACGTAAAAACTTGAAAGGGAAACAAGTTAATGTTTTGAAAATTCCTCTTCTGCTTGCAGTTTGCAAGTGAGGCCTTTTTAGCTTTCCCAATCGAGCCTACTCTTATCAAAGTCTTCAGAAGAGTCTTTAATGTGTATAGGGTATTGCATCTTCCCATAAATAGGACAAACTTTTTTCTTCCAGTTCCGAAGTGCTAGCAGTACCTTGAGATCAACCTCCCAAATGATACCAAGAGACTGAGATAGTCTGAAAGTATCTTTGTCCTAAGATGACAGGTCAAAGACTCCTCAATGTTATGTCTATACTTAAGGACGATGGAGAGATGCTGCCAAAATAAACTGACACCCAGCCAAAGTATGTTGTATAAACCACCTCAATGCTGAATGATCAATTCATGTTACAAATAGAAGATATTGCAAAAACTTACAATAAACAGTCCTTCATTGTACATTAATGGATGAACAATAATGCTAAACACTAGCAATAAGAAAACAATATAGCTTTTTTTCGGTAAACAAAAAGATAATCAAGGGCATAAAGGATAAGGTATATGTACTTTGAATAAACTTGTACAGAAAGTTATTTTTTCTTGAAAAAATGGTGAAGTGTTTTACATTTATTAGCCAAATTAACCATCAGAGAGACAGACAGACAAACACATACTGATACTGAACAGAGAGTATAAGACAAAATCTTGGCATTTTTTGTTTGCTATATAAGTTTAGTTTTGGAACTGAGGAAAGTTTCCACTTTAACATTCCCATTGAAATAAAGATGACACTACACATACATGTTTTTTTTTGTAATTACCAGTTTCTTGCTACTTGAGATGAAGGACAACAACTTGATGTCAAACTTATGATTTATGACCTATGGATAAGGCATTTGATGGTACTAAGCACATTGAAAATACTTCTTATTGAAACCCTAACCCTAACCATAATTTACCATACTAACATATTCCTTAGCCATATGTAACCCATCTTTTTAACCAGCTCCTCTGTAGATCCAATCTTAATTTTGATATATTTTTTTTATAAAATGTTAACAATTAAGCCAAATTGGTGACATAGTCTTGATCTTGTCAAACATCTAAATTTTACAATGTTTCATTTTCACCTGTCAGGTACAATACAGGTGTAAATCTTCCAAGGTCATCAACAGGTATGACCAACAAACAGATAATACCCTCAGTAATTTTTTATTATTTTGACAGTAAAAGTGACACACCATTGTACATATTGACTTAGCCATTGTGGTCTTTTAAGTTCCGCAAGTAATGGCCCCATTCATCAGGCTGATATCAGTGAAAAGGGGACCAATTCGAAACAAGGATGAATAAATCATAAAACCATTTATAAAATTCTTTAGTCAAGTACCATCCAGCCCAAACTGTAAACAATCTAAACATGACTTTCTCATCGCAATCCAATTGATTAAAGGAATTTATTGTCAAATGGCCAGAATTAAGATGCATTTAACGTTTTCACATACTTTTTATGAAAGTGTCAATGGTTTGTGAAATTTTACAAGACTTTAACAAATAACTTTTTTAAACATCTTAAAAGGAAAATGTCATACATATTAAAAATTATCAACCAATTGGTAGATATAGGGATCTTGTGTAAAGATTTTTTTATATGAGCCTCAACTGATGGAAGTACATGCACATGCATTTAATACAAATTTGTTCATATCTTTATAAGGTCATACAGGTACATAATGATAAGTACAAAATTATGAAACAACATTAATTATACACATAAGCATGTATAATATAAAAGATAAAAGCGTTTTTGAACATTTTTTTCGGCTAGGCAAAAGTAATAATCAAAACAGAGCTTTTATTCACCAGAAATGATCCCAGTAATATTTTGATTTAAGGGAGATAACTCAGACTTTTTTCAATTAAATCCTGATGATAATTCTTCTTATCAGCTTATCTTATATTAATTTCAATGATTCATGCCCAAACAATCTACTACTGCATTTTTACAATGAAAAACAATATTATTATACAGATAAAAGATAATGTTGTTTAATGAATATACTGATTCATGATGGAAATTGGGTTAAATGTAAAAAGGAAGAAAAAAGCAATGTTAAGCAAAGGCACATTTGAACAAAGATTCTCCAAAAATAGAGACAATATCAGAAGAAGAAAAAAACTAAAAAGGGAAGTGACACACAACAAAGATACAAATTGAAGAATTTAACAAGAGTAAATAATAAACAAACAATTTTCCAAGAATGTTAAGTATGTTTAATAAAGCTCAACCCAATTTCATTTTCATGTACATGACCATTTCCTGTTTTTCCCTGTCAAAATTTGATGAAATAATAATTTGTGACGGTTTAAGGTGTCTTTGAAGGAGGGGTAAAAAATATGCTCTGTTTTTTCAGCAAGTAGTTGATATTCCAAAATGTATCTCAGACACCCACACAGGTCCCATTATCAAAGTTTTACTACTCCATGTTTATAAAAGGTATAGGACAAGTAAATAGTTTGTGGTTATATATGCTTCAATGAAGATTACAGTTTTTTTTCTTTTTCAAACCATGATAGTATGTCCTTTAATTAAAATGTTAGTATTATTGTAAGAAAAAAGGATGGGTCTTTTACTTCCTGCTATCTAAATGTGGAATGGTATTGCCAAATATCAACCCCAAAGTCAATTAATTAAAAGAAAACACCTTTTTATCTTTAGTAAAGAAGCTTGTTCAAATGATTAATGTTAACACGTATACATTAATTATGCATAAACAGCTACTTAACCATAATGTTTTCATTTTCGTTCTTAATATTTTTACTGATCCATATAATCCTAATACCCACCAAATACCCCTTAACATTCCAAATCTATTCATAAAATTATTAAAGGTGAAAAAATTAATTCGTTGTGTAAACATTACAATAAAAATACCTCTCTTACATTAAAACTACAAGTACATGTATTTCATGATTTACCTGCGGTTTCTTCCCCTCCTCCAGATGTTTAAATATATCCATATTAGTCGTGGATTCAACGGCAGAAGCTTGTACACCCTCCATGATCGAAAACTTTTTAAGAAGTCTTAAGATTCAGTTGACAAACTTAATATAACTACAGGTAAAAGTTTACAGTAGTAAAATCATTAAAGTGTAATGACTCATTCTGTCAAACTGAAAGTACAGTACAGTCTACGGGATACCTCCAGGATTTATTGATTTAAAATATAGACAGCCTTTAGATAAAGGTTAATTTAACCCTAGGTGGATTAGTTAATTTATTATTGATGGCTATTTTTATTACATCCTTAGTATTACTGAGAGCTATTTCTAGTAACTCTTTATAATTTGCTGACGTGATAATCTTGTTTGAACTTTATATGGAAGTTTTCCTTAAGTTACACAACTTTTACTGTAGATAGCTTTTTGCAGCTTTTAAAATTAAATGTTTAAATTGTAAAAAAAATTACAATTTACATAAATCAACTATTGATCCACATTCTACTGAAATGATTAATCATAATAGCACGTGAATAAAACCACAACACAAGCTCTGAGTATTAGCATGTTACACTTTAACATCAAGTATTCTTATTATCAAGAGATTTTAACCAGAATGTAAAATGGACTGTCCGTTTATGTTTTAAAATATTGCCAATTTTTAAGTTCTATACATGTTTAGTCAGTGGCTGATTTTATAGATGGGGTCCAAAAATCTTTCCATCCCCCTTCAATAAAGTTTGATGAAGCTCTTTGCCCCTCTTTTGTCAGTCAATGGGTCCCCCCTTAACAAATATCTGGATCTGTACTAGTCGTCTTAAAGAAAAGTGTGTGTATTGCTTTAAGGTTTTTTGCAGTAGTAAAATTCTTTTATAACCCTATTTTCTTGTTTAAAATTATTATTCCTCTCAATCAAACTGTTATATCTGTACTGTATTTTTCGTTTAAAGGACAAACTTGTTTAACAAACACCTGTCTACTTCTAATACACATCCTTTCATTATAGGACAATTTGCTGTGCGGTAATTGATACAAATTTGTATAAAACTAAGTTCTTTTTTGTGAATTCATGCATTGTTAAATCTGAATTATTTCCCTTTGGGCAATTGTACGTACTGATAAGACAAAAATAACAGGTAAAAAAATCTACCTTTATCTTTTTTAATAGATCTAGACATGCAATCTTTGAATTATAATAAATTTTTAAACAAATTTAGTTCAATTTAATAAAATTTCCTAAACTTGATATTTTCAATATGATTTTTAATAGGTCGTGACCATTTTTTTTTTGTCCAGAAAATTTGCTGAACAGTTGCACACATATACAGCTATAATCTATCAATTTTCAAGTAAGAGTTCGTAGACAGCATCTAGATAAAGTTTGATTCTAATCCTTCGATCAGTTACTTGACCTTTAATAGTTTTTGTAACATCGTTTTTCAGATTCAAACCATCTCTGAAAGTTTTAATTTAAATCTATTGATCAGTACAATGACCTTTAACAGAAAATGTTGTTACATTAATTATCCGAATGAGATATTTTGTAAAGTTAAGATTTTAAAGTCTGTTGATCATGATCTGTTAAATGACCTTTAGCGGATTTCGTTACATCATTAAGATATGTATCTAGTCTTATTTAAATACTTTGTCATCTCTTACAATTCAAAGTAGAAAAATAGTTAAAAACAAAAACATAAACAAAACAAAATTATTGCTATTTGTAATATCTTCAAGTTTTTCAAAACATTGATGAAAAAAATCTAGAGCAATTAAAACATATTTTGTAGAATCAAATGGTTTAAAAACAAAAGGCAAATTAGACATTTTGATTAACCAATGACAATATACAAAATACAAAAAAAAGTAGTCAATCTTTAATCACATCTTTCGCAAAGTTTAAAGATGTCAAAAAGAAAAATATATTTCAAAACCCAAAACATGGATATATTTATTTATCTGTATGACCATTGCCAAAAGAATTGAATAAAAGTTGTATTGGATATAGTGTAGCCTTTAAATAAGAACATGTTTGACAAGTCTCTGCATTTCTGGTGTTCTATCTCTTTTTTCTGAATCATCAAGACATAAAATTTACTGTCTGAGATTAAAAATCTAAATGAGGTAATTTAGAGTTATTTCCCTTATACCATGATTTTGGAAAAACAACATCTGAGTAATTATTTAATTAGTGTTAATGTCCCAAATGAGATCTTAGATCAAACAGAAAATAAAACTCTTACTTTAACTGAATCAGAAATAAGTTTCTATTTTGATGAAGTGTTTATACTTCTAACACTGGGAAGCAGATAGAATTATGCAGACAATTCTTTTGAAGATGAACAAACATTAATATTTTTTATCACATTAGAAATAGGCTTACTTAGTTCCATTTCAAAATAGTAATGGTAAAGACTCAAATAAGTTTAATTATACTCTACTCAGAGAAAATAATTAAATAACAAATAAACTGTATATTAACCACATTCATTTCTTGGAAGAAGTACATAATTACACTTTTCTTAAATTGTTTTAGAAAAGGTACTCTTATATTATACAAGATGCATGTTTTGATTCCTCCATTGAGAAAAAAAAATATCGAAGTAGTTTCTTTTTATCTAACTTGATTTTTGACATTTTGATCATAAGAAAATCACTATAATATCTCTTTCAATGCACAAATATTATCAAAGACCCAGATGTCCTACTTTGCATATTAAAACTCTGATTTAGTCCAAAATGGCTGGATTTCATTTAACAGGAAGAAGGTGAGTGATGCTGTATACCAAATATCAAGTATCTGTGGTAAGTAGCTGCTGAGAAAACTGTTAAGAAAATTACTTCCCTATCCGCACACACGCCCGCCTGACATTCACCATTTTATAACTTGGATTTTATATCTCTGTGAATTAAATCCAGCCAAAAAATACTACAGAGAAAAAAAAAAGAATCCAGTCAGCAAAAAAATCTGTTTCTTTTCTTTTTTTTAAAAACTATCCGGTAATAGACATATTTACATGAAAAACTTTAATTTGCAAATTTTAAAATGATATTGCTGGTTTATCACTGTGTAAAATTTCAGAACTCTACCAGATTGGAGTTCTAGCGCCAACAAAAAATTATGAACAGAGGAACATTATAATAACAGATAAAGTGGAAACAGTACAAAGGGTTCTTGTTTCCTTGATTGTGGATCCCAAAAAAGGGCAGAGTTCCAGAAAAGACAGTCCTTTTCTCCTTTTCTATTTTTGGCAAACAGGAAGTCGACATGCAAGGATAATGAAAACACTTAAGGATAAAGCTGTCAGACAAATATCATCAGTCCAATTCATGTAGCTGCCAGGGATTTTTTTTATGACACAAGGATGAAAGAGAACACATTGTTGCCTTAAAAAATCATAAAAACCATAAATTACCTAGTGCACAATGTCTGACACAAAAACACAAATACTAACCTCGTCACAAGATGGACACCGTGGACGAATTTTTTCTGCATAGTGTCTTTCGCAAAGGAGCTGTTTCCCATGAACACCGTACACCAGGTCAACAAGGAGTTCCTCACACGTCGTACATACAAAACACGCAGGATGCCAGCACACGTCTTTGTCTATTTTTGGTGCAAACACCACTAAATCTCCTTCAATAACCTCACCATGGCAGTTAAAACATGTCTGAAACATTTCAAGAAAAAAAGTGTAATAAAACAAAATATCATCTGAATAGCCTACCATTCTACAAATGAATTGAATTTTCATGATGTCTATATAAGTTTTAGTTATTTTTAGATTCTCTGTAAAAGAATCTAAAAATCAGTCAATAGGTATTACAATGTACTTAAGGTTGAAGTTAAGCTTTATGTATCTGTCACAGCCTCTGTTATTCTTAATTCTAGTGTTAGTTTCTAGTTTCTAGTGAATCTTATTGTTTTATTTTTGCTAATCATTTTTAGTACAAAGATATTTCATGTGAGCAGATGAACCTTAATATCATGGTAGCTGTTTGGTAAAAAGCTGTTGCTAAATATGATCTTAAAATCACTAAAAATTAAGACCAAGTTAAAGAAACTTCACGAAATGATAAGTCTGTCATATAAAATTTGCATTCCTTTATGTTAAAGGTGTTTATTAACAAATAAGCATTTATACCGTGTCTAGATCTGCTTCTTGTGCATATCCTATGTCTAATGCTATACTATCTCTAAGCTCCCTAAATATATTATACTCCTTTTTCTCGATGTCTGATTTAATCATTCTACAATGTTCATGAGCTAAGTCTTGTTTTGGAAGTTGTCGCATTAGTTGCAAGTCTCTGTATCGTTCCCCTGCCGAACCTATCCTCGGAACTTTGTTGTTTGGTAGCTGGTCCATGTAATCTTCCACCTGTAGATAGATAAAACAACATGAGAATCACATAATAAAAATAATACCTCTTGTATGTAGGGTAGCAAAATCATTGATACAGGTTGACAGTCCAACCTATTCTAATGAAGTACCGTACGGTGGGTAATTTTCACGGCCTGCAAATTTCGGGATTTCATATCAAAAGAGCTAGTTTTTATTGACGGGGACATTAAGTTTCGCCATTTCGTTCTAAACTCTATTCAAATTAATATTGATAATATATTATGCATGTTTAATATTTCACGATAAAATAATGGTTGCGAATATAGCGAAAATATCCTGCTATACGATAATTGCAGGACTAGTTTAGATTTGTTAACCAAAAAGTATCAAATGGTCAGAGTAAACATTTCAATGTTAAGATACACAATAGAAAAGAAAGAAAAAAATTAGTTACAAAAAATAATAAGTATTGGAACATTCCTCTGCCTAGACGGAAGATAGCATGTGCGTGTATACAAATACGGGATTTCTATCTCTCAGATGAGCACAGATGTTGGTTTGACATAGAGTTTGGTAATGTCATCCTTCCTGGATTTGACCAACACTAAATCGATATTTTGCAAGTGACAGGTGTGCTACAGTAAGCAGGAACTGCTTGCTCCTGCTTGCTCTACCGGAGCACATGAGTTCACTCTCGTTTCGACTTGAGTTCATGTTGCTGAATGTGGTTTTGTTGTTATGTGTGTGTTTGTGTGTTTTTGTTGTTGTTGTTGTATGGATTGTTTCGTTATGATGATTTTTCAGTTTTATGATGCTGATTACCCTTTTGGTACACCTTTACTTCTAGTGAGGTGGGAACAAAATTGAAGGTAAAAAAAGTTTTCTTGGCATTTCATTGTAAAGCAAAAAAGACTAAAGGATAAAAAAATATAATTAAAGAAGCCAAATGTTTTATATTTCTTTCAATATACCCTCTTAACATATTTTACATGATGTTTATGCATTACAGCATGTGGAATGATAAAAAAAAGCCTTAAAAGTTTCCAAATGTTAAGACAATTAATCAGCTAATTTCTTCTCTGCCTATCTAAGTATGCACATTCCTTTGACATTTATATGAAACCTGAACAATAAAATGTTACATAATATCTGACGATATGAGCCAGGCAATCTCTTATAGAAACTATTATTTCTTTTATATTGATGTTACAAGTTTGGCAAGGATTCTGAAAACATTGAAATAGAATACTTATATGAATTGCTAGAAAATATGTTCAACTAAAATATTAGGCCAGAAGCAAGACATTTTTAGCAATTGTTTCTCTTTTTTTTCCCTTGTATGCTTTTTTGATAAATATTTTTCTGTAATGTTTGTTTTTGTATTAATTCTGGTCATGGGATCAGTTTTTTATTAATATTTTTTTTTTCATATAATTTTGCTTCTTTAGAAGACAATCAAGCAAATATGAAAACAGACAAAACTTTAACTTTTCATCAAGTGGATTAGCTGACCATGCCTCAGTAGTACCTAAATGTATCCAAGAGCATCTAAATACAACAAAGATGCTATATCTTTTCTACCTGTTCTGGGCTGAGCCCTGGAGGTACCCATGTATACCCCAGTGACACAGTCTCCTCTTTTGTAGCACAGTTGACAGGGTCATCTAATCTCTTCCAGCCCAGTCTGTCTCGTACGTTAACAAAGTTTAGGTTATAGATGTCATGTGACTCCCGTGGACATTTGCACACCTGACAGGTATTCCTGACAAAAGAAGAGATGACTTCTTGTAACTGGTTTATGAATTTTAGGATAAATGATTACATTTATAAGCAAAGATGTAAATCATATATACCTACATGTAAATTCAGAAATGACAATGTACTCTGAGTAAAGGAGTAGGTTCGAGAACCTTCATATTTGGCCCTAAAATTTCAAGTATTAGATAATCATGTCATATTTGTTGTAGATATAGTGCTATGGATATATGTAAGACATATGCACTTGAAAGTTTGATTTGTTACATAACTACGTCGCAGTGACATCACAATCTTCAGCATTTTGCAAAAAATAATGAACATCTTTAGATTTTGCCTTTTTTCAATGCACATTTGTGCTTTGGAAATATAGAGCGCACTTAAGGACACCCTTCATAATTAAGTAGATTATAATTATGACCATATTTAAGATTTTCTGAAAATATGAAGGGTGCCCTTGATTGCGCTCATATTTTTCTTGACCAATTTAGAACCAAAAAGTAGCAAAATATGGTGAAATTTGAGATTTTTCGTTAATTCCCCAAGTTTGACCCCTATGGTAAAATTGGTCTTTTATAGTATGTCAAAAAGAAGTTCAGAATAAGAGAAACCAAGCACATGACTATACTTACTAAGAATTATAACATTAAGTTAAGATTTTTGCCAAATTGTAGGCCAAATAAGGGTGTTCTTGAACCTTCTCCTTTGAATGGATTTTAAAAAATAATTGGATTTTTTTCTATTTTTGATTTCTGATGCCCTGCATTTATAATTTAAAAAAAATTCTTCATTTATTGAGGTCAAGCGGATAATGCATCATTTGAAATTACATTGTACATGAAGATCCATAAAAGTTTCCCCCCAAAAAAAGATTGGATATAACAAAGGAATGTCCAAAGTAAAAAGTTATTGCTGTCAATGCAATTTCTTTTACCACTTCAAGATAATTTGGCTCTGTCTACAGATTCACACCTTAAACATAAGTTTTCAATATCTTTAAGTGTTTCTTTTGATTAGATATGTTGTCTTTATTGAAAGGTATTAACAACACATCATGCTAATTACTAAGATACAGCTGCCGTCAAGTTAAATATTGTGAAAGATGAACTAATAAAACTTTTTATCATGAAACTTGCAACCATCATGATCATATGGCATAGTTTTTTTTCAATTATATATCATGAAAATATTAACTTCTCTTGTTATGAGTTCATGAGTTATGAGTTTCATTGTGGTTTTTCTAAATTAAGGCTTGTTGCCTTCATTTATTCCACATCTCATTATTTCTATTCAAACTATATACGATATAATCATTTATTTTCGTGGGGATAAAATTTCGTGGTTGAGAGCCTAAAAATGAATTGGTGGGGACAAATTTTCGAGGATTTTTAATTTTTATATACACTGTTCAACTAAATATTTTGAATTCGTAGGAATTTAATTTTTCATACCCACGAAATAAACGAAATTTAATCCCCCATGAATATTTCTGCTTCTTCAGTAAATGCTAACTTAGATTTAGTTTTTTTCTGAGTGTTTATACCTCCATTTGTGTCTGGCAAACCCTGAACATTTCTCTACACAAGATAAACATGGCTGACCCTCTTCTACTTCATCTACAACTATCTCCTGAAAAAATAGAAAAACTTTATCAATATAAAAAAAAAATAACTGAAAAACTTCATATTGATTTCCTAAAAACTGTTTTTCCATAACTATTTCAAACGTAACTTGACATGGCATTCATTGATCATGCAATAGGCAAACAAAAACAAAAACTGTTCAGGAGGAGTTGCCCGCTTACAAGATATGTGAATGGTTGGACAGACGGGACAATTCCTGAACATCCCTAAAACTTTTAAAGGACAAGGGTTGATAAGGGCCATTTTTGGCCCAAAAATTATTTTTGTTTGAATTCAAGTAAAAATTGTGACAAGACTTAGTTTAATGTCAGTACTTTAATGCTTCATAGACAATTTAATATTTTTGACCATTCTGTGACGTCATAGTGACGTCAAAATTGAACAAATTGCACAAAATTTGCCAAATCTGCTGTTTTTTAGCATATTTTTAATAATTTTCGCTCTGGGAAGTGACCGCAACACCCATGTACCACATAATCCTTTTGGTAACAAATTAAGTTGGTCCTGAAAAATATTTTCCCAAAGTATCTATTTGGTACATGGCTGTACACACTACTATTGAAAACAAAATAAGCATGAAAATAATGTAAAAACGGCTAATTTTGACCAAATGTTGAAAATCTTCCAACTTTTAATGCCATTTTCTATATATAGATTAAATGGATTGAAATAATTTTCATTGTTTATTATGTCCCTAACCCTTGCCTAAGAAAATAACACTGTGAATGTAGAATACTAGAACTTTTAATTTTCAGCCATATTTTGAGGCCAAAAACAGGCCTTATCAGCCCTGGTCCTTTGTATACAGGCATGTATAAAAACTATCCTTTTCCAACTTTTAGACTGTAACTCATTCCAATAAAGTAGAAAGTAGACAGAGAGGACATCTCAAGCGGAAAAACTTGTGTGTTATCCATTTGTCTTATTTTTTGGGGTTTAAACTTAATTCCATTACAGTAAAAACAAGAATTGCAAGCTAAGCAAAAACTATATCAATAATTACCCAATACTGCTTCCATTTTTGACTTTTCCAAATAACTATTATATGTACAAACTATAATCAATTTGTCAAGATGGTCCCTCCAATAAATCAGAATAGCCACTTGGTGAGTTACAAATTGAATGTTAGCCCATGATTTATGACTTATCAATGGCTACAGCAATGATCAATTATTTTGTAAAAACCTTTAGAAAATACAAACTAATCAGGACTACTTCTTATTCTTATGATTAATAACTTCGTTTTCCATTCTGCATCATTTGTCTATACAATCGATTAAATTTTGTTCTGCTTTTAACAGAATTTTTTAATCATTAGAAACATTTCAATTCATTTTTAAAACAGTTCTTTATTGAGTAATTATTGATACTTATTTTACCAAACATAGGAAACCAAGATTCCTTAAACTACCAAACATTTGAACTTAATAATGATGATGACATTGACCTTTGGATTAAAAGGCCAAAGGACTTTTCTTACAATTTCATGAAAGTTTTTATAAGTCTTGCTTCAACTTATTCCTCACATTCTTGCGTTTGTTTTACAAGTAACAACATTTATTTTGAACTAATGGAGACAAGGTGTCACAAGCATTTTCCTGCAACTAACTTATTAGGACTTTGGAAACCTGATCCTGATCAAATACAGATTCCTATATCTAAACATGGAATAAAAGCATTATTCCATAGAAATGGATTTGACAGACATGCCATTTATAGCTCTGTCTGCAGATAGGGAATCAAAAACGTCAGAATCTTTACAGCAGCTATCAGATCATATTAATAGTAATCTTCCCATAACATGACATGTTACTTCAATCCTGAAATTAGAATACTGGAGTAACCAAAATAGAGGGAAAATAGAGTTACTTCCCCTCATTTAAGTCGCCTTGAGTTACACATGCTAAATGAAAGTGATAACAAATCAAACCCACAACAAAGATCAACAGTCAGTTTAAGAAGCAAAGAGGCACAATTGGGGACATTCTAGTGTCAGAAGTCTGAAAGGGCAACGACAAAACTGGTAAACAGGAACAAGAACAGCACAAAGAAACACAAAACACAAAATCAACCAAACAGAAATCAACAATGTGAACTCAAGTCGTAACAAGAGTGAACTCTGAGGTGCTCCCGAAGAGTAAGTGAATTCTGCCTGCTATAGCACACCCGTCGTGCTGCCAATTTCCAACTTATCCTGGGTTTGGTGGGTTTGGTCTATAAAAGACTCACCAGAGAAGAACTGATTAAAAGTTGACAACTGCAGTCTTTGCCTTGGAGTAAAGGAATCAAAGAAAAGTCAGCAGAATCAAAATCTTTTAATATTTGAAGAGGATTTTTTTTTTCTGAATAAATTTGTCCATCAATGCATTTATCCATTGACAAAAACCTAATAAGAAATTCAAAGAACTGTGAAACTATAATTGTTTATTATTCTTATATATTGGAATCGAATTCCCATAGTTTTCATGTAAAGACTGATCCACAAATTCAAGAATCCAACAAATGCAGTGGGGTGTTCTGGGGGTTGGTAGCCCCTCTCTCCTGAAAAGTATTGATTTTTGTTTAGATTTTCAGCAATATTGATCTAGAACCCCCCTTTCAGTCAATGGAGGTTAATATGTGGATGCCACCTTTTGAAACAATTTTTGGATCTGCCACTGAAATGTTCTTACTCCTTAAAGTTAAAGAAACAAACAATAATAAAATAGAATCTACAATCCTATACTTTTTTCCTGCATGGCTAAGGATAATATAAGTCAATCATTTTATTGAAAAGTCTCATTTACAAATTCCTGTTGTGTAAATAGCAAGAATTCTACAATCTCAACTTATATCCAGTGATTTCAATTATTTTCCGTGATTTATCAATATTGGAAGCTGTGATTCTCAGCATTAGGACATTATTGAGAATTCAGAGTGGTTATCACGGTGGCTTAAAGAGGTTTACTTGACAACAAAATCTAATTTAAACTCTATAATGTCATCAATATAACAGTATCATTAGTATCAATGTTAAACTAGAGGCTTTGGAGCAGTATTATGGTGTTGGACATTTACTACATTTTAGGATCCCAGTTTAAAAAGACTGTAAACCAAAGAGTAATCAAGGAATACTGCAAGCTCAGAAAAGGATATTCCTGCTTCATAATTTGGCCTCTATATTGCCAAAAAGATCCTATTCCATTTATCTCTCCAGATTGATTTTCGAGTGCAATACAATTTCTTCATGCAAATCTTCACATGATGTACTTCCTTCACATAAAAATTCATCAAAATCCATAAAGCTCCTTAAAAGGAGTTGTGCTTATGAGGTCTCTAATTGAACACTATTTCCAACAAGAGGCTACCAGGAGCCTGAATCCCTTACCTGGTCTTGATGTCAACCCTATGAAGACTTTTGTATAGCTAAATGAGCAGAATGTTTAAGCAAGAAAAAGCTTTTTCTGCAATAGTTTTCATTCTAAATAAGCAAAAAAAAACTATTATTCAACCTTTAAAGGGCCATAACCCCTATACTGGGTCTTCTGACAACTTTGACCTTGTATCCTGAATCCCTTACCTGGTCTTGATGTCAACCCTATGAAGACTTTAGTAGAGCTAAATGAGCTGAACATTTAAGCAAACAACAGCTTTTCTCTATCGGCAATAGTTTTCATTCTAGAAGCCAAAAACACTATTTTTTGCCTTTTAGGGGCTGTAACTCCTATAAGGGGTCATCTGACAACTTCAACCCTATGAAGACTGTTGTAGAACTAAATGAGCTGAACATTTAAGCAAGCAACAGATTTTCTCTATCTGCAATAGTTTTCATTCTTCAGGGCAAAAACATGAAAAAAAACGCTATTTTTGACCGTTAAAGGGCTATAACCCCTATTAAGAGTCATCTGACAACTTCGACCCAATGGAGACTTTTGTAGAGCTTTTGATTCTGAACAGCTAAAGATCCTTCAGATTTTTTTATCTGTTATGGTTGCTGAATTATAAGCCATTTTAAGTGATTTCACCCTATGTTCTATTTTTAGTAACAGCGGCCATGTTTTTTATTGAATAATTTTAAAATGAGGACTGTTTGTTGCCAACATGTCATATATCATTCCTACAAAGTTTCAATTAAATTGGTTGTGTGGTTTCAGAGAAGACGATTTTTGAAATTGTTAACGGATGACAGACAACAACGCCACGGGCGACGGACGACATACAACGACGGACGCATAGTGATGGCATAAGCTCACATGGCCTTTGGCCAGGTGAGATAAAAAGTTAAGAGTCAACATTTCTCAAACAAAGTGGTTTGGGAGCAGTTGAGCCATACATGATACAAGCTCAATGTGGACAGAAAGACAGACTAGATGATTCCTATAAATTTTGTTTTAATCAAGAAAACTACATCTCAAATATCAATAGGATTGATAGGTTGTTGCCTTGAAAAATGTGACAGAAATTTTTGAGACTCTTCAGGATGTCACTAGATGATGGAAAGTGCCAAAGTTACTTCTATATATCGCTTTGCAACAGGAAAAAGGCACAATTTAAAAAAAAAAAATTAGCATGCCTTATTGATCAGAATCAAACAGTGGATTTGACAAATATGCTTAAAAGCAAATCAGTGTTTTACCATCAGGGTGTGTTGGTTTTAACCTTTCAAGGTAAAACTCAAGAACCTAACAAATGTGTCCTTGACCTTAGAATATCAAAATGAATGGAAACAAACCCCCTATTGTCAGGGTTCAGATCTTACAAGTGATAGACCAAATTCTCTAAACTATTTATGTATTATCAGATTACTAAATAGTTTAAAACTATAAATGGACTATTTAAACGATAATTATCGTTTACTAACATGAAAGCATTATATGTTTGGTATGTGAGCTAATTGTTTCTTAATAATTAGGTTAGCAATTATTAAAATCAATGTTATATTGACACGATAAGCTATGATGTATATGTATACAGTTTTATATTGTATGATTGTAAATATACCCTACTTAAAAAGCTGAATGATCTGAGAATATATAAATTTACAAGAACATTATTTAAAGAAGCTGCTTTCACATTGCAGTACATTACAACATGAGAGTGAGGTAAATTTTTGTTAGTTTATAATAAAGCAGAGCAAAGCCATTAGATGAAGATAAAAAACAATTTATAACAAGACCACAAAATATTAGTTAAATTTCAGTAATGAATTTCATAAAAAGTTTGCTTTGCAACCGAAAACAAATTAAGCAAATATTTTGACATTGCAATAGTTGAAACCTTGTGACAGTAAAAAAAATCTTTGTGTAGCATAATATTTCCATGTTATCACAAACACCCTTTTCATCCTCTATTCAAATTCTTTTAAGATTACAAGTACATGTAGACCTTGATAGCCATTCAAGAAGGTTCATATTTACATGAATGTTTAACATTTTAACCATTCATGAAGGTTCATCATAAATATCATATCTTCAAACAGCATATTAATAGCTTGTTAGATAATTTGAAGATAAACAAAGCCTTTTGAATATCATTGGAAACGTGGAACCTCCTTGGAAGCAGTTGTTACAGAAACTAGATTTGGCAATCAGACAGCAGACCGAATTATGGAGTCAATTTATTTCAAATATAGATAATATTTGCAGTATTGATCCTTAATTTGATCTAAATTAGAACTCAAATTATCCCCTGCTTAAAATCTTTGACTCTGTTTTTGGAAAAATTGCCCTGAATGATATCTGAGGGCAAAGAAAATCTTCTGTGTCAAGTGATAAAAATAATGGGCATACTGAATATGAATGGTCTCTAACTTACACCTGAAGTAAAGGTTAAATAATATGAATAACTCTAAGATTCTTGAGGCAGTAGTATAAATATCATATTTTGTTTATGATAAAATCCTTCTCATACATAAAGAGAAGTAGACCATGAGATAGTATGGTTCATCATTCGGTCAAATTATATCCAATAAGTTCTAAATCCAGACAAAAGTTAATCCCAATTTGAGAAAGTAAAAATCAAAGCTAAAATAAGAATATTTCTAGGCATTTTTAAAAAACTTTTCCCAATACAAAAGTATTCATAGGTCATGCTGTATTAACTATTGGTACTGTGCAAGGAGTACAAGTTGCTATATTCCTGTCGCAGATCCAGAATTCTCAAAAGAGGATTTGCACATACAGTCCAATGTGAACTAAAAGGGAGAGGTCCCTTTAACAAATTTTGCAAAAAAATCTGCAACAAAACATCCAAATTACTAGAGGCAAGGGAAATTGAATCCCTTGAGCTGTTCAACACCCCATACTGCATATGAACATTTTGAAAAGAGAAAGGTATCTGTGAGATAAAAACCTAGCTAGGCACAACTTTTTTTCTAAACCATTAGGGACAGGAATATAATGATCTAAATGTATACAAAAAGATAGACACATTACATCAAACTGTTGCAATGCACCAAGCACAGGATATCAAAACACAATATAAACTCTCATTAATTTGTTATTGGTCTATGATCTAAGGAGTTTTTAAGAGCTAATTAGACAGTAGCTTTATGTTAAATGCATCAAAAGTTATTTTCAAGTTTCATCTGTTTCAGAATCATAAACATTTGAAAGCTTCAAAAATTAATTTTTTCCCATTAATTTCTGCAGTTTCATCAATATTTCTAAAGCACATATGCAGCAACAAAAAGAGTGTCTACATAAATCAGTTCTGTGAAAGACTAACAAAATTACAAAGGTAGAAGATGAAACAATGATATAAATAATAATTTAACTTTCAGTGTTTTCTACAAGTTATTGCATAGATGAGAGCAGAAATACCTTATGCACTGGTACATATTTGTAATATTAGTTCAGAACATTTGTGCTTATTTTTTAAGGGAGTGTGATCAAACTAGTAGTATCATTATCATTTGTTGGGTCTCAATTTTCATGGTTTTCCTGGGTGACCTAGACCCATGAAATCTGATACCCCACATTTTTTTTTTATCATTGGTCTGAATGTTGCAGACTTGGACAGAACCACAAATCTAAAGATTCCATGAAATGGTCCTTTTTCATCAAACCACGCCCATGATAATCAATGGTTTCACAGTAACTAGTCCTAGGTTGATTAGAATCAAGGAAACTAATAATGTACATGCAGGTTTTCCTGTGTCCACTGGCACTGCTTGGAGGTTTCCTAAAAAAGAAGCCTTTAAGCTATCTTTAAGAAAACAGAGCCAAATAAATCTGAAATGAAAATCTGTGAAAATGAACAAAACAAGAGCTAATTGAAAGAATTATCACAGAAAGACCGTGGAGATGGATTGGTTTACTCATTGAGATTGAACAATTACTGAGCTTTGTGACCAAACAGGCACAAGAATGGAACCCGGTAGAACCAACAAGGACATTCTCAAGAGGCTGACCAAAGTACACTTGGGATAGGGATCTTACATCAGACCTACAGAATTAGATAAAACATAGGGAGAGGCAAAAGTAACACATAGGGATAGGCAAAAGTAAAACATAGGTAGAGGCATAAGTAACACATAGGGAGAGGCAAAAGTAACACATAGGGAGAGGCAAAAGTAACACATAGGTAGAGGTAAAAGTAACACATAGGAAGAGGCAAAAGTAACACATAGGTAGAGGCAAAAGTAACACATAGGGAGAGGCAAAAGTAACACATAGGGAGAGGCAAAAGTAACACATAGGGAGAGGCAAAAGTAACACATAGGGAGAGGCAAAAGTAACACATAGGGAGAGGCAAAAGTAACACATAGGGAGAGGCAAAAGTAACACATAGGGAGAGGCAAAAGTAACACATAGGGAGAGGCAAAAGTAACACATAGGTAGAGGCAAAAGTAACACATAGGGAGAGGCAAAAGTAACACATAGGTAGAGGCAAAAGTAACACATAGGGAGAGGCAAAAGTAACACATAGGTAGAGGCAAAAGTAACACATAGGGAGAGGCAAAAGTAACACATAGGGAGAGGCAAAAGTAACACATAGGGAGAGGCAAAAGTAACACATAGGTAGAGGCAAAAGTAACACATAGGGAGAGGCAAAAGTAACACATAGGGAGAGGCAAAAGTAACACATAGGTAGAGGCAAAAGTAATAGCCGACTGAACAAAATGAAGAGCAGCAGTGGTCACCACTTTGTTCACCGATGGACAAAGTGGATTAATTCAAGTGATCGAGTCAAGTCAATTTTCAAATATATTGCTCACAGAAGGACAGTTAATTATAATTGGGGGGCCTACATCAGAATTTCCTTGTCCTCTTATAAAGGCATTACAAGACTAAATGTGTTTATTCTAATATTTGGTGGTAGCTAGCTCACTGTTACCTTTCTATAGTAATTTTGTCCTGTCAATGAATGGTATATCAGCAACTCCTTGATGTCTTCAATGAAAAAAAAAATCATGGAGGCAGCATTAAGAAGAGGAAGATACAACAAGAATATGTCCAAAAGACTTAATGACCCATCTCATAACATTTGGACAGATGGACAGACAGACAACAGACCTGAACACTATATGCCCCCTACTTTCGTAGATGGGGCACAAAAACTGTGATTGACAAAGTGTAGTGGACAGAGTCTCAATAAAATTACAGACAGACAGACCTATAAAATGCTGATTTATTTGTTACCTTCAAAGTGGGGAACATTAAAAACAAGAAGTTAAGGAATTTATCTAGTTAAAAAGAAATGACAGAGATTTGTACTTACTCAATATAGTGAAACAAAGCTTAAAAGCTTGATTGAGCATTTAATTTTAAACTTTGAAAGTATGTGTTAAATGAAAAATTAAAATCTTTATTTATTTCTTGTGGATCCCTACCTGCTCACAAGTTATCACTATAGAGGGTATACTTTTCTCCATGTCATACACTCTGGTATAAAACAATAAATTCCTAATATAATGTAAATATTTAAAATACAGATAAAAACTAGTCATGGAAAGTGTCCTTTTGGTATAAAGAGGCGATGAATACCACAATTGTTTATTTTGTGACAGACTCGATAAGTAATTATAATAGAGACATTTTATCATACTTTAAATAGACCTTAAGTTTGGGGGTATAGCTGTCTGATGAATATAACACTTTCAAATTTAAAATGGATAATGTAATGTCCTTTAAATAAATAGTGAAAATTGTACTTAAGAACTTCAAAGCTGATTTTATCTATGTTTTTAATGTGACAAAATTTTATGGAAATATAAATGTGAGAAGTTTAAGTTGTTAAAGTTCTGCCATTTTAAAATAAATCGACCAAAAATTAACATAATTCTGCCAAAAAATCATAATAAAATGTTTTCAAGCCACTGAAAAAATCGGCCAGGTGGGAGGGAATGCAACTTTTTTGGATATTTTCTTTATTGGCCCAACTAAAGTATGTAAAACTTTTGGAAAGATTTACTGGTAATATCAAATCATAATATATTTCTAAACTTTTTAATTCAAATAATTTGTTGTGTTTGATATTGCCACCAACAGCTTGTGCTTTAAGTTGGTTGTTTAAGTGTAAAAACCTATGAAAAAATAACAAGAAATTTATAAAACTTTGTAATGTATCTCTTAATGACCCAATAAACACTGCTTTAAAAGAAAATAGGGGGATACTGGGTACAAAAATATCCCTTTTTTAATGGTAAAATCCAGAGTATTCCCAAAATCTGACAGATATCTAAAAAATTGACCAGCGAAACCTCAAACAAATAGATATTTTTACTGAAAAGGATTGCATATGCAAAGGGCAATTACTGGTAGTTGTCAGAGGCAGATCCAGAAATTTTCAAAAGGGGAGGCGGATTCCACATACAGTAAGTCCACTGTAGATAATAGGGGTTCACGACCAATTTTGCCAAAAAATCAACAACAAAAAAACAAACATTTTGGAGGATAAGGGGGGGGGGTCCAGCTCTTGAACGCCTACCTCCTAGATCCACAATACCTACAGTGACTGTGTTCAGTTCAGACACCGAACATTCATATGATTGATATCTTTTATATGGGAACCAATAACGTGTGCAGTTTTTCCATTTTGGGTTTAATGCTGTACCAGTCCTTTCCTATAACCATTCTTTAGGGTAACGAGTCAAGCTTATGGTTTGAAAAAAACTCTTTTGCTATTATCAGAATAGGGATGACATACTTTAAGTAAAAATCTTGACAGAATTTTGTCTAGCCAGAATTAGGATCCTCAACAACTCACAAAAAAGCAGAAGTTAGTTCCATATGTTACTTTCATCAGTCTGCATTTTCAATTTGATTACTTTTTAAAAATGTTACAAAATATTAGTTATTTTTATTCTCTGACAGGTAGAACTCTGACAACAAATAGATTTCCTAGACCAAACATTAGGATATGGTATGAAATATCAATTAGTTTTTCCTAATTACACATCCAACTAGTGCAGTTCATTGATGATTAAAGAACAGCTATCCTTTGTGTCTTATTGTTCTTTCTCTGAAGCATACACTCTGTCAGAAAATCTGGAATCTCAGAAATTTGTTTTTTTTTCTTTGTATCTATTATGCCATTCAAGAAATCAATAATTATAAATTGCTTCAGATGATCCTTCTTTACTATAAACATTTTTGTATTTCAGACCAAAAACAAAGAGATTTGGTGGTAGATAAAGAGAAATTAAATTAAACACGAGGTCCAATTGATTTAATTCACTTTGCTCCCCATTTCCCTGCTTTACAAAGGTCGATTAAGGACCGGCAAGCCAGGTGCGCACCCTACCGTTTGACAGCTAAATTTGGTTAGGATCTGTATGAAACAAGAGGTCCCAGAAGATTTTGTTTTTAATTGGGCACCCTCCCAAAAATTTCTGGATCCGCCACAGCTTCAAACCCCTGATTATAGTTTTCTAGATCAACTGCAGAGAAATGACAAAACAAATTGACTTTGCAAATTATTTGAAAAAAAATATGGTTAACTAAACTAGAAAAATTGTGAGCAGCAGCTCACAAACAAGTATTCATATGAAGCGGACTTCTTACAATCACTTCTAGACAAAAAGGACCGCAAACTTGCTTTATCCTTCAATCTCACATTTCGTTATATTGATGATGTCCTTTCACTAAACAATCCTCGATTTGGTGACTATTTACATCTCATATATCCGAAGGAACTTGAGATAAAGGACACTACAGATTCTAGGAGGTCCGCTTCATATCTGGATCTATTTCTCGAAATTGACACACAAGGAAGGCTTTGTACAAAGCTCTATGACAAACGTGATGACTTCAACTTTCCAATAGTTAACTTTCCCTTTCTGTGTAGCAACATTCCGTCCGCTCCAGCATATGGAGTTTACGTATCACAATTGATTCGCTATTCCAGAGCATGTGGGGAGTACAACGACTTCCTTGATAGAGCCATACGGCTGACCAGCAAATTGTTAACACAGGGGTACGTTGCTCCCAGGTTGTTGTCATCACTCAAGAAATTTTACGGACGACATCATGTGCTTGTAAACAAATACGGGATTTCTATCTCTCAGATGAGCACAGATGTTGGTTTGACATAGAGTTTTGTAATGTCATCCTTTCCGGATTTGACCAACACTTAATCGATCTTTGGCAACGTGACGGGTGTGCTATAGCAAGCAGGAACTGCTTACTCTTCCGGAGCACCTGAGTTCACTCTCGTTTCGACTTGAGTTCGCGTTGCTGAATGCGGTTTTGTTGTTATGTGTGTTTGTGTTTTATGTTGTTATGTGGTTTGTTTTGTTGTGATGATTTTTGTCTGCCGGTTTTGTCTTTGTCTTTACGGTTTTATGATACTGATTACCCCTTTGGTACACCTTTGCTACTTTATATAAGCAAGCTCACAAAAGGTTATCCCCGCTTCTAATGGAATCTGTATTGCCAAAAAAAACTCCAAGTCCATTTATCTCCCCTCTATGTTAAGTTTCATCAAAATTTGTCAAGCCGTTTAGGTATCTCATTGAATTCTATATTAAAAAAGTCGAAGTCCAATTATTTCCTCTGAATGATATCTGAGAGCAACTGCATATCTACATATTATGCACTTCATTCATTTAAAGTTTCAGTGGTTTAGAAGAATAAGTGCTTAAGAGGTATAATGTGGACAGAGGGACAGACAGACAGACTGGACTATCACTCTATACCAAAGCAGGGGGGTATAAATATTTAAACACAACAAGAGTGTGAAGCCATTTATTAATATGGGTAAAAATAAGAAAGTTGTAGACATGCCAGGTTATACAGCTGATAGATGGAACAAAATTGAAGCCCCAGTAAGACTTCTACAATTACCCCCAACCCTAAAAAAAATGAAATTTTATCTAGTAATATATAAAGGAAATTATTTAAGTGCAAAGAGACCCGTCTTCACTTGAGTCAATAAAAGGGTCATCACCTAGCACAAAAGCATGATCCGCAACTTCAGGTAAAGGGCTCAAAGAGAAATATTTCCTCTGAGAAAATTAACATGCATAGTTTGAAATATTGGACCTTTTACAAAACTATATTATATAACACTAATAATAAAATGACTACTTTGACAGGCTTAGTTAGTTTTTATAATATTTTTCTAAATAAGGTTTTATAAATATTATGCAACCATATGATATGATTATATCAATTACTTTGCAGCATGTACTAAGCCAGTAAAGCATGCACTTGAAGTTATTTTATTATATAAACTGTGCATCACAAATAATGCTGTGTCTAATAAATCTTGTCCCTAGAAAACAACCAAGACAAACACCAGCAAAGAAGACGTCATACTCACAGCATATCTTGGCAAAGAGAGTGACAAATATATGATAGAGAACAAATTAACCAGGTTTATAAACAACCAATTAATGTCATTAGGGGGTGTTTATAGTGTGGTTCTGTGAAGTAAGAGAAAAGCCAGGGTATAATGATGAAATGTCAGAATGATCTAACCACAAGTAAAAGTACATGTACAATAATGCCGTAACCAAAACAGTAAGAGATTAGCTAAGGTATATTATGATGTCAGACTGATATAAACCACAAGATAAAGTACATGTACAATAATGCCATTACCAGAACAGTAAGAGAACAGCTAAGGTATAATGATGATGTCAGACCAATATAAACCACAAGTAAAAGTACATACACAATAATGCCATTACCAGAACAGTAAGAGAACAGCTAGGGTATAATGATGATGTCAGACTGATATAAACCACAAGATAAAGTACATGTACAATAATGCCGTTACCAGAACAATAAGAGAACAGCTAGGGTATAATGATGATGTCAGACTGATATAAACCACAAGATAAAGTACATGTACAATAATGCCGTTACCAGAACAATAAGAGAACAGCTAGGGTATAATGATGATGTCAGACTGATATAAACCACAAGTAAAAGTACATGCACAATAATGCTGTTACCAGAACAGTAATAGAACGGCTATGGTACAATGATGATGTCATCAGAGACCAATCTCAACCACAAGTAAAAGTACTTGCACATTAATGCCTTTACCAGAACAGTAAGAGAACAGCTAGGATATAATGATGATTTCTGACCACTTCAACCCAAAAAATTCTGTCAAAGTTAAAAATTGGTTGGATTTTAATTAACTGGGAGTAGTTGATTGACAGACCTGAAATTCAATCCCACTTTATGGGACCCTAGCTACCCTGATGCTGTATACAAAATATCAAGTGGCTGTGATTAGTAGTTGCTGAGAAAACTGTTAGTCTAAAAATTTCTCCCTATCCCACCACTGCCTCCTGCCCGCCCACCGCCCGACATTCACCACTTTAAAACCCAGATTTTTCTCTCTGTGAAATCTTGTCAATAAAAGTTCATGCAATTATTAGAACACAGAATAAGCAACTGCTTGCTTTTTCATTGCAGGTTGCAAGAAATAGGGATCAGACAGCATGGGAACCAGGGTTGAACACCCTCTTGTCCATCTAATGCTCTTACATGTGACAAATATTTCATAGTGACAATAGTATAGTTCAAGCATGTCTTTTATTTGCAACATGCTAAAGCAACTTAACTTTAAGTTTTTGACAAATTTATATAAAAGTATGTTCAAATTTGCATCAAATTGCAACCATAAAAGCCAATATCTTTTCTACCCAAAAGTTTAAAAACCAATTCATTGACTCTGTTTTTGCTTTATATTGAAGATTAGTGTTTTTCAACGAAAATGTAAGGTCAAAGGATCAAAAGTATATGGCCATGAAAGTGTCAAGGATCGAGTGGTAAAAATCCATAAGTTAGTCCATTGTAATTCACCTCTTAAGCTTTTCTTAGAACACTTGAAAAGTCCCAACAATTGGAAATAGCATGTAATATGAATACAATAAATATCTATGAGAAGCTGGCCATGTAAAGAATGCTTATACATCTTGTCTCATGACATGGAATTACACCGAACCAAGTCTTGTATGATGAATGACAAAAGGGGAAAGTATCCTATTAGGATGTGGTCAAGATTCTACAAGTAACATGATAAAGTGTTATTATTGATCAAATTATTAGGTCCACTTGTCAGTAAAGGATATCCTAGAATTCCATCGCTGACCTTTTGTTCCTCTCCAGACAACTCTGTCCCTAATCTAGAACAGTATTGATATAAATATTAGCAGAAATTTGCCTATAACTTTGTCTGACTATTATTGCAGACTGTTTCTTTTACAATAACTTAAACATGTATTTGATAGATTTATCAATTTGAATTTTTATTTGCAGTTAACATTCTACATGTATATCAGTTTGCTAGCTTTTGTTTTTTTTAAATCCCTCACGGTAAAGAATGTACTCTACAGAAAAAAGATAGAGCCAACTAGAAAATCTTGAATTTAATTATTACCAAAGAAATATGTCCACCCATTTTTCTGATTAAACATAGTTTGGTATCAATTAGAAAGAATAAATTCTACGCATCCTAAATGATCACCTGCCTTTCTGTGATAAAATAGTGCAAATCACATACATAGGTACATATGCACTAGTTTAGAAAAGATTATTGAAAATTCCATCAAGAAACCAGTAGGAGACAACAAGAAAAACATTAAAATGTGAATTTATGACAAAACAAAACTTCTTGGGGGAAATGTTTTTTTACAAGAGACATGTATGCCATTCCTCAGATTCTAGAGGGGCATACAATGCAATATTCACAAAGTCCATGTCACCTTGAACTTTTATTTGTACTATTGCAAGTTTTCTTTTTTTTCAATATGAACCAAGGTAAAGCATTAAGCAAATATACAGATACAGCCATCATTCAGTTGCTGCACTTTAGATTTTTTAAGCGACTTCCATCATGACAACCATCACAATATCGACATTACTTGATGTTAAATTCTAAAAATGCCTGAACTTAAAACAAGTGTCAAAGGACTCAAATCCAAATTAAAATCAGCATGAGTATTATTAACAAAAAGACTTGGAAACAGATGACAAATACAGACTAAATAACAGTTATAACTATATAGTGTTTGCTTTTAAATTATATAAAGAAAAAAATAAATCATTATACAGAAAAAACTCTTCTGTGTTAAAATATTTTTCCAGGGATTTAGGAATATAGCTTTAATAATGTTTTCCAATTAAAACAAAATCAATATTATCTTCTCTCAAAACAGAAAATCCTTGATCTTTACATCCTCAGAGATTTTCAGACAAGAAAAAAATATTTCCGACCATTCCTTCAAACTCAAGTTCATTTTACGGGCCATATTCTAAACAAATCAAAAACTCAAATTAATTCATACTGGGAGTCAAAATTCTTCAGCATCAATCTTTTCCTTTCTTTTTTCAGATACAACTGAATGATTCCAATCATTTAAATCTGATGTTTGATACTAGAGGCTTTTTCTAAGGTCACCAAAGGTCAAACAGGAAATTGCTGGCGTCAAGGAAATAATCATGGATTGTCAATCAGAATATTCCTAAAGAGTCTATGGAATAAAATTACATAATAAAGAAATTTTCCAAAACTACAATTTCACAAAATAAGACATGAAATGATTTGCATACATTTATTTGGTTTTCCAGAATGAGACATGAATGACAAGGTGCCTCTATTAAGAACTGCCAGAAAGATTTTTGTATTTAAAAAAAGTTAATGTACCATTTTAAGCACACTGCTAATACATGTAACCATACTGTGAAAGTACTAATGTTTGTAGGGTACCATTATTTGTGATTTTCGTTGGGTCAGCCAAACCTCAAGATTAAATTTTGCAAATATAGAGAAGTTATAAACATTGCTATATAGAAAATTTTTAAAACCATGAATTCACATATATGCAATTCACGACCAATCCACAAAAAAGATACCCATGAATTTTCACAGAATTTAAGAAAGCATAAAGATCTAAAAATAGGGCATCTAATGGGACATTAAATGATACCCCGCCACGATATAAATAGTTAAATATACGGTATTTGTATACTGTACTGTAAATACTAAACATCTATGTACAGACAGAAAAGGAATGAGTTATCTTCTTAGACCAGAATTTCATTATTTTCAAATTTGGAAAATGTTACATTAAGTGGCATATCTGCAATAATGTTTTTCCGATCATGCTGAAAATTGAACTTGACCTATATTTTATTGTACTCAACAGCTGTGCAAAATATCATGCAAATCCCTTGACACTTTTTCAAGTTACCATTCGGAAACATGGGGGACGGACAGACATAGAAAGAAACTGAGGGTATAATGTTACATAATACCTTGCCACTTTGTGTGGTGGGGTATAAAAACTATGAGAAGAAACAAGCAAACATGCCCATGACTGATAGAGAGATGTTCCCTGTTTATCTCTGCTACGCGTAACATGTCCAGTTGATGTCTAAAGCAATAACAGAATCAAGATCAGGTTTTACATTGTATATTAAAATCTAATGTCAGGGAAAAAAATACACATAACTTGTAGTAAACAGGAGTATTACTAAACTTTATGCATATAGTGTATGCTTAAAAGTTTTTGAAAGAGTTCAAAGGCAATTCCTACAAAAATGTCTGATTACTACCCCAAACATGTTTGATTTAAGTGGCCCTGAGACAAAGCAAGCAAATTTCCAAAGCTCCAATACAACAAATAATTTAAGAAAACCACAAGAAATACTTAGGCTTAAAACTGAAGACTACAGTTGACTTCTGACATTTACAAGCATATTTCCAGCACTGACATTTCTTTTTGTTGAATTGCAGACTCTTAATGGAGAATTAATATGTTTTTCCCAGTAATAATGGGCCTGACAATATGTCTTTTTGTGTGATTTCCAGACTTTTAATGGAGAAAATACCAGCTATCCAAAATCAACACTCCGACAAACATTGATGAAATTTTAAATTTGCAGAGTTGAAAGACCTATTAAAAAGATGGATGTTTTAATCGGAGCAGAATATCAGAACTATTTGAATAACAGATTACAGTCCATTGCATTCATCTTCAAACATTTAAGTTATATATTTCTCCATCTATGGCATTGGCTATCAATATTGTCAGGCTTTAATGTTTAATTCCATAAAGTTATGGGCTGCATACCCATAAATACAAATTCCTAATGAAAAAAATAAATGTTTATGGCAAATAATCAAGAATAATTTATCCTTTTTTACTAAATAACCAAACGTTAATGTTTTCAACAAAAGCTGACTTTTTAATATAAGAAAATGGTTATAGATAGAAAATATTTGACAGAATGTATGGATTTTATTCTCTGTTTCTCATAATTTGTATAACAAAGCTGCCAAATGCTGGGTTTTTTTTTAAAGAACTCTGATCAAGTGATCTTAAAATTCTGAAAAAAGATTATGAAAGCTTGGATTGGAGTACAGAAGGTTTACCTATAACATATGGACCAAGTGAAAGTTAAATGGCTTTGCTTCTTCAAAGTCCACAAGATAATAGCTCACATGACAGACTTAAGGAAAACCAAAATTGTTTAGTGTGAAAAATCCTCTTCCTATAATAAGAGCTAATGACTGCCAAAACTCATAGATCCATAATCCAGAAACATTTTCTGTGTATCCTACACTGCTATTTCTGAGACTATTGATGTAATACTTAGAACATTTCTGGTTGTTTTATATGAGAATTATTAAGTAATAATGATTAGATGTAAATTATTAGCTATCACCAACAGATGTAATAACAATAGTATTAAGCATGGCTATAGAAAGCATTCTCCAGATAAGCTATTATAATAAAACAATGGAATATGGATTTTGAGCAAGTTGATGGACATCAGAGATCAAAATATGAAATCTGAGGATGCATGCACTGTCTACTCAGACTCTTTGACTGCATATCTGTTTTTCTAATTGTGTTGCAGTTCATTATATTGTCTTTCACAAACATGTCACAGTCTTTGAAATTAGCTTGAAAGCTAGTGTTTGTCAGATTTCCTTTAACTGAGAAACAAATATTTGAAGTGACAAGCCAATCACATGTAAATTATTGCTTTAAAAGCCCTATTGGCTGACTAATGATTTTGCCTTGTAGGAACCAATGATATACCAATAGGGCATTCCAATGTCAAAAGTCCAAAAGGGCAAATAAGGCAAAACAAGTAAACACAAATAAATTGTTAAAGAGAAGCATAAAGAAACAGGCAACATTAAAACACACAAAACCAACTGAATTGCAATCAAAAACACAAACTCAAGTGCTCTAATAGAGTAAGCATTTCCTGCTTGCTATTGACAGGGAAATGGCACACCATAATATATCTTTGATTTTAATTGTATATTGTTTATGTTGTGCAACAGATATCATAATTCTTTTATAAATGAAAAAGACATAATCAAATACAATCATGAATACTGTACAAGAATACACCAATGCAAGGATCATAGGTGAATCTAAGAGTGGCGTTAAAACATTTTGATGTTAACTTTTTAGTATTTTTACATGGATTTTGTGCAAAAAACATATTTTTTTTCCAGTTTTAGGGGACCTACACTGTTCACCATTCCTTGGATTTGTGTCTGAGGAATAACACATTATTATTTCTAGTAATATAGAGCCATAACTCTGTTAATAAGTGTGCAACAGAGTTTAACTTATGACCCCTAAGTTGAATCAAAAAACCATATCTCTAAGCCCATGGATAAAATTGTTCCATCAACTTGAATATGTCACATACAGATAGATTTTTTCCATCATTTAGAATCTGCAACCCAAAGTTCATCATAGTGCCATATCTTTAAGCTCACAGATAGATTTGAATATGCCAACCTTTAAGTTCCATTCAAAGTGCTATCATAATCACTAAGCCAACGGATAAAATTGTTCCATCATTTTGAATCAGCTTCTATCAGACAACCAGACAGTGTCATAAAACACTATTTTCTGATCTGACACAATAGACAAGCTATTGACAATGGCTGACCCAGAGTAATGTCTGATATGACAATATAAGGACTATTTACAGAAGATAATATCAGGAGAAATACCGTAAATAGCAACATGTCAATGGCTGTAACTCTTAAACAAATAATGCTGAAGTAACTGTACAATATTGATGTTAAAATCTCTCTGATTGAAAATATCTCATATTAAATTTACTGCAGTAAATGGTTGATACTTTTGGATCATGTAGTGCAATACATGTATTATGAAATTAGATCAAAATATAAGCTCTAAATCTTAATCCTTGCTGTACAAAAAAAAAAAAACAACTTAAAAGTATGGAAGCTCTTATTGCACTTTTATCTATTTGTGAACAAATTGAATACTTGTAATATGTTCAATAATTTTAAATTATTAAATTCTATTAGTCAAAAACTTGATGCAGAAGCAAATTGGGTTGTATTTTGGTATAGCGGAAGTGTCACAATTTCCATTGTAAATTGCTAGCCTATGGAAATTTCTAGCACCTTAAACTGGTGCAAAAATTTGAAAGCTTCCATCCATTTTCTCCTATATATGAAAGGTGTTGCTGGTTGTAGGGTCAAGAAAACAATTAAAAGAAGCTAACTTTCTTCCATGGTATTATTATTCCATTTCATATACATGTTTTGATTTTGTATTGAGAAAAGTTACTTTAGAATCATTGGTGATAGTATGCTGAAACAAGATATTAAATCGTTGGACAATAATTTTAACAAGTAGGAGAATAAATCCTTAAGTGAAGAAATAATTCATGTTTGATTAAGTAATAAAGTCAGGTAATTTAATTTTAAATGTCAACATTAAAAACTTTGCTTTAAAATTTGAAAAAAAAAAAATTCTTGACTCTTCTAATACAATGTCATGTAGTAAGAATTAAAATCATTTGACTTTTATATATCGCTGTCTGAAGACTATACGTCTATTGACGTTAAAGTACTAAATATGCTGTAAATTTAATCAAGACCCTAAAATTAAAGTTTCAACAATAAACAAAATGTTAAAAAGCAAACAACATGATTTTAAACAAATAATCAAAAGTTTAAAACTGATCAAGCATCAATAGGTGCATATTAGAAATATTTGTTTAGAAAAAAAATGCTTCTCTTTGTGAAATTAAATCTTTATGGAAATCCATAGTCCTATATTCATAGTTATTTTTTTTTTCAGCATGTACTTTTTTAGTACAAGAAAAAAAAGTTATATTGAAAAGTTATCATATACACCATCCATCAAAAAGATCAGTTTTAAAACAAGGTAAAAAAAAACCTTTGTTCCCATCAAACCTTGCATACTTACTGTCATTGTCAATGTATTTATCGGCTAAAACAAAAACATAAAATAGAAATGTCACTAAATCCACTTGTCTCATCTGCATAAAAACAAAAACATAAATTCCTCAAAGTCTTTTCAGAAATTAACACCTTACAGGTAACTAACGACTTTTTTCTCCAGGTAGATATAAGAAATGACATGAAAAATTTGTCAAACAATGCACTATTGAGCCCAAAATAATTCATTAGGTCAACATTCTAACAAAACAGAGCTAAAAGAGGTTTTAAGTAGCTATATGAAAGGATAATTTTCTCCACTCGATCAATACATCAGATCTCCACTCCACGACTTCATTAATGATCTTGTGTCTATTTCTTAATCATTCTGTACCGGCAGTTGTAATACATGGAACATCTTAATAAATGCATGTTTCCTCAAGTCGACAAGACGCGAAATACATTGGGAACGTAGAAAAGGTGAAATAATCGTACAACAAAAGATACTTTATGGTAGAAATTTCATGTTTTAAATCTGATAATTACTTTATAACATTTAAAAAATCAAGCAGTAAGCGAACACCAGAGAAATTAGATTTTATCTGATATTGGAAGTTCAATAGATATATTGTGGTTTAAAAGAAGACAAAAATTATTAATTTAAGCTTTAATTTATTCCGTATTTTCTCTCCTTAATACAATTTTGTTTTTGTATTGAATTAAAGGTCTAGTCAAGCCATACCAAGGATAAAAATATGACGTCAAATCTTGGTAAGATGAATGGAAAACAAGAAACAACTGCATGATATGAATTACAAATAACTGCACCTAAATAATAACTTTCCCCTCTGACTGACTTTTCATCTTAAACTAAGTGTGGGATTGAGAAAACTCAATGAATTCACCTTTCATCATAGCCAAGATTTTCTTACAAGAAATGCATGGACAATGTGGGGTTGAGAAACTTGATGTTGATGATTTTCTCACAAGACTGTGGGGGATCCAGAAATTTTTAAACCAGAGGGCTGGCAATTAAAAAAAATCTTTTAGGACCTCTTGTTTCATACAGTTCCTAACCAAATTTTCCGGTCAAACAAGACGGGTGTGCGTCCGGCACTAAATCTCCCATTGCAAGAGATGGCCAGTGTTTGGTGTGATTCAATTATTTCTTTCAAGTCCAAGTCAAGAGATTTATTATAGACGTATTAAGCCTTTACATACATGTTTGAAACTGGTGGACAAATTAAGATACATGTATGCGTATACATGTTTACAGTAAATGAATATCTTAGTCAGTATCTGACCCACTCTGCTAATTTCATGTACTGTATACTAAGTTTAACATAGATAATATAAATTATTGAACACGCACATGCTGTCTAGATAAGAATTAAATTTTTGATATATATGTACATGTAGGTAACAATGGAATGCATTATAGGGATTACATGTACATATGATCTCTTCCCAAATCTAGAGTTATCATCATGTTATATATATAATACATGAAATCCATGAAATAATATCAATTCCCAGGGGTTCAAATTAACATTTGTGAGCTTAAGGTCCAGGATTTTTTTTAAAATGAAAAGTTGAAGGTCCAACAGACGACATTAAAAAAGTCCTCAAAAAGAGTTGCTTTAAATAAAAGCAGGTCCAGGACTTTAGTAATTCAAATTTGAAAGGTCCTGAACAATAAATTAAAGGTCCTGGACCTGGGAGCAGTGCTAATATTTGAACTCAGCCTGATTAGGCTAAAAAAGCAACAAAATGATCGGATTGAAATTTTGTGAAATTCTATCTAAATGTAAAAGTATCTGAGCTTTAAGCTATGAAAGCATGTGCTAATGCATAAATAAACATGTAAAGAAAGCCTGAAGTCTATGTGGGCTACATTGTACAATATAAATGCTTTTGAACATGCAATATCAATAAAGATCATAAATAGCAATAAATATATCAAAGTTATGAGAAAATAATATCCTTACAACTATATTTAGGATTTAAACTAACAATTACTTCCTAAATAGAGCTAAATAATGTTTATCGTTTATTCTATCAACGACTGGATGTGTTTTAAATGGCTTACCCTTTTAAAATTCTCTTTCTCCGCATCAAAATTGATTTTCTCCAATAATTCACCATCTAAATCTGTATAAAATGATCCATTTTTCAAAGTTTTCATTATTTGGGCTGATCCCGTTTCATAGAGTCTAATGTCGTCTGCCATTTTGATATTTTTTGACACACTATGACATAAGTCTTCAGTTATTGTCTCCAAAGTCACTCATCTGGAAAGAAAAATAAAGTTTGAAAGATGTAAATTTCTCTATACAGTCCAGTTCAAACACAAGGTCATCAGACTTGTATACCAGTAGATCTATTTCCTAGACTTGTAACGAATAAAGTGTTAAGATAAATATGAAGGGGTGATTAATAAATTATCAAAACAGGTATTTGTCACATCCTTGCACAACTGAATGGTTTTCATCTAAAAAGTTTACTTTGTTTTTCTTCTGATAAATAATTTTCACTCAATTTTTAACAATTTAAATTATTAAATCTATTAAAAATATGATGTTTTCAATATTAATGCTCTAGTGAATTTCAAAACATGATGAAAAGAAATTAAAACTTTAACTTTACCTAGAATTTTTTTCAAAGCTCTCCAAATAATTCTTTGAGTGATCTTACACCTCTACCACTACTGTATTTGGTACAAGTTAAATTAAAACATGTACATGATCCTATTGCTTAGTGCAAAACAACCTAACCACAAGAATTTAATATGAAGTGTTTAAAATCATATATGGATAGCTGTGTTTAAAAGATATGGATGAGACAGCATAATGTTGTTGTTGAATAATAAAATTAATCTGTTATTTTGATCCTTTGATATGCTGGGTCTTTTTTACAAAACCTATTGATGCTTTTAACAAAATATTTAATTACTAGTTATTCACTTACCGGTACATGTAATAAGAGTTTTGGCCAGGGTGTCATAAAACATCTGAATTTTGAGTTCTTCCTCAAATTTAAGAATTTCCTCAAATTCATGCAGGAATTCTTAAGAGAGAATTGGAGTTAAGGATCCTCAAATTTGAGATGCTTTATGAAACCAGGCACAGGACTACAAAAAACAATGAGCTGAAACTCACAAATTATTACCCTAATGTGCTGAAGTTTCAACCCCTTCCCTCATGTTTACAGTTACTGTAGATGCATTTGGATGCCTATGTGTCATTTTGGTGACCCTCCCCCTTTTTAACCACCTTCTCACATTTAAAGCATGATTGAGTTTTTTTTTTGGCAAATAGAATTCCTATCTTAAAATTGTCACTTTTTTGGTTGGGGGCTTAAAAAATTTTCGGAGGGGTTGAAGAGGCAGCAATAACCCCCATCCCACTGCCAGGATTTTTATTACCCTCAGGACTGTGACAATGGCACCTTAAGTTACCTCAATTGCCATATTTCAAAGTGTTAAAGGTCAGTGGACTTGCCCGAAATATTTCAAATTTTTTAGGGCAAAAGGAGTAGAGCCACGAATGCCTCAAATCGGCCCGGTATTTTTACTAATTTTCAAACTACTTCAACTTTTCGTAAATTTATCCAAAATGAGTTAAGGCATAACTGAACTTTTCATTTATGTAAGATTTAACAACATATCTACATCACATGTCTAGCCTTGGCCTTTCAAACACGCCATATATTATACAATTCCTAATTTTTTGCCCATTTGCACTGTTTTCTCGTCGTATTTTGCCAAAAATAGTATTGGCCACATTCGTCGACCATCGTAATTTTTTGATAGTTAATTTATAACATAATGATACACATTTCTATCACAAAATAATTTTGGTCGACGGGTGTGGCCATTTTCGTTTTCACCGATTTATACATGAAAATCAATGAAAAATGTCAAAAAACGAGATTTTGTACAAAATAGACTGATTTTTAGCTCACTGTCCTCCTTGTTGATAAACAATTAATCAAAAAGATATTGCAATTTATAAAATATGAAGTCTAATGAACATCAAAGCAGCAATTACAAGCAAGTATATCAAAGTTTAATTTTTGGGCCGATTTGGGGCCTTCGTGGCTCTACTCCTTTGGTTGTCAAATGATGAAAAAAAAGCATTTTTTTTACCTTTAATAGTCCTTGCTCACAAATGACAACAATGAAAATAGCAGTTTAACCTGAATCAACAGACCGTCAGGCCTCAGGTCCCAGTGAACAGCTTGACCAAGTTTCATAACCTTTGAGCGGAAAATAATTTTTTACAGCTTTTCCAATTTTTAGCCTTTTTTCAATTTGGCATTTTTGCATTTCTACACAATTGTTCATGGAAGAAAAGTCTTTATCAGGAATAGTTTCATTTTATAGGGCTAAAACATAAAAAAAAAACTAATTGTAGTAAAAATCTGAAAGATCTCAGGCTCTTCAGAATCAAAAGCTTTACAGAAGGCTCTGTTGGATCAAAGTTGTTAGAATAGATGACCCCTCAATTTAGCGGATATGGTCAAAAGTAAAAAATAGCATTTTTCATGTTTTTGTCATATAGAATGAAAACCTTATGATAGAGAACAACTATGACAGACATTAGCTAAATTTGACCAAGTTAGTAAAAAAATCTAAGTAGACATGACTAGATATCTTGTTCAAATTCTCTTCAAACTAACAATTCAATAAATTGTTTAATACATTTAAAAAAAGCAAAAAGCCAGCATATGACCCAAGGTTCCTCTTCTCTCAAACTTGTGACCTTGACCTTTGACAGCAAAATTTCAATGGACGAATTCAGAAATTGAACGGCATTCTGGGATTGTGATTGTTCACGACGTCGCCGATTGGCTAAGGCAAATTTTACGAGTACGCTGCGACGTCGTTGATTGGTCAAGCCAGATTTTACGAGTACGGAAGTTGAATTTCTGAATAGGTCCATAGGTTTTTTCCTTACACCATATAAAGCTTAAAGTGTAAGTTCGCGATTTTTTCAAAATTTTTACATTGAAAGACTATCATATAAAAATAACTTTGGTGAAATTCCTAGCGCTCAAATATGCATAGTTAGGATAAAATTGGCTTTTGAAAGTAAAAAAATTCTATCCATGGAGGGTCACGTGATTTGTACTAGATGGCGCTGCTCAAAGCCTGAATGTTGCATCCTATACCCATGTACCGATGTGTACCACAACGGACAATTTGAAATCATTATACATGTAATTAAGTCGAGAATGATAAAATAAAAGTCAGTCTAATGATTGATTGTTAGACGTTTAAAATGGTACCAATCGTTAAGTTCAGAATCAATTCGTAGAAAAATATAGAATTTTTAAATATTTTTTTTGATTGGCCGTACAGACATTTTCGGAAAATATATATTTCAATTTTCAGTATGTAGAATTGCCCTATACTATTTCTTTTATACATTCTGTTTAAAATTCATGTTTCCCTGACACCCTACTGGGATTCATGCAGGATTCGTTTGAAGTGATATTATGATAATTAGTCCTTCCGTGCAAACCATCGCACCTCAGGCACAGGCGTTTTGGTTCAGGATTATTCTTTTATTAATAACGTGTATATAAAAATTTTCATACTCGTCTATATACTATTTCCACAAGGCAAGAATGTTTGACAGTTCTAAAAATAGAACCTTGGGAAATCTACGAATTTCTTATATAAGTAGTTTTCCATCGAAATGAAATTGGCAAATGTCTCATTCTTTTTAGTTTTCTCTTTCTTATGGGCTCAAAATTATAGTGCATCAATGTGTAATAACGTCAAATCTAGTCTTTTTTCCTCCGAACCAGACCAAAAATATCACCAAGGACGGAAGTAGATAGGGAAACAATATTCCGCCAAATAAAAGGAATTCCGAATGACACTACAGTAAGGTAAAATCTAGGTGAGTTTGAACAAAATCTTTTGGCGGAATAATATGGTCACGATCTTATTTGAATTATTTTTAACTACGGGGATAGTAGCATAAACGCACATTTTTTACATTAGGACCTGTTATGTGTACCATAGTTTTACATAAAGACGTTACAGAATAAAACATATGTGGTTATTCAAATTCAATGATAAAATTGGTACAAGGGGCGGAATATTGTCTCCCTTATCTACTTCCGTCCCTGGTGGTTTTGTGGCTCACTTCGAATGAAAAAAGGTTAGATTTAAAGTCATTGTGCATTGTTACACGATATATATGTGATTTATTGCGAGATAAAACTGAAAGGATTAAGAAAAATCACCAATATTTTACACAAAACCTTTAATTCTATGAGAAAATAGGGGGTTTTCCAAGAGTAAATTTTGTTCTATTTTTAGAACTGTCAAACATTCTTGCCTTGTGGAAATAGTATATAGACGAGTATGAATTTTTTTATGTACACGTTATTAATAAAAAAAAAAATCCTGAACCCAAACGCCTGTGACCTCAGGGGCTTACTTATCGTTTTCTGTGTATAAGACTTTATTCCCTTCTACAAACCACTGGCACAACAGGGGTTCACCTGCCGTTTCCTGTGTATGTTTAGTACCCCCGTGCAAACTATCAGCACCACAGGGGTTTAATATTGTTTCCTGTGTATTAGAAGTTGACATTTACCTGGTTGGAATGGGTTCTAGAACACTTTCTTTTAACGAAAATCAACCCCTTTGGTCCGCCAGTGTCGTTTGAACATTGAAGTGCGAAAATGTTAATAAAATACCCTTTCTAATTAAAAACATATAAAAACAATAAACTGTAGGAATCTTTTTTTTTTCTTGCAAATAACAAGTAATACTGTGAGCGAGCTCACAAAAGGATACCCCCCGCTTCATATTGGACTCAAATCTCAAGTCCAATTGTCTCCCCTGAATGATGTCAGAGTGCAATGAAAATTCTTCATGCACATCTACATATGATGTACTTCCTTCATGTAAAGTTTCATCAAAATCCATCAAGCGGTTTAGGAGGAGTTGCGCTTACGGGGTCTCCCATTGAATAATGTATTTAAAAAGTCTAAGTCCAATTATCTCCCCTGAATGATGTCAGAGTGCAATGAAAATTCTTCATGCACATCTACATATGATGTACTTCCTTCATGTAAAGTTTCATCAAAATCCATCAAGCGGTTTAGGAGGAGTTGCGCTTACAGGGTCTTCCTTTGAATAATGTATTTAAAAAGTCTAAGTCCAATTATCTCCCCTAAATGATGTCAGAGTGCAATGAAAATTCTTCATGCACATCTACATATGATGCACTTCATTCATGTAAAGTTTTATCAAAATCCATCAAGCGGTTTAGGAGAAGTTGCGCTTACGGGGTCTTCCTTTGAATAATGTATTTAAAAAGTCTAAGTCCAATTATCTCCCCTGAATGATGTCAGAGTGCAATGAAAATTCTTCATGCACATCTACATATGATGTACTTCATTCATGTAAAGTTTCATCAAAATCCATCAAGCGGTTTAGGAGGAGTTGCGCTTACGGGGTCTTCCTTTGAATAATGTATTTAAAAAGTCTAAGTCCAATTATCTCCCCTGAATGATGTCAGAGTGCAATGAAAATTCTTCATGCACATCTACATATGATGTACTTCATTCATGTAAAGTTTCATCAAAATCCATCAAGCGGTTTAGGAGGAGTTGCGCTTACGGGGTCTTCCTTTGAATAATGTATTTAAAAAGTCTAAGTCCAATTATCTCCCTTGAATGATGTCAGAGTGCAATGAAAATTCTTCATGCACATCTACATATGATGTACTTCCTCCATATTAAGTTTCAGCAAAATCCTTCAAGCAGTTTAGGAGGAGAAGCGCTTACAAGTTATGTGGACAGACGGACGGACAGACGGACGGACGGACGGACGGACGGACGGACAGACAGACAGGGTGTTTCCTATATACCCCCCCAAACTTTGTTTGCGGGGGGTATAATTATGTAGTTAATTTTAATTGTTTTTCCAACACTTCAAAAGCGAAAAAAAGTGGGAACTAAAACTCTTTAAACACATTTTTAATTTGGGTACTAGTATTGCACAAACCATGCACGATGTAGCACCACGCTTTGGCTGATTGATAATTGTAAGAGAAAGGTAGTCAATGGAATGAACAGGTGATATTGACACCTGCTGATTAATTATACCGTATACTGATTATGAAATTATTAAAAGATGTGCCGGTCGAAATTGTTAAAATTGAGCTGTGGTGGGTGTGTCTAAAGCGGGTTGAGTGCTGAAAGGAAATCTTTGATTGGAGGAGCACCTTAATTGATCTATGATATCTGTCAATTATACCTGTAATTAACCAACGGGGCGTGGCAGATCGTCCATGGTTAATGATCGTAAAGGTTAATGGTTTTAATTGACACCTGTGTATTCATCAAGAACTGAATTTATTTTCTTAAATATTTGAAAAAGGATTGAAAACTAGGGCTACTGTGTCAATAAATATTTCAGATTATTTACTATTTGGAGTTATATTTTTTTTAAATTAAGGTTTAAGTAAACTATTATCTTGCAATTTCGATAAAAAAAACGCGGGATTAAAAAAATTATCAATGCCAAATTATTCATATTTCAAATCATTATTATGATCGACAACATCGGTCTTATGTTACAAATATCGTCAATTGGTTAATGTATTTATCATTGGAGATGTGACGTCACATCTCCAATTGAGCTATCCCATAATTCATCATTGTTCATAGCATGGATGCGCCCATATGGTCTTGTGTATTGGAATAAAATTACGAATATCTTTCTTAATATATCGTTTTCAATGCCCAAACCCGGCATGATGCCTACTCTCATTATGATAAATCAAATAAACTAATAACTCAAAAATCGCGAACTTACACTTTAAAGCGTTTAATCTTTGTAAGTTTTACAGGACCCCAAAAGTAATATATTAATTCAAATCTAAACAATTCAGCTTTTCATCCAGTGGCGGATCCAGAGGGGGGTCCAGGGGGTCTGGACCCCCCCTTTCGTCGGAAATTTCTTTGATTTTCATGCAAAATTTGGGCAAAAATCATCAAATTATAGTTTTGGACCCCCCTTTTCTATCGAGGACCCCCCCTTTTAAAAAATCCTGGAACCGCCACTGTCATCACCAAAAATTCTATAGTCCCCTCTTTCAATGGTTATATTAGGTTATTTATAAGACAATTATAGTGCATGTGGGTTTAATGCAATCTGGAATTTTGAAAGAATGCTAGTGTTTGGTGTCACACAGTCACAGTGATGCAATATTGCAAATACGTTTTATTTCCTCAGAAACTTTCTTAAATGGAAAACAAAGCATTATTACAATATTTTTTATCTCCATGAACTGACAGGATAGATAGAACTATACAGGTGACTACAAACAAACCATTTATCCCTTTACTTGCTCTACTTTATCTTTAGACAGAGTTATTTCCCTTGTCGGTCGCACTTTTGGTTGTCCCGGCCTCGAACTCCGTAACCGGGTTTTACTCTAAAAAGATTAACCCTGTGAGTTGACTATTCAGTCTTGGGTTAGACCAGTATGTGTGGTTCCGTAGAGCTTTAAGGTCCTTTACAAAATCTGATTTATCGGAGCAAAAAAGGCTAAGGAACTGCAGCAAAAAATAAACTATTTGAAAGGAGTTTTACCTAGTCAAGAAAATATTCCGCGCAGAACATTATTCTAAGTGACAGAAATCCTTTTTGGGAATTTTTTTCTTAACCTCTGTTGTCATATTTTTTTATTCGCTCGTTCTTAATCATGAAGACAGGGGTTATCATATTCTTACATATACTAACTTACTATATATACTAAGTAAGTATTGTCAGCCTATTATGATCTTTAAAAATGATTTCAAACAGCATGCGATTTAGTAAAAAGAAAACTATAGATGGTCAAAAACAATTGTAACGAAACACGAAAATATTTGGGTTTTTTCCACTGTCATACTGGCCATTTACTGGGGTAAACTACTCCGAAATGTTCTCAATTTCTGCACGTTGCATGCTTTGTTTTATTTTTATTTTTTGTCACATAGACAAAGTTTTAGTAAGGATGATGAACATTCCTATTTGTTTTGCTGTTGACTCAAGGTGCATGCTTGGTCTTTGCTGAGAAAATTTAAACTTTAGTTCAATTGTCTCAGGTCTTTGAAGTCTAAGTCGCAGGGAGAAAGTTGGAGACATATCACTTGTCAAAGCCTTTTAGTTTAATTTTTGCATAGACCAGTATCATTTGACATTTTTGCCATTTATACACTATTGTACATGTTCATGGAGGAAAGGAATCATCCAGCAACAACCTATGATTCTGTCTGCAAACTTCGATATAATTCATGAGGCTGTCGGAAATTAGAAATTCAAGACTATTCCTTTGTAATATTCATAAACTGTAATATAAAGCTGTTTCATAAGACTCCTATAACTAATGCAGCAAACTTGAAATGTTTTAGAAGGCTTTGTGGTTGCCTTTCACTGACTCACTGTTATGCATCTAAAGATTATAAGGAACTGCAGTTTATATCAAGCTGAATTCGCATGAGTATGACATGACTTGTGGGTGGAAAATACTGGCTCTGCTGAATTTGCTTTTTGGTTCCTTGGCTTTTAAGCTGATTATGTATTCCTTTGCTAAATTGTATAGACAGTCTGTCAGTATCATATTATGTTTTAAGAATTAGGCATTAAATATTGCTGGATTTTCTTAATTTAAAATATCAAAGCGGTTATAAAACGGTTTATTTGGTTATGCTGTATATGCATATTTCAAAGGACAGCATTTGAATCAAACCATTACAGTAAAAAAACTAAAAATACTGATAAAAACAGTCATACCCCAAAATTGAAACTAGAACATGGAAGAGAAGTCCAGGAAATCAAACAACTTTGATTGTAGACAAATTTAATTTCAATATGTTATTTTTTTTTAATGTGACCTTATCTCGATTGTAATCGACAAGTAGTCATTACAGGCTCGAACTTTTGCAAATTCTAGCTCAGATCTTTTAATTTTGGGTTTAGTTGTCGGCGATGGTCGTCTTCTGTGTGATTTCGGACAAATAGGACTTTACTGTCTAAAGAGCATATCCCGCTGCTCTTTCTAATTTATTAGTGCGTTGACATCGTTCTATATTATTTTTCCCGCACATAAACACCGTTACACACAGCTTCAAAAATGTACAACATTCCATTGAACTTTAAATTCTCCAGTCTCCAGTTATTATAGGCATATCAGAATTTGATTTTTTTCAAAAGGACCTTTCTGATAAGTTTAATGAGCACAAGGAATGATAAGTAAAGATTGCAATGCGCTACTATACGCTGCGTGAATTGAAATGACCAACAGAAGTGAAATGTAGCTTAAAATCTTTATCTTGTTGTAGGTCACCATGCAGGGACCGTACTTATCAACTGCTCGAAATCTCACGTAAGATGTTCAATTTTCGAATAAAATATGAATAACAGAAGGGAAAAGCATTGGTTACCTTTCAGGGAATATGGAACTTATAGTTGCAGGGGTATTTCACTTCAAAAGAAGAATGCTTGATATTAATGCAGGCATTTTTTATGCGATTCGTACCCTTGTCTTGAAAAAGATCATTCAATTTCAAGTAAAAGAACAACAAATTGATGGTTCAGTTTTAATACATAAAAGAACATATGATTGATAAAATGTTATCGAAAACTACATGTGGGTTACAACACTTAATATTCACAAACTACGTGACAGGCAGATGCATTGGACATAATTGAAAAAAACCCAACTTTTTCATGACTAATTATAAGTATTGAAAAACAGGCTCACAGGAGGTATATGTAAAGAAAAAAGTTTTCGAAATGGCCAAATTGTCCTATTTTTTATTTTGTAACTTTGAATTAAAATTATGTACATTCAAAACCCGAGAAATCATTAATGTCAACTTACCTAATATATTTAATGAAGTTTTATTTCTGCCTTCCGCCAAATAAATCAACTTCGAATCCAAACACATATCTGTATATCAAGTTTCAACAAAAAGGCAAATTAACCATACCAATAATTGAAACTACAGGCATAAGAATCAGTTGGGCAAAACATGAACTAAGACGTGATTTCTGTTCTAGTTCAATTAATCTAAATTGTGTAAAACCTACCAAGAAAATTAGAAAACCGTCTCACAATGAAACGTACATCAATTTTATCTTTTGACATTTATAAGCTAGCATTTTATTTGGATATAAAAATCAATCCGAGAATTCGCCCAAATTAGCTGTCAATCAAAATTTGTCAGTTTACATCATATTTCCTTAAAATTGGCAGAGAAAAAGATAAATGAGATGTCGGAATGATACAAGTTAGTGACGATCAAACTTAAAATATTTACACCCGGGTCAACCCGAGATCGTGAACTCGGTGGTTATCGTGAACTCGGTTAAGCAAAATGTAAACAAACGAGAATTGACCAATGGGAAAAGAAAAATTTTGACTAAAATGTAGTCGTTAACGCGGTTAAAAATCAAAGCTGTTATCGTTTAACTCGGTTTAAGTTATCGTCAACATAACATGGTCACATATGCCTTCAACGGTAACTTCTAGTTTTAAAACGTACTGCATATGTTTTAATGACACTATTCTGTTGAGATAACTAAACAAAAGGTTTACAATGAACGTTTTGGAACGGAATTCCCGGATTTGCGCACAAATAATTTATGAAGCATTTTCTCTATGATCTTTAGAAAATACATAAAATGTATTTCCTTAATAGTTGTTAACACCCCATAAAATAAAAAACGGAGTGTGCAGATTCATACAATATACAAATTGGTGTGACAAAATAAAAAAAATCTAAAATCACAAAATAAAAAACCGTGTACAACCTATACCTCTTGCTTTTCTGGACTGAATCAAACGAGCATTATTTTGATGACAAACTAAAACCAGTTTTATCGAAATACATTATTGCGTTGCCAGTAAATCATTATCATAGACCTACACACTTAAAGTATTTGTATACGATTTTAACAGCAAACTTTTGCACAGTATTTAAGTGACCGATCATTTCCGATAAAAAAACAAAAACATGATAAATCTTTTTTTTTTATTAAAAATATGTTTTGACAGCATAGCTTCAGATAAACATTGAAAAGGATTTCTGCTATATAAAGCATAAGGTTTTCAAAAAAAAAAATATTTGGTCATGTAAGCCATGCGAAAGGGCTAATGCACGACCATAAACGAGAAGGAAATGTACCAACTCATAAGACTAATGTACCCCCAATGCACAATAGGCCAATGTACCCAGAAAATAACGAAACCCTCCCCCACCCAAAAAAAATTCGCATGATCTGAAACTTTAACTTATGGTGACTGACAATGAAGAAACTTTACCTGAAATGAGGTCATATACTAGTTTGGACACTTAACAGAGTGGGATATAGCCCACCCTTAACCAGGTTCACATAGGCAACCCTTATCTGCCGAAAATACAATACTGAATCCTGTTGAACCGACACACACTGAGCGAGAAAAAAGGGTTTGGGTGGGAAACAAAAGAACTGTAAATTTTGAAAACCACAGGAAAAAGAGCGAAGTGGTTAGGGACAGAAAATTTAGCTTATTTTTGATGAATTACTTGGCGATCTTCAAAGTGATCTTTTACGTGTCTTTTGAACATCCCTGGCAAGAAGCATGACTAATCAAAGGTGGGTTAAAGAACGGCGTGCCGGGCGCGCTCCCTCTCGTTTTACAGGAAAATTTGGCTATGCACTGTATTAAATAAGAAGTCCCAAAGACTTTTTTTAATTGCGCGCCCTCCCCTTTCAAAATTTCTGGATCAGCCAATGGCCCTATCCACTCACCTTGACCCACTATGGTTTGCGGTCAGGTTTTCCGAATTATAGCATGATGACTCCGGTATTCATTATGACAGGGCTGTCCCATTCAACCACCTTAGGCACATATCCCAGTCGTTTTATGGGCTAAGCGAACGGACCCAATGTCAGGCGTTTCTGAACGCTCTTTAGTGGACTTCTTCCGACAAGCTTAGCGCCTTTGTGGGCCTATTCGCCTCCCGTGCACCGCACGGATTCGGAACCAAGTGAAGCCCTTTTCATGTTAAATATTCTGTACATAACGACTGCCATAAGATTGAGAATTAATTATAAAGGTCAATAATATGATTAAGGGTCGCAAATGTCCCTCATTTTGCTGGATTCCACGAAGTTAAAAATCAATTAACTCAACAAATACTTATCGCAGCCTTTTGGCATTTTGATATTTGATATGTAGCATAAATATATATATGCAATTCCATAGCATTAGGTCTGTCACTCTCGATCTACTTCCTGTATAACAAAAAGACGGTCACTATGTCTTAATATGGTTTATTTTTTTTTTACAAAGTTGATTGGTCGTACATTTGTACTACACATGTATATAGTGCCAATATTGAATAAGCTGTTGGTTTATTATGTTAATGATATCTATTCTTGTCCGTGTGTCTGTCCGTCTAAGGATTTTGATAATCTTTTTTTTCTTAAAAATTAAACCCGAATTCGAAGTTGCAATTTGCCATACCGTTTATATTTAGTTCCAAGATTTTGGACCACGACCAAAACAATTAAACCAAGTTGTTATGGAAAAGTAGATTTAAAAAAAGTAAGATAATTCTTTATAAAGTACTTTAACAGGGTCAGAAATAAATAATCGGACGCATGTATATACCCCAATAGTAGAGTAGACGACATCCATATTTTAAAAATTTAATGTCCCCACCGAACATACGCGCATATTATATATCATTGGAAAGAGCAAGACCTAAGCTATCAAAATATGTTGGTCGTAAAAATCAGAGTTGGTCGAGTTTTGAGAAATTCAAGGTCAAAGACAAAAAGCAGAAAACAAACGAAAATTGCCCTTCAACAGTTTTTGTTAATTTCCGTATTTCTTTATGGTCAAAACTGAAAGAAACTGATCAAAATATGTGAAATAATATCTTAACAAACATTTAAAATCAAAAAGGCTTGCAGGAAGCACCGGTTATTACTAATAGTTTAATAAATTTACATGAAGGTCGAATTTCCCCCTTTTTTCGGAAGAGATTTACTGCGCAATTTTTTTCTATATTGAATAATATTTTTTTATTTTTTTAAGTTCACCTTATCGTATACATACCAAATCTGTTTTCTAAAATGTTATATGGCCGTACCATAATAAAAAACTGAGTTTAAATGATACTTAAAAAGGGGGGATATTATGAGCATTAGCGCAAAATCCACCCTCTCAACTATTTTGGCTTATTGCTCAATGCACTTATGTTATTTATCATTTATTTCAATGTACTTAGGGAGAATAGAGATTGTAGAACTATTTTATATGTTTCCAAGGGCTTCAACTCTTACATTTTGAACGTCCACACTCCCACCCGAAATATCTAATGTGTCCATCTGGTATGATCGATTATTCTTACAAAACATTAAAGAATTTGATGATATTTGAACATAATAATGTCCATATTACAACATTGATATTGTTATCCCAAACAATTAAATACGAGTAAAATTGGGAGATTAATGCTCTTAAAACAAGGAAGAAGAATATTTGGGTGACAGGGTACCTTTCTTGTAACTAATATTGCTACGCCATTATTAGAAGAATCTTGTTGATATATTCACATCCACTAAGTGGCATGGTGCTTTTTCGTCTTTACTTATAAAAAGTGATAAATCGTTACATAAGAGAACAATAATAAACGAAATTCGCGCGTTGACATTGCATTACAAACGCGATGTTTGTCTCTTACGTCTTTGTTTTTCCTTTCAGCTATATTTGATTTTTTCGGAATACAGATGTTTTCCTTTTCCGTAAAGTGTTACTGTATTTTTATGTTTTAAATTGCATCTAGATAATGTTCCGTGTTTTCTATTAGCTCAAATTTGAAAAAGTCATCAATTGGCTGTACATTTTTCATTCGCCACTATATCGCCACCAGTGCTTCAAACGTTATGAAACTTAGGCAATATCATTAATAGATATTGTAGTTTAACATACCCATTAACTGTTTTTATCTGATTTAAAATAAAGATTCTTCATAGAAAAGTAAGTGCATATTTTGGCTAAAGTGAAGGGGGTACCCAGCTCTTAGTCGTAACAACGCCTTTGAAACTGCTTTAAATTTCACATAAATTTACAGAAACATTGTCAGTATAACGATACTTCCAATTTTAATTCTAAATGCCACAGTAAACGCCAAAAATTGTTCTTAGCTTGGAAATATTTCGTGTTTGTCTATTTCTGACCGTAAAATTCGCATACGTTTTTCATTATATCTCATAAACGACAATCACAAATTTGATAAATTTTTGACAAAATCATTGTAACACAGTCTTGATGCACAAATGATAATTCACTGTTTGTTTACTCTCGAATTCGGCGTTTCACACGGAATAATGTTCAATACTACCTATAACTCACAGCCAAAAAGTATAGTTAATGATAGTGTAAAAGAGAAACAAGTACGGAATTGATCATTCCGGGTCGGAATTGACAGATAAAAATGACAGTTTTTCCACGTTTAAATCAAAACTAACTGCCGTATCGAAATAAAATTTATAGACAATAAAGTATGTATACATGTCAATATGAATGACCAGTTTCATAAATGATACCTAAAAGATTAAGAAATTGTGATTAAAAATCACCCTTTATTTTGCTAATATTTAAGGAGTTTTTCAAATCGTGTTATGTATACGAAAACACACCCTATAGATTAACTTAATGCATTTCTATGCAAGATATGTCTATTTTGAAAGTCATAAATTCAAAACCAATGCTAGAATGTATCTTATTTGTTTTGAATACTACCTTTTACTGTCATACCATCAAAGAGTTGATCGAGGGTACCCTTGTTTAATGGATTATTTTGATCACCACGACCATCCGAACTTCTTACGACCAGTAAAATATTAAACTAGAAGCTTGTACCTTTCGTTTAAGCCCACAATTAGCCGTATGTTCTGTGGGTACATTAAACTTTTAAATAAAGCGTCTTTTTTCATTCCGTCTACTCTACTACAAGTTTCCCAAACACCGGCTGTAATTAATTAGAGAGTGGTAAATTGCGTATGGTTGACAACCTTACTACAGTATTATACATGTATATTATTATAGTCCGGTAATTTTACCTATATTTACCCCTTTTTGGTTTCTTACCTTAATGAGATACTGTTAATTACAAAGACCAAAAAGTTAATTTGTTACACTTACATAGGTTTCAAACATCTAAACTAACACTATTTGATAAGAGAAAGAAGCTTTTGGTACATATTACATTATACAAATTCGCGGTTCACGATAACAGTAAAATGGAACAAACCGGGTTGAACGATAACATTAACCGCGTTAACGACTACATTTTAGTCGTAATTTCTCTTTTCCCATTGGTTAATTCTCGTTTGTTTACATTTTGCCTAACCGAGTTCACGATAACCACCGACTTCACGATCTCGGGTTAACCCGGGTGTAGTACGAACTGAACTAATGAAATGCTATACAGACTACCTGTAGTAGGTTACATGTTTTTTTTAAGGAAATACTTGTTATTAAAAACTATTTTCTATATCAGAGTACTTTTAGCATATTGAAAATATTTTTTTTATGAAATGCTTTAATAATCATTTTTTTTATGGTTTTTACAACACTATTCATCATAGTTTGTCCTCAGATATATCTGAAATGTCTGATATTACTGATTATTCAGATTTCTTATACATTTTTAGTCATAAACGAGGTCATTCTTATCGAAAGTATACTGTTGAATGACTTTAGATTACATTGACTGTTTAAGTGTCTATCTGTATATATAGTTTTTTGGGCTCGTTTAGAAGGGGTACCAATATCCCCCCCCCCCCAATCTTTTATCAAATATTCCATTTCCGAAAAAAAGTGTTTGCCAATATCCCATATCAGGATTGAAATTTCCCATTACGGGAAATAAAATATGAGCAGAAGCGGTTTCCATATTTGCTTCATGTTATACATGTATTTTCAATTCTATGTGAATCAAATGGTATGGTCTTTGATGGTGTAAAATGTAAATGATGCATAAGTAAAAAGATTTTGTCCTTAGTGTAACATTATATTAAACAGATTTTGATTTGAAAAGGAAAAAACTATCAAATTGATGGTCATATTACCATCTTTGATGTAGGAGTTTTCTTCCTTCAGAGTAGGAGTTTTCTTCCTACAGTGTAGGAGTTTTTTTCCTTAGTGTAGGAGTTTTTTTCCTTCAAGCAAAAAAATTCATACCCATAACAAGTTAATCTCCTCTGTATAGATGTCAATTTAACTGATCACGGTAATCATCTTCCATTGTTGCAAATTTCAATAGAGGGATTAAGTTGTAGTTTACCTAATTTCATTAAGGAGTACCAATATAAACACGGGGATTATAATTCTTTATTAGCTGTAACAGTCCTAACAATCGCTCCCCGAGCTTGGTCATTGACCATTTAATATTATAAGAATGTAAATAGGAAAGTAAGTCAAAGTATGTGATTGTGGCCCAAATCAATTTCAAAGAAGAACAACCACTTTTCTTTAAAAAATGGAGGGAAACAAATTAATATGTATTTGGCTGTAACTACATGTACCTGTGAACAAATACACGGAATCCAGAAAAAAAGAAAACCAAAAGAGAAATATGATTTGTTAACTCTGTATCTACATATCTGTAGAGATTGAGACACAGTTCTTATGCTTTATATGGAAAGTCCTTACCCCTAATGTTATAACTAGCAAGCAATGTTCAGACCACAAAGACTTGCTCCCTCAATCAATGTTTTGTTAGAGTCAACGTGCAACTTTTTTCGTATTGCTTATTGATAAAATATCAATAGAGGGCAAGTCCCTGGAGTAAAATCTTGAACAAAAAATGACTAAGTATAATCACGGTTTTTCTAAAAAAAAAGTCCGATGGATCTTCGAGCACCGTCTCTTAGTGTCCTCTGCAAATGGATTACCGGCCTCAGAGTTAATACATCTGTGTTTTATCACTAGCCACGATGGCCTAATCGGTCATGTAGTCTGTCACATAATGAGGCAAAAAACCAAAGGATGTGCCATTACACAAATGTACTATACACCAACAGTCATTTTAGTTGAGGAAAAGTACAGTATCTAAAAAATAAAAATCGTTTATAGAAAATCCGGTTCTTGTCACCACCTCTACACAGAATATGGCATTTGCGTTGGGAGATATCTCTTTTTATCTTTGAAATCTCTGGTAGATAAAACAATAGGTTTTCATTATATTTTGTTTTGACATTGTTTGTTCTTTATCTATCTTATCTTCCATTTGTTCAACTTTGTTCAAATTTGTTTTCAAAGAACAAGTACGGGATAAAAACAGGAACATAGCCTACCTCATTTATCAAAACAGCTGTTTCATTCCCCGGTACAAAATATACCCCACGTTTTTCATTCGTTTATTTTTTTCCTCTTCTTTGCTGTTTATAATATTTCAAATTGTTAAGGTTCAATTTTAGCATTATCTAGAAAATTACTCGAGAAAACCATGCTTAAAGTTGTGCCGTGGATTAACAGGTACTTGTTATTGTTTATATGTTAATTGTTTGACTTGTGTACACTTCACATCACTGATGTGTACTCACCGACGTTAAATAAATCTTGCCTTTACCTTTACCTTTAAAGGTAAAGGTAAGATTTATTAAACGTCGGTGAGTACATACCATTGATGTGTACACAAGTCAAACAATTAACATAAGCTCTGAAGAGCTTTTGACCGACGGCATGATTAACGACCGTTTGTCTAATATGAGGCCCTTGCATGGTCACCAGGCTTGTGTGGGAGGAAAGCCCAATATTCCAAGCTGGAAAATCGGTGAAACCCACGAGCAACGGTAGGTGCATGGAAACCTTGACACGTGTGGGGCTCGAACCCACAGTTTACCTGACATACATGTGATTCTCCCTCTTTTAGACCCTTCTCCTCGAATTTTTGTGTAATCTCCCGCTTTTTCAAGACATGAAAAAATTTTTATGGCCCAACGACGTACATGTATGTGGATTGGACATATAGTTTTACCCTTGTCCGTCTGTCCGTACATACGTACGTATATACGTCTGTCTGTAACACTTTGGTTAAGTTCTTGGTTAAAGTGTAAGTTCGTGATTTTTGAGTTATTAGTTTATTTGATTTATTATAATGAGAGTAGGCATCATGCCGGGTTTGGGCATTGAAAACGAAATATTAAGAAAGATATTTGTAATTTTATTCCAATACACAAGACCATATGGGCGCGTCCATGTTATGAACAATGATGAATTATGGGATAGCTCAATTGGAGATGTGACGTCACATCTCCAATGATAAATACATGAACCAAATAACGATATTTGTAACATAAGACCGATGTTGGTGACCATAATAATGATTTGAAATATGAATAATTTGGCATTAATAATTTTTTTAATCCCGCGTTTAGCAAGATAATAGTTTACTTAAACCTTAAGATGTTTTAAAATAATTAATTATTATTCCAAATAGTAAATAATCTGAAACATTTATTGACACAGTAGCCCTAGTTTTCAATCCTTTTTCAAATATTTAAGACAATAAATTCAGTTCTTGATGAATACACAGGTGTCAATTAAAATCACTAACCTTTTGGACGATCTGCCACGCCCCGTTGGTTAATTTATACACGTATATTTGACAGATATCATAGATCAATTAAGGTGCTCTTCCAATCAAAGATTTCCTTGCAGCACTCAATCCGCTTAAGACACACCCACCACAGCTCGATTTTAAGAATTTCGACCGGCACATCTTTTAATAATTTCTTAATTAGTATACGGTACATGTATAATTAATCAGCAGGTGTCAATATCACCTGTTCACTTCATTGACTACCTTTCTCTTGCAATTATCAATCAGCCAAAGCGTGTTTGTGCATGGTTTGTGTAATACTAGTACCCAAATTAAAAATGTGTCTAAAGAGTTTTAGTTCCCACTTTTTTCCGTTTTTGAAGTGTTGGAAAAACAATTAATTAACTACATAATTATTTGCAACTTGACAAAAAAAAGATTCCTACAGTCTGAGACAATGATTAATTCGATATGATTTTCTCAACTACAGTTTATTGTTTTTATATGTTTTTGATTAGAAAGGGTATTTTATTAACATTTTCGCACTTCGATGTTCAATAGACTCTGGCGGACCAAAGGGGTTGATTTTCGTTAAAAGAAAGTGTTCTAGAACCCATTCAACCAGGTAAAAGTCAACTTCTAATACACAGGAAACAATATTAAACCCCTGTGGTGCCGATAGTTTGCACGGGGGTACTAAACATACACAATAGAAATGAGGTCACTGTGACCTATATTTTACGCATGAATGACTTTGGTCCTCAATGTCCATATCTTGAATACTACTTTGGTTAAGTTCTTGGTTAAGGTCCATATCTTGAACACTACATGTTAGGGGTCAATAATATTTTACTTCTCGATGAGTCTTGGTAACATGGCACCACCCACCAGATATAAGGTCACAGCGACCTATATTTTACACATGAACACTTTTGATCAATTTCTTGGTAAAGGTCCATATCCCAGGTAATACACATTTAGGGTCAATGATATTTCACGAACGGGAGGGCCATCCTGTGGCTCATAGACACATTTTCTAGTCGTTTTATAGACATTTTAATTCTTCAATCATAAAATATTTCCGGTGATTTAGGGGTTTGTGAATTAAACAGACGTTAATTTATCAGGTAAATGTGTTGATTAAAGGTTTATTGCCATAATTGACCTGATAGTTGTATAAACAGTTGTAGATTAATCAATGGAGCCAGATATATAAGGCACACTCTAGTGCCCCAAATTGACATTTAAATGCGTTTTAAAAGAGCCTTGAAAATCTCCCGCTTTTTTGTCCAATCTCCAGCCAAATAAATCAAAATCTCCAACTTTGTCATCAAGGGTCCCTCACATGTATGACCTGGAAATGAATCTTGTGACACAGACTGGCTTCGTTTACACACCACAACTGTGCAAACCTAAGAAAATGTTAGGTTTACATGTCGAGTAAAAAAACCCAACTAAAACTAAGTCAAATTAAATTGAAATTTTTACAGTGAGGGAACATAAACATGTAAAAATAGTTAATGTTACACACAATATCAGCCCTATTGAATTTTATTCTTGGATGCATAATTAGAAAGTAACTGTTACCAATTCAAATGTACACCACTGCAACAGAAGCTGCCCGTCTCTAATCATACTAGTTAGTGAGTAATCAAGTTTAAGTTTTGAATCCTTGAAGTCAAGGATAATACCCATTTCTTGGTATTATCCCTGATTTGGAGCATACTTCCCAACCTGTATAAAACTGTATAACCCTTCATTTAATTAAATGCTGGCTGTTTCCACCAAATCTTCCCAATGAAGCATGTGGTTGCTTCTTATTCCTCACACTAAAATATCTTATGAACATACATGTATATATTATAGTCAAGTATGGATAATTCTCTACAGGAGGACTGTACATTAACAGAAAAAAAATATGGAATTGCATTTGTCTGAATCTTTCACTGTACTGGTCACAGAGTATATCTGGACATCTGATTTTCGAAACTTTTATTGTAAAATTATTTTGACAGTCACTACTCTTTGATTAGTTCATGATCAAATAAGAAAACCAATATCTGCACTATTTGTTAATATTGATATAATTTTGCACCAGTCTTTAGAGTGTACATGTATAAAAAAAAAATGCAGGGTTGGACGGGTTTAGTAGACTATCATACATTCAAATTCTTCAAAATTAATATTGAGAGGACTGTTGAAGAAATTTCTCAAGAAAAATAAAGTTTTGTTTCCCTATTCATAAAATACTCATTAATATCTGCCAACAATAGTCCTTTTTAGAAACTATTTTCCAGATGTGCGGTCCCGGGAAATCTTTAAACTATTTACTACAGGTTTACGACTTCCGGGTAGGCCTGGCCATTGAAAATCTGTTGAAATTAATCAAAATCATCAACTTGTAAAAATATTTCAAATATGCCTCCCAAAGTTTTAAACTACTAAAACTTACGTTAACATCTAAGACTTCACTTTTAACCAGTTTATTTGAATCGGGGAGTTGAAATTACGTCAAAAAAGGACATGGATAAATTGATGTTTTCCTTAGCTTAACGTTGTTCACATCATGTGGCCAACCCATTAAGGGAAACTACTCTTGCAAAAATGAAAATAAAAGAATCGAAATCGGATGACTTTTTAAAAAGGGCTATTATAAATGGCGATTGCATAAATATGATGTTTTCAGCAATTTCAGGGCATATATTTCAGTTCAATAAAGGCAACATAGGGCGCCTGGTGGGAAGTCAAGGGCGCGGCCCATACAGTGGCGGGCGCCAGCGCCCTTTGAAAACGGTCTAGCTAGAACACTGCTATACTACCAGTCATGACATTTCATAGATCATAATAAATAGAATAATGCTTCATGACCATAGTTAGTATTACATTGTAGTTTTATTGAATTTTGAAGATCAATCTTATTTCCCAGTAAAGGAAGGAAATTATCAGTATTTTCAACCATCCTGGGAAATGTGAGTATTTCCCACTTTTTAACCAACCTTGAAATAATGCACATGCACACTGACAGTGTTCTAGGATTCCTATTACCTGTTACCCGGGGTAAGTGAAATTAAACCCAGAGTAAGTGGATTTAAACAGTTTTCTGTATTAATTTATATTGTAGGCAAGTGATTTTTTTTTTGCAATTTTAAATACGGGCAAGTGAGATTTTAAACAAATCCTACAACAATGACACAGAAGTCACATATGACATGCATTGATAATCTTTTATTGTTATTTTATTTTTTAGTTCTGAGTTCAAAGCTGTCTACAATGATTTATTTAATGGTGATATTTTAAGACAGAAACAGGCCCTTGATAGAATTAATGTTTGGAAAAGCAGGTACATATATTTTAGATTACCGGTAAATAATTTGTATGAAAATTTTCCTCTGACAGTTCATATAACACCAACTGAAATGTCTTAAAAAATGCATTGCCATGTATATGGTAATCAATTTTGAAGGAAACATTTTATGATAACCCTTTACCGCCCTCATATATACATGCACATGTACATGTATTGTTTGTCTTGCATTTGCTCCTTCTTCAAGTATAAGACTTAATCCTTTGGAGAGCATTAAATACCCCCATGCACATTAAAGACATTCTTTGATGAGTTTGATAAGAGTAGGCTAAATAGGGACTGCAACATAGGCCACACTTGCATACTGCTAACTGGAGAGGTAATTTACATAAGCATCAAGCATGTTTCCCACTCAAGGATAAATAAATTAGTTTAAACTGACACTTAATCTTCAAGTAACTAGATTTACATGTGAAGGCAATGCTAAATATAAATTGACAAGTGTTTTCCATCAGAATCAAAATGGCTAACAAACAGGCTTTATTACATTTTCTTAGCTGACTACATTGCCAATTAAACTACATTTTATTGTACTATATCAGGTTATTGTTTGTTTATTTTTAAAGGTGTGTCTTGCCTGTAGCTTTAGAAAGCACTGCTGCCCTGTTCAGTGTTGTAATAAGACATTATGAGGTGACAGAAGCAGGACAGAGTTCAGATGAATCCCTCAGGAATGTCTATAGTCTTGCAATCATCAGGTAAAGCAGGTCATGATTTATAAGCTGAGTATGATGCCTTAAACCGGAAGACGTATAAGCTAGTCAGAAATCCGCACCCAATAACACATAATGCAAAATTAAATTCCTTTTTTGGAATTTTCAATTTAAAAAATAATAAACATAGTTATTGTATTAATATAAATTATTTCAAGTATTTCCAGCTATGAAATGCTTTAAATGTAAAGAATTTGAATAAAAAATCAGGACTTCATGCATATTTTAATGATTGGCGTCTATTCTATCACTAGAGGTCGCGTCCATCAAAACAAAATGACATTTGCGCGGGAACATGTCATTCTAATTTTCGTGAAACAAGACCTCCCAATAAAAGCCGTGCATTGTGAACCAAACAAATAACTTGAATACTTCAACGGACAAATTTCATTCCCAGAAGCCATTATATTTACTTTGTCCTCAGTAAACAAATTTGATTTTGTTATTTTCTGCATTCGAGAATGAAAATAGAAATATTCTCGAAAAGGGGTGCATTCTGCGAGGTCCGCGTTCGAAGCAATTCACTTCCTTGTTCTGTTTGCAGGTTCGTTCTTTTTTCAAAATTATGGGTATATATAAGAAAGTTACTTTATCTGCGGGAGCTTATCAGGTTTAACCTGTATCATATTAATCAATAAAAGGGGACATTTTTGTGAAGGCATCCTCCATACATTCACAAAGCAAAACTACGCAAAGATGGATTTCTATGTTGGATGCTAACAAAAGATTAGCTACTTTGCAAAAATTAAACCTCACGAACACCATTCAAAACAAGAAGCAGAGGTACCAATGGGGCATCCAAATGTCAAAAAAGTCTGAAAGGGCAGAGAGAAAACCAGTAAACACCAATGAGAACTGAGGGAAAAAAACAGACAACATATAAAACACGGAAACACAAAAACCACTGTATATCAATAAACAACACTAACTGTAGTCATAACGAGGGTTAACTCTAGTAGTAACAGGAAATTTAAAACAGACAGAAAGATCCCTTTCCACAGTTATATACTCATCCAAGAAGTAATTAGCCTTAGAAAATTTATATGTTTGACTTAGTTGTATGGTCAACAATTTTGATTTCAACTTACATTAACAGGTTTTAATGCTTTTATTTTATTGCAGATTTGTAAACCACATTACAGAAAGAGGTCAAGTAAGAGTCAAGCTAAGACCAGTTCACATTCTTGCAAAAGAGGTTGGTTATAACTGTTTTGTTAGCTTTAAAAAATACTGATGTCTAAACTATTGGGTTGGCATGTTTGTAAATTTCATATTCCTATGTTTAAGTCGTAAAAGAGGTCAGTTAATTAACTAGGTTGCTACATGAAAGGTGCTCAGATCAGGGACATATCAAAGGGTTTAGATAGTGGCAAACAGGAAAAGAGATGAGGCACAATATTTTCTGTCCACACGAGTCCATAAGGGCCCATAAAGGATATTGCTTGTCTATCACACTCAAATAAACATGGTATCTAATTAAGATTAGAAATTAGAGGGGTTGTGCTGTTATATCTTCAATGTCTCATTTGCTCAGATTATCTTTAAGTACATGTAGTAACCTGTAAATAACCTATATAGCATTGCACGGGCGTTAAACACCAACTCATTCAGTAAAAATCTAAGACATTTAGCATATGAAAATAGAAGAAATTATGAAGCTTTATGTGTTTGTTATTGTCTAAATTCTTTATCAGATAGGACTATTGGGTGATAAATTCTCCACTTAAAAAAAAAGATACAAATACAATACAAATTTATTGTCGCATAAATTTACGGCTTACAGCTTAGATTGTTATTACTCAAGGAATTGAGATTATCAAATTTCATTATGCTCTAAATGTTTCAGCTTGGAGTACCAGAGTGGATAGTTAATCTTAGACATGATGCAACCCATGGTCGTCTCCCATCACTAGACATCTTAAAGACCGCAGCAGATTGGTGTATTCAGTGGCTCAAGGTTGTCATCCAAACATCAGACACTATAAAAACAATCACTCTTATTTGATGTTTATTACAATTTTCATAAATTTTGGACAATTTATGCAACATGTAGTCTGCCGAACTGTTTGTTAGATCAGAGTTTAAAAAAAATCTAAAGACCTTTGTTAAAAGATAAATTTGAGACATATAATGGTATGATGCTGTCGTCTAAAAAGCCATCCTCTGTGTTGTCTGTTTAATTAGATTTCCTTCTTTGTGGATCAAACCAAAAATTGTACTCAATGATCAAAAATATTTTCAGAAAGATTTTTGTTTTGGTTTGAAAAATATAAAAATGGCAGGAATTTTGTCAAATTTTATTGTAGAATGAATATTGGGATGTTCAAGTGCAGGGGAAGGAAACTTCTAGATGGAGTTATAATAAGACATCCATTAGTCTACAGAATTTATTTCAGCAGATCAGAGCTTTAAAGGTAATCACAATACCCTTTTTTACATAATTTTACATTTCTAGATCAACAAGCATGTGAAAACTAAATTTGGCTGTAAGTCAGCAGCTTCACTTAAGGTGGTTCGGGAGTATAACACGGCGCATCTTTTTCAGACATCTTGCAAATTTTTAGTCTGCATATTAATTAAAATAGCTTAAAATACCTCAAGAGATGTAAAAATTAAATCTTTATTTTATTTTATGAATGAAATAAATTTAACATAAATATTTAAAAAGAAATTAAGATTTTTCTGAAAAGTTCTATTATCAGGGGAGATAATTGGCGGGAAACTGTGTGACAAATTTTCATATAGAAATGTGTAGGAAAAAATAGTTTTTCTTAAATATCTAAAAAAGAAGGTCCGTGACCCCAAGTTTTTATTATGTTTTTCAGAAGATAGTATATGTGGCTTGTCATTTGTGAAATATAACTAAAATCTGATGGGTTTTCAGCTCACAGTGATGCTAGATAACTCTTTTCCCTTTACAATCTATTGAAAAACACAACCCTAGGCCACCAAATTCGCAAGGTCTTAAATCTGTAGAAAGGTCCGTGACCCCCAATTATTTTTGCATTTTTTAAATGTTAGTTTATCAAAGTATAATTCTGCAAAATTTAACCAAAATCTAATGGATTTTTCTTATATCCCTGAACCACCTTAATACGTCGTTTTCACGATAGCACGGAATGGCTGGTGAACCTATAAAAGGTTCTTTTATTATAAATTTTTCAGGGCATGACGACTTCCGGTGCAAGTAAGAGTGATAGATCAAATCAAATACTGCTTTGTTGTTTATTAACGACGGAATCTTCAATTCTGGAAATATTTCTACATATGTTAGAATATTTTTTTATTCTATTGAAGTATTTACCGTTTATAAAGATATCACTATTTTCATAAACCCACAAATGCTTTTGCATAAGTCTACAGGGCAGCTAATCAGTTTGACTCAAAAACTGGTTAAGTCATGTGACTATTTCTTTCCGGAAAAGCAATGAACTCGAAAATGATGTATTACATCACAAAATTTATTTTATCATCAAAATCATAGTCTGTTTGATAATGATTTATATTTTAATTAGTAATTAATGGTTTTAAAGTGTTATTTATTTTTAAGTATTCTTTCATTTTCTTTTATAAAAAGATGGTGCTGTTTAGTTAATACAAGTAACAAAAGTATCAAGACTGTGTGAGAATATTTTCATAATATATGAGCCAAAAGATACAGAAAAAGCATTATTGTTGGCACTGTTAAGTTCATCAAGTTTGCTTCATTCTTCCTTTACACTTTAGGATTGGGCTTGAATCATATCTAGTTTATTTTCAATAAACAGCAACCAGTAACTGCTGGTCACATTGAAGGCTGCTGGCTGTTTTCTGTTGTGGATTTTTTAAAATATTAATATTGTAGGTTATTCCACATCTCATTGTCTTCTATTCTTTGAATTATGTTTGCTTTCTTTTATAGTTTTTTATTTCATTTCAGGTTGATTTCTTTAAAAGTAATACAAAGAAGTTACATAAGTTGTTACATAAAGTAGAAACAGCTGTGTTATCAAACAGGTAAATACATAAATTTTAAACCTACAAAGAAAAGGTTCTTAAGTGGGCAATGGCAAAGTCTTTCTAGTAGTCTCTGTATGTTTGTTTAAATTTTATGGCCACCTTTGTTAGCTCACCTGAAGGGTCATGTGAGCTATTGCCATCACTTAGCATCCATCGTCCGTCCGTAAACTTTTAGAAACTTTAACTCCTCTGACACCATAAGTCGGATTGTAACCTAACTTGGTGTGGTTATTCTTTTGGGTATGGTGTACAAAACTACTGCTTGTATTGATGATTTGTCAAAAAAATGGCCGCCATGGCTAAAAATAGAACATAGGGGTAAATCACAGTTTTTTGCAACAAACTCAAAAACGGTAACAGATATCAAAATTCTGGCATGGGATAAAAGTGATCAGCACCTCAAGATCTACCTGCCCAGAAATTTTTAAGAAGATCCAACAACCGATGTAGGAGTTATTGCCCTTTTTCTGGATTTTTTCAAAATTTTGCACTTATTTAGCCCTATATCTTGAAAACGATACAAGATATTTTAAAAATTCAAATTGCATATGATTGAGCACATCAAGATCTACATTTCATGTAATTAGGTCAAAGCTGTAGAACCATTTCTTTTAGGAGTTATGGCCCTTAAAGCGTCAAAATTTACCGTTTTTCATTACTTTTCCCCTGAATATCAAAGATTAAATTGTCTGACACCATATATCCAACTTCAACCAAACTTGGCGCAGTTGTTTAATAGCATATATGCTACAATTCTATTTTTCAGATTTTTGATTTGTCAAAAAATATGACCCCTATGGCTAAAAATAGAACATAGGTGTAAATTGCAGTTTTTAGCTCACCTGGCCAAAGGCCAGGTGAGCTATTGCCATCACTTGGCGTCCGTTGTCGTCATCGTTTGTCGTTGTCGTCGTCGTCCGTCGTCGTCGTTAACTTTTCTTCAAACTTCTTCTCCTCTGAAACGGCTGCACAGATTCAAACCAAATTTGGTCTGGTGGTACTTTAGGGTATCCCCCACAGAACTGATGTGGGGATTTTTGATTCGTCGAAAAACATGGCCGCCGTTGCTAAAAATAGACCAGGGGGGTCAGACTACTGTTTTTGGCTTGTAAATCAAAAAGTATAAGAGATAGATGACATCTGATGCCACGTTGCTGCTTCAGCATCAAAAGCTCTACAAAAGTCTCCATTGAGTCGAAGTTGTCAGATGACCCCTTATTGGAGTTACAGCCCCTTAAAGGTGAAAAATAGCATTTTTTCATGTTTTTGGCCTATAGAATGAAAACTATTGCAGATAGAGAGAAGCTGTTGCTTGCTTAAATGTTCAGCTCATTTAGCTCTACAAAAGTCTCTATAAGGTCAAAGTTGTCAGATGACCCCTTATAGGGGTTATGGCCCCTTAAAGGCAAAAAATAGAGTTTTTGGCCTATAGAATGAAAACTATTGCAGATAGAGAAAAGCTGTTGCTTGCTTAAATGTTCAGCTCATTTAGCTCTACAAAAGTTTCCATAGGTTCAAAGTTGCCAGATGATGCCTTAAAGTTGTTACGGCCGCTTAAAGACAAAAAATAGTGTTTTTGGCCTTAAGAAAGAAAACTTTTGCAGATAGAGAAAAGATGTTGCTTGCTTAAATGTTCAGCTTAATTAAGTCTACAAAAGTCTTTTTATGGTCTAAGTTGTCAGAAGACCCCTTTAAGGGGTTATGGCCCTTTAAAGGTGAAAAATAGTGTTTTTTGCTTTGGAATGAAAACTATTGCAGATAGAGAAAAGCTTTTTATTGCTTAAACATTTAGCTCATTTATCTATACAAAAGTCTTCAAAGGGTTGACATTAAGACCAGGTGAGCGATTCAGGCTCCTGGGAGCCTTTTGTTTGCTAATAACTCAAAAATGGTTACAGATATCAAAATTCTGATATGAGACAAAAGTGATCAGCATTTCAAGATCTACCTGCTTAGAAAGTTTCAAGACGATCCAACAACCGATGTAGGAGTACCGGTAATTGCCTTATCTGGATTTTTTCAAAATTTTTCACTTGTTTAGCCATATATCTTGAAAAGTATACAAGATATTTCAAGAATTTAAATTGCATATGATTAAGCACATCAAGATCTACATTTTATGTATTTAGATCAAAGCTGTAGGATCATTTCTTTAAGGAGTTATTGTCCTTAAATGAAGAAACAGACAATGTGCTGTAAAAACTCTCAGAAATAACTTAATAGCAATCAATAACTCACGCTCAAGTTATAAGGACAATGAACAAAACAACAAAATTTACCATTTTTCATTACTTTTACCCTGAATTTCAAAGATCAACTTGGTTGACACCGTAAGACCAACTGCATTTTAACTTGGCACACTTGTTTAATAGCTTATATGCTACAGCTCTATTGTTCAGATTTTTGATTCGTCAAAAAACATGCCCCCCATAGCTAAAAATAGAACATAGGGGTAAATTGCATTTTTTTGCTAATAACTCAAAAATGGTTTCAGATATCTAAATTGTGCAAGAATCAAAACAGATCAGCATATTAAGATCTACCTGTGCTGAAATTTGGGAAAAGATCTGACTGCTGATGTGGGGTTATTGCCCTTTTTCCTAATTTTTGCCAAATTTTGCACTTATTAAGCCCAAAAACTAACCAAGATATTTCAGAAATTTAAATTGCATATGGTTATGCACAATAATATCTACAAAATGTATGTGTCTGTGTAGTTCAGATGAGTGATTCAGGCTCCTGGGAGCCTCTTGTCCAAACTTTGCAATTATGCCCTCTGTATACACAGTGTGCAATTGGACATGTTAAAAAGTCATTGATTGCAGTGTAGCTTTAAACCATTAAATGCTGTTTGATTTAGGAATCAGATAATTTTGAAAGAGTTTGTAAAAAATTTTGTTATAAATCCTTCAGTTTAATATCATTACAGGCTTGAGGCAGTTGTGCAGTTTTCTGAATTGATTATTAATGAAGTTAATAAAAACACTGATCCAAGTAAGTGTTAAAAAGACATGTACATATTCAACAAAACGATAATATTTCTGTTGTTAAAAAAGTCACATGTTATACATGTTTAATAGCTATTAAAAATCATACAAATAAAAGATTAATGATCCAAATGAGCAGTGTAGAATTTAAAATGAATCAAGTTGCTCAAAACAAAGTTTGAAATACTTTTTTACGCCATTCCTTCCTTACTTGATAATGAACTTGTCCAACACATTATGAACACTTGCTGAGATGGAAGGGATTCACTGGAAGGTATGCATTCCCCTTTCAAAATTTGCATAATGGCTGCCATTTTTTTTACTTCACTCCTCACCCAAAATTTTAAGCACTGCCAAATTTTCACAACATTTAATTACATGACTTATATTGATTTATTGATAGAATTGGAATACAAGATTTTGATATTTATTTTCAGATGACATTCTTTCCATCTATAATTCAGTATTTACCATCTATCACAATGCTGGCCTGACCTTACAATTACTGAAACAGTTACCTATTACAGAAGGCTACCATAGAATAATAGTGTCTCTACTGAGTCAACTTGCTGATACAGGTATGGTATGTGAACAATAAGGGGACAAGACAATTTTGAGTCAAATTTTACTTTTTAGTCCTTTTATTCAGCTATTTGTTTCTAACAATAGGTTTGAAATAAAAAATAAATGAAAAACTTCTTGAAATATCTTGGTTTTATTCCTTTTCGGTTCTTATTTGAAATTTTATGCCACATACAGGTGATACAGTTTTGTAAACATTATAAAATAAACTTAGGTCTTATTTGAAAGATTTTTCTACTTTTTTGCAAAAATATCTTTTCATTATTAAATTCTGCAAAAGTAAAGTTTTTTTTAGAAAGCATATAAATTAAGTGCCATCATCGGCCATTTGGAAGGATTTTTTTCAAGAAAGCCTTGTCTTTTTTTCAGAAAACAAAAGCAAGACTGAAGAATGCATAAACCATATTCTGAATAGACCAGACCAATACAGTGTGTTTCTGTTGTGAGTAATTGAAGTTAAGGGATTTTATATTGTTTATAATATTTCTTTATGCACTTGTCTACATGTTATATTTGCTGCTTTTTGGGTGCATGATTATTTAACATGTGGTGTAAAATTACATGTACCAAGGAAAGCAATACAAGATAACTGCTTTGTTTAACCTGTAAAAAAGTTTGATTTTTAAACTAAGTTAATTCTTATGTTTCATTTTTACTCCCACTACCAGCAATTAGTCTTATAGCTATAAATAACCATTTGATAATGTTCATTATAGTCTCAGTTCATTTCTATTGTCATTTGCCCTTTATCACCTTATATGGAATGTGACCCAGATGCTGCTTTCCCAGAGAAAGTAAGGTTACCTGAAGGCTTTTCCCAAGTGTTACCTTACCCTACTCAACTAGTGTAATAAAGGTTCTATTGTATAGAATACAAATGGGATAAACAAAAAGAGCAACAACAAAAAAGACATCATGTGGACAATCTTTAGCATGTCAAGAGAAAGTGGCCTTACCATGTTAACCATCCATTACTAGTTGAGCCAAACAAATAGCTAAATGTTATGTGATCTCGTCTCAGCGAATCACATGAAAGATTTCTATCAGCGTATATAATATCATTCTATCAACCACTGTATAGCCTTTGGAAATGCAGCTTGGCAAATTCATCTAGGATTTTTATAATAATTTTTATCATTTTTATTTCTTCCTTTTAATTTTATTACAAATATTGCAAAAAAGTAAATAAATAGAAATACTCTTTGAACTTCTTTCAACATTGTAAAGTTTGAATTTATTTTACAAGGTTGTCAAAGCTTGATTTGTACAATCTGTTGCCAAAACATAAAGCATACCAGTTGACTGAACTTTTAAGATTAACAGAGGGATCAGAGATTTCTGACAGTCCATCAAATAAGTTTTACTCTGTATCTGGTAAGAATTTTGATTCTTTTACTGTAAACCAACTAATTTTTCACAAGAGATTTATGTTTGCAGATTTCGTGAGGAGCAAAAATTCGTGAAAATAAATACTCCCGAATTTACTCATTTTCATAGTAACATTATAGTTTTCATGAAGAATAGCGAAAATAAAAAGCTGGGAAATTGCCCTTTGACATAGAAACACAAAATATAGTAGTCACAAAAATAAATCAGTTAACAGTATAGGATCAAGTGTACTAATCAATTACACCTGAAGTTATTACCCCTCAAAATTCAAGAACAAGTTTGAAACCAGTTATTTAAGGACGATGCTTTGCATGAATTTTATCAAGTTTTACACAGAATATAACAAGAACATCTGATTTAAGTATTTTAATGCCATGCCTATGAAATGAGAGGGGCATACAGTGTTCCGATATGTCTGTCCCAAATAAGGTTTGCCTACAGGTTAAATTGATATAGTATGAAGTATGGTACTCAAAAAAGAACATGTAACTCTAGTTGTGAGACAGGGCATTATACATGTATCTTTCAGACATATTCTTGTGTCATATGATTTTCTTTTAATACAAAAATCCTAATTCCTTCTTTTCAGATATTGAAGAAGCTAACCAAAGTGTTGAAAAATCTAATTGGACTGTGTGTTCTGGTAAGTGACAGATAACCAATTTTTCAGACCTGTCAGACTTCTACCTCATGATTGGGACTCAGGGCTGACATGAAAATTTCTATCATTGTTTAAAAATGATTTCTTCAAAAACGTTTTGGTTAGAGGCCTTATTCAGTTTCTTCTCTCTTCTTGCTTCTGAATCTTTTTTGCTTTTTGTTTGTCCAGATTTCTGTCAAGCTTTACTCAGATACTGAACATGAGAATGATCTGATATTTGGCTGGGTTATTAAGTATGACAAACTGTATGTGCTAAGAGACTTTCAGACCTGTCCCACTTCTACTTCCTGTTTTGGGTCTTATGAGTGGGCATTTGTGTCTAATGGGCACTCCTTCTTCATTGTTTTTACATTTTTTGGCCAGACTTTCCAAAATAAAAATCCTTGCTATAAAATGATTAATTACAGGGCTGGCATCCCGAGAAAATGGTTTAGTAACAGATTTCTCAGCAACTACATGTTGCATTATTTTTATACGGCTGCAAAATTTTTGCGATCATATTATGTTATATGGCGATGTCGTCGTCTGTGGACATTTGGTTTCCGTGCAATAACTTGAGTAAATATTGATCGATTGTTATGAAATTTTGATATGATGTTTGTAATCACTGAAGGAAGGTTGGTAATGTATTTAGGGTTTGTGGCCCCTACCATTTTAGAAAAAAGGTCCAAAAAGGGCAAGAACGGGTGTATTGACAAAACTGTTGTAGAATGTTTATCATTCATTCGATTTTAAAAATTCTTTTTTCATTGAATTCATCATTAAATTCTGTCAGCTAAATATGTCAATAGTTTTGATATATATTGCACTATTACATTGCTACTTGCGGTCAAAAAGGGGCCAAACCCCCAAAAATGACTTTTTTTATTTGTGGTCCGATTTTCAAAATCTTTTTTTCATTGGAATCCTTGTGAAAATCCTTGCTGGCAACTTCAATCAGATTTGCAATATTTTTACCGTTTTTTGAGAAATTAGTGGTTGAAGGGGCCAAAAACGCCATTTTTGAAAGTTTGTCAAGGCAAATTATTTTATACCAAAAATTAAGTTGTAGTGGGCCAGCCAATTGCTATGAAGTTTTGATATGATGATTATATCCACTAAAGGAACGTTGGTTTTGTATTTGGGGTTTGTGGTCCCTACTGTTTTAGGAAAAAACGGCCAAACCAGGTGTATTGACAAAACTGTTGTAGAATGTTTATTATTCATTCAATTTTAAAATTTTTGTTTGTTTGTTGAATTGCTCATAAAATTCTGTCTACTAAATGTGTCAATGGTTTTGATATGTATTTCATTGTTACATTGCTACAGGGGGCTTAAGACGGGCCACGCCCATAAAATCAACTTTTTTAATTTTTGGTATGATTTTCAAAATCCTTTTTTCATTGGATTCCTTGTGAACATCCCTGCCTTATTTTGCAATCAGATTTGCAATATCTCTTACAGTTTTTGAAAAATTAGGGGTCAACGGGCCAACAAATGTCACTTAATACAAGTATATAATTAAGGCTTTTTGTATTAGATGTTTATGTAAATATATGTTGTGTCAAATATTCATTTTAAAGTCCAACACAGGATGCATGTGTCAAAAAGCTTTGTAAGTCCCCCATGGGCTTCATGTGACCAAAGTAATAGACTATCCATATTGGGCCTCCAATGTACAGGGTTCAACTTGCAGTCGTATCATGCTGCGCTTGGCATAGCTTTTTATTGATATTTGGTGTGCAGCATCAGCATGAGGTCCTATTTCTTCCATATAATTTCAGATCTGTTGCTCATCTACATCTTGTTGAACTAAATCCATCCATTTCTGTCTGACACATTTAACACTTTTTCTTTCTTTTTTAAAAGATTACAATGATTGGCACCAGATTCCTTTGGGTTCATTATCTGATCACCCTGTAACACACAGTAACCTCATGCTGAGCAATAGAGAACAGATAGAAGATGAAATGGAAACCAGTCAAGAGAACTATAGTGATGATTGTCTGAACATTGGAGAATTTGAAGTCACTAAGTAAGTTACCAATGTATCAGTAAATCAATGGCTTAATCATTTGAATACTGTAGTTTTTGGCTGGATTTCACAGAATGAAAAATCCTGGTTATAAAATAGTGAATGACGGGCAGTGGGCTATCGGGGAAGAAATTAGTGTTACAGTTTTCTCAGCAACTACTTATCACAGCCACTTGATATTTGGTATACAGAATCAGGGTGGGGTTCCATAACATGAGATTTGATTTCAGGTCTGTTGCTCACCTTTTTCCTGTTTAACAAATTCAGACCATTTTTGACTTTGTCAGGTCTATTATTATTTGTTTGGTACCAATTTTCATTACTTTCTTGGATGGAAGTGAATTTCAACAAAGTGTTAATTCTTTATTGGTTCCTTCTAGCATCCTGTGCAAACCATGAAATTACAAATCTAACAAAATAATTTTTATATGACTGCAAAAAAAATGTGGAAAAAAAAAAAAATGTGGATGTATAATGGTATGATGCTGTCGGCATTGTCTTTGTAGTTGTCTGTGACGGTGTCGGTTAACATCAGTGTATACATGAGAACCTAGTTCTAGCTATCCAAATACAATGAAATTTGACAATGATATTCCTAACCTTCAAAGGATGGATGGGATTGATTTTGGGGGTCCCCCTTTTTTCCTTCAGAAATAAGGGGCCAAAATTGCAACTTTTTTGTTTGTTCCCACAATAACTTTTGTTTTGATTTACAAAATACTGTTAATTTTACAGTGGGAATCAACAAATCAAAAAAAAATTTGTGTAATAGCATTTTTTAGTGTTCTCTTCCATCTAAACAAGTTTTATTTGCTACTAAAACTACATCACATGAATAGAATAGAAAATAATGCTATAAAAAGGCATTAAACTCTAGCAAAAACATACACATAAACAATTTTAATTTGGATTATGGTATTCATAATAACATTTGCATAGAACAATCTCTATCTTTGTCTTTCTATTTTCTTTTTCATCAAAATTTTATTTTATTCCACCATTTCTGTCTTATTAATCAGGACATGAAGTATCAAAGGAGAATGTCTTTGCAATACCTTTGGTCGTATTTCACAAATTAAAAAAACGAGTTATAAGATGGTAAATGCGGGTGGTAGGCAGGCGACGGGCGGGGAAATAATTGGTAATAGTTTTCTCAGCAACTACTAATCACAGCCTCTTGATATTTGGTATACAGCATCAACATGGAGTCCCATACCGTTGGATTTAAAATGAGGTATGTCGCTCACATACTTCCTGTTAAACATAATTCTGCGATTTTGATTTTGATTGATTTTTTGGTTAACCTCTATAATAAATCATTCTTCTATTTTTTAGATCACCAACAGTCGGTTATTGGTCAGAAGAAGATTTAAACAGAATTCAAAATCTAATACAGATATTTTAATAAAAAACTCTACATGAATGTCATACCTCCTATTATGGATTAATTACTCTGAGTGAAAAATCAAGGTTATTTTAAAAATGGTGAACATGGGCAGTGGGATGGCATGGATTAGTTTTCAGAACAGTTTTCTCAGCAACTACTATTCACATTATGGGGTCTCATATGGCTCATCTACCTCCTGTTTGCCGACTTAGTAAAAAGGTTAATATTCTGAAATTTTTTTAAAACTAATTGGATCCTCATTAAATTTTGTATTTATTTTTGTCCATATTACTTGAATGACAACACAAGTCAGCACAAAATATGCAGTTTCAACAAAAATGCATTGAGCATGAAAACAATTTAGAAGATGATTTATAAAACATTTAAAAAAACTCAAAAATGACATAAGATATCCAAGAAACATTTAAGGAATGACTTTAATAGTTGGTCATTTTATATGGGTATAAAATGACCAACTATTTAAGTCATTCCTTATAATTTAATTTCGTAAGATTTATATACACTATTGAATATTCAACAACAAAAAATCATAGGGACTAATTCAAAAATGCCGTGGCCGATGAAGATGTAAGTGACGTCACAAGACCAAACCATATTATACAAAATAAAATGGGTTGGTCTAACCAATCAAATTGAGCGTTACATACCAAATTAAATTATTAGCAAATAATTTTTGCATAATGGAATTGTAGGAACAAAACTAACAAAACACAGTCTAATTAAAATACAGTCCTCCTTATTTCATCAACAAAATAAGTCAGGGGGCTGAATTTTAATCAGACTACACAAAACGATAGAAGATTGATGGCATAATTAAAGGAAGATAACTTACATATGACAGGACTAAAGCATAAAATTGGAATGGTTTTAGAAAATCTAAGCAATAATTTAAAAAAAACAAACACTTTAAATAGCATTTACATCTTTTATAAGAGTAGTAAATTCATTACACAGATTCTTCAAAACACCTGGCAGGATGACCAAAGTTTGCAAAGATAAACAAAAAGTTCATTCCAGATGAAAGGACATGTACAGAAAGGTCCAAAATTAATGTTATTTTTTCTGGTATCGAAAGTATCTTTTTTAGCTCACCTGATCCGAAGGGTCATGTGAGCTATTGGGGTCACTTGGCGTCCGTCGTCCGTCCGTCGTCCGTCTGTAAACTTTTTCAAACGTTAACTCCTCTGACACCATAAGTCCAATTGCAACCAAACTTGGTATGGTTGTTCATTAGCATTCGGTGCTTAGAACTAATGTGGGGATTTTTGATTCGTCGTAAAACATGGCCGCCATGGCTAAAAATAGAACATAGGGGTAGAATGCAGTTTTTTGCAAATAACTCAAAAACGGCTACAGATATCAAAATTCTGGCGTGGGTAAAAGTGATCAGCACCTCAAGATCTACCTACCCTGAAATTTTGAAGAAAATCCAACTACCCATGTAGGAGTTATTGCCCTTTTTGTGGATTTTTTGCAAATTTTGCACCTGTTTAGCTCAATATCTTGAAAACTATACTAGATATTTTAGAAATTTAAATTGCATATTGTTAAGCACATCAAGATCTACAAAATATGTATTGGGTCAACATTGTAGGACCATTCCTTTTGGGAGTTATTGCCCTTAGAACGTCAAAATTTAGCATTTTAACAGCATTTCCTCATTACATTGAAAACGTTAACTCCTCTGACACTTTAAGTTCAAATGGAACCAAACTTGGTATAGTTGTTTATTAGCATTAGGTGTATAAAACTGATGTGGGGATTTTTGATTGGTCGTAAAACATGGCCGCTGTGGCTAAAAATAGAACATAGGGGTAAATGGCAGTTTTTTGCAAATAACTCTAAAACGGTGACAGATTTCAAAATTTTGATTGGGAACAAAAGTGATCAGCACCTCAAGATCTACCAGCTCTGAAATTTTTAAGAAAATCCAACAACCCATGTAGGAGTTATTGCCCTTTTTGTGGATTTTTTGCAAATTTCGCACCTGTTTAGCTCAATATCTTGAAAACTATACAAGATATTTTAGAAATGTAACAGGGTCAACGTTGTAGGACCTTTCCTTTGAGGAGTTATTGCCCTTGGAACTTCAAAATTGAGCATTTTAACTGCATTTCCTCATTATATTGAAAATGTTAACTCCTCTGACACTTTAAGTCCAATCAGAACCAAACTTGGTATTATTGTTTATTATTATTAGGTGTATAAAACTGTTGTGGGGATTTTTGATTGGTTGTAAAACATTGCCACTGTGGCTAAAAATAGAACATTAGGTTAAACTGCATTTTTTTTGCAAATAACTCAAAAAGTGTGACAGATTTTTAGATTTTGATTGAGAACAAAAGTGATCAGCACCTTAATATCCACCATATTGTCAGATGACCCCCTTATTAATCTTATGACCCTTTCAACGTCAAATAGATTTTGCCTAATAACCTTTACTTCAGGCACATATGTCAGGTGAGCGATTCAGGCTCCTGGGAGCCTCTTGTTTAATACCATGATATAAAGTTAGAACTTCAACCAAATAAATTTTATTTCTTTGTTATAAAAAAAGAGTTCTAAGGAACACTTGCACATCATGTATGAATAGTATTTTATGTGTAAAATTAAATTCCTTTTATATTTGACAAACATTGAAGGTACATTTAAAACTGCTGGTGGTAGCATTTTTCAAAGATTATTGTCTCTCAAAGTTCATGTAAGGGTCACCAGGACAGATTGAACTTTTTGAAGAAAATCTTAGTCTTTGTACAGCAAACAATAAGGTGTAGCAGGACAAAGATATGAAATGACCCTATAATATTGACATAATTTAGTTAATAATTGAAATCTGCATGAGAACTTGAGACAACCTGTAATTGATTTTGGCTTGCATGCCATCCTCCCTTCCCCCAACTTTGTACTTTGGGGAAGACATTGTTTTTGTGTGTTTATCTCAAAGTTTGTGAGCGCAACTCCTCTGAAACTACTGAACGAAATTAAACAAATCTTTGTATGTATTTAATTAAGCATTTTACCAATTTTGAAAGAGTTTTGATCCTCAAAGTTTGTAGGAGTTAGGGCCCTTTGAACTTAGAAATTTGTTTGAAATACTCAATTTATTATTTTATCAGCACAACTCTTCAGAAACTATTGTATGGAATGTTATAAAATTGTGTATACCATATGTAATTGTGCATATTACCAGTCAATATGATCTTTAAATATTTGTTTGAGTAATGACTCTAAACTTTGAAATTTGCTGAAAATACTCATTTATTATCATGTCAGTGCAACTCCTCTGAAATGACTGTATGCTGTAAATCCTCACTGATGAACTTTCCCATGCAACTGATAACTCCACTGTATAGAGTTTTATACAACTTAATTGGTAATAATGTTGTAGTTGTACATGTTGTAGTTGAACATGTTACCAGGAAATTTTTATCCTTAAATTTTGTGGGTGTAACAGACCTTTGGACTTAGAAACTTTGGGGAAACTGGGGATATGTTGTTAAATGTTCGCAGGCTAAAACAAACTCATTTATACTGAGGAACTGCTAGTTTTTATACGACGCAAAAAATTTGCGGACGTATTATGGTATGATGCTGTCGTCGTCGTCGTTGTCGTCCTCGTCGTTGTCGGTGTCTGTTAACTTTTTAGTGTTTCCACAATAACTTTAGTTCCAGTTATCCGATTGCTATGAAACTTTACAATGATGTTCCTTACCATAAAAGGATGCATGGGATTGATTTTGGGGGTCCCCCCTTTTTTCGTTTAGAAATTAGGGGCCAAAAAAGGGCCAAAAATACTACTTTTTTGTTTGTTTCCACAATAACTTTAGTTCTAGTTATCCAATTGCTATGAAATTTGACAGTGATGTTCCTTACCATACAAGGATGAATGGGATTGATTTTGGGGGTCCCCCCTTTTTTTGTTTCGAAATTAGGGGCCCAAAAGGGGAAAAAAATTCAAATATTTTACTTGTTTCCACCATAACTTTGGTCCTAGTTGGCCTATTGCTGTGAAATTTGTCAAGAATGTGTCTTACAATAAAATAATGAACCTGATGAATTTTTGTGCCCCCCTTTTTCTCCGTTGTGTAATTAGGGGCCAAAAGGGGCCAAAATAAAAACTTTTTTATTTGTGGTCCGATTTCGAAATTTTTTTTTACATGTTTGTTCTTGTCAAATAGCGGATACAAAATTAAGAATTAATTTTTGCGACCCCCCCCTTTCCCCCCCTATTACGTAATTAGGGGCCAAATGGGGCCAAAATCGAAACTTTTTTATTTGTGGTCCGATTTTGAAATTTTTTTTTGCAAGTTTATTTTTGTCAAGTAGCGAATCCAAATTTGAGAATTTATTTTTGCGACCCCCACCCCTTTTTCACCTGTTACGTAATAAGGGGCCAAAAGGGGCTGAAATTGAAACTTTTTTATTTCTGGTCTGATTTTGAAATTTTTTTTGCATATTTGTTCTTGTCAAATAGCGGATACAAAATTTAGAATTAATTTTTGCGCCCCCCCTTTTTCCCCTTATTACGTAAATAGGGGCCAAATGGGGCCGAAATTGAAACTTTTTTATTTCTGGTCCGATTTTGAAAATTTTTTTTGCATGTTTGTTCTTGTCAAATAGCGAATACAAAATTAAGAATTAATTTTTGCGACCCCCCCTTTTTCCCCCTATTACGTAATTAGGGGCCAAATGGGGCTTTTTTATTTGTGGTCCGATTTTGAAAATTTTTTTTGCAAATTTATTCCTGTCAGGTAGCGATTCTAAATTTAAGAATAAATTTTGGGGGCTGTAATCATAATTTTTAAAAAAATTCTGGTTCGATTTTTAATTTTTTCCCCAAACATTATTCTTTTAAAGAGTAGAATACAACATTCAAAATTTATATTTTTAGCCCCTGGGTTGAAAGTCCATCAGAGAAGCATGTGTCAAAAACCTTTGTCAGTCCACCATGGGCTGCATGTGTCCAGAACAATAGACTATCCATATTAGGCCTAAAACGTACAGGGTTCAACATGTTGCGGTCGTATCATGCTGCGCTCGGCGAAGCTTTTTATTATACGACCGCAAAATTTTGCGATCGTATTATGTTATGGCGATGTCGTCGTTGTCGGCGTCGTCGGCGTCGTCGTCGTCGTCTGTGGACACTTTGGTTTCCGTGCGATAACTTTAGTTATGGTTGACCAATTGTTATAAAATTTTGGTATGATGTTTGTTACCACTAAAGGTAGGTTGGTATTGCATTTGAGGTTTGTGGCCCCTACCGTTTAAGAAAAAAGGGGCCAAAAGGGGCAAAATAGGTGTTTTAACAAAACTACTATAGAACATTTATTTTTCATCTGATTTTGATCATTCTTTTTTCATTGAATTCTTCAATAAATTCTGTCAACAAAATGTATCTACAGCTTCGATGTATCTTGCACTATAACCTTGATATGAGGGGGTCAAAAAGGGGCCACACCCAAAAAATCAACTTTTTTATTTTTCGTCCGATTTTCAAAATCTTTTTTTCATTGGAATCCTTGTAAAAATTCCTGCCTGCGTTTTTCAATCAGATTTGCAATATCTCCAACCGTTTTTGAGAAAAAAGGGATCAAAGGGGCCAAAAACGTCAATTTTGATTCAATGTGATAACTTAAGCGATTATATATAGTCAACCTATTTTTATCAAGTTTTTTCATGATGTTTGTTACTACTAAAGGAAGGTTGATACTGTATTATGGGATTGAGGGTCTTACCATTTCAGAAAAAGGGCCAAAAGGGGCTTAAATGGTTGTATTGACAAAACTTCTGTGGAATGTTTTGTTATAATTGCATCAGATTTTGATCATTCATAATTCTCTTTTTAACATATTGCTCATTTGAATTCTGTCACCAAAATTTAGATATATTTTACATTGTTACCTTGATATTAGGGGTCAAAAAGGGGCCACACCCCAAAAATCAAACCTTTTTTATTTGTGGTCTGATTTTCAAAATCTTTTTTTCATCATAAAAATCCCTGCTTGTTTTTTTAATCAGATTTGGAATATCTACAGTTTTTTTTTTTTTAGGTAATAGGGGTCAAAGGGGCCAAAAACATCAATTAAAATTCAATGCAATAACTAAAGTTATACTTGACTGAAATTTATCAAATTTTTATATGATGTTTGTTACTACTGAAGGATTAAGGCTGGTACTGCGTTTAAGGCCCTTATGGTTTCAAAAAAAGGACAAAAAAAGACTTGAATGGGTGTATTGACAAAATTCTGTAGAATGTTTACTTTGCATCTGGTTTTGATCATTCTCTTAATATTCGTCATTAAATTATGTCAACAAAATGGTCATTATTCATTTATTTATTTATTTATTTTCATTGTTTTCTTCATTTAATGGGCCATGGACAGAAGATATACCAATTTGTGGTCTGGATCTTTGAAATAAAAATATAGTTGGTCACACTGATTTAATATGTCAAGTGGTATACATTTATGTTGTTCAAACATTATTTTTATTATTGTTTTTTTTATTAGAACAGGCCTTAAATATTCATTCAAGCTTATCTGTAATGATTAGATTATTTCTCAGAATTAATTGAGAAGAATTTTCACCATTATAAAAACATGAACATTTGTGATTGCAATTACTGCTGAGAAAAATATGGTTGGATTTTTAAATCTGTGGCTAAAAGTAGAATCTTTTATTAATATGATGTGATGAACTAATTCATATGCATGTAATTATTGATCTATAAATACTTGATTGATGCAATCAGGACTTAATTGCTGCAATCAGCACTGGTCATTGTTCTATTTTTAGCAATTATTAATTGGTTTTACAATCTGTTGTGAAATACAATATCAATATAAAAGGTGGACACAGTTGCAATTTCAGTAGATGTTTAAAATGTTATTCAATGATACAGGATTTAAAATAAGGATTTTATACCAGATTCCAGAAGGTGAGTACTAGTATAATTTTAATGAACATGTATAAACCTTTTGAGTTTATTACTTTTAATGTTTTTATACATTTTTTAACCAAATTGTAAGAAACTGTTAAAGAGACCAACATTTTCTACTATTTTTTTAAGGTTTCTATATCCAACTGAAATGCAATTGTTTATCAGTTCCATTCTGTCATTTTGTAGATCCTGATTTTATAAAGTACCTGTTACTATGACAGAAACAAACAAAAACAAATGATTTTCTAGACTCCGTTATTTGACTATCACAATGGCTAAAAAGTACCAGAACTTGTACATCTTTTGACCTGAAAGAAATGTCAGCCTTGATCAATCAAACATGATATTGCTACAGTTATGACAGTATTATTGATTATTGCATTTTTGTCATTTGAAAATTTATCTGTTAAATATGATTTTTTTTATGATTTTTCTTGGTCCAGGAGACATAAACAAAAATTTTAAATAAACAAATTTCATTCAAATTATTTTCTTCTTGCTTTGAAGTTTTCATTGGTTCAGAATTGGCAACACAATTATTTTTATTTTTTTTATTTGGTTGGTTTGTTAGGAAAGTTAGAGAACTTGCATCCATTTTGGCATGTTACTCTAATTTTTGCTTAAAAAATATTTCTTATTCTCAAAATGTGTTAATTCATAATATTTCAAATCTTAGTATAATGTTTGGTATAGATCTATTTGGGTTGAAAATATAAATAATGACAATAAAAGAAAAGCCAAAATAGGAAATAAATTAAGAACATACAGAAAATTTAAATACATATATTAACTTGAACCATATCTAAATATACAGGTGCCTAAAATCAAAGAAAATACCTAACAAAATTAAGACTCAGTGACCACGATTTAAACATAGAAAGAGGTAGATATACCAACTTAGAAATACACCAAAGAATATGTTGTATGTGTAAAAATGAAGTGGAAGATGAGAAACATTTTTTTATTAAATTGTCCAAACTTAGAAGAAATTAGAAAACCTTTTATTGAAGAAATGAATGATAATTGATAAATATTATAATTTTAAAAAACCTTTGCATTAATAATCAGTTTTTATGGTAAATGAGTTATAAAACTTTTATTGAAATTAGTATCCGATTTGAGAGAAAAACATCAAGCACTAATTAAAATGGATAAAAAAAAAATTATATAGTTGTCTCCCCTTGCCTTGTCCTTACTGGATATCCTCATTACTTTATATATAGATATATATTCATGCATATATTCTGATAATGACTACAATTATCTTTAAATGAAACTTTTTGTTTGTTTATTATGATTTATTTAATGTTTCTTCTGTATAATTGAATTGTAATTCATTCTGCCTGTAACAGACACCTTTAATTGGTTGATTAAATCTGCTCTGTTCTGTTCTGTTATGAAAACGTTTATCACAGGGCTGACTATATAAAGAGTTGTTACTTGAAACACATTTACACAAAAGATAATAAAGATACAAAGAACAATGAAACAAGTCCAAATTATATAGCAGTTTAAATTCCTGGGAGAATTCAAGTACATGTGATATTGCAGATATTAAAAGCCAAATAAACTTTATATACATGAACATGATGAATATGCAAAAAAGTATTAGTCCAGCATGTCAAGCCTTAGGTCTGCTCAAAATCCAGAGTTTACGATTTAAAGTTTTTTAAAATAATTTTAAGTTTAACAACAATTTAAACTAAAAATGTAAACAAATATGGCAACGGATGGATGGAGAAAATTACTCAGATGCCAAAGGTTAATTTTGTAGAACTTAACATTACTGAAGATAACATGGAATAATTTAAATGATCATTAATCTTACATGGAAAATTGAAAACAATTTGAAACATCTTATACCAAATGCTTACCCAAAATATAAAATGCATTTTACATTTAATACTTATTCCTTTTCATAATAAAGGGGACCAAATATACTGATAACCCTTTCTTGATGAATTGGATACGATATAAAATTTTCAGAATTTAAGCATAATTATATATTCTGTTGATATTCTAATATTTTGTTTGTTTTATAGAGAAAGAATGCCAAGATTGAAGAAAAAGAGTTTGCTTATGCAGAAGAAAGATGACAGATACAGAAAAGCAACAAAGGTAAGGATCTTTAAATTTACAAGTTTAAACAGTACACACAGGGTTCATAATACCTTATTTAAAAAAAAAAAAAAGGTTTTTAGCTCGCCTGACCTGAAGAGTCATATGAGCTATTGCTATCACTTGGTGTCTGTCATCTGCCTGTCAACTGTTGTCCAAAACTTTTCAAATGTTAACTTCTCTAAATACCTTGTTCATTGGCTTAAGGTGTTAAAAAAATAGAACATAGGTTACATTCACTGGTATAAACCCGATGACCGTAACTGCAGTTACGGTCATCCCAATATGGCGGTGCTTGATATAAGCAAAATAATTATATTGATTTTACAAAACTTTCAATGCGTATAAAGCTCAAATACGAATATAAGAAAAAAGCATCCTCATTATTGCCTTAGACTGACTCGTGAATATTTCCCTCAGATGTTCATGTTTCTCATAATCATCGTTTAAAATTTTTGCCAGGATGAGTGTAACTGCAATGTTGTAATGACCGTAACTGGAAAGATGGATGAGTGTAACTGGCATAGTCATTCAAAACATCAATCTGTAGAAATAAGTTTGATTTGCAAAATAAATGAAAAACCTTTATGTTAAATGTGTACTGGGGGCTGGAATATTTAAACAGAAGGTTCAGCTTTATTTTCTCATTAAAGGTGATCAGGGTCTATGGTAGTCCGAGATTGCTCTGACGTCCTCGGCATTTTTACAGCCAGCTGGTGCCAATCTCGGACTAGGTCTATGGTTAGCCACAATTTTACAAAATTATAAGTTTCTATAAAAGCTTATGTGAGCTGTTGTAAAAAAATATCAATTTAAGTTTTAAGGTAATCCAGCCTTTAGAATACCGGTATATAGAACTTGGAGTCATATATGGCAGGTAATGTGTTCATTTAAGGTTAATTTTCTATTGATTCTCGGGTGTTTGTGTTGTTGGTTTGACAGATTCTATTTTTCTTACCCCGTTTTAGATAAAACAGCTATAACAGAGCGAAGAACACGATATGCAAGCAGTGGGTATTATGCAATTCCACTGAATCCTGAATAAAAAAAAAAGATTCTTAAATGTCAACGGATGTTTATGAGTGAGTGAGTGAATTTGTGTTTTACGCCCTTTTAACGAACATGAAACGGGATGATAAAATGAACATGAAATGATGATGAGAAATGAATTATAGGGATGGGGTGGGAAACAAGAAGAACCACAGGAAAAAGGGGAGAGTTGGGTAGGGGCGGAAAATATAGCCTTATTATGCGGTTGCACTACTTGACGGTCCACAAAGGGGTGTTTTATGTGCATGAAGCGTGGCACTCTCCACACACGTTGCCCACTATGTTCAGACTATTGGAGATTCAGAACTATTAAATATCCCTGATATTTTTCTCTTTTTTTCTGAAGATAGTCATTGTTATTTTGGGGTTTTTCTTATGTCTAGCTTTAATTTCTAACTTCAAGTAATTATGATTTAAATGCTGCTGACGGGCTACTTTTCGAAACATAAATTTCCAGCATAAGTTTATTACAAAAGTGTCTACGTTTTTAGACCATTTAATGATTTTGATCCTTTGAAATCTAGTAATAAGTCTTGCACTTATAAAGGGTTAGGCCCGAGGATATGTTATAAAACTATCAGTGTGTTTGTTTCATATATAGCATATCCAAATTAACCGTTTATACCCGGGTTTTGGTATTTGTAATGATGATGATGATAAATGAAATATGGGGTGGGGTGGGAAACACAGGAACAGTAAATTTGACTAACTATAGGAAAAGGGGCGGAAAATTTAGCCCATGTGGTGCACTTCAGTTGGCGAACCACATACGGGTCTTTGACGCGCATGAAGCGTGGCATCTCCACACACGTTGGCCCACTATGGTCAGCGGTCACAGATTCCGCATTATAGACCTGACAACCCCTGCGGACAAAGGCCACCCTATTCAGCCACCTAGTGTACATGTACACACCTTGGTCGCTCTGTGGGCTGAGCACTGAATCAACGTCAGAATTTTAAGACCCTTAGTCGCCTCTTACGACAAGTTAGGCACTGCTGCTTGCCCATTCGCCTCCCGGTCCCGTATATAATAAATAATAAAATATGACGTTCCTCTTTCGTTTAAGAACCCTGCTGCAGGTCTCCATGTGGCAAAAAAACATTGTCATTCCAACCTGGGATGCTTGTGTCCAGGGCAAGCGACTATCCATACTGGGACTCAAACGTTTAGGGTTCCCCGTTGCGGTCGTATCATGCTGCGTTCGGTGAAGCTTTTTATTCCTTAAAATATTTGAATTTCAATATATATATTTGATGCAAAAATATTTGTCAACAGAGCTTGATGAAAAAAATCCGAAGAAGGATTTCTGCTTTATACACTAATGCTAATGATGAAAGGCAAGTTTTCATGTTAAATGGTCAGTCCCTTACTAGCTAACTAATCAAGATGTGGCATAAGCGCCTACTGGCCACGTTGAAGGCTACTGGCTGTTTTTTCATTGTGGTTTTTGAAAATGTTTTCGCTTGTTTCATGATCAGTGGCCTTTGTCGTGTACATTTTCCGGATATCATTAAACATATATCATCGCATTCGGTACCACGATAATCATTTATTGTTTAACGTGCATGACTCGTGGCGCCATTCATTTAAACGTTGACCAACTATGGTCAGAGGTCTGGGTTTCCGTAATATAGACCTGACAAACCCCTCGGATGAGTGTTACCCTATTAAGCCACTCAGGGTACACACTTTGGCCGCTCTGTATGCTCAGCACCTATCCGATGTTAGAATCTCAAGACCCATAGCCGGCTCTCACGACATGCTTGGCTCTGTTTCAGGCCTATTTGTCTCCCAGGCCATACGCGCCTTCATATCTTAAACGTTTCTATGATTATAATACATAATCATAATAAATTATATGTACACAAGCAAACAATCATGAATTATTATAAATGACTGCCATTACACTTGTTTCAAGCTTAGGGTAATCTCAAATTTAATACTAGTACTCCCACTGCATTGTACCATTAATCTTGCAGTTACGGTCATCTTATTTTCCAATTACGGTCATCATAATCTGCAGTTACACTCATCTGTTCAGATCTTGAAACGCTTTATCTGGCGATTTTTACGCATGATAATGCATTTCTTTTGATTCTTTTTGATGAACTAAAATTCACTGGCAGTCCATTGTTTTCAAAAACGCGCAACAAAAAGAAAAAATAAGAAAATTCGACTGTCCTGTTTCGGCTACCGCCATATTGGGATGACCGTAACTGCAGTTACGGTCATCGGGTTTATACCAGTGTACATTGTAGTTATAAATAAGGTTACAGATAATACAGTTGTTGCAAAAAGGGTTAAAGAAATTAGCATTTTGAAGAAGATCCAAAAACACATGTACATGTAGGAGTAATTACTATTATTAGTACCTTTTATCTTGAATGTTTCTGAATTTTGCACTTTTAAAATTGTAATTACGGTACCAGATTTATGTCCTCTGGAAATGTACTTTTTGTTAAACCTGTCAATTTTCAATTCCCAAGTATTAAATTTAGGTCTTTTAGATATCTACTTCCTGTTTACTGACTTAGTCAAATTTCAATATAACTGGTCAAATGTTGAAAATTTTGTAACAGTTTTCTCAGCTACTACCTATCACATGGACTTCATTTTTGGTATATACACATGTATGACCAGTATGAGGTTCTCTATGGCTAGTAATAAAATTAGGTCTGTTGCATGCCTACATGTACTTCCTGTTTACCAACTTAGTCAATTTTGGGGATAGCAGGGATATACTGTCAGTGAGCATTGGCTCACAGATTCCTTGTTTCTTAATGCTTCAAGATAATGAACTGATCAAGCTTATTATACCTCCTTTTTTACGTACAAATTAACTTGTCTTTTGTTTTGTTTCATTTATTTTTGCCAGTCGAATACTATTTGAACACTGAAAAATAAGGCCGGTAGGGGACTACCTATTGTTTTGCAATACTCTCAGAATGCTTGTTTTATTTGTTAAAACTTTTCTTACCCGTTACAGTGCCACCTGATAATGGTTTAAGGGGTTTAGTTAGAAATAACATAGTGTGGTTTCATTAATATTGGAGGTTTTCATGGGTGGTCTTCAAAAAGGAAATTTAACATTGATCAGTATGTTGCAGACCTTAGTACCACAAATTTAAAAATCCACAAACTGATCCTTTTTCATCAAACTGAAAATTGGTACCCACAAAAATAAGTGAATCCACAGTTTTTCCAGTGAGTGACTTAACAATTTTCAATACATATAATACCAGTGTTCATGTTTTATGAGCACCTCCATATCTCGAATACATGTACTATAGGTCCTAGGTTGATGAAACTTGGTATACATATGCCGTAGTAATAGCTTAGTACAGTTGCATCCCATCATTAGACCATGACCTTGATTTTCTGGTTAAATGGCTTTGATAATTTATAAAAAAATATGGCCGCCGTTTCTAAAAATAGACCAGGAGGGTCAGAGTACTGTTTTTGGCTTGTAAATCAAATAGTATAAGAGTTACATGAATGCTTCAGCATCAAAAGCTCTACAAAAGTCTCCATTGAGTCGAAGTTGTCAGGTGACCCCTTATAGGAGTTACGGCCCCTTAAATGTGAAAAATAGCATTTTTTCATGTTTTTGGCTTATAGAATGAAAACTATTACAGATAGAGAAAAGTTGTTGCTTGCTTAAATGTTCAGCTCATTTAGCTCTACAAAAGTCTCCATAGGGTCAAAGTTGTCAGATGACCCCTTATAGGGGTTACAGCCCCTTATAGAGGAAAAATAAGTGTTTTTATACCCCGCCACACGAAGTGGCAGGGTATTATGTTATACCCTCAGTTTTTTTCGGTGTCTGTCCGTCCGTCCGTCCGTCCGTCAGTCTGTCCGTCCCCCAAAGGTTTCCGACCAATAACTTGAAAACGTGTTAAAGGATTTGAATGATATTTTGCACAAATGTTTAGTACAATAAAATACAGGTCAAGTTCGATTTCCAGCATGATCCAAAAAATAGTTTTCGAGATAGGCCACTTTGAGGAATCAAATTTCATGAAATTTTGAGTTTCTGACCAATAACTTGAAAACGCGTCAAAGGATTTGAATGATATTTTGCACAGCTGTTTAGTACAATAAAATACAGGTCAAGATTGATTTCCAGCATGATCCAAAAAATAGTTTTTGAGATAGGCTACTTTGAAAAATTAAATTTCATGAAATTTTGAATTTCCGACCAATAACTTGAAAACAGGTCAAAGGATTTGAATGATATTTTGAACAGCTGTTTAGTACAATAAAATACAGGTCAAGTTTGATTTCCAGCATGATCCAAAAAATAGTTTTCGAGATAGGCCACTTTGAAAAATCAAATTTCATGAAATTTTGAGTTTCCGACCAATAACTTGAAAAGGCTTCATGGGATTCAAATGATATTTTGTACAGCTATTGAGTACAATAAAATACAGGTCAAGTTCAATTTCCAGCATGATCTGAAAAACAGTTTTCAAGATAGGCCTCTTGGAAATCAAATTTTATGAACTTTTGATATTATAACGTGGCGGGGTATCAATCAATCAATCATTTATTGGCCAATCATGGGCCCTCAAGGGGCAAATACAATACAACAAATATGATTTAAAGTTAGGACAATACAAAATGAACAAAGATAATAACATGTTCAATTGATATATATATAATAATAAGGCTCCTTGTACACAAGAGTAAAACTTTATGTAAAACATTTAGTAGCAACCAATTAAGTTATATATAGGTATCATTTAATGTCCCATTACATGCCCTATTTTTGGCCTATATAATGAAAACTATTGCAGATGGAGAAAAGCTGTTGCTTGCTTATGTGTTCAGCTCATTTAGCTCTACAAAAGTCTCCATAGGGTCGAAGTTGTCAGATGACCCTTTATAGGGGTTACAGCCCCTTAAAAGCAAAAAATAGTGTTTTTGCCTTATAGAATGAAAACTATTGCAGATAGAGAAAAGCTGTTGCTTGCTTAAATGTTCAACTCAAGCATTCATAGGGCGGTAATTGTTTGATGGCCCCTTATAAAGGTTACAGTCCCTTATAGAGGAAAAATAGTGTTTTTGGCATATAGAATGAAAACTATTGCAGATAGAGAAAAGCTGTTGCTTGCTTAAATGTTCAGCTCATTTAGCTCTACAAAAGTTTCCATAGGGTCCAAGTTGTTCAATGACCCACCCCTTATAGGGGTAACAGCCCCTTCAAGGTGAAAAATAGTGTTTTGGCCTATAGAATGAAAACTATTGCATCTAGAGAAAAGCTGTTGCTTGCTTAAATGTTCAGCTAGTTTAGCCCTACAAAAGCATTCATAGGGTTGAAGTTGTCAGATGACCCCTTATATGGATTACAGCCCTTAAATTAACATGTTTTCATGTTTTTGGCTTATATAATGACAACTTTAGCAGATAAAGAAAAGTGGTTGCTTGCTTAAATGTTCAGTTCATTTAGCTCTTAACAAAAGTCTCTAAAGAATCAAAGTTGTCAGACAGCCTTGAAAATAACATTTTGCATGTTTTGGCCTACAGAATGAAAACTATTGCTGATAGAGAAAAGTTGTTGCTTGCTTAAATGTTAAGCTTATTTAGCTCTACAAAGTTCTTCATAGGGTTGACATCAAGACCAGGTGAGCGATTCAGGCTCCTGGGAGCCTCTTGTTGTTTACTCATTTTAAACTCATCTACTATATGTCCTGTGTTGTTGATATTTGGTGACAAGCTTAATATGGCCATGATGCATTATGGGATATGGCTTTTAGTCAATCGTAGATCTACTTCCTGTTTGCCGACAACTGTTAATTTTCTGTCACAGTTAGCACTTTACATATGACACTTTGGTACTTTATACATGTTATACATTGATAGAACCCTATGAGATTGTCAGTCCTAACCATTTTACAAGTGTAGAGCCCCCCCCCCCCCCCCCCCCAGGGGCAGTGCCACCCCCTCCAAATACCTAAAAATTGAAATTTTTATGTTGCCTGCAACGTGTTGCAGAAGCGACATATAAGGGTCACTTTGGCACTATCCCTCGTATTTGGAACTGGGTCCTGCGGCATCACAAAAAATTTCTGTTGCATTTTTCCGGGCAACTACATGCAGCAGGCTCTTGAAACTTGGCAGGCAGCTTCATCCTGTTGTACTAGATGGTATGTAGGGATTTTATGCCGGAAAACTAACTTCTTCCTATTTGGCAGATACAAGATTATATACACATACATATATATATATATAAAGGACTTGAATACAAATTCCCGTCACACTTTTTCAAGCGACTACATGCAGCAGGGTCTTGATACTTTGCATAAAGCTTTATTCTATAGTACTATATGGTGTAGAGTGATTTTATGGCCGAAAACTAACTACTACCTGTTTGATGGACACTTAAGATTTTATATATAAATGACTTGAATACAAATTTCCGTCACACTTTTTCAAGCAACTACATGCAGCAGGCTCTTGATACTTTTCATGTAGTTTTATCCTATAGAGCAATATGGTGTAAAGCGATTTTATGCCCATAACTCTTCTACCTGTATACCAAACAAACATAGATAAGCAGGCCACATATGCCTTCAGGGGAAGGCTCTGTCTAGTTTTAATATGTCAAAAATCATTGAGATCCCCACCTTTCTTAGTCCTTATTGTAAGGAGTGGTCTGAGGGCGTCATGCCCCACCCCCTCAAATGACAAAATACTTCATTTCTTGAAAACCATTGATATCACCACCCTTTAACTATACATATTTTTAGTCATTATGGTAAGACAACTCATTTGCCACTATAAAGGTGTCTGAGGGGGTCATGTCCAACCCCCTCATATAACAAAAACTTAATATCTTGAAAACCATTGAGATCCCCACCCTATAACCATATATATTCTTAGTCCTTATGGTAAGATGAATCATTTGGTACCATAGAAGTGTCTGATGGTGTCATGAACCCCCCCCCCCAAAAAAAAAAAATGACAAAATACTTATTTGCTTTTAAACTAATGAGATCCCCATCCTATTATTCCTTATGATTAGACAATGTATTTGGTATCATAGGGGTTCTGAGATGATTCCATGGGAGTCATGACTGGGAAACTTGGCTTGGGAGACTTAGTTACTGTTATAACTTGTTGGTAACAAGCTTGATATGGACATGATGTATTGTTGGATACATTTTTGAATCCATTAAACATTTTCTTCCTGTTTGCTGTAAACTTTATATTGAACGCATGGCAAAGTTGTGAAAGCGGGGGTATCAGTAGTGAGCATTGGCTCACAGATTTCTTGTTTAAAATTGTTTTCATGTATAATACATCATTACAATTTTGTGAGTTCAGTGTTCTATATGTGGGTGCTTTATGATGCTCTGGTCAAAACTTAAACTTCATTAGAATAAATGTTTAAAAAGACAAACTGCATAAATAGAGATAAATGTTTAAAAAGACAAACTGCACAAATAGAGTTTTAATTGCTAAACAGCCAGAGAGACATTTCCATTTGTTTACTCGTCAGTTAAAAACTTGTTCGATTATAAAATTGTTCCCTATTCATAATAATAAAAACTATTGCATGTTCTATATATCATGTTAAAAGCTACTTTTTCTTTTATAGGAAACTTATGAATCAGACCAAAGATCATCTGAAATTCTGCACGAAATCTACTCTAAACCACTAGCCACTCCATATAGGATCCCTTTAAGAAAAACACTTCAACGTACAGATGATGAGCAGCCATCAACTTCAAAAGACACCAGTTTATACAGCTTAAGTCCTGTACAACCAGAATGTCCAAATAATGAAGTTCCGTCCTCAAGGTCTGTTTTATGGAAGTCATCCCTAAGTCGAGCAGAAAAAAAACTTCTATGGATGCAAGCCAAGAGAAGTGAACCCAAGTACAGATCTGAAGAACAGCACCGTGACTCACTTAGAAGAAGACTGAAAAGAAAGAATCCTGAAGTTTTAGACCTCGAAGCAGAAGCTAAACGATACAAAAGATCCAACCCAGATGTTTTGGAGGCAGAAAGAGATGCTAAGAGAGACAAACGATCCAAGCCAGGTGTTCTGGAGGCAGAAAAAGATGCTAAGAGAGACAGAAGATCCAAGCCAGGTGTTCTGGAGGCAGAAAAAGATGCTAAGAGAGACAGAAGATCCAAGCCAGGTGTTTTGGAGGCAGAAAGAGATGCTAAGAGAGACAGAAGATCCAAGCCAGGTGTTTTGGAGGCAGACAGAGATGCTAAGAGAGACAAACGCTCCAAACCCGGTGTTTTGGAAGCAGAAAGAAAGGCTAAAAGAGACAGAAGATCCAAGCCAGGTGTTTTGGAGGCAGAAAGAGATGCTAAGAGAAACAGAAGATCCAAGCCAGGTGTTTTGGAGGCAGAGAGAGATGCTAAGAGAGACAGAAGATCCAAGCCAGGTGTTTTGGAAGCAGACAGAGATGCTATGAGAGCCAAACGTTCCAAGCCAGATGTTTTGGAAGCAGAAAGAAAGGCTAAAAGAGACAAACGATCCAAGCCAGGCATTTTAGACAAGGAAAAATCTGCAAAAAGAGCTCAAAGGATGAACAGAAAAGCAAAGGATTTTTCAACTCTAATTGTCAATTTTCATGAGAAAGTTAAAGATGGACCTATCTTTGTATGTACCAGTTGCAGTCAGTTGATGTATAGACATTCTGTTCAACAGGCAAATAAAGAAAGCATCAGAAAGACATATTCACAAAAAACTGAGGACATGGCTATTAGATGCTTCACTGGCAAGAAAAGTATGGATGACAAAGAATGGATTTGTAAAACATGCTTTGGCTACATAAAAAAGGGAAAAATGCCTCCTTCCTCAGTTGCCAACGAGATGAAATTTACAGAGCAAGGCCCACTAAAAGACCTGAATCCATTAGAGTTAGTTTTGCTTTCACCTCTTCTACCATTTATGAAAATCCACCAAGCTCCAACAGGGAAACAGTTTAAAATCCACGGTAATATGGTTGTTGTTCCTTCAGATACCATCAACACAGTACAGTCACTACCTCGTCTATCCAGCAACACTGCAACAATCAAAGCACAATTAAAGAGAAGACTAAGATACCAACACCACGTTTATAGTTTAAACATTAGACCTGAAAAGATTCGAACTGCTGCAAAACATTTATCAGAGACAGGAAAGTTGTATAAAGAACTAAACATCACATATGACTTAAATTGGTCTGAAACTGACGATTCCAATGAAGAAAATGTTGATGAGATCATAACAGATGTCATGAGTACAGATGAACCTGAATCCTGTGAACCTCTGCCAAGTAACCAGACACCACAATATGACAGTGATGATGAATGGAATGAAGTAGATGACAATGAAACTGTTGCAGGTGTTACAGACACACTCTTGACTGCACCAGATTTTATTGAATCAGGTGAAAGGGACATGGTCTACAGTTATGCTCCAGCAGAGAACAGACAACCAGTCAGCATATTTACAGAAAAAACATCTGAAGAACAGGCCTACCCTGGTATATTTTGTGGACAGTCACGTATACCAAACAATAAGAGAACAGTACCTGTTACATATGGAGAAATTGTAAAATCAGAACTCCGGAACAGTGACAGAAGATGTGCCAAGAATGTAGAAAATATCTTCTTTAAAACAAAAAAATTACAGATGAAGTTCTTGATAGACCAGACAAACATTGCTTTACGAAAGATCAAAACACGTGGTCAACAACTAACAGCCAAAGATGTACGAAAGGAAAATGCCCAGAACCTAATCCATCTCGACCAAGGGTACAAAGTCCTGAGAACACTTCGTGGATCACCACCATACTTTCAAGCTGTATCTAAAGAATTATTTGCCTCAATAAGACAACTTGGACCTGCAACATTTTTTCTGACTCTGTCAGCTGCGGAGACACAGTGGATCCATTTATTGAGAATACTAGGAAAACTTGTTGACAACAAAGATTACACAGATGAAGAACTAGAAAATTTTACTTGGCAAGACAAGACCCGTTTGATACAGTCAGATCCTGTAACCTGTACCAGACATTTCGACTACTCCCTTCACATCTTTATGAACCAGTTCCTATTGTCAGATTTAAATCCGATCGGGAAGGTTGCAGATTGGTTCTACAGAATAGAGTTCCAGCAGAGAGGCTCCCCCCATGTTCATATGATGTTGTGGTGTGCTGATGCTCCTAAAATTGATGAAAACTCATATGATGACATCTGTAACTACATCGACAAGTACATAACCTGTTCTTTGCCAACAGATGATGATGAGTTAAAGAGCCTGGTAAAACTACAAACACACAAACACAGTAAAACATGCAAAGGAAAAAGGAAAAAACAGTGCAGATTTGGCTTTCCTAAACCCCCAATGATTAAAACTCAAATACTGATGCCTTTTGATGCTGACAAAGATCCAGAGGAGAAGACTAAATACCAAAACATGTGGAAAAGAATACACTTAGAATTGGTTTCTATGTCAGATGGTGCTGACATGTCTTACCTAGATTTCTTGACACAGATGAACATCACTGAAGATGATTACATCATGGCTATAAGAACTTCAATATCAACAGCTACTGTATTTTTGAGGCGTTCACCTTTAGAAATCAGAGTTAACAACTACAACCCTCACTGCTTAAAGGCATGGAGAGCAAACCTTGACCTTCAGTTTATATTAGATGTCTACGCCTGTGCAATTTATATTGCCTCCTATGTAACTAAAGCCCAAAGAGGTATGAGTGAACTATTGAGAAATGCATGTAAAGAAGCCAATGCTGGAAACAAAACAATCAAAGAGCAAGTACGTTTGATTGGTAATAAATTCCTGAATGCAGTAGAAATCAGTGCACAGGAAGCCTGCTATCTGTCACTTCAACTGCCACTTAAGCGGTCATCGAGACAAACCATCTTTATCAACACCAGTCCACCTGACCAGAGAGTAGTTTTACTGAAGACACAAGACCAGTTAAACAACTTAGACGATGAAGATGAAGAAATTGAATGTAAAGGTCTTTTAGGTAGATATTCTGGAAGACCAAAAAGTATGGAAAATGTTACATTGGCTGAATTTGGATCATTTTATGAAAGAAAGAAATCTGTATTTACACGAAGGTCCAAATCTATCTGTAAAACAACAAGAGATGGTCTTATCCCTGATCCACAGGCAGTGTCAGATGCCGAAACTGATGATCCAACCAGTGAAGTAGAAGAGAGAGACCAACCTAAACAAGCCACTGATGATGTTGAGTACAGAAAACGACAAAAACCTAAAATCATCCGCACTGTACATTTCAATCCATCTACAGATCCAGATAATTATCACAGAGAACTTCTGATGCTGTACTCACCATGGCGAGATGAGCACAAAGATCTGCTGGGAAAACACTCTTCCTTTACTGCTAGATACAACAAAATATCTGCTAAAATAAAAGAACAGCAAAAGATTTTTGAGCCTTTTAGAGAGGAAGTCCAGTCTGCTGAAAACCTTATTGCAGAACAGCCAGATTTAGAAGATGCTTGGGATACAGTTGCACCAAATACACAGCAAAGAGATGAGCAAGAGAGAGAGCTGTCTGAGTCCAATCAAAACGGTATGCCTAACCAGGAATATGATATTGGTCCAGAGCTTGGATTACCAGTCTCAGTAGCAGAAGACATGAATTCCTACAATCAATGGACAGATGAGGAACTACGTAAACATATGAGATCTCTCAATAAACAGCAGATACAGTTTATCTATGATATTCTACATCAACTTAAAACAACAGACAAACCAGTTTACCATTTTCTTAGCGGTGGAGCAGGAGTAGGTAAATCCTTTGTAACCAAGGCTCTTTACCAGATGATCCTGAAATACTACAATAGAAAAGCTGGTGATGACTTCACTACACCAAGAGTTCTACTGATGGCACCTACGGGAAAAGCAGCATATCATATCCATGGCAACACCATCCACTCAACCCTTAGAATTCCAGCTAATCAAAAACTTCAGCATAAGTCACTAGACTCCAGCTCATTTAACACCTTGCAGAACACCATTGGTAATGTCAAACTTATATTTATTGACGAGATCTCCATGGTTGGCTACAAAATGCTCAATTGTATTCATCAAAGACTGATGGAAATAAAGAGATCCAAAGAGCCATTTGGTGGAATTTCTATTATTGCAGTCGGTGACCTATTTCAACTAAAACCTGTTATGGATTCCTACATATTTAAGATGCCAAAAGCAGACTACATGCCATTAGCTACTAATTTATGGAAGGAACTGTTCAAAATGACAGAACTTACAGAAATCATGAGACAAAGAGATAACAAAGAATTCGCAGAACTATTAAACAGACTTCGAGAAGGAAATCATACCACTGGAGATATATCTCTACTGAAAACCAAATTAATCCAACCAGATGATGATGATTACCCCCATGAAACGCCACATGTTTTTATCTCAAATGAAAAGGTCAACTGTTACAACTCCAGCATATTTTTGAGAACCAAGTCATCAAAGCATACAGTGAAGTCCAGAGACAGAGTTCTTGGTAACTGCAATCAAGAAACAGCCCAAAAAATCCTTGAATCATTTGCTTCAAAAACCAAAGATGTCCCACAACTTCCAACTACAATTCAACTTGCTGAAGAGCTGACCTATGAAATAACACTCAATTTGGATTGTGAAGATGGATTGATCAATGGTGCCTCTTGCAAGATAATGAAAATAAAGTTGACTCATCCAACAGATGCATCAGGGGTCATCTGGGTCCTATTTTATGACAATGAGACTGGCAAGCACCTCAGAAAAAGTAAGAAGCATTTATTTACCAAAGATATAGATAAAACCTGGACTCCAATAGAACCAACTTCTAGACAATATTCTGCTGGGTACAAGGGCGAGGCTCAAGTACAGAGATTGCAATTTCCTCTTCGTCCTTCTGCTGCCAAGACAATACACAGATCCCAAGGCGATACAGTTAATGATATAGTTGTTGATTTAACAAGCAGCAGGAAGATAGACCATATACATTATGTTGCCTTAAGTAGAGTTACTTCTATGACTGGTTTGAAAATAAGGAACCTTCAAGAGGATAAAATAAGCATAAATAAGGAGGTGGAGGAAGAAATGAGACTTTTGAGATTGGCCACACCACAGCCGTCACTGCAGCTGCTCTACAACATACATGGCAAATTTAAAATAGTCTTTTTGAATTCCAATTCCTTGAATAAACATCTAGTTGATATCAGAACAGATTTTAGTTTAACTTCTGCTGATTTATTATCCTTTTGTGAAACAAGATTTCACCCATCTGATACAGATACTGGTATTCCAGACTTCCAAACATACAGGCAAGATGGTATAGCAGAAAAGAGACACCAAAGATCACCTTATGGTATGGCTGTATACACTAAGAAAGCACTTGCAGATACCCCAACAAATCTTACATTTAATACAGCAAAGAAATCCAATGATAGAACCAAGACGATAGAGATGATGATGATAACATTACCAAATACAGCTGAAAATGTCACAGTAGTATTTCTTTACAAGCCACCATCAGTCTTGGTTGTAGATTTTATCAACCATTTGAGGAAAATTTATAAGAACCATCTTCAAGGCAAAAGATGTATAGTTTTGGGAGATTTCAATATTGACTGGTCAACTGAAAGTGCTGATAGATGCAAACTTTCTAAATTCTTCCAAGCTGTATCATTTCGTCAACTTGTCCAAACCCCAACAACAGAAGATGACACAATGATTGATTTGATCTTTACTAACATACAAAATACCAACATCGTTAGTGGAACACTAGAAGTTTTTTACTCTCCACATAAACCTGTTTGGATTGCTATGGATTAAAACAAAATTGAGAACTTTATAGTTGATGTTACCTGCTTGGGCCGGTAACTTAGCATTTGTAAAGACAGTTAATTAGCTCTTGAATATAATTGTATTGTGTAATATACTTTAGACATGTACTGTTTATATTTCCAACTGATAAGGGGACATCCAGCACCAAGACAAAAGATGTGTTTTAATTTTATTTTCTTCAAATTTTTAGCAAAATTTGTCCTAGATAAAAAAAATTCAATGGCTTAATCTAAAGAAAAAGTAAACCATGTTTTCTTGTTTTTAAGGAATTTTTTATTGATACAATTGATAGTTTCAACATTTTCTATATGGTCAATTTCTTTATATTAATGTGACTGACAAAAGGATTTGATTTGACTGATATTCAATAGTTATCACCTTTAGGCGTTCTCTTTCCCCTTAATTAATTATTTGATATTTGCCAAGATACTTTTATTAGATACATTGTTTATATTGTTATGGTAGTGTTTCAGGAAAACATGTCAAAATTGTAAACTACAAAAGTTGCAAGAAGTAAGTCCTATCAATGTTATTGTACATGTACTAAGTTTGATAGATGCATATTGTTTTCTAACTTCCTATTTGTTTGTTTGCTTTACCTTTTTTGTTAGATAGATTGTCATGAAATAGTACATAGATTTTGATATTAAAGGTCATTGTGAATTGTGCATTTGACATTTTTGCATACAGTATATATTCTTTTTTTTTTATTGTCCATAGTTTCGTTAATTTCAGAATAAAACAACAATGTCATTAATATACTTTTTTCACTTTCATGTTTATTTTTTTTATTTAAATAGCTAAATATTCTTAATAAAGATTGCATTTCAAACTTTGAAAATATTTTTTTCAACATTATGAAGTTTTTGTGCATTAATATTATACAGAGTGGTTAGGTATGTTAATACATCTTTAAAATTTTCTATTTGAATTCAATTGATGTTTTATGTGTTTATGATTTTATAATGTTGATTTTTCATACATTAAATTTTGCTTGCCAGAGAAAATATACAAAATAACTGCAAGCAACTAAATCTTCATTAATGTCTTGTCTCTTATTCAAAGCATTTTAAATACATTGGAAATAACTTGAATCTGGACATATTGCAACAAGTTCCTGACGACAAATCCTAAATTGCACCTTGTCCACTTTTGAGCTATATTGGCTCTTCAGAGATGCTTTAGCAAAAACTTATAATGCCAAAATAAGCTGGATATTGAAAGCACAAATCTAAAATACCAAAGTGTCAAACAGGGTGATAACTACAAAACTTCAGACAAGCCTATGCCTGAGAATAAAGTAATCTTATGATTCATTCTACAAGAACAATATCAATACTTCACATGGAGAATAAAAGTCTTGATGCCACTAATAAATAGAGATATAACAAATTGATATATATGTATACAACTGAAAACTACACCGACAATTGAAGTCCAAAACCAAAAAAAACCCACCTCATTTGTCTTGTACATATCCTCTGATGAGTCTTGAATAGACGAAACGCGCGTCAGGCGTAGCACAATTTATTGTCTGGAACTTTGTTGTCATTTGTATTTCATGAAATTTATTATAGGACACAAAAACCCAAGCAAAATGAGAGTTGGTACAAAAAAGATACTGTGTTACAATTGCTATTGCATGAAAAGCATGTAATAAAAAAAACAAAAGGAGATCAATTTTATTTTTCTTCAGACCTAATGAAGACTCACCAGAGATGCTCTATCTACAAATTGTTCAACAACATCACCAGAGTATGAAATGCACTTGTCGTCCGTTTACAATTTCAAAAATCTTCTGTGAACCACTCAACCAATTTAAATGAAACTTTCAATACATGAGTTGGCAACAAACCAATACTACATAGTAAAAATAGAACATCAGGTAAAATCACTTAAAATGGCTTATAACTGAGCAACTAATAAACAGATAAAAAAAAAACTGAAAGATCTTAGTCTCTTTAAAATGCTCAATTGGGTCGATTTAGTTGCAGATGACCTGTTATAGGGATTATGCCCCTTTAAAGGCAAACAAAAATAGCTTTTTTTCCTGTTTTTGCAGATAGTGAAGCTGTTGCTTCTTTAAACCTTCAGCTTAAAAAGCTCTACAAAAGTCTCCATTGGGTCGAAGTAGTTCCTATAGAATAAAATGCAATAGAGAAAAGTTTTTAGTTGCTTAAACCTTCAGCTTATTTTAAGCTCTACAAAAGACTATTAGATAAAAATTGTCAGATAAAAATTGACAGATGACCCCATTAAAAGAGACTCTTATGGCCATAAGGACCAGGTGATCCTGGGAGCCTCTTGTTTTTTCTCTCTCTGTACCAGCCTCTCTGTACCAACACAGTACAAGTGTCAAAAACTTTTCTAAAACAATCCATATTGATCCCAAATATACAGAGATCAATAAAATTACTGGTAAACATACACATTCAATTAAGAAATTAATGTACCAATAACCAAAAGGGAATATTAAAATGAGTATGAAATAAAAATTGAAATTCCACCACAGGATGCATGTGTCAAAAACTTTTGTGAGTCCACCATGGGCTGCATGTGTCCAAGGCAATTGACTATCCATATTGGGCCTCAAACGTACAGTGTTCAACATGTTGCGGTCGTATCATGCTGCGCTCGGCGTAGCTTTTTATTACCCTTGAATTCAGTATGCAGGTTTATCTACATACATTTAATTAAAAGGAAAAGTAATGTTGAACCGAATGGAGCTACCATTTGATTTTCGGAAGGCGAGACATAGGTATTACTTTCCGACGGCTGCGTCATAAACTTTTTTGTAAGACTTTTGTGGACGATGAATTGCTGGAAAAGTATTTTAGCTAGGCATTGGATATTTGGTATACAGACAGTTCAGGTTATGGTCTACGCAACTGTCACCATGCCATGTGACCCTGACCCCATTTTCATGCTCCAATGACTGTGAACTTAGGTCTTATTTCAGGCCGTAGAATTTTATATAAGACTTTTGTGGACGATGAATTGCTTGAAAAGTATATTAGCTAGGCATCTGATATTTGGTATACAGACAGTTTAGGTTATGGTCTACGCAACTGTTACCATGCCATGTGACCCTGACCCCATTTTCACGCCCTAGTGACTCTGTGAACTTATGTCTTTTTCAGGCCGAAAAACTTTTTTGTAAGACTTTTGTGGAAGATGAATTGCTGGAAAGTTATAATAGCTAGGCATCTGATATTGGGTAAACAGACAGTTGCGGTTATGGACAACACAACTGTCACCATGCCATATGACCATGACCCCATTTTTACGCTCCAGTGATTTGTGAACTTAGGTCTTTTTTTCAGACAGAAAACTTTTTGTAATACTTGTGTGGACAATGGATTGCTTGAATAGTATAATAATTAGGCATCTGTTATTAGGTATACAGACACTTTTTGTGTTTATATCAAGAAATGAAAGCTTAGGTAGTTGATTTTAGTGATGGTGCCGGCAGGCGAGACATACTTTTAGTGGCCACACTTGTTATGGAAGGTATTGATATTTTCTTCATCCTGCCTTTTTATTTTCAGAAAAAAATTGTGCTTTGATTTTTTGTGTGTGCATTATCACTCGCATGTATTTTTTATTTTCAAACTATTAAATTACTATAATTTTTTTTTATGTCGGTGTTAAAAGCTCGCTAGAGCTTGTGTTTTCTTGTTATGTAATGCACCGACTCTAAATAAAACTTTGATTTGATTTTTTCAGCCAGAAACATCCTGCCTTTTTTTTAATTCAAAGCAACACCCTGCCTTTTGATTTCCTGCTTTTTGGCATCCTGTCTTTTTATTTGAAATTTCACCATTTTCACCTACTAAAAAACTGAAGAAGTATCTCCAAATTTTCAAATGAATATCAAATGGGCTTTAAGGGATTTAGGGCATAGTCCAGAATAATTTTTTAGGATATTAGTGTTACCCTTAAAAAACCCGCGCTAATTCTTGTTATCTCCCTTGCGACACAGTTAATGACCTTTGTTCAATTTTTCTCAGCTGGGAAGCTGTCAAAGTAAAAAATGATTTTATACATCATTGGACCATTGTCTGTCATATTTATTGTGAAGTGGATTTTTACAAAAGACCCTGACCCTATTAATGGGGTTTATAACCAGAAAAACAAATGGTATTTCATCAAATATTGTTTTATGATGGGGATGCTGCATCTACGAAAAAAACAAAACAAAAAATCCAAGACAGCATCAGGAAATGCAGGATATGGAATGAGATCCAGAAATACACCTGAAGATATGGATAAAGCTCAAGAACTGCCAGCTGGCAAGCCTCTTGTTAGTGTTTTTCTTGGTAAAACTAATATGAGGCAGGTAAAATGTGTTACGCTCCCAAAGTTTCAATTAATTTAAATTTTGGGGTCTGAAAATAAAAACAAACTAGCTTTTCTTGTGGGTTATGTGAGCATTTAATGACGTCTAAAATTTTCAAAGATAAAAACATTAAAAAGATGCCGGAAGTTTGGGAAAACAAGCGCGTGCTAAACCGGACGTTGAAGGAAAATTCATCTCATAGTACAACTAAAATATTGACATTTCTACCATTATCGCTCCCGTTTAAATTTTCTTGAACATGATAAATTTGTTTTATTAAAGAAATCATCTACATGTTGTGATTCATTAGGGGGAACAGAATGACTAACTAGATGTGTAATACACTTTTCTGGCAAACGATATGTATTGTGATATTCTATTTGCATCTTGGTACATAATTTCTTTTGACTTTAATTCCTGAAAAAAAGTCTATTTGCCAATTAGCTTTGGATCTTATTCTGGAATCAATTTTCTTTGTACATGTAATATGAGGCAGGTAAAACCTGTTACGCTCCCGAGGTTTCAATTAATTTATTTTTTTTTGTTTGTTCGAAAATAAAAACAAACTAGCTTTTCTTCAGTGGGTTACGTGAGCGTTTAATGACGTCTAAAATTTTCAAAGATCAAAACGTTAAAAAGACGTCGAAAGTTCGGGAAAACAAGCGCGTGCTATACCGGACGTTGAAGGAAAATTCAGCTCATAGTACAACTAAAATATTGACATTTCTACAATTATAGCTCCTTTCGGGAGCGTATTAGCGCTATGGAAAATTCATTGGTTACCAAATGGCATTCAGACCTAACAAGTCTCTGACTTTATCCTTTATGACTAGGATAATCTTACATGAAAACCTGAAAAACTTACTGGCATTAAGATGTTTTTGACACCATATTCTAAAAATTTACACTTATCTGTTTAAAACGACCTAAGTAAAAAAAGTTAAAAGGGTTCGAATAATGGTATCAATTGCAGTAGATTATCGTAGTCATTAATGATAAAGTGCAAGACTTGTCCGGTCTGTACATGCTGTATGCCATTCAGAAACCAATGTATTTTTCATAGCACGAATACAAAGAAAATATATAATGGATTCCGGAATAAAATCCGAAGCTAATTGGCAAATGGACTTTTGGAAAGGATTTTCCGGATTTTAACTAAATTGCTCATGTGCCGCAAATTTTGTTGAAAGTTTCATTCCCTGGCAGTAGAAAAAACCAGTTTAATTTATTGAAACATCAAAGCAAAATACATCGGCTGTCATAAAATAAAAGAGTAATGTATAAATGCAGAACTGTATGATTTGGATAAAGTTTAACAAGAGACAAAATCATTTGTATTGTTAGCAGCCCGGCCGTATTGAGAATTGAACTGTTGATCAAAATACAACAATTTCAGTACATACGGTGAATCGTTTCCCCCTTACAAAAACATGTATATGACTAACACTGAACAAAACTGTTATAACATGTGGAAAAGATTTTTAAAATCTGTTTTTATAATTCCACAACATTCATAGTGGCAGATCCAGATTATCAAATGTGTGGTTTCCATAAAAAGTCAACTGTGGATGAAATGAGGGTACACCAAATTTGCTGAAAATATACATGAAAATAACAATATTTGCTAATGAAAGGGGATTCTAACCCCTGGAACGCCCCTCCCTGGACCCACCACTGATGTATGACATAACTTTATTAGGGTGATCGAGAGTATAATATTATTTTCTTAGGTTTACACAGCTATGCAAATGTAGCCATTGCTCATATTTTATGCATATACACGTGTATTTATTTTTGCTTCCATAGGCAGTTGATGCGGTTTATTTTAATGGTGGAAGTGAAAATGGCGAGTACTTAGTAGCTGCTACAGCAAGAAGACAAAAGAACATTGTTCAAACTTTATTGTATCTAAGAGTATGTTTTTACAACAGTGTTCTCCCCAGAAATTTTTAATAGCACTGTGGTAATCAGTAAAAACATGGTTTTCTGAAATTTATAGCACTGTGGTCCTAACACATTCTATTATAAATCTTTACAAGATAGCACTGTGGTAAAAAATATAGCACAGTGGTACCACAGTGCTATATGGACCTAGGGAGAACACTGTACAATACATGTTCCATTTAATCCCACCATTTTTTTTAACTTGTTATGTTTTGTTGCAATGTATATAAATAAAACCCCTAAAAGGCCAATGAAGTCAAGTGATCATAGATAGATTTTAAATGCCAATAAAAACACAATATCACACAGTATTTTCTTCCATCAATCTAAAAAACAAAGCAAAAACAAAGCAAAGGAATTTACTTTTGAAATTTTGTAATGTACGTAGGAACAACTCCTTTAGGAAAGATTTTTTAGCATTACCATTCATCAGACTTCTAATGTAGATTTGAAATATTGTTGACCTAAGGTCTTTCACTCATCAATCTACGATGGATTTTCATGAAATTTGTAACACAAGGCTGGACCATTATCACATGTACCTTGGACAAATTTAAAATACAGTACATGTGCCTGTCATATTTTTATTGGAGTTATGTCCCTTTGACGACTAGAATTTGAGGGTAGCTCAAACTACAGTTTCATTTGTATTTTTTATGTCTCATCTACTAAAGTAGGGGTATATAGTTTTCCTGCTGTTCGTCTGTCTGTCCCTAATGTTGCGAGATAGGATTTTATGTTTTTTTGCATATTCTTGTTTTATTTCAGATTCCTAATGTAGGTTTATTTGAGATGCCATCTTTGCCAGATACAAGGTTACAGGGAACAGAAAAAGATTCTTTTGCTGCTGGTGGACTGAAATTTACTATAGTAGAACCAATGAAAAAATGGAGACTGACATACAGTGGCAAAATGAGGTAGCATAAAGAAATTGTATGACATGTTCATGTTGTTTTCCTCTTTTCCTTTTCAGCAGACTTCATGAAACTTGTTCTGGCTTGCCAAACCATACAAAAATATTGCTGGAGCCTGGACCGATTCACATTTCTATTTTATATTAAACAAACTTGCCGGACCAGAGTCAAATTTGCCCATTTTTTGCCACCCACCAGCACATTTCATGATATTTATTTACTTCTTGGGTAAAGGAAAAAATTGGACCATGCATTGTGTATATTTTTCAAAATTGGCATATGTTGTTCTTCAGTGACAATATTTTATGGAACAGTTTTAGGAGCATTAACTATACTCAATGGTGTTCATATGTGCATAATAATAAAACAAGAAAATGTAAAAAAATATTTAAAATAGATATTGTGTGGTTTTTATCTGAGCAATACTCTAACCTTTAAAGATAATTAGTTATAAATTGCCATATGTCTAGCTATATATGTCATAATAATGATATAATTGAACCTCTTAGGATTTGATAGTCACTTTCAGTGATAAGTGTTTTTTTTTTCAAATGTTGTAGAAACAAACTAACAGATGATGTGGAAGATGTGACCTTTGACCTTGAATGGACAGCTTTTACAAAGTATTTTGATTTTGATACAGACCTTCATCCTAACGCCATGGCTGATGCTATAGCCAGAGAAAAGTGGTCAAGAGAGTATTTTGATGTGCTAAAAAGGTGAATTATTCCTTTTATTTTATATGCTTATAAAGATATTTAGTTGTTCTTTTGAAAAAAAAAGAAAATGCATGTAATTATTTGCATGCATTTTCTTGCTTCTTATAAAGAAGGTCTCTGTGTCTGAATGGATTGATTGTTAAAAGGTATAATTGTCAACCATTTCCAAAGTTTACAAAAAATATATTTTTCAACCCCTTCCCCCTTAAAAGGTGTACATGTACATCAACCATTTTGGGATCAAGGCATCCAGAGGGATTGTTTTCAAATTCTTTCAGAATTCAAATTCCATCACTTTTATACATGTAATAGTTTAGTGTAATATAACTGCATATTTCAAGCTGATACAAGAGAGCATTCACAAAATGTTGATAATATTGTTTAGATTTAACACAAACTTTCATTTTGCCATTGACCTGTGAAAAAAAGTATATGCAAAAAAAATGTTAATTTTTAACCCCCTCCCCCAGTGGTGTTTTGCACACTTTGGAAAATGGTTGACAATTATGGATGACCCCTAAGTAGTCTTGTCTGTCTGTATTTATTTTTCTGTAGTTTTCTACATATACATTGCATTAAAAAAAGAATAGAGACACATTTTACGTATTTACCATTGCATGTACATGTACATAAGCTATGACTTACATTGATTAAACATAACTGTCCATAAACTTGTTGGATCAAAATAGATATTAATTATTGATATAATGCAAAAAGGTCGTAGTAAAACTTCAACAGTCTGACAAAAAAAAAACTTCCACAGAGGTATCAATCTCTATGCACACACTGAAACTGATACAATTATTTTTAGCTGTTTCTTATTAAGAAATGCATTAGCAACATTTATTACTGTATGCATTATTTTTTGTGGGGTACAAATTTATTGGTTGTTTTTTTGTTGTTCACAGCCATAAAAAAAACATTCCAATCAAATATATATTTTATTTTGATTCCCAGTCTAACAAATTTTTTTATGCAAACCTCAAAATTAAAAAACTAACAAAATGCTGTTTTGGGTAAAACCATGGAAATTGATTTTTTTCATTAATAAATGAATTCATGGTGCTTTGATTTCATTATTATTTGTGGGGTAACAATTTTCATGGTATTTGAGGGTGGCCCTGAACCACGAAAAATTAGATATTACATTGATCTGTGTGAGGCAGACTTCAGAACCACAAATCTATAAGAATCCTGGCCCCAGTTTCATAAAACATCTCAAAATTGAGATTTCCTCAAATACAGTTTCAACTTAAAATCTAACCAATCAAAAATGTTGAAATTTGAGTTGAGGAGGATTGAGGAAGAACTCAATTTGAGATGTTTTATGAAACCAGGGCCAGTAACTGATTACTTGTCATCAATGATCAAACCATGAAAATTGGTACCAAAGAAAAGCAATGAATCCATAGTATATAAAAATTTACCATTTTAGTGTACATCAAACCCACTATGAACAGTTTGGTGAGATATCCGGTATGGTGAAGATTTCAGGGCAGGAATATTCCATTAGAGTGGAGGGGGTCAGAGATCATTCTTATGGTAAGACAGGAATATTCCATTAGAGTGGAGGGGGTCAGAGATCATTCTTATGGTAAGACAGGAATATTCCATTAGAGTGGAGGGGGTCAGAGATCATTCTTATGGTAAGATTTTGGAATATAAAAGACTTATTCTTATTTATTACAAGTCCCAAAAGACAAAGCATTACCCATTTTTCCTTTTTTTAATGAGACTTTCTGGGTTTTATGGCCAGTTAAACAAAGCTTTGGGTCATACTTTTTGTGTTTTCGGTCAGTCATTTCCCTAAACCTCAGATTTACCTTTGGGTGTAAGCTGATTTTTCAGAGACCATAAGTCAGATCTTCAGTATTTTTTGTACACTTTTATATTAGTAATGTAAAGGACAACATGTAGCCTAAAAAAACCAATATGCAATTTCAACAAATACAGGCCATCAGTGTTATGGAAGCTTCCTTTGATACATATAGGGCTGCCTGTCAACTTTAATAGCTTGCCCATATATGTGGGTGGAGCATATAGTTTTACCATTGTCCGTAACACTTATTATTATTAGTGTAATTCTTGGTTAAGGTCCATATCTTGGATACTGCATGTTGGGGGTCAATGATATTTCACCACTAGATAGTGCAACACCACCCACTAGAAATTAAGTCCTTGCAATCTATATTTTACAAATGAACAACTTAGGTAAAATTCTTGGTTAAGATTCATATCCCGGGAACTACATGTTTAGGGTCAATGATGTTTTTAGAACAGGTGGGCCAATCCTGGCTCATTAACACCTTTCTACTTCAGTTCTAATTTCCTACATGCAAGCTCCATTCTATCTTACCTAGAATTTTCTATATTAACAAGAACTACTTTTATAGGTAACATCAGAGATTGGACATATTTCCATAGATATGCCTTACAGTATTGTACATTACAAGATAGAACAGCCATATGTGTAGGATGTATATGTATGCCTATGACGATGTCAAGGTAATTATAACTTAAAACAATATTGTAAGGACAAATTAAATAGCCATATATGTAGGGTGTATTTGTATGCCTATGACCATGTCGAGGTAGTTAATTAAAACAATTAATACTGTGAGCGAGCTCACAAAAGGATACCCCAGCTTCATATTGGACTCTGTACTGTAAAAAAAATTTCAAGTCCAGTTATCTCCCCTCGATGATAACTGAGAGCAATAAAAATTCCTCATGCACATCTACATATGATGTTCTTCCTTCATGTAAAGTTTCATCAAAATCCTTCATACAGTTTAGGAGGAGTTGTGCTTACGAAGTCCCATTGAATAATGTATTTAAAAAGTCTAAGTCCGATTATCTCCCCTGAATGATGTCTGATTGTGATGAAAATTCTCCATGCACATCCACATATGATGTACTTCCTTCATGTAAAATTTCATCAAAATCCTTCAAGCGGTTTATGAGGAGTTGCGCTTACGAGGTCTCCCATTGAATAATGTATTTAAAAAGTCTAAGTCCAATTATCTCCCCTGAATGATGTCCGAGTGCGATGACAATTCTTCATGCACATCTACATATGATGTAATTCCTTCATATTAAGTTTCAGCAAAATTTTCAAGGGGTTTAGGAGGAGAAGCGCATACGAGTTATATGGACAGACGGACAGACAGACAGACAGGGTGTTTCCCATATACCCCTCAAACTTTGTTTGTGGGGGGTATAAAAAGAGGTATTCTGTTTATACAAATATTTTACCTTAGTATAATTAATGTTGTAAACATTACATAACAATGCAACAAAATCTATACATAGGGCATCTAACTAACAGGATATTATGTGTGTTTGAAATTGAACCTGAGCTTCATTTTTTATACTAAACGGCTATGCAAAATTTTATGTAAATCCTATGAAAAATTTTGAAATATTAAGATGAAGTTAACATCTGGAAACCCATTCCAGCAGGCCAATGGACACTTATGAAATCAGAGTGTATCACATTCTTCCCGTAATTGTGTAGCAGGATTAAAAAAATGAAGTGCCCAAACTTTGTTTGTCTTAAAGACCTTAAATGACTTTCACAAAAGAACAAACCGCCCCATGAAAAAAAAATAAAACACATAAAATTTTAGCTTTAAGCTCTACTTTTGATGTAGTCATGAAAACAAAACATCCGTTTATGATTTTGTCTCATTGTAGATTATTAGTAGGTTATGTCTTACATCCTAATGGAGAGACAGATTCTGTTTCATGGTCGGACTTTGAATTTTATGATCATGGAGATGATGGAAAACCACCTGATGAAATGGACCTTAAATTTATAGCTGGTATGGTTTTACTATTCCCTATAAGTTGTTGCTGTATTATACTGTCTAAGAAGCAGAAAGGTACATGGGGCATTCAAATTCAAAGGTCAGAAAAAGCAAAGACGAAACAGATAACACAATGAGAATTGCACTAAGAAACAGACAACATAAAGCACACAAATTAATGATTAGCAATCGACAACATAAACTCAAGTCATAAATGTTTTTTTAATGGAATTAAAAGGTTTAGTCTTCAAAGAGAGAGACAACAGTGTTTGTTGTTCTAAATACATTGTGTGTCCTTGGTTATTCATTGCCAATTTTGCTAATCACTTTTTTCATTGTTGTTACTTATGGGAAGAATTTTGAAACATTTACTGGTAATAAAAAATCACAAAACAAGTATGTTATAAATTACTGATAGTATTTGATCAACACACAGCAGTGAAATAAGTGAGGATTTATTTAACATCATATTTATTATTTTCTATGAAATGATTAATATAAAAATATGTAGTTGGTGGAAAAAAATCTTGATCAATGGAATATCGAGAATTCACAAAATGTACTATTGGGTAATGGTATGTCTTGAGATAGACAAAGCGAGTCTTTGATAGTTGATGAAGATGGTTCCCCCCTTATAGTCATGACTATAAATATCTTATAATAAAACAAAAATTTCATTCTTCCAATTAAAATATGATGAAAATATTTCTAAAACATTTACATGTATATCTTTTCTATCTGTATTGGTATCCTTCAAAACTTTCATTTTTCAAAACACAATGTTGATCTTTTGTGGGAAAAAAAGTGACGAAAAATTTCAAAGACTCTCTTCTGTTTTAAATGTTGTAATTTGGTTATAGGTGGTAAAATGTATGACATGAAGATAACAGTGCTGGATGCCCCTGAATTCTATATTGGGGAAGGCAGAGATGCCAAAATACATGAACGATTGTGTAAATATACAGTCAATGGACAGCCAGGCTGGGGCATTAGTGAATGGGATTACAGGTAAGGTATAATAAAAGATGCAAATTGTAAAATGTATCAGTCTAAACAATAGTCGAATATCTCGGGACTTTTTAGCTCACCTGACCCGAAGGGTCATGTGAGCTATTGTCATCGTTAAGCGTCCGTCGTCTGTCCGTTAACATTTCTTCAAACATCTTCTTTTCTGAAACCACTGATGGGATTGCTTTGTTATTTTGTACACTTAATCTTTAGGATGTCCTCTACCAAGTTTGTGAAATTTGTGAACGTCGACCAACCAACATGGCCGCTGTTACTAAAAATAGAACAGGGGGGGTCAGACCATAGTTTTTATACGACCGCAAAAAATTTGCGGACGTATAATGGTATGATGCTGTCGTCGTTGTCGTTGTCGTCGTTAACTTTAGTGTATACACGATAACTTTAGTTCTAGTTATCCAAATGCAATGAAATTTGACAATGATATTTCTTACCATTAAAGGATGGATGGGATTGATTTTGGGAGTCCCCCCTTTTTTCGTTTGGAAATTAAGGGCCAAAAGGGGCCAAAATTGTAACTTTTTTGTTTGTTCTTACAATAACTTTTTCAAAATCTTCTCCTCTGAAACTAATGAACAGAATTCAATGAAACTTGGTATGATTGATCATTAGGGTGTCCTGCACTATAGTAATGATTCAATTTCTGATTCGTCAAAAAACATGGCCGCCGTGGCTAAAAATAGACCAGGGGGTCAGACTACTGTTTTTGGCTTGTAATTCAAAAAAGTATAAGGGATAAATGAAATCTGATGCCACCCTACTGCTTCAGGATCAAAAGTTCTACAAAAGTCTCCATTTGGTCGAAGTTGTCAGAAGACCCCTTATGGGGTTACGGCCGCTTAAAGGTGAAAAATAGCATTTTTTCATGTTTTTGCCCTATAGTATGAAAATTATTGCAGATAGCAAAAAGCTGTTGCTTGCTTAATTGTTCAGCTCATTTAGCTCTACAAAAAACTCCATAGGGTCGAAATTGTCAGATGACCCCTTATAGGGGCTACAGCCCCTAAAATAATGTTTTTTCATGTTTTTGGCCTATGAAATGAAAACTATAGCAGGTAGAGAGAAGCTGTTGCTTGCTTAAATGTTCAGCTCATTTACACAATTAAGAATTAATTTTTGCGACCCCCCCCCTTTTTCCCCTATTACGTAATTAGGGGCCAAATGGGGCCAAAATCGAAACTTTTTTATTTGTGGTCCGATTTAAAAAAATTTTTTTGCAAGTTTATTCATGTCAGGTAGTGAATCCAAATTTGAGAATCAATTTTTGTGACCATCCCCTTTTTCACTTGTTTTGTAATTAGGGGCCAAAAGGGGCCGTAATCAAAACTTTGTTATTTCTGGTTTGTTTTTGAAAATTTTGTTTGCAAGTTTATTTTTGTCAAGTAGTTAATCCAAATTTGAGAAATTATTTTTGCAACCCCACCCCTTTTTCACCTATTACATAATAAGGGGCCAAAAGGGGCCGATAGAATTTTTTAAAATTTTTGTCCGATTTTGACAATTTTTTTGCAAGAGTAGAATACAAAATTGAAAATTTATATTTTTACCCCCTGGGTCGAAAGTCCACCAGAGAAGCATGTGTCAAAAACCTTTGTCAGTCCACCATGGGCTGCATGTGTCCAAAGCAATAGACTATCCATATTGGGCCTAAAATGTACAAGGTTCAACATGTTGCGGTCGTATCATGCTGCGCTCGGCGAAGCTTTTTATTAGCTTATAGCTCAAAAAGTATAAGAGATAGAGAAAATCAGAAGCAACCTTCCTTCTTCAGCATCAAAAGCTCTACAAAAGTCCCCATTGAGTCAAAGTTGTGGGACGACTCCTTATATGAGTTATTTCCCCTTAATCGTCAAAATTGACCATTTTCACAGTTTTTGAACTTTTTCTTGAAAACTGTAAGTGCTAGAGGATAAGTTAGCATTGCAAAATTGTTCAGCTCATTGAGATCTACAAAAATGATTCAGGGTCAAAATTGTCAGATCAACCGTTTAAGAGTTATCCCCCTTTAACTGATTTTTCTATCAATTTTAACTGATTTTTAAAAATCTTCTTCTCTGAAACAACTGGTGGGATGGCTTTGAAACTTTGTACACTTGATCTTTAGGATGTCCTCTACCAAGTTTGTGAAATTTGTAAACATTGGCCAATCAACATGGCGGCTGTTACTAAAAATAGAACAGGGGGGTCAGACCATAGTTTTTAGCTTATAGCTCAAAAAGTATAAGAGATAGAGAGAATTCGAAGCAACTTTTTTTCTTCAGCATAAAAAGCTCTATAAAACTCTCTATTGAGCCAAAGTTGTGGGACGACTCCTTATAGGAGTTATTTCCCCTTAATCGTCAAAATTGATCATTTTCACAGTTTTTGGACTTATCTTGAAAACTGTAAGTTTTAGAGGAAAAGTTAG